>OZ007563.1:108240291-113240291 GCA_963931875.1 Pollenia griseotomentosa
AATCAGCTGTTCTTTTCAAATATCTGAATATATGTTTATAAGCCGATTCATGTTCTGAGTGTGGGTCACAATTTCTTTGCGCCAGTTTGGTAACGGATAACATAATATCAGGTCTAGTAGAAAGCGCCAAATACATTAAGATACCTATAGCAGACTGGTATCCAGTTTGGTCTACTTTTCTACAGCTTTCATCAGTACAATTTACCTGATACCCTGGTTCCAATGGTGTGGATACTTCTTTACATTCGCTCATACCGTGTTGATCAAGAACATCTAAAATATACTGTTTTTGGCTCACAGTAATAGCACCAAGATCGCCTTCACGATCAAACTCCATACCAAGGAAATGTGACAGCTCACCGCCATCTACGACTTCAAATTTATCTGCTAATAATTTCTTTATTTTTTCCAAGTTTGGTAAAGATGAACTTCCGACGATTAGATCGTCTACGTATACTACTATAATATTGTATATACCGTTTTCTTCCTTGATGTAAATACATGGATCACTTATACATGGTTTAAATTTTATTTTTCTAAGAACGTCATCTAGTTTAGCGTTCCATTCACGGCCACTTTGTTTCAATCCATAAAGAGACTTTCTAAGTCTTAGTACCTTATTTGGATTATTTTTGTCTTCAAAAAACTGTGGCTGTTTCATAAAAACTGTATCGTGCAAATCACCGTTAAGATATGCAGAGGATACGTCCATTTGATGTAGATAAACGTTGTGCTCTACTGCCAAAGCAATTACCATTCTTATATTTGCGTAACGTACCACAGGAGAGAAAGTTTCATAGTAGTTCACTCCATATAGTTGGCTGCACCCTTTTGCCACGAGTCGGGACTTTAGTTTTCGAACACCACCATCCTTGTCCCTCTTTACGGCATATACCCATTTGCACCCTATAGCCAATTGACCCTGAGGTAAATCAGTAAGTTCCCATGTTTTATTCTTAATAAGGGAATCATACTCTATCTGCATGGATTTTAACCATTCTTCCGCATACGGACCATTTAAAGCCCTTTCTGTATTTTCCGGGGTTTCAATGGAACACTTACCCATAGCATGAATCTCATTAAAAACCTTTTTAGGGCGCCCTCTGGTACCATCACGTATTATTTTTGGTCTGCCTGGTCCAATTTTAACTATTGACCCGCCAACTGCTCCTTCTTCATTAACACCTTCTATTATATCGCTTGCCCCATTTTCTGGTTGTTCAGTTACTGCGTTATCTTCGTTGGGGGGAATGTCCTCACGAACTTCAAACTCAAGCGACTGTTGATTCCGAATATCCTCGTTATGAAGAAACGTAAAAACATTGGCACCATCGTTGTGTTTTTCATTATTCAAAGTATCCTCAAAGAATACTACGTCTCTTGCGACTATCACTTTACGAGTAGTTTGGCTGTATAATTTATAGGCTTTGCATTCCTCACTGTAACCAATCATAATGTATTCAGATCCCTTCGATGCGAATTTTCTTGAGTGGCTCTTATTGAGCGCAATCGCCTTAACACCAAATACTTTCAAATGACCTACAGCCGGTTTGTAACCGTTCCACATCTCAAATGGCGTTTTATCACACAGAATTTTCGTCGTCGTACGATTTCTAATATACACTGCAGTCTGTACCGCTTCGGCCCAAAAATGTTCAGATAACTTAGAATGAATGAGCATAGCTCTGGCCATCTCTACTAACGTACGGTTTGCCCTCTCCGCGACACCGTTTTGTTGGGGCGTATATGGCACTGTTAATTGTCTTCTTATACCGTGTTCACGTAAAAAGTTTTCGAAATCTTTGCTTAGATATTCACCGCCGTTATCTGATCTTAAGCACTTTATTGTTTTTCCCGTCTGTTTTTCAACCTCGATTTTGTATTTACGAAACGCTTCAAAAACTTTGTCCTTTGACTTTAGAAAATAAACTGTTACATATCTTGAGTAATCGTCTATAAACGTCACAAAATAATGTGATCCACCGAGCGAACTGTTCTTAACCGGACCGCACACGTCACTGTGAATTATTTGTAACATTTCAGTAGAGCGATTCTGCGAAACTTTAAATGGTTTCTCACATATTTTACTTTTGGCACATGTAATACATTCTAACGAATTTGGCATATTTTTCATTTTAATACCGCGCACTGTATTTTTATTAATCATATCTTTTAAACAATTAAAGTTCACATGTCCAAATCTATTATGCCATTTAATCGCCTGTTCATTAACTTTTGCCACACTGTTACATTTATTGTCTATTTTTTCCTTACTCTTAAATACAAACAATCCATTGTTTTCAAACGCACGAAAAATACACACATTGTTTTTGTCAATTATTTCCACGAAATTGTCTTTAAAAACAACACACATTCCGGCACTCGTTGCTTTACTAACCGAAATAAAATTGTTGGGTATTTCCTTAACGTGCAGCACATTCTTTAATGTAACCGTCGTACCGCGAATATTAACGTCACCGCGACCGATTGCTTTCGCACACATATTATTTGGAAGCACAATTTTTTCCTCATGTTCTTCATACGATGTAAATAATTCGCGCACACAACAGAAATGACTGGTTGCGCCGCTGTCGACGCACCAATTATCAACGCGCATATTGTTTTTGCTGCTTAAAGTCAGTAGCTGTGTCATAAAACAAGAATTATTTTTTTCTTTTCTTTGTTGTTTACAATTTGCTGCGAAATGCCTTGGTTGTCCACAATTGTAACACTTTCTGTTACTTTGTTCTTTATTTTTGCTTCTTTCAAAACGGTTGTTGTTGTTGTTCCTTTTGTGGTATTTTTTGTCTGTTTTTGTCTGCATAAGTGTCTCCGTTGAAACAATACTGCTTGATGGGTTTTCCTTCTCGTTTTGTCTTGCACCTTCCTCTAGCAATTTGATTTTTAACGAACTAAATAACGGTAGACTATCCCTTGCCTCAATTGCAACCACAAAATTCTCAAAACTTTTGGGTAGGCTTGACAATAGCAAAATAACCAACATTTCATCAGCTAAAATAATGTCCACTTCTGCCAGACTCTCCACTGTGTCAATAAACTCATTTATATGCTCCACAATTTTTTTACTCTCCGGCATTCGCATATACAACAGCTTCTTGAATAGCATAATTTTTCTTGCTGGACCTTTGGGTTGGTGGATCTCCTTTAATTTATTCCACGCCTGTGCAGCTGTTGTGCAGGTTTTTAAGTGATTAAGTTGTGTTGGCTTTACACATAGTAAAATTGATGCCAACGCCTTCTCATCCTTAGTATCAAATATTAAAGTCTCGGCCGCTGTGGCCGTTTCGGACTTTATTTCCCTTCCGCACGTGATTGACCATAGGTCACAATGTACCAGGACACTTTTCATTTGGATGCTCCATGTCATGAAGTTTGCATCATCCAGCTTATCGATTTGCATTAAGTTCATTTTCATACACTATTTTTTAACACACAGTTATTAGTTTAATATATTTTTTTTTAATTTAATCACTTTTCTTTCTTTTACACACAGTTAAAAAACAAACCCTTTTTTTTTTATCGTATTTAATTTATAATAAATTACTTATATTTTGTTTGCACACACAGTGTCTTTTTTATATTTGGTTTTTCTTTTCCTTTCTTTCTTTTACACAGTCAGAGCAGCCTGGGCCCATAACCTGTTGAAATTAAACACAAGTACACGGTTTTCAATTCAAGATGTTTATTTAACAAAGCAATACTTAAGACTAAACGAACAAAAGAAAAATAGAAAGTAGAATTCATTCATAGTTGTATTTGCATGGGTTGCCATTAGGTTTAATATAGTGTTGCCATATTTTCAACAATTTCCCACTAAAAATTGATTTTCTAAGGATTTTTATATGGAAAACTTTAAATGCGTTTTTCTGGCAAACTAGAAGAGTTAGAGCAAAAATAGCGAAAATCTGTGATCACCTGTATTTCCCACTAAAAATTGATTTTCTAAGGATTTTTATACGGAAAACTTTAAATGCGTTTTTCTGGCAAACTAGAAGAGTTAGAGCAAAAATAGCGAAAATCTGTGATCACCTGTATTTCCCACTAATAATTGATTTTCTAAGGATTTTTATATGGAAAACTTTAAATGCGTTTTTCTGGCAAACTAGAAGAGTTAGAGCAAAAATAGCGAAAATCTGTGATCACCTGTATATCCCACTAAAAATTGATTTTCTAAGGATTTTTATATGGAAAACTTTAAATGCGTTTTTCTGGCAAACTAGAAGAGTTAGAGCAAAAATAGCAAAAATCTGTGATCACCTGTATTTCCCACTAAAAGTTGATTTTCTAAGGATTTTTATATGGAAAACTTTAAATGCGTTTTTCTGGCAAACTAGAAGAGTTAGAGCAAAAATAGCGAAAATCTGTGATCACCTGTATTTCCCACTAAAAATTGATTTTCTAAGGATTTTTATATGGAAAACTTTAAATGCGTTTTTCTGGCAAACTAGAAGAGTTAGAGCAAAAATAGCGAAAATCTGTGATCACCTGTATTTCCCACTAAAAATTGATTTTCTAAGGATTTTTATACGGAAAACTTTAAATGCGTTTTTCTGGCAAACTAGAAGAGTTAGAGCAAAAATAGCGAAAATCTGTGATCACCTGTATTTCCCACTAAAAATTGATTTTCTAAGGATTTTTATACGGAAAACTTTAAATGCGTTTTTCTGGCAAACTAGAAGAGTTAGAGCAAAAATAGCGAAAATCTGTGATCACCTGTATTTCCCACTAAAAATTGATTTTCTAAGGATTTTTATACGGAAAACTTTAAATGCGTTTTTCTGGCAAACTAGAAGAGTTAGAGCAAAAATAGCGAAAATCTGTGATCACCTGTATTTCCCACTAAAAATTGATTTTCGAAGGATTTTTATATGGAAAACTTTAAATGCGTTTTTCTGGCAAACTAGAAGAGTTAGAGCAAAAATAGCGAAAATCTGTGATCACCTGTATTTCCCACTAAAAATTGATTTTCTAAGGATTTTTATATGGAAAACTTTAAATGCGTTTTTCTGGCAAACTAGAAGAGTTAGAGCAAAAATAGCGAAAATCTGTGATCACCTGTATTTCCCACTAAAAATTGATTTTCTAAGGATTTTTATATGGAAAACTTTAAATGCGTTTTTCTGGCAAACTAGAAGAGTTAGAGCAAAAATAGCGAAAATCAGTGATCACCTGTATTTCCCACTAAAAATTGATTTTCTAAGGATTTTTATATGGAAAACTTTAAATGCGTTTTTCTGGCAAACTAGAAGAGTTAGAGCAAAAATAGCGAAAATCTGTGATCACCTGTATTTCCCACTAAAAATTGATTTTCTAAGGATTTTTATATGGAAAACTTTAAATGCGTTTTTCTGGCAAACTAGAAGAGTTAGAGCAAAAATAGCGAAAATCTGTGATCACCTGTATTTCCCACTAAAAATTGATTTTCTAAGGATTTTTATACGGAAAACTTTAAATGCGTTTTTCTGGCAAACTAGAGGAGTTAGAGCAAAAATAGCGAAAATCTGTGATCACCTGTATTTCCCACTAAAAATTGATTTTCTAAGGATTTTTATATGGAAAACTTTAAATGCGTTTTTCTGGCAAACTAGAAGAGTTAGAGCAAAAATAGCGAAAATCTGTGATCACCTGTATTTCCCACTAAAAATTGATTTTCTAAGGATTTTTATATGGAAAACTTTAAATGCGTTTTTCTGGCAAACTAGAAGAGTTAGAGCAAAAATAGCGAAAATCTGTGATCACCTGTATTTCCCACTAAAAATTGATTTTCTAAGGATTTTTATATGGAAAACTTTAAATGCGTTTTTCTGGCAAACTAGAAGAGTTAGAGCAAAAATAGCGAAAATCTGTGATCACCTGTATTTCCCACTAAAAATTGATTTTCTAAGGATTTTTATATGGAAAACTTTAAATGCGTTTTTCTGGCAAACTAGAAGAGTTAGAGCAAAAATAGCGAAAATCTGTGATCACCTGTATTTCCCACTAAAAATTGATTTTCTACGGATTTTTATATGGAAAACTTTAAATGCGTTTTTCTGGCAAACTAGAAGAGTTAGAGCAAAAATAGCGAAAATCTGTGATCACCTGTATTTCCCACTAAAAATTGATTTTCTAAGGATTTTTATATGGAAAACTTTAAATGCGTTTTTCTGGCAAACTAGAAGAGTTAGAGCAAAAATAGCGAAAATCTGTGATCACCTGTATTTCCCACTAAAAATTGATTTTCTAAGGATTTTTATATGGAAAACTTTAAATGCGTTTTTCTGGCAAACTAGAAGAGTTAGAGCAAAAATAGCGAAAATCTGTGATCACCTGTATTTCCCACTAAAAATTGATTTTCTAAGGATTTTTATATGGAAAACTTTAAATGCGTTTTTCTGGCAAACTAGAAGAGTTAGAGCAAAAATAGCGAAAATCTGTGATCACCTGTATTTCCCACTAAAAATTGATTTTCGAAGGATTTTTATATGGAAAACTTTAAATGCGTTTTTCTGGCAAACTAGAAGAGTTAGAGCAAAAATAGCGAAAATCTGTGATCACCGGTATTTCCCACTAAAAATTGATTTTCTAAGGATTTTTATATGGAAAACTTTAAATGCGTTTTTCTGGCAAACTAGAGGAGTTAGAGCAAAAATAGCGAAAATCTGTGATCACCTGTATTTCCCACTAAAAATTGATTTTCTAAGGATTTTTATATGGAAAACTTTAAATGCGTTTTTCTGGCAAACTAGAGGAGTTAGAGCATAAATAGCGAAAATCTGTGATCACCTGTATTTCCCACTAAAAATTGATTTTCTAAGGATTTTTATATGGAAAACTTTAAATGCGTTTTTCTGGCAAACTAGAAGAGTTAGAGCAAATATAGCGAAAATCTGTGATCACCTGTATTTCCCACTAAAAATTGATTTTCTAAGGATTTTTATATGGAAAACTTTAAATGCGTTTTTCTGGCAAACTAGAAGAGTTAGAGCAAAAATAGCGAAAATCTGTGATCACCTGTATTTCCCACTAAAAATTGATTTTCTAAGGATTTTTATACGGAAAACTTTAAATGCGTTTTTCTGGCAAACTAGAAGAGTTAGAGCAAAAATAGCGAAAATCTGTGATCACCTGTATTTCCCACTAAAAATTGATTTTCTAAGGATTTTTATACGGAAAACTTTAAATGCGTTTTTCTGGCAAACTAGAAGAGTTAGAGCAAAAATAGCGAAAATCTGTGATCACCTGTATTTCCCACTAAAAATTGATTTTCTAAGGATTTTTATATGGAAAACTTTAAATGCGTTTTTCTGGCAAACTAGAAGAGTTAGAGCAAAAATAGCGAAAATCTGTGATCACCTGTATTTCCCACTAAAAATTGATTTTCTAAGGATTTTTATATGGAAAACTTTAAATGCGTTTTTCTGGCAAACTAGAAGAGTTAGAGCAAAAATAGCGAAAATCTGTGATCACCTGTATTTCCCACTAAAAATTGATTTTCTAAGGATTTTTATACGGAAAACTTTAAATGCGTTTTTCTGGCAAACTAGAAGAGTTAGAGCAAAAATAGCGAAAATCTGTGATCACCTGTATTTCCCACTAAAAATTGATTTTCTAAGGATTTTTATATGGAAAACTTTAAATGCGTTTTTCTGGCAAACTAGAAGAGTTAGAGCAAAAATAGCGAAAATCTGTGATCACCTGTATTTCCCACTAAAAATTGATTTTCTAAGGATTTTTATATGGAAAACTTTAAATGCGTTTTTCTGGCAAACTAGAAGAGTTAGAGCAAAAATAGCGAAAATCTGTGATCACCTGTATTTCCCACTAAAAATTGATTTTCTAAGGATTTTGATACGGAAAACTTTAAATGCGTTTTTCTGGCAAACTAGAAGAGTTAGAGCAAAAATAGCGAAAATCTGTGATCACCTGTATTTCCCACTAAAAATTGATTTTCTAAGGATTTTGATACGGAAAACTTTAAATGCGTTTTTCTGGCAAACTAGAAGAGTTAGAGCAAAAATAGCGAAAATCTGTGATCACCTGTATTTCCCACTAAAAATTGATTTTCTAAGGATTTTTATATGGAAAACTTTAAATGCGTTTTTCTGGCAAACTAGAAGAGTTAGAGCAAAAATAGCGAAAATCTGTGATCACCTGTATTTCCCACTAAAAATTGATTTTCTAAGGATTTTTATACGGAAAACTTTAAATGCGTTTTTCTGGCAAACTAGAAGAGTTAGAGCAAAAATAGCGAAAATCTGTGATCACCTGTATTTCCCACTAAAAATTGATTTTCTAAGGATTTTTATACGGAAAACTTTAAATGCGTTTTTCTGGCAAACTAGAAGAGTTAGAGCAAAAATAGCGAAAATCTGTGATCACCTGTATTTCCCACTAAAAATTGATTTTCTAAGGATTTTTATACGGAAAACTTTAAATGCGTTTTTCTGGCAAACTAGAATAGTTAGAGCAAAAATAGCGAAAATCTGTGATCACCTGTATTTCCCATTAAAAATTGATTTTCTAAGGATTTTTATATGGAAAACTTTAAATGCGTTTTTCTGGCAAACTAGAAGAGTTAGAGCAAAAATAGCGAAAATCTGTGATCACCTGTATTTCCCACTAAAAATTGATTTTCTAAGGATTTTTATATGGAAAACTTTAAATGCGTTTTTCTGGCAAACTAGAAGAGTTAGAGCAAAAATAGCGAAAATCTGTGATCACCTGTATTTCCCACTAAAAATTGATTTTCTAAGGATTTTTATATGGAAAACTTTAAATGCGTTTTTCTGGCAAACTAGAAGAGTTAGAGCAAAAATAGCGAAAATCTGTGATCACCTGTATTTCCCACTAAAAATTGATTTTCTAAGGATTTTTAAATGGAAAACTTTAAATGCGTTTTTCTGGCAAACTAGAGGAGTTAGAGCAAAAATAGCGAAAATCTGTGATCACCTGTATTTCCCACTAAAAATTGATTTTCTAAGGATTTTTATATGGAAAACTTTAAATGCGTTTTTCTGGCAAACTAGAAGAGTTAGAGCAAAAATAGCGAAAATCTGTGATCACCTGTATTTCCCACTAAAAATTGATTTTCTAAGGATTTTTATATGGAAAACTTTAAATGCGTTTTTCTGGCAAACTAGAAGAGTTAGAGCAAAAATAGCGAAAATCTGTGATCACCTGTATTTCCCACTAAAAATTGATTTTCTAAGGATTTTTATATGGAAAACTTTAAATGCGTTTTTCTGGCAAACTAGAAGAGTTAGAGCAAAAATAGCGAAAATCTGTGATCACCTGTATGTCCCACTAAAAATTGATTTTCTACGGATTTTTATATGGAAAACTTTAAATGCGTTTTTCTGGCAAACTAGAGGAGTTAGAGCAAAAATAGCGAAAATCTGTGATCACCTGTATTTCCCACTAAAAATTGATTTTCTAAGGATTTTTATATGGAAAACTTTAAATGCGTTTTTCTGGCAAACTAGAAGAGTTAGAGCAAAAATAGCGAAAATCTGTGATCACCTGTATTTCCCACTAAAAATTGATTTTCTAAGGATTTTTATATGGAAAACTTTAAATGCGTTTTTCTGGCAAACTAGAAGAGTTAGAGCAAAAATAGCGAAAATCTGTGATCACCTGTATTTCTCACTAAAAATTGATTTTCTAAGGATTTTTATATGGAAAACTTTAAATGCGTTTTTCTGGCAAACTAGAAGAGTTAGAGCAAAAATAGCGAAAATCTGTGATCACCTGTATTTCCCACTAAAAATTGATTTTCTAAGGATTTTTATATGGAAAACTTTAAATGCGTTTTTCTGGCAAACTAGAAGAGTTAGAGCAAAAATAGCGAAAATCTGTGATCACCGGTATTTCCCACTAAAAATTGATTTTCTAAGGATTTTTATATGGAAAACTTTAAATGCGTTTTTCTGGCAAACTAGAGGAGTTAGAGCAAAAATAGCGAAAATCTGTGATCACCTGTATTTCCCACTAAAAATTGATTTTCTAAGGATTTTTATATGGAAAACTTTAAATGCGTTTTTCTGGCAAACTAGAGGAGTTAGAGCAAAAATAGCGAAAATCTGTGATCACCTGTATTTCCCACTAAAAATTGATTTTCTAAGGATTTTTATATGGAAAACTTTAAATGCGTTTTTCTGGCAAACTAGAAGAGTTAGAGCAAATATAGCGAAAATCTGTGATCACCTGTATTTCCCACTAAAAATTGATTTTCTAAGGATTTTTATATGGAAAACTTTAAATGCGTTTTTCTGGCAAACTAGAAGAGTTAGAGCAAAAATAGCGAAAATCTGTGATCACCTGTATTTCCCACTAAAAATTGATTTTCTAAGGATTTTTATATGGAAAACTTTAAATGCGTTTTTCTGGCAAACTAGAAGAGTTAGAGCAAAAATAGCGAAAATCTGTGATCACCTGTATTTCCCACTAAAAATTGATTTTCTAAGGATTTTTATATGGAAAACTTTAAATGCGTTTTTCTGGCAAACTAGAGGAGTTAGAGCAAAAATAGCGAAAATCTGTGATCACCTGTATTTCCCACTAAAAATTGATTTTCTAAGGATTTTTATATGGAAAACTTTAAATGCGTTTTTCTGGCAAACTAGAAGAGTTAGAGCAAATATAGCGAAAATCTGTGATCACCTGTATTTCCCACTAAAAATTGATTTTCTAAGGATTTTTATATGGAAAACTTTAAATGCGTTTTTCTGGCAAACTAGAAGAGTTAGAGCAAATATAGCGAAAATCTGTGATCACCTGTATTTCCCACTAAAAATTGATTTTCTAAGGATTTTTATATGGAAAACTTTAAATGCGTTTTTCTGGCAAACTAGAGGAGTTACAGCAAAAATAGCGAAAATCTGTGATCTCCTGTATTTCCCACTAAAAATTGATTTTCTAAGGATTTTTATATGGAAAACTTTAAATGCGTTTTTCTGGCAAACTAGAAGAGTTAGAGCAAATATAGCGAAAATCTGTGATCACCTGTATTTCCCACTAAAAATTGATTTTCTAAGGATTGGCAAACTAGAAGAGTTAGAGCAAAAATAGCGAAAATCTGTGATCACCTGTATTTCCCACTAAAAATTGATTTTCTAAGGATTTTTATATGGAAAACTTTAAATGCGTTTTTCTGGCCAACTAGAGGAGTTACAGCAAAAATAGCGAAAATCTGTGATCTCCTGTATTTCCCACTAAAAATTGATTTTCTAAGGATTTTTATATGGAAAACTTTAAATGCGTTTTTCTGGCAAACTAGAAGAGTTAGAGCAAATATAGCGAAAATCTGTGATCACCTGTATTTCCCACTAAAAATTGATTTTCTAAGGATTTTTATATGGAAAACTTTAAATGCGTTTTTCTGGCAAACTAGTGGAGTTACAGCAAAAATAGCGAAAATCTGTGATCTCCTGTATTTCCCACTAAAAATTGATTTTCTAAGGATTTTTATATGGAAAACTTTAAATGCGTTTTTCTGGCAAACTAGAAGAGTTAGAGCAAATATAGCGAAAATCTGTGATCACCTGTATTTCCCACTAAAAATTGATTTTCTAAGGATTGGCAAACTAGAAGAGTTAGAGCAAAAATAGCGAAAATCTGTGATCACCTGTATTTCCCACTAAAAATTGATTTTCTAAGGATTTTTATATGGAAAACTTTAAATCCGTTTTTCTGGCAAACTAGAAGAGTTAGAGCAAAAATAGCAAAAATAGCGAAAATCTGTGATCACCTGTATTTCCCACTAAAAATTGATTTTCTAAGGATTTTTATATGGAAAACTTTAAATGCGTTTTTCTGGCAAACTAGAAGAGTTAGAGCAAAAATAGCAAAAATAGCGAAAATCTGTGATCACCTGTATTTCCCACTAAAAATTGATTTTCTAAGGATTTTTATATGGAAAACTTTAAATGCGTTTTTCTGGCAAACTAGAAGAGTTAGAGCAAAAATAGCGAAAATCTGTGATCACCTGTATTTCCCACTAAAAATTGATTTTCTAAGGATTTTTATATGGAAAACTTTAAATGCGTTTTTTTTGGCAAACTAGAAGAGTTAGAGCGAAAATAGCGAAAATCTGTGATCACCTGTATTTCCCACTAAAAATTGATTTTCTAAGGATTTTTATATGGAAAACTTTAAATGCGTTTTTCTGGCAAACTAGAAGAGTTAGAGCAAAAATAGCGAAAATCTGTGATCACCTGTATTTCGCACTAAAAATTGATTTTCTAAGGATTTTTATATGGAAAACTTTAAATGCGTTTTTTTAGCAAACTAGAAGAGTTAGAGCGAAAATAGCGAAAATCTGTGATCACCTGTATTTCCCACTAAAAATTGATTTTCTAAGGATTTTTATATGGAAAACTTTAAATGCGTTTTTCTGGCAAACTAGAAGAGTTAGAGCAAATATAGCGAAAATCTGTGATCACCTGTATTTCCCACTAAAAATTGATTTTCTAAGGATTGGCAAACTAGAAGAGTTAGAGCAAAAATAGCGAAAATCTGTGATCACCTGTATTTCCCACTAAAAATTGATTTTCTAAGGATTTTTATATGGAAAACTTTAAATGCGTTTTTCTGGCAAACTAGAGGAGTTAGAGCAAAAATAGCGAAAATCTGTGATCACCTGTATTTCCCACTAAAAATTGATTTTCTAAGGATTTTTATATGGAAAACTTTAAATGCGTTTTTCTGGCAAACTAGAAGAGTTAGAGCAAAAATAGCGAAAATCTGTGATCACCTGTATTTCCCACTAAAAATTGATTTTCTAAGGATTTTTATATGGAAAACTTTAAATGCGTTTTTCTGGCAAACTAGAAGAGTTAGAGCAAATATAGCGAAAATCTGTGATCACCTGTATTTCCCACTAAAAATTGATTTTCTTAGGATTTTTATATGGAAAACTTTAAATGCGTTTTTCTGGCAAACTAGAAGAGTTAGAGCAAATATAGCGAAAATCTGTGATCTCCTGTATTTCCCACTAAAAATTGATTTTCTAAGGATTTTTATATGGAAAACTTTAAATGCGTTTTTCTGGCAAACTAGAAGAGTTAGAGCAAATATAGCGAAAATCTGTGATCACCTGTATTTCCCACTAAAAATTGATTTTCTAAGGATTGGCAAACTAGAAGAGTTAGAGCAAAAATAGCGAAAATCTGTGATCACCTGTATTTCCCACTAAAAATTGATTTTCTAAGGATTTTTATATGGAAAACTTTAAATGCGTTTTTCTGGCAAACTAGAGGAGTTACAGCAAAAATAGCGAAAATCTGTGATCTCCTGTATTTCCCACTAAAAATTGATTTTCTAAGGATTTTTATATGGAAAACTTTAAATGCGTTTTTCTGGCAAACTAGAAGAGTTAGAGCAAATATAGCGAAAATCTGTGATCACCTGTATTTCCCACTAAAAATTGATTTTCTAAGGATTTTTATATGGAAAACTTTAAATGCGTTTTTCTGGCAAACTAGAGGAGTTACAGCAAAAATAGCGAAAATCTGTGATCTCCTGTATTTCCCACTAAAAATTGATTTTCTAAGGATTTTTATATGGAAAACTTTAAATGCGTTTTTCTGGCAAACTAGAAGAGTTAGAGCAAATATAGCGAAAATCTGTGATCACCTGTATTTCCCACTAAAAATTGATTTTCTAAGGATTTTTATATGGAAAACTTTAAATGCGTTTTTCTGGCAAACTAGAAGAGTTAGAGCAAATATAGCGAAAATCTGTGATCACCTGTATTTCCCACTAAAAATTGATTTTCTAAGGATTTTTATATGGAAAACTTTAAATGCGTTTTTCTGGCAAACTAGAAGAGTTAGAGCAAAAATAGCGAAAATCTGTGATCACCTGTATTTCCCACTAAAAATTGATTTTCTAAGGATTTTTAAATGGAAAACTTTAAATGCGTTTTTCTGGCAAACTAGAGGAGTTAGAGCAAAAATAGCGAAAATCTGTGATCACCTGTATTTCCCACTAAAAATTGATTTTCTAAGGATTTTTATATGGAAAACTTTAAATGCGTTTTTCTGGCAAACTAGAAGAGTTAGAGCAAAAATAGCGAAAATCTGTGATCACCTGTATTTCCCACTAAAAATTGATTTTCTAAGGATTTTTATATGGAAAACTTTAAATGCGTTTTTCTGGCAAACTAGAAGAGTTAGAGCAAAAATAGCGAAAATCTGTGATCACCTGTATTTCCCACTAAAAATTGATTTTCTAAGGATTTTTATATGGAAAACTTTAAATGCGTTTTTCTGGCAAACTAGAAGAGTTAGAGCAAAAATAGCGAAAATCTGTGATCACCTGTATGTCCCACTAAAAATTGATTTTCTACGGATTTTTATATGGAAAACTTTAAATGCGTTTTTCTGGCAAACTAGAGGAGTTAGAGCAAAAATAGCGAAAATCTGTGATCACCTGTATTTCCCACTAAAAATTGATTTTCTAAGGATTTTTATATGGAAAACTTTAAATGCGTTTTTCTGGCAAACTAGAAGAGTTAGAGCAAAAATAGCGAAAATCTGTGATCACCTGTATTTCCCACTAAAAATTGATTTTCTAAGGATTTTTATATGGAAAACTTTAAATGCGTTTTTCTGGCAAACTAGAAGAGTTAGAGCAAAAATAGCGAAAATCTGTGATCACCTGTATTTCTCACTAAAAATTGATTTTCTAAGGATTTTTATATGGAAAACTTTAAATGCGTTTTTCTGGCAAACTAGAAGAGTTAGAGCAAAAATAGCGAAAATCTGTGATCACCTGTATTTCCCACTAAAAATTGATTTTCTAAGGATTTTTATATGGAAAACTTTAAATGCGTTTTTCTGGCAAACTAGAAGAGTTAGAGCAAAAATAGCGAAAATCTGTGATCACCGGTATTTCCCACTAAAAATTGATTTTCTAAGGATTTTTATATGGAAAACTTTAAATGCGTTTTTCTGGCAAACTAGAGGAGTTAGAGCAAAAATAGCGAAAATCTGTGATCACCTGTATTTCCCACTAAAAATTGATTTTCTAAGGATTTTTATATGGAAAACTTTAAATGCGTTTTTCTGGCAAACTAGAGGAGTTAGAGCAAAAATAGCGAAAATCTGTGATCACCTGTATTTCCCACTAAAAATTGATTTTCTAAGGATTTTTATATGGAAAACTTTAAATGCGTTTTTCTGGCAAACTAGAAGAGTTAGAGCAAATATAGCGAAAATCTGTGATCACCTGTATTTCCCACTAAAAATTGATTTTCTAAGGATTTTTATATGGAAAACTTTAAATGCGTTTTTCTGGCAAACTAGAAGAGTTAGAGCAAAAATAGCGAAAATCTGTGATCACCTGTATTTCCCACTAAAAATTGATTTTCTAAGGATTTTTATATGGAAAACTTTAAATGCGTTTTTCTGGCAAACTAGAAGAGTTAGAGCAAAAATAGCGAAAATCTGTGATCACCTGTATTTCCCACTAAAAATTGATTTTCTAAGGATTTTTATATGGAAAACTTTAAATGCGTTTTTCTGGCAAACTAGAGGAGTTAGAGCAAAAATAGCGAAAATCTGTGATCACCTGTATTTCCCACTAAAAATTGATTTTCTAAGGATTTTTATATGGAAAACTTTAAATGCGTTTTTCTGGCAAACTAGAAGAGTTAGAGCAAATATAGCGAAAATCTGTGATCACCTGTATTTCCCACTAAAAATTGATTTTCTAAGGATTTTTATATGGAAAACTTTAAATGCGTTTTTCTGGCAAACTAGAAGAGTTAGAGCAAATATAGCGAAAATCTGTGATCACCTGTATTTCCCACTAAAAATTGATTTTCTAAGGATTTTTATATGGAAAACTTTAAATGCGTTTTTCTGGCAAACTAGAGGAGTTACAGCAAAAATAGCGAAAATCTGTGATCTCCTGTATTTCCCACTAAAAATTGATTTTCTAAGGATTTTTATATGGAAAACTTTAAATGCGTTTTTCTGGCAAACTAGAAGAGTTAGAGCAAATATAGCGAAAATCTGTGATCACCTGTATTTCCCACTAAAAATTGATTTTCTAAGGATTGGCAAACTAGAAGAGTTAGAGCAAAAATAGCGAAAATCTGTGATCACCTGTATTTCCCACTAAAAATTGATTTTCTAAGGATTTTTATATGGAAAACTTTAAATGCGTTTTTCTGGCCAACTAGAGGAGTTACAGCAAAAATAGCGAAAATCTGTGATCTCCTGTATTTCCCACTAAAAATTGATTTTCTAAGGATTTTTATATGGAAAACTTTAAATGCGTTTTTCTGGCAAACTAGAAGAGTTAGAGCAAATATAGCGAAAATCTGTGATCACCTGTATTTCCCACTAAAAATTGATTTTCTAAGGATTTTTATATGGAAAACTTTAAATGCGTTTTTCTGGCAAACTAGTGGAGTTACAGCAAAAATAGCGAAAATCTGTGATCTCCTGTATTTCCCACTAAAAATTGATTTTCTAAGGATTTTTATATGGAAAACTTTAAATGCGTTTTTCTGGCAAACTAGAAGAGTTAGAGCAAATATAGCGAAAATCTGTGATCACCTGTATTTCCCACTAAAAATTGATTTTCTAAGGATTGGCAAACTAGAAGAGTTAGAGCAAAAATAGCGAAAATCTGTGATCACCTGTATTTCCCACTAAAAATTGATTTTCTAAGGATTTTTATATGGAAAACTTTAAATCCGTTTTTCTGGCAAACTAGAAGAGTTAGAGCAAAAATAGCAAAAATAGCGAAAATCTGTGATCACCTGTATTTCCCACTAAAAATTGATTTTCTAAGGATTTTTATATGGAAAACTTTAAATGCGTTTTTCTGGCAAACTAGAAGAGTTAGAGCAAAAATAGCAAAAATAGCGAAAATCTGTGATCACCTGTATTTCCCACTAAAAATTGATTTTCTAAGGATTTTTATATGGAAAACTTTAAATGCGTTTTTCTGGCAAACTAGAAGAGTTAGAGCAAAAATAGCGAAAATCTGTGATCACCTGTATTTCCCACTAAAAATTGATTTTCTAAGGATTTTTATATGGAAAACTTTAAATGCGTTTTTTTTGGCAAACTAGAAGAGTTAGAGCGAAAATAGCGAAAATCTGTGATCACCTGTATTTCCCACTAAAAATTGATTTTCTAAGGATTTTTATATGGAAAACTTTAAATGCGTTTTTCTGGCAAACTAGAAGAGTTAGAGCAAAAATAGCGAAAATCTGTGATCACCTGTATTTCGCACTAAAAATTGATTTTCTAAGGATTTTTATATGGAAAACTTTAAATGCGTTTTTTTAGCAAACTAGAAGAGTTAGAGCGAAAATAGCGAAAATCTGTGATCACCTGTATTTCCCACTAAAAATTGATTTTCTAAGGATTTTTATATGGAAAACTTTAAATGCGTTTTTCTGGCAAACTAGAAGAGTTAGAGCAAATATAGCGAAAATCTGTGATCACCTGTATTTCCCACTAAAAATTGATTTTCTAAGGATTGGCAAACTAGAAGAGTTAGAGCAAAAATAGCGAAAATCTGTGATCACCTGTATTTCCCACTAAAAATTGATTTTCTAAGGATTTTTATATGGAAAACTTTAAATGCGTTTTTCTGGCAAACTAGAGGAGTTAGAGCAAAAATAGCGAAAATCTGTGATCACCTGTATTTCCCACTAAAAATTGATTTTCTAAGGATTTTTATATGGAAAACTTTAAATGCGTTTTTCTGGCAAACTAGAAGAGTTAGAGCAAAAATAGCGAAAATCTGTGATCACCTGTATTTCCCACTAAAAATTGATTTTCTAAGGATTTTTATATGGAAAACTTTAAATGCGTTTTTCTGGCAAACTAGAAGAGTTAGAGCAAATATAGCGAAAATCTGTGATCACCTGTATTTCCCACTAAAAATTGATTTTCTTAGGATTTTTATATGGAAAACTTTAAATGCGTTTTTCTGGCAAACTAGAAGAGTTAGAGCAAATATAGCGAAAATCTGTGATCTCCTGTATTTCCCACTAAAAATTGATTTTCTAAGGATTTTTATATGGAAAACTTTAAATGCGTTTTTCTGGCAAACTAGAAGAGTTAGAGCAAATATAGCGAAAATCTGTGATCACCTGTATTTCCCACTAAAAATTGATTTTCTAAGGATTGGCAAACTAGAAGAGTTAGAGCAAAAATAGCGAAAATCTGTGATCACCTGTATTTCCCACTAAAAATTGATTTTCTAAGGATTTTTATATGGAAAACTTTAAATGCGTTTTTCTGGCAAACTAGAGGAGTTACAGCAAAAATAGCGAAAATCTGTGATCTCCTGTATTTCCCACTAAAAATTGATTTTCTAAGGATTTTTATATGGAAAACTTTAAATGCGTTTTTCTGGCAAACTAGAAGAGTTAGAGCAAATATAGCGAAAATCTGTGATCACCTGTATTTCCCACTAAAAATTGATTTTCTAAGGATTTTTATATGGAAAACTTTAAATGCGTTTTTCTGGCAAACTAGAGGAGTTACAGCAAAAATAGCGAAAATCTGTGATCTCCTGTATTTCCCACTAAAAATTGATTTTCTAAGGATTTTTATATGGAAAACTTTAAATGCGTTTTTCTGGCAAACTAGAAGAGTTAGAGCAAATATAGCGAAAATCTGTGATCACCTGTATTTCCCACTAAAAATTGATTTTCTAAGGATTTTTATATGGAAAACTTTAAATGCGTTTTTCTGGCAAACTAGAAGAGTTAGAGCAAATATAGCGAAAATCTGTGATCACCTGTATTTCCCACTAAAAATTGATTTTCTAAGGATTTTTATATGGAAAACTTTAAATGCGTTTTTCTGGCAAACTAGAAGAGTTAGAGCAAAAATAGCGAAAATCTGTGATCACCTGTATTTCCCACTAAAAATTGATTTTCTAAGGATTTTTATATGGAAAACTTTAAATGCGTTTTTCTGGCAAACTAGAGGAGTTAGAGCAAAAATAGCGAAAATCTGTGATCACCTGTATTTCCCACTAAAAATTGATTTTCTAAGGATTTTTATATGGAAAACTTTAAATGCGTTTTTCTGGCAAACTAGAAGAGTTAGAGCAAAAATAACGAAAATCTGTGATCACCTGTATTTCCCACTAAAAATTGATTTTCTAAGGATTTTTATATGGAAAACTTTAAATGCGTTTTTCTGGCAAACTAGAGGAGTTAGAGCAAAAATAGCGAAAATCTGTGATCACCTGTATTTCCCACTAAAAATTGATTTTCTAAGGATTTTTATATGGAAAACTTTAAATGCGTTTTTCTGGCAAACTAGAAGAGTTAGAGCAAATATAGCGAAAATCTGTGATCACCTGTATTTCCCACTAAAAATTGATTTTCTAAGGATTTTTATATGGAAAACTTTAAATGCGTTTTTCTGGCAAACTAGAGGAGTTAGAGCAAAAATAGCGAAAATCTGTGATCACCTGTATTTTCCACTAAAAATTGATTTTCTAAGGATTTTTATATGAAAAACTTTAAATGCGTTTTTCTGGCAAACTAGAAGAGTTAGAGCAAAAATAACGAAAATCTGTGATCACCTGTATTTCCCACTAAAAATTGATTTTCTAAGGATTTTTATATGGAAAACTTTAAATGCGGTTTTCTGGCAAACTAGAAGAGTTAGAGCAAAAATAGCGAAAATCTGTGATCACCTGTATTTCCCACTAAAAATTGATTTTCTAAGGATTTTTATATGGAAAACTTTAAATGCGTTTTTCTGGCAAACTAGAAGAGTTAGAGCAAAAATAGCGAAAATCTGTGATCACTTGTATTTCCCACTAAAAATTGATTTTCTAAGGATTTTTATATGGAAAACTTTAAATGCGTTTTTCTGGCAAACTAGAGGAGTTAGAGCAAAAATAGCGAAAATCTGTGATCACCTGTATTTCCCACTAAAAATTGATTTTCTAAGGATTTTTATATGGAAAACTTTAAATGCGTTTTTCTGGCAAACTAGAAGAGTTAGAGCAAATATAGCGAAAATCTGTGATCACCTGTATTTCCCACTAAAAATTGATTTTCTAAGGATTTTTATATGGAAAACTTTAAATGCGTTTTTCTGGCAAACTAGAAGAGTTAGAGCAAATATAGCGAAAATCTGTGATCACCTGTATTTCCCACTAAAAATTGATTTTCTAAGGATTTTTATATGGAAAACTTTAAATGCGTTTTTCTGGCAAACTAGAAGAGTTAGAGCAAATATAGCGAAAATCTGTGATCACCTGTATTTCCCACTAAAAATTGATTTTCTAAGGATTTTTATATGGAAAACTTTAAATGCGTTTTTCTGGCAAACTAGAAGAGTTAGAGCAAATATAGCGAAAATCTGTGATCACCTGTATTTCCCACTAAAAATTGATTTTCTAAGGATTTTTATATGGAAAACTTTAAATGCGTTTTTCTGGCAAACTAGAAGAGTTAGAGCAAAAATAACGAAAATCTGTATACACCTGTATTTCCCACTAAAAATTGATTTTCTAAGGATTTTTATACGGAAAACTTTAAATGCGTTTTTCTGGCAAACTAGAGGAGTTAGAGCAAAAATAGCGAAAATCTGTGATCACCTGTATTTCCCACTAAAAATTGATTTTCTAAGGATTTTTATATGGAAAACTTTAAATGCGTTTTTCTGGCAAACTAGAGGAGTTAGAGCAAAAATAGCGAAAATCTGTGATCACCTGTATTTCCCACTAAAAATTGATTTTCTAAGGATTTTTATATGAAAAACTTTAAATGCGTTTTTCTGGCAAACTAGAAGAGTTAGAGCAAATATAGCGAAAATCTGTGATCACCTGTATTTCCCACTAAAAATTGATTTTCTAAGGATTTTTATATGGAAAACTTTAAATGCGTTTTTCTGGCAAACTAGAAGATTTAGAGCAAAAATAACGAAAATCTGTAATCACCTGTATTTCCCACTAAAAATTTCTAAGGATTTTTATATGGAAAACTTTAAATGCGTTTTTCTGGCAAACTAGAAGAGTTAGAGCAAAAATAGCGAAAATCTGTGATCACCTGTATTTCCCACTAAAATTTGATTTTCTAAGGATTTTTATATGGAAAACTTTAAATGCGTTTTTCTGGCAAACTAGAGGAGTTAGAGCAAAAATAGCGAAAATCTGTGATCACCTGTATTTCCCACTAAAAATTGATTTTCTAAGGATTTTTATATGGAAAACTTTAAATGCGTTTTTCTGGCAAACTAGAAGAGTTAGAGCAAAAATAGCGAAAATCTGTGATCACCTGTATTTCCCACTAAAAATTGATTTTCTAAGGATTTTTATATGGAAAACTTTAAATGCGTTTTTCTGGCAAACTAGAAGAGTTAGAGCAAATATAGCGAAAATCTGTGATCACCTGTATTTCCCACTAAAAATTGATTTTCTAAGGATTTTAATATGGAAAACTTTAAATGCGTTTTTCTGGCAAACTAGAAGAGTTAGAGCAAATATATCGAAAATCTGTGATCACCTGTATTTCCCACTAAAAATTGATTTTCTAAGGATTTTTATATGGAAAACTTTAAATGCGTTTTTCTGGCAAACTAGAGGAGTTAGAGCAAAAATGGCGAAAATCTGTGATCACCTGTATTTCCCACTAAAAATTGATTTTCTAAGGATTTTTATATGGAAAACTTTAAATGCGTTTTTCTGGCAAACTAGAAGAGTTAGAGCAAAAATAACGAAAATCTGTGATCACCTGTATTTCCCACTAAAAATTGATTTTCTAAGGATTTTTATATGGAAAACTTTAAATGCGTTTTTCTGGCAAACTAGAAGAGTTAGAGCAAAAATAACGAAAATCTGTGATCACCTGTATTTCCCACTAAAAATTGATTTTCTTAGGATTTTTATATGGAAAACTTTAAATGCGTTTTTCTGGCAAAATAGAAGAGTTAGAGCAAAAATAACGAAAATCTGTGATCACCTGTATTTCCCACTAAAAATTGATTTTCTAAGGATTTTTTATGGAAAACTTTAAATGCGTTTTTCTGGCAAACTAGAAGAGTTAGAGCAAAAATAACGAAAATCTGTGATCACCTGTATTTCCCACTAAAAATTGATTTCTTTGGATTTTTATATGGAAAACTTTAAATGCGTTTTTCTGGCAAACTAGAAGAGTTAGAGAAATATAACGAAAATCTGTGATCACCTGTATTTCCCACTAAAAATTGATTTTCTAAGGATTTTTATATGGAAAACTTTAAATGCGTTTTTCTGGCAAACTAGAAGAGTTAGAGCAAAAATAACGAAAATCTGTGATCACCTGTATTTCCCACTAAAAATTGATTTTCTTCGGATTTTTATATGGAAAACTTTAAATGCGTTTTTCTGGCAAACTAGAAGAGTTAGAGCAAAAATAACGAAAATCTGTGATCACCTGTATTTCCCACTAAAAATTGATTTTCTTTGGATTTTTATATGGAAAACTTTAAATGAGTTTTTCTGGCAAACTAGAAGAGTTAGAGCAAAAATAACGAAAATCTGTGATCACCTGTATTTCCCACTAAAAATTGATTTTCTAAGGATTTTTATATGGAAAACTTTAAATGCGTTTTCCTGGCAAACTAGAAGAGTTAGAGCAAAAATAACGAAAATCTGTGATCACCTGTATTTCCCACTAAAAATTGATTTTCTTAGGATTTTTATATGGAAAACTTTAAATGCGTTTTTCTGGCAAAATAGAAGAGTTAGAGCAAAAATAACGAAAATCTGTGATCACCTGTATTTCCCACTAAAAATTGATTTTCTAAGGATTTTTATATGGAAAACTTTAAATGCGTTTTTCTGGCAAACTAGAAGAGTTAGAGCAAAAATAGCGAAAATCTGTGATCACCTGTATTTCCCACTAAAAATTGATTTTCTAAGGATTTTTATATGGAAAACTTTAAATGCGTTTTTCTGGCAAACTAGAAGAGTTAGAGCAAAAATAGCGAAAATCTGTGATCACCTGTATTTCCCACTAAAAATTGATTTTCTAAGGATTTTTATATGGAAAACTTTAAATGCGTTTTTCTGGCAAACTAGAAGAGTTAGAGCAAAAATAACGAAAATCTGTGATCACCTGTATTTCTCACTAAAAATAGATTTTCTAAGGATTTTTATATGGAAAACTTTAAATGCGTTTTTCTGGCAAACTAGAAGAGTTAGAGAAAAATAACGAAAATCTGTGATCACCTGTATTTCCCACTAAAAATTGATTTTCTAAGGATTTTTATATGGAAAACTTGAAATTCGTTTTTCTGGCAAACTAGAAGAGTTAGAGCAAAAATAGCAAAAATCTGTGATCACATGTATTTCCCACTAAAAATTGATTTTCTAAGGATTTTTATATGGAAAACTTTAAATGCGTTTTTCTGGCAAACTAGAAGAGTTAGAGAAAAATAACGAAAATCTGTGATCACCTGTATTTCCCACTAAAAATTGATTTTCTAAGGATTTTTATATGGAAAACTTTAAATGCGTTTTTCTGGCAAACTAGAAGAGTTAGAGAAAAATAACGAAAATCTGTGATCACCTGTATTTCCCACTAAAAATTGATTTTCTAAGGATTTTTATATGGAAAACTTTAAATGCGTTTTTCTGGCAAAATAGAAGAGTTAGAGCAAAAATAACGAAAATCTGTGATCACCTGTATTTCCCACTAAAAATTGATTTTCTTTGGATTTTTATATGGAAAACTTTAAATGCGTTTTTCTGGCAAACTAGAAGAGTTAGAGAAAAATAACGAAAATCTGTGATCACCTGTATTTCCCACTAAAAATTGATTTTCTAAGGATTTTTATATGGAAAACTTTAAATGCGTTTTTCTGGCAAACTAGAAGAGTTAGAGCAAAAATAACGAAAATCTGTGATCACCTGTATTTCCCACTAAAAATTGATTTTCTAAGGATTTTTATATGGAAAATTTTAAATGCGTTTTTCTGGCAAACTAGAAGAGTTAGAGCAAAAATAACGAAAATCTGTGATCACCTGTATTTCCCACTAAAAATTGATTTTCTTAGGATTTTCATATGGAAAACTTTAAATGCGTTTTTCTGGCAAACTAGAAGAGTTAGAGCAAAAATAACGAAAATCTGTGATCACCTGTATTTCCCACTAAAAATTGATTTTCTAAGGATTTTTATATGGAAAACTTTAAATGCGTTTTTCTGGCAAACTAGAAGAGTTAGAGCAAAAATAACGAAAATCTGTGATCACCTGTATTTCCCACTAAAAATTGATTTTCTTCGGATTTTTATATGGAAAACTTTAAATGCGTTTTTCTGGCAAACTAGAAGAGTTAGAGCAAAAATAACGAAAATCTGTGATCACCTGTATTTCCCACTAAAATTTGATTTTCTTAGGATTTTTATATGGAAAACTTTAAATGCGTTTTTCTGGCAAAATAGAAGAGTTAGAGCAAAAATAACGAAAATCTGTGATCACCTGTATTTCCCACTAAAAATTGATTTTCTAAGGATTTTTATATGGAAAACTTTAAATGCGTTTTTCTGGCAAACTAGAAGAGTTAGAGCAAAAATAACGAAAATCTGTGATCACCAGTATTTCCCACTAAAAATTGATTTTCTTTGGATTTTTATATGGAAAACTTTAAATGCGTTTTTCTGGCAAAATAGAAGAGTAAGAGCAAAAATAACGAAAATCTGTGATCACCTGTATTTCCCACTAAAAATTGATTTTCTTAGGATTTTTATATGGAAAACTTTAAATGCGTTTTTCTGGCAAACTAGAAGAGTTAGAGCAAAAATAACGAAAATCTGTGATCACCTGTATTTCCCACTAAAAATGATTTTCTAATGAAACTCGGACAACGGACAACTGGATTTAAGCTTTGCTTTTCATAAGGACCCAGAACTTGATAGGGTATAGGACCTTCGGTGAAGGGTATAAAATACAAACTTAATTATAAAAAGAGTAATTTTTGGGATTTCAGTATTTTGGTCATAACTCTGCTATTTCTTAACCGATTTGACAGATTTATATACCAACGTTTTAAAGAAGAAATTTTTTGGTTATAAAACTTGGACTCGGGAAGATATCTGGTTCCCGAAAATGGGTATTTTTCAAAAAAAAATTAATATTTTGGTCATAACTTTTTCGTATCTGAACCGATTTTCCCGAGTTTTTCAGAAAATATTTTCTATTAAAAATTTCCGATCTTTTGATATATAAGGCGTAACCATAGGTCATATGACAGTCCAAAAAATCAGGTTTTTATACAATTTTTGATATTTTTTGTACGGGAGGTACCACGCCCAGTTGTTCAATCCCGCCCACATTTTGTGGCATGCTGTGTATTGATAACGTTAATGTGTGTACCTAATTTGGAAACGTTGGCTCTTGCCGTTCTCAAGATATTCAGAAATAAGAAAATACAACAACAACAACAAGGGATTTTTGGGCAAAATCAGAGGCAGTCGTGGTTTTTTGGTCATATCTCAGCCATTTGTGGACCGATATTGCTTAATTTCAATAGCAAGAAATGGTAGACTATATAAGACTATATTAGATATAAATGTAAAACAACCTAGTCGCTATCATGGCTGGAGTATCCGGAAAACACATATCAAATGTAAAACGGACAGACGGACATCGTTAAATCAACATCTCTCCTCATAAGGACCCAGAATATATATACTTTATAGGGTCTAAGATCAATATTATAGAAATTACACACGGAATGACAAACTTATATATACTCTTTTCCACCTGTGGTGAAGGGTATAAAAACAAATAAATGATGCTATCCGAATAAAATTTTATACTTCACAGTGTTATAGGACTAGAAATGACACTGTGAAATTTTGTGATGATCGATCCATAATTTACAATAGGCTCCATATAAAGCCTACTTTGGTAAATTAATTAAATACGCCTAAAACCGTAGCAGATAAAGATATTGCGGAAAAATGTCTTCCAACTTAGCTTCATATGATCAGAAAAAATTTCATGCAATTTTGTGATATACGGTCCATAATTTACCTTATATCCCATTTTTAGCAGCCTTATTAAATTCACTGCAAACGCTAACACCAATTTCACCACTGTATTGAAATTTATGTTTTCTAATACCAGAAATCACTCTGCAGAATTTTGGGATAATTGGTTCATAACTTACCACGGCTCCAATATAAACTCCCCTCCTGAAATCATTTTAGTTCTGCTTAAATTGTTACGAATCATGATATTTTACTCAGGCTAGTTAAAATTGCTATAAACAAAAGCATACAACTTTCTGATTGTCGGTCAATAATTTAATATGGGTCCAAACCGCAACCGAATATAGCACTCTAACTAGTTTTATTTTGAATTAAATAACTTTAAACATTTTTTTTTAATTTTTTCTGTAGAAAGCATTTATTTGATTTTAAAGCAGTTGTAAAATTTTCTTTTTGCTGTATAATTCTGTTATTTTGTTGCATTAATTATTATTTTTGATTGCTTTCAACTTTTGTGCAATGGGGGGTTTTACATATTAAATATTTCTTTTCCTTCTTTTCAGGATTTTTGTTATCCAAAATGGAATATGTAAAAGGATAATTTTTAATTTATATTATATATGCTACTTGTTATATTTTTCTGGCTTATTGGCCCCTAAGGGCTTAAAAGCTCAAGTAAATAAATAAATAAATAAATAAACATTGTTTCTCCATAGAAAAAATCACAAAAAATTTTTATAGTATAGAAAACATTAACTTTTCGCTCTACACTAATGGGTCCATTACGGAAAGCAACATAACCAAAGTTGTGTTGCTAGTTACCAATTCTATATTACGCATGGCAACTGTCAACTTGCAGGTTGTTATTTCTTTTGTCACATTGTTAAAATATTGGCAACCATTAACTTGTAGTTGCTGCTTATATTTTTTTAAGAAGGCGACAAAACTAATAATCAAGTATATTTTTTATAAAATGTTTGTGTTTTCTTTACTTTTAAATTTAAAAATGGTAAAAATAAAAACTTAAAAACAGTTTGAACTTTAAATCCATGAAATGGAAAATAAAGTCAAATTGCTTGAAGCTATGTGCAAGCGTATTAAATTTAAAAGTTTTAGCAACGAATGTAGGAACATTTAAAGTCAAAATTAAAGGAAAAAATATGGCACAAGACAATGTAAACACTACCATAAGTTTGACTCCGTTTAAACAGACTGCAGCCGAGCTTTTATATATGAAGCTGTGATTAAATCCTAAAGGACATTTCTTTGGGGCAAACTTAGCAGAAGTTTTGGAACTAGTTTTGGACTAGTAAAAACAAACGGTAGATGCTTTGATATTTCTCTTAAATAGCGGCTAATAGATGCCACGCTTACCGCCTGCCCTTGGTCTGCGAAAAAAGGTCCAATCAATTTGTGAATGTTTTAACGCTGGTTTAGCTTAACTAAACTTAAACTTATATATAGTTTAAGCTCAACAACTATAAATCAGTGTCCCATGTATTATATGTAGTTAAAAAAATAACATGTGGCAGCACTATGATAAATCTTGTCAAATTCATATGGTCTGTTTTGGTAGATTAAACGCCCAATTTTATGCGTTTAAAGATGGTTTATATGTTGACTGATTAATAGATTTGTTGGTTTAAACACACTTTAAACCAAAAAGAGAGTGAAACTTGCTCTGATTTTTAAGCCCTAAGTCACATTTGTTGTTCGTTTTTTTTTTTAAATCGTTCTTTGGTATAATCGATAACTTTTTGGCAACTAAACAATGCTGGCGTACCTAATAAAAATTTCAATTTCAGTTGCGTTGCTTTTTGACAACGCAACGAAAGTTGTGTTGCCATCCATAAGGTCTGCGATTTGAAAACTCATGTGTCCTAAATTTTTTTGAATTTTATTTTTAAACATAACAAATTTTTCTGCAAAATAACTTTTTTACATTAATTTTAATTCTTTTAGATTTTGTAAAACTTACCTTAAAAAATCGTTTTTTTATCTAATAACTACTTTAAATTTCTTTAAACTTTCTTTAATAGTTTTTTATCTCTTTTAATATACACATTATTATAATTTCATTTTAAGTTTTAATTAATTTTATTTCATTTTTAGACATTTCTAAAAAAAAGGCCATCTTTTGTGGTAATCTACCATCTTTAATAATTTATTATTTTTTTTTTTTTCTCAAAAACAAAGCTATTTTCATATTCACTTTTTAAATTACGGGTCTCTTTAATTAGTATCATACAAAAAGCGAAACACTAATTTTTTTACTTATCTTGCTTTAAGCTTAGACACTTTGCTTTTGCTCATGGACTTTCTTTTATTTCCTCAAACAGATACTAAACAAACACACTCCCATTAATAAAAAACACAACACAAGACACCTCACTCTCTGCTTCCCACGACCGCGACGATTGTTAACAACTTAAATTCGACAGAGACTGCGCGGTCATTATCTCTGCTTTGTATGAACAAACTTTCAATTACTGTTTTTACAAAGATATATTAATCTTTTTGCTTAGATTTTATAATTTTCTAATAGAATATTGTTTTAATTTTATTTTTCTATAAAAATCAGTAATTTTTAAACACTTTTTACTGGGTTTTTAATGAATTTAAAGGAGTATTTCTTTAAGACGTTCACGCACTTTGAAAATTTCTAGAAACTAAAAGGAATTGGGAAAGGAAATTTGCAAAAGGGAGTTAAAAAAATCTGCTGGTTTAACTTTAGTGTGAGAGTAAAAGAGACAGACAAGTGCGAGCAAATGAAGAAAAAAGCTTTTAATTACAATAAGAAAAGATGATAAGTCAAGGCGAATTGAGTAGTAGTCAATTCGCCTTGATGATAAGTGAAATCATTTGGTTTGTTTTATGCAATGAGAGGGGAAGAAAAAAAGTTCAATTTATTGAAAACACAGATGGGTAAGTGCTAATAATAACATTAAAATTTTTTTTAAATATATTTACTTATTTTCTAGTGTGTATTCGTAAAAGGAATTGAATGAAAAATGGATTATTATTATTATTATTACTATTGCCAGGGATGGGTAAATGTAACGGGTAGAAAAATTAAAAAATGTTTAATGTATTATCGAGGGTTAACATTCAAATAGTGCTATCTGTAAAACCACAATTTTCCAGGAGACCGAAAAAACTGATTTTTTCGATAACTCTAAGGGCTAATAAATAAGAGCAAGTTAAACTCTGACGTTATAAATAAAAACGTGGTTCTATTGTCCTGCCTTGTTCAAGTATTTTGCAAATATAAGACTCAAATTTATCAATTTTTTTTAATATTCTTTTGTGAAATACCATTTATATGCATTTAAAGTTAAAATTCTGAAAAAGTCGATTTTTTGCAATTTTTATCTAAAAAAGCATCGTTTTAATTTATAGAAAAAAAATTGTTTAGCGACATACTTATTTATATATTATTCCGAAATAGAATTTTTTTACACATGTTTTCCAATCGCAAAGTAAGAAACTTAAAGCACAGTTTAAATAACCCAATATGTTTATAATTATTGTGCAATAGGAATCATGAGAGCCGAGCTTGGTAGCCATTATATTTCAAAAAACAAAAAAAAATCATTATTGGGTATTTTCGGCTTTTTTTGGGAATTGAGGGATTCTTTTTGTAAGTTTAAAAAATTGTTAAGCTGGCTTGTATTAAGCACTACAAAATCTATTTACTTGTAAAATTTTATTTAGTTTTATTAGCTAATAAAGATATTGTTGCATAACTAAAAATTTATATTATTGGGGTAATTCCATGTAAAATCGACAGATTCCGATTTTAATGAAATTTGGTGAGAAGGTTCCTTTTAAGGAACATATATGAACGAAAAAAAAAGTTCCTAAAAGAAACCGACATTAAGTAATAAATAATAAAGTGGGGTTGGTCATATATTTGCACATCTAGAAGCATCCTACGCGCTGTACCATACAAATATGGCGGTTTTATAAAATTCTTTAATTTGGCCCATGCAGCGCGTTGGATGCTCCTAGATGAGTCAAATGTATGGCCAACCCCACTTTCGGTTTTTTTAGGAACTTCAATAAACTAAACCGTTTATGAGTTACGCGAATATATGCAGTGCAACCTCCTACATTTTCGAAATTACGGCATATCTCGAAAACAAGAGCTTACCTAAAAAAAATGCTCGCTCCACTGGATTCGGCGTACCCCAATCTATCACAGTGTAATTATTGCACAAAATTTCAATATTAATATTCTATTTTAAGATTATTTTTGCGTGAAGTATTCTCTTAAAAATGACATTAAAATCATCTTCTTATCCAAAGTAGTTTTCGAGATATTGAAGAAATAATCTCAACACATTCGGCTAATTCGGCGAAACTATGACATTTTAAAATTATTTTTGTTCATAAATGTTCCTTATAGGATAAAAGGAACCTTCTCACCAAATTTCATTAAAATCGAAAGGGGTCGAGTCCCACTCTTGGTCGATTTGACATGGAATTACCCATTGACAAAATCTCATAAACACATATTTTGCAAAATGTCTTCGACGAATTTTAAAATTATATTAGATCAAAGTAATAGTTGGGAACACAAAATTAAAATTTTTAATTAATAAGATTTTGCTTGTCGTGCTTATATTAGATTTTAAATCACATTTTTAATATTTTTATCAGGCTTAAGTTCATTAAATTTTATTTTCATTAAATTATTTTATATAGAAAGGAATTTTTACAACATAAAAAGAGTTAAAATTTATTGAATTTTGACTGACAGCCGTCGTCAATGGCGATGAGTGTTAAGAAGCAAAGATCTCTGAAGAGATAGTTTGGTTCCTATCGAAACATGTCAGTTTAACCCCTCCTTCAACGTGGGTTGGAGCCCATCGTCAGTCAAGAATAAAAAATTATTAATAAATTTGAATTCATTTTATGTTGTAAAAATTCCTTTCTTCATAAAATAAATTTAATGAACTTTGGCCTGATTAAAATATTAAAAATTTGATTAAAAACCATAAACAGTTCCCATGTTCTGTAACTCTTGCGGCGAGAAACTTTTCGATTGAAATGTGTGAAATGAAACAAACAGCTGTTTTTCTCACTAAACTGTGTCTGAAACTTTTTTTTGGCGAATCTAGCTATCACGTAAGGAAATTACTCACCAATTTACAGAAAAAAAGGTTCTGTAACATATTTGTGAGAAAAGTTCCCGCTTTGAACTGTCAAAAAAACTCACGAATAAAAACGGGGCGAGAAAAAATGTTAACACTAAAAAACAATTTATAATGCAAAATATGCAAAATGGAATATGGTATAGGATAATTTGTAATTTAAGTTATATTTGCCACTTGTTATATTTTTCTGGTTTATTGGCCCCTAAGGGCTTAAAAACTCAAGTAAATAAATAAATAAATAAATATAAAGAATAATAATAATAAATAGAATCTGGGAATTTATTTCTCATGGTAAGTAACATTTATTATATAAATTTTCATATTATTCGAATGTGTATTCTAAGTCAAATTACAATCCTCAAAAGCTTTTATACTTTAATAGTCTAATTCCTTCAATATTTTCCAGGAATATTTTCTATGCATTATCAGAATTTTTCGTTTGTATATTTCTGTTACGGTCAAGAATGAAAGATTATCAATAACAATTTTAATTAATTTTCATGTTGTAAAATTCCTTTCTGCATAAAAATAATTTAATGAAAATTAAATTTAATGAACTTAAGCCTAATTAAAAATATTAAAAAGTTGGATTAAAAAAACCATAAATAGTTTAACAAAATAACCGCAATACTAATTATTGTTAAAGCTAAGGCACGAGCTCTATGTGTTCATTTGTCCTTCAAGTTGTGCTGAAAATGGTCAACAAGAAAAAGAAAGAAAGTTTATTTTGAAAAAGTTGTTAAAAAAATAACTTGATGGAAAAAAACTGAATATGAGGAAATGTAGCCAAGACCTTCCTCTATAACCCCCCATTCACACATTTTTCTTAAAAGTCTTTAATTTTGCACAATGGGTCAAAATATAGTTTGAGTGATTTGAGTAAAAAAGTTTGTTTGAAAAAGTTGTTAAAAAAATAACTTGATGGAAAAAAACTGAATATGAGGAAATGTAGCCAAGACCTTCCTCTATAACCCCCCATTCACACATTTTTCTTACAAGTCCTTAATTTTGCACAATGGGTCAAAATATAGTTTGAGTGATTTGAGTAAAAAAGTTTGTTTGAAAAAGTTGTTAAAAAAATAACTTGATGGAAAAAAACTGGGTATGTGGAAATGTATCCAAGACCTTCCTCTATAACCCCCCATTTGCACATTTTTCTTACAAGTCCTAAATTTTGCACAATGGGTCAAAATATGAACAAGTGAGTTGTGTGAAAGTTTATTTTGAAAAAGTTGTTAAAAAAATAACTTGATGGAAAAAACTGAATATGAGGAAATTTAGCCAAGACCTTCCTCTATAACCTCCCATTCACACATTTTTCTTACAAGTCCTTAATTTTGCACAATGGGTCAAAATATAGTTTGAGTGATTTGAGTAAAAAAGTTTGTTTGAAAAAGTTGTTAAAAAAATAACTTGATGGAAAAAAACTGGGTATGAGGAAATGTAGCCAAGACCTTCCTCTATAACCCCCCATTTGCACATTTTTCTTACAAGTCCTAAATTTTGCACAATGGGTCAAAATATGAACAAGTGAGTTGTGTGAAAGTTTATTTTGAAAAAGTTGTTAAAAAAATAACTTGATGGAAAAAACTGAATATGAGGAAATTTAGCCAAGACCTTCCTCTATAACCTCCCATTCACACATTTTTCTTACAAGTCCTTAATTTTGCACAATGGGTCAAAATATAGTTTGAGTGATTTGAGTAAAAAAGTTTGTTTGAAAAAGTTGTTAAAAAAATAACTTGATGGAAAAAAACTGGGTATGAGGAAATGTAGCCAAGACCTTCCTCTATAACCCCCCCATTTGCACATTTTTCTTACAAGTCCTAAATTTTGCACAATGGGTCAAAATATGAACAAGTGACTTGTGTGAAAGTTTATTTTGAAAAAGTTGTTAAAAAAATAACTTGATGGAAAAAAACTGATTATGAGGAAATGTAGCCAAGACCTTCCTCTATAACCTCCCATTCACACATTTTTCTTACAAGTCCTTAATTTTGCACAATGGGTCAAAATATAGTTTGAGTGATTTGAGTAAAAAAGTTTGTTTGAAAAAGTTGTTAAAAAAATAACTTGATGGAAAAAAACTGGGTATGAGGAAATGTAGCCAAGACCTTCCTCTATAACCCCCCATTTGCACATTTTTCTTACAAGTCCTAAATTTTGCACAATGGGTCAAAATATGAACAAGTGACTTGTGTGAAAGTTTATTTTGAAAAAGTTGTTAAAAAAATAACTTGATGGAAAAAAACTGAATATGAGGAAATGTAGCCAAGACCTTCCTCTATAACCCCCCATTCACACATTTTTCTTACAAGTCCTTAATTTTGCACAATGGGTCAAAATATAGTTTGAGTGATTTGAGTAAAAAAGTTTGTTTGAAAAAGTTGTTAAAAAAATAACTTGATGGAAAAAAACTGGGTATGAGGAAATGTAGCCAAGACCTTCCTCTATAACCCCCCATTTGCACATTTTTCTTACAAGTCCTAAATTTTGCACAATGGGTCAAAATATGAACAAGTGACTTGTATAAAAGTTTATTTTGAAAAAGTTGTTAAAAAAATAACTTGATGGAAAAAAACTGAATATGAGGAAATGTAGCCAAGACCTTCCTCTATAACCCCCCATTCACACATTTTTCTTACAAGTCCTTAATTTTGCACAATGGGTCAAAATATAGTTTGAGTGATTTGAGTAAAAAAGTTTGTTTGAAAAAGTTGTTAAAAAAATAACTTGATGGAAAAAAACTGGGTATGAGGAAATGTAGCCAAGACCTTCCTCTATAACTCCCCATTTGCACATTTTTCTTACAAGTCCTAAATTTTGCACAATGGGTCAAAATATGAACAAGTGACTTGTGTGAAAGTTTATTTTGAAAAAGTTGTTAAAAAAATAACTTGATGGAAAAAAACTGAATATGAGGAAATGTAGCCAAGACCTTCCTCTATAACCCCCCATTCACACATTTTTCTTACAAGTCCTAAATTTTTCTAAATCATCCAAATAATTGCTAGGTTATTTTCTTTAAAGTATCCCTTTAACTTGCTAAAGGTAAGTTTGTTAATTGCGTGCTTTGTAAATTAAAAAACAATGTTTTTTTAAGTGTTTGTATTGTTTTTTTACATTTTTTATATTAAAAACATTTTAAAATCAAAAATAAAAGAAAACAAATATTAACGAATTATAAAATTCGCGAAGGTTTGTTAAAAAGTTTGTTGAAAACCGAAAATCCTCTCCCATATGCAAATAAGAAGAAGAACAGGCATTCACATTAAATGTATGAAAATTTGTACTAAAAACACTTTTTTGAACTTAGTAGCACTAAAATTTAGTCTGCAAGACATAAAATACTCAATCGCCATATTGTTTTGATGATAGATTCCTGCACACTCTCTCTGCACAATGAGTGGAAAAAAAAGTTTGTTAAAAAGTTTGTTATGTTCACGGAGATAATACATGTTGTTTTTTGTGTTGTTGACTTGTTGTAGTCTCGCCGCCACATGAAGTTAATTCGCCTTGGTCCCAACCAAGGCGAATTTACACCAGGTGAACTTATCTTGCTACGAAAAACAAAATGAAATATTTGCTTGAATTTTTGACACAACGTTAAAATATTTTACAGTGTTGTAAAACGTTTTCAACCATTATTTATTATTGTAATAAAAGCTTTTTTCTTCATCAGCTCGCACTATCTGTCTCTTTCACTCTCACACTAAAGTTAAGCCAGCAGGTTGTTTTTACTCCCTTTTGCTAAATTTCCTTATCCTATTCTTTTTAGTTTCTACAAATGTTTAAAGTGCGTGAACGTCTTAAAGAAATACTCCTTTAAATTCATTAAAAACCCAGTAAAAAGTTTTTAAAAATTACTGATTTTTATAGAAAAATAAAATTAAAACAATACTCTATTAGAAAATTTTAAAATCTAAGCAAAAAAGTTAATACTTCTTTGTAAAAACAGTAATAGAAAATTTTTTCATACAAAGCAGAGATAATGACCGCGCAGTCTCCGTCGGCTTTGAGCTGTTAACAGTCGTCGCGGTTGTGAAAAGCAGAGAATGAGGTGTCTTGTGTTGTGTTTTTTATCAATGGGAGTGTGTTTGTTTAGTATGTATTTGAGGAAATAAAATAAAAGTTAATAAGCAAAAGCAAAGTGTCTTAGCTAAAAGCAAGATAAGTGAAAGAAAAAAAGGTTTGTTTCGATTTTTTTAGATATGTGTAAAAATGTAATAAAATTAAATGAAATAATAGTTTTAAAAAGTGAAAAGGTTTTGTTTTTGAGAAAAAAAAATAATAATAAATAATTAAAGATGGTAAAGTACCACAAAATATGGCCTTTTTTAAGAAATGTGTAAAAATGTAATAAAATTAAATGAGAGTTTAAATGAAATTAATTAATATGTATATCAAAAAAATAAGATTTAAAGAAATTTGAGGCATTTATAGGATAAAATATAGTATTTTTTTAAGGTAAGTTTTACAAACTCTAAAAGAATTAAAATTAATGTAAAAAAAGAATTTTCCAAAAAAATTATAATTAAAGGGTGTGTGTGAAACGGTTGCAAAATTCTATGGTGAATTAAAATTGTCAAGAATTTGTACGCTAATGTCAAAATTTATACTAGCTTCCGTTTCACACACACCCAAAGCATTATTGCCAAACCTAGACGAATGTGCACTTAATTATTCTAGATTTAGTAATCATGCTAAAAAGTTTAAATCAAAAGGTCAGACATTTCTATGGAACTATAATGTCTGAAAAGATTCCTAGCAATACAAATCCCTTAATTTCATCTTATTAAACACATTTTGGGATAAGAATAAAAAGAAAACAGCAAATAATTGCCAAAATTAGCGCAAATCTTATCAACATTTACGCATTTTCATAAAAGAAAAATTTTGTACGTTCGCGGGACTAAAAAAGACGGGGAAATTAAAAATCTTATTATATAACTTTGGTTAAAAGTCGCACACCTTTTAAAAAGGAACCTTAAATCTGGATTTGTATAGGCATTTTGCAAAATATTTAGATTTAAACGGTATTTTTAACATTTACCGCTTTTTTTTAAAGTGCGAATTGACGGCAAGTCTTCAAAAAAAGTTAGCAGCAATGTCCCTAACCATCTTTTCTTATTGTAATAAAAGCTTTTTTCTTCATTTGATCGCACTTTCTGTATTTTTCACTCTCACACTAAAATTAAACAAGCAGGTTTTTTTGACTCCCTTTTGCTAAATTTCCTTTTCCTATTCTTTTTAGTTTCTAGAAATTTTCAAAGTGCGTGAACGTCTTAAAGAAATACTCCTTTAAATTCATTAAAAACCCAGTAAAAGGTGTTTAAAAATTACTGATTTTTATAAAAAAATAAAATTAAAACAATATTTTATTAGAAAATTATAAAATCTAAGCAAAAAGATTAATATTTCTTTGTAAAAATGACCGCGCAGTCTCCGTCGAATTTAAGTTGTTAACAATCGTCGCGGTTGTGGGAAGCAGAGAATGAGGTGTCTTCCCAGCGGAAGAATTCAAAAGACCTCTTACTTCAGGCCAGCTTAAAATATTTTTTAATTTAATTTCTATTCTTGTCTAACTGTTAAAGACCTTCTAGAAGGCCTCCGTACTAGAGGTCTGCATGTGTGCGATTAAACGACACATGAATTCACATATCAAACTAGCAAGTGATGTGTTGTGTGTGATTTTAGAATCATACACAATTAATTGTGTGTAAGTAATAGCCTATGTGTGCAAAGCGTTCAATTATTTATGTGAGTGTTGTGAGAGAAATATTTGATACAGGTATAAATAACAAATTTGCTCTTTAATTCGAGTAAATACACTTGTGTGACGATGTACATATTGTGTTTTATCAACACAACATGTGTTTTGTGTTTTAAATTTTTTTTTATCGTATTAAAAACAAATTATTTGTAAAAAGATGATTCATTGAATTAAAATAGAATTGATGGAATGAAACGGTAAATGTTAGAAAGAGTAAACTATAAAAAAAATGTAAACAAAGTTTTTTATTTTTTTGGTAATTGTTTTGTTTATTTTATTAAATGTTGTCAACGTTTTGTTTATGTGAAACACAAAAATAAAACAAACAAAAAAGCGGTAAGTCGCTGAATTTGGCAATAAATCGCTGATTCAGCAACACTTTTAATATTTTAAGCTTGAAATGTCAATTTTAAGTTGAGCAATTTTACTTATTTTTTTAAGATTTAATGTTTCTTTCTATCAATTCTATATCATCAATGAATAAAAATATAGTGTAATAAGTGCTTAAGAATTATTGCCTTTGTATACTGGTTTGTCATATTTTAAAATATTTTTTTTTTATAATATTATTATTGTTTTTGCATATAAAAAATACATTTATTACAACCATTTCATTTTATTACTTTTTTTGTTAAAATGTTAACTTTCCTCTTCACTTACCAAAATAAGAAAGTCAAGAAACACACGAATGATTAGTGTGATTTTTAACTTCGCTCAGGTTTTTTTATTGTCAGATGCAAGGTATATTTATAGCAGGTAGCCGCGAGATTACAACAATTGTACAATAAAACAAACAACAGGGCTTTTTATTGTTGTTATGTGGTACGAACTGTCAAAAGGCAAAGGGGTTGATAAGAGACAAAAAAGACAAAAGATAGAGACAAAAAACGTGTTTACATGTTTACTATACAACATTTGACAGTTCGTACCACAAAACAAGCAAATAAAAAATAACCAGCTGGCTTTCCGAGACTACCTGCTATAAATATACCTTGGTCAGATGTATGAATTTGAGTTCATTAAACAATAAACAATAATAGAGAAACCCACACAATTAGTGTAAGTGTATGTGGCTAACTTTTTAATGAACGGTGCTGTGTTGATCTCTCATTTAAAATGATTGAGCGTGAATGACTCGCTCTCATTTTTTTTACACATTTGATCAGTGTTGCCAGTAAAATTTCGAGAAAGATACATTTTAGTTTCCAAAAAGATACACTTTCTCCCAAAAAGATACGTTTTGAAAAAAATTGATAATCCATTTTTAACGCTTAATATTTATTAACATAACATTTTTATTTCATATTTAAATTAATATTGTAAAGAAAAAGATTTCTTATAAATTTATTTTTATATTTATTTAAGTCATAAATATTACATATGTAATTTTTAAAAATACAGTAAGCAAACTTTAATACTAATTATTAAAATTTAAACGAAACCTTGTTAATTAATTTTTTGAATCCCAAGAAAAACTTTGATAACTGATATGCATGTGGCAGTGTAAATAAAACTGAAATGGAAAAATAAAATAAAGTAATTTGTTTTTATTTTTGTTTTTTCTTTTCCCACTTACAACTACATTTAGAGTTGACAGAAAATCAAGAAAAGATAAACTCACTGCTTATTGTTGTGGTTTTTGTTCAAGCTTTGATATTGTTACAAGTAAAACTCTGGATTATAATTCTTATTCGCTTAACAGTATTATTTGTATAATATCTTTAGTTTTTCTAAAATCTTTGGATGAAGTTTCCTGACGATCTGGCCTAAGCAACCAGTGAAATGCGCATAGGAATAGCTTATCCCTTCAACAATAAATTTCAGTTTGTCAATAGTATGAAATGGGAATAGTAGTATAAATATGGGGATTTTGTATATGATTTTTGCTCCCTACGTGATTCCCATAAGGAGGAATTTTTAAATTTCAATTTGCTCCCTACGTGTTTTCCCATAAGGAGGAATTTTTTCTTCCCATAGGGAGGAATTTTTAAATTGAAATGTTACTTTAAAGTTGATTTTAGTTAATTTTGAATTTTTTTTGCTCCAATGGATTTTTTCCATAAGGAGGAGTTTTAAATATAAACAAAATAAAAAACTTTGAGTAATTTTAAATAAAAAGAGAATTATATAAAGTTGATTATATTTTCTTCAATGAAGAGAAATTTAAAAATGTGTACAAATAAATTGTTTGAGTATTTTAAAATAAGATAGAGTAATGTGTAATATATTTAGAATATGCAGCACATGTAAGTATAGAGATTAACTCAATTTGAAAGTTTGCCATTATTATAAAAAGGCTTAGGGAGTATATTCCACATCATTATTGTAATTGTCACTTTAAAGGAAACTTAATAAAAATGGTAAGCATTTCGTACATAATAAAGGTATATTTAATTATTTATTATTTTTTTTTCTTGTTTGTTTTCAGATGTATAAAAAAATTGTGAATATTGCCCAAGGTATTAAGCCTGAGTATATTAGAATAGATGATATACCTTTAAACCAGTCTTTGAAAATTGTGAATTTTGAATGGAAAGAAACACAATATGGTCTAAAAGTCATTGCCAATTTAGATGACAATAAATGGTTTTATCTCCCCAATAGAATGATGAAATTTTTAAATAAGGAGGATCCATACTTAACTCAAATGAATGATAAAGTTTGGACAATTATTTACAAGGGGCGTCAATTACCAAATGGACCTGCAATATTTGATTTAAATTATACCTAAACTCTGAAAAAAAAATCCTTACAATAAAGATAAATATAGTAAAACAAAAACAATATTTTTTTTTAATTTTTATTACTTTTATTTAAAATAATTTTACATATAAAAATTTAAAATTTAATTTTCAAAAAATAAGAATCGTCCTCCTCCATAAATTGTTTTATGAAGTCAGGAATCTCCTCCTCCTTCGCATTGTCCTCCTCCTTCATGTTCATCTCTGCAGGACTTTTATAAAATTTTGACTTTTTGGCACTGAAATTATGCAGGCGCATAAAATGCCTTTTCTTATTAAACTTGGTTTTAAAAGATATGTGCTTACAAAATTCACACGTTAACTTAACACTTTCCATTTTTAATTAAATAAAATAGTTAAAAAATCTTTTGAAAATACCTCGTAAAACATATATTTATTTTCTTATGCACTTTTTTGTTTTTATTTTGGTATATATTTAATGTTTAGTTATCAAATCATATTTTGAAAACTGATCTATGATTATTGAACTTTTTAGAACATTCTGTTAAAAAATAAATATACAATTGTTATTGTGGAAATTAAAAGTCAATAAACTTTTATAAGTGAAAAAATGCAATAGTGTGCATTTTTTAAAGTTTAAAAATTAACCTTGAATGTTGGCTTCAAATTAAACTATGAATTAATGGACTTTTCAAACGTATTTTATTTAATTATTTATAATAATTATAACATATTTTATTAAATAGTTATCAAGTATTTTTGAAACTATAAACATGGCCGGTATAATTAAATGTAGTGAGTGCAAAAAAGTTTTTGAAAAAGAAATGGACTTAAAATTGCATGAAAAAACGCATGCATCTTCGTCTTCAAAAAATCAATTAGGACAAGTGAAACAAGTGACAAGTGCCTTTTAAAAATAGAATAATAATTCTTTCATATGAAAATATGAATAAAAAAAATATTATTCCGGAAATATTTTTAAAAGAAGCTGCCGCGGTAATAAAGTCGGAATTGGAGAAGTTTTTAAGACTCCATGTCATATTGAAATTCAATATGGAACTTTCTGGGTTTTATATAAAGCCCAACATTAAAGACGGAGAAAATATATCAATAGAACTAAAAACCTTCCAAACCAAAATGGAAGAAATATATTATATTGAAGATTTTGATGTCATTTTTAATAACAAAATTGGAAAAGTATTACAAAAAATGGAGGAGTTCCAAGAAAGGGATAGTGGTTGGACTCTCATTGAAATAAAAAAAGTGGATGTCATTTTGAACAAGTATCAACCAATAAAAGGGTCAAGTTTCATACAACTTCCTAGAAAACTAATGGTAAAAAAAGCCTGCCTCAATATTAAGAACAGAGATGAGTTTTGTTTTAAATGGGCTGTTATATCAGCAATAGCTGACTTAAAACAAAATAACGCCAATCTCACATTTATGTACAATGTTAAGATTGAGGAAAAAATAATTGCCATAAATGGTTATACCTTAAATTTTAAGGGATTAAGCTTCCCTGTAAAAATAAAAGACATAGCCATTTTTGAAGAAAACAACCCTCTGATCAGTATCAATGTTTTTGGATATGATGAAGAAAAAGATTTAGTTGTTGGACCCTATTACAAAACTAAAGGGAAAAAATCCAAACACATTTCCCTTATGTTCCTTCAGGAGAAAAATGGAGTTAATTCCCACTTTATGTGGATAAAAAATATTTCAAGGTAAGTTTATAATTGACAACCGTTATAATTTTGTGTTATTAAAATGTTATCTTTATTTTTCTTTTTGCAGATTAATCAGATTGCAAACAACGAAGCATAAAGGCAAAATTTTTGTATGCGATGACTGCCTCCAGCATTTTTATCAAAAGGATAAATTAAATAATCACCAACAACACTGCAACCGAAAAATCGCCTATGCTCCAAAGGAAAGTGAGTCAACATTAGAATTTAAGAATTTCAATAACTCCATTGAAGTTCCATTTGTGATATATGCTGATTCGGAATGCATTTTTGAAAACATTCAAACGTGCATTCCGAAAGGGGATACTTCATCAACAACTTTGATTGATAAGCATATCCCCTATGCATTTTCATATTTCATTAAGTGTAATTTCAATGATAATTTAAATAGATTAAGAATATTTAAAGGGCTTGATTCCGCAAAGCTCTTTATAGAAAATTTAGTACTAGATATAAAATATTTAAATAATAATTTTCTCACTAAAATTGTTCCAATGACACCCTTAACCGAACTGGAAAATTTAAATTTTGAAAACAATAATGTTTGTCATATTTGCTCTCAAGCTATTACAAATGACATAAAAGTAAAAGATCATTGTCATTTAAGTGGAAAGTATAGAGGACCAGCTCATAACTATTGCAATATTAATTATAAAATACCAAAATTTTTCCCTGTTATTTTTCATAATTTTTCGGCCTATGACTGTCATTTATTTATTAAAGAGCTAAACAATATTGATGATGGTCCTATAAATATTATTCCACTTAATAAGGAGCTATATATATCACTGTCTAAGTCTATAAAAGGCGATAACACTGATAACATTGAAATACGATTTTTAGACTCCTATAGATTTATGCCCTCAAGCTTAGACAATCTCGTTAAGAATTTAACTAAACATGAATTGAAAATAGTGCAATCATTTTGTGTAGATGATGAAACTAAGTTTAATTTACTTGTAAGAAAAGGAGTTTTTCCGTATAATTATTTGAATTCTGTTGCGAAACTTACAGAAAAACATTTACCAAGCAAAGAAGATTTCTTTAATAAGTTAAATAATTCACATTGTTCTGAAGAAGACTACATTCATGCTAAAATGGTTTGGAGTACATTTCAATGTGAAACTTTGGAAGACTATTTAATGTTATACCTTAAAACTGATGTTTTGTTGTTAGCAGATGTATTTGAGAATTTTAGAATTGTTTGTAAAGACATTTATAATTTAGATCCATGCCATTATTTCACAGCTCCAGGATTGTCATGGGATGCTATGCTTAAATTAACAAATATTAAATTAGATTTGCTTACTGATCTAGAAATGATTTCCTTTCTTCAAAAGGGTATTAGAGGAGGAATAGTTCAATGCTCTCAAAGGCATTCTATTGCTAACAACAAATATTTGCCAGATTATGATCAAAGCCTACCTTCTAAATACTTAATGTATTTAGACGCAAATAATTTATATGGTTGGGCAATGTCTGAAGCTCTACCAGAAGGTCATTTTGAGTGGGTAAGAAACATTGATCATTTTTCTTTAGACTCAATACCAAATGATTCAGATATTGGATATATTTTAGAAGTTGATTTAGTATATCCAACAGAAATCCATGATACTCACAATAATTTACCTTTTTGTAGTGAAAACAAAACTCCACCAGATTCAAAAGAAAAAAAGTTACTTGTTGATTTAAATAACAAATCGGAGTATGTAATTTATTATAAAAATTTACAGCAATGTTTAAAACATGGTTTGAAGCTAACTAAAATTCATAGAATATTAAAATTTAAACAGTCTTATTGGTTAAAAAAATATATTTCACTAAATAATTTTCATAGAACTAACGCAAAAAACACTTTTGAGAAAAATTTCTTCAAATTATTAAACAATGCAGTATATGGAAAAACCATGGAAAACGTTGATAAACGTAAAAATATTAAAATAGTTAATAATTGGGAAAATGTTGGTAAGAGACTTGGAGCACGTTCTCTTATTGCTAAACCAGAATTTCATTCTGTAAGTATATTTGACGAAAACATGGTAGCAGTTGAACTAAATAAATCTTTTTCATTTTACAATAAGCCTATTTACTTAGGTTTTACAATCTTAGAACTTTCGAAATGGAAAATGTATGATTTTCATTACGATTACATATTACCAAAATATAAAACTAAAGTAGAATTAAATTATATGGACACAGATTCATTTATTTATACATTTGAAACGGATGACTTCTATAAAGACATAATTAACGACATTGATTTAAAGTTTGATACGTCAGAGTATGAAACAGATAATAAATTTGAAATACCAAAAAAAAATAAAAAAGTCTTAGGGATGATGAAAGACGAAAATAATGGAATTATTATGAAAGAATTTGTAGGTTTGAGAGCAAAAATGTATGCTTTTAAAACAGCAGATATGCAGGAAATTAAAAAGGCTAAGGGTGTCAAGAGTAGCATATGTAACAGTTTAAGTCTATCTGATTATAAAAATTGTTTATTTAACAAACAAATTTATTATGGAAATATGTTTATTTTTAAGTCAAAACTACATGTGTTATATACCTCCTTAATTAATAAAATATCATTAAGTTATTTAGATAATAAGAGATATATTTGTGATAATAATGTTAATACTCTTGCTTGGGGTCACTACAAGCAACAATTTTTAAAATTTGATGAAGATGATGACTACCTAATGAAATTAAACGTAGATTTATTTAATTATAAAGATCAGTTTCAAAAAGATAATGATGACGATGAATATTTAATGGAAATTGAGTACTAAAGAAACATTTTTTCATGTAAATATTATTTTAAATTAATAATAAAACATTTTTATATACATATATTATAAACAAAAAAGAGTTTTATTTTTTTAAATATTTTGCCATAATACATTTTCAGTATCGTAATCTAATTTCTTTCGATTTCTTGTAACACGAGGAGAATATTGATAAGGTAAAGTTGATTGTTTCATATTTGAATAGTTATCAGTTTTGGATAATATTCTAATTTTCGGAGTTCCTTTTTCCGAAAAACTTTTAAGACGCTTAGCTACGGAAGATGCAGAAGAAGGATTAAATTTTTGTATTGTTGTATCCATATCGTTCTGGTCATCATTATTTGTGTAAATATCTTCAGGCAAATTCAAATCTGTTTGCAGTGCTATACTACTCGACTGAGGTGTAATTGTTTGCGTTTCAATATGCTTTTTATAGACCTTTTTCGTTTGAGTTTCATTATCGCGCAAATTATGCATTGTTGATATTTTATTCTGATTAGATGATCGTTGGGATCCAATTAAATATTTAGCAAGTTCTTGTTTAATATAATACCATTTGTTTATATCCTTCAGTGTATATGAACCATATATTGGTAAGAGTTTCCGATGTAAAAAATCTGAATCAGAATGTTTAACTTTAAATTTTTCGTAAGTTGATGGATGAAGAACTATAAGTTTTGATAATTTATTTGACATTTTCTAAAATTTTTCCAATGACTCCACTTAATATTGATGTAATAATAATGGGTAAAAATCCTCCCTTTTGAATAAGATGTTTCCTCTTTTGACGCATAGAGGTTTGTGATGAGCAAACTTTCCTCAAAGTATTTTTATATGGTTTTAGTTTTTCAAACACATTTTTGTTTATTTTATGATTTCTGTTTATAATATTTAAAATAATTTCATTTAAAGTTTTGATAACAACATTGTCAACATTTTTCAAAATTGCATTTCGTAGCTTTTGATCCGCTTTTTTAAGAACATAGAGAATATGTTTGTTCTCCTTCAGTAACTTTAGATTTGAAGTCATTGTTTATATTTGCATATATATAGTAATCTGTATTAAAAATATTTGATCTAAATCTTAAAGCGTTTGGTATTTCTTGAGTAAGATCAACTATTAAATAACCATGAGCCTGTTCTGTACAATGATTATATACATCTACTAAAGATTTTGAGTTTTCTGGATATACTTGACGAGCTAGATGTTGGAATTGTGTCTTATCTCTTGGATTTTTAAACATAACTATATATTTGGAGTTTAATGATATATCTCGCGAATAAGTCCCTTTATGAAAAATATTTTGTGTAACTAAAATTACGCTTAAGTTTCTATGATGAGATCCTTTTGTAAATAGTTCACAAACTTTCTTATTTGATGATTCAAGCATTAAATCATCCAATATTATTAAAGTAGATTCTTCGTCATTCGTATTAAAAGACTCTGGAATTCCTTTAACAAACTCTACATTTTCTATATTTGGAAGTGCATTTATTTCAGAATAACACCATATGATTCGGTCTATATCTTTAGATATTATATATTGATTTTTTATTATATTTTTAATAAAAGTAGATTTCCCACAGCCTGAGGGACCACAAACCATCATTGTAAATGGATATATAAACTGATGAAACATGTTTGCGCTCTTAAAAACCATTTGTTAATGAATTAAAAAGGAAGAATATTTTAATTAATATGAGTAAAAAAATTCTTATTGACGAAATTCATAGTCAAGCTAGAAAAAACTTTAAGCGACGTAGGTTTATTCAAAAGGGAATTTTAGATACTTGGCAAATAGACTTGGTGGAGATGATACCATATGCTAAATTTAATAAAGGTTTTAAGTATATGCTTACTGTTATAGATGTATTCTCAAAGTATGCCTACGCTTTACCATTAAAAACAAAAACAGGATTTGAGGTTTCAAAATCATTTAAAAGTATTATAAAGTTAAACAGTAGCAAAGCTCCTAAAAACCTGCATTCAGACCAAGGAAAAGAATTTTACAACACACATTTCAAAACTCTTATGAAAGAGCTAAACATTAATCATTATCATACATATTCAAATTTAAAAGCGTCAATAGTTGAACGATTTAATAGGACTTTAAAAAATAAAATGTGGAAACAATTTAGTATGCAAGGAAATTATAACTGGGTAGATACATTAGATAAGCTGTTGAAAGAATATAACTCATCCTATCATAGAAGTATAAAGATGAAACCTAGTTCAGTTAATAAGCGAAATGAAAAAAAACTTTTAAAAACTGTATATAATAATTTAAAAGTTTTTAAAAATGGAAAATTTAATATAAACGATTTTGTTCGTATAAGCAAATATAAAAATGTTTTTGAAAAGGGATATACACCAAATTGGTCTACAGAAGTTTTTAAAGTAAATAAAATTAATGCAACAAACCCTGTCACCTACCAGCTAAAAGATTTTAATGGAAATTTTATCAAAGGTGGATTTTATCAGGAGGAGTTATTAAAAACTAAAGTTCCTAACATATTTTTAGTAGAAAAAGTCTTAAAACGTAGAGGTGAAAAACTTTTTGTAAAATGGTTGGGTTTCGGAAAAGAATATAATTCATGGATTCATCAAACAGATTTTAGTTGATAAACTAAATTTTTCATATATGTATAACACGCAACTTAAAATATTTAACATTTCTAATAAATATGGCATCAAGCACAGAGGAAAATAGTATTTATGTTACTTTATTAAGTAACGATTCAGTAAATTTATATAAAAACACTTCAAGTACTTTCACAAATTTATTAAAGCAATCTCTTAGCATGAGTGACCAGTGGGAAGTCGGATTATCAGATATATCCTTTTCGATAACGAATAAACAACTAAATATGAAACAAAATATACTCAAACGTAAAAAACGCAACATTTCAAATTTTAATAATCAATCTGTAAAAACATTCAAAATTGACTCCAATAATGAATATGATGAAATTAAATCAAAATTTAGAGAACTAATGGAAACATCCGACGAGCTAAAACCAAAAAATATTAATAAAACTTCAAAACTTTTAAATACATTAAACATTGTTAAGCCCCAATCTAATATATCTATAAAAGAAAAAGATACTCGTAACGTAAATATAAAAAGTTCAAACATAGAACAAAATGTTAAAATAACTAGTCCAGAATCTACAACAACTGACGAAAAAGATCCCATATTATCCTCAACAAATTATATACTCGAAAAATCTTTGAACAAATTCTCTGACAACATAAATAAGTTTATCAATAACTTTGAATCGTTTGATATAAATGAAAACTTATTTATTTATACTGATATAATAAAACCTCGACATGTTGGTAATAAAAAAATTAAATGTTTAAAAATATTTTCAGTAACAACATTAAAAAACTATATTCATTTCAATAGAATTGAATATTTTCCTCTTGAAGCCTATAATATAAATGATATTTCTATAATGATTCGAAATGATGAAGGAGAAGAGATAAACTTTAATACATTAGTTCCCGTTTATTGTACTCTACACTTTAAAAAAAAATTTATATAAAATAGTTGTGTAACAAAACAAAATAAATCATTTTTATTACAACCATGGATGCGATTTATACAAGTTATTATAATAATCAGTCTGGAGAAAATATACAAAATATTGGCGAAATATATCACGCACCAAGAATTTTACAATACGGTCGTGGTATTGGATCCATATTTTCGGCTGTATTTTCACACCTGAAACCCTTATTTAAAACAGGGATGAATATATTAAAGAATAAATCATTAGATATTGGAAAAGAAATATTAGAAGAAATTGGAACAAAACCTATAAAAGAAATCTTATTAAATAAAGGAAAAAAGGTCATACAAAATATAAAACAAGCTACTATTGATAAAATGAAAACAATGCAGAAAGGTAAAGGTCGACGTATAAAACTTAAACGTTTAAAGCAAAAGCAACAGATTAAATCAAAACGTTGTAGAGGAAAGAACTTTAAGGATATTTTTGGAAATTGGAAATGTCAGGATTTATAGAATGTATGAAGAGTGAGTTGGATTTATTTGAATCTCCTCCAATTCAAACCAGCGTTGTTAAAACCGAAGAAATATGCTACAATCCAATTGCCTCACTAGATAATTCGAGCACAATTGAATTTGTATCACTAGGCAATGGTGAAACATATCGAGATCTGAACAGTATTTATCTTCGACTGATCATTGAATTAAAAGGAAACGGAGGAGTAGTTAATAACTTACTGCACTCCTTGTTCAGAAATTGTATTGTACACCTTAACAATAAAAATGTATCACAACCTGACAATAACTATCACTATAGGGCTTATATAGAAAAATTGTTAAATTATGGAAATGACGCTAGATCTACACATCTTGAATCATGTGGCTGGGCTATTGATACAAATAAAATAAATTCATTAGTTGATAACGAAAATCCTGGTTTAGACAAAAGAAAAAAACTATTTAACGATGGGAAAAAAGTAGAGCTTTTTGGAAAACTTCATGTAGATGTATTCAACCAACAAAAATATTTGCTTAATAATGTTGATCTAAAGGTTACATTAAATTTGGAAAAACCAGAATTTTACATTTTAGAAGGTGGCGACAAAAATGAATCTTATATTAAAATACATGAAGCTAATTTATATATAAATCATCTCACTATAAATAATAATATTTTAATGGCTCATCATAATGTATTACAATCAAGAAATGCCATTTATCCTTATAAGAGAGTAGAAATAAAAACGTTTACAATACACCCTGGAAATCACTCTTTAACTTTAGATAACGTTGTACTAGGACAATTACCAAATTTTTTAATTTTTGGAATGGTATCTAATAAAGCATATACTGGAGAGAAAAAAGAAAATCCATTTAACTTTCAACATTTTAATTTACAAAGATTTAATTTGGTTGTTAATGGAGTACAATTTCCTGCACAACCAATTGAACTTAACTACAATAACGGAGGAGTAATAAGTACTCGTGGTTATCAAACACTATTTAAAGGAACTGGAATTCATCATTTCGATAAAGGTCATCAAATAACTAAAGAACTTTTTGATAACGGATATTTTTTACTTGCTTTCGACTTGACACCAGATCATAATAATAATTCCAATTGCGGAAACTTAATAAACCAGGGAACTATTCGTATTGAAGGGCGTTTTGGAAAACCAATTGTTGAAGCAATAACGTGCTTAGTATACTGTGAATTTGATAGTGTTATAGAAATTGATAGAACGCGTAATATTATTCAAACACTATGAATTCAATAAATATTAAAAATACTTTGAACTCCAATAATATAACCAAATATAAATTTAAAGGTGTATTTGCATGTAATAAATTACCAACACACCCAGTTTTAAAACCGTCATTTTACGTTGCTAACACTGATCCATCACATAAGCCTGGAGAGCATTGGGTTGCTTTTTATTTTCCTAAAAACAAACCTGCTGAGTACTTTTGTTCTGCTGGCCAATCTCCAAATAAATACTTTAGATTATTTTTAGATAAAAATTGTAAAACTTTTCTTTATAATAGTCTTCGAATTCAGAGTGAAACTTCAATTTTATGTGGAGTTTATTGTTGTGTATTTATTTATTTAAGATCTAAAAATATGAGTTTCAAACTAATTTTAAAATTATTTAATTATTTTAATTTATATTACAATGATATATTAGTTGTAAGTTTATTTAAGTACATTTTTAAGAATATAATAAAAGATAAAAAATAAGAAAAAAAAAACACATTTTTGTTTTTAATATTTGCTCTTTATTAATTATTAAATATAACCTTATAACTATTTATTAAATTGACTACATTTATTTTTCTGAGGTAGTATACCGTACACCTGCACGGATAAGGACCCTCTTTACAATTGTTGTTATGCCATGGGCAGCATTCAAAATGAGGCACGTTTAGTCCTTCATCGTAGTCATCTACACCGTACTCTTCATTTTCCTCTAACATTGTAACAAAATGGTAAATGCACTCCCTGTGCTCAAACATCAGAACATTTTCAAAGTCTTGTAAAAAATTATGTAAATATTCTTTTAAGTAAGACATTTTTGTTCTGATTTGTCTGGATTCTCTATTTTGAATGTTTCTCGTTTCAAAATTTTAAGATATAAGTGTGATATATCAGAAGAATTTAAACATCAGTATATATATATATATCGTATGTAGCCAAATCTATTTGTAAATGCATTATTACGTTTAAAAAAGTTCATTAACTCATAATTTAATATGAAGCAAACATTCACGGTTAATTCTTTAACTTAAAAAATGCATACTGTTGCATTTTTTCACTTCTGAAAAGTTTATTGGCTCATAATTTAATTTGAAGATAACATTCAAGGTTAATTTTTAAACTTTAAAAAATGCACACTATTGCATTTTTTCACTTATGAAAAGTTTATTGGATCATAATTTAATGTGAAGCAAACATTCAAGGTTAATTATTTAACTTAAAAAAATGCATACTATTGCATTTTTTCACTTATAAAAGTTTATTGACTTTTAATTTCCACAATAACAATTGTATATTTATTTTTTAACAGAATGTTCTAAAAAGTTCAATAATCATAGATCAGTTTTCAAAATATGATTTGATAACTAAACATTAAATATATACCAAAATAAAAACAAAAAAGTGCATAAGAAAATAAATATATGTTTTACGAGGTATTTTCAAAAGATTTTTTAACTATTTTATTTAATTAAAAATGGAAAGTGTTAAGTTAACGTGTGAATTTTGTAAGCACATATCTTTTAAAACCAAGTTTAATAAGAAAAGGCATTTTATGCGCCTGCATAATTTCAGTGCCAAAAAGTCAAAATTTTATAAAAGTCCTGCAGAGATGAACATGAAGGAGGAGGACAATGCGAAGGAGGAGGAGATTCCTGACTTCATAAAACAATTTATGGAGGAGGACGATTCTTATTTTTTGAAAATTAAATTTTAAATTTTTATATGTAAAATTATTTTAAATAAAAGTAATAAAAATTAAAAAAAAATATTGTTTTTGTTTTACTATATTTATCTTTATTGTAAGGATTTTTTTTTCAGAGTTTAGGTATAATTTAAATCAAATATTGCAGGTCCATTTGGTAATTGACGCCCCTTGTAAATAATTGTCCAAACTTTATCATTCATTTGAGTTAAGTATGGATCCTCATTATTTAAAAATTTCATCATTCTATTGGGGAGATAAAACCATTTATTGTCATCTAAATTGGCAATGACTTTTAGACCATATTGTGTTTCTTTCCATTCAAAATTCACAATTTTCAAAGACTGGTTTAAAGGTATATCATCTATTCTAATATACTCAGGCTTAATACCTTGGGCAATATTCACAATTTTTTTATACATCTGAAAACAAACAAGAAAAAAAAATAATAAATAATTAAATATACCTTTATTATGTACGAAATGCTTACCATTTTTATTAAGTTTCCTTTAAAGTGACAATTACAATAATGATGTGGAATATACTCCCTAAGCCTTTTTATAATAATGGCAAACTTTCAAATTGAGTTAATCTCTATACTTACATGTGCTGCATATTCTAAATATATTACACATTACTCTATCTTATTTTAAAATACTCAAACAATTTATTTGTACACATTTTTAAATTTCTCTTCATTGAAGAAAATATAATCAACTTTATATAATTCTCTTTTTATTTAAAATTACTCAAAGTTTTTTATTTTGTTTATATTTAAAACTCCTCCTTATGGAAAAAATCCATTGGAGCAAAAAAAATTCAAAATTAACTAAAATCAACTTTAAAGTAACATTTCAATTTAAAAATTCCTCCCTATGGGAAGAAAAAATTCCTCCTTATGGGAAAACACGTAGGGAGCAAATTGAAATTTAAAAATTCCTCCTTATGGGAATCACGTAGGGAGCAAAAATCATATACAAAATCCCCATATTTATACTACTGGGAATGTAGCACATTTAAACGAAACCTTGTTAATTAATTTTTTGAATCCCAAGAAAATCTTTGATATGTAATTATCTTTGAATGTTATCAAAACAAATTCATTCTTGTAAAAATTAATATACGAGTTAAGGCGTTTATAATAAGGTGATTATATCAACGTTCATATAAATTTCCTGAAAATAATTGAAATTGAATTGAAAATATTTCTTTAGAACAACTTCGCACTACTAGTAATCATCGATTAAGGTGGATCGTATGTTGCAACCCCTTAATGTTTTCTTTCACCATTATTAAAGCTGCTATCAAGGCGAATTCACTAGAAGGTGGGTTCAAGTCAACAGATGGTGTTTTTTTTGTCGGTGGTCGATTTGTCAAAGTGCATGTAAACTAATTTTTTATGTAAACTAACCTTTTTTTACTAGCAATTTTTTTGACAATCCGACCACAGAAGCAGTGTTGTTGTAGAGTTGACCTCACCTTTTAGGCAATGCGCCTAGGCTGCTATTGTATTAGTATTGAGTCGGTTACGATGATCAGTCTTAAAAAGTTTTAGTTGGCTTTTTTTTTTGCGTACAGATTCAAAAGATACGAAAAATGTCAGGATTATACATGATACCTGAAGTAGTCAAAAGATACGAAAAATGTATCTTTCGTATCCTAACGGCAACACTGCATTTGATAAGCATATCAAATACACACACACCATTCATTTGGCTACCAAATCATTTGTGCAGACCTCTACTCCGTACTCCTTATGTTTTTTTTTTTTTATTAATGTGAGTGTGTTTGTTTAGTATGTATTTGTGGAAATAAAAGGAAGGTCAATAAACAAAAGCAAAGTGTCTAAGGCCTAGACACTTCACTTGAGTTAACTTTTACAAATTTTTTTCGATTCATGCGATAGCTTCTTAAAAGTGCAAGTTCTTTGCTCACAAAATTTTCATTTTATATATTTATTTTTGGGGAAAAAAATCTTAAAAAATTACTGACCAAAACGTTTAATTTACACTAGTCCTCATAAGTATTTTGACAAAATAAAAATCGTGCATTTTAACGTTTGATTTTTTTAAATCTTTTTTTATTTTGAAGTTTGTATAAGTTATAAATAAAAAGGAAAAAATAAACAAGAATTTTTAACAAAGCCGTTTAAAAATCAAACGGAAAAATGCACGATTTTTATTTCGTCAAAATACATATGCCGACTAGTGTATTTACGTTTTAATTTAATCTATTCTTTTGCTTAAAAATTCCAAATCAATAACGGTACCCGCCTCTAGTACAAAAAAATAATAACAGTTTACTTCTGATTCAAATATGTATGAACCTATTAAAATATTTTATTTTGTTTAGAATATAAAATTGTTCATACTTTTCATTATTTTCCCACATATTACATGCAAATAAGTTTTTAGTTTTTAGTCCGTATCAGTTACACTTACCCATCCGTGGCAATAATAATAATATTGAACCTTTTTTTTCAATTCTTTTCATGAATACATATTATAAAATAAATAAACATATTAAACAACAATTTTATTATTATTAGCACTTTCCCATCCCTGTTTTCAATAAAAAACCAATTTGAACCTTTTCTACTTCCCCTCTATTCGCATAAAACAATCTAAATAATTTCTCTAATCATCTTTTCTTATTGTAATAAAAGCTTTTTTCTTCATTTGCTCATACTATCTGTCTCTTTCACTCTCACACTAAAGCTTAAGCCAGCAGGTTGTTTTTAACTCCCTTTTGATAAATTTCCTTTTCCTATTCTTTTTAGTTTCTAGAAATTTTCAAAGTGCGTGGACGTCTTAAAGAAATACTCCTTTAAATTCATTAAAACCCCAGTAAAAAGTTTTTAAAAATTACTGATTTTTATAGAAAAATAAAATTAAAACAATACTCTATTAGAAAATTTTAAAATCTAAGCAAAAAAGTTAATACTTCTTTGTAAAAACAGTAATAGAAAATTTGTTCATACAAAGCAGAGATGATGATTGCGCAGTCTCCGTCGGCTTTAAGATGTTAACAGTCGGCGCGTCGTGGAAAGCAGAGAATGAGGTGTCTTGTGTTGTGTTTATTTGTTAATGGGAACGTGTTTGTTTAGTATGTATTTGAGGAAATAAAAGTCAATCAGCCAAATCAAAGTGTCTTAACTAAAAGCAAGATAAGTGAAAGAGAAAAAGGCTTGCTTCGATTTTTCTTAATTGGAAATTAAGAGATTTAAAAGTAAATATGAAAATAGTTTTGTTTTTGAGTTGAAAAAAACAATAATAAATTATGTATTAAAGATGGTAAATTACCACAAAATATGGCCTTTCATAAGATATGTGTAAAAATTTAATAAAATTAAATGAAAATTAAATGTGGATAATAGTTTTAAAAATTGAAAAAGTTTTGTTTAAAAAAAAAAAAAAATATTAATAATAAATAATTAAAGATGGTAAAGTACCACAAAATATGGCTTTTTTTAAGAAATGTGTAAAAAGTTAATAAAATTAAATGAAATAATAGTTTTAAAAAGTGAAAAAGTTTTGTTTAAAAAAAATAATAATAAATAATTAAAGATGGTAAAGTACCACAAAATATGGCCTTTTTTAAGAAATGTGTAAAAATTTAATAAAATTAAATGAAATAATAGTTTTAAAAAGTGAAAATGTTTTGTTTAAAAAAAAAAAATAAATAAATAAATAATTAAAGATGGTAAAGTACCACAAAATATGGCCTTTTTTAAGAAATGTGTAAAAATTTAATAAAATTAAATGAAACAATAGTTTTAAAAAGTGAAAAAGTTTTGTTTTAAAAAAAAAAAAAATAATAATAAATAATTAAAGATGGTAATGTACCACAACATATGGCCTTTTTTAAAAAAAGTGTAAAAATGTAATAAAATTAAATGAGAGTTTAAATAAACTTAATTAATATGTATATCAAAAAAGAAAGATTAAAAAAAATTGGAATTATTTATAGGATAAAATAAAGGATTTTTTTAAGGTAAGTTTTACAAACTCTAAAAGAATTAAAATTAATGTAAAAAAAATGTTTCCAAAAAAAAAAATATAAATAAAGGGTGTGTGAAACGGTGTGTGAAATGGTGAATTAAAATTGTCACGAATTTCTACGCTAATGTCAAAATTTATACTAGCCCCTAGGGCTAGTGAAATTTCTTCACCTCAACAGTGTCAAAATTTTACTTACATGAGTAATTTGCTACCGTTTCACACACACCCAAAGTTAAAAAGAATTTAAGCCCCTTTAGTGTTTTCAAAACGTAGACCTTTTATGGGGCGTATTTTAAATTATGGACCGATCTTCATGAAATTGAGAAGTCTGAATTCAAGTCATTAACAACTAATTTATGCAAAATTAAATGAAAATCGGTGCATGCTACCCCCAATTTATGTTAATTTGTTCTTAACAGAAATAGCAATTTCTAAGTGGTGTGTGTAATCACAAGCCGCTTAGGATAACTAGAAGCATTTTGAAAACAAAATTCTTCTTTTTTGTTAAGTTACTTTGTTGGGTCTGAGATCATTTTGAAAAAATTTCATGTGGATTAAGTAACTTATGGCCTAATTACGGATGGCAACACAACTTCCGTTACGTTGTCAAAAACAACTCCACTAAATTCAAAATTTTATTAGCTGCGGCAACATTGTTTAGTTGCAAAAAAGTATCAATAATGCTTAAGAACAAATTGAAAAGAAAACTAAAAAAGTGACAAAAAGTTAAATAAAATTAAATTAAAAGATATGATCAGTTATGTGGACATTTTTTCGCAGATCAAGAGCATGCGGCCAGCTCCATATGAAAAAAATCGGAGCCAAACTCATTTTATTTGCCGATCCTCCATCGGTATTGTGTACACTTTTTTTCTTTAATTTTGCCTTTATGTATATATTCCCACATTTGTTGGCAAAACTTTTAAATTTTATACGTTTCCATATAGCTTCAGTGCTGGGGGCAAATTATGGCATTCGATATAAATCGAAATTTCATTTAAAATTGCATTGTAATTTCGATCGATATCGAATGCTGTAATTTGCCCCCTGACTTCTGTTTACCAAAAGACCGAACACCACGAGCAATTTGACTTTTATTTTCCATTTCATGGACTAAAAGTTCAAACCTTTTTTTAGAATTATTATTTTTATCATTTTGAATTTAAAATTAAAAAAATATACACATTAGGGTGGTCGTTAACTGTATGGAGCATATTTTTTTCTCTTTCCATGCTCTCACCCCCCAATTCGGTGTAATTGATAAAAAACGACACCAAAAAAGTTTTATGACAATCGGCGAAGGCTAATCCGTCCCTCACGTCCGCCAAAGTTTGAGAAAAAAAGTATAGTCCGACTTTTAAGCCTCATAACTTGGAAAGTATTATTTTTACATAACCATCGTTTACAAAGAAGATGTTATTAGTGAAGTTTCCAACAACTTTTGTCTGAACAAGTTTTCTCTAAATCATATATTTAACAAAGAGTAACAAAAAAAAAAGAGCAAACAGCAGCATTAATGCGAATTTTTTCTTTAGAACAATTTTTTTGTTTGCAAATATCGTTTTTTATATGTCTAAAAAAAATTATAAGCTGCATCTTACGTTTTTTTATGATTTTTTAAAGAACAAAAATTTTTAAATTTGGCTAAAAAATGATTTATTTTTTGCTAAAAAAATTAAGTTTCTAAAATGACTGCGCATATAAGAAAAGCCTTTAGGCTTTTTTTAAAGGTAATTTTATTGCGGAGTTTCGGTTTTATAATATTAATCAATAAACTAAACCGTTTTTGAGTAACGCGAATATATTTTATATATGAATTAGGTTAAAACACCAGGTGCCCGGCTTGTTTTTTCTTTTTAATAAATAATAAAAATGGTTTTTAACAAAATTAAAGATACGTGATTCATAGAAAATGCGTTTCTTTAATATATTAAAAATGTTATTTTTTGTAGTGGCCTATTCGATATTTATCAGTTTATTTTGTTTTATAAGAGATTAAGGAAAAACTTGTTGAGAACAATTCTACAAAATTAATATTTAATAAGTTATGAAACATAAAAGTCAGATTTCATGTAAAATATAATTTTTCTCAAACTTTGGTGGGCGTGAGGGACGGCTGAGCCTTCGCCGATCGCCCTAAAATTTTTTTGCGTTGTTTTTTTATCAATACCCACCAAATCGGCGGGTGAGACCTAAAGAAATCCAACTTTTGATTTTAACGGTCAATAAAAAACACAAACATTTTATAAAAAATATACTTACATTTAAGTTTTGCCGCCTTCTTTTCTTTAAAAAATATTTCAAAGTTCAATTTTTGAAAATTTTTTAAAAAAATCACAAATACAATTCAGACATATGGGTACCATTGAAGGATAGTGTGGTCCCTAGTCCTCATTTTCCATATGGTCCGGATGTGTGACACAGAAGGATGTGACCACTCCAATTTATTATTGTTTGATTTTTTTAGTTTGTCCATAGAAATTACTAGGAAATAATGAATAAGTTAATTGGATATTTTTTCTGCTTTTTTTTAAAGTATTTTTTATTAAGACAATCAAATCTTAAAAATATCTGATACAAGACATATTTAAATATGCGATAGTTAAATATGGCATATTTAAATATGTAATAGTTAAATATGTCATATTTAATTATTTCGTTACGTCATTTCACCCAGAGTTAAATATGTTGTGACGTAAGCCGTTACGTCGAAACATATTTAACTTGGCATATTTATCTTCACACACATCAATTAGATATAATTACTAATTTTTTGTTGTGTTAATAGAATTTACTAACTTTTGTGCAAGTTGTAAGCGAAAATGTTTAATAATGTTTGAAGCATTCATCAAAATTTAGTCGTATTGAAATTTCGGAAGGGCATTCTATACCTTGTTTTGTCAGTATAGATTATTTAAAGTACTTTTACAAAAAGGTATCGAAAAAACAAACGAACTCAATTAATCTATAAGTATTTTGTATGTTATTTATCTTTTGTATATATTTAATGAAAAAATTATCAAAAATTTAAGAATTTTTTTTATTTAACTGGACAAATTGAATTTGAGCTGGTAACTGGACAATACAGGCCGCCTGGCAACGCTAATTCTATACCATAAACATTTCTTGTGATTTTTTCTATGGGGAAACAATTTTTATATAGTTCTTTTCTACAGAGAAATAAAATCTATTACATTTTTGGTATATTTTTTTTATATTAAAATCTTAATTTTTAATATTTTTAATCAGGGTAAGTTCATTAAATTTAATTTTCATTAAATTTTTTTTTGTGAAGAACGGAATTTTACCACATGAAAATTAATTAAAATTGTTATTGATTATCCTTTCATTCTTGACGGTGGCCGGGGCTTGAACCGCGGCCGGCAGTTTACCATGACATGTTTCGATCGTAACCACTCGATCTCCTCAGATGGATTTGCCGTCTTACACTCGCAGCCATCGACGACTGCTGACGTCAATAGTCAAACATCAATCCTTAAACCAAATTTTATTTTAACCTTTGGAGGATCAAAATTTGCTTTTTTGAATGATTATCCATTTTTAATTGACTTAACATGTTTTTCCTTACTTCTGTTTTTTCGTACTTTAGTCAAGAATTCTTCTTGAAGTCATGGTAACCTGCCGGCCGCTGTTCGAGCCCCGGCCACGTTCAAGAATGAAAGATTATCAATAACAATTTTAATTAATTTTCATGTTGTAAAATTCCTTTCTTCATAAAAATAATTTCATAAAAATTAAATTTAATGTATAATAAGCCTGATTAAAAATATTAAAAATTTGGATTAAAAACCATAAACAGTTCAACAAAATAACCACAATACTAATTATTAAAATCATCAATTTTGCTTAAAAAAATTCTTCAATAAAAATTCCGCCCGACATTAAGTTTTGTTTTGTTGTGCTGTGCAACAAGTTAAAGTAGTTTAATTCAAAATAAAATTTAAAAACAATATTGCAGTCTTGCAAGTGTTTTTTTGTGCAGCGTTTTGCCGAACTTAATTTTTTTGGTCTTTCCAAACCTTTATGTAATTCAAAAGACGTTAGTGTCGGTAATCAATTACTTTTAAGAATATTAACAACAAAAATTTTTCCTCTCAGTTACATAATTATTTGGAGGCCTCATGGAGCTCTTTTTCAGCTTCCCTCAAGAGCCCTACCTACAGTTTTTTATAAACTCCCTTCTGTTTTGCAAGGAAATTTTTCCAGGAAAATTGAGAAATTTAATGGAGAATTTATCTTCATTTTTTCATGATAACGTTTCGTAAGAACTTTTTCATTCATTTTTTTAATCAAAAAAGGAAGAAAAAGTAAGTCGTTAAAAAATATACAGCCGTTGCATTTAACTTTAACGAATGTAAAAAAAAGTGTTACATGTGCGAAAAGCGTGATACATTATTTCTTGTTCTATTAAACTTAATTTACCATGGAATTTCGTCGATGCTTATTACTATGTATAATATATAAATATGAGCAATTATTGAACAAATTTATACAAAAGGCCTACGGCTCATACTGACGTGAAAATGATTATGTTGATTCTTTGTTAGCATGCTTTGTTAATATACACCTAAATATTGAACAGTATTAACTTTCTTAGTTTGTTCTCATTAAAGGGATTATTCAAATATGTATGTATTTACTAGGGAGATCGATCGATCGAATAGTATTCGACCGGTTTTAATCGGTTATTTTAGTTTTGCCCAAGTCGAATATTTTAAAAGGTCCATTTTTCGAATATCGAATAAACCGGTTATTTTAGTAAAATAAACCGGCTATTTTAGTAATGTGTAATTTATATACGTTTTCCTTACTTTTGCTATAAATGTACCCGTAATTTAAGTATTTTTCTAATTGAATATTTGGCAAACTTAAACTTTTTATAAAGAATGTCAAAACAAAATATAACAAAAGTCAAAAAAGCATTATGGGCAATGTAAATACAAATCACTTATATAACCAAAAACAATTCAAAATACTACAAAAAAAAGTTCAGCTTAAAAAGTAGTTAGCATTAGTCTACAAGCTTGACATAAATATACGCCAAGTAAAACTTGACCTCGTTCCAAGTAGTTTTTAAGAGACTGAAAATAATACTTTACTAAAATATGCTGCCAATAATGAATTAAAAACTCTTAAGAAGTTCTAGCATATCTTCATGCTTAAAACTACACCATACCGGCGAAATCAACGATATGGATAGATTCTTCAGTTTTATTTATTAAATTACCCAGAGCTTAAAACAAAATTGAAGGAATTAAACAATCTCATGGAAGGGTTTAAATTGTGATCGACGAATTGAGAGATATTTCATACAAAAAGCATGTTCATATTACTATTGTTTCTAAAATACTGAAACAAAAAAAAAAATGAAAAAAAAAATCCTGGATAAGAGGTTTTGTTTCAAAAATATGGCTAATCTTTACTGATTCACCACCAACAAAATAAAACTCCTTTAAAATAAATTTTCGAGAATATCTCAAATAATAAATTTATTAAATTCCTATAATTTTTTAAAACCAAAATTTTTCAAAATTTCTACAGCTATGTTCACACCTATTAAATTATTGACGTCGTACACGTAACCACTAGTTTTCTTAAAGAATTGTTTGGCTAGAGCAAACATTATTTAACTGTTTATTAACTACATCATACATAAATACAATTATCATCTTAGACATAAAGCATAGCAAATAAATAGAAATTGTTAAAAATAAAGCTTAAGCTTAATCAATTTACTGGTCACGCTTTTTTTTGATTTTATCGTCAAATATTTGTTAGATCTGAACATACCTTCAGTCATATCTATGTATTTTGTTGGTTCCTTACCTTCGTGAATTGTTTTATTTTTATTCTTATTAACTTTTTATTACAAAAACTAATCTGATTTTTGTATTTTTTTTATGTACTCGAATTAAAACCGGTTTACCGGTTTTTTTAAATGCTTAACCGAAAACCGGGTTTTTTTTAATATATTGACTATTCGGAATAATCGAAAACAAGTTATTGAAAAAAGTCGAATAATCTATCACCCTAGTTAAAATATAAAAATTTTTACATGAAATTTCCTACATATAAAATTATATAATGTTTTAATTTCCGTATCGGTTACACTTACCCATCCGTGGCAATAATACTAATATTGATCCTTTTCTTATTAAATTCCTTAGACGAATACATATTATAACATAAATAATCATGTTATATAAAATTTTTATTATTATTAGCATTTACCAATCCCGATTTGTAATAAAGAAAACAAAATTTAACTTTTTCTACTTCCTAATAATTTCACTAATCATTTTTTCTTATTGTAATATGTAAAAGCTTTTTTCTTCATTTGCTTGCACTATCTGTCTCTTTCACTCTCACACTAAAGTTAAACCAGCAGGTTTTTTTTGACTCCCTTTTGCTAAATTTCCTTTTCCTATTCTTTTTAGTTTCTAGAAATTTTCAAAGTGCGTGGACGTCTTAAAGAAATACTCCTTTAAATTCATTAAAAACCCAGTAAAAAGTGTTTAAAAATTACTTATTTTTAAAAAAAAAAAAAATTAAAACAATATTCTATTAGAAAATTATAAAATCTAAGCAACGAGATTAATATTTCTTTGTAAAAACAGTAATAGAAAATTTGTGCATACAAAGCGTAGATAAAGACCGCGCAGTCTTCGTCTGCTTTAAGTCGTAAACAATCGTCGCAGTTGTGGGAAGCAGAGAATGGGGTGTCTTGTGTTGTGTTTTTTATTAATGGGTGTGTGTTTGTTTAGTATGTAATTGAGGAAATAAAAAAAAAGTCATTAAGCAAAAGCAAAGTGTCCAAGCTAAAAGCAAGACAAGTGAAAGAGAAAAAGCGTTGCTTCGGTTTTTGTCTATTTGTAAATTAAGAGATTTAAAAAGTTTTGTTTTTGTGAAAAAAAAAATAATAATACATTATAAAAGATGGTAAATTACCACAAAATATGGCCTTTTTTAGATATGTGTAAAAATTTAATAAAAATCAATGAAAGTTAAAATCAAATTAATTAATAAGTATGTACATCAAAAAACAAATTTGAATAAAATAAAAAGCATTTTGAAAACAAAATTGCTCTTTTTCGATAAGTTACTTTGTTGGGTCTTATATCATTTTGAAAAAGTTTAATGTAGATTAAGTAACTTATGGCTTAATTACGGATGGCAACACAACTTCCGTTACGTTGTCAAAAATCAACTCAAATAAATTCAAATTTTTATTAGCTGCGGCAAAATGGTTTAGTTGCCAAAAAGTATCGATAATGCCAAAGATCAAATTGAAAAGAAAAAGAACAAAAAAGTGACTTAAAGTAAATAAAAAAATAAATTAAATTAAAAGATATAAGTTATGTGGACCTTTTTCGCAGACCAAGAGCATGCGTACAGCTCCATCTGTAAAAAATCGAAGCCAAACTTTATTTATTTATTTATCGGTATTGTATACATTTTTTTGTGACACATTTTTTTTTTCTTTAATTTTGCCTTTATGTTCCCACATTCGTTGCCAAGACTTTTAAATTTGATACGCTACCATATAGCTTCGGTGCTGGGGGCAAATTATGGCATTCGATATAAATCGAAATTTCTTTTTAAATTGCATTGTAATTTCGATCGATATCAAATGCCGTAATTTTCCCCCTGGCTTCTGTTTTCCCTAAAGACCGAACACCACGAGCAATTTTACTTTTTTTTCCATTTCATGGATTAAAAGTTCAAACTTTTTTTTAGAGTTATTTAAACACAAACATTTTATAAAAAATATACTTACCAAAGTATATTTATACCAAGTACATGCAACTCTACAACAAAACTACAATACAAAAAACAACAGGCATTTTGTTTGTGTAAAAACTTCCGAGCTTGTCAAAAATAAATTAATACATACACATCAGGGATGATAAAGTCAGTACAATTGTACATTTTTCAGTTCTGTTAGCATTACAAAAGTACTTAAAACTACAAGTTAAGTACTATTTTAAAATTCAGGAAGGGTTGGAAATTTAAAACATGAAATTAATGAACTAATGTTTGCAGATATCAGAGAATCGCCAAAGGTATATTGTCTATACCACATTCGCCAAGGATCTGATATTTTTATACCAATGTTAGCTGTTTGGTCCCGGCGCTGCTCGGGATTTTCTAAATAAAAAAAAAATAAATACTGGAGAATTTTGTTAATAACTTGACCCCAGCGCTATCTACCGGGTCAACATTTTATCAGGAAACTTATTTTTGTTTATTAATAATATTTTGTGAATTTCAGCCAAATCGTACCGTAAACTAAAAAATGTTAATTTAAGAGAAGCTCCAGACTAAACTGATTTATTGTAAAATGGCGTTAAGCGATATACCAAATTCAAAAGGTTTGGACTTGCTACTCGGTTGAATGCATTTTTTCCTATTTCACTACCAACTCTAAGATAACAAGTTAAAAAGTTTTCGTCTAAGTTCCTTTTTACATATGTATGTATTTACTTATTTTTTTGTTAATTGCCAAATGTATAGTTAAATTATGTATGAAATTATAGTACAATTAATTAGTTATATATATACTACGATTTTTTGTTATTCAAATAACAAATATAGTAAAAAATATTTTTTGATTTTTAGTACAATTTTGGGTCGAAAAGACAAAATTTTTTACTGAATTACGTACAATTTTAAAAAAGTAATATATCATTCCTGATACACATAAATATGTATATATATGTGTTTAAAAATGTAAACAAACATATCGTCACCTTCAATGCAAACGGCTGTACCTACACTTTTAATTTTTTTACAAAAAACTTAAGTTTTTTCACTTTCTTTATATTTAGTTTTTATGTTAGTTTCGTACTTTGGCTTGATTTTTTCTGAAACAAGAGGGCGCACCAACACTTACATAAGTCATTTTTAAATGTGCAATCAATAATGCCACAAATAATAATTCATTTTGTTATTTATACTTTGACAAAAAAAGGAAAAGAATTTATGTTATTAATTTTTTAACTAAAAAAACTAATGTTTTTAAATACAGACGGAATTGTAAATGAAAATAAAATTAATAAATTTTATAAATAAAAAATTTAAGTTTACATGAGCTGGGCAGATATTTTTAGATCCAGTCAAAAATTTATTGTTTGATGACCGGTATTTCAAATATTTTTAAATGTTACACAAATAAGCAATAATGCATAATAACATGGAGAGGGTTTGTTTGCGGTTTAGGTTAAAAAAGCTGAAGTAGATTTGTCAGTGTTTCCAACAGTATGTTTTTTTAAAGAGTAAAGTCTTTTTGCATTAAAAAATATATGCACTTGTAGTTACGTTCGTTTAAATTTCTTTTATAATGCTGCCATTTTTACCGGAGACTTTTACATATTTTTACATCGTTATCCAATTACCAACCGGGTGGTACTCCGCATGTGATAAAAAAAACTGGTGGTCAAACGAATTTTTTTCATGTTTTGTTAAAGAACTTTACAATTTGTTCAGTGAAAAAAAATTGGCTTAAATCTAGTCTGGCGACACACACCCAAATAAAGAAAGTACCAAGGGTAATAGAAAATTGAAAACTAAGAAGAAAAAATTAAATAAAAACATTGGCGCAAACGCTTAGTTTTCGAGTTATGGACGTTTTTAGTTTTCATAGAAATATTTAATTTGGCGAAGTGCAATTTAAGGGGCTACGAAAAAATATAAAAAATATGCCACCCGATTCAGAATAAAAAAAAAAGAAAAAAAACGCTGGAAAGAATTCCTTAGCACATCGGAAATAGTCTATTAGTTACAAAAAATTAAAAAATTTATTAATTTTTTTTATTAGTTTTGTATATAGTACATATGTACTAATTTTTATTTAAATATTTCCATAAAAAATAAAACATCTTTAAAAAAAAAAAAAAAATAATAAATAAAAAAAAATTTAAATTTATACACTTAGTACACAAAAACTGTAATGTGAGCTTAAGAGTTCAAAATTTTTAAATATATACTATATATCTAGAAAGATTTAGCCAAACCTTCAAAATGATACCAATATTGGCCATATACTTTTAGAAATGTAGTGGAAAAATTACATATTTCTATGAAAACTAAAACCGTCTATAACTCGAAAACTAAGCGTTTGCGACAATTTTTTTATTTAAGTTTTTCTTCTTATTTTCCAATTTTCTATCACCCTAGGTACTTTTTTTATTTGGGTGTGCGTCGCTAAGCTAGATTTGTTCCTAAAAAATTATTTTTAACCGAAGCAAATTTAAAGAAATTATTTTACAAATAAAACAGAAATGGTCACTCGGGTGGGTATTGGTAACGCGAAGGTTAATAAAACAATCCATGATCAATCAGAAACTCGATTTCGAATTCTTGTGCAGTTTCGTCGTTTGCATTTTAGGTGACGATATTTAGAAAAAAAAATAAAATAAAAATGTAAACAAATTTTGACACTATCGAAAATATAAACAACTGGACAGCTGATCACTTGCATGTACTTGGTATAAATATACTTTGATACTTACATTTAAGTTCTGCCGCCTTCTTTTCTTTAAAACATATTAGCAGCAACTACAAGTTTATGGCTGCCAATATTTTAAAAATGTGTCAAAAGAAATAACAACCTGAAAGTTAAGAGTTGCCAACGTATTATAAATTTGGCAACAGTGGAAGAAGTATTGCCATTTGTAATCGAGCCATTAGTGTATCGTGAATGGTAAATGTTTTCTATATAGGGTTGCCAGAAACCAAAATTGAAATAACTTGACAGTGTAGATTTGGGAAAAATAACTGGACATTTTTAAAATACATTTATACGATAGTTCAAAAAAGCAACACCAGTCTAATGTCCGATTACATATCGTCACCTAAAATCTTAAAGGCCGTGAATAACGAAAAAAATTTAAATCGACTTTTTGATTGGTTACGATGTATTTTGGTTAATTATATCATGGTCAATTAGATATAAGTACTAATTTTGTGTTGATATTAATAGAATTTACTAACTTTTGTTTAAGTTGTAAGCGAAAATGTTTAATAATGTTTGAAGCTTTCATTAAAATTTAGTCGTATTGAAATTTCGCAACAACATTCTAGAAGCTATAAGCAAAAATGTTTGAAGCTTTCATTAAAATTTAATCGTATTAAAATTTCGGAAGGATATTCTATACCTTGTTTTGTGAGTATAGATTATTTAAGGTACTTTTAGAAAAAGGTATCGAAAAAACAAACGAAATCAATTTATCCATAAGTATCTTGTACGTTAGTTATCTTTTGTATATATTAAATGAAAAAATTATCTAAAATTTAAGAATTTTTTTTAACTGGACAAATTGAATTTAAGCTGGTAGCTGGACAACACCTAAAAAAACTGGACAATCCAAGCCATTCCAGGACGTCTGGCAACACTATTACTACACTATAAACATTTCTTGTGATTTTTTCTATGGGGAAACATTTTTTTATATATTTCTTTTCTACAGAGAAATAAAACTTATTACATTTTTGGTATATTTTTTTAGATTGAAATCTTAAGTTTTGCATTAAAATATATCTTCAATTGCAAATTTCGCTTGACATTGCGTTTGGTTTTGTTGTGCTGTGCAACAAGTTAAAGAAATTTAATTCAAAATAAAAAATTAGAAAGAATATTATCAAAGTTATTTACGGGAATGCAAAATTTATCATTAATACGATTTCTGTATGACGTGCTAAATTCCCAATTTTTCATATTTGATAAATACACTGAAATTTATTGTTGAGGGAAAGCTAGCTTCTATGCGCATTTCACTGGTTGCTTAGGCCAGCTCATCAGGAAACCTTTTTCTAGGATTTTAGAAAAGCTAAAAATATTATACAAATAAAACCCTAAAGCGAATAAGAATTTTAAACACTCAAAGTCTTACTTGTAACAATATCAAAGCTTTAAACAAAACACCAACAATAAACAGAATATCATTGCCTTGAAATTCAGCGTTATGCCGTAATTAATTTTTCTGATCTATCCAAACCTTTGTGTACTTCAAGAGACGTAAGTGTCGTTAATCAATTACTTTTAAGAATATTGACAACAAACTTTTTTCCACTTAGTAGCATAATTATTTGGGGTTTTTATAAACTCTCTTCTGTCTTCCACAGAATTTCACTTAATTTTTTTCCCGATAACGTTTCATACGAACAGTTCATAATTAGACGATGTTGACACAACATAATAAGAATTAATTTTCTGATTTTTGTGCGTTAATAATTTTTTCTATATTAGAGCCCAGAAGATGTTTTTCAATGAAAAACGAAATATTGGCAAATTAAAAATTGTAAAATTAGAATAATTAACAATAAAACCAGGACCTCGAGCTCAAAAGGGAAAAAAAAGTTCTTTTATTTATACATTTTAAAGGTCGAATTAAACACAATATAATATTTGTTTCATACGAACTTTCCATCATCGATATTTATACAAAAGGCCTTGTACTGTCTTTGCTTTAAGAATTTGATTATGTTGATTTTCTGTTTGCTTGCTTTGTTAATATACATTGAAATCATGAATGTGATTGTTTAAATATGTATGTATTAAAATATTTTATTTTAGTTAAAATATAAAAATTTTTACATGAAAATTTCCATACTTTTCCTTATTTTTCTACATATTTCATTAATATAATGTTTTAATTTCCGTATTAGTTAGACCTACCCATCCGTGGCAATTATAATAATATTGATCATTTTCTTATTCAATTCTTTTGCCAAATACATACCTTATTATAAAATAAATAAACATGTTATACAAAAATTTCATTATTATTAGAACTTACCCATCCCTGTTTTTAATAAAAAAACCAATTTGAACTTTTCCTGCTTCACTAACCATCTTTTCTTGTTGTAATAAAAGCTTTTTTCTTCATTTGCTCACTCTATCTGTCTATTTCACTCTCCTTTTGCTTAATTTCCTTTTCCTAGTCTTTTTAGTTTCTATAAATTTTCGTAGTGCGTGAACGTCTTAAAGAAATACTCTTTTAAATTCATTAAAATCCCAGCCAAATGTGAAAGTGAAAAAGTATAGAAAATAAAATTAAAACAATATTATATTAGAAAATTGTAAAATCTAAGCAATAAATTTAATACTTCTTTGTAAAAACAGTAATAGAAAATTTGTACATACGCGCAGTCTCCGTCGGCTTTAGGTTAAGTTAAGTTGACTCGTCAAGTCTTAAGTTTTTAGGACAGAGGAGAAAAGAAATGGCATTCTCTTTTCCCTTCTCTCCTACAAGTGATTTTATTTAAAATAAATAAAAAAAAGTAATTAAAAGCTAAAAATATATTATTTAATACTTTTATTAATATTATTATTTTATAATTATCACTTTATTTTCTTTAACATCAATTTTTATTTAGTTTTTTTCTTTGTCTTGATTTTTTTTTTTTTTGAGAGCTAGTTCAGATAAACTAACGATAATTGTTATCAAAGTTGGAGATGAAAGTACATTTTTCCTGTTTCGCTGCATGTTTCAAGATGAAACGACATGTTTCGCACCCAAAATTTTGTATGGCAAAACATGTTGTTTCAATCATATCTGGGACGCGAAGCAGGAATGGCAGAGCGAAACACGAATATTGCTGTCCGTGTGAACATCGTATAGTTTAAAGGGAAAAGGGATTTTTTCGGATTTTGTTTGTTGGTATTTTAGAAGACCATGAGTTTTAAAGAGTGAATATAAAAATAGCTTTGTTTTTGAGAAAAAAAATAAATAAATAATTAAAGATGGTAAATTACCACAAAATATGGCCTTTTTAAGAAATATGTAAAAATAAAAAGAAAGTAAAAATGAAATTAAAAATGCATCTATATATATAAAAATGAAAAATGTTTGTATGTGTGTTTGTTTGTTTGTTGGCTTATAGACTCCTAAACTACTGAACCGATTTTCCTGAAATTTTTACAGATACATCACGTGAGCCCTAAAAATAAAATAGGCTACTTATTTTTTCGAAAGGGGCAGGGGAATTGGTATCCCCCATAGGATGCCAATATTAATTATCGCATATATTAAGATCCGCTGCACGCATTATGCAGAACTTTTGGTAGTAAGATCTTCTGAGCCCCAAAATTAAAATAAAATAGCAGTGGGGGAAGTGGAATCCCCCCTAGGACGCCAATGTTTAACATCGCATATCTAAAGAACTGTAATAGTGAGAATGTTCAAACTTTCTAGAAGTCACTCTTATGGTATACAACACTTTTGAAAATAACAATAAAGCGGGTAGGCGCAGGGGGGGAAATACCTCCCATTGGATGCATATATTAAATATCGCTCAACTGAAGAATTATTAAAGGGAGAGTCTTCAAAAGTGGTTAGAGCTATTATTATAGTAAACTATAAATTTCAATATACAAATGGGCGGGGTAGACAGAGGAGGAGCAGTACCCCTCATAGATAGCAATATTAATAAGAGCCGCTGCAAGCAATTTGTTGAACTTTTGGTAGTAGGATGTTCTGAGCCCCAAAATTTAAACACAATAGCAGCGGGGGAAGTGTTACCCCCCATAGGACGCCAATGTTTAATATCGGATATCTTAAAAACTATTAAAGTTAGAATGTTCAAACTTTGTAGAAGTCACACTTATGGTATACTACACTTTTGAAAATAAAAATAAAGCGGGAAGGCGCAGGGGGGAAATACCTTCCATAGGATGCATATATTAAATATCTCTCAACTCAAGAACTATTAAAGGGAGAGTCTTCAAACGTGGTTAAAGCTACTATTATGGCAAACTTTAAATTTCAATATAGAAATGGACAGAGGAGGAACAGTACCCCTCATAGATAGAAATATAATTTAGAGCCGCTGCACTCTTTTTATTAAACTTTTTGTAGTATGATCTTCTGAACCCCAAAATTGAAATAAAATAGCAGCGGGGAAATTTTACCCCCCATAGGACGCCAATGTTTAATATCACATATCTTAAGAACTGTTATAGTAAGAATGTTCAAACTTAGTAGAAGTCACTCCTATGGTATACTACACTTTTGAAAATAAAAATAAAGCGGGAAGGCGCAGGGGGGGAAACCTTCCATAGGATGCATATATTAAATATCTCTCAACTGAAGAAGTGGTTTAAGCAGTGTAGCGAAGCGCACCGGGTATATAAAAAATTAAATTTAAAGAAAGTGTAAAGAAATTTGAAGCAGTTATAAGATAAAAAAATGTCAATTAATATTTTTTTTTTTTTGGAAAAAAATTTAGTTTTTTTAGGTAAGTTTTACAAAATTTTAAAGAATTAAAATTAATGTAAAAAAGAATTTTTTTTTTTAAAAATTTTTGGTTTTAAAACAAATAAAGAGTTTAACATAAAATTAATAATAAATATAAAAATAAAAATACAATGAGTAATTTCATTTTTCATATTTTACACTTATCAGTGTAACCAAAACATTTGCAGAAACATAAAATTCTTAATTTGTTGGTAGGTATAAATAACATTTGTCTATTTTAAAGCCTGCCGTTGAAAATTACCTCACAAAAGTTTAAAACATAAAACCTAGATATCGCACTTGTAAACAATACTTTATTAACTCAAAATTTAAAAATTTTTAGCCGAAGCAAAACAATTTTTAATTTTACAAAAAAAAAACATATGGGCATTTCCATGTCATTGTACGTGACATATTTACGCCTTCAGAGAGGCAGAGGTTTTGCAAAAAAAAAAAAAGGAACTGGAAAATAATTTGAAAAAAAATTATTACTTTCTGAACCTTGTTGTCTAAAATATCGAGCAATATGTTGTGATAGGTGATTTTTTTTTTAATTTCTTACATCAAACTTTACATTTATCCTTTGTAGTTTGTAATTAAAAAAATAAATTTTTTGGATGGTTTTTAATGAACAATATTTAATATCGTTCGTGACATACCGTACGTGACAGATTTTTCTCTAATAGTATTTATAAGATATGAAATATAGATTTTGTAAATATGTATATGCTTACATAAACTTAAAACAAACAAGTTGGAAAGTATAGTCGGTCAAGTCCAACCGTATGATACCCTACACCACAGTATTTAAAAACAAGTTTGTGAGATTGTACCCTATCTGAAACCCAAGGCCAATCATGGACCCGCCAGAACAAAATTTTGTTTTGAGGTTAATATGTATATATTATATATTTGTTCCTTTTACTCCTCTGGGGAGAATAGGTTAAGATTCATATTAAAGTTATTTGGGCCGAATATTATTACATATTTAGAAATCTTCACCAATATGAGATTTGTGTGCCTCTAACTGATTTGTGGAATGAGATTTATATGGGACATATGGCTTATTTTGGAACTACCACCACAACATTTTGTCATAACATAGTACCTATCGCATAAGTAATTGTCGCCAATTTTTATGTCAACACCAACATTTATAAGAAAGTTATGGCACTACAAGCTATTTTCGGGAGTAGTATTTGTATGGGTGCTGGAGTCAAATGTGAATCGATTTCAATAAAATTTGATTATATAATTTTGATTGCAATAAAATTGGTTTGGACCAAATTTAATCTAAATACCAACATAATAAGATAACACATTTAGTTTTATATGTATAACGTACAATATCGTACGTAACGACCTTTAAAAGCTTATCAAATTTTTATTATACCAATTTAAAAAATATCGATTAATATTTGCTTACGACATATATCTTGCTTTGAATTTTTATTTTGAAACACTTGCGACTGATCAATTACAAATAAAGTACACAAATTATATTTATGGACCACGTATGTATGTGACATAAAAATAGCATCCAAAATAAACCAAAAAAATAAACCGCTAATCGATCGATATATTTATATGGTCTTTTTTAATGGATCTTGTTCATTGTTGTTGTAACATTAATTTTAAAGTATAATTGAAATGCTACCAACACCTGCATCGACAAAATCGACAAAAAATAGAAAATAGTTGCCTGCAATTTCTTTAAATGAATCAAAGCAGTTGTAAGTTTAAGCTTTTATTTTTTGCTTTTTAAAAATTGCAATAAGCTATAAAATACCTCTGCACAGTAAAATTTTAGTGTTTCGTTCCTTTCTATCATATTTGAAAAAAAGTTTCAAGGGCTTTTATTTTTTCGAGTCGTGGTTGACATTCCCATAGAAATGCCCATATGTTAGATACGCCTTTTAAAAATTAAAGTAATGATAAAGTATGTTTACATAATGGCTAATGGAAGCTAGGGTCCAAAAATTAAATTATGTAATTAGAGAATGTGTGTGAAGATAAATACGTATTTAACTAACAGAGATAGGGTTGCCAGACACAAATCCCGAAAAAGCTGGACATTTGGGAAGAAAAAGCTGGACAACCCAAAAATAAGCTGGATATTAAGAATAAAAAACTTTCTAGAATTTTTGTTTACTTTATATAACTTTTATTTTAAAAAAATAATACAATACAACATAACATTGACTACAAAGTACGAAGAAACTCGTTTTTTCATTTAGTTCATTGTCCCAATGTAAAAATTATATAAAAAACTAAACTATTAAATAAATTTAAAAAAAAAATAACAATTCAGTCTTAACTTTTTTTGATTTGTACTTTGAAATTATAAGTAAAATTAGAAAATCATTCGTTCTTAAATTTTATCTTGTCCGCCACATATATTTGGTATTTGAACAAAAGGATTTTGTCAATTCAAAACCTTCAGAACTTTGTAAGAACATCTGAAAATCTTTACAAGATTTCTTTAAATTCGTTCGAATTAATATTTCGGCTCTTATCAAGTCGAATGAAATTCTGTTTCTCTCTTTAGTATACGGATTGTTTAAAATACTAATCACTCTGTCAAAAAAAGCGTTGCTTACTGGTATTGAAAATACAAAACATATTAACTTTCCTAAATTCTCGAATCTATTCCCATCACTTTTCGTAAAAAAATATGAGCATATTTTATCACTTGGCAAATCTTTTGGTAATTGATCGTAAACCTCACGAAGACAGCAGTAATCAATATACAGCTTATCGTGGTCTATTTCTTCAGATATTTGAAGATCTTGTGGAAGCCGTTGTAAATCTTTCCAAGAAAAGAATTTTTTCTTCTAATTTAAACATGCGATCTTTTTGAGAAAAGCGTCATTTCCAAAATCATTACGCTTTTCTATATAATTAATTGCTATGTCTAAAAAGTCTTCTGCTTCAGTCTGAAAATTGATATGTTCATTAAGAGAAAGGTTTTTTAAAATTGTGTTAACTTTACCACCGACAAATTTGTCATTTTTTTCTACATTGGAGGCTTTTCATAAATCTAGTCATTATATCGTGTAACTCTAAAACTGTACAAGAGTCATTTTCAAGTGCTAAAACAGTTGTATGAAATTCCTGCATTGTGTTTTTAAAAAAAAATAAATATGCTTCCACCATTAAGCCTTCAATTTTACATTCATCAGTTTCATTTATATCGGTATCCGAAATTCCATATGAATTTCGCCCTTTTTTTGAGAAATACATTTTGACAGCAGGCCAACAAAAAGTAAGACGATCAACAGCTGGTTGCAGAGACAGCCATCTTTTTGGAATATGTCTCAAAAGTTCTTTATATTCTATAACAGCAAATTCAAAACAATCTTTTAATTTATCAGTGGCCATAGCAGACGAACTAAACTCATTAAATATTAAAAACTGGGAATTATTTCCTTTCGCAGGTTACTTTATATTATATTCAACATTTTTTATTTTTCGAATTTATTCTATGAGTTAAATTTCAGTTATGTATTTTATAAAGCTTTTTTGTAATAGTCTTATTCCTTCAATTTTTCAGGAATGACTTTATACACTTCATTGCTATCCAAAGGATAGCGTAGGTAAAATGTAACAAGAAGATACAATAAAATAGTCTGGTAGTGTATAAAGTCATTCCTGAAAAATTGAAGGAATAAGACTATTACAAAAAAGCTTTATAAAATACATAACTGAAATTTAACTCATAGAATAAATTCGAAAAATAAAAAATGCTCATTAAATATTTTTATAATAATGTTTTCTATATCAATAGACAACGCATTTAGGGATTTTTCAACGCAGTTGTTTATAATATGACAGTTATAATTTGCTTCGATAAATCTTTAAATTTTTGATAAACCGAATTGTGAATACCGAAGTTATATATTTAAGTTATATTATTTTATATATATATTATATTTGAATAAATATCTATTGAGGCTTCGTAGGGATCATTGTAAAAGTCTAGAACTCGTTTTTTAATCCCATAATATGGGTCAAAATATTGAACAGCGTATGGGTAGGTCTTTACATTACCAATATTGGAAGCGTCGTTACTTATAGAAAAAAAACAGTTTTTCTTTAGAGCATTGACTGTTACTTGTTGAGAGTACTGGCTAAAACATTTCTAGAAATTGCTGCTGCTTTTGTTCTACCACAAATGATTTTATTAGTAATTTTGCTATCACAGTATAAAACTGCGCTTAGTTTTATTTGACAATCGAGACTATTGTAGCTTAGTCCGTGTACAATAGTATGGTAAACACAAACCAACTCTGCCCTAGAAATTTGACTTTAAATTTTTGTCTCTGTCGGCACAGCAAAATTCGAAATAGGTTGAGACAATTTCTGAGACATTTCTATTTTGGCATGCTTTTTGTTTGCATATGTTTATCAAGAGATCGAGAGCCTTCATATTTTATTAGGATTTCTGTCTGACACAATTTACATTCTGCCGTATAAATATATATTTTTGTATTCAATTACAATAATTTGGATTCTTTTCCCATGTGTCATTAAAAACTGTTAGTCTCCGTTTAGATGGACCAGCTTTCGCAGTATCCATATTTCCGTTTCGCTCTGGAAACTGAAAGACAGTTTTTTAAACAGTAAATTAAAATTTAATTTGCAAAGAAAAACTTACCGCTCCTCAGAAGACTTGTTATTGTTATGAAATCAGCTGTTCTGGTGTTGAGCGATGTTATTAGTGATGACACAATGGGGAAATTTTATAAAGACTAATTTTATTACAAAATGAACTTCATCAAGCAATCAATCAATTATTACTTAGTAAAAAAAAGAAAAACTACACTTTTGCAAAAGTTCTTATTACGTTATTTTTCAAAAAGGTAGTTTTATTTTAAGATTATAACAAAATATCAATTCTTCATCGTTTAGCTGGACAAATTTAATTTTAGCTTGAAACTGAACAAGTCCTAAAAAAGCTGGACAATCCAGTCGAATCCAGCCTGACTGGCAACCCTAAGCAGAGACCTACACCACAATTTTTATTTTAAAACTTTTTGTGTTCTTGATTTATTTGAAATAAAATTTTATTTTAAAAATAAATGAAACAATGGGATTGTTTGGAACAAATATGGTAGCACTGTTTTCACAAAACTCGTTAATTGTCAAAAGGCAATGTGTCAGAAAAAAAGAGAGAGTGGCACTCAATATTGTGGAAGTTAACCATTTACCTTCGGTGAAGGGTATAATGATGAATTGATTGTTTATGATTTATTTTTCTGCCATAAATAAACTGATTGACAGTTAAACCTACCAGATGTTTTGACAACTGACAACGACGCATATTATACAAACGGATAGTTACGTCTAATTTTGGCCAAACGATTCAAAAATATATGTCGGCATTTGTTTTGCTGTAATAGATTATTATAAAAGAAAGAGTCGATTTTTATTTTTTGATTTGTTAGGTCTGTTTGCGTTTTAGGTAGCGGTACATAGAAAGTTCTTCTTTCTTTTCTTTCACATTTTAAACGACTTTTGCGCATATAAAAATTTGCTCTAATGATTAGTATTAATATTTCAGATAATTGTTATAGAATTTTTTGCATCTAATAAGTATTTATAAAATATATAATAACATAAAAACTTTTAAAAATATAATTATATATAAAAATTTAATTCAACTCGATTATTTTAGGTATTTTAGGTCTTCGTAAGTTTCAGCTATTTTTGTTCGTTTTCGTGCAATTTATTTTAGGTCCTCGTAAGTTTCAGCTATTTTTGTTCGTTTTCGTGCAATTTAACCAGTCACAATTCATGGAAGTTCTGGAATAGAATCAAAATACACAAATTTAAATTTAAATTTGTTTAATAACACATAACAACAGCATGTCTGATGATTGGGTTATGTTACATGAGTTTTGTCCAATTGATAATGACGATTTCAAATATGTGACTAAAGTTTCTGTATCAGCTCTAGAAATGGCACATGGGTCTTTTTATAACAAAACAATATACATATCGAGCCATTAACGGAAAAAGCTTAAGCAACATCATTTTAAATTTTCGTTTTTTTTACTAAATAAATTAATTGGCAACACTTGAATCTTCTCCTAAAATCTCACGGTCACGTAAGGTACTGTTACGGTTTTATAGCAAAAAAAAGAACAATTTAAGCTTAAGCGACAATCTTCATACAAAATTTTTACGAAATAAAATAAAAAAAACCTTCTCCTGTAAAATTGTGTCTTAAGCTTTTTTGCGGTACGGGCTCGATATTTTTAAAGATTATCATATTTTATTTAGATTTAGATTTAAGTTGAAAAAAACTTTCTTTTATTTGATTTCCTATTTGAAGTTGAAGGCACAGAGCTGATGTGAATGCTTCAAGAAGCCAGCCAGTATGTATGCGTTCCAGTAGCCTTGATAGCGTACCTCCATCGTACGAACCCCCGGATGAAATCGATCACCCTATTCTTCGTTTAGAGCCTGGTGGTTGTGAAGAAAGTGTAACTTTATGCTCACGCTACTTAAAAGCCTTTGAAAGTAACTCATGACTTGGTTAAAGTGTTGAGAACGTCACAACTTTTCTTATTTAAAAAAATTACAAGCCAAAAAATTTCATTTCACGACTTTTTTAATCTTTGTCATAATGTCCGTAAAATTTGAGACTTTTATTAACTATCATGGCCCGTCAAAAGTGCCCGCTTTTATCTTATCTGCACTCAGTTTTGGTCACTTCTGTCAGTTTCCGCATCAAAATCCATAGGGTTGTATAAAACACGTTTATATGCCGACCGAGGGTAAGAATATTCCAATTTGGCTTAATTTTTCTGGTTAATGCTAGTTATGTTCACCGTTACAATTGTTCACAAAATACAACAATTGTCTGTGGTTCACGGGTTCATTCCAGATCATAGCGGGTTCGTTCCTAAATCTATTCCTTTTCTTATTCGTCCACAAATATCGAAACTCAACGTACGTTTTGCATAACTTTTGCGGAATCCGAGGTTTCATTTTTAGCGGGTGATTAAAGTAATTTTTGAAGACCTCATTTCGGAATGATATCACATTTAAACGATATTCATATACGATATTCATTTAGATCATTCACTCAAACTCGTCTTGATGTTGCCATATTAAATTATATTGAGAAAAATTAACTTTTTTTTTAAATTATCAGCAAATTAACTGTTACGCCGTGAATTTTTAGGGAAAATTATAAGAGTGTAAACAACAGCTGTTACAAAGCATATGAGGGCATATTTAGAATTAGTGACGTCAAATTAGTATATATCATGCAATAAAAGTCGTTCATCATACAAAAGTTGCAATTTTGTTGTGCAGTGTAGTTAAATAAAATTTAAAAAAAGTGGAAATGATTTTTTTTCGTTATCTTAAAAAAAGAATTGTAAAATTTTTCAAAACTCACTTGATTTGTCTTGTATCTTCTCTTTGGTATTTGGCAAAATACAGGAAGATTTCCTCCAGAGTTGTTTGGGATATTGAATAGTCTTCAACGTTTAATTCACCGCGATTTCGTTCCATAAGTCCGAAGATTTTGGACCATTTTATACTAGCTAAAGGAATGTAGAAAGTAAGAATACCTTGATACTCCTCTCTGCAAAAATAAGAAAAGAAACTAGTAAGATTGGCTTGCCGTGCCGAATTTTTGATACCCTCCATTGAGGATAAGAGTTTTATCGAAAGTGAACTTTATCTGTGCTAAATTGTAAGCCAAATTTAATTTGCAAGAGAGGAAAAACTTGAGAAATGGTAACGCTGCTTTCAAAGCAACTTCCATTTTGTCAGTGATGCCACAATAATAATAGAATTTATTACCACTTTTCTAGATACTAAAAGAATCGAAAAATGTAAAAGGGAACAAAATGAGATCGTAACATTCTGAAAAGATGTTGAAAATTTTTGATTTTTAGCCCTATGCATTTCTTATGGGAAAATTCCAACATCTTCGCAGGGCTCACAGAAAAAATTCTCCAAAATTGTTCACCAATTAAAGCATTAATCAAAAATAAAACCAGTTTTAATTAAAAATTTAATCAAGCAAATTAAACGTTTAATTAATACCATTAACAAGTTTAATTGATACTATTAATTTGTTTACTAGTGCAAATTTAATAAATTTTTTAATTAATATCGCAAATTTTTTAATTGAAATCAATTTTTATTTTTTTCTGTGCTATAAAAACAAGTACAAAACGTAAATAAATAAACATCACTTGACAGAAACAAAATGTAAGCTCAATAACAAAAAATACTCAGCTGGTCTTTTACCGTATTTAATTGATTCGCCTTAGAACGATCATTAGGTGTGTTCATTAACTAAAAATGGCTACGAATTTGTAACAATTGTTACTGGAAAGTGTTCATTAATACAAAAAATTTGCAAGCAGAGTGTAAAAAATTGTGAAACAAAAATATTCATGCAATTTTTTACAGGAAAATTTTGACTTGCAAGAATTTTAATACATGAAATTAACGATGCTGTGATGTACCGCCTACCTAGGGGGCGTATCAAAAATATTTTTATTGGAATAACGATATGTCATTAGGATATATTAAAAATAGTATGTAACGATGGCTCTGTATAGCAAATACTGTGTAAACAGAATTAAAACAATAATTTTTTTCTGAAAGGCACGTCAAAACTTTGGTGCACTGCTTGTTTCTTACTAAGTCGTGCTTCATGTGCAAACTGCGTTGAAAAACTAGGAACAATTTGACAACGAAATCGTGTTTTTTCTGTTATGTATTTCGGAAGTGAGCGTGTTTTTAACAGACGGACATGGCTAAATAGAATAAGAATAACTCAAGGAACTAATATATATACGAGAACAAACATTTTATAAGGTGTAAATGGATATTTCTTTATGTTTTATATGAAACATGGTGAATATATTAAAAAAAGATTTGACAAGATGTTCCTTAATCACCTTAAAATGGCTTGGGCGAATTCCCTTCCCACAAATATTTTAACATTTTGTATATCCTGCTCTAAAATTTGAGCCGGACCAGCATCTTCGGCAACATCTGAGATTACGGAACTGAAAGTTTTTTAAAAGATGTTTAGAACAATATAAAACATAAATTTCAATATTATCCAACCTTCTGTTTTTTGCCAATTCCAGATTACGTTTAACTTTAATTTTTAATATGAGACCCTTGGAGAATTTATTCTTCAGATGTTGTGTAGAACCTATACATTTAAATTCTCCATTCACCATAATGGCCAAACGAGTACACAAAGCTTCACACTCTTCCATACTGTGTGACGTTAGAACTATCGACTTGCCCGAATCGCGTATGCGACAAACCATATTCCATAATTGACGTCTAGCCATTGGGTCCATACTTGTAGTAGGTTCATCCAAATAAATAACTGAGGGACTTCCAATGACTGCAATGGCACTACTAAGTTTTCGTTTACTACCCCCACTGTAAGCTTTAGTTTCTATGTCTAAATGTGTCGCAAAACCAAAAGATTTGGCCAATTCTTCGGAAGTATGATTAATGCGTTTCTTGCGAACTCCTCTTAAAAGGCAAAATATTTTCAAAATTTCACGGCCCGTTAGGTCTTCCAAAAGACCATTAAATTGTGGGCAATAGCCGATTTCTTTGTAAATATCATTCATTTCGGAAGCTAAACTAAGACCCTTGACATAAGCACTGCCAAATGTAATGTGTTCATCGCCCGTCAACATTTTAAAAGTAGTGGTTTTACCGGCACCATTAACTCCTAAAAGGCCAAAGCATTCAGCACTAAAAAGTTAAGGATTAAGAAATTAAAACCATTTTGTAACCCAAAAAAAAAACCTACGGCTTAACACATAGCGAAACTTGGTTGACAGCCAAAAATTTACCATAATATTTGGTAATGCGATCCAATACCAAATTCGTTCCTTTTATTTCTGATTGAGACATATCAATAATTCGTTGCCTTTCCTGATCCACGTCTTTATCGAAATACCCGTCTTCCGGAGGTGAGAAATCTTTGCTGAAATATGTTAATTAAGGAAATTCTATTTTGCGTTTTTATTTTCGAATTTATAGTAATTCTTACAAACTTCTTTGTTTGATTTTATAGCATAATTTTCGTATAAGACCATATTCACGTCCTATAAGAATGAAAAAGCTTATGATAGCGGTTACTATTAGGTAAGTAATTTCGGGCAAAACACCAGGTTCTTCCCAGGCGAAAAATGACACAATATCTGAAAGAAAGAAAAAAAAGATAAGATTGAACTTAAGTATGAACGCCAATAGGTGGATGCTATTTAACGCGCAAACCTAAGCCCCTGGAAGAGAATAATAAATAGAGAGAGAGATCATTATAGCATTAATATATTTAGAATTGTCTGTTTGCTATCAAAAACAAACCTTATTGGTCTATTATTCCCCGCATGGCTGTCTACACATTTCGTCAACAAAAATACAAAGTCATGCCTGTTGCTCTTCTCCAAATCTAACATTAAGAACTTTTTTAAAATGAGAATTTTGATTGTACTACTTACTGCAACAACTTGGTACCAAACGACACTTCGAGTCCTCTGGTAGACTAACAATTGTGTGAGCATTGCAGGCATCTCTAGTAGCACTATTAACGTACATTTTATTTAAGCCCATAGCCAAAGAAAAGTGAGGGAATATTCTAAAGAACCAACCCATTAAATCGGCCTTTGCCTTGGTGTCAAAGATTTTAAACGACATTGCCAAAACCAAAATAAACAATGCCAAACCTTAAAACAGCAAAACATAAAAATAAGAAGCAAGTACTTTAGACTCAAAAAGTACTTACCGGAAAATACATTGATAACACAAATACTTGCAAACCCGTCAGCAGGTTCGGAAAAGTAAAATGAAATCAGATAAGTGAGTGGAATTACAGAACAGCCAAATAAAGTTAGCATCCAGAAAAAGCGACCTGGAAATATAATTGATTTCTTATATAGAATATTAGCTAGTTTTTTTAACCCCTGTTAGCATTAGGTTTTTTTTAATTGCTTTTTGAAAGAATAAATCTAACATTTTCACTATTTTTTCCTCGTCCATATTATAAAAAAAATTGCTGCAGAAGCTTTCTTCAATTATATTTCGAAACTGCATTCGTGTTCATTAAATGAAACGTTTGTTGTGCAGCATTTAGGCATTTTATATGCCCGCTCTCTTTCTTATTCTTCCTCTCAAAAATTAAGTCAGAAAAAATTTTCCATTCGTTTTTTCCGTTTCACCAGCAAACTCAAATATTTCGCAGCAAATGTTTCATAGTATGGAAGGGGACCAAATATTGAAAAAAAAAATGGTTAAAATTCAGATTCATTCTTGAAAACAGTAATTAGAAAATGAAAACTTCGGACTCCCTATGCAGAAACCTAAAGGAATCTTTATATAGACGGGGACTTACAGCACATTATTTCTTTTATACTTTGCGGAAAGGATACTTGCCTTATGTAAACAAATTTCTAATTCTTTAACAACTTACCCAGTTCATCGAAGGTCGATAAACCTTTCTCCTGCCAGCCAAATATGGCGAGTATAACAGTAGCAGCAGTTAGGGAAAATGTTAAAATATCCCATATAAATTGTGATAACCAGAAGGTAAGAATGTTAACGCCACCCACAAATTGCAAAAGCTTAGAACGTGATTCACGCTCTTTTATCAAAAACAATATATAGAAGGCACTAACAAAACAGAAACAGAAACATAAATTGGTGGACAGCTGGGTTCCCAAATTATTGCCCATATTCAACTGGATCAGTCTAGTTTCTGTGGTATACGGCAAAGGAGCATTGGTCACTGTAATTTGATAGGAATCGTCTTTCAAGGCTCTTAAGTTAAAAGAAAAAATAAGGAAACCTTTTTAATTTGAATATATATTTCAACCCACTTAATTATGGCATTATGAACCAAATTCACCGTTAATGGAGCCGTATGAAGAGGCTGATTATTTAACCAAGCTGTAATGTGTCCATTTTTTATAGAAGCCGCCGCAAAGTACTTTGAATTAATGCGCACTTGCATGTCCTCGCCTAACTCCAATATAAAATTTGTAAAACTTTTCCGTCCTGTCTCGATAAATTGATAATCGTCGCCATAAGATTTTGCTATAGTCTTATATTTTTCCGCAATTTTATAATGTAAAGAGCCTTGAGGTGCATTAGAGTCGCCATCCAAAACTGTTACGACCGAAGGATATTGTGTTAAACTCACAGTCATCGGTTGCAATGGTTTAAAAAACCCCTGGCTATGAGATATCAGCACGGATACAGTGGTAAATATTATAGGCAAAGAATTCTGTATAAGGAAGAGTAATTTATTACGATAGGTATAGAGTAGCTTTTTCAAAATCATGGCCTGCAAATGACTCCAAAGCAATTTTAGACCCTTTTGTAAGTGTATATTTGCAGAAAAGAAGTTTTCAGCTGCAATCAAACCCGAAAAACATCAAAGATAATTCAATATTATAAAAACATACTTACAAGTTATTGATTCTGCATCACCATCTGCATTTTCCGAATATCTATTTATTACGATACTGGCTTGTTTACGACTGTCAAGGTTGACTTTCTCAGCTCCTACTTTAGTTAAGACCTCTTCTAACGAAGTAATGCCTATACCATAGCCATTTAACTTTAGATGATCAGATTGATCTTCTAAAGAACTTAACATTTCCTCAAACTTGCTAGAATAGTTATTGGGCAATTGATAAGACAATTCGGCTCCAATATCTGCTTCCGGTTCTAAACCGGGAATAAAAGTTTGTAGTAACCCGGTTATCTTATGGACATTACAGTCTTCACGTTTAACACAGATCTACGAAAAACTACACATTTTTTAAAGTTTTAAACGAAACCCCATATAAGCTCACCAATCGATAGCCAGATCCAAATTTCTTTTTCAAAAAGAACGAAGTGCCATGACATTTTAGCTCTCCGTCACTCATAATCGCAATGCGATCACCCAAAACATCAGCTTCATCCATAAAGTGGGTAGTCAACAGAATAGTTCGGCCAATTTTTTCCTGCTGTAGCAAATCCCACAATTGTCGACGAGCCAAGGGATCCATACCCGAACTAGGTTCATCACATAAAACAACTTTTGTATTGCCCGTTAAAGCACAGCAAATCGACAGTTTTCGTTTCATGCCACCTGACAAATTTTTCGAAACCACATTGGCTTTATCTTCCAGATCAATCAATTTAACATATTTATCGACTTCACGATTAATTTCATCACCTTTAAGGCCTTTTAAACGGCTAAAGAATATCAAGTGCTGGGCCACTGTCAAATTATCAAACAAAACATTATGTTGGGGGCAAATACCCATAGAAACACGGGCGCCTTCGATATCAGTGCATATATCACAACCATTAATAATGGCTGTGCCAGCTGTCGGTGGAAACATGCCTGTCAACATTGAAATAGTGGTAGTTTTGCCAGCACCGTTATGACCCAATAAAACCGTAATTTCATCCTCATACATATTTACCGACAATCCTTTCACAGCCATTTTGTCACCAAATTTCTTTTTTAAATTCCTTACCTTCAATCCCACATGTTTACCGGATGGTTTCGGTTCAAAGTCATCTGGATTTTGATGTTCCAAGCTGACATTAGTTATATCTTCATCTCTGATATATGATTTGAACCTACACCAATACTTCGGCGAAAATATAAAATTCCATTTCCTTGGCACACCGAATTCTCCGGGAAGTATTTGTTCCACATACAAACAAACACATATAAAAACAATATTGGATGCCAACATCATGAATATAATAGAGCCCACAGTAAGATTGTCATCAATATTGACCGGGGTAAAGAGATTACTCCATTGGAATCCCTCACCAGTACCCTCAAACTCGAGTATTAATCTAAATGCAAAACCCATGGCAGTATTGGGGATCAGACACCATCCCAGTTTAGAACCTAAACTGAGGTCATCGTATGCTTCTAAGGTGAATATGAAGGGCAAGTATACAATGAACCACACTGAACCGGTCACTGCAGCAGCTGTACTTGCTTTTAAGAAGAAGGTGGCCAACATAAAACAAAAGCAAACACTCGTGATAGTATAAATCAACATAAATAATAGTAAAACGGACCAGTCGGCAAATGTTAAAACGGCCACGTTGTTGGACCATTTAATCTAAAATTTAGAGGGAATTTAAAAATCATAACATATTATATTGATTGTTTACATCATTTTAATTCAAAACTTAAAACTTTCAACTAAAATCCAATTACATATATTAGTTTCGTTCTAGCCAGTGTTCGAAAATAAACACTAAATATCGCTCCTTAGTGTTTGGTTCGGTAGATTTGTGGAAAACACAAAAGCTAATAGTGTTTGTGAAGAAAATCATTAAAAAAAATTACGTTTCCCTGTATGTCATCTTTCGAACACAAAAACAATACTGTTCTTATCCAACTCAACAAAAAGATGAGAATATTTAATTCTGTTCGGTTGTTTTTAAAAACCTCAAACTTCATTGTGTTCGGTTCAGCTCATTAATGTTCGTTCGTTCCTTTTGTGCGTAGCCCCCTTTTGCCTGGTAAAAAAAAAACCAAATTTTTTTTTGCAAAAAAAAAATACACATACGAAAAACAAACAAAAAGCCAGCAAAATAACAAAACATATACACAATACACACACAAGCTGTTCGTGCTGCGGTCGTTGCTAAAATTTTTTGTTTGTTCACTTCTTTATCAATGTAAAAAAAGAAACATTATAGAACATTAAAATATAATTGCCGTATTCACAAAACCCCTTGTATCGTTGTATCTATTGTATGTTGTATACAAACCCAATAGTGAACTACATATATATTTTAACTCAACATACAATAGATACAACGATACAAGGGGTTTTGTGAATACGGTAAATGTTTATCTACAGTATCACTACAATTATACTTAACGAAGAACAAAACACTATATAATGTTCGGCTCTTTCTAAAAAATAGTTACGAACAAAGCTGCCGTTTTTGGTTATTTCTAACCAAAATTGGTTATATTTTTTTTCAATGTGGAGATGTGAATATTTTTTTCATTTTGGTTACTTTTTGTAAAACAATAATAATTACGAACGAATATGTTTTTATTGGTACAATTATTTACGAGCTCGAATAATTTGTACTGTGTACTACGATATATTTTTTTTAGGATTTTTGCTAAGAAAATATTGCCATTTGTGATTTTTATATTAAAAACGCCATGATCTGAAATCGTAAATAAATGAAGTTTTGATCAATGGAGATTTTCAATAATTTTTTTAAATGAGCGTAGTTTTTCTTGATTTTAGGAGAAGTAAAGATAGTTAGTAGTTAAAGCAGGAAGTGCATAAAATTATCCGGAATCGATTTTAGAAAATTACTGAAAAATTACGCAAAAGTCGTTTTTGTGTTTTTCAAAACTTGAAAATAACTTTAAGGTTCTGAATTTAGGTTATTTCCAGAAGTATATTTATATACATATTTGAAAATACACGTAGGAATTTTAAAGATTTTTTAAAATTACATTGATTTATGGAATTTTCTTAAATGGCTGTAAGTTTAAAGAAATTTGAAATTTTAATGTTTATAACTTGTCGGTATGTATATTTATTTAATGTTTTTTAAGATAATTATTTGGTAAAAAAAAACTTTTGACTGTCAGTCATATACTTATTCCCCATTGAATGTACGTTACGAAAGGCGAAAGCCAGTACAATGATTTACAAAATATTTGATATATTAGAACAATTTTGAAACATTTTTTTATAATAAGAATTATAAATTTGAAATAAAATTTACACAAAAGAGAAAAAGTTTTTATAATATTTTAGATATATGTAAATTAGAAAATATTTACATAAAATGCATATCGCCAATCGTTTTAAGTTTCGCCAAAATAATCGCCATATCGCCAAACGCAAATTTCCATCGACAAAAGGATTAAGAAATCGCCACATTTGACAGTCTTGCCAATAACAGCTAAAAAGCGGAAAACTATTATCCATTTTTGTTATTTATAACTGGCATATCAAAAAATATTCTTTTTTTTATATATATTCGTCTAACTCCCACTAAAGCATAGGGCGCCAAAAAATAAAAAAATTTTTTTTACGAAAAAAGTCTCAAATAAATAAAAACTTTTAATTAAGTTTCACGTTATTTTTTAATATGTAAAAGAATTACATTCCTTGTTAAGTTTTCTTGATTTATAATTATTGTTTTACTATAAAGTGCAAATAACTTTTGTGTTACAATGTATTACAATGATTTTAATGATTTTCTCAATTAAGAAAAAGCACTTTAAATTTGGTTATATTTTTTTACATTTGGTTACTTTTTCAAAAAATTTGGTTGTAAAAATTGTATTCGTTGTGGCAGCACTGGTTACGAACGGTATTGAGGGTTGTGTTCCTCTTCACAAACACTAAAAAAATAGATATCGTTCCTGGGTGTGTGAGCCGAACGCTAAATAATGTTCTGTTTATTTTCGAACACTGATTCCAAAATACTTACCTTCATTAAAATTATTATCAATATGGCCGATATGACCAGCATTATAGACGACTTAATAAACCACGCTGTCCAATGGATCCAATTGTTTAAACCCATAATTTTCATTACTTCTTTCAATTGTTTTTCCTTTTCCAGCGTTATAGACTGTAAAGACAAAATGAAAGAATAATTCTCTATATTATAAACCTGATCTCTCAGATCTTACCTTTACTATATTAGTACAGGGATAAATAAAACTTAACAACATAATTAACGATACTATCGATGAAAGACTCTCTAACAGGGGATCGTAAATATAAGGTGGATAAGGGAAACGTTGCATATCAACATATGGTAGTTCCTCATTTTTCGTTACTTGTCGAATGTAGGCCATGGATATGGCATGTTGTATGGGAAGAAAGCCTTCACGTAAATAACCCGCCGGCAGACCACCATCTGCCATATCGGCATATCTGGGACCTGATAAATCGATTGGCATAAACAGTCTCATGGTTAGCCAAGTCATAGGGAAATTTTTTTCCCACGAAGTTCTCAACTCGCTAGGAAAACGTAAAGCAAATGAGAAATCCTTCGGATAATCTAAAATATTACTCCAGCTATCAGTGAACTGTACACCGGCCATGTGGGTGCCATTTTCTAGATGATGTTGCATTTCTAATCCATCGCTATATCCGCGGATGCCTTCTAATTTTAAAAAAGTTGATGCCTCTTGAACGATTTGTTTTAAAATTCGATTTTCCGGAGAATAGCCCAGGGTATAGTCAACAGGTTTGGCATGGGGCAGATAAGAAAGAGCCTCTCTAAAGAAATTTAAAAATTTGGGAAGGAATTATGAATTAAATTTTGTTAGTTTTTAAGCAAAGCAGCGACTTTAAGGATATCGAGATTAATTTCACAGTGAAAATGGACTTATCTATACCTACTCAAATTTTATACCGAATAAAGCTGATCATTCGTTGGAACCCTAAATTTAATTTGTCCTAACCCCCTCACAACGTCCTGCCGACGAAATTCAAAGCCTTTTTACACCCAAGAAAGTCTAACTCTTAAAAGATCGGATAATATTCCTTAATAATTCTTATATAGATTAGGTCACGAAAGATGGATAAGCTTTTTTCAATTGTTATTTTGGAACAAGAGAAACCTCAAAGAGGTCTTATGAAAAAATCATAATACAAACTTTAACCGGAATCGATCCATACAGTTTTCAGTGCCGGCAAAATAAAACTACGTTTTTTATCAGGGCTGTGGAGTCGTTAAGAAATAGTTATAACTCCGACTCCGACTCCTTTTGCTGAAATTTTTTAAGTACGACTCCGACTCCGACTCCGACTCCAACTCCGACTCCGACTCCTACTCTAACCTAGCATTATTTAAGAGACTAGTTTTTATTTGACTTTAAACTCTTTTTTAATTTAGTACCTGTTAAATGGTTAAATTTAGCAAGAAAATTATTCTGTAAAAATTTCAAATCGATATTTTAATTCTAACGTGCCGCGCATTGAGCTTTAACCTACTAGTTACTAACATATGAGTAGAAAAGCTGCATAATATTTTATTTGGATTTTGGAAAAAATGTAAAAAACATATACCGCCCGATTCAATAGACCAAATGAGTTTAACTTTTTTAATTCTAAAGTGTTATGACATTCTTGACTTATAACTCAACAGTTGAGAAATTTAGAAAAATAATGGACTTAATTTTGGAACGAACGAGTTTTGTTACGAACTTTCGAAAGAAACGAGTTTTGCTTCAATCCGTATGGGATCATTGAACTTTAGTATATTTTAAAGGTTATATTAATTTATTAAAATTATGCAAACAGTGCTAAAAAATGTAAAAATAGTTCTGTAGGGGAGAGATAAACTACACCAATTCACATCTTTTTCAAATAACGTTTTTTATACTGTTGAAATTTATAGATGTGGGAATTTCCATAAGTCCTATCTAATGTAGCTTTCAAGATAGAAAAGTTGAAAACAACACCAAGTCCAATTGGCTTAGACGTTAAAGGCATCAAGTGTACTTAGTGTTGTTTACCACAATATTAAAAGATGCAAAGGACAGTCCTTTTTTGTAAATTGTGATGTGAGGTCTTTTGTTTTTAATATACATACATTAATTCAGACACTGCCATTTTGGTCTTGTTTTATTTATTAAGTCAAATCATTCTCAGGAAAATTTAATATAGTTTATTAAAACATGCAGATGCTCCTTCAGTTGTTAGTTCTACAATTTATATAACACATTTTGAAGTGAAACGTAACGTAAAAAAATGTTGTTAGCCTTCTATTATTTTTGGGAAATAGCACCCTTTTGTTGTTGGACTTGGTGCTGTTTGCCTCAAGGCATGGAACAGTACCATAGAAAGTAACGAACCTTTTATGACGTAATTTTTAAAGTATATCATCGACATAAAAAAAATATGTTAGGATCATATAAAATATTCGTACAAATGCACATTTTTATTACATAAACATCATTTGCGATTATCAACATGCTTGCGCGGTCTGCTGTAAAGTTTTAAAAATGTGGCGTTATGTAGTTTATCTCCCACCTGCAGAGTTAAAAAAAAAATTTGAATTTTTAAACAACTAAATTTAAATCTTTTTCTTGAGTGTACTCGCCATTTCATTTTTCCGTTCCTAATTCAATATTATTATTCTCCAAGACCGAAATTTGAAATTGCAAGTCTTTATTATCTCTCCAATTTTCCCTAAAGTGAGTAGATAAAAGTATTTTCAAATCATTTTTCGGGTTAAACCCCACATTGATGGGAATTATGTCTGGAACAATGTCATGTATTTTTCCGAGTTCCTTTTCCTTTTATTCTATTATAATTCACCTTGAAGGTTGGAACTTAAAATGTAGTTCACTTAATGCTTTCACCACAGGAGCTACAGCTGATTTCAAGTCATATTCATGAACATGGCTACAAAAATATTTGTTAATATACGATAAATAAAAAACAACATCTTTACAAATTTAATTTTTAAATTCCTTAATTCGGCTCTATTTCATTAACGATATCTTGGCGAAATTCAAATAGTGAACCCTCTGGTTTTTGTTACAGAAATTTGAGGTCACATTAAAACATAGAAAAGGAAATGCTTCGATACAATCTATATAACTATTCTTATAATTTGTCAAAATAAGATGTTATCTCAATTTTTTAATTTTGGATATGAAAAGTATAATGGTCCTTATTTTCTGACTTCACAATTTCATAAGCAGACCCTCTTATGGCCAATTCCACTAATTTATTTAAATATCAATTTATGTTTTAAATTATTTTTTTTTATGTCAAATTAAAATAAAATTATAAGAAAAATTATATTTAACAATTCATATTTAAATATTTAAAAAGAATTGGGAAAATTGGTCATTAAAATTTTTTATTTTGAAAAATATTGGAAAAATTTGAATGCAAAAAAGTCGGAGTCGGAGTCGCTAGTTCTTGTGGGTACTTCGACTCCGACTCCGGTACAAAAACCTCAACTCCGACTCTTCAACTCCGACTCCGACTCCACAGCCCTGTTTTTTATTTTGTTAATTATTTTTTTTTAGTAAGAACCCTTAAGTCGTTTTGCATCTTATATAAAAATCGGCAATAGTTAAAAACACTTTCCTCTTATGTTTGTCAACCGATTTAAACAAAATATACACTATTTGAAAGGTAATAACTTACATAAGTGCACAATATACATATACACATTTTGTTAAAATCTAAGGGGATAAAAAACGGGAAATTCGGTAACCTAACAGGTTATGTAAGGGGGAGCTTCTTGGAATTTTTACTTTCTTCAACTGATACTTTTAATATTTGTTAATTATGAACTTAGAAACATTAAATGTAAAAATATGCATTGTCCTGAATTAGAATCTGTAAAAGGTACTTTTATACTTTTCACCGAAGGTAAGAGGGTATATATAACTTTGACATTTCGTTTGTAAGTTCCACAATATTGATCCTAGACCCTAAAAGGTATATATATTCTGGTTCCTTATGAGAAGACAAATCCGGTTGTCCGTCTGTCCGTGTGTATGTTGAAATGGATTTTCCGAAGACCACAGAAATGATGGGGATTATGTTGTCAAACATTTATGTCACATATACATATAAACTTCTGTTCTTTCCCAACCACTTGTTTATTCTTCAACTGGTACTTTTTGAATTTCCTTTAGTGTTGGACCTATAACATAAAATTAAACATGTAATGTCCTGAGAGAATGATTATCTGTAAGACGGATCTTTTTGGTACTTTTTCGCTCTTAAACTGGTACTTTTTAAATTGCACTTTGCAACAAGCATAGTGCACCTTACTGCAAAAATCATCACTATTTAAAATTCTATGGTAAGGTTTTTTTTTAAGTTTGAGATTTTTGAAGAGACTTCTCCATACATCTTGTGGTAACTTTGGAACGACGTACTCGATTTTATTATGCAATCCGTGATAAAATTCTTAATAACTATTGAAGTTATTGAGCCAGAAGTGTAAAACGAATTTTTTTTATTTGGTTAATTAAAAAATTTTTTAACTCAAACAATTCATAAAAAAATTAAACCAACAAATACTTCCTAGTTTTGGTACTTTATCGTTAAGTTGCATCCTTTAGAAAACAAAAGCTGAAAGTACCTAGTTTTGGCAAACTTGTGTAGAGCAACATGTTTAGCTCATTTTTGCAAAAAAAAAAAAAAAAAAAGATATCAATAACATCAAAAAGTACTTAAAACAATCCGAAATGGGACTTCGTTTGAAAACCGTTTGTTGTAGACACAACAATTAAGCTAGATTTACACGATTGAAATTTTCTTCAAAATTGCTCTTCAAAATGCTTCAAACTCGTGTAAACAGCAAAATTTTGAAGAAATTTGCTCTTCAAAATGCTTCAAACTCGTGGGAACAGCAAAATTTTTAAGAAATTTTTCTGTTTACACGAGTTTAAAGCATTTTGAAGAGCAATTTTGAAGAAAATTTTAATCGTGTAAATCATGCTTTACACTACAAAAAAAAGGTAAAAACGATTGCTTGTTTTGTTTGGAAACAACAACAACATTACAAAAAAACATACATTATTTTTTTAGGTTCAAAAAGTAAAATATGAACGAAAAATTCCCAAATTCTATTTGTTAAAATTATTAAGTTAAATAACTACATCAATTCATCTGTAAACATAGGGGGGAATACAACAAAAGTAAAACAAACATAGCTGTAATCGGGTAAGTAAATAATAATAATGTTTCTCTGTTTCTTTAAGGTAAATGTTTACGTTCGAATCAAAGTCTCACTTTTGGATTATTTTAAGTACGATTTTCGTTATAAAAAACTAAGAAATTCTTGAATCAAGCACAGTTTGATATTAATTTTTTTCTCACTTTGACTTAAGTCAATCCCGTTTTCGGATTATTTTAAGTACGGGATACGTACATAAATCAAACATTATGTACTTCATTCAAGGAATCCGTATCTATCGTACTACAGTACTTTTCGCTTATAGTCCATTCCGCTTAAAGGCCAAAAACAGATATAAGCCAAAACTGTCATATTCACATGCAGATTTTTTCGAATTTCATACAAATTATTTGTTCTAAGGTCCATTTCGCTTGTAGTCCATTCTCGTTTAAAAGCCACATTTTCTTAGCATGCGTATATAATTCTTCATGCTAAAATGTTCGCTTATAGTCCACTCTGTTTTTTATATTTTTTTAATCAACTGGCAACATGTTTTAATTTACCTTTCTGGCAATTACAGCACACGCTCGGAAATTCGATCCACTTTGTTTTTAGGGCGATTCGAGTTTCCGAATTATTCGAATTTCTGGACGGTTTTTTTACAAAAATTTAGAGAAATTTGATTATAAAAATATACAAAACTATACTTTTTTTTAATTTTAGTTTATTTAACATAAAAACTATAAAAAACTTAACGAAATATAAAAAATAACAATTCAGTTCATTTGACTTTATTTAGTATGTGTAATACAAACATCAAAAAAACTGAGTTTTAAACTCTAACAACATCAAGTTGATTCTGAGAGTTCGAATTTCTGAGCGTCAACTGTATTATAAATGCCAAATTTCGCAATTTATATTTCATGACATGTTGTCTTCGTCTGACAATTTTTTGTTAAATAAACGTCCAACTTCATAAAAAAAAACGCTAATAAAAATAAAAGAGTTTTTTTATAGACTTTGACGTTTGGTATAACAAAAAACTGTCAGGTGGAGACCCCATGTAAAGATCCTATGAAATTGATATTTATGTTGTGTTTGATTTCGTCATCCAAAGAATTAAAATGAATCTCATACGCATTTGTTTTTATTGAAATCTTTTAAAGCATTTGAATTAATTAATTAAAAAGATTTTTGTTTTAACTATTTATTTAAAATAAATCAATCAGGTATGTGATGGAAAACGATTTTGAAAACAATACGATTTGAAAACGATAATATCGTTTGCAGTATCTTTTAGAATTGATTTTTAATACATGTTCCTCTGTTTTCCTGTATGTATTCTTTTAAATTCTTTGTTATATATGTTAATTGATCTATATGTTGAACAAAAAAATAAGACTTAACTGCAGAAATGGATTTTAAGATCGGTCGAAAATCATCACACCTACAGAAACGATAATTTTAAAAACGATCGTTTTTCATCACATACCTGATTATTTGGTTATGTTTTAAATAAACTTTTCTTTGGTTTAAAGAGAGTGGATTTGTTGAAGAAAATAATATTTATATAGTCCAAAATGTGGATTATACTAGGTTTCACTTATTATCCATAAAATGGCTTATAAAAAAAAAATCGGTTATAGTCCAAATTCGCTTATAGTCCACAAAAGTTGTGCAACTATAGTAGTGGACTATAAGCGAAAAGTACTGTATTGACACCGCTTCGTCTTGGTTAAGTACGGATGGATTGATTTTTGTTTTGTTTAGTGTATAGATATTTATACATATTTATATAAAAATACGAAATTAAATGTGAGGGTAATAATGACGAAACGTGCGGTAAAGTGTATGTTGGAACAACCAAAAGAAATTTAGCTACTAGGATAAACGAACATAAAGCAGACATTGACAAATTAAAATACTCAACAGCTTTAGCCCTACATTGCATTGATAATAAGCACACACCAAATCTAAACGATGTTAAAGTACTAGACGTAGAGCGGAGGGTAAACAGAAGATTTACACTGGAAAGCCTACGAATACAAGAGAGACTTAATACGGCTGTAAACAAAAAAGATGACAAAGACCGAACGAATGCAAATTACACGATTGCAATATTATAATTTAGTCCATTTTCATACTGTGATACTGACATTAAGAAAAGTTTAAACTGTGATTTTTTATTAATTATACTTTTATATTTTTGTTTTATGTGTGTGTTTAATTGTACTGTATGTATTGTTTAAAACCGCATTTAAGTTAAAAATGAAAATGTAAATACAAATTCAAGATTTTATGTAAGTTAAATTGTTCTTTAAATGTTATTGTATTGTTTTTGATGTTAATGTATTGAATATTATTGCTTTTTATAATTTGTTGTTACCAGATTTCAATAAAAATTATCCCTGAAGAGGTAGGAAAACAGCCTACGAAACGTCGGAGGAAAATATGAAATAAATCTTTTATTTACATATAGGAAATAATTAGACCTTGAAAGCCTGTTTGGAAATCCAAAAAAACTTTAATATAGTAGAAAAAGGTCGATAAATATATAAAAAACAATAAAACTGTGTTGTTTGTTCCATATAGACCCCTTAGCTACTGACGTGATTTTCCTGAAATCTTTAACAGTAATTTAACAATTTAACAGTAAAGTCCCCAAAAATCCCCAAATTAAAAAACAAAACCTTAAGAAGTTAATCATTTTATTTTTTATTTTATTTAACCAAATATAAATGTTTTTTAAAAAATAATAAGAAAAATTATAATTAGAAATCCCCAAATAAAAATTTTTAGTACAAAAAATTATTTCATTTTGTTTGTAGCGACTGGTTTCGGCATGTTTTTGTGGGTCCAGTGAGAAATTACAAGCAGAACTACTTTAATGGGGGTAGCAAAGCGCACCGGGTCAAGCTTGCATTTAATAAAATAGCTGAAGCAAATTTAAATCAAATTTATCTGACTTTTCTTATCATTTAAAACTTGAACAACTTCCCTTTCTTGTTCGAAAACTTCTTAAAACATCAACTCGAAAAGCAAAAAAGATCTAACTTTATTGTAAATTAATTTTAATGAGCACTTCAGGTTCGAGAATACTATTTTTGACACAAGTGGAATAGAATTATGTAATTTATTTAAGAATTTGCAAAAAAAAATTAGATTTTCCACTTGCAAAAAAGTTAGAATAAGAATTTCGAAATAATACTAACTGAGCGTTAAACATTTTGTAAATTAATTGCTGGATAATATTTTCAAAAATCCTTTTTAAAGATCGTTAATATTTTTTGATTTTCGACAAATCCGTGCCTGAAAGTGTCCCAATTTTAAGTTTAAATCGTTGCTTTTTTTTTGCTTAACCTTAATTTTGACTGCAATAACTCATTATCATTTCAAGGGATGTACCTATTATACGCACTATGTACTATTTTACTACAGAGAACCTATTTGGCAAATACCCACCCCCTGACTGTATAACTGTGTTAAATTTCCAATGTTCATGCTTATAACTTGAAGAGAAGTTGTGTGCTTATGCTGAAGATAAATTGTGTGTTATTTCCACTGCGAAGGAAAAGATGATCGCTTAAAATAACAATATTTAATAATTGCATGTTTTTGAGGCAAGTATTTATTCAGTTTTATTTTAATGAAATTTAAAAAAATGGATAGATCCATATTTATATGGACACATAAGCATGATTCTCCATGGGTCCCGAATAGGGTGCACTCTCGTAAATGTGTTTTAAAAAACTGTGGTGTAGGGTATCATATAGTCGGGCTTGACCGACTGTACTTTCTTACTTGTTTTATTTGTTGACGAATTTGGTAGAGAAGAAAGAGGGATAGAAAAAAAGACATGATTTCGGTTTTTCGTGTTTTTTTCCTAATTTATTTTTTACGCTCAACATACAAATAAATCCATCCGTACTTAAATCAAGCCGAAGCGGTTTCAATAGTATGCTTAGTGCAGATTTTCTTGAATGAAGTACAGAATGCTTGATTCAAGTACGGACTATTTAAGTGCACCGTACTTAAAATGATCCGAAAACAGGATCGGCATAAATAAAAGTGAGATAAAAAATTAATCTCAAACTGGGCTTGATTAAAAAAATTTTTGGTTGGTCTTATTACCAAACTCTTACTTGAAATAATCCGAAAGTGTGACTTCGATTCTAACCTTAACAATAACCTCAGAAAAAATTATGAAATTGCATTTAAGTTTTAAATTGACTACTTCTGTCTTCGAGCTTTAAATTAATAATTTCACTTACTTTAATAAATTGAGATTACTTATATTTTGTGGGTAAAAATAAGTAGTCGGTCTTGGTTCCGCTACCACTAAAGTTCGCAAAACTACCAGTAGTGATGAGAATACAGCCGGTAGAAGTAGCTCTAAAACAAGTTGCCATTTTTGATTCCATTGCAGTTGCCAATTTTTCCAAATTAATAATTTGCATTTATCCCAACTTGTGACTCGAGCCATTTTTTAATCCTAAATAAATGCCGTTGTTTTAATTTTTTAGTTACATGCAGAAAATACGCCAAATTGATTTCGAACAAAAAATGCGTGGAATAGAAAGTAATGGGCAATTTTTAAACAATTCCTTCGTTAAACCAAATTTTAATTCCAGAAAGAATTGAATAACTGAAAGCACAAAAGAAATAAAAAGTATTGATGATTTCATTAAGTAGAGCTCTAGTTACTCGGGTGAAATTGTGGACGTCTTAGCTGTTGGGAGAATGAAAAGAGAAATAAATTTTTTGTTTAAGATAAGTCCTTCTGCCGTAAATTTCTTAGTATGTATGTAGTTTGTGTCAATATCTCTTAAAAAAATTGCTTAAATATCTTCTAAAACTCAAAAGTTGTGGCACGCGATCAAATGCCCCCACAATCTGTAAACTTTAAAACAGTCATAATTCACTATAAAATTATTCTAATTTTATTTAAGTTTATTTTAATTTTTTTTTTTTAATATTTTTTGACAATATTTATAGTTTTCTTTCTAAATAGTCTCATTCCTTCATTATTTCACAGGAATATTTTCTAGAATACACATTCGAATAATATGAAAAATTTATATAATAAATGTAACTCACCATGAGAAATAAATTCCCAGATATTATAAGTTCTGTTTTCTAGTTTTCTATTGTGAATGATTCTTTACTAAATTGTTGCCTTATTATTTAAAAATAGTGCAAAACTTTTGGAGACGACAAAAATTATTTGTAAAATTATTGTGTAAAACGGGTAATTAAACCAATTATAATAATATCTTCCTTCAGTTTAAGATTAGAATTAATTTACTTACACTTTCGGATTATTTCCAGTACGAACTCGGAATTAAATCAACTTAATAATACTTAAAACAAGCGCATGTTGAGCATCTTTTCTGGACCAAAGTTGTTTATTAGTTTTTGTACGGGTCCAACATCTGGAGTTTAATAGAAGGTACAACCAATCGGAAGATCTGCGATTTACGCGCATCTCCTTTGTTTTACACATTACAAAGTCTGTGGCATAGTCAACACTTGTTATTTGTGCACCAGGAAACTACATCCATTACAATAAGGAACAGTAAAAGGAATAATAGGGATGCCTGTCTGCCTTGGATCAGATATTGTTTCTTTAGCAGTAGTACAATTCATTGAAAACAGTCGTAGACGGTACACATCATAGATGTGATCTTATTATTATTCAGTACACTCTCTATAAAAAGAATCGAAAGCTTTATCATGTATAATGTTCGATAATAATCCTAATGGCTAATAAATCAGTGATTGTTTAAACGCTGGTTTAGTTAAACTAAACTTGAAATTAATTTAATTTAATTAATTAATTTAATTTAAACTCAACAGCTGTAAATCTGTGCCCCATACACTATACGTAGTGTAAAAATTACGATTAATGTTCATCAACTTCATATGTACTCTATTAGTATTTGAAACGCCCAATTTTATGCTATTACCCTGCAAATAATAGGACTAGTCCAAACACGCGTGTAAAATGTAGCCCACAAGGGACTTGGACTAGTCCAAAAGTAACTCAAACGTATGGAAAAAACATGGTATATTTAACATTACGATGTCCTAGGGCAGGACCATATAACCCAGCTTTGGACTACAAAGGAGTATTCTTTAAACTACTCCATGGTATACTCAAGAGCATTAGTTTTGAAGTCATTTAAAAACGAAAACACGTTGTTAAAAAACGAAGACATGTCGTCTCACTACAAACACTTTTTAACAAAGACATGGTCCATGCTTGCATTACATTGGGCCAGTCCATGGAGTAGTCCATTTTATCAAAATGGATCAGGTAGTCCAATATTATTTGCAGGGTAGATATGGTTTATACGCTGACTAATTATAGATTTGCTGGCTTTAACACATTTTAAGCCAAAAAAAATTTAAACTTGCACTGAATTATTAGCCCTCATGCCCGTAATTTCTACAAAAAGAGATCTAGCTGTCTATAGAAATCTATGGTGTAAAAGCTGTCATATTTTAAAAGAAAAAAACTGAAGGTAAAAACACGTAGGCCAAATAAAAGTTGAAATAGGAAAAGATAACTGTTGGGTGCGAACACGACCAGTAGTAATTACGGGCATAAGGGTGTTAAGGTGATCAACAAATGATCCTTCACTTCTGAAGCGTGCTTGCTCGGAACGCAGTTTTCCGTCTACATTCTTTTCCTTTTTAATATTTTTCTTAGAAAATGAAGCAGCTGATTTGCAACGTTACTGTTACTCTCAGGTAACTGAGCCTTTTTTTAAGATGATGCCCTGCAACCAGTCAGTTGTTAACTTTGTGAAAACCATGGCTGAAGAATATAAGCAAGTAATAAATATATATGTATATTTTTGTAAGGACCTAAATGGGCTTATTTATATGAGAGTTTTGTTTCAATATACATTTTGTGACGGAATTTAAGCTTGCAAAGAAGTTATCAGTCATGACGTACTATAACGTAATATACTGAAATTAATTGTTGGGGCATAAGCCAGATCATCAGGAAACCTTTTTTGAAAGACTTTGGAAAGGCTTATTATACAAATAAAACTGCAACGCAAATGAGAATTACAAACACTCAAATCTTACTTGCAACGATATCAAAGCTTACACAAAACACCAACAATAAACAGTGAGCTTATCTTTTCTTGCGCTCCCCTACAATTGGTCCGCTTTTTTTTCGAAAAGTTGTTTATGTTAAATTAATCTTTAAACCTAAGTTTTTCGCAAAAATGTTGCATTAAAAGGTTTTTTTTGTAAATGCGACTCCTATTCAAGTTGTGACACATTAAGCAGCTACAAACTTAAAACTTGTTGCAAATGTTTTCTTTTTAACAAAAATTTTGTTCGAGAGGGGGTGTAGGGGCAGTAGTTCATTTGTGGGTCTTCAAACCAAAAAGTTAATGTCGGGATGTTACCTTGCATGAAACTTAAATACACATTTATGCGAAGTTTCTTACAAAATAGTTGTCAGTAAAAAAGTTGTCAGTTCTAAGAGCGTGGCGGAATACTCTAATATTTTGTGATAAGGTCTTCAGTTAAATTAAAGCATTTTATTTCAATTTGTATATCGATACTTATTTTCTTTTGCGATTTATTGCGCACGCAGAAAAAAATATGGGTTACCATATTCTATGTTTTTTACAATGGTTATGTTTTGACAAAAGTATGGTAAGTGTTTATCAATTTCAATTAATCCATATTATGGAAATTCTTAAATTAAACTAAGGCTCTTATGTTAAGTTCCAAACATATCTATATATCTTTTTCTATGTCAGTGAGAGTAGCCGTATTTAAAAAGAAAAAGAATGTGAGGATTTTAAAAAAACCAAGCAAGTGATGGAAAAGTATTTTAAACATATTATTTTTAAAATTAAACATGCAATGTTCAAAAATATTATTGTTGTATTTCATAATTATATTGTTGTTTTGAAGTTTAAAGAATAGCCAATGTTTTATAAGAAAATACACACAAAATTTTACTAATCGTGACATAAAATAGCATTATAGGTGTTCTGAAATCGCAATCGCAAGAAGTTTGACGACTTCAAATTGCAAAAGTATGCTGAAGGGTACTTGAATATTTTTAAGAAATGATGGCAGATCGCCAGCAAAAAGCACGAGTTTTAGAACACCATAAAATAAATCTGGCGTTTAACGATTTTAATTCGTGCGACTACCAGAAAATGGCCGTATGTTAAAAACAACAATAATTTATTTGCTGCCATAATTTAATTAATTTTGTTTGTTGAATGCATCTTGAATTCTGCTTGTTATAATAAATAGGTCTATGCTTATTAAGTCATTCTTTTTCCGGTATGCAATCAAAGCTACATCTAGTAAGCGAAACAGCAAAGCTAGCTGGATAAACATCCCCAAAACAAAAACACTTAGGATAAAATATACGGCAAGGAAATTGATGATGTAGAGTCCTTCTGCTATCTAGGCAGTATAATCGACAAATCCGGTGGCTCATCAGCCGATGTGGCCAGTCGCATTAATAAGGCACGCAAAGCATTTGCCCAACTCAGCCCTGTTTGGAAATCGCCTAACATCTCGAGACGCACCAAAATTAGCATTTTCAATTCCAGCGTTTAATCCACATTACTGTACAGTTGCGAAACGTGGAATATGGCACCGCGCGGTATCCAGTCCCTTCAGGTGTTTGTTAACAAATGCCTGCGTAGAATCTTGCCCAACTCTGGTCATATACCAACCAGCAACAAATTGAGATGGAAATAAGAAAACGCAAATGGGGTTGGCTTGGACACACTCTCCGCAAGCCATTAGACGATATCACTAAGAAGGCCATAGACTGGAACCCCCAGGGAAGCAGGCGCATCGGACGACCATCACACACACCTGAAAACGCCAAATCATAACCCAACTGTCCGAGCTACGACTACAGTGGAACGAAGTCAAACATCGCGCTGATGATTGAGATCATTGGAATCAACTTGTTGCGGCCCTATCTCCCCAGAGGAGTAAAAGGAACGAATATATATATGAGCAAACAAAGTTCTTATTCCAGTGTGTATTTTTTATGGGTCAAATCCTAGACCGATTTTTCTTCGTGATCGAATACTTTCTCGATTTAAAAGCAATTTTATTTATAATTCTTTCAGTCGATACTGAACAAATCAAACATACTTTTTCAGTGTAGTAAAGCATTTTTTGAGTTTTCACAATACTGAAAAAATAGTTTCGATTCGTTCAGTATCGACTGAAAGAATTAGAAATAAAATTGCTTTCGAATCGAGAAAGTACTCGATCACGACTGCCAGAATTAGGCCCCTGAACTTACTTAATGCTTTTATACCAAATTTCATTTATTTTTCTTCCAAGTTGCGATTTAAAATTTGATAACACAGATACACACACAAACACAGACATCAAAAGGACAGACATGCTTAGATCGGCTCATTTCACCTATAACGGAGTCTGAACCATTTTTATACCCACACCGTAATAGTGGAGAGGGTATTATGAGTTTGTGCTAATGTTTATAATACCTTAGAACATTGTTCCTTGGTCCACCTTTAAATATACCAATCTATTTAGAATAACTTTTTTAATCAATCTAAAGATGTCTGTTCATCTGTACGGCTGGCTGGCAGGCTGTCCATGTAAACCTTGTGCGTTAAGAACTGGTCAAAATTTTGTAGATAATTTGATGAAATTTGGTACATAGATTTCAATTGTCGCAACGACCACGCCAGTGGTGTAGGGTATCATATTGTCGGGCGTTATCGACTATACTTTTTTAATTGCTCGAAAAATTACTTGCCCATCTTAAACCCAACATCCCGAATCTCTGCATGATAAAAGTTTTTTTTTCAATTTTTCGGTGTCAATATTTAACACTTAATTTATTTTATGTTTATAAAATTTAAATAACTTATTCCAAGACACAAATATTTCAAAAACAGCTAAATAACAGTTTGAATAAATTTTTTAGTAACATATAATATTAAAGATTTAGTTGCACATATAGTGAACTTATATTCGATTCATAAATATTTGTAAAGCATTGATTATTTTTAATATCTAATAGTTGCAGTTTTTTTTTTTCTTATAACTATTTGTGTATGTACTTGTAAAATATATAATTACGTAAATTAGTATGTAAATTTTTATAGAAAAATATAGATTTATTAATTAAAAAAGAGATTTCTAATTGTTTTTACTTTTACTGCATACTGTATACTATTGTGACTCAGCGTTGTAATTTTTTCAATCAAACTCTGCCCTCTGGTAAAGTTGATGTCGCTGGACCCCGATCAGTGGGTAAGTCCCAGCTATTTTTACCTGAATTCATGCAGTTTAAACTAGGAAAACAATCAAGGAACTTTGAAGTCCTAGAAAGAAAAAAAACTTAATAGCATTAACAAAATAATTTTAAAAAAATTTATCATTTAGAAATTTGTAAATCCATTATGGCAACCGGTTTAATCGGTTTACAAATTAATGAAATTCAACAAAATAAAATTTTAATACAAACAAGTTAGAGTGTTATATTCGGCTGTGCCGAATCTTTGATACCCTCCACCGACAATTTGAATATTTCAGGAGTGATATCTATGTGATGTCTATTCATTATTAATTTATCTTTATAAAAACAGACATTAGCATTAAAATTGGTTGCGGCTTAGACCTATATTGAATTATTGACCGACAATCTTGAGTAAAATATCTTGATTCGTAACAGTTTAAGCCGAACTTAAATGATTTTCAGGAGGGGGATTTATATTGGAGCCATGGTAAGTTATGAACCAATCATCCCAAAATTCCGCAGAGGTATTTCTGGTATTGAAAAACATAAATTTCAATACAGTGTTGAAATTAGTTTTAGCGTTTACAGAAAATTTCAGAAGGCTGCAAAATATGGGATCAAAGGTAAATGATGGACCGTATATCACAAAATCGCATGACATTTTTTCTTGGAAGAAATTTTACCACAATAAATATATCTGCTACCATTTATTGCGTATTTAATTAATTTAGAGAGTGGGGTTTATATGGGGCCTATAGTGAATTATGGACCGATCATCATGAATTTTTTAGTGCTATGTCTAGTCCTATAAAACTGTGAAGTATTTCAATTCTGATTCCATTATAAATTTCGGTTTTAGGCGTACTAAACTGTTTTTCGGTAGTAGGGTTTATATGGGGCCTAGGGTTAATTATGGACCGACCTTCACGAAATCTTACAGAATCATTTCTAGTCCCATAAAACTGTTACGTGCAAGCTTTTGTTATGATAGCATTATTAATTACGGTTTTAGGCGAACTAAACTGTTTCCCGGGCGTAGCGTTTATAGTGGGCCTAGGGCAAATTATGGACCGATCTTCACGAAATTTTACAGAATCATTACTTGTCTTATAAAACTGTGAAGTACCAAATTCTATTATGATAGCATTATTAATTACGGTTTTAGGCGTACTTAACTGTTTTTCGGTAGTAGGGTTTATATGGGGTCTAGGGTAAATTATGAATCGATCTTCACGAAATTTCACAGAATCATTTCTAAAACTGTTAAGTGCCAACTTTTGTTATAATAGCGTTATCAATTACGGTTTTAGGCGTACTAAACTGTTTTCCGGGAGTAGGGTTTATATGGGGCCCAGGGTAAATTATGAACCGATCGTCATGAAATTTTGCGGTGTCATTTCTAGCCCTAAGAAACTGTGACGTGTCTAGGTAAATTATGGACCGATCTTCATGAAATTTTACAGTGTGATTGCCAGTATACCCTCCTCTTAACTTATGTTCAAGGTTATTAGCTGTTCGGTATAGGTAACGGTATTGTTACGAAATAAGATTTATCTCAGAATTTATAACCAATAAGTTATCTTGTAAATTATAGTTTTATGTCGTATTAGTTTCAAATTGTTAGTAATTGTAGTGTAGACTTTTGCCTGTAATCATAAAAAATTTTTACATTTAAGAAAGGTTTACAGTACAAATTTTCCTTAATAAAGGTTTGTTAATTTTCTCTTATTTTTTAATCAAGCTCAAGGTCGGGTTATGTAAAATATATTTATTTATAATTTATCCAATATTTCGCTGTCATAATGGACAGCTTCTTCAGGGATCTTTGGGTTATAAAATTTAAACAAATATTTTAAAAAACAAAATTTAAAATATTTGCTTAAATTTTATTAACCAAAGATCCCTGAAGAAGCTGTACATTGTGACAGCGAAATATTGAATAAATTATAAATAAATATATTTTGCATAACCCGACCTTGAGCTTGATTAAAAAATAAGAGGAAATAAAATTAAAAGGTCGAAGAAAATAGACTTAATAGTTTGTTAATTTTAATAATCGTTTATGAATACGGGGGTTTAGTTCTAGATGTATTACTCTTATTTTAAAATACATAATTCGAACAGAATGTTCTGAAATCGGCTAGATTGGTTCTTGAATCTACTAGAATAGTTGTGAGCTATAAATACAGACTAACTCATACATTTTTAGTTAAGTTTTATTTGAGACATTAAACGTTTCAGTTCGTTACCAACAATAAGAGATTAATTTTTTAAATTTCAATAATTTGTTAAGTTTAATAAGTGTGTGTATTTATTTTTATTTGCAATGAAAAAACTCATAAATTGAATAAGCCGAAACGCGTTTTATAAAGTAAAAACGTAACAGTATTTTACAGAGACTTTTTAACGGTATATATACATAAATATATTTTACAATTAAATAAATCAATCCAAACAAAAAACTCAAAAAACGAAACCTGGAAGAGGTCTTTATGACTTAGATGATCGATTTGTTTAAATTTTTACACAGAGCGAAAAAAGGCGTTGAAAAATTGCCAGCTAAAGGTATTGAAACGACAACGAAGTGTTGTTAATATTTCGACATCTGTTGTCAAATTGAAACCAAACATGTGAAAAATACCATTGTTGTCATATATATAACATACATAGCATAACATACTAATGTTGTGAATTTACCTCATTGTTAGCGATTTAACAAATTAAAATGATATTATGAGATAAGAAACTAATAAATTAGTGACAAATAAAAAATTAAAACATCTAAAGCAATAAAATAAATATGAACATTTAACTCTGGTGAAAACATTTGAGTATTGGTTTGTAGAAAAAATTTACATATCCTTAAATGTTTACATATCCTAGGTGTTCGACTAGAACGCGTATAAAACTTAAAACCGCATACTTCTCTACTATCCATATCGTCGGCTTAATATGCAAACCTGCTAACTCCCTTTCAACAAATTTTACAGGAGAGACAAATTTTTATTTTTCCTATTTGATGCTTAAGAGGAAAACCGAAATATAGTTGATTTGACACACTTCAACATGCTGGTCGACGAGGCATATCTTTCTCTACCACACGGCATCAAAATCTAAATTTACTTAAAAAGTGGATTTAGCAGGTTTGCATATAGTAAACGATATGTTAAATTTTATTTTAATCCGTCTAGCCGTTGAGAAATATCAGATATTTTTTGCAAACTTTTTGATTCTGCCCCATTGTGCGCTGTATGATTATACAATGATAAGTTACAAAACAACAAATGCCTGTATTCAGTATATTTTTTTAAATTTAATAAAGGTTTAAAGAACATATTTACTATGAAAATTATCGTTAATAAACGTTTGTTAAATTTAAAAATCTTTTATGAATACGAGGGTTAAATTAAAAAAAACACAGGCATATAAATTTAAAAAAGTTAGTTATAAAAGTTAGAATAAATCATTGGGAGAATCTATTTTGAAAATTTTGACTGGGAGAGACAAAAAATATACCCCTGTATTCATAAACGATTATTAAATTTAACAAACGTTTATTACGGGAAATTTTCATAGAAAATTTGTTTTGTAAACCTTTATTAAATTTCAATTATTTTTTGAATACGGTTAATAATTTTTAAAGTCATTTTACGGAAACCCAAATTTAAAGTTCAAGACATAATTAATGGATATAAAGTGCAATAAGAGTTACAATCAAATAACTTAAAATATCAAAATGGATTTCCTTTTAGCAAGAGATATTTACCCTTATTCCATTTTTCGTCATCAATACGAAACGATATCGTTTTGTGTCGATTGGTAATCGGTATGCCCATTGGCAATATCAAGTTTAATCGGTAAGCGTCGATATATTTTTGGTATGCTTTACGCAACATTAACTTCGGCATCAATATAAATTGACTCTGATTTTGTCGTCAGTCTTATTAGTGTCGAAACAGTTTTTTTTCTCTTTAATTTTTCCATAATAATAATGTTGAATTAAAAACAATGGAAAAAGAAAATTCGCGAAAATGTTTAATATTCAAACTAAGCCAAAAAATTTATTAAAAGTCTTTAAAACTAAAAGGAACAGCAAAATTTCTATTTTAGAAATTTATAATCAATTTTAATGCTTGTTTGAAATAATAAAAATTTTCACAAATTTTTACAAATTTTTTTTTTTTTTTTTGTTTTTTCCGACATTTTGTTTTCAACCGAGTTTAAAGCGAGTTTAAATAAATTTTAGAGTTTGTTTCCAAGCTTGCAATTTTTCGCGAATTTAAGCCATGTTCGCGATAGAAGCGATTTTTGTGTGTGATTCTTTACAGCTTTAACAATTTTTAATAAATATTACACTTTGCTATCATACCGCAATTAGCAAATTTTTGCGAACTTCCGGTAATTGAACCACCGTTATGGAATTTCGGCAATCTTATGTTCTTAGGGACTTTAAATCTAATTTATGGATTGTTTGATATATTGAAATTTTTGGCGAATTTTCGCTATTTTTGCAAATTTTCCGAATATTTGCAGTTTTCGCGTAACTTTTTGTTGCTGTTTTCGGCAATCGTCGCCATTATAAAGAAAGTCCCATAGCTGCGAAAAATGTCTGTCGTGAACCCACCTACATTTTTAAACCTAATTCCAAACACTTTTTAGCCAGAATTCCAACATCAAAATTAAACACATCTATTAATCGGGAGTGGTATAATTACGAGCATCCTTATAAATCTTTCAACCCGAATAAAAACCCATACATCTCCCAACGTCAACTAATTGCCAGAAAAATAAATGCTTTGTAAGACTACGGTTATCTCACACAAAGCTTACTCATGAATACCTGATAAATAGACACTCCCAACAGGAATGTTCATACTGTATTAATTCACCTTTAACGATTTCACATATATTGAGCGACTGCCCTGCCCTTGCTGAACTCCGCAGTACCATCTCTAATTCACCAAATATTATAAGTATGCTAAAAACTCCATCCGAAAATAACATCAACATAGACTTCAATTTTTTGCAAAATCTCTCTTTACACAATCAAATTTAATAATGCAAGCTTTATATATGTATCTACTACGTAAATACATAGAACCTACTTATTAGTATCTAAGAGCCGATAGCCGTTAGTCGCTAGTGCTTTACAATTAAGATTTATTGTAATTTAATTATAATAAATGTGTAAATTAATAAATAAAGAAGACCCCATATATAAACCGAAGTCTGTATTTTACAGAGCACTATCAACACTGTCGATTTATACGGGGCGGAAAGTGAATTTTTTAGAATAAATCAGGGGTAGCTTTGAGAGCACAACATTTTTAAGAAAAGAACATCAAATTGCATATTTTTAATAAAATCTTATTAGAGATGTGCTTTTAAAAACTATAAACAATCGACATCGTTAAATTGCTGTTATGAAATACAAGTTTTGTATTGAATTGATAACGACGTCGATAAAAATTAATCACCCTTTTTCCATTTAACGTCGTTATCAATTGAATATCAAAATCAATTTTTATCGACATCGTCATCAATTCGATACAAAACTTGTATGCCATAACAGCAATGTAACGATGTCGTTTGTTTATCGTTTTTTTAAGAACATCTCTAATAAGTTTTTATTAAAAATGTGCAATTTGATGATCGTTTCTTATTAATGTTGTGCTCTCAAAGAGGGTAGCTTGATTTATTCTAAAAAAAATCACCCTTACTAATGCCATAAGGTATTGATTACACTAGTGGAAATTCGCAAAAATTTGATAAAAGCGGCATGAAAGAAAAATTTAATATGTATTTAAAATCGTTAAAACTGTAAAGAATCAGAAAACTTACAGGAAAAATTGCTTCTATCGCGAACATGGCTAAAATTCGGGAATTTGCGGTAATTTAGCGATTTTCATGGAATTTTTACTATTCCTTATAGTTTTAGGAACTTTTAATCAATTTTTTGGCTTGTTTGGAATACATAAAATTTTCGCGAATTTTCGCTATTTTTGCAAATTTTTGCAATTTTTCCGAAACGTTGTTGCTATTTTTTCATTTTTTTAATACAACAATATTATTTTTGAAAAATAAAAAAGAAAAAAACTGTTTCGACACCAATAAGACTGACGACAAAAACAGAGTCAATTTAAATCGATACCAAGGTTAACGTTGCGTACGGCATACCAAAAATACATCGACGCTTATCGACACAAAACGATATCGTTTCGCATTGATAACGCTAAATGGAATAAGGGTGAATATTGATATTAAATTAATGACGATGACGACGACGTTAAATGGAATAAAAGGCTGATTATAAAGAACATTAAACGAAAACAATTAATAATTTGAAAGAAAACACTTGGTACTTTTTGTAAATACGTTTCTCATTTTCCAATAATGTAATATAAGGGCCTGTTCTGAAAATCACGTGCTTTTAATATCACGCGTGTGATTTTGTGGTTTTTTGAAAATCATACCGTTTTTGTGTTTCTCGCTATGCATTCGGCAATTGAAAATCACAACTAAACATACAAAAGCGAAACAACAATATATCACACGTGTGATTTTAAAAGGCACATATGAAATGAAATCACGTGATTTGAATTAAAGTGAAAGTCGAATTAAAACATTTAAGAAAACGCCTTATAGCAAAAAATAATTTCAAAATTTAACTAAAAGGGCTAAAAAGTGTAAATGGGATTTTTTTAACCAAACCGACCAGAATACTCTGGAGCCAATATAGTAATTATTGGGGAAAATCAAAACATTTTAGACAATTATTTTATTCCTATATATGTAAATAAAGTCCATAATGGTTTGACCCCAGGCAGCGCTGGATTTTTACAGCTAGTATTTCATATAATTTCTATTGAGAGAAAATCTGCCAATACATTAAATAAAACAATGATAAAACCACAACACCATTAAATATTTTAAGAAAAGTCCTGGTTCACACACATCAAGTTAAACCGATCAGTTTGGGTTTATTCACTTTTAAACCAATTTTCTTCTTCTTTACCTAAAGCTTTAACCTTTAACTTGTGTAAAATAACGCGTATAAGAAAAATAACAAGTACGACCATAACCTTTTACTCTTTTCATTCGTTTTTTCACTTCTTTCAAATAGTTACAACTGGACGACTCAAACCTTTATGTGTGTGAATCAGTTCAATAAAAATATTGGCACAGTTTGTATTTAGACAATTAAGATTACCATATTCCATAAAAATATAATAAATGAATTATAAGTTTATTTAATAAATTAATATTATTAAATAAAAATAAATAAATTCATAGAAAAGCCAAAAACGATTTTCTAAAACTGTTAGTATAATACAAAATAAATGAAGCCAAAACTAAAATAAATAAATACAAAACAAAATTTATAGCTCACTTGTAGTTTGTTAATTATTTGGTATAAAGAATCCACAAAAGAACTATAATAACTAATTTTTTTTTTTAAATAAAAGTCAAACGAGGAATGTGTGTATATTCTAATAAGGTGATTAAGGTGCAAGCGTAGGGTGCAAATTAGCTGAAAAATTTGTAAAATGTGTGTGTGTTAAAAATAATAAGAGTTACAATAAAAAATTAACATTTTCTCAAGCTCACTTGACTTGTCTTGGATCTTCTCGTTGGTACTTGGCAAAGTCTAAGAAAATTTCTTCTAGAGTAGTTTGGGATATAGAATAGTCTTCTATGTTTAAATCATCACGATTGCGTTCCATGAGACCAAATATCTTGGACCATTTAATACTAGCTAATGGAATGTAGAAAGTGAGAATACCTTGGTATTTCTCTCTGTTAAGCAGAGGGAAGAGAAAACAGATTTAAAATTAAGATTAAGTTCTTGTGTTATTTGTTTGTTACTCACTGTAAAATGGCTTGGGGAAATTCTTTTTCCACAAATGCTTTAACATTTTGTATGTCGAGATTTAAAATTTGAGTAGGACCAGAAGTATTAGTGGCAGTTGAAATGATAGAGCTACAAATTAAAGAAAAAATTATTAGTTACACAAAAAGCACAATTCTCACAACTCACTTTCTCGCCTTAGCCAGTTCGGTACTACGTTTCAATTTGATCTTTAATATAAGACCCTTGGAGAATTTATTCTTCAGATGTTGCGTGGAACCTATACATTTAAATTCACCATTCACCATAATCGCCAAACGTGTACACAACGCCTCACACTCTTCCATACTGTGTGAGGTTAAAACTATTGATTTGCCCGAATCACGAATACGACAAATCATATTCCACAATTGACGTCTGGCAGCCGGATCCATACCCGTAGTAGGTTCATCTAAATATAGAACCGAAGGACTACCAATAACTGATATTGCAGTGCTTAATTTACGTTTGTTTCCGCCACTATATGCTTTAGTTTCCTTATCTAAATGTTTCATAAAACCAAAAGATTTGGCCAATTCTTCAGAAATATGATTAATGCGTTCCCTTCGGATACCTCGTAAAAGGCAGAATATTTTCAATGTTTCTCGACCAGTAAAATCCTCCAAAAGAGCATCAAATTGAGGACAATAGCCGATGTCTTTGTAGACTTCGTTCATATCGGAGGCTAAGTTTAAACCCTTTACATAAGCACTGCCAAAGGAAATGCGTTCATCTCCAGTCATCATCTTAAAGGTGGAGGTTTTGCCGGCACCATTAACGCCCAAAAGACCAAAACATTCAACACTAAAAATATTTGACTTGTTTAGCACAAAATATTCATTTTAAAACCTTAAAAAACTTACGGTTTGACACACAACGACACTTGATTGACAGCCAACAATTTACCATAATATTTGGTTACACGATCCAATACTAAATTCGTTGTCTTTCGTTCCGACTTTGACATTTCTATAATAAGTTGCTTTTCTTTATCTACATCTTCATCGAAGTAGCCATCTTCCGGAGGTGGAGGAGGTTTGCTAGAATTTTTCGTGTTAGAAAATTGCATTTTCAAAAATTTCTTTAATACTTACAAACTTAATTTTTTAATTTTATAAATCAATTCACTTATTAGACTGTATTCACGTATAATTAAAATCATAAAGAAAATGACAGATGTGACCATCAAATAAACGGTTTCGGGTAAAATACCAGGTTCCTTCCAGGCGAAATAAGCCACAGTATCTAAAAGAAAAAATAGAAAAAAATATTAAAAAAGCAACCGCCAAGGCCAATTCTATACACGTGGTCTTCAAAGCCCTGCTGATAACTTTTTTTGTAACTTTGGATTTTGAAATTTTGCTTATTATATTTGTATCTAAATCTGGTACTATTAACCGGGTAAAGCTAGTATAGATATACATTAGAGCGACTCAAAAAAAAGTGATTTTTTACCCCTCTGAAAACAAATCTTGATATGTTTTATGATGATTCCCAAAATATTTTGGTTTAAGCGTTGACCATCCGTGAGCTGGACCATTTTTAAGAAAGTTATTTTTCAGTTTTTCGAATTTTTTTGTTCTTTGCTCCAGGACGACATAAATAAAATTTGGTCATACGTAGAATTTGTATGAAAACCCGAAACGAAAATATGTATGTATTTAGTTGAATATCTCAATTAGTAGATCGCAAGTGGTCAAGATTTATAATATTCCGTTGGGTGCTGCTTCAAAAACTCTTTTCGATGATACAAAATTTTATTTATGTCGTCTTGGAGCAAAGTACAAAAAAAATCGAAAAACTAAAAAGTCCTTTTTTAAAAATGGTTCATTTCACGGATGGTCAACGCTAGAACCAAAATAGTTTGGGAATCATCATAAAACATATCAATCTTTATTATCAGAGGGGTAACAAAAAAACTTTTTTCGGCTCCATACAAGGTGAGTCGGTCTAATAAACATAAAAATACAACTTCGCCTACAGCCAACTTCAAAGTGAAAATTGTGATAATTATAAAACAAAACAAAACTTGTAACGTTGTAACGTTTTTGTTTAGGGAACAAAAGGCATGCAGGGCAAATAAGCCTTTTACTCGCGTTGCACACAAAACTAATTTGTGTTTCCCAAAAAGTAATAATACAAAATCAATCTTCGTTTACAAAATGTATCTTTTTCAAAAAAATATGTGGATCTTATCTCCTAAAATAATGTAAAAAAAAAAAAATTGTATTATGTACTTACTACAACATTTTGGCATCAATTGACATCTTAAGTCATCTGGCAATAAAGCAATTGAACTTTCACTGCAAGCATCTCTGGTAGCTATATTCACATACAATTTATTCAAACCCATGGCCAAAGAGAAATGGGGGAAAATTCTAAAGAACCAGACCAATAAATCAGCAGTTTTCTTGGTATCAAAGACTTCAATTGACATGACCATAATTACAATAAACAAGGCCATACCTAAGAAATTGTAAATAAGATTTATAACAGAAAATGAAAAATATTTCTAGTCTCTATGAATAGTTACCGGTAAATATATTTATAATAGAAATACGCGAAAACCCTGTGGCAGCATCAGTAAAATAAAATGAAATCAAATAGGTAAATGGAAGCACTGATAGTCCAAATAAGATAATAACCAAGAAGTAGCGAGCTGTAAGTTTCAAAGATTAGGAAAGCTTTTTTAAAGGAATTTTAATGCCCCAATTACGGTTACAACTCAACGCTAGTTTAGTTGTAGTTTTGCATATTTTGTATTTTATATGTATACAATTCTGTTGTAGTGCGGTTAACAACAACATTAAAACTGTACAACTAATCACTAGCAGTGAGTTTTAATTTTAACTCAACTGAGTTGAGTTGTAAACCGTAACAGAGTCAAAATCAAGGCGAATTCACTTGAAGGTGTGGTCAAGTTTACATATGGTGTTTTTTTTTTTCAGTGGTCGAGTTGTCAAAGTTTTTATAAAAACAAGATTTTTTATGTAAACAAACATTTTTTCTACTAGCAATATTTTTGGCAATCCGACCACAGAAGCAGTGGTGTTGTAGAGTGGACCTTACCGTCTAGTGACTTCGCCTTGGGCAAAACTTTTTTAAATCTTACCAAGTTCCTCGAAAGTCGAAAATCCTTTCTCTTGCCAACAGGCTATAGTGGTTATAACAATGACAGCAGTAAGAGCAAATGTTAAAATATCGCATAGCAGTTGTGACAACCAGAAGGTCCAAACTTTAACACCGCCTACAAATTGCAAAAGTTTAGAACGTGTCTCACGTTCCTTAATCAAAAACAAAATATAGAAGGCACTAACAAAACAAAAGCAGAAACATAAATTAGAGGACAGCTGGCTGCCTAAATTATTGCCGATATTCAATTGATTCAGTTTAGTTTCAGTAGTATACGGCAAAGGAGCATTGGTCACAGTAATTTTATAGGAATCATTTTTTAAGGCTCTACAATTAAAACATAAATCAGATTTTTTGCTTTTTATTAAAGTTACTGATTCAAACAAGCTCACCTTATTATGGCATTATGCACCAAGTTTACTGTCAAGGGAGCCGTATGTAAAGGCTGATTATTCAACCATGCGCTAATGTTTTTACTATTTATAGATGCAGCTGCCAAGTATTTGGAATTTACTCGCACTTGCATTGCCTCGCCCAAGTTTAAAATATAATTTGTGAAACTTTCATTTCCCGTGTCGATAAATTCATAATCCCTGCCATAAGATTTTGCTATATTCTTATATTGGTTAGCAATTTTGTACTGTAAAGAATCCTGAGCTGCATTAGAATCTGCATCCAAGACTGTTACCGCCCCAGGATATTGATTTAAACCAAAAGTCATGGGTTGTAGTTCATTGAAAGTGCCCTGATTACGTGCAATTACCACCGTAATGCAAACAAAGAATATGGGAATAAAGTTCTGTATCACGAAGAGTAATTTGTTACGATAGGTATAGAGGAACTTTTTGAACATCATGGCATGCCATTGATTGGACCATAAATTGACACCCTTCAGTAAACGGGTATTTTCAGAGAATAATTTGCCAGCTACAACAAAATTTTATTTTTTAAATATTTTAATATCATATAACGAAAAGAATCTTACAAGTTATTGATTCTACATCATCATTCGGATATCCCGAGGCACCATTCATTATAGCACTGGTTTGCCTATGACTACCATCACTTGCGTTTTCAGCTCCCACCTTCATAAAGACCTCCTCTAAGGAAGTTATGCCTATACCATAACCATTTAGTTTTAAGTCCTTGGACTGATCTTCTAAGGAACTAAACATTTTTTCAAACTTGCTAGAGTAGTTATCGGGCAATAAATACACTAATTCGGCACCAATATCGGCTTCTGGTTGTAAACCGGGAATGTAGTTTTGCAATAAAGCGGTTATGTCATCAGCATTGCAGCCATCACGTTTAACACAGATCTACAATTAAAAGTAGATTATTGCATGGTTTTGATTAAATAGTATTGTATTAACTCACCAATCGATATCCTGAGCCGTATTTCTTTTTCAAAAAGAACGAGGTTCCATGACATTTTAAATCACCGTCACACATAATCGCAATACGATCACCCAAAATATCAGCCTCATCCATATAGTGGGTGGTCAACAGAATAGTTCGACCCACTTTTTCCTTCTGCAACAAGTCCCACAATTGCCGACGAGCCGAGGGATCCATACCCGAACTAGGTTCATCACATAAAACAACTTTTGTATTTCCCGTTAAAGCACAACAAATCGACAGTTTACGTTTCATGCCACCTGATAACTTTTTCGATGCCACATTTCTTTTATCTTCCAGTTCAATCAATTTAACATATTTATCCACCTCACAATTAATTGCATCACCTTTTAGGCCTTTTAAACGGCTAAAGAATATCAAGTGCTCCGCCACAGTCAAATTATCAAACAAAACATTATGTTGGGGGCAAATACCCATAGAAATACGGGCGCCTTCGATATTGGTGGTTATATCACAACCATTAATAATGGCCGTGCCAGCTGTGGGCGGAAACATGCCAGTCAACATTGAAATAGTGGTAGTTTTTCCAGCACCATTATGACCCAACAATACCGTAATTTCATCCTCATACATATTTACTGACAATCCCTTCACAGCCATTTTATCACCAAATCTCTTTTTCAAATTTTTCAACTGTAAGCCCACATTTTTTCCTGATGGCTCTGGCTCAAAGGCATCTGGGTTTTGACGCTCTATATGACCATTCGGTAAATCCTCTACCCCAGCGTAGCTCCTTTCATCACACCAAAACTGAGAGCTAAATATGAAATTCCATTTCTTTGGCACTCCAAATTCTCCCGGAAATATTTGTTCCACATACAAACATATGCATATGTAAATAACACTGGAAGCCAACATCATGATTATTATATAGCCCACAGTAAGATCGTCATCAATGCTGACTGGGGTAAAGAGATTGCTCCATTGGAAACCCTCACCAGTTCCCTCAAATTCGAGTATCAATTTAAATGCAAAGCCCATGGCAGTATTAAAAACTAAAGACCAACCCAGCTTAGAACCTAAACTGAGTTCATCGTACGTTTGAATGGTAAATGAATAGGGCATGTAGGCAATGAACAACACTAGACCGGCAACGGCCGCAGCTGTGCTGGCTCTAGAGAAAAAAGTAGCCATCATAAAAGAAAAGCAAATGCTCGTGATAACATAGATCAACATAAAGAAAATTAAAACGGACCAACCGGCGTGGGTCAAGACGGCTACATCATTAGACCATTGAACCTGAAATAAAAAAAAAAAAGTTGTTAAGAAAAATCCCTTTAAAACGGACATTTTATGCATACCTTTATTAAAATTATTATCAATATGGCCGATATGCTTAACATTACAAACGATTTAACAAACCACGCTGTCCAATGGATCCAATTGTTTATGCCCATAATTTTCATAACTTCTTTCAATTGTTTTTCCTTTTCCGTTGTTATATACTGCAAGAACATTATAAAGAAATTAATAGAAAATCTGAACAATCTAAGCAAATTTCCTTTCTACTCACCTTAACTATGTGTGAACAGGGATAAATAAAACTTAACAATATGATTAATGATATCATCGATGATAGACCCCCTATCAAAGGATCAAATATATATGCTGGATACGGATAACGCTGCATATAAACATACGGCAGTTCAAGATTATTTGATACTTGCTTTATATACGCCATTGAGATGGCATTTTGTATAGGCAGAAAACCTTCTTGCAAATAGCCGACTGGAAGGCCACCACTTTGAGAATCAGGATTTCTGGGTCCCGAAAAATCCACTGGCATAAACAACTTCATTGTCAGCCATGTTAAGGGAATTTTTCTATAGGATGTTCTCAATTCACTAGGAAATCGCAAAGCAAATGAGAAATCCTTGGGATGTTCTGTAATATTACTCCAGCCATCATCGAACTGTACACCACTTATATGGGAACCACGCTCTAAATCATTTTGCATTGCTTTGGCATCACTATAACCGTGAATGCCTTCTAATTGTAGCGAATTTGCTGCTTCTTGGACGATTTTTTTTAAAATTGGGTTTTCCGGAGCATAGCCTAGGGTATATGTAACAGGTTGTGCATCTGGTATACCCGACATAACTTTCCTAAAGGTAATACAAACAATTTAATTACTAATTAAAAAACTATTTTAAATTGTAACTGTTTTAATATTTTTAAGAGTGTTGCTATTGCAGTGTTATTAAGAAATTGGTTTTTCATAGCAAATATTAAGGCGATTAGCTTAATGAAATTTTGCTATAAAATAATTGCATGCGAAAATATTATTACCAAGATTAATTTAATAAATTTTGTACATTAGATGCGAGTGTTAATATTTCATTATTAAACGTTAACTAATTTTTAATATTGTGAATATTTTATGAATATTAGTAAATTATTGAAACTAGCAACCACAAGAAGACTTTAAGTTATTTAGTAGGTACGTAATATTTTTACAGAGGAATATTATTAATAAAATAAAAATAACAAGTATACAAAATTCTGAGGGTTAAATCACTCAGTGCTGATTTACACTATTTCAGTTTTAGTTATCAAGTCTTGAGCTTTTTGGAAAGAAGGGAAAAGAGAATGCCATTTATTTTCCTCTCTCTCTCCTAAAAACTCAAGACTTGGCCGCTAGAAATTGAAGAGTGTGAACCAGCACTTCCTCTAAAAAATTTTAAAGCTAGAATATAATCTTACAGCCGTATTCATAAAAACTTATTTATGATTAATTAACCCTTTTTAAGCAAAAATTGCTAAAGTGGTATTCATAAACTAAAAATAGTCTATTAAACCTTTAATAAACCATTCATAAACTAAGAAAATTTATTGTTGGATTTACCCTTCTTTAAACCAAAAATAAAATGACATTTTGATAAGTGTTTGCGTTTTATAATATTATTTTTGTGAAATATGTTGAAAAATAATGACAAAAATGTTTTATTTATAAATATGGACATGTTAAATACATTTTACTACTTTGTTTTTATTTTAGACAACTAATTTAAAGTTATATTGATAACACAGGCCAACACTCAATTTGCTTCTTTGAATTTATCAACTGATTCTAGTTAATTTTGGTGCCTGAATTCAAATCTGTAATCAGTTTGTCTCTATCAGCTCTAGTTTTCATGATATAGCTTTTTTATACCCTCCACTTATGACCTCCATTTATGACCGTCTGTTAGTTTTTTCAAAAAATTTTTTTCATCAAAATTTCTTATTTACAGTTATGGTAGTTGCCATAGATCAACACTTTTTTGCCAACTGCAATAAACCACATCTTACAAGCAACTAACTTCCGATATTCAATTGGAGTGCAACAAGAAAAAATAACGTTCTCAATAATATTGTATGTACATATAAAATTCCCGTTAATCAGCTAGAAATTGCACAAAAAATTTTTTTACGGAAAAAATGTTTTTTTTGGCAACTACCATAACTGTAATTAAGAAATTTTGATGAAAAAATTTTTTTAAAAAACTAACAGACGGTCACAAATGGAGGTCATAAGTGGAGGGTATAAAAAAAGCTATATCATGAAAACTAGAGCTGATAGAGACAAACTGATTACAGATTTGAATTCAGCGCACCCAAATTATCTAGAATCAGTTCAAAGAAGCAAAAAATTTTGTCGGGCTGTGTAATTATTTAAAAAAAAAAAAATTTATGATTTAAATGAATATGTTCAGTGGCAAATGCAGATACATATTCTCTTTAATTATTTATTAAATTATTGCAATTACATAGTTGTTTTTTTTTTTTTTTTTGTTTTTGTTTTGTTTTTTTTTTTTTTTTTGTTTAAAACAACAAATTATTGTTCAAAAAAATATTAAAAAAAAATAGAACAAACTAATCATAATCGGTCGTAAAACTGCTCTCGGCGGAGAAGCAGCTCGCGCGTCATTGGCATTATTTCTTAAAGCTAATCAGGCCGTCCTTGTTTGTCTGTCTTCGTGCGGTTTACGTCTCGCCTGCCTTGGTAAATGGCTTGGCTCGGATAACTGTAACGCATTGCGGTTTTTTCGGGGTGCGACATTAACCTTGTGATTTTGAAAACATTTAAAAAAATATAATTTGTATAATTAGTGGAATTCCACTTGATGAAGGATTGAACGACGCTAGTATATTCTAGCGGGAATTGGCAATGGCGTTATGTACTAATGTACCGGCCAAATAATTAGCTGCTATTGCAGTTAAGAAACTTAAATCAAAACAAACAAACAAACAAATCATAATAATAATATTGATGTAAATAAAAAGTAAACAAATTTTTTATTCGAATACTTTCTTATCGTTTATTTAAAAAAGGTTCAAGCAAAAGTTTTTATGATACCTTTCGGCAACATTTTCTTCAGAAACTAAAATAATATGTAGTTTTATTTGATAAGAATTATTTTTAAGGTCTACAATTAAAAAAAATTATAAAAAACATTTAAATATAGAATATCATGTGAAACGAATCGAGATTTCATACATCACTAACAATAAAATGGTAGCAAAATATAAAGAAAATTGCCATACTTAAACACAAAATCGCTACAAACAGTTAATAGTAAAAATGCTGTTAATGTACGTTTATGAATACAAATATTTATAGAGGCTTAAAAGACAAAAAGCCTTTAATAGTTATTACTAGGGAAACCAGAAATATGCCCTAAAAACACGTTGTATGCAGTGAAAACTTGAAAATATGCCCTGAAAATTGTTCAAAATATTCCCCAAAAATAATCAAAAATTGCTCAACGGAAAACTAAATATTCAAGAATTTAATAACAGTTCCATTTTATTAAAACAATCCTCAAATAATAATCGGTAAAGCCAAAACACTATAGTATTTACAGACGAATTTTTGATATTTTACCTTCTTTGGAAATGATGGGCAGTCATGGGCTTACAAAAACAAAGTTAGGTTAAGAGATTGGAATTAATATAAGACTTATTTGTGCCGAATATTATTCAGATATTAACATCAATATGACATTCTAAAAATTGTTATTTATGTTAACATTTAAAACGAAGTTAAAGCTATTTTAAGATGTGAGTTTTGGGCATATGTGAACCGATTCTAAAGAATTTAATGGTGTTTTCTTTTCTACAAAAAAATGCAATTTGGTGTCTGTTTCTAAAAATTTTGCTCCCGAAAAGGGTGGCTTGTTTTATTCTAAAAAACTAATCCTTTTCGGGAGCAAAATTTTTAGGAAACAGACACCAAATTGCATTTTTTTAAAATAAAATGTGACATTTTTTGTAGAAAAGAAAACACCATAATTTGCAGTTAAATATTTTTCAAACGAATTTAATATAAATACCAACATAATTAGATGGTTTACGGACACAAAAAGTCTTATTTGGAAAGAAGTTTTTATGAAGAATATGTAAAATTAAAGAGCGATTCTCACCATTTTAATCGACTTCGTCCTAAGTACAATTGAAATGTATTTACCAAATAAGATCAAATGATCTAAAAGATTGCAACTTTTACTTTGCGCACATGGACAGACAACCAACCATACAGATTACTTAAAAAAGTGATTCTGAGTCGATCGGTATAAAAAAAGATTGGTCGAGTTTTCTATGTATTACACACATCGCCAAAAACGTATATAATTGCTTTTTCCTTAATTTTTGCTTATATATAAAATTTTAAAGTTTAATATAACATTTATATTTAATGACAACCTGCTTTGTCTTGCAATTTTAGAGAAAAAATAAAATAATTTTATTATAATTTCTTCGACAATTGAAAATGAATTAATTAATTAATTGTCAAACACAATTTCTTGTTAATTTTTATTAATTTTTAAAAATATAATATCATGAAGAAGATTTCCAAAGGAAATCGAAATATCGATAAATACAAAATAAACGAACTATTTGAAATAAAAGTGACCTTAAGCTCAAGTATTAATAAAGAAGAATAATATTGAAAAAATAAAATGTATGTAAATGGCGAAATTGATTGAACATATTGTATACAGATAGATATTTAAAACAGAAAAGCCAGAATTTCGCAATTTTTTTTTTTATTTGCTGCGAAAGCTCTTGTAGGCATCTAAAAAAATTTTACATGTACAAAATATGCCTCAAAAAGGCAAAATATGCGCTATAATCTTAAAAAATGCTGCAAAAAGACCCTTTTAACAAAATTATGCAAAAAAAATGCTGCAAACAGTAAAATATGTAAAAATATGCACTAACAAATCGAGGCCAAAATTCATAAAAAGCTCTTAGACGGATAAATATGTTGTTCCCGCCTTCATTGGTCGCATAAGAAAAAACATGCAATTGCATATTTATGGTTTTCCTGGTTATTACATACTATAAGCTGAAAATAAGAACTTTTTATGAATATGGCTGTTAGAATTTAAGAAATGCAAACTGTATAAAATTCCAGGAGTTATTGGCAGTGCTCAGTTTTTATGGCCAATATGGCAACTCTTTTATAACAATGTGAACGACGCTACTATTATTGTGTATTTTCTTTTTTATTTTGTTCATTCCTTTTTTATACCTTTTTGAATAATAACGTTTATTTCAGAATGTACTAATAAAGTGACCTCACAAGCGCAGCTATTTGTAGTGATTTTCTTCGTGTGTGACGTTTGTCGTCATTTTTTTTTTGTTTATTTACTTTTTTTCATAAGGCATTTTGGCATTTGCCGTCTTAATTCTAGCAACAAAATGCCTGTTGTTTTTTCTATTGTTGCATTGTTGTAGTACTGAGGTCACTTTGTTAATACATTTTGGTTTATTTTGTACTTAATAATATCACTAATAAAGAACTGTTTTTCATTTAAATTAAACCGAAAATTAACAGACAGTACGCTGTTTGTCAACACATATTACCACTTAAGTAAATTGTAAATCAAAACTTTCAGAGAAGTGTTGCAAAAAACAATTTGCTGCTTTAAGTCTTTAATTTGGTTTCGCCACTTCAAAGATGGCATTTCAGATATTGTAGTCAAAGAGCATCCGAGAAGGATAGGATGAAGAATTAGAAAAAATACTTAAAAATCATTAAAAAGTTTTTAGGTGTAATACAGGAAAATCAATAAATTTTTTACCAACCGCCCCCGAGTTTGAGAGCAACCGGCACATCCAGGTTTATACAAGATCATACACTTGCCCCTGGTTTAGTAGCTGAAGCTATTTGACCTCCGCTGCTTTTAGAAATATGCTAGCAGCATCTGTTAAATAGCAAGGCACAAAAAAAAGCTGAGTCAGATAGTTCGTGAGTTCAAAATAAAACACACTCTAATTGAAAAATTTTACACTGCTAATTGACATTAACAGAAGCAAATAATTTTTTTGTTCTTACACGACATGTCATTATGCATTTTGCAGTGGATAATTTGACCAGCACACTGCGTAATACATATCGCCTTAAACCAGCTTAAGATCGTTACCGAGAAACTTTACCATTTTGCATTGAAATTGAGAAAATTCCAAATAAAGTGGAGAATTTCAATTTAAAATTGAGAAAATTCTAAATGAAATTGACAAAATCGACAAAAAAAATTACGCAATTTGTTTTTAGTTTTGGTTATTTTCTTTTTTTTAACCACTAGCAACTACATTTCCAGTTGGAAAAAGCCAAAACATTGTAGGGGAATGTAAGAAAAGATAAACACACTGTTTATTGTTAGTCTATTACTTTGTTTTGTCTAAGCTTTGATATCGTTGCAAATAAGACTTGAGTGTTTGTAATTCTCATTCGCTTATCAGTTTTTTTTTGTATAATATCTTTAGGTTTTTCTTAGTCTTTGAGAAAAGGTTTTCTGATGATCTGGCCAAAGCAACTAGCAGTGTGACCATTTTGGCATTTTTGCAGCAAAATTTAGCATTAAATTTTTTTAATTAGCTGCAAAATTTTCATGTAGCACTTGGAATTTTAGCTTTTAGCATTTTAAGCTTTTTTTAATTATTTCAAAAATTTTTTGATTTTACTCTTAAATTTTTTTATAGATTATTATAAATTTTGACTAAAAATAGTTGTACTAAAAATTAAATTCAGTTTGAAAATGTTGCTCGATAATTTTTATAATAAGAAACATCTAACCAGTCTTAAAAACAAAATATTCGAGTAATATTAGAAATGCTTTTATCATGTCGATTGTAAATAACATTTGCCCTTTGATATAAAGATATAAAAGTATGTACAAAGAAATTTAACTTTGCAGTTAGATAAAATTTCTATAGTGTAAATGCTGGAAAACATATTTTGCTCTAAGCTTTTGTATATACAGTCGTGTCAATTTTGATTGTATCAAAGGTTTGAAGGCCGCATAAATATTTAAATTTAAGCTTAACTACCTGTGCTACATACATTTTTTTATGTATCTGAAGTTTTACCAAAATCTACCCACTTGTTTAAATATAACCATTTATTTAAATTTCGTTAAAAAATAAGTTACTTAAATGTTCATATTTAGTTTCGAATAAAAATTTAAGCGTTATTTTAACAATTTTGTATAATGCCAGATTTAGCTGTAAAAATTATTAAGATCTGGTCACACTGGAAACCAGTGAAATGCTCATAGGAATTAACTTATCCCGCGACAGAAAATTTCAGTGGTATTTATCAAGAATGAAAATTGGCAATTAAGCACATCATAATTAATGAATAAATAATAATAAAATCTCAATTTCATTTGGATTTTTTTTTTAATTTCAAATTTAAATTCCCAATTTTATTTGGAATTTTTATTAGTAGTTTTGTTCAAGTTTCTTTGACAATTATATATCTTTTTAAATAATTTATCGAGCTTAAGGTCGGTCACTTCAGGATTTATATTTATATATTTCTATTTATAAATAAAATATTAATTTATTATGTATTTTGTATTAAAAAACAAAAGAGAAAATACTGAAGAAGATTTCCAAAGGAAATCGAAATATCGATAACAAATTAATATTGTATTTATATAAAAACCGAAGTGATTTTAAGTTCGATAAATTATTTGGGAAGAAAAAAAATTTGGAATTTTCTTAATTTCAAAATTAAATTCTCAATTTCGTTTGAAATTTCTTAATTTTTAATTGAAATTCTTAGTTACATTTGGAATTTTTTCAAATTCATTTAAAAATTTCTTAATTTCAGTAAAAATTTCAAACAATAACAAGATCAGCGATGCATTTTCGTCAAAATACTTGTCTTTAAGTAAAAAACGGCCTTTATTGGTTATATTGAACACCACATTGTCAATTACTCTAAGTTTTCTGTTGATTTTTTTTTTTTTTTTTTGTTAATATGCATTATCAAAACTTTTTGGAAAACGAAATTAAAATTGTGAATTTTTTGAAACCAGATTCTTGCTGAAAGCTTTCAACTACATGATCTACAAATACACTACATATTAGTAATTTTGGAAACAAACTTTTACAAATAACTTTAGTGTCCATTAAAAAAGATTAATAAGAAGAATATAATAATTAACTTTTTATCGTTACCTGTCTTTTGATAGAGCAGTTAATAAAAAATTACGAATTGTACGGGTCCGCACAACAGATTTACTAAAGATTGTTAAAATAATTTTTTATAAAAAGTTTTAATAATAAAATATAATAATTTTATATAAATTTAAGCACATATTGATTAAAAACATATATAACAATCTCAAAAATTATAAACAGAAAGTAGTGGATCATGAAAAGTCAAAAGAGTTAATGCAAAACTCTTTGAACTTAAGTTAGTTTTTAAATAGAATAGTAAAATTTTGAATGAAAAATTTTAATTTATTTTAAAATATGGGAGATTTCATGCCTTAAAACCGATGTCTTCCGATGAACCAAGGTTAGTCCTATTGGATAGTAGTTTGGAGACAATTTTTCAGCAAGGTCGGTAAAGAACTCTCTGAGTAACAGTGCGTCAATATTTGACATTTTGGCCAAACAGGTGTTTTTTCTCATCTACCTAAGCAAAGTTTTCCCAAATAGTTAAGATAGCTATTTCTTCCATCTTAAGAAATACCAAAAAAAAAAAATGTAATTTGGACTTCTAGAAGAATTCTTGACAAAAAGTATGAAAAAACAGAAGTAAAACATCTAAATCAATTAAAATAGAAAATCATTCAAAGCAAATTTCAATCTTCCAAGGAAATAATACAATTTGGTTTTAAGATTGATGTTTGACTATTGACTGCCAGCAGTCGTCAATGGCTGTGAGTGGTAAACGGCAAACCCCTCTGAAGAGATTGTGTGGTTACAATTGAAACATGTAAGGGTAACCTGTCCGTGAAAGCCTGGGTTCGAGCCCCGCGCCAGTCAAGAATGAAAAATTATCAATCAATTTTAATTAATTTCATGTTGTAATACCTTTCTTCATAAAAATTAAATTTGATAAACTTTAGCCTAATTATTTTTTTTTGACTTTGTTTTTGCAAAATCAAAAATTTTTTTTAAAATCGATTTTTTTGCCCAAAAGCTTCCTTATTCCTTAAAAATTGTGTTCAAGCTACTATACAACAGGACTAACCTTGGTGCAAATTTCTTCCTGATCCGAAGACATGCGTTTTAAAAGTTGGGTCACTTGATACAAAATCCCCCATATATATTTTTTATAAGACTGATTACAGTGCTTTACACAGTGATGCCAACTAAGCCCTTTTGGGGCTAAATTTAGTGCCTTTTCAAGTACATACCTAAAACGCGACATAACATTTTTAGCCCTAAACTAAAAAACGCGCAAATTAAGCCCTTTTGGCCATTTCTATTTAGCCCGTTTTTACTTTTTGGTCGGTATGATTATATTGTTTGTTTTTCTGGCAATATCGAATTGTGAAAATAGTCCTAAAAATTTGCGCTCGAATGAAAAAAATTAAAAGTAAAGTTTTAGACGGTTAAGTTTTAGATCAAGGTGCATAGTTATAAAAATGCAAATGATAACAATCCATTTATTTATACTTTTAGTTTTTTAATTTATATTAAATATATTCTCAAATGAGTTAATATTTATTGTTAAAGTTTCGAAATACATTACGAGTTATGCTTAAATAATAGTTCTGGCGAAATATAAAAAAAAGTCATAATGTCACATAGAAAGTGATTAATGAAACGAAAACAGAAATATGTAAAAGCTACTTAAAGCTTTAAGCTACGGTCACACTTATTAAATATTTGATCAAATAAGCGTAACACCTACTTTTGTTAATAGTTAGTGAGATTTAAAATGGTCTTAATATTACAAAATAAACTAATTATACCACAGTTTTTTGTAAGATGTGGTATTTTAATCAAAATAAATATTGATATTAAGCGAAATGGTTTTTTAGTTATGGTTGCTGGTCCCGTTTTTTTGTCAAATATTTGATAAGTCTGACCGTAGCTTTAGTTGTATCTCAATTGTTTGTTAAAATTATTTTTTTGTTATACTTTTGCGCTTTCTTGAAAAAAATGCAACGATAATGTACTAAATCCGTTATAATTTTAAATTTAGGCCTTTTTAGCACGTTTTTCAAATTTCTTCCCGCGTTTAGTGTCCCAAGAGTTGGCATCACTGGCTTTACATATATAAAAGATCTGCTTAGTACAAAAAATTAAAAGGCATAGGTCGCCAACGTATTTAAAATTATCATTTTTGTGTTTATACTTTGGCGCTCTTGATGTTTGAAAAAAAAATTCTTTTAATTCTTAATAGTAAATCAAAATTGTAGGTTCTTATTAAAAGTGTATGTACTATTTTTAATTCTGACCAATTTAATTAAAATTTTTAGAAATTTTCAAACATTTCTAACTTTGAGATTGCGATCGAGTTAAAAAAGAAAATTTACTTAAAATCAAAAAATGTTTTTAAAAAAAATTTTACTTACTTAAATAAATCGAGATTGGTAATATTTTGCGGTTGATAATAGGTAGTCGGTTTTGGTTTAGCATCCACTAAAGTACGCACTAATATCAATAGTAATGCGAAAATGGCCGGTAGCACTAGTTCGATAATGAGTTGCCATTTTTGATTCCACTGTAGTAGCCAATTTTTCCACAGTAATAACTTGAACTTCTCCCAGTTTGTAACACGAACCATTTTATTTAAATTCAAAATTGTTCTATTTAACTACTTAAATCTAATGAGACATTTAGATTAAATTGATTACAATGGAGTCGTAGTAGTGAAGTTTTACTTTCGAAGATTATTGGTAGAATTTTTCCAAGCAATTCCTCTGTTAAGCCAAATAGGAATTAAAAATAAACAATTAAGACGGGGAATAACTGAAAGAAGAAAAGAAAATCAAAATTATTAATTATTTAAAAAAAAATATATAATCAAGTTTTGAAATGTATTTCGAAATCTGTCAAAATGTTGTTAAGGACTCATGATATAGGGTACGTTTGAAGTAGAATATACATAATCTATTGAAAAGTGTACACACAGAAAAACTATCAATGTTAATTTAAGTCGCAGTTTTTATTGAAAATCTTAGTAAATTTCTTCAAAAGTATGGATTTTATTTAAAATCATAATTGCTTCATACAAATTTTATATGAAATATTTTGAAATAACAATGTTCAATATTAACAGCCAATCCCACGATGTCACACGTTAACGTTCGCTTATTTCTAAAATTTGTTTTTGTTTTAAATGTAATTTTCTAAGCGAACGTTAACATGTGACAAATTATAGAAATTGTTTTTGTTTTAAATGCTATTTTCCAAGTGAACGTTAACGTGTGACATCGTGGGATTGGCTGTAAATCCATAAAATCATGTTTTACTTGTTATGTGTAGAAACAAGAAGAAAAACTTAAATTTTTGATTTGGCCTAAGCAACCAGTGAAATGCGAATAGGAATAGCTGATCCCACCAACAATAAATTTCAGTTTATCAATAGTAAGAATTGGGAATTTAGCACATTAAAACCAAATCTTAAATACATTTTTTAGTTGCATGTCTAAAATAATTTATAAAAAGAAGAAAAATTCCCGTATTCTTTTTTTAAAGTTATTATTTCAATACATTAAATTTCCCAAGTTCCTGGGAGTATGTGTTTAGAATTATTCTAAAATAATTACGAATTCTCACTTCTCACTGTTTATTTCACACTCAAATCAAAATGATTCTACATGGAATTCACGTTGTTTTAACTTAAATTTTCATTCAACTTGATTTGTATAGTTATTATTTCATCAATGTAATATTGCTCTAACTTTACTGGAAAGTAAAATTAACATGAATTATAGATATTTAAAAAGAAAAAAATGTCGTTCGCGAGTTATTAGCGGTTTTCACTCTTGATAGTAAAGTACCCTTGTAGATCTTGTTAATTTCATTAATGTAGATAAAGTCCTAACATTAACAGCACTACGACAACAAAATGTATTAGACTAAAATTTACTACGCTTTTGTTGAAAAATCCCACAAAAAGCTGTAGTAAACACGTGTGTTGAATTTACCAGAATCTCTCTTTCTCTCACTTAGCAGATTCATTGCTTTACAAAACATACGCAGAAGACACTTACGCTTTGAAGTATAAAATTGAATTAAATAAAACAGAGTTGTACATTTAACACAAAGGGTTAAACCAAAATTTAAAACAAACTACCGAAAAATGTGAAATCAGCCTCGCTTTTGACGATTTTACATTGATTTGTTGACTTTGTGTAGTCTACTTTGCTGCTTTACACTATCACACAAGTCTTAAGCTTCGTACAGACGATGGTCAGATCTTACAATATTGGTTAGCAGCGTTGCTTAAATTGCATTAAAATTGGCTAAAATGTCTTACAACTGTGTGAACATTGTAAGCTCATTTGTATTTGCAGAAGTGCAAAATTAATGCATCTGACAACGCACCATTGTCAGAAAAATATTGCTGTTGGCAACGCCTACTTACAATATTGTAAGATCTGACCATCGTCTGTACGAAGCTTTACGTATTTAAAAAAAAAACAACCCTGTCATGATAAATTGTTATTGTTTTTTGGAAGTTTTTAAACAATAAGGGTGGGTTTTTAACATGGAGATTAGAGTCATCTTTAATCTGTGTTTTTAGTTTTTAAGATGAGGATTAATTTCTTTTATTTGCCAGTTTAAGCGGCCAATGTTGGTGAAACATATGAAAACCTAAATAAAATAATTATAAGAATTAATTTTCTTTTTATAAGAATTAAAAGGGCGAAGATTCTTTTTCATCTGTATAAAATGCTAAGTGGATTGATAAAAAGTTGCCATTTTTAAATATTTTGTTGCCATTTGTTGTTATTCAGTATGGCAATGCTGCGAGGTTTAAACTGCCTCTTAAAAACGGCAAACACAATTAGTACTCAATTAAATTTATTCTCATATTAATTAATTATAGTTTGCCGCTAAGATTAAACTTGATGTTAAAAACCCACTTTAATGGTAATTTTCTCAATGTTTCGACAAACTGTCTGTTACTTATACCCCTTTTACAAAGTGAGAGACAGAAGGCAGACAGACGAAGTTTGTTGGTAAGGGGGCGACGCTGTATGCGTGACACACTTTACTTTTTTCCTCTCTCGCCTACAAACTTCGTCTGTCTGCCTTCTGTCTGTCACATTGTGAAAGGGGACTTAATGTCAACATAAATTTATTATACCGATAAACTGTAAAAGTTGGGAGTCAGCTGATTGAATTTATCTGTACGTCAAATAAAAGGCAGATGAGTGCCGGTTAGCATTGCTACAAACATTGAGAAAACCAAATTTCATGTGCAGTTTTTCGTTGGGAAAAAAGATAATCGCCTAATAAGAAAATGGCTATAAGTAGTGATAGTAATAGTGTATAACGGCCTTTAATAAAATTTTCGCAATGACTTTTAAATGTTTGATGACAGAAATTATTTTCTTAATTCCATCACTTCTTTTACGCACTGTATTTAAAAAAAAACACACAGCGGCTACTAAGCATGTAAGCTTTAGCGTCTATAGACACTGTCACATAAACGACTATATAAAAGACCAAACAAAAATGAGGTGGGGCTTCTAAACAATTGTTTGATGAAAAGGGCACCATTGGTCTAGTGCAAGAGAAGTTTTTGCCTGAATATATCGGCGTTTTTTTGTATAGGTTCGAAACTCAGCTCACTTATATCGTTTTTTCTTCACGTAAATGTTTCAATTTACAAAATAGTTTCATAAAACTGAAATAAAACTGCGTTTAAATAGGGACAACCCTTATAAAATATTAAATAAGTCATTGCACGTGTTTATTTACGCAATTTCCCATTACAATACATACGTTACGTTTTAAAATAAGTTTTTGCTTTAAACTATTAAAATTTTACTACACCATTATCAAGCTTCCTTCCATAAGTGTACTTAACTTAATTAAATAACTATTTTGAAAATATCGATATTTTCTTATGTCATTATTTGGTTTTGTCTAAAGCAGACTAATTATTACAATAAGATTGTTGATTTTTTCAGATAAGATTACTGTATGTAGTTATATATTTTTAATAAATTAACTTTTTATTATTTTATAACATTTAGATAATGTTTAGAGGAACATTTTACAAGCGTTTTATAGACTTATATTCGCTTTAAGTGTAGGAAAAAACATAAGACATTGACATTTTACAAATTCAAAGTTACAACGAGTGCAAATTTACATAATTTTTTATTTCCTAAAAGAACAAAGTAATAAGAAGAAACTTGTAAATAAATTGAAAAATATATATGTAATTAATTACAGCAAATTTTGACCTACCAATACCTTTGGTTAAAGATTGATTGCGCAACGGATAATTTTGTTCATTATAGGCGAAGTTCGTTATAACCGGAATAAATCTTTATTCTTCCCAGAAATAAGAGTAAACAAATTTAAAATAGTTTTTTATTCATTTCTTTCTAAAAATGTATATAAAACATATTTGGTACATTAACATGCAAATGTTTATGAAATAGAAATGTCAAAACACGTAACAAAACATTAATCAAATAAGCATTGCATTTTATTTTTGAAGAAATGCAAAAACTGTTGTTATATATGCCAAATATATTTTTTACGAAAATACTAATATTACCTTCTATTCGAGAGGTTAATAAAAATTTAAGCACTTTTATATTATTAAGACTTCGTTGTTTTGATAAGGAGGGCGGGGGCGGGGGGTACTTTACCAATTCGCTGCTTTTAATTAGTTTATCTTTTTCTGACTTTGTTATATAAGGCTTTTTAATCAATACTTCTTTATAGCCAAGAGCATTTTTTTTATCAAGAACTTTGTAAAAATAGATTTTTTTGGGGGGACTTAGCAAAAAAATTTGTTGTACCTATTGAGTTTTTTGTTGTTATTAAGTTCGTTATACCAAGGTTTCACTATATACTTTTAAGCTCTTCGTTAGTAATAATATGTTTTTGTTAGAAATTCCCCAAGTCGAAAATATTTAGCAATAAGGAAAAGTAATTTACTTTTAAAGATAAGAATAATTTTGAATGAATTTTTTTAAATTATTATTAAATAGTTTTTAATAATTAGGAAATATTTGTGAATATAAATATTTGTAACTTTGATAATATACTTGCATGTGCCCGTGCAGAAAACTGAATTGGCAAATTAGTTTTTTTTTTTTTTTGTTGTTTTCTTACGAAGACAATAGAATGAAACAATTTGTTTTTGAATTTTGTTTTTTCTTTTTACCCACTTACAACTACAATTCGAGTCGGAAAGAGCCCAACCAATTGTAGGTGGATGTAAGAAAAGATAAACTCACTGTTTATTGTTGGTGTTTTGTTTAAGCTTTGATATTGTTACGAGTAAGACTTTGAGTGTTTAAAATTCTTATTCGCTTTAGGGTTTTATTCGTATAATATTTTTAGCTTTTCTAAAATCTTAGGAAAAGGTTTCCTGATGAGCTGGCCTAAGCAACCAGTGAAATGCGCATAGAAGCTAGCTTTCCCTCAACAATAAATTTCAGTGTATTTATCAAATATAAAAATTGGGAATTTAGCACGTCATACACAAACCTTATTAATAATAAACTTTGTATTTCCGTAAATAACTTTGATACTAAACATTTGTTTTTAATCATGGATGGAAAATTATATTTTTTTTATCTAAAAATGATTTAAAGAGTATTCAAACACATTTTCGCACCAAACCTTAAAAGGTGTTTTCGTTATTTTGATAATATGTATGTATATCGGAAATTCATCTAGTTGTTGGAAAGAGTATGCGATAAATATTCTTTGAAAAGCCAAGAAGAAGTAGGTTCTACAAAAAGACCATATCAGCGAGTTATATATTTTACCCAAAAAAAACTTTTCTTAAAGACTACTTACTTTTCCACTCATTAACTTATTATTTTAATGTACTATTTAATGATATTTTAAGAAACAAAAAAAAAAACAATTTCGTAAAAGCTTTTATTTGTTGGTCTTAAATCTGACTTCCTACTCCAACGTCCACATTGTTTATATGGAAGTTCAAAACAAATAATTTTCATAATATTTATTGAAACATTACATTAGATCTATGAATGTTATTCATTGGATGAATAATTTCCAAAAAGTAAAAAAAAAATTTTTTTATTTTAATATTTTTTTTTTTTAATTTTTTTTAATCAAAGTTGTTCTTATTCAACTTTTTTTTTTACCAGAGTCGCTGGCGGGAATCGATTCCGTACCGCAACCTCCGCGCTGATAGACTAGCTCACTACCAGCTATTCTACTGGGGCAGTGTAGTTTTTGAATAAAAAAACTATGTTTTTTGCCATTACTCAATTAAGAGCGTAAATATGAGATTAAATTGTCATAACATAACAACAATAACAACTTTGATTTTTTTGGGTGTGTTTTTTTTAAAGGAGAACATTTATTTGTTCATTACTTAGAACATTCTATATGTATTTAGGTATGTACATATTAAAGAAAATTAAAAACATACGTATTTATGGATTGAGAGTTTTTGTTTCATTACTATAATGACATTTTTCATTGTTATAATGAAAATTTAAATTTATTAAGGCATGCTTTTTCGAAATATTTTTATACTTTTCGCTATTGAAACTATAGAGTTATTTGAATGTTAAAAATTATTTTTTTTTTCAATTATTGAAATATGTTGCTTTTATAAAAAAAAGTTTGATTTCATAAATTTAATAGCATATTACATTAGATGTATGAAATAATTAGATCTTACATTTTTTAATTAACAATTAAACATATTTTTAAGGAAACTATAATTTTGTATTAATTTATGAATATAGTTATGTTTGTATATTGTTTTTTATGTTCCCAATTTTTTGTTTAACTTGGACAAACTTTTGTTTTCATATATCCAATGAAAATTTTTAACGTTATTACGAAATCCAAAAACCAAGCACCCCAGGTTCGATCCCTAGCAGAGGACGAAAACTTTTCATCATGGTTTTTGAGTTTTAAAAATTAAGTGGCTTTAATCCCCATCCAAATAATTCATCTAAGAAGCCTCCTTACCTCCCCTTCCCCTGGAAAAAAAAGATAACAACATCATGGCAAAGATCAGGTTCCCCACCACTAAACCAAAATATACGGAGGGCTTTTATTCTAGACAGCGACAGATGGAGCCCCATTATCCTAGGACCTGCTGCAACAAACAAATCATCTACTTAGCTGGAATAGCAACCGCTTAACGAAGCTGATAGAAGGAAAAATAACAATACTAAATGGAGAGATACTCCAAGAACAAAGACAGTAAAATCTTACATGGGAGGACATGAAAACAACTGCAATAAATCATGTAAGATGGAGATGCTTTGCAGAAGCCATATGCTCCCAAAGGATGTAATAGAGAAAAAAATTGTATAGGTTGTAGTTTCAATTTTTAATAATGTAGAAGTTACCAACTGAATGACTTGTGGTAGAAGGTATGAAAAGTTTCAGTACTTACAATATTACCTACAATACTTTGTTCGTTATTTTGTAATTTATAGAAATTAAATGCTATTTATAATTTTTAACAAATGTAACAACAAATTTAGCTTTTGAATTTATTAAAAAATATTAAACAAAGATATGCACTAAGTCACAAAAAAGTTAAAAAAAATTAACTGTTTATTTGCTTTCACACTTTTACGGAACCGTGTATCCTTGCACTTAAAAGTGCTTACGAACGTTTTAGGGTATTTAAAATTTTATTATTTCCCTTAAACTTGTATACGACTCTTATTGTATTGTGAACCGTAACTGAGTAAAGTTATAGATAAACTTGCTAAGTTATATTTTTCAAAATGTTCGAAACTTAAATAAATCAATAAATGGTTTTATTTTTCGCGTCTATTTTTTTTTATTCAAGTACAGATAATAAACGAAATTTATTTCGCATTTTCGATAAGAAATGCAAAAATACTATTTTGTGCGGAAAAAGGGGTAAAATGCAATAACGTACTACATATTTTGAACCGAAAATCCTAAATAGTATTGAAGTATTGACGTATGGGGAATCTGCCAAAGTTCTCATTTTATGAGTAATTATTGTAAAATTTTTTTTAAATACTCGTGACATTTATTTAAATGTTTTTCAGATCCCAGTAAAAATTCCAGTATCGAACTTACAACTTATGAACGTGTGCGATAATTCTGTTATTAAGAGATCGATATATTTAAGTACTTGTAGTAAAGTGTTTCATTTTATTGAAACTCACTAAAAAAACTATAAAAAGTTATTTTTAATTGTACTTTAATGCAACTTTTGATAATAATTAGACTGAAAACTATTAAGTCAACTATAATTAATAATTAAAAGAAATCTATACTTGAAAAAATTAAAAACAATGGTGAGTAAATGAGCCATGATCAGTTCAACTAAGAAATTTTGTTAATTTGTATAATTAAAAATTTCGATAATGCTAAATATAATAAAACATATGTATGTACATTAATTTTTTAGCTTTAATATTAACACAAATTCGTCATTATTAAATAAATAGGGAAATAATAAGTGTTGTAAGAAACAAGTGAGTGTGCTATATTCGGCTATGTCGAATCTTGTGTACCCTTCACCATGGTGCGATAAAAGTATTAAGTTAAATTAATTCCGTTCTTTAGATATAAATTATTCTACTTTGTCCCACGGATGTTGTGTATTGATAACCAAGATGCTTGACCGAATTTGGAAGCTTTGACCATAGCCGTTCTTCGAAGAATTACGATGTTCTTTTGACGCGAAAAAATTTTACCCACCCTATTATTATGTACTAGCATTTAACCTGCTACTTCGTTAGCGTCTGAGTTCAATATTATAGAAAATTTAAAAATTTAGAATACAAAAGCAAATGAAAGAAAGTTTATTTCCCGTGTTATCCTTTTTGCAACTTGAATTTTATATTTCGAGGTCCAATATTTACAGAAATTCAAAAAAGTACCAGTTAAAGAACAAAAAAGTACCAAAAAGTTCCCTCATAGATTCGTATCCACTCAGGACATTGCATGTTGAATTTTATGCTTTAAAGTCCAATACAAACGGAAATTCAAAAAGTACCAGATAAAGAACAAAAAAGTACCAAAAAGTTGCGCAATAGATCTTAGGTTTTAAGGTCCAATATTAACGATAATTAAAAAAATACCAGTTGTAGAACCAAAAGGCGAAAGAGAAATATCAAATTTTACGTATTTCCTTATTTTGGTACTATTTTCCCCCATTAAAGTATCAAAAATTTCAGTATTGAAGTGGGAGCCCATAATTTAGTACGAATATGTCAATGAATGGAGAAAAATGTTTTGTAAAAAAAGTACCAAAAATAGTTACGATTTTTACCCCTTAAATGTTCGAATTTCGAAAAAGTACCAAATTTATATTCGTATTTTTTGATAAGTTTCGAATGTGGTATATACCTTGTTTCTATGTTTATTGGTTAAAAAGATAGATGGGGTGTCAAAAAAGTACTAAAATTCAGATTTTACCCGTTTACTCCCTAATAGGGCCGAATTTCAAAAAAGTACCAGACGCCTGTCCGCTTATTTTTCTAAAGAACAACGATAGGTATTAAATTTTTTTTGTATCTCTTTTAGTTTTGAAGATATAAGGTTACCGAATTTACCCGTTTTTACCCTTTTTTACCCTCTAAACATTCGAATTTCCGAAAATCCCGTCTTAGTGGATCGATTTGGGGAGTGACCAATCTCTAGTCCAAATTTCAAGTGTTTAGCTTCAGGCGTTTAGGCTGTGCGATGATGAATCAGTCAGTCAGTCAGTCAGTCAGTAACGTTACAATTTTATATATATAGATAATTAATGATCATGTATTTTTTGCTATCTTTACTTTACATGTACAAATGAATTTCAAGTACCTTTTGTTGTTGTTGTATTAAATTTTTGTTTTTAAAAATAAAATAAAAAAATTTATAAAATAATGATTTAGTACTATTGGGGTCGAAAAAGTACGATGTTAAAAGTTCCTTGGTACGATATTGGTTTTCTCATTTATTATCCCTGTCGTCTATAAAAGCAATGAGTAACAAGTGAAGACGTCGTTTGCAGTTGCCTGGGTTCGAAACCCAACTTAGCCAAATTATTTTTTTTTTTATGTTTTTAATTACAAAAAAGGTCTTAAAAAAATATAAAATTGTGTTCAAATGGTCCCCATATAAAAATTAAAATAATAAGTTATTGCACTTGTAAAATAATTAGTTTTTAACGAAAATTAAGGTTTGGGTACTTCACTGACTTTGCAGATTAAAACGATCGCTTTGTATGTTGAATTTATAAAACTCTTTATAGAATGTGATAATTAACACCACAAATTTAATTCCACTTAATGATTAATAAATGTGCTATTCATTCTCCCTAATGATTAATATATGTGCTATTCATTTTAATTTTTTAAACTATTTTAAATAAAATGTGTTATCAATGAATCAGGGGTATACTAAAAATCAAAAACGTAAAACGCAAGAATTTTAAAAGTCGTTTTTTAATAAGATTTCTGTAATCAAAGAATTTTATAACAAAAATTTTAAAAATAAGGTTAAAAGTGTATTAAAAACAACTTTCAAATTCTTGCGTTTTACGTTTTTGATTTCCAGCACACCCCTGAATATTTATTATCATTGAAAGCTGAAACTTCTCTACCTGTTTTAATTTCGTGGTACCGAATAATGTGAATGGCAAATTTATTTAAAGAAGAAGAAATAAAATCCAATAGTGAAGTAAAAAATATAACTTAAATTATTATTTAATTGTATTTTAATTTCACTTTTCATATTTTTTTTTTATTATTTGGTAAAAGGATATTTTTGATCTTCTTAAATAGTGTACTCAAAGTGAAATGGCTATGTGCATGGCTATGTACAATTTTCCATTTTTGACATTTAGCAATAAGATAAAGTAACGATACAACAAATTTGTCTGTTCACAAGTGCATAAACAAAAATCGTATTATTTTAAACGATAAGCCAAACGACAGAGCTTGCAAATTGCACAATTCTAAGCTTTATTCCATAATCTTTTAAAATTATTAATTTAAAAACTTTTTAATAACTTTTAATTAAGCAATTGCCAAAATTGTAATGTTTGGTAGATTTTATTTGTATCAAGTGCTTAATTATTTAAGCATAAACTTTTTAGAATTGTACAAAAAAGATAATAATTAAAACACTTTAATTATGAACGAATTCATATGATCAGTTGTTTTCAAATTACCACCATTGACTTATAAAACGACCAACGTATGATTATAATCATGAGTCAGCATTTGTTTACTTTATGACAGAAAATAATAATAAAAAAAAATAGTCTACTACCTACAACTTTAAAAAGTATTATTAAGAGTCATTTGGCATAAAATAATGAAAATTAATTACGTTCCACATTGGGTTTACATTTACTTAATTATAAAATAAAATAAAGAATTTTAGAAGTTCTGGAAGTTTTTTTGTGGGTAAAAATTTTAATAAAAGTTTATCAAATTTGAATAGAAAGAATAATTTCATTGAAATGAAGTTAAATAAGAAGTGTATTTAAAAAAAAATATATAATTACAATAACATTATATTACATATTATAAAAAAACTAAAAAAAGACGATCCTTCGAGCCGGATTTGAACCAGCGACCTATGGATTTCTACTTGTTTTTAAATTCACTACAGTCCACCGCTCTACCAACTGAGCTATCGAAGGTCTAAATGGGGAATAATTTAGTTGTAAATTATACTTCTATTGTCTTAGTCAGCAATAAAAATTTACCAGGTTAACGCACTTGTTCATCAAAAATAAGACAGGTTTATAAAAAATTTAAGAAACGAATTTTCCATGAAAATTTGTTAAATAAACCTGTTGTATTTTTTATGAATTAGGAGGATAACTCTACAGTCCACAGTCTATCAATTATATTATCGAAGGTGCATGGTGATATATATAAAACTTTACCTTTAAATTGCCGAGGGAAAAGTCAAGCTTTATTATTGAAATATAATCGTTTATAATTTGGGTTACGAGTTCAAAACAGGTGATTTGAGAAATTTTTTTTGTATTTTATTTTAAATTTTACAAGTCAAATTTTTAACTTAAAATTAAAGTTTGCTCAATATGTATTAAAAATGCAATCCTTCGAGCCGGATTTGAACCAGCGACCTATGGATTTCTATTTTGCTTTGATCTCTCTACAGTCCACCGCTCTACCAACTGAGCTATCGAAGGTATGAAAACCTACAAACATTTAAAAAGCTTTTAAACTTTATATAAAGCTAAACGCATAATTTAAAAAAAAAACTTGTACCAACCAAACTGCAAAAAAAAAAGTTCCTTCGAGCCGGATTTGAACCAGCGACCTATGGATTTCTATTTGAATTGTTTTACTCTACAGTCCACCGCTCTACCAACTGAGCTATCGAAGGTACGGTGTCTCTTTGAAATAAATTTTAATTAAGAACCTTTTCAAAAAAACAAGCTTTTATTTAAATGCGCTTTTGGCTAATGAATCAGTAAATTAGTTTATTAAAACTTAAATTAATATACATACATACATATATTTTAAACTATATGTATGTAGTTTAAAAAATAAAATGTGGCATGTTGTCAATTTCATATATGTTAAGAAATGGTTTTTATGTTTACTGATTTACAGATTTGTTGATTAAGCCCCATTTTAAACCAAAAAGAGAGCTTAACTTGCTCTGATTTATTAGCCCTTAAAAAAAAAAAGTTTTACTTTAAAACATTTTTTATCAACTTATAACACAATTTATATGATATAAAAGCTTGTTGCGCGATTTAGGTACTCGTATTTACTAAGTTTGAAAATCTTACTAGCTAAAATCAACCACATCAAGTTATCTAACTTACTTCACAAGTAAATTTTGCGACACGTTTTTTTATCATAAAAATTGTGTAATGACAAAAGACAAGCTTTTATATCATATTAATTATGTAATGAAGTTATAAGTTGATAGTTAAAGTTAACGAAAAAGTTTATTTTTTCTTTTAAGCTTAAAAACTTTTTTTAAAAAATGTTTTTTACTTTAAATTTATGTTTTCTTTTTAGCTCATTAAAATAAAAGTATGTTTTTTAAAAAGGTTTTTTTACTTTTAATTTATTTAAAACTAGCATTTATATTCTCAGTAAGTATTGTCATTCAAACCCCATATTGCAGGCAAGCATTTAAAAATAAGTCTGCCATATTGGATTTAGAGCGACGTCACTTTATTTTTCGACTTATTCGCAGCAGACCCTTTCATTTGATACCCATATTGTAGGAATGCATTAAAAATAATTAGTCCGCCATCTTTGGTGTTTCACCATGTTGGATTTAGAATAACGCCACACAGTTAACCATGTATTGCCATCCAAATTGAACGTGTACACAAAACTTCAGCTCAATCGGTTCAACTTCAAAATTGAGTTGCAAAATTTCTTACTTACATTGCAAAGTAAATTAAAGCTTTTAAAAAGCTTTGTTTAAAAAAAATAAAAATTATTTGAAGTATAAAAGATATTTATATAACGTTGATATATATATTTTTATTTAATTATTTTCAACAAATTCAGTTTATAAAAAAAAAATTCAGATCCTTCGAGCCGGATTTGAACCAGCGACCTATGGATTTCTTCTTGAATTGTTTTACTCTACAGTACACCGCTCTACCAACTGAGCTATCGAAGGTGTGCGACATTAATGTATTTAAAATTTACTGTATGTTATCATGTATTAAATATTAAATCATTTTTTTTATATCTTTTCAATCAGCGGACAAAAAAATATAAAATTAAATGGGAATTTTATTAAGAGTCGTCAGAGACTATCTGTCTGTTTTTTAAATTGAAATAAAAAATTTTCGTTAGGAAATTTACATTAGAACAACAATGAAAAACTTAAATTTGTTTTTAATATAAATTTCTAAACGAAATTTTTTTTTTATTTCAAAAACAGGCAGTATAATTTGATCTAGTGAAATATCGATTGGAACGCTATAGGATGTTCAATAAATCGCGATTAGGATAATAAGCGACTGGCAATAATCCTGCTCTTTTAATAATAAAAAAACATATTTTAAAGCAACATGGAAATTAATTTTAAGTTAAAATAAAAGCCAAAACTTTTTTTAATTTGTTTAAGTTTTTATAAAAGTTACAAAATACGCGTAAAAGACCAGACAGACATTAATCGACTTTCTTTTTATTTGTTTCAATCTACACAACTAAAATAAAACTCTATACGCATAGTTTGATTCATTATCTATTTGCTGCACATCCAGCCATATATCTGGAGTATCCTGGCTGGGGCTTAGGCTTATTTGGCATGCAAACTTTTATGCAATTAAAAATTCCTACGTGATTTGTAAAAATTTATTAACATCTTTCTCCTTCGAGCCGGATTTGAACCAGCGACCTATGGATTTCTTCTTTTGGTTTTCTTAACTCTACAGTCCACCGCTCTACCAACTGAGCTATCGAAGGTCTTATTAAAATCGCAAAAAAAATTATTTCTAAAATGTTTTTAAAATTTTTTTTTATGAAATATGAAACAAACCGAAAAAAATCGCATTTTGTATTTTACTACATTTATGTATTCTCTATACCTGTTTTAGACTATGCGACATATGTAACTACGCAACAATATTCGTATTTTCTTTTGGTATCGTACAGATTCAGACGTTAATTTTTTTTTTTTTTTTTTTTTTTTTTTGTAAGCCACAAACTTCAAATTGACGTTGAACTATTGGTGTTCAAACAGAACTGAGTGTTAAACTTCAGGCAAAAATCCTAAAGCCCATTTTTAAAACGTCGGCAGTAACTTCAAATTCAGACTTATTTTATAGTTTTTCTTTGTTTGTTTTTTTCTTGTTTTTCATTTTCTGTTTACAAAATGTATGGAATTTAATGAAAGTATGTTATCCCACTTAAAGTGAGGATATTAACTTTTTCTAACTAGCGATTTTCATTTACAAACCTTAAAAAATATGATCCTTCGAGCCGGATTTGAACCAGCGACCTATGGATTTCTACTAGTATCGTACACTCTACAGTCCACCGCTCTACCAACTGAGCTATCGAAGGTACATGTACGTATATTAATAATTAACAAATTTTTAAAATTAAAAAAAAAAATCAAAAATAGCTAAAAACAAAAATCAAACTTAATTTGCTTATCGTATTTCTTCATTCAATTTTATGTCTACCTTTCACTTTTATTTCAGTAACAGACAGACGCTATGCTCCCATTGTCTTGTGGATTGAATGTGTGACGTGCGAATCTCAATTTGTTTTAATAGTTATTATTGTTGTAAATCTAGTTCAATCCCATTGATATGCAGCCGCATAAACATAAAATTAAAAAACTGATAACAAATTGTATGTTTTTGTTGCTGCTAAATGTTGGCCAAGTTTTATTGTGTTATTTTTAGATTTGTCTTTCTTACTACTGCATGCACAAACACACACATTTAGAAGTGATAGATTAATGTAACCGTATTAGCTCGTTGGTTTTCTATACCTTCGATAGCTCAGTTGGTAGAGCGGTGGACTGTAGAGTGGTAAACTTTAATTGAGTAGAAATCCATAGGTCGCTGGTTCAAATCCGGCTCGAAGGATTTTTTTTTAATAGTTATTTATTACATCCAGGTGGTTACGATTTCTAGAATAAAATATATTCAATGATAATTGTTGATTAAAACGCTTATCTAACTAACATTGGTCAATATTAAGGTTAAATAAATATGTTTGATTTTTTTTTTTTAATGTATTATTGAGCAAAAAGAAGATAAATTGTTTGAAATGTATACAAATGATCAAAGTTTGTGTTATTATATGCAAATGCCACTTTAGAGTATATTGTGAAAACTGATTTTGCTTAAATAAATTTGAAAACTTTAATTATTTTTTCTTACGTTAAATATTCAATAAAATACTGTGGGACAACCGATTTTCAACGGACACACGCCGGCCGGACATGTCAAATCAACTTCTGTGAAAGTTTATATTTGAACATTTGGCAGAGGTGAGATTCGAACTCAGGCTGCCGCGAAGTAGTTTTATAATATAATTGTTAGTCTTGAATCTTAGCCACTACTCTACGCACGTAGAATTAAATTGATGGTTAACAAATGCTTATTACATACACACAAAAATTTAAATAGGTATGTGAAAAAAAAATTTACTGCCACGGTCAACGTTACCGTTTTGGTTACGGTAACCAACCAATTTTGGTTGGTAACTTTTTTTCTTAATGTGTACTTGTGTACTTTTTTCCATTTTGGTTACTTATTTTCATCTAAAAAATAAAAAACTGTTTGTCTTACTTGGGTGTTACACTATAAAGATTTGCACTTCTAGTTTTAATACCCGCAAACTTTTTAACCAATTCACTCATACTTTTAAAAATTAAGTCTAATTTGCTTTCAGTTTCTCTTTTAAGTTGAGTTTTTCAATTTACGTTCAAGAAAATAGCTGATTACAATTTTAATGAGTTTTTTTTCGATTGTCTTTATAAGTTGTTTTCTTGATGACATCTGGAAAATAAATTGCTCTAGAGGGCTGCCAGATAAATTTGTGAGGAAATCGTCAGTATCCTGAGAAAAAATAAAAAAATCGTCTTTATCGTTTCCAAAAATCGTAAAAAAAAATCGGACAATTTAAAATTTTAAACAATTTTTGTTTGATTTTTATAAAAAAAAAAAAAATCATTTAAACAAAAACATAATTACTTCATACCCAGCTAGCATTTTCAATCGTGTAAGAGCTACTGGGAGTCTCATGAAGAGCGTCTTTGATCGTCGATGACCGCATATTTTAATCGTAGAAGATTCCTCACACGGAAAAAACTGTAACACGAGTGAGATTCTTTCATAGCATAGCGAAAGACGCTTCTTTAATCGTTGTGCGAATCGTTTAAGACGTGGGTAAAGATAATCTAACGAGACTTTCATGTCAAGAATCGTATGAGACTCATGTAGTTTTATTCTCTTACAACTCGTGAAATGCTCGCCGTATTATTGTTGAAAATATGATTTATACAGGGAGTCGATGATGGTTTGACGAAAGATAAACAAGGTGTAACATTGTTGTTTTTGTACACGGCGGTCTTGATCTCTCAAGTGAAACGGTTGTTCACATCCCTATAATTGTGAAATTAAAACAGAGTTTATAATTGCAGATTATTCGTGGCTCAATGAAGTTGAAGTGGCGGAGTACCCCACAGTGAAGATATAAAATACACCCGTTGAAATTTCAAGCTTTGGCAGGCGGCGTGTATAAATTATAAATTACATTTGTTGTTTTTGTACTCTGAAAATAGTCCAAGATTTTCTTAAAACTTGCATATTACAGCCGTACCTAAAAAAAGAGGCAAGCGTTTGCTAGTTTTTGAATAGAGCGGCCTGAACGCTTTGCAATTGGAACAAATTGAGCTATCTTTTTGGTCAATCTAGCGTTTTTATCTCTGTTCGTGACACAACGTTGACGCCCTTGCTTTGGTATGGCATATCAGCGTAAAAGCTAAGCGAAAGAAAACGTTCCGCATACCGCTCTTGTTAAGAAGGTAGGGCTGTTAAACATTTCAAGATTAAAAAACGAAATTGTCAGAAAATTTTATTCAGACTTTTGAGACTGAAAAAATCGTCACTTTTTTTAAAAAAAATTAGCAAATCGGCACTTTGCTAATTTCGAAACAAAAAATCGTCAAATGACGATAAATCGTCAAATCTGGCAGCCCTGCGTGCAGCCTACATCACATCTTTTGTTTTCATTTAATTTACGTTATAACGATTTTTTTATGTCACCGATTAAAAATAAAGCCATATAAGCTATATATACTGCAAATAACAACCGTTATTTGGGGATCCCTATTTGTAGGAATTAAAAAAAATGGCCATGGCGAAAAGAAATCATTGAAATGTAGAGACTTTTTTAAAGTTGAAGGGATTTTTGTAGGGAACATTTTTTGAGTCCGTAGGGAGAAATATTCGTTTTTTCGGGCTGCGTAGGGACTTTCCAAAAAAATTATAAGATCATTGATTTTGGGTATCCTTTTCTTTACTCCTACTGAGGCAATATGAAACCTGATAATCTACATAGATTTATAGTCTGTTAATTCTTCAAAAGTTTGAAAGCTCTAACTCATACAGTTTAGCAAATAAACGAAAAAAGTGTTAGCTTTGTTTGGGAGGTGCCTATTCCACAAAAAACTTCGAAAAATTATAAGGCCTATAGTACCTTCCAGATCATTAGTAAAATACTGTTAACATTTTATAAAGATCGATACATATTATATTTTTTAACTGAAGTGAAAAAAAATATTCTTTTTAATACATATTTATTTTGGTTACTTTTTATTGCATTTGGTTACTTTATTTTTACATTTTGGCTAAAAATTTTTTTGGTCGTGGCAACACTGGCCACGGTTTATATTTGAACTTGGATCGTTTGTATGTACTCTGTTGATTTCTTTAATTTTGCACTTTCGACAACTGAATTTTGTGCATATCCGAACTACTGCGTGCATTACGGGTGTAATGTAATGCTGCGAGTAGCTAATATGTATGAAAATTATTGCGTAGGAATTTGTTACAAAGGATGTTGTTGGTAAAATGTCAGTAGAAGTTTTTGAGGAGTTTTATTTTAAAACTCTCAATTTTCATTTTTCAAAGACTTCCATTTTTAAAACTATTCTTAAAAGAATTTTTAATGTTACATTTTTAGAGATTTTTTAAAATTAGTATTTCTTTTCAAAAAAGTTTGGAATTAAAATGATATTGGCAGAAGTACTCAGGGATCGTTCTTTTTATTTCCAAATCTAATTTAATCTCGCCTTGTAATGCTGGTAGTATTACAAGGCGGTTAATTAAAAAATTTACGCTTTAAAAAACCATTCTTGAATTAAGTATTTTGTACACGGGTAAAGAAAATCCGTAACTACTGTACAATTGACACCCCTTCGTATTGATATAAGTACATACGTATTTCTCGATATTTGTTTTAGTGTAGGTAATTTGGGATCTTCGGAATTTGTAAGTACCGAACATGCCAAAAGCATTCAGAATGAATTTTTTTTTTTCGAATGGGATTCCCATACTCCCAAGATACTCAAAATATTTTTTTTTTTGCTTTCTCGGGAAGTGACAAAAGTTCGGGTAAAAGAACTCTAGTATTTTTGAAAAAAAATTTGTTATGATTATTTAAGAACTGTATCAAAACACTTGTTAGAGTTTATTTTAATAAAATATTAGTTTTGGTTGTTATTTTCTATGCTATATGTACGTGCTATGCGTCTTAAAATTAAACAAATATTTGCAGTTTTGGTGTTTTTTAAAAGTTTTTTTTTAACGTTACTCATGTTTTTATTGAAATTTGGGCAGAAATTCTGTCAAAAATGATGTTTGAATTCTTTAAAAACAATTTTTTATTAATTTGGTAAGAAAAAACAAGCTGTTACCTTCATAAGGTAACATTTTTTTTTTTTTGTAGACTTATTTTAAAAAAATAAGTACATAGTATGTATTTACATAAAAATCATGTTTGTAAAACTTAAACGCGGTTAGAATTTATGTAAACAAAAACAAATATTTTATTTTAAAAAAACCTTAAAAAGTGTTTTTGTGTAGTTCTTAAGAAATAATAACAAATTGTTTCCATAAGTGCCAAAGTTTTATTTCCCCCTGACCTTCTGTCACTTCACGGTAAAGCGAGAAAACATTTTGAGTGTATTGAAATTATGGAAATCCGAATCTAAAGAAAAATAGCAAAATAATTTTATATTTTTTTAATATATCTTACAGATTTTCAAATATTTTTAATTTAAAGCTTGAAACTTTTCGTTGATTCAGAGAATCTAATATACTCTTAACCATTGTATTGAAAAACAAATAAATGGTATGGAACTCATATGGTATGGGCGCTATTATTCCAAAGCCTTTATTTCGCGACCTTATTTGTAAACGCGCTAGGTTAAATAAAAAGTCGATTTCGCTGATTTAATAATCATTTGAGCTCAATCGTAGTCAGGTTGAATATTTTTAAGGAGCTGGCTTCGGAAGTCTCGGTTTTCTACATGAAGGTGTAGGTTATTTGAAAGTTCGTGGGGGAGGCTTACCAGCTATAAGCCGTAATTTGTGCTTGGTTAGATTTATTGGGCAGACATCGAGAGACAGCCCACTTGGGTCTTCAGTGGTCCCTTTGTGATACCCGTCGCCAATGCCCATCCTACAGAGCAGTCACTGTAATTTCTCTTCAGTGCCTTTGCTGTTGAAGGGGTAACTTAAACCGAACCAATTAAAATAAAACCTGAAACTAAATATATTTTGGCTGAGTTTTTGTGTTGAGAAAGATCAACAAAAAAGAAAGACAAAAAAATTAAAATACAAAAAAATGTTCCTTGGACTTCAAGAAGAATTATTGGCAAAAAGAACGAAAAACAGAAGTAAGGAAGAACATGTAAAATCAATTAAAATAGATAATCATTCAAAGCAAATTTCGATCTACCAAAGGTTAAATACAATTTGGTTAAAAGATTGATGTTTGAATATTGACTGCCAGCACTCGTCGATGGCTGCGAGTGTTAAACGGCAAACTCTTCTGAAGAGATTGAGTGGTTGCAATCGAAACATGTAGGGGTAGCCTGTCCGTAAAAGCCTGGGTTCGAGCCCAGTAGCAGTTAAGAATGAAAAATTATCCATAAATTTTAATTAATTTTCATGTTGTATAAATTTCTTCTTCATAAAAATAATTTAATGAAAATTTGATGAACTTTAGCCTAATTAAAATATCAAAATTTGGATTAAATAACATAAATAGTTCAACAAAATAACCACAATAGTAATTATATTTTTAAACCTTTTTTCCTAATTTTTATTGTGTTTACTTTCCCAAGAAAGCGGGAATTAAAAACAATTGAATTTGCTGGAAAATCCAGTGAAAAATTCATAAAGTAAAAAAGCAACAATCAAAATTCAATCTTGGAGGTTTTTGTTTTCTACATATTTATTACTTTAAAAATTTAAATCGATCACAATATGCTTTAACTTTGTTTTTCTATAATTTTTATTGTTGCAAATGACCTTTTTTTTTAACCATAAATTATTATTTCAAAATAAATAGTTTTTTTTAACAATTGTGATTTTTAGTTGAACTGTTAATTTTTATTTTTGATATTTTTAGTTACCAGTAGTACTGGTGGTTCGAAATTTGCTGTTATTATCATTTTTAATTTTATATTACATGTTGCTTCCTTTCTTTCAAGAACGTGGTGATTCTTGAAACATGTAAATTCAACCCAGGTTCGAGCCCCAGCTCAGCCAAAAAAATTATCAATAAATTTTAATAAAAATTTCATGTTGTAAAATTCCTTCCTTCAGTAAAAAAATAATTTGATGAAAATTAAATTTAATGAACTCAAGCCTAATTAAAAATATCAAAAATAAATAGTTTTAACAAATTGAATGTGGGAATTATTTATTTTTCATATAGAGCAATTCCATATGAAAACGATCAAAATTGGCAAATTTTTGGACGACCCCTCTCCGATTTTAAAATAAATAGTCTCAATCGATTGCCCAGCAAAAAATAATATTTTTTTTTCTTTTATAGTGACTGGTTCAGTGGTGGTGTACACCACTGTCCTCATTGAAAGTTGTTTTAAAAAACTACTAAAGCGATCGCAACGAGTGATAGCTCGTTGGAAAGGTATTGAATCAGGCTTTAATTGAAAAATAAAATTTTCCTAATTTTTCTTAGAAATTTACCTTTAAATTTTCCCATGAAAATTAAATTTTCCGATTTTCCACAGAAGCTCCTAAATTTTCCGGCAAATTTTTTTTTTTTTGGATTCCTCATAATTTTTGCTTTAAGAATCAGCAATAAAAAAATGGGCCCCGACTCCTTGTTTGGACAGGAGAAGAGCATTTAAGAGACCACGTTGTTAAAAATACATTTTAAAAATTATTTTACAGTTAAAAATACATTTATGAAGAAAAAATCTTTCTTATTTTGCGGGCTTTCATATGGAATTGCTCTATATTATTTTTTAATTGTACTAACCATTTTTATATGCTTCTATGCTTATGCTTCTATGAGTTGAATTTAATTTATAAAGCTTTTTAATAGTAATAGAGGGAATAACCTCAATATTTCACATACTTTTTGCTTAAACCAACCTTGAAATTCAACTTAAAAAAGCACATTCGAAAAACGTATATAGGTACATAAAAATAGTTTTTTTCAATTTTAAATCTTTGTTGTCGTTCGTAAATTATTGTGTTCTATATGGTTATATTTTATATATATTATTGAAAACAATAATTTACGAACGACGATATTATAAACCGATAAAACTTTTTCTCATGACTCATGTTTCTCCTTCTATATAACGGTTTAAAGTGTGCCACCATCTATTAAGCCCTTAAATTATATTTGTGCAATAAAAAAATGAATCATTTGATAAGCCAAATTATATATTCACCATTTTACTTCAAATTTTATTAGAAAGACAACATCATTAATGTGAATACATAATATGATTAGTTAGTTAATCAATAAAACTACTACTCGTAATTTAGATTATAAAATACAATCTTTAAATTTCTTAAAATAAAACAATTATATGTACTTCATTAAATTTTTAGATTATGTATGTACATTCAATTGGATAAAAAAAAACAGGTAAGAGTGCTATATTCGGGTATGCGGAATCTTATATTCCCTTCACCATGGTTGGGGAAGAACAGAAGCTTATATATACTTATATATGTATATTTATATATGAAGTATTAATCGCTGAATTGCATGTACTTATTTGCACATGTTTGCGTGCTATTAAATATATTAAAAGACAAACTTAATTATAAAAAAAATAAAAAAAGAGTAAATTTTGGAATTTCAGTATTTTGGTTATAACTTAGCCATTTTTTAACCGATTTGACATACCGACGTGTTTAAGAAGAAATTTACCATTTACTTGGGTTTTAAAACTTGGACTCTGGAAGATCTATGGTTTTCGATAATGCGTATTTAAAAAAAAAAATTATTATTTTCGTATCTGAACCGAGTTGTTCAGAAAATATTTTCTACTAAAGATTTCCGATCTTTTGATATATAAGGCATACCCATAGGTCATATTACAGCAAAAATTCAGGTTTTCATACAATTTTTGATATTATCTATACGGGAGGTACCACGCCCACTTCTGCAATCCCGCCCACATTTTGTAGAATGCTGTGTATTGATAACCTAAGGCCCGTTTTCACGACTTACCTATAAAGTTCGAAATAGTAAACGGTACCTTTAGCACTAGTGAGGAATAAAGTTACTTTCAACTATTTCTCGTTTTCACAACTTCTGTATAAAATAAACTTAACATTTTTGAAAATGTGGCAATACTAAAGAAAATACCGATTATTTTTGCCAAAATAAAAATACAAGCTGGCAACTACGTACTTTTTTTACATTTACAAAATATACGAATAATTGGAGTTGCCATATATAAAAAATATGTAAATATAATATGGCAATCTCAAATCTAAGCCTTACGACAAAAGTTAAAGGTAGAACGTTCCTCTCTTTAGCTTATCCTTCACTTTTAGATTAAAGAGAACTTGTGATAATTAAAAGCTCATTATCTGTTCGATAACTTCCTACATTTAGCTATCGTTAAGTCGTGAAAACGGGCCTAAATGTTTTTACCTAATTTGGAAATTTTGGCTCTTGATGTTCTCCAGATATACCGAAATAAGGAATAAAAAAACAACAACAACAACAAGGGATTTTTGGAAAAAATTAGAGGTAGTCAGGGTTTTTTGAACATATCTCAGCCATTTTTTGCCTGATCTGGCTGAATTCCAATAGCAAAATTATAATGACCATACCTTACATAAATACATACCAACCAACATCATATCTGGGGGCTTCGGAAAACCCATTTCAACAAACAGACGGAAAACACATATCAAACGTAACACAGACAAGACATATCAAAAGTAAGAAGGACAGACGGACGGACATCGTTATATATACACTCATAAAATTGTTACAGTAACTGATTGTGGGTTATTAAATTAATATTCCGTACTGTTAAAATTGAATAAAAATATAGTTATTTAACGAATAATTTTATTTTTTAACATTTATGTTTGTTATTCAAAAAACGAACTACAAAAAAATAATGTTTTTCGTATATATTTTGTTATGACGTTTGATTTTTGTCGGTTAAAATATAAAAAAAGTAAAAACTATTCAATTTTAAGGAATATGCTGTTTAATCAAGGCGAATTCAACAAGGTAAACTCTTTAGAACATCTGTTCGTCAGCTGTAAAATCCAACTTGTCAATAATTTTCTTTTTTTAATTGTTTTGTTTCTCATTTACAAAAAATTGTGATTGTTTAAATTTGTGAAAAAACAAATCTAAAAGCAAATTGTTTATATATAAAATTTAATAAAAAAACGAAGTAAAATGCGTGTATATATGTTATTTGAATAAATTTTTGTTTCCTAGTGCACTTCCGTAACATTTTGATATACAATTTTGTTAAAACTGTATGAGGAGCTTGAGCTAAAAAGTTTTTAATAAATTTTACATTTGGCCAAATACGTTTAGAAATGAAGTGGAAAATCGCAAATTCATATGAAAACTTCAGAAGTTCATTACTCGGAAACTATGCGTTTTCTAGAATTTTGCCATTTCATTTCACCGGTAAGGTATATTTGTTTCCAATTTGTATGCATATGTTGGGTCTTTGAGCAAATCTTAGTCTATTTAGCCATTTCCGTCTGTTCAAAACACTTTCGCTTTCAAAAAACTGAAAAGAAAAGACAATATCGGTGTATAGTTCTTTCCACTTCACCTAAGCATTCCGGTATTGAACTCTACCACAATCGGTTTAGTAGGAAACGATTCAAAGAACCAAATGTGAAACAACGTGCCTTTAAAATTTATATTTGGATTCTCATTAAATCTTCAAAAACACAGAATACATTAAATTTTGTTAAGATCGGTTCATAAACACACAACTTTAAATAAAAATCAATAAAATTTTTTATTGTTTACTTTTTAGTCACACTTTTTGTAAACAACTATTTTGACAAATTGGATTTGTTACACTAACAAAATGCCTGTTATTTTTGTTAGAGTTGTAATTGTTGTAGCGACGAGTTTACCTTGTTGAATTCGCCTTGCTATTTAATAAATAAAAAATTTAAAAATGAATGAAAAAATCATTTGTTTTAAATGAAATGTAAATGATCCGATTTTTAAATAAATTTCAAGTATAATAAAAAGTTCTATGAAAAAAAATATATACTTTCTTAAATGTTAAATAAAATAATTTAAGCTATTTAAAAAAAAAAAGATTACCTTAAATTTCGAAGAAAACTATCTTAATTTTACATAGAGAATTAAATCGCTCCCATGGCTTTTCTACACAAAATCCTGCCGCTACCATGTTTCTCTACAAAATATCAAGTGACTATGTACTATGTTTTTTTTTTTAAGGGAAAATAATGTTACTAAAATAGTTTTCTACACTAATCAAGTGGCTTCCATGTAGTTCTTTAGAAAATACTGTGGCTACTATGGCTTTTTATAGAATAACCTGTGGCACCATGGTTTATTAAAGAAAACCCTGCGGATGTCTTTACATTATAAATAAGCCCTGTTTTAATGATGCGGAGCTAGCCTCGGTAGGCTAGCTGGTAGTAAGCTAGTCTATCAGCGCTGAGGTTGCGGGTTCGATTCCCGCAAGAGACTCTGGTTTCTTTCCTGCAGACAAGCGTAGAGCTTCGCGGGATTAGCTTAGGGAATTTAAAAAAAAAAATTTTGTATAGAAAATTATACGGTTACCATGATTTTCTAAACAAAATCCTATGAGTGCCATGTATTTTCTAGAAAATATCATGTAGATACTATGGTTTTCTGTAAAAAAAATGTTATAGCTAATATGGTTTTCTTAAAAAATCCTGTGGCTACCAGGGGTTTTTATAACAAACATGATAGCTGAGACACACCACAATTTTTTCTTACCTATTTTGCATTTACGAGAGCAATTTTTACTACTTAATAGTCATAGCAACATATTTAGGAAGGAAAAATTAAATAAATAAGAATATTTTTTGAATGATATAAATTATATGGGTTTTCTAAAATAATTTCCGAACTTTTTTACAAATTTACACAAAAAAATGTTTAGATTACTCCGGAGGACTGGTAGATATTATGAGCAAATGGTGATATATTCCCACTTCCCTTTATATACAAATGGATGTGTAAAGATGAAAACGAAAAGTAAAATTCACGTACACTGAAAGAAAAATGCTTCATATATTAAATGAATCATTTTCATAAAAAAATTTTCATTGGTTAAATGAAAATGTTCATTGTCTAAATGGAATTTCATAGTTATAATGAAGTCTTTTCGTTAAAATCGCTTCATTGGATTTCGTAATTACGTTAAAAATTTTCATTGGATATATGAAAACATAAGTTTGTCCAAGTTAAACAAAAAATTTTAATTGGGAACATAAAAAAACAATATACAAACATAACTATATTCATAAATAAATACAAAATTATAGTTTCCTTAAAAAATATTTAATTGTTAATTAAAAAATGTAAAATTTAATTATTTCATACATCTAATGTTATATGCCATTTAATTTATTAAATCAACATTTTTTTTATAAAAGCAACATATTTCAATAATTGCCTTCATAAATTTAAATTTTCATTATGACAATAAAAATGTCATTAAAGTAATGAAACAAAAACTTTCAATCCACTTTCAATCAACTTTGTTATTGTTCTTATGGACAATTTAACAATTTAATTTAAACTCAACTAAGAGCGTAAATATGATCTTAGTTGAGTAAAAAACGTAGTTTTTTTATTCAAAAACTACACTGCCCCGGTAGGCTAGCTGGTAGTGAGCTAGTCTTTCAACACCGAGGTTGCGCGATCGATTCCCGCCAGAGACAGAAAAAATAAAATAAAAAAAACTAAATAAAAAAACAAAAATAAATAAAAAAAAAAAAAATAAGAAAAAATTTTTTTACTTTATTGAAAGTATTGATCCAATGAATAATATTCATATATCTAATGTAATGTTTCATTAAATACTTTAATGAAACAGGTTTCATTGATCCAACGAAGCGCTGCATAGGTTCCTTTTTAATGCAATTTTTCATGGGATTAATGTCAAAATTCATTGGTATTGCGAAGAAAATTCTTTCAGTGTAGACGAAGAGTGTATAAATACTTATTTAACTCCAATACTTTTTCCCTACGAAAAATTCAAAGTCTTGATTGTTACCCCAAGCAAAAAAGAATGACCTTAATAAAATGAAAACCATAAAAAATTTTTAAGATTCAAAAGCAATTCCAACACTCCTTTTAATTTCTGATTGTCTTGACACCAAGGACAACACTATTTCAATTGCATTATATGTATTTATGTATGTACATTAGGCTGCCAGTAATTTTTCAAAATTGGAATTTGTTTCACGCCAAGACCCAGATGGGTTCGAATTGCTAAAAAAAATAGTCCCTCGGATCGAATAAGGGGATGGGGTGCCCCTTACCTCCACAAAACTTGAAAATACCTGATTTTTGACTTTGATTGTCAATAGCTTGGTTAATATTTATATAAAAAAATTGTTAGTTAAAGTTAGATTAAACTCAGACAAACAACTTTTGCTCACAAATTTTTTTTGTATCTCTAATATCTTCTGAATTAAAAAAAAAAATAAACTAATTCTTAAGGCTCAGTTAGCCTTTACTTTCTGTTCTGTTACGAATCAGCTGATTTGTTTTTGTTATTTAAAAAGCTGTGAAATTGATTAGTTTTTCTGTTCTATTACGGTTCAGTTTGTTAAAATCAAAAACATGTTAAGTAATTGTAAGTGACAGCAAAATAAATAATAAAAAATACATATTTATATTGAAATAAACTATTTTTTGATTTAAAAAATTCATAAAATTATATTTCTTCAAATTCATGTGCATTAAAGTTATTGAAATAATACAATGAACGGTGCAAAACTAAAAAATTTGTCATAAATGACTGATAAGTTGCTAAAGAAAAAGTAACTATTACAATTTCGTTACAGAACGGCACCGAACAGCACAGAAACAGAAAGTAAAGACTAACTGAGCCTTAATATCAATCGGAAACGTTGAGCAGCTGCTGGAAGTTCCTGCTTTAAAGTGTGGTACTAAAGGGCACAAGCACTGGCTATTTTGCTATTGCGCCTTTTTGAATGGGGTCTGCAAGATTATGTAAAAGCTTTGGTTTTCGATACGACAGCTGTTGATACTGGATTATTCAATGGAACTTGGTCCATAATTTATAATACACTAGAGAGGGATCTGTTGTATTTTGCTTATAGGCATCACATCATTGAACTTGTTCTTAAAAGCGTTTTTGATATTTAATTTTGCAAGTCAGATCGTCCTAATGTTCAAATATTTCAACGATTTCAGAAGTGTTGGCCATTATTAAACATTGATAATTTTAGGATCGGTATCGAAAATGAGAAAGTTAAAAAGGCTATTAGTTTTTGTGATGTAGAGCGAATTACAAATTTTTTTAATAATGTTCTTCAGGAAATACAACCGCGAGATGACTATAGGGAATTTAGCGAACTTGATCTAACATTTCTCGGAAAAACACCAACCCGATCAGGTATAAAATTTCGATCCATCACGCAAGATGGATGTCAAAGGTAATATACACCTTAAAAATATTTTTATTTAGAGACGAGATCAATTGACACAGAGCTTTTACTAAATTCTTTGCGATATTTCTATTTTTATTTTCAAAGTGTACGTTAAAGCTTGGTTTTGCGCTCCATAACCTCAAACAGCAAAAAGGCCTTAATAGAGACTCCGAACGCAGCTAATGTTTTAAAAAAAGGTATTAAGCAGTTTGTGAATACAACAACTACAACATTTTTTAACCGTTTTGATTTGTGTGAAGAGTTTTTAAAAACAACCTCCCACAAAGTGGCCGAGTAACAAAAAGTTTTATTTCGGGTTTAAAAGTAGTGAACGATACCGCTGAGAGGAGAGTCAAATTAATGCAGGATTATATTAATTTTTTATCAAGAAGCGTAGAACAAAAACAATATATTTTACAAATTGTTAAGGATTATGGTTTGCGTTTTCCAAAATGCAATAAAGAAACTATTTTCTAACACTACAAATTAAAACAAAAACCAAAGCCATAATAAACAAAAATACTTGCCACAAATAAAATTAAAATATGACACAGAAAAAAAAAAATTGATTTGAATTAAAAAGTATGGAATATTAATTTAAAAAATAATTAAATTTTCTCTAGTTAACAAATTTAAAGTATCAATTTAACGTTTAATTCACTTGGTTAAACATTTAATTCACTTGATTAAACATTTAATTCACTTGATTAAACGTTTAATTCACCTGATTAAAATTTTGATTACAACTAATTTTATTTTTGATTCATACCTTAATTGGTGAAAAATGTTAGAGAATATTTTCTGTGCACTTATTAAACATGGGTTTTCGTTGATTTTTTTTTTAATTCAGAAGATATTAGAGATACAAAAAAAATTGTGAGCAAAAAGTTGTTCGTCTGAGTTTGATCTAAAACTTTTAGTAACAATTTTTTTTTTTTTAATATAAATAGTAACAAAGTTATTGACAATCAAAGTCAAAAACAAGGTATTTTGCAAATTTTGGGGGGTCAGGGGCACCCTATCCTCTCATCCGATTGAACTCAAATTTTTAGCAATTCGAACCAATCTGGGGATGGCGTGAAACAAATTTCTTCAAAAAAAATTTTCCTATATAATTATTTGGCACCCTAATGCACATATAAATAAGTATTGTATTTCTGTCAAAGTTTTTTCAAGCAAAAACAATTTGTTGTATATTTCATTGGATTCTATTTTAAAAGCATTAAAATTAGAGGATTAAATAAAATTGTTAATTTCTTTGCAACATGGTGAAATAACCAGAATGCTAAGGATTTGGTTTTAAAATAATCCAATCGAATAAGTGTATTTATTTTTTAGCAAGTTTAATATTTTTGAGTGTTTCATTAATTTTAGAATATCTTAAAAAAATCCTTTAATTAAATGGTCTGAATGAAATAAAGTTCAACTCAAAACAAAATTGTATAAGTTACTAAAATTGTGGCATTTAAATTAGTTTAATAGTAAGAAGTTAAAAAAATGTAACTGCAAAGTAGACAATTTTAATAGCCACAAACATTTTTAGAGGCACGCATGATTTTTTGTAAAGAAAACCAAAGTAACCACATGATTTTCTATAGTACAGCAAGGTAGCCGTATGGCTTTCTATTCAGTGAAACAAAGTAGCCATAGGATTTACAAGAGCAAAGTAGCCGATCTCCAAAAATATTAGTAGCCGCATGATTTTCTAAACAGAATGTTTGTAGCCTCTTAAATGTTTACAGAGAACTAAAGTAGCTGCATTATTTTTCTATATTAAACCATGGTTTCCAAAATTTTCTTCAAAAAACCATAGCTACCGCATGATATTTAATAGAAACCCATAGTTGTCGCCTGAATTTTTAGAGAAAAGTCAAGTAGCCGCATGATTTTCTACAAAAAAAGCATAGTAAACTTTTGATTTTATAACGAAAATACTAGTAGTCGCATGGTTTTCTAAACAAAACTATAATAGCCATTTACTTTTTAAAGAAAAATATGGTAGACTTCATGCAGAGATGCCAACTATTCAATGGCAATACGTGCCGACCGAGCAGTCAAAAAGAGCTAAAAAGTGCTAAATTTTAAAATTAAAAAGATTGCTCTCTTTTAAATCTATTTATTATTCATTTTTGTATTTTAAACTCGTTTACATATATTAAAAAAATTAAATATACATATTAATGTTTAATAAAATTACTACTTAAAAATTGTACACAAATATTTACATTACAATATGTAACATTTCAATTAAAAAAATTAAAAATATTAACAGTCATTTTCAAAAAGTGTTAAATTTTCTTCTTCTTCTGGCCATATGTTTGTTTTAAAGTAATATTTTGATTTTTTATACGTTTCAATTGAATTTATTTTTACAAACACGCTTGCTGGCAAATCGTAGCTTTAACAGCATGCGCTACTGCTTTGTAAGCCATATTTTATATGAATTAAACTTTTACAGTGTTCAAAGCCATACGGTTTCTAATTTTATTCTTAAAAAAATTCAAAGCAATGAATGCTCTTTCCACTTCAGCATTAGAGTATTGTACACATATGTAAATGAACCAAAGTCGAAACAAGAGGGTAAAAACGGGTGTATTAACAGATATATGCAAAAAGTGTCAGACGTACCAATATCACGTTTGAAAAGAGCCGGTGTTAGCTCTTTTTTAAAATAAGAGCTATCGAGAAAAATTACGTGTCAGAAGTAATTGAAAAGAGCCAAATTTAGCCCCAAAATAGCTAAGTTGGCATCCCTGACTTCATGGCTTAAGTATGCATACATATGTACATAATTTTGTAATTAGTTACTAGTTAAGCTATATTTTTTAAATTCTGTAAGATAATTTTAATGTTTGTCAATTACTTATATATAAATTAAACATGTGACATACATCCTTAGTATGTCACTTGTATGTATGACAAATACATGTCCTCGTTATAGCTAACTTAATGTGTATAGTATATTGTGTGCAATGGAATTCTGATTTTGAAGGTTATGTTACATAGATTGTACATCTTCTATGGAATTAAGTGTCAAACTGTTTTTGAAAAGATAATTTGCTAACAAATGGTGCCAAAATGGTTACTTAAACGAAGCCATACGTCTTTAAAACTAAATAAGAATTTTTAAAATATATTCTAAAATAATTAATTTTTGATTTTTTATGTTTACAGACAAAACTCCCTATTATAAGACATGCCCGATATGGTTTCGTAATCATTCTCTATACTCTGAAAATTTTATGTATTTAACTTAACAATTTTAACAAATAGAATTCGAGAATTTTCGCTTAATCATTTTAAACATAAAATTAATGTATGTTTTTGTTCTTGTACTGCTGATGTCATTTCTGCACAAACAAGCAAATCGTTTTTTTTTTTTTTTTTTTTTTATTTTATTTTATTTCCTAAGCTAATCCCGCGAAGCTCTTCGCTTGTCTGCAGGAAAGAAACCAGTGTCTGTGGCGGGAATCGAACCCGCAACCCCGGCGCTGATAGACTAGCCCACTACCAGCTAGGCTACCGGGGCACAAACACACGGGTATGCAAGCATATAAAAGATAGTTTAGGAAATTTTTGTCATTTCTTTTTATTATGATATTATTGGTATGGTTCAATTATGTATGGAACAAAATATCGGCCAAATGGCCGCACACCTCAATCCGATGGTCCAAATTTTCGATGACGCTGAGGCATAATTAATGTGCCGAATTATCTCATCCTTTAGCTCTTGAATTGTTGCTGGCTTATCGACGTACACCTTTTCTTTTAAATAACCCCAAAGAAAGAAGTCCAACGGTGTCAAATCACATGATCTTGGCGGCCAATTGGAATCGCCACCACGTGAGATAACACGGCCATTGAATTTGTCGCGCAAAACAGCCACTGTTTCGTTAGCTGTGTGGCAAGTGGCACCGTCCTGTTGAAACCACATATCGTCCACATCCATATCTTCCAATTCGGGCCATAAAAAGTTTGTTATCATCTCACTATAGCGAACACCATTCACAGTAACTGGAAAAAATACGGCCCGATGATGCCGCCAGCCCATAAACCGCACCAAACAGTCACTCTTTGTGAGTGCATTTCTTTCGACAATCACTCTTGGATTATCATTCGCCCAAATGCGGCAATCCTGCTTATTGACGAATCTACTGAGGTGAAAATGTGCCTCATCACTGAAGATGATTTTCTTCGAAAATCCCATTTTCCCATTCGCCCATTTTCATAATAAGCCTGAATAACTTTAACGCGTTGCTCGATTGTGTATCTTTCCATGGTTAAAATTGAGTTAGTCTGAATGGAGAAATGTCAAATAAAATGCAGAAAAAACTTGACGTTTAAGTGTAATTCACATTCAACATCGACCCTTAAAATTTTATCCGTTAGAATGAAACGGTTTCCGAACGTAATCCCATTTATGATCGTTTAAGGTAAAATAAGTTAAAACAATTTTATTAAAATCAAATATTTGTAGAAAAATCCAGCAGGTTAGTAATTTCTTTTAATTGATATAATTTAATAAAAGTGGAAATAAAATTATAACTTTAATTCATTATCGAAATTACTTCATTAATTAATTTACACATGTACATGTGTGTATGTGCTACACAACTACATACTAATTAATTTCCAATTTCAAAGAATGTTTTTTTTACATTTACGACTCCTAAGTCCATTTATTGACATCATTGATTTGCGTCATTTACCAATAATGAATATGTATGTGAATTTTAAAATTCTAATTATAGAATAGTAACTGTCATGAGCCGAGTTTCACAAAATTTGGTAGCGTTATTTTTATTCACAAATGACTAAACTCGACCAAGTTTCATCAAAATATCAATAAAGACAAATACAATAAATAAATATGTATGTACTGTCTTAAGAATAGAAATATACAATATTAAGTTACATAATTTTTCCCCCGGTTTGTTTAGGGATACATCCTAAGAATATCCTTCTTTCTAATAGGTTGATCACGGCTTAACAGAGATTTCTGGTACCACGGGAATCTGGGGTCCTGGATTGTTTGTAATTCTTCTTCGGGAATAACTGGGTGGATTTTGTTCATCGCTTGGAAGATAAATCCAAAAAAGTCAGCGCTTAGAGCTGATTTTAACATATTGTGGGAAATATGGGCCTGCTGACGCAGATCCCTAGGCACTGTTTCTAATCAACAGATGCTGCTTGCCTTTCAGCAGTGGCTGTTAGGTTGATCCAGTTCCTTAGCAAGGGGCCCCCTGCATGTGTGGCAGGCATGGCCAAGGTACATTTACACAAGGTATAGGGTGGTTTTTTATAGAGTGACACAAGTTTAAACCATAATAGAACCAATAAATATATTTTTTATATCAATAAACGGGCTTTATTGGAAAGAAAATTGTATAAAATTAATGTTTTAATATGATTTCTGCCATGTGGCCGCCACGGCTGGCGCGTAGAAGGCGCAATCTGGAACACCAATTATCAACAACTTTTCATCGTTTTTGAAGACATATGGGCCAATGACTCCGCCAGTCCATAAAGCAGTAATTTTCTGTGGAAGTAATGGTTTTCGACAAAAGCTTGTGGATTTTCCTCACTCTGCTTATTTACATACCCATTCAACCAGAAATGGGCTTCATCGAAAAAAAAAATGTTTGAATTGAAATTCAAAATCAATATTAATTTGTGCTTCAGCGCATTCGCCGACTTATTTTGATTACAAATTTCAACAATTTGTACGCGTTGTTTTGGTGAAGTCGATTCATAATGAAATCTCAAAGCAAACTAAACAAAAAGCAACTATCAGCTATTGGTGCTCAATAAAGCAGTGCTACCAAATCAAAGTTGTGACTCTAAAAAAGCACCCTTTATATGCACTTGAATGCTAGCTTTCACATAATGAAGACATATTTAAACAACATAAATACCAAAAAGGACAGCTTGGCATAGGCTTCTTTAGTGCATACACCTTGTGTGAATGGTCCTTGGGTAGGGCCAAAAAATTCTTTTAAAAAATTATAAAAATTACTGCTAAAAATTTTTCAAGGTTTATGTTAAAAAATGTTCATTAGTATGAAATTTTATTTGAAACTATTTACATTTTAGTGACTAATTTTAAGCAATATAGAAATAAATGTTAATATTTAAACAAGTGGGTAGATTTTGGTAAAACATCATATATAAAAATGTAGCACAGGTAGTTGAGATAAAATTTTAAATTAAAGCGGCCTGCAAACCTTTGATACCTACAAGCAAAATTGACACGACTTTATTTTTATGCTTTGCTCCAATTTAAAAGATTCTAGTTATAAAAAATGTTACATTATTTTATATCTTTTAGTTCAAGAAAAGTTTCAGTAGGTATAAAAATTATTATTTTTTTAGCAATTTAGAGCAAAAAGCTTTTTCCGATTTTTCGTTGGGTTAACACGAAATGCGCAAACATTTAAACATAGGTACCTACTATTAAATTTTTGTCTACAATGTGAAACTTTTTTTGTGCTTTTATATCGTAATCATCAAATGGCAGATAATTTTTATAATCAACTTGATAAGGGCTTTTCTAAGGTTCCCTAAATATACAATTTTTTTAACGTTATTTCTTTTTAAGTGAAACTATTTTTAACCAAAATTAATTAGGTATAATTTATAAAAAATAAATTTAAGTTTATTTAATAACGCTATTCTTCCAAATTTTTTAAATTTTATAAAAAGTCTAATTGATAATTTTACAAATAAATCAAAATTTTTAATCCTAAATTTTGCTGCAAATATTCCCAAAATGATCACAATGCAGAGAGTACATGGCCTTAAAGAGGGGAAAAACTTTTTCAACAGAATATTGTAAACAATATTTTGCGCTTTTTTTGTTTTGAGTGAAACTATTTTTAAGCAAATTTTGTTATAATTTTTAAAAAAATGAACTTAGAAAGTCTAATTAATAACGCTATTCTTCCATATTGTTAACGTTTTATAAAAATGTTAAATGAAAAATTTACAGATAAATCTAAATTTTTAATCCCAAATTTTGCTGCAAAAACTCCAAAATGAACACACCAATTCAGAGAGTACACGGCCTAAAAGAGGGGAAAAAATGTTTGTAAACAATATTTTGCGCTTTTTTGTTTTGCTTCTTTTACGACACAAACAATTGTTAAGCTTAAAATTCTTTTAAAAAATGATGAAAATTACTGCTAAAAATTTTTAAAGGTTTATGTTAAAAAATGTTCACTAGTATGCAATTTTATTGGAAACTATTTACATTTTAGTGACTAATTTTAAGCAATATAGAAATAAATGTTAATATTTAAACAAGTGGGTAGATTTTGGTAAAACATCATATAGGTATAAAAATGTAGCACAGGTAGTTGAGATAAAATTTTAAATTTAAGCGGCCTGCAAACCTTTGATACAAGCAAAATTGACACGACTTTATGTTTATGCTTTGCTTCGATTTAAAAGATTCTAGTTATAAAAAATGTTAAATCATTTTATATCTTTGAGTTCAAGAAAAGTTGGAGTAGGTATAAAAATTATTATTTTTTTTAGCAATTTAGAGCAAAAAGCTTTTTCCGATTTTTCGTTGGGTTAACACGAAATGCGCAAACATTTAAACATAGGTACCTACTATTAAATTTTTGTCTACAATGTGAAACTTTTTTTGTGCTTTTATATCGTAATCATCAAATGGCAGATAATTTTTACAATCAACTTGATAAGGGCTTTTCTAAGGTTCCCTAAATACCTATACAATTTTTTTAACGTTATTTCTTTTTAAGTGAAACTATTTTTAACCAAAATTAATTAGGTATAATTTATGTATAAAAAATAAATTTAAATTTATTTAATTACGCTATTCTTCAAAATTTTTTAAATTTTATAAAAAGGCTAATTGATAATTTTACAAATAATTCAAAATTTTTAATCCTAAATTTTGCTGCAAATATTCCCAAAATGATCACAATGCAGTGAGTACATGGCCTTAAAGAGGGGAAAAACTTTCTCAACAGAATATTGTAAACAATATTTTGCGCTTTTTTTGTTTTGAGTGAAACTAGTTTTAAGCAAATTTTGTTATAATTTTTAAAAAATAAACTTAAAAAGTCCAATTAATAACGCTATTCTTCCATATTGTTAACGTTTTATAAAAATGCTAAATGAAAAATTTACAGATAAATCTAAATTTTTAATCCCAAATTTTGCTGCAAAAACTCCAAAATGAACACACAAATTCAGAGAGTACACGGCCTAAAAGAGGGGAAAAAATTTTTGTAAACAATATTTTGCCCTTTTTTGTTTTGCTTCTTTTACGACACAAACAATTGTTAAACTTATTGTACCTATTAACATCGCGCTGCGCTGCACCGTTAGTAAATTGCTTTTAAACTATTGGCACTAAAAATTGACCGCCAATGGCTTAACAAAATGTTTGATTGTTAAAGTTTAAAAGCGAACAAATGTGTATGAATGTTCAAATGTACATGCATATACATATGTATGCGACTTAAATATGTTCGTTTTTAAAACTATAAATAAAACAAGTGATTCATTAAATATTTCTTATTAAATAAAAGAAAAACTTACATAAGTTAGGTATTCCGTTAAAATTGTTGCTTTAGATTTTCGTAAAAATTAATGTTGTTGTTTTTTATTTTTGCATGTGCCGCTATCTAGATTTGTTCACACTAAATCGCTCTGTAATTTCACCATAAATAATTTATCTAAACACCGCTCTTTATTAAAGTAGAATCTATTATTTTATCACAGTTTAATTTCCGTTTTTGCCTTCACCAACTAACTGTAGGCACTTTTTTTTTATTTATTTTCGATAAAAAAAAAACTAAGTACTCGTAGGTTCCTACGGATTTTAATTTAATTATTAAAAAATATTATATTATATATGAAAATTTATCAATTTCTTTGCATTTATTAGGTACCTATGTAGATACATATTAGTTTTGAAAATGGTTTGTTTTAATTTTTTATTTAATGACACGCACCTCTCAACTAGAAATCAAATGTTGTTGTCGTTAGAAATACTCTCGCTTTACTAAAATTCTATTGCTGAAACAACAAAACCAGGGTTGCCAGTTTAGCACTTTTGGTGCTAGATATAGCACTTTTTTATTTGATTTAGCACTAAGAATTTTAAAAAAAGTGCTAAGTGCTAGTTTAGCACTTTTTTATAATTATTTAGCATTTTTAGCACTTTATATATCCCACAACTACTTAATAACTCACATAATTAATTCAAGTAAAGTATCAATTCTCTAAGTGCATCATGAAAAATCAGTACATTTATGCTACCTTTTTATACAAAAATACAAAAATGAATACCACCGAATTCTGGATTTAAGTACATAATTTTAAAAACTCCATTAATGAAAATCCCTTTATAAATTTGTCAAGCTTTGTACTTTCCCTTTTAGTTTTGCCATTTTCAAACGCAGAAGTACAGCGTTTATTTAGTTTATTGGGCTTAATAAAAAGTAAACTTAGAACTAGAATGAAAACAGAACTGTTATGTTCAATTATACTCATAAAAGAAGGCGTAAAATTAGATAACGTTTGTTGCCACACTTTAAATATATCGGACTATATTGTGAAAAAAATCGGTTTATCAGAAAAGTACCAAAATGAGTTGGTATATGAGGAAGACGAAAATGACATGATTGAAATGTTAAATAGTTGTAACAACTTAATTTAAAATATATTTATTATATAATAACATTAAAATAAGTGTTTATATTAATGTAAATTGTTTATTGTATTAATGAAAATCAATGTAACAAAACTAGCACTTTTATTTCTTATTGTAGAACAATTTAGCACTTTTTTTTTGTCGATCTAGCACTTTTAATTTGAATTCTTCTGGCAAGCCTGAACAAAACCTTTGAAAAATGTATGTATATTAAGACCCAGGGATGGTAATCATGGTACAATTGTAACTTTTTGGTACATTTTATACTTTGTTAATACCGCGGTTCTTTTTATACCCTCGTTTCTTTTTGTGCTATGAAGCAAATTTTCAATGTAAAAGTAAAAAAATTATTGCTTGTAATTGTTAAGCTGCATGTTGTATTCAAAGCATGTAGATCAAAAGATTTGTGTTTCGTGCGGCAAACCAGTAACCACTCGAAGATACATTATGTGGTTTCTATTTTGTGTTTGTTTTAACAATTACTTTGACCTAATTGAAAGACATTTTAAAATATAAGTGTAATTAATGGTAAATGCGGCACAAAAAACGTTTGCATTCTTTTAATTAAATCTTAACAACTTTTTATATATGTGCAAAAAGAAATTAAGATTCAATAGAAAACATATCTCCCCACGTTATTTAAAAAAAATCTATCGTGCAGCTTACATTTAAAATTAATTCAAACATTAGTTATCGTTTTTCCCGACGATATATAAATTTGTCATTACGTTTTTAACTTCCACAATAACCTTTAAAATATATATGTATGTATATTCTGGAACCTTATGAGAAGACTTTTCTCATACCGAAGACCCCAGATATGAAGGGGATTTGGTTGGTGTATATTTATGTCGGATATGCTTATTTTTATTTTGCTATTGAAATTTATACATATCGGTCTATAAATGACTGAGATGTGAGCAAAAACCACGACTGCCTTTAATTTTACCCATAAATCCCTTGTTCTTGTGGTTTTTTTCTGTATATCTGTAGCAAGATCAAAGTTTCGAATTTGTAACCTCTCCAAAAAATGGGCGGGATTAAAGAAGTAGGTGTGGCACTTCCCATACAAAAACTTTATAAATTTCTTTACATACATATGAAGAACGAAAAGAGCCAAAGTTTCTAAATTAGGTTATCAAAGCACAACATTTCACAAAATGTGGGCAGGATTGGAGAAGTCGGCGTGGCACAAAATAGTTTCTTATATCTTAAGAACGTTAAGAGAAATATTGTCCCAATTTGTAACACATAGTTGGGTTATTAATACACGACCTCTTTAAAGTGGGCATGGCATAACTCCGAGAAATTTATATTTAAGCTTTGGTTAAATAATTGTATGTATGATTGAAATCATTACATAAAATTTTTGAACATAAGTCGTTTCCTTTAAAAAATTTAAACACAATCAATTAATTAATCAATTTAAAATCGATATGAATAACATTTTTATGTTTCGTAAACTTTATATATGAAATGAATTATACCATTTATTTCAAAAAGGGCTTAAGTACAAAGTTTGCGGGAAACACAAAAAACTGAATATCTCTTAAGCCATTTGACACTTTGAAGCAGAGTTTTTTCTTATAATTCTTATTCTATGTTGACGTTCTAATATAAAAAACAAAAAATTATTTTAAATAATATTTAAAGTAGAAAATGGTTATTACAGTTTCCAGAGATGAGCCGTTTTCGAAAATTATTTTGGTATTATGCCCAATTTTCAGGACTAATATTAAAACACATTTATGTTTAAAATCGTTTTAAATACAAAATCCTCTTCTTCACTAAGCACTTAAATAAAACTTAATTCACCGATGTGGTACATTTAAATTCAACTTAAGTTTCCATTAGAATAACTTAGCAAGGTGGGTTCAATATGACAACAATACAACAACAGGCAAAGCAATAACATTCACCTGTGTTTTGAGACCACCTTGCAATTAAATAAACTTGTTTATGATATTTGTTTGTATTTAGTAGTGCTACCATACTTTCATCTTAATTTAATAAGACTTTTCAACTAAAACTCAAAAAATCAATCTGTATTTAAATACGATTTAAGTTTACATATATGAAAATTAACTTAATAAAGATTTAAATACTATCCTGAAAACTAGGCATTAGTGTATGCAATTTATTAAAACACACAAAAATTCAGATGATCTTTGTATAACTTTTAAATAGTATATATTTTGCATTTTAAGATTTGAAGATTCATTTAAGAGCTCCAAAATGTTAATGAAAGTACATAACATTTTCAAATAAATCGTCGTGCGGGAGTTTATGTGCTCTATCCGCCATTTTACACATTTCGAGTTAATTATGCCACTTTAGGTTTTCGACCCCAAATTTTTCAAATATGTAATCCGTTTTCGGCTTTCTCATAAATTTTATCTCAGAAACTAGATGAGAAAGCCGAAAACGGATTACATATTTGAAAAATTTGGGGTCGAAAACCTAAAGTGGCATAATTAACTCGAAATGTGTAAAATGGCGGATAGAGCACATAAACTCCCGCACGACGAAATGCTTTTTTAAAAAGGAACAATAAGAACATTTCGGTACAATACATAGTACATTCATAGAACAAAAACGAAAATATTTTATCAAGATAAACATATGAATTATAAATCTTTCTAAATATATGTGCCTGTAAATACATGTCGGTTAACCATTGCAGAATATCTTCATGAAAATTTTGGAAATCTGCAATCTGGATATCATTACCCTACGAGCAGCTGCACTTCAAAAATTTTTTAAATAAAGATGAACAGCAATTGTGTTATTATTTTAATTTTTCTCCTGAGACGGTGTTTATCATTCAGATTTCTTAAAAATGACAACATCAAAACAATTTTTTGTAACAAATTGACCACGTAGTCAAAATTTACCTCTCACAGTTAAAATTTTAAATACAAGTTCTTTTCAATTACTTACTTAAACACACATAAAATATTTTTAATAAATATGGAGATCAGGAAATCCTGAATCCCAGGATTTTTAAAAATTAAACCTGGTTGGCATCTCTAGTCTTAATTTTTAATCTCCCTCAAAGTCCATCTCTTGGCACTGCTAGTTTTTAATTAATAAATATGTTTTAGTTATTTGTATATTTCACCAACACCATTATTGTTTTTTTTTTTTTAATATATTTACAAACATAATACAAACATAATATATTTAATATATTTACAAAAATATGTACATATATACATACTACATATATACATTTGTATATACATATATATTTTATTAAACTTAAATAAATAAACACAAGAAATAAATCAAATACAGACAAGTATAGTCAAGCCAGATCATATGTATGTTAACCTACACCACTGAATTTTGTAAAGAAATTTTATAGAAAGCGCCCTGATTGGGACCTATTAACTATTTCTAACTTTGACCTAATTGAAAGACATTTTAAAATATAAGTGTAAATATTGGTAAATGCGTCACAAAAAACGTTTGCATACTTTTAGTTAAATCTTAACAACTTTTTATATATGTGCAAAAAGAAATTAAGATTCAATAGAAAACATATCTCCCCACGTTATTTAAAAAAAAATCTATCGTGCAGTTAACATTTAAAATTTATTCAAACATTAGTTATCGTTTTTCCCGACGATATATAAATTTGTCATTACGTTTTTAACTTCCACAATAACCTATAAAATATGTATGTATGTATGTATATTCTGGAACCTTATGAGAAGACTTTTCTCATACCGAAGACCCCAGATATGAAGGGGATTTGGTTGGTGTATATTTATGTCGGATATGCTTATTTTTATTTTGCTATTGAAATTTAGACAAATCGGTCTATAAATGACTGAGATGTGAGCAAAAACCACGACCACCTTTAATTTTACCCATAAAGCCCTTGTTCTTGTGGTTTTTTTTTAGTTTTTTTTCTGTATATCTGTAGCAAGATCAAAGTTTCGAATTTGTAACCTCTCCAAAAAATTGGCGGGATAAAAGAAGTAGGTGTGGCACTTCCCATACAAAAACTTTATAAATTTCTTTACATACATATGAAGAACGAAAAGAGTCAAAGTTTCTAAATTAGGTTATCAAAGCACAACATTTCACAAAATGTGGGCAGGATTGGAGAAGTCGGCGTGGCACAAAATAGTTTTTTTATATCTTAAGAACGTTAAGAGAAATATTGTCCCAATATGTAACACATAGTTGGGTTGTTAATACACGAAATTGATATTTAAGCTCTGGTTAAATAATTGTATGTATGATTGAAATCATTACATAAAATTTTTGAACATAAGTCGTTTCCTTTAAAAAATTTAAACACAATCAATTAATTAATCAATTTAAAATCGATATGAATAACATTTTTATGTTTCGTAAACTTTATATATGAAATGAATTATATCATTTATTTCAAAAAGGGCTTAAGTACAAAGTTTTCGGAAAATACAAAAAACTGAATATCTCTTAAGCCATTTGACACTTTGAAGCAGAGTTTTTTCTTAAAATTCTTATTTTCTGTTGACGTTATAATATAAAAAACAAAAAATTATTTTAAATAATATTTAAAGTAGAAAATGGTTATTGCAGGTTCCAGAGATGAGCCGTTTTCGAAAATTATTTTAGTATTATGCCCAATTTTCAGGATTAATATTAAAACACATTTATGTTTCAAATCGTTTTAAATAAAAAATCCTCTTCTTCACTAAGCACTTAAATAAAACTTTATTCACCGATGTGGTACATTTAAATTCAACTTAAGTTTCCATCAGAATAACTTAGCAAGGTGGGCTCAATATGACAACAATACAACAACAGGCAAAGCAATAACATTCACCTGTGTTTTAAGACCACATTGCAATTAAATAAACTTGTTTATGATATTTGTTTGTATTTATTAGTGCTACCATACTTTCATCTTAATTTAATAAGACTTTTAAAATAAAACTCAAAAATCAATCTGTATTTAAATACGATTTAAGTTTACATATATGAAAATTAACTTAATAAAGATTTAAATACTATCCTGAAAATTTGGCATTAGTGTATGCAATTTATTAAAACACACAAAAATTTAGATGATCTTTGTATAACTTTAAAATAGTATATATTTTGCATTTTAAGATTTGAAGATTCATTTAAGAACTCCAAAATTTTAATGAAAGTACACAACATTTTCAACAAATGCTTTTTTTAAAAAGGAACAATAAGAACATTTCGGTACAATACATAGTACATTCATAGAACAAAAACAAAAATATTTTATCAAGATAAACATATGAATTAAAAATCTTCTTCTTTCTAAATATATGTGCCTGTAAATACATGTCGGTTAACCATTGCAGAATATCTTCATGAAAATTTTGGAAATCTGCAATCTGGATATCATTACCCTACGAGCAGCTGCACTTCAAAAATTTTTTAAATAAAGATGAACAGCAATTGTGTTATTATTTTAATTTTTCTCCTGAGACGGTGTTTATCATTCAGATTTTTTAAAAATGACAACATCAAAACAATTTTTTGTAACAAATTGACCACGTAGTCAAAACTTACCTCTCACAGTTAAAATTTTAAATACAAGTTCTTTTCAATTACTTACTTAAACACACATAAAATATTTTTAATAAATATGGAGATCAGGAAATCCTGAATCCCAGGATTTTTAAAAATTAAACCTGGTTGGCATCTCTAGTCTTAATTTTTAATCTCCCTCAAAGTCCATCTCTTGGCACTGCTAGTTTTTAATTAATAAATATGTTTTAGTTATTTGTATATTTCACCAAAACCATTATTGTTTTTTTTTTTAATATATTTACAAACATAATACAAACATAATATATTTAATATATTTACAAAAATATGTACATATATACATACTACATATATATATTGTATATACATATATATTTTATTTAACTTTAAAAATAAACACAAGAAATAAATCAAATACAGACAAGTATAGTCAAGCCAGATCATATGTATGTATGTTACCCTACACTACTGAATTTTGTAAAGAAATTTTATAGAAAGCGCCCTGATTGGGACCTATTAACTATTTCTAACTATTTTTTTTGTAAAAAATTTTATTTTGTTTAAAAGTGTTTTTACTGTATCAATAATTTTGTAAGAGTATTTAAAAAAAAACAATTGCCCAATGTGCACAAAAATGGATGCGGACTCGTTACGGACCCGTTCCGGATCCGTAAAAAAGTTAGAAACGGAATCAGTGTAATCGCGATTCGACTGATCCGTTTCTACCCGTTTCGGATCCGTAAAAAACTTAGAAACGGAATCAGTGTAATCGCTAATTGAGTTTTTTTAAGAAAAGGTCATTGTGTGGACCCAGCAAAATCAGTTTTTAATAATTGAGTTTTTTTTTATGAAAAGGTCCTTGTGTGGACCCAGCAAAATGAATTTGTAATAACTTTTTTTTAAAGAATTTCTCCCGCTTGCGGATCCAAAACTGATTCCTAACGGATTCCGCTACGGATCCGTTTTATGAAAACAAACGGGTCCGTAACGGATCCCAATATGATGTTCGTAACGAGTCCGTAACGTATCCAAAAAACGGACATAAAATCCGTTTTTTCGAGAGGAATTTCTCCCGCTTGCGGATCCGTAACGGATCAGTAACGGATTCCGTTACGGATAGAAAGACACTACAACTACTTTTGAATAAAACTTAGTTATAAGGTTAAGATTCATATAAGAGATATTTGCGCAAGAAATGTTTTTCTAGATATTAATATCTATATAAAAGCTATTTGTTTAAAACGATCTTAAGAAGAAGGTTTATAATCGGCAAAACAAACTCTTATCTGATTCTTAATCTTATAACATAATTTTGTTTTGGCGGATCCATGATTTCCCATGGATCCCAAATAATGTTAACTCTCAAAAATTTGTATGTAAATACTATAGTTTAGGGCATTATATGACCAATCTTAACCGACTATACTTTCTTACATGTTTTTAATTGTATGTTTTACCTTCTTTTCAAATGAAACGTAGTGTTTAAAAAATTTTAGTTATTGTTTACAAATTAAACACAGCTGTTTTAGTTCTTTAAGAAGTACTACAACGGATTATATAATAAATAATGAGCAATATACTGTACGTAAATTTCACGTTTATTTAGGTATATGGAAGTCCTATGTTCTTTGTGAACATTTTATTTAAATATTTTATTTTACATTTTTTTGTATTCATATTGTTTTTTTAGATAAATAAAGGTAATACAGAAAAGCGTTATATAGAGCACTTGCCGATGTGAATTAAAAACGTAGTTGCTAAAAGTCTTTCTAATAAATAGGTTTTGTTTCCAAATATTTTAAAATATGCAGCATACGTGCAGCTACAACCTTTCTTGATTCTTTAAAAAAATCATTTTATTTCAAAGAACTAAAACAATGGTGCCGTCTAAAATTTGGCACAAAATAAGAAACGCATTTTCCATCTCTGTTAGAACCACTGTATTTTTTATAAAACAAACTTAAATATGTATGTTTGTATGTAGTTTTTTACCAGCTGGCTATTAACAAATGGGCTAGTTGGAGAATAGGGAGACCAAAACAAAGAATTAAGAAAATATTTTTCTCTCTGCTCTCTTTTTGAAATTGTTTGTAAAAAAAGTAAGGCGACATTGGTGATTCTTTACAACTTTTAGCGGTAATTTTTTTTATTACTAGAACTAAGTGAAATATTCATATAAATATGGTAATATGTAATTGAAATAGCCTTATAAGATGCGCTAAACTACTTATGGCAATAAAAACTTTGAATGAATCGAACAAAATCCATGTCTGGTGTCATTTATAAGCACAATATTTAAGAAAAAAACAAATTATAAAATTTCATATTTTAACATTTTTTTTTTATTTTTCGAATTTATTCTATGAGTTACATTTCAGTTATGTATTTTATAAAGCTTTTTTGTAATAGTTCTATTCCTTAAATTTTTAGGAATGACTTTTATACACTACCAGACTATTATATTGTATTTTTTTATTAATATAATATAAAAAAAAAATGTTGAATATAATATAAAGTAACCTACAAAAGGAGATAATTCCCAGTTTCTATTTCATATTTTATTTAACTTAAATCTTATACAATTGAACTTCTATAACTCGAAACTCTATTATCCCGACAAAAAAGTTCGACTTACAGAAACTTTAAGTTAGAGAATTTTATAATAAATGCACAACAAAAAATTAAATTCGTTCGGAATAAATGTTGTTTCGTACAAATGCATACATATGTACATATTTAAAGATTTCATTTAATGAAATATTGTGTGTTTTGATAAGTGTTTACATGCAAAATTTGAAAAACTTAGAATTATTGAATTTAGATTTATTAAATTTTATTTAACTAAAGATAAATGTCATATTTAAAATGCTAATTGGTTTTAAATAAAACAAAAATTTAAGATGGCAAATAATTTTTGGAAAAAAATACGACTTGTGGAAGTGTGGCTACGCATAGGGCAAATTCTTTACTTTACTTTAAGTTATAGAAACAAAATCATGTGAATTGGCCTGTCTACCGCTACTGCCAAGAGATTCCCTCCGACTGAAAGAATTTTTAACTTACAGAAGTTCGACTTATAGAAGTTGAACTGTATGTAAAATAAAGATGGCCGTTATCTTAACCGACATATGTCAATATTTTTATTTTGGATACGACTTGGACTTTTAAATCGGAGTCAGTGTTGCCGTTAGGATACGAAAGATACATTTTTCATATCTTTTGACTACTTCAAGTATCATGTATAATCCTGACATTTTTCGTATCTTTTGAATCTGTACGCAAAATGTACAGAAACAAAACATTCGAGAATTTTGAGCAAACAAGCAGCCAAGGGGCATTAACTAAAATGTGATGTCAACTCTACAACAACACTGCTTCTGTGGTCGGATTGTCAAAAATATTGCTAGTAAAAAAAGGTTAGTTTACATAAAAAACTAGTTTGCATACACACTTTGACAAGTCGACCACAGAAAAAAAACACCATATGTTGACTTGACCCCAACTTCTAGTGAATTCGCCTTGATAGCAGCTTCAATAATGGTGAAAAAAAACATTAAGGGGTTGCAATATACGATCCACCAAAATCGATAATGACTAGTAGTGCGAAGTTGTTCTGAGGAAATATGAAAATCTTTTTTATTTTCAGGAAATTTATATGAACTTTTCAATATAATCGCCTTAGTACAAACGCCTTAACTCGTATATTAATTTTTACAGAAATGAATTTGTTTTGATAACATCCAAAGATAATTACATATAATTTATTTTAAAGTTTGCTTACTGTATTTTTGAAAAACTACATATGTACATAATATTTATGACTTAAATAAATATAAAAATTAATTTATACGAAATCATTTTCTTTACAATATTAATTTAAATATGAAATAAAAATGTTATGTTAATAAATGTTAAACGTTAAAAATGGATTTTCAAATTTTTTTCAAAACGTATCTTTTTGGGGAAAAGTGTATCTTTTTGGAAACTAAAATGTATCTTTCTCGAAATTTCACTGGCAACACTGATCGGAGTCTTAAAATAACCCATATAATTACATACATATTCATACCTATAAACCTGCGATGGGTTTTTGGTCCAAGGTTTTTTTTACTCATAACGTAAAATATCTCCGATTTTTGTTATAAACAAGTCTTTCAAAACAGAAATTATTTAAAGCTTTTTTACACTGTTATACTTTGTTTCATTTCGAAAACTCAGGTTATATGAAAATGACAAATATTACAACAAAAAACATTTTACATCCCATACGACCTCATCGTTTTTTGAAATTTTTCGAAACAATAATACTTTTCGTTTGATCCTGGTTTGAATTTTAACGAAAGCATGTTCATGTGTCATACTGTGAATACAAACTGTAATGTTAAATTAAATTCGAGATTATTAGATTTACTTATTAGATTTCTATCTTAAAAAGTATTATGGCAAATGTACATAAGGCTTGTGTGATAGTACGCTTAAAGGCCGTTATACACTATCCCACAAAGTCTTAGTAATTTACGAAAATGTGTGTTGCCATTAGGAACGAAAGACACATTTTTCGTATCTTTTGACTACTTCAGGTATCATGACCAGCGTTGCCACGACCAAAAAAATTTTGTAACCAAAATGTAAAAATAAAGTAACCAAAAGCGAAAAAAAGTAACCAAAATTATTTTGTATCAAAAGTACTATTTTGTTCGCACTTCAGTTTAAAAATATGTCTAAAGAAGAAATTGTGTTTGTTTGTATCTTGTAGGCTCATTAGCCGCTGGACCGATTTCGGGAAAGAACAATAGGATATACAATTTTTCGAAATTTTTAGTGGAAGTGGCACTTCCTATACAAAGTTTAAACTTATTTTCGTCATTTTTAAAAATTTTATGAGCTATAGCTTTCTGTTAAAGCTTAAGATTCACAAGGTGCACAATACCACACACAATTTTTAAAGGTCAAAAATGCGGAGCGGGTAGTTCTTGCTCCAAAACAAAAAATTGGTTATTTTTGTGTTGGAAAAAAGTAACCAAAATGGAAAAAAAGTACACAGGTACACATTGAGAAAAAAAGTAACCAGTTTTGGTTAAAAGTAACCAAAACGGCAACGCTGATCATGACATGTTTCGATCGCAACCACTCGATCTCCTCAGATGGATTTGCCGTTTTACACTCGCAGCCATCGACGACTGCTGACGTCAATAGTCAAACTGTTATGTTAATAAATATTAATCGTTAAAAATGGATTTTCCAATTTTTTTTAAAACGTATCTTTTTGGAAACTAAAATGTATCTTTCTCGAAATTTCACTGGAAACACTGGTTGTAGACTGCATGTAAAGAGATTATCGATGAAATAAACGTTATTAATAATTTTACACAATCTTGAGAGAGCAAACAGACCGTCTTCTATATACTAAGGTATAATATACTGTTACATACTTATACATACGTATGTATCAAGGCGACTTGAGTATAAGGTGGGGTCAAGTCAACATATGGTGATTTTTTTCGGTGGTCGACTTGTCAAAGTTTGTATACAAACTAGTTTTTTATGTAAACAAACCTATTTTTTTACTAGCAATATTTTTGACAACCCGACCACAGAAGCATTGTAGTTGTAGAGTTGACCTCACCTTCTAGTCAATTCGCCTTGGTATGTATATTAAAATTTTTTAATCTACTTACATATATCACTTTTGATAAAAATAAAAAAATAATAAACTTTCCAACTCTTTCCTTAAACAGATGACAACACTTTATCCTTAAAACAACAACTATTAAAAAACAGAGAAAAAAACTAACGGTAAAAGGATAATTAAAAATTTTATATAGTATTCTATCAGTATTGCCAGATGGGGGATATGTTCCGAGATTGGAGATTTGAACATTATTTTGGGGACAGATATTCGTGAGAGGGGATTTTGGCAAAATATGGGATACCTATAACATATTCTTGATGTACATAAATTATTATTACAAAAAAATCTCCATTTATGTTTTTTATGCAAGGGAAATCATAGGAATTTTATATAAATAAATATGTAAAAAAAGTATTCAAGATATTGATCTAACCCTTTTCCCTTTTCTCTAAAAAAATTATGTAAGACTTTTGCAATTATAAATGATTTTGAACTGTTAGTTTTACTGCTATTTGGGGTGAAGAATTAAAATGATCGATTTTTGATCGATTTTAGTTTTGATGGTGTCAAATAAATAAACTTTTTGCTGATTTTGAGTAAGTTTTTTCTTTATTTTCTTTTAAAACTTTTAGTACCGTTTTTCAGTTTTTTGCACGTCTTTTTTGCTCTCTGTTTAAAGTTCAAGACTTTTGGGAAAATTGTAAACAACATTTTGAAATGATGCTAAAATACACGGATTGTCAATAAGTTTCTCCACAAATGCTTTTCATAGACCTAGATATTACACTACCAAATTTCGTAAGGACCGGTCCATATTTTAGTATCGATAGTTGTATTTTTGGCTGACTTTTGATCGATAATTATTTTTTTATCGGCGATTGCTCGCCAAATGTGTCAATTTTTTAGCTTGTTCGTCATTTCATTCTTAACAATATTCTTAAGAAAATTTTGTGATTTCAGATAAAAAATGTAGTGACGATGGTTAAAATAACATTGCAAACCTGCAGTCGGAAGAACGTCTTAAATTAAATAATTTAATATTTGGTATTAAGATTTTAATATGGGGATACATAAAAATTTTAATTTAGGAACATGAGCGAAATTTTGCCTGGCAACACTATATACTATGTACATGTGGATAAATCAATATTTAAAAATGAACAACATATGTACATACATAAGTATGTATAAAAAAAGAAAAACCTTAAATGAGGTCACTAAAAACGAAATGGCATTCAAATACAAACAAGGATTTATATTAGATACAATTTCACGGAAAGGATTTGAGAACTTCAATGTGTTCGAGAATTAAAACACATGTTTGTAGACATTACGAAATTAAAAGTTTTATGAAAAATTCAATAGAACAGGTCGATGATCTATTGAAATTTTAATAGGAAATTTTTTTTGTCCTTCTTCTTAAAAACATGCAACATGTTTACAATATAGTACATACATACGTATTGATTTTTCTCTAGTTTTTATGAAATTGAAAATATGTTGTCCTTTTTCGAGAAAAAAAAAACAACAAATTGATAGGTGAAGTTTTATTAACATTAAAGCTTTGTTTATCTGCTGTGTTATTGAAAAAGATTTATCTGCATGTTTTAGTGTCAAATATAAATCTTAAAATTCTTAAAAAGAAAGAATGCATACCATTAAATTCCTTAATAATAGGTTTAAGTTCTTCAGGTTTTGTTTATATAAATGTTTTGTTAGTTAGGGCGTTTTGCGTTTTGGGTAACGATACGGATTTGTATTGTCAGTTTGTTTTTCTTTAAATAAATGCATATATGTATTGTTTTTTAAAGCATTTGAAGCATGTTTTGTGCGCATACTCTTCAATAATAAGTGCATTATTTCTTTATTTTTTTGTTTCTTCTCCCTGCCGTTATTTGTTAGTAATTTTTTGGATAAAAATTATAATTAATAAAAATAATTAATAAAAAAGAGTAAAAATTTAATAGATGTCGTTTTTTTAAATGAAAGGTCGAACCAAACTAACAGGTTTTCCAATAAGGACTTGACAACTCTTTTTTAAATAAAATGCAAACCATTTGAGATATTTCCAAAACTTTATGACCGACTTAAAATCAGCGTTTAAAAAACTGCAGTCAAAGTAGAAAAACTGCAATTTCTTCCACTTCTTAATTTGTCATTGGCCATAAAAAAACTGTTGCTTTCACTTCTGATTCATTAAATGTAAACAGTCGCTGTCAAACCAACTCAAAAAGCGAAAAATTGTAAACAAATATTCGGTTTTTGTTCGGCAGTTTTTGGTTTCGACTGCAGTTTTTTAAACCCTGCTTGAAATACAATCAAAACATTTATGAATGGAACTCGACTTCGTTCATATGGCCACCGGTGGCCAACCGATTTTTGAATGGGCCACCCAATTTTCCGATGACTCGTCTACAAAGAAGAAAGTATAGAGGCGTTAAATCGCACGAACAGGGCGGTCAATTGACTTACCAAACCTCTACAGCAAAACAAGTTGTTTTGCTCAAAGTGGAAGAAACATACGTTTCCACTTACATGTTTTGGACGGCAAAACTAGTTTTGCAGCTAAACAAGTATTTTGCTACTTGTTTTCCCACACATTTTTCATATCCAAAAAACTCAAATAAAAACTTGCTTTGCTCCAAAACATGTCGAAAATCATCCATTATTGGTGATTGACAATTTCGAAATAAGTGACATATTTACCAAAATAACCAGACTTATTAAAGAGGTTTATGCAACTCTCTAGCAGATTTATTTGTTTGCAGCGTAAAAGCGAAAGCGAGCAGCTTGCCGGTTAATAGATTTAACCGGTTAATATAGGCCCGGAAAGTCGAGGTTCAACTGTATATGTCAAATTTATTCTATGAAGCACTCTAGGCTCAATTGCATTACTTTTAACATTATATATGTATGTATATGGGCGATGTCTTCTGATTGGGATGTAATTTGCACGAAGGTTAGTCCTATTGGATAGTAGTTTTCATCAAGATCGGTCAAGAACTCTCTACTTATTACCAGGGCAAGTTTAAAATGGCACGAAAAATGGATAATAATGGCTGGCAAAATGGCACGAAAAAGTAAAAAAAATGGCACAAAATGGCAAAAATTGCAACAAAAAAACATGTTGTTATTTAAGAAACATTTATTTTAATAAGTTTTGATTGCATAGTACAATAACATGTTTCTTCAAATTGTCAAAAATAAATGAGCAGCTGTTGTCAACATCGCAAGATGTAACTGGAGCATATTTGAACTTCAGATGGAGAAAGGTTGTCAACAAATTCGTCCGTCTCACTTTCATTTAAATATGTAGTTATATGCCATTTCTTATTGTCATTAAAGCTTGTAATCCGTTATTACGATCTAAAGCTTCGTACAGACGATGGTCAGATCTTACAATGTTGTCATTTTTCTGACAATGGTGCCATTGTCAGATGCATTAATTTAACACATCTGCCAAATGAAAATAGCGTACAATGTTCACACAGTTGCAAACGTTTTTAGTCAATTTTAATGACAACATTGTAAGATCTGACCACCGTCTGTACGAAGCTTAAGACCTTTTAAACTGATCGACAAAGTGTTTTTTACTGTAATCTGTAATATTTTCCATAACACGGGCTAAGCTTTCATTTATAGAAAGCCCTTTTGTTTGTAATTCAAGAGAATGGAGCAGATGCATTGAAAGTGCTCATTTATGCACACTTGGTATTTTTTACGTCTGATTTTTGCAACATTTATTTAGCATTTCGAATAGATTCTGCCTCATATTCGCTAAGCTTATTTAAAATTTCGGAGATTTCTTTAAAATTGTCGCAATAATATATTGCAGATTCAATCCACGTTCCCAATCGAGTGACACAAGGAGATGGAGGTTTTTTTAAGTTCGGAAACATTGATTTTAAAAGATTGTTACGAGAAGGGGCCTGTAAATTACAAAATAACACAGTGACCTTGTACATATGTGCTAGAGGTATGCTTTGAATAACTCACTCAAAGTGCACAACATTTATTAAAATAAAAAACATTCAAAAAGACAAGAAGAGAGTAAGCCGTATACAAAAATAAAAGTGAATAAATTGAATAAAAAACTTGTTTACTGTAAACAGTGATGCCAACTTTTTGAGAGCAAAAAGCACTTTAAAATTTTAAAAAAGCACTAAAAAGCACTATTTTGAACATAAAAAAGGGTAAAAAAGCACTAAACCATTTTTACAATTTAATTAAACACAAAACAAGTTGCCTTCGGCTGTGCCGAATATTAAATACCTCCAAAATTTTAAAAAAGGCGACGGCGTAGATGGGGGACCATTTTCATTAAAAATTAAATAATAAATATATTTACATTTGTATATAAAAATTTTTAAATGTATTATTATTATCTTCAATAAAAAATAGTATTATCCAAATCATTTGGATTTTGAATTGGCCATAACAGTTTAAAAGTAATACAGTGCGAGTTCGATTTTCGTAGCTCGAAAAAATACGGATTCCGGCTGCATGTTTTAAACTTTTTAATACGTTTTTTATACATGACTCAAAATCGTTGTTTATTTTTCCATTTACAATTCTTAATATTTTTCAAGCCATTTTCTATTTTTGAAACAGTGTCTACATCTTTAAAAAAATGTTTACCGAAAACAAATACATCGTTTTTATTACGATTACTAAATATGCTCTCAACGCTTAAAAGTGCAACGTTTTGTAAAATTTCCAAATTGCTAGGAAGCCTAGCTCAAACCTCGTAAATAAAGTTTTTGGTAAAACGAATGCAACTTTCTTTTATCACTTTTTTTTATCATTTGAAATCTTAAAATCTTTACAGGCTTTCTCAAAATTGTACTCCAAATAGCTAATCTCATCTAAATCATCCTCTATATAACCGAAGTTTTAAAAAATGGTAAAAAAAAAATACAAATTTTAAAAAGCATTAAAGGCATTTGAGGCATTAAAAAGCACCATAAATAGTGCCAAAAGCACTAAGTTGGCATCACTGATGATGCTTGAGAAAAGTCTAGAAGAGTTTGCGAATACTACTCAAAACATAAATGCAAATAATACGCAGTTGGTTAAAAAAGTATTAGCTGTGTTTACAGAATAGTAACAAAATGGTTCAGTGCCAAAATTATATGTAGAAAGGCACTTAAAAGCACTGTGAGAAATTGTTAAAAGCACTATAAATACCCGCTTTTCAAAAACGGGTGTTTAACAAAATTTCGGGTATTGCATAAGCAAAAAAGCACCAAAAAATACCCGAAAGGCACCAAAATGGCAACGCTGACTGTAAATGAATTTGAGAGTCATTCATAAATAACAAAACATTGGAGAGAGAGCAAGTTTACAAAAAACATTCGAATAATTTTTGAATTATGGAATGTGCATACATTTATTTGAATACATTGACATAATATGTGTGTAAGCTTGTGGCTTCCCAGCTGGAAAACTCAGAAGACCTTCTTACTTCAGGCCTTTTTAAAGGCCTGCTTAAAAGATTTTTTGATTCAATTACTATTCTTACCTAACTGCTAAAGAAGGCCCCATAGAAGGCCTCGGCTCTTTCGTATAAAAGCTTAGATACACCTTCCACACTCGCTTCTTTGAGAACAGAGTAGAGAAGGAGTAACATTTTTTGTATTGTTTTTTTGCACAAGCAAAAGCAAAATCAATTTTTTTTTGGTCCCGTTACCCTTCTTATGTACCTGTTGAAGAAGCGAGAGCGGAAGGCATTCTCCGCAATGACAACTTGTGCAAAAAAGATATGAGTATGGAATGGAGCAAAAAGGCCTTGTACATCCAAAAGAAGGGGTACAGAGGCCTTCTAGAAGGCCTCCCTACTCCTTTTTTCCGCTGGGTTATTTTATTTATAAGAGTTAAGTCTGGGTACACACTTTGAAAGTTTTCTTTCAGAAAGTCTGTGTTTATTGGTGAGAGGGGAGAGAAGAATAGCCTGTTCTCTTCCTCTCTTACCTATAAAGTCTGACTTTCTGAAAGAAAACGTTCAAAGTGTAAACCCAGACTAAGCTTACACATACATAAATAATGTGTAGGCACAGATATTTTATATTCAAATTATATTTGAATATTTAACTCATTTGACTTGAGTTGACTGAACTGAATGAGTTTTTATTTGTTTTGTGTTTGTTTATTCTTTCATTTTGATTGTGTGCTTGACTCATTGCAGTTAAAAAACAAATGAGTGTGTTGAAATTGCTTTTTATTTATTCTTGCAGACCTCTTATATGTAGGGTAAGTGTTCCAGTAGTCGGCACTTTAACTTTTTTTGTCTTTTTCAAGCTGGTCCCCTTAATAATAAGTAAATGCTGTGGAGAAGATATTTAGTTATTGCAATTCTGTTATTGGTGTTTTTAAGACATACTTAACTTTTTCAAAAATAAAATATTAAGTTATTAGTAATTAGCATGCTTTTCAAAAATCATGGCTTTTCCCTGTAGTCGGCATGTGTGTTCCTAAGCTCGGCATAAGACGATCTTATTGGCATTGAAATTTTTTTTTTAAGAAAAAGTAACACCATATAAGATTTAAAAGTACTTTTATTTAAAATTCAATAAAATAATAAGCTTATAAAGGTACGAGATCGTTTTTTTTCAATGGTTTATAATAAAATAATAAAAACTAAAAAATAAATATAAATATAACAAATATACATATGTAGGTAATGTAAAACTAAGGACACTTATTCGGTATTTTTTTCAATCCCTTAAACTAATTATAACTCTTATAATAAATTAAAAATAAAAAAGAATTCAATTCATAGGAACATACAAAACTGAGATCATTAAATCGTTACGGCTTGAAAGTTTCAAAAAGTTTAAATATTATATATTTTCAGTCTGCTTGGTTTTACATGCTTCGCACACAAAATCCATTACTACAACATCCTCGTATTTCAATTCTTTGAAACAAGTGCATCATGTGAAACCATTTGGGGCAACTATCACATCCTATGTTTTTTAAAGCGTCATCCTCAGCATCACTATCCAAATCTTCTTCACATGTGCTACAAAGTTGCTTTTTCCCTTTTTTACGTTTTTGGGCTTGTTTTCCTTTTCCAGTTTTCTTTTTTCGCGCTCAAGTTTTCTTCTCTTTATTGCCTCAGCTTTGGCACTTTTTTCGTCTTTTTTTGATTGTACATGTCTCCTCCATGCAAGAGCAGATATTGCACTTGGAGCCTTGGGTTTTGAAGCAAATCTTGACGATTTTGACAACTTTGGAAAGTACAAATGTTTTTCAAATGTTGGTGACATGGAAATCGCTTGCGTTCCGGTTAGAGTAGTGCCTATAGAATTTAAGTAATGAAAAAATTTATACCTACATACCTGGTAAACATCATAAATTAAATAGAATTTTTTAGTTACCGGAATTTGGGGAATTGCTTAAGGAATTCAATATGTTATTTTGTAGGCTTTATTGATGAGGTAGGAGAAAGGCAGTCTATAGTTGATTCAAACATTTGGACATTGTTTAAAAGAGCAGCTGGGATTGGGCTTGAGCTGTTTATGGGTAAAAAGGAATTATTTCTAGCATTTGTTGGAGATAAACTTCTAGGAGGCTCTGACGCTGTAGTTGGTTATTGTATATTACTTGTTTATAGTTGCAAAATTCCTTCTTCATTAATTATGTACGTTCCGGACTGAATTGTGACATCTCCTAAAATTTCAACCGTTTGGTCATTTTCTTTATCCTTTATCAAACGGATTTCTTCAACAATAACATCAGAATCGATGCCACGTTCGCGCAATTTTAAAGCTATTTTATTAATTACGTCGATAGCTACATCCAAATCCGTTGCCTTATGTGTTGAATCGGTTTCGTGTTGCTCCTTGGCCAATAAATCTGAATGATTTTGAACGCATTTGGTGTAATCAACGTTCTTTGGATTAAATGGGAATAATCCACACTTCCTAAATCCATTTTTGATTGTGTCTTTCAGACCACGACTAGATAGAACCGTACTGAGTAATGGACAAAACGTTAATTTAGAAATAACTTTGTTGCAATTTTCCGGTTTCAATTGCCATTCCCTCACCGTTTTCTTCCATTCCGATTTTAACGGTTTAAATACACTAACATCAGCAGGTTGCATTATGTGAGTGGTGTTTGGAGGAAGCGCATACAGAATAATACCGTTATCCTCACAAAATTTACTTAATTCCAACGTCATATGGGATTTATGACCATCAACAAACAAAAGGATTGGTCTCTTAACATAATGGTGATTAAGCCAACTATGAACCCCATTGGCAAAATATTCGAAAAAAGTTTCGCTAACCATCCATCCAGTTTCCGATTTACCTTAAAAACAAATTCTCCGGTACACTATTTATTACGTCTTTAGGTGGTCGCACGTCCGGAAACACAACCATTGTAACGATTGTCTGACCACATGCTGAGAAAACCAACAGCACTGTAATTGTTTCTTTTTCATTGCCTTTTTGGATATTGTAAACGTTTTTATATCCCTTTGGTGCCAGGACTTTTCCGGTTTTAGGACACAAACTGAAACTGGTCTCATCACCATTAAATATACGCTGTGTCCAAAACGTGCTGTTCATCTAGGAAGTTCTTTAAATCTTCGAACCATTTTTGTATATATTCTTTCATTATCACGGCCCTCCTTTAGTAATACCTTCCGCTTCTCTTAGGCTAATGCTGGGATTCCTCTTCAAAAACCCCAAATACCACTTCCTACCAGGATGACCATTTAAAAATGGTGTGGGTCGTTGATCTTTTTTGATAATTGCTTGAACGGTGTTACGCAAATCTTCAACTTTTAACGGAAATCCGCATCGTGCGAGATCTTCGCACCATTTTACAAGTCGTTGCTCTTCTGCCTCTAATAAAATAGTATGTGGACCCATTTTTCTGGCTTCATCAGCAACACGGCCATGAATTCGGTCTTGTATTGTTGAACGCGGTACGCCATATTTTTTGCTTGCACCCGATATTGAAGATGTGCCTTCTCTGATTTCTATTAAAGCACTTTTCAAGGATTCTTCAGAATATTGGTGCATGGCTCTTTTTGCTTTGGTGGACATATTTAAAATATTTTTTCTGAAATGCCAAGAAGTACCTATTATCTCTACTGAATCACTAAATGTTATCCTGTTTTGGGATTTCCAGTAATATTAATGCAAAGGAGCTGCTGCCGACTTCAGATCACTAATTTCCTATGCTCGGCAGGTCTTACTGTTATCCAGGGTTTAAAAAACTACAGTCAAAATGAAAAAATTGCTTTTTCTTCCACTTTTTGATTTTTCATTGAACAAAAATAAACCGTTGCTTTTACTTCTGATTCATTAAATGAAAACAGTCGCAGTGAAGGCAAAAGCAAAAAACGAAATGTTGTACACAACAAAGAACATTGGCAGTCGTCATGTTAGAAAGTGTTTGGTTTGACAGATTGAAACTTTTAATAAATCCCGAAGTTAACGAAGATGGGACGTTGTGTTCATTGTATATATGTATATGAAAGCGATGATGTTATTTACAGTTTTATTTAATTTCAAAAAATTAAAAAGATTTGTTAAGCTTAAAAATAATAAATATATACTTATGTACATATTTATGTTTTTATGAACGCATGTATTATTAAAAAAAATATGGAAAATAAAAACACAAACACAACGTCCCATCTTCGATTATTACGGGATTTTTTAAAAGTTTTGGTCTGTCAAACCAAACACTTCCGAACATGTCGACTGCCGATGTTCTTTGTCGTGTACAACATTTCGTGTTTTGCTTTTGCCTTCACTGCGACTGTGTTCATTTAATGAATCAGAAGTAAAGCCAACAGTTTATTTTTGTCCAGTGAAAAATGAAGATGTCGAAGTTACAGCATAATCTTATGACTTTTACTATCTCAACTGCAGCTTTTTAAACGCTGCTGTTATCAACGTAATCTATGCCGACTACTGGGTAAACTCACTTTATACTCAATTTCTTTGTAACAAGTGGCAAGACAGATTAATGTCTAATAAAATAGTCGGCACCTCCCTGCCGACTATTGGAAATCATAGAAATTTTTGTTCCTAATGTCGGCAGTAATTTAAATTGTCAAAAAATAATTCAGTTTAACACAAATACTTACTTGTTTGAGGTGGCACTAAAACTAAAAATTCACTTAAAAAACTGGCACAACCGCACGTGCTGAAAAACTGTTACTGAATGAGAACAACCACAGATTATACGCAAATTTACTCATTTCCAAGGCGAATTCATAAAGGTGGCCGCATCATGAGATAGTGTTATGCTAGCTATCTCTTTTTATTGAAAAATACTATGTATTTTGTTTTTGTAAAAAGTTAGAGTGAATGTCAAAAATATTTGTTGAAAATATGAAAAAGGAAACTTTTTTGTTTATAAAATATACACAATTGCTTTAGAAAGTAAATTTTGTTCCTCTATTGCATTTTATTGTGGCTCCACTTATTCCTTACGCATTTTTAATTTCTTTCTAATTTCTAAATTTCTGTTTTATATTCACTTTTTGTATTTTATAATATTTAAATAAGTTTTTTCCAATTTTTATTGAATTTTAAATTTGAATTAATTTTTTTCACAAAATGTAAACAAAGCTTGACATTCAGTATACACACAAAAAAAATAAACAATAAACAGATGACCCGAAAATGTCACCTTTATGAATTCGCCTTGCTCATTTCATAGAGTTAGAAAACGATATTTCCAATGAAAACTAGATCTTATTTAAATACATAACTGCCGTTATTCTTATTTATTTACATTTTAATTCAAAAGCTGCCGACTACTGGGACATGCCGACTTAAGGAACACTTACCCTACCAGGGTTTGAAAAAAAACTGTAGACTTTCGTAACGTATTTTTCTAACACACAAACTATAAATTTTTTTTTTGTGTATGTGAATGTGTACACAAACATATAGGGTACACAGCGAGAGTGAGCTGACGCACGCAAACACAGAGTATGCGTATATGTAAATATGTATGTATACTTTATATATATTTTGATATAAAATTTTCTTTGCTTTAAAAAATACGTACACGCACGTTAATAAACCCACTACGTGTTCAATAAAAAGTACAGATAAGTACGCTAAAAATACTGTACATGTACGTTAAAAGAAGTTATGTACGTTATCGTAGTGTTTGTGTGCGTCAGCTCACTCTCGCTGTGTATCGTATATTGTTTCTGCACACATTCACAAACAGAAAAATGTTTTTTTATTTATTTTGTATTCTTGTAACGAATGTGTATGTGTATTGTTCATGGCAAAATACGGTATGGTACACTTAATTGTGTACTTTACAGTTTTCTTTCGAACTCTGATATGTACATATGTTTTTAACTTACCTTAACTTAACTTAAGAAATAGCGCTTTTCAGTGCAATCCATGTGCCTGGCACGTTATGTGTAAATTTTTTGGAAATAATGTTTTTAGCGATCGGGCCACCGGCCCCATATGTGGTGCAACAATCAAAAGACTTTTGATTTTTATTGCACAAGGAAAAGAAAGTGAAATGTGTTGGCAACATTGTACATTGCTGTTTATGTTATTCCTATAGGTTATGTTCACCTTCTTATTGAATGAGAGTTGAGCCATATTTAAATTGAAACCATTGTGCGACTTATTGCATAATATAGGACAAAATGGAAATAATATGGCGAATATCATATGCAATAATATTGCAAGTGTATGGGCCGCTTTAAGTTTCTAGTAGACAAGGACGTTTCCAAAAAAAATTAGCCTAAATGCTCTGAAGATTATAAATACGTTGAGGGACGCGTTTTGAATATAATGGAATGTAAAAAAATTTTGCTGTCCATCCCCTTGATCTACTCTCGTAGAAATAAAATTAAAAATGTAGAACTATAATAAGCGCCATCTGTTGTAAATCTAATTTTGTAAAACAAAAAATAGTCGTATATAGTAGTCGAATACTCTTTTGTAATAAAAAAAATTTACCCGGTATTCGGCAACAATTACGAACGTCAAATCAAAACAGAAAAAATCAACAACAATTGTCAAATTCGTTTTTGCCCCATTGAGGGAGGTGTTGAATAATTTTTTTGTGTCTTCAATTAATTTAGACCTTAAACCACAAATCAAGATTAAAATAACTTAAAATGTAATAAAATTACAAAACCAGTTGAACAGTTTTAAATAAATTTAATTTATTATAAAAAGCTAAAAACCAAAAGTTTGTAAAACAATCTTTAAAGTAACAAAATTATCAAGCAAAGTGTTAAAATAGAAAAGTAAAATACAAGTATTTGGATATATGTGTGTATGTGTTCTAAAAGGAAAAACAACAACACACACAGAACTTTAAAATAGAAAAATCCGAAACAAGATAAGTAATTGGGCGAAGGAGTAAATAGTTTCTATAGAGATTAGAAAAATACATTTTATTCTTTTTCAAACGTAAAGAAGTTTTATTAAAATTCACAAATCCAGCACATGGAAATTTTGATTTGAAAAAAATTATTAAATAATTATTTGAAAAAGCAGTATAAGTTTACAAAAATGTCTTCTGCTGTGGACATACAAATTGTGTCAGCTCCTAATCTGGCCAAAATTGAAAACTATTTAAAAGATGCCTCTTATCGGGAAACCATCGAATACAGTGCCAACTTCAACACACGTCTGTGTATTGAAAGGCGTCTCCGTTTACCGTTTCTTGACCCTCAAACGGGGGTGGCACAAAATCATTCCCATTTGTTTTTGGACAAGAAACAGCGTATGCCTGGTTTTAGGCAGGGACAAATCTATACGTATCCGGCAACACGTTGGCGTAAGAGTAGACGTCAATATTTAAACAAAATGTACAAGTGAGCAATAACGATATTTTTTTGTAATATTTTTTGTTTTCTTATTTCAGCTTATTTGCTAGCACAGTGGGCCTAAGAATTTTATTGTTAAAGCCACCATTGCATTATCCAACATATTTTTAAGTCTTCCCTCTTTAGTAGATGTCACTTCGTTAAAAGTTTTAAGATTTTTATTAAAAAAAGCGAGTAATAACGAATCAATTGCGAAATAGTGAACGTCTAAGATCTTAAAGAGGGCCTAATTCGGTTCGGTTCGGTTCACGTTTTAAAATATTGTTTCTTTGTCTCATTTTCTGTTTTCAAGTTCATATGCAGGGAAACCTACGGGACTAATTTTGGCAGTCGTGTCGAATACTTTTTCTCGATTAGCGAGTAATTTTATTTTTTAATCTTTCAGTCGATAATAAAAAAACGAACATATTTTTTTAGTGTTGAGAAAACTCAAATAAATGGTTTAAAACACTGAAAAAATAATATCGATTCGTATCGACTGAAAGAATTAGAAATAAAACTGCTTTCGAATCGAAAAAGTATTCGATCACGACCGCTAGAATTAGCCCCCAGAAATATTTGAGGGGTACCTTGGCACTTACCTTTCTGATATATCGAAAACCAGAATATCATTGCTATATGACAGCGTTCCTATATTCGTGGTCATGAAAATGAAAAGACTTGGGAACTTTGTAATGACATATATGTTTATGTCAGTTAAATAATTCAAACCTTTAAAAATGTATTGGCCACTATAAAAAAATATGTCTAAGCATCGCTTTATTTTGTGTTTTTAATAGCCAAAATGCTTCTCTTAACTCTTACAGATTTCCAGATCGTCCTTTTCAGGCTTTACGCAAAGACCATGAGGCTTTGGTTGCTAGCACTACGGGCTCGGGAGCTGCTGGCACCGCTTCACCGACTGTTTCCACAGGGCTGCAACAAGATCCTGACTTAAATAGTTCTCTAATGGAAGAATCCTCTTCTTTGGGGGCGGCAGGTGGTGATACATCTGATAGTAAGGACAGCCAACAGCAACCGCAGCATCAACAACAGCCAGCAAATCCACAACAACAATTAAAAGAAGACCTGCCTAAAGAATGGTTTTACGATGAGATTGATATTAACGATAACGATTCATTAGAAGAACCAAAATCACCTGCCGACGATGAATATGATTACGATCCTCGTTATGGCACGAAAAAAAGGAGAAAGCGTGGTCGTGCCAAAAAGGTTTTAGCACCAGGAGAAAGCGCAGGACCGGGTCCTGGACGGCGTCGTGGCACAGGTGCCCCCCGTGGACGTCCGTCTGCAAGTGCTGTAGCAGCAGCTTCTTTTGCTGATACTTCACTTTCAGGCTTAGATTCTACAGATGGTTCGATTACTGCTGGATCTACAGATGTCACAGCTACACCCACTACAACAACTACCACCGGTAGACGCGCTCGTGGCACTGGCACACGTGGCAGACGCCGTACTAAGGCGGGCAATGCCAGCAATTGTAATCCTCCAAGCCCTGGTAATGCAGAACCTCCCTCCTTTGAATCTGCAGCCGCTGCTGTAGGTGTTATTGACACCTTACAGCCAGTGGTGGATGATCATAGTGCTGATTTACGTAATTATCGTAAATATTTGTAAGTTTTTTCTCTCTACTTTGATTTGAAAAAAATTTATTTGAATTCAGTTTGGTTTTATTTGTTTTTTAATTGTTAACTTTTAAATGAAATTATTTTTAAATGATTTATTATTTTATGCTTGAACAAATAATTGTTATAAATAGTTATGCCGTTTTTTTTTTTTTATTTTATTTTTTATATAAACCAAAAATTTACAGAAATTTTCTAAAAAAAATATTGATTGTTTTCGAAATATGAGAGTAATTGTTTTTCAATATAAAACTGGGCTTAAATTTTAAAAATATTTTCCAGGATTGTTTAGAAAATGTATTTTATGAATGGAAACTTTAAGCTTCATTAGCTTTCACGGTAAAACACAGAAAGTTCCATTATCTCGTGACTGTCTGTGACAGAAAATCAACGTTTTCAAATCTTCGGTTAAGTTTCTAATTAGGTCTGAGCACTTCTTCACACTTTTATCTTCGGAATTGAACACAAGAAGAAGAGGTATTTTCGTAATGACCGACTTTGAGACAAAAACTTGAACTTGGGTTTAAAAGCTTTATTAGTTGTGGCAACAACGTTTAAAGTCGATATCGAAACGTGCTCAAAATGTACTTCGTGACTAAAAAATCTGGTCCTTTAGACCGTTCGAGATGTAACCAAATATATACATACATGTTTGGTAGAACGGAAACAAATAGACTTTGTATCTATGAATTCCCATCATTGGTTGGTGAGCTTCTTTAGAAAATTATGTGGTGGTTTTAGTGTTAATTGAAATCTCGAAGACAATTACAGCAATCGGATTTATTTATTTTTTTTTTTTTTTATTTAATTTTTCAATTTAAACTCTATGGGAATATTTTTTCCCAAAAAAAAAAACTGAAACAAATCGTTTCCTTATTTTAGTTCTAAACTAGAAAATTTGTCTCTTAACCAAAATATCAAAATATAATTAATTGAGGGTCCCTTAAAAACATTAATTTTTATTTCAACCAAAAAATATCCCAAAAAAGCTTTAATCGAAATGTTATTTCTTTAAATATAAAAACAAAAATCTCAACAAGAGCTTCTTTTCTGTTCCTCTTTCTAAACAATACAATAGAAAATTTTATTAACAATTTTATTGTTTTATTAAACATATTTTATTATTGCAAAATGTATGTATATAAATATTAAAGGTTTCATTAAAACTATTATTAAAACATTTTTTTATTTTTCAAATAATTTAAAAGATACACAATATTATATATTTTATTTATCCTGGGGTTTTTGCAAATCATAAATATTAGTTATACATTTTATAAATAATTAAATACTACATTTTTTTAATATTTATACTTATGTATGTTATTTTAAATATTATGAAAAAGAAAATTTATAAAAAAAAGAAAAACAAATACCATTTATTAAAGATTTTTAAACAATAAATCATATCTATGTATATTTCAAGTATTTTAAAATAGTTTTGTAAAATTTTTTATCTGTTCTTTACAGGTGAGTTGATACTCAACAAATTGAAGATTTAAGAAATCTCTTTTCGTTCATAAATTAAAACTTCGTTTTTAAATAATTTTATTTGAGCAAAAAAAAAAAATAGCAGATTTAAATGAGATCGGGTAATCGTTTCCTAAAGAAGTTTCGAAGCTTCGCGAAGGTTCGCTAAAGCCAAAAGTTTTATGAAAATAGAATCTCAAAGAAATAAATACTTTGAGATTCTATAAAGAAAAGGTCAAATAAAAAAACCAACTTTTATTTTTATGAAAATGTTAAAATAATTGATTTATTTTGTTTAAGCAAGTGCATATGTATACATTCTAGTGTCCGACCGCACTTTTTTTAGAACGAACCCGATATAAGTATTTGTAGCTTAAATTTCGCATTAATCTATGAAAACACGCAGTTTTAAAATATTTTCCATATTAAATTCTCTACAAACTTGTATGTTCAAAATTGTTAAACGTTCAGTTCATTTTAAAATTTTTGTTATGAATACATTTTATTGCAAATATTTTACAAAGTTTTATCGGAAATAAAAAACAAAAGAATCAAAATAAAAAAAAAAAAACAACCAAAACCGAACAAACTAAAAAGCGGTATTCGAGAGAGAAACGTTTGACTCATATTGCAAGATTTAGTTAAGAAAGAAGATAAACAGACCTGATTCTGATCATCGAGATGCAGTACGCCTAAACGAGTTTATATCTCAAAAATTATCAAAAAATTTAATCGATGTCGAGTTTTTTATAATGTCGACGACATCAAGCATAATTTACTTTGTGGAATGCAGAGCGAAAACAAGGGGCAAATTATGGCAGTCGTGATCGAATACTTTTTCCATTCGAAAGAAATTTTATTTCTTATTCTTTCTGTCCATACTGAACGGATCGTAATTATTTTTTTAGTGTTGTAAAGCATTTATTTGAGTTTTCACAACACTGAACAAATAATTACGATTCGTTCAGTTTTGACTGAAATAAAACTACTTTCGAATCGAAAAAGTATTCGATCACGACTGCCATACAGGGGTGTTCTGGAAATCGAAAACGCAAAACGCATGAATTCGAAAGTTGTTTTTAATGTCCCCTTTTACAAAGTGGCAAGTGAGAGACAGAAAGACGAAGTTTGTTGATAAGGGGGCGACGCTGTATGTGTGACACACTTTACTTTTTTCTCTCTCGCCTTCAAACTTCGTCTGTCTGCCTTTCACTTGCCACATTGTATAAGTTGACTTTTAATCTAATTTTTATAATTTTTGTTATAAAATTCTGTTTAATAGGGAAATATTTGTATAATATTTGTCAATTAAATTCTTTTACTACAGAAATCTTATTAAAAAACGACGTTTAAAGTTCTTGCGTTTTCGATTTCCACAACACCCCTGATAATTTGCCCCTGGTCAGAATATTGTACGTTTTTCAAATATAGAAAGTTTTTAAAAATAACAATCAAATGTTAACTGCCTGTTTTTTAAATAAAAATAAAAATTTTCGTTTGAAGCAAAATTAAAAAAACTCAAATATGTTTTAAGCTAGATTTACACGATTGAAATTTTCTTCAAAATTGCTCTTCAAAATGCTTCAAACTCGTGTAAACAGCAAAATTTTGAAGAAAATTTCAATCGTGTAAATCTAGCTTTAGTTTTCAATAAAAATTCCCAAAAATTTTATGTACGGTTTCTACAATACAAGTGATTGAATGTGATGAATGTGTAAAATCTTGAAGATTTTCATATAAATTTAACTACACGTGCAATCACTTGTATTGTGGAAACACCAATGTTCGAAAATAAGCAAAACATTATTTAGCGTTCGGTTCATCCACCCAGGAACGATATCTATTATTTTAGTGCTTGTGTAGACGAACTTAATACCGTTGTAACTAGTTTCAAGAAAGAGCCGAGAATTATATACAGCCCAATTATGAATAAAAATTTCCCGAAATTTTTTTCCCTTTTTCCATTTTTTGCAATTGAATTTAAATAGGAAAAATGGAAAAAAGGAAAAAAGAAAAACTCCCGGGGAATTTTTATTCATAATTGGGTTGATAGTGTTCTGCTCTTCGTTAAAAAAACAGAACAATTGTAGTGGTACTGTAGATAAACATTATTTTTTAATGTTCTATAATGTTAATACATTGATGAAGAAATGAACAAACGAAAAATTATAGCAACGACCACAGCACGAAGCTTGCTTGTGTGTTTTTAAAATTTTTTTGCTGGATCTTTGTTTTTTTCGTAAGTAGTAGTCACTGTTATCGTATGCTGATTTTTTAATTATATTTTTAGCAATCTGCATCGCTTTCTCCGCCAAACCATTGTAGGGGGAGGGGTAGCTTGTGCGATGAGAGTATTTCAGGCCGATGAAAAAATCTTAACTCATTGCTTGAAAATTGAGGTCCATTGTCTGTTGCTAAAGTGAGGGTTGTCCAAATAATAAAATATTTCTTTCAAAAACAAAATGACTTGGTTTGTTTTTGTTTCGGAAAGTTTTTTAAATTTTAGTTAGCCCGTACAGCTTTTTATAAAAACACGTTTTTCCCTTTGTTGGTCGAATGAAGCAAGTCTGTAGCACTTAATTCAAAGGCGTGACTGGGAATCTCTTTTTCACCAATTTTTAGTTTGTTGTTGAGTTGTATTGATACAATTTAGGTTGTCTTTGCTCATCTGTGGCCAGAATACAGATTCTATGGCCCTTCTGACGCACTTGGCATATCATAGATATGCCCGCTGTGAATATATATTTTAATATATGTATGTATTTGCTCTCATATTGAGAGGTATGAAGACTTTTAAAGCTAATCAAAATTGAAACAAGCCAAAGTACTGCATTCAACTGTGCCGTATCTTATATACCCTACAACATAGTATTGAAAAGCCGTAATTAGCTTATACCGTATGTGCGTTTTTGTGTGAAAATTCTGATTACGGGAGCATATTTTAATGGGCGTTAAGTAATATAATCAGGGCTGTGAAGTCGTCAAGAAATAGTGATAACTCCCACTCCGACTCCATCCGCTGAAATTTTTTAAGTACGACCCCACTCCGACTCCTACTATAACCTTGATGCTAAATGTATATGAAACTGGTCCTTAAAACTTTTTTTATTACAGTACCTTTTAAATGGTTAAATATAGCAAGAAAATGATTCTGTACATAGTTATTTACATATGAGTAGGTGAGATGCAAAACTCGTTCGATACACTTATTCGAATTTTGAGAAAATGCAAATAACATAAAGCGTAATGGAAAAAATTAGTTGAACTTTTTGATTCTGAAGTGTCATGCCGTTCTTGATTAATAACTCAAAATTTTAAAAATTCAACCAACTGAAATATATGTAGAAAAATAATAGAATTAATTTCGGAACGAACGAGTTTTGCGACAATCCATATAGGATCGAACTAGTTTTGCAAATAACCGGTTTTCGAATATTCCGAGTAGTTGCTATTTTAAAAAAACCGGTTTTTGGTTAAGCATTTTACAAATAACCGGTTTAAATTCGAATTCATAAAAATACAAAAATCAAATTAGCTTTTGTAATAAAAACTTAATTTGAATAAAAAAAATTATTAACGAAGGTAAGGAACCTAAAAAAAATATTGATATGACTTAAGGTATGTTCAGACCTAACCAATATTTGACGATAAAATCAAAAAAAAGAGTGACCTGTAAATTGATTAAACGTAAGCTTTATTTTTAACAATTTCTATTTATTTGCTAAACTTTATGTCTAAGATGATAATTGTATTTATGTATAATGTAGTTAAGAAACCATTAAATAATGTTTGCTCTAGCCAAACGCTTTGCAAAAGCAAACAATTTTTGAAGAAAACTAGTGGTTACGTGTAGGAAATCAAATATTTAATAGGTGTGAACACTGTGAACTTTGTTTTTAAAAAATTATAGGAATTAAATAAATTTATTATATGAGATATTCGCAGAAATTAAATTTAAATGAGTTAATTTGTTGGTGGCTAAGCATGTCTATCTGAATCAGTAAACTTCAGCCATATTTTTGAAAAGTTGCAAACAAAATCTCTTAGCCCAGGATTATATATTTCAAATTATTTTGTTTCAGCATTATAGAAACAATAGTAATATGAACATGCTTTTTGTATGAAATATCAGTCAATTCATCGATCATAACTTAAACCCTTCCATGAGATTGTTTGATTCCTTCAATTTTGTTTTAAGTTCTTGGTAATTTAATAAATAAAACTGAAGAATTTTTCATATCGTCGATTTTGCCGGTATGGTGTAGTTTTAAGCATGCAGATAGGCTAGATAGAACTGCTTACGAGTTTTTCATTCATTATTGGCAGCATATTTTAGTTAAGTATTTTTTGCAGTCTCTTAAAAACTACTTGGAACAGAGTCAAGTTTTTTTTTTGGCGTATATTTATGTCAAGCTTGTAGACTAATTAAAAGTGATAAATAACACGTGACATTGAAGAACCCTTGCAACTTATCAGTTCGATATGTCACATGAGATGACATCTTAACATCTTTATAAAATTATATATAATATTTAGAATACTGTCAAAGTGCTAATTACTTTTTAAGCTGAAATTTTTTTTGTAGTATTTTGAAGTTTTTTTTTTTTTTTTGACTTTTGTTACATTTTGTTTTGACATTCTTTTAAAAAGATTGTAAGTTTGCCAAATATTCAATTAGAAAAATACTTAAATTACGGGTACATTTATAACAAAAGTAAGGAAAACGTATACAAATTACACATTACTAAAATAACCGGTTTATTCGATATTCGAAAAATGGACATTTTAAAATATTCGACTTGGGCAAAACTAAAATAACCGGTTAAAACCGGTCGAATACTATTCGATCGATTTCCCTATTTGCCTACTAGGAAAATAAATCATTACCTTAGTATATTTTGGGAGGAGATAAACTACACCAATTCACATCTTTTTCAAAATATGTTTTTTATACTGTTGGAATCAGAATGTTTCCTCTATCGATATCTGAATTCCCATAAGTCCTATCAAATGAAGTTTTAGAGATAGAAAAGTTGAAAACAACACCAAGTCCAACGTAGAGGGTATCAAGTATACATAGTGCTGTTTTCCACTGAATTTGTAGGGGCAAAGAACATCAGGAGTCCTTTTTTGTAAATTGTGAAGTGAGGTCATTTATTTTTAATATAGATAAATTAAAACACTGCCATTTTTGTTTTATTTTGGTGTACTAATTACACATTACTAAAATAACCGGTTTATTCGATATTCGAAAAATGGACATTTTAAAATATTCGACTTGGGCAAAACTAAAATAACCGGTTAAAACCGGTCGAATACTATTCGATCGATTTCCCTATTTGCCCACTAGGAAAATAAATCATTAAACCTTAGTATATTTTGGGAGGAGATAAACTACACCAATTCACATCTTTTTCAAAATATGTTTTTTATACTGTTGGAATCAGAATGTTTCCTCTATCGATATCTGAATTCCCATAAGTCCTATCAAATGAAGTTTTAGAGATAGAAAAGTTGAAAACAACACCAAGTCCAACGTAGAGGGTATCAAGTATACAGAGTGCTGTTTTCCACTGAATTTGTAGGGGCAAAGAACATCAGGAGTCCTTCTTTGTAAATTGTGAAGTAAGGTCATTTATTTTTAATATAGATAAATTAAAACACTGCCATTTTTGTTTTATTTTATTTGTTTGGTCAAATATTTCGACCAACTTTGTTAATCATTCTCAGGAAAATTAAATATATTTTTATTTCAACATGCAGATGCGCCTTCTGTTGTTACTTGTAAAATTTTTATAACACATTTTCAAGAGAAAAGTATGGTAAAAAAAATTGTTGTAAGCCTTGTATTATTTTTGGGAAATTGACTTGCTGCTGTTTGTCTCAAGGGATTGAGCATTACTAATACCATCGTAGATGGTAAAGAACACCAAGTCCAATTTATTAAGTAAATATATTTCCGGTCCATAATCAATATTATTATTGTCCAAGGAAGAATAAAATTGTAAGTCTCTATTTTCGCTCCAACTTTCTCTAAAGTGAGTAGATACAAGTATTCTCAAATAATTTTTCGGTCTAATCCCCACATTGATGGGAATTATATCTGGAACAATGTAATGTATTATCATTCGCTTTGAAGGTTGGAATTTAAAATATAGTTGACTTACTGCTTTCACCACAGGAGCATCGCTACAAAAATATTTTTCAATTTACGATTTATAAAAATCATATACATACATACACTTGCTAGAAAAAGCCTGCATACAAAAGTATTTATTATATTGATTACTTTATACATATATCTGAAAATTCGCAAGAAAACCAAAATTGTTTAGTCTTATCCTATATCCCTAATCCCTATAATTACCTAAAACCAAACTTTTAATTTGAGAAAAATGTTAACTCATAGCTAGGTATTAAAATTTGAAAAAAGTGCATTTATTCAGACAGAAAAACTCTGCGTACAAAAACAAGAAATATTAATCTAGCGATTGGTTTTTAAATTTACGGCTTTCAATTCTTGTCAAATGTATATATACGCTATTATAAAATTTATTGTAATTTGTGAAATCGCTATTTTTGCAAGGAATTCAAAAAGAAAATAAATTAATCCTGCTGAAAGAAACTTATAGATTATCTCTGGAAGCAGGGGAGAACCTTTAGAGAAATTGGAGAAATGGCCTAGAGAACACACTCTTCTATCTAAAGGGTCATTAATTCTTTTAGAGAAACTGGAGGTTTTGTGTCTAAGCCACCTTCTAGACGCTCTACAATATTAACTGTGAGTGAAACGAAATATCTTATTAGCTCTGTGCAGCATGATCCAAAACTGACAGCATCCAAAGTGGACGAAAACATTCGCTTGAAGTTCATAAAAAATATATGTAATTATATTGTAAGAAAAAACTTGAAGCTAAATGAATTTTATGCTCGTATAGCACGTTATAAACCCTTAATTTCTTTAATAAACCGGCAGTGAAGAATTTGGTTCGCTAAATAACACTTCAATAAACCATTTGAAGTCTGGGAAAAAGTGATCTTTCCGGATGAGAGCAAATATGGCATTTTTGGAATTAATGGCCGTCAATTCGTTTAAAGGAAATCTGGTACAGCACTAAATAAAGTAAATTTGTGCCCTACTGTAAATCATGGTAGAGTAGGCAGTCTATTTGCAGTATATTAAATCAACAATGGACAAGAGAGCATTCCTATACAATTTAAAGGCAAACTTAAAGCAAAGCTTAAAGAAATTTTGCAAAATTAAGAGGGGAAAATATCACGTGAAGAAATCATGAAACTCGTTCTTATCATTCAAAAGGGATTGACTGCAGTCCGCAAATGAAAATTCTGTCCAACTAGATATTAATTTTGTAACAATAATGCTAATTAAATCTGAAAATAATACCTTTTAAATGGTGGACACACTTTTGTACGCAGACTTTTTCTTTCAATTTTTAACTACAATTATATCGTTTTTTGTAATTAGTTAGTATTAAGCTTGAATTTTCATTTAATAATGACATATTTTCGAAGGATGAAAAGATATTTGTTGATATTTTTTGAGTTATTGCGGCGTTGTTTTTATACATTATCTCAGAAAAATTTGGTTGTACGCAGACTTTTTCTAGTAAGTGTATGTATGTCAAAGCGAACTTGTTAACAAATTTGTATTTTTAAATTCCCTAATTCGACTCCACTTCATCAACGATACCTTGGCGCACTTCAAATAATAATAGTTTTGAAATAATAATAGTTTTGAAAATGTCTAGTGAATGGAGCGAACCACTTTTGTTACCAACTGCAATTTTATGTCACATTAAACCATAGAAAAGTACATGGTTCGATACAATCTATATATTTATGCTTATAAAGTTCTAAAAGATCTGTCAAAATCTATTATTATCTTAATTTTTTAATTTCTGAAACGAACGAGTTTTGCAACTCACCTACTCTTATGTAAAGTAGACTAAACCTTACTTTCTGACTTCAAAATTTTTAAAGCTTCTTCACAAAAAATATTTATAAAAGTGACCTTGAGCTTGAAGATTTATTGTGAAGAAAAATTATTAAAAAGTTCGAAGAAATTAAACTAAATAATTTTTTTTATTTTGAAAATATTAGAAAATTTTTTATGCTGAAAAATTTTGGAGTCGGAGTCGCAAGTTTTTGTGAGTACTTCGACTCCGACTCCGGTACAAAACCCCAATTCCGACTCCATAGCTCTGGATATAATATTTTTTGCAATATTCCTTATATTTAAGAAATATCTGCGGTTAAACGAAATTAAAAATTCTTAATTTTATTTTTTAAAACTAAGAATAATCCAAAAAATTTAATAATATTTTCGGCATAAATCTGCTTTTGTAAACAATTAGTTGCACATAATTACGGACTTTATATGCAACAATGAAATATGTACGTAAATATGTATGAATAAAATTCAAATATTTTCAAAACGGATTTGAAAACTACTTATTTCTTCTAACTTGGTAAATGGACAAACTTAAGACAAAATATTACACCTGATTGTAAAATGTTAAAAAGATTTTTTAATTTATAAAAAAAATATTTAGTCACATCATAATTTGGGCAAAAGAAAGAAACATTTTTAAACAAACATCATCATAATTTTGAATTTTATTGGCCAAAAGCCCATAAATTTATGGTTAAATTAAATTTCATATTAATCACTTAGTTGAAGGCAGGTGCGAAGGCACAATGAAGATCTTTTTTTAAAAAAATTTATTTCTCAGCATTTTCTGATATTTTTATGTTTATTTTAATTTTTTTTATTTAATTTTTTTTTTTTTTTTTTTTGTAAAAATAAACCTTTTTTTTTATTTTTTCAACTTTTAAGTTGATTCTCTGCTTGCCCTCGTACAATAAACAAATTTGTTTGCAAAGTACAATGTTTTGGATGTTGGTTGGTCTTTAAACACTCTCATTAAAATTCTTACCTACAACAACAAAATATTACTTAGTTGTGGATCCGTCTGTCTGACGCATTGGTCTTTTAGCTCGCACATACTTTTAGCAGTTGGCCTGCCTGCCAGGCATTTGAACAATCATTAAATACCGAAATTTAAAATGTAAATAAATCATAAATAACAAACTGTTCATTCTAGGTGCGATCGCAAAGAATTTTGTAAGAAAGTGTGTATCTTACAACACCGAATTTTAAACACCTATCCAAAGCACGCCTTCTCTTAATTGGAAGTCTTAAAGAAAGACTACTTTTGCGCACGCAAAGTTTACTTTGAAAATGTGCTTAAAATCGTCTTCAAAACTTGCTTTTACTTCAACACACGCATAGTTTACTTTGCCTGGGTTCACACTCTTAAAGTTTTCTTTCAGAAATTCAGACTTTATTAAAGAGAGTGGAAAGAAAGAAGTTTAGTATGTTCTCTTAATCTTCTACCAATAAACTAAGTATTTTTGAAAGAAAACATTAATACTGTAAACCTAGATTATGACAAGTTTTATGTTCTATTGTTGTTGTTCGTCAAATTAAACAGCCCTGTCGGAAAATGAGTTAGCTTAATAGCCTTTTTACACTGATCAACATCTAACATCATATGTAGATAGAATTTTTGTGTAACAAAATCATTTATTTATGCCATTTTTATTAAAAAAAATTTAAAAAATGCAAAATTCTAATTTTTCTATACACAAGAATTAGTAGCAAACTGGTTCTTAAGCACCCAATGTGGTCTAAGTGTACTAGGTTACTTCTAATAGCCCTTTCACACTTGTCAACATTTAACATCAATTTGCGAAGATGTAGGAATTTTTCCCATAAGAAATACATAGGGCTAAAAATCAAAATTTTTCAACATCTTTACAGAATGTTATAACATGTTCACACGGACAGCAATATTCGAGTTTCGTTCTCTTATTCCTGTTTCACGCCCCAAACTTGATTGAAACGGCTTGTTTCCCCATACAAAATTTTGTGAGCGAAACGGGTCGTTTCATTTTGAAACAGGCTGCGAAACAGGAAAAATGTACTATCATCTCCAATTTTGATAACATATATCGTTAGTTTATCAGAACTAGCTCTCAAACAAAATCAAAACAAAGAAAAAAACAAAGTAAAAATTGATGTTTAATAAAATAAAGTGATAATTATAATATAATAATATTAATAAAAGTATTAAATAATATATTTTTAAGTTTTATTTACTTTTTTATCTATTTAAAAAAAAATCACACTAACAACACAAAAAAAAGTGTCAAAATGAAACAAGAATGAATCGTATGAACAGCATGTTTGGCAAACTAGTTTCAGAGAGCGAAACGAGTGGTTTATATCGTCGTATGAACATAGCATTACTATCTCATTTTATTCCCTTTTACATTTTTCGATTCTTTTAGTGTCATCACTAGAAAAGTGTCAATAAATTCTATAATTATTGTGGCGTCAAAATGGAAGTTGCAAAGCAGCGTTCCATTTCTCAAGTTTTTCCTTTGTTGCAAGCCTTATTTTGCTAAAATTATTAAACAAATTAGAAATACATTTTGGTGTTATCTTTTAAAATGTTGGCACTTTTGTAGAAAAAAAGTATTTTAAAAAAATAAAAGTTTTTTTTTTCCAGAAATGGTGACATTTTTTATTGATAGTAGATGTTAGATGTTTCAAGTGTGAACGCGTATTTCACATTTTCAACATCTTCCTAGCGTTCCTCCGAAATTTATGCAAGTGTACAAAGGGTATAAAACCAATAGTTCTAGTGATTTTCTAAGCACACTCAATGTAACTTTGAGCATTAAGATGGTATAGAAAAGTTTACAGTTGAGAACTAGTGCTGGATATATTTGTACTAGTTAGGTACTAGTTCAATCTCCGGCAGGGTAGCTAATAAAAACCCGACAGGGATGCATAAACGAAGAACAAAGCAACTTTGCAAGTACATCAAGATCTGCACTCAAGCCCATACTTTTTTTTACGTCTCTCTAATAAACTCAAGAATTTGCAATGTAAGCTTTTCGTGTGTTAAAGGGATCTCAAATTGTAAGTAACATCTACTTCGTGATATGTATTAGAAAACACGACTTTTTAAATTGCAAAATATAAAACAACCAATGTTGATCATATAAAAAAGAGTAGGGTACCTTCTCAAAACGAAGTAATAAGGAAATTCGGTTTATCTGATGAGTAAAGGAAAGAGATCATATCAAGACAGAATTTACACAAAATATTGCCCTTTTAATGAAGGTGTCAAACAATTCAACTGATATCTTTATTAATATTTTATACTAAATGTCTTAATATTTTGCAATTGATAGTGACTCAACTAAACGTCATAATTTAATAAGAGTTCAAAAATTTGCAATTTTGAAATTTTTAATAAGGAAATATGTAAATAAAGGAAACTGCAAATAGTGCTCTAAAAACCGATAATATGGTACGCATAGATCCCCTGCATAGACTGTAGATCACTATAGTTATGTGTTATGGTAGAAAAAGTTGGATCTTTTAACTTTTTTTGGTACATACTAATCGGTCTTGAAAAGTGAAATTATAGCTAAATGATAATTATTATTATTATTTTTTTAATCTTAAATTAAACATGACCATGACACCAAGTCAAAGAGCTGGGATATGCCCTAAGAAGGTTGCTTCAGGAACTGCAATTTTTTTAAATATTATTTTCCGCATATGTCCGCCGCTGCTACAAGTTACATGTCCACTCTATTAGTTCAAATTTGGAACCTTTTTAATAAATCTGGCCGTGCGGCGTCAATGGTAGCTTGAATATTGGCATCAAATGGTTTAACAGCTGCTGGTTTATCGGCATAAGCCAATGACTTAACAAAGCTCCGTTGAAAGAGGCATTAAATCGCAAGAACGAATGGGCAAGTGAACAGGGCCAATGCTGAAAATAAAGTTGTCACCAAATTGATTTTGCAATAAATCGATTGTTATGCGCGCTGTATGACAAGTTGCGCCATCTTTATGGATCCAAATGTCGTTAAAGTTTCACTGATTAATTTTTGGGGAAAAAAATTTAGGCAGCTCCTTGCCCAGTTCGAAACAGCGTGTAAACCGCTTTAAGCAGTAAATTTTAATGGATATAATGGTGATTCGTAAACAGCTTGAGGACAGTCTTGGCTACAAATACTACAATTTTGCTTATTGACGTAGCCATTAAACCAGAAAGGTTAGGTTAAGTTTGAATTGCTGGTGCGAAGTAAACTTCACACCCCAGAGACCAATATGGTCCATTGTGACGACTTAATTAGTGAAAGAATTCTAGTATAAAAGAATAGGAAAAGTAAAGAGTGAAAGCACAGGAAAAGAAACAGTAATGGAAGATAAAAAATCGGACAGCACAAGCAAAAACAACCCTACTTAACACAAAACTGTCCTGCCGCGCAGCCAGGTCATTCCCATTACGAGTCCCGTCCACGAAACCAGAAATGAGCTTCGTAAAATTGATGAAGTGCTCTATGAACATGATAACTTGTCAAGCCTTAGGCTGGAGGTCCACAGCACGCGTTTTCGCCTCCACGCATTGCTTGACTTTTATACCTTACTTGCGTTCTACTTCGCATGTAACTTGTTGCATATAACTACACAAATTCAAGTTTTTTGAGAGCTGCGAAAAGGCGTGGAACGCGTAGTGTGGACCTCTAGCTTTACTGAACAGAAATATCAACACAGTTTGACATTCTCAGCTGTCAAACGATAGTTACCGATATCGATATCTCATGCGGTTGAATAAAACACCCGATATACATATATATGTAAAACCATATTCACACGGACAGCAATATTCGTGTTTCGCTCTCTTATTCCTGTTTCGCGCCCCAAACATGATTAAAACGACTTGTTTGCCCATCAGTGTGACCCTTTTAGCATTTTCACTGCTTAATTTAGCATTATTTATTTTGATTTAGCAGCGAATTTTTCAAATAGCATTTAGCATTATTTTCAGCATTTTTGAAATATTTTTTTAGCATTCTTTAGCATTTTCAAATCTTATAAATTTAATATATGTATTGCTATTTCACAACATAACTTAACATTTCTGTTAATCTTTATCATTGTATTTTGTCATTTCTACGTTCATAAAAATGTATAATAATAGCAACCCTGTAAACACCAAAAAAAAAAAAAATTAAAAGAAGAAATGGTAGATTTTACTAAAGAAGAAATAAAGGTTTTGGGACAGCAATGGCAAAAGCTTAATGCCTACGAATGGATGAACCAAAGTTCAACTATTGAATTCTGGAGAGGTGCTTATAGGAACAAAAACGGTTTAAAAGAAAATGCTTTCAACGAGTTAGCTTCTTTTATGAAGTTTTTGGTTTTGCCGTTTATTAACGCGGAAGTTGAAAGAATTTTTAGCGGTATGAACCTTATAAAAACCAAGATAAGAAATAGAATGGTATTGAATTCATTGATTTACGTTAGATGTGGACTAAAAAGGCTAAATAAATGTTACAGATTTTATCATTACTGTTGATCTTATAAACATGTGTGATGAAAACAGATCATATTCTAATGGTATTTTGACCAACACTTTGGCAGTTAAGGAAAACTATTCGTATAATGATGTGTTTAATGTGTAATTAAATTTACTAAAAATGCTGTTGACTAGCCTTTTGTATTTAGTAATATATATGTATGTATATCGTTACCTAAAACGCAAAAAGCCATATATAACATTTTGAAAACTTTACTGGAGAAGCAAAAAACTATTCAAAATGATAAATTTATTAATCGCCTTAAACTGTTAACAATTTATTTTTCTTCTACTTTTCTTGTAAAACCTACCAGTTGTTTTAACAGTTGACAATGTTGTATATTTTGCAAACTGTAGGTTAGGGCTTTAAGCGTTTATCATGTAATATTTTGTACATAGGGCCTTCTGTTTTTTTTTTTTTTTTTTGGTTAAAAAATCGCTTACTTTGGTCAAACTATTCCAAAATTTTTTTTGTGAACATTTAAGTTGATGCAGAATTAATGAAAAAATCGATTTTAAATTTTTGGTAAGTCAGGGATTTTAAGGGATATTGAATTTTATAATAATTTTTTTTTAAATATTTTATGTACCATTCATTTTTATATTAATTCAAATGTGTATTCTAAGTCAAATTACAATTTATAAAGTTTTCATACTTTAATAGTCTTATTCCTTCAATATTTTTCAGGAATATTTTCTATGCACTATCAAAATTATTTTATGTACCTATACATTTGTATAAAAGACTGACAGAATATTTGCATACTTTATGCAAATACATAAATTTTAAAGAAATATAATATTTCTAGATAAATTAATATATAATTCATTCAATATAATGATACAACTATTAAAGAAAATTTAGCATTTTTTTAACATTTAAAAAATTTTTTTTAGCATTTTTAGCATCGTTTTAAGCCTCATTTAGCATCTAATTTTTTTTAGTTGTGGTCACACTGTTCCCCATACAAAATTTTGAGAGCGAAACAGGTCGTTTCATTTTGAAACAGGCTGCGAAACAGGAAAAATGTACTATCATCTCCAATTTTGATAACATTTATCGTTAGTTTATCTGAACTAATCAAAACAAAGAAAAAAAAAATTGTAGTTTAATAAAATAAAGTGATAATTATAACATAACAATATTAATAAAAGTATTAAATAATATATTTTTAAGTTTTATTTACTTTGTTATCTATTTAAAAAAAAAATCACACTAACAACACAAAAAAAAATGTCAAAATGAAACAAGAATGAATCGTATGAAGAGCATGTTTGGCAAACTAGTTTCAGAGAGCGAAACGAGTGGTTTATGTCCTCGTATGAACATAGCATAAATGCAAAGCTGTACCTCAAATTTAGGTTGACGCATTCTTTTGTCAGACACATAAACTTCGTATATCTGACTAAAAGAAATAAGCTTTCTACGTATGATATTGATCTGCCAATTGCAACGAAGAGTGTTCACACGACTGTCAGACATCTAAAAATATTGTTGTCTTATAATGGAAGGACAATGCTTTTTCTAACAACGTTGTCAAACAAAAGTTGCAGTTCACATAGGCTTGCCATTTCTATTTTGAGAAAAAGAGGACGCCAGCACAAAAAATGTAGGACATTTGTTCGAAAAAAGAGGACACTTTATAAACAACCTAATATTAATAAAATTAACGACGGCACACAAAAACTTAATTTGGGTAATTCCATGCCAAGTCGACCAAGAGTGGGACTCGACCCCTTTCGGTTTGAATGCAATTTGGCGAGAGGGTTTATTTGATCCCATAAAGAACACATATCAACGAAAAACAATTTTTTATTTTTTTTTTTTCAAAAGTTATGTCATATTCAACTTGTCATAATATCACCGAGTAATCCGAATGTGTTGAGTTTATTCTTTTAATATCTCGAAAACTATTTTACATACGAAGATGATTTTTGTCAGTTTAAAGAGAATTCTTGAGGCTACAATAAATATATTGAAAAAAATGTATATGCAAAATATAAAATTTTAAAAATGGACTAAGTCAAAATCCTATTTTTTGCTGATTTTTTTTTTATATAATACTTCAAACTGTTTTTTAACCCTAGATACACTTTCTTATTTTTAATACACTACACACTTTCTTCGTCGAATCGACGAAGTCCGTTTATGATGTGGCCCCAAGCCCACCCAATATAAGGAAACACGAAAATGTTTGTTTAGTTTATAAAATACTTAAGTTTTTAATCATTCTTAATAGTATATCATAGTTAACTTAAAAAATTTAATACTGAAAAAACAACAAAAGCAAGCCAAGATTTTTTTCGTCAATACGACGAAGAAAGTGTATCTTTGGTTAAAAAAGGTGAAAAAATATACTAAAAGGCAATATTTCTCGCACTTCCATCGTCAGTGCTACGAACGCAATCAACGAAAAATCTTACTTACACACAACCTACAAGCACGTACTTTCACACACTACAGCAGATCAGCAATATCTACAGCTACATGAAATTTGGAAGAGTTTCAGTAAAAAACTGCGGAGTTAAATAAGTACTATTTAACGGTATTCGTCAATACGACGAAGAAAGTGTATCTAGGGTTAAAAATCCTAAAACTTTGAGGGATGTGCTTTTTTTAAGATATGATTTTTTTCTTCTTTCCAAAAATAATCTTAAAATAAAATTTTAATATAATCATTTGAGCAATGAGTATTTATTTGAACAAAAGTAACGACTTTGATAAGGTTGCTTTTGCTTATTTGTTCCATTTTTTTGGAGCTCCATTTTGGGCACATTCAGAGAAAAGTACTCTTTTTGTCACGTGACGTCCCCAAAAATTAAATCCTACCTATCTTAAAAAAACCCAAGCACCTAAGTCTTTTTATACCCTCCACCACAATTAGTTGTGAAGAGGGTATACTAAGTTTGTCATTCCGTGTGAAACTTTTTTATTATTCATCTCAGACCCCATAAAGTATATATATTCTGTCAAATTGCTTGTAGTTATCCTAAGCAGTTTGGGATTGAATTTCAGCAAAATCGGTTCAGTAGGACCAGAGCTATGAATCGAAATGTGGAACCACCACCTTCAAAAACTTGATAATTTTGTTACAAAAACTAACATTAATGATGCAAAAATGCACGGAATGACATAAGATTTTGCACAAGTCCGTTTTATTCGACTAGAAATGACACTGTAAAATTTCGCGAAGGTCGGTCCATAATTTACCCTAAGCCCCATATAAACACTACTCCCGGAAAACAGTTTAGTACGCCTAAAACCGTAAAAAATAATGCAATCATAACAAATTTTGGCTCGTCACAATTTTATAGGACTATAAATGATACTGTGAAATTTCGTGAAGATCGGTACATAATTTACCCTAGGCCCCATATATGCCCTACTCCCGGAAAACAGTTTAGTCTCCTAAAACCATAATTAATAACAAATCGTCACAGTATAAGATAATAATAATAAAAAGACATCATACAGATATTACTCCTTAAACATTCGAACTGTCGGTGGAGGGTATCAAAGATTCGGCACAGCCGAATATAGCACTCTAACTTGTTTTTAATGAATTTTGTGAACTGTGATTTAAATCCAGGAACAAATTTACAATGAAGGTGTAAAAAGCCGGACAACCCCGGAACTTGATGAAAAAGAAGTAGGACTGCCCCGGATACCCAAAAAAAGAGGACGGTGTCCGGGGAAAAGAGGACGGATGGCAACCCTAAGTTCACACGGCTAAAATACATTTTTAGCACATGTTACTGGCAATATTATTAGATCTGACCACCGTCGGTACGAAGCTTTAGTTTTTTGCTAAAATTTTACCGATTTTTCGATATCTTTTTTTAGTGTTTTTTTTAACAAATTAGAGATTTTTTAAATTTAAGAGATTTTTCTCCGGCTTTGAAGATTTTGTTTTTTTCGTTTTTCATCACTTTCGATTGTTGAGTTTTGTTTATTATTAATTTGAATTTTTTTATACATACTTAGTTTTCAAATTCTCAACCTATTTCCTTAAAAAAACAAGCAAATGCATTTTAATATTTAATTTCTATTCAGTTAAGTGAATTTTCAAATATTTATGTATCTATTTATAATAAATATTGTGTCATCTTGAAAATAAATTTTGTTAAGCAGACTCAAAATTGCATACAAACAAAAAATGCACTTACGCACCTCAATAGATTTGTCAACGATGGTTGTTAAGAACTGTTGCAAATTTTTAAATTTTAAAAATTCTTATACATATTAAAAATAGAAAATTATTTTATAATTTTTTATTTTCTCTTATTTAAAATTTAAAAATATTTACCACTTTGATGAAAGATCAATTGGTGATTATTTAAAAGGTAGCCAGAGTCAATATTTCTGATAAATAGAATTTTCAATTACAGTTTAAGACAAAGAATAATCTTATGTACATAAATAGAAAATTTTAGTTTAAATGTTCTAAAAAAAAAATTAAAAAATTTTTAAATTAATTGAAAATTTCCAAACTAATAAATGAAAAGATTTAGACATTTGTGATATTTGATTGCAAGATTCTTAAATAAAGTTGTGTTAAAATTAATATTATAAAATTTGTTTAACTTTTATTAAAAATTTCTGAACATTGAAAATTTAAAAAACTTAGAACTGGAATTAATATTAACTTAAACCCAACTGAACTACCCGATTTTTTTTACCCACTATTTCGAAAAATTTTAAAATGCGAAAGTTTGAATTATTATTATTCATATTTATTTTTGTAAACTAGCTCGCATTAAAAAAAAAATATATATATATATATATATATTGACAAAATTTGAAAACTTAAGAAGACATAATATTCACTTGTAATTCATATAAACTAAAAAGTGAGTGACTTGTTCTGAATTCCTAAATGTTCACATGCCGCAACCAACCAACCAGCAGCATTGAAACAAAAAATAAATCTCTTTTATTTATTTCAAATTTATTTTTGCAAAAAAGTGAATAGACTTTAGAATTAAAAATATCGCATTTTTACACTCAGGAATCTGGTGTTTTCAAAATAGAAAGAAATTCGATTAGAAAATTCTATTTAGAACAGGAAAAATAAAATTAAGAAAGTTAAGTATATCCACTAAAAACCATCCGTTCCCATTTGGTGAAAATCGCTTATAGACAGAGGAGAAGAATTGTGGTTGAAAATTGCAAAAAAGCAAAGAAATTAATCCACAGCACAGTGGCTAAAAAACTGTTTTTATGGTGTAGATAATCTGACAATTTTTCTATCCGTTAAAATTTTTTAGGTGAAATGTCATAACGCAGATTTACAGAAATGTGCTCTATGTTTACATTTGTCTCTCAAGTTGAGCTGAAAAAGGTTAACGAAAAATAGAAGGACAGAAAAGGAAAAACATAAAAAGCCGGAAACAATGTAATTTGGACTTTAAGAAGAATTCTCGACAAAAAGTAATTAATACAGAAGTAAGGAAGAACATGTAAATCAATTAAAATTGATAATCATTCACAACAAATTTCGATCCACCAAGTGAAATAACATTTGGTTTAAAGATTGATGTTTGACTATTGACTGCCAGCCGTCGTCAAAGGCGGTGAGTGTTAAACTTGGGTTCGATTCCCAGGTCAGTCAAGAATGAAAAATTATTAATAAAAATTTTAATCAATTTCATTTTGTAAAATTCCTTTCTTCATAAAAATAATTCAAAGAAAATTTAATTTGATGAAATTTAGCCTGATTTAAAAATATTAAAGTTTGAATTTTTTTTATATTTAAAAAATGTCAGCAGTTCTTATCTATGTTGGCCTGTTAAAGAAATGAAAACTTGCATTCATAGTTTACAGGAGCTTTGTGATGGCTTTCGTGGCCAATAAATTCCTCTTGAGTGGCTTTGCTGTAGAAGTTGTAAATAAAAAATCAAACAATAATAACCAGTACAGGACCTACATATACATATATTCTCAAAGACTATTGAATAAACAAAGTAAAACGCTGCTTAGTTGCGATTTGGCAATTTGACACCCAGACTAGCTTAATCCCTTTCGGAAATTTTAATTGTTCGTAAGAGAGTTATTCCCAAAAAATGCCATTTTAAACCACTGCACACTGGTCCATTTCGGCCAAAAATGATTTTTTTTTGAACAGAATAAAGTAGTTGTAGTAGAAGCTAAAGTTGACGAATGCTCTGTAGCGCAACAAAGTTCAAAATTTCAATTTTCGCGCTTTAACTTCAACAGCAACGTCTACTACAACTACGTAATATGTTGATTCTACTTTGAAACTGCTGTTTTTAACTTTTGAAAGCTTGTAGCGCTATTCGTAACGTTGTGCTACAGCGACTACTATGTTTCCCGCTTAACTATGTTACTGTTATTTGATACTGAAGCAAAGTGGTTAATTTTTTTCTTGTTATTTTAAGGTCTTAAAAATTGATTTTTGAACTTTGAAATAAAAGTAAGCTACGATTTTTTCTTTAAAGTTTTCTTTACAAGTTAGCACATAGTTTTTAAGCCGTATAAGTAAATTATCATTTCATGTTATAAATGTGTTTTTGTGAGCGTTGGATAATTGAAATGATGGTGAGTTACTTTAAAAATAAAAAAAAAAGATAAACAAACCTAAATTTAAAAAGACCCTAACAAAAAAGTTGGGGCTAGGGGAGGATAAGTAATAATTACATCTACTTCTGTTAAGTATCAAAAGTAAGTACTATAAATTTCAGCTGCCACCACGTGCCACCCTAGTAACGAGGGAATTTTTAGTGACTTCATCTATTTATATAAGATTAGCGTGACTGGGTAGGTGATCATCGCCCAAGATCAAGTGGTTGTGATCGAAACATGTAAGGGTAACCAGCCGCCTGGGTTCGAATCTCAGGCCAGCCGCCTGAGTTCGAATCTCAGGCCAGTCAGGAAAGAAAAATTATCAATAACAATTTTAATTAATTTTCATGTTGTAAAATTCCTTTCTTCATAAAAATAATTTGATGAAATATTAAATTTGATGAACTTAAGCCTGATCAAAAATATTAAATTTGGATTAAAACCATAAATATTTCGACAAAATAACCACAATACTAATTATAATAAATAAAAATGATTTTCAACAAAATTAAAGATACATGATTCATTGAAAATGTGTCTTTTTCATAAATTAAAAATTTCGTTTAGTTAGAGTTTAAGGAAAAACTTGGTAGCAACTTTTCGACAAAACTAAAATTTTCCAAGTTATAAAACATAAAATTCAGATTTCATGTAAAAATATAATTTTTCTCAAACTTTGGTGGGCGTGTGGGACGGCTTAGCCTTTGTTGTTTTTTATCAATACCCACCAAATTGGCGGGTGAGACCTAAAGAAATCAAACTTTTGATTTTAACGGTCACCCTAATGTACATGTCCAAAAGGATGTAGCTAAGGATCAAAAATGCTATTCTTAAGTTGGATACAAAATTTTAGCTATTTTCTAAAAGAAATCAAGAAGTTATGGATTTTTGACCGGAATTGACCACCGTGCACTTTTACACGTTGCATAAAATACTGCCGGTGTGTTTCTAACGTGCGTAGTTGTTGTTGGATTTGTTTTATTACATGTTTGATGGCGGCGGCGGCGTCTCTAAGTGATTTAGCAGCGCCATCCGCATTTTTTTTCTATTTATACTCGCAACAGAAAATATGGGGGTATATTGACTTAATAAAAGCGTTGGGTACATAATGAAATATTGGGCTGAAATTCTTAATAAATAATAAATGGCATAGATCAATGCCAACTTTTAAACATATACAGCCCAATTATGAATATAAAATCCTCGGGAGTTTTTTCCCTTTTCCCATTTTTACAATTGAATTAACATAGGAAAAATGGAGGAAGGGAGAAAACTCCCGGGTAATTTTTATTCATAATTGGGCTGATAGTTTTGGAACTGGTATAGAGCTAAGCTAATTTGATTAATATCACAATTAAATTCTTACTAAAACTTTTTGTCAGTTGCAACAAAATAACCTAGAAATGAACGAGCGAATAGTCACATTTTTCACGTTGGTGTTAAGAAAATGATAGAAAGAAGTGACTGAAATCGAGTCTTCTGTCATATCTTTCTATCATTTTCTTAACACCAACGGGAAAAATGTGACTATTCGCTCATTAATTTCTTGTAGGGTATATATTTTATGTAGGGTATATATTAACTCGTAGAAAGGAGGCGTGGCAAAGAATACGAATGTTAAATATTCAAAACTGCTTTGCTTATGAACTTAGTGTTGGGTATTTCAAATTCATCATAGTCCCACCTCAAATTCTTTTCGTATTCATTTTTTACAAATGTTTTTTTTTCCTACAATTTACTTTAAAGCATTTTCAAAATCTGTTTTTAGGTTTCTGATTTATTTTTACTTAAAAATGTGTGTAATTTTGTTTTATCTTATTGCAAATTCCATTTAATATTGCTTTAATGTTGTTATTACAATTGTTGTAAAGATGAGCTGTTTCAAAGTCATTCACACTTTAGAAGAAATTCTTGTTGATCAGCAGCCTCATCGTCATTAAAATATTTAGATTTGTGGCAAAATATTTTTAAAAATGTTTTTCTATTCAGAGTGTTTTGAATAAATTGTGTAATATTTATACATATAAATTTTTATTTAATTAATCATTTTAATAGATGTTTTGACATAATTTTTTAATTGTTTATTAAATGTTTAACATGAAAATTATAATTTACGAGTTTTAATGGCGGCAGACCAACAGTGTCGACGGTTATTAAAATATATTAAGAGATCAAGAGAAAATTAGACATTTTTAAACAAATTTACAGAAAATGTCCGAAATTAGTTTTTTTTTTTAAGATTAGACCAATAATGAATTAGGAAAATTCGATTGCTTTTTTCTCTCTTTCAGATTAATGATTCTTCATTTGATTTTGATTATGATTTTGATGATCGAGCGAAGGACTTACATTTAGATAAAACTAGCGGATACGCGGCGTGTGCTACTACGGTCCCCTTTCCTCATAGTCTAATTTTTGAAAAAATTCAAAGCTTATCGCCCATGTTCTGAAAAGCGCAAAACGCTTAAAATTTGCGTTTTCAATTTTAAAACGCCAAACAGGTGTTCTAAAAAACGAAAACGCTAGAAATTTGGCGTTTTCAAACAGCTAATGTATACTTAAGCGATCTGGTCTATTTTATTAAAACTGCACTTTAAAGAGAAAAGGAAATGGCCCACAATTTCAATTTAATATGTTTTCTTTTTATTTAAGGAAAAACTTTTAACATTTTTTCACGATTTTAATTAAAAAAATGCAATTTAAAAATTTGCTTTGAGTTTGTCAATTGTTTGAAGCAGTAGTTTACTTATGAACATGTAAGAACGCTGTAGGCATTTTAATTTTAAATTTATTTCACAGAACTAATTTGTAAATTATTTGTTTGTTTACGTTTTGTTATGATAAAACATATGTTTTCTTTGCTCAAACACAACTTCGAAAAAAAGCAAAACGCTAGCAAATCGCCTGGTTTTCAGAACATGCTGAAATGCGTTTTGCGTAAGCGATTTGAAAACGCTGCGTTTTCCAGAACATGGACGTATGTGTCTATCTAAAAAGGGATTTAAAGCTGTTTTAAATTTCATTAAAATTGTTTCAGAGAGGCAGAAATTGAGGTTCTACCTCCCTTCGTGGTCCTATTTTTTAAAAAATGCATAGCAATTACAAGTATTAAAAAATATGTATGTGTTTTATAGAAAAAAGGAAACAGTGATAGAAAGATACCAAAAGACCGATTTTAAGCTTAATGAATTTGTTGATCTTTTCGAATTTCGAATCTAATTGTGGGTAAAAAGTTTTGATGGTAAGCGATACATGATGTTATCAACCCTGTCACATAAATCAATTCCGATCGAAAGTGGAATTAATTCCGTATTTTGCTTCTACAAAAAACTAAAATGACTTCAAAAAATATGATGAATATCTATTTATAATACAGGCAGACTTATCCCCAATTTCAACAAGTTCAGTTATAATTAACTATCAGTTATAGCTGTCAAAACATATTGTTAACTGGAAGTTAAAGTAATAGTTAGTTTTAACTGTACTTGGTGAAATTGGGGGTTGGGCCATTATAACAACTTGGCGTAAGCCAAAGAAGGAATTAAGTTAACAGATAGTCATGTGTTATCTGTTAAAAAGCGTATTTACGTTATCTGACAGATAACAGCTAACGCCAAGTTATAATAATAGCCCTTATTTTCATAGGAATAATACTAAAGTGTTTATGTGGTTAAAATGGTTAGCTTATTATCATCTTTCAGAGTACCCTTTAACTAATTTATAATAATGTGGCATAGAAAATATTATAGAGGACATTATGAAAAATGAAAATCCTATCGATTCTCCTATGACAAAAAAATCGAATATCGACAACTCAATCAACAAATTATAAATGCACACGATTGTCTAAAACATGTGCTAACATGACTAAAGAACCAACTATAAAATGCTTAAGTTGGCTTAAGCTCCTGTACGAATACATGTCAAACCATATTGAACTTAAAAAAACTTTTTGTTAAGTTTTATGAATCTGTCGGGCCATAAGGTCCAACCATAATATGCATAGCCTTGCTTAGCCAACTGTCAAAAATTAACAAAAAGTCTCTCAAATGTATTTAAAAAAACAAAAACAAAAAACATTTGATTCCGTACGGAATGTGCGATCAGTTTCGCACTTTGCTTAAGCAAATGACAGTTTCATAAAACTTAACAAAGAGTTTCCTTAAGTTCAATATGGTTTGCCTCATATGATTTACATGTATTCGCATATTTGCTTAAGCCAACTTGAGGACATTATGGTTGGGCCTGTAAGCTTTAAAATATCCATTGCTTAAGCAGATCTGGAAAATATCAACAGCATTCAGAGAGATCAGTCAACATACAGAACTTCTTTAATTATTTTTTTCTCGATATCAATTTTGATTTCTCATTATCAATTTGTATATTCTCAATATTAATTTAGAATTCTGAATATTAATTTGTATTTTCTCAATAATAATTTGGATTTTCTCCATTTCTACTAAAAAAGGTGTAGTACAAAACTTAGTCCCTAACTCGATATTCCGTGATTTGGGTTACAACCATGGTGAAATAAAAAGGTGGCAGCACTACGCCAGATGACGATTTTTTGCTCTTGCATTGTTTGTCTAGGTTTATGTCAAAATTTTGTTTATGTTTACAAAAAGTCCACGTTTTGTGCTGCGATTATTGTATTTTATTAAAGTTTTTGATAATTTTGATAAGATATTGGCCATAATTAAATAAAAACTGGCTAAAAATTAATTTATTTCATCACGTTCAGCGGCACGCTTTGATTTTTGTGTAATGTATTTTTTGACGTAAACGGTTATGTAATTTCCATTTTTGTTGTAATGTTGTATTTGTTGCCGTAACGATGCCACCTGCTTATTCCACCATGGTTACAACCATCCCCGAAAGGTGTTAGCCATTAGCCAATCCAATGGGTAACCAGATAGCAGATGAGCTTGCCAAGGGAGGTGTTCGTCCGGATGACATATTCATTAATCAATTGGTTGGCTTTCCATTGGTTAACAGTAAGTCACATATTCAGTGCGAGCTTTATAGACTTGCACAGATAGGGTCGACTCTTGAGACCCTCTGCTCCGTATCCAAGGCATTGTGGGTGGCCATGATGAACGAAGGACATGCTCTCTACTGAGAATCAACAGAGGGACTTATTGTGACAGTGATCTCGCTGAAAACTTTGCACTGATTGGGTCTACAATTACATGACTACACATTACTTTAAACAATCCAAAATGGTATAACCTATATGCATGCATAAGCGTGTTTCGTATGGCGAAAGATGCTTCCTTCGGGAAGAAACGTTTCGCGATAGCAATACTCCTAGGCAATACGAAAGCGATTCTGCTAGATGATAAACTAACAACATCGCCAGATTACCACTTATAAGAAAATAGGAAGATATTGCCAAAATATCATTGGGATGATAAAAAGAAAAGTTTTGAAAAATATCCATTTATGTAAAAATAAGCACAGCTTTTTATTAAAAATTAAATTTTTAATTACATACATCCATACACAAGTAAAGGGTGTTTTTTTTATAGAGTGACACAAGTTTAAATCATAATAAGACAAGGAAATATTTTATTATCAATGAAACGGGCTTATTGAAAAGAAAATTTTATGAAATTAATGTTTAAATATGCCATGTGGCCGCCACGGCTGGCGCGAAGAATTTTTCGGAGCATTTGCGGCCTTATTTCGCCGATAACTCTTTGAATGTTGATTTCTAGGTGTTCAATTGTTTGTTTTTTATCGACGTAGACAAGTGACCAAGGCGAATTAAAAAGGCTGTCTCCACGGCGAATTCAAGATATAATTCACAAACGTCAAAAAATACGTTTGTTTATGTTATTTAAGAAAAAATTTCTGAGAAAAATTTGTTAAAATAATTAAGTTAAATACAGAAAATTTACAATAGGCACTATCCAGTTATAAGATGCAAAGAATGCTGACGAAGCCCGTAGCGGGCCAGAAAATGCATTACACTCTGCTGGCATCTAATAGTTGTATAAATTTTCTGTACAATTTACTTCATTGCTAGCCAAAGGATAGCTAAAGTAAGCCTCGTAACAGAAATATACAAACGAAAATTCTGATAGTGCATAAAAAAAATATTCCTGGAAAATATTGAAGGAATAAGACTATTAAAGTATAAAAGCTTTTAAAAATTGTAATTTGACTTAGAATACACATTCGAATTATATGAAAATTTAAAAATATTAAAATGAAACTATTAACTCCTTTTATAAAAAAGTGAAAATTTTAATTTTATATAAAAATGCGTTGGTGTTCAGTTTGCTGTTTTTGACAACAAGCAACAAAAATACAAAATATTTATGACTTTGTTTTTGCTTTCAATGTAATTCTTTGGCGTTGCGTTGCGTTTTACATAATTAGGACCTTACTTTGATTATTTTCTCTTAAATTACAATTGCTGAACTATTGCCTTAGGGGATATCTTTCATTTGTTTGCAGGGAATTGTTTGAATTCGGCAATGGCACCTATTGAGCCACTGCTCTGTAAGATGGCCAATGGTGATGGGTATCGCAAAGGTAGCACGAAAGGATGGCTGTCTTCGAAACCTGACCATCAGTCAATCCAAAATACCTTTTGCACACATGCATACATACATAAGTACATATGTTTTTAAATCCCTCGCGATTGCAATGCAAAACAGACTGTGTTGCCAGCGCAATTAAATTTTTCTTGCACTGCATTAAAAAAAAAATAAATATTATGCCCCTAATCACAGAAATTTTTAAGAATTCATTAACATTCACTATCGTTTGTCTGACGTTTTTCCCAGACCAAAAGTTCATTTGAAACGGAAACGTAAATGAGACTATTTTAAACTTGAAACGCAGCAAATTTCAGACAAAATAGAAATTTCTAACATAAAACTAATTTAAGTTCAGGGTCAATAATTTTTGCAGTGAGTTAGCCAAAGTTTTGCTGTATTTTTTTTTTCAAAAATAAACAACGAGCCACTTGACATTTAAAAAGAAATAGAAATTTTGTTGAAAAAAATATTTGAAAAGAAAGCGAATTTAAGTAGAGAAATATATAGTAAAACAAGTTGAATAACCTTCAAGCGTGATTTCGGTTTTATTTACAGATTTGGTTTTTTTCTCTAAAGAATTTTTACGCAAAACAATCAGGCATCATCAAAAACAATAAAGCAAAATCGTCTGAAAAAATGCACTAGACTCTCTGCTAATTAAAGGAAACACATGTAGTTTTATTTTCTCCAACAATTCCACACACTATATCTTACGTGATGGCTAAAACCACGACGAAATGTTGTGTTATTTTAAAATCTTTTGTGGTATTTTAAGAATTTCATACAAAAATAAACAACATTTTGTGTTCATGGTTTTTTATCTCTAGTATGAATTTTTGCTATTCGCATTCTCCTCATATACATACATGTTTACTATGTGTATTTGAGTAATTAATCCCTTATACTTTGCAAACAGCTCCTGGAAAGAGTGGAATCTTCTTGTATTGGTGGCATGACGAATTCATGTAAACGGTGGTGGCAATACCACAACAAATACAACACCAAAAACACAAAATTGTATTTTATTTGTTGCTTTCGTTGGTCGATATGTCAAAAACACAATCAACTTTTTACATTTCTTTCTCTAAATAAGAAGATAAAGTGGCTTATCTTGGAAAAGCGCCGAAGAAGTCAAAATGACATGAAAACGACACAAATTTACAAAAAATATTTTTGGTTTATGTTATAAAACTAACAGTTTTTAAAAGAGTAAGAAACTTGATTCTACCAAAAAACTTTTAAAATGCTAATAAAAAAGGACAATTCAGGCCAAAAGTTGGCAAACACCGTAATCATCATAAGCCTATAGCACTTGTTTTTGACGATAACAATCCGGCCAGCGCAGCGGCGTTTTCTAAGAATAATGGACCGAAGACGCAGCCAGCCTAAAATCCCTAGCCAGCAGTGACTTTTTCGGGATGCATTGGACACTCTTGGATCTCATGTGGATTGGTATCGTCCCAAATTCAACAATTTTGTTTGTTAACGTTCTCATTAATCGAGAAATCGGCATCATCGCTAAACTTAAATCTGGCATTGAGAAAATCGGAACTTTAAATAGAAATTGCCTTGAGAGAAGTCTATCGAAAAACACTCCTTTAAGTCTCTGCTTATTTATGAACTGCATTATAATTTTTATTTTTTTAATTCCATTTTTTTACATTGTGAATCGATTGTAGTGTTAAGTATCTTGTTCCGGTTGTTGACTGTAATAAAGTGCAAAGGAGGGTTGCAATTACGTGTGTTGATGGGTCTGGTCTGTAAAATATCTTGATTCTTTTCGAACTGATTTTTTATTGTTTGTTTTGCTTTTTACTATTTGTTTTGCTTGTTTTTTTCCTTTATTTAAATGACAGCCAACAACTTAAATAGTGGAATTTAAGAGCTTTATAATTTTTTGCGAAAGTAAAATCTTAACATTTAAAATAAAAGAGGGGGATTAAATTGTTTGTGGTCTGGTATGAGATTTTTTTGTTGTTATTCAAGAGTATAAATATGTATGTATGGTTTATTTTTTGTCTAGCCGGACATGCTGTCAACACTTTTTAACAAGAAGGCGCCATTTCAAACGCATGATGTTGAGTTATTTGATTTCATTAGATTTTTAATTGATTTTGTTGCCATTTTATTATTTTTTTTATTTAGATTGTGCAGTATAGAAAGAAATAAAAATTGCATGCCACTTTTGAAAATATTAATTTTAAAGATTAAAGACACAGTTTTCATTAAGCCTCAAAAAATGGGTGGTATTGAAGAAGTGGGCTTGACATTTCCCATAAAAAGACATAAATTTCCGTATATCTGGAGAACGAAAAGAGGTTAAGTTTTACCTCTACGTACAAGCTCTTGGTTATCAATACACAACATCCGACAAAATAGACATTATAGATTTTTGAATATCTCGAGAACGACAAAAGCCAAATTTTCCAAATTAGGTACAAGCATCTTGGTTATCAATGCACAACATCCAATAAAATGTAGGCGGGATGAGTAAATTGGGCGTGGCACTTCCAGTACAAATACATTATGGATTTCTGTATACCTGGAGAACGGCAAGAGGCAAAGTTTCCAAAATAGGTACAAGCATCTTGCTTATCAATAGACAACATCCGACAAAATGTGGGCGGGAGTGGGCGTCGCACAAAATAGATTTATTTATTTCTAAAGAACGGTAAGAAAAATTTGTCCAAATTTGGTTCACAAAGCTGGGTTATCACAACACCACTTCTTTAAAAATATGGGCGGAATTGAATAATTGGGCGGGGTACCACCTGTACAAGAACATTATAGATTTCTGTATATCTAGAAAACGAAAAGAGCTAATGTTTCCAAATGAGGTACAAGCATCTTGGTTATCAATATGCAACATCCGACAAAATGTGGAGAAGTGAGCGCGAACTAAAAAAGATTTATTCATATCTAAAACACGGTATTTATATAACTTTCTGTTATTTTCGCACCATGGTGAAGGGTATATAAGACTCGGAATAGTCGCTTATAGGACTTTTCTTTGTTATAAGTTAATATCGACATTAAGTCGGCTTTGCTCTTTATATTTGCAAGTGATGTTGTAAATCATGTTAATGAGCCTGACTTAAGGCCAAATAAACTACAAAAGCAGTTTGACAACAACTACAAGATGTTTAATATTTGCTATTTACAAACACAAACATGCGTTATATTTTTTATATGTTTGTTTAACCGTTTTTGTAGTTTATTTGGACCTTTACCTTTATATCGCACTAGTTCAACAAAAGTGTATTTACTAAAGCCCTGCACGAATGCATATGTTTCTTTTTCACAGTTCTTCACACCAAGTTATTGTTGTATCAAATATGTACTGTGCTTTTTTCTTAAATCAGTTCGAATGATACATTACGAAAAACCAAATCAAAGTTAAAACAGTAGTTGGTTTCAAACAACTCGGTGTTAAGCAGTATTTTGATTTAAACAAATCAACTCAATTTATAATTTGATGTATACGAAAACACAAAACACAACAATTGTAAGTCTCTAACACAGTTATGTACGGTCAACTTTTCAATGCACACTGTGTGATATGCCACACATACATGCACACAAAACACATTTTGACAACGGCGAGGAATTTTACACAAACAAAATGCCTGTAATTCTTTTGTCTTGTTGTATTGTTGTAGAAGTAGGCACCCTGAAGGAAACCTGGGTGCAAGTGTCTCCAAGTCACCAGTTTTGTAGACTATTTTGGTGACTTTTTGGCGACCTTGTCAACGAAGTGTCTACACTTTTATATTTGTCTTTAATAAGAAGAAAAATTTGTTATAAATTCGTATCTAAGCTTTTTTTTTAATAAATGTTAAAAAACACCATTTTCATTTCGACATCTTCATTAAAAAAAATTATCAAAGGTGTATACTAGATTTCCTAAAACTTACTAGTGATTCTCTGGTCGCAATGTCTACATATAGTCCCAAAAGTACTACCTAGTCAATAGTACCAACGTCACTAGTAGATTTTCAATGGCACGCACATGTTGAATGTCTATAGTAAATAACATTGTCTGTGGTATAATAAGTCACTAGTACTGGTGACTGTGTCAGTAGTGAATCAGTACAGATTCACTAGTGACATTTCCTACAGGGCAGTTACTGTTGTTTGGTGCGATTGGTGTCATTTGGTATAGTTAGAGTGATTCGTTTGTTTCGTTGTTGTGTGGAGTATATTCCGTGCTCTTTACACTTCGTATTTGGTCCTTTATAACACACTAATTAAAATTTATTTGCATTTGTGTGTTTATATTTTTATTTTTGGCTTATGTGTTTTTCACAACATAGAATTTGATTCGTTAGCAAAGAGCAATCAACAATCAGCATTTCAAAAACAAACGAATGTCTTGAAACGGCATTCAAATGCATTCGTGCAGGGCTTTAGTATTTACTCGATATTTTTCTTTTTTCACTTTTTGGAAAAAATCGACACTTTATTTTTAGTTATGAATATGATAACTAACCGCTGTAGTAACATCGTGCTATTTTGTCTACTTTTTTGTTACGAAACGGTTGGTTTAAAAATTCTTTTTCATATGTACTGCTTTAAATACTTAATTAGAAAGTGTTTCAAGTGTTGAGTTAATACAATATTGTTGAACAAGTGCGATACTCAAGGCATATTTACACAAAGTAGACTTATTTGGAGAGCATTACAAAAATGGCCGACTTTTCAAAATAGTCACCATATAAAACAAAGACGCACATGCACATATTTTGGCTAATACAAACGAATTTGACAGTGGGGGTTCCTGCCCAACAAACGCGAAGTCTCAAACCTTTGATATGAAATTAATCATTTTACATCAAACACAATTTTCAAACCTTTTTTAATTGGTTGATTGTAACATTTTTTGATTTAAATTGAAAATGATTGGAATATATACATTTGACAAGCAATGTTTTATCAATTTGAAGTAAAATTGTTTTCAAATGTTATTCTCAAATAATAAAAAAAAACTTGGCAGCACGGAAAATAAATGTAAACACTAAAAAATGAGTTACACAATGAAAGAAAAATTACATATTACATGAACTGAATTATCCTTTAAAAAACCTTGATTTCTTGTTAAAAAATATAAATTACTTATGAGTAAAAAGTTAATTACAAAGTGGAAGAGTATGAACAAAAATAATACGGGAAATTGCAGAAAATATAAGTTTGTTGTACGATCTGGGTGCTACGTCATAACAATACTCAAAACAAAAAGGAGCCAAAGATTTTGTCTTTACAAGAATTAGAGGACGGAAAGGACACTATTTCATCTTTTAGCTGTGGTGCCGAAGGTATATCTCACAGTTTATTAAAATAAATAATGCATTTTTTTTTTTTTTTTTTTAAATACATATGTATATGATTTTAATATTAATTGATTTAACATTATTTTGTTTTACAAACATTTTAAACATGTATTTTCTTTATCAAGCCAATTAAATTATAAAAATATTAATATGTAATTGTATTTTAAACTAATTTCTGTTCAACATTCAAATTTTGAGCATTTGGCAATAACTTTTTAAACCCGCTTAGTCCCAATTTACACTAGGGACATTTCTTGCCGGACAGACGAAGTTTGTTGGCGAGGGGTCGAAAAGGTAGAGTGTGTAGTACATGACTATCTGTACTGGACATTTTTTAATTTCTCTTTCTTATTTTTCGTAGTTTACATCTTGTTGCTTTATATTATTTTTCTGTCTGACTTCATATGTAAACGCTTCAGGTAAGATTAAAAGAGAATTCAAAAAATGTCCGGCAAGAAATGTCCCTAGTGTAAATTGGGACTTAGCAGACAAATCATTCACAATATCAAAAACTGCTGCCGATGGTGAGAAGACTTACGTATTTTAAGTAAATGGCAATGCTAGAACAAAATGATAAATGGCAATACTAACTTTAATCAATTGGCAAACTTCCAAGTCGCTAAGTTTTTCACACAACTAAAGTTAAATGGAAAACAAGTAGGCATTTGAGTTAAACTTTTTATTATTCAAATTTAATAATTTTTTTTTTTAATTTATTTTTGTCTTAGTTTTCTTTACAAATAATATAAACCTGTTTTGTTTATATACTTTTTTGACGTCGTTATATTTTATCTTGTTTAAAGACGCCGTTGTTTATTTGAGATATTCGAAATGAAATATACATAATTATTGTGTTGTTAACTTATTGTAGTTAAATTTATTCACAAAACGCGTTGTTGATTCTAGTAATTAACTTAATTTTTTTGTAATACTGTTTATGGCCCTAATTGTGTAGAACGCAAGGCAACGCCAAAAATTACATTGAAAGCAAAAACAAAGTGAGGAAATTTGTATTAAATTTTTAAATTTTAAACGCTGCATATCTTGTGGCGTTGAAAATTTTAAAACGCAATGTGAATTTCTGTAGAAAACAACATCAAAACTATGAAATATTTTTGACTTTGTGCTTTCAATGTAATTTTTGGCATTGCGTTGCGTTTAAAGCTGGGATCACACGATTGCCGCAATGCACCAATTTTCAAACTTTTTAATAACCCAAACGTGTGACTGCGCAATGAAATGGCTCATGTAACAATCGAGGACAATATTGTGTTTTCTTTTACCAATAAAATGCAGCCCTGGTGCGGCAATCGTGTGACTACTTGATATACAACAAAAAAAAAAACAAATATGTACTAATATTGTTGCCAAAATTTGCTTTTTTAATAAATTATCTTTTTTTATTCGTTCTTCATGTCAAATATTTAAATAGCTTGATGAAATTGGCCATAAAAATTTGAATAGAAATATTCTCTAGTTCTTAATATATTTTGAAATAGAATTTAACTTTGTTTAATTTTTAGAGTTATTCAACAAAAATTTTCTTTTTTTTAATGAACTAACCAACTAGAATTTCCAAGCAAATAAAAAAAAATCTACCACAACAGCTGTTTTCGCAGTTGGCACAAGTCCGAACAATCGTGTGACTGTACTTCGGCAATTATTGTACCCATTTCGCGTTGGTCAAAGCGGCAATTAAATTTGTAAGAAACAGGGCAATTGTGTGATTTCAGAATATTTGAGTGGTGCAATTTTAATATTGTGTAGTAGGGTCTAGATAATAAAAGCGACTACTACGCGACTCCAGATCCTGCGTCAAGCGGCTCAAAGTCGGCTGAGTGGAGACGCCGTCAATTGCTAAGCTTAAGTCAAGGTATATTTATAACAGGTAGCCGCGAGATTACAACAATTGTACAATAAAACAAACAACAGCGCTTTTTATTGTTGTTATGTGATACGAACTGTCAAACAGCAAAGGGGTTGATAAAAGACAAATGAAAAACAAACAAGAAAAACGCCATTTTTTCTAATTATATATTTAAGTCTTTAACAAATTTGTTATTTATTATAAATCACTTTGATTTTCTTTTTAATTTTATCACTTGTTACTTTGATTAAAAAAAAAACTTGTTTACTTTACACAAAACAAGCAAATAAAAAAATAATCAAGAGGCTTTTCGAGACTACCTGCCTTTTTGTACTTTTGAATATTCATGTATCTAAGTTATCCTCTAGACTTACCATTTTTTGTTGCAGCAATTCGTTTGTTTATCGGTGAGGTTGGTGGGGCAATTCTGTTGTGGTAGGCCATTCTCACAATTTTTAGCTTGAAGTTGGCTGTAGGTGTATTTGTATTTAAATATAAAAAAGAAAAGAGGAAAGAAAAGATGCAAGTACTAAAATTTCATAATCTAGACAAACTAGAATTTTAAAAAATTGCAGCATAAACATTTTGAAGGCCTGGACAATGTCTAACTTAAGCATTTTAGTTTTAGGGCCATTTTTATCACTTGGCGTAAGTGAACGTAGTATTTGGTTCCACGTATAAAAAGTTTGTAACTATATAAAACAACTTTACTTTAACTTAAAATAAAGTTGAAAAAATAATTACCTTTTTTTTTGTCCTTAATGTGTTTAATTTTCAATTAAAAGGCGCAGTATCTCCTAACTTTTAAAATAATCTATGTTATTGCAAGTTTAGCCAAGAATAAAAAAGTGAAAAAATATAAATTTTTAGTTAATACACTATTGTTGAGCTAGTGCGATATCGCGCTATTTTGTCTACTTTTTACAAACCAAAAAACATAAAAAATAAAAAGAATTTTTAACTAATAATATTTTTATGAATTCTGCATTTTATGTACTGTAAATACTTTCTTAATTAAAAAATTTCTTGAATTTAAGTTTAAAATACAATAAATATTCCATTTAGCTAGATAAGTTTTTATTAGGACAGGGGTAACTGTCAAACTATAATCACTATTGACATTTATGATCACTGTACTCTGTACTGGAATAGATAAACACTTAAACAACGCATAATTTTTATGAAGCACATAATTGCCTATCTGAAACGTTCGACAAATGAACAAAATTGTCGCATATTGAGTGAAAGGACCAATCCACAACAGACTCTTCAGACTCCATTACATCCAGAGAAATGCACCGTTTGTTGCGGTTACTAAGCTAGTGTCATCATCTCAGGCCTCATTTCTTCAAAATTAGACGCGCAGAATGCACTTCATCAAGAACAACCACAGTGTCCATATGCCCAAAATCATTTTCAAATCTTAATGCGATGTATTGGTTTTTACAATAATTATAATTTAAATTTTTTTTTTAAATTTTTTGTGCAATTTTTTATAATATCAAGCCTTATCGAGCAAAACGCTAAGTTGTTAACACTGAGTTTTTGACAACTCTTCGGCCAAAGCAGGTCGTTAAAATGATGGCGGCTTAAAGTCGTTGAAGGAAGGCTTGTTAAATAATATGTATGTGTATATTTTAAAATATAAACCACTTACACAATTTATTAATGTGTTATGTTAACTGTAAATTATCTTGTGCAGTTTAGCGTTTTTTTTATTGTGCAGAGTGCATTTTATTTATTGTGCATTTGCTGCTTTGCGTTTGATTTAAAAGAATTTACAAGCGCTAGACATAATTCTTGACGCCGTTACATTTGTTTTCTGGCCTGAGCTTGGTACTCTTGCCTTGTTGCTTTGCGTTGAAACGTCAGTCAATTTTAAAAAGTCGAGTAGTGAAGTTTTGCAGGCGCGTATGTTGTTGTTTTTTTATAAAATCCAAATGAGTTTTCAATCTCTGTGTTTTTTGAGTAGGTAAAATTAATAAGATTTTGTTAAATTTTATGATATAAAAACGTGTAAATGTTGAAAAAACCAAATCTCTAACAATCAATACATTTTTTGATGAAATTATCAAAATTTTAATGTTTTTCTTGTTAAACCTTCTAGTGTAAAAAAAGAATCTAACAAAAAGCCATAACATTTTTTGGTGAATAACATAAAAATTATTGGAAGTGCAGAAAGGAATACACAACCAAAAACGAAACAAAGTTATAAAAGCAAACAAAAAAGAGCATGAAATAAAAAATATTTTTGATATAAAACTTATTAAACAGTTTGTTTGTTAAATTTAAAAAAAGAAGTTGAAGAAAAACTTGTTTCACATTTAATACAAGAAAAAATAAAAAAACAGGCTGCTGAAAGTGAAAATTTTTCTATTAAATATTTTTTCATAACATGAATTTTCTTTTGAATTTGAATAAATAGAACTAAAATTTTATTAATTTCATAAAATTTGTATTAAATAAAGTAAAATTTTGTTATAAAATTAAAAAAAGTTGTTAAAAATTGACTTGCTTAAATTAATGTTTTTAATTTTTGTGAGTTTATTTGTGTGTGTGTTTTATTAAAATTTTACTACGACTCCCTTTCATAAATGCTCTCTCTCTTTCTAATACACAACGGAACATAAACTTTCAAACAAACAAACATACTTAATATTAAAGTGTACTATTGTAAATATAAGCAACTGTGTGTGTATATGTTGTTTTTGTTATTTTTGCTGTTAAAGTAACTAAAAGAACAAGAAAAAGCAGAATAAAACGAAAAAATAACATCAAGCAAATGTCAAATGGAAAAAAAATATATTTCCTCTGTTGCTGTTTCTTACTTTTAATTTTTTTTTGTTGCTGTAAATAATATTTGTTGCTGCCTTTATGCAACAGTGTAACAAAATATAATAAAAAATACTTGAAAACTTTAATTTTCTGTTTTCATCTGCTTGGATTTTTGAGTCTTTTTAAATTAAAAAAAGTGAAATTTTCAAAAAATATTAATTCAAATTCTTGTTTCTTCTTTTTTTTTATTCTTTTTATAGTGATTTTGTGTGTGTGTATTGATTAATAAGAAAAAAATCTAAGAAATAAAAAAGTTTATAAAAAAATTTCTAAACGAAAAAAAGCGTAAAACAAAACCCAGAAAATTCGTTTTCCCCTAAAAAGGATCAATTCAACAGATAAAAAAGAAAAACAAAAAAATCCCTCCATTTTCATTTCTGTTTCCCTTAAAAATTAAATCTTAAAAAAACAACAAAACGAACATGTTTGCTGAAGGTATTTTTCCAATTGGAGACGGTTTATTGGACATCGATGAGGAACGTCTTAAGGGTCTACTCGTTCCTCATGATATCAACGAAATTTATGAAGTTGAACAAACACCCTTTGCCAGGTAAGTGAGTTAGTTAATACATAAAAACAAAAGCAGCAACTAAAATACACAATTTAAATTCCTGTAGGTACACAAAAGTGTCCTAGTTTCTTTTGGGAGTAGGTACCTATAATAATTTAAGGGTTTCTTTTCATATTTTTGTAATATTGTTATACCTATGTACATAGGTACCATGACATTTTCCTATAATATTTGTACTTTTTTTTTTGAAATTTTATTAATGAATTTTTGTTAGAAAAGTTACCTTTCTTCGGGTATTTGTTGCCTTTATTTTTTTTTTAAAAATTTACCTACTAACTGAAAATATAGAGAACAATTTGTTGGAAAATAAAATTTAAAAATAATTGAGGAAGCGCATTCAAAACGTCTTATTTGGTTAAAAGTAAAGCTTCGTACAGAAGATGGTCAGATCTTACAATGTTGTAATTTTTCTAACAATGGTGCCATTTTCAGATGCATTAATTTAACACATCTGCCAAATGAAAATAACGTACAATGTTCACACAGTTGCAATACATTTTTAGTCAACTTTAATGACAACATTGTAAGATCAGCCAACAACTAGTTCTCCAAAAATATATTTTTTGCGATTCTGTTAGCAAAAGTTTTATTTTTAACTAGTTTTAGAAATTTAAAAAAGATTCTTAAAAGAAATTAGAATTATATATTTTTAAATTTAAAAAAGGACACGATTAAATATGTACCTAGTTCTTATTCAAAGATCAACTGTTTTAAGCAAAAGTTTTTTCATGAATAAAAAACAAAAAAAATAGTCTTTATTTGGCTCGTTGAAACTTCTTTAAATGCTGTTTGAATTTTTTATGGTCTATTTCTATTTTTATATTAATTTCAAGTATTTTTGTTGAAACCAACTGTAAAAATGGGGCCAATTTAAGTGGGTTGAAAGTTATGGAATAAAGGGTTTTCAAAAAATATACCTTTGCTTTGGCTTTTAGGTTTCTTATTATTTTTTAACTAATTTATAGGTTCATTTTCAAATTTCTTTTAAGAAATATTGAAATTTGATTTTATTTCGGTGTGCATAAAATTAAAATTTAACAAAAGGCAGAGGACATTTATTTTACTGCCTAACCCACGATAATTTAAAAAAATTTTTAAAAAATTTAAATTTAAAATAAAAAAATATGTATTTAGATGCATCACAAAAACCAATTCACACGAAAGAAAAAATTAAAATGTTTTTAACTTCTCAAGAAAACGTAACACTCAAAAATTTTTCGTTTTTAACATTGTAGAATAAGTACAAGGTATAGTCATTAGAAATTTTGTTCTTAATTTCAAAACCCATATAACGTCAAACAAAAGAAAATATGGGAAAAAATTAAAACAAACGTCAAAAATCAAATAAATTAATTTGACATTATATGGGTAAAAAATGAAAACTCTCCCTAATAAACATATATTATATATTATTATACTATGGTTTTTAATTCGTTTTAAAATAGTGACGTGTAATTACGTGTAATTACTAATTTTTGAAAGCGATTAATCGAACCTCAAAATCGTTTAAGTTTAATTTAGAAACTTATTCCTTATATCACAAAGGGGGATACACCAGCATTTTTTTTTTTTTGCAAACTGCTTGAGAAATTGAACTAAGATTTTTACAGTGGGTCTACAATTTTCCTGCAAAAAGTGAAAGTGTAAATTTTGAAATGGCCTTTAGAGGAACAAGTGCGATATGGATGCACATTGTATATATAAAAATTGTGTTCTTGTGTAGTCAGTCAGGCCTGTCACATAAATCATTTCCGATCGAAAGTGATTTCGTATCTTGCTTCACATAAAACGAAATCACTTTTGATCGAAATTGATTTCTGTGACAAGCCTAAATGTATGGATAGTATTTCAAAGGATTATGACAGTTCCTGATCGGTGGCGACTGTTTCTTTGCTAAGTTACTATTAAGTTAGTTTTAGAAAACAAACGCTTGCATGTCATTGATGCCAATAAGATGTAGAGATATTTCCTTATAATTTTGTATTTGTTAAGATAAATTACATACTTTTTATTTTTTCACTCTGCTTATACATAACTAGATTTAAATATCGCACACACACTGGTCCGTTTAATTAGCGTATTTCCACAGGAATGCCATGGTTCAATTCACCTGTAGTGTCCATAATATGTTGATTTTCACAAAGCTGACTTTCAGTGTTTGGTTCGGTACGATATGTTTAGGACTGTTTTGTTTCCTGTCTATTGATGTTTTTAATTTCTGAAGAACGAGAGCCCTTATATTAAAGTCGGAAGTATTCCAAGGGTACTAAAAGGTAAATACGTAAAACTACAACTTTAGACTTGGAAAACTGCATAAGCATACCTATAGATGTATGTACGCACAAATAAAATAAGTGCATGCCCATAATTTATCGATTTAATTAAAATTAAAACTAAAAATTGCCAAAATTTTGATAAAAATAAAAAAGATCGATTTTAAAAGCTCAATAATCGATTTCAGTATAAAATCGCATACGTAAATTCGATTGCAAAAAATAATTTTTTTTTCCACAAAATCGATTTTTAATTGGAATCGAAATCGATTCACCATTCCCTATTACATACATAAAATAAACGTTCAAAAAATAGGTATTTCAAATGATAGCGAATCCTGTTGTTTCTTAAGTTGTGTTTTGAATAATAAACAAACTATTTCTATCATAGTTGCAATTATTAAAGCACTGGCCATATTTCTATTTAGCAACAAAACTGCCAGGGAATGAAAACTAGTGTAAGGGAAACTCTTGTTTGCTTTTAATCTGTTCTCAAAGAAAATCGCACTCATTGTGATAATTTCATCTCATTTTATTAAGTCTACTTCAGCAACAGTTCGTATGAAATTGAAAATTACGGTTATAATAATTTTTATTTAGTTTTGAATTAAAATTTTAACTATATGTTAAAAAAAATAATAAATACCTATGTAATACCTATTGTTCTGCGCAAAATTTACAAACGATTTAAAAATTTGTATGCTGATGAAAAAAATTATTGTCAAGTAAAAACTGTGCTGTCATTGGGAATCAGGCCTAAAATATTAAATTGAAGCAATTTTATAGATATGTACTAGGCCGAAATTCGACCACTTGCTTTTTACTGTAAAAGCCACAGTTAATAAAAGTGTGTATGTGTGTTTGCAAGATAAATTTAAACGCTGTTTTGTGTTGTGCATATCTATACAAACACCTCTAAAACGATATATCGATTATATCGTAAATGACAAAAGGCAAATTTTACAGGAGAGGGATTCTATTTATTTTTCTTAAGTAGTACAGCGCTTTATATGGTTTCTTGTTAAGAATTTATTTATTTTTAAAACTAATTGCGCATTTGATAGTTTTCAAGAGCATGTTGAGATTTAATTGATCATAGTAACTGCCGTTTACGATAATTTTAATAATGTCGCTTACGATATAATCGCAAAAAGGGCTCGATATGTTTCATTAAAATCGGTGTACGATAAGATACTTAAAAATCAACTACAAAAAAATTGTTCCCGTATATATTTATAAATAAGATTTTATTATTTAAATAAAAATTTCATATTAATGCAAATTTTATTGACAATTAAACAAAAAAAAAAAAAAAACTTTTTTGTTAATTTTGTGTAAAACAGCAAACTAGGTGATGCACAAAGGGTTATAGGACCTACCGTTATAGGACTTTTAATTCGCAAGATTTAATGGGTCCTGTAGCACCACATAAAATTTTGGTTCCAAACAAGCTTGAGTTATTGACTACACTTTCCTTTTCCAGAGAGTGGAAGTGCCCCACAAGACGTCCTATACGCACTAAAAATTGCAATTTTATTAAAAATATTTGGTTGCACTGTTTGACTAGTTAGTAATCAGCGGGTCTATTGATGCCCGTCAGGAACTAAATTAATTCTACTTTCCAAAATCATTTGAAGCTTATAGGTGCATATTTTTTTTGTTTTTTGCATTTTGCTTTAGATTTAAAGAGACTGATCATTTTTGTGTCTTATAATGAAATTCAATTGTAAAAATGGGAGAAATGATAAAAATTCCCGGTGATGTTATTTTTACTCCTTATGGTAGACAAACACTTATTCAATTTCAGTGTGCATTCCAGTCATAATATACTTGGCAGATCTTTAGCAGCCAAATATTTGGTTACTCTTTTTAATACTCGTAATTGGGGTTACCTACACTTTTCAAATAATTAAATTTAAGTTTTAAATATACACAGAACTAAAAGTACAAATTTTAATAATTAAATTTTAAAATGAAAACACGTTTCTTTTGAATTAAATTTTTTTTTGTACAAAAACAATTTTTCTACCAGACTAATGGACAAAAGATATAAAATAAATAATAAAAAAAAAGAGTCAAATATATCTTTTTTTTATCATTCGCAAGAAACTAAACACTAGTTTAAAATGGTGGCATTAAAAAAACAGACATTTAAATAAAATTATTTCAAGTTTTTAAGTTTTTTTTAAACTAATTTTAAGTTTCTCTGTGTTTCGCGAGCTTTTAGAATCCGCCATTTTGGGCAATATTTTAGGGATCATTTAGTGTTACATATAAAGAAACATAATTTCTTAAGGACTTCTTCCAAAAAGTTTTGTGCAAATGAAATATTGTTTTTTGTTCTTTTCTAATGACAGATACTTGTTTGTGAAGATTTATAATTTTATGTAGGTTTCTTTTTCTTTATTAGTTATTTTGTTCTAATATACATAAACAACCTAATATATAACTGTTTATATATTGTTAGAGAAGAAAAGATTTTTAAATTCATGAGTATAAATTATGAAATCTTGTTCTTAACAATTTTACTGTTACTGTTACATGATCAATAACAGTTGGTGGCATTTAAGAACTGCAATTTTTTTCTTTATTAAAAACCACCAAACCCACATTCCTTTCTTTTAGATTATTTCATTCTAAATAAATATTGTTGGTCTAACTCAACATAATAATAAATTCATAACGACTTCCCTAATTTATATAAATTAAAAATTATTAAAGATTTATAATATACATTTAATCAAATCAACGTTTTTTTCAGACTGCCAATATTTTAAATTAGATCATAATTATTTTTGATGTTATTTTTTCTCTTTTTTTTTAATTAAAAGAAGGTTGTTTTTAAAGGTGGGCAGCTTTATTTACTTATTGAGAAAATATATTAAATGCTGTTTGATAATATACTTAACGTTATTTGAGTTAATACTTATTTTTAGTTCACAACTAAGCACGAATTATATTTAATAATGAAAAAACCGTATTGTTAAGAAAACGTAAACAAATAAAAGATATAATTTTTTAAAATATTTTAAATAATTTAAAAATTGAATCTCATGCTAAAGAAGATGTATCTGGTTTAAGATTATGAATATCCCAGTAGACAAATTCGTGTTTTTTTAAGCGCTTTAGAGAAAAAGCGCAGAATCGTGCGCTCTAATCAAGGAGTTATTATGATGCAGTGAATGCTTATAAGCAAAATTATACAAATCAGCTGCTTTTTTAGTGCTGATAACAGAGAATTTTAAAGCGCAAAATTTACAAATATTCTATACACAATTATAAGAAAAATATTAGCAAACCCTATTCGACAATTTTAGTTTTTTCGCAATCACACAAATTCTTATTGTCAGCCGAGAGTAGTCGTCAAAACCGGGAACACCCCATACAAAAAAAGGCATAACCTGTTGGAAAAAATGCGTATACCAACGCCCCGATGTGTGAGCGAAACCAACACACATACACATAGCAATTTTAATTATATAATCTGGCAGAATTATGCACTCGACCCAAGTTTAGAAGCTATAGCTATCTAACCTATTGTGCTTTTGATAAATTGCCATCTGCGTTTGTTGAACAGAAACAGAACAGAAACAACATCTAGGGAGATCACTCTGTGATACTTGATAGGATCTCCAGACAGTCGCGTTCTCAAGAGATCAACCAGAGGAACATACAAGGTGGTAATTAGGGTTTTTCAATTATTATGTTTCCCGCAATCCCGTGATTTTTTTTTTCTGGATCCCTGGAAATAAAAAATTGCTCACAGTTTCAGAAAACAGCTATTTTTACTCTGAAATTTATTTTTCTTTTCTCTAAAAATTAGCATCTGTGGATGGGTTGTCGATTAGATCAATTACAAGAAGTGAGTACATACGTAAATTAATGTCTCCTGCTGAAATAAATCTATTAAAAGCAGAATGGGCAGCGCAACAGTTGATCATTAATAAATTTAGTGAAGTGAAGAGTTGATGAAAAACATAAGTTCAAAATACTGCCTATTCGCATTGTCCATGGACAAGTTTTAAAAATAGGAGGTACATAAACATATCGCTATTTTATTGCAACATAGTCAAATCTACAAAAAAAAAAAAAAAAAAAAAATCGAGCTTGGTAATATACCCGAAACTCGTGTAAGATACTACAACCTACAATTTGAAACACACATTGCCCTAAAGATTACAGATGGGCCTAATGAAAAGAAAAGGTTTGTAAGAAGTAAACCTGGTGATGCTATTTTTGGCATCAACCTTGAGATTAGAAGCATGCAACAACGGTGCACTTTTAACTATTTGTCCAACCTCCGTAAAAAAGTGAACAAAATTTTTGGAAATATATAAATAGAATCAGAAATATACTCTAAGACGACTCCCTAAACGCTTTGGGTATATCAGAAAGTTATTTCCTAAGCCGATAAAAAATGTTAATATATTTATTAAAATATTTTAAGAATTAACTTTTTGATCTCATATCTTGAGTACCTCAATTTTTGTTTGTTTTTATTATTGTTTTATGAATTAAATCAATATGTTTATGTTATCTTTTTATCTTGTTTCTAGAACATAATAATAAGGAATTTACATATAAAAGCGTAAGGTAATAATAATTCAAGTTCCGTTTTCAATCTTAAATTCGTTTTTGTAGTATTTAAGCATTTATTTTACTTACTTCCATTACGTTGTTTGTAAAAGTTATTTTCATTAATTAAAAACAAATTTATTTTGTATTATTTGTATGAAGCGGGATCCCGGCAAGTTTTTTCAAATTGAAAAACTCCGGGAAAAAAAACTCTAGTGGTAATAGACCAACCAAAATAAAATTATATTATGAGGTTAAGATTCACATAAGTGTTATTTGTGCATTTAAAAAAATTAACAATTGTCCAAATATCTTTTCACTTATATTTGTAAAAAATACTGCAAGGGGTAAAAATATGCACTAAAAAATCGATTCCAAAATTATAGAGAGCTCAAAATGGCAGAACAGTGGTGTTCTGCAAAGCGAAAACGTAAAACGGAATAATTTTTAAGTTGTTTTGAATACACTTTTAATCTAATTTGTATAATTTTTGTTATAAATTTTGTTTAATAGAGAAATATTTGTATACTGGTTTTCAAATTATATAAATGTGATCTTAATTGACAAAGAATATCAAGTGCGATATAACCAGTTTAAAGTTCGATTAACTTCGTTTGGATTAACGACCTAAATCGAGGGATTACTGTAGAAATATAAGGGGAATTAAAACCAAAATTTTTATTATTCGTCCTATTTTGTTATTTCTGTTTAAATTTGCTATAAATATCTTGAACCTTTATTATACCAGATATAAAAGTCGTTTCTGTTTTATAACAAAAATTGACTTTTCTTATCTGTCTCATTTTATGAATTTTCTATGTACTCAGTTTTATTTTGCGTACCTTTAATTTGTATTTTTTTCGCCGTTATCAAAATTCAATAAATATTGACAGATAATTATTATCATATATTTTACACACACTCATAATTTTCTGTACTTTCAATTGCAATTTTTATTTTATTTTCTATCTGTTAGATTTTCGTTTTCTGCACTTTAAAAAAAGCAAAAAAAAAAAAAAAAGTAATTTTAGTGTCTACTCATTTACTTGTGTATCTGGTTTTTTTTTGTTTTAAATCTTTTATTTTCTGCATATCATACCGTTTTTAATATACATATATATGTATAGATAAGACTTGTTGTTTAGTAATATTTTTTTAAAGCAGGTTTATTAAACTTCTACGAAATGTTTAAAAACTGTTGTTAAACAGTTTTATTAAACAAAGAATAAATTGTAAAAACTGTTTTTTAATTCGGTTATTATTAGTTTTAGAAAAAGTATCTAGTTTATTAACACTTTTAACCAAGAAAGAGAGAGACAGATAAGATGAGTAAAATAAAATACCGGTTGTTAATAAATTTTTAATCTGTACTGTGAATACGGTGACCATCAGTTTTGTATTAAGGCCCAACTATAATATACATGCGCTTGCTTTAGCTATTGTCAAAAATTAACAAAAAGCCTCTTAATTGCATATAAAAAAACAAAATTAAAAAACATTTGATTACGTGCGGAAAGTGCGATTAGTTTCGCAATTTGCTTAAGCAAATGACAGTTTCATAAAACTTAATAAAAAGTTTCATTAAATTCAATATAGTTTATTAAACGTTTTGTATATGTATTGTATTTAAAAGAATAGTGAAAACAAAAATAATCCCCATTTTTCCGACTTTTCTTATTTCGAAATTATATACATTTTGTAAAATTTTTGCTTGGTAATAATAATTTTCAAATATCTCGTTCTAAGGTCGTTAGTATTCTTTTATGACAAATCTCACTTTGATATTCGTTTAACTGTAGGTTTATATCGGTGTTTATTTGCTTAAAACCCGAAATTTTTTAAAATAAGAAATTATTCCATTTTCGAAACTTTAAACAATGATTTTAGTTAAAAACGGGGTAAATTGGATGAATGAACTCGTAGTTGCATCATCACAGCAAACCCATTATTTATAAAATTATACATAACATATTAAATGATGTTATTAAAGGTCTGTATCCCATTAGTGCTACATTTGACTTTAGCCTGTACCCACGACTCAAGTTTCCGAATTATTGAACAAGAATTCACAATAGCGAAAGTCAATTTCAAAATCGACCAAAAATATGCCTTTAACAAATATTAAAATTACTATTCTGAATTTTTGTTTCAAAAATATGGTGGCCGTAACTATGAAATGTTTGTAAATATAGAATTATTTTTTTGGGATATCTGCACTGAAAAAAAGTTTAGGCTATATTTTAACATAAACATTTTAAGCCGTAAGTTATTTTTTTGAAAATAAAAAAAACTTCCAGCGTTTAGCTGCAGTCACATGGTCATGTTTTGCTTTCAAGTTTTTTTTAACACATATACTCAAAAGAAACATCAATCCACCCGTACTCAAATCAATCCGAAGCGGTATTAATAGTACGGATTTTTTTGAATCAAGTATAGAAAGATTGATTCAAGTACGAATTTCCAATCGCGAAATACTTAACTTATCCATATTCAATCCCGAATTCGTACTTGAAATGATCCGAAAATGAGATTGATTTAGGTAAAACTAAGACTGAATCAAACCAAAACGCGCTTTATTTAAGAATTATAAAGTTGATTCAATCCGGAACTCGTTATTGAAATAAATTAATAGTGAAATTAGAAGTAGAAATTTATTATGTTTTTACTTACCCGTTTTAAAACCTTACAGAATTTCATTTATAAAACACCAGCATCATTCCCGATATGTTTTTTACTTTAAAAACGTAATGTACATATATAACTGAAAATATAAACTAAGTCTGCTTTCACACGTTTCATCTTTTGATGCTCAACTCTTATGTTTTTAGGTGAGAGAAGAAAGAAGAAAGGGGGTTGGTACAGAGATGCCTGTACTCGGTCAGTACGCTTTGTGTTTTTATTCGTTGGTATATGCACAACCTTGGCTGCATGTAATGTTTTTCTTTTCTTTTTCTCTTTGATTCTCTGTTAATAAAATTGTTGTTGTTTTGAACAGAAAAAAGTTGAAACCGATTGCTGCGTGTGATTATATTGGCATCTTTAAAAGGGAATTGAAAAGAAGTTAAGCATCAAAAGATGAAACGTGTAAATTCAGACTTAAGGGCTTACTATAATGTGCTTAAGCTTGCATACGCAAATGTGCAAATACATATAATCAAGCGTACATAACTATAATGTACTTAAGCAACTTTTCGTTAAGTTTCGTCAAGTGTCATTTGCTTAAGCAAAGAGCGAAACTTATCGTACTTTGCTTAAGGAATCAGCCGTTTCTTGATTACATATTGAAAAATATTTAAAAAAAAACACAATTGCATATTTTAGTACTATTTTATTTATGTGCTTATTTGTTTTTAAAATTGATAAAAGTAAACATGCTCATGGAAGTATATTTTTCAATAGTAGATACTAAAAAAATTTTTGTCAAAGAATTCATATTTTATGGAAATATACGAAGAAAATAATTTTTGCAAAAGTACAAATGTTTGCAACTAAGCGTTAAAGTTATTTAAGTTCAAAAAGTACAATATAGTCACCCAAAAGTCTACAATAATTTGCTTAAGCATTTGACAGGCTTTTCGTTAATTTTTGACAGAAGCTTAAGCTACCATAAGTATATTATAGTTAGGCGTTAAATGAGAAGCGAGTTCTCAATTTTACTTTTTAAAAATGAAAATAATGTGTTTTCGTCTTGTTCTGTTATTTCTGTACACAACAAGCAAATTGTTTCTTAACTACTTGTGTGGTGTTGTTCTAGTCTCTGCAACAAACTTTGATAAGTTAAATGAGATTAAGGCCCTAAATTTGTAAAACGCAACGCAATGCCAAAGATAACATTGAAAGCAAAAACAATGTCAATAATTTGTCAAAATTTTGTTGTTGCTTTCTACAGAAATACATATTGCGTTTTAAAATTATCAACGCCACAAGATATGCAGCGTTTAAAATTTAAAAATTTAATATACATTTCTATACAAAACAACACCAAATTATAAAATATTTTCGATTTTGTTTTTGCTTTCAATATAATTTTTGGCGTTGCGTTTGAGTTTTACAAATATATGTAGGGCCTAAAACGCTCACTTTGTAATTTTACTCTCAGAGTGGCACTACCAACAAAAAGTTTTATCTTTTTTTTACTTGGTTTAATAATTTTGTACTTACTTTTTAAGAAATTCCAGGATTGATTTTTGAAAGTTATCCCATTTAGGATTGTTTTAAGTACGTTTTAGTGTTATTCGTTCTTGAATTTGTGAGTACGACTCGTACTTAAAGTAAGTATAAGAAACTTAATTTATCCTGAGTGTTTTTCTTTCTGTGTACAAACTGCTTGGCAAAATTCACAAAAACCAAAAGCTGTGACGTAGGCTGCAGGCAATTTTAAAGCAATTTATTTTCAAGATGTCATCAAGAAAACAACTTAAAAAAGACAAACGAAAAATTTACTCATTAAAATTGCAATCAGCTGCTTTCTTGACTCTAAATTGAAAACACACATTTGGAAAGAGAATTTGAAAGCAAATTCGAATCAAATTTTAGAAGAAGCATTAGTGAAAAAGTGTGAGTGTATTAAAACTTAAAACAAAACTTGATCGTATAACCCTCAAGTTATGGATATTTTCTTGTTCATACATATTCAAAGCTATAACATTGTATTAATTTAACTATATTTTGTTTTAACCCTCTTAACTCTTTTAAATATGCATTTCTTTAATTTATTCTTTAAACTTTTCTTAGAAAAAATGTTTTTTTTTGATTGTATACTTGTTTTGTGTTTGAGGTCGATTCTTATCTAATTTCAATTAATTTCGTTTATTTTTTCTGTTTCTCTTTTTTTTTGTAAATTCATACTTTTATGAAAACAAATAAAAACCAAAATTCAGAGACACATCGTTCGTTTAGTGAATTTCAAATTAGTTAAAAGCGAAGCAACAAAAAGTAACAAAAAGCAACTACAAAATTTTATATAAACCTTGTTTTTGGATGTGACGCATTTTTTAATTTAACTTTATTTTTTAATTTGTTAATAATATTTTTTGTTCCTATTCCTTAACTGTTATTTTATTTCTAGTTGTCTGTGTTCATTCTGCTTTTTTTTGTTAGGAATTCTAGAATATATTTTTAAGTTTTGTGAATAACGCTATAAACACAACTGGGACGAACGACGAATTATTCGCAACGAATATTCGTCACCAGAAATAAAACACATTTGTGTATGTACACACAATCATTGCGTAGACCGAAATTCTTCGTGCGTAACGAACTCTGCGATGGGGTTGTTTCTAATTCTTACGCAGACGAACGACGAATAAATTGGGAAAGGTACCGCGCAGCATGATAGCAAAGTCTAATATTTATGAAAAATCGTGAAAGCTGTAAAGAAGCACAGGGACAAATCGCTTCTATTGCAAACTTGGCAAAAATTCGCGAAAAATTGCAAACTTTTAAATAAACACTAAAATTTATTTAAAATCGCTAAATGGGCAAAAAAAAAAAAACAAAATGTTAGAAAATAACAAAAAAATTTGCAAAAATGGAGAAAATTCGCGAAAATTTTGAATATTTCAAACAAACCATAAAACTGATTAAAAGTCCCTAAAACTATAAGGAATGGCAAAAATTCGGTAAAAATTGCTAAATTAGCAGAAATTTACTATAAGCGGCGTGAAAGCAAAGTCTACTATTTATTTTAAATCGTTATAGCTCTAAAGAATGAGAAAAATTTACACGAACAAATCGTTTTTACCGCGAATATGGCTGAAATTCGCGAAGAATTGCAAAATTTGAAAACAACCCAAAAACTAATTTGAGATCGGTAAATCGAAATGCAGAACACCAAAAAGGCTGAAGTAATCAACTTTCGCGTGGATTCGGATTCTAGAACACACCCGATTAATAGTTTCATATGTTTTTTTTTGTTAAAAAACAAAGAAAAAATAAGGAAATTTTAATAAAATTTATTGCTCGTTAAAAAAGATGAAAATAGATCTAGCGTCAGAAGTATTTATTTTTATAAATTAAAATACATGTTAAGTCATACTAATATCTGGAGTTTACGTATTTATTGTGTCTCATTTGACGACCTTATGCAACGAATTCTTACCGACGGATTCATCGTACTATGCGAAGTTCGTCGTTTGTCCCAGTTGTGTTTATACCATATGTTGTGATTTATATATGAATATACACACTTATCGCCACCTTAAATGCAAACGGACGTAACTACACAAAAATTCGAAATTGAGTTTTGTTCGTTTTATTAAACTTCTATTCACGCAAATCAATCAATCAATCATGCGATCAAAAATGGTGACTTTATTAAAGAAATTTAAACTTCAAAAACACTTTGTTGTTACGCATTATGTAAAGTTTTTTGCTGTAGGTTGAATATATGCTAAATACCTAGCTGTAAATATTAAGAGGACAGCAAGTGGCAGGCCTTTTTGAAGGCCTCTATACTCCTTTCTAAAAGATTCGTTTCTAATGATATCTTGCCTTCAGAAAAATGCTTTTTAGAATTTCTTTAAGAAAGACCTTTAAAAAAATTTATTACACAATCGCTACTCCCTTCTTAAAGAAGATAGAAACAAAGCTGTTAGGTTTTAATTTTTTTTCTTAGTGACACTCTTTACTCCGTTCTTTAGGAAGGGAAAGAAGTTGTTAACTTTTAATATTTTTTTTTAGCTCGCTGCTTTAACGTAAACGAATACGTTGCGGATAAGCTGTTCCGTTATCAAGATCGTGAATAAAAAGCTAATCTCACGTAAAAGTAACGTTGTGTTGCGAATGAATCTAATAAAATTAAAATTTTTTCCCGTGTTTTACGTATCAGCTAATAAAGAATTGTGTGTTTCTGTATGTTTATTGATTAAGCAAACATTCTATCGAAAACACGATGTTGTTTTTTATATTTTTACACTAAAAAAGCAAATCAAGAACATTTTCTTTCACAAGACTATCCCAAAAAACGTTAGAAATAATAAAGATCAGCAAGTGTTGCCAACTTATTACAAAAACTCATCAAAAATATCAATCCATTTTGTTAGATAATTTTTATTACAATACAAAAGAAAATAGGATATGGGTTTTTTTTTAATATTAATAAATTTTTTGAAACAAAATATGTATGCAAAATAAAAAAAAAAAAATAAAATTTTTAAACGTTACAAATACAATTATAAATAAATAATAATTATTTTTATGAATTTCACATTCATTAAATTAAAGCATAGACCAATAAACCAATATGAAACAATAAAACACTTTGTGAATTGCCTAAATACATATTCTAACGTATACCTTCAGCCCATTGTAGTAAAGCAGACCGGAGTCTCTGGCGCAACTCTTGCACTGTTAAACAAGTTCACTACCAGCTATTTGCATAAATGAATTAAGACAAATTTCACCTTTTATCATAATCTTATCAAAATTGTACAAAATTTGTAAAAAATAAAAAAAATGTTGCTATTTTTTTGTCATAAAATTTCTATGCAGATATTAAAAAGTACCTCTTAATTCCCCCATTTGTATTAATTAGATGCTTACTTATTGCGTATACACATTCTTTATTGTTGTACCCTCTTTTCCTCAATAAGTTTCATTACTGTTGTGTTTTTACTAATTTAAATTTGTATTATTTGCATTTTGCATCATTTGAAAATGACTGCTCACATAAGGTTTTTTTCTCTTTCCCTTAAGAGTCTTTACGACAGCCATCTTTAAAGTTTTTTTTTCTCGTTGCAGCAGGGAAATTAAAATAAATTAACATCTGCCCTTTAGCATGTGTATAAAACGAAAAACAACTATAACAATGTTTATTTATCAATGCATTGTCTCGTTTTTCTTACCTTAAGTGGGTCTTTTTCTTGGCATTTTCAACTTCCTGATAACGAAGAGGTAATGACAACAAGAGATAATGATGAAGATGCGTAAAAGGACTCATACATACATTGTTGTATTTTGAATAAAATGAACTTTAATTAAATAAAACAACTGCAACTTTTTCTCTTACTTAAAATGCAATAAAACAACACAAAATAGTGGTAGCAGCAACAACTTAAACTAACTAATAATGAGTAATAAACAATAACAAAAAAAAAAAAAAAAAAAACAAAAAACGAAAAAATACATCTAGAGGAAAGTAATAACCCACCAAACCAAAACGATTTATAAATAACTTGCAATAAGCTTACCAACATTATTAGCCTTAATCTTAGAAAATTCTTGTGAATACTATTGCAAAAGGCTATCATTTTTTTAATAATGAAAACTTCAACCTTGCGATAATTTTGATTGACTGTAGCATACAATAAGTTTAGAAGTTTAATAATAAAATAAGCTTGCAGAAAAATAAAAGTCTTATAACGTTTTTAAAAAACTTACATTCGTAATATTTTTGTAACCAAATAATATTGTACACTGAACTATGATAGTAATTTTTTTTCATCACAATTATTTTGTTTTGTTTATTTCATAAAATATTATCTGCGTGTCCCTCGATTTCTTAGATTTTAAGCAAAAACAAATTTTAAAATATTGTTTTTGTTTTAAAAATTATAGCATCTGTTAAACTGAAAAAATAAATGAATATGTTAATATGAAAAACATGCTTTACTTTTAATAGCCCCAGTTGTACTCAGGATCCGTACAACCGTTTTTCTCTACCGTTCCCTTCCAGCATATACTCTCGGCGAGCTCATCTGCCAATTATTTGCAAAAACGTAATTTGCAAACACACTTGTTAAATTCTTATCTAAGCTAAGTGTATAGCAAGTATTATTGTAAAAAGTATAGTTATGTGAAGCATTTTTCAAACAAAATTTTAAAACTATTAACTACACACTACAACAAAATTTTCTGATATAAAAATAGCTGATCCTTATGGATTTTCATCTGCTAATGACGATGGCGTCATTATATTGAACTACTTTCTGGATTATTAATCTATATAAAAATCGCTTTCAGTTGGGTAGAGTGACATTATTGAATATATTTTCACAATAAAGTCTACTTTTTGTCACGTACCACCACTAAAGCCCTTATGACACTACATTTTTTATTCATTGGATTGATATAGAATTGATAGAAAGTAAACAGTAAATGTTGGAAAGAGCAAACTATAAAAAATGTAAACCAAATTTTTTTTTAGTTTTTCTTTTGTTATGATTTTGTTTATTTTATTAAATGTTGTCCACTTTTTGTTTATGAGAAACATAAAAACAAAACAAATAAAAACCGTTAAATTCATGAATTTGCCCCTAAACCGCTGATTCATCAAGACTTTTAAAATTTTTGACATATCTTCATTTTTTATCGATAACTTTTATAAAATTTTTGACAGTTTGCTATTTATCTAAATGCAGCTGAACTCTTTGCACTTGGTAAATATTTCTATTACATTATATTTGCACGGCATTAAAAATGTAGTGTCATAAGGCCTTAAGCATTTTAAATTGTTTCTCAAAATGAATTTATAAACATTTACATTTTATTTACAAAATTTTTGCGTAAAGCGCAATTTAGTGAAAGAGAAGACAATTTTAACATGGGTCTAAAATACTAACTAAATTGCTTGCTGCCTTAACGTGACACTTCTATGGAAGTGCCCATATCAGTTTGTCTTACTGTTATTACAGTTTGGAACATTTTGGTGGGTTGCCCTGTACTCTTTGTACTTAAATAAGCTTAAAATAAGTATGCTTATAACAAGTTTTAGGAAATCATTTATGATGAGCTTATTTTACAATTCAGTTGCATTTTGCTTATGGCATGGTCTGTTGGGAAATTGTCAACATTATTGCAATTGTATGTGTATACATGTGTGTGTGAATGTTGTTTAAACATAAAAAAATGTTGAGAAAGAAATATTTGTAGTAAAAGAGAAAATATCAAAAGAATTTGTTGCTTTCCATATACAAGTAATCAAACAAAACCAGCAACAACATAACAAGCAAACGACCTTCACAGTCATTGGACCCAAGCAAGTAGTATTAAAACAACAACAACTACGCCACAAACAAGAACAGCAACAACATCTACATATACCATAGCTGTAGTGTAGCCATATCAGAAAAAGCTTAACCAGTGGAAAGAATCATGATGAACAAAAAACCGAACAACAACTGCAACTTTAAAACAACAAAAAAAAAAAATGAAATTTTATGCAGAGAAATGAAGTCAATGAAGATTCAAAGCTGCAAAAGAAGAAAAAAGGGGTCTTGTTCAGCTTAGCAGCTAGCCAAGCAACATCAAGATCTTTTAGAAGCGGCAACAACTTTAGCAAGAACTGCACTAAAAACAATAACAACAACTGCGACACAGACGAATAAGAAACATAGTGAACAATGTGTCTTGTTGGTTGTCTTTGGAAACACAAAAATGTACACTAGTAAAACAAAAAAGCCTAAGAAAAATATCTAGATGATAATGATGATGATGGTGCAAATAACACAAAAAAAAGAAACTATGGTGGTAAGATGTTGTTGGTGGAAAAAACACGCAAAAAATTGTAACCAAATAAAGTCTACATATAAAAAATGTAAGAACTGAGAAAAACAGTCAGTCAGCCAGCATTTTAACTAGAAAGACAATGACGTTGATGATGATAATTTTTTTTTTTTTTTTTTTTTTTAGTTTTTGTTGTTGCTTAAAAAAAATTCCTCTGTTTTTTTACTTTTTCAGCAATAGAAATGTGAATTCTCTTATGTTTTAGGGTTGACGACTTTATGAGTGGAATAATTTTCAAAAATTAAAACAGTGATATCATTTTAGCGATTTTAAAGGACTATTGAGAAGAAATCTGAATGTTTTCTTATTGCACAAGATTTTTCTAGCTATTTTAGTGAAGTACCTACCAACTCAACGAACCTCTTAACTTCGTGGGAAATTTAATGGGTCTACAAACGAAGAATCAAGTTTTAAACAGGTGGCAATTCTATTTGTGATGTATAAGCGAATGTATCTTTGGTAGATAGTAAACCACAGGGACAACAAAATCTTTGTGTAATAGAAAAAATCAACCTCTTTTTTAAAATTTTTAAAATTTTCTGATCCGTAATAAGTAATTCCCGAATGGTTTTTACAAATATCCAGTTTGTATCTCTAGTTTTTTGTTAGCGAATGGTTTCGGTGCTAATATATCGCCGAAGTTATTTTGAGGTATACCACAAAATTTTTTTTGGAAAATTTATTCTTTACAATATAAAACAGCTGCAAGGGAAGATGAATTTAAAACATCAACAGAACATTTACGAATAATAAATCCCCGGGAGTTTTTTTCCTTTTCCCATTTTTCCTATTTAAATTCGGTTGTTAAAATCGGAGAAGGGAATAAACTCCCAGGGAATTCTTATTTATAGTCGAAAGATCTGTTAAATTTAACACAGGAAACGGACTTATCTCGTTTTTTTTTTTTGATATAGGCTAAGATAACTTCGGCGCGACGATATAGAAATTAGGTCACCCTCCAATCTGTCTAATTGTTAAGGAATATCAGTACAAATTAGAATATTTGGGTTTTTGGGTCGAGCGACAAGCATTTGAAATTCGTCATAAATCTTCAATGATGTAAATACCTTATATCGCATTAAAGGTACACTTATTTATCGTAGATATTGTCCATTAAAGACTAGTTTTCTTAATTCGTCGCAAAACTTTTTCATTGAGTTGAAGAGCGTTGAAATTCTCACATATTCTGTTTTGAGGCATCCACACTAGTCTCTGAATGGAATACGATTCGTTATTATGTTTCCTTCGGATACTTTTACAACTACCAAATCTACAAAGCCAAATTTTTATAGCACATACACATGGGTCGGATCGTTGCCAAATTGATCAAATATTAAGATAACCCTATAAAAACGAATAAAGCGGACCATTAGTTGGAATTTATGATTTCCACAAATTCGTCAACTGTGATGACAAATGTTTGACTTTTTTTTTGTTAGGACCAGCACTCAGGCAGTAGGACCAGCATTGCATTATGTTGGAACTAGGAAAACAGATTATGGGAAAGATGATAGAGGGAGTAGTGTTTGTGGTTATTCGACTTGAACCTATTGATGTTAAAATTGAAAGGGAAGACTTCCGCAGGATGCTCATTTCACATACGAACGGTCCGGCCAAAGAACGAATTCTCCCTATAATGCGTTGTAGGATGCACCGGAAAATCAACTACAAAAATATGAGCTCTTTATTACTTTATTACCGCGTATTACGACCACAAGTACGAGTTTCGGGATCCAAACTCTTAATTTAATCAGAACACATCCCATTGTAGTAACGATAAAACAACGAAAAACAACTCACATTGCCACGGAGCTCAATGGAATTAATAGAATCGGACAGGCTACTGTCCAAAATAGACTTTGAAGCACCGGCCTACACGTGAGAGCTGTATTCTATTCTCGGTCGGATACAGGTGGTATAAATAGTAAGGAGATCAGATGGAGTGAAGTATTTCTTACACCTTTTAAAAAACCTAGGCACTTGAATACTTCTTTCGACACCTTGACTACAATTTTGTCCATCGGACATCACATTGTACTCTCATGCCCAGAACATCAAGAGATTCTGATTCCTCAATAATTATACCATCTATATATACAGATGAGGATATTTAATCCGTTGCGCCTTTATGCGTAAGCACGCAACATTGGCTCTTTCGGACACTAAAATCGACCATATTCGCAAGAGCCCATACAAAGATACTAGGGTATCGACCAAGAGAATCATTCATGTTTTGCCTTATAGCACCAACATTTGATACGCTTGGTCTATAATCAAGTGAATAAGAATGGCAACGGATGCTGTCATCTAAAAAAGAGTAGATAGTGTTAGAAGTAGGTCGTCAACTGATTGTCCGTAGCGATGCTTTTCTGCATTCTAGACATGCTATTGAGATTACTACAGTTCTTGAGCTCAAGATATTTAGATCATTTTAGGGTCACAGATTCGAGACTCTATCTCTCCCGACATCCGACTCATATGTATACTAATAATTTTCGTAATACGTTATCCGCTATAGTTGTTTGTACTAGTTTTTGCTAAAACGAAAATTGGGATAAGAAGAAATTCGTTTCTGCTTAAGAACCTGGTATTTTAGGGCACTTTCTTTGGTCCAAATTTTTCTTCGCATTAGAATTAAGAACAAAAAGATTCTTTAAATTTTATGATTAATAAATGTTTTTCTACAAAGAAAATTTATTTTAAAGTTTTCTCTTAAGAAAAAAAAAAAAAAAAACTGAAACATAAGAAAGTTTGTCTCGATCTTAGTTAGATCTTGTTCAAGATGTTTTTCTTTTTTTTTCATTTTATTACGAACAACTATGAAAATGGTAAATGCTGTCCATATAATTTTTTATGTCTGCTGCTTGCGGCCGGCCGACTAGTAAAGACCACTCTCCAAAGCCGGTAACTTAAACTGAAAACTAGGCTTGGTTTCAAACCAAAAACGCTAAGCGGAGTTAATGGATGAAGGAAAGGGAAGGGGTGCAGCAAAGTTACGAAAAAAAGAAAATAGTAATAAATATAAAAATGTTCTTGAAAGAGAAAGGAAACAGAAAATGAAACAAGCCTTGTGTGACTACTATTATTTTAGTATAAAGGAATGTTGTACAAAAAAAAAAAAAAAAAAAAAAAAATTTCATAAGAAAAAAATGTGTGTTTAGACATAATATTTCTACTTTCAATTCTATAATTTATGGTGATTTGTTAAAAGTAGTGCTTTTGGAATTGTTATTAAAGTCTTAGAAGGGGAAAGGAAAAATATTGAGGAGAATTTGGTTTGAGAGGTTGTTTTAAATATGTTTATTTATGGATAATAAAATGTTTTATTATATATTTTGCATAAAATTTTACGAAAACTGACAAACAAACATTTTTTTGTATCTCTTATTTTTAATTATCAATATGGTTTATTAATTTAAAAATTTGGCAACCATGAATTTAAATGCCATATTAGCTTTGTGGTCTAATCACCGCATATGATATCGATCAAAATTGATCGAAATTTTTTATTTTGGTATCATGACACTCGATATCGAATGAAATGTATCGTAAATTGAGATGATAGCATTCGATATCGAGTAACTAAAGACATAACATCTCTCGAGTTTTCATTCGATACGTCTGTGTATATCGTATGCAGAAAAATACGATAGTTCACTCGATACGATAGCTTACTCGATTGGGAGCCTTTGGGATCTTAATTTACACGAGAAGCGATCCCGTACTTTAAATTTGTGTGAGCAGGTTAAAGAGAATTAAATTCTTCTTGCACGAAACTGCCCAGACTTTTTCTTCGTGCAAATTGTGTAAATTGTCAAACAACTGTAAAACATAAACTTAACAGAAAAGGCTAGAAAAAAGTTCACGAATAAAATTGTGGAAATAGTATTGTGAAATTTAATAGTGTACTCAAGTAAACAAGTTGTATATTAAGTGGTGGAAAGGGTCAAATTGCAAAGAAATCTGATGGTTATTCTCGAAACATAAAAGTTCGACCTGAGTTCAATCCCCCGTTCAGTCAAGAATAAAAATTATTTATTAATTTTAGTTCATTTTTTTCTTTCATTGAAATAATTAAATGAAAATTAAATCTGATACACTTAAGCTTCGTTCACAATCAATAAAACATTTTCACTTGGTGTTCATAATAGAGCAACAATTTCTTTTGCAACCACACACATTTTGCATTAAGAAACCGTTTGCAAATTTTAGCCACAACAATATTATGCATTTATTATTATTTTTTACAACATTTTGTTGAAATTTTGATTCAAAACTTAATAAAATTATTTTAAACGTCAGAAATAATTTCATACAAATTGTTGCTGAAGTTCTAGTTGACTCAACTTTTGTTACATTTTTAAAAAAATTTTAGTTACATTTTTCTTCTCAAAATGAAAGGAAAATATATGAAATACTTTAGGAAGAAAAAAGATAGAAGAAAAAACGAAATTGTTTCTCTGATTGTGAACGAAGCTTTAAGCCTGATTTAAAAAATAAAAAACCAAAATTTGAATTTAAAACCATAAACGGTCCGATTAAACCACAAAGAAAAAATTTGTATTAGATAACAATAACAATTTCTATTCAGATTTATGTATGCTCGTTTTGTGACAAATTTCTACGTAATTTCCACAAGACATTTTAATAAAATCCTTTTAAACTATTGTATTACAGACTTATTTTAGACAAAACCAATCTGAATAAAAAACAATCTCAATTTATTTGTTTGACTTCCCTTTTGACTTGTCTGTCATATTACGAAAATTACAACAATTGTTTGACATATGTCAACTCAAATAGTTTGCGTGTCAAAGTGTGATAATTTTGTTTGTATCATTCTTTCATTTTTTTATTTACAACTAAAAATAGAATTATAAAAAAAAAACGATTTCAATAAAGTCTGTCAATGTCAAGTGTTACAGTACGAAAATAAAGATATTGAAGGAAAAGAAATAGAACAAAATTCATTAAAATTTTAAGTATAAAAGGTCAAAAAACTATAAAAAATTTTAAGGAATATTTAGAGAAAAAAAACAGAAAATTTAACAAAAAACAAGTTCAAGTACAATCACTTTTTTACATTTGAAAAGATGTTAAAGAAGTTTTTTGTTTCAAAACCTTTAGTTTATTAAACTCAAAGAAGAGACAAGAAAATTATAGTAACAAAAGTTAAATTTTTTGCTTAAATTTGTTAAATTTTATCAAACCATAGAAAGGGGCTTTTTAAAGAGCAACCTTTTTTTCCAGAAATTAAAATTTAATTATACATTTAAATGTTCTTCTTATTGCCGTATTTTTCTGGAAATTACTTACGCAAACTTAAAAAGAATGTAGTTTTTATATTCAATTTTGTTAGTAGATTTTCCAACTTCAAACTTTTTATTATTATGCGTTTCAGTTTCAATTATCTTCTAGCCTAAGGCCAATGAATCTTAAAAGAAATGATAAAAATACATTAAATTTATAATATTTTTCTTTTTTTTTTCCTTGTTTGTTTGTAAGAAATAATAATTGCGAAACGCACAAGTATTAAATTACTTTTGTTTATCACAAAAAAAAAACGGAGGGAAAAATATTTAAAGGAGAAAGCTAAATTATTGTTTTTTTTTTTGTTATATATTTTGTAATTTGTCGTCGAGTGTAACTAAAGCCCCTTTCACACTATTCTACAGGTCTTAAGATTGTTGTTCTCCCAAAACCTAAAGTTTTTTAGTCTGATTGCAAAAAAAAATCAAGTGGCAAATTTTTTCATTACATTTTGGTTTTATTAAACCAGAACAATTTTTCTAACCCAAAGTCAGAAATTTTATGCAAAATTAATTAGTACAAAAGTTTTATAAAAAAAATTGACATTTTGTATGAGAGCCCTTTTAGAATGTTAGAAACAATTGACTGCAGGGGTCAAATTAAGGCCCCTATTACGGTTCACAACTCAACTCAGTTGAGTTGTAATTAATGCTAAGTTCACACTTAGGTTTTTAAACGCGTTTAAGCAAAATGTTGATTTAGCTAATCAAAGCCGTTCACATAACATTTGAGATGATTTAGATGACAGATGATTAAGAAAAACACACAACAAACAAATTTATATTTCTTTAAAGTATTAAAAATGGTTAAAAAAAACTTTTATAAAGTTATCAGAAGATTATTTAAATCATTTTAATGGTGAAATTGTGAAAATTTATGAATTATTTAAGGAAAAAAATAAAAGCATTAAGCAGAAATTGTGGCCGGTTGTACACGATCATGTTGGCGATTCTACATTTGAGGTATGTTCAGTGGATTCTATGTGATTTATGAAGTGATTTAGTTGTAATCATGTCAATTTGAAGTGATTAACAAATCACTTCAATGTATGGGTAATCATCTCGACTTTGAAGTGATTAGAGCTTAATCACATTCGAACTGCTTAAACGCGTTAAACAAGCCAAATGTGAACATAGCATAAGACAACTGGTTGTGATCATTTTTGTTATGTTTTTGTTCATCGCAATATCGCAAAGTAGTAAACCATAATACAAAAATTAAAAAATTACAACTCAACTGAGTTGAGTTGTGAACCGTAATAGGGGCCTCAGAAATTTCATTAGACCGCCATATATGTATGACAGTTACGCTAAGTGGTAGAGGTAAGGAGCAAAAATGTTTAAAAAAAGTTTAGGACAAAGAACTAATTGAGGTCGGTCATAAATTTTAGCCCCCGAATTCCTAGTTGCTCCTGGCAGGTCTAGGGCTTTTTCTTCAAATATATTTCAAGTCTGTATTGAAATTTTTGTATAGAAGTCCCCTTAAGGAATGAAGAATGGTGACGATATGTAAATAAAGTGGGGCCTGTCATACATTTGACCCGTATAGAGCCACCTCAGTAGCTGTAAGTGTTGCCATAACTGTTTGATGAGAATATGCCAAAACTTTAAAAAACTGCTAAAATCTGCTGAATCTTAAAATGAAGAAAATATGCTAAAAATCCGCTAAGTTTAAAACATAAAATTTTCATTGTATTAAATTTTCTAAATATATTTTAAATTTCAATATTTTTAGTTAGGCTTGAGTTCATCAAATTTAATTTTCATTAAATTTGTACAAAAATCTGCTGAAATTTTATAAAAAGTATTATGCTAAAATCTGCTTAGTAAAAAGAAATTTTAATATATCGTTAGCTAAACTGCAAAAGGGCGTAACTAACAAAAATAGAATTTTACAGGAGAAGCAAAAACTTTGTAAAATGAAAACTATAAACCAGTGTTCGAAAATAAACACTAAATATCGCTCCTAAGTGTTCGATTTGGTTGATTTGTGGAAAACACAAACGCTAATAGTGTTTGTGTAGAAAATCATTAACAAAATAACGTTTCCCGCTTAGTCATCTTTCGAACACAAAATTAATTTTTTATCAAACTCAACAACAGATGAGAACATTTAATTCCGTTCGGTTTTTTTAAGATCCACAAACTTCATTGTCTTCGGTTCGGCTCATTAATGTTCGCTCCTTTTAGCTGGTAAAAAAAATCAAACATTTTTTACAAAAACAAAATACACATACGAAAAACAACAAGAAGCCAGCATAATAATTTTACATAATCAAAACATATACACAATACACACACAAGCTGTTCGTGGCGCGGTCGTTGCAAAAATTTTTTGTTTGTTCATTTCTTTATCAATGTAAAAAAGTAACATTATAGAACATTGAAATATAATGTTTGTCTACAGTATCACTACAATTGTTCTGTTTAACGAAGAACAAAACACTATATAATGTTCGGCTCTTTCTTGAAAATAATCACGAACGGTATTAAGGGTTGTGTTCGTCTACACAATCATAAAAAAATAGATATCGTTCTTGGGTGTTTTAGCCGAACGCTAAATAATGTACTGTTTATTTTCCAACACTGCTATAAACATGTCAGAAAAACATGCATTGATAAGTCTTCAATGGGATTCTTAAAAAAATATTCAAAGAAAACCATCTCATTATATTTTTTTGGAAAAAATGTGTAATTACGTCGTTTTAAATTTATCAAATAAACACACTTGTAGTAACGTCCCTTTGTTTTTTGCAAATAAAAGTATCATTTTTGATTTTAAAAGCATAACATTTTTTCAAGACATGTAGTTTAATGGCATTCATAATAATCAATCAAAAACACGATTTTGGATTTTTTGTTAGTCACACCTTTTTGCATTTTACCTAACGATATATTTAATTAAGAAAAGTATTAGATTAATAATGCGAAAATATATATAGTAAGTCTGTTTAAAACAAAGATTGCTTAAAAATTCTGCTTTTCTAAAAAGTAAAAATATGTTAAAAAAATCTTCTTTTGGCAGCAGAAAATATGCTAAAATGGGAACACTGGTAGCTGTGGGTGCCCATTTCTTACAATTTCATTAAAATTTAAACTTTATGTGGGAGCCCTTTTAAGGAATGGATTTACGAGCGGAAAAAATGTCGGGAAGATGGTACATTTTAGCCCTATGTGGCAGTTATGGAGTTATTTTGTTTGTTTTTGCCTGTGAGCTCGATGAGCTTTCATTTCTATTAACTTTTTAAAAAATAAAGTATTTGTGGCAGGTATGCCTTAAAGGGCATACATGTATTTATAGTTGAGAGTTTTTTTTTATGAATTTAAAAAATTTCGACTTTGTATGCAACATTTTTGTTAAATTGCTTAAATATTTTTCAAATTTAGTGAAATGTTGTTTAGTTTATATAAACTAGTGCTCGCCTAATGGTCAAAATTCAACCATAAATTTTTATGTACATATGAAGAAAACCTATTGCATCTAAGTATATATGAATTTGCATGTTTGAAGCATTTATTTTTTCCGTCTTAGTAGACCGATTTGGCGAGGGACCAACCTCCAGTTTATATGTTATCTTCCACGTTAGTTTATTTAATTTGTTAGTTCAATATAAAAAATAGCAGACAATATCAATTGAAAAACAAAAAAGTACCAACAATTCTCCTATATAGATTGTCATCCACTCAGGACAATACAAGTTTAATTTTATTTTTATATGTCTAATATTAACGAAAATTAATCAAAGTACCCAGTTCTTATTCACCCGGTTTAATATATAATTTTATCTTTATAGGTCGAATATTAACAAAAATTCAAAAAGTACCTGATGAAAAACATATAGTACCAACATTTTTCATCTTATAGGTTTTCATTCACTTAGGACCCTCCACCTATAATATTATGTTTCAAAGTTAAATATTATAGAAAATTTAATAATTATGACATGCAGTATGGAAAAGTAGGAGAAAGAAATTTAAGTTACCGTATTTATATAGTCGAAATATTCAAAAAAGGGTTTCTAAAAAATGTCGAACAATCGAACACCATATTTTTTTTATTTGATAATTAAAAAAAAAACAAATTTTGTATTAACATATGTGTTAGTAGCAAATTTGAACGCTTATACCCAGTTGGCCATGCACGACAATGTTAATTCCTGCACGACACGTAAGGGACAACTAATGCAAATCGTCGACGACATTTTCAAACAAGTGTCGCGTAAATCGTGCACGACACAAAGAGAGACAATGTCGCTCAGCCGGTCGTTGATGACTACATGCACGACATTGTCGTCCATATAGTCGTTGATGACCACATGAACGACATTGTCGTTCATATTGTCTTTGATGACCACATGAACGACATTGTCGTTCACATGTCTTTGACGACTATATGGACGACAAAGGATTCTACTTTATCGTCAACGACTGCGTTTAAGACAATGTCGGTGAAGTTATAGGAGTTACAGCTTACACGACAATGTCGCCTATAAACCTAAACGAAAAAATAAAAATATACAATAGCACATACATATTTTTAGAATAAGAAATTAGTCTTTGAGTTCTCAGACTTGACTGACTGATTTTCTTCACTTTGCTTTGGAAGTTTTTTATTATTATCGTTATTTTACAGTTATTTTTATTATTTATTGGGAACAAATTATTTTTGTTTGTTTAGAAGACAGCTTACAAGACAATGTCGCTCATATTGTCGTGCTTAGAAGCTGATAGAGGACACTTAACAAGACACTGTCGGTCATGTTGTCGTGCATACACTTTAATACAGGACAGCTTACAAGACACTGTCGCTCATACTGTCGTGTATAGTTGTTGATAGAGGATACCTTACAAGAAAATGTCTGTCATGTTGTCGTGGATAAGCTTTGACAAAAGACAACTTGTAAGACAATGTCGGTCATGTCGTCGTTTATTAACTTCTTTAACAATAATATAATAATAACATTTATTAACTTCTTTAAAAGACAGTGCACTAGACAATGTCGAGTATTTTGTCGTCCACGACATTTTTCTCAAAATTGTCTTCCAGAAATCCTAAGTGATAGGGGACATGTCGTGCATAAATCGTTGACGACAATGTCGTCGATGGCAGTTTGGCCAACAGGGTAACTCCGCAAATATTTACTTTAATAAAATATATATTGTGCACTTCTGTAAGTAAATATCTTTCAAATAGTGCATATTTTGCTCAAATCGGTTGACATACAGAGGAGGAAAGTGTTCTTAACTGTTTTGCCTTTGCCGATTTATATATAGATATTTGTTTTTATTAAAAAAAAAAACTACTAATACAATTTTTTAGAAATTTACAAAATAATAAAAAATATCAGATATTTATACAAACTGCTGTGTTTCCAAATAACATTTTAAACACAAAAATTAATATATTCTTTTTTTTTTGTTGTGGTATCTGTATACTTTCTAATTTCTTTAATAAATTTTCATATTAAATTTTCTATTTATATTTTTTTCTTCTTCTTTATCAACTAAACTATTATTGTTAACAAAAAAAAAACTAGCAACCAACAACTTTCGCCATTACTTTTGTTTAAAAAAATTTTAAATAAGAATCGCTTCCAAAAAAACATAAAATGCAAAATCAGTTTATTTTTTTTTATTAAAATGTGATTTAATTTTTTTTTTCTTTTTTAACAAAAGCCAACAATAAATATTTGCTACAACAAAAATAGAAACAGAAAGGAAAACAAAATATAATTTGATTTTTATTATTATGATGACAGTTTAAACAATAATCATTATGACATTAACAGCCATACAGCAGGCGATGTGATAAGTGTGTCATCTGCATTTAAATGATATAGAAATGTTGGAACAAATTTGAAAAAAAACCAAACAAAATTAAAACGAAGAAATATTTATGAACGAAATTATAAAGCGATAGAAGTAAAACCAAAGCGAATTCAAAAACGTTTAAAACAGAAGTTTTTACAAGTATGTAGTTTAAAATATTGCTACTTTTAATAAAAATTCGTTTTTCCTCTGTATTTTATTAAAAATTTTGTTGTTTTTAAAAAACAACAACCTAGGCAACGAAATGTAGTAATTTTACAAAACGCGATAATTTCTTTAAACTAAGAATAAAATGTTCCCCTTATTTAAATATAATGTTGTTGGAAATGAAAAAAAATTGTCTGTCTTTTTTACGGCCAATTTCACCAAGTTCGGTTAAAACTAACTTTCAATTAAATTTCCAGTTACCAATATGTTTTGACAGCTATAACCGGTAGTTAATTATAACCGAACTTGGTGAAATTGGCCGTTAATGTTTTAACTTTTTTTAAAATAATTTTTTAAACACCTTCATGTCACATTTGTTTAACAATTTTTAGCTACAACTGCTTATTTTTGACATTAAATATTTGTTAATTTTTTTTGTTTATCTTTTCTTGCCAAAATGTTTTATCAAAAAAGTTTTAACATTTTACAAATCTATTTATATGTATGTATTTTATTAAGGAGACTTTTTTCGTTCACAGAAAAAAATCACCAATTTTTTTTTTTCATTTTTATTAAAAATAAAATTAGTTTTATTTAAAAATTTAATCAAGTCAATTAAACGTTTACTTATATTAACAACATTATTGCAGAAAATGTTGTTAATCCCAAAAAATATTTAATTGATACTATTAATTTGTTTACTGGAGCAAATGTAATGAATTTTTCATTAATATCACAAATTTTTTAATTGGAATCATTCTTTTTTTCTCTGTGTTTGTTTATTTTAATTTTTTCTGACCATCATTGGCTTCTTAAAGAAAACAAAAATCTTATTAAATCTGAAAAAAATGACTTAACAACTTTCTAAAGTGAATTTTGAATATATAAATTTTGTTGTAATTTTTAATTATTATTATATGTTACCAATTTACTAGTTTTTATAGATTGCAAATATTTTTTTTTTTTTTTAAATTTTATTTTGTTTTTTTATTTTTAGCAGAATTATGAGGGAGTATTAAAATTGAAAGTAAATATTTGGAATATGAAGTTTTTTATAAGTATTTTACTGACTTATTTGGTAGTAAAACTTGAGCACAGTTAGAGTTGGTTAAAAAAAAAATATATACAAGTATATGTGACGCGCAAAATAGAAAGGGACCTAAGGGTAAAAATCGGTTTTGTTCAGGAGAGCCATTTTAAGGATTTAAATACGTGTATCTTTGGTATACCATCACATCATAAAACGCACATATCTCTGGGAGGCAACACTTTTGGGGCATGGGATCGGTCTCATTCGATGCTCAGATGTTGTCCACATCAAAAAAAAAGTGAAAATTGATTTTCCCTTTCTCTATGCGCTGTCACATATAAGAAAAATACTCACAACTTGGAAATCAATTATGGTAAACTATAACTTATTCAAAGTAAGAAAAAGTATAACGAGACCTTAACGCAAAAGTAGCTTAAGCGACATCATTTTCAATTTTTGTTTTTTAATAAACGAATTTATTGGCAACAATTGAATCATCTCCTAAAATGTCATTGTCACATAAGGTACCTTAAGAATTTTACACCAAAAACAATTTTATCGACAACCTTCATACAAAGTTTATATAAAATAAAAAAACCTTCTCCTGTAAAATTTTGTTTTTTGTCGCTTAAGCTTTTTTTGCGGTTATGACTCGGTATATTTCGAATAAATATATTGTCCATTGTAATTTCTGTAATACACCTTTTAAATCGGACTAGTAATTACGAAGCAACGTTAGTTTACTGCATATTTATATATTGCGTTTAAGTCGCCAACTTCTGTAATTGTATTTCGTTTCTTATTGATTTTTTATAATAGTGATGCTAAAAAACTTTTGGCTCTTTTATCACCAGTTTTAATTTTGAAGTTTCTAAACTATTTCCATCTCAAAACTAAATCACAAATCTTGTTCTTTCCTTTTTCTAATTTCAAAGCCCTTATATTTGAAAAAATCCCCGAATCCTTCCCGGCGAGGATCTGTGGCAAACAGAGATGTTAAAATCCCTTACCTGAGGACAATTCCCCTCATATGGCAACACTGGTTGTTGGCATAAAACCACAATTGTAATTGCTATTGTTAATGAAAGAACAGACCGTGCTGCCATATTAAAATTTAAATAAGCGCTATAAATGTTTTAAAGTTTTTTCTCTCTAATTCAACTCACTGTTAAACCAAGAAAAAAATTTGGGAAGTTAACTTAAAAACACTGTAGAATTAACGGATTGTTATTGTAAACATTTTACATCTTGTAGCTTTGGTCAATCTTTATAAATTGAAAACATGACAACAACAAAATGCATACGTTTACTATAATAATATTAAAAACTGTAGTAGAAGTTGTTAAAGCATATATTTTCAATTGTGAAACATCTGACGTATTTAGCGCCATACAGTATTTTGCTTTTAATAATGTATTAACACATTTTCAATTAAAAATAAAAATGATCAAAAAGATAGAAAATATAAAAAAGAGTTTCGATTTCTTTACAAAACAAAAAAATGCCGCTCACATTTAGATACTTACTGCCGTATTCATAAAAAATAAAACAATTTTGAAATTTTCATACAAATGTTTCTTAAAATACATTTCAAATCTATTTTAATTTTTTATGACTACAGCGGTTAAAAGCGTAGTATTTTTAAAAAGGTTTTAATTAAATATTAACCGTGCATTCCGCTTGTATATTTATCTGAATAACTACAAGGTGGTTAAATTATAAATCCCCTGTTACTGGTCTATCTTTAAGCAGTTCGTTACTGTACTCTGGTAATTCGTTTGGTCATTAAAAATCTATCGTGGCGGTTCTTGTTATTGCCAAGAATCAATGCTGCCATATAAACATTCAGAGTCAGTGTTGCACACTTCTTAAGGTTTTAAATTAACAACTTTTTTATTCCTAATTGATCTTAAACCATTTTTCTTTCCACTTCCTATCAGGGGTGTTCTGGAAATCGAAAACTCAAAACGCAAGAATTTGGAAATTGTTTTTAATACACTTTTAATCCAATTTTTTTAATTTTTGGTGTGAAATTCTGTTTAACAGAGAAATATTTGTAAAATATTTGTCAAAAAATTCGTTTATCACAGAAATCTTATTAAAAGACGACGTTTAAAATTCTTGCGTTTTGCGTTTTCGATTTCCAGAACACCCCTGTATAATCTTTGTTAAAATCAGGGCTGTGGAGTCGGAGTCGGAGTCGGAGTTGAGGAGTCGGAGTTGAGGTTTTTGTACCGGAGTCGGAGTCGGAGTCGAAGTACCCACAAAAACTAGCGACTCCGACTCCGACTTTTTTGCATTACAATTTTTCTAATATTTTTTAAAATAAAAAATGTTAATGACCAATTTCTCCAATTCTTTTTAAATATCAATTCATATTTAAATATAATTTTTCTAATAATTTTATTTTTATTTGACATAAAAAAAACAAATTTTAAACATAAATTGATATTTAGATAAATTAGTGAAATTGGCCATAAGAGGGTCAGCTTTTTGAAATTGTGAAGTCAGAAAATAATTACCAGTATACTTTTCATATCAAAAATTAAAAAATTGAGATAACATCTTATTTTGACAATTTATAAGAATAGTTATATAGATTTTATCGAAGCATGTCCTTTTCTATATTTTAATGTGACCTCAAATTTCTGTAACAAAAACAAGCGGGTTCACTATTAGAATTTCGCCAAGATATCGTTAATGAAATAGAGCCGAATTAAGGAATTTAAAAATTAAATTTGTAAAGATGTTGTTTTTTATTTATCGTATATTAACAAATATATAGCCATATAGCCAAAAATAGCCATGTTCATAAATATGACTTGAAATCTGCTGTAGCTCCTGTGGTGAAAGCATTAAGTGAACTACATTTGAAGTTCCAACCTTCATAATAGAATAAAAGGAAAAGGAACTCGGAAAAATACATGACATTGTTCCAGACATAATTCCCATCAATGTGGGAAAAATGATTTGAGAATACTTTTATCTACTCACTTTAGGGAAAATTGGAGAGATAATAAAGACTTGCAATTTCAAATTTCGGTCTTGGACAATAATAATATTGAATTAGGAACGGAAAAATGCAATGGCGAGTACATTGAAGAAAAAGATTTAAATTTAGCAGTTTAAAAATTCACATTTTTTTAACTCTGCAGGTGGGAGATAAACTACATCAAGCCACATTTTGAAAACTTTTCAGCAGACCGCGCAAACATGTTGATAATCGCAAATGATGTTTATGTTATAAAAATGTGCATTTGTAAGAATATTTTATATGATCCTAACATATTTTTTTTATGTCGATGATATACTTAAAAAATTACGTCCTAAAAGGTTCGTTACCTTCTATGGTACTGTTCCATGCCTTGAGACAAACAGCACCAAGTCTAACAACAAAAGGGGTACTATTTCCCAAAAATAATAGAAGGCTAACAACATTTTTTTACGTTACATTTCTCTTCAAAATGTGTTATATAAATTGTAGAACTAACATCTGAAGGCGCATATGCATGTTTTAATAAACTTTATAAAGTTTTCCTGAGAATGATTTGACTTAATAAATAAAATGTATATTAAAAACAAAAGACCTCACTTCACAATTTGCAAAAAAGGACTGTCCTTTGCCTCTATTAATATTGTGGTAAACAACACTAAGTACACTTGATGCCTTTAACGTCTAAGCTAATTGGACTTGCTGTTGTTTTCAACCTTTCTATCTCGAAAGCTACATTAGATAGGACTTATGGAAATTCACACATCTATAAATTCCAACAGTATAAAAAACGTTTTTTGAAAAAGATGTGAATTGGTGTAGTTTATCTCTCCCCTACAGAACTATTTTTACATTTTTTAGCACTGTTTGCATAATATTAATAAATTAATATAACCTTTAAAATATACTAAAATTCAATGATCCCATACAGATTGAAGCAAAACTCGTTTCTTTCGAAAGTTCGTAACAAAACTCGTTCGTTCTAAAATTAAATCTATTATTTTTTTATATTTCAGTTGGTTTAAATTTCTCAACTGTTAACTTATAAGTCAAGAATGTCATAACACTTTAGAATTGAAAAAAGGTTCAACTCATTTGGTCTATTTAATCGGGCACTATATGTTTTTTGCATTTTTTCCAAAATCCAAATAAAATATTTTGCAGCTTTCCTACTCATATGTTAGTAACTAGTATGTTAAAGCTCAATGCGCGGCACGTTAGAATTAAAATATCGATTTGAAATTTTTACAGAATCATTTTCTTGCTATATTTAACCATTTAACAGATACTAAATTAAAAAAGAGTTTAAAGTCAAAAAAAAAAAAAAAACTAGTCTCTTAAATAATGCTAGGTTAGAGTAGGAGTCGGAGTCGGAGTTGGAGTCGGAGTCGGAGTCGGAGTCGGAGTCGTGCTTAAAAAATTTCACCAAAAGGAGTCGGAGTCGGAGTTATAACTTTTTCTTAACGACTCCACAGCCCTGGTTAAAATATGACCTTATTTTTTCGTTTATAGAATTGTATAACAATGTTTTTGCATGTGTAAATTTGATAATTAAAACTTGTACGAAATCAATTTAAACCAAATATGGCAACAGCTAACAGCCATAACAATTATCCATTAAAATCAAGCAATATGATAATTTTTTGTTATATTGGGGCATTTTTTCCGACCACAAACCGAAGAAATTTTTTTTTTTTGCCAAAAATACACAGCCAACGAACCACAAAATACCACATTTTACTACAAAAACAAAACAAAAAAAAAAAAAAAAAACGTCAACAACACCACCAACGCGTTAATTCAAACACCACATTTTATAAGACTTGTTTTTATTATTTTTAATGTTTTTTTTTTTTTTTTTTTTTTTGGCAAAAGTATTAAAAATTAAAATAATAAAAATTTGAAAAAGTTATGAAATCATAAAAAAAACATGAAATCATACAAATAAAAACATCAATCATACTAAACCTTTAAAAAGGAAATACAAACGAAAATCGTCAAAATTGAATTCAAAACAATTTTGTGCCGGTGCAAAAAAACATTTTTTTAAAAAAGTGTTAAGGGGATTATGGCCCAATTAAGGTAGGCTACCCAGTTTTTTTTATACTCGTGTGTTTTAAAAATAACTGGCAAATTATATTTCCAACTAATACTGGCATTATTTCTTAAAGCCAAAAAAATAAAGAAATTTATGTTTGTGTTTTTTTTTTTTTTTTTTGCAAAAAAACGTTTTTTTTTTTTAAATAAATGACTGACCAACATTTTGGTTTTAGACTTTAACCAGTTAAATAGATTACATAATTTACTATCATAAATAATGTTAACAAATTCAATTAAATTTAGTTACTCACAAAACTCACTCACAAGCCAATTCATTTTTTGTTTTTCAAATCATTTAGATTTGAATTTTTCGTATTTAAACGTTTGATTTTTTTTTTTTTTTTGGTGGGAAAATATTTGCGGTATTTTGTGTTATAAAGATAATATCTGAGTTTAATTTATTAGCTTTTAGTTTAATCTATTAACTCTTATTTTTATAAATTGTTTTAAAATAATCATTAATTATTTTTTGTTGTCTATTTTAATCTCGTTTTAGGTAAGACATTAATGGGATTTCAAAATATAATATCAAAAAAAGGAAGGTTTGTAAAAAGTTACTATTAAAAGGAATAAGTTTAAATAGCAAAGGTTAAGGATTATTATAAAGAGAAATTACTTTCAATATAGCCATTCTGTGGCTGGTTTAGCCATTTTTTTTTTATCGCATTTAGGCATGAAAAAAATCAATTTTACCATTAGCTATTTTTCTTAGCCATTTTTATTTAATGTATTAATGCAAACATAATAATGTATTATGTGCAATTTCTAAATAGTAAATAAATTTTATAGAGTTGGCATCACTGATCGCAGACGACAAATGATACGCTGGAGGTGTGAAATCTTCAAACGATTTCTACGTACTAAAATACACACCCATACTCAAACCCTTTTCTTTGCGAAACCGCCTTTGATATTATTTTGCAAAGGAATTTAGCCTACTATTAATCCAAGTTATTTTACCATATTTATATTCAGCCTTATTACGGTCGTCGTAAACGACTGCGTCATGTTTTGTAATGACTGGTACACGAACGCTAAGCAATTCTTTGCCGAAGTAGGCATAGATGCGATTATGTTTTCTGCTGTCAGGTTCTCCCTTACGAATGACTCCAGTTGTTGTCAGTGGCTAATGAAGCGTGAAAACTTAAATATCACGTGTTCTGCCTCTGTCTCTTCTATGTTCGACATGCGAAATAACTTAGTGAGGTGTCATATTCAAAGCGGTATAGGTTCCAACTGTAGGCTCCAAGACCTGATAGAAACTAAGTTATGCTATGTTATCTGTCTTTATGTATTCTGGTTCCATATGTATTAACGTTAGATATAAGTTTATATATCCATGTGCGTTTTGTTGAGTTATCCCACCATCGTTGCTACTTGCAGATTAATTTATTTCTGTCTGCTGAACGTAGTTCAGGGTTCTTTTTGTCGTGTGATATATATTCGATTATTCCTCAGCTGTTATGTCTAACGACATGATTCCAGCAATACCCCTGGCTGCTTCCGGAGTTATGACGCAATATCCACTACATACTCCAAGACAACTTCTTATAAAGGGTGTTTTTTATAGAGTGACACAAATTTAAATCATAATAAAACAAGGAAATATATTTTAAATATCAATGAAACGGGCTTTATTGAAATGAAAATTTTATGAAATTAAAGTTTAAATATGATTTCTGCCATGTGGCCGCCACGGCTGGCGCGTAAAAGGCGCAATCTGAAACACCAATTTTCAACAACTTGTCGCAGCATTTGCGGCCGTATTTCGCCGATAACTATTCGAATGTTGATTTCCAGTTTTTCGATTGTTTGTGGTTTATCAAGGTAGACGATCTTGGTGGCTAATTAATTGGGCCATTACGTGAAATTAAAGTCTATATCAAAAGCCATCATGGAATCCATACCAAGGACCATCAAACAGTCTATAGCAAAGCACTATCGAAAAGTTTTAGCAAAGTCTATTATACAGTCTATCTGCCTGTTTAAGGTAAATGAAAACAAAATTTCGTGTGAGAAAATTAAATTGAAAACACGAATTAGTATTTTATTGATGTTTTCAATATAATTTCCCATTTTCTGAAAACAGGGTATATAGCAAAGATCACCGAATAGTATATCGCAAATATATTCAAATAGTTTATAGCAAAGTCTTTAGTCTAGCCTAAAGATACTTCATTAGTTTAAGTCCAGGGGTTCGATTTGTTGCTTTAGGGACTCTTAAAAAAAAACTTTTATCGCGGACCCCCGAATGTTATTTGGTGTCGAAAAATAATAAGAAACATTTAAAAAAAAAAGTTTCTTTTTGGTTAAATGTGGAGACGATTCTAAGGTTTTTCCAGAGCTGTGAAGTCTGAGTAGGAGTTGAAGAGTCGGAGTTAAAGTTTTGGTACCGGAGTCGGAGTCGAAGTACCACAAAAACTCACGACTCCAAAATTTTTCGGTTTTTTTTTTATTTCAAATTGAAAATGATTTGAAATCAAACGTTTTCTCAAACGATAAACGTTTGATAATGATTTGAAAATCATAGCATTCTCAACAAAAAAGGGAAATTATTTTCAAAGTGAAAAATGCCTTAATTTTCAACTTGCTTTCAAACGTAATTCTCAAATGTTTTTCAGATGTGGATTATAATACAATGTGGAACATAAATAAACATATAGTATTTTTTTAATTTAAATTCATTATTTATTTAAATAAACTTTGAGATACACATTCGGCACCATAGTTAAAAAATGAAATAATGTTCTATAAGTAAGATAATACTATAAGTAAGTCTATAGGCGATTCTATAGTTATTCGATATACGATGCTATAATTTAGTATATAGACAATTCTATAGTTTAGTTTCTTGACGACTTAAAATCAAAAGACGGTTCTCTAGTCTCTAAAACCAATTGCAGACCGTAGGCTTTACAATAAGTTAAATTGTAATCCGGACTATAATTGTATCTTATAATCCAGATATAGTCCAGCCTGGAAACCATTATAATAAAGCGTATTTTTGAGGTTAATTTTAACTAAAGAAAACTGCATTTTGTTAATGATATTTAGCATTTTTGTTTTACCAGCTGCATTAAATCTTTATGTCTATTAAACAACTACATACAAATTTCTTTTTTTTCTGTTCTTTATAAACTTCTCGTAATTTCAACTGATTTTTAAAAATTGATTAAAAACAAAAGTTTTTAATATTCAACTACAGATCCGTTTTTTCTTTACTTTTTCTACACTTTAAATTACCAAAAAACACGCACAGCGTATATCAAATGTTTCTTCTAAAAGTTGCAATTCTAATACTAAATGAAAAAAAAATGGAGAATTCTATCACCATCTTAAAAAAAATTGCTTTTGTACCGCAAACTTAAATAAGGTTTTTGAAAAATTTATGAGAATTTTTTTTCGTTTTTCAATTTACTATCTGGGGATAAATGAATATTTGTATGCTTTTAATCTTTAAACCAAAAAAAAAAAAAAAAGTTGCACGCTTGGTAAATATTTATTTGCAGTCTATTGATTGTAGAAAATTAACCCCAAAATGCTAATTTTCTGTTAGCATTTCCGTCCATATGTTTTGTCAGATATTTGTTTCGACCAACAGCAAACAAATTTGTTTATTTGGTTTACCAAAATGATTTTGGTGTTATAAACTGCAGGCAGCTTAATTACTAACGAATACTTTAACACTCCAAGGAACAGTGGGATCAAAAGCTAAAAAAACTGGTAATTTGAGAAATCTTCAAGACTGCAAGTAGGAGGAAAAAAGTGCTACTTTGCATTAATAAATAATCAGGCTTATTACGGTTGCCGTTGTCGTAAACGACTGTGCATTTTTTAGTAGTCGATTTACATAAGTAACACACAACCTTGTTCTTCAATCTACTACAAAAAAGAACTTAGTGGTTTACAACAACGACAACCGTAATAAGGCTGAATATTACGAAAAGTTTAATATATATAAAATTATCATTTCAGGTCTGAACTGGGAACGTAATTGTTGCATGATATGTCAAAGCTTTCCTATCCGATCAGCGAAAAAAAATCCTACTTCTGTTCTATTATTGTTCTAAAATGCAAATACTTTGATCTTTAAATATTAATTTCAATTTATTCAATAATCCACCACCACTGTGCCATGCTGTCTGCATACAATACTAAAATACTTTTTTCTTGTTCAGATCGATTTAACCCCTGTGTAAATGCATTAGTGTTTATCCTTTAACACCCTTCTTACCATCGCGACCCTTGTTAAAGTCTGCTTTTTACTTTTGCTTATTTCAAAGCATTTTTTTTATTATTAGAGGAAAAACAAACCAATACATTTTTAATGAGTTGCCAAAAACCTAAGGGGTGGCTTTTATGAGGTTTGTATTTGATGCAATATGTAGGAAGATTCTTTGAAGAACGGCTAGTAATATTTGTGTCTTAATAATCCGCAACATGATATTGGATAGAAATGGCAGTTAAAAGAAAGAGGAAAAATAGGCAAGTCGTTAGGAAAATTAGAAAACATTTTAATTTATTGTAAAAACTTTGTTTTATTGATTAAATTGATTAAATAAATCGGTAGGTAAGATTACAAGTACTTGGGAGTCTTCATAAAAGGCTTACCTTTAGGGCCCATGTGAAGTACTCGTGCAGAATAATGTTACATGTTGGAGGACCGCAACAAAGCTTTAAGCAAGAATTTTAAGCCTTTATTTCAACAACGTTGCCTCAAAATATTTAGTTGCTATATATCAGTGAAGGACAACACACATACTATCACATTTATGCTTGTGTGGGAAGCAGCAGAAAACGAATGACGCTCATCAACAAATGCTGATCTGCAACTGATTTAAAAACTTTGAAGAAATGACAACAAAGCAACAGCCGAACGTACATTGTCACCACTGTTGCCAATTTAGAGATTTTCCCGCTAAATCTAGCGTTTTTGAAATTTCAATCGCGGGGAAAAATACGTTTAAGCGGTTAGCGGGAAATCTAGCGATTTTCAAACAGTTTTCAGCGGCTGATATTCGCTACAAAAACCTTTCTCAAATTTAAAATTTGCAGATATTTTACTTTTTCTTTTTGTTTTTCTGGCTAAAAACTACTTGTTTATGTTCACGGTTTTAATTACTTTTGTAGTTTTAGTGAACTGAAGATTGTATATGACATATTTTTTTCGATTTACAATTAGTATTTTGTTAGGACTGCATGTGACAAATCTCAACCTTAAGCTTGCTTAAAATTTGGAAACAAAAGGTAAGATATTGATCTTAATTTTCTCGATATATCCTAAGCAATATAATTCACTAACTTTCATCTAACTAACTTTATCTAATTGCTTAAAACGGCAAATAATTACCAAAAATAATGTAAAAGTTACAAACTTTTTTGCGTTTACGTACTTACATACTAAGTTTGTCACTCTATAAAGTATAAGTACATAAAGTATATACATATTCTGGCTCCTTGAGTAGTAATTCTATGTCCATTAACCCATGACCGTCAGCTATCACGCTCACTTTTAATAAAAGAAAATCATCAAATTGTTTAGAATTCACCAAAGCAGTTTGGGATCGAAGTCCAGCAAAATCGGTTCAGTAGGAAAAGAGTTATGAGTTAAAATGTGGGACAACCACCCTAAAAAAGTTATCATTTTGTTACAAAAACTAGCATAACTAGTGGTGGAATGCACATATTAATATAAGATTTTGCACAAATTCGTTGTATATGATTAAAAATCATGTTAAAGCCTCATATAAAGCCCACTGTCAAAAAAAACTTTTAGTGTGCCTTAAACCTTAACAAATAATGCTATTGTTATAAATTTGGCCCGCCACAGTTTTATATGACTAGAAATCACGCTGTCAATTTTCGTGATTTTCAGTGCATAATTTGCCATAGGCTCCATATTAACACTCAAAAAACAGATAAGTACGCATAAAACCCTAATATTGCTATTGTAATAAATTTTGGTCTTTGACAGTTTTTTATGACTAGAAATAACGCTGTCATTTCAGTTCGGTTCATAACTTACCATTGGCCTCATATAAAGCCTACTCTCGGAAAAAGCTTTAGCACGCGTAAAACCGTAAAGCTTTCAATCTGTGTTCTATTCTAATATTACTTGTTCAAATTTCGTGAAATCGGCCATATACCATATGCCCCATATAAAGGCCACTCCGGAAATATTCTAACTGTAGGTGGAGGGTAACAAAGATTCGGTACAGCTGAAATCTACGTATGTAACGTAATTTGAGAGTCATATACCTTTGCAAAAGTAGCCTTTATCTAGATTTATATAAAACGCTTAAAAATGTTTAGGTTTTAGAGGCATTTTTAAAACAATTCCCGCTACATTAAATATTTAGCAGTTTCTAGCGGTTTTAAAGTCCAATTTGGCGGGAAATGTTCAAAAAAAGTTGGCAGTGATTGTCACAGACCACACGAAGAAGTTTATAGTGTACATGTGTAAGTTAGAAGCAGCTTTGTAAGGGAGAAATGTAAGAGTTTCGATTACTATCTCGCTTACGAAAGGCATAAATTTTACATTTATTCAACGCATATAAAAACAAAGTAGTAGCTATCAGCTTTACACACTGAATGTTTTGTTACAGTTATTTTTTAGTATTCTCCCTTACAAACCTGCTTCGTAGTAAGGGAATGCCGTGGCACTTGAAATGTTATTTGTTTTATGAAACTTGTTAAGAATTCGTTCACTTACTTTACTGCATCTCCTTTTTGCGTAGCAAATAACTATGCGCTTATTTTTTTCAATGTACCATTAGTGTTTCGCAAAATGATAAATTTTTTTATTTAGTTAGAAGTCATATGTGTAATTGCTGGAGTTATTCATCTGAACATCACAGCAGACGAGGACATAAATATAAAATGTATTTGGCGAAAAAAACATCAGAGTCTGAGAATAAAGTGAAAGAAAAATATTGGAGCAAAAAGAAACCCTGCCCAACTGGCAAAGCTGATGGGATAAGAGCCGAAAAAACCAATGGACTAACAGGCTTATTTCGGAAATAATACCATAATAAAAAGAACGTAAGCATGGTAAGGTTAACTAAAACCTTAACCAGTTCTTGATAGGCCGTAGAGGCTACAGAAGCTTTGTTTTTAAATATGTACACGACGTATCACCAAACTTGCATTTAAAAATGTAAAGTCTGCAGAACAAGTGGTTTTTAAATACTCTAGATTTGAAAAAGAAGACGCGCAGTAGAGGATGGTATAGAAAATACTAAAAAAATATTTAATTGGGTGCTATTCTCAGAGGTCAAATTAAAAGTAATTTCGCACTATTTTGCTACAAACTAAGGAGAGAAAAAGCTAAAGGCGGGGAGAGAGTAGACGTACGTGTTGGCCATCCCCGATGTAATGCCTAAAATCAGAAGTACCACGGGAAATGTGATTGACGATAGGAAGGCGGCGAAAGGCCGTTATACACTATCCCACAAAGTCTTTAGTAATTTACGAAAATGCAACCCTGTCATTATAAGTTGTTATTGTTTTAAAGAAATGTTCAAAGAATAATAAGATTAGGGAAGCATTTTTGAAATATACTTAAGACTTTTTGGGATAGTGTGTAACGGCCTTAAGAGAGAAGGCGAAGCATAACATCTATCTTATATAATGATAAGAAGAAATTCTAATCTTTAGAAGATTTCACAATCTTATAGAAGAGAATAGAAGAGATTATAGATTGGACTATAGACTAGAAGATCAAGCAATGTATATTCTGCGAGATGGATGATGCTTCTACTCTGTATCTGCCCCGACTCAGGAACTTCTAGCCAGAAATTTCGCGGGATTCATCATGGATCTAACTGAAATTTATGCTCTCTTACTAAGCAAAATATTTGGCTTGATACGTAGCAAGGCGAATAAAATTTTCAGATAGCGTTGAAAACCCAGCTGATCTCCTTTTTTTCTTACTTCGCGAGAGAAATGTCAAGAAGTTAAATGTGTTTTTGACGTATCGATCAATTAAAGCTACAAAAAAAAAGTTTTTTTATTTTTGTACTTGTTGTAGTCTTCCCGCCACCGTATACATGTATTCGCCCTGATACGTAGCTTAAAACTCTCTTAGTGGATATCTTGGCTGCACAAAACATCCTATTGGTCTCAGTTCCTAATGCCTCTTCTCTATCTGTGGACAGGTCTTTATACTGGACTATACGCTGGACTTTAAACAAAACTGGTATATAAACTTGCTTTTAGACAAAACTATAAACTGGACTATATAGACTGAACTGCAGTCTGCACTCTTGACTATACTTTAGCCAGGATTATATAATGTCAGATTTATGCTGTAAGTTTCGCCCGAACAACATCCTATAAAAATAGTTTATTTTAACTTTTATCTTAAAATTTAATTTTTTTTCTTTTTTACAATCCTTTTAAATTTCTGCAAAATTTTGGAATAATTTAAAATTGAATGTAAAAAGTTTTAATACCTACCTACTTCTTTTTTTTTTATGGTTAACAAAAACTGCTGTAAAATGTAGCATTCAATTTATTGCCGTTGTTTAAAAGAAATTAAATCCAGTAGTTTTAATGTTTTAACATGCCAACAACAATAACCATAAAAAAACAAAATCAAAACAGTAAAATTACAAAAACTTGTAATAATAAAATACAACATAACCCAACAAATGAGATTGTTGTTAACTTCACTCTTTCTCACTGAATCTCCTCACTAAATGTTCGCAGCGAATGTGAAACAGTCACCACAATAAAGCTAACAAACACAACAAGTATGGTATAATTACTAGTGGCAACATCCACCACACCACAGTCAAGAGCCTAAACTAAAACACCGTTAAAGTAAGAAAAAAAAAATAAAATATTCAAACTTCCCCCCTTTAATGTATTTTTTTCATAATTTTTGTAACTAAACTTATACTTTAGCAAAAAAAATAGAATAATAATATAATATTAAAACGGCAAAGTTTTAAAGAGGCGTATGCAAATTTCAAACAGCAATAAATGTTTATACACATTAGAAAAATATCCATAAACCATAGAAATATCAGCAAAAGCACAGTAAATATTTAAAAAAAGAGGAAAAATTACAAAAAACTTTAGAGTACTCGTACACAATACGCATATTTGTTGCGTATTTAATTGCAGATGTGTACTCGTTAGTACAATATTATATTTAGTTTGAATATAAATGATATTTTTATGGTATGACAGCGGCAACCAACCGACAACATGGTTGCTGTTGATATAATTGCCATCGTTTATGTGATTTCTTTACAATAATAGAAAAAAAATTTATAAACATAAAAATTCAAGGCCAATATAGATAGGTATGCAGGTTTTATTCAAATTTATTTCTTCACTCATAAAGTTTACATTAAAATTAGATACGAGGTAGAAATAAAAAGTAGTTGTTTAAGTAAAATTTAAATTTTTTACATTCGTAGTCGTAAAATTAAATACTTTAAATATGTGGTAATGAATTAAGCAAATATATTTCTTATGATTTAGAAAATAGTTTAGACTTTTGTCTGTTTGAAATTGAATGGATCGTTTTCTGGATTTCTGTATAACACGTTATAAGTATTACATCTAATTTTTAATTATTTGTGGTTAAAAAAAAAAAAAATGTATTACATTTATATATCGTAGGGAATATTAAAAGCAAGTAAATGTGCTATATTTGACAATTCCTCATTTCGTGGCAGACGAGTTTGAACCTTTCAGCAGTGTTTTAGATTAACATAGGCCGCAACTTCAAAATCAAATTTTAGTTATCTGAAACTAATAACTTTATAGTTAACTAATTTTATAGGGATTTTTAAGTTATAAGAACATTTAGTTGAATTTAGATCTTTACGCGGATCTAATCCCATTTAGCCTTTTTATAGAAAATAATACAAGATTTTGCATCTTGATATCTCGAAGGTTTCGTTGGTCTTTTTTTAATTTTTACTATGTAAACACTAAATTAACTAACTGGGCCCAGTTTTTCAAAACTACAAGTAAAATACATTAAAAAAAGCAACAATTTTAGAATTTTTGTTTTTGTTTCAAACATAGTATAATAAGTACCAGTACCTAAATTCTGTAACTTTTTTATTTTAACTACCAATATCGTTAAGTAACGGGAAATCTCGGTCACCTTAACGAATTTGTTATTCTCTATTTTAAGTTAACAAATGTATTCGATAAGAAAAAATAACGACAAATATCGGTAAAAATGTAAGAACGTCAAAGTTAAAATTTTTAAAATTAATAAAAAAAATATAAAATAAATTTGCTTGTAAAAAATTTATTTTAACAAAACATGAATGAAAAAGTGTAAATATTGATTATATTTCTAAACAAATATGTTGGTTTAAAATCTTTTTATACATAGGGAAAAAGTTCGAGGTGCCTTAACCACTCTAGCACAACATTCTGCTCTTACTTTTTATACCCACACTACTGTACCTGAAGAGGATATTATGTGTTTGTGCAAATGTGTGTAACACATTTAAATATAGATTCTGGACCCACCTTTTAGTATAACGATTGACTCAAAATCAATTTCAGAATCCATCTAACGAGGCCCGTCCTTCTATCAGGCTGGCTGGTTGTCTGTCCAAGATAACCTTATGCGCAAATTACAGGTCGAAATTCGGAAATAATTTTATAAAATTTGGCACATATGATTTTATTGCAAGGTCGAAGCCTTTTAAAAAGCGGAGAAGCGGTTATTTATTTTTCATAGCCCACATGCAAACTTCTTTCCGGAATAGGGTTTTTTGCCCATTAACCATCTTGTTTTATAGACATTTTGGTTTAATTAGGACCAAAAATATTTTGTTGCAACCTACATAAATCAGCAATATTAGAATCCGTCCATATTTGACCACAGCTCCCATACGAATACACTTAAAATAAGTTACCTTAATAATAGCTTCTATGTTATCTCATAGTAGTTATATTTAGTAGTAGATATTTAGATAATATTTGGCACGAAAATCTCTTATGTGAATCTTAACCTCACAACATACTCTTTTTGCGGACACATGATCGCCCAAATACTGTTATGTAGGGTCGGGCTTTATCGACTATACTTTTTTCCTTTTTTTGTGTAAAAAATTGGCTTCTTTACTCTATATTTTTAATCTTTCAACAGTATATTTATTATTGTTATTATTTAACAAGAACTTTTTTTGTATCGTTAGCTACCGACATTGTTTGCCGATAAAAATTGTTAGAATTTCATTACAGAATAGTTCTGAACGACAATTATCGTTAGCTAACGAATTTTGACTACTTAACGACAATTTTTTGTCGTTAAAAAGTTACAGAATTTCAGTACAGGTATGTTCATTGCGGAGAGTTTTCATTATTTTCCCATGTAATGTCAAATTAATTTATTTGATTTTTGACGCCTGTTTTAAATTTTTACATATTTTCTTTTGCTTGACTTTATATGGGTTTTGAAATTGAGAACAAAATTCCTAATGACTATACCTTGTACTTATTCTACCATGGTTTCAAATATATTTTACTTGTAGATTTGTAACATATTGTTAGTTCTGAGAAACAGGACCCTGGTGTTAAATTTTGTCAACTTACAAATAACTTTTCTGTTTGTCCTCGTCTTTTACATACAAAACAACTTTATCAATTTGCGGAAAATGTTGGAACAAACGACAACAAAAACAAAAAAAAAAAGAGTTTATATTTCATAAAATCACAGAGGTGGAGGCCATATGGAAGGTTGTTTGTTGTAAAAGGGATTTTTTTTGTTCGTTTTCACTGTATCCAACGCAAATTATGTGAAAAGTTTTATAAAAAAAAATTAAACCAAGCATGAAATTTTTGTTGAAATATTTAAAACAAATGTGTTAAATTTTTATATAAAATACTAAAACGAAAATAGTTAAATATCTTATACCTATCACTGAACAGAGAAAAATCAAAAAAATAAAAAAATTTTTGAAAGATAATTTTTCATATTGAAATAGGAAGCCGACTTAAGAAAAGACTGTATGTAAAGTTTAAAATTGTGCAGTGATGAAGTAGTGGCTGCTTTTGTCAAAAAGTCATGGTAATTTAGCTATTTTTTGGTCAATCTATATCGGTATTATTAGTTTTTTGGTCAATCTATATCGGTATTATTTCATTTCTATATTTATTTCTATTTTGCGGGTTTTATTAAACAAGAAAAGTTCACATTACTGTTCATGACACAGCTTGACGCTCTTAATGAAGTTTGTCATTGCAGCTGTAAAGCTAGGCGCTAGAAAATTTTGCGCCTTACGCTGATTTAGGTTGGTCTGTTGAAAATGTCATGTTTTTGTTTTATTAAAAAGAAACTATCAAATGGTATTTAATTTAGCTTACACACTTTAAGATTCCCCAGGGATGGAAAACTTAAATTTTGTAATGGTACTAAATATCTTACAAAAGAAAACTTTTTGAATATGAAATCGCTTAGGTAAGCACCAATGATGGCTCAGTTACAGCGCATTTTGGAAGCACAATTTTCATCTACTTTTCCAAACATTTTGGGTTCTATCTAGGCATGGGTCAGTAAAATGTTTAAAAATGAATTTTTGTTTGCAGTAACCAACAACTTCACGTAAAACTAAAGCAAATAATCCAACGGCTTTAAATGACTGGACCATTTTGATAAATATTGTCTTTTATACACTTTCGAATGCTACAGTAAGTCTAAAGTTGAAGGCTTTTTATAGCATGTAAAACCGTGTTGTTGTTAAAAACATATTTTTAATAAGCGTCCCATTCATCAGGGCACATAATGATAGCGATCAAGCCGGCCTCCTTTTTAAGAAGCTAGGATCAATGGCTTTAGCGACCTACAAACAAAAAGTTTTTCTTTTTAGCTACAACGGTGCTTTTAGAATTTCTTTGTGCTTTCCTTAACTAAACGTTCTAATCAAAGCGAACTCAACTGCATGTGGTGGCAATACTACAAAAATCCAAAAACCACAAACGACAGAGGTATTTCAGATTGCAAAGTTTGTTTACGGTTCGACTTGCCAACCGTTTCAAATAAAACCAAAACAAATTGGTGTCTTTTAAAATGCAATTTTATTCATGTTTTATTGAAAATTTTGCTATTTTAATAAGTTGTCTGTATTTGTTAATTTTTTCATGCAAACTTTTTGAAAAGTTAAAGAATATTTTGGTTAAAGAAATGTCGAATGGCTAGATTCATTTCTCATGGCCTAAACAAGATGAAGGCTGAATAAATCTAGCCACTAAATGGCTAAAATGGCAATAAATTTCTGGTGTTTGTTTATTTGAGAGAAAAATGCCATTATAACAAAGTTGCCAAATTTGACAGCCGAACTAACGAATAAGAAATAAAAAAAACTTATCAGGCAATACTTGTTAGGAAGGTTTTGGGACGACCTGGACATAAAAAAGTTCTGTTGTGGAGTTTATATATTCTAAAAGTGATCTTAAGATTCTACAATAGTATTTAATTTTTTCATCTCTGCACCATATTGTTTACAAACTTATTCTCTGATAATATGGTAACATCATTAGTAATGATATCAAAATACACTGAAATAAATAACGGTATAAAAATTCCTAATTTAAAATAGAACTAAACACACGCCATTTTAATGTAAGAATACCATATTTAAATTGCCCACAAAAGTACAGTTAAAGCATGAAAACTTCTTAGGTGTTTTGTGCGAAAGCTGCAATTACTCGTTACTGCACTGCACAAGACAACAGATGGTAAGTTTTTTCTTGTTGCTGACTTACTAATGATATGGCAAAATTTAGATGACATTTATTTGAAACACCCTCAGAAGCAGCACACATCCAAACATACATTTAAAAGTATGATTAATTATCGTTTGCTTTATTATAACAAAAGTCAATAACATGTCATTAACTTTGAAAAGAAAGAGAGAGATGAAGGAAAGTTATGAAAAGAAGTTATTTTTTTTTTTTACTTTGATCCCTTTATTATTTACTTATTTACACCTTATTAGGGTAAATTTTATTTTTGGCGTTTATCACTTGCAGTATATTTTTCAATTCATGTCTGTGCGTGTTTAAGTGTTAATGCAGTTGTTTTTGTTTTTAACTTAATCTATTGTTTTTCTTCTTCTTTTTGTTGTCGTTGACTTTAAATCAAGTCAAGTTAAGCAAGCACCCTGTTGTTTTATTTTTAAGGCTCGAATGGTGCCATTCTAGTTTGTTTTTGTCTTTGTTTTAATGGCTTGAAAAAAGTATTTCAAGTTTTAACTGTTAAATTATTTATAAAAAATTTTGTGCAATATTCTTTAGGAAATTCTTTTTTATTGTTAGCAGTTTTTTTTTATAAATAATATGTATAAGAAATATGTATGTGCTCCGGTTTTATATTTTCTTTGTCAAATTGTTTTGAACTTAACCGTCTTTTGCGGCTTTTATTATAAAGTTTGTTAATTATGCAAGAATTTCAGCAATAATAAAGTTAAATACAGAAACAGTGGAACAAATAAAAAAGAAAACATATGAAAATTTGTGAATGTATCAAGAATGTTCTCGCTGTTTACCAACTGATGGCTTTAATTTTGGTAAATTTTATTGATTATCGGGGAGTTTTGACATTTATTAATAACTTTTAGTAAAAGCAAATTGTATTTTTTCATTGAAATTCAAAAAAATTCGTCCCCAAATAATGAGAGAACATTTAGTACAGCAAGGATGAAAGACGGGAGATATACTAAAACAACAGATATTTTTTTATCGGAATCAAACTGGGATAAAATATGAATCTACAGTAGGTAACGGAAATAAGAAATTAAAAAAAGACGAAAATTTTTCTTAAAAGCGATTTTTTCTTTTAAGCATTTATTTTTTATGAGAATTTTATTTCTTATAAAGTTTATACCTACTATACTATAAGAAGACAAAAACTTGTAGCTTAAAACTTACATTCAAATGTACACACTAAGTTGGATATTTTGAAATACTTTCTTAAATGATTTTTTTCCTATATGAGATGTTCTTATATCCGATATTTACTGTATTACGAAAGCTTGAAATGCAAACGAGCTGTATTTAAAGCCGAGCCAACATCTTAAATAAAAGCTGTATCTAAAGCGAAGCCAACATCTAAAATAAAGCCAAAAGCAAACATTCCGCCTACGTATATTTTAAATGTTATTACACATATCAGAGAACCGCAGCAATTGTGACGTTAGGGTAAAGTTTTGTAGGGGGCACATGTAATTTCCCAATGCAAAGAGCTTAGTCTATCCACATAATGCTACATTTCCTTAATGATTATCATGCATACGTACTCGTATAAGCAGTGTTTACTGCCAGATGAAATGTTGAACGAAGTCAATTCACTTTTTTATTCAGTGATAACTTTTAGTTTAAAGTAAGAAATCTCTATGAGAGATTTTTCAGACATAGTAGTGTTAACTTTCTTTTAAATAAAATCAACGTAATAGGAATAAAAAAAGGAGATAAATCCGCTAGATTGACCATTATTTATTAACACCAGCGGTTAACTTCACTATTTAACGCGCTGTCAAAATCGGATTTTCCAATTACAAAGCGTTGACGCCGCACTATTTAGTGATGCTTAATACAAATTGTATGGGCATGACAATTTTTGACAACCAGAAAAGGATAAAATGTCAACAAGACTCAATAAAAAAATACACGAAATGTATTTAAGCACAAAAAATATTTTTTGTAACTAATTTAAAAATGTATAATGAAGCAAATATGAATCAACAATTCTTATTAGCAGCCATAACTCTTCCTTGTTAACAATTTGGGTAAATTGGGTTGTTCAGACATAAATTCAGCAACCGCCGCCTTTTGTTTCAAATTTATGCTTTTTTCACTTGTCTTAGAAATTTAACATTAATTAAATACATTTAAACTCAAAACATACAATTTGCGCAATTTTTCTCATCCCCACAAGCTTACGAAAGCTATAGAAGTATCGTATCGAAAAAACTTTGTAAAGACTACACTCGATCGATGCCTCGCTATCGAAAGCCATTATCTCAAGTTTTGATTTTTTTGTACGATATCGGATGGATTACAAAAGAAAATATTTCGATTGACAGCGTCTATTAGACCCCAGGCCGTTAGTACATAGTAGCTTAATTTCACTCCTTTTACTGAAGAAGTAAGATAACCCCACTGTAGCCTCTATTATTCAGTAATATTTATAGAGTTTTTTCTCTGTTCTCTTTTTGTTTTTTACACACTCCTTCTCTTATTATTGGAAAACCAAACAAATATTTGCTCCACATTTATTAAAAAAAAAGTACTTTATGCCGTTATTTATACGATAACAATAACGTTGACAATTCTTATGTCATTTTTTTACGTTGTAGTAGTAGTTTTTTTTCATTCCTTTTTTTGTTGGCACGTTTTACAATGAAATGAAATAATGGCTGTACAAATCTGTATGCACAAAATTGTTTGCACACTTTTAGATACACGTACGTTTTTGTGTATGGATGCAAGTGTATGAGGGTAAACAATTGATATCAAAGTTTAAACCATAAGCAAAGGGAGTGTTACCAACCTTAAGTCATAAATTAAACTTTACCAACCAACCAACCAAACAGCCAGCGAGCCAGCCATCCAACTATGTAGTTTTAAAATTGGCAGGTGCGCTGCGCTGTGTGTAAAGTGCATTGATGTTGAATTGATTATAGATTTTTATCAATTAAACCCTTCACTAGAGTGCCGGGAGTGAGTGAGTGCAATAGTTGAGAGAAAAACATAATAAAAAAATGTTAAAATAGTATTTGTAATAAAAATATTTTTGAAAAAAAAGTTTACATTCTATAGTTAAAAATAATCTTTTTCATTTCAAAGTATAGAAAGCATTGAAATTCATAGAAGGAACGTGTTTGTTATTTATTGGCATAAAGTTAAGAAAAAGATAAATGGGATATTTATGTAAAGTTAAAGAAAATCTTATGTAATAAATATGTATAACAAAGTAGTAGTTGTTTATAGCTTCTGCTAATGGGGTTACCGAATTTCCTGGCATTTGAATAAATTTTAAAGCTTTCTAAAGAAAAGAGATCGATATTTGCGTTATTCCGAAAAAAATTATGAGTCTTAAGGTTGATTCATCCAAGCGTTCCGAACAATATCTTTGTCCAGAGAAAATTATTTTTTTTAGTGAGTGTTCTGCAGAGCGATTCGGAAACAGCTACCATATGGTTTACAGACGTAAAGAATTATACAAAATGGAAGCACACAACTTGCAAAATATATACATACATACTTATATATAAATAAACATAACATCCCTGTCGGACTTTCAGTTAACTTTAAATTAACTGAAAGCTAACTATTTCTCAAGTAGTGGTGGTTGACACTTGCACTACTTTTATATGGAATTAACTAACTTTTTTAACATTGCGATGTCCTAGGAAGTAGTCAATTGTCCGACTCTGCATTACTTTCAATTAACTTAAAAGTTAGCTACCTATCCGTTAACTTAAAGTTAACTTTTTGTAGCTAGCTATAAACTTACTACTTTAAGAGCGGGTTTTTTACTTAGAGTTTAAACCAGGATCAGTAGTAAGATTTGTTAATCTTATAATAAAATTAAATTAGCCTTAATCCTCTTTAGCGTTTTTGAGTGAAAGATTAAAGCTTTTAGCATTGCCATATGAATTTACAATACTTTTATGTAAAAGTATGGCAGTTTAAAACAAATGCCAAAAATTGTCATCAAATTACTGTTCTTAACGTGAAAAAGAAAAAGAAAAGGCGAGAATTTTGTATTGTGTTATATAATATTATATATTTTTAAATAAATGAAATCGAAAAAGAAGAAAAACAATCAAGCAATATCTTATCTCACGAGGTGGAGTATTTAATAAAACTCAAAATAAAAAAAAAAATTGCCATTAAATAAATAAAAAAAGATTTGGCCCTATTCTTAGTGCCCTTGGTCTACTAATATTTGTGTTGTTTAAATTTTCATATATTTTTAAGTCTTTTTTTATTATTTAAAAAGTTCATTTTATTCATTTTATACAAAAGTTTTATTTTCATAAGTAATATTTCCTTTTATAAGCTGTTCGCACTTTTGAAAGTTCTGTCGCAAGTTTAAACCACCAACTTTGGGCGTTTAAACTTGGAAACAAAATGAAATAATCGACTACCCAAAAACGATTTTCAAAGATTAGTTCTAATTTAATCGCTGATCTTTATGTCAAAAATTGGCTCTAAGTTAGCTTTAAGTTAAGTTAGTTTAAGTTAAGGCCGATTTTTACAAACTTAATATTTTTAAAAATAATGAAAATAAAAAAGTTGTTATAATGCAAAACTTTAAGTAATGCTATCTTTCCAAATCGATTTAAATCACCTGTCAAAATCGAAAAATTGTACTTATTTATTTTTTCTAATTTTTTAATTATACTATAACCTGGCCATAACCGATAACCAATTTCTACTCCGTATATTGTAAAAATGGCCCTAAATAAATTAAATCTTTTGTGGGTCTTGGAGCCGTTTGTTTGTCAATCGATTTGGCTCTCTCTACTTAAAATATACTACACAGTGGTTGTATACACTTTGGTTAATGTAAATTTTGCATTGCGTAGTAGTTGGCTTTAAGGTAGTCTATACAAGCTAACTTAAAGTTGGTTTTTTTTGTAGTTAGCTACTCATTTGACGGCAGGGATTATTTAGCGTTCGACTTACACACACAGAAACGATATCTTTTTTGTAGTGTTTGTGTAGACGAACACAACCCTTATAGCGTTCGTAACTATTTTCAAGAAAGTAACGAACATTATAAAATGTTCTGTTGTTCGTTAACAACGGAACAATTATATATAACAAATATAATTATATAATTATAACAATACTGTAGACAAACATAAATAAAAATAAATAATATTTTTATTTTTTAAGGGTTATGATTATCCAAAAGCGGTTTATTTTACGTTTGTTTTTAAACATTTTAAGTATCTAAATTCAAAAAATTTCTTTAACGAAATGGTGTTTTTATTTGTTCTACAATTAAAATTCTTTTGTAGTCTTCCTGTATCTTTAAATCAACAAAAAAAAAAAAAATAATCTAAAGAAGAGAAACGAAAACCCATTAATTTAATATTCTGGGAAACAAGCGAAAAAATTTGCAATCGCGTGTTTAATAATTATTTAAAAAAAAAAAATAATTTTTTTTTTGTTTAGGTCGTCTGTCTACTCTTCCTCTAAATTCACACACAAATATTTCTTTATTTAACTTACAAAAATTCTTCTTCTTTCTTAATTTGTTATTAATTTATTACACAATTTATTATACTCAAGATCAAAATTCAATGGCCGTTTAATAAATTTATACAATTTTGTGTCGTGGAAATTCAAATACGTTTTCAAATACATATTACGTCTAAATGGCAACGCGCACTATACAAAGCAACTGTTAAAATAATTTAAAAAACAAAGACAACAACAAAAACAAAGAAATCTTGTAAGGAATTTTAATTATATAAAATGACAGCAAGAAAAAATTTTTAAATAAGTTTATTTATGGCTAAATAAATTTTAGTTTTTTATCATTTCACATTTTCCGTAATGTAAATAAATACTTTTATTTTTATTTTTTTTTTAATTACACAAAGTGATAATGCTACTATTAGAATATTGTGAAAAGAAATAAATAAATTATAATTGAAATATAATTTGTGGTAGAAAGTTTATTATATAATCTAATAAACAATTAACAAATAGAAAATCTGGTATTATTAAAAAAAAAATTAAACGAGTATGTGGGTACATATCAGTAAAAGCGAGTGCTTAAAAGTATTCGAGACTAAAAATGATTCAGTAAACAGCGAGTGCGCTCGCAAGTATTACGTATTGTTGCAGTTCTCTGGTACACATGTATAGTAAGTATAAAGGCTCAGTTAGCCGGGAGTAACAGTAACGTTGCAAATCAGCTGATTCATTTTGTTGTATGTAAAGCAATTAGAACGATTATAGTTAGCAGTAAGATGTTACGTCTCAATCTGTAAGAAATAGATTGGTCTTACTTTTTTACGGTAAGCCCTGTCGGACATTCAGTTAACTTTAAATTAACTGAAAGCTAACTATTTTTCAACTAGTGGTGGTTGACACTTGGATTTATTTTATATGTAATTTACTAACTATTTTAACATTGCGATGTCCTAGGAAGTAGTCAATTGTCCGACTCTGCATTACTTTTAATTAACTTTAAGTTAACTTTTTGTAGCTAGCTATAAACTTACTACTTTAAGTTAGCTTTAAGTTAAGTTAGTTTAAGATGAATACTTTCAAAAAAATAAAAAAATTTTATTTGTTTATTTTATTTTCTTTTATTTCTTTTATTTTATTTTATTTATCAAAGTTGTTTTATTAAACTTTTTTTTAACCAGAGTCGCTGGCGGGAATCGATCCCGCAACCTCGGGGCTGATAGACTTGCTCACTACCAGCTAGCCTACTGGGGCAGTCTAGTTTTTGAATAAAAAAACTATGTTTTTTGCCATTACTCAATTAAGAGCGTAAATATGAGATTAAATTGTCATAACATAATATCAATAACAACGTTGATTTTTTTGGTAACGACTTGGCTCTCTCTACTTAAAATATACAACACAGTGTTTGTATACACTTTGGTTAATGTAAATTTTGCATTGCGAAGTAGTTGGCTTTAAGTTAGTCTATACAAGCTAACTTAAAGTTGGGTTTTTTTGTAGTTAGCTACTCATTTGACGGCAGGGAGGTTACTGTTACTGTTACTCCCGGCTAACTGAGCCTTTAGTCGATAAATAATAAAATTGAAGAACAAATAAGGTTTTTTAAACACCTTTAAATTATGACATAAAACTTATTTATAGAAACAAATTACATATTATAGGTATAAAACTTTATAAAGAATGTTTAATTTATTTTTAATAAAACTTCTGTGATTTTTATTTTTTTTTAAACATATGGGCATTTCCATAAAAAATATCAAGCCCTATTCAAAAAATAAAAACCCTTGAAACTTTTTTAAAATATAGTTAAAGAAAAAAAAAACATTTAAAGTTAATTATTCAGAGGTACTTATAGCTTAAGCTACTTATAGTTTTAGCTCTCGAAAAATTATAATAATTATTAATTAATTAATTAAATTAATTAATTATTAATTAATTTTCACTTATCTGGCGATTATATTCTGATACTGGTAACAATGCAATTACACTTTAAAGTTAATGTTACAACAACAATGAACAAGATCTTTGAGGACAGACCAAAAGTCTACGTTAATTTGTATCTCTGATTAATTTTAAGAAATCGCAATCAACTATTTTCATTTATCTGGCGATTTAATTCTGATACTGGTAACAATGCAATTACACTTTAAAGACAATGTTACAACAATGAACAAGATCTATCAGGAAAGACCAAATATAAAGTTTGATAAAGGCGGCCATATAATATCACAAAAGTGTTACGTATTTTGAGGAAAATTCAACTCTGTCATAAAAAGATTTGATTGTTTTTTAAGAATATTTTTAATTAGGCTTAAGTTCATTAAATTTAATTTTCTTAAATTATTCTTATGAAGAAAGGAATTTTACAACATGAAAATTAATTAAAATTGTTATTGATAATCTTTCATTCTTGACCGTGGCCGGGATTCGAACCGCGGCCGGCAGGTTACCATGACATGATTCGATCGCAACCACTCGATCTTTTCAAATGGATTTGCCGTTTTACACTCGCAGCCATCGACGACTGCTGACGTCAATAGTCAAACATCTATCCTTAAACCAAATTGTATTTCAACTTTTGGTAGATCGAAATTTGCTTTTTTGAATGATTATCCATTTTAATTGATTTTACATGTTTTTTCCTTACTTCTGTTTTTTCGTACTTTTGTCAAGAATTCTTCTTGAAGTCCAAAGTACATTTTTTGTTTTTTCTTTTTTGTCTTTCTTTTTCTTGTTGACCTTTTTCAGCACAACTTGAAGGACAAATGAACACATGGAGCTCGTGCCTTAGCTTTAACAATAATTAGTATTGTGGTTATTTTGTTGAACTATTTATGGTTTTTAATCCAAATTTTTAATATTTTTAATTAGATCGAAACATGTCATGGTAACCTGCCGGCCGCGGTTCGAATCCCGGCCACGGTCAAGAATGAAAGATTATTAATAACAATTAATAACAATTAATTTTCATGTTGTAAAATTCCTTTCTTCATTAAAATAATTTAATGAAAATTAAATTTAATGAACTTAAGCCTAATTAAAAATATTAAAAATTTGGATTAAAAACCATAAATAGTTCAACAAAATAACCACAATACTAATTATTGTTTTTTAAGAATTTTCGAACAATAATTAGATCAGGGAAGCATTTTCGTCAAAAATCCTTAAGACTTGTGTGATAGTGTAAAACGGCCTTAAGCGGTTTATATTTTGGTTTGTATTCTAATGTCACGTACGTGGTGCAAAAACTTCATTTGTGTACGTTATTTGTTTTTGATCAGTAGTAAGAGTTTAAGAAAAAAGTTCAAAGCGAGGTATTTTTCGCAAATAAATATTTATTGCCCCTTTCTTTTTTAATTGGTGTAATAAAAATTGTATAAGCTGTTATAGGTTGTCCCGTATGATACTGTTAGCACTAAAAATGTAACTAAATGTTTTATATTATTATAGTTGTATTAGGATTTAATTTTGTCTAAACTTATCTTATTGCAATTTAAAACATCTAACCAAATTTTATTGACGATTAAAATTCTACTACCGAAAATAACTTTTAATCCCATAACATCCTTATAAATGTTGGTATGACATAAAATTTGGCGGCAATAACTTTGAGGATAGCTATGTCATGACAATGTTATGCTGGTAGATCGAAAATTAACCATAGGTCCCAAAAATCACGTAAAGGCAAACAAATCTCATACAGAGTAAGATATCTAAATAATATTCGGCATAAAGAACTTTTCATAACATAATTTTGTGCACACTCACGGAAACATGTTTTTGACCGATTATACTTTCTCACTTGTTTATTTGTAGTTTTTCAATACTATATTTGCAAAACATATATTCAAATAAATATGTATTACAAAATTTTATTCATTATAAAATCCTCCAAAAAATTTTTTATTATAAAGAAAAAGTACATATTTGCTTTGATGTAATAAATACAAAAAACACCTCCCACAATTCGCAGATTTTCGCATTTTTCTACATTCATCTAAAAATCAATTCCGTTTACTGCCAAAAGGGATATGCCCCTATTTTGCTCTATGTTTTCTACAGTAAGATTCCAAATATTTTTTTTTTTTCAAATATAAAACCATCTCAATTAAACATAATGATTAAATTATTTTCCAGTTACAACTATTTTTCCCACATTTCTACCTCTCTGAAGGCGTACAAATGTCACGTACGATGACATGGAAATGTCCATATACAATAAAAAAAATTTTTGTTTACATTTTTTCAAACACAAAATCTATGAGTCACAGTTTTTTTGTCAATTTAACACTTTAATAAACATTTTTTTTTTTTTTTTGTAAAATATAAAGTTCATAGCTATAAAAATACCTCAATCAATCATTATTTTATGTTTAAAATTTCCTACAAAATTTGTAAACATGTTTTTTTACACTTAAAGGTCTTGAATCGAGCTTAAAATTGGTTAAACATAAACAACTCTCTTATTATTCCATCAATATCCACTGAAATGACGTTGCCAATCATTATTTGCATACATAAAATCAGAAACACACCCACTAATGCGTACAAGTTGCTGTTCTTCTCTAATGTTGTTGTTTTTTTTTTAATTAAAATATTGAAAATATCAAAACAAATCGAAATATATTAAACGTGTTAAGAATTTTTAACGGTTTGATACATTTTTAAATCAAAGACGAAATTAACTGTATGAATGGGGTGTATTAGGAGGGTTTAAGCTATGGCCTATTTTTCTTTAATATAAAATAGATTTTTTTTTTGCAAATGTAAAATATTTAGTGATTGTGTTTGCCACAAAGAGTGCAATAAGTGCAATCTATACCCTCCACCACTAGTGATAAATGAAGGTATACTACGTGTGAACTTTCTAATATTTGACTAAGATCTCGTAAATTATATGAGTATACATTTTAAGTCCTTGAGCTATTCTAAGTCGATTAAGCCATGTCCGTCTGTCTATCAGTCTGTTGGAAACATGCTCAATTTCGAAAGAATCAACAGAAAAGAAAAATCAGGGGCCTGATTCTGGTAGCCGTGGTCGAGTACTTTCTCGATTCGAAAGCAATTTAATATCTAATTATTTCAGTCAGTACTGAACGAATCGGAATTATTTTTTCAGTGTTGTAAAGCATTTATTTGAGTTTCAGAATACTGAAAAAATAATTTCGATTCTTTCAGTATAGACTGAAATAAAATTGCTTTCGAATCGAGAAAGTACTCGATCACGACTGTCAGAATTAGGCCCCAGGTATGTGATGAAAAACGATTTTGAAAACAATACGATTTAAAAACGATAATATCGTTTTCAATATCTTTTAAAATTGATTTATAATACATTTTTTTCTGTATATATTCTTTTAAATTTCTTATCATATATGTATGTTAATTCAACTGTATTTTGAACAAAAAGTAAAGACTTTACTTCAGAAATGGATTTTAAAAGCGGCCTAAATTCATCACACATGCTAAAAACGATAAGTTTGAAAACGATCGTGTTTCATCACTTACCTGAATATTTGTTTCAAATTAGTTCCCTTAAGCAGTATGGGATTGAAATCCAGCACAATTGGCTCAGTTGCAAAGGTGTTATAACCATAAATAGATATTTTGTGAAGATAGGCTTATAATTCACCATAGGCCCCATATAAGACCCAATATCGAAAAACACTGCAGTACTATAATTTTATCTAGATTTTACTAAAAACCGTAAAAATGTGAAACCGTGGTTACGGTTTTAAAATGATTAAAACCGGTCGGTTTCGGTTCGGTATTCGGTTTTGAAACTATACAAGTAAAACCACGCACAGTTAAATTGTTTTGGATGTTATACAATTTTTTTATTTGTTTCAATTCGGGTTTCTTTAAAAAAATGTTTTCTTCTTAAGGCTAGTTAATACTATTATGCTTTGTATTAATACATGTCAAAAACTCAAGTAATATGTAAAAGTGTTATAGTGTGAATGCAAGTGTAATGAAAATGACAAGTATTATGAAATAAAGTTTACATCCCATACGACTTCATCGTTTTTTAAATAATTTCTAAACAATAATACTTTTCATTGGATCAGGGTTGCATTTTATTTCATGTGTAAGTGTATATACTTTGTGTGATGGTGTGAATACAAACTGCTATGTTAAATTAGATTTTTTAACAGTCGCAACAAAACTCATTAGATTTCTATCTCACAAAGTGTTATGGAAATCGTAAGACTTGTGAAATTGTGTTAACAAGCCTTTGGTACTTATTTTTAATTTAAAGAATTTTGAAATACCTTGCAATTGTTCCTAGCTGTTATGTATAAAGTTTTTTTAAATGAAGTGCAAGTATTATAGATTATTTTCAATTTATTTTAACATAAATATATATATAAAGTAAAAGCTAAAACCGTGGATTTTTGGGCGGTTTGCGGTTTCGGTTTTGTAGGCATTAAAACCGCGGTTTCGATTTCAGTTAAAACCGAACAGCAATCCCTAATTTTATCTGTCATAGTTTCATAAGATTAGAAATCAATCTGCCAATATTTTTAATTTTAATTTGCCATATATGTACATATATGAATAGCCCACTCTGTGAAATCATTTAAATAATACTAAAATCGTAAAAAATATAGATATTGTGATAAAATTTGGTCCCGTTTAGAAATATATGGCTAGAAATAACTCAATGTAATTTTGCGACAATCGGTCCACAATTTACCATAGGCTCCATATAAAGCCGCCTTCCAAAAAGCAATTTAAGAAGCTTTAGATTTAAAAAAAAATTATTACTGTATTGAAATTTGGTCTAATTTTGTTTTTTTTTGTTAATACTAGAAATAACTCTACCGAGTTTTGTGATGAACGAATAAATTACGATAAGTCCAATATAAAATGAATTCGTAAAAATCACATTTTTATGCTTAAAAATATTTCTAAAAAAATCATAATATATTATTTAAATAAGGCAACGAATAATAATAATGTGAGGACGGGTTTTATTAAGATTGGCTTATAATTTTTTGATTCCATATAAATATGAAGGGTATTAAGAATTCAGCACATCCGAATATACAGCTCTAATTTGTAAAAAAAATTTGGTATATGTAGTTAGTAGTATATTTATGGGGATTCTGTATATTGATTTTTCCTCCCCACGTGATTCCCATAAGGAGGAATTTTTAAATTTCAATTTCCTCCCAACGTGTTATCCCATAAGGAGGGATTTTTTTCTCGCATAGAGAGGAATTTTTAAATTGAAATGTTACTTTAAAGTTAATTTTTGCTCCCAATGTATTTTTTCATTAGGAGGATTGTGGACATTTAACGTTTGCAAACAAATACAATAAAAAAAGGAACTTTATGCGGGTGCATAATTTTAGTCCATACAAATCTAAATTCTATAAAAGTCCACAAGCGATCAAGAAAAATCGGGAGGAACAACATCCCGCAGATGTTACCGAGGAGATTTTTGTCCACGTGAAGGAATTTATGGAGGAAGATGATTCTTTTTTATTAGAAATTTAATTTAAAATTTTTAAATGTAAAACTATTTTTAAATAAAAGTATTAAAAAATGAAAAACAAAATCTTGTTTTTGTTTTATTATAATTATCTTTATTGTAAGGATTGTTTTTCAGAGTTGATGTATAATTTAAATCGCAGGTCCATTTGGTTATTTACGTCCCTTGTAAATATTTGTCCAATCTTTATCGTTCATTTGAGTTAAGAATGGATCCTCCTTTTTAAAAAATTTTATCATTCTATGGGGAAGATAATCCATTTATTGTCTTCTAAATTGGCAATGACCATATTGTGTTTCTTTCCATTTAAAATTCACAATTTTCAAAGATTGGTGTAATGGTATATCATCTATTTTAATATACTTGGGCTTTCTACCTTGGGCAATATTTACAATTTTTTTTTTATAGATCTACAAAAACAAATAAGAAAAACAAAATCACAATAATAAATAATTAAATATGACTTACCATTTTTATTAAGTTTCCTTTAAAGTAGCAGTAAGGATTATGATGTGGAATATAATCCCTAAGCCTTTTTATATTAATGGCATACTTGCTTATGTTAGAGTACATAATTCATATATTACATATGTGGAATATTTAAAGTATATTACATATTTTTCTCTCTTATTTTAAAAATAAGTCAAACAATATATTTATGCATATTAAAGAACTTTTTAAATTTCTCTTCATTGAAGAAAATATGGTGTGATCAACTTTTTATTACTCTCTTTTATATTAAAAAAAAACTCTAATTTTTTTTTATTTTGTTAATAATTAAAATTCCTTCTTATGGAAAAAAACATTGGGAGCAAAAAAAATAAAAATTTACTAAAATCAACTTTAAAGTAACATTCCAACTTAAAAATTCCTCCCTATGGGGAAAAAAATTCCTCCTTATGGGAAACTCGTTGGTAGGAAATTTAAATTTAAAAATTCCTCCTTATGGGAATCACGTAGGGAGGAAAAATCATATACAGAATCCCCATAAATATACTACTGTAGTTATTCAACACCGGGTTTTATGTTATTTACTTCCAATTTTTGAGAGAAAATCCTTTAAGAATTAAAAAAATATATCAAAAAATAAAAAATCAATTTAATTAAAATAAAATAAAAATTATCTTTTTTTCTCTTTTCAGGTATGTTTTTGTTGTTGTAGTCTAATTATGTTTTATAGAATAAAGTAAGTTTTATTTTTTTATAAATAATTTATATTTAAAGCCCACAAATTTATTTGCAAAATTTAACGATTTTCTTGAATAAAATTTTGACCCAATAAAAAAAAACTACACTAAACTAATTAACTGGTTCAATTTAGGACTAAAAAAAAGCAATATTCTAGCCACATGGTATTAGTCGATCTAAGAAAAAAAAGAAAAAAAAAACAAGCTCAAAGTTAGAGAAATCGACCTATTATTTAACCCAGCGCCCACACAAAAATGCTTCTGGAATATAGATTAAGACATACTAGCTCTTATACCATAAAAGCTGGCGAACAGATGGCTTTTCATTACTATGATTAAGAGTGTATAAGATTCGGCACATCCGCATGTAGAAAAATTTACTTTGTTTTAGTTTACTCTTTGCTCTAATGGGTTACTCTTTAAGTTGTTTTTTTATTTATCTTCTAATGCATTTTAACAAATAAATTCTAAAAATGATTGAAATGATTAAAGGTATATTCAACCTTTTTTGTTGTTGTAGAAAGTACAAACATTTTATGACTAATTGCCAGACCATTAAAAAAAACTTTATAATAGTCAAGAATTGTTAAGAACATTTGTTATTGTTTAAAATGTCGGAATAAAGAAAAAAGATAAACGTCAAATGCAACAGCACAAAAAAAGCAAGGAACAACATCTCTAATAATACGCGTTTAAAACCCAAGTGTGAACATAGCATAAGTAACAAACAATTCAAATAGATTTAATTTTGTTGGTCGTATTAGACGTTGGCATATCGTTGGCTTAATATAAAAAAGATTTTGTGTTTTGCTTAATAAAAATGGCTAAGCGAAGTAAAAAATCACAAAATATTTTTACTAAATGGCTAAACCACTGGAGCAGATTAAAAAACTGACGTAAAAACGTGCGCACACATACACACATACGTAAACTGTTTCAGCAATTTTTTTGTTTATTTGTTTTTCATTCTCTACAGAAACCGGAAATAAGAAAAATTCCTAGCGCAAAAAGGGCAAACAGACAGAAACATTTACACAAATTACAAATGTTACAAGGTAATAAAAGGAAAATATGTTTATATTTAATTTTAGTAAAAGATTCTGTGTGTTAGTTGTTTTCCCCAACTTTTAAACACAAATATTCATAGTTGCCACATGAAATTATAAGTAAATTGTCAAATTTTGTGATTAAAAATAGTCAAAATCATCATAATTCATATCTTTATTATGGAAGTTTGTGATTAACAGTCTCTCTTTTGAAACCAGATTCGAGTTAAGAAGCTTTTAAAAATAAAGTAAAGTCTGCAAAATCATTGAAAGGTATTGAACTGACACATATTTCCTATATAAAAGCAATAAAGTAAAAAAAGTAAGTAATAAGGGAGTCACTTGAACTAAAGTCAAAAGACCTTAAACCATGATTTTGCATATCGGATTTTTTTCTCCAGTCCTAAAAAAAAAAACTTTTTGGCCCTAAAGGCTGGCTAACTTGTTCAAATCTATAGCAAACGATATGCAAAAGTCAACACCATGGCTTTAATTATTAATAGATTTTTCTATCTAAAAATCTTTACATCTGGCAACAGTGTTAATAATATGCTTCTTAAGAACTTGAAACAGGGAAAGAGAAAAAAACTTGAATATTTTTTTATAAACTTTAATGCTTGAGTGCTTTAATTTATATTTATTTCAAAGAAAAGGGGATCTAGTGTTCAACAAAAAACATAATGAACTTATAATGGATCATTAGATTAAGGGAATTTATAATTTCCTTTTACAACCTCTTAAAAAAGTGGCAAAAACACATAAAAAGAAAAAACATTTTTCAACTCTATTATCTTGTTTCTTTTATTCTATTCTTCTGTTTCCAAACTAAAGAATTAAAAAAAAGTTTGTTATACTTTTAAATCATGTTTCCTATGAAATGGTTTACATTTTTGTCTGCTTTTTTTTATTTTATTTTTTTTTTAATTTTACAAAAGTCACGTTTTTTATTTAACAATCGTAAAATAGCAGCAGGAAAGTTACACTTAAAAAACATAATTAAAAATAAAAAAAATTAAATTAACACTCGTAAACTAAAAAAAGTTTATTTACCTTTTTTAAACAAATTTTTGTTTTTTTGGCTGTTACAAAAACAGTTACGTTTTTTTTATTAAGTTTTTTCTGCAGTCTGTCATGTCGTCGGCTCTTTTTTTTTAAAAAAAGTTACGTTTTAATTTGTTTATTTTATTTTAAGAAAATTTTGTAAACAATATCCCTTTTAATATTGATTCTACTTAAAATAAATCATATAAACAATAACAAATTGTTAACAGGAAATTATTTAACTAAACTGATGGGATAAATGAATGAAGTTCTGTTTAACAATGGGGGCGTTCGTTCTTCTTAAACAAGAAATCAACTAAAAATTAAACTAATCCTACGCTTAAATTGACCTGTCATTGGTCAGAACCGTGCTAGAACTAAACTTGAGCTAAAGTAGAACTAGAACTATACTAGAACAGAATTAGAATTAAACTAGAATTAATCTAGAAATGAAATAGAACTAAACTAGAACTGAATTAGAACTGAACTAGAACTGACTTAAAACTGAACTAGAACATAACAAAAACTGAAGTAAGCCTGTACTAGAAATTGACGGGAACTGAACTAGAACTGAACTAGAACTAAACTAGAACTGAACTAGAACTGAACTTGAACTGAACTTGAACTGAACTAGAACTAGAACTGAACTAGAACAGAACTAGAACTTAACTAGAACTGAACTAGAACTGAACTAGAACTGAACTAGAACTGAACTAGAACTGAACTAGAACTGAACTAGAACTGAACTAGAACTAGAACTGAACTAGAACTGAACTAGAACTGAATTAGAACTAAACTAGAATTTGACCAGCTGTAACCTTTTAACGACAAAAATTTGTCGTTAAGTAGAAAATTCCAACTAAAAATTTTTAAAATTTACTACTTAACGACAAATTTTTGTCGTTAAAAAGTTACAGAATTACCCTAAAAAACTGAACAACAACTGACAAAAAAAATGAACTAGAACTAGAATTTAATTATAACTTTATAATAATAATTATTACCAGTTTTTTGCAAATAATTCTTCGCTTTAAAGCGCGTTAAAGCGTATATCATGTTGTTTTTTCTTAAAAGACTCATGTGTATTTAGTCATGGTATAAAATTCTATTGTTCAATGAAAAAAAAACATGCTCTAGGCCAAATTAAACTGAAACACACCAAACAATACTCAACACAAAAAAGCAAAAATAAAAGATTTTTTTTTTATCCATAAAAAAGGGAGATCTTTGAGGAGGCCATTTAAATGTAACATACAGATACTAGATGTTTGGGTTTTCAGTGATTTGTATTTAATTTTTTCATTTCCATTAATCTTGATTCTTAAACCAAAACAAAAAAAATGCTGAATGCATCTTTTGTAGACCAACAATTCAAGGTCGTTTTTAAGCACCAACCAAAAAAAAAAAATTAAAAGAAAAACAAATTCACAAAAATAAACCTTAAAACATCATTTTGTCTTAAGCTTGTGAGCAATTTTATCTTAACAGATCATCTTTGGTAGAAAAAAGCAACGCCACAACAACAAGAAATCAACAGAGTGGAGCGGAACTAGGCACCATAAAAATGTCTATGGAAGGGAAACCTAAACAGCGTGTATTGAAAAAAAGTTTTCACAAAAGGTGTAAGGTAAATTAGTTAAGAGCATTTCAAATTCTATAAACTGACAAGTCAGTCGACTTTTGATAGCCTAACAAAAGGCCAGCAACTGAGAAAAAGCCACAAAACAAAATACTGACTTAAAGAAAACGACCCCCCCACTACCACCAACCAGCGCAACCATCAAACCACAGGCATGTATGACACCATTGTATGCTGAATATATATTCAAACCTGATGAACGGACATTATGAAAGAACCAGCTAGACAGACAGACATCCAATGAGATACAGACATTAAGTTTATTTAAACATAAGAATGCATTTTAAATAAGTTGTTGTTTATCTCCATGCAAAAAAATAATAAAAAAAAAAATATATTTATTTACTTAAAATACACAACAACATCTATGTATGTACATATGTATGTACGTCAAAGACTTAAGATTTTGTATTGTTGTTGTGCTTTTTGTCTCCCCTCAGGTATGTCTATTTGCTAGTCTCTCTGTCTATCAGACCAACCATCTCTATCAAGATAGTGTTTAGTTAAAAAAAAATCTGGCATAACATTTTACAATTTTCAATTAATCTTTTTGTTATTTTTTTCTCTCTCTGTATTTAAAATTTATTTTATTTTCCAGCTATTTTTAAAACTTTAAGGATTTTGTGAAAAAAAAAAAAATCAAACAAAAAAGTTAATTCTCTCCCTGCAGTTAAAGTATTTAAGATAAGGAATTATTCATTTAAATGATGAGTTTAGAAACGTATTAATGTCAGTAACAATTTAGTATTTAAAATAGTTAAAAAAAGTATTAAAGAGAAATCAAAATTTAAAAAAAAAATTTTATTTAGGCTAGGGGTTGCCAAAATATCTTTAAAAAAAAGAGCTGCTTGCTTTGGTTTTAATTTTTCATTCCTAATTTATGATCCAGTAAAGGTTCTATCTTAGGTTCTGTTTTAGTTCTAGCTTAGTTATGACTCAGTTCTAGTTTAGTTTCAGTTTCGTACCAGTTCAATTCTACTATATATCTAGATAAGTTCTAGTTCGGTCCTACTGTATATCTAGTTTAGTTCTAGTTCAGTTCTAGTTAAGTTCGAGTTCAGTTCTAGTTAAGTTCGAGTTTAGTTCTTATAAAGTTCTAGTAAAGTGCTAGTATTGTTTTGGTATAGTTCTAGTATGTAGTTTTTTTTTACTTCTAGTTCGTTATTGGTTCAATTCGAGTTTAGTTCTTGTTTAATCTGTGTCATTTTGTCAAAACATCTTAAATCGAGATATGAAAGCAAAAAAGTTTTTAAAAAAAACTCAGTGAAAAAAATTATTTTTATCAAATAATAAAATAAACCAAAATTAAAAAAAAATTTTGTTTATAATACAAAATTTTAAAAACATAAACAAAAATGTTTTGAATTTAATATGGAAACATTCCCAGATCAACTCTTAGAATGCGCCGCAGCGATGTTCTAAATATCTCTTGTAGCACGTCGTTCAGTTGACTGAGAAAGATTGCTGTAAACACTTTCGCCAGTACGAACAGATAGAGCAACAGTTCATCGTGGGAGTTTTGAAAAGCTTACCAAGCCAACTACTTTTTGATATGGATTGACTGCTGGTCGATGTGTAAAGTCTTGTTTTCATATTTTCCTGCCGTTGTGGTACATAAGAAAAAGATTGAATCAAAGTCTGCTTTGTTAACTTATATCAGAACGTTCTTTTCCGAAGGCAAGGCTCAAAATCGCCAAAAGAGTTGGTCTACCACATCTTTCTCATCCACTTGGAAAACGTTTTCACAATCGTTTCTCGATGGTTTTAGGTCAAACTGAGTACAGTGAACTTCGCATGTCGTCGAATTTCAGGTTCACTGCGTTTTGTTTCCCGAGTTTGCAACACCAAGAGGTAGTTGCTTTCTAAGACTATAGTTTACAAAATTCAGGTAAAATAAAAGGGACAGTCTTCTACAGTTTAGTGCCAACTTAATACTACTACTAGATTTTTTTTTAGCTGATCTCGTGGTAAACAACTTCGCGTTAAGGATCGGTGGCGGAGATTATTGATCGCATTTCTTGCTACAATGTTTTTCAAATTAAAAATTGATACCTTAAATTACGTATTGATCAACTTTGGCTACGGGGAGTGGATCTAAGTGATCTAAGATATCTAGTATGTTATAATTATTTTGCGGACAATTCATTCTGTATACATACTCTATTAACATTTTTAGCGGGGGGTTTAACAAGGAAACAAATTGACTGATTGCAATTAAGAAATAAATCAAGCGTAAATTTGGTTTTTTTATAAAAAATCGATTTGTCATTTGTCTTGTAAACAAATATCGACAAACAAAAGAAATATTTTTAAATTACTTGTCTTTGTTATTGTCAACAACAATTGATTTTTTTAATGAAAAAAAAAAAAAAACAAAATTTAACTGCCTAATAGTTTTCAAATATTTCAAATGTAATGAATGAGCTTTAGAAGGCTGCTGAATAATTTTTGCGATCTATTTTCAAGGTTTTCCCCAAAATTTTTTCAAATTCTGTCTGTTTTTAATAAAAATGATTAGAATATGCTTTTTATAAAATGATTTTTTTATTTTAAATAATAATAATAATTTGTTTTTTTTTTTTTTGAAAAAAGTTTTAAACTTTTGTTTTTCTTTTGTAAGAAACATAAATTAGTTTTTTCTTTGCTTTTAAGGAAAATAAATGTTTGATGTTCGATTAACAAGAAAACAATTGTTAAATAAATAGTTAAACAATTGTTTAGAATAGAAAATCGATTCAAGTCAACACGTTTTTCTGTCGACAACGACTTTACATTCCAAGCATCGACCACAGGTTTTAACGGCGTTTTAAATAGTTCAATTGACGTCGGCGAAAAGTTGTAAGACGATACGCGACAACGACTTGGCAGCCAATGCATCCTAAAATGTAATACTGGCTGCAGCTAAAGTCGTCAGAAGAGAGTGCGTGACTTAAACGACCTCCGCTGTATGCATTAGAAGCATTTTGGAAACGGTGGCTAAAAGTTGGCAATGGTTGTCAGTCAACACATCCGCTGTTTACCAAGAAAAAAATTGGTAATAAATATTAATGAAACAATTGGTAATAATAGAAAAATAAGTCAGTTTTATATGGGCGGCGGTTAAAAATCGCTTTAAGTCGGCTCGTGCGTCTGACAACAACGCTTAGCAGTCAATGCATCAGCCGAAGATTTAGCGCCGTTTAAAATTGTTAAACTTTTAAATGGTGTCGATTTTAAGCCGACACCCAGTTCCGACGACAGTTTTGGAATGGATACCTGCTCCACCACTGCATGACAAACAATGCGTTTACCAACTGCCCCCAAGTGTGAGCGAGCGCAACCAACACATCAAGGTAGCAATTTGATTGCATGATCCAGAAATTTGATACTCTGGCTACTTGTTAAGAAGCTGTAGCTGTATATCTGCTGCTTTTGTAGAAATTATAGCAGTATCTCATGAGTAGCAACAGTACCTAGGGTTATTCCTCCCTCAGGCCGAAATCTCTCACAAGTGGTGAAAAATCTGCCATTTAGTAGGATATCCATTCCCGCGACTTCGACCACAACAACTAACGTGATACTTGAAAGTATCTTTTTAACGGAAGAGGGAAACTTCCGCAAAGACAATCTTAAAGAAAAACAAACATTTCCCGCAAGAAGAATACTAACGGAGGCCCCAACCTTTAGACAGCCCGGTGCCGTGCCACCCGGGCTACTTCTCCCGTGTTACCAGATAAGCCACGTTCTTAAAAAAAAGAGCTGCTTGCTTTGGTTTTAATTTTTCATTCCTAATTTATGATCCAGTAAAGGTTCTATCTTAGGTTCTGTTTTAGTTCTAGCTTAGTTATGACTCAGTTCTAGTTTAGTTTCAGTTTCGTACCAGTTCAATTCTACTATATATCTAGATAAGTTCTAGTTCGGTCCTACTGTATATCTAGTTTAGTTCTAGTTCAGTTCTAGTTAAGTTCGAGTTCAGTTCTAGTTAAGTTCGAGTTTAGTTCTTATAAAGTTCTAGTAAAGTGCTAGTATTGTTTTGGTATAGTTCTAGTATGTAGTTTTTTTTTACTTCTAGTTCGTTATTGGTTCAATTCGAGTTTAGTTCTTGTTTAATCTGTGTCATTTTGTCAAAACATCTTAAATCGAGATATGAAAGCAAAAAAGTTTTTAAAAAAAACTCAGTGAAAAAAATTATTTTTATCAAATAATAAAATAAACCAAAATTAAAAAAAAATTTTGTTTATAATACAAAATTTTAAAAACATAAACAAAAATGTTTTGAATTTAATATGGAAACATTCCCAGATCAACTCTTAGAATGCGCCGCAGCGATGTTCTAAATATCTCTTGTAGCACGTCGTTCAGTTGACTGAGAAAGATTGCTGTAAACACTTTCGCCAGTACGAACAGATAGAGCAACAGTTCATCGTGGGAGTTTTGAAAAGCTTACCAAGCCAACTACTTTTTGATATGGATTGACTGCTGGTCGATGTGTAAAGTCTTGTTTTCATATTTTCCTGCCGTTGTGGTACATAAGAAAAAGATTGAATCAAAGTCTGCTTTGTTAACTTATATCAGAACGTTCTTTTCCGAAGGCAAGGCTCAAAATCGCCAAAAGAGTTGGTCTACCACATCTTTCTCATCCACTTGGAAAACGTTTTCACAATCGTTTCTCGATGGTTTTAGGTCAAACTGAGTACAGTGAACTTCGCATGTCGTCGAATTTCAGGTTCACTGCGTTTTGTTTCCCGAGTTTGCAACACCAAGAGGTAGTTGCTTTCTAAGACTATAGTTTACAAAATTCAGGTAAAATAAAAGGGACAGTCTTCTACAGTTTAGTGCCAACTTAATACTACTACTAGATTTTTTTTTAGCTGATCTCGTGGTAAACAACTTCGCGTTAAGGATCGGTGGCGGAGATTATTGATCGCATTTCTTGCTACAATGTTTTTCAAATTAAAAATTGATACCTTAAATTACGTATTGATCAACTTTGGCTACGGGGAGTGGATCTAAGTGATCTAAGATATCTAGTATGTTATAATTATTTTGCGGACAATTCATTCTGTATACATACTCTATTAACATTTTTAGCGGGGGGTTTAACAAGGAAACAAATTGACTGATTGCAATTAAGAAATAAATCAAGCGTAAATTTGGTTTTTTTATAAAAAATCGATTTGTCATTTGTCTTGTAAACAAATATCGACAAACAAAAGAAATATTTTTAAATTACTTGTCTTTGTTATTGTCAACAACAATTGATTTTTTTAATGAAAAAAAAAAAAAAACAAAATTTAACTGCCTAATAGTTTTCAAATATTTCAAATGTAATGAATGAGCTTTAGAAGGCTGCTGAATAATTTTTGCGATCTATTTTCAAGGTTTTCCCCAAAATTTTTTCAAATTCTGTCTGTTTTTAATAAAAATGATTAGAATATGCTTTTTATAAAATGATTTTTTTATTTTAAATAATAATAATAATTTGTTTTTTTTTTTTTTGAAAAAAGTTTTAAACTTTTGTTTTTCTTTTGTAAGAAACATAAATTAGTTTTTTCTTTGCTTTTAAGGAAAATAAATGTTTGATGTTCGATTAACAAGAAAACAATTGTTAAATAAATAGTTAAACAATTGTTTAGAATAGAAAATCGATTCAAGTCAACACGTTTTTCTGTCGACAACGACTTTACATTCCAAGCATCGACCACAGGTTTTAACGGCGTTTTAAATAGTTCAATTGACGTCGGCGAAAAGTTGTAAGACGATACGCGACAACGACTTGGCAGCCAATGCATCCTAAAATGTAATACTGGCTGCAGCTAAAGTCGTCAGAAGAGAGTGCGTGACTTAAACGACCTCCGCTGTATGCATTAGAAGCATTTTGGAAACGGTGGCTAAAAGTTGGCAATGGTTGTCAGTCAACACATCCGCTGTTTACCAAGAAAAAAATTGGTAATAAATATTAATGAAACAATTGGTAATAATAGAAAAATAAGTCAGTTTTATATGGGCGGCGGTTAAAAATCGCTTTAAGTCGGCTCGTGCGTCTGACAACAACGCTTAGCAGTCAATGCATCAGCCGAAGATTTAGCGCCGTTTAAAATTGTTAAACTTTTAAATGGTGTCGATTTTAAGCCGACACCCAGTTCCGACGACAGTTTTGGAATGGATACCTGCTCCACCACTGCATGACAAACAATGCGTTTACCAACTGCCCCCAAGTGTGAGCGAGCGCAACCAACACATCAAGGTAGCAATTTGATTGCATGATCCAGAAATTTGATACTCTGGCTACTTGTTAAGAAGCTGTAGCTGTATATCTGCTGCTTTTGTAGAAATTATAGCAGTATCTCATGAGTAGCAACAGTACCTAGGGTTATTCCTCCCTCAGGCCGAAATCTCTCACAAGTGGTGAAAAATCTGCCATTTAGTAGGATATCCATTCCCGCGACTTCGACCACAACAACTAACGTGATACTTGAAAGTATCTTTTTAACGGAAGAGGGAAACTTCCGCAAAGACAATCTTAAAGAAAAACAAACATTTCCCGCAAGAAGAATACTAACGGAGGCCCCAACCTTTAGACAGCCCGGTGCCGTGCCACCCGGGCTACTTCTCCCGTGTTACCAGATAAGCCACGTTCTTAAAGATCTCCTGAGGTCTGTATATTTTGGATTTTTGCCGAATGCAAGGTGTTAACTGCACCTGATTTTCCCGGAGGATGTAACACCAAAAGGTGAAATATTCTTAAGATGATCCCTACAAACTCCCGGGGGCGGTTCTGACGACAACGATTAATCCGCCGATGCAATTTTAAATTTTATACTGTCTGCAGCTTAAAGTAATCACAAGACATTATGTATCTAATACCACCGCCGTATGCTTTGGCGGCGTTTTATGATATAAGCTAAAGCTGCTAATGGCTCATTTAGCTGAGAGTAACAGAAACGTTGCAAATCAGCAACTTTATTTACCACCTTACCCACAACGGTTTGCATGTTATACCTCTGCGGCTTTTATAGAACATCAACGGAAAGAAGCCAATGCATCGCAAACGATACATCCGCCATACATACATTAGAGGCGTTTTTTTAGATTTTTGAATTTCTTTTACTAGCGGCGGCCAGAAGTTGTCATACAACGGCCGGCATCTGCTATATTCGCAGCATTGGTTGGTTGGTTAACGTGGTAGCACGCACTGAATTAGGCGTGCTGCAAGAAGAGTCGACAGTGACACCGCTTTGACACCACACAATTCCTCAAGAATTGGGACCCTAATCAAACTTGACCCAGGGGCTATACTGAGGTGGCTAGAGCCAGCCCGTTGCGTTGAGATTTTTCTGCAAGTAGCCGAGTTTCACCCGCGATATCTCCGAGAGCAATTCGCAGCACACTTTAGCGGCTTTTTTAAACTTTAATCTAATACTGACGGTCCAAGGTGGACAGCAGCCAATGCTATATACTTAAGCGACATTTAAATATTAAAATTTGGTATTAGTTGCGGCCAAAAGTTATCAAAAAAATACTGCAATGTTTTAAATAGAACCTTTAGCAGACAATACCTCCGCTGCATACTTCGGCGGCATTTGAAATACTATGTACTTCAAATTACAACGGTGACTGAGCTGATTTCACTTGTGCTACTTTTAAATTAATTGATTTGTGATTTTCATAAATTTAGTTTTCTAGTTTAATTTTCTCTTAATTTAATCAAAAGGACGGTTTAAATTCAATAACAACTTTATTTATTTTTATTTTTTTCAAATAAAAATATTTACTCTTTGAACTTGTTATTTAATCAGTTTTTAACTGAAGATTATTTAAAAGCTTTTCAAGTGGCCGCCTGCTATCGCTTTAATTACAAAATGAGTATTATTTTTTTTTTAAATTAACGATCTTTTCAAGACCAGCAAAATCAAAGATAATCTCTGTAATTCTATTGAATTCAATAAACAAATAATGCTGCTTATTTAAATTAATTAATTTAAATGTCAATAAGTTATTCTTTTAAAATATTAACTTAATGTTAAATGTTTATTTAAATGGCAATTAAAATTTTCAAGTTCATGCACTTAAAAAAAAAAAAAATTAAAAATGATTTATTTTGCATTTTTTTAAGGGTTATTGTTTGGGATTGTCAGCCTATTTGACATTTTGAGTTGTAAATAATAAATATTTTGAATTTATGAATTTATGATTTTTTGAAATTTAAGATTATTTAAAAAAAAAAAAATTAATGTTGTTGTAATGATTTTAAAAATAGCACATTAAAGTTTGATGCCATAAGAGATTAAAATACTAACATTTTGGATTTTGGGAAAGAAAGAAAATTTTGAAATAAATAAATTTTTTATTTAATCAGTAGAAAAAACTTATTAAAGTTTTACAGAAAACTTTAGTAGGTTTTCGAAAGGAATTGTGGTTTATATGGCAACTCTATTATCATTTGTGCTCGGTTTGGTTTGCCATATTAATTTTTTAAACCCTCACCACAATAGTGAAGAGGGTATTTGCGGGTTTGCTGATGTTTGCAACACCTTAAAATATTGGCCACTTCTAAGTCGATCAAACAATGTCCGACCGCCTGGCTGGATGTCAATTTAAATCTTGTGCGCAAAGCACAAGTCACAACTTTGGGGATAATTTGATGAAATTTGGTACACAGGCCCTAATTACTACAAGACCGAACAAAGGTTAAAAATCTTTCAAACTTATTTTAAAAATTAAGTTTTTTTCGGAAATTAAGCGCCCCGATAGACTAGCGATAGTATGAGTTGCGAGTTCGATTCCACCCACAGTCTTTGTTCTGTTTTACTGGATTACATAAAGCTATAAGCTACTATAGTTCTGTAATTAACGTTATAATATAATTTGTATTTTGAGAATGCCACCGTATATGTGGCTATTTTGCGGTAGACACAGCTACTTCAAATAATTCAGTAAAATCATAGTAAAGTATATACCGAAGAATAATTTTTACTTTAATGTGCAGTATTGATTATGGAGCATATTGTTGAAAGAAACCCAATGACGACAATTCTTTATTGCGAGCAATGAGTTCGTCCACTCAATGGAGTTTGAAGCTTTGTCCACTGACTTTATTTACGACACGACTAGTTTGATTACAAATCGACCATGGAAAAGGGAAACTCCAAATGATTATGCTAAAGACGCATATTGTTGAAAAGCATTCAATAACGCCAACTCTTTATTAAGCGCAACATTTGGCGATGTGTTCATCCACTAAGGATGGGTTTTAAGATCTCAGTTAAACTAGGTTTAGTTATTCTGAAAACAGATTTGTGCCGCCATTACCAAGTTTTGACGAAACAGCTTATACTATGTTCACACTTGAGTTTTAAAACTCGTTTAAGCAAAATGTTGATTAAGTTAATCAAAATCGTTCACATTACATTTGAGATGATTTAGATGACAGATGATAAGAAAAAAAAAACAACAAACAAATTTGTATTTCTTTAAAGTATTAAAAATGGATAAAAATACTTTTATAAAGTTATCAGAAGATAATTTTAAACAAATTAATGATGAAATTGTGAAAATTTATGAATTATTTAAGGAAAAAATAAAAACATTGAGCAGAAATCGTGGTCGGTTGTTTGAGGTATGTTCAGTGGATTCTTTGTGATTAATGAAGTGATTTAGTTGTAATCATGTCAATTTGAAGTGATTAACAAATCACTTCAATGTATGGGTAATCATCTCGATTTTGATGTGATTAGAGCTTAATCACGTTCGAGTTGCTTAAACGCGTTTAAGAACCCAAGTGTGAACATAGCATTAGCTTTGCTTAAAATGTTCGTATTTAATGAAACAAATTTAAAAAAATCAAATTTCGCCGGACAAATCCAATCTTAAGACTACGTTAAGCTAAGTTTAAACTTAATCCACATCTCAAAAATACGGCCTAAATAAAAGTTTTGTGCCCATTTTACGGTTAACAACTCAAACAAATTTTGAAATTTTGTTTTAAATGTAAGTTAAACCAGTCACTTTTGTGCTCGCGTTCTACAAACAGGCGTTAAGTTAGTTTTTAAACCGTAATAGGATCATTAACTTTAATCTTTCGAAATCTTATGAGAACAAAATTGTATACGAACTTAAACTAAATGGGTATCTTTTAACGAAGTATATTTAGATAATAAGCCACAGTTTACCGCAAAATGCCACTCAGGAAACAAGATCTTTTACAGCCTGTTTTTAGAAAACGTAAACAAGTGAGTGAGTGAGAAATTATATTGAAAACAACAATAAAAAACGAATACTTCGAGTATGTTCTGTACATCGAAATGAAGTGGATTTAAAACCGAACAAATTTTAAAAACGGGCCTTAAAGAAAGTTCATACAAATAGTTCTCTTTTATATACTACATAATTTTAGTACCAATTATATTTACAATAACAGCTCTTAAAAACAAGAAAAACTACAATTATTTTGTAAATAATTGAAATCAAAATCTCGTTCGTTTTCAATTCCACTTCATTTCGATTTGTAGAACATGCCCTCTTGTTTTTGTTCCATATTATTTCTCACTCACTCACTTGCTTTCATTTTCTAAAAACAGGCAGTTAGACTCAATGGTTAAGTCAAAAAGTAAAATTTTCGCATTTAAAGCCTAGTACTCTGTTCAAATTTGTGAAAAATGTTGAGCAACATTAATTATTTCACACGAAAATTTTGACATGTCTCAATGTTACCTATCATGCGAGTTTGTACAATTTGACGTTTTTATGTAAACAAACTGCACATGTATTTTACTAAAAATAATTTTTTTTTTAATAAAAAAGAAAGTAAATATGGATAAAAAACTGTTACCGGCTGTGCTATTTCAATTTTTTATTTCTTATTTAATGATCAGTTCATACTTTTTTTTTTGCATAAAATTTCACGTAAAATAAGTGCTGCCATACATTAATTCGGAGTTGTAAACAAATGTTGCCAGTAAAATTTCGGAACTTTTTTTACAAAATGAACAGAGTACAACTCTATCAGCATTATTTCATAGATATTTCGCACAAGTTTTTTCATATGCGTTTTGACAGCATTTCACGTGAAATGTTGAACAGAGTACCAGGCTTCACAAATTAATAGTAACAAAAAAATTTTTAATTCACTTGATTATTTTGAATTAAAGTAAGGAAAATTGCTGCCTTCCTAAACGTCCGTATGCATTTTCAAAGCAGTGTTTAAATCAAGCCAATCAAATGCATTGCCATTTTAAACCTTGCAAAAGCATCGTCAATTAAAATAATGTCCTTGCTGCGTTTGTATGCATATCAGCTGACATTAGGAATGCCATACTTGGCCAAAGATTGCGCTTAAGAATATCTGACATTGTTGCACTGCAAAGCAAGCTGCGTTTAGGAAGGCTACTAATATTTGAGGCTGTGCTACATCCCCAGGAATAACCTACAATTTTATAATTTTTTCCTGCGATTTGAGCCCAACCGATATCCAGTCTAAGGTTAATGAAGCTTAACGCTGAACGTGTTCTTGGAATACACAAGTACAACTGCAAAACACAATTTTGTTGGTTATTCTCTCATGCTCTCAGAGCAATGTCTTGTCGAAATTACAACTGAGTGTTTTCAAAAACGGCATGTTGTCGGCATGACACCATTATGGTGATAAAATACTAAAGCTACGGTCACACTTATTAAATATTTGATCAAATAAGCGTAACCCCTACTTTTGTTAATAGTTAGTGAGGTTTAAGATGGTCTTAATATTACAAAATAAACTAATTATACTACTAGACATAGCAAAAAACCGTTTTTTGTAAGATGTGGTATTTTAATCAAAATAAATATTGATATTAAGCGAAATGATTTTTTAGTTTGGTTGTTGGTCCTGTTTTTTTCGTCAAATATTTGATAAGTCTGACCGTAGCTTAACAGTTTGTTGTCAAGAGACCAAATTGTAGCAAAATGACAGCGTGGTGGTTAAAGAATGCTGACACCATCCGTGATTAAATTGATAAAAAACTTAGTTGTTTCGATTTTGACAACGGATTGTGTCAATTTTTGCTTTTTTTATACCGGATTTTTCCCTCTATACGCAATAATTTTTTTTGTCATTAAACGAACTCTTCTACTGTAAATGATGTTTTTTTTTGAAATGCAATTTGTGTTTTATTGTTTCTCTTTTTTTAAACTAAAAATATTTGTTTTTTGCTGAAAAAAAAAAAAAAACTGAAACACAATTGTCAAGTTCAATGTCTTTTCGCAGTTCTTCAACTTGAAATTATTTGCTTAAAGATGTGTAATTTTTTTTGTTTTTTTAAGTTTGTCAATGTTGACACCAACATTAATCTTATTTTAAATTAAGACCTGAGAAAAAAACTGCATAAAAAAAATTGTTTAAGGAAATAAAACTTTTTTTGAAATAATTATATCGTGGAGAAGCAGATGACTTTATGGCCAGCCAGGCCAAGTTTAAATTATTAATTATTTTATTCAATGTTTAAACAAAAAGATAAAATGATGAATGAGATGATTTCAATTAAATGTCTCAAATAGTAATAAATTATTTAAAAAAAAAACAAAATTCAGAACTTACAATAAATTGTTTTAAAAAGAAACTAGGAAATGTTTTATTACAAATATTTGGTTAGCCATAATTATACAGGCCTGTCACAGAAACGAATTCCGATCGAAAATGGAAGTGATTTCGCATCTTTCTTCACATAAAATGAAATCACTTTCGATCGGAATTGATTACTGGGACAGGCCTGATAATAAAACCTTGCCCGTGATTTAGTTAATTATGGGCTGTATCTATATTGGGAATGGGCTAACTATAAGGTGTCTCTCTTTTTGTCTATTCGTTGCTAGGTCCTTGGGATTACCGATGCTGGTAAACTTACGTTCCAAGCTAACTGCCTGCCATCTCGTTAACTTTTTGCAAGGTGGATTTTCGTCAGGGTTATAGTCAAGAACATGATGATAAATATCTCAGAAGGTTTTAGTAGAGTACGACCGCTTTGACCAAATTTTCTTTAACGCATTTGGATTTCTGGTCGGACGTAAATGCGTCACTGCGCTGCATCTGATACGCAGCGCGGTCGTAAAAGCATTATCTGGCATCACTGCAAATGCCAGCTCTTCGAAAATAAATAACAAAAGCAGACGAAACGCAAACTAACCTTAAACACGCCTCATAAAAATTGCTGATGAATATTGTGTTCAAATCTATAACCTAACTGCGCAGCAAACAAGCATCTGCATAAGCTGATTTGCATACGGATCGCAAACTAATCACAGACGCGCATCAGATGCAGCACAGTGAGGCATTTCCGAACAGGCCCAATCTTATATACCTCAGCTTTTGCCCAAAAGTTGTTCATTGGATATTGTACGAGGCCAAAAGATTTAAAAGATTCTTCAAAGACATCCGTTAACAAAAACTCGTAGTTTATTTTTAACACTTTCTGTAACGAGCCAAGTTTCGCTTCCAAATAACCCCTAAATGCCAGGATTTACTATCCTATACAATCGTACAATTAACTTACACGAAATTCTGATAGAATTCTATTCCACATTAAAATAATGGTTGCAAATTCTGTTGTAAATACCACATTAAAATCATATGACTCAGCTACTTTGCAAGAGAAATGCAACTCTGATCACAAAGAATCCAGCATTTTATGAAAATTTTCAAAAAATCTGTCGCTCAATTTAATTTTTTGGTCACAATATTATAGTTTTTGACAAATCGTACGACTATATAGGAAAGTGAATCACCGGCTTAAGACACATTTTTCCAATTCACAAGCTCCGAGTAACGTCGTATTCGTTGTATAATCGTATAATTATACAATCGCATAAACAAAGTCCGGCAATCATTTGGCCAACTCAAGTCAGAGTGGAACTCATAATATATGTCAAAAAGGACGAAATTAAAGATTTTCAACTCGAATGTAAAGTCCACACTCCTGTATGGATGCGAGACGTGGAATGTAGCACCACGTGACATACACTCCATTCAAGTTTTAGTAAATAAATGCTTGAGAAAGATTCTACATATATTATGGCCTAGAACAATCACAAATTACCGTCTCTGGTCAGAAACTAGTCAACAGCCTATCCAAATTGAAATCCGTAAACGTAAATGAAATTAAATTGGATTGGACATACATTGCGTAAACAACCCAACGATATTGCTAAACAAGCTATAGATTGGAACCCGCAAAGCAGTCGACGTATCGGAAGGCCATCACACACCTGGAAACGGAAAATTGAAACCGAAGTATCCCATTTAAACCTGTGTTGGAATGAAGTCAAACACCATGCATCAGATCGAGTTTATTGGAATAACATTGTGGCGGCCCTATGCTCCTTGCAGGAGTAAAAGGAACAAATATATATATATTTAATTATACAATATGTAATGTATTTTTGTTTTTGCTAATTTTCATACAAAAGTGTTGTCGCATAATAAAATAATAATTCGCAAAGTGTTCTATTGTGTTATACTGTTGTATTTGCTATATTTTTATTAATGTCACGTTCATAAAATTATAGCATATACAACAATATGATGCAACAGAACACTTTGTGAATTGCCTAATTATATATTTAGATATTTGCACTTTGGTATTTACGCTGTGTATATAGGAGAGTTTCAAACCTTGTTAAGCTGTGCGTTAGCTGCAGCTGGTTTTCCTTTTCTGCTTTGAACAATTTTGCCTGTGCCACTCGCCTCAGTTATGACACTGGCTTAACATTGGAAATCTTTGTGAATTTTGTAAAGCATAAGGGATGGATTTTCGACAGAGTCTGCACGACAACGGAGTTTTATGTCAACGGGTTTTATGACCAACTTAAAAAACTACATGTCTAGCTGACTTTATAAAAAACTTATTTAATATTCAAACAACTCAAGCTAGTTAAAATTTGTCTTATTAATTACCAATACAATGGGATATCCAGCAGACTTTTTAATAAAAATAGTATTACTTATTAAACTATAAGAAACTTTGTTAGTAATTAAAAAGTTTAGCTTGCAAAAATGCTTCCTTATTGCTTAATTACATTTACATTGACATGCCCTGCTGCCTTTGTAATCAACATTTTTTTATATTTTCTCGGCTTATAAGTCATACAGAATGTGAGAAGGATTTCCATGAGCACTTGCCTTTTGGCCTAATCTCCTGATGGATTCAACCGCCCCCGACGATAAGAGGCACCAGCACACATAGCTAGCAATTTGTGTGTAAAATCCGACAAAATCATCTACCCGTCACTTGTTTAGGAGCTGGAGCTGTCTAACCTCCACTACTTTAGGAAATCGCCAGTAGCTTCTGTTGAATAGCAACAGCACCTAGAGATAATCCTCCCTTGGGCCGAACTCTGACACAAGTGAAGAAACTCCAGCTCATTACTGAGACAATCTCCATGAAAGACAGTAAACATTTCTCGCAAGAAGCATACTAACGGAGGCCTCAACTAATAGTGAGACGGGTGACATTTCGCCGGATTCTACTGACTCCCGTGATACCAGAAAGGATCTCTGGCGATCTCAAGAAATCTGCCAAGTTTGAATTTTTGGCTAATCCCAGGTTTTTGCTGCACCTGATTTGCCACGGCGGATGTTACTCCGAAAGGTGAAATATTCTTGGGTTGATCCCTACAATCCCCGGGGGGCTATAAATCGTACAAAGGCATGTTTAGCAAACTATAATATAAACTCATTGCTCAGCAAACACAGCCTGCTAAAATTGTATCTTATTGATTACCTTAACTGTAAAGGTCCTGTTGTCCTGTTGGCTCTGCAATCAATAGCTTTCCATTAGTTTCCCGGCATATGACTTATCTATACAGAGACCCTGCCGGAGATTGAGCTAGTACCTAGCTTGTACCAAACTACTACAAAAATAGCCAGTACAAGTTCTCAACTATAAACTCTTCTATACCATATTAATCGTCAAATTAGCATTGAATGTGCTTGAAAAATCACTAGTATTATTGATTCTAGACTTGCACTAGTACACTTGGACCACATTGAGTGCTTAAGAACCAGTTTGTTACTAGTTCTTGTTTATAGAAAAAATTAGCATTTTGCATTTTAAAGTTTTTTTGATAAAAAAAAATGGCATTAATAAATGATGACAAAATTTACAAAATTCTCTCAGTCTACAAGTGGTGCCCTTGTACTACATCAAGTACTGGTACTCATAAGCACTAGTATTTTTACATAAAAACTCTTACCCCGTTAGCACCTCTTATTCTAGTAATTCTACTAGAACTCATAATCTCCTGTAGGATAGTGAGTAGTTAAACAACACATCTTGCTAAAATGTTACCTAATTGCTTACCTATTCAGTGACATATCCTGTTGACGTAGTTATAATAAATTGTTATTGATTGGTTTCATTCTTATTAAGGGTATAGTTAAAAACAAAATACTGGTTACTTTGCATTTTACAATACTTTAAGAAACAACAAAAAACATAAATCTGGCCTGAATTTTGTTTTTTATTACAAACAAAATGTGAACAAAAACAAGCCTATTAATAACGTTTTTTTTTTCAACCATTTAAATCAATAAATTTATCTTGTTTTCAAATATTCTAAAAGAACTCTTAAAAAAATTTTCAAAAAAGTTTTTTAATTAACTAAAACGTCATAAATTTCTTTTTTGGCGCCATTTCGATTCATTATTGCTCTTTTTAAAAAAGTCAATTTACAATTAATGATTTAAGCAAAATATTTTAATGAAATAATTTCATTAAAATATTGAATTAAACTCAAAACAATGTCAAAGAAACGTTCAAACAATTTTTTTTCTGAAGAAATATTAAATCCGAATAATGTCTTAATTGTTTTGCATTTTAATTAAAAACAATAATATAAATCAACAAATTAAGTACACATTTTTTTGTGGATAATAAATAAGAAGAGGGTAACCCCACCATTAAAAAAAATAAAATTAAACATCCCTACAAGAAATGATTGATCGAATCATCATATTTTTCAAGTTGGTGTTAAGAAAATTATGGGAGGAATGATAGAAAATCAAGTTAAATCAAGTTTTCTATAATTTCTCCCATCATTTTCTTAACACCAACGTGAAAAATATGATGATTCGCTCATTCATTTCTTGTATATATATATATATATGTCCTTTATTTATTTAAATACAATATAGATACAGCGATGTAACTTAAAATACTTAAATAAATTGTTCAGGGATATAAAAAGGCCAGATCATACACAGAAGAAAAAAGCAAAATTTCTCAGGACCCTGAATCTATAATTTTACGTTTCTAAGTTCAGTATTATAGAAAATTCAAATATGTAGAAAAAATGTACAAAATGTAGAACGGAAAAGTTAAAGAAATATAATTGCCCGTATTTCCTTTTTTTGATACTTTTTTTTTTCTCCCCATTCAATATTGTAGAGTGAGCCGATTATTTCATATGTAAATGTTTGGGTATTCATTTAATCGGACTTTTGCTTTAACCGGTTTATCGCTCGATTAATTAACCGAGGTTTTGGTTTAATCGGGTAATAAAAATGGTTAATTTTGTTATTGATCGGTTAACCGATTAATAAAGTTTTGTTAGTTTTGTTTTGTTATTTAGAGTTTATTAGAAAAAAAAAAAAAAAACAATAACATAAACAAAACAATTCTTGAACTAAACGAGCAGTCATATTTTATAATTTATACATTATAATAAATATCACATATTATGTATTTATTAAAAAATAAACTATAATTTTATTAATTATTTTAATAGTTTAAGGAGATATTATAAAATAATCTTTTTATAAAAATAACTCGGTTTATTAGTTTAGGCTTAAAGCAATTGTTTTCTTTAGTTTTGATAAAGCTTGACTTGGAAAAAATTCTTTCACTTATCGAAGATGAAGAAGAAAACGAAAGCGACCCATAATACAGATTTTCTAATTTTTCGGTCCTTTTCCTGGATTTCTCTAAACACAAAATCTTCCATTATGCCATTAATTAATTGTTTCGGTTAATTATGTTAAATATTATTTGTGTTACAATTGAGAGTTTCTTTTTTTTTGTCTGGCAAAGCTCAGCACCGATCATTCTGCAAAAAATTAATTTCCGAATTCCTTAGTTTCAGATTTTGTACTGTATTTTAAGTTACACAAATTTGCTAGAAGGAAATATTTTGTATGAAAAAATATTTTTCTAAACACATACCTTTTGTATATGAGAAATCGCAAATTAGGTGTTCCGTAAATCGCAATAGAAAGAAGTTTGGCGACTTAAAATTACAAAAGGGAACTAGAATATTTGTAAGAAACAATAGCAGATCGCAAGCTAAACGGACGAGTTAAGGAACACCATAAAATAAATTTGGCGTTTTGCGATTTCAAATCGTGCGATTGTCAGAACATGGCGGAATGTTTCAGTGTTCTCATTTACGCTCTCCCGAACTCGTTCGACATTATCTTTGCTTCATGCTTCAAGCGGTCTTCCACTACGAAATAAGTGGATAACAGATCCCGATGACTGAAAACGAGCTACTAGAGTGCGCACTAGATTTAATGATGGTGAATTTCAGGTGCTGAAAAAATTGCGAAATTTTCTTTGGGTTTGAATTATTTAATTTTAATTAGCAAAATAAAACTCAACAATTTTTGCTCGTTCCGCAGTCGTATAAATAGCTACTAAATCTCCCAAAAGTTGTTTCTTATACTGAAAAATAAAATAAAAATTCATAATGAAAATTTGGCATGAAGTTAGCACAAAGCTTATTTATAATACACTACCAAACTTTGGCTAACGATTGGCTTAAATCTTGTTAACGAGCTGCCAAACGTTTTCCAAAACAGCCGTTAAATGTCATAAAATTTTGTAGTTTTTTTTTAATTTGCTTTCTTTTTTTGATTAATTTGAAATTAAAAACTTCTTAAAATGTTTATATGTGGATAGGGGGGGAATTAAATGACACATCAGGCGATAAATAATGCCAAACGTGTTGCATTTTTGAGTAATAAAATGTGACATCATACAAATTCAGAGCTGATTTTTTAAAAGTTAGCAGACGTTGAACGAAGTGTACAAACTGTGTCTAACTTTTTGTTATGAATACGTCTGATTGTTTCCATGCCCTTTCTTTACCAAATGAGCTTAATTGTAACCAATTTATCTGGCGATTAATGCTCATATCGAATCAATTTGTTGTATTCGACTTAGGATTTCGCTTAGTCCCTGAAAAAATCTACATGATAAAGTTAAAAGTCTCTTCGGGGGCTGTGTGTCTTAAGTAGTACCCAGCTCTTGATGTTGCACTCTTTTAGGATATCCATAAGTGTATCTCAAGTTTGCTAACAGGATACCTGTCTGGCACCTCTGAAAACTGAAGTGCTCCAGAAAGTAAGCTTTCCCCTGGACTGGTTGCTGGGAAGGCTCCTTTGGATATCTCGCGGTAGGGAATGCCAGGAAAATGCCGGGTAAGGAGCTTTATTTTGGCCATAACCTAGGATGAAGTTGAGCCTACTTGCAGATGCCCCTGTTGCTATTCCACTGAAGCTGTTTTGCAATTGAGTTTAGCTAATTCCGGTTCCCAAACCGGGGGTCAGTGCATAGTGCAGATAAGCAATAAAAATTAGCGATAAATGTTTTTGGGAGTTCCCGTACACACATTGCATTTACTCGGTAAGCAACTTAGGTTAGATCATTAGTATGGTAGGTACCTTGTCTTGAAGAGGTCTATTGACTGCAGTTACCTGTTCTCTTAATATATTTTTAGCTTTTATCTTTAATCTGTATAAGAGTTATAATTAGTTATTTAAATTAACAATATAACCATTTGTTGGCAACATTTTTAAATCGGTTTAAAATTTGAATCTTAATCTTGATTAAGAGCTTATTAAATTCTTATTTTTTATTATGAACCTTAAAACTATTTCCTCTACCCTTTTTACGTATTATAACTCTCAACACAAAGCTGGGTATTGATTAAGAGCCTGAAAGAATAGGTTTAATAGATAATGACAAAATGACCCAAAGACACACAAAATAAATAAATAAAAAAAAAGTCAAATATGTTCCATTTTTTGTTTGTTTTTCGCCCAAATAAAAAACCGTTTGAAACAAAGATAATTCCATTGTCAAGTTCACGTAGACCTTTTCTTTAAAATTTAGCAAAATTTTATCTTAAACAATTCAATTCAAAAGAATTTGAATATCAATAAAAGTTTTAAAACCATTTTTAAATTAATGTTTTTTAAATCTTTTGTTATTAATTCATTTCCCTCTGGTTAATTAAATTTATGTCATTGCCTTTGGGCGTTCCTTTTGTTTTTCTTTAAAAACTATTTTTTAAAAACCTTTAATCGGTATTTTATTATTTTTTTATTATTTTTTTGGGCATTTTTTTTCATTTCAAATTAATTAAGTTTTCAATTACTATTAATAATTTCTTGCGTTTTATATTTATTTGAAAGTTTATTATTTTTTAAATTATTGCCTTTTTGTATTATTTAAATAAATGATTAATTGATTTTCTAATTTCTTTTCTCATTTCAGGTAAATTATTAAGAATTTAACGGTTTAATATGATTTTCATGGGAATTCTAAAAGAAAAAGTGAGTTAGAAAGATTTGAACGTGTAAAAATTTCGAGTCAATATTAGAAAATCGTATATGACCTTAACTAATTTCTAATACTGACTCTTTAATTTATAAGAGTTTTTTTTATTGGCATAAGAGTTTAAACAAAAAGTATTATTAATTTGTTTAAGAACTTATAAAAAGTTTGCAAACTTATAAAAAATTTAAAATAAATAGGCAATTAAAAACAGAGAACTTAAGAAAGAGTATAGAAAGTTTTGAAAGTATAATAGTTTTATTTGTCTATATTAGAAACGTCATTAGTTATTAAATAACAGGCTCTCAATAATAAAATGTATAAGTTATAATTCTCAGGAGTTTTAATGTTGGTATAAGAGTTTGGATAAATTAATAGACAATAGCTCCAAACATTTGGTTAACTCGTTAACTTATTTTAACCTTGAAAAATATAAATTAACATTTTATTCTTATAATGGAAAGAGAATTAACAAGTTTAAGAATATTAAATTACAGTTCAATTTGTATAACAGTTATATCATAAAAAAGTTTCCTATAAGAATTAAACAATTTTGATTTTAATGTTAAACAGTACTGATGTTAATAAAGATTGCATAATTGATATATTTGATTGAACGATTTGAAATTTGTATACGAGTTTTAAGATTTTTGTATAACAATTCAAAGTTCAACTATCTGCATGACCACTTTAAAACAAAATATAATAGATATAAGTATTTTAAACGTTGGCATTAACGCCTAAGTCGTCTTTTGTAGTCAATTAAAGAACAAAGGTTGTGTATAACTTTTACCTACTACAAAAAACGACACAGTCGTTTTTGCTAACGGCAACCGTAATCGGGCCATATATTCTATCTTGATACCAAATTTATTAACAGTAGTTCAGCCGCTTGGGCATTGTATTCCAAAAATTACCCTATATACACCATTAACGTAAAAAAAAATATGTTCATGTAAATGACTATAAACCAAACCATAATTAATGAACGTATATACATAAAAATAAACGCATTGTATGTAGTTTTACTTTTAAAGGATATTTTTCATGTATAAGAGTTTCATTATTGGAATAATATAATATATTCTTTAAAAAATATAATATATATTGTTGTACAATAGTTAATATTAAACTGTTAAATAGTTTTAAATAAGTATATGACATTTAAATAAAACTCTTATACGTATGATATATATATTTAGTTCTAAACTCTCTTAAAAAACGGTTTGTTATTTAACTTTCGAAAATAAATTTTCCTAGTTTAACAATTTTCCTTCGCTTTAAATTTTGTCTACTATTTTTTTTCGTTCCCAAGCAGTTTTACTTCTATCTTCAACTAAATTAATCACTCAAATTCCAATTAGCTGACAACAAATACATACATATCTGTTTAATTTTTTAAGCGTTGATATTTATGTCTAAACGTTAAAAAATCTCTTATTTACGCTTAAATATGGCAAAAAAAAAATGCCTAAAGGAAAAATGTGTATAAATATATTTTATTTTTAAATAATTATTGTTGTTGTCATTAAATCTTATACCGCAAAAGTTACAACAACTTACTAGTAAAAACATCAGCAACATCAAAAAAAAATTTACTTTTAGTATAAGTCAACTTAAAAAAAAAACACAACATGTTTTAACTGATTTTATGTCAAACTCTGCTGTTGTTGTTGCTGGTCAATTTCATGGCGGCGTCGGCAGTAGTAACAGCATCATTGGAATTATTGCGGTCTGGTTGATTACAGCCAACTCCCCTGCCTTCCTCTAACCGTCCTCCCCCTTTGCTTGTTTTTTTTTTTTTTTTTTGTAATAGTGAAAACAATTTGGCGCCATTTAAAATGATGACGATCTTGGTGATGAGAATTATTAGAAAAAATGTTAAGGATTTGTTTAGCACAGAGACAATGAGACATAAAAATGTTATAAGATGAAAAAAAGAAAAGAAAAAACAAATAACTTAGTTGTCTTTGACATCAAGCCTTAAAGCTTGATTTTGTCTTTGAAAGCGGCATAAATGGTCTTTAAAAAAAACAAAAACATTGTTGCTTAGATTGTCGTCTTAAAGCGGCGGTTTTAATAAAACGTATGTCATACGTTTGCACACATATTTATCAAGTCAATGTCTATTGGCGGCTGTAGAATTTGTTGCAAGTAGCGTTTGTTGTAACAACATATTAAATCAATAGAGAAACACCGCAAAAACAGACAAGTTTATGTTTTAGTTTTAGAAATTTATACAATTTAGACTAACAAATAGAACAAATAAAACAAAATCTGTGCAACTACAGCAATAAATTTATGGTTTTTGAAAAAATAATTTTGTTGCATTTATAAAATATTGGTATAGAATTTCATTCCTACTACAATGTTTGTGTCTTGATGACATTTATTCATTGTTTTGGTTTTGTTTTCAATGTTAAAGTTTCGTAGCTGCAATATTTCAATATTTTTTTTGTAAGGTTTATTTGCAAGAGTGGTATTTTTAACAGTGGGACTATTGCAAAAAAAAAAAAAAACAAATATCAGAAGTTTTCGATCTTAATCTCTTTGTACCTTTGTAATCTTAAAACTCTTATACAGTTTTAAGCAGCAGTTTAAAATTTAAATATCATTGTTTTAAAAAATATTAGATTTAATAGAATTATCCAATCGGTTTTTAAAAAGTTTAAAGATTTTAAAAGGGGTTTTAAGACTTTGCGCTCTTATACCAAAGTATAAGAAAACCGAGAAATATTTTTGTAAAATCATTTAAACAGTTTTTTTGATTGTATTTTGTTTCGGTAATGTATTTTTAAATTTGTATATTAGAGTTTGTATATTTCTTTAACATAGAAGGATTTGCGTAAAAGAATAAACTCTCATACGAATTTGCATGTTATAAAATTGTTTCTAAGGTCATAATAGTTAAGTAGAAGTAGTAAAGGCACAAGGTTTCCGAGGTTTAATTGAAGTTATTTTTATTTTATAAACTCTTATACTTCAGTTTAAGTATCAAAAAGTTTTATTTCAATTATTAGAATTTGCTATAACAGTTTTGTTGTAATAAATTAATAAAGTTTTGTTAAAAGTGTGAGATTTTTTTTCGTTCCTTAACAAGATTACCATATTTATGTATAATAGTTTGCTAAACAATAACGATTAATAAAATTAAAGTTAAAGGTGTTCTATTTATTACTAAAATCAGTTTTTTTCCTTTAAAACTCTTATACCATGTTATAAGTAATTAAAAAAGTAAAATTTGAATTTTTAGAATAAATGATACAATAACAAATTTGCTCTTGTTTTAATAAAATGATGTTAAAGGTACACACATTTTGAAAATTGTTCTAATATGTATATCAAAATTAAGTAATTTGCAGTAAAGTTGTTTCTTAGCTTAGCACGTAATAATTACTAATGGTAACCTCAATATAAACTACAGTATTATTAAAAGAATGTATTTGCTTTTTCGTTTCTTGGCAGAATAAAAGTCTTAAACGTGCACCTAGTTAATGAATGGTTCTCTTTTAAAAAGGCATTTTGTTTAAAAACTATATTTTACCCATTATTCTTATTTAAAATTTTGTATAAAAGTTTTGCAATGGTATACGAGCTAATTTTATTTAAAACTGATCATTTTTTTTTGATTATATTTAATAACAATATTCTCAAATGTCTACTTGAAACATCAAATCTGGTACAAAAAAAAAAACTGTTATACTTTGTATTAGAGATTCATAAAGAATTGTTATAATTGTTATAAAATTAAATATGTACACTAGTAATTTTTTTTTATATATAAAAGGTTTTCGATACATATTATAGTATACGAGTTTTTAAATTTCACAAAAATCACATTGATAGATAATTACATATTATTATTATGTTAAAAATTTATAATTATTATTATAAAGTAAACAATTTACGTCAAAGTTTTTTTTTTGAATTTATACAGCTTAAAATTATTGCAACAAAAAAGATAAATATATCTACAACATATTTTATTTTGCTTCCGAATCTGTACAGAGTTTCAAGCTGAATTAATAAAAAAATTCAAACTTAATACATAAAATTATATGGTTTTAGTAAAATAGGTTTTGATGTAAGCTTGCTTTTCAAAACTAAGCAGTATAAGAGTTTCCAAAGTGCTAAACAACAATATTATTTATATAAATGATATCAAAATGTTTGATATTTGCAATTAAACTTTAATACTATTGTTTTAAATGTTGTAGTTACACGTATAATGATTTATCATTAAATTCAAAAAATCTTTTGAAAAGTATGTTCTTTGTATAACACTCTTGATTTAAAGTGTATTTTTCTTATAAATTGTACCACTGTGACTTATCCTCTTTACGCAAACTCCAAAAAATTGATTCACCATTAACTTTGCAAAATTTTAAAAATCTTACCTTTTTCAAGAAATATTTCCTGTCTTAAAATTTTCAATAACTTTTACCACTTATTGTTGCAGCAACAATGTTGCAGTTGTGATGTGGTTTTAACAATTCCACTTCAATGCCAGTGTGTAAATATGTAGACAAGATTGAATATAATAAACGCATACAAAACTAATGGCTGGAAGAATCTCTAGGTTACATGCGGTAAAAATAACACTCTTATACTGACGCAGCTCATCTCGTAGAAATATAAATAACATTTTTTTTTTAGTTTTTAGTTGTTGCAACAACAATGTATTTTGCTGGATGCTGTCATTGTTTGTCATAAGTTATTGACCGACCGACATAAAATGTACAAAAAAAAATGTGCTTACCAAGTCCGAAAGACAAACAGACCGAAAGTCAGTCACTCTTAAAAGGAAAACTTTTTTTTCAAGTTGCCATGACTTTGTTTGTTGGGCTGGCTTGGCTGGTGGTGAGATGGAAAAAATCAAATATTTTGTGATAACAAAAAACAAAAAAAAAAAAAAAAAATGTTTGCCTGTGTGTTTTTAAATAAATTTTCTCTTTTTTATTTTCTTTTCAATATTTTTCAAACAAAGTTTTCCCTAAACACTTTAACTAAAAAAATGCATGATTTTTTTTTTCTTGTTTAGCTTTATAAAATATAAACGATTAATATTTATTTGTTGCTGCTGCTGATTTTAAATTTTCGTATGACCAATAATAATAAAAATTGTTTGCATGACCGTGATTTTTGTGTTAGAGGAAAAACGAAAAAAAGTTTATTGGCTGTTGGCGGTTAAATTTTGAAAAATGAGTCAAAAGAAATTTCTTAAAATTTGTTGTTAACAAGTCTAATATCGACTTGTTTTATTTTGGAAGCCGTTTGAAAAGAAATTGATGAAAAAATTAAGGAAATTTCTCTTACTAACTAGTAACATAAATAAGTATAAAGTACATGAAAACTTTTATACGTATAAAAGAAATTGTTTGAATTAGAAAAAAAGGTAAATTTTTTCCAACTTAAAAAAGTACATTAAAACTCTTATACACCAATTACTGCATGAAATGAAGAACTATTTTGTTTTCTCTTATATCCATATGTTTTTACACATAGTTTTACGTATAAGACCGGGAGCTAATTCTGGCAGTCGTCGTCAAATACTTATTCGATTCGAAAGCAATTTTATTTCTAGTTCTTCCAGTCGATACTGAACGAATCGAAATTATTTTGTCAGTGTTGTAAAGCTTCTAGCATTTTAGCTTAATATGCTATAAGAGTCGCTGGCTTGTCGGCGTTAACCAATAACTTAACAAAGCCCCATAAAAAGTAAACCAGAGGCGTTAAATCGCAAGAACAAGGGGGCCAATGAACAGGAACACTTCTGGAAATAAAGTTGTCATCAAGTTGATTATGCAATAAATCGATTTTTAAGCGCGTGTATGGCAAGTAACGCCGTCTTGTTTATAGTTTATGATATCGAAAATCATATATATTATTTTCAGTTGATAAAAATTATTGCACTTTCTTTGTTTATTGAGCCCGGTTCGAGGGCGGCTAAAGTCAAGAATGAAAAAATTATCAAAAACAATTTTAATTAATTTACATGTTGTAAAATTCCTTTCTTCCTAAAAATAATTTAATGAAAATTAAATTTGATGAACATAAGCCTAATTTAAAATATAAAATATTTGGATTAGAAATATTTTCTTTAATTTATTTTATACTATTTCTTAGTTGTTTTAAACTGCTAAAACTGTAATAAAATATTCACCCCTATTATGAAAGTCGACGTCGACACAAGACGACGGAACCTGAACAGTAATGGTATTTTCTGAGACGTTATTGACAATAATCGATAACTATTGACAGTCAATTGATATTTTCTAAGGCGCTTTTAAGTCGACGTCGAGTAGAATTGTCCCTGTTTTAGTCGACAGGAAATTTTGCGACGACTCAAATGAAAGTTAAAGACAATTTAAATGAAATGTAAACATATTTTTTAAATACCTACGTTTAAAATAAAATATGCAAATTTAAAAGAAGTTATGGGCACAAATTTTATTAGTAAATTTAACGCGAAAATTGCGAAAATTCGGAAAAGTTTGCTAAAATAGCGAAAACTCGCCAAAATTTTTAATATAAGAAGATTGACTCAAAGAGCGAAAATTCGGAACAGTTTGCAAAAATAGCGAAAATTCGCGAACATTTTCAATATATAAAAAAAGCCATAAAATTGATTAAAAGTCCCTAAAACTATAAGGAATGGTAAAAATTCGGTAAAAATTGCAAAATTAGCGGAAATTTGCAAAAATTTGCTAACAGCGACATGATAGCAAAGTCTAACTAATATTTATTAAAAATCGTTAAAATTTATTTGAAATCGCTAAAAACAAAATGTCGGAAAAAAAATTGATGCAAAAATAGCGAAAATTCACGAAAATTTTTAATATTTCCAACAAGCCATAAAATTGATTAAAAGCCCCTAAACTATAAGGAATGGCAAATATTCGGTGAAAATTGCTAAATTAACGGAAATTCGCAAAAATTTGCTAACAGCGGCATGATAGAAGTCTTATATTTATTAATAAACGTTAAAGCTTTAAAGAATCTGAAAACTTACAGTAAAAATATCTTTTATCGAAAACATGGCAAAAATTCGCGAAAAGATTGAAAACAAACTCTATCTACACTTTATTTAAAATAGCTAAGTCGGTTAAAAAAAAAATATGTCGGAAAATAGCATAAATAGCGTTAAAAATTGAGCTATAACAAAAATAATAAAAAAATAATTAGAAATGGAATTTTATTTCAGTCAAATTTTCGATAACTAGTCGACGTCGACACAACATTCTTATAAAATACAAATTTAACGTCACATCACGTAGTCGTCGACTTGATGTGACAACAATTTAAAATTAATGTCGACGTCGACGACGACTTTTATAATAGGCGTGAATAATTAAATATACAAGTAAGACTTTCATAATAAAATACATAAACTCTTATACTGTATATTTTTTGTTATAAAATATTAAAAAAATGATTAATAAGTTAATGTTAATGCTGCTATTCCATAATATCAAAACTGTAATATGATTTTTTAACCTTTATACAAAAAAAAAAGAGTTACTTCCTTATATAAAAAGATTTTAAGTAGAAATGTTATTGTATTTCGGCATTGAATATTTGTTTTCATATTAAAATTGTTGTTATTTTAACACTTTCCGAAGTTTGCAAAGATTTTATAAGAGACAATTGAATAATTACAGATTTTATTATTTCTTTTCGACTTTTAACCAATATTTTAGTCATTAAAAAAGTTCAAGCATTTGTTTAAGAGTTGTGTATTGTTGTAACGTAATCATGTGTATGTTATATCTAATAAAGTATAATAAGTCTTTACATAATTTTGTTTATATTTATATATACCAAATTAATTATTGTTTAATTGGTTTAACATTATTAATAACTTTTTTTCCAAACTCTTATAAAATAACGGAAATAAGTAATAATTTGAAAATTTTCTGATATTTATATTGCAATTATGAAGAAAACATTTACTGTTATACAGTAAGTAATTGCTCCATATTTGTTTAACTTTATTAAGGGGTTTTTAAAACTTTTCTGAAGTTTTGTTAAATAAATATTTGAAATCTATTTTATTTTATATATTTTCAACCCATATTTGTAAAACTCAATGAACTTTTTTCTCTTATAATTTAGAGCACATACCAAAGTCCGTTTTCCAACCAAATGCTAGTTTTTATAGAATTCTTACACTGAAACGCAAATAATTGTTCGCTAACTGTGATAAAAGAAACTAAACAAAATGATATTCAGTACATATTTCGAACAAAAAAATAGTAGTGTAATTTGTTTTCAGTATTGACTAAGACTTGACAAGACAAAATTGTAAGAACTAGATAAATAATTAAATGAAATAACTCATGGAAAATGTAGTTGATAAAATTGAGTTGCACAGTGGCAGGTTTTTGGTAAATCTTAATACATTTGTAGTTGTAAATGAGGTGATTTAGGGGAAGTGTTATATAGAATAACATTGATTTCCAAATATTTCGTTTGCTAAAAAAGAATGCTTCCAAAAATTAAAACAAAAAAATTTGAATTTAATAAACGGAGACCTTTGAATACTTTTGACTCGATCTAAAAGGTCATAATATTCATTTCACTACGTATAATCTTTGTAAGAGAATGCTAGCGTATTAAAGCAAGACAATTGTTTCTGATAGTTATACAGCCCAATCACTAATAAAAATTCCGCAGGAAATTTTTCTTTTTTCCCATTTCTCCTATTAAAAATAAAATATTCAGCATGAAATTTCTCCCTTTTTCCTATAAAAAAACTTGAAATTGGATTTTTTGGAGGGATGTTACAAAAGAGCTTAACTTTATGGGACCACCAAGTAATTGTGTTACTGAGTGGAAAAATGTGTGTTACTAATATTCTTAAAAGTAATTGCCCAATTAAAAGAGTTAGTTCGGCAAAAGGCTGCAACACAAAACCAAGAATAAAATCATGCGTCGAAGTTGTGCCGGTAAAGCCCGATGAAAACCGATAAACCTGTCACAAGAGAAATTTTTAATAAAGAACTTGCAAGGTCATGATATTCTTTTTAAATGTTGAGTTCAGTATTAGGCTTGCAAAAGTCCAAATGCAAAATATTTTCGTTTTCATTAAATTGCAAAGATATTTTGAATTTGCTCTTGTGTAAGCCTAAAGCTGGCCACACACTTGTGATTTTTGCGTGTGATTTGTTTGCGTACCATTTCTCCACACACGACTAACAAATCACAGGAACCTTAAACTTCAAAAAGTCAAAATGACTTGTCAAGCGGATGATGCAATTGCACTTTTGATAATTTATTTGTTTACACAACAACAAAAATAAATTTAAAAAAAGAATAAATTTAAAAAGAAAACAAAAATTTTTTTTTTATTTATATTTTTGTTTCCGCGGAATTTTTAGTTCGAGGATTTTTTCTCGAGGAAAGTATTTTCTGTGAGAAAAAAATTCCTTGGAAATATTCGTGATTGGGCTGATACTATTGCGTTTGAAACCAACTTGTATCGTTTTTATTTCCAATAAGAATTAAAAGCGATACTTTCCTAAGACAGTCCAAATCTGCAAACAAATGCCTTAATAGATATCTCTGCCTATCTACTTCGTCTATCTGCTATTAACTACAGGGGTGTTTTATAGATCCACTTCTTATGTGTCTGCTTCTAAAACCAACCCCTTTGCGTTCAGAAATTTGGATAAAAGGACATTTACTCTGACAGAATGACTATGAAAAATAAAAAACATTTTTTTTTGCATTTCCTTACAAACGACTACAGTTGTCCGATTATAATTCTACAAGTTGTAATTTTGGATCGCCTGTGTTCCTACTCTATGATGGGCCGTTTCTCTCTTACGCAAAGCGTTGTCCTGCTGCCAAAAATTCTCTATATACAAAGGATTTGAACGATGCCCTGTTGTCGACTTAAAGGAAAGTCTTTATCAAGAACAGACAATGTTGTGTGCAAGATCGGTAGTATTTGGGTCACATCTAAGGCTCAGAGCGTGTAAAAAAGACGCTACTGACTTTTATCGTGGGTCTTGGAGCGACCGAATTGAAGTGTTTAACAGTCGCTTTTAACATAAAAACCAGTCGGTAGCATTGGTAGTACCTATTTGAGATCTAATATTTAATTCATGTAAGTATAAGAGATAACACTTAACTCTGTCCAGGTATTTTGATCGACTGAAAGAAGGAACCCATTAGTTACGTTACATAACAAAAACAGACGCTATTGGTTTTCGGATGGTTGTATTTAGATCATATACAAGATTTGAAAGCTAGAAAAAGACACTATTGGTTTCTGTATAGTCCCCCAAGGCGACCAAATCCCTGATGCGTTTTCTAATATATAAAATAGACGAAGTATGATTTAAATTGGAAAAATATTAAACGGCAACAAGGTTTAATGCGGGCTCTCGAATCAACCGAACAAGGGAATCCTATAACGAACTTGAAGATATATACCAGGCACGGTATTGGAAGAAGGATGGCTGATACTTACTGTGCAACTCAATTTTATCAACTACATTTTCCATGAGTTATTTCATTTAATTATTTATCTAGTTCTTACAATTTTGTCTTGTCAAGTCTTAGTCAATACTGAAAACAAATTACACTACTATTTTTTTGTTCGAAATATGTACTGAATATCATTTTGTTTAGTTTCTTTTATCACAGTTAGCGAGCAATTATTTGCGTTTCAGTGTAAGAATTCTATAAAAACTAGCATTTGGTTGGAAAACGGACTTTGGTATGTTTTACAAATATGGGTTGAAAATATATAAAATAAAATAGATTTCAAATATTTATTTAACAAAACTTCGGAAAAGTTTTAAAAACCCTTTAATAAAGTTAAACAAATATGGAGCAATCACTTACTGTATAACAGTAAATGTTTTCTTCATAATTGCAATACACTCTGGTCTCGTTTTATGCGGATTCAAATTTATGCGATTTTTAAATTAACGATTTTTTTTTTTAATTTTTACAGTTTTTGAAATTTTAGATATTTTTTAAGCTTTTTTACTGATTTTAAATTCAACCAAGTTTGCGTTACTGATATACAGGGGTGTTCTGAAAATCGAAAACGCAAGAATTTTATACGTCGTTTTTTAATAAGATTTCTGTAATAAAAGAATTTTATGACAAATATTATACAAACATTTCTCTATTTAACAGAATTTTATAGCAAAAATAATAAAAGTTAGATTAAAAGTGTATTAAAGACAACTTCCAAATTCTTGCGTTTTCGATTTCCATCACACCACACCCTTGATTATTTCATGTTGTTCAAATTCAAACTTTTTATTCTTCTGAGTCAAGAATTTCAGTTTTAAGTTTATCTTCAATTTACTAAAATGTTTCTTTGGTGTATTAAATTTTTCCCTAAAGAGTAAGCAAAATTGTGCTATTTTACAATGTATTAAAATATTTAAAAGACTTTAGTGTTAATACTATTCCCAACTTTAATTGTTCACCTTTGACTTTACCTCCTTCTCTATCATGTTTCATTTATAAGAAGAGGAAAACAGACGTATAAAATTTTTTTATTGCCTTTATAACAAAAGATGACTGACTTTTGGAGAATCTTCATTAAAAAGTAAAAAAAAAATGAAAATGAAAAATAAAAAATAAAAACAAAACAAAATCGTAGTTGTCAGTGATAGATAAAGAGCGGAGAAGTGGTTTTCTGTCTTTAAGGCCGGTTAAAAACTTTAAACATTATTACTAGAGCACTTCAAAACTAGAAAAAATATTTAAAAAAAAAAAAACAAACTGAAACGTAACAACAACTGTTAAGAGTTATAAATACAACAACAACAACTAATTCGTACGAACAGTTCAACAGACTTTATAGAGCTTCATCGTCGTAGCCATCATTACAAGTATGAAACATTTAACAGATGCTGCCTGGTTTGTAGCCTTAAAGCTAAAGCAATACATATTTAGTTGTTGATATACATATTTATGTTCCCTCACTGGCTTGCTGCACGCTCACTTACTAACTCATTCACTCGCTCACTCAACTCACTTGAAACGACCTTTGAAAATATGTGAAGTTGGCAACGTCAATCGTATGCTGGCTGCTTCTTCTACGTCGTGTTCATATAGGTGTTTTTTTTCTATTTCAACGCAAAAATTTTAGAAAAAAGAAACCTTGTAGTCTTTATTTAATTTTTTTTCTGGTTAAACCAGCAGCTGCTGAAATATTGTTGGTCTGTCTGTCGGTCTAGCTTTTTCTATTTTAACTTGCATTTCAAATGTAACAACGTTTGAGTTTTATGTCAGTCCGTATGTGTATAATGTTACGTTTTAGACGTTTTTAAAAGTGTGTGTTTTTAAAATGGCTTATACTTGTACTGGAGTGGCAGCATAAGCTGCAGTTAAAGTTGGTAACACTTAAGAAATGTGCTAAGGAATTTGCTTATTATTTATTTCATTTGGAAGGGAAAAGAAAGGCAGGCACATATGTAATTAAATATTCTAAGCGGTTTCACTCTATTACTTGATACATTTTTCCAAGTGTCTAGATTATTTCGGTTAACTGTAATATTGTAAAGGTCCAATAAAAAGTCATTTGATCTTCAAATTTCTTTTAATTTTCTAGCACTATTAAGGATATTTGCGTCCTTATTTCTTTAATCGAATTAGCTGAAAACCATCTTTGGCTTTCATAAAGATTACAAGATTATCGCATATAAATAGTGTTTCTAAATAACAGGGTTAAATAAACATATTTCGTTTCTAGAATGTATTTCTCTCTGACTTCATTAAAGTTAAACCATATCATTTGAATTATCCGATTTTGAGGATTGATGTTTTTCAGTCTTTGGTGGCACTGATGTACATTTTTTTTGGATGGTTTTGATGTCATTTCGATTCTTCAAATTTCAAGATCACTTTCATTTTTCAGTTATCTTTTCGTTAAAGAGATTCTTCCCAATAGAAAAACCTTATCTAAATTCCTCAAACTTCAATCGATGCTAATATCAATCAGTCTTGTGCAAAACGAATTCATGCGCACGGTGCCAGAAATACTACAGCAATACAAAAACAGTAAAAATAACAGAGGTTTTTACATTTGATTGTAAGTGTTTACTACTCGGAACTTCAATCATTTCAAAACAAAACATTGTAAAATCAAAACAAATTGGTTAGAACGGTCAAGGTCAGCAGGCTTTTCGCTTTAACCTGTTATGAATTCGCCTTGGTCTTGTTTTTCATTCAAGTAACTTTTGATTTTCTTTTAAATTCAGCCTTTTTCTATTTGTTTCCTCGAAAAGTTTACTTGTGCTTTATAAGTTAAACTGTTTCCGGAGTCTGTTCTCTTAAGGAATCGGTTTCAATTAGAAAAAAAAAAAACTATTCCGTGCATACTTTCGAATGTGTTTTCTCATCTTCAATTCTAACATGATAAAAATTTTCATTTTTTCCAACTTGAAACCAAAACTCCAAGAAATGGTAAATTGGGCAGACAAATAATAAGCATTTAACTTTTAATTTTTGTGATCATGGAAAGTAAACAAATATTTATTCTTTCTCTTATTTTCGAAAGGTTTTTATATCTGATCAAATCCACTCTTGACAAGAAAACATGAAATGCGGTGCTACGTATTCATTTTAATTCTGCATTTAATTTCACCTAAATTATACAGGGTGACCCAAATAACACCTTTTGTAGTCATTGTTGGCGGCCTTGTGGTAGCACAATTTAAATATTTTATTGATGCATCTTAAGCTACAACTTTAAAATTTTCTGCAAATGCCCAATTGGCCGGCACGAAGACGAGTTGAGACAGATGCATAATTTTAAACACTGCCGCACAGCTTTCACGTTCCCTTAAGTGCAAATATTTCAATGAGCACCTTTGCCAGTACGGTCGATCGGTGAATCCTGTGCCCTCAAAGCGGCCAACTAAATTCCTAATCATGGAGGCTGTAGGAGCTGACCTTGAATTAAAATATTGACGACATTTTCGCTGAGTCATAACAATTGATTGCTGACAAGGATAGAAAAATTCTATCATTTAAATAACAATTATATTACAAAAAAAGGTTTACTTGTGAGGACACCTTCTTAATTCAATTAGAACGATCCATTTTGGCTTTCACACAAACAAACAAGAAAAGATAATTCTGTTATATTTGATTTCTGTTGCGGATTAGATAAGAAGTTAAAAGCAAAGAAATTGCACATTCAGAATCCTTTTATTCAGAACTTTCTCATCACCCCACTGAAGTGCAGAAGGAGGAACTCTTTAAGTCTCAAACCATGTTGATTCTTTTAGAGATTTGTATGTCATCTAGTATTAAGAAGAGTGCCCAATAGTGCCCACTTAAGTCATGAACTCTCTCTTTAAAATTTTTCTCTCCTACAACAAACACATACAACCTTAATTTTGTTTACACATATGCATTGGGAAGAAATAAAAATCAAAGTTGCTAATGCACATTTTCCAAAACAGCATTTTCCAATTGTGCAAGCATATCAAAATTTATGCTTAAAAATGAGGCTTATGGGTGAAAATTTCTAGAGTTTTTTTTTGGTTGCTTTTTTTATTTATTTGCCATAATAACGATCATCAGTAAGTACAGCATCACTATCAGCCAACCAACCATTCATTGGCATTCTCTTTGCGTCTTTAATGTCTCGTTCATCATTTTCTTAAATAGCAAAGTAGTGAAGTAGAGATTTTTCTTATCCAAGTCATGCCAAAAGCATCCGCTTTAATCGTGTGGCTGCAAGTATCAGTTGGTTGACAGCAATAAGGCATAAAGTACGTTTGTAATAACACTGAAGAAAGATGGCAAGAAAGAAGAGAAATAAATATGAATGTGTGATTTTAAACCATTATTTTTCTTCTTTTGTGCGTTGTTTTGAGAAAGTATTTCACAGCTTTACAAAAAAAAAAAATAATAATAATAATAAAAACTTAAATAGTTTTGTCTAAATTTTCATAAGAAAGTTTATTGTTGTTGTAAGTGGGTTTCCTAAGATTTGTAGGATTGTTTTTGGTTTGTAAGTTGAGTTATTTTGTTAAATATTATTTTTCAAATTGTTTCTAAACAATTGCGTCCGTGATTGAGGTCTTATGTTAGAGTTTCTTTAGGTAGGGAAATTTTATGAACTCATAAAGTTTTCTCTAAAGATTTTTCTTTGTTGTAAAAATTTTAAATGTTTCTTTGATTGTCAAACTAACCATTTGTCAAACGACTTGCTACAAAAACGTTCATCACGATTTATTATGTTTTCATCTAGAGATATTAATTTTCATAATCTCTTATTAACATTCTTGCAATTAATGTTAACGAAATCTAAGATCTTTTCTTTGTTGCTAATTTAAAATTTATAAATAAAAAAGCCGTTAATTATTATAATTTTTTTTTTGTGTTATTCAACTTAACCTTCAAATGAATATTAAATTAAGCTCAAAATTGACTACAATGTACCTGATGTTAGTTGCTGATATTTGTCTTCTATTATAATTTTGCGAGTTCTGAGTGTTAATAAATGTGAAGGTGTTTGTGGTTTTTTTTTTTTTTTTTTTTTTTTTTTTTTTTTTTTTTTTTTGAAAAATATTTTTTCTATTATAATTAGTATAAAGGCAAGATTATAATTTTGCTTAGAAACACACTTTAAAATAGAAAATATCTTAGCTTAAATAAAGCTCTGAGTAAGACGATGGCGGTTTTAAAATTGCTGGAGTTAAAAGACATCGACTTAACTTAACTTTATATCTAACAGCTGATCATTATGTTCTGGCTGACTATTATGTTCTAACCCTTACCCCCCGTTTCGACATGAGAGTCCAAGTTCGAACTAACATTCACACAATTTTTTTTATTTTGATTTCAGCAAATCGGCTGTTTCCTCGAATTTTCGTTGATAATACGTATACACTACTTGCAAGTAATTACTTGCATGTAGAAACTTAAAGTTAAACACCCTCAATACCTGGTGTAAACAATGTATTTTTAAAGTCCCTATGCAAATGCGGATCCAAGGGAGTCATGACTCCACTGGACTTGTCTGCCACTACACAAAAAAAAATATCTCAAAGAAATTTTTAACAACACAGTTTGTTAAAAATAAAATTTGATTCAATGAAAAAATTTATCAAAATTGCACTTTGCAAGATAGCACTCAATAAAACATATTTAATAATGAAATAATAAAGAATTCTTACTTTTCAATAAAAAGAAATATTTGAATCAAAGTAAAGACAGTATTTTTACAACTCTTGTCTATTTTTTAATAGCTTTGATATCGACTTGAGTGTTTGTAATTTTCTTTGGAAAAAGTTTTCCTGATGATCTGGCCTAAGCAACCAGTGAAATGCGCATAGGATCTAGCTTATTCCCCCACAATAAATTTTAGTGTATTTATAAAAAAATAAAAATTGAGAATTATCATAATTGATAAATAAAGATTCGTTAAACATTTTGTTTGATTTAGTTAACATTTACAACAATTTATTTTAACAAATCACGTAAAAATTTTGTTGAAAACAATTATTTTGGGCAACAACTTTTTTTATTGACTCAATAAACTTGGTTGCTGATTAAAACTTTAATAGCTCTACCTACAAACTTTTATCAACACCGCAAAAATCGTCATCGCAGAAAATTCAAAGATTTTTTTAATCAAATATGCGATTTTCGTTTTCAAATATGAAAATTGTTTTTTTCTGTGTAGTATCGGGTGATTTTTTAGCTATTATCTTTTTGGCAACACTGGTTTAAACAGCTGACGCACGTTTCGTGTTTTATTTCACTGTCAAGCATCTTCAGTTTGGTCTATAATTTAACCATGAATCGTCTTACAAACGAACAACGCTTGCAAATTATTGAGTTTTATTATCAAAATGCGATCAACTTTTTTATCGAAAAATTGTGTTCAGCGACGAAGCTCATTTTTGGCTCAATGGGTACGTTAATAAGCAGAATTGTCGATTTTGGAGTGAAGATCAGCCAGAAGCATTGCAAGAGCTACCAATGCATCCAGAAAAAGTCACAGTTTGGTGCGGTTTATGGGCTGGTGGCATCATTGGACCGTACTTCTTCAGAGATGATGCGAATCGTAACGTAACTGTGAATGGTGAGCGCTACCGTGAGATGATATCCAACTTGTTTTTGCCCAAAATGCAAGAGCTTGACTTGCATGACATGTGGTTTCATCAAGACGGTGCCACATGCCACACAGCACGCTTAACAATGGACTTATTGAGAGGCGAGTTCGGTGAACATTTTATTTCATGTTGGGGACCGGTCAATTGGCCGCCTAGATCGTGCAATTTAACGCCTTCAATTGACGCATTGGAAGACAACATTGAAGCATTTATTCATGAGAACCGGCCGAAATGTTGGAAAGAAAGAGTATACCAAAATTGGACTAAGCGGATGGACCATTTGAGGCGCAGTCACGGCCAACATTTGCATGAAATAATCTTCAAACATTAAATTATATGGACCGTACTATCGATTCAAATAAAGATTTCATGAATTTTTCTGAATTTTATGTGTTTTTTTTTTTAAAAACTTTCCTATAGCTCTTAAAAAATCACCCAATATTTCAAAATCATAAGTAGGATTTGGAAGCTGTTTCGATAAAATTTCTATTATGTGACCCCCTGGCTGGTGCCGCCCTTGTCTGTATGTGCATAAAATTCTAGCCTTTGATCATATACTAACCTCTTGGAATGCTGAAGTTTTTTAACTATAGCCATCGTATTAACACCAAAGTTTCTATACAAACAACTCTAGCGTCCGACCCAAGTTACTTTTTAGGCCAATGTCTTAGCCGAAGCCGAACTTTACTTATCCAAATCCACGACACGAAAAAACTTTGACGTTTTTGAGATAAATTATTGTTTTAGAAACAATATAATTTTCCACAGCCGAATTTTGAAAAAAGTTGATTACTTTTGCATGGTTTTGTAACATTTTCATATAATGGTACATATTAGAAAAGTTTAGCTTTCGACAAAATTCGGCCAAATTAATGGCGAATACCGATTATTCCTCGATTAGAAATTTTTGGCCGATAGCTAAGCCGATTAATCGGTCGGACACTACTAACAACCAATCCAAAACATATTAAGAAGTTTAGACCACATATTCTGTTACTAGATCCCACTCCGTTCGTTTCAATCTGTTTCAATTATAAATTTCAGAAAATATGACGTCTCGATCATAATACTTACGCCTACAAGAGATTATAATACTAACATTCTACAAGTGATTAAAAAACGATTTAGCCAAGAAAAAAAATACATAATTGCCATTAAAATACTTACAGCCGTATTCATAAACAAAAGGTTAGCCACAGCTTGTACACTACTAACAACGACCTGCTAATTAGAATGCCGATTAAGCTTAGCAGCTTGCTGGCACAGAGTTAATTCAAAACGAACTTTTCTCCATCTGCCAACTTTTAATAAATCAACTCTGAATTTGTATGATGCCACATTTTATTACTCAAAAATGCAACACGTTTTGCATTAATCATCGCTGAATTTGTCATTTTTTCCTTTTTGTTTTTCCCTTCACATATAAAAAGTTTAAAAAGTTTTTAAAATTAAAATAAATTAAGTAAAAGATAAATTAAGTAAAAACCAACAAAATTGCTTGACATTAAACGGCGGTTTTTTTCTCAAGTTGGCAAACGTTTGGCAGCTCGTTAACAAGAGTTTAGCAAATCATTAGCCAAAGTTTGATTAGTGTATTATGAATAATCTTTTTGCTAACTTCATGCCAAATTTTCATTATGAATACGGCTGTTAGATTTCAGTAACTATTTCTGTTTTTAAACCCAAAGAAATTGGTCGGTAGAATAAAGATAATAGAATCTTGCAGCAACTAAAAGAATCATGAGATATCGCTTTATTTGGACTTTATGGATCTTACACATGTACGTTAATTAAAATTTAATTCAAACAAATTTTGACCGCAGTAACCACCCTTATCGTGGTTGGCGAATTTAAAATACGCCTGCGACTGTTGGGTAATAGATTAACGAGAATTTATTTGCTTGCATCTATTACCAAACAGTCGCAGGCGTATTAAATTATCTGCAAAAGGGTATTAGCTCTAATGATCAGATCATTAAGCAAAAAATCAAAAAGCAAAAAAGGATAAGGTGTCTTTATTTAGAGTAAAAATATAAAGAAAAGTTTGGTTAAACTGTATGTATGTTCTATCTAAAAAGAGTTTATTTTGCGAAGGGTGCCCCGGTAAACTATTAGTGTGAAGGTTTCTAGTTCGATTTCCGCAAATGAGATTCTCTCCATTTTTTACAACAGACTGAATGTCTACGTTTCTATTATAGTTTGTTTTTTGTGTTTGAAACAAATAATAAACACATATTTTATTTATTCTTCTTGAATAACTTTTCACTATTCTATAAGTAACCGTCTTTTTGATCCGCCCTCGTTAATATGAATTACAACTCTCTTTACAGATCTATTATATTCTGTTTGTAAGATACGTTTATGCTACACAATGGATGGTTGGATAGATGATCTTGACTTGGTTTTTATTTCATTGTTTGTAGTTCAAATATCAAACAAAAAATACATTTGTTTTTTCAAATGGAAAATTTTTCTTTAAATTGTAGCTTTTTATTCTTTTTTTTAGATTAAAAAAGATTTTGAGTTTTTTTTTTTTTTATTCGTTATGATGAAGGTGTTTGTTGAGGTTTTTAATTTGACCATAATCATCAATCATTTTGAAGAGGGAGGAGGGTTTAAAACTTTACAATTGCTTTGCTTGAAGAAAAATGTTTTACAATTAATATCGTTTACTTTTTGTTAAAATAAAACATTTTTCTTTGACCTTGTAAAACTGATTAAAGTTTAAAGACCTTTACTCTAAAATTATAAATAAGCTTTTAGTTGACGTTCCTATTTAATTAATTTTCTATAGATTGATACTTTTTTATGATTGTTTTAAAAAAAAAATTCAAACACTTTTTAATTTCTATTTAAAATATCTGTGAACAATGACTGGTCAGCTGGTTAAAACAAGCAAAACTTTAATTAATAAATAAATCCCATTTCTGTTGTTTACGTGCTCTCTCGTTATTTATTTGTTTATGTTATTTTGTGCGTTTTTGTAAGGCTGGTGCTCTTGAGTTGTGTTTATAGCAGGAGATGGGATGTAATGCTTGTTACTCAATTTTAAAAAATTACGAATTTTTCAAAAATTAAAAAAATTCAAGAAATTTTTTGTAGAATTGTAAGATGAATCATACGAAATTCGCCATAATAACACAGGATATGAAAAAGTTTGAAGGTTTAAAAAACGAATTTAAATAAATTATGTAGTTCAAATTTTACGTAAATAAATAAATATGAAACGTTGAGATTTTAAAGTAAAATTCAGATTGTTGACCTATTAAAGGCTAAAGCTTTTATAGCGAAATTTGTTATTTTCCTCTGGATTAAAAATATCTTAAAAATTCAGTAAAATTTAAAAATTCATAGTAAAAAATAAAGTCGACTTTCTAAAGTCAACTTTAGAACAATGTTAATGACATCCATTTAAAGCCGGTTTTAACTTAAAGTATAATTTATTTTGACTATGAATATGGGCCAATGGTTTTCATTGATCTGTTAAAAAAATACAAAAAATTCAAAAACATTTAAAACTCAAACGTTAATGTTCTTCAAAAATTATGTCTACTCATTTCGTATTGTAATTTTTCAAACTTATTAAAAATTAAAACTCAAAAAAATTTCAAAGCCAATCATTTTTTTTTTTTTTTTCAAGAATATGATGCTATTGTTGATCATTGATCATCATTTAACGTGTGAAAACAATTTTACACTCTTTAAATGACTATGATGGGTTTTGTATGACTTAAGTAATTTTTTTCTTTTAAAGAATTATGAACAGCAAATAAAAGATAATGGTGCTGAAAGCAGGAGGGCTTTGTTCTGTCATTTTGTTATGGTTGAAATAGATCAAAAGTACATATCTACAAATTTGTTACATTTAAGAATTTTTTTTGCGTATTTTTAAGTAATCTTGTAAAATAAAAACCGTTAGTTAAAATATGTTCAAGCTTGATACACACGGTAATTAAAGAAATAGAATTCGAACAAAACATTTTTTGATAAATACTCTTCAATGTCAATGAATTGTATGTTTAATGATTTGAAAAAGAGAGCACAATGAACTTTTTTGTTTTTGGAGGTAAAAATGAGGGACGTAAAGATACGCTTTTTTGCCGATACGAACATTGATATTTTTTTCTGTGTGATACAATTTTTCTGTTTTATAACGAAGAACTGAACACTAAGAAACAGTATTAAGGGTTGTGTTCGTAAACACAAACACTAAAAAAATATATATCGTATTTGGGTGTGTGAGCCGTACGCTAAATAATATTCTGTTTATTTTCAAACACTGGTATTATCCCTAGTAAAACATCCCTAGTAAAAATAATCATTTTAAAGCAATATTTTGTAATTAAAGTAGGTATACGAACATAATCGATAACCGATTCCAAACAACTAAAATGTTTCATTACTTCTTGCTTTTTTCTAATATTAAATACTTTTTCTTTAATTGAATTTAAATCTGACTGCCGTGCGCCCTTTTGTTTTAAGACTATTCATTTCGTTAACATAATTTATTTAGGTGAAAATCTGAAACATAGCTTATTATTTTGTTTAAGAAAACTACAAACAAATTTCTTCAAATTCTCTTCAACCGTTAAAAATTTTTTCAGTTTCTTTAATTTTGGTATACAAAAGTCATTATAATCACAATTATGCTATTCATTGATCAGTATCATTATAAAATTTCCATAATGTTCTATTTTTCAATTTACCATTTTACATAAGTCGTAAAGGGTAATTTAAACAAAAGTTCAAAGTTCTTATTTTTTCATCGTCATTATCATAATAATTATTTAATGTTCTTTGTGATCATTTTATAACATTAAAAGAATGAAAAACCATAACAATTTAATGACATACGATAAGCTTAAAGAATTTTTAAAGATCTTTTCATAAAAATAATGCTTTAAAACTAAAATTAGAAAAGTAGTAAATACTTTCATTATCAGACATCAACCAGATTTATTTTTTCTTGAAAGTCTTAAGAATTTCTAAAACAAATATGTACTACTTAGAACCATTTATTTTTTAAATACTTGTAGCTAAAAATAAAGTTATTATTAAAGACTTTTTCTTTTTTGTAAAACTTTACTTTCTTAAAAAGCTTACAATTCTCTTAGTACTCTTAGTAAAAGTCTAGAAGATTTCTTTTAGTTTTTAAAATATTCTTGGCAACATTTATTTATATTTTAAGTGCTAATCTTTAGTTGTGTCTGGGTTTTCTGGCCATACAGAAAATGCCTATTGGCTGAATGTTTTATGACAGCTATTTAGAAACGTTTTAAGTCTGTCTAAATATGAATTTAGAAAAGTGACACTGCGATGTGTGCAAATAACGAAAAAGAGATTCTAAAAATACGAAAGATTTCATTGGCATTCAATTATTTTTAAAAAGAAAAGTGTACATTATCTTATAGTGTGCTCTAAAAAAAAGATGGCTATGCATATTGAATTTGTCATTCCTTTTGTAAGACTTGAAATTATCACCAAAAACAATTTGCTCTACGCGTTATATTGCTCGCAGGAAAACAATTTTCTAAATTGTTTAATGATTCAACTAGCCCTAAATCAGATGTACTTTACGAATAGGGCCCATACGAGAATGTCAGAATGAAATATTTAGTAAAATTTACTAGAATTAAAAGAGAGAGACAGAGAGAACGAGAAAGAGAGAGCAAACCCCAAAAACCTTACTGTATGATTTTGTCGTAAGAAATGGTCTTAAAGGCTCAGTTAGCCGGGAGTAACAGTAACTTAACCTTACCGTAAAAAAGTAAGGCCAATCTATTTCTTAAGGCCCAAATACACTTGTCAAATGCTTGTCCAGCCGGCGAATTCAACGTGTACGTGTGCTGGACATAATATTCGGCGTCATATCTAAATTTTTTGATTTTTCATCAAGCGTTGTCGGTGTCACACATACAAACACATTTTCACTAATACTACCACAATGCTTGATGAGTATTTTGATCAATGTATTTTGGCCTTCACAGATTGAGACATAACATCTTACTGCTTACTATAATCTTTCTAAATGCTTTACATACCACAAAATGAATCAGCTGATTTGCAACGTTACTGGTACTTCTGGCTACCTGAGCCTTAAGGCTGAGTTATGCTAGGAACACAACTGGGACGAACGACGAATTTCGTCCTACACGACGAAAATTTTTTAGTAAAAATTCGCTGAGTAAATTCGTCGTGTGAAACACAATAGCGACGAATAACTAACAGCTTTACTTATTGAGAAAGTTGTTTGCTGTTTGGGCAAAGAGAGAAATAGTGTGACCATTTAAAAAATTTACTTAAAACACACAAACATTAACAAAAACACAATTAAAAACTATTCTTATAGTTATCTACTTTGTATATATATTTTAAATGCGATAAAATAATAAACCGTATGAATCAGCTGTTCATTTCTGGTATATGAAAAGCAATTCAAAAGCTTACCGAATTAATGTACCGTATTTGTAAAGTACCATTCTGTATAAAAGAGAATTTCATACCGTTGTTGCGTGACACTTGTAAAACAGTGATGGGTGGATGGTATGTTAAATTGAAGGCGGGCATTGTCGCTCTTTTTTTTGTTGGTACTTTTTCTGTATATATTTCTGGAATTGCGACAAAACCACAATACAACATGTTTCCATATATATTAACAAATGTTTAGATGTTTAGATGTATAAAATAAGCAAATGCAAATACACATTAAATAGAAATGGGAACCATATAAAAGGCTTTAAATGGTATCAAAATCTTGTTTTACGTAATCTTGTTTTACAAAATATGTGTATGTATATGCTTAAATAAATATGTTCTTATTCGCTTTAAGGTTTTATTTATACGAGTGTTTGCCTAATAATTCGGCCATATTTTTTTTAATACGAAGAAAATATAGTATATTTAACTGGTTTGCCTGTGTCGATTTATATTGTCGAAATATTCGAAAACCGGTTTCTAAAAAATATCGAATAATCGAACACCTTATTTTTTATTATTTGATAATTGAAAAAAACAAATTTTTTGTATTTGTGTTAGTAGCAAATTAGATAAATATATATTGTGCACTTCTGTAAGTAAATATCTTTCAAATGGTGTATATTTTGTTCAAATCGGTTGACATACAGAGGAGACAAGTGTTCTTAACTGTTTTGCCTTTGCCGATTTATATATAGATAATATTTTTAGCTTTTCTAAAATATTTGGAAAGGGTTTCCTGATGATCGGGCCTAAGCAACCAGTGAAATGCGCATAGAAGCTAGTCTTCCCTCAGCATTAAATTTCAGTGTATTTATTAAATATATAAAAAATTTATTATATATTATATTGATTTATTAATGATACATTTTGTATTCCCAAAGATAACTTTGAAAATATGTATTTGTTTATTATAAATTTATAATATAAATATCAAAAACTAAATTATTAATGTGTTTTTACACACACAAAATACTGTTTTAATACCAATTAAATCCCTTGGTACTTTTTCTGCACAGCAATGCACCACAGGTGGAAAAGGGTATGTATAAGTTTGTCATTTCAATTGTAATTTCTACAATATTCATCGTAGACCCTAAAAGGTATATTAAGTCTCGGTTTCTATAAGTAGCGAAATTGATTTTACGATGTCCGTCTGCCTGTTGGAATGAGTTTTCCGAAGATCTCAAAAATGTTGCGAACTAAGTTGTTTTTAATACACAGTTCTCAATTGCAATTTAAACATTTCAGACAATTCTTTCGAAGATTTGCCCTTGTAATAGTGATAATAAACAAATATAATCGTTTTGGAGTCTGTCCGTTTCCAGGCATACCTTAAATTACACGTTTTATCACTAATTTTAATAATTTAAACTTTTCTCGTTAAACATATGTATGTATACGCAAATAATTGAAAGCTAACGGTTTTCAATCTGCGACAAGTATTGCCAAGATAACAAAATCTTTGCTAATAGAAACGCGTTTGGAGAATTTGAAAACTATTTAAGTAAGCGATAAGCAAAAAATCAAATATGGTAATAATTTTTTTCTTTATCCTAATAGTTTTTATATAAATCTTACAAACTTCCAAAGGTTTTGAAAATTTTTTTTTTAAAACAATTGTTTGACTAACTGTATATCAAAAGATCGGAAATCTTTAGTAGAAAATATTTTCTGAAAAACTCGGAAGAATCGGTTCACATACGAAATAGTTATGACCAGAAATACCCACTTTCGGGAACCATAGGTCTTCCCAAGTCCAAGATTTATAACCCAACTACCTTGCAAATTTCTTCTTAAACACGTCGGTATATAAATCTGTCAAATCGGTTAAAAAATGGCTGAGTTATAATCAAAAAACTAAAATCCCAAAAATTACTCTTTTTATACCCTTTACCACAGGTTTGTCATTCCGTTTGTTTGATTTAACATGCTTCGTTAAATTTTGCTATTAAATTCAGCCAGATCGATTAATAAATGGCTGAGATATGAGCAACAAACCAAAATTGCCTCTAATTTTTGACATAAAATCCCCGGTTGTTTTTTTATATCCTTCATTGAAGGTAAAAGCTTAAACTATGTACAGTGGACTCCCGATAATTCGTAATCGCAAGGGACCGGCCATTTCTTACGAATTAAAGGATTTTTAAATTTTACGGGGTTAAAATAAAATAAATACGAATTAGCGGGGTTTTTTAATTTATTTACTAAAACGATAAAAAAAAAACAAAAACCAATTGTTAAAAATAAAATACAAAATAAATACATAAAATAAAATAGAAAATTCATTTACATAGCGCAAAATACGTGTAGCAAACAAGCAAAAGCCCACGCAAAAAAAAAAAGCGGTAAACAAAAAATCATTCTTTCCATGTTTCAGTTGTTTTTATTAAGAATTATAAGTGGTACTAAGCAAAAAATTACGATTTATATGAGGTAAAAAAGATTTTATTTGGAAAAAAAAAAAATACGAATTAGCGAAGGGAATAACAGTTTCTTACGAATTATCGGGAATTACGATTTATCGGGGCACGAATTATCGGGATTAACTGTACAATACACTAGTGTATCTAAAAAAAAAAACTGTTGTTTGTTGTTGTTAAAACAGTTATGTCTTTCTTTATCTTTCAATTGGTATAAAGTTGGAATTCATAAAAGTGACTTATTTTTAGTTGTGTCAGAAAATATAACAGTAGAAGATCCATACTGCTTAAGCCCTTATGACACTACATTTTTTATGCATTGTTCAAGTTTTGGTGAACAGTACAAATATAATGTAATACAAAAATTTACCAAGTGCAAAGAGTTAAGTTGTATTAAGATAAATGGCAAACTGTCAAACATTTTACTAAAGTTATCGATAAAAAATGAAGTTATGTCAAAAAAAATGTAAAATTGTTTAACTTAAAATTGACATTTCAAGCTTGAAATATTAAAAGTGTTGCTTTTTGTTTTTAGGTTTCTCATAAACAAAAGTTGGCAACATTTAATAAAATAAACAAAACAGGGATGGCTAAGTTGTTTCAGTTGTACTTTTTTGTTGATACTTTTTAAACAAAGATTTATAATACCTTTTTGTGGTGTTTTTAATGAACATAAATAAAATTAATTTCAACAAAAAAAATCTTTTAGTACAATTAGGGTAAAAAAGTACAATTTTTAAAGGTTGTTGGTACAATTTTAAAAATTCTCAACGCCATCCCAGAAACAAAACCATAACAAGAGAAAAAAAAACTAAACTAAACAAACTAACTAAACAAAACCATAACAAGAGAAAAAAAAACTAAAAAACTTTGTTTACATTTCTTATAGTTTGCTCTTTCTAACATTTACTGTTTCTTTCTATCAATTCTATATCAATTAATAAATAAAAAATGTAGTGTCATAAAGCCCTTATGACACTACATTTTTTATTCATTAATTGATACAGAATTGATAGAAGGAAACAGTAAATGTTAGAAAGAGCTAACTATACATAATGTAAATAAAGATTTTTGTTTTTTTTTTTCTCTTGTTATGGTTTTGTTTCAGGGATGGCGTTGAGAATTTTTAAAATTGTACCAACAACCTTTAAAACTTTTACTTTTTTACCCTAATTGTACTAAAAGATTTTTTTTAGTTGAAATTAATTTTATTTATGTTCATAAAAAACACCAAAAAAAGGTATTATAAATCTTAGTTTAAAAAGTATCAACAAAAAAGTACAATTGAAACAACTTAGCCATCCCTGTTTTGTTTATTTTATTAAATGTTGCCAACTTTTTGTTTATGAGAAACCTAAAAACAGAAAGCGGTAAATCGCTGAATTTGCCCATAAACCGCTGATTCAGCAACACTTTTAATATTTCAAGCTGGAAATGTCAATTTTAAGTTAAACAATTTTACATTTTTTTTGACATAACTTCATTTTTTATCGATAACTTTAGTAAAATTTTTGACGGTTTGCCATTTATCTTAATACAGCTCAACTCTTTGCACTTGGTAAATTTTTGTATTACATTATATTTGTACTGCTCACCAAAACTTGAACAATGCATTAAAAATGTAGTGTCATAAGGGCTTAAGGGCTTTAGTGCTTAAAAGTCTTAATTCGGATTGTGACACTTATGATAAAATAAATCTTTGTTGGAGTTTATATTAACTAGACCTGTGTTAGTTTAGCATTTGGCAAGTGTCGAAACTGGAAAAGAATTCAGCTAAAGTGACCTAACTTTCGGTACGAACGACGAAAAAAAAACTCAAATATTTTTGAACTGATCAAAGTGGGATCTGAAAATAAATTTTTTCAAAATGCATTGACATTCTTCAAGTACAAGACAAAGTCTTTCTTTTAATAAAACTGTACATATTTATTTAAACAAACAAAAATTTAAATTAGTTATTTAAGTTTGAAAAACAATAGACTGAAAATTCTATATTTTTGTTTTTAGTAAAATTTAAAAATGTTTTTTTATGAAAACTTTTTAAGTTTTTAATGCATATTTTTTATTTTTTTAGTGCATATTTTGGATTTTTTAGTGCATATTTTAAGCGTATATTTTCTATTTTTTAGTGCATGAAAATCTCATCCCTATTTATTTTGATTTATTTTGACGCGCAGTCAAAATCGGATTTTTCAATTCCAAAGCGTTGACGCCGCGCTTTTAGGGACAAAGTTTTGACAACTAGAAAACGCTTCCCGCTCTAGTTAAGCTATGGCTGTTAGGGTTTTTCCCCTCTTTCTATTCCAGTCGTTTTCTATGGATCTGGTGGGCTTCCTTTCTGTTGTATTAAAATTATTTTTTTACTCTTTTAGTTTTTTTTTTATTACTTCGTTTTTTTTCGGGCTTTTAATACAAAGAGAAAGTTCTTTGTTTTGTTTTTCTAATTTTGTCGGAAGATGGTTTGTTTAGACGGGTAAAACTTTTAATTTTATTTTCTACTATTTTTTTTTTTTGTTTGTTTGTTATTAAAGTTATTTATTCTAAAAATATAATTACGTTTGAAAGCATTTTAATTAAGTGACAGACGAACAGACAGACATATTAAGAACTCTCTCTATGTTGTATACCAAACAGTCTATACGTCTGTCCCTCAGTCATAATATTTAATGGCCACTTTCTGATAATCACTGTCAAGTTTAATGGAGTTCCACTTAAGTGGACGTCTAGCTCTCTGCCATATTTTATGACTGTCGAGATGATGATTTTTATTGTTGAAAAAAAAGTGAAGTTTTTGTTGTAGATATTTTATGATTCTAGGAAGTTATTAAATGCACAAATTAAATGAAAATGCTTAAAACATTTAAATTAAACCTAAATTTATATTTTGAAATTAATTTTTATTAAAATTTAACAAAAAAAAAAAAAAAAAAAAAAAGAATAAAAGTTCAGCGCAATTTTATACATTTTTAATAGAAAAGAAACTGTTTACTTACTGTTTATTTTTTTTTTGTAATTTTTTTTTTTTTTTTTTTTTTTTTGACATTTCTAAAATTTGAATTCATATTTTTTAAGAATTGTAGTATTTTGAAAAAATTTCCTTTGAATATAAAATATTTCTTGAGAAAAATTCCTTTCCCTTAAAGATTTTAAACTATTTGAAAATTGAAACGTTTCATGAATTTTTAATTAAAAATTTATTTTGCAATCTATTGTTTTAAAGTAAAACAAATAGATTTCTACTGATAAATGTCAGGCCTTAATAACGTCAAAATAGTTTTTTTTTGTAGCTGTCGGAGATACTGAACATGAACTATTTTTCATGGAAATAGAACAAGGGATTACAAGTTCCACAAAACAAATAAATAAATGAGCTCTTCAAACAAATATTAGTTAGGGGGAATTTTATTAATTTTTTAAATGATTAAAGATAATAATAACATTGCGCAATAAAGTACGAAAATATGTTCACAATAAAAGTTAGTCACATATTTTCTATATAAATTAAAAAAAAAAACACTAGAACGAACTCAAATAAAGTTTTCAAGATTTAAAGTTCAAAACCTTAATTTTTATAAAAGGCGGAGAACTTTAAATTAAAATGTGAAAAAGTGAAAAACGCATGCAATATTGGCTTCCAAGTGGTCGATCCTCTCTGTTTTATCTGCCATGGATCTGGGACTTTATACCTACAACACAACAATAAAAGAAATAAAGATAAAGCCATCACAAAAACAAAATCACGCGAACTGCATTCCTATTGGCTAAAAATTTCAAGCTAGTAAATACGACCCGTTGTTGTTTAATTGTGGGGTTGCCAGCTCGTATAAAAAAAATTTGAGAATTCTTATTGATTCTAAACTTGTGGAATACTTATGCCTTTAAATTGAGCCATCAAAAACTTACCTATGGCCGTTCTCTCATTATGCGATCATATTTTTTATTAACGAAAAACTGCATATTAAAGAAATTTGGGTCTCATATGCTGCTATTCTGGCGCAAAGCTAACCGGCACTCATCTGCCAATTTTATATTTGCTCTGCAGATAAATTTAATCAGCTAACTCCCAACTTTTACATATATTTCGTGAGGATTTGCCATCTGAAACAATGTTTTTTGTCGGTATATAGGGAAAACAAAAATCGTTAAGGGAAAGTTTATAGGTCTAATAAGCAATTTTTTTCTCATTCTATCAGTCGATTCTGAACATATTAGAAAAATAAGTTGCTTTCGAATCGAACAAGTATTCGATCACGACTGCCAGAATTATACCCTGGCTTTAAAACAAGCAAGATGTTAGAGTTATTGAAATTTATAGGAATCTTTAAAGGCGAATTTACTTCACAGTTGGAGCTGAGCTATATCCACAAAAAACTTCCACAACTTTTGGGTACAAATTTCTGGCTGTTTTTTTTTGTCTTATCGACCAAACAAAGCTAAACTATTAATAATTTTTTATTAAAAGTTTGGTTACCAACAATATTCAGCACTTCCGTACGGTGTAAGAGAATTTTACTCTTACCAACCTTTCAGCATTGCAAACATTTTTCTAATGTACCCATAATTTGTTCTCATTAATTAACTGAATTTATACATTTTTTTAGTCTTGTTGTCTTTTATCTAACTTTAGCTATAATTTACTAGCAAAGTGTCATTTATTACATTCCCCTACTAACAATGTTGCTAATTTGCTACAAAACATTAACCAACTGGCCTGCCAAGCAAGCCATTCATGGGCTGCCCGCCATGCCAGCCTGGTTGTCTTTCTATTGCCACATGAGTGCTGCAACACTTCTAGTTACTTGAAATTGTCAGGAATTTCTTAAGCAAACATTCTTGAAGATCATTATGAACAACATTATTGATAAAAATTTTCCTAAGCAGGGTAAAGTACGAAAAAATGTTAAGAAAAAAAAAACTTTATTTTCTAGGTTTTCAGAGATGTTTACAAATAAAAACAATTTGTATACAATGAAAAATAAAAATTTTAACAAAAACAAATTGAATTTTTAAAGTAACAGTGGGCTAAAACCGAACAAAATCCTTAAACCGCTTTGAAAAGATTTCAATATTATTGTGAGGAGGGAGGAGTGTATACGAAGTTTGTCATTCTGTGTAAAACTTTTTTGATATATGTACATCTAAGACCCCATGGTGCTTAAAGGGTCAATATAAATATTTTGCTGTTTTGAGTTAATCGTTGCCTTAAGTGTCTTTTTAAACTCCTTTTTATTTTGCTGAAACACTTAATATCTAATTTAACCCAAAATAACTTCATAAGGGTTTTGCTAGCCAATACTCTTCTATAAAAAATACTTTAATATAAATTTTATCAAAAGTTATACAGGGGTGTGCTGGAAATCGAAACCGAAAACGCTAGATTTTTTTTAATACACACTACTTAATCTAATTTTTATAATATTTGTTTTAAAATTCTGTTAAATAGAGAAATATTTGTCATGAAATTTTTTCAATACAGAAATCTTATTATATTAAAACGACGTTTAAAATTCTTGCGTCTTACGTTTTCGATTTCCAGCACACCCCTGAATATTTTTATATTCACCCCTATCGTGAATAATTTTTCCCCTTTTCACATATTTGCAATCATGAACAGCTCCCATGAAAAAATGTAATTCAAAGGAGAATAATAACGTGAAAAAATGTTCACGTAAAATAATTCCCCTTATCGTGAAAAGATTTTTCCCTCGTAATTTGTTCACGTTTCCCTTAGATTTTCTCACTTTATTTTTGCTAGGGAACAGAACATGTATGTAAGAAGTTCCTCCTATAAACCAAATATTAAGGGCTAGATCCGTTAATAAGGCACAAACCGATATATTAGTCAACAAAATGCAAAACATCAGGTTGATTGCCTCCGGATTTGTGAAAGACGTTGTGGCAGAATTTTGGAAAATATTTTACTACATAAAATTGTTAAAGTGCAAAAAACTAACGTTGTAATCCACCTATCCCTCCAATACTAATTATTAAGATTTATTATTTTAACTTTCCTTTAAAATATATACGTGTATATTTTTAAACAAAAATTTCAATGATTTTTAATTTTCTTCTAATATTCTTCTTTTTTACATTCACTGGAACTGATAGCATGAAAAATTTTTCACATGAGATTCACGATTGCTTTTTTCCCTTCGAGGGGAATGAAAATTTCATGGGAACAAAAATTCCACTTGTTGTTCACGATAGGGGTGATTGGCTCTTTTAGTATCAAGCCACAAATATATTCTAAGTCCTTGAGTAATTCAAAGTCGATTTAGCCATGTCCGTCCGTCTGTTGAAATTACGCTTACTTTTGAACGACTCAAAAGAAAAGAACGGTATTGGGGTCGATTTCTTTCTAGTTCCCCTAATCAGGATAACACTTATGAATCCAAAGGGTGAACAGCCACTCTAAAACATTGATTATTTTGTTATAAAATAATAAACATAAATGGTGACAGAATGCACTGATTCACATAAGATTTTGCTCATGCTCGTTTTATATAAATAGAGATTATTGTACTAAGTTTCGTTATGGTCGGTCCATAATTTACCACAGGCCACATATAAAGCCCACTCTCGGAAACACTTTAGTACTCCTAAATTTGCACTGATAGAAAAGTCGTTACAACGCTGATGTATTTTGACATCAGTACTATGACAAGTGTCTTAGTTTTTGACCCCATGACACATTTTATGATTGTGATGTCAACATCACTCGGCTAAATTGTCATCAGGAGAAATAATGCCATCAATGGGGTGAGACATCGGCATCACAGAAATGACGAATCAGAGTCAGTTTAATAAGAAAGTCATGAGTGTTTCGAATCAGTGACTTCGGAGAAAGGACTCATTAGACAGCTTGTCATTAAATAGAGTCATTGGGATTAACTTTAGTCAAAATGATAGAATACTATTATTTACTTACCCGTTATACATGTTTGTTTCACCTTTGTGTTGTATTCTTCCTTCTTTTACAGAATAACTCTCAATTATAACGCACTAGCAGCATGCCCGATATAGTTTTCGTAATCATTCTGCTTTGAAAATTTGAAGTATTTAACTAAATATAATTCAAGTAAATAGAATATGGAAATTTTCGCTTCTTATTTTATTTTTTAAAAATGAAAATAATGTTAATAATACATAAAAAGTGGCATCGAATTGTTGTAACTGTAGTCATAGCACAGATGACGGCATAAAATATAACAACATTTTATGATGTTGTTCGTCATGGGCTTGATGTCACTTTTTGCCTCATTGATTCTGATGTTAGGGCATCATCAATATGAAGATGCATCTTTCTATGATTGTGTCATGAATAACGCTATTGCAGTAAAATTTGGTCTGCCATAGTTTCATAAGACTAGAAATCACACAATTCAATTTTGTAAAGAGATTGGTCTATAATTTACAATGGGGCCCAATAAAATTCCCACTTCTTAAATATTCTAGTTTTCGGTAGAGTGTATCAAAGATTCGGCGCCGCCGACTATAGAACTCTTACTGGGTTTTTCTCTTAACTACTTAAACAAATTAGCATTAAAAATTAATTTTTTTATATAAAAAATAGCAATAATAATTAAAATTTATTGAAAAATTAATTCATAATTACTTTTCTAAAATAATATTAAGAATATTAATAATCTTTGAATAATGTTAAACTGTCATAATAACAACACTACAAGTATTTGTTCAAATTTTTAGTAAATGTGTCGGCATTTGTTAAATAACAGCAACCGACTAAGAAAAACCGACTTTATGTGACTTTATATAGTTGGAATAACTTGACGGAATATTATTGAAATCGAAGCCACAAATGTGGGGGAGTTAAAGTTTTTACTACAACTCGTGAGCGCTTTAGATAAAAGTTTTTTTTTCTTTAGAAAAAAGTTAAACATGCGGTTGTTTAAAAAGTAATAAAAAAAGTTATTATAATTGTCATATAACATAATTATTATTAATAATTTTAAGTATTAAAAAATGTTTAATGAATCGTTTTTTTTTTTTTGTATTAATTACAAACCTTTTTGTTAGAAAATTATTTAAAAAACTTTAAAAATTCCCATCATTTGTCCTTATTATAAAGACAATTTATTGAAAAGAAAAGGAAAAAAGTTTTAGCAAATTGGCGCCGTGATAACAGCAAAAAATATATGAAGTGAGACGCCGACGTCTTTAATTTATTTTTATTTTTGCTATAAGTTACCCAACAAACATTTTATAGATAGAATAGTTGAATTCTTAAACAGACACAAAAATGTTGATAAACAAACCAAAAAAAATTCTAAAAAAAAAATACTATATGGCATGCATATAATACACAATCCTATGTAGCAGGATTTTTGGGCTGCGGGCAGAGAATTTAGAGGAAAAAGGGCGTAACAAAATTTAATTTTTTAACATTTTAGCTTTTAATGACATAGGAAGCTGAAAATTGCCTAGCATATAGTCCTAACAATGAAGCATTTTTGGACTACGGGCAGAGAATTAAGAAGAAAAGGTGTCTTGCAAAATTGTGTCATTTTACATTTCTGCTTATTTTGAAGTCCTCTAAAGACCAATGAAGCTAAAAATTGCCAAACACGTAGTACTGACGTTGGGACTTACCTTAAAGAAGTTTTTCTTCCTGTCTGGCAGAGACAGGCTTAACAGCTAGTCTGTCGATATTTTTCATGCTCATACAAAGTGTATTAAGCAAATCCTAATAGCGCCACGTCAGCGCATTCCAATTAGAAAGTCAGATTTTGACAGCCCGTTAAGTAGTGAAGTTGACTGCTAAAGTATTACAGTGAGTTTCATTAAAAAAGATGATTTTCTTGTGTGTGCACCCGCAACGTCATCGGAATAGAGCGGAAGTGTATTATAAAATAACATAGACTAACGTTTCAAACTGTTACATAATTTTGAAGCCAACTTTACTCCAACTTCGACAGGTGACAAAAAAAAAATGCTTCGTCCCTACTGAAAACCCCTACAAAAAATTCGACCATTCTTGCACGCATTTTAAATAATTCGCATATTTTTTTTGGCAAGTGGTCCAAGGTTTGCACTTACAAACTACTTCAGGTAACCGTGGAAAAAATGTTTGTTAGATTGTCAATGACTCGATCTTGGTGTCCAATTAAATTGATTATCGTCTTATTTAATATTAAATACGGAATAAATTGCTACATCTGATTATCGCCTTCTTGATACACAGTTAACCGTGCTTTCCCTGGTTTTTCGATTTAGTCGCTTTTATGGCTAATTGTGGTGTTTTGAGAAATAAATTTGCACAATTTCCAAAAAAAGTTTTGGTGATAAAAAGTCATCCAAAAAGACGCCACAAATGATTGTTAAATCGCCAGATCGGACAATTTTATGGCGGTCTTATCATTTTCGAAAACTAATTCCGTAAGAAGCACCTTCTTTTGGATTTATTTTTATCGTATAAAAGTTGTTTCAATGGTGTAATTATTGAGATATTAGAGAGAAAAAAAAAATCTATTATATAATATATCATTTAACAACTCCCTCAAAGTAAATTTATACAGAAAAAATTCTCCAAAATTGTTCACCGACTAAAGAATTAATCAAAAATAAAATCAGTTTTAATTAAAAATTTAATCAAGTGAATTAAACGTTTAATTTAATCTATTTATTTGTTTACTGGTGGAAATTTAATTAATTTTTTAATTAATTTTATTTTTTTCTGTGTAGAACAAACGCTAATAACACTGTGCTCCAATCAAAGACTTTTTTTCTGGCAAGCGGGGCACCCGGCGGGTAATTTTAATTCGAGTACACTGGATCTAGTGGTTCTTACCGTTTTTTAGGTTAGCTCTTGTTTTCCAGACATACTGTTGTTATTTCGAAAAAGGAGGAGGTTGCACAACATATATTTGCGTTACTCAAAAATTGTTTAGTTTATTGAATAAACTAAAAAACCGAAATTCCGCAATAAAATTACCTTTAAGTAAGGCAAAACTTTTTTGTAATCTGCGCAGTCGTTTTAGAAATATATAAGAATATAATTCATATATACATATATTGCAGCAAAAGTACCATAACAGCCTAGGAGTCGCCCCTAGGGGGATAAAATATTTGACCGACTTCCATTAGTTTTGTGTGCTTAACATATTCTCAACACATACTTGTCGCTTATCTCCATCCATTACAAATATGGTCATTTAATGAAAGTCTTCAATTCGGCCCCTGCAGCGTCTAGGATTCCCTTGACGAAATATCGGATAAAATAAAAAAAATATTTATAGAAAAAACTTGAAGTATAATCTTTTAAAATGTTAACTGGGACATTTTATGGACTTAAAACACAATTTCTGGGTTAGAAAATCAAAAAAAAAAAAATAAATTTCTTTATTATCAAAAACTTTGTCATAAATAGTTTCTGCTGATAAATCAACAAGTACCAGTTTAAGATTTGATCAACATTTTAGTTTAGAACTTTAATACAAAAAAATAAAGCCCTGGAGGGTTTTACTTTAATAAATTTCTTCTGTTTACTTTAATTTTTTTTATATATATTTTTTTTAAGAGGAGCAATAAACGATTTATTATTAAAAATGATTGATATGGGAATATTGCGAAGAAAATGGTAGATAAATAAAAGATAAAAACGATTTGTTTTAATTAAAAGTCAAGTGATTTTAACATAAAGAAGAAAATAATCTTGAAGTAAGTCCCTGGCCAATCACCAAAGCTGTCAGTTTAACTTGCTAGACAATTTTATTTGCCAAACCCTAATTCTTATATTAAACAGGTCTTAAATATACTCCACAACTTTTAGACTAACAGCCATATTCATAAAAAGTTCTTATTTTAAGCTTAAAGTATGTAATAACTATTAAACGCTTTTTGTCTTATAAACCTCTTATACAAATTTGTATTCATAAACGTACAATAACAGCTTTTTTTACTATTAACTGTTTGCAGCGATTTTCTGTTTAAGTATGGCAACTTTCTTAATATTTGGCTGCCATTTTGTTGTTACTGGTGCACGAAACTTCTATTCGGTTTACATGCTATTCGATATTTAAATTTTTTTTAATTGTAGACCTTCAAAATTATTCCTATCAAATAAAACTACATATCGTTACTTTAATATAGAAAAGCCCTAACTAACATTCTCCTTACTTTACAGGAGAAGGAAAGGTATTAATAAAAATTGTAGTATCGTAGTTGCGATTTTTTTTAAACGCAGTTTTTTATTAAATTGTTTAGAGAGTTTAATAAAAAACTGCGTTTAAAAAAAATCGCGACTACAAGACTATAATTTTTATTAAGTTTTTTCCTTCTCCTGTAAAGTAAGGAACATGTTAGTTAGGGCTTTTCTATATTAAAGTAACGATATTATATTAGTTTTTGAACAAAATGTTTCCGAAAGGTATCATAAAAACTTTTGTTTGAACCTTTTTTTAAATATACGATAAGAAAGTATTCGAATAAAAAGTTTGTTTACTTTTTATTAACATCACTATTATTATGATTTGTTTATTTTATTTTTTTTTATATTTTTAAACAATAATTTGTTGTTTTAAACAAAAAAAAAAAAAAAAAACAACTAGTTGCAATAATTTAATAAATAATTAAAGAGAATATCTGCATTTGCCCCTGAACATATTCATTTAAATCATATAAATTTGTTTTAAATAATTATCAATGTAACTTTAAATTGGCTGTCTAAAATAAAAATTAGTAAAATGTATTTAAAATGTCCGTTGTAATAAATAAAATTTTTGTCATTATTTTTCAACATAAATGTCATTTTATTCTTGGTTTAAAGAAGGGCAAATCCAACAATAAATTTTCTTACTTTATGAATGGTTTATTAAAGGTTCAATAGACTATTTTTCGTTTATGAATACAACTTTAGCAATTTTTGCTTAAAAACGCTCAATTAATAATACACAGAAAAAATTCTCTCAAATTGTTCACCAATTAAAGCAATAATCAAAAATATAATCAGTTTTAATTAAAAATTTAATCAAGTGAATTAAACGTTTAATCAAGTGAATTATACGATTAATTAATACTATTAACTGGTTTAATTGATACTAATAATTTGTTTACTGGTGCAAATTTAATTAATTTTTTAATTAATATCACAAATTTTTTAATTGAAATCAATTTTAATTTTTTTCTGTGTAAGTTTTTATGAATACGGCCGTAAGCCTTTTATGTCTAATTGCCACTTTATTGTCTCTTTGTAGTGCATACAGTGTAGATTTGTTATGGTTTCTTTACACATGTTACCTAGTCTTAGATCTTAAAAAACTGTTCCAAATATGAGGAAGCAACTTTAAATCAGTACATCGTTTAGTCTGCTTTCACACGTTTCATCTTTTGATGCTCAACTCTTATGTTTTTTGGTGAGAGAAGAAAGAAGATAGGGGGTTAGTACGGAGATGCCTGTACTCGGGCAGCACGCTTTGTGTTTTTATTCGTTGATATATGCACAACAATGGCTGCATGTAATTTTTTTCTTTTTTTTTCTCTTTGATTCGCTGTAAATAAAATTGTTTTTGTTTTGAACCGAAAAAAGTTGAAACCGATTGCTGCGTTTGATTATATTTGCATCTTTAAAAGGGAATTGAAAAAAAGTTGAGCATCAAAAGATGAAACGTGTAAATTTAGACTTAGTGTTACACTTTTCGATTCTAGTTACAAGACTGGTGAATTATATACCATTAAGTAAACATTTAAAAATAAAATTTCAGTTTTCGAGCAGTAATTTTTGTGAAAACAATAAAGCAATTTGTTTTTAATTTTGCTTTTTCTTCTACTATCGAAGAATTTTTGGAAATACAATATTTTTAATTAATAAGATTTACTTACAACTACAATTAATGTTGGGAGAATTCCAACCAATTGTAGTGTAGAATGTAAGAAAAGATAAACACACTGTTTATTGTTGGTATTTCGTTTTAGCTTTGATGCTGTTGCAAATAAGACTTGAGTGTTTGTAATTCTAATTCACTCTACAGTTCTATTTGCATTATAACTTTAGCTTTTCAAAAGTCTTTGGGAAAAGGTATTTCGATGATCTGGTTTATCAACCAGTGAAATGCTCATATAAACTAGCTTATCATCTAACAATAAATTTCAGGGTATTTATCAAGAATGAAAATTGAAAATTTAGCACAACAAACAAAATCTTATTAATGAAAAATTATATATTCCCGAAAATAACTTCGATAAAAAATTTGTTTTCAACATTTACAATAAATTTACTTTACAACAATTTAAACTCTATAATTTTATGCATAATTGTGACCTTTTTTCCTAACTAACCCCTACAGAGAAAATCACTATTATGTATTTGTAAAAAAAAAAATAACCAATTGTATAAACAATTATATTTATTTATTTTTCTAACTAATTATATAGGAAATATTTTAAGTTTAAGGTTTCCTTTATAATTTATTAATATTTTATTCCAACTTGAAACTATTAATCTCACTTTTAACATCTTTTCGAATTTTTTTTTACAAAACCGACTTAAAACAAATAAAAACGCAATTGTTCGTTACCACGCTAGACTTTTTTTGATTTTATTGTTTTGTTTTAGACTTAATGCCAAAATGGTTTATCTCATTTAAAAAAATCTTTTATTATAATGCAATTGCGTGTTTATAATTTGTCTGAACCATTAATAATAATAATAATTTGTGAAAAATATTGACATTTTTGTATAAACAGCAATTGTAGGTAAGCAAAAAAAAAAACTCCCACGCCTTTTGTATTAATTACTAATCTTTTTAAAAACTATTACAATTTGGATCTTATTCTAAATAAACTTGTTAAATGATTTTTAAATTTTAAAAACAATAATTACAAAAATACCTTGAACTTGACAGAAGTTGCTTAAAGCGTGTGAATGATATAAATAAAATGAAATAATATTTTTAGAAGCAACCATAATAAGGTTGCGGTTTGAAGCAGGTTTGATGGCTGTCGGTGACAATAATATGATTAAATTAACCATTATTTTATTTTTGTTTTTTCTTTACCCATTAACAACTATATTTAGAATTGGAAAAAAACCAGCAAATTGTAGTCGGAAATGTTAGAAAATATAAACTCACTGTTTATGGTTGTTGTTTTGTTTAAGCTTTGATATCGTTGCAGGTAAAACTTAAGTGTTTGTGATTATCATTCGCTTTACAGTACTATTTGTATAATTTCTTTAGCTTATCTAAAATCTTTGGAAAAACGTTTCCTGATGATCTGGCCTATGCAACCAGTTAAATGCGCATAGGAACTAGCTTTATTCCATCAACAATAAATTTCAGTGTGTTTATCAAGAGTACGAATTGGGAATTTAGCACATTAAGATAAAATATTAACCATAATATGTTTAAAAATTTTCGTTTAAAATAGTTTTCTTGAAAGTGACCATTAGTGTATCGTTTAACTAACGAGAACTTCAACTTTTTTCCATAAGATAGGAAGTGTACAGTTTATAATATACATACACCCCTGTCACAGAAATCAATTCCGATCGAAAGCGGGAGTGATCGTATTTTGCTTCACATGAAACGAAACTACTTTCTATCGGAATTGATATCTGTGACAGACATGATTGTTTTTTTGAAAGTCTATTTAAGGCTAGATACACTATTATACTTTGTAATTATACATGTCTAAAACTCAAGTAATATGTAAAAGTCTGATAGTGTGAATGCATGTGTGATGCAAATGACAAGTGTTATGAAAAAAAGTTTGACATCCCATACGACTTCATCGTTTTTTGAAAATTGTTTTTTACCAAAAATACTTTTCATTGGATCAGGGTTGCATTTTATTTCATGTGTGTGTGTGTGTTTATACTTTGTGTGATGGTGTGAAGACAAACTGTTATGATAAATTAGATTTTTTGACAGTCGCAACAAAACTCATTACATTTCTATCTCACAAAGTATTATGGAATACGTACGACTTGTGAGATAGTGTAAACTAGACTTTAGCCAGTATTCGCATTGTAATTTAGTAGTCTTTTTCAAACAAAAACTAAAGTCTAGTCTATTATTTAGTTTATCTACAATATAAAACTAAATTAATTTTTATGTAGAAAAACTTCGTTTTTCTACACGCAGAGAAAAAACATGGTTGAAGTATGGTTAAAAAAAAACATATTATGGTCCCTGCAATGGCAACAAACAAACTTTTGTTGTTTTTAACAAAACCTTTTTCACGATTGATAATATTTTGTTTCTGTTTAACAATAAAGTGTTTACCTCCCTTGAAACTTCAAATATGGTTGAATTTAACAATATAATGTTTTAATAACATAAAGCTACACTTAAACATATTAATGTTACCTTTACCATATTATTATCACGGCAACCATATTATGGTTAAATTCATGTATCCAAAAGCTATAACCATATTATAGTTGCCTCCAAACATGTTATGGTTAATATTTAATAACAATAATATGATCGAAATTATAATATTTTAAAACATTGTATGTCTAATTTTAAATTTAAAATAATATGTTTAAAAAGCAAAAACATTCTGGTTTGCTTAAAATTCTCATTCATTTTATTTTAATTATTGATTAAAATACATAAATTTACGTAGAAAAAAGTAGTAGAACAGAAAAAATGGTAATGAAGGTCGTCACAGGCTGAATCAAAGGGGATTTTTTATAAAAGTGAAACATAACACCTATCAAGAATATATAATGAAATAAAATTATAATTGAAAAAATGGATGAATAAAATAACCATAAAATGGTTAACATTGACCATATTATTGTTAATTCTGACCATAATATGGTTACTTTTGTCAAAATTCTGGGAAAATTGGATCATATGATTAATTTTTTAACATAATATGGTTAGTTTTGACCATTATTATGGTTAATTTTGACCATATTATCGTTGATTTCGCGATTTTTTTTTTTTATTTTAACCATACTATGGTTGTTTTTAAATATAATATGGTAACCTGCAAACATAAACATTGTTAAAATTCAACCATAGTATGTTGCTCTTAGAATATTGTTACCTCCAACCATATTTTTTTTCTACGTGTATTATCCAGCTAATCAAATATTCATATTTCACTTGATTTAAGGAAAACTTTTTTTGCATTTCTTTTCTTGTCAAACTGTATTTCTCAGTAACGAATATTTATTTATTTTGTCTTTCAATAAATATTTGTCTTAGCAAATTCCCTTTAATTCTCATAGATGCAGCGGAGACTTTTACAAAGCATTAATATAAACATTTTATAATTTTTCATCATCGTTGTTGCTTAATAGAAAAATCACATTATGCTTAGAGTTGTAAAGACTTTTTCTCGAGTCTTGACACATCAAATAACATGAAGAAAAATCTCGCCATGTACTACTTGTCACTTTGTACGACTTCTTCTCTACTCGTCAGCAACATAAAGTTATTCATATTCATAACTTTATAATACTACATTCATAAATCCATCATAATAATACTAAAATAGAAATAAACATTTTAGACTTATGCAGCTTAAAATTAAAAGAAGAATTCGCAAAAAAAAAAAAAAACGATAATAATAAAGCAAAATTATAATTTTTAAGTTCTTACATTTCATTATTGCTGAGAAAAATTATTCTTGAAAAGATGTTTGTTTTATGAATAAGATTATTTGGTTTGGAAATAATGAAAATTTATAGAGGTATTGTTTGAGATAAGGTTAAAAGAGTAGACTGTATTCCATGCTACACGCAAAGAAAACTTACTGTTCAATATGGTCACCGCTGACATTCCTGCGACAACGGAACGAATTAAAGTTGATTTAACAACGACCAAGGATTGTCAACTTAAGGTATGTTCAGAACTAACAAATATTTGACGATAAAATAAAAAAAAGCGTAACCCGTAAATTGATCAAACTTAAGCTTTATTTTTAACAATTTCTATTTATTTACTAAACTTTATTTCTAAGATGATAATTGTACAATGTAATTTAAAATCTGTTAAATAATGTTTGCCGAACGTTTTGCAAAAGCAAAAAATTCTTTCAGAAAACTAGTGGTTACGTGTAGGACGTCAAATATTTAATAGGTGTGAACATAGCTTTGCTTTACTAATACCGACTTAGACAGCCGTCTCAACAGTTAAGATCGCGCTGCTACAACAACAACCGCTTACATAAAATTCTCAAGCATTTTATGGCAACTTCAGCCGTTTTATTGTCAAATATGTACATCTATAGAATCGTTAAATCAGCTCTACATAACGAAGCCAAAACCATAATGTGGTTGCCTCCGGTAGGGCCAATAATAATATTATAATGTTTAGCATAACTAAAACTGTTTTATTTTTAGTAACCATAACATTTTAAAATGCCATTGTTAATAAACAATCATGCAATTATTTGCAGTATACATATTATTGCCATTATTAATCATAAAAATGGCTTCCTAATGGAGGACCACTTTAACCGTACCATGGTTGCCCGTGACAATAATAATATGGTTGAAGTAACCATAACACATATGCTTATACATTTAAAAATAGTTTTGTTGAATAGAAACATAAGTTTTATTTATGCTTATAAAATGGAATATAGAGTAGATTTTATTAAGGTTAATTTAACCATATAATTGTTACCGGCAACCATGTTATGGTTAAAATAATTCCTCATCTAGAAGAAACAACCATATTATGGTTGCCTCTTAATATGTTATTGTTGAATATAGAATGCCGCGATAGGCTAGCTGGTATTGAGCTTTTCAGCACCGGGTTGCTGGCTCGATTCCTGCCAGAGACTCCGGTTTCATTCCTGCAGACAAGCGTAGAGCTTCGCGGGGATTAGCATAGGGATTAAAAAAAAAAAAATATAACAATAATTTGCTTACCTCTACTAATTGTTTGGTTTTAAAATTAACAATAGTATTTTCCCCTTTTCCAAAAATACAACCATTTTTTATAAGTGTTAAACATATTTTTTATAGCTGTGGGTTCTTGATGGAGGACTAATATAACCATAATATGGCTGCCAGTGACAATAATTTAATAAATCGAGGGAAATGTATAACATATTCAAACATTTTCGTTTAAAATAGTTTTTTGGATGTGACCATAGTGAAAAATGTTTTTTCTCTGGATGTAAAGAAAACTATAGACTAGATTTTAACTTAGACTATAGATAAAATTCTGATTAGACTAGCGGCAATTAAAGGTTTGAGTAAAGGCCAGAAAAAAATAGCAAACTAGACTATAAAGTATACCATATATTAAAATATTAAGTAAACTGGAGGGTGCGGACTCTTCAAAAGATGCATTCAACCCGTGTTTAAATACATTTACGATCCTTAAGTGTGTCTACGTACTAAGACACTCTTCCCCTATCTGCACTAATGCAAAACTGCTAACAGGTTTTACTTTGCAGGGGATGTCAGCTCTTCGATTACCTAAACTCTTGCTGAGACTCCTCGGGAACACTGGATTTCCAGGTAATTGTACCCCTCATGGATCACGGGCGAACTATGTCTCTACCATCGACCAAAAGCGACGTATAATTTTTTGTGTCTGTTGTCATAGGACTCTGTCTTATAGGTAGGCAAGCACCGCGCTTGAAAGTCGGACAGAATGTTTACTGCAGCAGCAAAAATAAGGTGGCAACTGGCCGAAATGGTATCCGCCACCCACGACGGATTATATGATATCTCTGGCTTTGAACTGGAGCGCATTTAAAACTGTGTCGGAAGTTCGTGTTGGTTCTGCGGTGGAGGGTTCTGTTTGGTGGAACTCCATGCTATCACAATGGATCATTGCACAGAAAAACATTTTTGCGCCAGTAAAAGAATTAATCAAAAATAAAATCAGTTTTAATCAAATATTTAATCAGGTGAATTAAACTTTTAATCAAGTGTATTAAATGTTTAATTGACAATATTTCAGTTAAACGTTTAATTAACTTGATTAAAAGTTTAATTCACCTGATTAAATATTTAATTAAAACTGATTTTATTTTTGATTAATTCTTTTACTGGCGCAAAAATTTGTTTCTGTGTGGGTCTAAGTGTGTCATATGAGTTCTGACTTTACCTGACCTTACCTAAACTATATAAGTCTATTGCGGCTTTATTATCCTTACAGCATGATATTGTTGTTCTTGGGCATTTCGAGCATATTAGTGAAATATCTTTAAGCGGCAAAGATAACTTGTCAAACAACCATGTTCCGTAAGGTATAAAGTCATAAAAACTAAATATCAATATGCGCATTATTAGGTAGATTATAGACTGGCCTTAAGAGCAGGTTATAGACTGAACTTAAGAGTAGACTTAAGATTAGTCTAAAGACTAGACAACAGGCTATTGTTAAGCCTTTAAACTATTGAGTAGGCGCTTCTTTCCTGCATTCACTATCTTTTAATCACAAACATGACTTTAGAAATATTACAAAGAGTTAGCTAATTTAGATTTTTAATCGGGTTAAAAAAATAGAAATTTGATTAGATTAGATTTTCAATAGATGCACAATAGAGCTTTTGTTTGCCACATAAACAGCCAAACGGCCTAGACAAACAAAAATAATTTTTAAAAGATCTCAAAAATAGCCGATCTCTTTTGTATTAAACGGCCGGCCAACTACAAAGATTTACTTGTTTTTCAACACCTGTAGGGTATAAAAATTCTATTAACAAGACACAAAAGAATTACGTTGGCTTCCACAAGAGGTATTCTATTTTATGCTTTTTCGTAAATAAATTATATATAAAAGAAAAACAAAAAACAAAAAAAAAAAAAAAAATATTTATAAATAAATATAAACAAAAGACCGTTAATTGACACAGAATTCCACAAGATGATAATCATGATGAAGTTAATAATAATGACGACTATTATTATTATAGGCTGACTGTGGAAAGTATTAACCGGTGGCAAGGGCAACAAGACATAATAAAAAATATGCTGATGAATGGTCTTGTTGCTGTTGTTTAGTTTCAAAGGCGGATTAACCCATTTGTTCCCAACAAAATTTTTCTTCGCACAAAATTTTTGTTCAAACAATTTTTTTCATAATTTTACATGGATTTTTTTTTTTTTTTTGATAAATAATAATTTTGTTGGGTACGGGTGAATCCGTCTTTATGTTCATCTAGGTTATTCCCAGTGTGTGGTATATGATGTGCGACTCTTTTATTTTAGCGTTATTTATTATTGGAGTGGCGTTGACATGCTGGTGATAACGATCTAAACTCTTTATTATTTATCTTTTAATTTACTTGCTTTTTTTCATTCATACATAGAATTCTTTTGTTGTTTTTTTCAGCAGCCATCATCATAAACACAATTTTGCTGCGGGTATTTTGCTAATAACTTTTTTTTATTTCTAGCATATGAGGTTTTTCATTTAGAGCGACGAATTTTGTTTATTTTATTTTTTTGCAAAAGTCGGGTTTGTTATGGAAATTATTTGTAACGGGTTATCCATTTTTCCGCCTCTAAATGGGTTGCAGCAGACGATACTTTTGATACAGTTTTCCATGACTTAATGGCCTTTTTTTGGAGGTATCTTCTCGATAACTTAACAAATGTTGGATCTCAAAAGCTTCAACTTTAGGGAATTATCCGTATATAAACGGTCTTTGACGTAACCTCACCCAAAAAGTCTAACTGCGTCAAATCACATGATCTTGGTGACCTGTTGACGTTGCGAAAACGTAAAATTACGTTCTGGGAACTCCCCATGTAATAAAACCCAAATCGATCTTGTTGTGTGGCTTGTGGCACCGTCTTGTTGAGGCCACATATCGTCCAGTTCATAATCTTCAATTGCAGGCCAAAAAAAAAGAGCCGTTAAAATAGGCCCAATTGCTGAGAACCCCGTGGAGTCAAAAAACTCGGACTATCCGCCACACTTGCAGTAGCAGAAGCAATATTTTCGGCAGTGCGCACATTGCGAGGATGAACAGGCCGGACCACATTTGTAACGCTTTTAGTCTCTTAAAGTTTCTTTATAATCTTGCCAATTCCTTGCACAAAAGGTAGAAAAGTGGCAAGATTTGAACCACGACTTTTGTAGTAAGTTTTTACTATTTTTACGCGTTTTCGGTTGTTAAACGACCCATATTCGTAAATGGCAAACCTTTTATTAAATAAATAACACTTCAGATAGAAGATATTAAACTTCTGACTGCCTTGCCAGACGACTAAATGGGTAACCCTGTATGTGAAAGTACAATACGATGCCATCATTTGTGGAATACGACATCGTTCAAATGTCCAAGGCGGAAGTGCTGTCACGAGATAGTACGTTGAACTCAACTTTTCATAAGAGCGTACATATCGCCCGAAATACCAGGAATACTGGCCTTCATTTCATCTTACGTTGTTGGCAGATACCAGCGATCTAATGTAAAAAATTGTATTTTAACTTCTTCGCACGACCGAGGTGTCCATTTACGAGCGCCTATGCTCGCCGAGCTTGATATTTAAAACTTTTTATGATTATGTCGTACAATGTATGGTACGTTGCGCTGTTCTGTTGTTAATAGATATAAACCCCAAAAATAATCTATTATCGTGACCCTTAAGTTATCGTCATTGACGGTTGTTGGCCTGCCATTGGCATCATATCATGCTACTGGCATGAAAACCTCAAGAAACAGTTCATTTTTTCAAATAAAGTTTTGCATCGTGCATGCACAGAAAAAATTCTCCCACATTTTTCACCAATTAAAGCATTAACCTAAAATATAATCAGTTTTAATTAAAATTTTAATCAACTGAATTAAACATTTAATCAAGTGAATTAAACGTTTAATTAATACTATTAACTGGTTTAATTGATACTATTAATTTGTTTACTGCAAATTTAATTAATTTTTTAATTAATATCACAAATTTTTTAATTGAAATCAATTTTTCTTTTTTTCTGTGTGGCTTCAGGCTGATCAATCGTCAAAATGCGACAATTTAGCTTGATGAAAAAACCATCGATGCCGAAACGAGATTCATTCAATCACGTAGACATGCTAGAACGTGAACTTGGGTCAGAAAAAATTTAATAACTTGCGAATGTTCTTAAATCTCTTCATGACTCATAAACCAGAAAAAAATAAAAATTGATTTATTTCAATTAAAAAATTTGTGATATTTATTAAAAATTTAGTTAAATTTTCACCAGTAAACAAATTAATACTATCAATTAAACCAGTTAATAGTATTAATTTTAATTGACTTGATTAAACGTTTAATTCACTTGATTAAATTTTTAGTAAAAATTGATTATATTTTTGATTAATGCTTTAATTGTTGAAAAATTTTGGAGAATTTTTTCTGTGAACACCACAGAGCATACAGAGATGAAAAAAGTGACGTATGAAAAATGCCCAAATCATTTGTGAGGGCAGCTTTAGAAGAAAAAAAAAAGAAAACGTTTTTTGGTAGTGAAGTGGCAATGTGTAAAAACAGGCCGTCTCAATCAACACAAATTGCGCTATCAAAACAAAAATGCAAAAAAGGCAGCTTTCGAAGAAAAAGACAGAACAAAAAACACAATATTTTCTGTCTCGTGACGCCTCTGTGTGCTCTGAGCATAACGCTGAGATTTTAAACTGTGAAAGAATTGCGAAACTAATTTCACTCCTACTCGAGAAATGCCAATAACAAAATGCGTCGTACCTATTGAAAAACCTTATAACTATTATGCAAATACTTGATTTTCTTTTATTCTTTCTTTCTTTCTTTAGTTTTTATTTTTTTATTTTGCTCTTAAGAGTTCAATATACTTACAAGATTTTAACTGAAATATTGACCCCTTTTCGGAATGTATAGAATTAGTTGAAGAGCGGTATAAGTCATGTTTTATTAGTTACAAAAAAAAATAAATTACATAACAGTTTATGGCAGATTTTAATTGAAAAATATTAATAGTTTCTTTTATGAAGTTTTTTTATATAAGGTCACTTGCTTTATTTTAGAATCTTTAAAATATATAAAAAAAAGGAATTGATGGTTAATTTAACCATAGATGGGGGTAGTGCACTCATTTTGCAGTTTCAACTCACACTAAGTGATAGTGCAAAAATATTGCAATCATTTTGTTGATGTTGAGTGATGAATTGAATCTTTGCAGCCTCACTAAACATGAGTGATAGTGATGTTAAAAAATTTTGCACTCAAAAAAAAAAAAAAAAATAGTTTGATATAAAAAAAGCAATGATTAGCTTATTCCAGCCTTTTTTTTTCTTCACTCATTTGAGTGCAACTTAAATTGTTGCACTAATCTTAAAATAAAAAACTTGTTTTTTCATGACTAAAGCCAATAATTATACTGTTGTTGACAAAATTTCTTTTTGTTTAATGTTCTTTACTTATGCATATCCTCAAACGAAATCAAAAACCACTCACATACAAAGTTACATTTTTTAAATTTTAGTGAGACAATATTTGTATGCAGCTTTTTTGATTGCATGACTAAATTTTGCACTATTTGAATTAAGTGCAGATTTTTGCATTCAATCTGCGTTTTTAAATTTTTTTAGTGGTAGTTAAAAAAATAACTATCATCACTAAAGCTGGTGAAAAAGAGTGCAAACTAATTTTTTTGCAGTTTTATTTAGTGATAGTGCACTGCTGATTTAAATCAATATTTAGTGCACTACCCTCAACTATGAATTTAACCCAGATAAGTCTTAAAAATATGGCAGGGAGTTGATTGGATTATAGAGTGGGATAAAGATAAGGAGTTAACTAAAGGCCAGGCAAAATTGAAGAGTAAACTATTTAATCGGCTAAAAGGAAGACTATAGACTCAAGTAAACGGTTGTGAATATAATTTACATGTGCGCCTGCCGTTGTGATTAATCTCATGGTGGATCCAAAATACATTGGTGACACTCCCCACACAGAAAAAAATAAAAATTAATTTCAATTAAAAGATTTGTGATATTAATTAAAAAATTTATTAAATTTGCACCAGTAAACAAATTAATAGTATCAATTAAACCAGTTAATAGTATTAATTAAACGTTTAATTCACTTGATTAAATGTTTAATTCAGTTGATTAAAATTTTAATTAAAACTGATTATATTTTTGATTAATGCTTTAATTGGTGAAAAATGTGGGAGAATTTTTTCTGTGCAATAAACAATTTTATCATTTTGCGAAGCACTAATGGTGCATTTAACAAAATAAGCGCGTAATTATGCGCTACGCAATAAGACATACAGAGATGCAGTAAAGTAAGTGAAGGAACTCTTAACAGGTTTTATAAATAAAAAAAAAAAAAATTAAGTGCCACGGCATTCCTCTACTACGAAGCAGGTTTGTAAGGGAGAATACTTAAAAATAACTGTAACAAACATTCAGTGGGTAAATCTAAAAGCTATACTAACCAGTTTTTATATTCGTCGAAGAAAGCGCTTTTTGTGCCAAACAACTTCAAAGTGGGAACTCACCATATAAAATTCATGCCTTCCGTAAGCGAGATGGTAAGCGCAACTCTTACATTTCTCCCCTACAAACCTGCTTCGCTCGAAGCACAATTTTTTATTGGGACGATACATTAAACAATCGCAATTAGCAATTAGAGTGGGCAAAATTATTTATACACTCGCCCCTTTGCTTTGGAGCTGGAGCTATCTTACCGCCATTGGAAAAATACCAGCAGCTTCTGTTGCACCTGCCTGCACCAGTGCAAGTAGTGAAAAATAAGCCCTTTTGTGGGCTTTTCAGTACAACCCCTTCCCGCGACTTTGGGTTTAAACCACAACCACCACGTGATCCATGAAAGTTTCCAGTCAGCGGACAGGCAAAACCTCCACAAAGACTATCTCTCTGAAAGACATGTAGCATTTCTCGCAATAAGCATACCAGCGAAGGCCTCAAACAATAGTAAGACCGGTGGCATGTCACCGGGGGCGGCTGACTCCCGTGATGCCAGATAGGATCTCTGCTCATCCGCGGTCTCAAGAGATCACTCAATTTTGGTTTTAAGCTGAAGCCCAGCTATTGGCTGCACCTGCTCAAGAACTGATTAAATACAAATTTGGAAGTTAACATAGCACAGAAAACATTGTCAATGCTTTACTACGTATTGAGGAAAACTGGGAGATGATTTGTTAAATTATAAAAAGCGTTTACGATCCTTCCAACTGTGGACCATAAACTTTACTATAGAATTGGCTATAGATTTGACTAGAGTTTAGGCTATATAGAGAGCAAACTATACTTTATTATAATTAAAGTGCTTACGACAAAATCTTTGCTGTAATAAATCATTACCAGTAGCTCGTTTCTGTATTTCTCGCATCGTAAAATTTCTTACATGAAGTGTGAAACAAAAAATTCCATCGTTTCTCGATTTATGAGATAAAAGTGTTTCTGTATTTGAATGCGAAAACAGACACAACAAATTCTGTTTATACTGGAATATTTCCAGTAATTAAGTGTCAAATAAAAGCGAAACGTCAACAAAAGAAATAAATATAATAAAAACAGGGCTGCCAGATTTGACGAGTTATCGTCATCTTGACGATTTTTTGTTTCGATATTAACAAAGTGACGTTTTGATGATTTTTTCTAAAAAAGTGACGAAAGCAAAAACAAAATCAAAAATATTTTATAATTTTGTTGTTACTTTCTATAGAAATTCATCTTGAATTTTTAAATTTCAAACACTTCTATTTTGTGGCGTTGAAAATTTAAAAAAAAAATAATATGAATGTCTGTAGAAAGCAACAACAAATTTATAAAATATTTTTGATTTTATTTTTGCTTTGAATGAAATTGTTGGCGTTGCGTTTTACACTATAAGCCCCTTAGTCTTCGAAATAAGATAATTGTAAATATTTTTATATGTTTGTTTATTAGAAAAAAAGATATCTTTAGAAACAAGGCTGCTTAAATTTTTATATTTATCCCTATTGTGAAAATTGTCCTCGAAATTGTTTGTTTCTTCCCTAAACAATGTATCGGCAAAAGCAAAATTTCGAGGGAAAGTAATGGACCGACTTGGCTTGTTTTGAACATTTAATACTTCTTATATACATATACAAAATATGATTGATATTTGATATTCTTATCTTATATGTACACTTTTGTGCCAAAACCATTATTCCGGCAAGAAAGAAATTTGTTTGTCTCCCAGTTAGACTTGCCAACTGGCCAGTTTTCGCCGGGACAGTCCAGTTTGAGAGTGGAATGTCCCGTGTCCCGTCGATACTCTGAACTGGACGCCATTTGTCCCGTTTTTCTTAAATTAACTTTTTTATTACCTGCCACAACAAATCAAAAAATCGAGAGCCTTAGCACTTATTTTAGTACTACAATTTTTTTTTACCAGAACTGGATTTTTTTTAATAGTCCTCATCCATATTATGAAACATTTGCTGCAAAAACATTCTTCAATTCTTTTTTGAAACTGCATTTGCGTCCAAAGAATAAAAATTTTGTTTTACAGCATTGAGTCATTTTCTATGCCTTCTCTCTTTCTTTCATGATTGTACATGAAACAAATAACACTTTTCCATTCGTATTTCCCCTTTCATCAACAAACTCAAATGTTTCGCAGCAAATGTTTCATAATATAGATTGGGACTTAGCAACACAGGAATATTTTAATTCCCTTTTGTCATTTTCCATTTGTCAAATGAAAACTGTGATGTTTCCAAACTAATTTGGCAATTTGTTGCCTGTGATCAAGATTCGGAAGTACAGAAAGACGAGAATCAATTATGCGATGCATACCTATATTTTATTCATAATATTATGAGCATTTTATCATGACATATAAAACATTTAGACAGTGACTACATCCAACCTACAGAAGTTATTAATATTTTTTATAAAATAAAATTAGAATTTTCAAATAGATTGGACACCCTTTTTTTGGATTTAAAGCCAATCAAATTTTGTTGCAAGTAGATCGCAATAAAAAAGAATATTTTACTTAAGAATGCGTCTCAGTTTATAAAAAAATTCTACATTATTTAAATAAGTGGTTTGATTATTCAACTGAAGCTTTTTTATAACTAAATGTTTAATTTGGATAATAAGTTAATATATGATAAAGTGGTTGAAGTTACTCAAAAATTGGAATATCGATAGACAAGGATGCTTTATTTTCTGATATTACTACTAAACAAAAAAGGGCATCAACTTCCATGACTGAAATCCCCCATTCAAATAAAATAATCTAAAAATGGTTAAAATTTGTCGATAATTATTATATTTTAATTGTACCATCTAGTAATTGCTATATAGAGCGTGTTTTCAGCGTCATGAAAAATAAATGGCTTGATACGCGCTCTAGGGTGCTTGTTCCTTTAGTTAAAGCTAAGTTGGTGGTTCATTTAAATTTTAGCTTAAGATGTGCCGAGTTTGTTGAATTTATTACTTTTAATTAAGATTTAATAAAAGCTCCTAAAAGTGATAAAAAATATAAATTTTAAAACGAAATACTGAAATTATTAACCTTTTTAAAATTTTATTTTATAATAATTATACATAAACGGATTTGTTTGAATTTTTCTATGATTTTTTAGTGGTGTCCCGTTTTGGCAATTTTTACTCCCAGTAAAAACTTTTTCAAAATGGATAGCTTCTTTCACTCGTTATTAAGTAGCTTTCTTCCATAAGAACTTCGATAACTACTTTTTTCTGGATGTATTAAGATAAAAAAATTACTTACTTTTGAATTTGTTTTTTTTGGCACAACCCTTTTAAAATTCATTAGTTTTTCAGTAGAATTGTATGTAGTGCTTTTATGTGTTTCAGATTACTTAACATATTATTTTGTAGTAGAAGATTTTACTGGGTCTTTAACCCGTTTATTTATGAACCGATTTTTTTAATTTTAACTACAAGGTATTCTACTAAGTCTATTTCAGGTAAAAAAGAAAAAGATTATAGGAATATGTAAATTAAAGATTTATATCTCAATTATTAAATAATAATTATTAAATACCCATGAACTTTAACTATGTTTTTGTTTGATTATTTTTTAATAAAAGTCGAAACAAATTTGTTTAAAATTGATTTTTAATTGCACGATTTTTAAAACAAAGAAGACGATCTTTTTTATTTTTTTCTCAGGAAATTGACGATTTTGACACAAATTTATCTGGCAGCACTGATTAAAACCAAAACAAGAAAAGGCTAACAAAAATTTAAACTAACAAAATATAACAATTGTTTTTTGTTTATTTTCATCATCTAAATTATGCATTTATCATTTATATTCCTTCTATTTTTTTATTTATTTAAAAAAAAATAGTATATAAACATATTTTAAATTCAAAATATCTACATTTTGTTTTTCTCGCCACCAATTTCAAATGTGACTTATTTTGACAGTTCTTGAAAGAAACTTTTCGCAAAATATTGTTATAGAAACACTTTTTCTCGCATCCTTCCAATAATTGCTGGAAAATTATTTAAATGACAGATAATTCTCGCACAAAAAAGATACAGAAACACTTGTGTGAGAAAAACCATTTTTTGTTTCATTTTACACTATTTTTGTTGCAATTCACACGTTTCATGCGAAAAGTTTTACGATGTGAGATATACAGAAACGGGCTACAGTTTATAGATTCTCTATTAAAATTTAGAAAAATAAAATAAATTGCTATTTTATTGTGCTTTGTTGTAACATTTTTTTCGCCAAACACAATACACAATTAAACTCCCACTAAATTATTATTGTACAGTAATCCCCCGGTTTACGAATAGGATACGTTCTGTGAAAATAGACATATACCGAATATTCGTATATCGGGCTCAATATTAGTATGCCATTCTACTGAAAATATGTAAAAAGATACGTTCCAGGGATCAAAAATATTCGTAAAACGAGATCCATATTTGTATAACTTTGTATTAAAAATAGTTAGATATGTACCCAAAATGTTCGTTATGCGAAACCCTCTTTTTTTTTTGAAACATTTATAACAAAGTGATAAGAAAAGAAATTTATTCGTTTTAAAAATTAAATACAAAAACACCAAATTTTATGTTAAAAAAATAAATTTTTAAATTAACAGCCTGACCCACAATATCAAAACGAAAATTTATTTCGCATATTTACATTGAAAACAAAAACAAATTTTTATTTTTTTTATTGTTTTCAATAGAAATAGATTCTACAGATTCTTGAATATTAGGAGCTGCAACACTTTTTTTAGAAAAATAAGACACTAATGAGGTTTGCTTTGCGGATTTATTTTTATCTTTGTATAATTCTCTATAGCAAAGAATTGAGTTTTCTATTTCTCTGGAAACTTAAGTCCCTAATTATGTAAAACGCAACGCAACGCCAAAAAATTACACTGAAAGCAAAAACAAAGTCATATATATTTTGAAAATTTTAAGCGCCTCATAACTTGTGGCGAAAAGAAATTCAATGAATGATAGAACCTAACTTATTATTTTCGAGGAGTTTCAGAATTAAATTAAAGTTGCTCGTAAAAGCAAAATTGCCATTCATTTAACGAATTTTATTATTATTTATTAAAAAAGTTCGTAACTTCGAAATTTTGTATTCGTATAACGAATTTTAGAATTTAATAATGATGTTCGTAACTTCGAAATTTCGTAAAGCGGGCCTTCGTAAAACGAGGGAATACTGTACATACAAACATATGTACATGTTTCACTCCCCTCAAGCAATTACCAATTATCATGTTATAATTATCAAAACCATCAGCAGCTCTCATCTCATCATTAACAAGTTCCAAACACATTTCGTACAAAAAATTTCGTTAAACTTACATCAAACACGCGTCTGCCTTCAATTTAGTTAAATGTAGAATTTAATTCGTTTTCATTATTGTTAAAAATTTGTTTGTAAATGACAAAAAAACCTTGTAAAAAATACATAATTAAAAAATTTTTAGATAGAATTTTTTTCCGTATATACAAAAAAACAATAATTAGGCGCCAATTTAGAACAAAAAAAAAAAAAAAAAAAAATACTTTATTCTAAAATTTTAAAAGAATTACATCATTTAATACGTTAAAAAAATATGTTTGGCTAAACTAAAAGTTTGTTTATTTGTTCTAAGCAACAAATTAGTCACAAACTGGCTGAGAAATGATTAAATTTTTGTATATTTTTTGTTTGATTATAATTTTATTTCTTGTTTGTTTGACTTTTTTTTTATTTAAATTTAATTATTGTTATTGCTTTATTTAGTTTAAAATATAATTAAATTTTTTTATTTCTGTTTTTGTATCGTTGCAGGTAAGAGACTTGTGGCTTTTTTTGCTTTCTACTCTATAGAAAATCAATTAAAATTTTTTATGGTTCTTAAAGTGTAAGTAATTAAGAAAAAAATTAAAAAAATATATAAAATAAATTTTTTATGGTAAATCAAGCTTTTGACCACAAAAAATTAATTATTTTTTTTACTCTTTAAATATCGACTTTCGCTCCTAATAAATACAAAGTTTTAATTTACGGCCAATTTTTAGGTTTGATATTATATCAAATTTATATTTAAAACCGTTTAAAATACTAAATTCTTTTCTTCACTATGCACTTAAATGTAACTTTATTCACCAAGCTGGTACATTTAAATTCAACTTAAGTTTCCATTGTAATAAGTTCGCAAGGTGGCCTCAATATCACAACAATACAACAACAACAGTCAAAGCAATAACACTCAGCTATGTTTCGAGACCACCTTGTAAATTAAGTAGCGCTACCATACTTTTATCTTAATTAAATAAGACTTTTTTTCACTTAAATACGATTAAAGTTTATGTGAAAATACTATCCTAAAAATTGGACAGTAGACTTAAATATTTTCTAACTTAGTTTCACCGAGAAAAGTTCTACGTTGCACCTTCAGGCTATTGAATTGAAATAGAACAGAGTTTCTGGCGAAAATCGAACCCACAATCCTCGCAGATCCAGCCTCCTTTTCAGAGGGGAGAGGGCTCACCTAGTGGAAATTTAGTTGAGACAGTTCCCAAACCCAATTTAACTATAATTTAAAAATACAAGGGGCAAATTACGGCATTCAATATCGGTCGAAAAATACAATTTAAATGGAAATTTCGATAAATATCGATTGACATAATTTCCCCATAATGCTTGACTAGACCAAGGGGGTCATGACCACCCTTTTACCCGCTAATAGACTAAACTCTTTATTCATAAAAAATATTTTAGATTTATGAAAGCTTTATTAAACAAATTTTCATATAAAAATGTTTTATAAACCTGAAATATTTTTTATGAATGGGGGGATTAGACATTAAGATTTTCCAAAAAACCAAAAGGTTTAAAAAAAACTTTTAAAAACGTTAACCCCTTGTTGCCATTCATTTACTGCTCTCCTTTAAGAACTGTTTTATAGCGAGAAAAGAAAAATTCGGTATTATTTTTGAAAAATTAATATTAATATTCATTTGTGCATCCATTTTTTTTCAAGATTTAAATTTGTATATTTGTACAACGAAAGACAATAAAAATACGAAAACAAAAATTTTTCATAAAAGAGTATTAATAAAGGATGGTCCAACGAAAACGCACGATGTTAATTGTAAAAAAACAAAATTTAGAGAATGATCTTAATATTTTTTAATTATTAAAGAAGAATCTATGACAATTATGTGTGAAACAAAATATCTGCCAAATGCTCGCCATGGCTTTGGTGGCATACCTCTTTCGGATGGTCCATATTTTCAATGACTGAGACATAATTGAGGTCCAATATGTTAATGTGCCGAATTATCCCATCCTTTAGCTCTTGAATTTTGTTCTTGGCTCAATGACGTACAATTTTTTTTCTTAAATATCCCCAAAGAAAGAAGTGCAACGGTGTCAAATAACATGATCGTGACGGCTAACTATCAGTCCATGACGTGATCCGCAATTTCTGGCCACAAGAAGTCCGTTATCATCTCGCAATAGCGAACACCATTTATTCTTGGCCGACCTCGTTTTCGAAGAAGTAAAGGCCCATTTACATTGATCAAAATACTCATCAAGCATTGTGGTAGTATTAGTGAAAATGTGTTTGTATGTGTGACACCGACAACGCTTGATGAAAAATCAAAAAATTTTGATATGACGGCGAATATTACGTCCAGCACACGTACACGTTGAATTCGCCGGCAGGACAAGCATTTGACAAGTGTATTTAGGCCTAAAGGCTCGATGACGCCGCCAGCCCATTAACCGCACCAAACAGCCATTCTTTGTGGATGTATCGGCTTTTCAACAATCACTCGTGGATTCTCAATTGCCCAAATGCGGCAATTCTGCTTTCTAACGAATCCACTTAGGTGAAAGTGTGCCACGAAATATATTTTGATTTAAACGCCCATTTTCGTAAAAGGCTTCAATTATTTAAACACGCTGCTCAATTGTCTACCTTTGCATCGTTGAATTTGTCAAACACTGAAACAAAGAATTGTCAAATTAAGTTGGGCAAATAGATTGAAGTTAAGGTGCGACTCACAATTATCATCGTGTATTATGGTTGGACCAACCTTTATTTCAGCTTTTGAAATGCTTGAAGCTGTCACGTAACTTTCGTAGTCGTGGCTCTAGTTCGAAATAAATTTTTCGCTTGGCAGCCATAACGAAAATCCATTTTCTCAATGCATGAAGAGTAGTAAATTTTGCGTAATATATATCAAAAGAAAGTTTGGTAGTGTTTGTTTTCTTCTTTTTTTCTTTTGCAGAAATTTAAGACTTCATACATTTGTGCTGCAATTTTTTTTTATAGATTTGAAATTAAATATTTATACAGCGCAAGACAATCAGAATTGATAAACAAAAAATTTACAGAGAAGAGGATTTAGATTTTCTATATAAAATATCTTAATAATCGTGAAAATTATCTTTATTTTTTCTAAGAAATTTAAAAGTCTAAAATTAATTTTCGTAGACAGCCTAAAGATCGCTAGAATTAAGAGTTATAAGTTTTTTTTTTAGTAGAGAAATAATCAGCTCTGGATTAATAAACATATATTTTCGGATATCTTTTCGATTTTTAAAAAAAATTAAAGGTGTGCTATTTTTTTTATTTCTAACAAAGAAAGTTGTTCTTCCCGTTATATTTATAAAATTTTGTTTTCAGATTTTATTATTATGCTTAGCAAATATTTTGGGTGTGCTACTTAATTTTTGATACAATAAAATTCATTTAAAAAAAAAGTTTCAAAAAGTATTTAGCGCAATAGAAATATTTTGTCAATTTTTTTGAAAATTCTTTAGATTTTACTACCTAATTTTTCTGATAAAATGTAATTTTTTTCTAAAGATTTAAAAAATCTGAGCTGTTTTTTTTTTGATTGTAATTTAAAAATTTTTGTAATATTTTTTTATTTTAGGCATCTTTTTATGGTGTGCTACTTAATTTTTCTTACAAAAAATAATTTTTGTTTATAAATTCAATGATTTTTTTAAATCAATTCCAATCAATTGTAGTGGGAAATGTAAGAAGAGATAAACTCACTGTCTATTGTTGATGTTTTTGTTTAAACTTTGATATTGTTACAAGTAGAATTGTTGCTTATAATTCTTATACGCTTAACAGTTTTATTTGGTTTAATATCTTTAGTTTTTCTAAAATCTTTTTGGATGTAGTTTCCTGACGATCTGGCCTAACCAACCAGTGAAATGCAAATAAGAATAGCTTATCCCATCAACAATAAATTTCAGTGTTTTTATCAAGAATAAAAATTGGGAATTAAGCACGAATTACAGAATCTTTTAAATTAAAATTTTGTATTTCCAAAAATTACTTTGATAATTGTATTAATTTGAAAAAAATTTGAGGTTGTTACTACTTAATTTTTTTAATTTAACTTATTTTTTTTTTCTAAAAATCACGAAAAACTTTTTCATTTCATTTATTTCAGCAGCTTTCTGTATCGAGAAACAAAGTCGAAAAAGTGAGTTTTTTTCGAAAAGTTCTAAGTCGACTTATCATGTTTTGGAATTGAGCTGTCGATAAAATTTCAACCATGCCAATATTTAGCTAAGCTGAGCAGCTTCTTATAATAAGGAGTGTTGAATTTTTGTTTAATTTTTGTTTAATTTTTGAAAGAGTTTTAGGGTGCGCTACTTAATTTTTTTTAAGAAAATAAGTTTTCGTAATAAATTCCTCGGATTTTCTAAAAGAACTCAGCGGTACAAAAATTTATTGGTGCAAAATCTATTTTTGCAATTTTTTCAATTTTTTTGTAATATTGCCAATTTTTTTCTTATAATTACAGAAACATTTTAGGGTGAGCTACTTACTTAAAAAAAAAAAAAAAAGATTTTGTAGTAAATTCCACTGATTTTCTTTCATCGGTCCAGAATTTATTTTTGCAATTTTGTCAATTTTTTTGTTTAATTTTTTTCTTTAAAATATTGAAAATTTTCTTATTATGTCAGATTAGATTCCTTGTTACTCAATAGGGTACCAGACTACATACAAATTTGATGATTGCAATTAAATAATAAGGTGTGCTATATTTTTTTTAATATAGCATAATTTTACAAATTAATAAAAATTTTTGTTATTGATTTTAAAAAAAATTTAAATCCTTAAATAAATAAAGAACTTTGCTAGAAGGTGTGCTACTCTGACAAGAAAGGCAGCAAACCAATTTCTGTTTTGAATGTTTAAATAAAATAAAAAACCATAAACATAATTATTGTTAAAATGTAAAAGTTTTATATAAAATATTAAAAAAAAAAATCTTTTATACGAAATTTCTCATTTTAAATATTTTTAATTTTAATTAAATTTTTGCTCTAATTGTATCTGTTTTAAAGTCTCCATAATAATAATAATAAAAAATTAATTGCTTACAAATTTACGGCCAAGATTTTTTATCATTTTTTTTAATAATAAATGGTTTTACTAAATTTTCAACAAAAACTAATAACCAAAATTTAAAATTTTTTTATTTAAAAAAAAAAAAAAAATTTTTCAAAGACTTATAAGCCGCCTTCAAATAAAATTTAAAAAAATCTAAAAAACACATGAGCTTGTTTAAAAAAATATTACAAATATGGTAAATGCAAGTTTTAAACTTTATTTATTTATATTTTTATAGATGTTTTTTTTTTTATTTTATAACATTTCCAACACCAATTTGATGATTTTGATTTAGTTTTAACAAAAACTAAATAGAGAAAAAAATAATAAAACGTTTATAACAAATATTTTATGGCGCCGGTGCAAAGTTTTACATTTTTGTTGTTGTTATAAAATCCAAAATAAACAGAGAAAGAGACTTATAATAAAGATCAAAAGTGAAGTGTGTGTTTCAAACAAAACAATAACCCAGCAAAATATTTGGTAGCTAAAAACAAAAACTGATCTAACTTTCTTAAACATGACTACAATGATGACTTTTTTTGCTTTGGGAACATGGTCTTTTTGCTTTAAGACATGAGTCTGGGTTAACACTATGAAAGTTTTCTTTCAGAAAGTCTGAGTTTATTGGTAAGAGAGGAAGAGAACATGCTATTCTTCGCTCTCCTCTTACCAATAAGCTAAGACTTTCTGAAAGAAAACTTTCAGACTTTCGGAAAGAAAACTTTCATGTGAACCCAGACTGACTTTGAAAGGCTGCAACCATTCGTGACTTACACCCACCCACCCTTTAAAAAAAAATCATGATAAATTTATGCTTTATTTAGATTTTTAAAATTCTTATTGTAATCACTTGAGAAGTTTTTTCTTTTATATGAATATTTAGAAAAATTCCATTTCAAGAAAATTTAAAAAAAAAAATACAGTTGAACTCTATTATCCCGACAAAAAAGTTCGACTTACAGAAACTTCAAGTTAGAGAATTTTTCAATAAATGCACAACAAAAATTAAGTTCGTTCGGTATTCATGTTATTTGATTTTATTTCGTACAAAAACAAATGTACATATATAAAGATTTAATTTAATGAAATATTGTGTGATTTGATAAGTGTTTACATGCAAAATTTGAAAAACTTAGAATTATTGAATTTAAATTTATCAAATTTTATTTAACTAAAGATAAATGTCATATTTTAAATGCTAATTAGTTTTAAATAAAACAAAAATTTAAGATGGAAAAAAATTTTTGAAAAAAAATTTGACTTGTAGAAAGAAGTGTGGACACGCGTGGTGCAAAAATTTTACTTTGAGTTATAGAAAAATTCAAGATACAGAAGTTCAAAAGTCCATGTTATAGAAACAAAGTCATGTGAATTGGCCTGTCCACCACTATTGCCAAGAGCTTCCCTTCGATTTAAAGAATTTTCGACTTCAAGAAGTTCGACTTATAGAAGTTCAACTGTATCAATGTCAAAATATCATCTCAACAGAATAAAGTTCAATAATATTTGCAAAAAATTTAGGCTGTGCTACTTAACTTTAAAGATATTACATAATTTATTTCTGTAAAGTACAAAATTTCCACGTTCCACACCGCTGAGTTGCATTTTATATGAAAATATTTAAAGGATAAAAAAAATGTTTTCCTTTTTCAAGCCAATTTTTAAGGTGTGCTACTTTATTTAAGAAAGCTTTATATATATATTTTTCTATTCTTTTGTGCTATTCTAATTAAAAAAAATCATGCCTGTTCTTCCAAAAACGTCATTATATGAAAATACTATAAAATTAAAAAAAGTTTGTTATTACAAAACAATGAATTTTTTTTTTCTTAAATTCTTTGGTGAGGTGTCAACTTTAACGCATTTGAAAAATTTTTTTAATTGTGGTACTTTAGTTTCGTAATATTATTTAAAGTCATGCCTGTTCCCAATAAAGTGGTATGATATGAAAATATTTCTACTTCAAGACAATTGGAAAAAATATACATATGGGGAATTTCATGTCAAGTGACCCAACTTTTGAAATCGATGTCTTCCGATTTGGATAGTAGTTTAGACACAAATTTTCAACAAGATCGTTAAAAAAGTTTCTGAGTTAGAAGGGGGTCAAAATTTTACATTTTGGCCAAACAGGTGTTCTTTCTCATCCATGTAATTTATTACCCAAGTAGCTTAAATAGCTTTTTGATCAATCTTTTGAAAAAACATTTTTTTTTTAATTTAAAACTTTTTATTTTTTTTAAGCGGAAATGTTTTTTTGTGCAAATCCGTATCGGAAGACATCTATTTCAAAAGTTGGGTCACTTGACATGAAATCCCCCATATATTTAAATTTGTTTCCTTAATAGTGTCTCCATCTTGTCAACTTACGTTTTGTGATAGAATTAAAAGTCGTGTCTGTTCTTCAAAAAAAAAAAAATCCAGAATGAAAATCATGCCTAAATTATATTTTAATAACTTTTCTTGAAATGTTTGCTGGCTTATTAAAAATATTTTTAATAATAAATTTTTTTGCTTGCAGTTGTTTAAATCGCAAATACAACTTTGTTACGGTAGGAGGGCAAACGAAATTCATATTTAACAAATAGCAGGCGTTTATGATACTTTTTTCACTTGAGATTTTTTACATTTAATTCTTTTTTTTTTCTAATATTAAAAACTTTTGTTTTTTCTGTTGTTCATTAATTTACCATCATCGTCAGTTGTTTCTTGTTTTTTTTTTACTTCATGCATTTGAGGGCATGGGGCGTTGTAAAACACGTATAATTGCGCCCACATTCTATTTGGGCTAGAGTTTAAAAATATGTTTTAAATGCAGTGACATTTAATAAAACAAAATATGCGATTTTCTTATATATTGTGAGAGTTTTTTGCATTAAAAAGAAAATATATTTTTCTTTAAGCGATTTTTTTAAACGATTTTTTATTGATAAATCTCACATGTGTTATATTAATAATAATGTTAAAGAAATTTTTGTGGCTTCCAAGCATTTTCTATAGAAAGTAGTGTAGATCCCTCAGTAATCTAAAGAAATTCTTGTATCTCCTCAGGTTTTAACGAAGCAAATCGTATGGGTCTTAAGGTTTTCCCAAGAACATCTTGTTAATTTTATGGTTTTCTAGAAAAAATCTTGTTATTCCGAAGTAATTTTATTAAAATCATGTTGTTTTAAATGTTTTTTGCTGAGGAAAATCTTGTGGCCTTGAGGGTTTTTTTTCTTTCCAAGGTTTTTTATACAAAATCTTGTGGCTACCAAGATAGAGGACTTCTATAAAAAATCTTGTAGCTCTTAACTTTTTCTATAAAGAATTGTTGTGCTCCAAAGGTTTTCTATAGAAAAATCTTGTGTCTCAAATTTTTCTATATGCAACCTTTTGGCTCCCAATGTTTTCTTTTGAAAATCTAGTAGCACTCATGGTTTTCGATAGAAAATCTAGTGCTCCCAAGATTTTCTATAGAAAATCCAGTGGCTTTTTTGGTTTTCGATTACAAATTTAGTGTCTCTCAAGGTTTTCTATAGAAAATTCAATGGCTCTCATAGTTTTCGATATAAAATCTAGGTGCTCTTATGGTTTACGATAAAATATCTAGTATCTTTCATGGTTTTCGATAGAAAATCAATGTCTCCCATGTTTTTCGATAGAAAATCTATGGACAATACATTGGCTCTTATGGTTTTCAAAAGTAAATTTAATGGCTCTTAAGGTTTTGTATGGTAATCTAGTTGCTCTCATGGTTTTTGGTTTAAAGTTTAGTGGCTCTCACGATTTTCGATAGAAAATCAAGCGGCTCTAACGGTTTTTTTAGAAAATCTATAGGCTATTATGGTTTTCTGAAGAAAATATAGTAGCTCTCGTGGTTTTCGATACAAAATCTTGCGGCTTTCAAGCTTTTTGTTAAAAAACTTAGTAGCTGTCAAGGTTTATTTTAAAAATGTATCCAATATTTTCTATAGAAAATTCGGTAGCTCTTTTGACTTTCGATAGAAACGTTGGTGTATCCCAAGGTTTTCTATAGAAAATTTAATGGTTCTCATTGTTTTCGAAAGAAAATCTAGGTGCTCTTATGGCTTACGATAGAAAATTTAGTAGCTCTCATGGTTTTCGAAAGAAAATCTCTATGCTCCGAAGGTTTCTATAGAAAATCCAGTAGCTCTCATGGTTTTCGAAAGAAAATCAATGGCTCTCATGGCCTTCGATAGAAAATCTGTAGGCGCCGAAGGTTTTCTATAGAAAATCCAGTGGCTCTTATGGTTTTCAAAAGTAAATTTAGTGGCTCTTAAGGTCTTGTATGGATAATCAGATTTGTCTCATGGGTTCTGTAGAAGTCAGTCTATTGGCTCTCACGATTTTCGTTAGAAAATAAAGCTGCTTTCAGAGTTTTCTACCGAAAATCTATAGGCTATTATGGTTTTCTATGAAAATCTAATAGCTCCCATGGCTTTCGAAAAAAAAACTCGCTGCTCCCAAGCTTTTCTTTAAAAAATTTATTACCTCTCATATTTTTCGGTAGTACATCTAGGGGCTCTTTTGGTTTTTTGTAGAAAATCTTGCAGCTTTCAATTATTTATTATTAAAATTTCACAACTTTTTGATTATCATTGTTACTAGTTTATTTACACAAAATTTTATTTTATTGTGAAAAAAAAAAAAAAATAAAACTGCTACTTGCCTTTAGGCTTATTTTTTTAATATAAATTACTGTAATAAACCGAGTGATATTTTGATGGAATAGGTGTAGTAAAAAACCGTTAATTTTATTTTATTTAACATTCACACTTGCAGTTTTAAACGAAAATAATCAACAAACAAAATTTCTATTAAGCGTTTTTGTTTGTCTCCCAAAGCAAGTAAAAGCTTGTAAATTCATTTGATGTATTTTTTAATCTATATAATTAAACGTAAAAAACAAGTCTCTCTAAAGATTTCTATGAATTTTGTAGAAAAAAAGTGAATTTCAAAACATGTTGTATTGAAAAAAAGTGTTACTTGTCTGATGACTGGTCAGCCTTGAATGGCCTTGAGGCAGCTGAGATGTTGTAAAAGCTGCCGTTTTGCCGACTAAATGACGATTGTAATATTTAAGAAAAAAAAATATATTTCTTGAGTGACTAATAATGATTGATACGCACACACTCCACTAAATATCTAAAGATAAACTCTGTTTTGCTGGCTGTTTTGGTCAAAACAGATCTATAAATTGTAAAACGCACACAATTGAAGTTAGTTTTTGGTTAAAAACCATATTTGTGACGAGACACGATGCAACTGGCAACAGGTGTTTTTCTTTTTTTTTTCGTATATTTTGGCCAATGAAACATGATGACGATTACGATTTTTCTTTTAGCTCTGAAACTCATAAGTTTTTGGTTATTTAGTGTTAAAGTGTTTAAAATTCGAGATTATGTTTTTTAATTTTAGTGATGAGCTTGAAAAAGCTGCTGGTTGAAGGTTTTATTTAGCATTTTTAGCATTTTAGTGTTAAAATTTTTGGGTGGGTGGTTTTATATCTTGTTAAAGTTTATTAAAGTCATCTTTCGTTTAACTTTTGCTTATTTTTCGTTTTTTTTTTCTTGGTAACGTTAAAGTGCCACTATTGACACTTTAACGCCTACTTTCTCTCTTTTACAAAATTCAATATCTCCAAATATTATAGAGATCGTGTTAAAAGGGTTAATTAAAATTTGTTTAAATTTAAATAAATTAAAATCTTTTCAAGGTTATATATTTTTTTAAATAAAATCATTAACCTTAGGAAATTACAAAAATTTTGGGTTTTACACAGAAATCCATTAAAACTTTGTTATGGGCCATAAACATTTTAATGTGTAAGTTTCAAACATAAAGAGCATCATAAAATGAAAATTAATTTGTGTATTGTTAAAACAAAAGTATTTTCTGTCGGTTTTTCTGGTAGCCGTTAATTTTCTTATAAATAATACCGGTAGCTAATATATTTGCTAGGGGCAATATTGGTAACAGGGAGGTATTTTTGGAAAATTTGTAAAGCCTCTAGATGTTTTATAAAAATGTAAACAGGCTTAAGATTTTCCATAGAAAATCTTTTTTTAACCTTAATTGTGGTTTAAGATAGTTATGAGAACCGCTAGATTTCGTGTAGAAATCATGGTAGCTATAGGATAGTCTAAAACAAATTTTGAGGTTCTTAAGATTTTCTACAAAAAATTTTAGATACTTAAAGATTTTCCGTAGAAAACTTTAAGAGGCTTTTGATTTTCTATAAAAAAACACCAAAGTCTTAAGATTTGTAATGAATGTGAACCTTAAGCTACAGGATTTTCTACAACAAGTTTTGAGGGTCTTAAGATTTTCTACAAAATATCTTAAAAATTAAAGATTTTCAGTCGAAAACTTTAAGAGAAGAGGCTTATGATTTTCTATAGAAAAAAAAACCCCGGAGTCTTAAGATTTATTTATTTTATGGAAGAGCCTTAAGATTTTCCATAGAAAATCCTGAGATTTGATAGAGAAAATTTTAAAAGCCATAAGAATTTTTATAGAAAACCTTGAGAGATATCAAATTTTTTTATAGAAAACTTCAAGAGCCTTTAGATATTCTATAGAAATGCATGAGAGAGACTTAAATTTTCTTTTTAGAAACTTGGGAGCCAAAACATTTTCTACAGAAAATCTGGAGATCCTTAAGATTTTCTTCAGAAAACCTTAAGAGCCTAAAGTTTTTCTTGAGAAAACCTTGAGAGTTGGATATTTTTGTAATATTAAACTTTAAGAAACCTTAAATTTCCTGAAGATTATCTTAAGAGCCTTTAGATTTTTTATAGAGAAATTATGAGCCTTAAGATTTTCTTAAGAAAATTTCAAGAGCCTTTAGATTTTTTATAGAAAAAGTTAAGAGGCATAACATTTTCTTAAGAAAATATTTAGAGCCTTATAATTTTCTTTAGAAAACCAGGAGAGCCTTAAGATATTCCATAGGAAATCTTGAAAGCCTTAAAATTTTACTTAGAAATCGTTAATAGCATTAAGATTTACTACACAAAACGTTCAGAGGCTTAGAATTTTCTATTTTTAACCTTTATTTTCTATTGAAAATGCTGAAGAGCTTTAAGATTTTGTATAAAAAACCTTGATTTTCACGATTTTCTTTAAAAAAAGAACCTTAAGAGCCTAAGAATTTTTTATAGAATAGCTTAAGAGTTAAGGGTAATAAACAAGTTGTCTTACTAAAATCACTATAACTTAAAACTTTTTTTTTTTTGAGATTTTCTTTTAAAACTCTTGGGAGCCTTTATTGATAAAACCTTTAAAGTATTCAGGTTTTTTAATGGAGCCACTTGAGAGCCATTTTTTTTTACTAAAACCTTCAAAGTATTCAGGTTTTTTAATGGAGCCACTTGAAAACCATTTTTTTTACTGAAAACATTGAGTGACTTAGAATTTTCTATAAAAATGTTTCTTTTAATTCAAGATTTAGCTTTAATGTCAAGTCTAGGTTTTTAACCTTTTCCGTTATCTAATTCTTTGACAAATTTTGATTGATTTTGTGATTATAAAATGAGGAAATTTTTTTTATTATCAGGGGTGTCATGGAAGTCGAAAACGTAAAACGAAAGAATTTTAAGAGTCGTTTTTCAATAAGATTTCTGTAATAAAAAAATTTTATGACAATTATTATGCAAATTATGCTCTATAAACAGAATTTTTTAACAAAAATTTTAAAAATTAGATTAAAAGTTTAATAAAAAGAACTGCCAAATTCTTTCGTTTTACGTTTTCGATTTCCATGACACCCCTGTATAATTCAAATTTTAGAACTTAAAAAGTTTGACTAAAATAGACTTTAAATATTTCTGACATTATCAATTAATGTAACCGGTTTTAAAAATGTATGTGTCAAATACAGTAAGAATCAAAATTTGTTTAATAATTTAAAAAAAATGTTTGCTAAAATAGAACAAATTTGCATATTTTAAGCAGAAATTAAGAAAAAAGCATATGCAAATAAATCTTAATTACGCTTTAGAAAAAAAAAATGAAAGATATATTTGGTTAATGAGTATCATCATCGGCAAGTAGCACTATCATTATTAAAACAGGTTTTTAACAAATCATTAATTTTATTTTTTTGTTCATCATCGCAAAATACTTGATTATTTTTGTCGTTATTCCAGTATAAAAACAATAAAATCATAAAACAAATTTAAATTTTTAATTAAAACGAAAAGCACTAGTGTGATTCATCTAGACGGTGTCTTAAACTGTTGCTTTTTTTTCTTAATTTTTTTTTAAATTTAATATCTATTGTTTTTTTTTCAAATGTTTGTCTAATTATTACAACTGATTGGAAGACAACAGCCAAGATTTCTTTAAACAGTTTTGCCACTTCATATCTGTGTGTCTGTGTTTTGATTCGATTTGTTTATTTTAGATACGAATAAATTATAAACAGATAATTAAAAAAAAAATGTTCATTCATTTACTCACTTTTATATTGATCCTTCAAGTTTGGCATTTGCATAATTATTAATAATAATAAAAAAATTAAACAAATAAATATTGACAGCAGAAGTTTTAAATGTAGTCAAATTATTTGCGTTTAACAAATACAGATTTTTTTTTTAATCTTTTGTTAAAAATTTATTGCGCGTTTTGTTGTTAATGATGTTGTTTGTCGTTGCCTTCTGATTTCCAATATAAAAGAAAGAAAAAAATTACTTTCTTAACAAAAAAAGAAAAAAAAAAAAAAAAAAAATTTACTTTCGTTTGCCCCAAAATTTGCATTAAAAACGATTTTTTTATGTTTTGATAGTTAAACAAATTCATAAATAAATTGTAAATAATGTGTAGAGAGAAAATCCAATGATTGCATTTAGATTTAGTGTTTTAACTGAAAATCAGACTAGAAAAGATCTGATAACTCTCAATGTTGTCTGCAGGGCTGCCAGAAATTTTCAGCAAAAAATCTTAATTTCACAAAAAAAAAAAAATCTTATTTTGGAAAAAAAAATCTTATTTTGGACAAAAGTGTTTTTTTTTATTAAAATTAACTTCAAAACATATCAATATGTATTTCCACTGATGCCAACTTTTTTTGAAGATTTCCCGCCAAATCGGACTTCAAAACCGCTAGAAACCGCTAAATATTCAATTTAGTGGGATTTTTCTTAAAAATCTAAACATTTTTAAAAGTTTATTTATATAAATCTAGATATACAGTGGTGTCATGGAAATCGAAAACGTAAAACGAAAGAATTTTAAGAGTCGTTTTTCAATAAGATTTATGTAATAAAAAAATTTTATGACTATTATTATAAAAATAATGCTCTATTAAACTGAATTTTTCAATAAAAATTGTAAAAATTAGATTAAAAGTTTAGTAAAAAGAACTGCCAAATTCTTTCGTTTTACGTTTTCGATTTCCATGACACCCCTGATAACCTACTTTTTCAAAGGTACATATTTCGATGCACTTAAAATTACCTTTTCGGATTAAACATTTTTCCATTAAATGTTTTTGCTATTATTTAATTTTTGCGAACCTTAGTCTGACTTACAATATTTTCTGTTTTTGCAAAATAAAAAGCGCGCAAACCTTACACCAGATTAATCACCCTTGAACGCCAAACAGAGGTTGCTTTTTAAAGGCCCAACCATAATATGCATAGCGTTGCTTAACTACTGTCAAAAATTAACAAAAAGTCTCTCAAATGTATTAAAAAAACAAAAATAAAATCAACAAACATTTGATTCCCTACGGAATGTGCGATCATTTTCGCACCTTGCTTAAGCAAATGACAGTTTCATAAAATTTAACAAAAAGTTTCCTTAAGTTCAATATGGCTAACCTCATATGATTAACATGTATTCGTATATTTGCTTAAGCCAACTTAAGCACATTATGGTTGGGCCTTAAGTATTTTTTTTGTCCAGTAAACCTCAAGGTTGCATCATTAAGTTTAAAAATTTTCAAATGGGAACAAAGAAGGTTTTTTTAATTGAACCTAAAGCCTTCGTCTACACGAAACACAAAATCTTGTTTTTGGGGAAAAAATCTTAAAATCTTATTTCGGTTAAAAAATCTTAAAAAATAAGGTAAAATCTTACTTCTGGCAGCGCTGGTTGTCTGTAAGAAATGTTGTAGCTCTCAACAGGGCTGTCTTGTTTAGTACAATAGTACTTTTTTTTGACCATTCAGTCGTCAGAAGTGCAGAGATACATTAGTGATTTATTAAGTGTAGCTTAAAAAGTTCCCAGTTTTCTAGGTGCAAAGCGTATTCACTACAGGTGGCGGCAAAAAGCCTGCTCTCTTTGACAATTCGAATGAATTTGTTTTGTTTACAAATGGTTGACATTAAGAGCTATTGGTGTTTTATTTTCTGACAATAATTTCCCATGTATGCTACCATTCGCGCGGTTTTTTGTTCTATTCAAAAAATATATGCAAAAAATGTGAGAAGTGGTCGTTTTCCTTTAAAAATATGTTCCAAAAATAAATGGCAAATTTGTTCTATTTCTTACTGTCAGTTTTTGGGACTTGAACCAAAAAAAAAGCTTTATTGTTGCTAAAACGGACAAAAGTTTTTATTGGTAATTTAAGTCTTGAAGTATAATGCAGAAAACTCAACCTGAGTAACGACAATCGAAAGGCATACCTAAACGAGAGCGAAAAGCAGAATGTAGCGTCAAAGTTGTGTTGCGAACAGTAGTGTAAAAAATTTAAATAAAACCGCTAGATTGACCTAGAAATAGCTAAATTGCCATTATTTATTAACAATCGCCGCCAACTTCGTTATTAAACGCGCTGTCAAAGTCAGATTTTCCAATTGCAAAGCGTTGCCCCCGTGCTATTTTGGTATGCTACTGTATGTAGCATTGTAATCTTGTGGCTCTTAAGGTTTTTTTTTATAGAAAATCGTGTAGCTCTCAAGGTTTTCTTTAGAAAATCTTGTGGCATCCAAAGTTTCTAATAGAAAATCAGGTTTTCTACAGAAAATCTTGTAGCTCTCAAGGTTTCCTATTAAAAGTCTTGTGGCTCTGAAATTTTTCTATAGAAAATTGTGTAGCTCTCAAGCCTTCTATTACGGCTTCAAATCTTGTGGCTTCCAGGTTTTCTATAGAAAAACCTTGTAGCTCTCAAGGTTTTCTATTTAAATTTAAATCTTGTGGCTCTAAAGGTTTTCTATAAAAAATCTTTTATAAAAAATCGTGTAGCTATCAAGGTTGCCTATAGAAAATCTTGTGGATCTCAAAGTTTTTAAAAGAAAAGCTATTGACTTTCAACGTCTAGTGGCTTCCAAGGTATTCTATAGAAAATCTTGTAGCTCTCGCGATTTTCTATAAAAAATCTAGCAGCTCTCAAGGTTTTCTATAGAAAATCTTGTGATTCTTAAAGTTTTTAAAAGAAAAGCTATTAACTTTCAACGTCTAGTGGCTTCCAAGGTATTCTATAAAAAATCTTGTAGCTCTCGCGGTTTTCTATAAAAAATCTAGCAGCTCTCAATGTTTTCTGTAGAAAATCTTGTGATTCTCAAAGTTTTTAAAAGAAAAGCTATTAACTTTCAACGTCTAGTGGCTTCCAAGGTATTCTATAGAAAATCTTGAAGCTCTCGCGGTTTTCTATAAAAAATCTAACAGCTCTCAAGGTTTTCTATAGAAAATATTGTGGCTTCCAAAATTTACTATAGAAAATCTTGTGACTTTCAAAATTGTCTATAGAAAAGCTAGTGACTCTCACAATGTTCTAAAGAAAATCTTTTCGCTCTCAATGATTTTAAAAGAAACTCTTGTGGCTCTCAAATTTTTTTAAAGCAAATCATGTGGCTCTCAAAGTTTCTTTAGTAAATTTTGTTGTTTTCAAGTTTTTTTTTATTAAACATTTTATGGCTCTTAAGTTTTCCTATAAAAAAAAAACCTTTTGACCTTTTTAAAGTTTTTTGGCTCCCAAGATTTCCTTAAATTATTCTATATAAGACTTTTGGAAAAAGGTTAGTTTCTTTGTTTCATTAAAGTTTTTTTTATTAAAAAAGTTTTTTTTTAATGAAATAAAAATTAAGAAAGAGCAATATGTTCTTTATTTTCTTAACAAGTTAAGGTAAGATGTATGTATATTTGTTTTACAAACATTTCAATATGCATCACTTCTAATTGACAGCAATGACAACAATTGTTGCTGAACAAAAAATAATTCGTTGCAGGAAAATTGCTCTTGAATTTTACATTATTGTAAGTCTTTTGTTAAACATTTTTATTGATTTCTTTTTTTGTTCTAATTTATTACTAACCAATAAAATACCGTATAGAGGCGTTATAAAGTTGTAATACATATAAGAATATGCGTGCGTCAAGTTTGACTAAAAGGCAGTTTGTACAAGATATTTATTGAATCTGGCGCAATTCGAGCTGCGCGGGTGATCAATAGAGAAAATATAAAAATATTATTTATTTATTCACCATATATTTTTTTTTTTATTTTAAAACTTTATTAATAAAAGCCGGCATTACAAGACAAAATGAAATGAAATTTTATTTCATTACCTTTTTCCGTGTTAGATAAACTAAGCGAGCGAGTTCAATTAAAAAAGATTTCCATTTATAGTCGTCAGGTTTTATAGAGATTAAAGTCACCGGCAATTTCAACTGTTCATTTGTTTATAACTTTTAGATTTTTTGCAATAATTGTGTTTTTGATTGCGAATTACGAGAAGAATTAAATTAACATATGTCGCATTTACGTGTTAGAGAAAAAAATTAACACACACATTAATAGCTTAAGCTTAAAACTGTTGTAAATGGCAATGATTTACTATACTTAAATTTTCCTTTTGAAGAAATTTCCAAGAAATTAGTTTCCAAAACAACAGACGCAAAACAAATCAATTTTTTTTTTTAAATGGTATTAACATCAAAATGAATCAAATTATATGACTAATCTGATTTTGATTTGTTTTTAATAGTGGTTTTAATTATAATTACATCAATAAGCGAATATGGGGACTTAATATGGGAAAAAGATAAATGAACATAAACTGCCAGTGACAAAAGTGTTCAATATTGAAAAAATATATGCAGTTGAATTTTACCTTTGAAAGACAATAGTACCTTGAAAGCGATTTTGATTTTTGCAAACCAGTAATTTAAATATGGCAATTTTTTTTTAATTATCTTTGAGTTTCGAAAGAAAATGATGTGGCTATAACAGTTCTGTATAGAATATCTAGTGGCTCTCACTATTTTCTATAGAATATCTAGTGGCTCTCACTCTTTTTCATAGAAAATCTAGTTGCTCTCAATATTTTCCATAGCAAATCTTGTGGCTCCCACTATTTCCTATAGAAAATGTTGTGGCTCTCACTATTTTCTGTAACAAATTTAAAGTCTCCCACTATTTTCCATAGCAAATCTTGTAGCTCCCACATATTTCTATAGAAAATCTCGTGGCGCCCACTATTTTCTATAGAAAATCTTGTGGCTTCCACTATTTTCTGTAGAAAATCTTGTGGCTTCCACTATTTTCTATAGAAAATCTTGTGGCTTCCACTATTTTCTGTAGAAAATAAAGCGGCTCCCACTATTTTCTATGGAAAATTTGTTGCTCGCACTATATTTTATAGAAAATCATGTGGCTCCAACTTAATTCTATATAAAATTTGGTGGCTCCCACTATTTTCTGTAGAAAATCTATGGAAAATGGTGGGGCTTCCACTATTTTCTATGGGATTTTCTATAGAAAATATTGTGGGTGCCACTATTTCTATAGAAAATCGGGTAGCTCCCACAATTTGCTAAAGAAAACCTAGTAGCTTTCACTATTTTCTATAGAAAATCTTGTAGCTCTCACAATTTGCTAATGAAAATCTTGTGGCTCCCACTATTTTCTATTCCACATGTTTTTACTTCCACAATCTACTATAGAAAATCTTGTTGCTCCCACTATTTTCTGCACCCAATCTTGAGGCTCCCACTATTTTCTATTCCACATGTTTTTACTTCCACAATCTACTATAGAAATCTTGTTGCTCCCACTATTTTCTGCACCTAATCTTGAGGCTCCCACTATTCTCTATAGCAAATCTTGTGGCTTCCACTTTATTCTAAGGAAAATCTTGTGGTTCTTACTATTTTCTGTTGAACATCTTGTGGCTCCCTCTATTTTCTTCAGAAAATCCTTTGGCATCCACTATTTTCTATAGTAAGTCCTGTGTCTCCCACTATTTTTTTTTTTTATAGAAATCCTATTGTCTTTCACTTTTTTCTATAGGAAATCTTGTGGCTCCAACTATTTTCAGAGGAAATTCTTGTGGTTCCCACTGTGTTGTATTTCAAATTTTGCGGCTCGCACTATGTTCTTTAGAAAATGTTTTGGTTTTTAATATTTTCTATAGAAAATCTTGTGGCTCTTACTATTTTCTATAGAAAATCTAGTGGCTCTCACTATTTTCTATAGAGAATCTCTTGGCATTTACGATTTTTTTTGTTTAGAAAATCTTGTGCCTCACACTTTTTGAAAAACTTTTGTTTCTCATAGTGTGTTACAGGAAATCTTATGGGCCTTCTAAAGAAAAACGGCTGACTCCATGGTTACCTATAAAAAGAACGTCCTGGCTGTAATAGTTTTTCGTAGACTAATCGTTTTCTAAAGAAATTCAAAAAATATTTTAGCTCTCATTGTTTTCGACAGAAATTTGTGTGGCCCTCACGGTTGCCTATAGAAAAACTTCGGGCTGCCGTAGTTTTTGGTAGAAAATCTTGCGGGCTCTTATGGTTTTCTATAGCAACCTACAAAATATGGCTCATTGGTTTTCAAAAGTAATGAGAGAAATTCTAGTTCTCATAGTTTTTCGTAGAAAATCTAAGGCTCTCATATTTTTGTGCGGAAAAACATAGTGCTCTAATTGTTAATGGAAGAACTTCTGGCTTACATAGTTTTCCATTGTTAAGTAGGAGAAAAATTGTTGGCTCTTATGGCTGGCTTTCTACATAAATATCTTTAGAATTTCATAGTTTTCTTAAAAAAAAAAAAAAAAAAAAAAAAAAAAAAAAAAAAAAAAAAACAAAAAACAACTAGTGGTCTTAACGGTTTTCTAAAGAAAAACTTTTTGCTCTTAACGCCCCCTATAGAAAAACATTTCACTTTCAAGGATTTTCTATGAAATCTTGTGGCTCTAATGGTTTTCTATCTCAAATCTTTGTCTATCGCTGATGTCCAAGTTTTTGTTTAAAAAATCCACTGACTTTAAAATTTGTCAAACAAAATATATCTAATTTTACCATGTCAAAACTAGACTTTTCTTTTGAAAATGTTATTATTTTAATTTTATAATGCATTTTCCATTTTCCTTTGAGATTTATCCCAAGATAAACTAACACTTAATTTTGCCTATATTTTTACTAATAAACCCTAAACATCACAACTATAAATCATTTTAGAAATAAACTAAACAAATGCAACAACAGTACGAACTATTTGAACATTAAATTGCCCAAAATTATTACACAGATTGTTGGTTGTTAGTCTTGTTTGCTATTACTGCCATATTCGTTGCTATTGAAGTTGCAAGAGAAAAAAAATGCTGAAAACAAAATGCGGTCAATTCAGTTTTCAAATTTTCTTTTTTACAAAAATCAAAATTTATTTATCTAAAACTTAAGTTGCCTCATAAATATTCGAAATTAAGGAAATTGTTACTTTGGTTTTACAGTTGTAAAAGTTGTTGTTGTTGATTTTTGTCTATGAAACCAATCCATAACACATCTTTCGGAGATGGAAGTCTGTCTGGCCGTATGGTTTGTGTGTGTGTGTGTGTGTGTGTGTGTGTGTGTGTGTGTAAGTAGTCTCTAATCGAGAAGGAAAAATAGTGTTTTTGATTAAACAAAAACTTATTTTTCTGTTGTTAATATTTCTGTGCCTTCTGTCCGGCCGTTTTCATTTCTGCTGCTTTCAACAATTCACACACAACACAGCAACGAGCAACTTAACGATAAATGATTTCTCATGTTGCATTACGATAAACAGATACCGAAACATTTGCAAAATGTTTTTTTTTTTTAATATTTGTGGAGAAACCCACTAAATTTTGCAATTTTCTTTATTTTTGTTTAAAAAATAAAAATAGTTTTATATTTAAGAAAAAATGTTTTAAAAAGTCTGTCTGTAGTTGGGATGATTTTCCTAAAGCAGCTTGTAAATTCAAAAACATTTACTTATTTTTGCAATAAAATGCTTCAGCAAAGGTGTTTAGATCTCTTAAGATTTTCAATTTTCTGCCCAAAAGTAGTAAAACAAATCAAAATTGTTTATTTATGCTGAACGCAAATATTTTAAATTTCTTTTAGAGTTTCTGGTGAAAGAGCAAAAAACGTTTGAACAATTTGTTTAAAGTTTATACAAACAATTTATAATTGAATTAAGCCTGTGGGCTAAATGTAAATTTTTTTTAATTTAGAAAAAAATCTTTATATTGACAATTTTTTTTAATTTAGTATCTTAAAAAAAATAATTCGTTTTCGTGTCAATATCCGAGATGAAAAAAAAAAATAATACTAGCGCTTAAAATCTGACCGATAAGATATACCCAGTGCTTTGTGTAAAGAAAATGTAAAGGCTCTCAAAGATTTGTAAATAGTAGGCTATTCATTCGGTTAACCGATTAATGACTACCCGATTAACTGATCGGTTAATTTCAAATTGGCTTTTTTCGATTAACGATTAAACCGGTTAATTTCAGTCGATTAACCGATGTAATAAAATTTTTAATTTTTTGTAGTATTATAACATATTTTTTTTTTGTTTTTATTTATTTGTTTCGTCTCATATACAAAAGGTATGTTTTTAGAAAATATTTTTTCTTACAAACGAAGGTGTTCTGTGATCTTCATTTCAACCCATTTGCCGCCGAACGATTTCAATTTTCAATCAATAGGAATGTGGAAAAAAATGGGTTAAATGTTTGATTGCCAACACCTTTTTCTTGTTTCACGTACTTTTTATATGTATGTGTTTAGTTATTTGTTTCTTCTTATACCTTCTCATATCAGTCTTTTAACAAAATTAACTGAAACAATTAAAAGTGTTAAACATTTTTAAAAATTAAAACGGGACTCTAAGGGCTAAATGGAATATTTTGTATGTGTAGAGAAATTCTTAAAAAGGTCTGCGAAATTAGATATTCATCTACGATAAGTGAAAGAATTTTTTTGTAAGTCAAGTTTTGTCAAAACAAAAGAAAAGAATCGCTTGACTCCTAAACATTTAAACCAAATTTACTTTTATAAAAGATTATTTTATAAGATCTCTTTTAGCTATTGAAATAACTAATAAAATTATCTCAGTCTATTTTTTTATAAATAAATATTTTGGGGTTCACAAGGTAGTCATAAAGTTGTAAAGTCTTATGTCTTTAAATAATTACTAGAAATATATATCGAAGGATTAATATGCAAACCGGCTAAATCCACTTTTTATGTAAATTGAGATTTTGATGCCGTGTGGTAGAGAAAGATACGCCTCGTCGACCAGCATTTAGTTTTTTTTTCTATTTAAGTCTTGAAGTGTGTAAAACTAATTGTATTTTAAATTTTCTATCAAGCTGCAAATAGAAAAAATAAAAAGTTTTTTGTCTCCAATGTAAAATGTGTTTAAAGGAAGTTAGCAGGTTTGCATATTAAGCCGACGATATGACTGTTGTGGGCTATCGCTTATAATTTATATTTCTACTGTGCAATTATGACGAATCAATGACCACAGCATTAAAATTTTTATTTTGTTTTAAACACAACAATATTTATTTTAAGCAATTGTAAAATATTATTTAGGACATTATGACAATATGACTTGATATCACATCTTGTGAATCCCCCAATTATGTATTAATTGAAAAATGCATATTACATATTTATGAATTGTTTTTTTGTTTGCTCGTTTTAGTTCAAGAATTTTAATGTTTGGTATGTTATTGTTTTTTTTACTAATAAACTCCAAATAATAAATAATTAATGCATTTCTATATTTTGAAATTACTTAATTTATGGAAAAAACTTTATTAATCGGTTAACCGATCAAAAACAAAATTAACCGATTATTGACCGAATAAACCAAACCCTCGATTAATTAATCGAGCGATTAACCGATTAAAGCAAAATGTCGATTTAATGAATACCCTAGTAAATAGTGCATATGAATGAATATGCATATTATGTCTCTAACAGTTTCCCATTAAAAGTGTTGTGGTTCTTTAATTTTTGATAGAAAGTCTTCTGACTCCCTTTGATTTTTGTAGAAAATGTTGTGTCTCTAACAGGCTTTTATAAAAAGTCGCATAATTTTCTGTAGAAAATCTTGTGGCTCGCAAGGTTATCTATAGATTTGCTTGTGGCAAATCCCTAACTTAACGATTTTCTTGTGGTGGTATTTGCACTGGTTTTTACTATAAATCTTTGGCTTTCACTGTTTCCTTTTGAAAATTTTGATGCTCCTAAGGTTTTCTATAGAAAAATCTTGTGGCTCCCAAGGGTTTCTTAAGCAAATCTTGTGGTTGTCACTGATTTTGAGTACAATTCTTTTGCCTCTCATACTATTCTATAGAAAATCTTATTGCTCCCAAAATTTTTCTATAGCAAATCCAATGTTATCTATAGAAAATCTTGTGACTTCTAAGGTTTTGTATAGAAACTCTTATGGCACGCAAGGTTTTCTTTAGAAAATCTTGTGGCTCTCATGGTTTTCTATAAAATTCTTGCGGCTTTCAAGGTTATCCATTGATATGATTGTGGCTCCCAAAAGTTTTCAAAAGAATATTTTGAGTTATATGGTTTTCATGTGGCTTTGAAGGTTTTATTTAGCAAATCTTGTATTTTTCACTGGTATTTACTACAAATGTTTTGGCTCTCACTGTTTTCTTTTGAAATTTTTAAGTCTTGAGGTTTTCCATAGAAAAATCTTGAGGCTCCTTAGGTTTTCTTAAGAAAAATATTTGGGCTTCCAAAGTTTTCTTTAGCAAATCTTGTGGTTTGCACTGATTTTTAATGGAAACCCTTTAGCTATCACACTTTTCTATAGAAAATCTGGTTGCTCCCAAAGCAAATCTTGTGGCTACCAATGTTAATCTATAGAAAATTTTGTGGCTTCTAAAGGTTTTGTAGAGAAACTCTTATGGCACCCAGTGTTTATTTTTTAGAAAGCCGTGAGGCTCTCAATGTTTTCTATATTATATAAAATCTTGTGAACCCTAAGGCTTCCTACAAAAAATCTTGTGGCTAACAAGGTTTTTTTAATAGCTAACCTTGGAGTTCTAAAGGATATTTGCTAAAAATCTTTTGCCTTTCACAGTTTTGTATAGAACATATTTTGGCTACCAAGGGTTCCTATAGAAAACCCTAAGGCCACCAATGTTTTCTACATAAAGTTTGAAATTCCTAAGGACTTCTATAGAAAATCTTGTGTCTCCTAAGGTTTCCTGCGGAAAATCTTGTGGCTCCCAAAATGTTCTATGTTAAATCTTTTGTGGCTCTTAAGGCTTTAAAAAGCAAATGCAGGGCTCATGGATTTTACAAAAAAAGTTTTAGCTTTTGCACTTTTCTATAAAAAAACTTGTGGCTCTCAAATTATTCATATCATTGTTAAATTCATAACCAAAATTACAGTTCAATGTCCCTTTCTCTAGCGTACTTGATTGAAAAACGATTTTTCCTTAGCCTTTTGTTTTGTGTTCGTTCAATTTGTCATATATTTTTTAAGATTGTAAATAGTACACTATTGTTAAAATAAAAGAATAAATATTCCTTTTGACAGTTTTGGCACAATGTATAATTTGTGTGTCAGTAAAACAAGTAATCCACTATCCAGGACTCTACTTCCCCTTTAGCAGTCGGTTAGAAATTTGTTTGGTGTCTAAAATAATTTGTGTAACAAAAACCTAAAAACCTCAAATGTATAAAATAAAGACATAAATTATAAATGAAAGGCTAAATTTATAAGGAAGAGGAAAGAAATATTAGGGAATAGATAAATAACAGCAATTTAAATAAAAGTTTATTTACAAACTTAATAAATAAGTATTGTGATCATTATGGCTAAATTGGATCATGAAAAATTTAAATCTCTACTTAATTTTTCTTTTAAGAAAATCATTTTTTAACTATTTTTTTAATACAAATTTTAAATATTTTTCATTATTAATTTCCATTTAGTAGAGGGCTCTTATAAATTTCCGTTTGACTTTTTGTTTCAATTGAATTTAAATCCCAGACATTTTTATTAAAACATTTCAATTTGTCTTAATAATAAAATAAATGTTTAATAAATAAAATAAAACTTTGTCATATTTGTTTACAAAATAGCAACAATAAAATAGTTGTTGCAATTAAAACACGTTGTTAATAAAAATATTTGAACAAACTGCATACAAATCTGGGATTGTTGGTATTTACTGTGTAATAAAAATCACAGTGTATTATTTATTTTAATTAAAACCAAAAAAAAAAAAAAAAATATAGTTCCAAGTGTATTTATTTACATAATGTCTATATCACGTAGAAAACACTTGAGCTTAGATTTTCACATGATTGTAGTTAATATAAGTTGCTTGATATTAAAATTAGCTTTAAAGTGGGTTGTAAGCGAACTAAGCGGGCACTACATGGAATAGACTAAAGGTTTTTTATGGAAACTCTTCAAGCATCTTAATTTCTTTGCATATAAAACTTAAGTCTACAAAAGATTTTTATTCAAAACCTTATGTTCAAAAGAAAAAATAAATGTATACTAACATTTCTTCAAATAAATCTTACAACTGCCGTTTCTATTGGAATATGTTAATGCTACTAAGATTTTTATGTAAAATGCTACAGCTACCAAAGATTTTTGATTGAAAGCTAATGGCTATCCATGCTTTCTAAAAATAAAGTTTTCCAAAGTTTTCTATTGAAAAACTTACAGCTATTACAATTTTTTCTTTTTAGAAATTAAAAGACTGGCGTTAACAATGGTTTTTTGTTTTAAATCCCGCGGCTATTGAGGTTTTCTTCAATATGTCATATGGCTTGGCAGGTTTTCCTTAGAAATGAATGCGTCTACTGGAGTTTTTCTTTGAAAATTACGCGTTACCAAGGTTTTCTAAGAGTTTTGTAAAGAAAATCTTATGCCGTTAATAAAAAATTATACGGCTACCAAGGTTGTCTTTAAAAGTTCTTACGATTAACAAGAGCTTTAACAAGAGTTTCTAAGAAGGGTTTCTATAGAAAATCTTTTGACAACCAACGATTTTTATTCAAAATATTATTAGTTTTTCGCTACGTCAAAATTTTTAAGGAAATTTTACACCTACAAAGGGATATTTTTGTAAAATTCTACGGCTACCGTTGTTGTTAAAAAAAATTACGGTTATTAGCGGTATCTTTAGAAAATATTGCGGCTACCGAGCTATATTTTTAAAAATTCCGCTGTTTCCGAGGTTTTATTAAGGATTTTCTTCAGAAAATCTTAAACATCTTTAAAAACAATCATCTGCTATTGGCGCTTTCTTAAGAAAATCATATAGCTACCAAAGGTTTCAAAGTTTGTTATTAAAAAAAAACATTCTTCTACAAATTTTTTCTTAAAAAAATCTAAAAGCTACAAACTGATTTTTTTTTAAATGGGCCGGCTACGAAAAAGCTTTTTAGAAAATCTTACAGCCACCATGGGTTACCTTAATAAATCTTATTGCTACCAGGATTCTTTTAAAGAAACCTTGCGGCTACTAACATTTTTAATAAAAAATAATAATTCGATTTTCAAGGTTTTCCTTAAAAAAATTGGCAATCTCAAAGTATTAATACACTGTTTTGTAATTTTTCAAAGACAAACCTCCTATTCCAACTTAACATACCTTCCATTTCACTCTCCGTAGAAGGCAGGGTAATAAAAAATAACTAAACCTTAAATAAACAAAAAGCTATAAAATCTAGGGGTTAAATGATTATTGCCACTTATTATTAGTTACAACACTAAGCATTAGGAATAATAAATAATGTGATCGTAAGTAGTTAGAGAGCTATCAAGTGAATGAGCGATTAATATGCAAATAAAGAGTAGTAAGTACTACACACAGCTCAAAAAAGATCTTTCGAAATCCAACGGTCATACACATACAAATTTTCGCAATCAGCTTTAACTATTTTGATGGCTTTAATAATGTCAGTCGTTGCTTTGCGGCTGCACTGCACAACTGTAAAATGCACTTAAACATGTAACTGACTACTTTTCGTACTCGTGTTTTAGATTTTATTGCTTAAAAAAAACCAAATGTTAATGTTAAGTTTATATTGCTTTTTCAATTTTTTTCTGCCGTACAATTGCTTGTATTCAAAATTTGTTTATTAACATTTCGCAGCAATATTTTCGGGCGCTCCCACCCAGTGTGTGAATTTTTTTTATCGCAGCATAATCAAGACTTGACTACCAGTGATTTTGTGCTTTTTAAGAGCCAGAAGTCAATGGTAGTTAAATACTGTAAGATAAATCTGTTAATATCAGCAGCTTTAAGAAGTTAAACTTTTAAATGATATGTATGTTAAACCATATTGCCGAATATTTTTTTAGCAAAATAGTTAGCTATATTCGGTAATAATATGTTTTTAATTTTGAAAACTTTTGTATTTTTTATTTAAGAAACTTCCGTAGTACTTAACGAATTCGTTTTAACTTTATTTAGATTTTTATGTGCAAATCCTCTTTTTTCCTTTTGGAGTTGTTACTAGTAATATTTTAAAACTTACGCAATATCTTTTACTCCAATGCTACTGTTTCTAGGTAACATTTAGCATTTGTTCAAAAAAAAATAACAATACCAGTTCTATTTGGCTTGCTTTGCCTAAAGTCAAAGAGCAAAACATGGTTTTCATGTGTGCGATGTTAACAATTTTATTGTTATTTTAATAAAATAAAGAACAAAACAAAATAAACTACGAAAAAAAAAAAAAAATGGTTAGATAGAGAAAGAGGAGAAACAAAAAATTAATTTCAAAACCAATAAAACGAAGAAAACATTTTTAATAAAGCTTCAACGTTATGAATTTTTAAGGGTCATCACAGGTTTCCATCAAAAAAGTTGAGGCTCTCAGGAATTTCTATCAAAAAATCCTGTCGCCTTCATGAAATGCTATAGAAAATCTTGCGGCTCTTATTAATTTCTTTAAAAAATTAATTTGTCTATAGAAAATTTTGTGGCTTCCATGGTTTTCTAAAGAAAATATCGTAAATCAAGGTTTCCTAAAGAAAGTCCTGTGGCTCTCAAGGTTTTCTATAGAAAGTCTAGTGGCTACCAAGGGATTCTATAAAAAAACTTGTGGCTACCAATTTTTCTACTTAAAATCTTTGGCTACCAATGTTTTTTGTATAACTTTTGAGCTACTTAGATTTTCTATAGAAAAACTTGTAACTATCACACTTTTTCAATGGTTTTCTACAGAAAATTTCGAAAATCCCGTTGTTTTCTATATAAAATCTTGTGCTCCCAAGGTTTCCTAGAAAAAATTTTATGACTCTCAAGGTTTTCTATTGAACGTCTAGTGGCTACCAAGGGATTCTATAAAAAATTTTGCGAAAACCAATTTTTCTAGCTTGTATTCTTGTAGCTTCCATAGTTTATTTTATAGAAAATCATGTGCTTCCCAAGGATTCATTAAGAGGAAATCTTTGGCTACCAAGGTTTTATATAGTAAAAATTTGGCTACCAAGGTTTTCTATACAAAATCTTCTGAATACCAAGTTATTTTAGAGAAAACCTTAGCTACTAGGGTTTTTAATAAAAAATGTTTTGGTTACTAAGATTTTTATAGGATTATATAGAGAATATTGTGGCTCTCATGGTTTTTTGTAAAAAATATTGTGGCACAGACGGGTTTCTATGGAAAATCTTGTGGCTGCAAAGTTTTCTATAGAAAATCTATTGGCTACCTAGGATTTTTCGTAAAAAAAACTTTTTGGCTCCCTAAGTTTTTATAATTTATGGCTTAAATCTATATTTAAGTTTAAACGCGTTACATGTTTTAGTGTAAAGTTTATTAATTATTCATATTTTAAGAACCTTAACAAAAATAAATTTACAACCCAACATGGCAAAATATATTTATTAGTAATTAAAGTCATAAGTAAATAAAAAAAACAACAACTAAAAACCCATTAATAGTCTATTTAACAAAAAATATTGGTCATTAAAAACCGTTAAGTTTAGCCATAAACACCTACAAATATTGTACGCTTTTTCTACTAATTGCCCATAAATACCAGGGTAAAGTTTTATATTTAATTTTTTGCTATTTTAAGCCAACATAATATGGATCAAAGCAAAAATGTTTTATTTTTTTTATATATTGAACAACTTAAACACATCCAAAGAAAATTTAAATGAAATAAAACTTAAGTACATAATACATTATTGAATAATGCAAAAAGTATTTACGTTAATAAAACTTTTGCCGAAAGAATTTAGAATGTATTTTAATAAATTTTTACAATCAATTAACAAATGCCGACAATTTGCATGTATTTATAGTCTTAAAATATGCCAGCAATATTCATTTATTGTTTATTATATGAGCTTTAATGGTAATTTCTTATATTTTTTTTTTTTATTAATTCTAAAAAAAAAAAAAATATATTAAAAAGGTCATAAACGATTTAAGTGGAGGGGATTCCACTGTGTTGTCTTTCTAACTCCCACATTGTGTGGTAATCTTGGAAGAAAATATATTACAATGAAAATATTTTTTCTTAATGAAATAAAAACTGATAAGAAATGCTTAAACATTTCTTGTGATTTTTAAGCCAGTTAAATTTAATTTTTTTCCTTTTTCAATAAAGTCTTGAAGTTACTAAGATTTTCTATTAAAATTCTATGTCTAGTCAAAGCTATCAAGAAAAAAATCTTGGCGCTTGGCAAGATTTTCAATAAAAGATATTTCTGTTACCAAAGATTTCTAACAGAAGATTTTGTGGCTACCAGGAATTTCTATAGAAAATCTTATGGCTACCAAGGGTTTATATAAAAAAATAAAGTGTTTACGAATTTGTATACAGAATATTTTTGCTAATGACTTTTAAATAGAAAATCTTCTGACTTTGCAGGTTTTCCATAGAAAATCTTGAGCTAGCAACCATTTGTATAGAGCAAATTGGTTACCAAGGTTTTCTTTAGAAAATGTTGAGGCTAACAAAGTTTTCTATAGAAAATCTTGTAACTTCCAGGGTTTTCTATAGAAAATCTTGTCTATTCATCATATTTATAGAAAATAATTGGTTACCAAGGTTTTCTATAGAAAATCTTGTGGCTACAAAGGTTTTCTATAGAAAAATATTGGGCTATAAACCATTTGTATAGAAAATAATTGCTACCCAAGGCTTTCTATAGAAAATGTTGGGGCAACTAGAGTTTTTTTCAGTTAATCATGTAGCTACCAAGGTTTTCTATAGAAAATCTAGGGCTATCGTATGTATAGAAAATCATTGGTTACCAAGGTTTTCTATAGTAAATCTTGTGGCTGCAAAGGTTTTCTATAACAAATCTTGGGCTATAAGCCATTCTTATAGAAAATAATTGCTTCCCAAGGTTTTCTATAGAAAATGTTGGGGCAACCAGAGTTTTCTTTAGTAAATCTTGTAGCTACCAAGGTTTTCTAAAGAAAATCTAGGGCTAACAATCGTATGTATAGAAAACCATTGGTAACCAAGGTTCTCTATAGAAAATGTTGTGGCTACCAAAGTTTTCTATACTAAATCTTGTGGCTACCAAGGTATATTAAAGAAAATATTGGGCCATCTATCATTTTTATAGAAAATCATTACTTACCAAGATTTTCTATAGAAATGATGCGTCTACCAATGTGCAAATCTTGTGGCTACCAGGGTTTTTTGCAGAAAATATTGCTGCTATCATTGGTGACCAAGGTTGTTTATAAAAATTATGTGCTTACAAATTTTTTCTACAGTTAATCTTGTGGCTACCAAAGTTTTCTACAGAAAATATTGCGGCTATCAACCATTTGTATATAAAATCTTGTGGCTACCAAGGTTTCTTATAGAAAATCTTGGGATATCAATCATTTGTATAGAAAATCATTGCTACCATAATGTTATATAGTAAATCTAGTGGCTACCAAGGTTTTCTTTAGAAAATATTGCAGCTGTTATTGGCTACCAAGGTTTTCTATAATAAATTATGTTGCTTCCAAAGTTTTCTATAGTAAATTTAGTGGCTACCTAGGTTTTTTAAAGAAAATCTATAGAAAATGTCTCTTATGCTTTTTAAAGAATCCTGTAGCTTTTGTGGTTTTTTTTATATAAGACCGTGAATTTCTCATGGTTTTTTGTTCAAAATTTTGCAGCTCTCGTGGCTTTGGATTAAAAATCTCTTAAAGTTTGCTATAGAAAATTTCCCAAACAGTTCACATTAATTATCGTATTTGATTTCTATTTTGACCATTAAAATAAATCATTTAGCTTAGACAAATAATTTAAGAATATTTAAATGGCAAAAAGTTTTTATTAAATGCAACTAATAACAGATCATTAACACAATTTTATTTCATAATAAAAAACTACAAACAAAACTTTTATAAATTTGCCAGCCATTAATAAAATTGTTTGCAAGACACGTTTATTAAGAGCATGGAGAGTTTTTTAAACAAACAAATAAAATACTCGAGTCAAATAAAATTGTTTATTTTTTCCATTAAGTTTCTTTATTTCAATAATTAAATAAAAACAAGGCACCTACTACAAGTTACAAACACTTATTTAAATATATAGTAAGATTTAATTGGAAAAAAACAAAACACAAAACCAATAATTTTTAAAGTTTGACATTTAAAATAAAAATTAAAAACAACCATTTAATTGCATATGTAAAATATCATGACCATTGCAAAATTAAGATAGAAAATTAAGCGCCATTAATCAAATGGGGTGGACTTAATAAATTTATTTTTTTTTTTTAATTTCATAATCGTTCAAATGCACTTTAGAACAAATCAGATGCAAAAAAAAAGAGATAAACAAGTGACATTTACAGGGCTAGAATGTAAATGAAATTGCAGTTGTCAACTATAAAGTGATTTAAGGGCCACACACGCGATTCTATGAGGTTTTTGTGTCTTGCTTTATCTTATGAATACCCTTATTGTTAAATAAGATAACAAGATAATGGAATACATAAATTTTAATACACAAATAAATTATATATAACAAGTCGCTTACATTAAAAGTTGATTTAAATAAGACCAAGTTTTATTTTCACTTATATAATGTAAGAACTTTGATAAGTTTATTACTTTACGGTGTAATAGGTTGCCAAATCTGGCAACTTTGTATGATTTGGCTATCAAAATCTTAAGATTTGAATGCCAATATTGGGCTGACTATTGCAGATCTCGACATTTGGGCATACAGAAGACACCTTCTTACTTTTCTTATTAGCTGCGAATCCCGTAGTGCTAGATTCATTGTTTTTTCCGCTGGCAGAGTTTTTTTTTTAAGAAATTGTTAAGTTTTATTGTTTTCCTTTTTGTGTTTATAAAAGTGCATATTCACCTTGCTAAATTTATAATATTTCCATAAATTATTTTTTACAATTTGCTTTGTAATCTTAATTTACCATAAATAATTATCCTAATTTTTGTAGGCAGTTGTTATTAAATGTGATCTTATTCAGCAAGCTACATAAAAAAGTGTTTAATAAAATTAATATACTTAATTTGAATATCTTACATATTTTGCTTTATATTTATAACTTAGCTGCCCAAATTTAACGTGTTTACACAAAAATTTCTTGAATTCTTTAAAAAAAATGTATTTGCTATTTTGCAACAAAAGTTTAACAATTTCATTATTTTTCAAACATAATTTGCTTGAAAACCCATATTTAGCTGAATTAGTTTATTTTCAGTAAAATTTGTAGAACCTAATTTTTTCTTTTATAATTCGCTTGGAAATTGTTATTCAGCTAGCTAAATCTGTAATTTTTATTATAATGTATAAAAACTTTGTTTTTTTTTTTAAATTGCTTCAAAATCTTTTTTTCGAGAGCTTGATTTGTTGATTGTTTAAAAAAAATTATACAAATTAAGTATTTTTTTATGAAAATTGCTTAAAAAATTCTTATTTAGCCAGCTGAATTTGTTAAATTCAAACAAAATGTTTACAACTTTTATTGTACTTTTTATAATGTTCTTTTAATTTCCTATTCAGCTGGCTGAATTGTAAGATTTTTATAAAAGATTTTTAAATTTTATTCTTTTGTTTTGTAATCAGCGTTAGATACAGATTTTAGCTCGCAAGTTTTATTTTTTTTTTTGTAAAAATATTATGCAATATGTATTTAAGTTTATTTAATAACTGGGTAGTTAAATGATATTTATTGAAACAATTTACAAAGTTTTTTATAAGTTAAATTTTCACACTTTGTTTTATTACGAGTATTTGCTCTAAATTTTTAATTTGTTAAAGGTGTTATGATACTTGCTATTTTTTGTATTTTTTCTATATTGGAGAATAGTCCAAATATATTTGCATAGGAAAACTGGCTAAGTGTGAAGAGTATGATTATATCATAAAAAATCTTGAAATGTCAAACAAATATACGTGTGTTATCGATAAATAATCTTAGACTGTCAAAAAAAATATAAAAATTTTTAACTTAAAATTGACATTTCCAAATTAAATGTTAGCACTGTTGCCATTTTTTTTAGTTTTTGATCGAAAGTAGCGGTTTTTAACTTCTTTTTGCGATTTTTAGCTCTTTTTGACCGGTTTTTGTGGGAACAAAAAGTGGGCAATATTGTTTGTTTTGTTTACATTTTATTTTGGTTTCACAAACAATTTTTTTAAATACAACAAAATTTAATGCAAATAATGAAAAATATTACGAATTACATCGGGGTATATTCTTTAATTGAAAATTTATGATTTAGAATCCCATATGAAGGGCACCTGCTTCATTTCATTTATCAAAAACAAAATATTTTCATCTGCCCAAGCTTTTACTATTTTTTTTTTTTTTTTTTTTGTTTTAGTCAAAGAAAAAATATACATGAGAAATGTCAATCAGAAAAAAGGGTTTGTTTACATATTGTATTTCTTGTTCTTTCTCGCATTTGTTGTTTCATTCAGTCAATCCTAAAAAAATCCAATACAAAAAATAGCAAGTATCATAAGGGCTTAAGCCTCTAACTAAATTTTTAAATTACACAAATTTAACTAGAATTTTGTTAAGCTTGCATCATAAATGATTAATTAACTAAACCAAAACCTCACCTTTAAGAGTTTAAAGCAGAGCTGGACAACTCACATAAAATGATATATGTATGTATAAGATTTTATGTCGAAATCTTCAGAATTTTGTTAGTGCTTTAAAGACATAAAATCAAAGCAACAACTTAGAAAAAAACTAGTTAATGTTTGTGTTTGCTAAAAACAGAGGGTGCCTACAAATGTGCCCATCACTGGTTTAAAACAACAACCACAACAGGCCAATCCCCTGTTTTTAGTTTTAAGTATTTTCCGTAATAACAGCAGTTAAGTCTCTTTTTGATTTGGTTAGAATAATGGTTGCTAGTGTTGGCTTCAATCATGTTAATTTGTTTTAATTACTTATTTAAATTTACACAACTTTTCCTTGACTTCTTGCAAATTAAAACAGCAGAAAAAACAACGACATGGTTTTTTTGCCACTGTTATGGTTCGGCTTTTATTTTTTCATGTGTAAATTACTTACAAAATATTCTTGTTCTTCTGTTTTATTCATTTCATGTCTCTTGGCGTATTTAAATTCATTGGTTTTTAATCAATTATACTTTTTTAAATTGAAAGTATCTCCTTCCCCTCATTTTTAACCAACCCCGTGCTAAAATGTTGTCGTATTTAAAAATATTTCTTAGTCTTGTTGTGTCTAGGAGGAACAAGACATTCATTTAGTTTGTTTAATTCAAATAATAAACAACAACAATGACAACTATAATCAAGATCTTTTGATGTTTCACCGCTAATATTGTAATAACAACAAACAACAACAAAAATATTGTACACAAAATAATACAAACGTGTAGAATGGAGAAGTAGTACATGTAAATTTCATGTCAAGTAGTCGTATTATACCCATAGTGTTGCTTGTTCTCTAGTTGTTGTTGTTGTAGGTTGTTTGTTTTTATTATGTATTTTTCCATCGTGTATATAGAATTTTGCATGTAAATACATCCATATGATGTTTTTACTCAATTCTTTATATGCACATTTTGCATACAAAAATAAATGTATAATATTAAATAAATTGTTTACTTTTTAAAAAATAACAATATTTTTATCTTTTAAGCATTTTTCCACAGTTTCTTCTGCTCTACGTAAAGAAAAAAAAAACTAGAAGTTTTTTTTGCCAATCCACTATTTTTTTCTGTTTACTTATGTTTTTTATCATTAACAGCAATGAACTGGTACATTTTGTATAGCATCAAATACAGTAAAATAATATTTGGGGCAAAATGTTACCGACTAAGGGCAAAAATATTTATGTTTTACATACAACAAAATTTAAACAAAAGTTTAAATTCAGCTAGCTGAATACAATTAAATTGTGTTATTCTTTTAGAAATTCGTTGTGTTCATAAAATATTAAAGTTACTAAGACTTAGCTAGCTGAATAGAACTAATTTAAGTCAAAAATACGAAAAAAACCAATTATACATTAGAAAGCATTTTATTTAAAATGTATTAAAAAAATTTTAAATATAACAAGCTTAGTAGGGAAAAATTTAATTTAGCTGAATAACATAAGACTGTATTTAATTGAAAAATAAAAATTAATTTTGTTTGCATTTTATTTGAATTCAGCTAGTTAATTTTATAATATTACTTGAATTCAGCTAGCTGAATGCCATCTGAACATGTAAATCTAATTCTAATATAATAATTAAAAAATTTCTTTTATATTTTATTAAAATAATTTAATTAAATAATTTAAACTTTGCTAGGATTAATTACTTTGTTAAAAAAAATGTTATTTAAAACTACATAGTTTCTTTCTTTCTCGTAGATTTTATAAAATTACTTAACTTAGGCTAGCCGTATAACTCTAAATTATGTTCAATTCAAAAATAACCTAATTCAGCCGGCTGAACTATATGATAATTCAAAAATGAATTTATTTAATAAAAATCTTAAAATCAGCTACCTGAATTCCTATTTTAAAGCAAGTTTCAACAGAAAATTTAAAAAACTAAATAAATGTATTAGGAATTGATATAATCAGCTGGCTGAATAAAGATTTTAAAGCAAATTATTAAAGAAAATAATAAAGCATTAAATTTTAATTAAAGTCTACCTGCCTTATTCATAAAAAATTAAAATGGATTTGAAATATAGTTTAAGAAAAATTTTGTATGAAAATTTCAAAATTATTTTATTTTTTATGAATACGGCAGTACAAATCCAGCTATTAAAAAAAAAGTAAAAAAATTAAGCCAACTGAATAGCACTTTATAAAATAATTTTGGAAAGAAATTTTTTTATGAAATTTTATTTTAAACTTATTTAAGCATTTTTTAATTCAGCCAGCTTAATAAAGTTTTATAGAGGCTATTTGACAGTTCAGTATTCGATTCGATTTTACACCGTTTACATTAATCTTGGTTGCTTGTCTAAACTAGTCCATTTCGAGAAATAATTCGTTCAAAAAAAGTTTTTTTAGTCCCAAGATTGATTGTCACTTGCTGAATTTACATTTCTGACGTTTTTTTTATAACAATGTGCTCCCCTTTTGTCCCTTTTATTTAATGTGCTGTTACCCGGTTACATTACATTTTCTTAATTTACAATCGACACCTCCGCTGCCACCATTTGCTCGCGCTCTTCACAAACAGTTTCGCAAATAAAAGCCAAGCGATAAGAATAATTTTTCTTTTTACTAAGTTTTGCAAACACGTATAAGATTGTGTTGCTTTTTTGAATATTTTAAAACACTGATGATGATGATGTAGTTGGCGATGCTGGTGGTGGCGGTGGAGAGTAAGTATGTACTTCCTAGCAGCTTAATTTGGTTTTGTGCCTGGCTGATATGCAAATATCAATTTATGTTCATAGACCCACAATTTACGCCGCCAGTAACCGTAAGCCGCCGACAACAATTGGCGCGTAATTTATTCATTCTACTTGCAAAAACATACACAAATTAGTCGTAGTCGTCGTCTTTTCTTTATTTGCAGTTCATTGCAAATCGAGAGAAAAAAATTAACTGGATATAAAGAAACGTTTTCTTGATTTACTTGGGCTGATTCTGGTGTTCGGTGTTGTGTTCTCTAAAAAAATAGTGATAAACAAATTATTTATTTTTTGCTTCCTTTTTTTTTGCTTCTTTACGAGCTTGTCAAATCTGCCAGCCAAACAGACTAGACTGCCTGTGTTCCACACTTGAAGAAAATCAGCTAGTAAATTTATGTCATGACTTCTTTAGATAGTTTCCATATCCCGAAATTAAGGTTATTTTACAATTCTTTTTTTAATTTGATAAGAATTTGTCATTTAAATTCGGTTGAAAAAAAATATGTTTATTGTGGAGTATGAAAATTGTAGATGTCTTGTTGTTTATTTGAGATCAAATTATTTAAGTTATTTTAACAATTTTTAATATTATCTTTATTTAAAAGATTTTGAAAATAATAATTTTATTTTTTTTCTTTGCAGGTATGGTTTTAAAAATTTGCTTCATATCTTCCTCTATAATAAAATTATTGTAAGTTGGGTAAACAAAATGTAAGTTTATTAAAATTTAATTTAGGCTTCTATTAAAAAAAAATTTAAAATAACTCTCAAAAATCTGTAAGAATTCAAGAACTGGTGGTAAAAAGCATTGAACCAACCCGCACTTATTTAACTATCTCTAAACGCATAAAATTGGGCGTTTAAACTGCCAATACAGACCATATGACTTTGCCAACATTTATCGTAGTGCTGCCACATGTTATTTTTTAAACTACATTTAATACATATTACACGGATTTACAACTGTCGAGCTTAAACTTAATTAAATTAAAGTTAAAAGCTGGTTTAAAATCTGGTTTAGTTAAACTGAACCAGCATTTAAACATTCATTAGCCATTAGAGAGCTGTTTTACACTGTGCCAAATCGGTTTATTATATCATCAAGCCTCCTTACAAATGCCATTCCAGAATGGGGCTTTTGACACTTCTGTGGTTGCACGATAAAAAACTTTATTAATATTTTATATTTATAAAGATCGTTTTATATATAAAGTTTTTAAAATGTTCAAAATTTGTATTGAAAATAAACCAAGTCGGTTCAGTACACAAAGTTTGGTTATTACAATTTCAGTAAATTCTTTTTTCTATTACAAATAGTTTTTTATTTTTCAGTCTGAACCACTGTTTGTGTGCGTAAAACAGAAGGAGTTTATTTATGTTGGCAACTTGTAGACAATTGTACCACCGGAAATTGTAAAAAAGCGACTGCGAAAATCAATAAAAAAAAACACAAAAAATGATTTTAAATTTGAAAACAAGATTTTTTTTTTGTACTAAACTGAATTTTTGAATGGCCAACAGGGTTTAGAAGCGCAGCAGGTAATAAATATTTTACATTGAAACTTGTTTATAAAACCCAAAGCAGATTTAAGAAATGTCATTAAGATTAAATAAAATGAAGTGTTTGCAAGATTTAACAGCCAGATGACAATAAAACATTATGCATAGAATCTTTCATAAGCAAATAGATTTTTTAATAAAAAAATAATGTATACATTTTGGCAAATAGTTGTACGAAATTTAAAATTATATTAATTTAAAATTTTTCAGTTTTTTCTCGCGAATTAAAAATAAAAATTGTTAAGGTTAAAGATAAAGGCGCGTAGTTTTTGTTGCTGTTGCTGTAGCAGCAAGACATGAAGTTCAGTTGTTGCTGAGTTGACAATCCTTAGTCGTTGTTCGTTAAACTCCGAGTCGTTCCGGTGTGTAGAACCGATTGTCGTGGGAACGAAGTATGTAGCTATTAATGGGCAACGCTGTAAATGAATGTCTAGACTATTTATTATGACAACTCCTTTAGTTTTCTAATTGTTTTCGAGGTTTAAAAATTAATCTTGCTAAGGTTAAAAATCAAGATCTTAAAATTATACTTTTTAAGTCTTAAGATCAGGTTGTTAAATGATTGTCAACATTAAAATTTATGTTTTAGGCTAAGGAATAAGTTAAATACGGCAACTATACAATAATATTTAACAAATTTTTAGTAGTTTCCCAAGATTTGTAAATTATTTTTTTTTTTTTTGTTAATACTCATGATTAATGTGTATTTGCTTGAATATGGCAACTCCATAATAGAAGTTGGTTTAAAATGTAGTAAAGTAAAGAAAACTCTAAAATTTTTATCAACTCTAGAAACTTTTTAATAGTTTTCTAGTAAAACTATAAGGCGAATTAATACCGATTAATTTTTTTTTTTTTTTTTTTTTTTGTATGGAGTTTGACACTTAGAATACATACATATTAATGTATAACCACATAGAAAAAAATAGGAGCGGCCAGCAAAACTCTTCTGATGCGTCACATGCATGAATTCGCCTTAAACCAAACACAAATTTAATTAACAAGGATTCGTTTAAATGTGCTACATTCCCATTTCATACTATTGATAAACTGAAATTTATTGTTGAAGGGATAAGCTATTCCTATGCGCATTTCACTGATTATAAGCCACAGTTTTACTTGTAACAATATCAAAGCTTAAACAAAAACAACAACAATAAATAGTGAGTTTATCTTTTCTTACAGTCCCGGCTACGATTGGTTGATTTTTTGTCAACTCTAAATGTAGTTGTAAGTGGGAAAAGAAAAAACAAAAATAAAAACAAATTACTTTATTTTATTTTGCCAGTTCAGTTTTATTTACACTGCCACATGCATATTAGTTATCAAAGTTTTTCTTGGGATTCAAAAATGTAATTAACAAGGTTTCGTTTAAATGTGCTTCATTCCCATTTCATACTATTGATAAACTGAAATTTATTGTTGAAGGGATAAGCTATTTCTATGCGCATTTCAATGGTTGCTTAGGCCAGATCAAATTTATTTTAAATGTCAAGTTGACAAAAGAAATTAAGGCAAATTTTTTTTATAAAGTATAAGAATAAAGACAATTATTAACTGTATACAAAATAAAGGTAAACTTTTAAAATGTTTACATGTTTCAAAAAAAGACACTTAAGGAAAGAACCAATATGAAGAGTCTCTCAATGGCCAGCTGTTGTTTCCACAGCGAAAAGTCTAAAGCGGTGTCAAAAGATCAATTGTTTTGGCCAAAGACTTTTTTAAGATGGCTTTTTCTTCTACCTTAAAGTTTTTAGTCTTTTGTGCTTATTCTCTGTTATTTTAGCCTGCCTTTATTTAGGTCAAAACTTTTTTATGAGGCAGACATTTACACACACACAATGCCAATATGTGTTCCCCTACTTGTAACCAAAAAAAAAGTCTTCAGTTCCATCATCATCGTCAGATCCACAATGCTTAAATTCAATATAAAAGAATGATGAAAAGTTGCTGCAACTTTTATTAAAAACAGAAAAAGATTTATTACCCTTAAAGTTTGTAGTTGGACGGCAGCTGTTTAAATTTTTTCTTTTACAGTGTCGGACAAATTAATAGGGACGTATACAATTTTTAATAATTTCTTAAATTTTTATTTAAGTTTTTCATAAATAAGGCGAAATATATATTAAACAAAAGCTGTTCAATTTGTCTGTATCAAAAATTAAAAAAAAAACATACGGTCCAGCTGTATTCGTAAAATTGATGCATGTAATTGAACAAATATGTCTGTGAAAAATAAAAGGGATATTTACTTTTTGCTATCAAATCCGAATATTATTTTAACATTTGGTAGACCCTGCTTTTGAATTACTTCTTAGCAGTTCCGTTTTATTCAAGTCTCCGGGGAAATTGAGTACCAAGCCTCTTAAGCCTTTCGCCACATTTTCTGCTTATTGAAAGAACTTTAAGTTTTTTTTCGACACTGTATGTAGTTTTAAAATGCAGCCAAATGTTGTATCTGTTGCACATTTTTTTCTCTTGTTGCAAAGTTTAATTTGTTTGAATCTGTTAAAATAAAGTATTAATTTTTCTTATAGTTCTTTTTTTAAATCTTTTAACATTTGTTAAACATTCTCTGTATGTGTTCTGCTTATTGATTTTTTTCTATTTCTATTTTTAAGGAAGGAATTCGTAATATTGAAAAAACTTTTTTTTTTAGATTTAAACAAATTTCTTTTAGTTTGTTCTTTGAAATTGATTAATTTGTTTATAATTTTTTTTTTATTAAGGCAAAAGAAATTTTCTTTTAAATAAGGTGGTAATAAAACAAATTTTTATTAAGTTTAAAGGGGGCAAGTGGAAATTAACTTTAATGAAATGCAAATTCTTGGATGGAATCTTTTTTGTAAATGTAACTTAGGAGTTCTTTGCTGCCAAAACAATTAATAATAATAATAAGTCTTATTCTTGTCGTTGTAATTACTGACTCTATACAGGGCATAGGCTGCCTATAATTAATTTCCATATTTGCCTTATTGACGCTGCTTCTGCGATTAATGCTCGCAGGGCAACGTAACTTGGTAAAGCCGTTTACGATCACTCTTGAGGTCAATTCAAGTCGGCTCACCCTGTCATCATTCGTGATGACATTGCCATTATGCTAATAATAGTGGCATCTGCTGATTGACTGCTAAGGTGACAGGCGATCTGTACCTCCAGGCATGCTGAGGTATACCTGAACGGCACCGGTAAATCTCAGGAAGTAACAAAACATGTTTATGAATATTGAAATCTTGCTCTTCAGTTTCTACGACTCATTTCAAAATTTTGCGAACATTAAATGGTTTTTGACCCTGTCGTTCAAAAAAGCTTTTTAAAAATCAATATTCAAATTTTAAAAAAAACTTTTAGATTTCACTTAATACCAGTGTTGCCAGTGGATTTTTTGGAAAAATTACCTACACATGCCAAAAAAAAAATCCGATTTTTCCCTACACGTTGAAAATATTTCCCCTACAAAAATCCCTACGCATTATTGTCATTAAAATAGAAGAAAACACATTCGTTATAAAAAATAAATTTGGTTTGAATATGTATTTTAAAGCTTTGACAAAAAATAAGTACAAAACTTAAAAAAATAATACATATCGCACTTGTTCAACAGTACTGTATTAACTCAAAATGTTCAGTTAATGTGGAAGGCATATAAAAAAGTATTTTTAAACGGCTCATTTCTTTACCAAAAGGTACTCAAAATAGCTCGATATTTTTACAGCGGGTAGATATGAATAATACCTGTAGATTTTTTCCTAAAAGTGAAAAACTAAAAATTTTGAGTTAATTCAGTATTATTGAATAGGTACGTACTAGTATGTACTATTAAATAGTATGTACTATTAAAAATTTAATTAAATGATATCTTAGAAAAAAAAATATACATACATATTAGTGTACACAACTTTTTAAACTACAAACAACTCTAGAAATATATTTTCAAACGATTTTAGTGAAAAGAAAATTTGCAACTGCTTTGGACAATAAAATATCACTAACAAAACGTTTTTCTGAATTTATTTTATAAATAATGCGATATGACGAAAAATCCCTACATTTTAGTGATTATGAAAAATCTGTCCGATTTTCCCTACGCCTCTGTTTTAGTATCGAAAATACCTACATGTAGGGATTTTCCCCTACTTCTGGCAACACTGCTTAATACAGAAAGGTTAAGTATAATTTAAGTTAAGTTGGCCATTTCTAAAAATTTCGGATAGTAAATGCTATGTTCAACCGTTGACACCCTTTGGGTCGATACGTATTTCTAGAAACGTTTTTTTTTTTTTTTTTAATATTATTTCAAGTTTGATAGTTTTCCCAAAGATGAACTCCGCAAAACCAAAATCTTCTTTATATCTTAAGCTGTCCGATGTGTGGGATACCTAGAAACAGGATGTTTCAAATAGATTTTTCTTTAATTTAGTTCTTGTTTTATGATGATATTCCGCTATTACCCAGCTTAGCAGCAAATGGCCTTAAATAGAGATTTTCATCGGGTTCGGTCGGAGGCCCTTTCAACAGCTTCGTTTGAAGTAAATTGTGATGGTGCTAGTTGGTTTAGCGTTGAGGTACGCCAAGTTGTCTTTGGGCGTCCTCGTCGCTTGGAATCTTGTGGGTTGTACGTCAAAGCCGTCTTTGCGATTGTATTTGCTGATCTGATCGTGTGGCCAATCCATCTGAATTTGCCTTAAGATGTCCACTAGGCAGAGATGCTAATTCGGTTTTGCCATAAGCATCGGATGATGATCGGACTTAAAGCCTCTTTGTGGCGTGTTTCTTCAAACCCCTGGTTTCACATCAATAGATGAGGATATGCTAGATGCAGGTTTTATAAACTCTTAGCTTAAGCTTGAACTCCCACCTACAAAAGACAAAACGTTTTTTTCTTTTTTGTCAATGACACTTGTGTTTGTTGCTAACTTCGGTTGTTTTATTTAGGTTGGGTTGTCTCATAAGAACTAATGTTCTGTTGTCGTATTAGTCGAAAAAACCAGTTTTGTCTTTTGTTGGTATGGGTTCAGCCTAAGGTCTCGAGAAAGTTCTTTTGATATCCATACCTTTCTCTGCGAATATACAGCGTTACAAGCTTTTGCGACGTCTTTATCTGTAGCAGGTCTCGTTTCATGGTTTCCAATTATTTAAAAAGATTTTTAAATTATAACTTCTTTTTTTTTTTTTTTTTGCTTAATTGTAAAAAATATTTCTTATTTCAAAATTATTTTCAAGAAAACTTAACCTCAACCTTATTAAAATTTTATTTTATTGAAGCCATAAATCATTAAACATTACAAACATTTTATAAACTAAATTTTTAAGATTTTTACATTGACCTACAGTTTTTTAAACAATAGAAACCGTAATTCATTTAAATAGAAAAAAAAATATTATTTGGTCAGTTAATGATCATGAAAATTGTGTTCTAAACACCATTAATTGTAATTTAATGGTGTAAAAATGAATTTTTATTATAGCAAAAATTTATTGTATGAAAAAATTTTGCCAACGATGAAAAAAAATTTCCGCTTAAATTACCAAGAGTTCTTTTGAAAACAAAAAAAAAAATGTATATTAATTTTTCAAGAAAAAAAAAAAGAAATAGTATCTCAGAATACATAAATGAATTATGTTATTCTAGATACAATTTTTTTGTGCTTTAAGCTTTTAAACCCACATGCTGTGATCTTGAAAGTTTTACTAGTATTTTGAATGTTTTCTGTAATATTTGTCTAGATTTCAAGGAATAAAATAATAAACCATTCACCACCACCACCGTCAGCCAGTCAGCCAGCATCATGTACCAGTATTTTTTCAATATTTCTTTTGTTTTTCTAGTTTTTTTTTAAATACCAGAAAGGCAAAAAAGCATACATTCTTAAGATGCCAAAATATGCAATATTTTTTTTTTCGCTTAGACATGTTTTTGAAAATAAAGAAAAAAATTTAATATCAACATTTTTTTTTTTAATTCATTATGGCATGCCGCCGTTCACTTTTTAACCGATTTTACATTTCTAATACAAAATGTTGCCATTCTATTTTTGTTTTTTTGGTTAATTTATAATTTTTTGTTGGCAAATTTAAGCAACTTTTTAGTTTTACTTAATGGCATGTTCAAGAAAATCCCATTATTTATTAAAAACCTCCCGCTAAATTTTATCACGAGTCAAAAAAAAAAAAATAAAAAAAAAACTTTAAATTAAGCATTCAATATAATTTACCGTTAAAAGTCAAAATTTGTTGAAACAAAATTCTTTATACATACAAAAATAAATGAAACTTTAAAATTCAAAGCTAAAAATATGTGTGGAGTTACCCTGTTTTAATTCAAACTTAACTACAGGGTGTAACATTTTTGTATTTTTAATGCGATATCTTTTTTTTTTTTTTTTTTGAGAAATATATTGCATTAGTTACATGTTCTACAATTTTGTATTTGTTTGTACAAAAACTGTAAGAGAAATTTTCAATTTATTTTATGAATACGTTGCATAAAAATCATGTAGATATGTTGCATATTTTGCATATTTTGCCCCCACTTTTGTGTAAAGTTTTCATACTGCCCTTTTTTACAACTGAGGTACATACTACTTTGTACAACCATATACTTAAATATATTGACATATATTTAAATTTTGTGATTTGCTTGTAATCTATAAAAATATTTAATAAATCTTTGTTTGCTTAACCTTCATATACCCGCGCGCGGCCTTACAGACCCCTCTTTCATAGAATTACAAAACAAAACCTTAACAAATAAATTTTTTTTAAGTTTGAAGATATAATAAAACAACTGAACTATGCAATTTTCATTAATTTTTTCCTAATCAATCTTTAACAAAAAAGCCATCGAAATCAATGATTTTGCAATCCAGACCAGCGTTGCCGTTTTGGTTTTTAACCAAAGTTGGTTACGTTTTTTCTCAAGGTGTACTTGTGGACATTTTTTCCATTTTGTTTACTTTTTTTCAACACAAAAATAACCAATTTTTTGTTTTGAAACAAGAACTACCCACTCCGCTTTTTGACCCTAAAAAATTGTGTGTGGTATTTGTGCATCTAAAACCAATACTTTTTTTCAACTACTTAAAAATTATTTTTTTAGAAACTTGAACTTTAATAGACTTTGAAGTGTAGATCGCCATTATCTGCTTCTCATAAGTCTAACTGAAACAGTTTTGGTTACAATTTTTTTTTTTTGGTCGTGGCAACGCTGATCCAGACGCTTTATGTTTTTACAAAAACAAGGTTGCCAGTTATTTTGTTTAACAAAGTTGCCATTTTATAGATATGCCGAATAGTAATCTCTACTTTAACAAAAATGTAGCGCGTTATTTCATAAGCCCCTTCACCTTCCGTTGAACATTTTTTTCATATAAAATATTTTGAATTTTCCAAAATTTGTATGGAAATATTTTTAAGTGGGTTTCACAAAAGAACCAACCATCTCAAATTAAAAGTTTTTATATTTCTGTGTGTAATCCACGCTTTTAAAAAATGTTTCAACCGTTAACTTTAAATAAAAAAAATACGTAAAAAATTTGCAATTCTGCCGAGTCAAAAATCTCATTAATCTTCATAAATACCACGAGTAGATATAAATAAATTAAAAATAAACACAAAAAAGTTTATATTTCTGGATTTTTTAAATAAATTATGACATTTTAAAAGCGGCACGAAAAAATCTCTTTCAATTTAATTGAAAAAAAAAAAAAAAAAACCTAAGAAGGTATGTTATGGTCAGTCAAGCCAGCCCAGCCCCTATTATACCCTACACCACAGAATTTTAGAGACACATTTACGAGAGTGTATCCTTTTAAGGACCCCTGGGGCAATCATAAATCCGCCAGACCATTATAACATAATTTGGTTAATTATGTAAAAGTTCTGTGCGCCGAATATTATTTGGACAAGTATACAAGTATATAGTTGATTTGTTTGCCTTTGAGTAATTTTAGTAAGGGGATTTATATTACCCCTATGGGTAATTTTAGATAAGGAAGTTATGGCATCAAAAGCTTTTTTCAGGAGCAGTATTTGTATAGAAGCTGGGGTTAAATAAGATTATAAAGATTGCTACCAAATAAGTTTGGACCAAATTTAATCTAAATACCAACATAAGATGGGTAATGGGCACAAAGACTCTATTTCAGAAAGAAGCTTAAGTGCGGGGGGGGGGGGAGCTATGTGAAATTATGGAGCTATTCTCAGCATTTTTAATAGACTTCGTCCTTGTGAAAAGTAGAATCTATGTAGCAAATGATTTCCAAAATTGTGAAATGTAAGTTGCGCACAAGGTTTACATGGGCAGCAAGCCGGACGGACGGACATAGTTTGATTGATTCAAAAAGTGCGTCTTAATCGGTCGGCTTACTTAAATCTGCGTCTACGATCATTATTTTAAGGCGTCACAAACTCCACCACTAACGCATAATACCTTCTCCACTATTGTGGTGTTGGCATAAAAACATCAAATAATTCACAATATAATAAATTAAAAACAAGTTCTGCTTTTATTTAACCGGACAACTAAAAGCTAAAATAATAATTTGTCAATGAAATCTAATTTTAATATATACATATAGAAATAAAACTATAACCGTGAAATATGAAAAATATATAATAATAATAAATTGTTTTAAACACAAAAACAAATGCGAATTTAGGTGCTTTTGGGTGGTTCGCTTTTGACAACCAGATTTTTGTAAAAAGTAAATAAATGTTTAATTTTACACCGTAACAAGTTGATATTTGTTACCTATTGGTGTTACCAAAATTTGTCCCAAGTAGCTTCGATAGCTATTTGATCAATCTTTTGAAAAATTTTTTTTTTGTTTTTTTTTTAAATTTAAAACTAACTTTTTTTTTTATATCCGGTTTTTTTTTTTTTTTTTTTTTTTTTTGCTCAAAAGAAAGCTTATGTCTTTTCCTTTAAGGTAGTTTTGGTCGCTTAGTGGGATGTGAGTGGCTTATGTATAAAAAAAAAATAATTTCTAAGTCTAGACGAGGGTTTTTCAATTTTTAGCTATCGAAGCTACTTGGAACAAATTTTGCTAACCCCAATAGGTAATAAGTTACATGGATGAGAAAGAATACATGTACAGTGGGGAGCAAAGGTGAGTACATGTTTGTATATCTTGCACTTCTAAAGGAATAAGAAAAACAATAATAAAGCTATTTAAAATTTTTTTTTTGTATATTATTTCTTTTTTAATTCTTAGCAAAATTCAATTTAAAACGAAATAAAAAAACAACAAGTTCATAGTTAAACATAAACAAAACTTAAATAACTCTCATGTACTCAATTTTGCACCTTCCTACTACAATTAATATTGATTATATTTTTAGTATTTAGTACAAAGTCCTTTATTATTTAAAACACTTATTATGCGTTTAGACATACTTTCTACCAAGTTCTGAATAATTTCATCAGGAATGCGCTGCCACTCCAGCTGCACACGGGGCCATAGCTCGTTTAAGTTCGATGAAGCTGATTGATACTGTCCCAACCGTCTTTTCACGATTGACCACAAATTTTCAATTGGATTGAAGTCGGGACTTTGCGGTGGCCACTGCATTAACTGAAAATTTTGCCCAGTCAACCATTCCTTAACGATTTTGGAGGTGTGCTTTGGGTCGCCATCCTGTTTAAATATGACTTCTTCCTCAGGATATGCGCTCATATCCACAAAACCGGGAAGATGGGTCTCTAAAATTTTCAAATAATCCTCTTTTCACATGATACCATCAATTTTTTGCAGTGGTCCAATATGCCACCAAGTAAAGCAGCGCCATACCATAACGCTTCCTCCACCATGTTTAACAGTTTGTTTAACATGGTGTCTTTGTATGGTCTTCCCAGGGCGGCGCCAGCAATACTGCTTACCATCTGACTGAAATCGGTTGAATTTGGATTCATCTGACCAGAATACTCGTTTCCAATCATCGGCAGTCCAATTCTTGTGTTCCAATGCGCACTTTAATCGTGCTGCAACATTTTTCTTTCATAATGCAGGTTTAGGTTTCTTAAAAGCTGATATGTAGCCAATGTTGTGCAGCGCTCTTCTTGCTGTCCATCGGCTTACAATTTTATTTATTGCTAGGGAAGCTTCCTTTGGCGTTAAAGATTAATTTGCCTTCATCTTTCTCATCATTAAACGTGCGTCGCCATCCGTTAAAAGTCTTCGGCGACCCAGAACTTGCGCTTGGGAAGTAATATTTCGCCTTTTCCGGACTCTTATCACCACTGACTGACTCACTTGAATTTCTTTGGCTATTACTCTCGATGATAAGCCATTTTCTGTCATGGTTAAAATACTATTTTCCACGGTTCGCGATAGCTTTCTCATAATTTTAAATATTTTGAAATTTGTATCTTATATTTAAAATGCACCTTTTATTTACATTACGCAGTTTATCAAACACGACGTTAAACTAAAATTTATATTAACAGAAACATTAATAACACCAATCAAATCATAAACCAAATCAAAATTAACGGTAAATTTTGAATGTTTCTAAGAATATGGTTGAAAACACGCGGGTGCAAAATTGAGTACATGAGAGTTATTTAAGTTTTGTTTATGTTTACCTATGAACTTGTTATTTTTTTATTTCGTTTTAAATTGAATTTTGCTAAGAATTAAAAAAGAAATAAAATACAAAAAAAAATTTTTAAATAGCTTTATTATTGTTTTTCTTATTCCCTTAGAAGTGCAAGATATACAAACATGTACTCACCTCTGCTCCCCACTGTATGTCCAAAATGTCAAACTTTGACTTCCTCTAACTCAGAAACTTTTTGACCGATCTTGTGTCTAAACTACTATCTAATAGGACTAACCTTGGTGCAAATTTCATCCAAATCGGAAAACATCGATTAAAAAATTACGTCACTTGACATGAAATCCCCCATATGTATTATGTGTTATTTTTGCTTAATTTTAAAAGTACATATTTAATTTCAATTCAGTTCTTGTCAACAAATATCAGCTGCTTTTGCTTACCTTTTGTTTAAGGTTGCCAGTTATCTTTGAAAACGCTGTAACCACCCTAGAGGGTAGTGAACTGACACCAAAGTAGTTCCGTGATAGGTCTTTGGTGGTAGAGACCGGTTCTAGTTCTAACACTTTATATGAATAAGACCTATCACTTTTACATGGGGTTGTCATTGGAGGGGGTCAATTGACACCATTTGACCAGTCACAGATCTATTCTCAATGCACGTGCTTAGAGTCAGTTACTAAAATGTAGTATTATTTCAATACAATGTACTATTATTTGAATAAAGCAAGTCCTAGAATTAAATTCAAGAACAAAATTTAAGAAAGTACCAAAAAATGTGTCACAGCACCGGTGAAAACTGTACTGTAATTCATTACTTTTTCTACCTTTTTGTTCTTCATAAGCCAGTTAAGGGATTGGTTCTTCTTTCACTGGTCATGAGTCCTTTCTTTTTGTACTTGTTCTATTTTCACAAATCACCAATTGACACAAATTTCCCGCAGGTCATATCTACATGTTTAAGAAATCACTGTATTAAATTGTAGTCAATAAAAAATTAAATTATCTTCTTTTAGTTATTGAAAAATAGATGATAAAAATTAAAAAACTGTCAAAATTTATATTTAATACAAAAAATACAATATTATTTTTTAATATCAATTTCATTATTATGCATCTTTAATAATGTTCTCATGTTTTCCGGTTGTATAATGCAATTCATCTATTTAAAATCCTTTTAATAAAATATAGGTTGAGGTTTAGTACACAAAATTCATACATATATTCTTTGTTTTACTTATCTCGCAAAATTTAATTAATTAGCAATAATTAAAAAGTAAGTTGAAAATCAGGCAGAAACCCCTAAATAAAAAAGTACTTTCTTTTTTTTGTGGTTAAAAAAAAAAATAAAAACCGAAAAGTAGGAAACGTACCAAAAAATAAGAAAAAAACCAACATTCATGTCAATTATTTTACAATAATTGAAAGTACCATCATCATCATCATCCATTCATTCAATGCAATTCATGCAACAACTCTCATCCATATTAACTAAAAGTTATAGTCCAAATGCAGTAGCTGTATAATGAAAAACCGAAATACCTCAGAAGAAACAGTAGCAGCAGCACCAGAAACACAATACAATATAATCGAACCTCAAAGATCGAAATAAAATCTCCAGCAAACAATCACCAGACGAATCTTTTTTGCTCTGCATCTGCAGTAGCAGCCAGCATCGTCATCGACAACATCATTAGCAGATCGACAAAATATATTAAATTAAAATAAAAAAAGTATTAAATTAAGATGAAAAAAGAAGAAATAATAAATTCCAGTAGCTTTCAAATGCGAGTAATAACAAGCAGTTTTTTTTACAAACGATCAATCGATTTGTTTTATGCTACAAAAGTACCCAGTGGGAAATTAAGGCAGACAGAAATAAGTCTAGATAATTTATTAGAACTCGGTCTAAACAAAAAACAACTATCTATACAGCTTAAGAAAAGCCTTACACATGGGCTAATGTCATTAAATTGTCGCTGGGAATTCGACGCTATTGATTACATTGTGGGTATGGACTGCTGACATTTTACCAAATATAGCGAACCTTATTTTGGGGGCTTTAGAAAATGTCAGGAAATTTAAGCCACGCCTTCTACGCTTTTTTGCATCTTTCACAGCTGTCAAAAAGGTAGGATCAATGCAAGTTACATTCACAAAAGCGTAGAATGCGAAAAGAAAGACTACTTTATACTTTTGCAAGCGTCACAAGCAACGTTCACTGAAATCAGCCGTTTTTGTAAAATTTTACTTTATTTTTTTTTTGCAGTGATGTCGCATAAAAAGCGTTGTATGTAACAAAACACGTAATGCAGCTTTACTAATTTTGATTTTAATTTGAAAGAGACTAAATAAAGGTTAGGAGAAATTCTTTTAAGAAATGTGTGCCTTTTTGAAAGTTTTTTCTAATTTCGTTAAAATGTCGGCTGGTGGAAATCGATATTTCATCGAAGTCATTAATTCTTTAGTGAAAACTACTGATATTTTTTACAAACGTATAAGAGACTTAACAAAATTTTTTATGGGTGCAAGAAATAGACTTCTTTTTTTGATTTTTATTTCCTTAAAATATCGGCAGGTTTAAATTAGAATTTTATTGAGAGTATAAATTGATATAATAAATTGACAGTAAAAACATATGATGTTGTTTTAAACGTATAAGAGAGTTTGTTTATGAGAAGAGTTTTAATCAAACCTTCCTGTTTTTGGTACAATGTCGATAGATTTTCAGGCTGAATATGTTAAGAAAGCTTGCCTAAGAGAAATAAAAAGAGTTTTTTAAGCAATTATCCTGTTTTTACTAAAGTGTAGAAAAATTTTCATTAAGATTTGTATAAGAGATAATAAGATACGAGATATGTAAGTCATTTTCTCGATTTACGAAAAATGTCGGCAGATTATAATTAGAATTTTATCAAATCCATTAAATTTAAAGGGATATTTGTTGATTATGTCTAACAAATAAGATATTGATCAATACATGTATAAGAGAGATTTATAAAATAGTATACAAGAAAATCTTACTTATACACATTTTGAGCACTATGTAATAAGTCATTATTCTAATTTTCAACCAAAATTTTTACCCGTTAAGTTTCCTGAATGTCTCTTATAATTTTTAAATCTCCAACCTCTACAATATAAGTGGCCATTGCTTACACGAATAGCAGTAGCAGCATCTTACTTTTAGTCTTGTTAGCATCTCATATAAGACTAATAAAGTTTAGCCTAAATTTTTTTTATTATTATTAACTTTTTGCTATAAAAAAAAAAAAAAAAAAAATATCAAAGTCTTTTTAAAAGTAAAAGATTTTTAACTTTTACTTAAAATTTTTAAACGTACAAAAAACAAAATGGTGATCATCTTGCTGCAAATGATCAGTTTTGTTTAATATATTTCTTAAGTTGAAAAAACTTTACAAAGTAATTTATTGTAAACACAACAATAATAAAATGGACAGACTTTTCTCTCAGTCAGATAGAAAAAAAAATAAGAACAGTTGCAAATGTAGGCCAAGAACGTGTCTATTGAGATGCAGTTTATTATTTAGCTTTTTTTTTAGATGCTCTTGTTTTTGTTACTTTAGATAATGTTTTTTTAGTTCACTGTTAAAAAGTTTTTTAAAAACATAGTAGAAAAATATTATTTGTTCGCTTATAATTGGAATATTGTTCAAATAATTAGAAAAGGTTTGCAAAAATATTAAATGCTATTTTTTAGTGCATAAAAATTTTTTCTTAAACCAAACTTGGAAAATTTAAAGCATAGCTGGATGATTTAGTAGTAATCTAATATATCAGTGGTGAGGATTGTGGAAATGATTTACGGCAGAGACTCTGGGATGTTTTGCAACAACAAAAATTCCAAACAAAAAAGTGAGAATTTAGCACGTCATACAAAAATCTTATTAATGAAAAAGTGGTCTAATTGAGACTTTAGTCGATGGTCGGTAACACTGAATCCCGAAACTCCCAAAATGTTTCAAACGGTGTTGCCAATTCAGGTATTTTGTGAATAGGTTAACCAATTTTTCATCTGGTTTAGCCATTAAAAATATAAGTTAAGCGTTTAACCATTTTTAAACTTTTATTTTTGCAAGTTTCTATAATTATGATGTAACTTCGAATTGTTCTTAATTCATCTCTGCACACGATTAATACGACGAAAGAATTCAGTTCTATTTAAGATCTTAAATCAATATTCATGAGTAAATGTAATTTAAGCAAGACTGGTTTTACAAATAAAACTTTTTTTATACTTCTGCCCATATCAAAATTTTACAAACCGTTCGGAAACTTTCCATTTATTTCCTATTATTGCAAAATTGTCCCACTACTGTCTGATGACACTTGAAGGAAGCTCTGTTAATTTTAAATTAGCTACCCGGGAAATGGAATCTCGTAAGTACTTATTGATCCTCTATCGTTCCTGTTTTTGACACGAGTGGTGATCCTAAGTAGCAAATAAAATTTTTATTTTTAAAACAGGCGCCAGAACTACAGTGTGGCGCAAAATGAGCTTTATGGTTTAAATGGTTTGTAACTTTTTTATTTATGCGATTAATATTATTTTTGAAATATTTTTTTTTTTTTTTGAAAAATTATATTCATTAAGTGGTGGGCATTTACGGCTTCGCACATACGTGCTCTTTTCAACATATTTTTCACAACTTTTTGCAAAATTTCGGGTGCAATGGCCATGATTTCATTTCGAATGTTGCTCAAGCTAAAAATATTTGAAGTATTGGTGGCCAAACCCACCTAAGGAAAGATATACCGCAGGACTTATTTGATTAGAAGAGCGCTGAACACCGACCTATTTATGTCAACAGAAACCGTGATAGAGACAATTTTTAACAGACAATGGCTGGGCATAAACTTAAGACATAGAAGAAGATTTGGCTAATTATTATTAGTTCATATTTAATACACGGTGTAAAAGTTATCACCGAATATTTGGGGGATTCCGAAGGTGTCATAAAGTCATAAGTCTTAAAATAATAACATGAAAAAATACGACTGTTTTGAACAACGCCTCATAATTCAGTGTGCTATTTGGAATTTAAATCAGTTGATTTAAAACAAATATACAAAATAAATATTTACCAAAAATAAAAATATTTTTTAATTCTAATCCATGAATTAATTAATTAAATTAGATCTTACCTGACTATTTTTCAGACGCAAATCAAAAATAAATTTTATTTTGTTTGTTTACCAAACAGCAGAGTTCTAAGCCGATCTAATTTAACGCCGCAATTGATTTGTTGCAAAAATTGCTAGCCGGATACAATTTTACCATCAACGGCGACGACTTACAAAAACTAATGCGGCTCAGCCGTTCTGCGCAGGTATGTCCGGATTAATTACGACAGCACAATAAACATAGCAAGCAAAGTTCTATTTGTTTAAGACGCTTTTTGTTTACAGAGCAACAACAATATTTTTAAACCATTGTAAAATGTTAGAATATTATGACAATATAACATGTAGCACACCTTGTGAATACTCCAATTGTGTTTTTTGTTGTTGTTATAATTGAAAATTTTTAGTTTTGCTTTTGGATTGTGTTTAATTGATGTCTAATTTTTTTATATAAAGTAGAAAAAATAATATCGGCCGAGTCGCGTACCGCTAGAATTGATGACCATACGCGCCCGATTTATGGCATTTTCTATTACTCCTGCCAGAACTCTCGGCGAAAGGTTTCCGTATTCCAGATGGATATTCTCTTTGTTGACATGGACTCGTGACTTCAACACACCCCACAAAACGAAGTCTTTCACAGATATATTGTGTGATCTTTCCGGCCAGTGCAAATCTCCAAAACAAAACATTAGGCTACGCAAAAAAAAAAATCGAAAAAATTATTCCGCGTTGTTGAGTAGTAAAACGCTCCATTTCTTATTGACGTGTATTTTTTATCTGTATTCTTATAGCATCTTTCGATAGGATGATGACTTGCGCCACCTTGTAAAAGAAGATTTAATAAATATATATATGGGGTATTCACAAGGTGTGCTATCATGTTATTTTGTCCTAATGTTCTAACATTTTACAATGGTTTAAAAATATTGTTGTTGCTTTGTTAACAAAAAGTGTGTTAAATTAATAGAACTTTGCTTGAAATGTTTATTGTGCTGTCGTAATTAATCAGAAGAGATCTGCGCTGAGCGGACGAGCCGAGCAGCATTAGTTTTTGTAGCCGTCGCCGTTGATGGTATAGTTTTATCAGGCTAATATCCGAATTTAACCTGCGGCTAGCAATTTTTGCAACAAAACATTTGCGGCGTCAAATTTTATCGGCCTAGGACTCTGATGCTTGGTAACTAAACAAACAAAATAAAATTTATTTGTGATTTGCGTCTAAATAATGGAAAATAGTCAGATAAGATCTAATTTAATTTATTAATTCATGGATTAGAATTAAAAAATATTTTTATTTTTGGTAAATATTTATTTTTTATATTTGTTTTAAATCAGCTGATTTAAATTCAAAATAGCACACTAAATTATGAGGGGTTGTTCACAACAGTCGTATTTTTTCATGCTATTACTTTAAGACTTATGACTTTATGACACCTTGTGAATCCCCCAATAAAGAAAAAATTATATTGCTCATTTTGCTCCACCCAGTATATTAGCATTTTCATATTACTATATTTAATACAACGCGGCTGCACTTCAATTTTCGCTCGTGCTTTATTTAAATTCGTAATGCCAAACTACATTTAAAATTAATTGCTTTATTTAAAATACTGTTCAGAATTTATAAACTTTTAGGTATTAATAAAACAATTTTCTTTTAAATATATTAAGTGTTAATTTAAGCAAAACAAAAATTTGCATATTTTATTAATGAATATTAAAATGCTGAAAAGAGCTAAAAGGGTTTATTTCATTCTTAGAAACAATAAAACTGCAAATAAAAAAATTAACAAAAAAAAACTTGCTACATATAAATTTGTTTGTTAAAAAAAAAATTATTAAGAAATATTTAAGAGAAAAACTACAGGCTAAAAATAGCCTTAAAGCATTGACACTAAATGACTTAAAAAATCAAGCTGCTACAAAGAATATTGCAAAACATAATTGCCAGATATTTTATTCTTGTTTAAATTTAAATAACTGTGTTATGCAATTTTTTTTTGTTTAATACTTAATAGTTTTAGTTTGTTGGCACCATTTTTCAGGCAAACATATTTTTAAAATCTTTAGCTCAGCATTTTTAGCCTTGAGCATTTTTTTCTGAAAATAATGTTTCAACTATTGCTACCGTTTGTTTGTGACATGTTTTTAAGTGTTCTGAGCATAGAAGACGACTAGAGCGGAAGGCGACAAAAAAAACCAAACTAGGCTTTTAAAAAAGCCCGAACTCTAGGATTGTGTTAGTAAGAAATGTGTCCCAGTGGTGAATATTGAAAGAAGCGCAATTTGCAGGGGTTTTTGAAGGCCTCTATACTCCTTTCTGAAGGCTAGTTAACACTATTATACTTTGTATTAATACATGTCAAAAAATCAAGTAATCAAGTAATATGTAAAAGTGTGATGGTGTGAATGCAATTTGTTATGAAACTGACAAGTATTGCGAAAAAAAATAGATATTCCATACTTAATTTATGAACTGAGGCACTTGGGTCTGCAATTTCACAATTAAGGGGTTGTGAACAACCTTTCCACCTGAGAGACCGCCGTTTTCATCGTTTTTTTTTGAAATGTTTCAAAACAATAATTTTTTCATTGGATCAGGGTTGCATTTTAACAAAAGCATGTTCATGTTTGATAGAGTGAATACAAACTGTAATGTGGAAAAGATTTTTTGACAGTCGAAACAAAATTCATTAGATTTCTATCTCACAAAGTATTATGGAATACGTTCGACTTGTGTGATAGTGTAAAATAGGCTTAAACGTTTCGTTTCTTATGATATCGTGCCTTCAAAAATATTCCTTCTAGAGGGTATTAATTTCTTTTAAAAAGACCTTCCAAAACATTCGTTACACATTTGCTACTCCCTTCTTTAAAAAGAATTATGCTTTTTAGAAGGTTTAAATTTTTTGAGAAATTTTCTGTTTTTCTTTTAACGCATTTGAATACGTTTACGTATTTTAGCTACCAACCATTGAAGTCGATCGTAATATTCTTGATACTCCATCTTAAAAGTCCTTCATCTGAAAGCCTTTTAGAACTTCTGTAAGAAGAAGGGGGTGTAGAAGGGCTTGCTTCCAATAACAACCTGTGTAAAAAATAAATAAGTATAGAAAGCGGTGGGGATTGCTTGTGGCTGCTAAACGAGGCCTTCTATTAGGCCTCTTTACTCATTCTTTTACCGTTGGGTTGTCGTAGAAATATATTGAATTGTAAGCGAAGTTGTTTTTCTAACTATTTTTTCTCTCTCTTTCGATTCTAGTCTTTTTCTATGGTTCTGAATTTGTAATTATGCCCACACCACAATAGTGGAAAGGAGGTAGTATGCGTTTGGGCTGATGTTTGTAACACCTTAAAATATGTGTCCCTTGACCCTACCGATCGACTTTATAATTTTTTTGAATCAACCAAACGATGTCCGTCCGGCTGTCCATGTTGACCTTGTGCGTAAAGTATAGTTCACAATTTTGGAGATAATTTGATGAAATTTGGTAAAAAGGATCTGATTGTCACAAATTCCATCTCTATTGAATAATTTTACATAGCTCCCATACAAGCTTTTTTTTGGAAAAGAGCCTTTGTGGCCATTTACCATGTTATTATGTTGGTATTTAGATTAAATTTAGTCCAAACGTATCTTATTGCAATCTTAATCATCCTAACAAATTTTATTTGAATCGGGTCCATATTTGACCAAAGCACCCATACAAATACTGCTCCCGACAAAAGCTTTTACTAACATAACTTTCTTATTAATGTCGTTATTGACATACAAATTGGCGACAATAACTTTTACGATACTACTGTCTCAAGACATGAAATGTTGTGCTGGTAGGTCCAAAATTAATCAAAGGTCCCATATAAACCCCCTTCCTACAATCACTTAAAAGCCAACAAATTGTCGTTCGTAAATTATTGTGTTCTATAATATATGTAAAATAAACCCATATAGAACACAATAATTTACGAACGACGAAATGTCAGATATACATTTATATGAAGATATCTAAATAATCACCCTTATTGTGTTTGGCGTATTTAAAATACGCCTACGACTGTTTGGTAATAGATTAAAGAGAACGTGCACTTATTTCCTTTAATCTATTACCAAACAGTCGTAGGCGTATTTTAAATACGCCAAACACAATAAGGGTGAATATTCGGCACAAAGAACTTTTACATGAATCTTAACCTCATAACATAATGTTGTTCTCTCAGGTCCCTTATTGCCCATGGGTCCCAAATAGGTTACTCTAGAGAAAATTCGTTTTTAAATACTGTAGGGTATCCTATTTTCGGGCTTGACCCGTTATAATTTCTTAGTTATTTCATTTATTTTTGTTTAATTAATTGTTTTTCAACAATATCAAATTAGCCAAAGCATAAGAAAAATTATAATAATGTTATATTGAATGCAAATTATTTTTATATAAATTTCTGGTTTGTTGGTGTCTGGTTTTATTTTTGTTTTCTTTTACATTTACATGGTTATTTATATAATAGCGAGAACACAGACCAAGCGAATTGTTAATTTCTTTTTTATATTTTTTTAAATTAAATAATGCCCTACTGTGCGCTTTAAGATAAAATTATATTTGCATATATATACACATCGCCCATTTACTAATATAACGTCATAACTCAAAAAATTAAATTTTGGGGTTAAAGATGCAGATTTCATTTCAGTTTATCTTCCCCGTTTTAAGAAAATTTGTCGTTATTTTTAAATTTAATTGAAAACTTTAACAGCGATTATCTCGAAATGTATTTTTTTGAGTTATGACGTTCTTCTATTACCCAGTAAAAACTTCGCCTACAAAATAATGTGTTGAGTAATCAGAAAAGCATAGAAGCACTACTTACAATTCTACTGAAAGAACCAAAGAATTTTACAAGGGATGTCCCATAATGAACGCATTTAAAAGTAAGTCATTATTTTTTTACCTACATACATCCAGAAATAAGTAGTTATAGAAGTTGTTATAGAAGCAGTTATAGAAGAAAGACACTAAATAATGAGTGAGAGAAGCTATTCATTTTGAAAAAGTAGGCGAAGTTTTTACTGGGTAGTAAATGAGCGATATATAATTTATTATTAAAATCAAAGTATTGTAGGATGGCTATTACTGAGTTAAAAAAAAACCCTCTCACCCATTAAAGGTTAGTGTATGAGGTTTTTTAAGGATATATAAATTTTAATTTTTAATCCGTGCACGATTTGGGAAAAATGGGTTAATACTTTGGAGTGTTTTTTAAGGTATGCATGATTTTAATAACATTTTGCAAGATTATTTTTTAGTCTATTGAAGAAGTTGATATAGCAAATGAAAGGTGATGTTTTTATACCCACACCCCCATATATTATTTCTAGACCCACCTTTTACTATAGCGATCGACTCAGAATCAATTTTTTAATCGACTTAATGGTGTCCGTCCGTACGGCTGCCTGACGGCGATTTAATGTGGTATTGTTTTCAATAATTGTGGATTTTGTGCCCGTAATTTTTTCTATATAAAAAATTAAGCTGTGCATAGAAATATTTGGTGTAAAAGCTGACATATTTGAAAAGGAAACTGAAGGTACAAACACGTAGGCCAAATAAACGTTGAATAGGTAAATTACACGACCAGCTTTCTTTTTGTATTCGATCTCTTGTGTAGAATCTTGCAACTGAAATGCTTTCTCTTTTGCAGCTTTGTGAGGCTCAAACAACTTTAAATTCTTCGAAAGCTTTGGCACAAGCCCGTTCGTTTGTCGTTCTCTTATTCGCTGCCTTAAAGCTGTTGCAGTTTATTACCTACAGCCACAGTTTTTATACTTACACCATAATAGTGGATAAGGTATTAAGCGTTTAAGCTTTTAGTATACCGTGCGATTAAAAATTACTTTATTAGTCGATCTAACCACGTCCGTCCGTGTGGTTGGCTGACTGGTTGTTTGTCCATATGCGCAAGGTGCAGGTTGCAACTTGCAATTTTGAGCATAATTTTATAAAATTTGTTTTCTTTTTCATAATAAGATTTCTGTATGACGTGCTAAATTCCCAATTTTTCATATTTGATTAATACACTGAAATTTATTGTTGAGGGAAAGCTAGCTTCTATGAGCATTTCACTGGTTGCTTAGGCCAGATCGTCAGGAAACCTTGTCCAAAGATTTTAGAAAAGCTAAAAATATAATACAAATAAAACCTTAAAGCGAATAAGAATTATAAACACTCAAAGTCTTACTTGTAACAATATCAAAACTTAAACAAAACACCGACAATAAACAGTGAGTTTATCTTTTCTTACATTCCCCTACAATTGGTTGGCTTTTTTCCGACTCGAATTACAACTACAATTCGTAAATGGGTAAAAAGAAAAAACAAAATTAAAAAACAAATTGCTTCATTTAATTGCTTTTTATTTGTTTCAATTGCCATAAGGACAAAGCCTGTTGAAAATGTTGAGAATCGTTCCATAACTTCACATGGCCCCCATACAAACAACCTTTCCGGAATAGTCCAAAAACCCTCTTATAATCACCCTTATTGTGTTTGGCGTATTTAAAATACGCCTACGAATGTTTGGTAATAGAATAAAGATAACGTGAACTTTTTTCCTTTAATCTATTACCAAACAGTCGTAGGCATATTTTAAATACGCCAAACACAATAAGGGTGATTGTTGGTATTACGTTGGAATTTGGCTCAAAAATATTTTATTGCAACGCAAATCGTCTAACACCTATTTTTTTAAATCGGTTAATTTTTGGCCGTAGCTCTCATACTCTACTATATCATAATTTTGTCCTGGAAGGTCAAGAACTGCCCGAAAGTCAGACATAAAGCTCATCTCTAAAACCGATTTAAGACGAATAAATCTCTAAATAGTTGTTGATATCCAGATAATATTCGGTACAAAGAACTTTTAAACATAACATAAGTTGGTTTTTCGGATCCATGCTTTTCCACGGGTACAAACTCTCAAAAAATACTTTGGTGTCGGGTATCAAATTGATCAAATTTCTTACCTGATTTTGAATGGCAAACAGCTTTTTTTAAATATCATTTCCAGATTTTAGAGGGTTTCTAGTCGATTTTTCTATAAAATCTTTATTATTTAAATAATTTTTCTACAAATGTCTTTTCGTTTATCTTTGATCTTTAAAACTAGATCTTTTATTTTTTAACAACAATGTATCTAGTTTTTTTTTTCTCTTTTTAATTTAAACAATTTTCACACGTTCATGTTAAAATCGGTAAATGTAAATTATACGACATTTTTTTATTTATTTATTTTAGAATGTTTTAAAACAGTTGTAAGTCACGTTTTTAGCAAAATGGTGGCAGGTTGTTAATTTGTGTTTTATTATTTAAAAATACAAAAAAAAAAAATTTAAATCAAATAAAAATGTATAAAGATTTGGGTTATCAAGAGTTTAAATGAGAACTAAAGTTAAGAAAAAGTCATACAAACCGAGTTGTATAGATATTATTTCAGAAAAAGATCGTCAAGACAATAAAAATACTTTTAAAACTAAAAAAAAAAACTTAAAATAATATAAAATTGCTTTAAAACTAACCGATTTTACAAAAATGGAGAACATTACACTGTAATGTTTAAGGTAAGCATTTGAAAAGAATTAAGCTTACCTAAAAGGTTCTTAACAGCTTACCTGTAAGTCAGAATTATAAAAACAATAGTTTGATGTTTTTTAAAGCTTGTGCTTAGCTCTAAAGGTAATTTAGCTTAGCAGTTTGGCTGCTTACCTGTTAACCAATAATCATAACATCCGCAATTTTACATAATTAAAGGTAGGAATTGCCATTGTGATGATATTAAAAGTAATCAAGCTTACTTTGTTGCCTATTAAATCCTTACCTGTAAGCTAAACTTTAAAAGCATTCATTTTACCTTGTTTAAAGCTGAGACTAATTATCTAAGATTACTTTAAAGCTTCTTAATTGCTAACCTGTAAGCCAAAGTCATAAAAGTAATAGTCGGCCGATTGTGTAAGTAGTTGACGTAAACGCCTATGTCCGTTTTTGTAATAGATTAAAGAACACAGGTTGTGTGTCACCTTAACCTATTACAAAATACGATACAGGCGTTTACGTCAACGCCTTACACAATGAAGCCGAGTGTAACATTACTTTAAGTAGTAATCATTATAAGCATTACAACTTGCGGTAAGCTACAAAAAGTTATTTAGCTTAAATTATTTCTTCCTAAGAGCTCATCCGTAAGTGGAAAGCATAAAAACAATGCCCATTAAAAAATGGAGCTTACACCGATGCGGCTTTTTAGGGTGGTTCAAATGTAAGAGTTTCGCTTACGGAAGGTATGAATTTTATGTGGTGAATTCCCTTTCTGTAGCATTTCATTTTTGACACAAAAAGCGCTTAATTCAACGCATATTAAAACTGAATGTTTTTTTACAGTAATTTTTTAGTATTCTCCCTTACAAACCTGCTTCGTAGTAAGGGAATGCCGTGGCACTTAAAGTTTTATTTTTTTATAAATCTTGTTAAGAGTTCGTTCACTTACTTTTCTGCATCTCTTATTTTTTTCGCAGTGATAAAATTTTTAATTTGTTAGTTTTCCCGTTATTCACAGCAGGAATTATCATTGTAATGCTTGTGGTATGCAATAAATCCTTCTTTATTGCTTTCCAACCGCTTACATGTAAGCAAAAAAGCTTTAACGCAAATATTTTTATATACCTTGAAAAATTAAATCTAGCTAATACGAGCTTTTTTTTGAGCAATAAGTTGACAAGTTAATTTGACATTTTGTTACACTTGCAAGATTAATTACACAATATTTTTTTTTGTTGTTTTTGAAATTATTCAGTTCTTTGTTAAGGGATTAGAAAAAAAAAGTAACGTGAATTTAATTAAAAATTAATTAACATTTGCTATTATTTGTAACAATAGTTCGCAATTAATTATTGTTTACATTTTTTTTTATTAAAAGTATGTAAATTATTTAAATCAAATAAAAGCATTCATGAGTCATGAAATGTTTAAAAAAATACAGCGTTTTTATGCAAAAGTAAACAGAAAGGAAGATAAAGATAAAAAAAATTGAGTTTTGGTTATAATTAAAATAATTTTTATGGAAAAATTATATAAATGACATTATATTTCTAACTTTTGTACATTAACAGTATTAATATTAAATAAGAAATTAATGTATAATTATAAACTGCATGGCTTGAGCAAGTAAAATTGTTAAAGAATTTTTTTATATATTCCATGATATTAAAAAAACAAGTATTTTTAAATCTTAAGAAAAACTATCGATTTTACATAACTTTCTTACCCCCTTATTCATAAAAAATGTTTTTGAATTATAAAACGTTTATTAAACAAATTTTTATAGAAAAGTCGTTTTATAAAACTGTTATAAACCTAAATTATTTTTTATGAATAAGGCCTTTAATGTTTAACAAATAAAAATGTAAAGCGACTAGTAAGTCCCTTGTTAAAATTGTAAATATAAAATTTTTTGTAGTTATCAATATGTAAACATGTAAGCAAATAAGTTTTTACGATAAAAGGAAATATTTTTAACAAAGTATATCCAAAATAGAGCAAAAATTAATGTTTACATAATGTAAAGAATGTATAAAATTGATTTAAGCTTAGAAAGCTATTTTAAAAACGTCTCTTTTGGCAAAAAAAAAAAACTAATATACTTCATTAAACTACTAGAAATAAAATGAAAAAACTAAAGGAGTTTAAAGTAATACATGTAAATTGAAAAATTTTTGATATGTTACATTATGTAAAATAAAAAAATAATTAATAAAATTGAAAGAACTTTAACAAAGTTTAATAACAAAATAAAGTCTGATATACCAAAAGTTTTACACAAAAAATAATTGTTTACATGACACCAGCAATGTAAATAATTGATTTAAATTTTAAAACGTATAATTTTTTACACATTACATCTTGTAAAATATATTAGCAAGGAGATTTTAAAAGTTTTATAAATTAAGTATGTTAAAACTATCTAAATGTAGGAATATGTAATCAAAATTTACATTGAATCGAAAATGTAGAATTAAATTTGTTAAGTTCTATATTTACAGTAAATCTCTTTTGCTTCCATTGACTATATAAAATGAGTTAAACATGAAACTGCATTTTAAAATTTACATAAATGAATTTAATAAATATTGTTTTAAATTTTTGTTTACATTATGTAAGTGAAAAATTACATAGCTTACATAATTTCAAATATTTCCAAAAACTTTGGTAGTAAAATATTTCAAATTTAAGATATTAATGGCACATTCAAGTATTTAAATTTGGTAAACAAAGTAAAGAAATATATTTGCTTGAAATTTTAGTGAAAAATGAGTTTAACATATAAGACTCTTTAATATTTAATACTCGTGTATTTAATGCACAAAAATTAAAAATATTTTATTATTATCACCGCTCAAAAGAAAAATTCGAAATATTCTTGTCATACGGCTTAGCATGTTTTGGAATTGCGCTCTCGCTATATTGAAACATTATTTACGCTTGTTTATTATATATTAGACAGTTTACATCATGTAAATGTTAACCAAATAGTTCTCACTATGAGTTGTTACAAATTAATAACTTTAATTATAATTAAATAATAATTATTTTACCTAAATGTAATTGTTTACATTATGTAAAGAATTGCTTCTGCAAGTAATTTAGTAAAATTGGAACAGAAAGATATTTTTGTAAGAGAAATATTTTTTTTGTTGTTGTTGCAAGGTAAATTTTACATAGTTTACTCATGTAAAAGTTAAAAAAAATAAAGAGTACTCAGTTTTAGTAATTAAAAATATCCATTACTTAAGTTATATATTGTAAATTTAATTGTTTACACTATGTAAAGAATGATTGTATGCTAAAAAAAAGGTTGTAAACATATTTTTGATGCAAGAAAAATATTAAAAATTAATTTTATTTATTTTTAACTTGTAATAATGTGTTATAATCATTAGGTTCTGTATCGTTTACGCTGTGTAAAACAATTGTTTCAGAGTGTAAATTCAAAACAAAACGTTAAAAAAATTAATAGTACCTAGCTTGAGCTTTTAAATATAGCGGAAACATTAGTTATTTGAGCAAAATTCAATTGTTTACACTGTGTAGATAATGTAATAAATTTAACTTATTGAAAATTTTAATATTAAAAGTAATTTTTAATTTAAAATTACATGAACAAATTTCTAAAAATATATTTTTTAGATCGTTTTTTGACATTTTAATTACATTTTGGTAGTTAAAAAATACATAACTTAATTTCAATAACTGGGGTAAATTTTATTTCTTAACATTATGTAAACAATTAAAAGAAATGAATTTATTAGAAATTATAGTATACAAATTAGTTTGATGTTAAAAAACAAAGTTCCAAAAAAACTCTTTAAAAAAATGGCTTTACCCTAGAAAATAATGTATGTTAATATTATTATTTTTAACCCCGTGTTAATAAATTAGAGATAACATTATGTAAACATTTTTTTTTATATATTTAATATTTTTTACCTCCAAATCTCTTAAAAGTTTCTGCCAAAAAAATAGTCTCATGGTTAGTAAATAATTTAAACAAGAAATATTGCCGGTATTTAGAAATTCATCTAACGTTTGTTATGTCTGAATTTAATTGGACCCCCCTCAGACCATAAAAATTGGTATTACCATCCGTTACTTAAGAAAAACAAAAAAAAAACATAAAATTATAACAATGCAAATTGAATAAACAACAAACAATAATAATTGTAACAAACTTAAAAAAAAAAAAAAAAACAATGAAACAAAAACAAATTTACGATAAAAGTTGGTATTTTTACGCTTGTTGCACATTAAAATGTGAGTAATTTGAAAATTTGCGCTGCCGCCGATATCGCTGTCGCTATGTGGTGATGTAGTTCACGTTGTCAAATGGTTGTAAAACAAACGTTAAACAAAAAATTGCATAAATTTTACTTAAATGTATTGGCTAATTGTTTAAATTGTTGTTTGCCCCTCCCATACCAAACTTACACCCCCTTCCCCCCCTTCATTTTCTTCTAGTCTTCTAACAATTTTAATTTTAAATGTATACCGTAAAGTTGAGAAGAGGGGACAAAACAGTTTCAAACCTAAAAATTGTATATTTCATGGTTCAATGCCAACAATGAATGAACCCACCATCTAAACAAACAAACAACCAACAACAGCAGCAACATAATTGTTGTTTAAATGCGTCCTATAAAATTACTAAATTTAGCGTTGTTTTCTCGGTTAGTTTCTAAAATTGTGCTTGTTTTTATTTTTAAACATTTGATGGTGGTAAATCTTATTTTGAATTTGTTTTTGTTTATATTTTAACTGTTTATTTATTGTGTAATTTTCCATTTTGGCTAATATTCCTTGAAGTGTTTTATTGAATAATAACACCGTGCTAGAATTTTTTTATGAAGAATTTAATTCATATATACTAAAGAAAAAGTCCCCCATAACTGCCTAGAAGTCGCCTCAGAGGGATCAATTTATAACCGACCTGTATTAGTTTTTCGTCCTTAAAACATACTTGCCCTTTCTATCCACCCCTTAAGGGCGCTCCTATACAAATATGGCTAGTTTTGTTTGGAACTTTGTTTTCTATACGTTAGAAAATTAGAAGCACAGCTGCATTTTCCAATTTTTTACGAATTTTTAAAAAACAAAAATTTCGAAATTGTGCAAAAAAAAAATATGTTTCTAAAAAGACTGCGCATTTTAGAAAAAAATTTAACCTTTCTTAAAGGTAATTTTTGAATTTCGTTTTTTTTTTAGTTTATTCAATAAACTAAACCGTTTTTAAGTTATGCGAATATATTGTCACCTTAAATGCAAACGGACGTAACTACACAAAAATTCAAAATTGAAACTTTATTAAAGAAATTCAAACGCCAAGAACACCTTGTTGTTGTTGTTTGCAAATGTAGTTACGTACGTTTGCATTTAAGATGATGATATGTTGTGCAACCTTCGCCATTTTCGAAATACGGTATATCTCGAAAACAAGAGCTAACCTAAAAAAAACGGTTAGCTCCACTGCACTCAGCACAGTGTTATTTGTGTTTGCATGTTTTATTTTATTATTTAATCATTAAGGGTTTTTTTCAATTTTCAAAATGAATATTCGTATGTTTCAAAATAAAACACTTAATATACGTCGTAAGTTGATTCTGAATTTTTTTCATTATTGTGTAAATTATATAAAGAATTAGCTTATACCCCTGACAGACATAGGATACTACTTGTGTGTCAACCTAAACTACAATTAAATCATGAAACAAAGTGGTATATTGATGGTTTATATACTACTGTAGTAAGCATACCATGGTATTGAAACTATATGTCTGTCAGGGGTATTAGTCAACATTTTCGTATATAAAAGGGGTTGTACTATAAAATTCCTAAACGAACGACATTTAATAAAATAAAATTTCTTTTGATTCTATTGTTTAACATGATATATAATAAAATAACAAAATGTAAACAATTGAATCTATAATAAAAAATTGGGTTTTCATGTAAAGAATTAAATTAATTAAAAATTTTAGTACAGAAAAAAGTTTTAAATAAAAAACTTTGAAATACACAATCTTTTATATATCTTTAGCTACCATTGTTTACATTATGTAAAACATTAATTACAAAATGTAAACAATAGAATTTATTAAAAATCCTAATTCATTAGTTTTTGAAAGTAAAATATGGCTTTTTTTAATTGTTTACATTTTTTACATAATGTGGAAAATTTTTGTTTTAAAAATTATTCTTTAATAAAATTAAAAAAATTATTATTTAATAGTTTGACATAGCTTGCATTGTGTAGAATATTTCCAATTTAAATTAAAAAGAGTAAAGTACTTTTAAAATGAAGGTATTTAAACAATTTTTAATTTTTTACATTTTGTAAAAAACTTATGGAACGTTATTTGTATATTAACAAATCTTATTTGGATTTAAAGTAGGTTACCCAAAATTCTTTTTTTTATATTTTTGTTTAAACTGTTTTGATTCTCTTAACGCGATTACGAATGATTCATCAAATCTTTATTAATCATTAACAAAACGAACATGATTTCTACTTTTCATCTTTAACATTTAATGTCTTCCTAAATCACACTCTGCATACAATGTTGCAAATTCATCTTGAATTTTTTTAACAATCACTGTTATTTTAGCACGTCATTTTGTAAAATTATAACAAATTTCAGCTTTAGTTTATTTTAATTGATTTTATTAAAAATATTTATTTGGGTTAATCAAAAGCTTATTGGGTTATTACGAGAAAATTAATTCCATTTAAAAAAAAAAGTATAAAATTAATATGTATGTACCTCTTTTTTAATGCATCTTAAATATGTTTAAAAAAAAATAAATTGTAATTCAATTAAATTTTCAGTTTCTCTGTTTTCTCTAAGTATTCTTTACAACACAATTCAATACTTTTTTAAAATTATTGCGTGTGTGTGTGTGTGTGTGTGTGTGTGTGTGTTAGTAACTTGACCCCTGTAATTGTGAGCGAAGGTTTTTAAATAGCAGAGTCAGATAAAAAAATCTAAAACCCAATTGACTTTTGTGGGTTTTAAAAAAAAATTATTAGATGGAGCTAAAAAATGTTAAGTTAAAATGTATTAACTTTAAGCCAGAGGTGGGTTAGTATGAAATTAAAAAAAAATCAAGGATTAAAATTTTTGTTATTTTAAAGCTTTTTTCAAATAAAAGTTTAAATTTTATAGCAATTCTTAATAGACTAATATTCTTCATGCATCCGTTAATTTTCTCTTTGCTGCGGCAAATCTTTGACTGTTTTACACATACACTCGTAAAATTTTTTTTTCTGCTGCCCACCATCGATCTTAATTAGGGTTTAACATAAACGTTCTTATATGTTTGCACTAAAGTTTATGATTTTTGCATTAATCGTACATATTGCGCCTTTAATCGTCCTTGTTTTTAAACAAGCGATAACGCTAGCCAACTATAAGAGCTTATATCTTAAAATTCTCGGTTCGTACATATTGCGCCTTTAATCGTCCTTGTTTTTAAACAAGCGATAACGCTAGCCAACTATAAGAGCTTATATCTTAAAATTCTCGGTTGACTTTCGTGGTTTGTAGAGTAAATTTAATAATAATAATCTTTGCAACCTCAGCAATACAAACGAAGGGAGCTACTAGAGATCTCTGGTAGAGGTTGTTTCCTTTAACTGTCTCCAAAATATGGTACATATTTATATCAATTTTTCCATATTATTTTTCGCATAAAACTGTTTTGAGTCAAAAATTTGATTATTCAACATTTCTCTAGACTTTTCAACGACAATATTGTATGACATCCTTAACAGTCACCCTTATCGTGGTTGGCGTTTTTGTGGAGAAATTGAGGCGTTTTTTACGACACTGTTTTCAAATCTTTTACAAAAACTTTCGTTAAGTTTTAAAATCACGACAGCATAAATGTAGAAATTTTCGTCTAAATACGCTTGCGCCAACCTCGAGTGAAATTAAAATCGAACAAATTTTGAAAACGATCCTTATTTGGAAGTCCATAGCAATATTCTAATACTTTAGGTATTAATTATCTTAATCCTAAAACTACACGGATCTTTTTTTAAAAAACATGGAACTGTAAATCTTCATCTGTTTCAATTTGACTCGATTTCGAAACCATGGCCGTACATGTGACCACCTGAAAAGCTTGTTAATTGCATTTAAAGCTTTGAACTCTCATATAATTCATTTAGAGAGTTAAGTGGACATTCATGTTGTGTATGATTACTAAGCCGATAAGCTTCGTGATTTCAATAATGCGAATGGGGGCCCTTAGTTTTCTCTTTCCTGGGGGGTTGTTTTAAACTAGTAGTTTTTTCGCATTTTTTTCGTAATGTGATATATTTAAGTGTGGTTGACACTTAACAATTGTTTCGTTAAATAGCAATTTGTGGTTTATGAACTACAACAATAATATAGATTTGCAAAATAAAACAAAAAAAAAAAAACAGAAAAAATATTTAACGAACTTGAACCAAGGTAAATGAATACAAATTAATTATGACAAGGGTATTAAGTGAAAGTGTAAAATCTGAAGCAAGAAAATATTAAATAAAAAAAAAAGAAAATTAAAAGTTTTTTTTTAAATGTGGACATTTAAAGTAATTTAAAAGAAAAACGCAGAAAGAAAGTTTCAGAACATAAAGTCAAGTTATATTAAAAGCATACAAGTTTAAGGTAGACTTGTAATAGGGGCGTCTTTGCGAGCTACGGTAATATTTCTGGACTGAACCACGATTTTTGAAATATATTACGTGGGGTACACACTATCGAACATCAGTGACAGTGTTGCACAAATATTCGCTTGCTCGATAGTGTGGACAATAATTATCGAAATTTTTTGCTGTCATTAAAAAAAAAATTTAAAAGGGTTGCCATATTCAAAGTTGACTAAAGGTTGAAAAGGTTGCCAGATGAAAAAGAAACCTTTAAATCATACACACTTTAAATCACACACGCTCTTAATTTCTAAAAATTTCCAAATAGGAACGATGGAAATATATATATATATATATACTGTAAAAATTATCCGGGTTTTAAAAGAGATATCGACAAACGGGAAAATATCCAGTTCAGTGACAAGTATCTTTTTCCAAGATTTTGGCGATCAGGTTGCTGGAGTAGCTGAGATTAAAGTCGTTTTTATTTTTTTTATTAAAAGTTTCAAAAACAATTACAAATTATATACTTGCTTTAATTAATCGAGTAATAGTAACTTAGACCTTCAGCCCGTTGTAGTAAAACAGCCTAGAGTCTCTGGGCGGGAATCGAAACCGCAACGCACTGATAGACTAGCTCACAACCAACAATCTTACTGGGGCAACCGAAGTCGTTTTTATTCTATAAATGTAACAAAACACTATATTAAAATGTGTACAATTAAGCAAACCCGCTTTATGTGACTTATAAGCCGAAATCGATGCGAAATTTCGAGGCATCTGACAGTATTTACAAAACATTGGGTGTGAGGTAGGCATGCAAGTGGACTCGGAGTACCCTTCAACTATCACTGTCATGGTTGCAATGATAGGGAAGATGGAGAAACGGCATTCTTCCTTCGTGTTGCGAATTTTCGGTTCCAGCTGTCAGTAAAAACTAGAGTTGTCAACCGATTAAGAATAATTCGATTAATTGATCAAACGAAACCAAACTCTTGTTCGAATAATTTTAAAATGGCGATTTTCGAATAACGAATAAATCGAATAATTAATGTCGATTAATCGAACAATTTTTTTATTAAAAAATAAATAAAATTAAAGCTAAGAATTTGATTTATTATCATACGTTTTAGTGATTTTATACAAAATGTAGGAAAGTTAAAAAATATTGTAGCCGTTCCAACGACATCAAAAACTGTCGATCTTGGTCCAATGGAAAAAGAGGTTACTATATAGAAGAAATTGTATGCAAAAGTTTAGCTGAAGATGGCTGGTCTGCCAACGCCAAAGTAATATCGGATTATTATGGAATTAATTGTTTTACAATGCCTTTAAGTAATACAACCATATGGAGTTAAGATGAAAAAATTTAAGTTTAAAAAAAAAGAAGAATTCATAGCAGATTTAAGTAAAAATAAAGAAGAAAATGGAAGATTTTCTATAGTTAAAGATGAGTGGACGTATGTAACTAATTAAAAATACATTATTTTTTTGTAAAAATAATTTTTTTTTTATTCGTTATTCTCATCGATTAATCGAATAATTTTATAGATTTAATCGTTCGATCGAACGAACAAAAACAATTATTCGAGTTATTTGAACAAAGTTGAAATGCGAATAATTGACAACTCTAGTAAAAACAGATTACTGGGAAACTACAAACTGCCCAAACTCGGTAAGATATCTTGGTCCAGACTTAATGATCTACTAAAATACATATCTCATGGCTACAGTCTGGATCTGTTTCCACTTTAATAAATGAATATTCATCTTACGCTTGTTGTGGTCTTGTCAAAACGGAGCCGATTCGAGTCTACTTGACCGTTTGCACGAAGAAAACAACAAACAATTAAAAAAAAAATACAATTTTAATTTCAAATGTGTACAATTTTAGAACATTTTTGTTCTTTCCTGATACAAGCTTTTAACAGAGCGAAAGAGAGTGAGAGAATAAAAAAAGACTGACATTTTAAACATTGTTGCCAGTTGGTAGGTAATACATTTTTATTTATTTAGCTTATACTTAATTTAATAAATAGCCAATTGAATTAAGAAAATAATCTATGATCAATTTAAAATTCAAAGACCTACTTTTTCGCAATGCTTTTTTAATACTTGGTTTAAAAAATATTAAGCAGAAAATTACTGCGAAATTTTCTTTTTTACACCTAAATTATGCAACTCACACACTTTCTATTTAACAATTGCTTTTTTAACAAAAAAAAAAAAAAAAATGTATTAAAGGTAATTATTTAAAGTCAGTTTCCACCTACAAAATACTTTCAGTGGAAAAGTATTACAACTGGAAAAAAGTAAAAGAAAAATGCGTTCAAAACATGAATTTAATAGCAAGACAGACATCCGTGTTAGATTACAATTGTTAATTTCAGTGAATCGTTGAGGTGAAAAAACAAAAACAAATGATTATATGTGGTTACATTCGAAACTACTGATTTTGAATATATACACAGATATACATATTTATAGCACAATTTTCAAAAAGAATCTAAATTCCTATTTGAAAAAATTCTAATCAGAGAAAGGATTTGGAAAAATTCGTATTAAAAACCAGCGATAACGACTAGAACAGAAAAAAAAACCATCTTTATAATTTTGTGTAAGAAATGTGTTAATTTTGCAGATGTACGAAATTAAAAAAAAAAAAAATGTTTTCTTTTGAGAAAATTTCTACTCTAGTCGTTTCTCTATGTTAAAAGCATCCAAATTTTCGTAAACGATTAGTCCAAGAAAAACTAAAACAAAACAAAAAATGTATTATTGTTATCACCCTATTTTGCAAATAAAAATGAGTCAGTTAATTAAAGTTCCTTTAAAAACTAAATAAAAAGATTAATGAAAATTTCCAAAAGAACTCAAGTCAGAAAGAAAAAAACTTTTTAGAAATACATACCCTGATTTTTTATACAAAATGAATCACAGAAATTATTAAAAAAAAGCTAAGAAAATTTTTAAAAATTCTTATTTTTAACACCCTGTTTTGCATTAATCAGAGCCTAAATATTTTAAGTCCTGTTACATAAAGATTGACTTGAAGGAAAATACACTCTGAAAAACTAAATAAATAAATAATACATGTAAACCATGTGTGTAAAACCATATTGAAATTTAGAAAACTTTTCGTTAAGTTGTACGGAACTCGCATTTGCTTAAGGAAAGTGGAAAACTGATCGCACATTTTATACGGAATCAGATGTTTTTCTGTTTTATTTTCCCGCTGGGAATCTTCTATGTTCTGTTACATTATTTTAAATTTTTTAATGTGTTTTAAAGAGAAAAAAAAAGGGTTAAAATTATGTCTTAAAATTAAAGTGTCGAAATTGCAACTGCAACTTAAAGTTTCTTGGAATTTTTAGGAAAATCGTTAAAATTTTGTTTGTACAAATGCGTTTTTAATTTTTTTTTTTTTCCTACTCAAGTAGGAAACTTTATGATTAAAAAAATTAAACCTACAAATTTCCAAACAAAATTACAGACTTTTTGTCAAAAAAGCAGAAAAAAACCAAAAAAAAATGCAAAAGGAAAGAAATCATTTCATCGTTTTTAACAAAACATAACAATGAATGAAAGTGTAAGTTTTTACAACAAAAAAAAAAAAAAAATTTGTTGTTATAACAACAATCAGGTATAAGTACAACAACAATAAGTTGTTGATATTATCTCAATGACTGCTTGAATATCTGTCCGTCCTTCTGGCTGCTGTTCACTCATCGTGTTTGTTATACGATGCAGCAGTCTTACTTTTAACATGTCGTTACTTTTTAATTTAAACAAAAAACTTGTTACAAGAAAAAAAATATTAAAAATTTGTTTGTAATATACATCTATTGTAAAAGTAACAATGAAAAAAGACACAAATTTTGTACAAGAAAAACTTACGCGTAACAAGAAAAAAAAAAACAAATAAATAAAATAACTTTTGTACAAAATTTTCCGGTAACATTTTTCAATATTTTCTTAACTTTAGCCAATCTCTATCTAACATTTTCATCATCGTCGTCGTCTTCATCCACATCATCCTCCTCCTCATTTTGTGTTATTGTAATTTTTTAGAGGCATTGTTTGTGGAAGAAAGAAACAAAAAGTTAGTAAAAGTGGCGTTAAAACTTCCTTGTACTACATTTTTCGTTAGTTTTGTGTAGATTCGTCAAAATTTTTTAAAATGAAATTTAATATCAAGTTTTTTTTTATTTGCAATTTATATTGTCTCTGCAATTTTAGATTAGTAGATTTAAGTTACAAACGGGCTTTAATTTTTTTTATTATTATTTTTTTTTTTTTTTTTTGTAAGAAATGGAAAGTTTAATAAGAAAATGTTTGAAATGTTGAAGAAAGTGTTTGAAAAAACTCACGTAAAAGTATCAAATTTAAGATAATAATTTCAAAACAAGAATAAATGTAGAATAATATATAAAATATGAAATATTAAACATTATTAATAAATTTTATAATATTTCATTAATATTACGAAAAAAAATTAAGAATTAAACACCTATTTGGTTCGCAATCATTTTGAAACTCCTAATTGACATGGTACTACCATTAAAAGCACTAGTTGGCGTTTTAATGTGCTAAATTCCCAATTCTTACTATTGATAAACTGAAATTTATTGTTGGTTGGATAAGCTATTCCTATGCGCTTTTCTAAAATCTTTGGATGTAGTTTCGGGATGTTCCGGCCTAAGCAACCAGTGAAATGCGCATAGCAATAGCTTGTCCCACCAACAATAAATTTCAGTCTATCAATAGTAAGAATTGGGATTAAAACTAAATCTTATTAAAAGATCTTTTCGTTTAGAAAAATTTCTTTTACGTACATATACGGGCATGTTCTAGAAATCGAAATGAAGTTAAATTGAAATCTAACGAGTTTTTAAGTTTAATTTTTTACAAAATGACCATAGATTCTTCTGGTTTTTAGAGTTCTTAATGTAAAAATACCTGGTTCTCAAAGAATGAAGTAGATGAAAAGGAATATGCTTATGAACTTTCATTACAGGGTTCTTTTTAAAATTTGCTCGATTTTAAATACACTTTATTTCGATTACTAGAACATGCCCGATATACCAAATGAAAAACAAAATAGTACCAAAAGATCTCCTCTTATAATTTCTCAATCATTTTGGACTGTGCTTGTTGAATTTTATGTTTCTAGGTTCAGTATTTATAAAAATTCAAAAAAGTACCAGTTAAAAAACAAAAAAGTACCAAGAAGATACCTCTTACAGATTCTCATTCACTCAGGACCTTGTGTGTTTTATTATATGTTTCTAGGCACAATATTACGAAAACTAAAAAAGTACCAATTGAACCACAAAAAGGTTCCAACATTTTTCATTTCTCATTTACTCAGGACCCTAAACCTATAACTTTATGTTTCTAAGTTCAATGTTATAGAAAATTCAAAAATTACCAGCAAGGAAAAATAAAAGAAAGAAACTTAATATCGCGTATTTCCCCTTTTATGATATTTTTTTTCTCCTCATTGAAGTATCAAAAATTTCAATATTGTAGTGGGAGGTCATAATTTAATATGTATATGGGCATTTCCAGCGAAAACCGTTTTTTTTGTAACGTAACGCCAGCAAGCCATTATAATGGTTTTAAACGTATTATTTGCTTTTCTGTATTTTGGTGTAAATCGCAACCAGCTCTACATTTAGTAACAAAAATGGAAAACATTTGACGACCCAAAATACAAGCTTATTTGCTTGCTGGCGTTACGCAACAAAAAGGAGACTTTTCGCTGGAAATGAGAATATGTCAATGAATGGTTACTGCCCGTCTATACCAGAGATAAACATTGCGACATATATTGAAGTAAAGGTCAAAATAATGTTATCTTTGCTGTAGACAGCAATTTTTTGTATATATTTATTGCCGCCAATTTATGTTGCAATAATTGTTAGCCCATTTTCGTTGACAATTATTGCTAGCATAAAACTTCAAATTTAGTTGTCAATTGAAAAAATTAAGCAATAAAGAAAAAATAGCAGAAAATTGTGTGTGAAAGAAATTAAGTTTGTGAAATGATAGCAAATTATAAGAACTAAGTTAAAGAATTAATTAACACTAAAATACAATTGCAAAAACTATTTATATTAATATATTTTTTTTGCTTACGCGATCTTTATTATTTAAATTTATATTAATTTGTATAAGCTTGAGTTCTTTTTTATATAGAAATATAATTTTATTTTAACAAAAAAAAAAAAAAAAAAAATTAATAAAAATTAATATTTTTATATAAACAAATTAATATACATTTAAATAATAAAATCGAATAAGAAAGAATTTATATTAATTAAAATAATTTTTGCAAGAAGGCGTCAGTTTTTACACAGCACCTGCTTCCTTGATTTTTTTCAAATTATGAGTTAACATAAATACGTTTTCCCATGTCTTTAACATAAGCTCTGTTATTGCCAACTTGCTGAGATATTTATCTTTAGTGTAGACCTAGGGTTATTGATTTAAAAGATACACGCAGAGAAAAATATGGTTGGGCATGGTCACGGCAACTGCACTATGTTTATTGTAACAATATATTGTTGTCGTACATTATTTTTATTTAATAGCAGCAATATTATAGTTACGGTAAACATATCAAAGTTTATCGCAATTATAAATTTGAGTATTGTTGACTGAATAATAATTATTTTTCTAACAACTAAATAATGATAACTTTAAAAACATATTTTATTACTCACAACCATTTCATTATCATTAATGGCCATTATCATGATAACTTTCTATACATTTATCATAATTTGTTTAAGATGCAATCAAAGTATCTTTACTCTAATAATATTTTGTTATCTCCATTTGTAAAATAATGTGCAATCAGTTGTGTCGTGTGTTTTAAATATGCCTATCGAATTATTTGTTAGTGAGTGGTTCAACAGTTAAAAAAAATATCCATTAAAAAAAAAAAATTAAAAAAATAAAGAAATTTTATTAACATTAAAAAAAAATTGTAAGTGTCACATAACAAAAAAATCGATTTTATTGTTGTGACAGCACCACTGTATCGTTATATGAATTCTTCTTAATTTATTATTATAACCATGACAATAATATGATTATTTCTTAACTTTTTATGATTATCATGACAATAATATGATTACTTCTTATCTTATAATGATTAACATACAATAATATGATTACTTCTTATTTTATTATGATTACCATGACAATAATATGATAACTTCTTAACTTTTTATGATTAAGAGGATAAGAATATGATTAAGGGAAAAATATTATAATGTAATATTACACATATATATTCAGTCATAATATGATTCAATAATAATCGTAATATTTTGGCTACAAAATGCAGTTTATACGCGTTTACACCCTAAAAGAGCCGAATTTCGAAAAAGTACCAGACACCTGTCCGCTTATTTTTTAATGAACAGCGTATTAATTTTTTATTTTATTTACACCTTTTTACCCTTTTTACCCCCTCAGATTTTAATAAAATGAATATTGTGAACTTCTGTAAGTAAATACCTTTTAAACAGAGAAGAAAAGTATTCTTAAATGTTTTGCCTTTGCTGATTAATACTCGTATAAATGATTTTTTTCTCACTGTTATATATTTTATTTATTTGAGTTTTTCACATGTCGTAATTCTCAGTATTATAGTGTAAAAGGTCCTTTAATGTGCTGCAATAACTATTTAACATTTTCAGATCTATTGTAACGATTTAATTTGTAATCTTATGTTTAAGAAAACATTAAACTGCCATTTTTCGTTACAAACTTTTCGCTGAAAACATAAATCATTTAGAATAACTTCCTTTAATGATAATTTTTATTCTTCCTTTTTAATTCCCAAGAATAACAAACTTTGATTACTTCTTCATTTTTATTCGTTTATTCTTACAGATTTTTTTAATTATTCAAAACATAATTTTGTTTTTAAGTTTTTCCATTTTATTCTTTTTAAATACAAAACAAAATTTTGATTTTAATCTTTGTTTTTTTTCGTTACTTAGCCGGATGTTATTTATTGATTATTTATTTATGCGCCAGCTGAGCATAATTTTTCTAGATAGAGCTTTTCAAATTCATTTTGGCATTTTTAATTTTATATATGACTACACTATTTCCGTTTATAAAATAAAAAAATAACAAAGAAAAAAAAAATGCAAAAAACAATTGTTTTGTGAATATTTTAACTGAAATCATTCATGTCATGTCATATTGTACGAGTTCTGATAACAATAATATTGACAAGTTGATTGTTTCAATATTAGTTGGGAATACTAGATTTATAAAAACAAATTGTTAGTTTTTTAATAATTTTAGGGTCAAATTTACAGTCATTAGTTAGCTGATAGCAATGGTTTAACCAATAAAATATTACCAGCTTTTTGTTAACCATTTAACCCCAATTTCACCAAGTTTAGTAAAAACTATTACTTTAACTTCCAGTTAACCATGTGTGACAGCTATAACGGATAGTTAATTAAAACTGAAGTTGGTGAAATTGGGGGTTAATGTTATAAGTTAACTACTAGTAAAATTATATATTTTTTTTTTTTTTTTTTTTTTTTGTTGAAAAAAGGACTTATAAATCACACATATTTTTTTGTTTAGCAGTAGCATAGAAAAACACTGCTACCAACATTGAAATTTAGTATTTTGAAAGAGTTACTTACCATTTCTTGCTTTGTTGAAAATTTTTAGTTACCAATATACTGAAAATATGAAATACTAGTTAAACAATAGTTATCACTTAAGTTTACTAATAATTACCTAATGACCGTAAATTTGCGACTTAGAAATTGACTAAAATTTTGTTTTTAATTAAGAAAAGTCTGACGCAGTTTTTAATGAAAATTATAAAATTAAAACTTTTCTAACAAATAGAATCTGGGAATTTATTTGTCATGGTGAGTAACTAAATATACATACGAAAATTCTGATAGTGCATAGAAAATATTCCTGGAAAATTTTGAAAGAATAAGACTATTAAAGTATAAAAGCTTTTAAAATTGTAATTTGACTTAAAATACACATTCGAATTAATATGAAAATTTATTAAAATTTTTCGTTAAAACTAAAAGCGATTTTTTTAAAACATTAAGTTGACATTTTGTTGGCAGATGATGTTTGTAAAGCCCTTATGACACTTCATTTTTTATTCATTAATTGATATAGAATTGATAGAAAGAAACAGTAAATGTTAGAAAGAGCGAACTATAAAAAATGTAAACAAAGTTTTTAGTTTTTTTTTTCTCATGTTATGGTTTTGTTTCAGGGATGGCGTTGAGAATTTTTAAAATTGTACCAACAACCTTTAAAAATTGTACTTTTTTACCCTAATTGTACTAAAAGATTTTTTTTAGTTGAAATTAATTTTATTTATGTTCATAAAAAACACCGCAAAAAGGTATTATAAATTTTAGTTTAAAAAGTATCAACAAAAAAGTACAATTGAAACAACTTAGCCATCCCTGTTTTGTTTAGTTTATTAAATGTTGCCAACTTTTTGTTTATGAGAAACCTAAAAACAATAAGCGGTAAATCGCTGAATTTGCCCATAAACCGCTGATTCAGCAACACTTTTAATATTTCAAGCTTGAAATATCAATTTTAAGTTAAACATTTTTACATTTTTTTTGACATAACTTCATTTTTTATCGATAACTTTAGTAAAATTTTTGACGGTTTGCCATTTATCTTAATACAGCTTAACTCTTTGCACTTGGTAAATTTTTCTATTACATTATATTTGTACTGTTCACCAAAACTTGAACAATGCATTAAAAATGTAGTGTCATAAGGGCTGAACCGATATATTTTATATATTTTTTAATTCAAAACTTATTTGTTTTTTATATTTATAACAAAATGATGTTTTAGTACTTTTAATTCTTTTAACAAATATTTTTATATATATATTTTTGTTAAAGCAGGCCATAAAAAATCATTTAGTACATTTAAAAATATATATATATGGGGGATTTCATGTCAAGTGACCCAATTTTGAAATCGATGTCTTCCGATTTGGATGAAATTTGCACCAAGGTTAGTCCTATTGGATAGTAGTTTAGACACAAATTTTCAACAAGATCGGTCTAAAAGTTTCTGAGTTAGTGGGGGTCAAAATTTGACATTTTGGCCATACAGGTGTTCTTTCCTATCCATGTAACTTATTACCTATTGGTGTTAGCAAAATTTGTCCCAAGTAGCTTCGATAGCTATTTGATCCATCTTTTGAAAAAAATTTTTTTTGTTTTTTTAAAAAATTTTTTTTATTTTTTTTTTTAAATTTAAAACTTTTTTTTATTTTTTTTTTTAGCGGGTGTTTTTTTTTTTTTTTTTTTTTTGTTCAAAAGAAAGCTTATGTCTTTTCCTTTAAGGTAGTTTTGGTCCCTTTTTGGGATGCGAGCGGCTTATGTATAAAAAAAAATAATTTCTAACTCTAGACAAGGGTTTTTCAATTTTTAGCATATGTAGTGTTCTTTCTCATCCATTTAACTTATTACCTATTAGTGTTAGCAGAATTTGTCCCAAGTATCTTCGATAGCTATTTGATCAATATTCTGAAAAATTTTTTTTTTGTTTTTTTAAAACTTTTTTTTTTTAATTTTAAATTTTTTTTTTAAATGCAAAATTTTTTTTTTATATTTTTTTTTTATCCGGAATGTTTTTTTTTTTTTTTTTTTTTGTTCAAAAGAAAGCTTATGTCTTTTCCTTTAAGGTAGTTTTGGTCGCTTTTTGGGATGCGAGTGGCTTATGTATAAAAAAAAATAATTTCTAAGCATTATAGTATCGAAGGTATAAAATAGTAATTGGGTTTGTAACATACCGTCGGAAAGGTTAATTTGTCTAGTTTCTTTGCAAACGTTTTATTTTTAAGGCTATAGAAACACTTAAACACAAATAGGAAAAAATTCAAAATAGTGCATATGCTAAAAATTTAAAAACCCTCGTCTAGAGTTAGAAATAATTTTTTTTATACGTAAGCCACTCGCATCCCAAAAAGCGACCAAAACTACCTTAAAGGGTAAGACATAAGCTTTCTTTTGAACAAAAAAAAAAAAAAAAAAAACATTCCTGATAAAAAAAATATAAGAAAAAAAAATTTTACATTTAAAAAAAAAATTTTAAATTTAAAAAAAAAAGTTTTAAAAAAACAAAAAAAAAAATTTCAGAATATTGATCAAATAGCTATCGAAGCTACTTGGTACAAATTCTGCTAACACTAATAGGTAATAAGTTAAATGGATGAGAAAGAACACTACATATGCTAAAAATTGAAAAACCCTTGTCTAGAGTTAGAAATTATTTTTTTTTATACATAAGCCACTCGCATCCCAAAAAGCGACCAAAACTACCTTAAAGGAAAAGACATAAGCTTTCTTTTGAACAAAAAAAAAAAAAAAAACATTCCGGATAAAAAAAAAAATATAAAAAAAAAATTTTGCATTTAAAAAAAAAATTTAAAATTAAAAAAAAAAAGTTTTAAAAAAACAAAAAAAAAATTTTTCAGAATATTGATCAAATAGCTATCGAAGATACTTGGGACAAATTCTGCTAACACTAATATGTAATAAGTTAAATGGATGAGAAAGAACACTGCATATGCTAAAATTTTAAAAACCCTTGTCTAGAGTTAGAAATTATTTTTTTTATACATAAGCCGCTCGCATCCCAAAAAGGGACCAAAACTACCTTAAAGGCAAAGACATAAGCTTTCTTTTGAACAAAAAAAAAAAAAAAAAAAAAACATACCCGCTAAAAAATAAAAATAAAAAAAAGTTTTAAATTTAAAAAAAAAAATAAAAAAAATTTTTTTCAAAAGATGGATCAAATAGCTATCGAAGCTACTTGGGACAAATTTTGCTAACACCAATAGGTAATAAGTTACATGGATAGGAAAGAACACCTGTATGGCCAAAATGTCAAATTTTGACCCCCACTAACTCAGAAACTTTTAGACCGATCTTGTTGAAAATTTGTGTCTAAACTACTATCCAATAGAACTAACCTTGGTGCAAATTTCATCCAAATCGGAAGACATCGATTTCAAAATTGGGTCACTTGACATGAAATCCCCCATATATATATATTTTTTTTTTTGTTTGTTATTTCAATCACTCATAAATCAGGATTAGCAGTCATAAAAACTTCATATTTTACAAAATAAAAATATGACAGTCTATAAAATAAAAAAAATTACATTTATTTAATAGACATGTTACACATTTCTTTGTATAGATTAAATTAAACAAATGCATAAAGTTTTTGTCAATAACATCATTAAATACACCCACTTTTTGAATATGTATGAAAAAGAAAAAAAAAATCAAAAAACCCCTCAAAAAAAAAACTTAATTAAATTTACTAAAACAAAACTATAGAAATAAAAAACTACAAATTTGAATAAATGAAAATGTTGTAGGCAATTTAGTTGTCCTATAGTCTGTTATAGACTCTGGCCCGTATTGCCACAACAGCCTAAAGATCTAAATAACGTTAGAATAAATTTTGTAATTGTATTTGTTACTCTCAATAAAAATATAAATTAAAAAACCGCAATCAAAAGACTTTATAGGATTTAAAAAGTATTTAATCCTTTATTTAGCGAAATTATTAGAAATACAAATGAATCTCCTAATTACACTGTGCTAGTCGCAAATTTTAACTATGTTTATTCATTAAGTTAAGAAAAAAAATTGGGGAATAAACTGTTCCGCGAAAAAAAAATATAACAAAATATTGAATATAACAAAGTTAGGCCCTAATTATATTAAACGCAACGCAACGCCAAAGAATTACATTGAAAGCAAAAACAAAGTCATAAATATTTTGTAATTTTGTTGTTGCTTTCTACGGGAATTCATGTACCGTTTTAATATTTTCAACGCCACAAGTTATAATTTATTACAAAATATTTATGACTTTGGCCCATAATCATAGTCAAACGCTAAAGTCCGTTCTTTTTAAAAACAACTTTAAAATAAAAACATTCTTTTAATTATTGTGCTACTATAGCCGAAATTGTAACCACTTTCGATTGTTATTTTGTAATGAACACTTTAGGACAAGCCTTGCAAATTGTGCAAATATATTTCGAAAATTTTCATTTATTACGTTAGCATGCGTTGCAACCACGTGTTTTGGTTTGTTTTATACATATTGTAGGAAAAAAAAAGTTTTGACGCTTAAAAACACTTGCCTTCTTATTTAGGTCAACCTGGAACACGTTTAACCATAAATCGTTTTCGCATTACGTATAATCTGTATGATATTGCGTAATCTGCTAAGATGTCATACAATGGCCGACGAAAAAATGTAGGTTCAGAGCGTAGTATTAGGAATAACCTATTGAAATAAGTAGTAACCCTCAAGGCTGTCCTTTGCGACGTTATTTCGTTTAAAGTTTTCAGTATAAACGCAGTATTCTGTTTAGTAACCCAACAAAAAAAAATTTAAGATTTGGAAGCAATAAACACGTATACTGCATCCCAACCACTTCCTTTTGTGCTTCTTAAAATTACTGCCTTATTCTACTGCTGTAAGATAAGGCATACAATCGTACCATTTTTAAATGCGGTGCTAAATACTAGAAGAGAATCGCTGTTTATTGAACTTTTTTAAGATTACATTTTCTACTGCTTTAAGGAGCATGTAGACGACATGTTTTTTTACGTCTGACTTGTCAACTTTTCAAGACACATGTAATTGTGCATGTCTGTCAAAATTGCTGTTTTACAGAAAGTTTATAATATTCGGTCACAAACGTACATGTAATTTGCTTCTGACATTGTCTCTGTTTTTTTCGCATAGTTATTGCAAAAACCAAAATAAAAATGCCGCCACGAAAACTTTTATTTACGCCGTAAAATAGTTTAGCCATCTTAACATATTTTTCATTTAATTCAAAGATACCAATTTAGGATATTATAATGAAACGGCTTTTATACAAATATTAACATAAATTCTATTCAATGGTGGGATGATCATACATATCTCTGTATTGTAAAATATTAACTTCAGCCGGCTAATGATTCCGTCAATGGTGGACGCCGCTGCCGGGTTCTTCTCGGCATAGATTTCTGATGTCAGATGGTTTGTCAGAAGAAAATAGAGCACGCTCTAATTGAAATTTTGTCACATGACTTTGCATCAGACTTTTACAGAAGCAAAGTTAAAAAGGTAACACACGACATGTATGTATTTTGCAGTGGGAAATTTGACATGTCAGATGACAAAAACATGTCGTGTACGGTCGCCTTAATTGAAGCAGTGAAATCATTTATTCTTTTGATATGAAATAAAAAATTTTAACTTTATTTTATAAAAATCATACATAATTATTATAAACTTTATATAAAAGATTTATAAAAAAAATTTTAAGCGGTGAAATAACAATTTTTTCAATGCTTAATTTATTTACTTACGTTATACACGTAAATCATGTCAGTTTTTAAAGCGTGATATAAGTTTTCTTAAGCTCTCTACGCGAGGAATTCCAAAGAAAAATCATGTTATATTTCATAGAAGTGTAAGCGCTTCACTCCTTATTCTCCTTTACCAAGGAAGCATCAGTTTTTGCTGGAAATAAGTTTAGTGATTACCAATAATTAGTATTGTGCTTATTTTGATGAACTATTTATGGTTTTTAATCCAAACTTTTAATATTTTTAATAACGCTAAAGTTCATCAAATTTAATTTTCATTAAATTATTTTTATGAAGAAAGAAATTTTACAACATGAAAATTAATTAAAATTGTTATTGATAATTTTTCATTCTTGACTGCTGCTGGGCTCGAACCCAGGCTTTTACGGACAGGTTTTTTTATATCAGCTGCTCGGCTGTGTGGTTAAAGTTAACACCTGCTAAAGTGTTTAAAGTTAGTAAATCGCACTACTGAAAAAACGGTCGAAAACTATGACTGATTTTTTAAACGCATGCGTTTTGCAAGTGATGCAAAGCTTCGCTGAAAACAAGTGCGTTGACAAAGCATCACAAATGAAAGCAATGCACAAATTTTTCAAACATTGTGGGTACCATGAAATGATAAACTCAAGGCATTGTCCCTTCAGTATTGCATTGCAAGACTGCGTTTTTAGGAAGTCAGTCTACATTTCAGAATATGCAAAATCCGGGCAGCCCCTTTTAGGTTTCTATCAAAGATCCGTCTATTCTCCTTAATTTTTTACACTATTTCACGAAAAATTATTTTCAGATGCAAAATTTGCTTATATTTTAAAGGCCTTATTCATAAACAATATTCCATGCTTATAACAGGTTTATAAGACGAATTTTATACGAAAATTTGTTAAATTAACCTTTAATAAATCTGAAATATTTTTTATGAATAAGGGGGTAAGATTATAGTGATGCCAGATGATTTGATATTTTTTTCTGATCAAAATTAACTATTTATCCTTTTTAAAATTGTTCTATATATTTTTTTATTTTAAATATTTAAAGTTTATTTTCAATATTTTTTAAACAAATTATTTTTTTGTTTCTCTTAATTGCCATTAATTTCTTGTAAGCACAAGAAAAGCGGCGAAAAAAACATTAAGTCAGACAGGCTGCCAGTAATCAGTGCTAATGGAAAATATAGACAACATAATCAAGCAATTTATACAACATCTAAATGAGAAAAATAAAGAATTAATTAATTACACATGAGCCATGTTAAAGCATAATAATTCATTCCATTCCATTCACTCAGTCCATTCTAATTCATTCATTAATACTTGCATTAAATACAAATGAATCTTGAGTAGTGAGAATGAGTGTGTGTGTGTGTCTTTGAATGAAGAAAACAAAACAAAAAAACAAACAATGAAAAATTTAAATATTTAGAAATTCTCCAAGAAATATAAAGAAAAGTTAATGTATGGCAACATTGTGTAATGTGTGTGTAATGCCGCGTGGGTTGCCATATAAAGATAATGCAAAAGAGGTTGCCGTATTATAAGATTGAAAATGGTTTTAGAATGACTTGTGAGTTGTCATATCTAGTCCTTATTCATATAATGAAACATTTGCTGCAAGACATTTGAGCTTGATGTGAGTTTCTTATTGAGAGCAAGAAGAAGAAAAAGGAAATGCCTTCAAAATACAACTTAAAGTGCTGCAAAGCCAAAAAAAGTTTCAAAATAGAATTTAAGCAAGTTTCTACAGCATATGTTTCATAATATGGACGAGGATCTATGAAATAAAAATAATAATAGAAAATTTATCGTTAAAACATGTGACACAAAATATTTAAAACAAAATTAAGGGATTTTTTTAAATTTAATGTAATTGTCTCTACTGATATTGAATTTATTTTTGGCTTGTAACAATTTACTAAGCCTGACCACTAAAATGTCAACCCTAAACAATATTTTTAACAATTTTTGTTGATTTATTAAACTTTGCATCTAAAAAAGAAACATCATCGTTGAATATATAAGATGTTTGATATATTTAACGTTATGCAAAATCAAACTAATGTTAAGTAAAAGTAGTGATTACGTGGGGGAGGTCAAATATTTGTTAAGTGTGACCATAGCTTAAGTTATCATATCACAGAGACTATGTATTGCGAATGGACTTTGTGATAATAATGCGAGTTTCCCTACTTCAACTAAATGCCTTCCTTAATCGTGTCAATATTGTAATTATGGATAAAGTCCAAATTAAGAGAAAAACTGTTAATTGTTACAAGATCGCTGGCGATTTTTTTATATAACCTTTGAAAGGTTTCCCATCCCTGATTGCGAACATAACTTATACAGAATAGTGGAATTTATTTAGATTTTTTATTCATTAAGAAGAAAACGGTTGCAATGAATGAAAAAATCTGACTTTCGGGGGCTGTAGTTGAGTAAAAGCTTATGAATGAATTTTTTGTTGCTGGTTATCTTTCTAGAATTCTTAATTGAATACCAGACATAAGAACTATATTGAAATATGCCTACACACTCTCGTAATTTCATTCCATTTTTGTTTTTTTTTTTCCTACTATCTACTTTACTTCAATTTCTACAACTTTTGTGTGTAAAATTTTAAAGTGTGTGTAAACTTTGAAGTGGTAGTTGTTGTTTGTTGCACGTTGCATAAAGTGGGCATTCAGTTTTATTAATCCATGAACTCTTTTTAGTTTGTTTTTCCTTACAAAACTGTGGAGAAAAAAACGAAAAGCAAATGTTAAATTCACGCCTGAATACTTGCGCAAATAAATTGTTTTTATACAAAACTTGTATAAAAAAAAGTTACGCATGTTGCAAGTTGTTGCTGACTGTTGTCTATGCTACCGTTTCAATTACTTGAACACACAAATTTATGTACGTGATTTGCATTACATATTACAATTTTATTTGAAAACATTTTTCCCCCTCCCAAAAGCAGACAAACTAAAAGGGGGAAACAAATGGGTTTAAAAGTAAAACTTAATATTTTTAGATATTTTTTTTAACATTATCATCTTCTTTAAATAAAATTTTAGACTTTAAAGCTACGGCACGATTATCCCCTTTTTTTGGTCATCATCTCTAGCAGCAGCAATTGTTTTAAATCATTTTTGTACACTCATTCATGTCCCCAAAACAATGCAGTTATGTTTGAAAATCATTAGAGGGGTTTATGCATGTTAAACATCCCCCCTCTTAAAATCGATAATTTCCATGGATGAAGTGCAGTTTATGGGGATATCGAGTGAAGTGCATTTGTGAGTCTCTTTGGGTATAAATTGAAATGGATGATATTGTCAATAAAAAATTCAATTGTTTCGTTGTTTTAGTCTTTTGTTTAATCTGCTTCTCCTACTGCTATGAAAACTGAATGCGTTTCATTGTTATTTTTTGGTGGCTTCTCTTTCCACCCCCTCCCTCTTTAAGTTATACAAGCATTCCACTTCTCCACCATTAATGCCTGCCATACCGGAAATTCAATTAAAATCCATTATATTTTGTGTCAATACGTGACACTGCATCAATTTATTGGTTGACTTCATAACCAGCAGCAGCAGCATAATATTGCTAGATATTTATAAACTGGCAGCACGAAAAAAAAACAACAAACAGCAGCCATAGAAGTTAATAACTATTTGGTTATTTCAACGAGCAGATAAATGTTTATTTGGAATTTAGAATTGATAGAGAAATTAAAGTGAAGATTTAAACATTTAGTTTAAAGATATTTTCTTAAACCTTTAAAAAGCTGTAAAACTGATGCAATCGAATATTAAGAAAACTGATATTTAAATAATTAATTTTTCAAAATACATCAGAAAACCAGAGAAATTGGAAACACTATTATCCAAACAATAACTTAAAAACATCAGTAATAGCTAGGGATGGGCAAATTGAATAAATATATCGATATATATCGAACCGATACTTTTTAAGAGTATCGATATTAATTATTTCCAAAAATATCGATATATCGAACGTATTTTGCTGAAACTATTACCAAAATAAAAAATTTTGTATACCTTTGTACAAACATATTTATGAACCAACATACTATATGTAATTACATTGTTACTTTTTATTGTTTCAATTTATTTCAAAAAATTAATAAGAACAAAAAATTCAATCAACGCAAAAAATTTAATAAAAACAAAAAATTCAATTATAACAAAAACAAAAGGGAAGAATACAAAAAGAACCAAACAAAAAATCCGAAATCTTGTGGACTTAATTAGAAATCTTCCTCTAAATCTATCGCCGCCTGTATTCATAAAAATTTTTTCAATTTATTAGAGGTTTACACAACAAATTTTGTATGAAAATTTTCCCTAATAAACGTTTGTTAAATTTAATAATCGTTTATAAATACGGGGGAATATCGTTTACACCATTGTTTTCCGACACAGCCCGTTTACATTACAAGGAAAATCTAGTAAGATTTGATTTAAAATCTTTCTCAAAATTTAGTGCGTTTACATTGTACTTGTTTGACATGAAAGAGATTTTGTTTTCATAAAAAAAACAGCTGACTGAAAGTTTTTTGTGTAACACAAATATTCATATTAAGAAACAGACATTTAAAAATTTGCATTACCTTTTATTTATAATCAACTTAATTGATTTTATCAATATTATTTATCTGTTCCATTTTTTTTTATTACTTTTTTAAAAAATTTTTATTTTTTTTAACAGTTTTAGGAAGCTGGCATTTTTGTTTTGTTTTTTTTATTTTTATTAAAATTACATTGTTTTCTTGGGCAGTGCTTTATGGAACAAAACATAGTTGCATCACTAAGTACTTCTAGATTTTGAGTAGATTTCGTCGAAATCTTGTCACGAACTAGATTTCATTATACCCACACCACAATAGTGGAGAGGGTATTATGCATTTGTGCTGATGTGTGTAACGCCTTAAAATTGTGGTCCTAGACCCACCTTAAAGTATACCGATCTACTCAGAATCACTTTCTGAGTCGAACTAACGATGTCCGTCCGGCTGGCTGGCTGGCTGTCCATGTAACCTTGTGCGCAAAGTACAGGTCGCAACTTTGGAGATAACTTGATAAAATTTGGGTCATAGGTTCTTATTGGCACAAGGACCAAGCCAAATCGTAGGACCACGAGGGAAGATAGGGGGAAATTTCTTCCTCTCAGAAACTATCAAACCGATTTTAATGAAATTTAAAACATAGGTAGATCCATATCTATATGGACACATAAGCTATACAGTTTTTCAAAAATAGGACCACAAGGGGATGTAGGGGGCAATTTCTGCCTCTCACAAACTTTCAAAGCGATTTTAATGAAGTTTTTAAACATAGAGAAATCCATATTTATATGGACACATAAGCATGATGTGTTTTTAAGTACTGTGATGCTGGGTATCATATGGTCGGGCTTGACCGACTATACTTTCTTACTTGTTTTTTATGGAAAATATAGTTAAAAACAACTTGGTTTTGCTCGAAATCTCATAGGTACTAGATTTCAAAGAAGAGTTATAAAAACATTTTGGAGAGCCTCTTTACCAGCACTCCACAGTTTTTTTCGTTTTATAGGTGCAAAAATTGGACTAATCGATTGGACCATGTAAGACGTAGCCGCGGCGGACATATGCCGTAAATCATATATAAAAAATTAATAACTTGGAATTATCTACCAGACTATGATACAAAAAATTCAATTTCAATTTTCATGCAGCTAAAAAAAAACACCCTATATTATTGAAATATTTTAAAAACTAGAAAATAAATTTACTTCAAATACCGAACTTTTTAGTCAATTAACTTTGGTATCCAACCCTTTCATTTATAACAATTAATAATTGTTTTATCCTTTTCCTATTCTTTTAACTTCCTGGTGCCATTAACTCTATATTGTTGAGTGCTAAAGGCGGAAATAAACTTTTAATATCCTCGCTAGAAAAAATCAACAAAGAAAAAGTTGCACTTAGAACAAAAAATACTTCAAAAACTACAATCGAAAAAAACTTTTTAAAACTAGGTCAAACTAAAAGGAGAAGCAACCTACTTTAACTAAAAGTAACAACAACTAAAACAAAAAACAACATTTTGTTGTTTTTCCAACAACAATGAAATATAAACTAAAGTGCAAGTTTTTGTTCAAAAAATAAGAAAAAAAGAGTTGCCGCTGTCGATGATGATAGTGCACAAAATTTCAATTTCATTTTAAGAGCTCGTTAGTTGAGTAGTAGTTTGGCTGACTGCTGCCGGCCTGTTAATGCCTCATGGTAAATGTTGCATGATTGTCAGAAAGTAGCAACCATTAGTTGCTACAGCAACAACAGAAAGTAAAAAGTTTTTTTTTGTGTTGCTGTTGTTGTTAAGCATGCTTTGTTGCACATTGTTTTTTAAAGCTGATTACAAGAGTAAAAGTGATATTTCGCTTAATGTTGCACCAACAATAACATTATGTTTTAAATAGATATCGTTTCAATTTCAAATTTGTATTTTTTTTTCTTAAATGCCTTTAATTTTGTTTACACACAAATTTTTTTTCCCAAAAAGAAAAAAAAAAAAAACAAAAATAAAATATAGTTTACAGCTTTTTATAAAATTAATTAAAATTATCATATTTAAGCCTCAATATAAAAAAAAATTAGGTTTTATGAAAAGTTAAGAAAAAGATTTGGGAAAATCGCATTAAACTATACAAAAATGTTCCATTACTTTTTTTTTTTTTTTCTAGATGTTTCACTACAATAATATATATCAACAACTTTTTTAGGGGGATGATATGAAAAGTTTGGTAAAAATATGTACTAGACCATAACTATAACCCTACATAGTAGATTATAGACTTAAATCAAGACCAGACAATAGACTAAAACTTACTTTATGGACGCAGACTTTAGACCTAGTTTTAGCCTGTTCAGCCTGTCCTATCAAATTAGGATACAAGCTAAACTATAACCTAGATATAAAGGCGCTAATCTTAGCTATAAAGCTCATAGCTAAATGGCTGAGGTATTATCCTTTACCGCATATTAACTGATAGCAAAGCTAGCATTGCATCCTAAGCGGCTTTACGACATCAATAGCGTTGAATGCGATTGCGCATAACTCTAATATGGATACCAGGGTACGCGATTTGCCAAGGTAAACCAACAGCAGATGAGGTTGCGAAAAAAATTTTTTGTTATTGTTAGTACCAGCACTCAGGGGATGCATTGCATTGTGTCGGAAATAGGAAAATCGGTTATGGAAAGGATGATAGAGGGAGTAGTGCATGTGGAGATTCGATTTAAAGTTATTTATGTTAAAAGAAGGAGGGAAGACTTTCCCCAGTTCGGCCAAAAATCGAATTTCCCTGCAATGCGTTGTACAATGCACCGGCCAATCGACAACAAAGGGATGAGCTCTGTGGGAAAAGCGCGTATTACAAACAAACGTAGAGGAGTTCCGGAAACCAGATCCCAAATTTCATCAGAACACATCCCATTGTAGCAAGGAAAAAAAAGGGAAATATAACCAACGTTGCGACGGTGCCAGTGAGAAATTTCGCGCTCTCCTGCACGCGATCGATTTTAAGCACTTGTCCAAACATGAGAGTTGTACTCCATTCTCGGTCGGATATAGGTGGTATAAATAGTAAGGAGATCAGAGCCGAGCCACTTGATTGCTTCTTTCGGCACCTTGAAAAAGTGTTCTGTCTATTGGACATCACATTGTATTTTTATGCCCAGAACAACAAGATTCTGATTCCTCAATAATTATACTACCCTTATATACAGATAAGGCACCTTTATCCGTCGCGTTTATGTGTTAGCATGCAACATTTGGTTTTCCGGGCATTAAAATCGACCCTATTCGTACGACCCAATTCCGAGATTATATCAAGTTCTTGACCAAGCGTATTATTGACAAGAGTGCTCCATGCCCAGACTCTGTCGAACGCCTTCGAAACATAAAAGCAATTACTTTATTTTCGCTAAAATTGTGAATGACGGGCACTATTTTTCCGTTAACAGGGCCAGTAAGTCTCCAGTAGAGCGATTTCTACGGAAGCCATACTGGCGGTCTCTAAGTAGATAATTTGACTCTTAAAATTTGACAAGATGGTGATTTACCATACTCTCCAAAAATTCGGAAAGTGCCGAACATATTGCAATTGTGAAACAAAATATTCCATCGTTCTCATGTCGAAAACTATAAAAAAAAGATTACGTCGTTACGTTAAAAATGTCATTATATTCAACTCCAAATCGATGTGAAATTGCAGACGTTGAGAACGCTTATCACAAACATTGTTGAAGGCAACGAAAATTTACTAAAATTGTAAAATTCAAAACGATGCCGGGAAAATAAAACCGTCGGCCATACCAAATAAGGTGCGACTTAAATGTTTGTCGTTTAAAAAACAACTTAAGCTACGGTCACACTTATTAAATATTTGATCAAATAAGCGTAACGCCTACTTTTGTTAATAGTTAGTGAGATTTAAAATGGTCTTAATATTACAAAACAAACTAATTATACTACTAGACATTGCAAAAAACAGTTTTTTTGTAAGATGTGGTATTTTAATCAAAATAAATGTTGATATTAAGCGAAATGATTTTTTAGTTTGGTTGTTGGTCCCGTTTTTTTCGTCAAATATTTTATAAGTCTGACCGAAGCTTTAGACAACATTCGCAAATTTCTCTAAAAGTATAAAAGCAAAATAATTTTACAATAAAAAATCACTCAAGAACAAAATATTTAGCTTTGTAATGTTATTTTCCATCGCATTTTGGATTTTTAATATATTTTTAAAAATTTAATCGCACTGTGCGGTAATTTGTGAGTATATTTGACAGTTCAAAGCGGGAACTTTTCTCACTAAAAATTTAGCAGAAACACTTTTTCTGTAAATTGACAGATATTACTCGCCAAAAATATTACGACACAGTTTAATGAGAAAACAGAGAAAAACATTGAAACAAAATGTAAGAACCCAACCAATTGTAGGGGAATGTAAGAAAAGATAAACTCACTGTTTATTGTTGGTTTATTTTATTCGTATAATATTTTTAGCTTTTCTAAAATCTTAGAAAAAGGTTTCCTGATGAGCTGGCCTAAGCAACCAGTGAAATGCGCATGGATGCTAGCTTTCCCTCAACAATAAATTTCAGTGTATTTATCAAATATGAAGAATTGGGAATTTAGCACGTCATACAGAAATCGTATTAATGAAAAATGTATGGAATTTTTGTTTCATTTGCACCAATCAGAACAGTGACTTCAGTAATAATTGGACATTGTGCGTTAGGGACTCATGCTTCAAGGATGGGACTCAAAACTGCAGTATATACAAAAAAAAATCTTACTTTTCTTACCACCCTCGTTTCTTTGATTTAGTTACACTTCGTTAGCAAATGATAACAAGCAAAAATGCTGTATATAATTTAATTTTCAACCAAACCATGTCAGCTTTTGCTACAAGCTAAAAAAAATCAGTGTATTTTATAAATTTTGCCAAAAGGAAATTGCATAATTTAAATGATGACGGCGCTACTGTTTTACATTTCGTAACAATTTTTAGACAAAATATTTGTTGAGGCTGTTGCAAACAAAAAAAAAGAAAATATTTAAGATAGACTTATGTCAGTTGGACGTTTTTTTTTTTAATCAGTTGTTATAAACAAATATAGACATATTTTTACAACAATAATAATAACAAAAGCATCAACAACAACAAAATATGTTAATCAACTAGGAACTTAGTAACTTACAACACATAATCTGCTGTTTGTTTTGAAACATACTGTTTTCCTTGTAATCATTTTTAATGAAAACATCTACAATTTTCTACTATTTTGGCATTTAATGTAAATTAATTTTTTTGGTTTTTTATTTTGGAAAATCTACAAGGAAGACTTTTGTTTTTGGAATTGTCTTAAAAGTTCAAGAAAACATAAAAATAGGTACATGTTATTTTTATACCCGCACTACAATGGTGGAGAAGGGTATATTGCTAGAAACGCAACTGGGACGAACGACGAATTTCGGCCAACACTACTATTTTTTTAGTACAAATTCGCTGAGTAAATTCGTCGTCATCAGCACTTTGCATTTGTGCCGATGTTTTTACCGCCTTGAAATATTGTTCTTAAATCCGCCCTTTAGAATACCGATCGACTCAAAATCACTTTTTGGTATAGATCTGACGATGTCTGTCGGTCCGGCTGGCTGTCCATATTAGCCTCGTGTGCAAAGTACAGGTCGCAGTTTTGGAGATAATTTGATGAAAGTTGGTACATAGATTCTTATTGTCATATGGAACAAGCTTATTTAAAATGGTGAGAATCGGTCTACAATTTCACATAGCCCCCATATAAGCTGCTTTCCGGAATAGAGTCTTTGTGCACTTAAGCAATCTTATTATATGGGTATTATGAATAAATTTGGCCCAAATATATTTTATTGCAGTCTTAATCATATCACTAAATTTTATTGGAATCGGTCTATATTTGAACTACTCTACTCCCGTATATACAATTTTCGATGAAAAAGCTAACATAGTTTTTGCGCCATCAGGTTAGCGTCTGCAATTTATTTTTAGTTTTTCTGTAAGATTAGAAAGCGTTTCGACAACAAATAAAAAAGTTGCCTAAAAATAAAGTGGTCTTTTTGTTATCAATATCGCTAAAGGATAATCACTTTCTGTGAAAGCGAAAATTGAAGCTTACGGAGAAAATCTGTAAAAATTGTAGCTTTAAACGACATTCTTGCACAAAAAAATCAGAAAATGACAGAAACAATAAAAAAAGTAATAATAGGGTACTTTGCTAGGTTAATAAGCATCGAATTCGAATGACTCAGCAGCAAAAATCAGGGCAAATGTTGGCGTTAAAGACAGCTTATCTACTATTCAAAGGTTAATAAAAATACTCCACACTTTTAAATACTAACCGCCGTATTCATAAAAACTTATTGATGATTAATTGACCGTTTTTAAGCAAAAATTGCCAAAGTTGTATTCATAAACGAAAAATAGTCTATTGAACCTTTAATAAACCATTCATAAAGTAAGAAAATTTATTGTTGGATATGCCCTTCTTTAAACCAAAAATAAAATGACATTTTAAAATTTTATGATATTATTTTTGTGAAATATGTTGAAAAATAATGACAAAAATGTTTTATTTATTACAACGGACATGTTACATTTTACTAATTGTTTTTTTTTTTTATTTTAGACAACCAATTTAAAGTTATATTGATAAATATTTAAAAAAAAATTTATATGATTTAAGTGAATATGTTCAGGGGTAAATGCAGATATTCTCTTTAATTATTTATTAAATTATTGCAACTAGTTGTTTTTTTGTTTAAAACAACAAATTATTGTTCAAAAATATTAAAAAAAAAATAAAATAAGCAAATCATAATAATAGTGATGTTAATCAAAAGTAAACAAACTTTTTATTCGAATACTTTCTTATCGAATATTTAAAAAAGGTTCAAACAAAAGATTTTATGATAGCTTTCGGCAACATTTTGTTCAGAAACTAAAATAATATATAGTTTTATTTGATAAGAATAATTTTGAAGGTCTACAATTACAAAAAAATTATAAAAAAAATTTAAATCTAGAATATCATGTGAACCGAATAGAAGTTTGATGCATCACTAACAATAATACTTAAACACAAAATCGCTACAAACAGTTAATAGTAAAAAAGCTGTTATTGTACGTTTATGAATACAAATTTTTATAAGACAAAAAGTGTTTAATAGTTATTACATACTATCTTAAAATAAGAACTTTTTATGAATATGGCTGTAAAATTACAGAAAAACCCCCTCTCCCTCCGGCACGCAGGGAATGCGCCTCACACATAGACTTTATTTCTCTTTTGTTTATTAATTCTTACTTCTCTCTTTTATCGTCTGTAATGTTGCTAACTTATAGAAAGAACATTTAAAACAAATTTAGGTTTGATGAAAAAAAGATTTAACTAAAAAAAAAAAAAAAAAATCGAAATCCGCATTATTATACAGAGTAGCGCATAAGTAACGTTATTATTTATTTAATGAAACACTTTTCTTCTTTTTGATTTGATTTAACGTTGGCATTTATAGTAGGAGAGGCGAAGTTGAACGAGCTGTGACTCCATCTTGTTGAAACCAAAACTCTGGATTGATCTCTATTTGTTTAATTATTGCCCAGTATTGCATACCTTTGCAACTTGTTCGTCGTTTTCGAAAAAATATGGTCCGAAAAAAGTATGAATAAGCATCTAAGTGGGTGCATTTGATGTTCAAAAATTATTCTTGGATTTTGGGTGCCAAATATTCTGCAACGTTGTTGATTTACGTGACCATTGAGGTGAAAATGGGCCTTATCGCTCATTCTTCGCTCATGATCTTTGTGTCTGAATAATCGAATGCTGACTTTAAAAATAAAATTGAACAACTTTGGTTCTTTGTTCTGTTGTAAGTCTTTCCATTTTAAATTTCCCAAGTTTTTTATTGTTTAGTCTGAAAAAAAATAAAAAAATTGTCCAAAAATTATGCCTTAAACCAGTAAATTATGCCTAACCAGTGTTGCTTAATTTGTTAAAAATTTATGCATTCTTAGAATTAAGTTCACCTTTATTTCTTCTTAGTTATAAATTTCATTTTTTTCCAAAATAAAATTTAACCTAATTTTCTTTATTTTTCTTGTCTATTTTCAGGTAACTACTATCCCTTGCCAAAACTACTTTAGTTTATAATGGACTACTATAATGGAAACTATACAAAAAAACAACAAAGTAACAATATTTTGTTTAATTTTCCTGTACACAAATGTGTTTAACCCAAATAAGCCAGTATGTAGACCCGTTTTCTATGTCAATCATGTTTAATACCAAGTCGGCCAATAAAAAGAAAAGCCAACTTTATCAAACATTAAATTGGTTGTTGTTTAGTTTATACGCTCGCTCGATACGTCGCACGTTGGGGTTTTTGTTACGAAAAATGGGAATTAATTCAAAAATTAATTTTTCGAGAACTGAATAAATTTGTGTACTCGGGTAATGTACACAAAATTCCACATCAGTAGAAAAAATAAATTTGTTTTTAAGAATACCAGGATATACACTTAAAAAATTGGATTAACTTGACGTTATTCAAAACTGCAGTGACCCAAATTTATATACAGTAACTAGAAACTGTCTTACTGACCGAAACCTGGCTCGGCATTTCTTTCAAAATGAGGAAATTTCAGCAAAAATGATAAAATTAGATTTTTTCTTGCTTTTCGAGATTTTACTTTTGCCACTGCAAGGTGTTTTGTAAAAATGTATTATTAGTATTAGCAGGCCTGTCGCAGAAATCAATTTCGATCGAAAGTGGAAGTAATTTCAAATTCCGCTTCTCCAAAATTCGATCTGAATTGCAACTACGGAATTAAAAACACATCTATCGGAATTTGGTTTGGTAATATTTCGCTTAAGTCTCGATAATATTTCACTCAAGTCTCGATAATGAAGAACATGCTAGAAATTGCAATAACGATATTTATACTTACCGACTTAAGGCAAATTCTCATTAAAATATAATTAAAACTATATCAATTTTACTTCTTTAAGCTTAAATTAGAAGTAGAGGAAGCTAACTTCCCACTTTTGAAATTTAATTATTAGATTTTCACTTGACTTCGTATCCCGTCTTCATTGTTAACTAACACCAAATCTGATGCCTGTTAAGCTCGATTCACCCATTTGTTCCTTACAATAAATTCGGTATCTTTTTTTCGATTGAAAATAATTAAATCACTTCTTTTTTTCTTCCATTTTCTTTAACACACTTATAAAACAATTCAAAATAAATAATTTGTTAGCTGTGCTGCCATTTTGTTGAATTGTTAACATATGTAAACCATATGTTAGCTTTGTTTTTCCAGACAAATATTCTGAAAAAGATGAATCGTTTTGCAAAACATTCTCAGTAAAAAATTTATTCTCGTGACGAAGATATTGTTCGAAACTCTTGGGTGAATCCAGCTTTACTATTATAGCTTTGTAGATAGCAGATTATTATTTATTACTTTTTTTGGGGAATAATACCCCTTCCTCCGTTCCTAATGTGAAATTTTTTGCCTTAATTCAAAGCTTGCTCTCTTTAAGTGAAATTGACAAAAAAAAAAATCTAAAATTTTAAACAAAGGAAGCCACTACGAATTAATTCCCTCTTTTGACATCGAAAATCCCACTGTGCGTCTTCTAACTTGTCAGTTGATTGGGTCTTAGCACTTTTTTTTCCAAAAAAGCAAATAAAATAACAAGCAAAAACACTTTCAACCTTTGTGTGTTTCTCGTTCCTAGTAAATGTTTTAAAATGAAAAGAAAATCATTTGGAAATATAACAAGAAAGAGTTTAAAAGCGACTTGCAAATACTATGAAAAATATGTATGTACATTTGGGAACATAGTAAAAAAAATCTTTAAAATTATTTAAAAAAAAAGCTTAAGCTGAAAGCCTTAGTAGGTATGGCTCTTTATTCTTACAATTAGCATTTATTTTTTTATTATAAGTTAATTAGTATTGTAGTTATTTTGTTGAACTATTTATGGTTTTTAATCCAAATTTTTTTCATATTTTCAATTAGGCTTAAGTTCATTAAATTTAATTTTCATTAAATTACCCTTATGAAGAAAGGAATTTTACAACATGAAAATTAATTAAAATTGTCATTGATAATCTTTCATTATTGACCGTGGCCGGGGCTCGAACCCAGGCCGGCAGGTTACCATGACATGTTTCGATCGCAACCACTCGATCTCCTCAGATGGATTCGCCGTTTTACACTCGCAGCCATCGACGACTGCTGACGTCAATAGTCAAACATCAATCCTTAAACCAAATTGTATTTTAACCTTTGGTAGATCGAAGTTTGCTTTTTTGAATGATTATCCATTTTAATTGATTTTACATGTTCTTCCTTACTTCTGTTTTTTCCTTTCCTTTCCTTTCTTCATAAGGGTAATTTAATGAAAATTAAATTTAATGAACTTAAGCCTAATTGAAAATATGAGAAAAAAATTTGGATTAAAAATTATAAGTTAATGTTATAAATAAATAAAATAAATATTCAAAAAATGGTTTTTTGAACAAAATTTTAGGTTAAAAGGAAGGTTTATAATAGTGTTATAACAGTCATACAGTTGTCAGATCTGGCAATGCTGTTTAATTTATTAAATGGATAACAACAAAATTTCGGGGTTTATTTATTTTATACAATTAGAATGGAAATAAAAAACACACACATTTTTTTGTTTAATGTGAGTTTGGAATATATGTCTACGAAATATTATGTATGTAAATTTATTTAATAATATTGCCACCACAATTTCTTGTAAGCGTACGCCACATACGACACACAAGTACGCCACATACGACACACAAGTTAACATCACAAATTCTCGCAGACTGCACAGGGTTATTTGCAAATACTAGGATTATACGCAAAATTTGCTTACTGTATTGAAAGGTTCTGAAAGAAACAAGAACTGTCTGGAGTGTATTTTTTAAAATTCTTGTATCCCCACATTGTAACATTTTGTACACACATTTGATTTTTGTTGTGTGTTTAATTTGACACACCACAATAGTGGAGAGCATAATAAATTTTAAATCACTTCATAAATCGATCTAACGATGTCCGGCTGTGTAGGAAGGAGTCTGTCTATGTAAATTCTGTGCTCAAAAAACTGGTCACAATTTTGTATATTTTTTAGGGCCATTATTACAACTTACAAATAGTTATTTTTAGGATGCAATCTGACAGATAAATAGTTTTTGGTTATTACAAGTTGACATTAACCTAAAAAGTGACTGATAAGCTAACATCTGGTTTGTCCTCATGGTAACTTTACAAGTGAACTTTAAGAACTTAAAGATGCCATATTTTCTGCTGAAGATATGGTAACTTCAATGATAGTCTTAAATTACTCAACTTTTTCAAAAAACACAATTTAACACAAAAAACAAAACAAATTACCATCAAAACCAAAAATAAAGCACAAAAATTTACTTTTGTTTTTAATTAATAAATAAAACAAAACTAAGTCGTTGCCACTACGTATTTTAAACAACCAAAAGTAGTCGGTATATACTGCAATGTTGCCACAGTATTTAAATTAAATTTTTTATTTTATCGGACAGTTGTAATAATGGAAAAAACTTATTGGTCACTTTATCGTTCAAGATAGCTATTGTTCACGTTAACTATCAGCAACTTTATCATTAGGTTGTAATAATGGCCCTTAATCTACCTACCAAACCGTTTAATGATATCTTTACTGGTTCAGAAGTTAACAAAAGTAGCTGGTCTGTTTCACATCATATAAGACATCGATCGACCAACCCGTTTATGTACGCTTTTTCAGCATCCCATGTGTATAAATCCCAAAAATAATGAAAGACTATTTTTCAATCTTCTTCACTTACAACAAACAAACTTCTTTCAGTTTTTTTAATTCCAAAAACATGTTTGGAGGCAACTATAATATTGTTGTGGCTTTTTGATGGTTTCCGGTGACTACATTATGGGTTTATTATCCACAATATGTTAAAAATTTATCGTTAATAATAATTTTGTTAGAGGTGACCATATTGTGAAATATTTTTGCTCAGTGAGCACTAAGAAACTGTAAATTAAAGGATCAACATATAGAAGTCTGCAATCACTCAATAAACAAATGCATAAAGCATTTCATGCATTTTATTATAATTTAAATTATTAGCTCTTAATTTACTATTTTTTAAACTTTTTAATGTTCTGTTCTTTAAATACTAAATATACATTCCTTTTGGTTACTTTCGTAAAATTAATAAGCATTAACCCATTAATAGCCAGAACTTTTTTGTGGAGTTGTGGAATGAAATTTTAAACACATTGTCTTTTTTGTCTAAGATACATACTTTGTTCAGTAACTTCGCGGAAAAAATTTGGTCATTTGTGTTTTCACCCGGCCACTTGAGATGCCAGTGGGCATTCAGCTAACAAATTGGCAAAACAACTGTTGTTTACTCCCAAACTTCAATTCCTTGGAAACACGATTTTCGTATAATGCTTTAGTAGCTTCAATATTTAGTTTCTGCAGTTCTTTTAGCAAGCTAGCGCTCGTGATTAAGTTTTCCAGTAAAAATAAATGTTGTCTTGACTTTTATAAAGTAATCTTAAAATACAAAAAGATCCCATCAATTTCCTGCAAAACTTATATTGCCATGCCTGCATTTAAAGTTCACAATAAATCTAGGATTGTCTATCCTACGCTGTGGTTCAGCTAATAAAGAAGTCTAGAGGTAAAATAATTATAAGAAATGCTCCAACAAAATGAGTTATGTGTAGTTTTTAGAAAAAAATTGCTATAGCTTCCCAGTTTTATTTCACGAAATACTTAAAACTATGTTAACAGTTATTCAATTAACCGTTTCACTTTAAAAATATATGCTAAGGTTACTACATAAAACAGTAAGCTGATTTTGTCGGAGCAACGACGGACAATATGTCACAAGGACGAAGTCTTTTAAAAATTAGTAGAATGGGTTTATAATTTTATATAGCCACCATACAAACTTCTTTCCGGAATAGAGTCGTTGTGCCCATAAACCGTTTGATTATGTTGGTATTTAGATTAAATTTCTTCCAATATTTGCACAAAAAAACTTTAATATGAATCTTAAATTCAAAATATAAATTTGTTTTGGCGGGTCCACAATTAGCCATCGGTCCCAAATAGAATGACCATAGAATATTTCTGTGGTTTTCACGAATAATCGCGTAAGTTATAAAACCAAACTTTTCAGGAGAGCAAAAACAATTATTTTTTTCAATTGCGGCTTCTGTAGATGCTTTTTTAAACTTTTTTCTTTACTATCCTCTTAACAGTGACTTTCTACGTATTATACTTACACTCAATTCACATGAGGGCTTTTACGACGTCGATTTGTCGACGTCTCTTTTGGTTTGTTGGCGAGCGGTGTAGAGAAGAATGAGGGGTAAACAAAACGACTCGTTTTGTGTTGTTCATGTCGTTTTTTATATTTCTCTTTTAACTTTTTCTTTTTACGTTTTATTCTTTTTCTTACTTTGAAGTGTGTGGTTGAAAATACAGTGAGACCTCGATTATCGATAATAGACGCGACCGGCAGCATTCTTGATTATTTATTTTTTGATGTGTTTCTTATTTTATGTAAATATATAATGTATTATTATGTAAACACGAGAAAAAGAGTAATTTTGGCAGAACATGCTTTCTGTACGTTGGGAAATTCTCTTTCTTCGTTTATTTAAATTTGTTTTGATTGTTCAAAAATAAACGAAAAAAAGATAATTTGTTTATAGTTTCGGATAACAGAGGTAATGCCGGATAATAGAGGTAATTTAAATCAATGCAAAAAATTTTTTAATTTCCAGTCAATTGAAGCTGCCGGTTAATCGAATGACGGATAATCAAGGCCATACTGTAAATAAAAAAAAGACATGCAACCAAAAATCATCGTATGAACGCAAAGAGATTTTGGAAGTTGCTTTAAAAGGAAATCAAGATAAAACGACGTCGTAAAAGCCCTCATGTGAATTGAGTGATAGTTTTCATGAAAAAATCCTCACAGGATCACAATCTGTAAAAGGATTAAAAATGCAAATGTTTGATTGACTCATTAAGTGTGTGCAATATAACATCATATCTCCACATAAGTTCTTTTTTGTGAAAATAAATGTTATCATTTTAATCACACATGACGACTTACGTTGTTATTTTTAGCACACAAGTTGGCGACATATTCAGAGTTTTTGATACTTATAGCACGACGTATGGACTTAAAATTACAAACAGCCGCTCATCTGCTGTTGTTGCAACTAAAGAAGTCAACAATAAACGCACATGTACATATAAGTTGTTGTTAATAGAAAAATTTTCCAAAAATACTTTCATATTTTTTGCACGAATAACAACATAACATCACATATGCTTTTTATTTGGAAACATATTCAGCAATTTTACAATTTTTGGCGATGTATGTCGACATAAATCGTTATAATAGCAAAATATTTTATTAAACAGTTAACTTAAGTTGTTTTTAGCAGAAAAAAATTAATAATACTACATTATATTCTAAAAAGCTTAATACTTATAAAAACCTAATGCAAAATGTAGCACTTTGACATCATTATCTCAATTTCGGTAAAAACCGACTTACGCGATTATTCGTGAAAACCACAGATTTACTGGAATGGAAAGAGAGAGCAAAAAATCTTTCTCATGGCGATGGAAAAATTTTACCTGCTTAGTTTTCCTACAAACCAGCAAGAATTACAGAAATAAATACTACGTCATGCGCATTGTTTTACTTTGGATGACGTCGTTGTAAGGGTTGCCAAGTCTAAAATCCCCTAAAATTTGGACATTTTTTGTTAAAGCTGGCAAACCTGCAATTTAACAGCATCGATCTTGAGTTTGCCAGCTTGAAATTATTAGCCAATTAAAATACAGTTTGCGCGCTGTCATTTGTCCAACATGCTCAGAAGATTTCAACTTTGTTTTCAGGATGGCGTAATCTTTCATTTTATAATTCTTGGAAACAAGTGAACATACAATTAATTGGTTAATTATAACTACCTTTTAAGTTTTTAGTTTAAAATAAAATATTGTCATTTTCATTACATTCATTTAAGCCAGTTTTTTAATGCATAATTTTCTTAATTTAAAAATATTTAAATAATTTTTTAACAACCAATAATTTTATTTAATATGCATGGCGAAAACTTATTAAAAAAACAGTCAGTCAGCGTTATTTCAGTCGGTTGTTTTTTAGCTTTTAGTTTCTATTCATTATTAAACAATTATTTTTTCTATGCATTTGCTTCTTGTTTTCTATGAAAGAGCTGTACAAAAAACCTGCAATTAAAATTTCTGTTTTTTTTTTTTATTCAATAAAAATACTATAAAACCGGATTTTTTCCTACAGACTTAATGTGCATAAATAAATTTCAGCAGCAGGAGCTGCAGAAAAGTTTTGAAAAAGATTTGTTTCAAACTTTGTTTTTTTTTTGTGTGGTTGTCGTATGGGGGCCAGTAGTGCCAAGTGCATGATTATTTTATTGTTTGATAATATTTTTACTTGGAAATGAAATGAGGTTGTGTTGTTAAGAGTAGATAAAAATTAATAATGCAAAACTTTAAAAGAAGTTTTTTTAATATTTAAAACTTCATTTAATATTTTAAGTTAAATTTCATAAGAAATAAATAAATTTTTAAATTCTTTATAAAAGAGTGAAAAACACTCTGCACATTATCAAAAGAGTTAGCAATTTCAAAAATTATCTTGAAGTTTTATAAATTCGAATATGTTGTTAGATCCTAAAAATTGTATATACCAACACCACAATAGTGGAGGGGGCATTATGGGTTTGTGGGGATGTGTGTAACGCTAAAAAATATTGGTCCTAGACCCACTTTTTAGCATGCCGATCGACTCTGAATCTTGTTTTAATCGATCTAACGATGTCTGTCCGTCCTTCCATGTAAACCTTGGTCCAAAGTTATTTTATTCCTCTTTCAAAATTTAACTTAAATCGGTCCATATTTGACTGTAAATACGATACAAATACCACTCTCGAAAATAGCTTTTTATGCCATAACTATTTTTTAAATGTTGGTACTAACTAATTTGGCGACAATAACTTTAAGGTCCGGTTTCACAACTTACCGATAGCTAAAGGTAGGATTTTATCGGCCGTATAAAAAGTGTTCCATTATTACAACTTTACTTTAACCTACCAGGTAGGATGAACCTTAATTTACTTTATCGCTCACTTTAGGTTTAAGTAAATTTTTAATAATGGAAAACTTTTTATAAGGCCGGTTAAAGTCTACTTTAAGCTATCGGTAAGTTGTGAAAACGGGCCTAAGAATAGTTACTACTTGATCACAAAATATTGTGTTAGTAGGTCCAATTCAATACAAGGAACTCTTATATGAATCTGGTTTTTGAGGGTCCATGATTGTGTATAAATACTGTGGTGTAGGGTATCATATGGTCGGGCTGGTGCGCTATACTTTCTTAACTATTTTCTTTTTCTAAATTAATAAGAAAGTCTTATGTCTAATTAACTTTTGGAAATTTTAACAATTCCTATTGAATAGACTTATTATTTTTTGTTGTATTAATTTCCTAAACTTATTTTCTCTTTGGTTTGTTAAAATTTTACCTAAAATTTAAGTTTATTTTGTAACAGAATTAAACTTCTTAATTATTTATTTTTTCAAACTTTATATTTACTTTTTTATTTCCTGTCTCTCTATTTTCACTGCTGTTATTTTTAAAGCCGGAAAAATAAACATTCTGTTGCAATAAATTGAATTTAAAATTAAAAAACTTTTATGAAGCACAAAGTTAAAGCTAAAAAAAACTTTTACACTAAAATCATCAACAAATCAACCATTAACAAGTGCTGACTTCAAAAAAAAAAAAAAAATAAATGTCAAAAAAGAAATGTAAACAAATCCCAGCCAAAGCATCTGGCAACATTCATTTATGCACCGCTTACACACGGAGAAAAACAAATATGAAAGCGAAAAAATAACAAAAACTTTTAAGTAAATAAACAATTGAATTGAAATTGTGATTTTATAAAAAGAAGTAATGAAATGTAAAAGCTAAATTCAAAAACAAACGTATAAACAAACTATCATGTGAAGGTGGTAAAGTGAAAATACACTAACAGAAATTTGCTTTGAAAAGTTAAACAAAAAGAGAATATAAACAAAAATCATGTAAACTTCATTCACAGCTAAATTTTCTCTACAAAAATATTTCTTTTTTTATTTTATATCAAACAATCCTGGATAAAAAAAGCTTTTAAATTAAATTCAATACATATTTGCATACACATTTTTTTTTAAGGGGAAGTTTTTACTATCACTTTGTACATTTATTTCCCTACTAAAGACCGTTTGCCCCTTCTCCATGTTGTTAATACTTTTTTTTTTCTTAGTTCTTCTTTAAAAAAAAAAACAAATTGAAATGATTGATGGATTTCATTTAAACCAGTGCCAAAGTACATTTTACAACGGAGTGCAAATGAATTTAAAGCCAATTTTCACATAAACGAACAAATGCATGAACGAAAGAATTTAGAAATATAAAAAATTAACAGAATAATATCCAGAATAAAGAAGAAAAATCACATGAAAGTCATGCTACGAGTAAATGAAAAAATTCTTTATATTGAATATTTCACGACGAGATAGAGAGGGAGGAGGAAATGAAATAATAGCAATAGCATTTTACACAATTTTTTTTTTTTTTTTTTAAATTATAAACTATTTTTTGCAAAATATAAAAAACTTTATTGGTCGTAAATGAAGTTAAAAGTACCCTGCATAAAGTAATTTCAAAAACTTTCATAGTGTGAAGCCAGACTTAGTTAAACTTTTAAAAGTTTCTTGTTCTCTTTTAAAACTTGTAGAAAGATATTTTTAAAAACCTTAACGAAATATCGTTTATCTGATAATTATTTCAAGCTAAAGTTTGTTGTGCTAATAATTCACTAAAAATCATTACAAAATGTGTGCGTATTTAAGAAACGTAACGAAATTTCTATTAAAACTATACAATTTTATGATTCATATACAAATGTTCTTTTTAAGCTGGACGAAGTGGTTTGGAATTAAATAAACTTTTTTAAAGCGAATGAAATTTGCAAATTGAGTCTAATTTTAAGAAAAAAATCTGGTACTTTTTTAGAATTTTTGAAACCATAAAAATTTTTAAGAAACTTAAGAAATGCTTCTTTAACTTCATTTCATGTTAAATATTTTAATCTTTAAGATAGTTCTTTTATTTGATTTTTTTTTTTTTTTTGTTCTGAGAACTAAACGAAAGAATTGAAAGAATTTCAATTAAAAATTGTTTAAAATCTAAGTTCTACTTAATTTTTCCAAGAACTTTAACTTGAAAGTTAAGGAAAGTTTTTAAAGCATTTTTATATTTGCGATTTAAAACTTTGATTTCTTTTAAGTTTAGAAACACGGTTTTTTATGTTTTACACTTTAACGAAAGAATTTAGGTACTTTCTGAACTGAAAATGTTGATTTTTCAATTAAATTTAAGTCTTAGAAGAAATTTTGAGAACTTAACGAATATTAAGTTAAGTTAATTAAGTTAACTTGGTTTTAAATACATTTCTGTTTCCATTTTTTTTTTATAATTCTTCTTTCTTACCTTAAAGGCGCTTAAAAAATTAACGAAAGTATTTGAAAACTTAACGAAGGTTTTTTATATCATACTCTTCCGACTTGAATTAATTTGTTGGTAAAATTTTTTAACAGAAATCAGTTTAAAGAACTTAACGAAAGATTTTGGAAACTTAACGAAGAGTGTTTTTACAGTTGTGTATATTCAATCCGACTTTTTTTTTTTTTTTTAATTTAATTATTTTTATTTTTGTTCTAAAGGTTAAAAGAAAGTTAACGAAACAAAGTTTTGTATATTTTTGACTAAAAAGTAAATCGGCGTTATTACGAGAGTCGTTGCCGAAGTCTTATTCGTTTGAAGTTTTTGTGGATTTAAAAGTTTACGATAATGACCATGTTAAAAACATAGAAAGTTTGTCGTATTAGTGTCTTTTAAGACAATAAATTTACCAATTCTTAAAAACGTATGGCTTTCGACTACGACAGCTATACTCTTCATTAGGCCGCATAACTAAAAAACTATTGTAAAATTTAGCAGGGTACTCATGACAGACTGCTTGTTTGACAATATCGAATGTTTAAAAGTACTCGTTACTCATACGTAAATATTGGGGACACGTAAGCGTAACGTCGACTTCAATGGTTGGTAGTTACAAAAAATAAGTTAAAAGAAATAGAAAATTGTTCCAAATTTATACAATTTCTTAATTTTGTTATCTGTGAATTTTTAATAAAATATTGAAAAAAACAAAAATGTCGTGTTAGTCAATGAATTGTTCGCTTGAACAATAAACATAAACAATTCATAAAATTCGGAACGTCACTTTACGTAAACGTTTAGGTAAGAGTAACGAGTACTTAAGTTTTAAATATTTCCATAACAAATTCTATGCGAACGTTAACATTCTAAACTGTGAAAAAAACTAAAAAAAAAAATCATTTATTTGATTTAAAAATTAAGCAAGAAAAAATCCCCAACAGCTTTATTTTCACACATGACTGCAAGTAGCAAAAGCCAAGCGTCTCTTTATTAATTCCCAGGCCAAATTCTCTCATAACAGCCAGTATTAATAGGGCGACGACTGATGCTAAAGATTTTTCTTTCATTTCTAACTTCTCTGCATTTTCAAACTGCTTCTTCATCTTAAGGCAGCTGCTGGCTTTTGACTGGTTTTTAATCTTAATTAGAAACATTAGCACGAGTATGTTTAAAGAAAAAATTTGTTTAAGGAAATGGTGCGGGTGCATGTAGACGCTAACGAACAAGAAAAATAGAGAGGAAAAAAAATAATTTAAGCATAATTTTTTAACCATTTACTGGTTACTAGCTGCCGCTCTGTGTGAAGTTATATTTTAGTTCATTTCACTTCATACCACACTTAAAAATGCATTGGGTCAGTCCGTTTGTGAAGAAACTAAGTAAATACAGCCAGCACCAATGAAACCACTCATTCATCCATTTATTCCAACCATTACTTGATAACTAACTCGCCTGGCGTTTTAGGTCTGTCTGCATGTGTAATAAGCATTCAGTTTTCAAAGTGTGGGAAAGTTTTATTTTTCTCTATAATTTTCTCTTTGTTGGAATAAATTTTACTCCCCCTGCTTAGCTCTAACTACTTCTGCTAGGCTTGCAAAAAAGGCATATTGTAGTGCATATTTCATTTTCCTAAATAAAAGAAAATCATTTAGAATTTATTACAGTTCTTTTTTTAAACAATTTTTCTTCTTTTTTATACTCGTTTCCTTAATTTAGAGAAGAACGAACAGCCTTTTTCCGCATAAAAGTTTTGGTTTTTTTTTTTTTTGTCATGGGGAAAAGTCATGAATTGAAATTTCCGTCTTTTGTTATTTAGCATAATTATTTGGCAGTATAAATTAAATGGTTAAAAACTAAAAAGAATCGTTGGAATTTTGTGTTGCTTTTAAAATAAATTTAAGGATTATGTTTTTAGAAAAAAATATTTGTTTGCGATTATATTCTGCTTAAAAAAAGTTCCCACTGTTTCACAGTGGTTGCACTTGTATGAAGGAGAGCGACAAAAATAGTTAGAATAAAGATATCATCTAGAAATTTACAGAGAATATTTCTGATAATATAAACACGACATACTGATAAAATGGGCGTGGTCACATGCCCCTATCGTCAATTTTTTAATTTTGTTTGTCAAAAAGTGGAAAAAATAAAATAACAATATTTGTCCCATGCTTTAATTCAACGAGGTTGTTTACATTAACATTAAATATGTCTTTCCAGACTTCATATTGTAGATCTAAAATACGTGATGCTGTATGGTCAAGCAAATTTTGTAAATCTACTTCAGCCTGAGATTCACTCACGGCGATATATTCTACATTTGGATAGCTTTTTTTCTTTTCACTCAACACCTTTTCGTAACTAGGGAGCATACTAAAGGAAACCTTAGAGTTTATAAAATCTCGGATATGCAAGTACTGATGTTTTGTTAAATTTGTTTCAATTATTAATGCAAGAACTTGAGCAACATTTAATTCGGAACACATTTGTGCTGGTTGTGAATATGCACCACGCGGATGCCTTACCGCTGCAGTCGCATCAGTTTCAGCCAACTTTGCTATTCTACGTTGTTTTGTTCTCTTTGAGGAATTTGAGAAATCAGATGTAGGGCGACCACGTTTATTCGCTTTTAATGATAGTTTTTTAGGTGACGAAGATACGGTTTTCACTTTTAAGGAAACAACTTCTGTGGTAGCCAGCCATTCTGAATGATTTTTTAAAACATCTGATTTTACGCGATGGTTTTTTTTCCTAATGTCAACAATTCTTTTGCATAAATATTGTACACATTTCCGTAACTCACAAAACGCACCTTCCTCGCATTCAAAATCAATGTATTTTATTACTTCGTCGAACACTAGTTGGGATTTTAACGAATTTGAACCTTTCTTAGAACACCAAATCTCAAAAATTAAGAGGCGTGGAAATATGCATTGACGGGACGTTTCTATGATAAGAATTAAAAAAAATATATAAAAACAAAAATACTTTCCAATAACCAATAAAATTTCACTCTTATGAAACCAAACGACATACATCACAAATTCTAAAAAACACATTAAATAAAGAGGTTGAGGTAGTATATTGAATATATATAAAAAAACTGCAAAAATCTGCACTTGAATTAAACATAACATAAAACTACATACATGTGTTAGCATTTACAAACCAATTCGGTCATTGGCTTCGATTGGGAAACTAACTAAAACTCTAAATACTTTTTACGGAGATTAGCAAACCATGTAAAACAAAATACTTCTTCAAAATCTGTATTTTACTATAACCACAACACAACTTATTTACTTATTATTTCATTAAAACAATGCCAATACCATTCACATTAATTTCCATTTTAATAATTTTAGTCGGGCACTTTTAATAAATATATTTTAACAACTGAAGTTTGACTTTGTTTTCCTCGTTCGTTTAATCAACTTTTTAATTCTACGCAAATTCACACTTTAGTTGTTTACATATCAAAATTACCGTTAGAAATTATCGAAAAAAAATTAAAAGAGAGACATTTGAAGACATTAGCGACTAATTGTTTCGCTACAAGCCCAATATATTAGGATATTTTTTTTATTTTTGTCGTATGGGCGCAACCAATGTGTGTTTGTTTAAGGGCCAGTATTTGAATTCTTATTTAAATAATAATTATCTTTAAGTATACATAATTTGAAACGATAGGATCAATACAAAACAAGCTAGGTTAATATTATTGAGTTCAAATATACTATATATGAGATCTGTTTGGTTTTAAAATTTAGCAAAAGCGAGCTAAAATTTCACCTTGCTCCCATAGAAATGTGCTCCCGGTTTAAGCATTTTGATACGATAGCGCCCATACCATATGCACCAATTGGATTTTCATTCATCATTTTTGCTAAAAAAAAAAAAAAATAACTAAAAACACTTCCCCAAACTATTATAAAAAAGCTATGATTGATCTATATTAGCATTATGGTATGTAATCCCCTAAGTTCAAAAATATGGCAGCTTTTTATTAATGTCACTAAGACTAAACACATGTGTTTAAGCGATTTTTTTTAAATGTGTACGAACTTTGTCATAATACTTTAAAATTACTACTAAAGCCTGATAGTTTTACTAACGTATTGCATTGAACATGTACTTATATTTATATTTTTATAGTACAAATTCAACTATAACTTATAAATAAAACGGTTTTTGCTTTTAATTACCAAAACTTATTACGACTTCTCCTTTCATTTTCATAATATTTTTTTAAATATTCCACAGCAAAACACAACTCCTTTCATTTTCATCTTCTTTCATAAAGACAAAGTAAAATTATGGCCAAACAACAAATAAACAAAGTGCTTTAAATAAATTCATAACCCCCCAGGGGAGTCTAACCATAAAATGGAATTTTTAATTGTCAAAAATACTAAAACAAAACCATGGGGTAAAAAGTTAAAATAATTATAGTTGTTTTACATAAATGAAATAAAAAAAAAAACACTAAACTTATGACAGCCAGATAGACAGACAGACAGACAGACCCATAAAGTGTCAGAGTAATTATGATACTAATAAAAGTCAGCGGGGAACCTTGACCTCTTGAGCTTGAGACATAATGTAAGAAAACTTAAAAAACGATCCATGAAAATGATTTAAAGAAAAAATTATAAGGCGAACGTCATCAATAAATACGTACATACGTACCACATTATCGATGACAACCAACAGTTTGTAATACAAATCTTGCCTTTTTTCATACCCTCTCTTTTTTAATTACAGTTTAGCTTTTTTCGGTATCATCATCAGCCATGATTATCCATGATGAGTGTTTTTTATTGTCATTATATTATTCAAAGTCAAGCATCAATGTTAACGACGTTGTTGTCGTCGTCTCTGTCGTCTTCATCGTCACCATCATTACAGAAATGTAAGTGCCACAAAGGCGTCATTTACTACTTTTCGTACATTATGGAAAACATATTGATTTTATGACACTTCGTTTTCCCCGCACTACGTCTTATACGTTATTAATATATCTTTCCACTACTGATGATAATAATAATAATAGTATTGGAAGATTTAAAAAATATGCAATTTGAGCAATATTTTTCTATAGTTTTTTTTTTTTTTTTTTCTTATAAACAATTTTAATAATTATGAATTTAAATTGAATTTATACTGTAGAAGATTTTCATAAGGTTAGTATAGGACAGCGTTGCTACTCTTTTAATATTTATTCTAAAACTGCAATCTTCATAGAAATTCAAGTTTTTTTTTTTTAAATTAGCGCCGAATTAAATGGCAATATAAAAAATATTCCTTTTTTTCTACTTTATTCTTTGAGAACCAATCATTTTTATAATAACAACTGTTAGAACATAATACTAGCATTCATAATCTAATTTTTTTTTTCTTGATTTTAAAGCAATTTTATTTCAAATTCTTTGAAAGCAATTTTATTTCTAATTCTTCCAGTCGACATTAAACGAATCGAAATTATTTTTTTAGTTTTGTAAAGCATTTACATATTTAAGTTTTCACAACACTGAAACAATTATTGCGATTCGTTCAATATAGACTAAAGGATTAGATATAAAACTGTTTTCCAATCGTGAAAGAATTCGATCACGGCTGCCAGAATTAGTCCCAGGAGAATCTACGGTAATTTTGTAAATGATTGAACTTAAAAACTCGTTCGATTTCAATTTCACTTCATTTCGATTTCTAGAACATGCCCTATAATAACATTATTAAAAGTCAAATAGACTACACAAACGCCTTGACAAACATGTCAAATCTGTTCGTTTTGCGTTGTTATTTAGGTCATTTGATAAATGATTAAAGCATGTTTGTAGAAAAATCGAAATGTTGTATATTATTCAAACTATTTGCGAAAAAAAAGACGAGAATAAACATTTTCTGTTAGAATTTATTGAAAAATTATTGATTATGTTTGGGTCGTTTATTTGTAAACGGCAAGTGTGTGTCTGTCAAGCCGTTTGTTTGGTTTGTTTGGCTCTGAAAACTTACGTCTGTTATACGAGTATGTATTAAGCAAATGGGGTAAGATTATAGCCGTTATATTATAAAAGATAATATTACAAAATTTAAATTAAAAAATCTTTAAGGTAAAAACTGCAAACCCAGCAAAAAAAAACAAAAACTTTGAAACTGTTCAATGCTTAGAAAAAACGGCAAAATGCAGAAAAATTTGCACATTTTGCAACGCTGGGTAACACAGAGGAAATGCCATATGATTTGGCATCATTAAAGACTCTAAGTACAGGAATGCCATATTTATAAGCGTTATATCTCAATGTTATGCCATCTCTAAAAATAAATCTGTGGCCTTTTGACAAAACATCTTGAGTCAAATTTAAAAAAATTAAAAAATGCTGTTAATTATACGAATAATCCTTCAAAAAACATAATTGTTTACGATTTTAAAATTTTGTATTATAAACGAAATTTTTCTTTAATTTCGGTTTATTTTATTATTTAATAAAAATGATTTTTTCACCGAGTTTTTTTAAAAACTTTTTTTGCTATCTTATCTCGACTTAAGATGTTTTGTCAAAATGCCACTGAAATATGTCATACATTATAAACACACTATAATATTTAATATTAACATGTACAGCGAATTACATTTGCTTTCGAATTGCTTTGAAATTAAAACCAAAACATTTACATTCATTTAATTTTCTTTACTTCAATAACTTGCAGTATAACCAAATGAGCCTCCGATAATACAACAAACATTCGTATAAAAATCTCTGTATCAAAATTATAAAAAAAAATAGCAAAAGCCCTATACCACCACATAATAAAAATTGTGACAGTCAGTTAGACATAAACATCCACATTGTATAATTATTACACGATGTCGCCAGTTTGTCGTCAGGGCAACCTTTAAAAAATACTTTTGTGTTTGTTAAAATATTTTTTTATCGAGTTTCTCCCTCTCAAATTCATAAGCTTAAAATTATTTTCTTGCAATCTTTAAGTATTAAAAAGATTTTTTAGATAAAACAAATAAAAAATTAATAGATGGATAGAGATGATTGACTTATCGTTTGACTTTTTATTTTTTATGTGTGTTTAATATAAAGTTGCCCCAGATGACATTTTTTTACCTACTCTACCTCCATCAAATATACACACCTACAATTTGGTAAACAACAAAAAATATTGGATAAAATATCTTAATTTTTTTTTTCTTTTTAAAGATGATTGACAGAATTAGGACAAAGTGTTATGACAGTCAACTTGCTTACTGGAACTAAAGCCTTTGTATGGAGAACATTTTTTTTCTTTAAATTGAGGTATTAACCATCAAAATGCTGTCAAAAATTTGCATTTGTAACATTAAGTGAAGCGTTAAAATATTTGTATACTTTTGCTACTACATACTTTGTTGTTATACATTTTGAGTTTTCTTGAAAAACTTTATGGCTTTTCCTAAAAAAAAGAATCAAAACTGTAGTTGACATTGATTTTAAATGATTTTTTGTTAAGGAATCTAGAAAATATGGCAGTATTGTTGATATTGGGTGATTTTTTAAGAGCTATAGGAAAGTTTTTTAAAAAAAAAACACATAAAATTCAGAAAAATTCATGAAATCTTTATTTGAATCGATAGTACGGTCCATATAATTTAATGTTTGAAGATAATTTCATGCAAATGTTGACCGTGACTGCGCCTCAAATGGTCCATCCGCTTAGTCCAATTTTGGTATACTCTTTCTTTCTAGCTGATATTTAACAACTCTTTTCCGGAACCGTGGTGCCGAAAACGAATCCCTGATCAGACATGATCGACCGCGAAAAAGGAAAGACCTCCAAATTTTTTTTGAATTATTTGTTTAAGCTTCGATGTCGTTGCAAATAAAATTTTGAATGTTTGTAACTCTCATCTTTAGCTCGACAAACATTACTTTAAAAAAAAATTCATACATATTGATGTTTTTACTTTAATCGAAATTCCATTACCTGCCTGAGAATTTTTTTTCAAACTATTTTTCATTTTTAACAACAACCTTCAATTAACAATGTATTAATTACATATATTTACAAAACCACAACAACAATAAAAATGCTAAATTCAAATTTATATTAACACCTTCACACATGCACAGGCTGGTTAAAGTGTTAAAAAATTTGCAAAATTATTTAAAAAGTCTATATAATAAAAATAAAAACGCAATATTTATATTAAATGATACAACAAACGCATAAAATGGCCTTGAATATACAAAAACAAAGATCAATGAAAACTATTAAAGATCTGCAAATGTCCTCTTAAAGGTCCAATAAGATTTGACATAACCATAATGCTAAAGCTATAACCATAACTATAGAAACCAAAATTCAATTGGTTTGTTTGGCTACAGTTATGGCGTCAGGCCTGGAACAGAACAAAGTACATAGTTGTAGTTGTAGCTGAAGCTGGCGACTGCTCTGAAGCGCAACAAAGTTCAAAATTTTGAATTTTGCGCTTTCTGTTGACACTACTTTAAAACTGCACAGAAAAAATGTTTGCCAAAAATTGTTAATTTAAATAATTAATTGTTGTACTTAAATTTTTTTAATTAACTTTTTGTTTACTGCAATTAATTTTTTTAATCAAAACACATAAATTTAAATGTTTTTGAATGTTGCGCATTTATTTACTTATGCAATTAACTTTTTAATTGACTTAAGGCCCAGTTAGTCTTTACTTTCTGTTTCTGTTCTGTTACGTGCCGTTCTGTTATGAAATTGTAATAGTTACTTTTTCTGTAGCAACTTATCAGCCATTTATGACAAATTCATAAGTTTTGCACCGTCCATTGTTTTATTTCAATAACTTTAATGCACATAAATTTGAAGAAATTAAATTTTATGAATTCTTAAAATCAAAAAACAGTTTATTTTAATTTAAATATGTATTTTTTATTATTTATTTTGCTGTCACTTACAATTACTTAACAAGTTTTTGATTTTAAGAAACGGAACCGCAACAGAACAGAAAAACTAATCAATTCCACAGGTTTTTTAATAACAAAAACAAATCAGCTGATTCGTAACAGAACAGAAAGTAAAGACTAACTGAGCCTTTAGGCCCCTATTACGGTTCACAACTCAACTCAGTTGAGTTGTCAATCAGACAACTGGTTGTGTTGAATTGTAATTTTTTGATGTTTTTGTTCGCCGCAATATAGAAAAGTTGTAAACCTTAATACAAATATTAAAAAATTACAACTCAATTGAGTTGAGTTGTGAACCGTATTAGGGGCCTTAATTTGTGTGGTATGACTTGAAAATACAAGTCCGTTAATTGATATGAACAATTCTTTTGCAGGGACAAAATAAGTAAAAATTTAATTGTCTGAACGAATTGTTTAATTAAAGTCGATTTTATATTTTTCTTGTGAAACTGGTGTTTTTAACAAAGTTATTTTTTGGGAATACAAAATTTATTATTAATAAGATTTCAGTATAACGTGCTAAATTACCAATTTTTCATATTTGATAAATACACTGAAATTTATTGTTGAGGGAAAGCTAGCTTCTATGCGCGTTTCACTGGTTGCTTAGGCCAGATCGTCAGGAAACCTTTTCAAAAGATTTTTGAAAAGCTAAAAATATTATACAAATAAAACCTTAAAGCGAATAAGAATTATAAACACTTATAGTCTCACTTGTAACTATTTCAAAGCTTAAACAAACTTTTAACTTTTGTTAGCTTGCAGCGCTATTCGTAACGTTGTACTACAGCGACTATTCTGTTCTTCACTTTATAGTAAGTCACCTATAATCCAATATAGCGTTGCCTATAAAGTTGGTTCAAACAGCTCTTATGTATGGTTATAGTTATGGTTATGTCACGTCTAATTGGGCCTTAAATAAAATATGGATGAAAGAAATTCACACACTTTAAAAAAAAAAAAAAATGTGTTGCCATACTGGAATTGACAAAAAAAAACTTGTTGCATATTAACAAACAAAAAATGTTACTTGAATGCTGTTTGTTAGTTAGTGGGTAAAGATGTCACCTTTAAGTTTATTTCACTTTTTTAATAAAGTTTGAACGACGAATTTTTTTTTTCTCGTTAAATTTTTTAAAATAAAGTAAAAATGCGGCTCCATTTACTTTTTATGACCAAATGAGGAGATGACGACAACAACAAGACCAACATGGTCTTGACAAAATTTTACACAAAAACTGACTGGCCAATGCGCCGGAATGCCAGGCACACTTAACAATTTTGCATCACTTTCACCCTTTTTTTCGCTGGTTGTTGCTTCGTTTTTAAGCCGATGCATCAGTAATTGCTAAGATGATTTTTTCCAAAGTCTTTCAAAAAATAATCAAGAAATTGTTTCTGGTTTTGGTGATGAACAAAGTTATTGCTTTATAACGATGCTAATGATAATGATGACAATGATTTTTAAAGTCATAACAGGTCATTTTTTTTTTTTTTGTTTCTTTTGCAAAACTAAATATGAAAATGTGTTTTTATAACAGTGACAAGTAAAATCGCAAGAACAAATTTGTTATTTCTTGTACTTTAACTTGTTTATAAAAAAAAATAATATAATTATTGTAATTTTTTAAGATTTTGCTATTTTGTAAGGTGCCATATTTAATTTACCTAACATAAAAGAAAAAATCACTAACGGAGTTCAGTGTTTGGTGCAAATGATTACGCAAATGATCGAATGCAAATATCGTAACTCCTTTATGAAATCTAAGAGAAACTCTGTGCATTTTGTTATTGGATTTTACAAAAGAACTGCGATATTTTGTATATTCCTTTTTCCAAGGCCATTTACATTAAACACTGAACTCCGCTAATATTTAATTGCTGCAGCTGTTTAAAAGTGTTAATAAATGTCTTTTTCATAGTTGTAACCAATTCATTGAAATAAATTAACTTAAAAACAATAACATACTATTCTGATTCCCATTAACACTTGTATGAAATGTTAAATATCAACTTGGGTTTGACCGCAGTATCGTGAAAGTAAATTGTACTTATTTTTTTTTTATACTACCACTATTAAAAAATATTTAAAAGCGCCTTTATTAAGGTATGCTCTCTTTTAAAAACCGCTTTTAAACATGATGTTCGTTCGACACTTCAAAGATGCTGGTTTAATGCAAAGGATTGTTCAGAAAGGAAATGATACAAATTGGATACATTTCGTAATGAAAAAGTTTTTCAAACACAAAAACTCCTTTTAAAATTATTAAAAATAATACTTCGACTTATTTTCTTAATTAAGCGCCAAATTAATAAAAACAGATTTACAACAAACTGTGCGTATCGAAAAGCTTAAAGCTGGAACAAAAGAGCTTTTTTAGGAAAATTTTATAAAAATAATAAAAACAAAAAAAAAATTATGTTGTTTTGTTAGCAAAAATTAGCATTACATATATGCATATTTACATGCTTGTTAGACAAAATATGTAAAAAAAATGCATTGGTAATAAAATATGCACAAATATCGGAAAAAATTACTTATTTATTTTAATTTAAAAAAAAAAACATGCAACTGCATATAATTTAGCATCTAGCTTTAATTTTTAACAGGGATTTCTACGTTATTGTCATCAAAATTCTGGATAAAATATAAGAGATAATAATCTTATTTAGATATAAGATAAACAGTTTTTAATTACAAAAAAATACAATTTCCACAAAATTCTATAAATTTTGAAAATTGTTAACCTCAAATATATAAACAATTTAATCGAAAAATTGCATAATTTTATATTACCCACTGTAGAGTGAAAATACAATTGTTGCAAATCAATATTTTCGTATTCGTTTTCTATATTTTTTTTTTTTTATTTTATTTTTGTCTGCAGATGTTCACTCTCATTTGCATTCCTATAAAATCCTTTTATAGGGATTTTCTTTATTAAGCCGATTATTTTGTTATTTTGCTACAAAAAAGTAATTCAAGGTTTTCAAAAATTACAACCATACAAAATTACAAAAAGTGAAAAATTTTTAATGTGGGGGTTTTAATCTCGCAAAGAAGAAGAAGATTCATGACCTAAATGTTTTTTTTTTTTTTTTTTTTTTTTTTTTTTTTTTTTTTTTTTTTTAATTAAATTTTACTGGAGCTACATTGGTAAATATTAATAAAAGAATTTTATTGGATATTAAAGTCTAACGTTAAAATGTATTGAATATTTACATGGGCGGGTCAATAAGTCAGTGACTTTTTAAATAAAACACAGGTATTGCGTGCCGTGTGGCATGTATCATCGTCTTGTTGAAACCACATGTCAACTAAGTCCAATTCTTCCAATTTAGGCACAAAAACAGTCGAAAATCATCGAAGCTCCATTAACTGTAACGTTGCGCTTTTCGTCGTTATTGGAGAAGTACGGTGCAATGATGCTGCCGATACAGCAGCAATATGCTCCTCGGTACGCACTTTTCGCACGACTTGAATTCGCTTGTGACGACCATAAAATAAATGTAATTTACGAAACACATTTCTCACACAGCAAGAACTTTGATGATAAATTAAAATGATTTGCAAAAAAATCTTTTGTGTTAAATGTTCTTTGTTTTTTGTAAAATTTATTTATATTTAATTTAATGTGAAAATTACTGTTAAATTTGTAAGTTTAAAGAAAAAATATTTGGTGTATTTATGTTTTATTAATGTATTATAATTTTTAATTAACTAGAGGTAACCCTGATGAAGTCAACAAATAATTGACGAAACGTTGGAAAACATGTAAAGAAAAGTTTTTTATTTACATTAAATAATATAGGCCTAATAAGCTGACTTGATACAATTCAAACATAAAATATGTTGTTCGTTTGTTAAGCTTCGTACAGACGGTGGTCAGATCTTACACAGAAAAAAATAACAATTAATTTCAATTAAAAAATTTGTGATATTAATTAAAAAATTAATTAAATTTGCACCAGTAAACAAATTAATAGTATCAATTAAACCAGATAATAGTATTAATGTAACGTTTAATTCACTTGATTATATATATATTTTTGATTAATGCTTTAATTGGTGAAAAATTTTCGAGTGTACAATGTTGTCATTAAAATTGCCTTAAAATGTGTAAACATTGTAAGCTAATTTTCATTTGGCAGATGTGTAAAATTAATGCATCTGACAATAGCACCATTGTCAGAGAAATGACAACATTGTAAGATCTGACCACCGTCCGTACGAAGCTTTAGTCTACACAGAAAAAAATTAAAATTGATTTCAATTAAAAAATTTGTGATATTAATTAAAAAATTAATTAAATTTGCACCAGTAAACAAATTAGTAGTATCAATTAAACCAGTTAATAGTATTTATTAATCGTTTAATTCACTTGATTAAACGTTTAATTCACTTGATTAAATTTTTAATTAAAACTGATTATATTGATTAATGCTTTAATTGGTGAACAATTTTAGAGAATTTTTTCTTTGTATTATTGGTAAAATGGCAAACCTTTCTGAGTATTTTTGGTACTGCCACATGTCACGAATCTTTTTTTACACTGAAAATGCAAATAGCAAAAAAAGCCTTTTGTGCACATCAAGTTGTCTTGCTTGCGAGCATCAAGTTTAGAGAAGAATGGGGTAGAGAAGAAAAGTTAAATATTCTTTCCTCTATCTTTTATAAAACTAAAACTAGCGCAAGTACATTAAGGAGTATTTGTTTCATTTTATTTTTTAATTTTTGTTTTATTTAATTTTTGTAATTTGCAAACTTTTGTTTGTTAAAATATCTCTGAAACTTTTAAAATGTAAAATTTATCTCAATTTTGCATACTCAATGATTACATCACATACAAATTATGTTCCTTAAAGATGACAAAAATATGCCTCTGATTGAATCCCAAGAGTTCTTAGAATTCTTTCTCAATCTAAAAACAAAAAACTTTCATGACGCTGGACAAAAAAAAAACATGAGTTAGTAGTTTTTGCATTTAAACCATGAATTAAATATAAATCAAAAATAAGGAAAACAAAAAATTCAATTCCTAAGGATATATGTATATAAGAAACAGCATGACTGAAGACATTTAAAATTGATGTTTAAAGGGAAGAATACTAAAAATATTGAAAATAAAAAAAAAAAGTTAAAGAATAAAACACTCTTTTATAAAATTTTCAGACCCTCATATATTGTAATGTGGTATATTTTTATGTCACAACTTTAACTTGAATAGGTTTATTTTCAAAATCGTTGGCCTACTTAAAGCGTTGTCTAGGAAGCCGAAAACTTCCAGAATCCGCTCCTGAGTGTTATGATCTTCCCGAGTAATCAATCAGAGTTTTAAATGGTACTCCGCCAGTAATTTATATGAGTAATATATGGTACTCCACCTAGTCAAATCCGAATTTTATTAAGTTCTCCACCATGTAAATGGTAAAGTAGGGTTTAAAACGCTAACATATTGTTAAGGTTGAAAACCGAAAAACTAAAACTTACAATTGTACGACGCAAAACTATTAGTCAATGAGAAACGAAACGCAAATCACACGAAAGGCCGAAAAATAAGGGCGGGCCTGACTGGCCTTAAAAGTCAATGGCAATGACGCGCGAGCTTTACGTTTGACGATTCCAACGCTGTTTGATCAAATTTTCTTAGCTTATTATTTGCCAAAGCGAATTTACTACAGGTGGCGGCAAAAAAGCCTACTTACTTTAGAAGTTCGAACCAAATTGTTTTGGTTTTATGATGTTTTGGTTGACATTTTGAACCGTTAAAACTAACAATGTAATGCAGTTTTTGGTTGTTTTTGGATTGTTGTAGTATTGCCACCACATGTAGTGAATTCGCCTTGATAATTTACAGAGCTGCCAAATATGCATACATCCCCAACAGTTTGGCCTGATCTTTTTAAACTAAAAAAAAAAAATTTTAAATTTATTTTTATTCCTTTGCAGGGTACCTTCCTTCTCTGCCTTGTGATTTTTTTCCATTGCCTGCTCACATAATTTATGCTTACGGCTTAAAGGCACTTGCCGAAAACGTCCACAGCATAACAATAATTATTCCCTCATAAACCAGGACAAAATTGCATAAATTTAAAAATCAGAATAAAAATACTGATACACTTGAATGCAAACTGTTCATTTATACTCTGCTGCGGGTTTGTTTGCATGTCAAACTAAAAAAAAACAGTTAGCCAAGGGCGTGTCCTTTATGTGTTCTTTATGCGTTCCAGCAGGGTAAACTAAATGATTTGGTATCCTATTTACCTGGAAATTTAATAAAAACTTGAAACCGTTGTGAGTACATAACTATACAATAATTTTTAAAGCCACGAAATCAACTCTGTTAGGTCAGCTTAAAGATGAAAAACATAAAAACTTCTTTTTTGTTGTTTAGGTTTAACAATAATTTTGTTGTCATCTTCGGCGTTATGCTTATTGATCATCATCATGAATGTGTATAACATGGTCAACAACTTGTTGTCTAAGAAAACCAGAACGATTCTTAAACTTTACTGAATAAGGTGATTTGGTTTTTTTTCAACTTCAGTAAAAGATGACTCATGATTTTGTTATTACAAAAACTTTGTTGGAATTTTAGCTTGTGTGTTAATTTTTTTTTTTTCTCTTGAACACAAAATACGGTTTTCATAGACTGTTTGCTTGCAATCGGACAATGGCGAACAAATATCAAATAATGCTTTGTAGCTGATAAAAAAATCGCTAGTTCTTAGTATATTTTGTTGTTTTAGCCCTTTTAATAACGTTACTCCAATTTTCTTTTACTTCTGCTTTAGAATAATGCCTGATTCTGAATATGCGGAATGTCGAACAGAAATATTCAATGAACAGAAGATTTGGACAAAGGGGGTAGAGACGCTTGCGGGGTAAACAATGTTGCACAAACTGAAAATCAAAGGGACCCCAAAAGAAATTACAAATATTGTTGCAGGGTTACGTCGCGTAGAAAAGTGTTTGCATGTCTTTTGTTGTCGTTTGTCGACAGCGACCTTGTTTACAATCTCAGGCGGTAATTAAGCGGAGTTCAGTGTTTGGTGCAAATGGTTCTGCAAAAGAGCGAATGAAAAATATAAATAGCCCTTTTATGAAAACTAAAGGAAACCCTGTGTGCTACGGTACTTTGCATTTGTTCTTTTGAAGACCATTTGGACCAAACGCTTAACTCCGCTAATGTTAAATCTGGCAAACACAATTGCAAATGTAAACACAGACCTGTTAGTTCGGTCATAAAAATTAAAAATACACGGAATTTTCCCTTTTACACTATTACGACATGTCAAAAACTAAAATAAAATCAAAATGTATAATAGTGTGAAAACAATTTCTTATGAAATGTCAAAAAATACGTTAAGAATTTTAAGTCGTATGGCTCTCACGATAAGATTATTTATTTTATTAGAGTTGTATGTTTATAGAAGAAGAAGAAAAAAAAATCAGGAATGGAAAATCTAAAATTTGTTGACAAATTTTCACTATTTTTTTTTTTTTTAATAAAAAATGTCAAAAAAAAAATACGTAAAGAAATGTAAGTCGTAATGCTCTCACCATGATTTGCAATTTTCTAAAATTGAAATTAAGAATTCTAAAATTAAAAGGAATTAGCGGAGTTCAGTATAAGTCTTACAAAAGTGCAAATTCAAAAGCGTAGCTCTTTTATTAAACCCAACAAAAAAATACACAGAGTTTCCATTAGTTTTCATTAAATTGCTACGATATTTTGCATTTGCTCTTTTACAAGCCTAATATTGAACTCCGCTATTGTTTTTTTTATATATGTATATATAGAAAAAAATGCAAAATTATAAAAATATCAAGTGCTTTCTTTTAAATTTAAAATAAATCACTCATATTTGCTGTAAAAACTAATTGAATACGGTACACAAACGAAGAAATTATGAAAAAGTACATTCGTATCAACTTTCCCACCCTTGATGAAATAGCAAAAACAGTTGTTGAATAAATCGCTGCCAGCATTAAAATAAAAATTGTTAAATATTAAAGGAATATTACATTTTATGTTTTTAGGTTCTCACTTTTATTTATTTTTTAATATCTGTTAACCCCGCGCCAAAAATTAAAGCGCTCCTAAAACAAAAATAGAAATTTTTTTGTGATATGAGAAAAATTTTTAATTTGATTTTTTGCGATCAAAAACCAAAATCATTGGATTTTTTTTTTTAAAGAAGAAATCTTAAGACTTGTAATAAGAGTGTAAAAGTCAAAATCAAATAAATTTGCACCAGTAAATAAATTAGTAGTATCCATTAAAAGTTTAATTAACTTGATTAAACGTTTAATTTACCTGATAAACGTTTAAAAAACTTGATTAAATTTTCAATTAAAACTGATTTTTTTTTTGATTAATGCTTTAATTGGTAAACAATTTTGGAACATTTTTTCTGTGATAATGCATATTGTTATTACAGTTTATATAGCTTTGTGGCTACAAATTCAAATTACAAACCGAAAAAATTCAATATTTTTTTGTTTACTATCTTTAACAATTTTAATTAAAAAATTATTAAAACTTGGTATGTATGTATGTCAATTTATTTTTATTTTTTTTCTCTCTAAACCTTTATCCCATTTTTAGTATGTTTAAATACTTTTATTATCTCTTTACCACTTTTTTAAACTGTTTTTCAAACTTTATTTACACATTGTTATTATCTTTTAACTTCGTCTCTGCTCCACTTTTAATTTTATTTCCCAGAACTTAAAGTTGTATTGTATAAAGTGCCGTTTTTTTCATTTTTTTTTTTTTATCTTTTCGTTAAAGTGAACATTCTTTACGTATGATTAATCAGTTAGTAATGCCAAGCATTTTTTGTGCAAAGAAAACAAAAACTATACTGAAAAATATCACTCGTTTGTTACAATTTTATAAAGATGTTTAAATATTTGTTTTTTTTTTTTATAATTTTATTACGAATTTTTTTAATATAAATTTAATATAATAAAAGTATTTTTTATTTGTAGAATATTTAAATTTTAATCTTACTATGTGATTTGTTGTTTAGGACAGCATACTCTATTAAAATTGCTCATCAAGCGGTATGGTACACAGAAAAAAATCAATAGTATGAAATTGGAATTTAGCACATTTAATCGAAACCTTTTTAATTAATTTTTGACTTCCAAGAATAACTTTGATAAAAATAAAAATTGAATTTAATTAAAAAAGTATGTAATGTTAATTAAAAAATTAATTAAATTTGCACCAGTAAACAAATTAATAGTATCAATTAAACTGTTTAAGTCACTTGATTTAACGTTTAATTCACTCGATTAAATTTTTAATAAAAACTAATTTTATTTTTGATTTAATTGAAAAAAATAAGCGAGAATTAGTGAATAAGTGCTTGCATGTGCTACACCGACAACGCTTGATGGAAAATCAAACTATTTTAAATATTACGTCCAGCACATGTACACTAGTGAATTCGCCTTGACATCAAGCATTTTAATGCCTACAAGAAATAAATGAGCGAATCATCACATTTTTGACGATATCGTTAAGAAAATGATATGAGAAATGACAGAAAACTTAATTTTCTATCATTTCTCCCATAATTTTCTTAACACCAACGTGAAAAAGTGATAATTCGCTCATTAATTTCTTGTAGGGATAGTATATGGGGCCTAGGGCTGCCAGATAATGAAGAGGTGAAAAGAGCACATTAGGTAAATAAAAAGAGCATAAATTTAAAAAAGGAGAACACTTTTCCAGGGCTTATTTAATCTGCCTTAAACTTTTAAAAAATACAAATATTATCTAATTCTTCGTGTTTCACATGTTTTGATTGTCCATTATAAACGCATTGAAAAAGGTCTGGCCAATCTCTTGAGTACGACGAAGGATTAAAATAAAAAATAATAATCCGTAAATCCCATACAGACGAATTTTCAAAATTGTACCCTATATGAAACCGATCGGCATAAGAGTTATTTGTGCAAATTTATATCTACACAGAAAAAATTCACTAAAATTGCATTAAAGCATTAATCAAAAATATAATCAGTTTTAATTAAAAATTTAATCAAGTGAATTAAACGTTTAATCAAGTGAATTAAACGATTAGTTAATACTATTAACTGGTTTAATTGATACTATTAATTTGTTTACTGGTGCAAATTTAATTAATTTTTTAATTAATATCACAAATTTTTAAAGCATTAATCAAAAATATAATAAGTTTTAATTAAAAATTTAATCAAGTGAATTAAACGTTTAATCAAGTGAATTAAACGATTAGTTAATACTATAACTGGTTTAATTGATACTATTAATTTGTTTACTGGTGCAAATTTAATTAATTTTTTAATTAATATCACAAATTTTTTAATTGAAATCAATTTTAATTTTTTTCTGTGTAGATACACCATCTACATAAGATATTTTGTCCTAAAGGAATTTTAGGGACAGTTGCTAAATTTTAAATTAATGTCCTTAAAAAGGAAGTTAAAGCTATTTACGGATGAAAACTTTGGTCAAATGTGAATCGATTGCAAAATTTAATTTGCAGTAAAGTATTTTTAATGCGAATTAAAAATAAATACGAACATAATTATAATTATAAAGGAGCCTATTTCGGAAACAAGTTTGTGTGGGGACCATGTGTTATTATGTACCGATTCTTACCATTTATATAAGCCGCGTTCTTATGATAATTAAGACATATCTACCCAGCGGGAAAACTCAGAAGACCTTCTTACTTCAGGCCTTTTTAAAGGCCTGCTTAAAAGATTTTTTGATTCAATTACTACTCTTATCTAACTGCTAAAGAAGGCCTCATAGAAGGCCTCGGCTCTTTCGTAGAAATGATAAGATACACCTTCCACACTCGCTTCTTTGAGAAGGGAGTACAGAAGGAGTAACATTTTTTGTATTGTTTTTTTTTGCACAAGCAAAAGCAAAATCAATTTCTTTTGGTCCCGTTACCCTTCTTATGTACCTGCTGAAGATGCGAGAGCGGAAGGCCTTCTCCGCAATGACAACGTGTGTAAAAAGAAAATGAGTATGGAATGAAGCAAGAAGGCCTTGTACATCCAAAAGAAGGGGTACAGAGGCCTTCTAGAAGGCATCCCTACTCCTTCTTTTTCCCGCTGAATATTTACCAAATTAATCAAACTATCTACAAAATTGCAACTTGTACTTTTCGCACAAGGTTTACATAGACACACAACTAGACAGACGAACGAAAGAAGATGGAAATATTACTTTAAAAGTGTTCTCAGTTGATCGGTATACTAAAAAATTGGGTTTTTTCTCTATGTATTACACACATCAAAACAAACGTATTTAATAAAATTGTTTTTTCCTTAATTTTTGCTTATGTATACAATTTGACAGTGTGCAATAGTATTTAGCTTAAACGACAGCCAGCTTTTGCTTACAATTATAGAGCAAAAATTTAATGTAAATGGCGAAACCAAACAAAAATGGCGGCTTGTTAAAAAAGTTTAAAAAAAATTATAAAATATAATGAAAATTGTTTTTAAATGAAACAAGCAAATAATATTGATAAAATTAATGAAATGAATTATAAATTAAAGGTAACGCAAATTTTTAAAGCAAAACATTTGACACTAAAATTTCTCTTTCCTTATGGTGCTGCCAAGTTAAATTTTTTTATTTTTTTTTTTGTGTTTCTTTGCAGCCATATAAGTAAAATACTTTTTATTTTTAATTAAAAACGTATTTGGTTAAAAACTAATAAAATAACTGATGGCGTCTTAAGTTTAAAACATTTATAGAATATTTTAAACACGTTTGTCATTCAAATTATTATTTAACATTTATTTCATTTTACAAAATTGGTTGAAATATAAATTGTATTTATTAAACGGACTAAACAAATTTATAAAGAAAAATTATGCAAATTACACGTTTAAAAAACCATGCAGTCTATTAAATTAATTGTTTTAAAAGAATCATAAATTAAAAGAAAATAAATGATTATTATTTGTTAAGTACCCTACAAATAAAAGTTGAAAAATTTGATTCATTCAAACTTCTTATTTATGTTTACAACGATGTTTTTTATCTTAACGCAGAGAAAAAACATGTTTTAATATGGTCACCTCCAACAATACTATGTTTAAAGAAAATTTTAACCATAATATGATTAATTTAACCATATTTTTGTCACCGCCAACCATATAATGGTTTAATTATTCATCCATCAAGAAGCCACAACCGTATTATGGTTGCCTCTAAACATTTTATGGTTAAATATGACAATAATTTGTTTTTAAATTAACAATAGTATTTTCCTCTTTTTCAAGAGCAACATACTATGGTTGAAAACCAACCATGCTATTTTAAGTGTTAAACATATTTTTACCATAATATGGTTGTCGTTGACAATAATATGGTTAAATTAAAAATAATATGGTTAAAATTTTCTTTAAACATAGTATTGTTGGAGGAGATTATATTTAAACATGTGTTTTCTCTGGGTGTTCTGATTATTTAAATTCTAAAACTTGTAAAATAAAAGGGTGTCCTAATTGGCTAGTTAGCTAGTCTTTTAGTGTGAGGAGGATTGAGGGTTTATTCCCGCCCCAAAGACTCTGGCTTGTTTCACTATACCGGACTGAAGTTCTACGTTTCAATTGCTCGGACAAATTATTTATTTTAGAATATAATTTGTTATTGGTCTTGTGATATTTATTAAAAAATAATTTTATTAATATCTCAAACTCCGTCTTAACCAGTTAATATGCAAAATTGTTTATTATTTTAAGCAAAAGCACTTGTACCAAATTATGATGAAACGTCATAAAATAACATCTTAGCTGTGGTGCCAAATTAAAACCCAAGTGAATAACAATTTTTTTGACCAAATTTAAATAAATAACATGATAAAAAGCTACGAAATTTAAAACAAATATGACTTGAAATGTCTAATTAAATACTACGTGGGTTAATAAAAAAATACGCAAATATCACATGACTTCAAATAGATGTTGTATTTTAATTAAAATTTAGAATTAAAATTTAGAATTAACATTTAAGGTTTTGTAATACACACAAAATACCAAAAATTTAATTTTTTTATATTTAACTAAAATCAGTTTTTTTTTTACCAAATTTTGCTTGTGCTATTTAGTTTATCTATACTGTTTGGACACATTTAATCATTATTTACTTTTACTTCCTTTTTTTGAACGAAAATATTTTTGTTTGACTAATTAAAGCTTTATTTTTGTTTTGTTTAACAAAATAAAAGCAAACAATTCTTTAATTTTTTTTTAAATGTTTACATCCAAAGATTTTTGAACTTTTAATCCTTAAATAGAGACAGATTTTGCGCATTTCAAGTGAATTTTGACAAAATATATTTTTGTTGATGTTAACATAAAAGATTCTTTTGTTTAAAGAAAAAAAAATTACAAAAATTAAAGTTAAATTATATATTTTACTAATGATAAGAGTCTGACCGAACGTTTAGGTGCGGTGTTGATGTTTGGCAAAAGCTATGATGTTTGGTTGATGTTCGGATTTCGGTAAAGTTCTTACCGAATTTCGAAAGTATCTTTTCAACGGAAAAGCGAAAATTCCGCAAAACCAATCTTTTAAAAAAAACAGTGACACAAGTTTTAATCATAATAAAACAAGGAAATATTTATTTAATACCAATGAAACGGGTTTTATTGGAAAGAAAATTGTATGAAATTAATGTTTAAATATGATTTCTGCTATGTGGCCGCCACGGCTGGAGCTTAGAAGACGCAATCTGGAACACCAATTTTCAACAACTTTTCGCAGCATTTGCGGCCGTATTTTGCCGAATGTTGATTTCCAGGTGTTCAATTGTTTGTGTTACGACGTAGACAAGTGACTTAACATAACCCCAAAGAAAATAATACAATGGGGACAAATCACACGATCTTGGTGGCCAATAAATTGGGCCATAACGTGAAATCATTTTTTCATCAAAAGTTTCTTTGAGTAAATCAATTGTAGCGCCCGCAGTGTGGCATGTGGCTCCGTTCTGTTGGAACCACATATCAGCAAGATTAATGCCAATGCTTTTAAGCCAAGATCCTTTCGTAAAATCTTTCATAAAGTGGAAGGACACAACCCCAGTTGCTGAGAACGGCGACGAATTGATTGATTAGGATCATCTTTAATGCTTTCCTGTAAAGCGGCTACAGCTTCTTCAGTGCTCACTGTTCGGCGTCTCACGGGATGCACTTTATTCGTAACAGTAACAGTAAATGTGGTCCGAAAACGATCTATTGTTCTTCGAATTAGCCGCTCTGAAGGCCGATTATGTACGCCATAAAATGGAAGAAATACACTATGAGTTTAACGAATAGAACAATTATTTTGATTAAAAATTTTAACAATTTGCACGCATTGCTCGGGTGTAAGTCGATTCATATTGAAATTTCAAAGCAAACTAAACAATAAACAACTATCAGCTGTTAAATGGGTGCTCAAATAAAGCAGTGATGCCAACTCAAACTTGTGACACTCTAAAAAACACGCTTTATTTCCCGCATGAAGTATACTAATGGAACCTCAACCAATAGTCAGATCAGTGCCGGGCCACCGGGGGTTACAGACGCCCTTGGTACCAGATAGGATTTCTGGACAGCCGCGATCGCAAGAGATCGTCAAAACCTCTTGAGATCTGTCAAATTTCGAATATCTTTAAGATAATCAATCCTTAAGAGATAGAAAAGCTTTAACTTGATGGAAATAACATGACTCAGTACCGTTTTTTGGAAGATCCAGAAGATAATGTAAATATTGGTTATCGGCGTTGCCATTTTTGTTTCTTTTAAGCAAAATTGTGTACATTTTTCCATATTTTTTTTGTTTGTATCTTCTTTAGGTCTTTGTAGGTCTTTAGGCAGAAGCCAAAAAGTACCACCGTCGAGCGCTTTGACTAAAGAACTTTTCTTCCATTATAATATTAAATGTTTAAAGTATCTTTGACCTTTTCTAAGAAAAGTAGGAAGTTTTAAATTCAGTAATGTCGCATTAAAATCACACATCAACATGTTTTTGTAAATTTTCTTTTTATTAAATAAATAAATCACAGAAGATCAATTAAAAATACTTCGGATTCGATATAAAGTCCGGCTTCGGTCTGAAGAAACGCGTTCGGTCGGACACTATTAATGATTTAAGTGATTTCACGTAACGTTAAAGAAAAAATTCTGAAATGTTTTAAATGCTATAAATTTGTATCACATCTACTTGTAATTAAGCGTTTTGGCAATAATCCTTTGTTTTACAATTGTAGACATTATTGCCATCAATTAATTTGTCATTATTTTGTTAACAAAACGCTTAAATCAATAAATTTAGTTTTATTTAACGAGAAAAAAATTATTTCCCAAGGTTGCTATTTTTTATTTCTTTTTCAACAATTGTATTTATTGTCCGTCCAATAAGTATGAATGATACTTATTGGTTGTCGTAATAAAATTAAGATGTGTCGTCTTAAATTTAATGATTTAAAACGAAAAGTGGTAATAAATTTTATGATTTTTTGTTTAGGCTATTAAAATTTAAAAAAAAAAGTCTACAAAATAAATAGTTTTCAAAATTATTTAAGTAATTTGCTTGGTAAATTGATTTATAAAAGATTTAGAAATGTATTATTTTATGGCCTATTTTACCAATTCTATTTAAATAACAATTTATGTTAAAAATTTGTTTTTCATGTCAAATAAAAATAAAATAATATGAAAAACTTTATTTAAATATAAATTGATATTTATATAGAATTGGTGAAATAGGCCATTAATGCCATAACTTTCTTTAAAATTTTGGTATTGACATAAAAATTTACGTCAATAATTTTTACGTAAGCGGCCTCTTAATCACTAAAAGGCAAACAAATCTCGTATATCTAAAGCTGTACAGGCGGTTGTCAGATCTCACAATATTGTAAGCAGCGTGTCTAATAGAAATATTTTTCTGGCAATGGTGACATTGTCAGGTGCATAAATTTTACACATCTGCCAAATAAAAATGAGCTTACAACGTTCACACAGTTGCAAGACATTTTTCGGCAATTTTAATGACAACATTGTAAGATCTGACCACCGCCTGTACGAAGCTTAAGTAATAATTGGCACAAAGAACTTTAACGTGAATTCTTACCTGATAACACAATTTTGTTCTGTTTGCACATGGATTTCAAACTCTCGCAAATTTGTCTTTATAAACTGTGGTGTAGGGTATCAAATGGTCGGGCTGACCGACTATACGTTCTTGTATTTTTAAGTATTTGATATAAAATTTTATTTCATTTAACAAAATAATGCCTCATAAATTTTTATAACCAATATTTTAGTTTCAATTTTGCAATTTATTCCTTTAAGTGATGTCTGTGAAACGTTTGGAACAACGAAATGTTTTTACTGTTAAAAGCAATTCCCATTCTATTATAACTAAGCTGTAACTCTTTGTTGTCCAAACAAAAAACCTATTATTTTGATTTCTTACTCGTTGGCAAGTCTCTCTTCTATTCTTTGTTTAATTTTTTTTAATGTTGGCTTGTTTACCTTTTAATAGAGTTACACAGCTGTTTTAAAATGTTACCTTAAAGTTTTGGCCATGTTCTGACAACCAAACGATTTGAAATCACAAAACGTCGGATTTATTTATTTTGTGGTATTCTGAAACACTTGCACAGAAAGAAAAACACTTGGCATAAATCAAGTTTTTTATGATTATTTTAAGTACGTTCTCAAAAATTCAAGTACGAATAACACTAAATCAATCCCGGAATTGCTTGAAATATGTATAAAATTATTAAATCAAGTAAAAAAAGGTTTAACTTTTCGTTGTGTTTAATCCGCATTGAAAAAAGGTCTGGCTTGACTCGTGTGTACCACAAAGGGTTAAAAAATAAATTTGAACTCTTGCTTCTCATTTAGTTTTTTTGTTTTGCGATTTTCAAAAAATGCCCGTATGATATTTTTCGTGCTTTAAAATTGCATGGATAAACTTTCAAACTGCCAGGACGTTAATTTCGTTTGCATTACGACGTTTTAGTAGTCATCGTTCTAGTTAAAACATCAATTAGGTAGGCGAAAATTTCTAGAAGCCGCTCCTCATTATTATGACTTTAACCAGTAATCAATATGAGTTGAAGTAATTCATCTGAGTTATATATAGAACTCCACCAAGTCAAAGTAAAAAAGTATGGTTAAAAATGATTGCATATGGTTAATTTTGAACGCACCAGAAAAACTGTAACTCAGTACACTTATACAACGCCAAGCCATTAGCCAATGCGAATAAAACGTAAAATTCATGAAAGGCAAGCAGACAAAGATGGTCTTATTGCCCTTGGGATTTACTGCGTATTTCGATTCGAAAAAAAAAAAATTATTTACGAATTGAACAATTTGTACTGTGTGTTACGATTTCGCAATCGTTTGAAACGATGGCAGTGGTTGTATTTTTTAAAAAATGGGAAATTTGATGAAACTTTTTTGTCCGTAATAGAAAGTGGCTGTTAAGAAAGGGATTTTTTGTTTTCGATGAAGTATAAAAACGTCCGTTTATGCGAAACAAATATTACGGAAATCGTAATACAAAGTACAAATTGTTCGAAATCGTAAATGATTTCTTTCGAATCGAAGCACGCGGTAACCCCCAAGGCAAAAAAAGCGCGAGCATTGGATAATGGTTTGGCGTCGCACAACTGTACCGCGTTTTAGTTTTACGGGTTTTGATATTAACCATTCGATTTCAAACTAAAATTTTACATAAAGCTAGTAAAGTGCCAGCAAAAATTTATATTAATATTTTTAAATGGCTTGTGGACATAAGCTGTTAGTTGTAAATAATTAGACATACGCTGTTATTAGAAAATTTCAAGGCCAAAAATTCAACTTTATTGGATTTGCTGCTAAAGAAGTAACCTAAAAAATGTACGTGCCTAAATACTTCTTAATGTAGTGCATGCTAATTTTAAATTTTGGTTTTATTATTTAATTGAAATACTGATTAATTATTTTGCATTACTCGGCTGACCTTGAACTGCTTCTCAATATTAATTGCAATTTAAATCCAAGTTATTTTTCTCTGTCTATATATAAATTTATTATTATCAATTTAAATAGTAATAAATCCTTCTTGAAGTAAATAAATCAACAAAATTCTTTTGATAAACAATAATTCTTAAGATAAATATAAAAAATTAAAATACTATAAGAAATTGAATAAAAATGTATGTTTTCTTGTTGGTTTATTTGGTCACAAAATATGCGGACTTAAAATCTTGTAATGAACAAAATATCAATGTGTATCCATTTTTTTTTTGTAGCTGTTACCATTGAGACAAGCAACAAAATCTGGGAGTGTTCTTTTAGACTTAACAACAACTATGACAATAATTCTCAACATGCATGGAGGGAAAAAAATCTGAAATAAGGCAAAGAATTTAACTAAAACTAGACAAACTGCAACAGTTTTATATATTTTTTTTTTTAAGATTAAGAGTCATAAAAACCTTGATTCCAGGGATTAAGTATCAATCATATATGCACAACACTTTTACATATGGGTTAGGGTTTTTACTCGGAAAAAATTCCCTGGAATTCCCGGAAAAATTTTATGGATATTCCCGGAAATTTTTAGACGGGAAATATCTTTTCAAAGTTTTCGACCTTTTTGTGATATAAAATGGTACTTAAGACTAGTTAACATGGTAATACAGTGTACTACAGCATGTCAAAAAATTATGTAGAATGAAAAAATCTTATCGTGTAAAAGCAATATGTATTGAGTAGTAGGTATATAGAGAATACGAATACAAAATTTGACAAGCGGTCGGTAAATGTTTATTTCCTAAACCATTTCAGAAACTTATGTATTCTCAACACACCAGAGGTGTATTTTAAAGTAATCATTGGCAGCACTAACAGTATATCACCATTTCTCCAAATTGCCCAATGTCCATAAAGTCCACTTTTAACATTTTTCAAAATAGCACTTTTTTAAAATTCAATTTTCCTAATTTTCAGAATTATTTCAGATATACCACTAATAGGGTCCTTGGAGCACCGTTTCCATATAGTTTGTTGCTGTTACCATTGCATATTTTTCCAAAATGGTCACTAATCCTCCCCAGAAATTTTCGTAAAAAACGAAATTTCTCAAATCTGAATTTCTGAAATTCCAAAATTATTTCTAGATATCCCACTACCAGAATCCTCTTGAGGACTCTCTTCTCCCCCATTTCTATATGGTCTTATATTGTTACCTATCACCAATTCTCCAAATTGTCCAATGTCCATAAAGTCCACTTTTAACATTTTTCATAATAGCACTTTTTTAAAATTCAATTTTCCTAATTTTCAGAATTATTTCAGATATACCACTAATAGGGTCCTAAGGAGGACCCCATGGAGCACCGTTTCCATATAGTTTGTTGCTGTTACCATTACACCACTAGCAGACTCCTCTAAAAAACTATATTCTTATGTGCAACCGGTTCCATTTCCTTGAACATCATCCTAAATACACTTTATTCTATTTTAGCAGCACTGTTTATTGCAATGTTAACTGCAAACAGTTGCTGTTAAGAAATTGTGGTGGATGTCTCCGCTAGTTAAATACGTATTTATCTTCACACACATCTTCTTAATATCCTTTTTCGTTAAAAATTCCCGGGAAGTTTAGGAATCAAAAAATGTTATGCCCTCTTTAGAATAAAAAAGGACAGGGAAACTGAAAACCCTTACCTAAATATAGCTATACTTTGACACAGATTTGAATAAAGTGAAACACGGTTATAACGAACACCGTGTATAACAAACATTCTCAATAACGAACATTTGTCTTCGGTCTCATTAACTTTGCTTTAAGATTTCATAAAAATTAATACGTTTATGATGAATCTGATTATATCTAACTTTTGTACAACGAACATATTTTCATGTTCCCAAAAATTATATTGACAAATTTATATTTTTGGAATTTTATCGTTAAGGATGTAGCGAAATTTGTTTACAACGTACTTACAGTGTCAGTCCCTTCAAGTTCGTTACAGCTGTGTTCTATTGCATTTACAGTTTTTTTTTCTCTATAAAATATCGAGAATGCGACTAGTTTTGTTAGCTATGAGAAATATTGAAATATTTTATGTACACACGAACCTAATAAATTTTTAAATGTTAACGTAGTCACACTAGCAGTGAAATATATCATCGAATAATTATTTTAAATCATTTTAATATATAAAATTAAGCCAATTAAACGATTAAATTTTATGAATTTTTACAATTTTCAAATCTTTTCTACAGTTAGCAGATTTATGATAAAATTGCAATCTAAACACACCGACAATAGCGTTGCCAGAACCTCATTACAGTTAAGTCTCTATTTAACCTTTAAACACACTTTACTTGTCCTTTTTTTAATTTGTAGCCTTTTGGGCAAACTTTTAAGTTTAAAACTTTTCAACAATGGATTTATTTTACATAAATTTATGTTTCAAAACAAAATCAAACATTTTTCTGCAGCATTGTGGTGAAACAATACCAAACACGTCTTTTCACTTTAACTTTAAATTACGTATTTATTTGTACCTTTACTGTCAAAGAACAGTTCTTATATAAATGGTGTTTTTTTAAGCACAAAAATAAATCTTAAACAAAACAAAATTTTTTTTAATCGAAAGATAAATACATGACATTTACATTTAAAAATGATTTCGGGTATATGGGCGCCGCAGCTGTTCTTGACAAAACAAATAGCGCCATTAAACCAGTGCAAGTTAAACTCCCTTTTTGGTTTAAAATGTTTTTAAGCCAGCAAACCTTTAAATCAGTTAACCCTAAAACCGTCTCTAAACACAATAATTTGGGCTTTTATCGTAGTGTTGCCACAATATAATTTTTCAACTACAAATAATATATGGGGCACTGATTTACAGCTGTTTAGTTTAAACTTCATATAAATTTAAGTTTAGTTCAACTAAACTACCGTTAAGAAATTAACTGATTTATCAGCCATAAGCATACAACTGAATGTTGATATAAAATCTCTAAAAATTTTAGGACTACGATATCGCCAAAAGTATGGATAATGTTAAACTCACAGATACAAAAATATGTTTGTTGCCAGTGTAAAACCTCTTTTAAAAAGATTATTGTTATGCCAGCAATTATGTTGTAAGAACTTTAAGGAAATTCTTACAAGCTTTTTTCAAAAATTTATCGTTCGTTTTTTTTCTTATGTTTTTATTAAATATCTATTTTTTTACTTATGTTCAATTTAAAACATTAAATTTAAAGTGACAGGGTATTTATGTTTTACAAACGACTTCTACCACCAACGTTTTACAAAAAGTTTCAGTAACAAATTACAAAATTGGTTTAAAAATATATGTATGTACGTATTTATTTGTGTATAAAAAAATTTAATAAACATTTATTTGGGTTTTGTTCAATGTTCAATTTGTAAAACTATAAAACTGGACAGTAAAGAAATATTTATGAGACTCAAACTCGAAGTAACAAATACAAAATGACAGGCCCATTTAACAGTAAAAAGAAAATAAAGTTAAAAAAAAATAAAGGATTCGAATTAAATTACAAAACTGGGTTTGTTAGAGAAATATGTGTGTTATATTTTTTAAATTTAATTAAATTTTATATTAGAAAAAGCAACAAAACCCTTTATGAGTTGATTTTATAATTTCAATTTACAAAAAATTCAGTAATTTTATTCTCAAAAACAGAAAAGTCTTGATGACATACTTTAAGAATTTTTTTGTTTGTACTTTTTATATGCAATTGCTTATGCGTGTGTGTCAGGTATGGCAAATTGGAGTTTTGAAATTGTACAAACTTTTTTCTAAAATTGTATTTTTTGAGCTTAAAGCTTCGTTCACAATAGGCAGCAACATATTCACTGATGTTCACAATAGAGCAACAATTTTTTTCGCGACCACACACATTTTAAATTTAAAAAACCGTTTGCAAATTTTGCCCACAACTATATTACGGATTTATTATTATTAGTTGGAACATTTTGTTCAAATTTTCATTTAAAACTAAATACAATTATTATAAAGGTCATAAACAATTCCATACAATTTATTGCTGAAAAATAAGTTGACGCAACTTTTTAAAAAACATTTTTACATTTTTGTTTGAAAAATTAATAGAAAATATATGAAATACCTGGGAAGATATAAGATAAAAGAAATAACGAAATTTTTGCTCTGATTGTGAACAAAGCTTAATTGTACCAAAAGACATTTTATTATATAATATTAACGTCCCTTTACCCTCCGCAGGAGTGTAGAGGTCATCTTAAGAATATTTCGCTTTTTAATGTTACATCCTCCGGGGCATAAATGCAGTCAAAACAAAAAAAGACAAATGTAAAAATCTAAAATTGACAGATCACAAGAGATCTTTACGATTTCTTGCGATATTGGCTGCCCAGAAATCCTATCTGGTACTACGGGAGTAAGTAGTTCTCGGTGGCACAGCACTGGACTGACTGACTATTGATTGAGGTCTCTGCTAGTATGCTTCTTGTCTTTCAGGGAAATTGTCTTTGCTGAAGTTTCGCCTGTTCGTTGACATGATACTTTCGTAGATCACGTGGTACTTGTGCCTTACTTCCCAAAGTCGTGTCAAGGGTGTCCTGAAAATCCCACTAAAGGGCTGATTTTTCATCACTTGTGGGATAGTTCGCCCTGAGGAAGGATCTTCCCTAGGTGCTGTTGCTACTCAACAGATGGTGCTAGCATTGTTCCTAAGGCAGCGGAGGTTAGATAGCTTCAGTTCGTAAACAAGGGGCGAAGGCCGGACTATGCACTCAAATTGCTACCTGTCACCAATCTGGTTGAGAAATAAGGCAGGGCTAGAAAACACTTTAGTGACTAGGACGTCTTTTAAACTCCCAATAAAGAATGAAGCTTCCAACGAAACAGGTTTGTAAGGGAAAAATGTTAAAGTTTCGCTTATGGAAGACATGAATTTTACATGGTACATGGCAGTACATGTTTGACACAGAAAGCGCTTTATTCAGAGCATATAAAAATGTATGAATGTAACGATCAGCTTTTCATACTGAATGTTTTGTTGTTACATTTATGGCCATTTTCTCAATGTATCGACAAACGGTCTGTTATTTAATGTCAACATAAATTTATTATACCGATAAACTTAACGATTTTGAGTTTCTCAATATACCGACAAAAACATTGGTTTGAGTTGGCAACACCACTCAAAATACATGTAAAAGTTGGGAGTGAGCTGATTGAATTTATCTGTACATCAAATAAAAGGAAAATAAATAATTGGCGGATGAGTGCCGGTTAGCATTGCGACAAAATAGAAGCAAATGAGACATTGAGAAAACCAAATTTCTTTAATGTGCAGTTTTTCGTTGGGAAAAAAGATAATCGCCTAATGAGAAAATGGCCATTATTCTTTAATATTCTTCTTTACAAACCTGCTTCGTAGTAAGGGAATATCGTACTATTAGTGCTTCGCAAAACAAGAAAATTTGTTATTGGGCTATCGATCTTAGGACAACTTTGTTATAGTATTTAAAGCTACAAAATAACAGTATAAGTGTGCTTTTGTGCTTTTTTTTTAGTATAATTGCACCGCATTTTCGAATTTTGGCGAATAATCCAAATCTCCTGTCCCCATCCCCTTTTATAGGATATTCATAGGCATCTTATCCTTTTAAGTAGTACCTCATGCACTAAAGATATAGGTTATCCCTTCAGAATTTTCCCCCATACGATAATGCCATACAGAAGAATTTAATAAAATAGGACTTTCACTTTGAAACTCAGTTTATTATTTAAAAGTTATGCTCAAACGTTTGGCTGAAATTCTAAAACTGTATCACATTGAGTCATTAATGTCACATTGTTTTATTCAAAATTAAATAATACTAAAAAAGTACAATTGTATCAACTTTGCCAACTCTGCCTTATCCATTCAAATGTTGTTGTTATTATTCTTTGCTCTACAAATTGCACAAAAATATAAAATATCACATTCATCTGAAGAATTTCTCTATTTGTAAGCACATATTTTTTTCTCTTTCTCTCCTGCTTTTTCCTATTTCCTTTTCAAAAAGGTGTAAATGTTTTTTTGTTGTTGCTGACGTTTTGGTTTGTATTTCCTGGTGGGTGGGCGTTATACTCATGTTTATTTGTTTTTGTTTTTTTTTTTTTTGTAGCATATTGTCTATTTTGTAAGACTTTTTAACCCATTTTTTTGGTTACTGACTTCACATATGGATGGTTTTATAATTAAAAAAATGAAAAAAAAAAACTTTTGAAAAAGAAAAAATACCAGGAAAAAATAGAATAAAATACGGAAATGTTGACTTACTGTGTTGGGATTTTAATGATGTCTTTCTTTTCATAAATCCTTTTAGTAATGTAAATTCTATTTATATGAAATATGTACATATGTATATACATACCACAGAATTACAGGAAGGATGGAGGAATAAAAGATGGGATTACTCAAAGTTTTTAGTTAGTAGCTGGTGTAGAAATGTCAAGTGTTTTAATGAGAGTTCACATATGTGTAAGCATTAAAGGATATGAAGGATTAACAAGTTGAAAACACACATGAATGTGATATTGTATCATGTTCAAGTGATAATGTCATTAATGTAAATAGATTTAGTAATAGAATATATAAGAATAATGAAATTGATAACCTTTTTATAATTTAGAGCTTAATTTGAATAATTTTTAAGTTTAATATTTATTTATGTCATTTTATATTATTTGTATATTAAATAAGAAATTGTTTTTCTCTTTGCAGGTAATTTGTATTCGCTATGATATTTATAACTAACAACTAGTCCTAGTAAGTACCACTTTATATAGAAAATATGTCCTAAGCTTTGCAAAATTCTTACGCTCGTGGGAGGTGGCGTGGCCGCTCCCGTATAAAGACGTTATAAATTTTGTGAATCTGGAGAACGGCAGAGCCAAAGTTTCCAAATTAGGTACAAGCATCTTGGTTATCAATACACAACGTCCGACAAGATGTGGGCTGGATTGGAGAAGAAGGCGTGTAACAAAATAGATTTATTCATATCTAAAGAACGCTATTTACAAAACTTTCTGTTCTAATCGCATCATGGTGAAGGGTATATAAGTTTCGGCATAGCCGAATATAGTACTCTTACTTGTTACCTTGGTAGCGTCGTTACGACCACTGGCGGCTCTAGCAATGTTGTGGCATACCGAATATCAAAAGCTAATAAAGCATTTGGCAAGTACATGATGGAAATCAACCGTCATCTCTTTAGACACCAAAGCAGCGCTGCCAGAAGTAAGATTTTACCTTATTTTTTAAGATTTTTTAACCGAAAAAAGATTTTAAGATTTTTTCCCCAAAAACAAGATTTTCTGTTTTGTCTAGACGAAAGTTAGGTTTAATTAAAAAAAACCTTCTTTGTTCCCATTTGAAAATTTTTAAACATAATAATGCAACCTTGCGGTTTACTGGAAAAAAAAAAACCATAATGAGCTTAATATAAATATTCGAATACATGTTAATCAGGCTAGCCATATTGAACTTAAGGAAACTTTTTGTTAAATTTTATGAAACTGTCATTTGCTTAAGCAAGGTGCGAAACTGATCGCACATTCTGTACGGAATCAAATGTTTGTTGATTTTATTTTTGTTTTTTTTTAATACATTTTATTAATTTTTGACAGTAGGTTAAGCAACGCTATGCATATCATGGTTGGGCCTTTAAAAACCAACCTCTTTTTGGCGTTCAAGGGTGATTAATCAGGTGTAAGTTTTGCGCGCTTTTTATTTAGCAAAAACAGAAAATATTGCAAGTCAGACTAAGGTTCGCAAAAATTAATCTTTTTACGTTTTCGATTTCCATGGCACCCGTGTATATCTAGATTTATATAAATAAACGTTTAAAAATGTTTAGATTTTAGCGGTATTTTTAAGAAAAATCCCGCCTTAATTGAATATTTAGCGGTTTCTAGTGGTTTTGAAGTCCGATTTTTCGGGAAATCTTCAAAAAAAGTTGGCAGCAGTGGAAATACATATTGATATGCTTTAAAGTTAATTTTAATAAAAAAACTACTTTTTTCCAAAAAAAAATTTTTTTTTCCAAAATAAGATTTTTTTTGGTGAAATTAAGATTTTTTGCTGAAAATTTCTGGCAGCCCTGCACCAAAGTAAAATTGTTTAACACCTGTGTCAAATCTCTGCTCATATATGCCAGCAAGACGTGGAACGCATTGTCATGTTTTATGACTGCTGTGCAGGTGTTTGTCAACCGATGCTTGCGAAAAATTCTTCGGATATTCTGCCCTAAAACCAGGGCTGTGTGGCCAGAATCGAAGTACCCACAAAAACTCACGACTTTGACTCCAAAATTTTTCGGCATAAAAAATTAAAAAAAATTGTCTAATATTTTCCAAAATAAAAATTCTTCGAAATTGGCGATGCAATATCTGTGGTTTTCACGAATAATCGCGTAAGTTATAAAACCAAACTTTTCAGGAGAGCAAAAAAAATTATTTTTTTCAATTGCGGCTTCTGTAGATGCTTTTTTAAACTTTTTTCTTTACTATCCTCTTAACAGTGACTTTCTACGTATTATACATAGTTTTCATGAAAAAATCCTCACAGGATCACAATCTGTAAAAAGATTAAAAATGCATATTAAGTGTGTGCAATATAACATCATATCTCCACATAAGTTCTTTTTTGTGAAAATCAATGTTATCATTTTAATCACACATGACGACTTACGTTGTTATTTTTAGCACACAAGTTGGCGACATATTCAGAGTTTTTGATACTTATAGCACAACGTATGGACTTAAAATTACAAACAACCGCTCATCTGCTGTTGTTGCAACTAAAGAAGTCAACAATAAACGCACATGTACATATAACTTGTTATTGATAGAAAAATTTTCAAAAAATACTTTAATATTTTTTGCACGAATAACAACATAACATCACATATGCTTTTTATTTGGAAACATATTCAGCAATTTTACAATTTTTGGCGATGTATGTCGACATACATCGTTATAATAGCAAAATATTTTATTACACAGTTAACTTAAGTTGTTTTTAGCAGAAAAAAAATTAATAATACTACATTATATTCTAAAAAGCTTAATACTTATAAAAACCTAATGCAAAATGTAGCACTTTGACATCATTATCTCAATTTCGATAAAAACCGATTTACGCGATTATTCGTGAAAACCACAGATATATCGTTACTTTAATATAGAAAAGCCCTAACTAACATTTTCCTTACTTTACAGGAGAAGGAAAAAACTTTAAAAAAAATGTAGTATTGTAGTTGCGATTCTTTTTAAACGCAGTTTTTTATTAAATTGTTTAGAGAAATTAATAAAAAACTGCGTTTAAAAAAATCGCGACTACAAGACTAAAATTTTTATTAAGTTTTTTCCTTCTTCTGTAAAGTAAGGAAAACGTTAGTTAGGGCTTTTCTATATTAAAGTAACGATATATAAAATATCGATTTGAAATTTTGTCAGAATAATTTTCTTGCTATATTCAACCATTTAAAAGGTACTGAATTAAAATAAAGAGTTTAAAGTCAAATAAGGACCAGTCTCATATGCATTTAGCAACAATGTTAGAGTAGGAGTCGGAGTTGGAGCCAGAGTCGGACTTAAAAGATTTCAGCGGTTGGAGTCGGATTCGGAGTTAGAACTATTTTTTGAAGACTCCACAGCCCTGCCTTAAACAATATCAAACACATTGCCACTTAATATAACTCATGTGCATGTTTGCGAAGAATTCTTCGGATATTGTGGCCTGCAACAATATAAAACGCACTTCTATGGAACATAAAAAATACTCAATAGCAAATGTCGGTGGATGGGCCATAGGTTGCGTAGTCCCACAGAAGACATAACAAAAGCCGCCACACAGTACTTTATGTTGCTCCAATGTTTAAAAAAATTACTGTACTGTATTCGTATCTAAATAACTTGCATTTTTTATGTTAAATGCGTTTCGCCGCTGCTAGAGGTCGCTGAACTTGTCCTAATTTTTAATAAAATCTTACAAGAAAAATTAAACTTAATTCATGTTCTAGCAAAAAAAAAACGAATGAAAATTTATTTTAATGAAGTATGTACTACAAAGTTAGTATTTGGTAAAAAAGACATTTTTCTTTGATATGAGCCCACACTTTATTTAAAGTATATATTAGTAATGCTCTGGATGAATCTTAAAAAAGTATTGCCATAACTAAAAAAAAAAGTAAAAAAAATGTTTGATGGACAAATAAAAAAACCAAGTGAATACTTTTTTAAATTTTCTCTGCCGGTTAATAAACTAAGTGTCCGCCACATTTTATTTCTAACTTAGATGGTTTTAAGAGGCCCAAAACGCCTTTAATATTTTTTATAATTTAGTACTTTAGATTAAAAGCTATTAATAGTTTTGTGTACGATTAAATTATCCTATTTTCTTTGTACTGTGTTTAAAAATTAACGTTCTTAAGAAATTAACTTCAAGAAAATCTCGACCATTATTAGAAATTATTATATAGCCGTAAAAAATGCAGGTTGTTTTTGCAAAAAATATGAAAATCGTCAATATTTACTTTAAATTAAAAAAAACTGAGTGCACCGTTTTTTCAGTTTTTTTTAAAGAATATATGCTCCGTTGCCCTAACTATTGATGTAAAGTAAAAAGTTTACCACATTTTGAGTTTGAGTGTCATTTTTGTGCTTTTTCCGGAACATCAAATTGTACTTGTTTTTTATATTATTGTATGAAATATTTTAATTATGAAATATTTAAATTGTTTGTATCATTGAAAAATCCTTCTAGAATTTATAAAAAATTAAGTATGTACATAAATTTTAACATTATATTTAGATAGATTTGGTAATTTTCAACAATTCAACATAAAAACTGTTGCCGAATTAATTTTTTTAAAAAAAGGATATATGGGAGGTACATGAATCCTTTGACGGAATTTTTTCAAAGCTTTTGTTGATTTTTATCATATATACCTCCTTGCAAAATATTATTAGTATGGGGCAACTCCTTCTATTTTTGCACAATTTTGTTCTACATCAAAGTATTGTGCTCCATCGGCTGGATATGGAGGCGCAAACTTAAATGCAATGTAATAACGGGTCCGCCATCTAACTTTTTTTTCAACTAGTGCTTATTTCGTGAATGGTAACACTTAGCTCATGTCTGATTCGACAGATAATTAGTTTTATCCTTCCGCTGAACGAATATGGTTGTGTATACGCTTGAACAACGCTGGGAAATATTGCGACATTACTTTGAAAATCATGGTAATGTTGCAGAATGAAGAATGTAAAAAAATCATCTTTTCAGATGAAGCTCATTTTGATCTTCGCGAGTATGTAAACAAGCAAAATTGTCGCATTTGGGGCACAGAAAACCCGCACGCATACATTAAAAAGCCGATGCACCCAAAACGAGTCACTGTTTGGTGCGGATTTTGGTCCAGAGGCATAATTGGGCCATTTTTCTTCGAAAATGAGCAAGGAGTGGCCGTTACAGTCAATGGCGATCGTTATCGGGCCATGTTGAAAGAATTTTTGTTCACAAAAATTGAAGAGGAGGATATTGGCAACATTTGGTTTCAACAGGACGGCGCTACGTGCCACACAGCCGAAGCTACACTCGATGTTTTGCGCCCTGTTTTTGAAGATCGCATTATCAGCCGCAGAGCTGATGTCGTTTGGCCAACTCGGAGCTGCGATTTGACACCGTTGTACTATTATTTGTGGGGTGCCGTCAGAGATAAGTGTTACGCCAACAAGCCAGAGACAATTGACGCTTAAAAGGACAATATCGTAAAGCCATTGGTGAAATACAGCTGCACACAATCGATAATGTGCTTAAAAATTGGACCGATCGTGTAGGCTACTGCATGGCCAGCCGAGGCAGCCATTTGAATGAAATTATTTTCCATTATTAACCGGAAGGATTGTACTTTCAAATAAAAAAAGAAATTTGAGAAAATATTCAGTAGTTTTTTTTATAGCATTTAAAAAAAAAAAAAAAAGTTATTTGGCGGACCCTTTGAATCGACTTACACCAGAGCAACTCGTGCAAATTGTTGAATTTGTTGAAGCACATATTGATATTGATTCAAAATTTTATTTTCCTATAAAGTACGTAAATAAGCAGCATTGTCGTATTTTTAGAGAGGAGAATCCACAAGCTTTTGTCAATACACCATCACATCCACAGAAAATTGCTGTTTGGTGCGGTTTATAGGCTGGCGGAGTCATTGGCCCATATGACTTCAAAAACGATGATTCGAGATTGCGCCTTTTACGCGACGGCCGTGGCGGCCACATGACAGAAATCATACTTAAACATTAATTTCATAAAATTTTCTTTCCAGTAAAGCCCGTTTGATTTGAACTTGTGTCACTCTATAAAAAAACCCCCTTTAGGAATCACAGTATATATATATATATATATAAATCCCAGCCGATTAGAATTTAATTTTGTTCCAAAATAGCTTACTAGTATTTCCAGGTAGCTAAGGTCTAGTTCTTGTTATTGCTTAGACTCCGTTTGGGAACACGTGATGAACTTGGCTTTAACTTAAATCGGGACAACGTATAAATCTTAAAAAGGTTTCGGAAGAATCGAACTTTTTTTAGACTAACTGACAAAGTTTGCTCTGTTGATCGTTCTTATTATATATAAAAAGCCTACATGCTATTGGTATCAAGAAGAACTGTATATGCAGCTAAAATAAATTAGCTCCCGCAAGTCAAAAGTGCAGGTACATAATCCAGACAGTCAAGTGCTAGAATTCCAACTCATATACACACGATATTTTACTTTTTTTAACATCCCTGAAACTAAAAATCTAACCTTTAAAATGTAATTGGTTTTGGTTCTCAATTAAAAAACATGATGATTAACGATTCAATTAAAATTACTGAAATTTAGTAAAAAAAAAAAAATTATTTAATAATTTTTAGTTTTGGTTATTGTAATTGTGCGTTGTTATTGCTTGTAATTTCCTTGTCTCGTTAACCAAAATTGGTTAATTAACAAATGTTTTACAACAATGACAACAACATTAATAACAAAAAACAGCTAAAATACACCCATGCAAAAAGCAAATGTATTTAAAATAATTAATTAAAAATACACCCCATGCCGAAATTTAAAATAAATACAAATATCTAATAAGTGAGTTTAAAATTAAACAAATACTCATAATTATAAATTAAAAAAAATTATTATAAACAAAATCAGTTGTTAATTGTTGATAATGATGATATTGTTGTTGTTGCTGCCTTTTGTTTCATTTACTAGGCCAGCAAAACGGTTATTGACATTCAAAAAGTTGTAATTCGTAATAAAAATAAATCAACAATTCAATAAAATTTACAATTAAATCTCGTAATTGTAGTTTGATGAAAATGGTGGCAGCTTCAGTAGCAGCAGTAGTAATTGAAAGTCTCATATTTAGTAATTTCGATTGAATTTTGAAAGCTTTCAGCTTTAAATTGTTAAGCACCCCCGCAGTTATTTTCAAAACCATTTGAAAAATAAATGTTACTAATTCTATACAAATTGTTTTTGAATTATTTAATAAAAAAAAAATAGAAAAAAATGTTTGAATGATTTTTCAATTGCATATTTTTTATGATTTTTCAATGTCACTTCCTTAAGTTTTGAAAATGTGGTTACTAGTTGTAATGCTTCAACTTTTATTTTTTATTTATTTAAACATTTATTTGTGAAATAAAGTTTTGTTACCTCAATATTGCTAAATAAAATCTACTTCATACAAATTAACAAAAACAAGGTGTAAATTGTTGGCAAATTGCAACTATATGATTTCAACTTAACAGCATTAAACAATTACTGTGACTGTATTCTGTAACTCGTTACTGGTGGACTTCATCCTCAAGCAAGTCTGGCGAAATGATTTGCGGGTGTAAATTTGTAAAAGGTCATTTTTATTATAATTCCATTGATCTTGTTTTATTTTTACACTTTATTTAAAAGAAATTTTTTTGTTGCAAAAATTGCATAAAAATTTTGTTTACATTTTCAAAATGCTTCATTATTGGTGATAAAACGTGTTAACAAGGTCAATGTGAAATAATAAAATTGTTAAAAAACACTTTATGAACGATTCATTGAGTATTAAAAATGATTATACTCACTTTTGAAGAAAACCGCTAATTATAAAAAACGCTAAAAAATACTACTGTAGTTTGAGTTGAAAGTGAAATGTGCGTTAAAATTTTTAGGAAGTTTGAAAGTTAAGGGCGGTTAAAATGTAACAAAGTCTATAATCTTACATACATATCTTCACACTTCATCATAAACAGGCAAAACTCAAAAATGTTTAGCAGAATCCGCAGAAACTGGCTTCAAAACATGACTGCAATATTTTAATCAAATTGAGTTTCACAAATTTTGATGAAGACAGTGACGCAAACAAAATTTTCGTGGTCGCTATAGATTTTATTTGTGAACTATTTTAGTAAACTATTTATGACTTAGTGTGCAATAAACCGACTTGTTCTCGACACTGAATTCGAGTGAAATTAAAACTGAACAAATTTTTAAAACTATACAGTTGTAAAAGATCATAAAAATCACTTTTATATACCTCTTACTTAGAGTACTACTAATCTTTATCAAAAGTACTCTTAAAATAAGGAAAAACAACGTTAATTTTTTAAAAATTGAACTTGATTTCGATTTGAAGAACATGACCGAAAATTATAACATATTTTGAAACTTAAAATTATTGGTCTACTGATATTAACCATCACACCCAGAGAAAAAACAATTTTCAATATGGTCACTGCCAACAAAACTATTTTAAACCAACATTTTTAAATATGTTATGGGTGATTTAAATTTATTATTTTTATCGGCAATCATACCATGGTTAAATTAGTCATTTATCAGGAAGGCACAACCATATTATGGTTGCCTCCTAACATGTTTTTGTTATTAATAGCAAAAATATGTTTTGAACAATCCGTCGTTGCAATTTCTGGACAGCTCCAGACACTTAGGAACCACTATCCTCTTGAACCTTATGGTTGTCCACTGGTTATAAGTGTTGGTGGTGCCTTTTTCGAGATTTTTGGGTGAGAGCGATCTAAGTTTAATCTTAATAATGTTGGCTTAACGGCTCATTTGTGTTTTCTTTATAACGAAAAAGTTTGGCCTACTAACTTCTACTGCTAACCAATAGAGTTGAATTAGTGTAGGTAGGGCTGCCATACGTCTTGGTTTTCAAGGTTTTAGACAAATGGTCCTGCAGCCGTATTCTGTAATTCGCTAAGCTAAAGCTTAATCTCGATTGCTTAAATGTCTTAGAGAATACAAAATTTAAAAATTTTAGCGATGACATTAAAAGCTAAAATTGCGGCGAATTAAACTTTTATGGCATTGCCAAATTTACCAATGCACTTTACAGTATTGCATTCGTAGCCAAAAATCGCTGAGTCAACTTTATAGATTTTTAGATAGAGATTTAGTTTTAGCGAATTACAGAATACGGCCACTGGTCTATTCTTAAATTGTCCTGTTTTTGTTGTTATAAACAGAGGTTAATGGGTCGATTACGGATGGCAACACAACTTCAGCTGCGGCAACGCTACTGACATTTAAATTGTTATTTGCCAAAAAGTTTTCGATATGCTATTTTGACAACTATAAATAAAAACAACAAATAAAAAAAAACGAACGAAACAGTGATTCAAAGTGAAAAAAAAAATAAATTAAATAAAACTTGAAATATGATAAGTTCTGTAGACCTATTTTTCGCAGACCAAGAGCTATTAAAGAGATATATTAAAGCCGCAAGCGTTTGTTATTTCCGCTCGGTGGTAATTTGGAGCTCAGTTTCTTGTTCCAAAACTTCAGCTAAGTTTGCTCCAAAGACATGTCCTTTATAGCCGTACCTAAACAAGGGTTCTCGCTGTCAAAAATTCTCATGCCCATACGATTTGTATGAAGCATCCCCAAATAGTGAAGTTGGCCGCTATTGTTAATAAATAATGGCAATTTAGCTCTTTGTTCGTCAATCTAGCGTTTTTATCTCCATGTCTTATTTCTATTATGGGGGTTTTATTGAACAAGAAAGTTAACACTACAGTTCGTGACACAACGTTGACGCATGGCATGGTTGAGGTATGGCATATCAGCATAAAAGCTAAGCGGAAGAAACCGGTCCGCCGTCCGCTCTTGTTTAGGTACGGCTGTTACTTCAGTTGTGTTGCCATCCGTAATCAACCCATTCTGTTATAACGCTGTTTACATGAAGCGATTTTAACAGCCTGGGGTGAACGTCATTTAACTAATCGATTTTAATACAGTTTGTTTATTGTTTTTCGGTATGAATTGCTTAATTAATTGTTGGACTTAAATCTAAAATGAAAAGTTGATTTATATATCAAAAAAAATAAAAATTTGTTTTATGATTTGTTCTTGAAATACATAAGGTTTAGTTGTACGCAGCGTTTACAAAACTGCAGTCAAAGTAGAAAAACTGCAATTTTTCACTTCTTTATTTGTCATTGGCCAAACAAAAACTGTTGATTTTACTTCTGATTCATTAAATATAAACAATCGTTGTCAAACCAACTCAAATAGCGAAAGGTTGTACACAAATGTTGGTTTTTCTTTTTGACAGTTTTTGGTTTCGACTGCAGTTTTTTAAACCCTGGTTGTACGTTCGTTTGTGATTTCTGGCTACATTAGTGTTGGGTTTAAATTACTTTTACTTAAAGCTCTCAAAGTGATCAACATATTTATTCACCCTCGTAATGTTGTTATTGTTTCGAACATCATTTTCTCAAATTTATACTGCAATATATTAATATGGCTAAAACACATTGGTTTATGCCAAAAAAAATAAAAACTATGATCTAAAAAACATAATCAAAATGATAATTTTACCTCATTGTATTACATACCATTCAAAGTAAACACAAACAATAACAACACGACATGTAGCAAAAAATAAATTTGTTACATTCTGCATAAAAGAAATAATAATAAAAACAACAACAATCAGTAAATCAAAGAGCAATATTCACAGGAAAAATAGAGAGTTTAGTGAGAAAACAACAACGTTGCCACTTTAAAAACTTTTTTTACAAATTTAAATATTTTCTAATATTTTCAAAATTTTTAAACCCTGATATTTCTGTATAACTTTCCAGTATTTATTCGAGTTTATTGGTAAGCAAATTTGTAAGGGAGGGAATCGCAATACACACCTGCTTAAAAGAGGCATGATTTTTATATGGCGAATTCCCACATGGAAGCACTATTTTTTCCTTTCTGCTTAAAAACAATTTATAAATCGTTTCGTTCTTACCTTACCCCCTATTTGCGACTTTTTATCCCCAAAAATCTACAAAATTTATTTTATAAAATTCCTAATGTATAGTCATAGTGTATTTCTAGATTTATTAGGCCTGTAATCAATTTAAATTTTTAAATAAAATAAAATATCTATTTTCTTATTCGCAAACCCCCAAAAAAGTCCTTAAAAATCAAATAATATGTCAAAGAACTTAATTAAATCCATTTGTGTAATATTATTAAAACTTTTTTTTTTTTGACATTGAGTTCTAAGAATATCTGCCCAATTATGAATTAAAATTCCCCAGGAGTTTTTTCCCTTTTTCTATTTTTTTCAATTAAATTTACATACAAAAATGGGAGAAGGTAAAAAACTCCCGGGGAATTTTTAATCATAATTGGGATGTATATCTTTATACAAATGTTTTTAAAAAGAGTAATGTGAATGAAAACAACCAAGGCATTGTCTTATGTATGCCTTGGTTGTTTTCATCAATTTTATAATTTTAAAAACTTCAGAATCAAAGTCTTCTGATTCATCAGCAAATGTAATTTTGTTTTTTATGTTGTTTGTTATAAGAAGTGTTTGTAATAAGAACCGTAAGCATTTATGCTAAGAAGAGATTGCTTTAACTCATACTACATTCTGTTGCGAATTTTGGTTGTATTCATTATAGAGAAGACTTGCTCAACACAGGCGTTACTTGTGGATACCGAAAACCTATTAAAAACTATTTCAGCTAGCTCTTGAAAAGATTTCGAACCACAAAAAAACTTAAATTTGTACCATCTTGACCAAATCGGTATTGACGTTGCACAAATAACATTTAAAGGGTCCGCCAAATAACTTTCTTTTTTTTTTTTTTGAAAATGCTAAAAAAAACTACTGAATATTTTCTCAAATTTCTTTTTTTATTTGAAAGTACAATCCTTCCGATTAATAATGGAAAAAAAATTTCATTCAAATGGCTGCCTCGGCTGGCCATGCAGTAGCCTACACGATCGGTCCAATTTTTAAGCACATTATCGATTGTGTGCAGCTGTATATCACCAATGGCTTTACGAATATTGTCCTTTAAAGCGTCAGTTGTCTCTGGCTTGTTGGCGTAACACTTATCTTTGACGACACCCCACAAATAATAGTCCAACGGTGTTAAATCGCAGCTCCGAGGTGGCCAAACGACATCAGCTCTGCGGCTGATAATGCGATCTTCAAAAACAGGGCGCAAAACATCGGGTGTAGCTTCGGTTGTGTGGCACGTAGCGCCGTCCTGTTGAAACCAAATGTTGCCAATATCCTCCTCTTCAATTTTCGCTTTTTAATTTTTTTTTTTTTTTTTTCAATTTCATTCGATTAGTCCAATGAAGAAGGAAAGAAGCATTTATTTACACAGGCCAGCAAAATTATGGTTTATGCAAAATTTGTTTTTCTCAAACTATTATTATTTGTAGTTTTGTCGTGAAAGTAAAGGGAAACGATATCGATATGATTGATAGCACGTCACCACATTTGCAACATAACGGTACAATTCTTTTTCGATGTATACTTCTCTGTCACTTTTGTCTGGTTTGAAACAGTGTTCGAAAATAAACCGAACATTATTTAGCGTTCGGCTCACACACCCAAGAACGATATCTATTTTTTAGTGATTGTGTAGACGAACACAACCCTTAATACCGTTCGCAACTATTTTTAAGAAAGAGCCGAACATTATATAGTGTTCTGTTCTTCGTTAAAAAATAGAACAATTGTAGTGATACTTTAGACAAACATTATATTTAATTGTTCTATAATGTTTCTTTTTTTTGCATTGATAATGTTTGTTTGGTTTTCTTTTACCAGCCAAAAGGGACAAACAATTAAAAAAACCGAACGGAATTAAATGTTCACATCTTTTGTTGAGTTGGATAAGAATAGTATTATTTTTGTGTTCGAAAGATGACAAATAGGGAAACACTATTAGCGTTTGTGTTTTCCACAAATCTGCCGAACACTAAGGAGCGATATTTAGTGTATATTTTCGAACACTGGTTAAAAAGGCTACTTAATTACGCGATTTTCTGAAAAATTTAACGTTTTCACCAATTTTGTCATTTCAAAAGATATTTTATCCCACAATTAATAACAAAATCAAAAGTTTTATATAAAACCTAAAACTTGAAGAGTGTGAACCAGCACTAAGGCTTATTAACGGACAAAAATGCCGTTAGTTTTTTAATAATCTGGTATCATTGATTGATACTAAAATTTAGCACATTCCTATTTCCGCTTTTTGTTATTGTTTTATGCACATACAAACATACATACATATGTACACATTTTTAAAACTCCTGTACATTTAGGACAATATACAACAACTACAATTATAGCAACAACATAAACAAAAACTTAACAACAAAACCAACCTTAAAATTACTACAAGAAACTACGTATTTTAGTTATTTTTTTTTTTTATTTTTAATGATTGCCTCAATAGTTCTGCAAAAAAATTAAAGAGTACTCACTAAAACAGCAAAAAACATAAAGTTGAATGAACTGGTTTTTTCTTGCTGTTGGGAAAACAACAGCAACAAATACAAGTTACAACAAAAAATATTGAAAATAAACATAACAGTAGAACAGCAGAAGTAAACTTCTTTTATATTTCTTATTTTAAGGTTTTCTTTTGTGTTTTTTACTTAACTTCACTTATTCTGCTTTTAGTCAGCATTTTGTTTTAAAAGACAGATGTATTTTTAAGTTTCTTTCTTTTTTTTCTTAATGGTACTTTTCAGTTTTTTTTTCCTCAAACGAAATACAACAACAAATAGAAAAAACATTACTAACAAGTAAATACAAATAGTGTTTGCTGTAAAATGCGAGAAGGGAGAATCAGCAACTTTGTTGCTTTTAAATTAAAAACGAGTACGACAGTAGCGGAAACATGTATTTTTATTGGTGTTTTTACATCTGTTTTTGTTGTTGTTTGATTCCTTTTTATATAAAATGTACGACTTTGTGCTCTGGGAAAATGGCACTCCGTATGGAAATTCAAAGTGTTGCTGTTACTGGCTATTGTTGGTCAAAAAAAGGGTTTTTTAAGAAAAGGTCGACTTTCTAGAGAAAATGGAAAAGTATACATTTTGAAAATATAAATAGAATTCGCAAAAATTGAATATGTAGTTTCAGGCACAAAAAATCTTTCCGTATATGCAAAAAAAAAAGATCATGCCCATTTGCGATATTTTTGACTGAAGTAAAGTGGACTCCATTCAAGTTGTTCTAAAGCTTCGTACAGACGGTGGTCAGATCTTAAGCTGTGTTTACATTGTGTGTATTTGTCATATGGAATGTCACTTTTCTACACACATGAAATTTCATGTGTATGTCAAAATTGATGTTTTACATATGGTTTGTAATTAACACGTTCACATGTTGGTATGTAAAGTACACTTGACATAACCTCTCAAAAAAAAAACAATCTTAAAACAGCTGAGTGTATAAAAATTTAATTTGTGCTAAAAAAAATTTATTTTAATATGGAACGAAAGGTTGATCAAATAGTCATCATCTGCTCCGGCCCCACTTCTTTTTTCTTTAGCTTTTTCAATTTCTCGGCTATATTGACCGCGCAAGTATGTTATTTTATTCTGGAAATATATTGCATTACATTTATTACAAACAACAATTGCCCAATGCCTTACCTTAACTTCATTAGGCCCAATAGATGAATTGAAAATTTTTAACTTGTCAGCCATATCATTGAGCGCTGCGTACCTGGCATGCTTATTGTGGTAGAACTTATTCCGCGGGTTATACAAGCATTCCTTCTCTTGCCACATATCTATTAACTGTAGTACCGATTCTTTACACCAGTCCAACTGGAAAAACATTAAAATAAATATGGAAATTGTCATAAAAAAATACATATGTACTTACTTTTGTTAATTTCTTTTCAATTTTTCCCTCCATTTTCAATAATAAAATTGGTTATTTTTTATTTACTATTATAATTATTAAGAATTAGGCACGACAAACAAAATCTTGTAAATTGATTATAATTTATATTTATTAAAATTTCAATTAATTTTTGCCGCCACAAAATTTTGTTAATAAAAAACAGCTGATGTCAGATGGTTTGTCACTTGAAAATAGAACTCGTTCTAAATAAAAAATGTCATGTGTACTGCACACAGAGAAATAACACATGATATTGTTTGGAGGGGTTCAGACGATATGTACAAATTTAACATGTGAAAAAGTGACATTCCACATGACAAATACACATAATGTGAACACAGCTTTACAATGTTGTCATTAAAATTGACTGAAAATGTCTTGCAACTGTGTGAACATTGAACACTATTTTCATTTGGCAGATGTGTTAAATTAATGCATCTGACAATGGCACGCACCATTGTCAGAAAAATTACAACATCGTCCGTACGAAGCTTAAGTTTAAACTAAACTAAATTTATTGCTAATGGATCTGACAATGGCACCATTGTCAGAAAAATGACAACGTTGTAAGATCTGACCATCGTCTGTACGAAGCTTAAGTTTAAACTAAACTAAGTTCATTGTTAAGCCCCCTTAGGATATCATGTGTTGGCGGTGGTTTAAACCCAAATCAATCAATTTTTAAAAAATATTGTCTTTCACGTTCTACATTTATCCTTTTGCCACGTTTAATTATTTTTTTTTTTTGAGACGTCAAGCTCTACAAATTTCTTGAAATCCTTAAAACTCAATCAAATATATATAAAGGGTCCGCCAAATAACTTTTTCTTTTTTTTTTTGAAAATGCTATAAAAAATACTGCTGAATATTTTCTCAAATTCCTTGTTTTATTTGAAAGTACAATCCTTCCGGTTAATAATGGAAAAATAACTTCATTCAAATGGCTGCCTCGGCTGGCCATGCAGTAGCCTACACGATCGGTCCAATTTTTAAGCACATTATCGATTGTGTGCAGCTGTATTTCACCAATGGTTTCACGAATATTGTCCTTTAAAGCGTCAATTGTCTCTGGCTGAGAATGCGATTTCTAAAAACAGGGCGCAAAACATCGAGCTTCGGCTGTGTGACACGTAGCGCCGTCCTGTTAAAACCAAATGTTTCCAGTATCCTCCTGTTCAATTTTTGTGAACAAAAATTCATTCAACATGGCCCGATTCGATTTCGAAGAAAAATGGCCCAATTATGCCTCTGTACCAAAATCCGCACCAAACAGTGACTCGTTTTGGGTGCATCGGCTTTTCAATGTATGCGTGCGTGTTTTCTGTGCCCCAAATGCGACAATTTTGCTTGTTTACATACCCGCCAAGATCAAAATGAGCTTCATCTGAAAAGATGATTTTTTGGAAAAATCGGCATCTTCTGTAAGTCGATCGCAGCCCACTTAGCGAAGCGAAAACGCATTGGATTGTCAGTTGGCTTCAACTCCTGAACCAATTGGACTTTGTATGGCATCATACCAAGGTCTTTATGCAAAATTCGTCTCAATGATGTCTCCGAAATGTTCAATTGTTGAGAACGACGGTGAATTGATGTTGATGGCGCTTCACGCACACTCTGCCACAGCAGCAATATTCTCGGGTGTACGCACTGTTTTTTTTTTTCTTTCACTTTTTTCACAAGATAACGAACATACGGAGCTGACGGTGCTTCTCTTCTTTCAAAATCCGTACGCAATTTTCGCACACATTCTGCAACATTACCATGATTTTCAAAGTTATGTCGCAATATTACCCAGCGTTGTTCAAGCGTATACACAACCATATTCGTTCAGCGGAAGGATAAAACTAATTATCTGTCAAATCAGACATGAGCTAAGTGTTACCATTCACGAAATAAGCACTAGTTAAAAAACAAAACGTTAGATGGCGGACCCGTTATAATATTGGTTAATTTTACTCCTGTGAGGAGCATAGGGCCGCAATTTTCTTTTTGTTACGGTTTCGGTAATCAAATTGTTTTAAAACGATTGTTTAAAACTGATTAGGACAGAGCGTTCGATCCTGGTATTGCGCCTCTCAACTTTGCCTTCAGGTGTGCTGAGGTGTTGCAGGAACCAAGTCTCGAATGGATAGTGGGTAAGGTTGACAGTTAGAAAGGATTGGCTTAGAATACAAAAGTAACATTTGTATTCGCTTCACTTTACCATTAGCCCTCCAATAAATAACCATTTTAAAATTTTTTAAACAATCTGCCAACGGTTTCGGAGAAAAATGAAATTAAATTGGATTAAGAACTTTATATTTATTTCGACTTTTTCTTTAAAATTTCCCTTTATACAATAATGCGAAAAATTAACTTCCTAGTACATAATTTTTATTGTGATATCGCTTAAGTGGCAAGCAGTTATTTCGTTCTGGCTATAAAAAATTTTTAAGTTTGCAGCTTAGGTATAAAACTTTTTTTAAGTTTCATTTTTTTTAAAACTTTTTAATACTATTTGTTTTTTATTTTTATTACAGGTAATTTCAAATTACCCGTTATTCTAATAGTCTTTTTAAAATTCAATCAAAGCAAGATATAAAAAAACAAACCATAACATGGAGCAATAAAAAGTTTCATTATGTGGCTGGCCTCCCACGAAAAAAAGACAAACAATTGTATATTTAATTGAGGTTCAAAACATTATTTTTACAATAAAAACCAATCCAACTCAAAGCCGGCGTAATGCAATAAAATGCACGTGTGCACTTTAATTCTAAAGTGTACTTTTTCACTATTTCTCTCTCTCTCTCTTATTTTGTAAAATCTTTTGTAAGCAAACGGCTAAAGAATTAAACACTTTACAGAAACGTCATCTAAAATGTCATGTTTAAGTCAAACTTTTACTGCCGTGTTCATAAAAAATAAAATAAGTTTAAAATGTGTTTTAAGGCAAAATTTTCATACAAATATTTCTTAAAATGCATTTCAAATCCATTTTAATTTTTTATGAATGCGGCAGTTAAAATTTAAAGTATGCCTGAAAAAGGATGGAAGCGTGTCTTCTTCAATTACCACATTATTGGACTCTTGATTTTGTAATTCAAAACTTTAAATTTTTTTATATTTTTCATTAAAATTTCGGTAGCAACCTGCGATAAGGTTTTAAACCATGTTTATTTCAGAGGTGACTTTTAGGAAATTTTTGTTTGCTGGTTAATAAAAACTTTGGGAGAGAGAAAGAAAAACAAAAAATTTATTCTTAAGTGTTTTAATTAAGCTAATGAACCTTTTGAAACATTTGATGACCCACATAACCACTACTTTTATTAAACATTTCTTTGATTTTGCATAACGTTTGCTAAATTAAATAGCATCTGACAGTCTATTAACTACATTCTACAATTTTTTTCAGAAATAAAGTTTAGTAAATCAACAGAAAATTGGTAAAATGAAAGTTCAAAATAGATCAATTTAGTGGTCACGCTTTTTTCGTCAAATATTTGTTAAGGGTGAACATACCTTAACTCTTAAATAACTATTTTGTTTGTTACCAATTTACATTTTGTTAAGCGGAAATAGTAGTTTTTTTATGGAAAACCTTTTCAAAATAAAAAATAATTTTTTAAAAATGAGATGAATTTTAAATACATTTTGTGTGTATAAAATAAAAATTTAAAATTAAACGGATTAACAACATATAATCAATTTAAGAGAATTGCCCTACCATTTTTTTAAATAAGTCACAACAATTAAACAAAACTCACTAGCAACACCTGCTTTAAAAAAAACCGGAAGTGAGACATAAAAAAACTCCCAAATATATTCCCACATTAAAATAAAATTACCCATAAGCAAAATTCTTTAGAATCTTATTAAACAAATTAAGATTTATGTTTGTGACACCATTTTTCTAAGAAATCTGTTGACTTTTAAAGTTATGTATGTGTATGACCTAAATCATTTATTTTCCTTGGAGAAATTATATTTAAAAATTTTGCTTAATTTTTTACAACTTTGTTAATTGATAAAGCCAATTATTTCGTAACTGAAAACTTATACCTTAACTGTTTATCAATTTCCAAAAAAGAAACTCAACTCAAAATACAATTTTCTTTATGTATTTTTTAAAGATCCCTGTGATAATTGACAATAAAATACAGAACAACTATTGACAATATATTGCACGATAATTTGTGCAACAAAAATATCTTTATGACGATAGATTAAAAAGACATTCCACCAAAATAAAAAGCGCTACATACACATCTAACAAAAGCACTTCACTATAAACTGCAGTTAAGAGTAGGGATTTTCGCTTACACACAATGATAACCACATTTTATGATGGGGAAGAAATGTTTTATTTGTAAATATGAAATAATAATAGACAAATGTGTGTAATCATTTATTGTTATATTTGATAACTCTAATGAATTTTCTACTAACAAAATTGTGTAAATAAAAACAATTTATTGTGTGTATATATGCTACACAAAGTATTTTTAATCTGGCAACCTTCACAACGAAGCATCTGCTCTAGTGTTATCAACGTACATATTTGTTTGTAAAAGTATGGCTTTATTTTAATATTATTGCTTAGTTACAATATCAATCAAACTATAAGCATTCGTTAGCTTACCTTGTTTTTTTATATTTGTAGACAATAAAACGATAGATTTTGCTTACATAAACTTCTCAGCTTTTGTCTGAAGTAATGCATATACTAGAGAGCTTCGCAAAATATTTTAAAAGCTATGTGTTTTATTCCACACTACTTTTAATCACTGTATTTCAGTGTTATCATAAATAATAAAACAAAAATAACAAAACACGACTCTCACTAAAATAAATCAAGCAACATTTGAAATGGTTTTGTCTACAGCTTAGTTAGTGCTTGTGTTTTCAAAACAAGTAGAACGTCACCCACAAAACTAAAAATTAAATAAAAAAAACGGTAAATCATACCAAAAGCTTCGAGTACAATAGAACATATACAAACAAAAAGTTAAAAAATTTAACAGCAAAAAAATCAAATCAAAACATTCAAAAATGTTATGAATGTTCTATTTCAGTTTTATTGTTCTACTTCCTCTTTGTTCTGATTTAGCTTTGTTTTATTCCAACCTTGTTTCACTACAGTTTTGTTCTGTTTTTCAATATTTTTATCGTAAAGCAAAACACATATTTTTGGAAGTAGGTATGTGTTTACAATTAGAAAGTAATATTCACACATTATCTGCCGTATTTATATAAAAATATTTTAGATTTAATAAAGGTTTACAAAACAAATTTTCTATAAAAATGTTCCTTAATAAACGCTTGTTAAATTTAATAATCATTTATGAATACGGGGGTATGAATTTTAAATTTAATGAAATTGCTTGTAAGCCATTTTCCTTACGCTAGTGCTGCTCTTGAGCATGGTACATAGAATTCAAACATGTCAAGATTTATGAGCAGCATGGTGTGATAAGAGTAGAAAGTTATGTTAATACCAATCATATAATATAAATATATCTTTTTGTGCCTTCTTCCCAATCCTTCCCACATTTTGTCAAATGTTGTGTATTGATAACCAAAATGCTGTGGCTATTGTCGTTGTCCAGAATCTGGACTCCAGATATATAGAAAAAAGGAATAAAAAACAAGGGATTTATGGGTTAAATGATTTGATAATAAAAAAATTTCTGATAACAAAATATTTCCTAGAATCTGTTGCAGGATAAAAGGATCATTTAAGGATAATAAAATAGTATTCATTATGTGTTGCTAACGTATTATAATAAAACCAGAAAACTTTTAGAAACACAAAAAATTCAAATTTATAAGATTTCATTCACCAATTTGATTGATCTTTTTCTTAAGTTTGGAAAATTTTTTTTTTTTATTTAAATGTTTACAAACTCACCATAACTAAGTGCAATTTTTGACAGCTCTCATTAAAAAAAAACAAGTGACATTATTATAAAAAAACTTCAAATTACTACTCAAACGTGTCACCCTGTCCAAAACAACTATAAACATCCCAATAAAAAATTGAGCTTCCAACGAAGCAGGTTTGTAAGGGAGAAACATAAAAGTTTCGCTTACCATTGCGCTTACGGAAGACATGAATTTTATATGGGGAGTTCCCACTTTGAAGCAATACATTTTTGATACATAAAGCGCATTTATTCAGCGCATATAAAAATTGTTGCTTTACACACTGAATGTTTTGATACCGTTATTTTTAAGTATTCTCCTTTACAAACCTGCTTCGTAGTAAGGGAATGCCGTAGCACTTGAAATGTTAATTTTTTTTTTATAAAAGTTGTTGAGAGTTCTTTCACTTACTTTACTGCATTTCTGTATGTCTTATTGCGTAGCGAATAATTGTGCGCTTATTCTTTTAAATGTACCGTTAGTGCTTCGCAAAATGATAAAATGTTTTATTGGGATATTAAACGACATGAAATGAAATATTTAGAGGAGGTACCTTTAACACTTGATGGCCCCTTCTTAAATAGAAAATGATAATAAACACTTAATTTTGATGCAGTTTGGTATAAATATTGTTGGATATTAGTTTATTTCCACATATAAAAATTTAATTTTATAGTACATATTTTGTTGTTCTTGATCGATCCACCGCCATCGACACCAATTATTTGTTGATGATTTTTTATATGTTTTTTTTTATTAATTTTACTTACAATATGCAATTCAAATCTTCAACTGATTGCAAAATGTATTTTAAACAAATAGTTTAACTTTTTTTGTTGCATTTGGAAGTGGTTCAAAAAAAATACAAAAAAAACACAAGTAAATAGAAAAATAAAATTGAAACACACCCACCTATTTTAAAGAGATTTTTTAATGTTTGGTACTTAATCTATTTGGTATTTAAAGGTGATAGCATAACACAAAGTACGGTAACACAAAAAAAATTATGTACATTAGATGGTTACCAATATTTATATTTAATTAAATCGATTTAATTTTGTTTATTACATTTTTTTATAAACGTGATTTATTAACATTTTTGCAGAAATAATGGGTGCAAATTATTTCAAAAAGTTTATTGGGGCTTGTTTTATTTTTGGATATTATGTATAAAAAGCGAAAATTTTTAGAAATAATTAGAACAACAGTCAAGCTATTTATATCAAGTTGTATATTCGCGTCATTAGAAATACTCCACTAGTTATTATTTTGAGGTATAAATGGCTATCCACCAGTAATTAATTTTAGTAATGAATGGTACTCCACCAAGACAATTTGAGTTTCAGTTAGTCCTCCATCAGATAATGTCAAACTGTGAATTCCCATAACACGGCATAGTTATACAACGCCAAATAGTTTCTAAATAAGAATAAGGAACGTTGCCACATGTAATTTATAAAAAAGTGAAACATTGTAGCGATTTTTTTTACTAACATTTATGGGACTAAAAACATCATAACTAAAATACATAAATTGATCTATGAAGTAACACTGTAAATAAAATAAGACTGAAGTCGCCGAATCTAGGTACACATGCCGTTTTAAAAGATCAGGTAAAAACAAGGAGTTATTTCATTTTTAAGATTGTATTGTTTCTTAACTTAATTTTAAAATGTATGGCCGTTTTTGTTTAGTTAACATTTTCAACTTAACTTTTAAAGTTTCAGAGCAAAACAAATGAAGAGGTATATCTTGCAAAAAGAAAAAATTGATCTGAATATTTCGGTTAATACTTAAAAAACATTTGCTCGAAATAACAAGGGAAATAGTTGTGGGAAGATTTACATGAGCACCTGCCTTTCTTCTTGATTTCATGGTGATCTGACCACAATGCTCTCTAACCTCTGCTTCGGTTATGAAGCAAACATCATTTGTTGAGTAGCAACAAGATCCGTAGGCCGATCTTCCCCACAAGTAGTAAAAAATCAGCCCTTGAAGTTAACTTATGAAAATCTCCTCCCCGCGACTTTGAGTTTAACCCATAACGTGATACCTGAATGGTCCTCAACCAATAGTTAGACCGGAACCGTGCTTCCGAGGGCCGCGGCCGGCCGGTACTACCGTGGTACCAGCTAGGATCTATGGCCATGAGATCTGTCAATTTTGAACTCTGCCGAATTTCAGTTACTAGCTGCACCTGATTTGTCCGGAGGATGTAATACCAAAATGTAAAATATTCCTAACATGTCTCCCTACCAAACCCCGCGGGTCACTAGAGAAACAGTAAAAATGCCAGACTTTAAAGTGACTAAAAGTGTGCTAAAGCTTTACAGCCGTATTCATAAAAACTTATTGATGATTAATTGACCGTTTTTAAGCAAAAATTGCCAAAGTTGTAATCATAAACGAAAAATAGTCTATTGAACCTTTAATAAACCATTCATAAAGTAAGAAAATTTATTGTTGGATATGCCCTTCTTTAAACCAAAAATAAAATGACATTTTAAAAGGTGTTTGCATTTTATGATATTATTTTTGTGAAATATGTTGAAAAATAATAACAAAAATGTTTTATTTATTACAACGGACATGTTAAATACATTTTACAAATTTTTTTTTTTATTTTAGACAGCCAATTTAAAGTTATATTGATAATTATTTAAAAAAAATTTGTATGACTTAAATGAATTTGTTCAGGGACAAATGCAGATATTCTCTTTAATTATTTATTAAATTATTGCAACTAGTTGTTTTTTTTTTTTTTTTGTTTAAAACAACAAATTATTGTTCAAAACTATAAAAAAAAAAAAAATTAAATAAACAAATCATAATAATAGAGATGTTAATAAAAAGTAAACAAACTTTTTATTCGATTATTTTCTTATCGTATATTTAAAAAAGGTTCAAACAAAAGTTTTTATGATACCTTTCGGAAACATTTTGTTCAGAAACTAAAATAATATGTAGTTTTATTTGATAAGAATAATTTTGAAGGTCTACAATTAAAAAAAATTATAAAAAAAAAGTTAAATATAAAATATCATGTAAACCGAATAGAAGTTTCGTGCATCACTAACTATAAAATGGCAGCCAAATATGAAGAAAGCTGCCATACTCAAACAGAAAATCGCCGCAAACAGTTAATAGTAAAAAAGCTGTTACTGTACGTTTATGAATACAAATTTTTATAAGAGGTTTATAAGACAAAAAGCGTTTAATAGTTATTACATACTATAAGCTTAAAATAAGAACTTTTTATGAATATGGCTGTTAATTTTCTCATCGACTAATTGGTTAAACTTTTTTATGACGCGCTCCTTATTTGAAATCCTAGCAAATCAGGTTTTATTTAACAAACTTTTAATCACACTTGTAATTATTCTAATTTTATTTTAATTCTATTCTATTGTTCTTAAGCGTTTTCAAAAAAAAAAAACTTATGTACATTTATCGTGCCTTTTTTAGCATAATTCAATGACAAAGAACAATATACATCTATTAATTTGCAATTTCTGGCTAAGAATCAATCAAAAATAGAAAAAAAATCATGCAAAAATTATGGAAACTTTAACATCAAAAGAAATACTAAGCAAATCTTGCCATTTAAGGGCAGGCTAAAGTAAAGTGGAATTGAAATAGAAATATCAGCATAAAATATTAAAATCAATTGAATTGAAATTTGTATTGAATCAAGTGATTAAATCTCTTTATTTAGCTCTAAAATAGTAAACGTTTTTTTTTTTTTATTTTATTTTCAATATTTTGATTTTGTTATATTTTTTTATGAAACGTATAAATGACATTTAAATCTGGCTATTTATGGTTGTAAAATTTGCTATTGTTTATTTTTTCTTACTTTTATTTAAATTTATTAAGTTTTAATGATTTCTTTTAATGGCAAAACGTGCTAAAATGTATTTTATTTAATCACTAAGTTGAATTTTTGATTTTATTACAAAACTTTAATTAACTATTTCAAGTGGGTGGAGCGTGGACTGTTAAGAAATATGTAAATAAAGCCTGCATATCATTTTTAGAATTTACTTAAAATGTTTCACAAAAAAAAAAAAAAATTTTAATATTTAATTTTTTTCTTATAAAAAAAAGTTCATTGCATTTTAAACTTAAACAAATTAATTGATTAATTTTTAGATAGTGAACCTATCCTTTAAAAGTTCAAAAAAAGTGGCAGCACTTTTTTGTTTAAAATTTTAAGAATCAAGTGTCATATTAAAATATTAGCAGTTTTAATTATCTGGCAACTTCACATTCTTGCAAAAAAGCGGCATTTTACACTAGATATCCATTTTTCGCATAGACTCATCATGTTTGCGTTTTTTATTTATGTCTCAACGTTTCTAAACAATCTGTCTTGAAATCTCTTTCATAACATTTTTTGATGGCTAGTTGCAGCCGTCGATCCGGAACGTAAATAAAGTAGCTAAAATATTGTTTTAGCCTGAGAATTTTAAATAAAACTTACTCGTGATGTCACTTTCTTTTAAACGGAGGTTGTATTTATCGCTAAAATTTTATAGCAAATTTTTTTGTATGCACTTTATTTTTATGTGGCTTTGTTTTATAATGGGTGATTTTTTAAGCGTAGTTTTTTTTTAATCTAATAAAACACTCAAATTTGCATCATATTTTAAAAATAACTTCATGTAAATGTTGCTCGCGACTCCGGTTCAAATGGTCAATTCGTAAGATCCAATTTTGCACCACTTTTTCGAGCATTTCGGCCTGTATTTTATGAATAACACGTGTTAAGTTATACTCTAAGGATTCAATCGTGTTTGGCTTGTCCACTTAGACCAACGACTTCACATAACCCCACAAGAAATAGTCAAGAGGCGTCAAATCACATGATCTTGGCGGCCAACTCACAGGGCCTTTTCGAGAGATAAACTGCTCACCAAATTCATCCTTCAATATGTCCATTGTTTCACGAGCTGTGTGTGGCATGTGGCACCGTCTTGTTGAAACCACATATCAACCAAGTCCAACTCAGCCAATTGGGGCAAAAAAAAGTCGCGTATCATGGCTCGATATCGTTCGCCGTTGACGATAACGTTTCTTTCACGTTCGTCTTTGAAGAAAAATGGGCTGATGATGCCACCAGCCCATAAACCACACCAAACTGTCGTTTTTTCGGGATGCATCGGTAACTCTTGTACGGCATGGGGATGTTCTTCACCCCAGATGCGGCAGTTTTGCTTTTCTATAAAACAGTGGATTTCCATCGAGCTGAATTTTGATAATAAATTTTAACGAAATGGCAGAGTATACTGAACACTTTTCACTTTCACAGATGTAGTTTGGACACAATTACCAACCAGTGCTACCAGCCCGAAAAACTTAATTCATAAAAAAATCACCCTTTAAAAAATTAAATCATTTGAGAATGTGTGGCAACATTGTTAGGAACATAAATGAAATGAGAGTATAGAAAGTATTTTCTAGATTTTGAACGTTGTAAGACAATTTTTATTGAATTGTGTTCGTTCATTTTTAATTATTTAATACCTTCAAGTCTAAACTTTGTTTACAAACTTTAAGAACCTTTTTTGACTTTGCAACACCTACACACTTCTAAAGTTTTTTTTCGTAAATTCAAGTTACGTAATTTCTTGTTAAATTTTTAATTCAACCAGAAGGCAATAACTTCATCATCATGAAGAGGCAATAAGACTAGACATTGTCGAATTAGTTGTTAATAGACTCACATGCGACAAGAATCTTACAAAAAAACACACAAAATCACAAAGTCACCTTAAGGTTAAGATGTCATTTATCTTGTCTTTGATTTGGATGACTTTTTGGTATAGACAGGGCTGGCTGCCTGCCCCATTCACTACCTAGCTGGTTGGCTAATTGTGTTTGTTACTGAAGCTGCTACTACAAGTACTTCTGTTTTCTCCACCAACTTTTGTTGTTTTTTTATATTTGTAATTTGTATGTTTTTTTTTTTTTTTTTTTTTGCTTTGTCTCAACTGGCCTTCTTGTTCTTGTCGAGTCATGTTTTATCAATCATTAATAAAAATGTTGAAGAGACAGCAAAGCAAATTCAAAAAAAAAAAAATAAGGATCTAAAACAGATTTGTGCAACCTTCAAAGTCAACAAGATGACAGGTTGCAAAAACACTTTTGAAAATAATTAAGTGAAAAAATACTGATGCAAAATTTAATAACTGTCCGAATCGACGGAAGATGTACATACATATATTTTTTTTTACTTCGTTGTCACCAAAGTAAATAACTGGATCTCTGACAGTTACCTAATTTGTTTTTTTAAATTAAATTTAAGCAAACTAACAAACACATTCTTCTTCTAACACAAAATGGTGATTTTATTTACAATAATTATAATTTTTATTATTTCTGGTTGTTTATAATTATTTAGTTTAGTCATCGTCCAGACTTGCAATTTTTGTTGCAGCAATTCTTGAGAGTATTGGTGAGAAGATTGGGGAAGAGTACTCAGTTTCATGTACTCTGTTCTTCTGTTTTGTAATTCTTACACTTTTCAACTTGAAGTTGGCTGTAGTTGTACTTATATTTACATATATATAAAATATAAAAATTAGAAAAAAAAAATAACCTCCTGAAGTCCACTTATTATTAAAAATTGTTGTACCTATTATATTATATCAGTTTAGATTTAGAATAAAACATACCAGTTGCACACTCAAATAAACGCATACACTAGTAAATGTCACGTGGTACTCCACCAATGTGGTTAATATCCAACCCCGAAAACACATTAACGCGGCACAGTAATACCACGCAAAACAATTTACAAATGCGTGCGAAATGTAAAACGCACGATGGCAGACAAACAAGGAGGAACCTACCAAAGCAGTGTTACGAATTAAAGCAAACTTATTTACATTTAATTGGAAAAATTAAATTTCTTTAGTTTTATAAAAATAATAATTTGAAGTCGATTTTAAAAAGATTTTATTATTTATTAGTCCCTAATAATTTTCTTTAATGTAATTTACTTAAGGTTTTGGTTGCGATTAACTGATCAAATTATTAAATTTTTTTAATTATCAACGTTGACACATGCACTTCTTGGTCTTGCTTCGAAACAACAAACGTGACAAATCAAAGTCATCTACAAATTTACTTATTCTAGGTATTTAAAAGAAATTTTTTGCAAAATTAAAAAATCTATTTTATTAAACAAAGTATGGCCATCATTAAACATTATTTAAGCCAAAATAAAATGAAGATTATCATCATTTAAATCATAGTCAACCTTTTAAAAACTTGAAAAAAACGTGCTTAGCTCGGCTGTGCCAAATCTTATATGTATACCCTTCACCATATTATTGAAAAGACAATTCTTCCCTGGCTTTTATGTTATTATAGGCGCTATCTTTTCAAAATCCATATTACAGGAGCATATTTGTTAAGCTTGCCCTTATCCGAGAAGTGGATAATTTTCCTATGGATGTAGTGCGTACTGCGATTGACGTATGCATGGCCTGTTTGACTTTGGTCATGCTGGTGGCCATACGAAATTATGGTTTTTTAATACATTTCTAAATATATTACAAATAAAATACAACTTGTTGTTTGAATAAAACAATGTTTGTAATGTTTAATCGCATAAAAACCGTGTACAAGATCTTATAAATATATATATAAAAATACGTGCCCAATTTATTAAACCAAAACCCTGAACTCGGGAAGAGACTTATATAATGAATGGGTAAAAAAATTAACAATTTGGCTCATGTTGAACGTTTAATACTCTTTATTTTTTCGCCTAGTTCATCTGGGGCCCAATTCTGACATTAGTGATCGAGTACTTTCTCGATTCGAAAGCAATTTTATTTTAGTCGATACTGAACGAATCGAAATAATTTTTTCAGTATTGTGAAACTCAAATGAATGCTTTACAATAACGAAAAAATATTTCCGATTCGTTCAGTATTGACTGAAATAATTAGATATTAAATTGCTTTCGAATCGAGAAAGAACTCGATCACGACTGCCAGAATCTGGCCCCTGGCTTTTGTACCAAAAACATTTTTTTTTTTAAAGAAGTAGTAATTTATCTGGAACTCGGTCATTTATAAAACGATTTTGGTAATTATTCACTACCAGAGATTTATGGATACAAATTTAAGACAGTAGTGTTAGTTTACTCAAATCTCAGCGATTTTTGGACCGATATGGCTAAAATTCAGTACCAAAATATTCCGGACAACATGTGATATAGATATATACCAATCTAGTCCCCATTATATCTAGACATCGTTTAATCAATTTCTCTATAAGAATCCAGAATCTATAATATATATGTACACTATAAGGTCTAAGATCAATTTTTTAGAAATAACAAACGGAATGACAAACTTATTTACAGGGTAAAGGGTATTCAAATATTGTAAACAAATGCAATTTTGCGTGGCCAACAAAGTCAAAGACACATATGTACATGATATTAATATATATGTATGTGTACATCGGTCGTTCTGTCGTTAGTTTGAATGAGATTGTTGTTGAAAACTTCTTAATTAAATTCTAAAAAAAAAATCATTTATGTATATCATCATCTTGAACATGCAATATGTACCGGAAAATTTATTCACTGTTTAAGGTTGCACTTGGTCTCCTTTAAAAAAAATATATATATATATATGTGTTTGTATGTGTTGAAAGTTTTGTTTAAAAATTGATTATTTTCATCTTTCATTTGTTTGCTTAAAATACTAATGAATGAATTTGGCTGCTGGGAGTTTTAACTAAATGGCCAGTTCAGTTTTGGTATTTATATCTTAAAAATAAAAAAAGTCACGCATTTCCTTGCTGCATCTATTATTTTAAGAAAAAGTTTATCCAAAATGAAGAGGTTTGCTTGCGTTTTCCTGATACGTTTTAAATATTTTCTCTTAAGGAAATTAAATTAATTAAGATATTTTCTGTAGATAAAAGGAGGGCTACTAGTCAATGATAATTTTAAAATAAATAAAAGTTATCTTTAAATCGATTCAATAAAAAAATTCTTACAGGGGTTTTAAAGAGTAAGAATTTTTCGTCAACTTATTCCTTTCATATAGAATAATTTGCATTAAGTTTAAATTATGTCTGTCACGCCTAAATGCTAGTTTACACTACCACACAAGTCTTTCGTATTCCAAAATACTTTGGAAGATAGAAATCTAATGAGTTTTGTTGCGGTTGTCAAAAATCTAATGTAACATTACAGTTTGTAGTACATATCACTATCACACATAAACATGTTTTTGTTAAAATGCAACCCTGATCACATTAAAAGTAGGTCTGTCTGCGTACACATATTTTACATCATTTTGTGAAAAATGTTGCAAAATATTACAAAATGTTGTCTGTGTACTCCAAATCTCTTGCAGCGAGAGAGCCAAAAAGAGAATTTTTTGACAGTTGGAAGTTAGAGAACTTACAAAATGTTACTGGAGAAATTTCCTCTTGCAAGATTTTGCAACTAGTTTGAACAGCTGTTTTTATTACGTGTGCCAAGATAGCGTCGACGAAATAGCGTCGAATTTGGGAATATAAAAACCGGGAAAACAAAATACCCAAATTATGGTCTTTTGCAGAATAACAACAAAAAGTTAGCGTCGAATTTATGAATTTAGGGGGATTTCCAAAAGTAAAAAAAAGTTAGCGTCGAATTTGGGAATTTAAAATGGGGAAGTAAAAATAACTAATATTTTTAATAAAAATACAAAAAATAGTTAGCACAAATAAAAAAAATACACATTTAGGAACGAAATAAGCAATGCGTGCAAAAAATCGTTCGGTTAGTTCCCGAGATATTTGGGTGCATCCAAAATGGTCAGTACAAAGCTTTACTGATTTATCCCTTGGAAAACAAGCTTTTGCACGGTATAAAGGCTGAGTTCCAAAACGTCGGTTGCAAAGCAACTATCTTTTTTAAATGCATGCTACAATGCAACCGTGTAGGTTATTACAATTCTATTTGTCCCAATGTGCACCAAAAAAGTATTTAATGAGAACATAATACAAAAGCTGTGCATTATTAAACTTGAATATACATTTTTGACTTGTGCTGCAAAGTATATTGATGTTTTGGAACTCAGCCAAACTGTATATATTCTGCAAAAAATCGAACCCAGAAATCTCGGGAACGGAACGAACGATTTTGTTCCAAAAAGTTAATTTTTTTTAACTATTTTTTGTATTTTTGTTAAAAATATTAAATATTTATACTTCCCCTTTTAAATTCCTAAATTCGACGCTAACTTTTTGATTTCATTCGGTAAATCCCATTATTTGGGTATTTTTGTTTCCCGGTTTTTAAATTCCCAAAAGTCGCTATTTTGCTAAATTTTGCTTTGTCATTTCAATTGCCTACACACCGATCAGCTGTTTTCTTGCAAGATTTCACTGGATTCTGTCTGCGTACTTTTTGAGATATTTTCAGCCGACAGAGTAAAATTGGTCTTACTCTCCCAAAAAAATTTACTGAGTATTTGCTACTGGAAAAGTACGCAGACAGACCTAGTATTACTGTTTTGAAATATTTCAAAAAACGATACGATGAAGATGCAATCGCGTTTGCACTGTCAAAAACATTACAAAAATGTAAATTAATTGACATCACTTGATGGAAACAAAACGCAAACACAACATAAAAAAAAAATAGTCAGCTGGGCTTTTAGGGCCATCTTTTAATAAATTCGCCTTGGTCCTTCCTTTCCAAAGCTTTTCTCGATTAAAGCAGCGTCAACATATGATTTTAAAAGAAGTCAATATGCTTCAAATTAAAGAAATAACAAAAACCCCCAAATGACACTTATTCTGCTTGAAACCAAAGTGAATTTATGCACACGGTGGCAGCAATACTACAACAATACATAAACAACAGAGGTTATTGTATTGCATTGTTTGTGTTTCCGGGTAGAAATGTCAATAATTTCTAAACAAAACATTGTAAAACCAAAACAAATTGGTTCGAGTCAGCAGGCTTTTCACTGCCATCTTCAGTAAATTCGCCTTGCTTGAAACTTACAATTTTTACACGAAAGTCATTCAGAGCTGACCCAAAATCACTATATCAAAAGTATATATATGATGCTACCGATGCTCCTACTTACTATATGAAAATAGCTAATATTTTTATATTATGACGTTGCCAGATGTAGAATTATTTAAACAAAACACCACCTTCTATCAAACTGTGACTTATTTATATTTTTGATATAAAATAAATGATTTTTAAGTAATGAAAATTTATTTATTCTCCAGAAAACTAGCAAATTTTTAATAATATTTCTTTTTCTTTAAATAATTCTTAACATTCTTCTATTTTATTTTCTTGATAAACTTTACAAAGTCTACTTCCATTTTAACAAATTATACAAATTTCTATGAAAATGTTTTTAGTATATTTAATACTCATTTTTTGTCTTTTAATTTTCTTCTAACTTTTATTCCCACCGCAAAAAAATTTTTCTCATACATACTCTATTGTACATTAATATTAAATAATAGTTCCAAGAAATTGTTACTAATTCTTTGTTAATTCTCTATTATTTTTCCCGGTTTTCATAACCTCACAACTACTCCCAAAGTATTTGTGCACAAAATTATTTTCAACTACAAACAGACAACAACAATTGCAGGCTACAGCAACATTATATTTTCTGACAATTAACGACTAAAGAAAAAAATTAAAAGAATTAAATTAAATTGTATTAAACATAAACAATAAATTTACGCGAGAATTTCAGTCATATTTTCACACACAAATAACGTTTCATTGAGAGACGTTGATGTGGAAAATGAGTAGTAAAAGAAAATAATAAAAAAAAACAATAACAACAAAAGAAGAGGTCTCAAGAAAATTAAATACAAGTTTTTTTAATGAAATAATTAAATATAAGTTAATAAGACTATAAGGTATATACATATTTAAATACACTCAAAAAAAGTGGTTAGAATGAGGGTAATTAAATTACACTGGCCTGCAGATATATGTATATGGAATATAAAGATCTTCAAGCGCTAAATTTAAATCCGTTTTCAGTTTTTTTTTCTAACACATCTAATTTTTTTATAAGCTTGACTATTGTTTCGCCCGAAATAAAATAACTTCAGAACGATTTGTGCGATTTAAATTTTAAATTACCAGCAAATGATTTGGAATCTTGACAATAGTTTTTATATTTTCAAAATGAATGATGCTATTTTTGGTTTTCAAAAATTCATAATAAATACAGGGTGTCTGAAAGCAGATTTATATTTTCAAACTTAAATAAAAAACTTCAAAAGATTTTGTTATTCGTGCTTAATTCCCAGTTTTTATTATTGATAAAAACACTTGAAATTTATTGTTGATGGGATAAGCCATTCCTATGCGCATTTCACTGGTTGCTTAGGCCAGATCATCAGGAAACTTCATCCATAAAGATTTTAGAAAAACTAAAGATATTAAACCAAATAAAACTGTTAAGCGTATAAGACTTATAGCAACAGTTCTATTGCTATTCTGTTGCTATAAGTCTTATACGCTTAACAGTTTTATTTGGTTTAATATCTTTAGTTTTTCTAAAATCTTTATGGATGAAGTTTCCTGATGATCTGGCCTAAGCAACCAGTGAAATGCGCATAGGAATGGCTTATCCCATCAACAATAAATTTCAAGTGTTTTTATCAATAATAAAAACTGGGAATTAAGCACGAATAACAAAATCTTTTGAAATTAAAATTTTGTATTCCCAAAAATTGAAATTACTTTTTGATAATAAACAGGCAAGTGCACGGCCTAAAAAAACACTTAATTGACAACATCTTTTGTAAGTTGTTGTTTGTTTTTATTTTGTTTTTCTTAACCTACTTACAACTACAATTAATGTTGAGAGAATTTCAACTAATTGTAGTGGGGAATGTAAGATGAGATAAACCCACTGTTTATTGTTGATGTGTTTTGTTTAAGCTTTGATATTGTTACAAGTATAACTGTTGCTATAAGTCTTATACGCTTAACAGTTTTATTTGGTTTAATATCTTTAGTTTTTCTAAAATCTTTATGGATGAAGTTTCCTGATGATCTGGCCTAAGCAACCAGTGAAATGCGCATAGGAATGGCTTATCCCATCAACAATAAATTTCAAGTGTTTTTATCAATAATAAAAACTGGGAATTAAGCACGAATAACAAAATCTTTTGAAATTAAAATTTTGTATTCCCAAAAATTGAAATTACTTTTTGATATTAAATAAAAAACGTTATAATTGCCACAGAGTTTTATTAAGAGCATTGAACGATAGAATGGAAATGCGGATTTTATTTTTTAAAGAGTATGTCATCCAGATGTCTTCCGTCGAGTTGAACACACTGTTCTCCGTTTTTCGAGAATTTTAAAAAAAAGGTCCAATTATCTCATGCGTCGATAAGGCACACCAAACAGTTACCCTGGGGCAATGCAATGGTTTTTGGTGTTTAAATCGAGGGTTGCAGTTTATCTTGTTGACGTGATTTGAAATCACGTGATTTTCAGAACAGGCCCGTAAAAGTACACATTATTTTGTAGGATTTTTGAGGAAGTTAAAGCAAAATTACTTTTTTGTTATCTTTTTTCAATGTGCTTTTGGAATATTAAAAACTTTCTATCTGTGACGTTAAGAGTGTTTAGGAATAAAAACTTAAAAAAACTATAGCCCAGGGAACTGATGATTATATAAAAGTCGGAGTAAATTTCCAAATACAACCTTTAAAGTTTTTAATAAGCATTTACCTAATCGTTTGAAAGCCTGTCTAATTTTTATCAAAAAAAAATATTCTTCGAATCGAATAAGCGTTTTCTTTATTAATGACTTTTGTCATCATATCTTTCAGAAGCAAGTGGGAACAACTTATTTTCGTTTTTATAAAATAAATCTGGGTCTTTAAACAAATTAAAAATTCTGTACATTTTCACTATTTTTCTTTCGAAATTTCACAGCATTAAACATTAATGCTTGCCTTACTTATCGGATATGAATAGACATCTCTTTGGCGTTTGGCAAAAATGTCTTAAGTTAAAAACTATAGTTTTTTGTTATGTTAAATTGAAAAATATTATTTGGTGTATTTTATAGACTTTTTTCCTAAGAGAATCTGAAAACTATTAGAAGCAGTTGTGATAGACTTAAGTGATTTAAACCAAACAAAAGAGAAAAAAAATTTAATTAAAGCCAGCCAAAAACCCTAAATGGGTCTTAAGAGTTAAGAACTTTTTGTCTAACGGCTAAGATCTATTTCACAACACAATTTACCCAGCTAGCATAGGCTGTTTGTTAGACGATTATGTTTAATATACAACTCCTGAAAGAATCTTCTGTTGATTATCTGACGATTAATAAAAACAAAAAAATCGAATTTGTTTTATTTAGACCCCTTTCACACTCGGCAAGTTACTTGCGCAAGTCTCTTGCGCAACTCTCGGTTTGTAGACGTCATCGGTAAGGTCGGGGTAAAGAAAAAAAAATTTTGTACAGACTTTGTTGTTGTCGGCAAGTAACTTGCGCAACTAAATTGCCGAGTCTGAAAGGGGTCTTATTACTTTTTTATAAATTTTTTGACACGCTCGTCTTTTAATCTTGGAATGAACCTTTTGCGACTCTCTGTAAGAGTCATATAACAATTACTAAATAAGAGCGTTTTTGAAATATGAAAATTCTATTGTCAATGCAATTTTAAAAGGATTTTCCGACAGGATAGTCTTGCTTTCGCAACCTTAAAGGTTTGTTTCATGTAAATTGTATGAAAATTAGAAGTTTTAACATGAAAAAGACGCGTGATGCCTCTTTTTAGGTAGCGAGTTTAGGTTCACGAGTTGTAAAATAATTCCTACATGAGTCTTATACGACTCTTGGCATGCTTTTTAAAAGACTCGTTAGATAATCTCTACAAACATAACAAACGATTCCCTTTACGATTAATGTAAGCGTCTTTCGCTGCGTTATAGAAGAATCTCTCATACGAATCAGCACGTGTAACAGTTTCTCCCTTGCTAGGAATCGTCTACAATTAAAAAATGAGCTCGTCGACGATCAAAAACACTCTTTGTGAGATTCTCAATAGACTCCTAGACGATTGAAAATACTAGCTGGGTAGTTACAATTTGTAATTATCAGCAGTAAAGTGGCCATAATTAAATAAAAAAATTCCGGGAATTTCCCCACAAATTTCCCGTGATTTTATTCCCGAAATATGTGCGAAATCCCGGGAAATCCCGTATGAAAAACACTACTTCCAATACGTCGTTTACTCTGGGGTTTCCAGTCAATGGTCATTCTGCTAATGTCGTTGGGTGGCTTTCTGAGCGTATGGCCAATCCAGCGTCACTTACGTCTACGTATCTCCAATTGGATGGATATTTGGTGGGCGGTATTCCAAATATTGATGTTACTAGTTTACAGGCCAGAATAGACGTAGGATTTTACGGTGGCATCTGTTTACAAACACTCGAATGCTACTGGTGTGTTTGGGTGCAGCATTCCAAGGTTCACTGCCATACAGCAATATAGACTTGATATTGCAAAAGTCCGTTTCGCCTTGTCCAATCTGGCTTTCACATCATGAGAGGAGCCGTCGGTTGTTGTAATAGTGCAACCCAACTAACAAAAAGAAGTTACATCTTCAACAGGTTGGTGTCATAAGAGGAATGGCTGAGTAGTTTATGCATTTAGTCCCGCTCTTGCGAACATTTCTTCTATCGTAGGGAGTTTGTCTTGCATGGCAGAGTATCTGTGAGCAAGAAGGCAAATATCGGCTGCGTAATCGAGGTCGTCTAAACATCAGTGCAGTCCTCAGCTTACGCCTTTATTGGTACGTGTTGCATCTACCATAATGACGTCAAGAACGATATAAAATAATAGAGGTGATAATTCACAGCCCTGTCTAACGCTCTTTCTGACTGCAACTATGCCACCAATTATATTTTCGTGCAGTACTCGGCAATCGGTCTCATAGTAAAGACTCTTTATGAGCTAATTTTTTTTTCTCCGGGACATCCCTACACCGTAACGGCGCCCATACTGCTGGTTGTGCGATAATCGATGATTTTAATTTAAAATCTTGAAAAAGGATTTTATATTTTCTATATTTTTATAGTCATATATATAAAGTTTTTTTTTTTTTTTGCTTCGTATTTTAACTTTATATATAATATACTTTATATAAACTTTAGTTCTAAAAAACCAAACGAAAAATATCCTTTAAATACATATTTAAAAAAGAGTTTACAATTAATAACATTTTCCCACACAATTTTCTTTAAGTGTATTGCCTTGGTATTTATTTCTAAAAGACATGCATGCAGCTTTACGAGAATTAATACTACCATTGAAATAGATCCCATTGCACTAATGAATGACGCATCGTAAATACCTCGTTTTTTTAACAAAAAAAAAATTACAACTAGCCAACAACGAACAGGCTGGCAAGCTGGCTTACAACAATAACAAGTACAATATAGCAACTAGTTATTTTCCAAGTTGTATTTAATTTTTTTGTGTTGCCACAAAACGACAAACGCGACGCCTTTGACAAAGTACGTGCCACCTTAATAAAGCGGCGACTAAGTGTTGAATGCTTCCGGCAAATAACATCAACTACAACAACAACTATTACAACTACAATAACTATTACAACAACTAAACAAGCCAGCAGTCATCATCTACAGTTGTTCAAAGAAGTCTGTGCATTCGAAGAAGAACAAAGCAGAGATTCTTTACGAATTTCTTACAAACTGGCCAAGAAAACTAACAGAAGATACTTGAGAGTAAAAGCTTTAGAAACAATATTTCATTCTTTTCATTGTACAGGAATTGCTGGCTGCCAGGCAGGCTATAAAAAATAAAAAAACTTAAATAAACATTGATCAGCAACAACAAACAAAATAGTACTCCACCTCCTCGTCAAGTAGTAGAGTTGGCAACTTGCAACATCAACAATAAACTCGAAAGACAAATAGTTGTAAATGTTGTTGTAATGCTAAAACAGTCAGCAAGCCATCCAGCCAGCCAAACATTCAAACATCTAGCTGTTGTTGTAGCAATAACAAGTATGAAGGAGTTGTTCTCACTCAACCGGCAGACGTAATTGTTTTAAAGGAAACGTTTTTAAGAGCCCATAAAATAATGGTTACACAAGTGTCTTTTAGAAATGAAATGGATAGAAAAAACAAACAACAAAAAACGGTCGTTGGAATAGAGCATACTCTAATGCTTAAAGCTCAGACCTTTAAGACGAACGAACAGTCCCAGAAATAGACGGACTAACGGTAAGACAGTCAGTCAAGGAGACATTAAACATAACAAATGTTAACTTAATAGTGAACTATACTGCTCAGGATCACTTGGTGTTAAGGGTTTCCAGTCGAAAAATGTTTCCGGAAATTTTCACAAAAAATATTGTTGAAATTTTGTTTGATTAAATAACGGTATATAAATTTTGGAAAATTCTTTGGAGTTAAATAGAATTCGGCTTTTTTATCTTAACGATATAGGATACAAAACAGGTATTCAAATTTTCTCTAGTTTTTGAGCATCAACATAAGAGTTCCTAAATTTTGAGCAAATGATAGAAGCAAATCGGCTACTATAATATACAATCGCTGGAGCAAATATTCAAAAGATAATTTTCGGAAAAAATATTACGAAATGTTAAATAAAATCAAGCATTAGCATTTGAAAATCCCTGAATCTTAAGCAATTCGATGCAAATTCCTAATAAGATTGACGATCCAAAAAATAACTTCTCATTATAACTATAAAATTTTTTTCTCAAAAATCTAAGATACAGATAAAGTAAGTACAGGGAAACCCTAATTGGTATAATACATAAGAATATAAATGATTGTTTTCTATTTTGAAAGCAATTTATTTGTGGTTGTTGTTGTCAAATACAGTCTTGTATTTTCTAATTGGTTTAAGTTCCTTGTTTTACTATAATTTCAAACACTTCTTTATGATTAGGAGAATTTTAAAAGAATTAAATCTTGAAGCTATAAAATTATTAAAACAACCAAAAGCCAAATAGTTTTTGCCGTTATCTCAAAACAGCGTTTCCATTTTTATTGACATCTCTGTACTCTCGTTCAAAATCGGAAGAGACAAGTCTGCTAAATTTGGTGCACAATAAAATAAGCTTTAAAGTAACTCTTATCGAACAGGTGAAGATGGAAGAGAGTTCTTCTCTATTCTAGAAAAAAGCACATTCGAAAGATCTGGGTGATGGCTTGCTTTAGATCTTCTCTTATAGTAAAGTTAAGAAAGAGGTCCCATCAAGAGATTCCACAAAATATACCAGGATTGGTCCTTATATGCTAAACAGCGTGATTTCTAGTCATATTAAACTGTGGCGGACCAAATTTATAACAATAGCATTATTTGTTACGGTTTTAGGCGCAATAAAGTGTTTTCCGAGATTGGGCTTTAATTATGGATGGAGCTTCACGAAATTTAACAATATCATTTTAATTTGTGCAAAATCTTATATCAGTATGTGCATTGCGCCACTAGTTATGCTTGTTTTTTGTAACAAAATGATAGATTTTTTAGGGTGGTTGTTTCACATTTTTATTCATAACTCTTTTCAAACTGAACCGATTGTCCTGACCTTCAATCCCAAACTGCTTAAGTGAATTCTAAACAATTTGATGGCAATATCGACTTAGAATTATTCAATGACCTGTAAATCTGTAAATTTAAATATGTATTGAGAAATGTTTTTATAGCGGAAATGAGCCGCTGAGAGATGTTTGAAAATCGCTAAATTTCCCGCTTGCCGCTAACACGTATTTTTTCCCGCGATTGACATTTCAAAAACGCTAGATTTAGCGGGAAAATTTCAACATTGTCAACAGTGATTTTAAACACCAGCATCAGGGATGATAAATGAGAACACCAATATCGTACTAACGAACTTTTAAAATCGTACTTTTTCGACCCCAATAGTACTAAATCATTTTTTATAATTTTTTTTTATTTTATTTTTAAAAACAAAAATTTAATACAACAAAAACAAAAATACTTAAAATTAATTTTTTCGCGTCAAAAGCACATCGCGATTCTTGTTCTATAAGTCATTCCAAGAAACTTTGCCAGCTCTTCCGATCCCATCACTTAAGTGCGGAAAATTTGTGTCAATTTGTCCAACGTACTGTTCCTGGGAGTTGTGAAAATAGAACAGGTACATAAAGAAAGAAATCATGACCAGTGAATGGAGAACCAATCATGTATCTGGTTTATGAAGAACAAAAATGTAGAAAAAGTAGTGAATTACAGTACAGTATTCACCGGTGGTGTGACACATTTTTTGGGACTTTCTAAAATTTGTATCTTGAATTTAATTCTAGGACTTGTTTTATTGAAATAATACTACATTGTATTGAAATAATACTACATTGTAGTAACTGTCACTAAACACGTCCATTAAGAATAGATGTGTGACTGGTCATATGGTGTCAATTGACCCCCTCCAATGACAACCTCATGTAAAAGTGATAGGTCTTATCGATAGAAAGTGTTAAAACTAGAACCGGTCTCCACCACCAAAGACCTATCACGGGACTACTTTGGTGTCAGTTCGCTTCCCTCTAGGGTTTTAATAGGATTCTATTCCACCGGGCAAAAGGCATTGACATATATATAAAAATCTACCGCATAATTTAGTTAAATTTTGCACTTTGATACCATAATAACACAGCAAGACTTAAGAAGTTTTACTTACAAGAGCTCGCTATATACAAAAATTGAAAGGTCTAGCTCATAAAGTTTTTAAAATTGACGAAAATAAGTGTTACCTTTGTATAGAAGGTACACGTCCACCAGTGCTGCCACAACGAATACAATTTTACAACCAAAATTTTTGAAAAAGTTACCAAATGTAAAAAAATATAACCAAATTTAAAATGCTTTTTATTAATTGAGAAAATCATTAAAATCATTGTAACACAAAGGTTATTTGCACTTTATAGTAAAACAATAATTATAAATCAAGAAAACAAAACAAGAAATGTAATTCTTTTACATATTAAAAAAATAACGTGAAACTTAATTAAAAGTTTTTATTTATTTGAGACTATTTTCGTAAAAAAAAAATTTTTTTTGGCGCCCTATGCTCCAGTGGGAGTTAGAGGAATATATAAAAAAAGAAATTGAATTTTTATTAATATGCCAGTTATAAATAACAAAAATTAATAATAGTTTTCCGCTTTTTAGCTGTTATTGGCAGGACTGTCAAATGTGGCGATTTCTTAATCCTTTTATCGACGTTTGGCGATTATTTTGGCGAAATTTAAGACGATATGCGAAATGCATTTTATGTAAATATTTTCTAATTTACATATAACCAAAATATTAAAAAAACTTTTTTTTCTTGTGTGTAAATTTTATTTAAAATTTATAATCCTTATTATAAATAAATGTTTCAAAATTTTTCTAATATATATCAAATATTTTGTGAATCATTGTTAAATATTACTGCCTTTCGCCTTTCGTAACGTACATTCAATGGAGAAAAAGTATATGACTGACAGTCAAAAGTTTTTTTTTACCAAATAATTATCTTAAAAAACATTAAATAAATATACATACCGACAAGTTATAAACAGTAAAATTTCAAATTTCTTTAAACTTACAGCCATTTTGTTAAAGAAAATTCAATACATTTTAAAATTATATTGATAAATCAATGTAATTTTAAAAAATCTTTAAAATTCCTACATGTATTTTCAAATATGTATATAAATATACTTCTGGAAATAACCTAAATTCAGAACAATAAACTTATTTTCAAGTTTTTAAAACACTAAAAACGACTTTTGTGTAACTTTTCAGTAATTTTCTGAAATCGATCCCGGATGATTTTATGCACTTCCTACTTTAAGTACTAATTATCTTTACTTCTCTTAAAATCAAGAAAAACTAAGCTCATTTAAAAAAATAATTGAAAATCTCCATTGATTTAAACTTCATTTGTTTACGATTTCAGAACATGGGGTTTTTAATATAAAAATCACAAATGGCAATATTTTCTTAGCAAAAATCTTAAAAAAATTATTTAGTTGCTGTTTTGAAAGAGATTATAAAAAACTTTCGTTCATTGGTAACAAATAATGAAAAAATCGTAGTTGGTACACTGTACAAATTATTCGAGCTCGTAAATAATTGTACCAAGAAACACATATTCGTACGTATTATTATTTTAGGAAAAAGTAACCAAAATTAAAAAAATATTCACATCTCAACATTGAAAAAAAATATAACCAATTTTGGTTAGAAATAACCAAAAACGGCAGCTCTGACGTCCACTAAAAATTTTGAAAAATTATATAGCATTTTGTTTTTTCCAGACCATCGGTAATATACTGTTTAAATTTATAAAAGTCGGCCCAGCGGTTTATGAGTCTACAAAATACAAGCAAACACAATTCCTTCTTTAGACGTATTTTTCAACTGAAGTGCGAATAAAATAGTATGTACATTTGATATAAAATAATTTTGGTGACTTTTTTTGCTTTTGGTCACTTTATTTTTACATTTTGGTTACAATTTTTTTTTTTTGTTGTGGCAACGCTGTCTATTTGTAAGTTTACTCTCAGAGTGGCACTACCAACGAAAAGTTTAATAGTTTTTTACTTGGTTTAAGAATTGTCCACTTATTTTAAGAAACTCCGGTATTGATTTTTGAAAGTAATCCCATTAAGGATGGTTTTAAGTACGTTTTAGTGTTATTCGTACTTGAATTTTTGAATACGACTCGTACTAAAAGTAATTTAATCTATCCCGAGTGTTTTTTTTTCTGTATACATTTGCAATTTTGGTGAAAATTTGCTGCCTTTAACCAATTATTTGATGTTTGTTATTGTGAGATTTTAAACGTTTTTAAATGTTTATCAAAAAAAAAATAAAGCCCTTTCCACCTCTGCTGATTTTCTAATGATCTTCATTCATTCATGTTGCTCAGAAAAATTTTTGTTGGTAAAATATTCAATTCATTTTATTTGTATCTGGCTCTGTACTTCAGTTTTTTTCTAACTTTGTACTAACAATTTATGGTTTCAATGTTAACTGTCTAACCATTTCATGTGCCTCAGTCTAATGTCATTTAAACGACTTTTGATAGGAAAATTTTTGTTCTTCAATTTTTCCGAGACACCAAATGATTAAGTATGCAAGCGGTATTTTAGACGTAGAATTTGAAATATCTACAATATTTTTTCGATAATTAATGGCTTGTTATGTGACATTTGTCGTGTGTTGTTCTTGTTTTTCGAGACGTGCGCGATTGCTGTTAGTGTCAATGCTGTCTATAGCATCAATGAATTATAGAAAAATAATTTAATTAAGGATCATAGGAACAGTGAATATTTTTGTTTATAATGAAGAACAATTTGCTAGTTAAAAAAAAGATAAAGGTTTTTGATTTCAAAAGTGGACAATTTCAAGGTATTACTCGATGCCTTTCTTACAATTCTCCAAAATATATAGAATAAAAGAACTTGACTTCACAAAACATTTCAAAAACAAATAGAATCAAAATGCGTTAAGGCAATTATAAAATAGATATTAAAAATAAGTCACTAACAGGGTTATCCATTAAGTGGTTTCAAACCCGCCGTTCTGGCAAGGCCTTCATCTAAAGTATCATTTATTTAAGCTTCGTACAAACGGTGGTCAAATCTTACAATGTTGTCATTAAAATTGGCTAAAAATGTTTTGCAACTGTGTGAACATTGTACGCTATTTTCATTTGGCAGACGTGTAAAATTAATGTATTTGACAGAAAAATGACAACATTGTAAGTTCTGACCATCGTCTGTACGAAGCTTTAGTTAAAGGTTTGTCATTTATTACTACAAAAGTGGTAGTTCAAACATGGCCACTTTTCGAGATTAATTACGGTCGTCATAATCGACCTACTGTGAAAGGAATTTTCAAGATTAAAGGAAAATATCGCCACTGTCAGTGAAAGTGCGGCGGATAACCCCAATTTTTCGATTACACGGCGTTCTCAGCAATTGGGCCTATCTTACGGCTTTTTAGCCTGCAATTAAAGATTATGAACTGGACGATAAGTGGTCGCAACGGTTGCGAAATTTGTGCATTGTTTTTATTTGCGATGCTTTTTTTAACGGATTTGTTTTTAGCAGAGATCAGCAATGAGTAGTGAAAAAGTGAGTAGAGCTAAATCATGACTCATAAATTCTCGTACTTATACGCACTCAGAATGAAGATTTTACCTTATTTTTGAAGATTTTTTGACTAAAATAAGATTTAAAGATCTTTTTTCTCAAATTAAGATTTTTTATTTTTGGAAATAAAAACTCTCAACATTAAGTTTATACAACTCACATAATTCTATGCAGTTTTTTAAACAGTCAGTTTTTAAAACAATGTGGTTTTGTATCAGCTTGTTGTCTATTAGATATGCATACTTTTGTACCCATTGTCTAGCATACACAAATATTAGCGGTTGTTCATTTTGGGAATATTGATGAAAAAAAATTATTTGAAAAAAGAAAACCCGTATTTTTATAAAGTTTAATATATTAAAAAACAAAAAGTTCATGTATTTAGTATTAAAAGGTAAAACTTATGGAACTTAACCCTAGGATTACCGTCTTGGTCTGGCCAGACTAAATTTGTGTTTTCCAATTATTGCAATTTTTCGAATATAATAAAAAAATACAGGGGCGTCTATAAATGATGTGTGCTGAATCGAATGAAACTAATTTGGATTTGATTGGAGCAAGATTAGTGGGGTGAAATTCTATTTTTATGTAAGTCTATGAAATTACCCTCTGGGACGGACCAAATTTTTTTTTTTTTGCAATATTTTTCATATAGAACAATATATCAAAAAAACAGAAAGGTAAATTCTATAAATGATATGTTGTGAATTGAATGAATCAAGTTCGAATTAAATCAGAAAACTACGGCCCGTTATGAGCTAAGTATAATTTAACTACAAAAACCAAGCGGAAAACTCGTTTCACTCAGTTGCGAAAAAGCAATGTGCAAAATAAGGGACTACATCGAATATGACTTGCATGTAAAATAAAATGATAAAATTATATAATAAATTCGTATACAGGGGTGTCCTTTAAATCTAAAAGGCAAACATTTTAAAAGTCGTTTTTTAATAAGATTTCTGTGATAAATGAATTTTATGACAAATATTTTACAAATATTTCTCTATTAAACAGAATTTAATAACAAACATTATAAAAATTTGATTAAAAGTGTATTTAAAACAACTTCCAAATTCTTGTGTTTTCGATTTCCAGAACACCCCCGCTTATCTAAAATAATAATTTAATAAAAAATATATTTATTTACTTTTTATTTAATTGGGGTTTTTTTAGCTGTTCTAATTGGGGTCAGGCCTGACCAAGAGGAGACCTAAGTGGTAAAAAGTTACCTAGGGTAAAGAAGCTTTTGGTGTGAAAATTCCACATTCCATGTTTTTGATAATTATTAAATAAAGTGAATATACATTAGTGCTTTACAATGTCTTTTCAAAGAAAGAATTTTATGGAAAATATAACTAAAAACACAATTTAAGCCTACAATCTAATTTTGTATAAATACCGCAATTATGTATTTCAATTTAAATAGTTTCAATAATAAAAGGTATTTTGCCTTTAAAAAATAATAATTTTTACTTCTATTCCATTGTTATTAAAAATTTTAAGATTTTTCTCTTCAAAATAAGATTTATTTTTCACCAAATGAAGATTTTCCTTCCAAATTTTCTGGCAACGCTGGCACTCATACTTATTCCAATGTTATTCAAACTCATATTCACTCAAAAGTTTTATTTTACTCATCGTACTCATACTTAGCAACATTTGTAATTTAGAATATACTCAACTCAATGTGTATAGGCGAAGCCAATTTCGAGGCTGCCAGATCTGTCCCTGAAATAGCAAAGTGACGATTTGGCAATTACAGTTTACTAAAGTTACATGTATGAAGTGGACGATTTTTCGGCAAATTTATCTGATTATGAAGTTGTGTGTTTTATCTGTTGTGTTAAAACGGTAAATGGATGAGCTTAATGAGTTGAATCATATTGAAAAAATATATACCAACATTTTTAAATAATAATTATTCAAAATTAAAGCAATACAAATCTGTTTATGCACAAGAAATTATATAGCGTATTTATTTCAGCACTATTATACATTATCATTTAAAGCAATTTGATCCAAAATCTTCTTAAATAATTATTTTTATATAAAAAAATATACATATATGTATGTTTATATGTACATATGTATGTACATATGTACATATCTTTTTTGACAAAAATTCTTCAAAATTTAAATAATTTATTATAAACCGACTATACTATTAATTAACTACAAATTGGTTGAAAAATAAGAAATTAGTAGTCAATTTAAAAGTCATGCAGAGATAACCAATTGACTACAGCCTATGACATGCCTATGTTAAAATAATGAGTCGTCGACAAGAAAAAAAGTCACTTAATCAACTAGATGTGGTTATAAAAAAACCAGTTTGAAGTTACTTAAAAATGTGTTTGACTTCCTATAGGGTAAGTTTAAATGATTTCCACGCACTTATACTTACAATTGCATGAGTCAGTATGAGTAGCGAAAAAACGATTCATTGCTGATCTCTGGTTTTTAGTGTTGTTTTGCAACACTGCGTTTATGAAGTCAGCCTATTTCTGTAGAAAATATTTAAGAATATAGACGAAGATTGACGATTGTAATTGTTGTAAATTTCTAAGTTTTTTGACATTGTAACAATTATCAATGATAATCGTTTTACATGACCTACTTTTTTTAAATATAAAAATTCGTTATTATACTTAAAAATAAAACAAAATTTGTTTACAATTTGAGCCAAACTAATAGTAAGGATATGGGTTTTAAAATACCAACATTTGTTATCCCCTAATACCTAATTTACAGTATATAAAATAATAAATTTTGAATATGAATATGTTATTCCCAGAGACAACGATTTTTTTTAACCGAGAACTCAATAAGTTAAGAAACTTTTTGAAACTGTTTTTTCAATAATCTTCTTTCTAACCTCTCAACAATATAATTTTAAGTTTAAAACAATTATACCTTAGAATCAGCTCTACATATTATTTTTTACACAACTTTCCAATTAGTATTAATATTTGTATTTTGCAACAATGTTTTTAAACATGTTGCTTTTAGTTTCTCTTAATTGCTAAAACATGTTTCGCAACATTCATACACACATTAAAATCAATTAATCAATCATCATTTTACATAATTTTTTTTCTTGTTTACCACATTTTTATTAAATTTAATTAATTTTTTGTAATTGTTGTTATCAACATGCATGCCAACTCGAATTGAAACTATTTAATGAAAATGTTAATAAACAAAAACATGTGTTTTTCTTAATTTTAGCTTAAGTCATATCTTTGTATAAACTTTGTATTAAACACCAGAAAAAATACAAAAATAATCTCAGCAATATTTAAATCTATATATGTATATAAAAACGTTTGTGCCATGTATATGCTCCTAAAACTCAAGAACCGCTGGACCGATTGACACCTAATTTGGACAATAAATTAGTTTGGAGTCTGGAACCAGGTTTCTCTTAAGTTTATTGCCGATAGGTTCACAAAATTTATTTATTAAAATTTATTAAACAAAAATAAGTTTCCTGATAAAATTTTAACCCGGTAGATAGCGCTGGGGTCAAGTTATTAACACAATTCTCCAGTATTTTATTTATAAAATCCCGAGCAGCGCCGGGACCAAGCAGCTAGTAATTTTTGATTATTTTTAAAAATAATTTTTTTATACCCACACTAAAATAGTGGACAGGATAATGTGTGTCTGTAACAACTAAAAATGTTGGTCCTAGACCCAACTTTTGGTTTACCGATCGACTCACTTTTTGAATCGATCTAACGATGTCCGTCCGTCCGGCTGGATGGCTGTCAATGTTAAAATCGAGCGTAAAGTGCAGGTCGCAACTTTTTAGATAATTTTATGAAATGTGGTACATAGGCTCTAATTGGCACAAGGACCAATCATATTAAAAACGGTGAGAATTGAATTTGGTCCAAAATTAGTTTTTTGCAATCTAAATCATCTAACCAAATTGTATTGGAATCAGTCCATATTTGACCATAGCTCCCATACAAACACTACTCCCGAAAATAGGTTTTAATGCCATGACTTCCTTACAAATGTTGGTTCATATTGACAAAAAATTATTTTTACGATATGTCATGACAAAATTTTGTGCTGTTGGGGTCTAAAATTAACCATAGGCCCCATATAAACCTCCTTTCTAAAATCATTTAAAGGCAAACAAATCTCATGTGTGTAGATGAAGAGATCTAAATAATATGCGCCACAAAGAACTTTTACGTGAATTTTCTTAACCTCAGAACATAATTTTGTGCTCACGAAAATTTGTTTTTAAAAACTGTGGCGTAGGGTATCATGAGGTCGGGCTTGACCGACTGTACTTTCTTACTTGTTTTTGTTTTTGTAAATTTTATGGTTAGCCAAGCAGAAGAATGAGGGATACAGTGTCGATTCTATCATCACACATGTAAACAAATCGAAAACATCCCAAAATGTCTGGCTTTCTTGTTTTTATTTTGGTGCCGCAACCAAAAAAATACACAAATCAATGAAAAATATTAAAATTAAAAAAGTGCTTATAAGCAACAACTTGTTGATTATTCCAAGCATGACGCCCAAATAAATATTGTACACAAAATATTGAAACCAACACTTTATGCCATAAAACGGCCACAACTCGTAGTCGTCAAGTTAAAAAGATCTTAAATAAAAAAAAAAATTAGTAAAACATACAGCAACAAAACTTTTATTCAACAACCCAGTGTCCAACTAGAAAAAAAATAAAGAATAACGCGAATTTGATAAAAAAAAAAATAAACATGCAAAACTAGCCAAAAAAAAAAAAACACTTAATAAATACATAATTATTACCGGTTTATTTTGGCCGGTTTATTGTTTTTTCTAAAATGTTAACAGAGTTAAAATTTTTATGAATGAAAGAATTAATTTGTTTATGCTTTTGGTAGTTGTTTTAACTAAATGAATTTTTTATGATTTTGAAATGTAAAATTTCTTTTTAAATATTATTAACTAAAATAAGTATTAATTAGTTTTATTTAAATCATAAGCAAAAGTACTAATTTTCTTTTAATTTTTTTTTTTCAGAGGCAAATTTGCTGCTGTACGCCGGGCAATACACAAACATTCGGGTACACATTTTGCAGCGAAATTTCTTAAACGTCGCCGTCGAGCTCAGTCGTCGGATAAAGAGATTAAACATGAAATTGCCGTATTAATGTTATGTAATGAAGCTGATAATATTGTTAAATTGAATGCTGTCCACGAATCACGGTCAGACACAGCGCTATTATTGGAATTGTAAGTTGGAATTTTAACATTTAAAGTAATTAATTTAAAAACTGCATTTTACATCCATTAATTATAAGAAAAATATATTGTATTTTGTAATTTATCTCCTTGTTAAAACCCTGGAATTGGTAAAGGGCAACATCGCAAGGGGCTCGGAGAAATTAAAGAGCAACTTGGCCTTGCTGAGCTTTTATGTGAACTCCAGGCTAGTGGATGATTGTAGGAGGGCTCTAGGGAAAATCTTAGGGGAGTATGTGCTTAGGATGTATTGGGTACCAGGTCACTGCAAGCAACATCACCGGCAATGAGATGACTGATAAGTTGGCGAGACTGGGCTCGGATATGGAGGATCCTGATTGTCGGTCAGGTCTTCAATAGGATTCTATTTTGGAAGGATCAGGCAATGGATTCGGAGCGGGACTAATCCATTTGGGGGAACCGAACGGACTGCAGGGTTTGGCATGCGCTGTGGCCGGTGCTAAAGGCGACCGTACACGACATGTTTTTGTCATCTTACATCTCAAATTTCCCACTGCAAAATACATACATGTCGTATGTTACCTTTTTAACTTTGCTTCTGTAAAAGTCAGATGCAAAGTCATCTGACAAAATTTCAATTAGAGCGTACTCTATTTTCTTCTGACAAACCATCTGACATCAGAAACCTATGCCGAGAATAAACCGGCAGCGGCGTCCACTATTGACGGAATCATTAGCCGGCTGAAGTAAATATTTTACAATACCGAGATATGTATGATCATCCCACCATTGAATAGAATTTATGTAAATATATGTATATATAAAAACCGTTTCTTTATAATAGCCTAAATTGGTATCTTTGAATTAAATGAAAAATATGTTTAGATTGCTAAACTATTTTACGGCGCAAATAAAAATTTTCGTGGCGGCATTTTTATTTTGGTTTTTGCAATAACTATGCGAAAAAAAACAGAGACAATGTCAGAAGCAAATTACATGTACGTTTGTGACCGAATATTATAAACCTTCTTTAAAACAGTAATTTTGACAGACATGCACAATTACATGTGACTTGAAAAGTTGACAAGTCAGACTTAAAAAACATGTCGTCTACATGCTCCTTAAGGGTGTCCGATTCGGATTCGCTATTGGGCAGGAGTATGACCTGCGTTAGGACCACGATAGGTATTATCACGGACTACTGTATGATAGGCAGGATAGCGTTGAGAATGGGATCTGACTTGTCGGATAAATGCTGCAGGCTGCAGAACAAAAGGTTGAGATGGCTAGGTAGTTGATTCATAGGGGAATTGGTGGATGTCTCGGGCTGTGCCCTCGAGAATCTGACGGGATTTGCAATGGAAATTACCTGACTGCGTAACAGGAAATTGGGGACTAGGTATATGTATGGTAGTTTTTTGTTTAGTAGGGTTTTTTTTCCTGTTTGGTCTGATTTTTTTCCACTACTTCCTGTATTCTTATGCTTTAACTCTTTATTTCTCCTTTTGTTTTATATTTAGTATTCTATCACTAACTAAGGCGTCACAATGAACCATATTGGTCTCTGGGTGATTATGTGAAGTTGACTTCTCACCAGCCTTTCTACCTAACCAAACCTTACCAAAACCCGCAATCAAAAATTATTTATTATATTCCTATAAATTAAAAAACTTGATAAAAAAATAATAAATTGATTTTTTTTTTAATCTAGAGCGACGGGTGGTGAATTACAAACATTTTTGGATAATGAGGAATGTCTTACAGAGGCGCAGGCCCGCATTTGTATGCGTGAAGTACTTAAAGCATTACAGTTTTTACACAAACGTTCTATAGTACATTTAGATTTAAAACCACAAAACATTTTATTGGCCGGTGAACATATAGAGGGTATGTATTTCAACACCAATCAATATTTTACCAGATAAACTTTAAAAAATTTAACTTATTAATGTTTTCCTCTCCTTAGATGGTTTAAAGTTGTGTGATTTTGGTATTTCCCGTGTGGTGGCCGAGGGTACCAATGTACGTGAAATCGTTGGTACTCCCGACTACGTAGCACCCGAAGTCTTACAATATGAACCCTTGTCATTGTGTACGGATATTTGGTCAGTTGGAGTATTGGCTTATGTATTATTATCGGGTTTCTCACCATTTGGTGGCGAAACCAAACAGGAAACCTTCCTTAATATATCACAATGTGCATTAACATTTCCGGATAAATTATTTGGAGGCGTCTCATCGGCAGCCATTGATTTCATACGCAAAGCATTGCGAATAAAGCCAAGGTAAGTAAAAAGCTTTATTTTATTTTTGGCACATTTAAATGAAAATTTTTTTGTTTTTTTATTCTTCAGTGATCGCATGACTGCTGCAGGATGTCTCGAACACATTTGGCTTAAAGACGAATGTAACATCGATAGACATATTTTTAATGCGATAAAAAGTAAACAACAATTGGAACAAGATGATGATAATGATGATGATGAAGAAAATGATCACAATCAAGATGAAGATGGGGGTGACGATCATGATAACGAAGTAGATGATGTTGAAGATGAAGATCATGAACAGGAACATGAGGAAGATTTGCAAATAAATCGTGATGATGATGATGATGAGGTACAAATTGTTAAAGATAAACCTCAAGGAATTAGTGTAGACAATTCGGAAGAGGAAGCTAATTTCTCTAATAATTTATTTAATAAATCAACACATAATCATTTAACTAAAACAATAAATAGTCACACTAATGGTCACTCAATTGCTTATACAAATGGGCATACCAATGGTTTTGCAAATGCCCATACAAATGGTCTTAGTAATGGCCATACAAACGGCCTTAGTAATAGCCATACAAATGGTTTTGTAAATGGTCATTCTAATGGTCTAATTTCGGTTTTAACCAAGGGCCATTCGGCAACAAGTTATAGCAAGTTGCGCGACGATTTACAACACGACAAATCCATTAGGCTTTTTAGTGTTAAGCCAAACAATGCGACAACTACAAAGACTACCGCTGTACATAGTGTGCCAACTATTAAAGCCATTACCATACCATTATGCAGTGTACAGCCAACATCATCATCATTTCAGCAGCAACAACAAACATCACCTCAAGAACAACAATTGTTACACATACCAGCCAGACGTCATTCTTCAGATTCCAATAAAGAAAATACATTTCTCACCACAAAGAAAATAACAGCCAACAGCACAGCAAACTTAAAGAAAACCTCTTCCTCCTCCTCATCATCATCTGCAGGCACACAATCAGCTACCGCCACTATACACATTACACCCTCAACTACCCTTAATGCTTCCAATATAGTGGCTACCATAACATTACCTTCATCACATGCTGTAAATGTAACAACAAATGATAAGATGTCACTTAGCAATGGCAATCATCATTCTCTCTTCCCAGATGCTCCTACAACGCCTAAAGTAATACGCAAGACACCAACTACAGATGCATCACCCACCTCAGTTAAGGCTTTAGTAAAAAAATTTCAACTTGAAGGCGGCGAACAACCTTTAACACCACCAGAATTTGCCACCAATGGCAGTAAGACGCAACATCATCAGCTGCAGCAGCAGGCACAGCAAACGCACAATCCAAGTCAATTAAAGTTTATCGCAAATGGCAGTAGACCGACACTGTCCCCACCAACTTTAGCACATTCTTCAGCCATTACCATAGCAAATTCAGCTAGAAGAGCTTCTGAGCCCATAACCGCTATACACACAAACAAAAAACTAAGTATGACTTCCTCTTCGGCTCCAGTATCGATACCACCATCAGCTACTCACAATTACAAAACAACATGCGTTTATTGTGTTTCCTGTACAAATTCCTCAACAAATGGATGCAGGCATCCCAATTCCTCAACAAACAACATTAGCACCTCCTTAGCTGCCGGCGCATCACACAACGTGAAAAACCATTGTTCCACTACACCTCTAAGCAGTAATAACACAAAATCTGTAATCAACGGCAGTACCAGCAATTGCAGTCTTGCTTCTTCTTCAAGCTGCAGTAATGGTACATTGGCTGCTGCTTCTACGTCTGCCACAACATCAGCAACAACAGCTTTATTATTTGGTCAGCATTCGCATTCTCAGCATTTGTTAAATTCCCACCAACATCAGCAGCAGCATTCGCACCATTCACACCATCATCCCCATCACCACCATCATCATCATCACCATTTACATCATCATAATGGTGGGGTGAAGAGTGCGACCGCTTCAGCAAATGGTTTAAGTCTAGATCAGGGTATTATTTGTTAGCTAAGGGCCTCTAGGGCGCGAAGGAATGCCAAAAGTTTCTTTCATCGTTTCTTATGTTGTATGTAGTATAGGGTGAAAAATTCAAAAAATAATTTTAATAGTAATTATAATAATAAACGTAGTACGAATAGTTATTTAACAAAAAAGAAAAAGTATTTCAATTACTTTTTATGTTGTGCAGGTGGTGGTGTACCATATGAAGAATTTGTTTAAGAGGGAATTTAAGAGATTGATTTCCAAATAATATTCAAAAACAGTTCTGTTAACTAACAGAACTAACTGACAGTTCTGTTAACTAAAGGCATCATTAAACAATTGTTTGTTTATCACTTGCCAATTAAACAGGAATGAAAAATGTTTAAGTTAACTTTTATGAAAACAAACTTTCAAGTTCACTTAATTAATTTTAGAAGTTTAAAAATTTCTGTAAAACTTTTAAAATTTACAAAATCTCCCTGAAAGCTTTCAAAAATGTTTAAAGGCTTTTAGAATTTTAAAATATTTTATAAAAATTTGAACTTACTAGAAAATATTAAAGTATTTCTACTTAAGCAATAACGTTAGGAATATAAAAAAATAATTCTTAGATACATCTTAGAGCTATAAGAAGCTTTTTAAACTTTTCACTACCTCTTTAATTTCACATTCAACAACAAAAAATACATAATTTTCAAAAACTTTTCTAACTAAATAAAGAAATAGTACATTAGTCTGGGTTCACACTATGAAAAAAAACTTTCTTGTGTGAATCCAGACTTAAATTTATTTCTAACCTTAAAAATTTTGATTGTACATTGAGCAAACTTGTTCATGTTAAAGCTTCGTTCACAATAGGCAGCAACATTTTCACTGATGTTCATAATAGAGCAACAATTTTTTCCGCGACCACAAACATTTTAAATAAAGAAATCGTTTGAAAATTTTTCCCACAACAATATTACGTATTTATTATTATTTGCTGGAAACTTTTATTAAAATTTTCATTCAAAACTTAATAGAATTATTATAAACGTTATAAACAATTTCATACAACTTGTTGCTGAAGTAGAAGTTGACTCAACTTTTTAAAAAAAAAAATTAATTACATTTTTGTTTGAAAAAATTAAAGGAAAATATATGAAATACTTTGGGAAGAAGTAAGATAGAAGAAAAAACGAAATTGTTGTTTTGATTGTGAGCGAAGCTTAATAGTCTGTAAAACTTTCTAACGACTTTTAAAATATGACTGTTTAGGGAAATTTATAGAAAATAAAAATCTTTTTGGGTTAAACGTACAATTTTAGTTTAAATTTAGGTTTATCAGACTCTAATAAACAGTTGTGGCTCTATGTTCCTTCATGGAACCCTCATTCATTCGATTTTTCAATCCTGTTATGTCCAACTTTTATTAAAATTGAAATTCATGAAAATCAAATTCATGTAAAATTAAAAAAGAACTTTTTTTAAACGAAAGTTTTTAAAAATAATTATTTTTTACACTTCATTAAAATTATAAAACTGAAGCACTCATTCGTTTTAAGTTTCATTTCGGTTTTTAGGACAGGGTTAAAAAGTTTTATGTATTTTTTTAAAAAAATGAATTTAGAAAACGAGATTTTTTTAAACAACATTTTTTTATTAATATGAATAAAGGAAAGTAACGTAGTGTTTTGTTTTTAACTTTTTAAAAACGTTTAGATTTTTCCTTGAAGTTTTTTTTATTGTGAATTAAAAATAAGCACAAACTTATTTACTTAAATAACCTTTTGTTAAACCACTTTTAAAACACGGTTCACAAAACACATATTTTTATTTACAGTTCACAGATATTAACTAACGTCTAAATTCAACTTTCTCACATCGCCGTCTAAGCATTTTCTTGAACTAACGTTAAATTTATATTATCTAGATTTATCTAAATCGTGAATAACTTTGTAAATGACAAACAAAAAACCCTTTTGAAGGGCACATTTTTTTCTTAGGTTTTCAAAAATTATGATACAACTTTTATGCAAAAATGAAGAAATTTAAATTTCAAAATACATGTAAATTTACTTATTTAGTGGAAATACGTTTTATAGCCAAAATCAGGATGTCATTTAAAACGTTTTTTCACTACGCAAATGATGGCTTTTAAAACGTTATTCCGCGTTTCGTTCGGCTGATTCTTTGTAATTGCATTTTAATGGCATACAAAAGTCGCTGTTAAAACATGATGTTAAAATTTCGTATTAAACTTTTAGGCCCTAATTATTTAAAACGCAACGCAACGCCAAAGAATTACATTGAAAGCAAAAACAAAGTCATAAATATCTTGTAATTTTGTGGTTATTTTCTGTTGTTATAGGCGGCGTGTAAGAGAGTTTCATATGTTTACGGTTATATGGAAAAAGAAAGGTTTGGCAAAATTTCTCTTTTACAACTCAAAACCAATTTATACAAAAGTTGTATACCTTTTTATCTATATAGCATTATCTACATATTAAATTTCAATTTTACAGACTAATGTTAAACATTCTTACTAGAACCATCTGTAATGTGACGTTAACGCTACACTAATACTTAACTCGTCTACACTAAATGCAAATTAAAATTTAAAAAGTTATTTTCAGTTAAAATTATAAGTTACAGTATAATTTTAACTGAAAATTAACTTTTAACTAAATGTACTGCCTGTTTGTATAACACGAGCGCAAAACTCGTTGGTTTAACTTACATTTAAAACAAAAACAAAATTTCAAAAATTGTTTTTGTTGTAAATGTAAGTTCAACGAAGTATTTTGCGCTCGTGTTCTAAAAACAGGCAGGAAATTTCGTAACAGTTTGAGAATTATTAACATAAATAACTTTAAAGTTTGTTTTAATCTTAAAGCTCCTTAATTACAGCTTAGTTAGAATATTCCTTGGTCTTATGACTTTCCCACAAAATTCCCCTTTTTAAAAAACAAACAAAAATAAATTTGTTTCAAAAGTCTTAAAAAAATCTCTAAAAGATGTTTTTCGTCATATTTTCGAAAAAAATTTATTGTTTGTGTTCCAACAACGAAGATTTAAACAAATGTTAATGAAAAATGCAGGGTGTAAATTTCGCCAATTGATGTCGATCGAAATTACAATACAATAAAATCAATAAGCAAATGTAACTTTTAATAAAGAACTTTAAACATAAAAATCTCATGGAAAATTTTAACCCAAAACTTTAGCTGGTTAACTAAAGTTTTAGAAAAGTTTTTGCGTTCCTTAAAACATTCATAACTGTTACGAAACAAGCGTGAGGTACACCACCATATTGTTAAGATAATTTCAAAAAAGAAAAGTTAAACCTTAAACGATTTAATTTATTTTGTCGTTTTTTCGCAACAAATAATTGTTTTTCTTACTATAATTATTTTTTTTTATTCAATTTGAAATTATTTACATACATATTTTGTAACTTAAAAAAAATACGTCCTTTGTTTGAAACGTCCTTTGGTTATTCCTGCTCCTTAAATGATCTATTCCCTAACAATTTATTTCCAAATCCTATCAACTCTCCTTTAAAGGTCTCTATTTTGTGTGATTCTTAATTATTTTTTAACATTATAACTCTTTTTATTATATTAAATTTAAATCTATATTTGCGATCTTCATTACTTTTTGTGTATGCGTCTGTTAAATTATTAAAATTTCTTTAATTAAGTTTATTTAAAAACAAAATATGGCATATTTTTCAATTTATATTCATAAATAATTCCTTTTTTTGTTTCTTTAATAAAAGATACGATGTATTTTAACTTTATTTGAAAGTTAAGTAAAGTTAATAATAAAAGAAAATTGTTTAGATTATGTTTTCTATGTGAAAAAAAAAGAAAAAAATAAATTTTCTTATTAATGGCATTAAAAAAACACTTCAAATAATTTATTTAGGGTTTATTAGTTAAAAGGTATTTCAAATTAAATGAATTTATTTAAAAGCTTTAAAAAGAAAACAATTTCAACTAAAGAATGTTGCCATACATACCTTATAGAAATGAACCTTTCTATTCGGTATGGCAACACTTACTGCTCAAGTTTCTTTTTAATTTTTTTTAATTGGAAAAAAACATTTTTGTTTGATTGGTTTTTCTTTATATCTTAAAAATTTTCTGTTTAAATATAAAAGAACTTTTAGCTAAATGTTAAACAATAATAATTAAAAAAAAAACTGTTTAAAACTCTAAATTAAAAAAAAAATAAATAATAATAATTATAAACAAATATTAATTAATTTATAATATTATAAAAACAAAAATAGAAATTATAGTTTTTAGTTTTCATTTCTTGTTTTTAAGTTTAAAAGTAATAACTACACTAATTAAATAAATAATTAATTAATAGCTTCAATAATTAATTATTATTATTACTTTGCTGAAAACTGAAGTTTAAAGAGAGAAATGTTATACAAATACAAATGTAAAGAAAAATGAATAAAAAAAGTTTAAAAAATAAACACAAATGTAACAATTTATTTTAGCAAAATTTGAACGAAAAAGTGGTTTAAAAAATGGCACAAAACAAAATTATAACTAATTATATAAAACCAAAAAATTATAAAAACATTGATAAAATACAAAGTTAGAAAAACTTTAACGGCCTAATTTATAAAAAATAAAACCGGTTAATAAAGGGTTAATAAAATGGATTTTCATACAAAATCCGTTTAATAAACCCTTTATTAACATGTTTTATTTTTTATAAATAAGGCTGTAAATATTTGAAAAAATTTAAGCCATTAAATGGCGAGTTACACATTTCAGATTTGAAAAGAATTTTTAATTTTTGCGCCTCTTTTCGTCGACGGGAACGCACAGAGGGTTGAAATTTAATATAAAAAAGAAATAATTAAAAAAAATTAACTTTATCCTTCACAGTCACGTTTGGTATCGGGTCAAAGTACATACAATTTTACATCTCTTAACTGCTTAAATTACACAGTGCAACAAAATTCGGGTCGCCAGCCTCAACACTTGCAACGCAAAATAAAAGTAGACTACTAGTAGAGCAAATCTGCCAAAGGGTTTTGAAAAGTTAGCTCGGGTTCTCGAAATATGGGAAGTTTTTGAGTTTTTTGAAAAGGAGTTTGGTATAAATCAAAAAATAATATACTAAATGTACTTCTGAACTAAAAAATTATTTCAGATGTCTGCAGTAGAATCGTATGGCGATTCTTTTCTTAGAATTTATTAACCCTCTAACTCTCATTTTAAGGGGTCATTTTTGTCCTTTTTCCCAAATCTTACACAAAAGTATATTAAAACGGCACTTTTAAGGGTTAAAATTTTCTACGAATATTTTCTGCATCAAATTTTACTAGGGGTCTTCTAAAACCAAAAGTTCGTGTGATGTATTTAAAACGGATTTTCGAAATTTCGGGCATTGAAATTTTTGAATTTCTTGAAAAGGCGTTTGTACTTCTGAGCTAAAAGATTATTTCAGATGTCTTCAGTAGAATTGTATGGCGATTCTTTTCTTAGAATATATTAACCCTCTAACACTCATTTTAAGGGGTAATTTTTTAAGTTCCACACAAAAATATACTAAAACGTCACTATAGAGGGTTAAAATAATCTACGAGTAATTTTTTAAGTTCCACACAAAAATATCCTAAAACGTCACTATAGAGGGTTAAAATAATCTACGAATATTTTCTGCATCAAATTCCACTAAGGTCTTTCTTCTAAGACCAAAAAATCGTGCAATGTATGTAAAAAGGATTTTCGAAATTCCGGGCTTGAAATTTTTTCGAAAACCCGTTTTACATACATTGCATGGAACTTTTGGTCCTAGAAGACCCCTAGTGAACCATCTACTTCGGTACTTTAAGTACCTAATTAAATCATTTTTGTTTTGATAAATATTTTTAAATGCTTTTTTAAAGTGCTCCCTCCATTAATGGGGTATTTTCGATATATACATTTTGTTTCAAAACTTTCAGGGCAAGATCGCGCAAATTTTATTGACTACGTTTCTAATTCAGATTTCTGCTTAAAAATCAAAAAAAAATTTTGCGGATTTACTTCGTTTTTCTACTAATTTCAATTATTTTGAAAGAACTCGTTTTGAAATCAAACGATTTTTATCACATACCTGAATGTAACATGTATGTGTGTGAAAAAGAGGCGTGTCATAAAAGTGAGTATATTTAAAGATAGACGACCAAAGTTTTAGAAGGGTAAATAATTGGACGTTAGGGATAAGTCGCGCCCAGAATTTGAAGTCGGATTAAAAAGTCACCAAAGGCAAAAACAAAGCCATAGAAGCGCCATGAATAATGATATACATATATGTATGTTGTGATCGGACAACAAATGGCGACGCAGTGTACAAAAAACTAAATGGACGGTATCCAGAGGAGTGGAATAAAATATTTCTGGAATTGAATTTAACTAATCCTTAATCCTAGGGAGTGACTGGTTCAACTTCATTTTTGGAACAGCCCTAATGCTAAACATATGTATTTATGTATATAAATTTTTTTTTTCTTTTTTAAAGAAAAAATATTTTCTATCAAGTTTTTTTCCAAAGTAATTTTTTTACTAAATAATGTTTAGTTATTTCAAAAAAAATATAAATATCGATAATAATGGGCTTCCCTGAATTAATCCTTAGTTTGCCTATAATTCAACCCACTGTGCAATGTATGAAATTTTACTTTCATTCCCGGAAATTTCTTTAAAATATTAATAAAAAAAAGTAGATAATCGGCCTTATTGTGTAAGGCGTTGCCGTAAACGCGTGATTCGTTTTTTGTAATAGACACAAACTGTGTTCTTTAATCTATTACAGGAAATGACTCACGAGTTAACGACAACGCCTAAGATAATAAGGCCAAATATTTACACTATTAAATAAATAATAATCCCCTTATTTATAAAAAATAAAACTGGTTTATTAAGGGTTTATTAATCAAATTTTTATAGATAATCCGTTTCATAATCCTTTTATGAACCAGTTTTATTTTTTCCGTGAATGTGCTTAATCAAAAAAAGCTCAAGGGTATAGGCATTTTTAAACCAACCGTTTCATTAAAAAAAATAGACAAAATAGCACGATATTTTTACATCAGGTAAATATGAATATTCCTCGATTTATGCCAAAAAGTGAAAAAAATTTAAATTCTGAAGTAAATACCCTCTTGTTGATCAAGTCATATTTTATTATTTTAATCCATTTTTAATACTGATCATGATTTTATTTAAAAAAAATTAAGGCTCCCTAACTAATTTCCTTGTAGCCGTTATGATGTCAAAACTATTATTCTAGATAAACATTTGTATACGGGCAACAATTTAGGTGGGGTTTAATCCGACAAAATTATACACCCGACATTTCGTAAGGATCTAGAGCTATCTAGCCTTCGCTGTTAAAGGCAAGCAGCATCTGGTTAATACCAACTAAAGAACGAATTTCTTCCAATGAGCCAATTTATTTCAATTGATTAAAGATTTAATTGAGTCAACTTGCTTCTATATGGCATTTCCCTGTTAAACATCGATCAAGATGTATACAGACTTAGGCCCCTATTAAGATTTACAACTCAACTCAGTTGAGTTGAAATTAAGACAACTGGTTGTGATCAGTTGTAATTTTTGTTATGCTTTTGTTCACCGCAATATAGCAAAGTTGTAAACCATAATACAAAAATTAAGAAATTACAACTCAACTGAGTTGAGTTGTAAACCGTAATAGGGGCCTTATTTTACATGCAGATGTTTAGGTACTATTCATCCCAATTATGAATAAAAATTCCCCGGGAGTTTTCTCCCTTCTCTCATTTTTCCTATGTTAATTCAATTGTAAAAGTAGGAAAAGGGAAAAAACTCCCGGGGAATTTTTATTCATGATTGGGCTGATTAAGTTATTGATTTAAATAGGGGGGCTATTACTTTCTACGCAAAGTAGTTTTAAGCATTTCTCCAATTAATGTACTGTAAGTATCTAGATTCTTCATAGTTTTCGTGAATGCTTAAAAAAGCTGTATCCTCAGCAAAAATTGATGTATGGGTATGCATATACCAAATACAATAGGCCCTAAATTCTTTCTCTGTGAGACTTCAGCATTAATTGATTGGAGTAAACTTAAAAAAACCTCCTTTTTTAAATAAATAACAAAGTATCTAATATAAACATAATCAAGGTTTTAGAAATAATCATTGAATGTCTTACTCACTATAAAAATTTTAAGATTGTTTTATAAAAAACTGTAAATTCCATAACGCACAAAAAATATGATAATAAACAATATAAAAAATATACTTTTAAATTAGACAATGAAATGATAATAAAGTTATACAAAATTATTACAAAAAAAATTTAAAATTTAACTTAAAGAGCTTATATTAATTAAAACAGCAAAAAAAATCTAACAAACAATAATTATGTAGTTAGATACAATCAAACTTTATAAAATCAATATTTATTAATATCAAATTTCTGTAATTACAGCATACTTTTAGGGCTTCACTAAATATGACAGCATTTAAAAGACTGTAATCATTGGAAAATAAAATTTTTAATTTAGCAGTTGAGAAATCAATTAAAATAAAATATTTATAGCTTTAAGGACAAAGAGAAAAATTTAATTCCATCAAAAAAAGAGGAACACAAATAATTAAACAAATGAACTAATGTAAATGTTATTGTGTGTTTATTATAATAAAAATAAAAGAAACATCGCTCAAACATATCAATTGATTTTAAAGCAAAGAAGAAAAAAAATAAAATATCTTAAAAAGGAATATGAATTGTTGATGTTTTAAAAACAAATTTAAAGAAAGCATATAAATCTTGTATATACAAATATATCATTTTAGTAACACAGAGCAAAAGTGAAAATATACTTTGAAAGCAACCAAGTGTAGGTCGTAGACCTTAGAATATAGAATCTACCCATTAATTTTTAGCGTTAACACTAAATTAAAACATGAATGAGTTAAGCTTATCAGGCGTGTTCTAGAAGTCGAAATGAAGGGGATTTAAAATCAAAAAATTTTGAAAACGACTCTGTAATTAAAGTTAATTATATACATCATTCATTGAGTAATAGTTATTTCCACAGGAAAAACTCTTAAAACTAGGTGGCTAATATTCTAGCAGTCGTGATCGTATTTTTTTCATTTGAAAGCAATTTTATTTCTAATTTTTTAGACGATACTGAACGAATTATAATTATTTTTTCAGTGTTGTGAACTTTAATAAATGCTTTACAATACTGAAAAAATAATTCAGATTTGTTCAGTATCGAGAATTAAAATAAAATTGCTTTCGAATCGAAAAAGTATTTGATCACGACTACCAGAAACTGCCTTTTTGGTGTGCTATGATTAAATAATTGATGGTACTTAATTAATTAAAATCCTGAATTTTTTTAAATCCCGAACTTCAGAGTTCTGAATCTCAAAATCCCGAACTTTATAATCCCGAATTTTTAAATCCTTTATTTAAAAACCCCGATATCAAATCCCGAAAATAGAAGCTTTGGTTAGCGAACACGGTATTTGTTATATCATAGAGTAGAAAAAAAATTTTAGTTGGCGAAGTCGATATTTGTTATTCCATAGAGGAGAAATTTCTTACGACCAAACCGAACGCCGTCTATGCTGAGAAGCTTTACAGCCAATCCCACGATGTCACACGTTAACGTTCGCATAGAAAATAACATTTAAAACAAAAACAAATTTTAGAAATTGTTTTTGTTTTAAATGTAATGTTCTATGCGAACGTTAACTTGTGACATCGTGGGATTGATTGTTAGTTAGCGAAGCCAGTGCTTGTTATACAAGGAATTTCTTCTTATTGGTATAACAAACACCGAATTCGCTTACAAAAGCTTCTAAATTCTGTAAAACATTTACATAAGTAGACAGATGTGTAGTTTTTACAACACGAGCGCCTTACTCGTCCGTTCAATTTACATTTAAAACAAAAACAAAATTTCGAAATTTGTTTTTGTTTTAAATGTTAGTTGAACGGACGGGTAACGCGCTCGTGTTCTATAAACCACACAAGAGGAAGTTAATGAAAGCAATGTAAACTCTAGACAGACTACAGATTTCCTAAAATGCTGATAGCAGGTTAAATAAGTACTCAATTGTTGAAAGAAGCGTATAGAGCCCAATTATGAATACAAAATTCCAGGAAGTATTTTCCTTTCCCATTTTTACAATTAAATTGAAATAGGAAAAATGGGAGAAGGTTCTCCCTAAAAAATAACTGTAATTTTAACATTCTTTTGTACAATAAATTTATAACACTAGAAAAGTCCTACCAAATTCTTAAAAATAAAATAGAAATCTGCCCTAGAAGGCGCTTTTTATATACATATAAATCGATAATAGGTCTATTACCTACACTCTATTAGCTTTTAAGTGCATGAAATTTGTTTTGTTACACAGTGTATTTAATCTCATATATGTGTCAATTTATCAAAGTAAATTAAAGTGTTCATGGGCAATAATTTACCTATTATACATTAATATCTAAATGTCGGTTTCTTTTTCTTTTAACACTTCCCTCCTTCAAGTTAAAGAAAAATGTTCAATGTGTTTCTTTTTTTTATAAAAATCTATTTTTCAAAACATTGTACATTTACATAAATAAATGATTGATTGGATATGATATTAAACTTTTAAAAAATATATATACACAAAATCTCTAAAAAAATAACCAAACAGGGTTTAAAAAAATATTATAAGCAAAAATTAAATAGAAACTTACCTCCTGGTCCACGACGTCGACCGCTATCTTTCGTGATAACGTAATATACATATGTATAGTGTAATCAAATTTGCGCCACGCTAAGAACCACAATATACCACAAATATAAAAATTAGTTACTGACAGGCATTTTGTTTAAATATTAAAGGACATTATTTCTTTAAACACAAACACTAAATCTTTTTTTTAAATTTTATTTTTTTTATTAACAAAACCAACACTAAATATTTTTTTATAGGTATTTAAATTTTTATTTAAACAACACCACTGAATATTTTCACAAACTTCTCAACTGCTTTCTTTGTTTTTTGTTAACTACTTTGTCTGTAGCACAGAGTTGTATTTTTATGGATTAATGTACACGTTTTGCCGATTTTTTTCAAACTAGCGTTTTATTTGTGGAATTGCTGATGTGGCCATATAGTTATGCTATGTTCATACGACGATATAAACCACTCGTTTGGCGCTCTGAAACTAGATTGCCAAACATGCTGTTCATACGATTCATTCTTGTTTCATTTTGAGATTTTTTTTTTGTGTTAGTTAATAGATAAAAAAGTAATTTAAAGTTAAAAATATATTATTTAATACTTTTATTTTTATTAATATTTTATAATTATCACTTTATTTTATTTAACATCAATTTTTATTTTGTTTTGATTTTTTTTTTGAGAGCTAGTTCAGATAAACTAACGATAATTGCTATCAAAATTGGAGATGATGGTACATTTTTTCTGTTTCGCAGCATGTTTCAAAATGAAACGACCTGTTTCGCTCTCAAAATTTGTATGGCAAAACATGTTGTTTCAATCATGTTTGGGGCGCGAAACAGGAATGGGAGAGCGAAACACGAATATTGCAGTCCAAGGCGAATTCATACAAGGTGGTCTTATTTTGGAAACGGATTCAACACTGTAAACTATTTTAACGTTGTGTCAAAATAATACAACACTGTAGTAAACAAATTAGCTGTGCACTAACATACAAACATGTAAATATAAATGTCAACAAAAGTAACAGCATATCATTTTGACACAAGGTTAGTTTTCACCTGTTGCTTATGTAGCAAACCAAGACCACCTTGTATGAATTCGCCTTGTTGCAGTCCGTGTGAACATGGTTTTAATAAATAAATGGATTACGTTAGTGTCGGTTCACACACGTCAAGTCTTTTCTTTTCCCCTCTCTCCGAAAACTCAAGGCTTGACGAGACAAACTTTACGTGTGTGAATCGGCACTTAGAAACTTAGGCCCAAATTTATAAGACACAACGCAACGCCAAAGAATAACATTGAAAGCAAGAACAAAGTCATAAATATTTTGTAATGTTGATGTTACTTTTTACAGAAATTCATGTAACGTTTTAAAATTTTCAATGCCACAAGTTATGAGGCGTTTGAAATTTTTTCTGTAGAAAGCAACAACAAAATTACAAAATATTTATGACTTTGATTTTGCTTTCAATGTAATTCTTTGGCGTTGCGTTTTACATAATTAGGGACTTAATACCTGTTGACAAAAAAGTGGATGTTTAGTGGGGCGCTTTTTAAAATGATAATGAGCGACTTGTTGCCGCTCGCTTTAGCTGTCGATTGACATCGTGGGCAAGGCAGTTAAAGTAAATTACATAAATGTTATTGCGTGATGTTTAAAACATATTAAAAATTTATTAAATAAAAATATTGAATGTTAAATAAAATGTTAATGGTAATTTAAAGAAAATAAAGAAAACATAATTAAAATAAAAATTGTCTGGCTTTATATTGAAATACGACTTTAAATATACATACTTATAAATTTTAACTTTATGAAAAAAAACCTAAAAATCACCTTAGGTTTTTTTATTTGTTAAATAAATTTATAACATTTGTTTATCGCTTTTTGACTGCATAGTCGGCAAACGCTTTGAAAACGTACCTAATAAAAATAATGAAGCTCTACCTTAACGTATGTAGAAGGTTTGCAAGGGAGAAATGAAATCACAAACCTGCATCGTAGTGAGAGAATGGCGTGGTCCTTAAACTCGTTTTGTAAAATGTGTTGAGAATTCGTTTACTTAGAAGGGACATACACGACTACAATAAAGCGTTGTTGCCAGTGGTTTGGTCATGTTTTGGCAGTTTGTGTGATTGTACGCTTTGATGTAGCGATGTCAAGCACTGTTTGAAGTTATGCTGATGGTACCAGTTTATGGTATTGTGTATGGTGCAATAAGCTTGGTTAGGAAAAGTTGTCAAAGATGTTCAAATATATAAAAAATTAGTATACATAATCACTGCAAGCAACCTGAGTTGTCACAAATGTTACGTTGACTTTATATAATCTACTTTGTACTACTTTTGAAATTATCGAGATCGAAAGAAACCTATTGGTAGTTCTCTTAAAAAAAGAACTAAGTATAGTGCAAACGGGTGTTTTTCAGCATATCCAATGGGGTGAACGATTTTCTAAGTCCAATGGTTTTCTTTCATTCCGTCTTGACAAATTAAAACCAAAGATCCCATTGACGGACATCTCTCCGTCTGTGAACAAAATTGCGTCGACGGTCGAAGTCCGCCTGCAAGAGCTTTCAATGTATTCCCAACTGAATTTGATAAATTAAGCCTTAAAGACTTTATTTTGCGTCAACGGTCGAAGTCCGCCTGCAAGAGCTTTCAATGTACACCGAACTGAATTTGATAAATTAAGCCTTACAGACTTTATTTTGTCAAGATTTTCATAATGAATATGGTTAGGGTTAGGTTAGGTTAAGAAGGGTTATGTGCCCAAGGGCACACTGCCACTCGGAGACCGGTACAGTCCATTGTGAAAAGAAAAAAAGTAGAAAAGAGAAAAGTAAAGAAAAGAAGTATGAGGTGGATAAAATCCAGAAAATTAGAAAGTAAGTAGGCAATATGAAGAACAATTTCCCTCTCTACAGTCCCCTCAACAGAAACAACCGCACTATTTCCCTGACAAACCCCAGCAGATCAGCCGGATTACATCCAGCGACGCACCCCATAATGAATATACTGCCTACCCTTGTAAAATTTATTTTGTTTAACGTTTTAAAATTTATTAGTTTCACAATTCCTATTTTTCTGTTGTTTTCCTATATTAAAATTTTCAATAACACATTTGGGTTGTTCACGGAAGGCGGATTATCAGGTTATATAGTTATATTAACAGCAACAAAATATGTATACATATATAAATATATAAAACAATTTTAATAAATGAATTTTTTTTAATGTTAATATAAATAAATCACCTTATAACTAGAGTTTTTTTTTCCGGACTTTTTCGATTCCCGGGAAAGCGGGAAATTTTTTCAAATTTCCCGGGATCCCGGGATCCCGCTCCATATAAATAATACAAAGTAAATTTTGTTATTAATTAATGAAAAAAACTTTTATAAAAAAACGTAAGGGAACTCACGCCTTTATTCCCTATTATTATGCTTTTATTCGTTATTATTATGCTCTGGATACAAGATAAAAAGATAACATAACAATTTAATTCATAAAACAATAATAAAAACAAAATAAAAATTGAGGTACTCAAGATATAAGATCAAAAAGTTAATTCATAAAATAGATAAAACATTTTAAAGAAATATATAACATTTTTAACGGCTTAGGAAATAACTTTCTGACACACTCAAAGCGCTTAGTAAGTCTTCAAAAAGTATATTCCTGATTTTATTTACTAATTATCATGTTTCCGAAAAATTTCGTTCATTTTTTACCGAGGTTGGACAAATAGTTAAAAGTGCACCGTTGTAGCATGCTTCGGATTCACAATCAGAAGCAATTTTTTCTTTTTTATAAACAACGTCTATATCAGTCAAATGTATGTCAAGGTTGATGCAAAAATAGCATCAACCAGACTGCTTCTTACAAACCTTTTCATTTCAATAGGTCCATTTGTAATCTTTAGGACAATGTGTTTTTCAAGTTGTATGTTGTAGTATCTTACACGAGTTTCCAAAATGTTATTTTATTTCGGTTTCCCCGCACTTCACGGGTAATTTGTGTTTATCACCTAATTAACATATCGCTCCTTCATTGCATCATAGTCATATCTCAAAATTTTAAGTAACTTTAGCAAAGTTTTCCTTCATACCTTCTCGTATTATATCTCAAACTGAACCGAAGTTATAACAAAATATATCTTTAAATCGGTACATTTTGAAAACTTTAATCGCATTTTGCCAAGATCGTTTGTTTTTGTAGATATGACTATGTTGCAATAAAGGAGCGATATGTTTAAGTATCTCCTATTTTTAAGACTTGTTCATGGACAATGAAACTTTACTGCCTGCATCTTATTTTGAATTAATGTACTTTATTTACTCTTCACTTCACTAAATGTAGTAATTATCTACTGTTGCACTGCCCATTCTGCTTTTAGTAGATTTATTGCATCAGGAGACATTGATTTAAATACATGTACTCACTTCTTGTAATTGATCTAATCCACAACCCATCCACAGATGCTAATTTTTAGAGATTAGAAAACTAAATTTCAAAATATAAATAGCTATTATGAGGCATTTTTTATTTCCCGGGATCCCGCAAGAAAAATCCCGGGAATACGGGAAATAAAATAATAATAATAAAATAATTGATCCCGGGAATTCCCGGGAAAAAACCCTACTTATAACCAGCCTTCCGAGAACAACTCAATTATATTTCTAAGAAAAATATACATATAAGAAATAATGAACTTCTCGATTTAAAATCGTATAAATAGAGGACCCTGCTTTCCATACATTGAGTCCTAAAAGTTAAACTAAATATTGTTTAAAAATTAGCATTACATATTATTCCATTATTTTAGTTTAATTTAGTTAGTTCATAATTAAATGTATCCATAATTTTATTCATAAATTATTCTGTAAGAAAAAAATTAAATTAAAAAAAAAATAAACTTTAAAAGAGTGTTCAATGTTTGAAGCCGGTGTTTAAAAAGTTTCAATTATATGTAAAATTAATTAGAGGTGAGTATATAAAAAAAAAACCTTTTAGAATAAGCGAGGCGCCCTGTATTCAATTTAAGGAACATCCTAAAGTGGGCAGTAAAATAAACATTAAATGGGCAGCCAACAAACGTTTTATATGAGTTTTTTTGGGTTTTTTTTTTAATAGAACACTTACTTTTTCTTTAAGGTTATTTCTTAATTTTTTAATTAAAACGTTAAGATTTAAACTTTTTTCAGAAATTGTTTTATTGGAATTTGTGGTTTTCTTTATTTTGAGAATTTTTTTATAATATTATTTTTTTTTTTAATATAATTATAATAATTTCATATTTTTGTTGTTGTTTAATACGATTTAAGTCACAAGCAATTATTTTTATAAATTAATAGGTAGAATAAATATTTGTATTACAAATGAAAGCTTAATGCGGTATATTTAAATTGATTTTTTTTTGCAAAAAAAAAAAACAGTAGAATTATTTCTATATCGACGTGGATACGATTTTACGTTTTAATTTGAAAACGCATCTACGTCGTTCGCTACTACGTTCATACGGTAAAATTGTGTTGCTACGCCCAGCGGGAAAAAGAAGGAGTAGGAAGGCCTTCTAGAAGGCCTTCTTTTGGATGTACAAGGCCTTCTTGCTCCATTCCATACTCATATCTTTTTTACACACGTTGTCATTGCGGAGAAGGCCTTCCGCTCTCGCTTCTTCAGCAGGTACATAAGAAGGGTAACGGAACCAAAAAAAATTGATTTTGCTTTTGCTTGTGCAAAAAAACAATACAAAAAATGTTACTCCCTTCTCATAGAAGCGAGTGTGGAAGGTGTATCTTATCTTTTATACGAAAGAGCCGAGGCCTTCTATGAGGCCTCCTTTAGCAGTTAGATAAGAATAGTAATTGAATCAAAAAATCTTTTAAGCAGGCCTTTAAAAAGGCCTGAAGTAAGAAGGTCTTCTGAGTTTTCCCGCTGGGCGGTTAAACTTAATCAATTTTTATATTAAGACCTTAAATAATTACTGAAGAACATAATTTCCTTTCATTTATGGCGAATCTTTCATCTGTTTTAAAATGTAGGTTCATTTTTGGTTAAAGTTTCAACATGTTTCTATATCAAAATCATAAATATCTAAATTAGTATTTATAAATACTTATAATGAATTCAGATATGAGAACAGTTGCCTACTTTCCTCTCACTCTACTTTTATCATACTTTTTTCTATTCGAAAATATTTTAAGAAATACTATTGCGGAAATGCAAATACAAACATATGGTAGACAACATAAATTGTGTGGAAAACCGAAACGAAGTTTAAAAAGAAAAATTATGTCAACGTAAAGAAATAAACAACGTATAACACTTTTACTGATCTATTTTTATTCACAAAATATATTTAAAAAAAAAAACCAAAAAAAAAAAACAAGACGGCAGACATTAAGATAGAAAACACACGAATGAGAACATTATTTATGTTTACATTTTGATTTATTTATTAAAAGATAAAACATACTGAATGTATTACCCATCCAGCCACCAGTTATTTAGTTGAGTGGACCACGTGTAGTACAAAAGTTTAATTTCAAATTTTGCTCCGTATGCAAATTTAATTAAAAGGCGTAATTTAAACAATTTCAAATTATAATTAATATGTTCAGGAAATATATCTAAAATTAAAGTGATTTATTCAAATCGACAGAGAAAAAAAAATCCAAAGTGAAAAATATGGTTAAGCATAAATAAAATTTCTTGGTTTTACTTGATTGAGAGAGTGATAAATCTAAAAACTGAACAACAAACAAATAAACTTAATTTAATTCAAAAAATTATTTGGTTGCGAAATACATACTTTAAAAAAGTTTTTATTAAAATTTGTTAAATATATACAATTATAAATTTTAAAACATAAACCCCTGTCACAGAAATCAATTCCAATCGAAAGTGGATGTAATTTTATTTAAAGTAAATTTTAAAATATTAGGCCTGTTCAAGGCACATTCACACAGGTGACCGCATCATGGAGAGAGTTACGCTGGTAGTCTCTTTTTTTTTGTATATAGTTTATGTGTATGTATGTTATCTAAATGTTAATACCCAACAAACACGGTGGTTTGTTTCAAATGTTTTGAAATCAAACCTTTTCTTAAACGACAAACATTTGCAAATGATGTGAAAATCATTCAATCTCAACAAAAAGGGCAAAATATTTTCAAATGGAGAAATGAATTTATTTTCAACTTGCTTTCGAACGTTTTCTCAAATCTTTTTAAATGTGGATTGTAATATAATGTAGAACATAAATTAAAAATATTTTTTTTTATTTAATCCATGATTTATAAAAGTATCTAAACTGTTAGCTTAATATTTGGCACCATAGCTGCTTCTAAAATATGAAATAGCGTTCCTTTCGTCCTCAAATTCTTGGAAAGACTTGGCTCCTTTTTATTTTGAGGACTGTCAGGGATCGTATAAAATACTTTTAAGTTCTTCACTTTCCCGTTTTATTTTTATTCGCATTCTTACATGTTGTAATTAATTTTTTACTCACAAATAATTTATATTTTTTCACTAAACTTTCCCGTTTTATTTTTATTCGCATTCTTACTTGTTGTAATATTTTTTACTCACAAATAATTTATATTTTTTCACTAAACTTAATATCTAATTTTACTTTAACGGACATTTAGTAATGTTAATATTTATTTTTCGCTTTAGTGTTGCCAAGTTTATTTTTGATTTGAGAATAACATTTGATAACAAAAATATACTTTAATAATATCATATTATACATAATTATCATCATATAGATACATATATACTAAAGACCTTATTCATAAACATTTATTTAAGGTTTATAAAAGGTTTGTTGAACGATTTCTCTATAAAAATTTGTTTAATAAACCTTTTATAGTACTGAAATATTTTTTATGAATGTGGGGGTAAGAATATTTCTTCCACAAAAAAGTCAAACAAAAAACAAACAAACAATTTGAAATCAAACTGATAAAACTTTGTAAGTCACATTTGTATACTCAAATCATTATTATGGTATGATAAAGTAATTTCATATCAAAGGTTTGACTTCGTGTTTGTTGGGTAAAGGTATTCAGGGCAAAAGTTGAACTCTTGCGATTTTGCTTTTTCGCAAATGGGCAACTTTTGAAGTAAAAACCTTCAATGTACATATTTGCGATTTACTACTCATATACAACTGCATACAAAAAGGGACAGCCATTTTAACTTTTCTTCTGATGCGGCCACCTGTATGAATTCACCTTGGACAGGCGTAATATTTTTAAAAAATTGCCTAAAATTAATAACAAAAATTAAATTGGAAATATAAAATACGAAGTTTAAAAACAAAAAAGGGAAGATTTAAAAAAAACATTGAACATAAGTTTTGCAAATAGTTGCAGACCCGATTGAAAAACACGAAATTATAATTGGAATACTAATTTTCATATTTTTTAAATTTTTAATTCTAGCGAATTTTCTACATTTTTTTTAATAACTCATGAAATTTTTATTTCAAAGTAATTTTTGGGAATATAACATCATTTTTAATTAATAAGATTTTGTTCATTGTGCTTAATTAAGCACAACTCATGAAAGTTATAAAGTTTTGCTTAATAAATGTTTTGTTTAATACTCTAATGTAACATTAAATTTTGTAGTCACACTATCATACATAAACATGCTTTTGTTAAAATGCAACCCTGATCAAATGAAAAGTATTATTGTTTTGAAAAATTTTTAAAAAACGAAGAAGTCGTATGGAATGTAAAATTTTTTTTCGTAATACTTGTCATTTTCGTGACACATGGTATTCACACTATCACACTTTTACATATTACTTGAGTTTTTGGCATGTATTAATACAAAGTATAAAAGTGTTAACTAGACTTAAATAATACATGAATACACAACCGGGATTTTTGAACTAGAATAAAAATACAATTGAATTAGAACAAAAACAAAACTGGACTTTAGCTGAAATATAACTTAACCAGCAATAAACTAGATCTAAAGAATGACCTAACTAGAACTGCGCTATTAATAAACTAAAAATTAAATTACTAATAAACTAGAATTGAACTTAAACCAGCTTGAACATGTTAAACTTAAGCTAGTTTAAACCAAACTAGACCTTAACTTCAAAAAATACAACCAAAATAAATCTTTTGTAACAAAGCCTGGAAAAAATTCTCATAATTAATATTTTCTATAAATACAGATGTAGAAAATGTAGGTGAAATAAATAAAGTCTTTTATAAAATTCTACTTCAAAACTTCAAAATGTTAGATTTGAAAAGTCTATTTACAATTTTTGTAATTTATGTGATCATAATTAATAGGATCTACGCCAGGCCTATTAATGAGATAACTGAAACAAGAGCTACACCAGAAACTCAAATACCAGCAAGTAAGAGATGTTTAACTTTATCCATAAAAAAGATTACGAATTAACGTAAATTTCAAAAATTAAATTTTTACTAGCATTCTCCGACTCTAGTGAATCCTTGAAACCAAGTGAAGTTCAAAAAGCAGTATGTACAGTAACATCTGGCGATGTTCGTGCTAGTGCTGAGGCCTTTACCACCCGAGAACTAAAAGGAGTATGTGGTTCAACAGAAATGTTAAAGTCGTTTGACAAGTTGGAATATAAATTAAGTCAAGAACTGTTAAATATCAGAAAACTGGTCACCGACTTACACCGGAAATTTGTGTTAAAGGATAGTGTAGAACCACTTCCTAACGAAAGCTCGGTAGAACCTATTTTTTCAGCGGTCAACAGTAATATTGTTACACCTCCAGCCACCTTTAAGTTTCAGCCAATTCCAATTGAAAATAAACAACAAACATCTAATGAAATAAGTAAAAGTTATTACATGACACCAAAATTAAAGTCCTTACCGTCTAAAGCAAACTCGGCTCTTGCAACAACTGCACGAGAGCAAGAAGTTTCAAAATACAATAATACTCTTATAACAAACAAAGATGTTAAAGTCTATACGTATTACTGGAAAATGGAAAATTTTACACAGAATATAAAAGATGGTAAAAGTTTGAGTATGAAAAGTCCAGTATTTTCTATAAGAGGTAAACTGTTTTATAAATTGAAACTTTCAAATTTAAATCTATATTACTTTAATTTAGGAAAAGCCTTTAAAATCACGGCCAATTTTCAGCACTTAAATCGTGATTATCTTTATCTACAATTAGAGGACTTTTCCTCTTCGCCTCAGTTGAGTTTGGGTAACAGTATTATTTTGGATACTGGTGGTCTTTTTAAGGAAATTAATAGTGATAATTTTAAATATAAAATGTCAATATTGGATCAGGTATTTCTGTTCAGATGAACGAACATTCGGTTGATAATTGTTAATAATAAATCATTTTTTATTATTTATTTCAGAATAAAAAACGTTCTTCAGATTTGGTTTCGCAAGAATTTGATAATTATGATACAGGATTTTCGATACCAAATAGTGCTTTAATCGATAGTCCATTTATAAAAGATGACTCTTTGTTAATACAAATATTTTTGTATTTATAATAAAGAATTGTATATTTTCTACAGAGGAAGTCTACAGATCGGGTTTGTTTCCACTAACGCATAGTTTAAATCTACACTTTCTAAAACAAGAACGAAAACATATTTACTATAAATAATACTAATGGCAACTTTACGACAACACTATTACAATAAATAATTTTGCATGAATTAATTGACACTAACAATATTGATTAATTAAAATAAAATACATCGTATTAAGCTTTCATATTTTATATGTTCTTAAAGTTTCTTTTGTATAAATAAAATTTAAAGTCGTAATTAAATCGTTAAATATTTTTTTTCCTTTCCTGTTAGGAATGCATATGAGTTCAAAATATATTTATGAATTTGTATACGTAAAGTTTTGTAAATAATATCAAGTTAATTCTATTTTTTTTAATGAAATAATTTGTTTAATTTAGTTTAAATTTATTAAATGATCAGGTAACAAATTTAAAAATTACAAATACATTTTACGTAAATATTGAGGCAATTTTGTTTAATTTATATTTTTTTCTTCTTCTTTTTTTCGAACACTTTATGAAGGTGTAATCAATTTATGGTTTAAAAAAAAGGTTCAAATAAATATTGATAATTTAATATAAATATTAAATTGAATTAAAAATATACTTTATTTTTATGTTTATAATATATTATTGCGCAAGCTTACATCACATTCTTAATTATTTAAGGTTTATTTTTCTTTTCTTTAAGAAAAATATTTAGAAGGAAATTTTTTTTTTTTAATTTTGTTAAATCCAATAATGTAAGTTATTATTTAAGCTACGGTCACACTTATTAAATAGTTGACGTAATAAGCATAACCACTAACATGGTCTTAATATCACAAAATAAACGAAGTATACTACTAGACATAGAAAAATTTTTTTTTGTAATGTGTGGTATTATAATCTAAAAAATATTAAAATTGAACGAAATTTTTATTTAATTTGGTTGTTGGTTTTTCGTCGAATATTTGACAAGTATGACTGTAGCTTAAGTGTTTTGTTTTTTCATTAAAGAGTTTTTATGCAATTGCGTCTAAAATATTAAAATTAAAAGTGAACTTCTGTACGTACAGTTCTGCTAAATTCATACACATAGTAAATTTAAAGGTAAGCTTTACTAGAAGTAATTTTTAAAAGTATAGGTTTGCTATTTTAAGCCTTGTACATTTAGTAGGTTTGGTAAATCTTGATTTAAAACGAACAACAATAACAAAATTCATACATTTTAAATTGGTAAATCTTGATTTAAAACGAACAACAACAACAAAATGTAGACATTTTAAATTTACTATGCATTTTGTTATTGTCGTGATTTAAATAAAGATTTACCAAACCTACAAGATCCACAATAACAAACCATGAATTTCGCTAATTTACTTAAGAAGAACAAAACTAGTACTAAACTTGCACGGAATTAAAACAGAACTGCGCTAGAAGTAAAGAAGAACAATAGTATATTTTGTTTGTTTAATTATAAAAGTTTCTAATAGATCCACATATTTGTTGTATTGTTATAATACAGAGTATTTGTTAAAGTAGAGTGTAATTGCGCCCTATGCTCCAGTGGGAGTTAGACGAACATATATACATATATATATGTATATACAGTGCCGGTCAAAAAATAGCACCAATAGCCTATTCTATGTTCATTCTAGTTAAAACAAATATATTGTGCTAACTATTTTAAATTAAGTATGTAATACTGTTGTAATATGTATATTCTCTCTGAGCGTCTTTATTTTTTCCAAAAAATGTTACCGGTTCTTTTCCAATGATCGGAATTATAAAAAAACTCCACATCAGTGCAGTCATTAAAATAGCACCGATTAACAAAAATTCTTTAAAAAATATTAATAGTGATTTAATAGTTGAAATAAAAAGATCAAATAATAAAGGTAAAAAAAATAAAATAATTCATCGCATATTACATTATTGATTTTCATAGAAATGGGACGTGGAAAGCATCGTACACCTGCAAAACGTGCATTAAAAAAAATGGTTTCTGAGCATGAATCATATTCTGAAATAAGAAACTTGATTGGGTGCTCCAATTAAATGATGCAATAAAATTTACTCAAAAGTCGGAAACACGTGGTCGCAAGAAAGTTTTGCCACCATAAATGGTTAAGCGTTTGGTCAGTCAATGCAAGAAGATCCCGTTTATGCCAGCTATAGAGCTAAAAAAGGAGCTAAGTGTGACTGCAAGCGTTGAAACTATTCGACGGGGGTTGCGAGACAACAACGTGAATGCCTGTAGTCCCCGAAAAGTGCACCTGCTCTCACGTAAGCATGTTGCAAAACGTTTGGAGTTTGCTAGAACTTATTTGGAATGACCAACTGAAACGTGGAGCAATGTTATTTGGACAGATTAATCCAAGGTTGTTTTATTTGGAGGATAGCGTTCTTACGTCAGTAAACCCGCTAACGCTGAATTCAATCCAAAATTCACAACGAAAACCGTAAAACATGATGGTTCAAGCATTATGGTATGGGGGTGCTTTTCCTACTATGGAGTAGGACCCATATATTGAATCAGAACAATCATAGATAAGAAACTATACGTTAATATCCTTCAGGAAGTAATGCTACCATATGTTTCTAAGGAAATTCCGCTACGTTTGGGTGTTTCAGCAAGACAATGACCCGAAGCATACCAGAAAACTTGCCAAAAATTGGTTTCAGAACAATAAAATAAACGTTATGGAAGGCCAGCTCAGTCCCCAGATCTAAATCCAATCGAGAACTTATGGACAGATATAAAGAAGGGAGTATCCCTTAGGGTGGCAGTTCAGCAAATCTGGAACAGAATTTCAAAGGAGAGGTGCCAAAATCTAGTGAAATCGATGCAAAAACGTTGTGCAGAGGTTTTTATCAATAATGGGCACGCAACAAAATATTAATTTCAATATGAGAAGACATCATAAAAAACAGAATTCAAAATTTTTAATTTCTTTTTAGTTTAAGTATTAATTTTCAATAGAATAATAGCTGCAGTGCTATTTTTTTGACTGAATGTTTTTTAAGTTGTTTTAAAAAAGTTAAAAATTGTATATCAAATAAAAAACCAAATCAATTGCTTTTTATTAAATATTGTTTGACAGTCCTGTAAGTATCTTATGACAAGTATTCAATGAAATCAGTTTGGCCTATTTACAAATATCTAACGAAGAACTTTTTTCTATATCCTGGTGCTATTTTTTTGACCGCAGCTGTATATAGAGTGTAATTGGATCTAATGTCTTTGTTTGTATTAAAAATCAATTATAAAAACTCTTGTAATTTGTAAAATGAAATTTTACTCTTATTAATGTATTTGATAAGTATGTTTTCTAAATTTTTTCCCGTGTATTTTAGTTTTATTTTGATGATTTCAAGTTATATATTTAGGTAATTATTTGATTCCTTAATACATACTTATGTTTGTATAATTGTGTATCTTTTATTTTATGACGTTAGTTAAGTTTATTGGAATTGCAATAATTGATCTTGTTTATTTATTTGATTTATAAGTTTATTATTAAAGTTTTAAGTCAGACTTTAGGAAGAAAATAAAAATCTTTATAAAAAAATTAAATTAAAAATAAATGTTGCTTAAGTTTTTCGTAAAAAAAAAAATAAATCAAGTCTTTCATAAAGATTGTTAGAGTGAAATTATATTTAAAACATACAGGCGTGTCACAAATTCCTATCAAAATGGTTTTGAATTCAAATTCGTAATTCCGATCGATTTTGTTTTAGGTTCTTATATCAAACGATTGTGTTCATTTTAAAAAAATTATAAAATGTCTGCTTTTCAAATAAAGTATGGTAGTGTTGTGTATGACAAAACAAAAAAATATGGTTACGGCCCCGTCTATACCAGAAATAAATATTGCAGTAAATGCCAAAATTATGTTATCTTTTATGTAGACAGCACTTTTTTGTACATATTTATTGCCGGCAATTTATGTTGCAATAGTTGTTAGTCAATTTTCGTTGACAATTATAGCTAACATAAAACGTCATACTTGGTTGTCAATTGAAATTAACAAGCAAAAAAAAACTAAATAAAAGCAAATTGTTTGGGAAACAAATAAAGTTTTTGATATGGTAGCAAATTATAATTGCAGTAAAAGAATTAAATAATTAAAAATAAGCAATGAAATAATATTCCAAAAATTAAATATTGCCCAGGTTTTTTCCTGGGAGTCAAACAATTTTTTCATTAATAAGATTTAGTTTTAATGTGCTTAATTCCCAATTCTTACTATTGATAAACTTAAATTTTTTGTTGGTGGGATAAACTATTCTGCCGACGTTATTGCCAAATTGGGTTGGTGAAAAAAAAAACACAAAAATTAGTGGTTTGCACAAAAAAAAATATGGCAATACACGAGGTATATGAAAAATAAGTTTTTAACCAACAAGTTTAAGAAACTTAAATACATATTTATGTATAAATATTAACTTAATGCTTTACAAATACTAAACATACTATTTAATCTTTTATTTGGTTTTAGTTTTATAAACTTTTTCAATTAATTAATCATTAAAATAGCAATTACACTTTAATAATTTGAAGTGGATTCATTCCGCTGAAGTTTTTCGTTTTCTAAAGACCCGACTTTAGGAATTGAAACCATTTTTGATTGGAATTGCGTTCTGTGACATGCTTGTAAGTCACCTATAAATTTTTATTAAATAGGTTAAAAAAAAAATTAAATAAAAAATGGATTTTTATATTACGGCAGGTTTTCCTTCTATAGCATGATTAGGTAAATTTTCTTTAGATTTAACATATTTTTTAAATGCATTTGAATGGAATGATTTGTTTTATTTTTATTTATCTTTAGGGAATGTATTTTTAAAAAGCAAAGTTGTTTTTTTTTAGATTTGCATAGAATAAAGTATGTATTAAACTAAACTACATATTTTTCATAACACATTTAAAAAAGAGAGAAAGTGGAACTATAATGTTTTCAAATTAAATAAAGCTACACTTAACTGGAACTGAACTAGAAGTAAACTTAATTAGAATTTTGGAGTACCAAAGTTCGTTAAATCTTTTACGATTATAAAAAAATTTCTTGAAAATAATTTTTTTATATTTAAATAATTTTGACAACATTATAGTTTAATTTTCTAACTTTTTAAAGAGTAACTATGGACCATAAAATTTTCTTTTCTTTTGTTATTGTTTTTAAAAGGAATACAGTTATTAAAAATATATGTCTATCACTTAAACCCTAATGACTAAAACGACAAGAATATGAAATCTTTAAAAACACCAAAACCTCAATTTGTTTTAAATTTTTTTAGCAAGATCCCGAGAAATGTTTATACTATTGTTTAAATAGATTCACAAGATTTTGTAAATAGATAAAGGACTTTCAGCTCTAAATTACAACACAAATCGAGGTTTTGGTTTATTAAAATATAAACAAATAAATAAATAAAAATAAATAAATTAAATTAAATTATGTACTGGCAAAATATAATTAAATATTAGGACAATTACTGTAACATTTAAACACTACAACTAGGAAGAGGTAACATACAACTATATTTTCGAAAAAAAAAAAATTGTTTAATAAATAAATTTCAAAATAAAAACACGCAGTTATAGATAAAAATACATATATAAAAAAAATAAAGTACATTTGAAAAATATCACGTTTTCTTAACGAAACTCTCGTTATACTTCATTAAAATTAAACAATTAAGAAATTAACCCAAAACCAAAAATTTTAATCAACAAGAAATTATTTTAATATTTTTGCTGTTTTTTTTTTGTCATTACATACTTTTAACTTACTCAATACCAAAAGTATTTGTTTCTTCGACAGCCAATAATAATTTTTCATAGAGTAATTCCGGTGTAGGATATGGTGGTAAATCTAAACGATTAAAACAGGTATGAGCTCTGGGCAAAGCATTCGGTTTACCCCATTTTTCAATGCAAAATCTCCTGGGACCAGTGGAACCCCTGAGAGCGGAAAACCCCTCATATGGTATACTAGAGGTGCCGGTGACAAACTGTAAAAGTCGTAGTCTTTGCTCATTGGTAAATTTCTCAATCACTTGCCAAAACCATATAATGACCTGGTGATTATCATGATAACCCGAACGATATTCCGTATTTAAACGCCAATCATTTATATCGATTTCAGCCGTACCGGCTATAACAAGTTCCAATTCTCGGGCATCGAATACAGAAACCAAACGAGAATCAACGACTTCATAGAAGCCACGTACTAATGATTCAGTTTGTTCTTGTACTCCTCTCTCCAAACGCCATTTGATCATACGCTCGAGGTATTCTTTTTTATTTTTTTCATTGACTATTATATTTTTGCCACCTGGCTTTAGCTCTCTTTCCACTACACGTCCCAACAGCTCCTCTGTTACACAGAATGTTAAGCCCAAGTCTATGCCGGTTCCAATGTCATTATCACGTATCCACTGTAATGACTGATGAAATTCATTGTCTAAAGATTCTAAATCACTTAAAGCTACGGGAAGTCTTAATAAAGCTTTGTAAAATGGTCGTGTAAAAAATGCATCCAAAAGATATTGATGGACCAAGGCCAGACCTAAGACCCGACCACTAAAACGGAACCAATCGTGACAGTTGTCAACGAAGGCTGATAAGGGTGACACTTGTACGGTGTAAGTGTCATTGGCTGAATATTCAAATAGACCGTAATACGGATTAAACAGTTCACGTGATAGTAAAAAGAAAAATTCTCTGGAAAGGGAAAGAAATTAAAATCAAATTATTTGTTGTTAAAACTAATATAAACAATTTTACTACCTAGATGGTCCTCCATAATCGAGACCTTCTTCGGTATCCCATAAGACCGCCAAGCGGCCTCTTTGTAAGTCTTTTTTATTGGCTGACATAATACGACGAAATGCATCTTCCAGCAAATGTGTACGACGTATTTGTAATCTTTTTCAAAAAAAAATTTTTTTAAATTAAACAAAAAAAAAATTTTTTTTTCACTTACTTTAGTTTATGTGGACCTTGGCCATAACCTTTGGACTCCAATTTCCTGTAGAAACATCTCAATTTCGCCTCAAAATCACGTCGAAATGGTGGTGGTGCCCGTTGTAACATGCGTGAATTGAGTATGGGTGACCCCTGTGGACTTCGTTCTTCTACGGGAACATAGCTCATAATTTCCTGTTCGAAAAGACTGCAAGTAGAAACAAGTAAAAAAGGAATAACGGGATTAAAAACTACAGTACAGTATAAAAAAAAATATTAAATATATATTTTCAGTTACCAATAACGGTTTTATTATAAAGATGTCTTAAATAGATCTAAACTACCATTAAGTTATTCGATTATGTACTAAAATTATTTCTAAATTTCAAAAAATTTTAGTATTTGTTTTGTTGTTAAACTCAAACTAATATATGAAAATTTTCATTAAAGCATTTTGGAAAATGAAGTCACTACCATTATGTTGATATTGAACTTCATATTTTCAGGGATAAATTTATTATAACAATGAATAAATAAATTACACACCACTTTATAGAATAAAAACAAACAAATCTATTTAGTGATTATATTTAAAAAAAAAACTAATGTTGTTTTCAATAAGAAAATTATAAGCTTTACTCTTTTTTTGATAATGCGTTTAGAAACTTGAGATTTTATCCCACTTTTTTCGAAAAACCTTCATAGTTTTCATAACAGTGAAACTTTGATATAACGAAAAAGTGAATATTGCAAATTTTTTGCTGAGTTCCTTAAAATATACTATTTATTGTAGTTTTCCATACTAAAATGCTCTATAGCTATAACGAAAAAACTCTCAACGAATTTATGTCGTTAACCAAGTAAAGGGTGTCCAAATTCGAGGTATCATCGTCCAAAGCTTTTTGGGGCGGAAAATTGATGATTTAGACGTTGTATCGCAAAGAATTTCTCTTCAGAAACTTACCGCAAAAATATTTTTTTAATTTTCAAAAATTTTTAAAAAATTAAATTTCAAACATTTTTCCTTAGTCTTTAACTTTAAATATGCACTTTTTTTAACAATGGTTCTTTACTAACAAAATTGAATAAAGTTTTTTTATTTCTTAAAGCGGCTTTCTTTACCTGTAGCTACAAGTATCCCTACAAAATTCGAAGAAGTCCTTGTAAGAATTTTTTGTAATAGATTTGTAAAGAGTGTCGTATTTGTTGTCGTTTTTGCTAACCACGATGCCTATTTTTAAAAACGATTTGTTCATGTTGGATCCCGCATAATTTGTTCAAAAAGATAACATCTACACAGGTGAGGAATCTTAAACTTACAGTGTTGTATCCATTTTCAAAATAAGACCACTTTGGTTAGATTCGCCTTGATACATACATATTTTAAAAGTACCCAAGTCGGAGTGAAAAAAATGTTACGAAAATTAGTTTCACGCATGCTAAAGTTCAAACACTTAACTGTATTTTTAAATATGAATAGCAACAACCGTACAAACATTTTGCGAAATATATGTGGAATATATTAAATTTCTGAAATGGGAACGATATTGAAGCTTCAGCTAAATAAAGACTCATCCAATTAAATAAAGCAAGATCATAAAAATATAGTTCAATGATTAGGCAATTCATTTAATTTATTTAAGCAAACTTTGTTGTGAATGGCAGATTATTTTTATTGTGCCTTAAAAGGATCATGGGTCGGGTTTCTTATATTTTAAAGAGTGATTAATCTTGATCACAAGTTTTACATAAACAAAGCAGCAGTTGTTTACGTTCTGCGAAATCGGAAGTGACCATTTCCAAACAACTCTTCTAACTAAGAACCAATATTTTTGGTTATTTATTAACTGAAATTATTCAAGGGTGTCCTAATTATATTAGTTAAGATTTGAAATGGGATATCCATTAGTTTAAAAGTTATGTATATATTTTTACAAATTACCATTACCCCCATATTTTTTTAATTTTTTCTTTATTTTTTTCTCGTTCTTAACAATAATTAAAAAAAAAACAATTTTTCAAAAGCGGCAACACTTTATCAACATATATTTGGGAAAATAAACATCATACAAAAACAATATTTGGAACAAACATTCATATCTACTACTAGTATAGTTATGCCAAATATAAAGGAATTTCAATAAAAAATTTTTTTTTTTTTTTTGGTATGTCTGCTTTATGAAAAATTCCTCATATCGTTATCTAAAAGGCAAAAGACCCTATCTAACATTTTAAAAATTTTACAGAAGAAGCAAAAACTATTTTAAATGATAAATTGATGAATTGCATTTAACTGTTAATAATTTAATTTTCTTCTATTTTTCTTGTAAAACCTACCAGTTGTTTTGACAATGTTGCATATTATTCAAATTGTTAGTCAGGTCTTTAAGCGTTTATCATATAGCTCCTTTCTTGCAAGATAGGCACATCTTAAAAAAAATCAAACTTGGCAAAATGCGATTAACGTTTTCAAAATGTACCTTTATATACAGATTTAATAAAATATATTTTGTGTTAACTTTGGTTCAGTTTGAGATATAATACTGATCTTTTTACATACAAAGAAGGTATGAAGCAACACTTTGCTTAAGTAACTTAAAATGTTTGATTTTTGGAGACATGACTATGTTGCAATAGAGGAGTGATATAATCTTTTGTAGAAAGGGCCATTTATTGTTTGTAAATATTAGGGTATTCATTTAATCGGGCTTTCGCTTTAATCGGTTAATCGCTCGATTAATTAACCGAGGTTTTGGTTTAATCGGTTAATAATCGGTTAATTTTGTTATTGATCGGTAAACCGATTCATAAAGTTTTGTTATAAATTAGGTCATTTCAATTAATAAAAATGCAAAAATTATTTATTATTGGAGTCTATTAGTAAAAAAAAACAACAATATAACGAACAAAACAATTCTTGAACTAAAACGAGCAAACAAAATAGTAATTCATAAATATAAAACACCTATTTTATAATTAATACATAATATTTTTATGTATTTATTAAAAAATTAACTGTGAGATTTGTTTATTAATTATTTCAATAGTTTAAGATCTTATAAAATAATCTTTTGGAAAAACAATTTGGTTTAAATGTTTAGGATTTAGGATTCTTCTCTTTAGTTTTGATAAAACTTGACTCGGAAAAAATTCTTTCAATTATCGAAGATGTTGGAGAAATCGAAAACAACCCATAATACAGATTCAAGAATAATAAAAACAAGATTACGCCTTGCACATGTTTACAAAATTCACTTTTAATATGACGTCACTTTAGCATATTATACACATGTTTATTTGCTTGTGTTTCTATATTTTAGCTGCACTTATACGCTGATGTGACGTAGATGCGCAGAAACATTTAATTTTTAAAAACTGAATGCGTTATCTTGGTTTCTTTGTATCATTATACAGATTACCTAATTTCTCAGTCCTTTTCCAAGATTTCTCTGAACATATAACATTTTCCATTATGTTATTATTTCGGCTAATTTTGTCAAAGATAGTGTGTTACAATCGGGAGGTTCTTCTATTGTCAAGTTATTATCTGACCTGGCAAAGCTCAGCACCGAACAATCTACAAAAAATGTTTTTCCGAACCCCTAGTTTCTGTTTTTGTACTGTATTTTAAGAACGTATTGCACGAATAAATATACCTTTTTTATATAAGACGGAACAAATAATTGAAAACACTAAAAAATATGTTATAATACTACAAAAAACTAAAAAAATTTGTTACATCGGTTAATCGACTGAAATTAACCGGTTTAATCGTTAATCGAAAATTGCCAATTTTAAATTAACCGATCAGTTAATCGGGTAGTAATTAATCGGTTAACCGATTAACGGTTAACCGAATGAATACCCTAGTAAATATGTATGTCAAATCGATATTTTTGGTTCAAAGATTCCAAAATTTTTGGAGGGAAATTTGTGTTGATGCAATACATTAGAATCAATGAAAAATCGATTTTTAATTTTTGGTTAGTTACACATATTATGTGCAATATATATGCTGGTCTTATTGATTTTCATTAAAATTGTTCAATAATATATATATATATATGTTCCTTTAACTCCCATTGGAGCATAGGGCGCCAATAATAGTCGTTCTCCACCGTACTCGGTTTTGGGCTACATTTCTAGCTTCGTTCCATGTTAAACCCACAGATCTCATTTCGGCTTCGGTGGAACGTCTCCAAGTAATTTTAGGCCTTCCAACACTTCGTCCTGCTTGATGAAACGGGTTCCAACGTAACGCATGCTTGGCGATATTCTCATCTGGACGTCGAAGTGTGTGACCAATCCATTGCCATTTTCGTTTTCGAATCTCAGTAGCCACATCTATCTGATTTGATTTACGAAGTAGCTCAATATTAGATATAACATTTGGCCAAAAGATTCGAAGTAGTAGTAGTAGTAAGTAGTAGTAGTAATTTTTCTTTATTTACAATAAGATCAATTAACAATATTTTATATAAATCTTATATTAATGTATACAATTTGAAATAATTATTGCAAAAAAGAAGAAAAAGTAAAATACGACATGTTTTTTTTCAAAACGTCTGTCGATATGAAATACTTATCATTTATGGTAACAAAGTTAAATTTAATTGAATTCTTGTATTAAAAAACTTCTGTATTGTAAAGCAGCTTTTAGGTATGTTACTAAATTGTTCCAATCACTATTTCCAATTCCATTTAGTATGCCAACCATTTCTGTTAGTAATAGAGTTGTTTTTCCAAAACACGCCCGTCGGAACTCTTTAAGAACCGGACAAGCGCACAAAAAGTGTTGAAAGGTTTCTATCTCGTGCAGATTGCATAGGTTGCAAAACCTATTTTCTTCCAATACATCGAATGCGTTGTAATTCAACATGATAAGACCACAACGTGCTTTGAAAATCCATGTTATCTTAGATGGGTTTGTGGTATCTGTTATGTAACTATGCCCTCTATTGTGATCAAGGTATTTATAAACTCTGGAGCATTGTTCTTGGTTACGTAAAAAGTTTAAATGTTGTTTTTCATGCATTGTGTTTAATAGATCGGAATTTTGTTTAATCCACAGCTGTTTTTGGAGTTGTGTACTAGACCAGGTAATGTTTAGATTGCTAGCAACTGTTTTTAGTTCTCTTACCCAAAATAACTCCTTGCGTAAAAGAATTTGTGTAACTTGTAGAGGCAATCGACTAGTGTCATAATGGAATAATACTCTCGTTATATATTGTAGATGTAATTCGAGTGTATATATATGGTTATTAACAGCCCCAGTTTCCAGCATTAGTGCGTAGTTAGGCGTAAAACTCGGAAGATTTAAAATTCTTTTCATAAAAAAGCGTTGTAAAGTATCAACCTCATCAAAATATCCGTAACCCCATACTTGTGCCGCATAAGATTGGATCGATCTGCATACAGCCAAAAATAGATTCCATTTTTGTCTCAGGTTTATTTGTTTATTTTTAATAAAGTTTGTCCATGTGGTATTTATGGCATTTCTTGCTTTCACGTTTCTATTATCCACATGTTTAGAAAATTTCATCTTTGGGGTTAGAATTACTCCAAGATAATTAAATTCGTTGGTGATAATTATGTCTTCTCCGTTAAACTGCCATTTTTCTGCCATTTTAAGTCTTCCACCATTTCTAAAGACCATTATTTGTGATTTGCTCAAATTCACTTCAAGATTCCATAATTTACAGTAACCTTCTAGTTTTAAAATCATTTTCTGAAGAACATTTATATCGTCAGCTAGAATAACTATATCGTCAGCATACAAAAGAAGACGGATATTAAGATTTTCCACTCTTATACCACCACCAAGACACTCATGAAGATCATTTATATAAAGTGAAAACAAGAGCGGGGATAGCAAGCATCCTTGCTTCACACCTGAGTTAGTGTTAAAATAGTCTGATAATTCTTCTCCGTTCCATACTGCTGATTTTGTGTTACTATAGATTGCCTCCAATTGCTTAATAAATTTATACGATATGCCCATTGAATACAGTTTATATATAAGAGATTTTCTAGCTACCTTATCGAATGCGGCCTTGAAATCGACAAAAAATGCATAGACTTTCTTTTTTTCAAATAACTTTATGTGTACAATGCCTGCGAGGTTGTATATATTGTCGACTGTTGAGTATTTCTTTCTAAAGCCAGCCTGGTACTCTGTTAAAATATTATTTCTCTCCACCCATTCACATAGTCTGTTGTTAAGAATACCCATGAATACTTTTGCCACACAGTTCATAAAAGAAATGCCCCTGTAATTTCCTGGAATATTAGGATCGCCCTTTTTATATATAGGAACAATAACCGTTTTGCAAAAAACTTCATCTATTTCGCAATCGCTGTACATTTTATTATATGCATTTACTAGCTGTTTCTGGAAATCATCAGTGGCATTTATTATAAATTCGTACGAAATACCATCTTCCCCAGGGGCTTTGTTTGGCCTAACATTCTTTAATACACTTTTGAGTTCATCAAGGGTAATAATTGAATCAAGTTTATCATCCTTAGTTAGTATTGGCGCATACAAAAATTCTTGAGGGCTTTGCGGTGGATTAAGAAGATCAGCGAAGTATGCCTTAAACTCATACGCTGATATACTCCTGCCTATTTGGTTATTTTGTCCTCGTACTTCTCTCGCAAACTTCCACCACTGTTTACTATCATTTATATTGTTTATTTTGCTTGCAAGCTGCTGATAATAATTTTCTTTACTTTCTCTACATATTAATTTATATTTAGCCTGCTTTTTTAGATAAGTTTCCTTGTTTTTGATAGTTTGTATTGATCTATATTTATTTAAGTGTATCATAGCATTGTTTCTGGCATTATTGCACTTATAATTATACCACTTGTTTTTTGGCTCAAACTTTTTGCGATTTGGTAGTACTGCAGATTTATTTATGACTTCAGATAATTCTTTCACGCTTAGAGTTTGTTGGTGATTTATATTTGAGTTGAGATTTGCTTGGTATCTTATCAGCTCATTTTTGACCCATGTAAGTTTAGGCAGTAAATTCATGTTTTTAACAGTATTATAACAATTAAAATTAAGTGTTAATTTTATGGGTAAATGATCGGACCATACCTGATCTTCAATATTAAATTGCTCCACAAACTGTAAAGCTTCGCCATGGATTGCACATATATCATTAACGGACTCCCCTATAGGACTAATAAACGTTAATGATCCTTCCTCATCTCCTTTTGTTTGACCGTTAATAATCAATAAGTTTTCATCTGCACAGAATTTCATAAATTGACGACCTTTATTATTACAATCCATATCTTTTGAACATCTTATATCTCTTCCTGCCTTAAACAACTGCCTGTAATGGTCGTTAATATCCTGTTGAAGATTTCCAATTCGAATATTAAGATCACCAATTATTATTGGATTTATAATATCGTTTTCATCAAAATATTTTCTAACTGTATTAAATTCGTTACTCCAGTCACTTCCTCTTAGATAAAGTGGGATAAATGTAAGCTTTATGAGATTTATGCTAAGCTTGGCAGATTTTATTGTTCCTTCATTATTAACTTCAATCTTAATACCAATATCTTTTAAACAGTTTTTGTATCCATATAAACAACCACCACTTGCTCTACCGAACCGATTATTTTTAACTGCTGGCACTGAGTACAATCTGAAACCTTTGAAGTATTTTTTAATAGATTCTGTTTTTTCCTCTATTAGGTGTGTTTCAATTAAAAAGAAAATATCTGCTTGCATTATGTAATTAAAAAAAGAGGTACAATTTCGTTTATTTTCAATACCATTTATATTATAAGATAAAACATTTAAATTTTGATTTTTTATTTCTTTGTTAACACTTTCCGTTACAATTTTATTCTGTCGAGGGAAAGTTTTTAGTTTTTTGAGAAAAAGTTTTGTAGTAACGTATCATAATTAATTTCTAAATTCTCCATATCCTCTTCGTATAAATCTTTAAGAGCTTCTCTTCCATTTATTTTGCCGCAAACTAATTTATTTTCAGAGTTCCAGAGAAACCATTTATCATTAACTTTGAGCCTATCATCTCTAACCACAATTTTATGCTTTTTGCTAATGTTTGAAATATTTTTCTTTAATTGCAAGAAGGCCTTTTTTCTTTCTTGTTTTAAGGGAAGAATATATCGCTCAATTGATATTTTTGTTCCAGCCAATTTTTTTGTGTTTTTAAATACTTTTGCAACCTCAGCACTTGTTTCTAACTCAACAATAACAGACATTCTATCATCCCTTTCAAACATTTTTCTAGCTGAGAGAATACCAATATCGATTTTTAAAATGTCAGAGCAAACACACTGAACTGCCTTTTTGGGATTACTATCTTTTGATACTCCTTTAAAAATAAGTTTTTTATTGCAAGTTTGCTGTTCAAGCCATAAAACATTTTTTCTATCAGCTTGCTTTTCCTTTTTTAAGATAGCTATTTCTTCTTTAAGTTCCAAATTTTCTTTTCTTAGTGATAATATTTCAGTATTGACTGCTCCTATTTCTTGTTTTATTTCCTCCATATCCGCCTTGGTAGATAGGTTTTTCATTTTCTCATCTAAGCTTAAGGTGATTGTTTCTTTTATCACATTCATCAGATCAGTTATTTTCATGTTACCAACTAAATCTGTTTCCATGTCTGGCGATAGTTCAATATTTTTTCGCTTTGCTTGCTGTGATTTATTTTGGATTGGTGTTGACATATTTATGTCTATGCACTTAGTTACCGACTCAATGTTCTGTTATCACTTTCTGGTGAGTTGATTGGTGTGAAAGAGTCAGCTGTTGTTTTATTTATTTTAATAGAAGTTGAAGTATTTTATACATACGCAACATTTATTTGTGTTAACTGCTTTCCAGTTTGAGTGCTTTTTGATAAAAGAATTACAACAAAAATAGAATAATATTTTTGCAAATTTTACCACACAAAAATGAAGACTTTCGGGCAAACTTCAAGTGACCCGCAATCCAGACATCAACCGGCACAACCACCACACAAAAACTTCCTCAACAGAAGCTGAAATCTACCTGTTACAGAATCTTTATTTGGAGCCCCGATCTTCACGTCTGCTTTGTTAGAACTTCCAGCTTTCCATCCAAGATTCGAAGTATTCGTCTGGGGCAGCGATTGACAAATGTTTGCAAACGACTTGTAATTATGCTGGTCACCTTCCATGTTGTGCATCCGTACACTGATTTTACATTGGATTCAAAAATTCGCAGTTTTGTTCGAAGGCTAATGTTGTTGTTTTGCCATATTGGTGCTAGAATTCCAAATGCTGCTCTAGCTCTACTGATTTTTGCTTCCACGTCAATCTCAGTACCTCCATCAGCGGTAATCATGCTACCCAAATAACAAAATTCGTTGACAATGGCATAGTTGTTATTACCTACATTAATAGATGCCGGAGAGTTTTCTTGTATGGAGAGACCTTTTGTTTTTGTTGTGTTTATTTTTAGACCTGTACCATCCAACTTTGACTGGAGGTCAACCATCGGCATCTCCAGGTCACGAACTCTATGCGAAAGAAGGCATATGTCATCTGCATATGCAATGTTTAATAATAAAAGCATAAAAAAAAGTTAAATAACTAATGACGAAAAGCAATTTTTCTTCTAGATTTTATATTTAGTTACTTTACTGTATGCAGTCCTTAAATTGTTTTTTACATCTGTGCCAAGGACTAGATGATAACAAATAATTTTTGAATTCAAATCTTGAATATTCTTTATAATTTTCTTATCATCATAAAATATTTAAGTCAATTTCATATTAAATCTAATTACGCTATACTGTTAAGAACTGGAATACATAATTGATAAGATTTATTGACTTTATTTAAGTATGTTACTAACATTTCAATATAGCAAAAAATAAATAATTAAAAAAACTTTTGAAGAAATTTTATTAATAAAAATTAAATTTGATGAGCTCAAGCCTAAAGCTACGGTCAGACTTATAAAATATTTGACGAAAAAAACGGGACCAACAACCAAACTAAAAATCATTTCGCTTAATATCAATATTTATTTTAATTAAAATACCACATCTTATAAAAAACTGTTTTTTGCTATGTCTAGTAGTATAATAAGTTTATTTTGTAATATTAAGACCATTTTAAATCTCACTAACTATTAACAAAAGTAGGCGTTACGCGTATTTGATCAAATATTTAATAAGTGTGACCGTAGCTTAACTAATGTGCTGTTTCCAGGTGACAAACAATTGATTGTGTAGAAAAAGTTTTTGAGTACTTTTCATATAAATTTTACTACACAATCAATTGTTTGTCACCTGGAAACAACACATAAATTGTAATGTTCTGTTTCCAGGTGACAAACAATTTTTCTACACAATCAATTGCTTGTCACCTGGAAACAACACATAAGATTTCAAATTTCCAAATTTTTTATCTATGTATATGTACGTTAGGGGCATAACCCAATTTTGACCCTAGCACTACGCGTTAGCGAGTATTGTGTTATTTACGAAAACAATTTGTTTGGGTCGTTTGAAAATAAAAACCTCACCCACAAAAGCGATTTTCTAAAATCCCTAAAGGAAAAAATTTAATCAAAAATTTTAAATATTTTATTAATAAATGAAAAAAAGTTTCTTAATTATTAAAGGACATGAATTTCAAATTTAATGTGCGTATTGTTTTGCTTAGGTTTTTGGCTTATTAAATAAGTACAAATAAAAATAAAAAAAAAAAAAATAATTTTCCAACTTTACCGCGTTTTGTGGGTGTATCATTTTTTGTTAGTTTTCAATGGACTATTCGACTATGCTAGGCCCATTTTGATATTTGCAAAAAATGGGAATAAGTTATACCCCTAATGTACATATGTATATACAAAAACGTTTGTGCCGTGTATGTGTTCCTAAAACTTAAGAACCGCAGGATCAAACTTGGACAACAAATTATTTTAGTCGGGAGCCAGGTCACTCTTACGTTTAATCCCGATAGTTGGCGCTGTAGACGTTATACTAAATTTTTGTCCGAGTCGATTTAACATGTAAAACTTGTCTACAAAGTACAGTTCTCAATTTTAATTTGATTAAATTTGGTACATATTGTATTTTTTTATTGGCCTAAAGGAATCAGTCCATGATTTTACAAAAACCCAATACAAACTATCTCTCTGGAAAGGCTGGAAAGGCTGTTTAAAAAAATGTTTAACCATATTAAGTTTAATTTAACGGTATTATTGTCACCGACAACCATATTTTGGTTAAAATACTCCTCCATCACGAAGCCACGACCATATTATGGTTGCCTCCGAACATGTTATGGTTTATAATAACTAAGATATGTTTAACACTTATAATAACATGGTTGGTTTTCAACCATAGCATGTTGCTATTGAAAAAGAGGAAAATAATATTGTTAATTAAAAAACAAATTATTGTCATATTTAACCATAATATGTTTTTAGGTTGTGGCTTCTTGATTGTGGCTTCTTGATAGGGGACTAATTTAACCATAATATGGTTGTCGGTGACAACCATATTATAGACACTGCAAAAAATCTTGGTGTAACTTTTAATAATGAACTTAATTGGTCAGACCATATTAAAATAAACTGTGGAAAAACTTTTTCTATGTTAAGAAACCTATGGATGTCGCAACATTTTACACCCACACACATCCGAATGCTACTTGCCAAAACGTATTTACTGCCAACTCTAATGTATGGTTGCGGGCTATTTGCTAGTTGTAATTCTGAATGTAGACGAAGGCTGAACGTAACATATAACAATATCGCTAGATATCGACCCCTTTGCGCGAAATTATCGTATATGCCAATTTTTTTGAAATTGAGTTTTTGATGCAATTTTGTTCTACATTCAAAGAGACGTCACCTGACAAAATGTTGTAGGCGAATTCCACTTCGTTGCTCCAAAAATTGATTGTTTATTTTCATTTTGATATTGCAAGTGAATGCAGAGAAAAGTAGAAAAATGGCTGTCCTGTAAAATTTGGTTTTTGTAACATACGATAATTTCGCGCAAAGGGGTCGATATATTTTTGGTGTTAGAAGATACGAAAGCATTTCACGATTTGCATATAAAATTTATAATGTCACCTTTGATAATTTATTAAAGTGCCGAACACTTATCTTCTTGCATAAAATAATATACAACCGACAACCACCATATCTCTATGAAAAAATTACATTCTCCAGGTCGAATAGAGGTAACAGAATAAAGCGATATAATAATAATAAAAGCGATATCTGAGCAACACTTTTTCAGTAATTCAATTCGTCTTTGGAGCCAATTACCCCCTCAAATACAAATTATTAGCAATGCAAGCCATTTCAAATCTGCCATATTTAGGCACTTTACGTAATTATTTTACCTTCTAAATAGGCACTTTTGCCTTCATTTTTGTCTGTTTTTTTTTAATGTTAATTATAAATAAATTAAAAATTGTTAGTTATTATTTTGCTTTTTATTTTTTAATAATTATTATTATTGTTTAAATTTATGATAATGTTTACATATCTATAAATATGCCAAATAACTAAGCAATACTTTAATATAAGACTAGTTCTTGTTGTATTGTAATAACATAAATAATAAATAAATAAATAAAAAAATAAATAAATAAAATATGGTTAAATGAAACATAATATAATTCAAATTTTCTTTAAACGTAGTATTGTTGGAGGTGACCATATTTCAACATGTTTTTTCTCTGCGTGTATAATTATAATTACCAAGCATTTGTCTCTGCCGTTTTTATTAAATAAATTAATAACAAAAGTTAAAATTATTTATATTCAATAAAAAAAGTTTGGGTTCGGTCTTAAAAATCTATCAAAGTTCGGCTTTGGTCTGAAAAAGTGCGGCCGGTCGTACACTGAAAATCATACTACCAATACAATATAAAGCCTTTTGAAATATATCTAACTCTCGGTGGAGGGTATCAAAGATTCGGCACAGCCAAATATAACACTTTTACTTATTTTTAATAACAAAATAAATAAAAAGTTAATTTTATATCACTTATTTATCATCGGTATTATTTAAATAATTGTAAATTATTTGTAAACAAATATAATTAATATACCCTACAATTTTCATTAAAACTTTTTTAAACTGTTGGCAACAAATATCAAATTACGGTGAATGGTAAAGTCCTAGTAAAATTTCATGTGAACTTGGCAAAAACTTAAAATAAGAAAGAAAAAAAAACGCTAGACATATTAAATCGTCTTGATACTGTTATTTATTTCATAAAATAGTTATACTTTATTCGACCTTCACTTATTCAATTGATATAATTAAACCTATGATTTTATCACCCTTTATAACATTTTTAAGCAAAGAAAAAACAAAAATATATAATTAATCATTTAAAAATTAATATATGTATTTTTCCCCAAAAAAAACCGTTTTAAAATCAATTACAAAAATTAGTCATTTCCGTTTTAAAAATATTAGAACAAATACTAATTAATGCATGTGTAAATTTAAAAAGTGAAAAAGTACCAAATATTAACAAATTAAAGTTAATTAAAATTAAGAGCATTAAACTAAAGAAGGCCAAATTTAATATATAAACACTTTTCAAAAAGGGTTTATTTAAACAGAATTGAGATAGTTACTGATTTGGATTTATTTCCTATTGATACTTATTATCTTCAAGATCAGCTTTGACACTCATAAAATTGGTTGAACAACTACGTTTATAACAGAACTTGGTCGCATTAAACAGAGATCTGAGATCGCAAGAAGGATTGAAAGACGTACTGCCTATTTTTAGATTACGATCGTGAAACTCGTTCGTTTAACTTACATTTAAAACAAAAACAAAATTGTAAATTTTGTTTTGGGCTCGTGTTCTAAAAACAGACACAACAATTTAATTCTCGCCTGATTTTATAGTAATTTGATGGTAACAGCAAGTGTGCATTTTTTTAAACTTTAGTATTTATTTACTGGATCGGAATTTTGTATGTATCGGACTAAAGGCCCAACCAGAATGTGCATAACGTTGCTTAAGTAAATGTGCGAATTCATGTAAATCTTTTGTGCCAAACCATATCGAACTTAAAGAAAGTTTTTGTTAAATTTTATAAAACTGTCATTTGCTAAAGTGGAGTGCGAAACTGGTCGCATATTCCGTACGGAACCATATGTTTTTTTATTTGGTTTTTGTCCTTTTAAATCAATGGTGGGCGCTCCATAGCACAATTGTGCTGAGAGATTTCACACGTATTCTTAGCCTCTTTAGTTTTGTTTTTGATGAGACACATTTTCTTATATTTTTTGTATTTTTTGTCAAGAGAATTTACCCAGCAAACACACGTGTTTTTTTTAAACAAGTTCATTTTAAATGAGACAGCAACGAATGCACATGAAGCGGATGCTTACATATTTTGAACCTTTGTTTTACATAAATGAATATGGTTTTTAAGTTTTTGAACTATTAAAAAAATGTTTTATTTTACTTCAAATGCGTAAAATATTAAATAAAGAAATATAATGCACCATTATATTTCAAACGCTTGGCTTTATGTTTGGTGGGTAATTCTGCCATCTCACTAATACTAATAAACATCAATACAAGCACAGTTTTAATTGTGCCCACTTCTGTTTTAAATCAAAGATGCCCAGTAGTGGCTGATATCAGCAAATGAAACTCACACGTATACTTACGCTCTTTTGTTTGATCGTCAATCAACCAATAGGAAATCAGCATGTTGAGTGCGAGAGACAAACTACACTGGCAGAACTTCTGTGTCTTATTTTAATCGTCATCGAGACTGCTGTGAGTTAACACATAAATTGAAATTATTGCGATTTATTAATGATGTCAGTCGAAAATTATTTTATGTTACAAAATGCTTTTGATGACATGCAATGTCTTATTTGTCATAAGACATTTAAAAAAACTAAGAAATATAATTTAAAAAAACATTTTGAAGATGTTCACAAAGACATGAATTATTTGCAAATAAATAAATAAATAAATACATTCACAAAGAGTATTACTATATTAAGGAAAAAATATTGTATTCTATTAATTTGTAATTTTCAAATAATATCTACATTGTTTTGCATTTAAGCTAACGATATGTGTTTTGTTTGTGAAAAAAATTCTTTGTACCTGAAAAGGGTCACTTTTACTTTCGTTAAAAAGACGTACCTAAATGCAGAAATTATTAAGAAAAAATAGCCACAATAATTTGTTGGTATTTTGTGCTTGTAAAAATATTTTTGTTTCTGTACCAATCGCGTCGGTGGGTTTTTTTCTTTGAAAACACTTTTCTTAAGTAAGTAAAAATATTTAAAAAACAAGTTAAAAAAAGTCTTGTTTTCCTACAATTTATGTGTAAACCTATACACATAAAAGCAAATGTGACAGCAGGTAAAATTTTTGGGTAAGAAGATGTGTTTTATTGATGTATTAATGAAACTTGTTGGTTTCGCACTATTTTTATTGCTTACTTTTTTATGCCACAAACTCGAAATTTTACAGGGAAGGTTTTTTTTAAATAAAATCAGTTTAAAAAAAGCCATTATTTTAAAATTTATAATGTAAATATTATTTATTCAAACTGATTTTATTTAAAAAAAACCTTCCCCTGTAAAATTTAAAAACACTTCGAAGAATCTTTTTATTCCGAAATATATCATACTATCCAGATGTCCGCATATATAAATTATATATGTATGTATTATAGATATATATATATACCAATCAATACATTCATCAAGAGAATTACTAAAATAAATACATTCACCAAGTGTATTACTTAAATATGTACATTCATTTATTTTAAATTTCCCTTTTGTTAAACAAAGAAACAGAAAAAAAATGACAACACCCGTCACACATGTGCTTTCGTCGCAATCTCGCTGACGACTAAATAAAATGAATAGCAAATTGTTTTCTTCCAGTGTTATTTCGTCACTCTCACCAATACTACTACCGTGGGCATCAATGTTTTAAATGCGTTTGAGAGGCTTTTCGTTGATTTTTGAGAGTAGCTTGAGCTTGTTTATGCATATTCTGGTTGGATCTTTACAGTAACAGCCATACCTAAACAAAATCGGAAAGTGTTTTATAGCTGTCAAAAATTCTCATGCCCATACAATTTGTATGTACATACCGAAATAGAGCGGTGGCAACGCTTTGCAATTGGAAAATCCTTTTTCGAAGGCACATTTAATAGTGACCATTAAAGCTATTTTAGGTCATGAAACATGAAAGTTAACACTACTGCTCGTGACATAACGCTTGACGCTTTTGTTTTGGTATGACATATCAGCGTAAAAACAAAGCGGAAGAAAATATTTCGCGTTCCGCTCTTATCTTAAAACTAAAAATTGGTCCCCCTCTAGTAGACCTATCGGGGTGGAAGACCGACTATTCAAAGCCTTTCGAAGTTGAGAAAGGTGCCTTGCAAGCCGATTTGAATATTTTTCCAGTTTAATAATATATGTTGATTAAACTTTGCAAAATTCTTATTTTACCAGTGGAATCTCTACATACCAATAGATGTTCTCATTTCTTAGATTCCACAGAGAGATGGCTTCATACATATTTGTTCTGATGATCATGCCTGTTTATACGGGTTAGAAAGGGTAAGACAGAGTGTAGGTTTTAAAATATATGGTTAAGGGTTAACAAACCTTTTTAGGGGAATTATATGCAATATATAATATTTATATAGTTATAGTGAATAAATAAGAAACACTTTTTAGTTTTTAGGTTAAGTAAGCGATAGGTATGTATTTATTATATGGTACCAATTTAGGTTTTGGTTTCACGTGTAAATATTTTTTCCACTTAACTTATTCTTAGGGTTTACAAATTGAAATTAGTGTCACTGATGTTTTAATTATGTTTTAAATTCAATATTAATTCAAATTTGTTGAGGGTTTATTTTTATTTATCCGATTTACTTTGTAGCGTACGATTGATTGGTTGTTTCCGTCTTAAGACAGACTTTAGAATGACAATAACAAAAATGACAACAAAACTAGTGGATGTTGATTGCAGTTCAGATTGACATCTGGGATGGGACTTTTTAATTGTTCACTGAGGTGAACAAGGCCTAAGGAACCAGTGAAATGTCTAGCTTTCCCTCAACAATAAATTTCAGCGTATTTATCAAATATGAAAAATTAAGAATTTAGCACGTCATACGGAAATCTTATTAAAAATAAACTTTGTATTCCCAAAAATAACTTTGATAATACATTTGCATGTGTCCGTGCAAAAAACTGGCCTGGCAAATTGGTTTTTTCTGTTGTTTTCTTACGAAGACAATAAAATTACGCAATTTGTCTTTTAATTTTGTTTTTTCTTTTTAACCACTTACAACTACAATTCGAGTCGGAAAAAAGCCAACCAATTGTAGGGGAATGTAAGAAAAGATAAACTCACTGTTTATTTCTGGTGTTTTGTTTAAGCTTTGATATTGTTACAAGTACGACTTTGAGTGTTTTAATTTCTTCTTCGATTTAAAGTTTTATTTGTATTATATAAGCTTTTTTAAAATCTTTGGAAAAGGTTTCCTGATGATCTGGCCTTAGCAACCAGTGAAATGCGCATAGAAGCTAGCTTTCCCTCAACAATAAATTTCAGTGTATTTATCATATATGAAAAATTGAGAATTTAGCATGTCATACGGAAATCTTATCCATTTCATTATATCGGGTATTGTTTTTATTATAATCTAGTAAAAAACAAGTAAGAAAGTAGTCGGTCAAGCCCGGCCTTATGACACACTACTCCACAGTATTTAAATAGCTTATGTGTGCATATATATGGATCTATCTATGTTTTAAATTTCATTAAAATCGGTTTGATAGTTTCTGAGAAGCAGAAATTGCCCCCTATCTATCTTAGTTTTAAATTTCATTATAATTGCACAGAAAAAATTCTACAAAATTGTTCACCAATTAAAGCATTAATCAAAAATATAATCAGTTTTAATTAAAAATTTTATTAAATGAATTAAAAGTTTAATCAAGTGAATTAAACGTTTAATTAATACTACATATTAACTGGTTTAATTAATACTATTAATTTGTTTACTGGTGCAAATTTAATTAATTTTTTAATTAATATCACAAATTTTTTAATTGAAATCCATTTTTATTTTTTTCTGCGTGGTTTGATAGTGGGCACAAGAACCCCATTCCAGAAATACTTCAACAAATTTAAAGTTTTACATAAAGAGCAGCTGCAGAAAAGATTTTTGGATTAGATTATGAAAATACAGTAAATACTACTTCTGACAAAAGTTATTAGTAACGAAAACGCGAATTTGATTCAAAGAAGAAAATTTATTCTGTACTAAAATCCCATTTTCCAAAAAATATTTTGTAATGTTTTCTGCCTGGCCCACTATGTCAACCAGAACCACAAAATACTACAGAACTGTCACGAGACGGAAGATTTTGCGTTTTTTTTTTTTGTCTCTTTCAAAGAAAGCTGCCCTTTTTGCATTTCTCTTTGCATCATCTTTTATGCCGCAATACAATGAACACAAATTTATTTAGTTGAGATTTATTTGCAAAGCTTTTGTAAAAATTAACTTTTAAGTTTACCACAACACAAGTTAATAATATTTAAGTAAATAAATAACATTATAAAACAAAAAATATTAATAAATAAATTTTTTTTGCACAAAACACAACGTTTGTTGAACTAATGCATTTTTTTAACGTGGTCTGTGATTTGTTATTTTTGTTTTAATCATACCATTTGTGTTGATTGTTGCTGCCTGTTTTTACACATTGCCACTTGACTACCAAAAAAAGCTTTCTGTCTTTTTCTTCGAAAGCTGCCCTCGCAACTGATTTGGGCCTCTTTCACACGTCACTGTTTACAGTTCTGTGGTATTCTGTGACCAGAACATTTCTTTCGTATATTTATATTGAAAACAAAAATGAAAAACGAAATTTTGGTTTTTTTTTAATGTAAATATACGAAAGTAATGTTCTTGCCTAAATTGAAGCAGTTTTTTTTTTTTAAATAATTTAACTATGTATTTTGGTTTATGCCAATGCTGTTGGCTTTGCATATAAAAAACTTTAATGCATTGATTAACTTATTAAGTAGATCTCATGAATTCGTTTATGTTTTTTGTTCAAACAAATTAATTTGAATTAAATTAAATTATATTTTGCATAGTTTTTATTAAGCGGAAGTTCCCGGGAAATTAAAAAATAAATCCCGCTTTCCCGGAATATGAAAACCTCCGGGAAAACAAAAACTCTTTTTTGAAACCATCCAACCGATGTGCTCCGGTTTCATTGTAATTGCCTCTCTAAAACTATCGAATCGAATTTAATGAAACTTAAAACATACTTATGCCTAATAAATCACTGATGGTTTAAACGCTGGTTTAGTTGAACTTAACTTGAATTTATATGTAGTTTAAACTCATCAACCATAAATCAGTATCCCATGTATTACATGTTGTTAAAAAACTAACATGTGGCAGCACTACGACAAATGTTGGCAAATGCATATGATTTGTACTGGTAGTTTAAACGCCCAATTTCATGCGTTTAAAGATGGTTTATATGTTTAATGATTTATAGATTTGTTGGTTTAATCACATTTTAAACCAAAAAGAGAGTTTAACTTGCTCTGATTTTTTAGCCCTTAGATAGATTTTTGTTTAAATGGACACATAAGCAATGCATTTTTTCAAAAATAGGGCAATTTTTGCCTCTATAAAACAATCTAACAGATTTTAAAAAAAATGTAAACATTGATATATCCCTATTACATTTTTTTTGGCGTGGTAGCACACGCCGGGTGCCGCTAGCTTCTAATTAGGAATCATTTAACTCAAATAAAATATTCTACATTTTTTTTAGCAATAACTGGTATTGGGCATGAGAACATAAAAAATATACATACAAAATTTTTACAAGAATAAATTTTTAAATTAAATATAAATTAATTATTATGCGGGCCACTACTCAAATTCATATTAAATACATAAAAAGTTTGCTTTGTAAATTTAAGTTCAAGGTTAAATATATCAAACACATTGTAGGAAAAATGTTGGTTAATGAAATGAAAGTAGGAAATTATTTAGTTTAATGACCTACATAAGTACATACTTAACTTATACATTTTTTAATAAAAAGAAATACCATAAACAATTTACTTACACAGCCCAAACGATATAAGCCGCCTTTGAGAAAAATCCCATTATTTTTAAGATTTTTAAAATTATAAAAATTCCAAAAATTCTTTAAGCGTCGTACACTCGAAGTTCTTATTATTTTATTATTTTTTATATAATTTTGAAATATTTTCATCATACACATTCTATAATGCAGTTCTGTTTTTCTTTTAAAGTTTTAAGTATAATTCCTTTTGTTTATGCAATTTAGTTCGATCGAAATTTGTTTTAATTTACATTCTTCAATAACTATAAGTTTCACGAATATTTTAAATAACTATTTAAATGTTTTTTAATATCCTGAAGACGTAACACAAAGTAGTTACGAAAATTTGACAATAAATAAAAATTAATACTTTGTTTAAAAATAATTGACCATAAGCTCGAAGTAAATAGAAATAAAAAATTCTAAAATATTTAATGTTGAAAATGCTAAAATTTGGATAAATATTAACTGCCTGTTTGTCAAACTAAAATAAAAATTTTAGCTTAGAAATGTATATTGAAAACACAAACAAATTTCAGTTCCCAAGCGAAAATTTTTATTTAATTTTAAAAAACAGGCAGTAAGATTTTCTTATTTATTTATTTTTAATCTCGGTAACGTCAAAAAGTCAATGCTATCATTTAAAGTACATGACACCGAATGACGGTTTGCAATTTAACTTATAAAAAGGCTTATTTAAACTTTCTAAAAGAAGTCCCTGTATTTAACAAATTTTTTGAAATGTTATCTTAAGTTCCCTTAATAGAAATAGTTCGAAGGATGACAATCAAATATAAAAAAGAACTAGTTCAAAAAACATGTAATAGATTTCATGTCGCGACATTAAGTACTTTCATAAGTCCAAGCCGTATGGTTCCCTTAATACCACTTCCTGAAACTATTTAAAAAAAAAAACAATTCCAAAAAAAAAAACACGAACAAACAAGTTTAAAAATTGTTGACTTCATAACGCTTCTAAAGGTAACAATAAATTAGAGGCCTGCACAATTCTACTTGAACGCACATCATTGAAACTCAAATCATTGAAACAATTTCAAACTCTATACTATAGTGTCGCTGTCGCAAACAAATATGAATAGAATTGTAAACGGCCAACTTACGTAAGTGTGCCCCGCTAGCGTTTGGGTGATAAATTTTAGTAATAATCACCAAAAATAGTTTTTCAGATCTCGCTTTTGATCATTAAAACTGATTTAGCATATGAGCGATTAAAAAGGATTCATATATGATTCATTCATATGTTCAAATAAAAATTTCTAAATGTTTTGAATTTAAAAGTGATTTATCACTAGAGCTATTGAACAAGGGATTCACATATGATTCATTTATATCCTCAAAAAGGAATCAGCAAATTGTATCACAAATGATTCTTTGAGGATATTCATCGGTAGTGTACCATTTTCACACAACAAGAGTTTATGATCGAAAAACTAACTCACATGCGGTTATTTTGGCATTGAAGCTAAACAAACAAAAAAACAATGCGGGTATAAAAACCACTCTCAAAAATTAATAAGGGAATGAAAAATACACGCAGCAATGATAAAGTTTGATTTCTTTAATAATATTGCAACAACAATTCTTTTTCTGGGTAGGGTACATACGACACACAACTAGGCATCACAAATTATCGCAGACTGCACGAGGTAATTTTTAAATACAACAAGTATAGGTAAGTACTGTTGACGTGTATTTCTTTAAATTCTTGTATCCTCACAACCAGTGTTCAAAAATAAACAGTACATTATTTAGCGTTCGGCTCACACATCCAAGAACGATATCTATTTTTTTAGTGATTGTGTAGACAAACACAACCCTTAAGAGCCGAACGTTATATAGTGTTCTGTTCTTCGTCAAAAAACAAAGTAATTGTATTGATACTAGAGACAAACATTATTTTTTAATGTTCTATAATGTTTCTTTTTTTACATTGATAAAGTAATGAACAAACAACGACCGCACCACGAACAGCTTGTGTGTGTTATTGTGTATATGTTTTGTTTGTGTAAAATTATATTGCTGGCTTTTTTTATTCGTATTTGTATTTTGTTTTTAAAAAAAAAGGTTTGGTTTTTTTTACTAGCCAAAAGGGACGAACATTAATGACCCGAACCGAAGACAATGACGTTTGTGGATTTAAAAAAAAACCAAACGGAATTGACTACCAGGCCCACGATGTCGACAAGAACATTTCTTTCGCATATTTATATTGAAAACAATAATAAAAAAACTAAAATTTGTTTTTGTTTTCAACACAAATATACGAAAGAAATGTTCTTGTCGACATCGTGGGCCTGGGCCTAACTGTTCTCATATTGTGTTGAGTTTAATAAAAACAGTATTATTTTTGTGTTCGAAAGATGACTAACAGGGAAACGTTATTTTTTTAATGATTTTCTACACAAACACTATTAGCGTTTGTGTTTTCCACAAATCTACCGAACCGAACACTAAGGAGCGATATTTAGTGTTTATTTTCGAACACTGCTCACAAAACTATTTAAATTGTGCGACGCACAGTACCGCGAAGCATATTTCATTGAAGTTGAACACAAACATTTTGTACACACATTTGATTTTTGTGATGTGTTTGATTTTTAAATAAATTTATGCAGACCTTAACAATACCTGAAACAACAAAAATACTGTCTACAACATACTAGGAATTCTTCGTAAAACTTCTTTTTTAATTAACAGAATTTTAAGCCCAATTTGAGGTTTGAAATTTGTATCTGTTAAGTTTACTTTTTGTTTAATTTACTTTTTCGTAGTAATATTATTGTAAGTTATTTTTTACTAATCGATATCTGGACTTGGTCCTGATACCTATGCTATGAACTATTATTGACTTACTGCAACAACAATATAAAGACGAGTAAAAGTTAAGAGAAGGCGAATTTCTAATGAATGTTATAACGATATAAACACATATTTTTTTATATATACATAATTATCGATGGGGGTCCTGTATGAGCTCACTAGCTAATTTAAGACTCTACGGCCGTTGGTCTTATATGGGAACTAAATGGACCCAGTTTATATATTAAAAATTGCGCCTAGGATCATTGTTCAGGCTGGTTTAGGGTGTGGGTGTAAAAAAAAAATTTCCATTTTCCTATGGTTTATAAACATTTATCAGTACTGCTATCGGATTCTAAAATGGTCGTCTTTTTTCTTCTCATACCGACTTTATAAGACTATACATTTTCGAATTTATCTTTTTCCAAATGTTAAACGCCAGAACGTTTAACATTTAAATGTTTTTATTTTTAATTTCATTAAATTGAACTTTATTAAGTTTCATCGTTTTATTTTTTTGTTAAAAAAATGTTTTGTTGCGTTGAAATTTTATTAATTTTTTTTTTTTTGTTTTTTGTAATAAACTGTTTTTGTTATAGATGTTGAAAGCATTTTTCAATAGTAAACCGATTAATTTATATGTTTTTGTTATTGCTACTTCACTGTGGCTTTTCACTCGATTACAAAATACTGCAACTGATACGCACCATGAAGTCCCAACCTTATAACTGTTACAAAGAGTAACTCTGATTATTGAATGAATTCGATTGTTATTCTTTCATTTAACAGAATTCTAGTATTATTCACTTTAGTTACTTATTTGTGGCGTATTTAACTTTTGTTGTTGTTATTTATTTTATTATTAATTGTATTAATTGATTATGAAGGGTTAATGGCATTAATTTCTAGTCATTAAAGATAAGAGAACGTTGATATTTCTTTTCTATTTAATGTTTTGAATTGAAGTTTGAAAAGCGAAATTTTGCCCTTTAACTGAGAAGTGGGAGTGCAGCAACAAATAGAACAAGTGAGTTTATTTATAAAATTGTTAATTTATGATCATACGAGTGAGCAAATAAAATTGTATTAAATTAAAATTAAAGCAATTTAGAATAAAAAGATACAAATTGTGAAGTACCCAAGGACCCTTGAAAACTTTGCACTAGTTTAGATTTTTTATTAATAACTCAAATTAAAAGGAAAAGGGGATGTAAGAAAAGATAAACTGACGATCTGGCCTAAGCAACCAGTGAAATGCGCATAGGAATAGCTTATCCCTTCAACAATAAATTTCAGTTTATCAATAGTATGAAATGGGAATTTAGCACATTTAAATGAAACCTTGTTGATAAACTCGCTGTTTATTGTTGTTGTTGTTGTTGTGTTTAAGCTTTGATATCGATGCAAATAAAATTTGATTGTTTGTAATTCTCATTCACTCTACATTTTAACTTGCATATCTAATATATTTTGCTTTTCTAAAGTCTTTGGGAAAGGGTTTCCTGATGATCTGGCCTAGTGAAATTTGCTTAGGAACTAGATTTTTCCCCAACAATAAAGTTCAGTGTATTTATCAATAAACATTGGGAATTTACTTCCCAGAAAAACTTTGAAACAATTTGTTTTAAATAAAGTAGCCTTTAAAAAATTTAATTCTTCCATACAGATGTTTTCTAGATTTACCTTTCGTCACAAAATACTAACAGAACTGTCACGAGACGGAAGATTTTGCGTTGTTTTTTTTTTTGTCTCTTTCAAAGAAAGCTGCCCTTTTTGCATTTCTCTTTGCATCATCTTTTATGCCGTAATGCAGTGAACACAAATTTATTTAGTTGAGAGTTGTTTGCAAAGCTGTTGTAAAAATTAACTTTTAAGTTTACCACAACACGAGTAAATAATATTTAAGTAAATAAATAGCATAAAACCAAAAAAAAATTAATAAATAAATTTTTTGCGCACAAAACACAACGTTTGTGGAACTAATGCATTTGTTTAACGAGGGTTGTGTTTTGTTATTTTTGTTTTGATCACGCCATTTTTGTTGATTGTTCTTCGAAAGCTGCCCTCGCAACTGATTTGGGCCTTTTTCACACGTCACTTTTTACAGTTCTGTTAGTATTCTGTGCTTTCGTCGCTACCTTACCTGCGTCTACTAACGACGCCCAGATGGCATTTTTAGTACATAATTGTCTTGACCATATTCTTACCACCTCCTTAGGAGCTGCAGCTACATATCTAACTTGTTCTGCGAAAACGATTTTGTTGAAAAGCAGCATTACACAGGGACATCCGAATGCTGATCGAATTTCACCCTAATTTACAGAAAAAAAATCCAACCTGAACTCGGTATTTCAATATCTCCCTCTCCGAGATTTAGATTTAAACCACAGCTTTCACCTTATTTCCAAAAAAGCCTCTTAAAAAACCACACCTTGAACTCTCTTACTCAATGGGAGCTACTGATTCTTGTGGTACCGAATAGGACTCTAATCAGCCGTGATCTTTAAAAGATCTGCTTATACATCGCCTTAAATGCAACGCCAAGAGGCAATTTTGTTTACAATTAAGGGAGTTCCTGGAGATCCCCAAAAATATATCTTAACCTAAAGAAAATTAAAAACTAGCTTTAATTTTTATTTGTAATTTTGTTTTTGAGTCAATTTAATCAATGACTTGAACATTTTTGATTTTCTCAAGCAATGTTTTGATTGATTTACATATTTGTTTTTAATGTACTATTCTTTTTAATTATTTTTTTTTTATTGGCAAAAAGTAATAACTGTTAAAAAAAAACAAGTTTAGAATTTTAAGCGATTTAAAATAGAATTTTAAAAATAAGCGCAATGTTACACTTGATCCCAATCCTTTTTTAAATAATTAAAATCAAAAATTTAATTAAATTTTATTAGAGTAGTTTTTTTGACATTAAAATTGTCAAAACATTCCAATTTCAGCACTTTAAAGTGCTCTTACTTGGCAACCACAGCAATAAATTCAAAAGCTTAAATTAAAACAATCACCAAAAATATTAAATTGACATTGTTTTGATCGAGTTTTATGTTAAATTAATTTAAGAGAAAAGAAAAAAAAATTCCTTTAACAACAAGTTTTATTTATTGTATTGTCAAATGTGACCTTAAGTTTGTAAGTGTTCTCTACGCAATTTGCCACAATTATTCACCACACCTACTTTAAAAAGGGGTGTGTCGTTAATGAGAAAACAAACAAATTTATTAAAAGGTTCCAACATCCGTTTGAAGGAAGGAAACTGCAAATATTTATGCAAAGCAATTATTCAAAACTAAGATTCCAAGTGCAAAGCTAAGGATAAATTTAAGTTTAAAAAGTTATTTTTCTGCACCAAAAGCAGATCATAAAAGACGTGTTTTTCATATCTTGGGTACTTTATAAACACTATATAAAAATTAGAATTTTTTGTAGCAATTGTTTGGATTTTAACTATTTATTGAGATGGGGCAGCATTTGAGGTGATTGTTTGTAGCTTATGAAACATATGGGCCTTGACAGCCCATACTGTTGCTCGCATGTAGAAAGGCTCCAACTCTCATTTTTTTCGAAATTGAAATTTTAGTGATGCCAATATATTTTACACAAATACACCTTGTCTTAAAAATGTAATGCAATAGTATCAAAAATAACGGTTTAACAAGCATGATAAAAAAAAGATTTTACACATTATCAGGGCAAGTTTTTCATGATATTGTCACGAAAATTATGCTTTTGCATATTTTTTAAGTTTTTACAAAAAGAGAAAATTTTTTTGATATATTTGCGTAAATGGCAGTCGTTTTTACAAAAGAATTGCTTTTGAGTCAATATGTTACAATTACAAAATAAAAACAAATAAGAAAGTATAGTCGGTCAAGCTCGATAATATGATACCCTACACCACAGTATTAAAAAACTTATTTTCGAGAGTGAACCCTATATGGGACCCATGTGCAATCATGAACCCGCCAGAAAAAAATCATGTTATGATATTAACGGCCTGTTTGTAGAACACGAGCGCACGACTTGTTCGTTTAACTTACATTTAAAACAAAAACAAAATTTCAAAATTCATGTAAAAGTTCTTTGTGTCGAATATTGTTAATACATGGTGGCACAGAATAAGCTTTACGGTGTAACTTTTTTAATTATTTTTTTTGTTTTTTTTTCAGCATTTTGTGAAGAAGACTTGGGGAATTAATTATTAATAAATATACGATTGAACAAAAATAATAACTCCCGAAATTTTGCGAAAAGTTAAATAGAAAATATGTAAAACGAGCACATATGTGCGAACAGCGCTGACATATATTTTTAAAAAAAATTCTTAATTTTAAAAAAAAACCTAAAAACTAGATTCCAAGGAAATACTTATTTAAGGAAAAAAAAACAAAATAAAATTCATATAAATGTAAAGCCATTTCTTTTGATTACTTTAAGGCCCTGAATTTGTAAAACATTTGCTTTCAATATAATTTTTGGCGGTGCGTTTGCGTTTTACAAATTTAGGGCCTAAGTTTGTACAATAAAGGTTTTTTTTCAAAAAGTCTGTTGTTAAAATACTACATAAAGGATTTTTGTTTCTTACATTATTTTTTGAAAAATACGTTCTACATTTTCTGTAGATTTAGATTACGTAACGACATATTTTAATTCATTTATTTTGTAAAATATAAGAAACTTCGGACTCATCACAACTTGTTACACAGAAAAAAATAATTTTCATATTTGATTTTTTTGAATTTTCTGCGATGACGATTTTTGCGGTATTGATAAAAAAGTTTGTAGAAGTAGTTTTTGAATTTTTAGTCAACAACATACATAGTTTATTGAGTCAATAAAAAAAGTTGTTGCCCAAAATAATTTTTTTTTTTTAAAAATGTTTACGTGATTTGTTAAAATAAATTGTTGGAAATGTTGAATAAATCAAACAAAATGTTTATCGAATACTATTTATTTATTTGTTAATTATGATGTGCTTTATTAAAGACTTTGGCAAAACTAAATATTATATACAAATATAACTGTAAAACGAATGAGAATTATGAGCTATAAAAAATGGGCAAGAGTTGTAAAATTACTATCTTTACTTTGATTCATATATTTTTTTTTTTATTGAATATGAAGAAATATTTAATTATTTCATTATTAAATATGTTTTATTGAGTGCTATTTTGCAAAGAGTAAATTTGATAAATTTTTCCATTGAATTAAATAGAAATTTTTTACAAACTGTGTTGTTAAAATTTTTTTTGAGATATTTTTTTTCTGTGTACTTACAATAATACCTCCCAAAATTGTCAATATTTTTCTCATTTAATAAATTATGTTTCAAACTTCTTAAATATCAGTTAAATCTAACAAAAAAATGTTGCCACATAATTGAGTAAAACCTTTTATTACACAAAAAGGTCGTTATTAAAATCGAACTTTTAAGCAGACCATTACAAAGTTCTACATTATGTTCATTTCACCATATTCAGATAATTTATATGAATCTAGTCTAAAGATACTTCAGCACCTACAAAAATATATTTGGGATTTTAAAGGCAGGAAGGAGTAAACACAATAAAACACTGTGTTAATAAAGCACATAGAAAATTTAATATCGTTTAATCGCATAAAAACATCACTTAATGTTTTCATTTAATATACTGCAAGTTTTAAATTATATATTTTACCACACATACCACAATAATAATTATTTTTTAAAAACTTCAAAAAACTTTATATAAATTTAAAACCTTTTTGCATTTCAAAAAACTTGCATAAAAAGAAAACTTGACGAATGAAAACGCTGTGTGCGAAGCAGAAAATGGCATCACTTACAGGATATCATTTTTCAAATGTAATTGAAAAAAATTCCCAATTATATTCTTTGCTTAAAAAAAATTAATAATAATCGCATTAACAAAAAAGTTATAAACCACTTAAGCCATGTAGCTCATTTTGCGCCACTGTGTATATCTTTATCTTTTTGTTTGCCTTTAAGTGATTTTAGAAAGGGGATTTATATGGGACATATGGTTAATTTTGGATCTACCAGCACAACTTGTTATCATGACATAGTACCTATAGTAATAGTAATTGACACAAATTTGTGTATGTCAATACCAACATTTATGAGTAAGTCAGACCATTAAAAGCTATTTTCGAGAGTAGTATTTGTACGGGAGCTATGGTCAAATATGGACCGTTTCCGATTAAATTAGTTAAGATGATTAAGATTGCAATCAAATAAGTTTGGATTAAATTAGGATGTTTTATTGGCACAAAGACATTATTCCTGAAAGAACATTGTATGGGGAGCTATGTTAAATTGTGGATTGGTTCTAACTATTTTTAAAAGGCTTGGCCAATAGTGACTTAGAAAGTGAATCTGGGTGGATCGGCATACTTTAAGGTGGGTCTAGGACCAATACTTTAAGGTGTAACAAAAATCAGCACAAACGCATAATACTCTCTTTGCTATTGTGGTTTTGGTATAAATATATTGGTCCTTTTCTTTCATCAGACTCACTTTCTGCGTCGAAAGCTGGTTCTTTAAACGTTGACCAAGTTTAAAAGCAACATTTATTTAAATAAAAGTGAAACCAATGAATATATGGACACCTTATCTCCGTGTGAACTTATATTATGTAAGTATGCGAAAGTGACATCGACTCGATGTTGAACATATATTTCCTATATACCCTACGGTTTTGTGAGACAATCGAAGATCATTTCAATTTGAATACTGAAAACAAATATGATTTAATTTTATAATAAACATTTTGCATGCACATTTGAAAAATGTTTCTGCCTATTAAGACTTGTCCTGCATATTAATAATTACAGTTTCAATTATGTTTTTACCTTCTATAAAGTTGCAAATATGTGTGTCAAGGCATTTCTACATGAGAACAACGATATACTATATTTAATACCTGCCTCAGAATCACTTTCTGAGTCGATCGAACAATGTCCGTCCGTCTGGCTGGCTGGATGTCTGTCTATGTAAAACATGTGCGCAAAGTACAGGCTGCATTCATTGTTGAAGATAATGTAATGAACTTATCGGTCGTTTACTTCAATAGTGACATTACTCAACAAAATCTATTTCGAGATAAGCCCGTTTAAAGTGTTTGATTTGTACTAACCAATCAGAAAAAATAACGACACATTCTCTTCAAACGCGTTCCCCGCGGGGAAAGTAGTAAAGATATAAATATGAATGTTATAAACAACTAGCCATTCCCGCGGCGTAAATCAAAAATGTATTTTTGATTTACTGTGTGTTTTTGAAGCCTGTGTGTTTTATTGTATGTAGATCGATCTACATAAGTTTCAAATTTCATTGACCATCTGTTCCTTCATATTCCTAGCTTTAAAAAACATATAAACCCTGTGTGTTTCAATTACACTGATCTATCCATTCAAATTTCATCAAAATTGGTTAGATATTTTCGGAGCGTCAGTAATTTCCGTATGTCCTCACTTGATTGCTTGTGGATTCGGTAAGGGGACGGTTGAGCGGAGAGATAGGCTGGAGAGGAATGAAGGCTTTATTTTTCTTTTGAGTACGGAAAATATTGCTTTAATAGATCTCTTCTAAAACGCTAATTAATATTTTCTGATTATAGGAGGTTTAGCAGCCATGAACCCTATCTTATGTTAGTACCTGTAAGAGAAATACAAATTACCAAAAAAATCAATCATACAGATTCTCATTCACTCAGGACCTTGCATGTTTAATTTGATGTTTCTAGGTTCAATAACTATTAACGGAAATTCAAAAGGTACCAGTTAAAGAACAAAAAAGTGCAAAAAGCCCCTCATACGGTTTCGTTTCCACTCAGGACATTGTATGTTTAATGTAATGCTTCTAAGTCTAATATTAACGGAAATTCAATTAGCACCAGTAAGGCCCAAATTTACAGTCATTAGTTAGCTAATAACAACCGTTTAACATATTAGATATTATTTCCAGCTTTTTCTTAACCATTCGTTAAACCCCATAATGTTATTGGTTAACTATTTTTATTTTTTATTATTTTAATAGAGTTACCATTTTTTGGTCTGATTAAAATTTTTACTTAACCAATAATTGTAAATACAATACTTTAGTTAAGCAATAGTTATCATTTTAGTTTGCTAATATTTAACTAATGACTTAAATTTGAGCCTTAAAGAACAAAAAAGTACTAAAAGGCCACTCTCACATATTCTCATTTACTCAGGACGTTGCCTGTTAATTTTTATGTTTCTAGGTCCAATACTAATGACATTTAAAACAAGTACCAGTTAAAGAATAATTAACTACAAAAAAGCCCTGTTACAGATTCTCATCCGCCAGTTTAATTTGATGTACTTAGGCCCAATATTATAGTTAAAGAACGAAAAAGTACCAAATAGATCCCTTTAAACATTCTTATGCACTCAGGACCCTGCATGTTTAATTTTATGTTTTTAGTCCAATACTAATGGAAATTACAAAAGTACCAGTTAAAGGCTTATCACTCAGGATCTTGAATGATGAATTTTATGTTTCTAGGTCCAATATTAACGGTAATTTGTACCATTTGTAGAACGAAAAGCTAAAGAAAGAAATTTAATCTTCCGTATTTCCCCTATTTGGTACTATTTTCTCCCCATTAAAGTATCAAAAATTTCAATATTGTAGTGGGAGCCCATTTAATATGTATAAGCTAAAGAGAGGAGAAAAATACTTTGTAAAAAAAGTACCAACAATAGTTACGAATTTCACCCCTTTAACGTTCCAATTTCTAAAAGGTACCGAATTTGTATTTTTTAAGATAAGTTTTGAACGTGATTTATACATTTATCGGTTTAAAAGATAGACGGGGTGACAAAAAAAAGTACCAAAATTCAGGTTTTACCCTTTTACTCCCAATTTTTTCTGTCTCATTTAGTTTTGGAGACCCTATCCTAAGCACTTTAGTGGAACATTATATAGCCTATGTCCGTAAAGAGATTTCATTTGTCATTTTGTTGAAGAAATTTTTAAAATCGGTCCGGCACTTCCTCTTACAAACATACAAACTTTTTAGCTTTATAATATTAGTATAGATATAAAGAAAAACAGTGAACAATTCGACATCACTAACTACAAAATTAAATTTTTTAAGTTATATCACTATTGAAGTAAATGAGCGCTATGTTTTAATTGCTTTTAGTCTGGGTTCCCACTATGAAAGTTTTCTTTTAGAAGGTCAGAGTTTATTAGTGAGAGAGGAGAGGGGAGTGAAAAATATCATGTTATCTTTCCCTCTCACCAGTAAACTCAGACTTTCTAAAAGAAAACTTTCATTGTGTAAACCCAGACTTAGGACGAAACCTATTGAAAATGATGAGAATGGCTACATAATTTTACATGGTTCAAACTTATTTTGTCATCGTCCTAATTTTATTGGAATCGCTCCATATTTAACTATAACTCCCCTACTACTATTCCCGAAAATATTTTTTAATGTCACAACTTCCTCATAAATGTTGGTATATACTAGGGTGTTCAGTCGATTAATTCTTGTTCGATTAATCGGACAATTTAAGACGATTAATTTAAAATTGCTAATTTCGATTAAAGGATTAATCGAAGAATTTATGCCCATTAATCGAATAATAATAATATATGTTTTTGTTTAAATTTTTTAAAGTTTTAAGTCAAATAAACAAATCAAATGTACGTGTTTATTGGAATTAAAAAAGTCATGTTTAGTGAGTAATACAGCATATATTTTTGTTACATTTTTTCAATACAATTTAATAATTGATTTCACAAAAGAAAAAAAAGACAAATGTATGTTAACTCAAAGATTTATATCAATATATTTTTTAGCAAATTTATTCATGAGTTTCTCTCTTTAGAATAAGTTTGGTTGGAAAATATTTAACGAAGGATAAATCTAATAATGCTAAATGTAACAGGTGTCCTAACATGTATAAACCTAAAGGTTCTTCAACATCTTCACTAATTTACCACTTACGCAGTGACTTTATCATAGTGCTTAAAGAAAGATGATGCTCCACCAACAACATCAAAGGAAGCTAAAAGTGGTCCAATGAATAAATATTTTTAACAAAATACTTCGATCGATTTTCTTGAAAAAATGATTTGCAGAAGCAAAGCAGAGGATAGAATGTCCGTGAAAAGATTCAAAAGATCTAAAGTTATTTTGACTCTTTTTAAATCTAAGGGCTTAAATATGCTTAAAGTGAAGCAATAATCAGGAGCTACATTGACAAATTTAATTTAAAAAAGAATGTTTATTTACTTAAGTATTAATTTTTTCTAAAATTATCGAAAAAAATCTATTATTATTTTTTAAAATTTCTGGGTTTGGAATTTTTCGATTAATCCAATAATTTTCAAATTTTATTCGCTTAATAGAATAAGTCAAAAATGTCAAATATCGGGTTATCGTTTAATCGAACAAAAAAACCTGATTAATTGAACACCCTAGTAAATACATAGTAATTTGGCGACAGTTGAACATAGGTTCCATATCAACCCCTCCCTTAAGTCACTCAAGGACAAAAAAGATAAAATGAAGATATGTAAATAATATTCGGCACAAAGAACATTTACATGAATCTTAACCTCATAACATAATTTTGTTCTGGTGGACCCATGGCTAATCATAGATCCTCCAGAACAAGGATATGTAGTTAGGATTTAAGTAAAATTTTTTTAAACGGTGTACTCACAGGTGGGTCTATGCCCAATATTTTTAAGTGAATTTCTAATTAATTGTTTTTAGTGTTTTGTTTAAATTTCTGTGTTTTGTTTTTATTTTTATTTAAGCTCACTAAAACTTTTTGACTTTTCAAAGCTCCAATTTTATGGTGTTTACTTTTCTCCAAAAAATGTGACATTTTATTAAAAAAAAATGCAATTTGGTGTCTGTTTCTTAAAAATGTTGCTCCCGAAAAGGATGAGTTTTTTAGAATAAAACAAGCCACCCTTTTCGGGAGCAAAATTTTTAAGAAACAGACACCAAATTGCATTTTTTTAAAATCAAATGTCATATTTTTTTGTAGAAAAGAAAACACCATTAGAAAACATTTTGCCCCACGCGATGTTTTAATAAATAGCTAAAACTGCCACTGGATTAAACGTATTAAATGACATTTGGAAAATGTCCACTTATAGATATTTAAAAATATTAAACTTCCAACATATTTTATTACTTATGACACTTGTCTACACAATAATGGTTTTCACTTAAATTTTATTAGAAATTTTTTTTATTATTTTTTATATTAAAAATATATTTTTCACAAATATTTTCATATTAAACCAAATGATTTAAAATTTTAAATTAAGTTTTCCTCGATCTTTCGTTTTTTTTAATTCATTTAAAATAAAGTTATCAAAATTTTTCAAAGTAATTGTCAGATTGAAGATCGCTTATGTATTGAACGAATTGTTAATATTAATAGAATGATCAAATTTCCATTCCAAAATTTATGTCTTTTTTTTATTATTAATTAATTTTTTTTTATTAAATTTAAATTTTTTTGATTCCACTGCCGTCATTCGTTGTCGGTTTAATGTTTTTTTTTTATTTTTTAATGTTGAACTTTAAATGAATTGTTTATGGTGCGTTTAGTGACGACGGTAAATTTAGGAACTTAAACAAATAAATTGTTTTTCTTTATGTCAAAATCAAAACAAATTAGCGTTTAAACATGCGCACAAATCATACAACAAAAAGAACAGTAGCCCTCCCTGTCAGAATAAAAATTAAAATAATATCGACAAAATTGTTGGGAAAAATTTTTAACAGAAGCAACAGCATAAAGAAAAAAAACTAGGGCTGAATTGAACTAAACTTCCGATTGAAAGGCGCGCGCGTACTCTATTAGTTTTCACTATTAAATGAACGAACGTTATTATTGTAAACAATAAATGATAAATGTTTTTTTTTTGTTGTTGTAGTTTTTAATTTCGTTAAAGAACTAAAAACAAATTAGCAACCGCGTATTATTTAATTATTATTTTAGCTAAAAAAAATACACAAACTGACTTGTGGCTGTTCTGCTGTTGGTGTTGCTGTTACTACTGCTGTTTGTTGTTGGTGGTGCTGTGGTAGGAATGAGTAGCAAAACTGACAGCAGAAGCAACTGACGGACAGACAGTGAGAATGACACATACAGTAGTAATATTTAATCAAACTTCTATGAAGTGTTCAAAATGCCAATGTTGGGGTATTTCAAAGAAAAATTAAAAACAAAAAACAGCTGTAATTTCCCAGCAAACAAAGAAATTTTTTTCAAGAAAAATTGTCCATTTCAAATGGAATTTAAATATGCTTAACACGTCGATAGAATTTCCTCTAACTTTGTTTGATGTGCATTTAACAGTACTCTGGAAAGAGCCAAACAACCCAAAAAACTAGAATTCAAACCTTTGACTAGAAATGACTGAAGGCTCAGTTAGTCTTTACTTTCTGTTCTGTTACGAATCAGCTGATTTGTTTTTGTTATTAAAAAACCTGTGGAATTGATTAGTTTTTCTGTTCTGTTGCGGTTCCGTTTGTTAAAATCAAAAACTTGTTAAGTAATTGTAAGTGACAGCAAAATAAATAATAAAAAATACACATTTAAATTGAAATAAACTGTTTTTTGATTTTAAGAATTCATAAAATTTAATTTCTTCAAATTTATGTGCATTAAAGTTATTGAAATAAAACTGATAAGTTGCTACAGAAAAAGTAACAGCCTGTTCAACGATTTCGAACGTTAACGTTCGCATAGAAAACTACATTTAAAACAAAAACAAAGTTCGACAATTTGTTTTTGTTTTCAATGTAATTTTCTATGCGAAAGTTAACGTTCGAAATCGTTGAACAGGCTGTAACTATTACAATTTCATAACAGAACGGCACGTAACAGAACAGAAACAGAAAGTAAAGACTAACTAAGCCTTGAAGCGTTTCATATCCAGCACAATTCTCAAGCCTTTTTCAATAGTTTGATTTTTACAATTAAATTCAAATTGATAATGATTTGAATAAAAACATTTGACATACAATGTGCTATTAATAGGATATTAATTTGTTATCAAATGTTATTCTCAAATCAAAAATAAACTTAGCAACACTAAGGCGAAAAATAAATGTTAACATTTAAAAATGGCTATTAAAGTTAGATGTGTTTGTTATACATTATAAGAAAAATTAAATATTAAATGAAGTGAATGCGCCTTAAAAAACCTTTGTTTCTTGTGAAAAAATATAAATTATTTGTGAGTAAAAAATTAAAGATGAAAAATCAAACGAATTTTAATATTAGTTCAAGCACACGCACACGAGCTTGATATCAAACAATACATATGTCAGTGTATTGTGTTCTTTAAATTGTTCGTAAAAACAAAAGCAATTCGTTCATTTGTAAGTTTGAACATGAAGTTTTCGATTTTTTTTTTACTTCCCAAAAAAAGTCAGTTGATGTTGAAAAGAATAAAACAAGCATTGTGGGAGATTGAAGAAAGATTTGACATCGTTTAAATATCCGCCACAACTTTGTACAGTCGAACCAATAAAAAGTACCAATCGTAAAAAAAAAATCTGATCAATAGACACTGTTGAAATTGAGTAATGTTTTGGCTAATCTTTTATATAAACTGCAAAAGAATAACTAATGTGAATGTATTTATGTACATTTTTAACAACACAAGAATGTTGCTGTCAAATGGCACAGTCTCCTAAACCAATTTAAATCATCTCATCAGACTTAAACATAACAATAAATGCTCATGAGTACTTACGTACAAACAGACAGACACGTGCAGTGATAGAATTCTTTTATTTGTGACCGTCCACATTATGAAACTTTTGCAGCAGAAACATTTTTAATTTCCTTTAAAAACTGCGTTCTTGTACTTAAAATGGAAATTTTGTTTTGGTAAAATTTTAAGTACTTTAACTGCCTGTTTTTAGAAAACGTAAACAAATGAGTGAGTGAGAAATTATATTGAAAACAACAATAAAAAACGAAAATTTGTTTTTGTTTTCAATATAATTTCTCACTCACTCACTTGTTTACATTTACAACGAAATGTACGTTGAGCGAACGGAAAATTTATTTTCGTCCAATGAATTGGTTCGTTGTGACAATGAATGGCCGTTGTTTAAAAGATTTTATTTTAATAATCAAATGAACTATTCGATGATATAAAAAAAATTTCATCAATTTTACGAACAAAGATCGTTAATATTATTGACTTCAATATTATAAATTAATGAAAGAATTCTTTAATTCAATGAATTTATTCATTAACACCTCATTGAGAAATCCTTCAAAAAAAATGAGAGAAAATCCTAGACATAAATATATCTTTTTAGACTCAAAATGTTTGTGTACAACAAAGAACAATTTTCCTTTCATTACATTTCACACTAAGCCTTAATGTTTGCTGGGTTAATAAAGTGTACACTAATATCATCACAAGTTAAGTACATGTTTTGAGTGTGCATGAATAAGAAGTGGCAAAAGGCGTGTAAGAGTATAAAAAACTGAACGAACAATTAAATGCACGAAATATTTGATATTGAATTAGAAATAAAATGACACATGACGGTTATTAAAAAAAATTATAACAGAAAGATGTTAAACGGGTCCTTTGGATGCTGTCATAGAAGATTTGTATCGGAGAAGTTTTTTTTTAGAATTTTTTAATAAAAACATTTTAAAACTAAATAAAGATTTGAAATGTACACAATGAAAAAATTGCACTTTTTTTTAATTTAAAACTTTAACATTATTTTGCATTTTGTATACATATTTTTTATATAAGCATAAATTTTAAAATCACATTCTCATTACTATGCAGAATATAAAGTAAGTTTTCGCAATATCCGTTAATAATTTTTACTATTTAAATTTCGAAATTACGACGTAAATATGCGTATAATTTTTAATAAAAGTTTTTGTTCAAACAGGTGTTTAATTTTAGTTGAAAACAATGAAATTTTACTTAATTACTTTTTATTTTGTTTGTATCTAATATAATTTAATTCAATAAAAAAATAAGTGTTAATTGATATGATTAGAACGTTTCTATTTATCTATAAGAGATACTAACACCGGCAGTTGTTTCATTATAAATGCTAATTGTGGCGTTAGCAATTTAAAACGTAGCGTCGCCCTCGGCCATTTTTTTGTCTATCTAGGAGCTGGCCATTAACGATACTGGTCTCTAACTTTGTTTTGGATATTTCTCTAGACTCCCAAGTAGGGTAATTTGGTTCAAAATTTAGTAATAATTGATCTGTGCCGCTTGTGGAAAATTTTAGTCTCTAACTTTATAATGGGCTTCCATACTTTTACGTACTGCAGTGACCCAATAAAAAAGTTTCTTGTTTTGCGAATGTAGGGTACATGGTACATTTTTGAAAGTTAGCGCACATTTATGTACTACACAGTAAGACATACAGAGTTCCAGTAAAGTAAGTAAAGGATTCTTAAAAAATTTTTAAACAAAAATTATTTCAATATACGGTTTGCAGACCCAAGTATTCTATTTAAATGGCATTAAAATCAGCCTCGTATGTAGAGTAGTAGTGTAAAGTAGTCGAGATATTGAAGAAATAATCTCAACACATTCGGCTAATTCGGCGAAATTATGACATTTTGAATATGACATAACTTTTGAAAAAAAAAATTTTTTAATTTTTTTTCGTTCATATAGGTTCCTTATAGGATAAAAGGAACCTTCTCACAAAATTTCAATAAAATCGAAAGGGGTCGGGTCTCACTCTTGGTCGATTTGACATGGAATTACCCAAGTATGTTTAAAAATTAAACAGAAACGTCATGAAAATAAACTTTATTCCGTAAATACATTAAAATTTAAGGGATACAAGGCAAGAGAATAAAAAAATTGCATTTATAATAAATAAATTGAAAAAATTAGGTTCTACAAAAGTTGTTAAAGAAAAAATTGCCATAGGAATTCTAATAAATTAATAAGCCAAGTTATATTTTATAAACACAAGTTTTAAAAGTAGTGCGTGGAGAAAAGGAAATAAAATTAGCTTAAATTAGCTTTTTGAAGCTTGGTTACATGTATGTATTTGCATTTTTTTTTTTTTTTTTTGTTACAAATTATAATCATAAAAAGTTTTGAGATGTTGATATTATGCGTATTGTATAGTAGAATATTTTTTAATAACTTTCTACTTTAATTTATTCTGATAAACAGTTTTATTTATTTTGAAATATTTATTAATTACACAAAATTCAAATTGAAGAAAAAGCTAAATGCATTTTTAAAATATTTCAAGCTAAAAGTAAAAAAATAAAGCTAAATTTAGCTGGAAAAAAGCTAATATGGTCACACTGGTTGCTAGAAATTTAAATGCATATTTTATTAGTTTTTAGGGCCAATTTTTTTAAATTTTTTAAACATGGTTTATACGCATTCCATAGGGACTTTTACCGCACTGAATGTCTTTCTACACCCTTTGCCAACAAAAAATTTAAGTCATGTCTGTTTTCCGACGCAAAAAAGGTCTTTAAGCACAACCAGAATATGCATAAACAAGCTTAAGTCAAAAATTATCGAATGCATTAAAAAAAAAACAATATTTTATTCCGTACGGAATGTGCAATCAGTTTCGCATATTGCTTAAGCAAATGTCAGTTTTATAAAACTTAACAAAATTTTCCTTAAGTTCAATATGGTTTGAAACATATGATTGACGTGTATTCGCACATTTGCATTTTTTGGTTTGGCCTTTAATGAGACTAGAGATTCAATATGCATAATAAAAGTTATTTATTTTTCTATTAACTTATTGATCTACCCTCGTTTAATTAAATAGAACAATATGACAGCATTAGCATAAATAAAATAAACTGCTAATAATCCATAATCCATAAAACAAAACTCTACCTTAAAAATAAATACGAAGGACGCTTAAAAAACTATTTTTTTAAAAATTGTATCATTTGTCTTAATTTATGTTTTTATTCGTATTTATTTAACACTCTTCTTCTCTAGAAACTTAGCAACCCAACAAACTTAAGAATGCAAATTTTGTGCTAAAGTTGTTAATTTTTGTATAAAAAAATTTGTTTTATGATATTTTTGTGGAAGAATTTTTAACAAAAACAAATATCAAAAGAAATTGACACCATCTCATTTAGCACTTTGAAATAGCAACAATACACAAGCGTTTTATTCATCACAACAATGAAAAAAGCATGAAATTGAGTCATTAGACAACACAACTACTAAACAGTTTAATAACACAAATGTAACAAACATCAATACATACATGTGTAAATTATAATTGTACTACAACGACCACGGGTACGGATACTGATGATATTTTACTTATTATTAAACACTTACACTGCGAATCAATTAAATATGAAAATTTGTTTCATTGACTTTCGACGAAAATATATATTGTAAGACTTTTAAAGACTATCAGCCTTATTACGGTTGTCGTTGTCTGTAACGACTGTGTCGTCTTTTGTAAGAGATTAAAGAACAACATAACCTTCGTTCTTTAATCTAACAAAAATCAGTGACATGTGGTTTCAGCAAGACAGCACCATGCAGCCGTCCAAACAATACGGTTATTGCATGAGAAATGCGGCGCAGCACAACTTCATTTATCATTTTTTTGTTTCAGTGTTTGACAAATTCAACTATGGAGATATACTAACCGATTAACTGACCGGTTAATTTAAAATTAGATACTTTCGATTAACGATTAAACCGGTTAATTTCAGTCGATTAATCGATGTAACAAAATTTTGAAAATAAGTAGTATTTTAACATAGTTTTAAGATATTCTGTATTATTGGTTGCTTTCGATTTCTCCAACATCTTCGATAAGTAGAAACATTTTTTTTGCTCGTTTGCTCGTCCAAGAATTGTTTTGTTGGTTATGTTATTGTTTATTTTTTGCTATTACACTCCAAAAAAATAAATTATTTTTGCATTTTTGTTTATTGAAATTACTTAATTTATAACCAATCTTTATTAATCGGTTAACCGATCAATAACAAAATTAACCGATTATTAACCGATGATATCAAAACTCCGGTTAATTAATCGAGCGGTTAACCGATTAAAGCAAAAGCCCGGTTAAATGAATACCTTAAGATATGCATACACAATTCAGCAGCCCGTCAAGATTGTTGAAGCTTATTACGAAAATCGGCCTTTAAATCAAAATGCATTTCGTGCACTTCGTATTTTTTTTTTGTCAGCATAATCGAGCAAAAATATGTGGGCAATCGGGAGAATTGTGCGCAAATTTCAGCAAACCGAAATTCTGTAGTAAATGTGAATACATCTGAGCATGCTCGCCTAGTTCGTTCTGCGGAAAACATTGATATTGTTCGTGATAGTGTGACAGAAGAGCCGACAACCTCGACACGTCGTCGTGCCCAACAATTGAACATCTCACGAACATCACTGATGCGAATTTTGAATAAAGATTTAAATTTACACGCTTACAAGGTTCAATTGAGTCAAGAGCTGAAGCCTACTGACCATTTCAAGCGCCGTCAATACGCCGAGTGGTATGGACCATCGAATAGAGGTATGCCACCGAAGTCGTGGTGAGCATTTGGCCGATATTTTATTTCTCACATAATTGTCATGGATACTTCTATAATAATAAAAAATATTAACATAATTCTCTGACAAAGTTTTGGTTTATTTACAATTAACATCGTGCGTTTTGGTTAGACCACCCTTTACATTGGTATCAATAAAACAGAATTTTTCGAAAAAAAGGAGAGTTTTTAAGCCAATTTACTTTCTAACCTAAAATTTGCCCATAAATTTGAATTTTGAGTTTTTTATCTATATCGCTCATTTGGTGCTATAGCGACATAAGTCAAAAATCGCAAAACATAGTAAATCATTCTTATGAAGATATTGTAAAAATTTATTATGAAGATATTGTAAACTCAACTTTTGAGAGAAGAATAAAATTTTCTTTGTCCATTATGATGTGTGGAAATTTAAAACTTTTATGTTAAGCTAATCACCCTTATCACGGGGGTAAGTTTACGTTTCTTTAATATTTTACCAAGCAGTCGCAGGCGTATTTAAAATTCGCTAACCACGATAAGGCTGAATATTTTTGAGATATGACGATGTTGCAGCTAATGAACGATATATGGACGCCCAAAATTTAATTCATTATTTAAGTGTTTCGCAGTGTATACATATATTTAACAAACACACTCATTATAATAAAAACACGTCAAAACACTCAAGAATTTGGTAGGTAAACATGCGAATAAACAACAAACTAAACGGTATCAACATGCAACATGTAAAATAATGATCACTGTCAATGTTGCCGTTCTGGTAAATTTTAATGTGTACTTTTTTAAACCCTTCACTAAAGGTGAAAAGGGTTTTATATATTTGTTTGTCATTCCGTTTGTAATTTCTACGATATTGATTTAAGACATTATAAAGTAGAAATGTATATTCTGGGTCCTTATGAATTGCGAAGTTTATTAAACGATGTCCGTGTGTCCGTGTGTGTGTTGAAATGGGTTTTCCGAAGATCCCAGAAGTTATGGACGAAGTTTGTGACACATATATTTTCCGTTCAAGTTTTCTATTGAAATTCAGCCAGATCGGTTCATATGAACAAAACACCATAACTAATTCTAATTTTACCCGTAATTTGCTTGTTGTTGTTGTTGTTGTTTTTTTTTTTTGTTTATCTGGAGAACGGCAAGAGCCATAGTAATCAAAGTAGGTAAAAGAACCTTGCTTTTTAATACACAACGTCTCGGGTGGGATTGGAGAGGTGGGCATGGCACTTCCCATACAAAGACCTTATAGATTTCTGTATATCTGGAGAACGGCAAGAGCTAAAGTTTTCAAATTCGGTACAAGGTCCTTGGTTATTAGTTACTAAACAACATCCTACAAAATGTGGATGGGTTTAAAAGAGCAGGCGTGGCACCAAATGATGGTATTTATTTAAATCTAAAGAACGGTAAGAGAAAAATTGTCCAAACTTGGTACACATAGCTGTGTTATCAATACACAAGTTTTTTAAAACAATTGGCGGGGTCACCAAAAATTTTGTTTTGTACATCTAGAGAAAAGAAGCGGTTTAGCAAAGCGAACCGGGTTAAGCTAGTATGTATTTTTATAACTTTCTGTTCTTATCGCACTATGGTAAAGGGTATATAAAAACATACCAATATTAATAAAGTTCTAACTGTAAGGGTTTTTTTTTTTGTTAAAGATAAATAAAAATTTTAAATGTTTTTTACTGTCAAGGTTACATTTTGAAGTGCTAAATTCCCAGTTTTTTAAGCTAAAGAAGCGTTTTCGAAATATTCGCGAAAATCATTTTTCTGGAGTTATAATTGATATTTGGCGCCCTATGCTCCAATGGGAGTTAAAGGAATATATGGGCATTTCCACAGAAATGTCAACCGCAGCCAAATAATTCAAAGTCTATAAAAGTATGTTGTTTTAACATATTTTTATAGGGAATCTATCAACTCTCAATGATTTAAACAAATTTTACATTTATTCATAACACACTTTGAAATATTCAAATGCAAAGTCGAACAAGTGAAAAAGTTCTGTTTTGAACATTTCTATTGCAAGTTTTGTTTTGCTAAATGATCTTAATGAGAAACATTATGCATTGACAATTGCTTTTTAAATCTCAGTTTATATTCAAACAATAAAGAAAAAATGTAAACGGAAGGATGCGCTTGCCAGTTACGGCAAATTTTTTCTTTGCTTTACCGTATAATTCGATGTAGCGTGCGACATTGAAAAAGAACATTTGTTATCAGTGCGTCGAGGGTATTTGGACAATGCGTTTCAAATATTAGTAACAAACAGATATTTTTATTGCAAATTTAATTAAAAAAATTTTGCTGGAAAATAATCAGTGCTTTTTTCTTGGTACTTATTTTAAGTTTGTAGCATGCGACATCGTAAGTGTAAAATGCATAAATTCAAACATTTTTTTTTTTCCTAAAATATCTTTATTTGCGATGGCCAACAACTACAAGCATCATGGACAGCTTATTCCATTAAAAAAAACTTTATTTGAGACTAGCAATACTATTTTGCGGCCCTATGCTCCTTGCAGGAGTAAAAGGAACAAATATATATAATACTATTTTCAGTTAAGATAGTTTTTGTTCTATATTTGTATTTTTCAATAATTAGTATTGTGGTTATTTTGTTGAACTATTTATGGTTTTTAATCCTTACTTCAGCAGTCGTCGATGGCTGCGAGTGTAAAACGGCAAATCCATCTGAGGAGATGGAGTGGTTGCGGTCGAAACATGTCATGGTAACCTGCCGGCCGCGGTTCGAGCCCCGGCCACAGTCAAAAATGAAAGATTATCAATAACAATTTTAATTAATTTTCATGTTGTAAAATTCCTTTCTTCATAAAAATAATTTAATGAAAATTAAATTTGATGAACTTAAGCCTAATTAAAAATATTAAAAATTTGGATTTGTATTTTTCTTTATAATTTTATAACTTTTGTTGAGAAAATGAATATATTGAATGAATTTAAAATAATGTAGAATCATCTTACGCATGTCTAATTACATAAAAAGTAAAAACATAAATATAAAAGTATGATGGAACAAAATGTCGCATGCAACATGTAGCGTGCGACAGTGATTAAAATTAAATAAAAAAAAACTACACAATATTTTTGAATTAAATAAAAACCATTATTAAGATACATCAATGCATAATATTTTAAAATTAGTCGTATTAAAATATTTTATCAGGTTTCGCTGAAATCAGTGTTTGAACTGTTTGCCGTAAAAACAACTTCTGTTTTTGTCGCATGCAAATGACTTGGGTTTTTTTAATTTTCTTGAAAACGAACAATTGCTCAAAATCAACCTAAGCACAAATTATAGTGCTTATCCAGAGCTACAAGTTTCGCCTTTTGTCAAAATAAAATTAATGTTTTGGTATATGTTTTTTTCACTTTTAAGGCGTACGAATGTCGCATTCGACATTGGAGAAATGCCCATATATATAATAATTGATATTTCCAAAGATCTCGTGAGCTGTTCATCTGAATTGTACAAAATTTAAAATGTCAAACAACTATGTTTTTCCTCTTTCAGTACATATTTGTAGTTTGTTGATCAGATAAAAATTCACTGAGTGAAGAAAATGTTGAATATTGAAAAAATTAAAAAAAATAATTTTTTTCAAATCTAAAGGCCTTTAAATCAGTGAATTTTTATTCGTTCAACACTGTATTATTATGTGATGAAAGAGGAAAAACATTTTTATTCAATAGTTTTGATTTTGTACAATTAAGACGAATGATTCGTGAGATATTTGATATAGAAAAACCAACCAAAACATTTAGAAATTTATTTTAACATATGAAAAAATTTTATATGAATCCTTTTAAATCGCTCAAGGGATAAATCAGTTTTTATTTATCAAAAGTGATCTCAGCAGACTTATTTAGGTGGTTTAAAGAGAAAATTATGACCCTTTTTCTAGCTGGGTTATTTCTTGTATTTTTGCTTCTTTAAACCATGAATACCGCAAATTATGAATTATGGAGCGCTTACCAACTGTAACAGTTTTCTGGAAAATCGATAATGATAATTTTCAGTTCCCATTTTGAGCTTTGGAAATGGTAATTAGTATTTACTTTGTATGTAGTGGTCCTCGCCGTCAGCTGGGATACCCACTTATTTCCTAACCTAGCCTTTTAGTCTTATTTACTTTATGTGGGCGCTAACTTTTTCACTGCTCCTGCCAAGGCATATGAAACCTGGTAATGTAGATTGACAAATATATTTTTTTTTTTTCAAATAGCAAAAATAAATGATAATTATGTGTAGGAAATGTCACATACACTGTGCTTTTCTGACCATCAGTAACGTACTGTCAAAGTTTTATAAAAATCGGTGTTGCGGTGTAGGTGCCTATAATGAATAAACAAGCAGTTTTTCTTTAGATATATAGATATATTTTTCAACTGAAGTACAAAATAGTATTTTTAATACATAAAAATGTTGGTTACTTTTTTCGCATTTAGTTAGTTACCTTCGTGGCCGTGGCAACGCTGATCACTGTTATAATTGATGATGTCTCGTTTTGTTTCCCTTAAAAGGCGCATAAGAATGTATAAGTGTGTATTTGTCTGAGAGTGCGGGGAGAGGGATATTAAATAACGAGTGATTGTTTCCAAACTCATACTAATTTTATGAATGCAATGTTGCCGGGATGTTTCAATACTAAGTAATAAACTAAATTAGTAAGAAGAGAATTTGGCCAAAATCTGTTAAAAACAATTATAGTATATTTTTAACGTTTTTAAAATGTGCTTTTTCAGCCAAATTGAAATGAATAAATCTTTTGCATATCATCTTTTTTTAAACCAATAAACGTAGACATGAAGGTTATACAAAATTCGTAATCAGAGAATAAAATTATCAAAAAGGGGAAATACGGAAAAATAAATTTCTTTCTTTAACTTTTCCATGCTGCATGTGGAAAATTTTGAATTTTCTATAATATTGAACTTAGAAACATAAACAAGCCTGTCATAGAATTCCATTCCGATCGAAACTGGTTTTAATTCCGTATTTTGCTTCTTCGGAAAACGAAAAACGAAAAATTTTTTCGGAATGAAACCACTCTTGGTTTTCTAAGTGGAATTGATTGTTTCAGTATTTTATAACCGAAAAAACTACTTAAAACTATTTTTTATGGATAAATAAATGTTTTTTATGATATAGATTGAAGAAAAAACACACTTTTGATTTATTTATTTTACTTTATATTGATTTTATTAAAAACATAATTAATTCTTTACCGTTGCGTTGCCACCTTTTCTTTCCTCACAAACCACTTTTTTCTGAACATTGCCATACTAAACACAAAAATCATATGGTTTTTATGTAAAGTTGCCATATCCAATTGTAAAACCAGAGTTGTTATAAAAAAACACATTTAGCAAAATCGATCGGAATCTGAAGAAGCTAAAACTAAATCGATCGGAATTGAACATACGGAATTAAAACCATTCCGATCGGAATTTGTGACATGCCTGAAAATTGTAGGTGCAGGGTCCATAGTAAATGAAAACCTATAAGGTGAAAAATGTTGGTACTTTCTGTTCTTCAAATAGTGCCTTTTGAATTTTCATTATATTGGATCAAGAAACATAAAATTAGACATGCAAGATTCTGAGTGAATAAGAATCTGTAAGGAAGAGCTTTTTGCTACTTTTTCGTTTTACAACCTGGTACTCTTTTTATTTTCGTTAATATTGGACATAGAAATATAAAATTGAACATGCAAGGTTCTGAGTGCATGAGGATCTGTACGAGAAATCTGTTTGGTAGTTTTTCGTCCTTTAACTGGTACCTTTTGAAATTTTTTTAATACTAAACCAAGAAACATTAAAATCAGCATGCAGTTCCTGAGTGATTAAGAAACTACTTTGGTACTTTTTCGTTTTTTGTTTTTGCTACTTTGATTTTTTTTTTATATTATTGAACTTGCAAGACTAAATTAAACTCAAGACCGTGATTAAGTGGAATATAACACTTTGACCGGAGGTTAGTCCCTAGCCAAATCGATCCACTAAGACGGAACAAACAAATGATTTCGACCTGTTAATTCATTTATACTTATATTTATATTTTCTTCATATTTGCATAAATTATTCTGGTCGATTTTCGAGCACTGGCCAAACACTAATTTAGTTAAATACATCAAATTTTTTTTACGAAAAGTATGCCCGATGCTGCTGATGTTTTATAATTGAGAGTTTTTCTATAAACAAAGGGGACAATACAACAAAAGTAAAACAAACATGTGTAAACGGGTTAGTAAACAAATAATTATATTTCTCTCCCTCTCTTTATGATTCTCTGGGGTAAGTGTTTAGGTTAGAATCAGTGCTGCCACAACGAATACAATTTTTACAACCAAAATTTTTGAAAAAGTTACCAAATGTAAAAAAATATAACCAAATTATAAATGGTTTTTATTAATTGAGATAATCATTAAAATCATTGTAATACATTGTAACACAAAGGTTATTTGCACTTTATAGAAAAACAATAATAAGAAATCAAGAAAACAAAACAAGAAATTTAATTCTTTTACATATTAAAAAAATAACGTAAAACTTAATTAAAAGTTTTTATTTATTTTGAGACTTTGAGACTTTTTTCGTAAAAAAATTTTTTTATTTTTTGGCGCCCTATGAGAGTTAGAAGAATATATAAAAAAAAAAAAAATTAAATATTTTTTCATAGCTGTTATTGGCAGGACTGTCAAATGTGGCTTAATCTTAATCCTTTTGTCGATGGAAACTTACGTTTGGCGATATGGCGATTATTTTGGCGAAATTAAAAACGATTGGCGATATGCGAACTGCATTTTATTTCTAATTTACATACATAAGTATGTCTAAAATATTATAAATCTTTTTTCTGTTTAGTGTAAATTTTATTTCAGATTTATAATTCTTATTATAAAAAAATGTTTCAAAATTGTTCTAATATATCATAACGTACATTCAATGGGGAAAAAGTATATGACTGACGGTCAAAAGTTTTTTTTTTACCAAATAATTATCTTAAAAAACATTAAATAAATATACATACCGACAAGTTATAAACAGTAAAATTTCAAATTTCTTTAAACTTACAGCCATTTCTTAAAGAAAATTCCATAAATTTTAAAATTATATTGATAAATCAATGTAATTTTAAAAACTCTTTAAAATTCCTACCTGTATTTTCAAATGTGTATATAAATATACTTCTGGAAATAACCAAAATTCAGAACCATAGCTTTTTTTCAAGTTTTTAAAAACACTGAAACGACTTTTGTGTAATTTTTCAGTAATTTTCTAAAATCGATTACGGATGATTTTATGCACTTCCTACTTTAAGTACTAATTATCTCTACTTCTCTTAAAATCAAGAAAAACTGCATTTGTTTACGATTTTAGATCATGGCGTTTTTAATATAAAAATCACAAATGGCAATATTTTCTTAGCAAAAATCTTAAAAACATTATTTGGTTGCTGTTTTGAAAGGGATTTTAAAAAACTTCCGTTCATTGGTAACAAATAATGAAAAAGTCGTAGTACACAGTACAAATTATTCGAGCTCGTAAATAATTGAACCAAGAAATACATATTCGTTCGTAATTATTATTGTTTTAGAAAAAAGTAACCAAAATGAAAAAAATATTCACATCTCCACATTGAAAAAAAATATAACCAAAAACGGCAGCTCTGGTTAGAATCAAGCCTCAGTTAGCCGGGAGTAACAGTAACAGTAAAGTAAGACCAATCGTTATCTTTCACTTTGAGACGTAACATATTACTGCTAACTATAATCGTTCTAATTGATTTACATACAAATGCAGCAGCTGATTTGCAACGTTACTGTTACTCCCGGCTATAGTAGGGCCAATAGTAGGGAATTTTCCCTTTTTGTAGATTTTTTCGGAAAATGTCAAGCTTAAGAAAAAAAGAACAGATTTCTTATTTTCAGGCATATGTAGGGAATTTTCAAACTTTATCTCATTTTCAATATATTGTCGAAAAACACGTTAATATTCTTCTTATTTTCTTTTTAAAATTAAAAGTTGTCATATACAATAGCATTTAAGTACAAATGTAGTTTTTTTTTAACAGAAACCCTATACTATGAGTCCTTACAGCCTGGCAATCTTCAGCAATTGCCAAAACCATGTACCCAAATATTCATCGCTCCCTAATATATAATTAGGGAGCTTTGTTATATTAAAAACAACAAAATGTTTATTTAATTATTTTTTTAAATATATTTTTTTGCTGTTAATATAACTAAATAATCATATAACCTGATAATCCGCATTCCGTGAGCAACCCAAATTCATTTTTAACGTAGGGAAAGACACGTAGGTATTTGTTGGCATCACTGCTTCAAGTACGAATTGATTTAAGCACGGATCGATTGATTTTTCTTTTAATCCCCGATGACTCGAATATTGAGAGTTTTTGAGCTAGAATTTTCTGAATAACTATAAAAAACATTATATAAATTTAGTTTAGTTCAACAGTTCAACTAAAAATAACAATTATTCTTAAAAATAGCTATGACACGAGCTGTAATGTATACTTTTGTACTTCAAGTTGTACAAATAAAATGTAGACGAAAGTGGACAAAAAGCATAATAAACAAATGTATTCAGGTTTTCAAGACAAAGTCTTGACAGAAAGAATACAAAAAAACAGAGGAAAGGAAGCAACATTTAATATAAAATGAAAATGATAATAACAGCAAATTTCGAACCACAAGTACCACTGGTTAAAGATTGATGTTTGACTGTTGGCTGGCAGGCATCGCAGTGGTGCAGAGGTTAGAACAAAAAGAATTCTGATGAAAGAGTGTGGTGATTCTTGAAACATGTAAATTCAACCCAGGTTCGAGCCCCAGCTCAGCCAAGAAAATTATCAATAAATTTTAATAAAATTCCAAATTGTAAAATTCCTTCCTTTAGTAAAAATAATTTGATAAAAATTAAATGTGATGAACTCAAGCCTAACTAAAAATATCAAAATAAATTTAAAACTTGTTTTCATTTCAAAAAACTTTAAAAAACAAAAAAAACTTAACAAATTGCAACGCTGTACGTATGAATTTTATACATACATATGTAATTTTTTGGCAACAAAAAAATCTAAATTTGTCACTCCCGTGGCTAAAAAAGTACTCTCAAACCATGTTTTTTAATACTGAAATAAAAATCTCATATCACATCAGTGGTCGGGGCAGTTGTAGAACAATTAATATTTTTTGTAATACCAAAAAAAACTTTTGTAGTTATAAATATTATCAATTAATATTACTTTTGTTGGTTTTATTATCTTTTTTATGTTACGATTAGAAAATATGACCATTATGATGACGTTGAGTCATTTGTTTTCTAAGATTATGACCGTTTATCTAGCTGATGCAGATATTTTTAAATGACGATGAGATAACCGTCGATGATGATAATGAAGTTGTAAGATGATTAAATTTTCATTGGTTTATTTCTCTATTCTTCTCATTGTTGTTGTTTATTGGGATTTTTATTTTAAACAAAAAAAAAACTTTTGCAGTTTTAGAAAGATTTAATTAGGTCATGACAAATTATGAAATTAAGCAAATAAATGCTAATATTATAAGCCGCAATAAATAAACATAAATACATAGCTTTAATTATACAGTGGACGTCCAATAGTACGAATTACATATACACAGTGTTGGGCAAAATACATGGTTTGCGGTATTTAAAATACAAAATACAAAATACTTGCTGGTCATGTATTTAAAATACAAAATACAAAATACTTTCAGGTTATGTATTTAAAATACAAAATACAAAATACTTACACATCCTGTATGTATTTAAAATACAAAATACAAAATACTTCCATTTATTGTACGTATTTCAAATACAAAATACAAAATACTTCCACGTCATGTACATTAAGTTTATAACATTTTTTTGAGTGCAAAATACCACTCCAGCGCAGGGCTGTCAGACTTGGGGATTTATCCCCAAAGTTGGGGATATCATGTGAGCAAAAAGGACAAAGAAAGTCATTTGGGGATTGGGGATTTTTTTGGGGATTTAAAAAAAAATTTCGGGGATTTTTTGGGGATTTTACACTTTTTTTTGTTTGTTTCGTATATAAAATATGAAAAAAAAAATAGCAAAACTTTTATCTTACTCTTATATAGTGTGAAGGGTCCTAATTAAGATTAATATTTTGTTAAGTGTGTAAAAGATACTTTATAAACTTGTTATTTTTCTTGAGTGAGTATTTAAAAAAAAAGAATTTAAAAATAGAATCTAAAACCGTTGACAACACATAAAATTTTTGATTTTTTAAAGACAATTTTGAAGCAAATATGTATGTATTCCCCAAAAATAAGTAAATATGAAAAACAATATAATAAAGATTGAGAAAAAATGCTAGGCTATTGGTTAGCAGTTATGATGCATCGAATTTCTTAATAAATAACGGATATATGTATTTTTATTGTTGATTATAAGGATGGCTTAAACCGATTGAACAAGTCCAAATTGTTATAAATTGGCTCATTCGTCTCCAATAACAGCATATTGTTGTGCTTGTTATTCCTTACTGGAATCGCATAAAAAGGAATTAAAAAAACATGCCGAAACCAGTCGCTACAAACAAAATAAAATAATTTTTTTGACTAAAAATTTTTATTTGGGGATTTTTGGGGATTTCTTATTAACATTTTTCTAACTATTTTTTAAAAAAAATTAAAAATTTGGTTCTGACCAAACAAACAAACAAAAAATATTAACTTTTTGAGGTTTTGTTTTTTGAGGATTTGGGGATTTTTGGGGATATTTTTTTAATTTTTTGGGGACAAGGAAAAAAAGTACCTGGCAGCCCTGCTCCAGCGCCATGTGGGGAATTTTGTTCTGATAATAAAAAACTGTTTTTTAAGCTGATTCGGTAAAAAAAGTTTCCGCACCGTAAGCGATTCCTAAAACTCCATATTATGTGTAAATTTTATTTTTGGAAATTGAAACCCTTTTGATTTTGCATTAGACTTATGAAAAATGGTTTAATGTTGAAGATTATATATGAATTTAAACGAAAACGAACTTATTTAAGACAAGAGCCACTGATTTAATGATGAAAATAAAAAATAAAAACAAAACTTCAACGCTTTCGGTGCGGAAACTTTTTTCACGAAAGATGAAAAGTGACACCATATTTTTTTATATTTTGGTAGATTAAAATGTAATCAACCATCAATAAACTGACAGAATATATTTTGTAAACTATGTTTTTAAAATACAAAATACTCCCATTTTTTTGTGTATTTAAAATACAAAATACAAACTACTTATATTTATTGTATGTATTTAAAATACAAAATACTTGCTGGATATGTATTTAAAATACAAAATACAAAATACTTGCACGTCATGTATTTAAAATACAAATACAAAATACGTATTTGTATTTTAAATACGTATTTCAAATACATGTATTTCAAATACTGCCCAGCCCTGCATATACATATAACGTGAGGCCTTTTCGTATTGCTGGAAAATTCGTGTTACTGGACTACAGTTTTTTCTTAATTTTATATATAATAGCTTAACCCGGTGCGCTTCGCTACACTGCTTAAACCACTTCTTCAGTTGAGAGATATTTAATATATGCATCCTATGGAAGGTTTTCCCCCCTGCGCCTTCCCGCTTTATTTTTATTTTCAAAAGTGTAGTATACCATAGGAGTGACTTCTACTAAGTTTGAACATTCTTACTATAACAGTTCTTAAGATATGTGATATTAAACATTGGCGTCCTATGGGGGGTAACATTTCCCCGCTGCTATTTTATTTCAATTTTGGGGCTCAGAACATCCTACTACCAAAAGTTCAACAAATTGCTTGCAGCGGCTTTTATTAATATTGCTATCTATGAGGGGTACTGCTCCTCCCCCTCTACCCCGCCCATTTGTATATTGAAATTTATAGTTTACTATAATAATAGCTTTAACCACTTTTGAAGACTCTCCCTTTAATAATTCTTCAGTTGAGCGGTATTTTCCCCCTGCGCCTTCCCGCTTTATTTTTATTTTCAAAAGTGTAGTATACCATAAGTGTGACTTCTACAAAGTTTGAACATTCTTACTTTAATAGTTTTTAAGATATCCGATATTAAACATTGGCGTCCTATGGGGGGTAACACTTCCCCCGCTGCTATTGTGTTTAAATTTTGGGGCTCAGAACATCCTACTACCAAAAGTTCAACAAATTGCTTGCAGCGGCTCTTATTAATATTGCTATCTATGAGGGGTACTGCTCCTCCCCCGTCTACCCCGCCCATTTGTATATTGAAATTTATAGTTTACTATAATAATAGCTTTAACCACTTTTGAAGACTCTCCCTTTAATAATTCTTCAGTTGAGCGATATTTAATATATGCATCCTATGGGAGGTATTTCCCCCCCTGCGCCTACCCGCTTTATTGTTATTTTCAAAAGTGTTGTATACCATAAGAGTGACTTCTAGAAAGTTTGAACATTCTCACTATTACAGTTCTTTAGATATGCGATGTTAAACATTGGCGTCCTATGGGGGATTCCACTTCCCCCTCTGCTATTTTTTTTTAATTTTGGGGCTCAGAAGATCTTACTACCAAAAGTTCTGCATAATGCGTGCAGAGGATCTTAATATATGCGATAATTAATATTGGCATCCTATGGGGGATACCAATTCCCCTGCCCCTATCGAAAAAATAAGTAGCCTATTTTATTTTTAGGGCTCACGTGATGTATCTGTAAAAATTTCAGGAAAATCGGTTCAGTAGTTTAGGAGTCTATAAGCCAACAAACAAACAAACAAACAAACAAACAAACAAACACACATACAAACATTTTTCATTTTTATATATATAGATATCTCAAACACATGCGGATAGCTTAACTTAAGTTTGTTTTTATTTAAAATAATGAAACTACAAAAATTAAGAATTTTTTAATTCAAGTCAATTGATTGTGAAAGGGAATGATCATTTTTAACATGAAACCTTTCAACTAAAATATTTCCCTTTTTTTAGGCGAATTACCAAAGTGCTTTTAAATTGACACTCCCAATAAAAAATGGAGCTTAAAACGAAGCAGGTTTGTAAGGGAGAAACATAAGAGTTTCGCTTACCATTGCGCTTACGGAAGACATGAATTTTATATGGCGAGTTCCCACTTTGAAGCAATACATTTTTGATACATAAAGCGCATTATTAAGCGCATATAAAAATTGTTGCTTTACACACTGAATGTTTTGATATCGTTATTTTTAAGTATTCTCCTTTACAAACCCGCTTCGTAGTAAGGGAATGCTTGAAATGTTATTTTTTTTTTATAAAAGTTGTTGAGAGTTCTTTCACTTACTTTACTGCATTTTTGTATGTCTTATTGCGTAGCGCATAATTGTGCGCTTATTTTTTTAAATGTACCTTTAGTGCTTCGCAAAATGATAAAATTTTTTACTGGGCGGCTTCAAATAATTTTCATATTTTTTAGAGCGGTTTTAAAATCTTCAGATGAGATCGTAATTTTCGATAACAGAATACAACGATAATTAAGTTTTAAAATTCTTATTGCATTCTGCTCCATCGGTTTAATTAGTTGGATGACATTAGGCGACATATAGTATTCATAACCCAAATTTTTTGTATTTAGTTATCTGCACAAATCCTTCTTCAGGATGATGACTTGGAGCATAATTCAGCAAAAAAAAAAACTTTTTAGGAAGATTTTTTGTATGTATTAAATGTAGAATGTGCAACACAAGACACTTGTTATCACTATTTTGTTATCACCAGGGCAAGTTTAAAATGGCACGAAAAATGGTTGAAACGGCTGGCAAAATGGCACAAAATGACAAAACTATTTTTTTAAGTTTTAGTTGTATAGCATAAAAGCATGTTTCTTCAAATTGTCAAAAATAATCTCCTGTTATCGCATAAAACAGTTCAATAAATGGAAAAGACTCTTTTAACGCAAGATGTAACTGGAGATGGAGAAAGGTTGTCAATGAATTCATCCGTCTCACTTTCATTAAAATACGAGTAGTCCGCTTACTAGCACCGCTAAGTTTTACAATTGAACTACCAAGCCATATGGAGAGTTTTGCAGGAGTATTGAATAATTAACCAGAAATTGCGCGTTACTTACGGAGTTTTGTACGAGATTGATATTCGCTTAGGAAGGCATTTTAAAAAAAAATAAAACGGCGGCTTTTACAGAATTTTTATTTTTTTTTTTTAACTTATATACTATTATTACTATTTAACACATATAATGGGTGATTTTTTAAGCGTAGTTTTTTAAAAAATCTAATAAAACACTCAAATTTGCATCATATATTCAAAATTATAATGGGCGATTTTTCAAGCGTTTACTTTTTATTTTTAAAAATAACTTCATGTAAATGTTGCCCGCGACTCCGGTTCAAATGGTACTTTCGTAAGGTCCAATTTTTCACCACTTTTTCGAGCATTTTGGCCTGTGTTCCATGAATAGCACGTGTTATGTTATACTCTAAGGCTTCAATCGTGTTTGGCTTGTCCACATAGACCAACGACTTCACATAACCCCACAAGAAATAGTCAAGAGGCGTCAAATCACATGATCTTGGCAGCCAACTCACGCCATTTCGAGAGATAAACTGCTCACCAAATTCATCCTTCAATATGTTCATTGTTTCACGAGCTGTGTGGCATGTGGTGCCGTCTTGTTGAAGAAACCACATATCAACCAAGTCCAACTCAGCCAATTGGGGCAAAAAAAGTCGCGTATCATGGCACGTGGTTGAATAACACATGCCCAATACCTGAGAACGGCGACGAACTGACATTTCACTATCCTCATTAACACTGGTCGCTACGGCTGCAATATTCTCTTCGGTACGCACTCTACGAACGCGAGTCGGTGGTTTAATGTCCACCAAAGTAAATTTGGTGCGAAATTTGGTGATAATAGCACGAATTGTTGATTCACTAGGTCGATTATGACGACCATAAAAAGTTCGTAACAAACGATGGACATTTCTCACAGAGCACGAATTTTAATAATAAATTTCAACTATTTGCAGTCGTTGCTCGTTTGTGAGTTTCTCCATGATAAAATGGCAGAGTATACAGAACACTTTTCACTTTCACAGATGTAGTTTAGACACAATAACCAACCAGTGCTGCCAGCACGAAAAACTTAATTCATAAAAAATCACCCTTTACTATTTCTTATTTTTTTAATTAATTTTGTTATCAGGTATTACGATCTAAAACTTTGTTTAGGCATTTCAACAAAGCCTTTTTTACCGACATCTTTAATATTTTCCTTAGCACTGTTAATCGAGTCTAAGCTTTCATTTATAGAAAGACCTTTTGTTTGTTAATTCAAGAAAGTTGAGCAGATGCATTGAAAGTGCTCTTTTATGTACACATAGTCACTTTTTACATCCGATTTTTGCAACATCAATTTAGCATTTCTAATAGAATCTGCCTCATATTCGCTAAGCTTAATTAAAAATTTCTTTTAGGTTGCAAAAAAGGTATTTTTTGGCAAGCTGGATTAAAAATGGATTTTTAACGAAATAATTGAAGAAAAGGCATATTCTTAACAAAAATACATTTATTCGTATTAACGAATAGCAAAAACTTTTTATTCGTACTATAGAAACGTCAATGCCAAAAAATTGCATTTTTTACTATTGGAAATTCGTGTAATCGAAGGTACGTACTTTTGGACATCCATTTTTTTAAAGTTTATTTCCGACATTGGGTAGTGTATTTTACACCATCGATTTTGGACAGTTAATTCAAAAAATTAATAAAACTACAAATGTTGCCATATTTAAAAGAAAACTTAAAGGAAAAACAAGTTGGCAAAATGAACGTTGAAATTACGAAAATAGTTTTACCGGGTAGGTAAAGATAACTGTTAGGCACGAACACGACCATATATATATTTGTAGAAATTACGGGCATTACGGCCACTAAAGGTGAAAAGGCTTTAAAACTTTTATTTTTGAAGTTCAATATTGCTCTACTGAGATTTGATTACACATGCTTACACTACATCGCGTTCCGGAAAAATATTAGCCGTCGCTGACTTCTTGTGATACACAAATTTTCAATGCATAACACAAGCCAACAAGGTTTTGGACTGGAGCAACCAAATATCTTTCCTAGGGTAGTTTGGTGGGCTGAATTCGAATCTGTCAGGCCTGTTCTGAAAATCACATTTTATAAAATTGATTTGAAATCACAAGAAATGTGTTCTGGCATATGATTATGTGATTTCAAAACGTTCAGCTACGTAAACAACTTTTTGAAATCACTTTGTTATTTTTGCGACCATTGTAGAATGACCGTCATAATAAATCACTTAAATAAAATATGCAATGTGTTGGCTATTAATTTTTTATGCAATAAGCTATTTTATTTACAACAAATCATTTAAAATTAAGAAAATTCGACGACACTACAAAAATTATATTTGCTTTTGTGACTTCTGTTGAGATTTCGGGTTTGTTTTTTAGCTCAGTTAAAGATCGCTTATTTGCTAACAGATGCATGAAAGCAGACTAATATTTATTCAAAATCGAAAAATCTGTAAAGAATAACAGGAAAAAATCGCTTCTATCATGGCTAAAATTCGCGAAAAATTGCAAACTTGTAAACAAACACTCAAATTTATTTGAAAACGCTAAATGGGTTAAAAAAAACAAACTGTCGGATACATAATAACAAAAAAAATTTTTGCAAAATAGCGAAAATTCGCGAAAATTTTTAATAGTTCAAACAAGCCATAAAATTGATTAAAAGTCCCTAAAACTAATAGGAATGTCAAAATTTCGCTAAAAATTGCTAAATTATCGGAAATTCGCTTAAATTTGCTAACAGCGGCATGATAGCAGAGTCTACATTTTATTATAAATCGTTAAAGCTGTAAAGAAACAAAAAACTTACAGGAACAAATCGCTTCTATCGCGAGCATGGCTAAAATTCGCAAAAAATTGCAAAATTTTTGCAAACCCTAAACTGATTTTAGATCGCTAAATCGGTTAAAAAAACAAGTTGTCGAAAAATAACATAAAAAGCGTTAAAAAATTAGTTATAATTTTTTAAAACAATTTAATTGTGTTTGCTGGTGCTTTCGACAATTGAAAATCACAAAAACGATGTGATTTACAGAACACCACAAAATCACACGTGTGATTTTAAATGCACATCTGATTTGAAATCACGCGATTTTCAGAAAAGGCCTGTGTAATTGGTTTTTCTCTATTACGTCAGATTTTCGAGATACAAAAAATGTTTTTATTCGTTTCTTCTTACATAAATAATCACTAGTTTATTTAAAATCAATAAATTTTCAAAAGTGAATGGCGTTATTTGAACGTCGTTTGTATTTTGTTGGTTTGGTTTTACGTATTAGAGTCCAGCAATAGTCTCCCAGCATGCTTTTGTCTCAAAATCCTTGATAAATTCTTTCAATTTTCATTAAATCTTGGTGATCACGCTCCCCTTGGTTGCGCTCACTGCACCTAGTTTTTTTTTTGGAAAAAAATCTAAATGCGAATGAAGAATATGCAAAACATTGTCGGTGTCCACAGTTTGTCCAAGTTTCTTACTGCAAAACCAAAATAATGTAAATATGCATATTTTAATGATTCTGATATCGCATATCCTTTTTTCCAACCAAATATTCACCACACACAAAGCAAAATAGCTTGAATCAGTAACACACGATCCTTCTGACATTCTTAAACGCTACTATTATGAAGATTTAGAATGAATGTGGCTTCTGTCAAATAAATAATTGTGAAATTGTAGTGTCAGTATTGACTATTTTACAGTATTGCCAGCATGCGATAAAAAATTAACAAGACGTTATAGAACAATTTTTATGCCAGATTCGAATTCAGCGCACAGAGATTAGCATGGTGGAATAAGCAGGTGGCATCGTTACGGCAACAAATACAACATTACAACAAAAATGGAAATTACATCACCGTTTACGTCAAAAAATACATTTAAGAAAAATCACAGCGTGCCACTGAACGTGATGAAATCAATTAATTTTTAGCCAATTTTTATTTAAATATGATCAATATCTTATTTATTTTAATTAAAAATTATCAAAAACTTTAATAAAATTCAAAAATCACAGCACAAAACGTGGACTTTTTGTAAACATAAACAAAACTTTGACATAAACCTAGACAAACAATGCAAGAGCAAAAAATCGTCATCTGGCGTAGTGCTGCCACCTGTTTATTTCACCATGGAGATTAGTTAAAAAACATTCTTCTTTTATCCAGTAAATTTTTTTTTTTCCAAATTTGTGTTATTAGAATTTTTAACAGCTCTAGTTTTTACGATAAAGAGTTATATCAAAAATACAGGCATTTGCTGGGCATATATGTATTACCATAACTAGAGAAGGCTTTGCTCCATTAAGTTAACTAAAAAAAAAATTGGAAATTCTACAAAAAAAATTATCTATAAGACGTGCAAACATCGGCACAGTTTCAAATATATCGTAAAAGTTTGACCAAAAAAAAATTGTATATAATGTTTTAACATTTGGCGGCACAAATCTGTTTTCCGATTAACTAAACATAGTTTAACTGATTTCTTAAAAACCCAGCCTTAAAAACAAAAAATCAAAATGTTTTATACAATTTTTATTTATTTTTTTTTTTTTTTTTTTTTGGGACAAACTTAAATGAAAAATTTCTACCAAACGAAAAAGTTTATCGAAATTTGTAAAGATGTGTTAGTAATTTAATATGATAGAAACAAAAAAGAGTTTACCTTTTTAGGCCCGTTTTCACAACTTACCGCGAGCTAAAGGTAGGATTTTATCGGCCGGATTGTTACAATGGAACACTTTTTATACGGACGAAAATAAATTTACCTTTAGCTATCGGTAAAGTTGTGAAAACCGTCCTTATCATTAATTAATGATAGTTTTTAAAAATATATTTTATTTGTTTTTTACTTAACTTAAAGAAGATTAGTATTTTTGTTTTATTTTATGTATTTTTTGCACTTTTTTTTTTTTTTTTTTTTTTTTGGAACGTATACGCTTAATATTCGTGAAATATTCGCTTAAATGCGAATGCGAAAATGAGTACGAATGTGTTGAAACAGGCGAATATTCTATGATACGAATACGAATGCGAATATTCGTAAAATCACTAATAGTTACATAATTTTTTCGCTTTATATTTTACAAACGACCCTACAAACCTTAAAATATTTTCTGGATTGTTAATCTACACAAAAATCTGTTTCATTTGAGTAGAGTCACATTGATGAGTACATCAGGATAACTATCTAACTTGTATGGCGAGGCTGTTCCAAATAATGCTTTTTTAGGTTAGTTCTAAAAATTTTGAATAATCCAACTTTCCCTCCTTTTTCAATGTATGAACAACTGGACATTGTAACGAACTATTTTGAGTAGAATTTAAAATTCAAATCAAAAATGGGCCTGAAATATTTAGAAAAAAACTTCACATTTTTTATAGTTTTCTACACGTTATAAACAATACCAAAAATGTTTCTCTTTACAATAAAAAAATATTTTTACATGGAGTTAAAACAAGGAAAATTTTAAGTATTTTTTTTAAATTATATAATGCACAATATCTCTCAAACATGAGGTGGTCGAAAAAAACGAATGTACTCTTCGTTATCATCGGATAAAAATACATAAAAATAACTTATTTTTATTTCATTAAATTTGGCGCCATGAAATAAGTCCCCGAAAAGTAAATGAAATAAAAAAAACCCTACAATAAAAACGGTAACGTTTTTGGTGATTTACATCTTCTTTTATAGACTTATTTAATTTTGGTATTGGGAGTTTATTTTTAATGAAATAATATATTCCCAAGTCTTTAATAAAATAAGTCCAAAAATTTTTTGTAAACAATGCAAATTATATCCTGTTATATTTTTGCATACTTTTACCATACATAAAATATTAAAATCTCTAGTTTCAGAATCCAGAATAGTCAAAATCAGGATTATTTTTAAATCCCGAATTTCAGAAATCGGTATCTCTTAATCACGAACTTTATAATCCCTAATTCGAAAATCCCGCATCGCTAACTTTAAGCGGCTCATACACTTGCAAAAAAATTGTTCAATTTTACGTATTGTACAATTATATCGCCTGTGTGTATGGGATATTCGTAGGTGGCACAATGTATTGGCAAAAATCAAAAGACTTTTGATTTTTATTGCACAACGAAGAGAAAGTGAAATGTGTTGGCAACATAGTACAATGCTGTTTGTGCTATTTCTATAGGTTATGTTCACCTTTTTATTGAATGGATGAAACCATTGTGCGACTTATTGCATAATGTAGGACAAAATTAAAATAATATGACGAATATCATTTATAATAACATTGCAAGTGTATGTGCCGCTTAAGCGTATATGCCAGTGTTGCCAGTGAAATTTTAAGAAAGATACATATTAGTTTCCAAAAAGATACACTTTTTCCCAAAAAGATACGTTTAAAAAAAAAAAAATTCCAGTTTTAACGATTAACATTTATTACCATAACATTTTTATTTCATAATTAAATGAATATTGTAAAGAAAATGATTTCGTATAAATTCATTTGTATATTTATTTAAGTCATAAATATTAGGAACATATGTAATTTTTAAAAATACAGTGAGCAAACTTTAAAATTAATTATATGTAATTATCTTTGGATGTTATCAAAACAAATTCATTTTATAAAAATTTTATAAAAAATTAATATGTATACGAGTTAAGGCGTTTATACTAAGGCGTTTATATCAACGTTCATATAAATTTCCTGAAAATAAAAAAGATGTTCATATTTCCTTAGAACAACTTCGCACTACTAGAAATCATCGATTTATCGTATGTTGCAACCCCTTATTGTTTTCTTTCACCATTATTAAAGCTGCTATCAAGGCGAATTCACTAGAAGTTGGGGTCAAGTCAACATATGGTGTTTTTTTTTTCGGTGGTCGACTTGTCAAAGTGTGTATGCAAACTAATTTTTTATGTAAACTAACCTTTTTTTACTAGCAATATTTTTGACAATCCGACCACAGAAGCAGTGTTGTTGTAGAGTTGACCTCACCTTTTAGTCAATGCGCCTTGGCTGCTATTGTATTAGTATTGAGTCGGTTACGATGATCAGTCTTAATATGTTTTAGTTGGCTAAAAATTCTCGAATGTTTTGTTTCTGTACATTTTGCGTAAAGATTCAAAAGATACGAAAAATGTCAGGATTATACATGATACCTGAAGTAGTCAAAAGATACGTAAAATGTATCTTTCGTATCCTAACGGCAACACTGGTATCTGCATAGTCGGTGTTTTTTGCATGATAGAGGCAGGGTGTTCAGATCTTTTGTCTATTTTACCTTCATCGCCAAATAGTATATCGAAAATCGCCAAAAATCGCCAATTTTTATTTTTCAGATTTATGGTAAAAAAAAAAATCGCCAAAAAGGACTTTTATATAAAAAAGTACACAAGAGTTTTTTAACTTTATTAAAATTTTCTATTTGTACCGTTTTCTAAATAGTGTGTTTGTATTGAAGTATTTTTATCGTTCTAAAATAAATATTTTCAAACTTAGTTAAATTTTTCTAGTTTGCAAAATGAATAGAGTTTTATTCAAAAGAAATTCAGTTTTTATAAGCATGATTTTCTATGTAAAAATATGCCGAAATATTTTCTAATTTTTTGTTCGATTTTCATCGAAACATAACTACATGTTCAGCAATAATTAAAGTTAAATATAAATATTGTAAAAGTTGTATTCATGAATTACATATTTCTAAAAAGTAACTTCTATCCCAGATTTGTTTTCGGTTCTATATAAAATCAGGGGGCAAATTACGGCATTCGATATCGATCGGAATTTCAATTTGAATTGTATTGTAATTTCGATCGATATCGAATGCCGTAATTTGCCACCAGGTTATGTCATGACTTGTTACAGTTCAGCTGTGGGCCCCCATATGTACATAAGTTGCAATCAATTGTTATTTATTTTAAAAAGTGATTTACTTTCGGTACTTATTCAACTATTTTTGCATTCTACCCAGTTATACATGTGATTATAGTAAAATTATTTTAAATTCAATTTCATATGCAATCAAAAACGATTCAGTTTAAGAATTTATTTTCCAAAATAAATTATAAATTGACTAGTTTTTTAATGAAGATCCAATGATTGTTAGAAAATGATATTAACTCGAAATGTTGCATACTGTGTTTATGTATGTATCTTAATATTTAAAGAAATGATAACTTCTAATTAGAAAACAGTCTGAAAATCTAAGAAAGCATAAACTTTATTCCAGATTCATGTTTTACAGAAAATTATTTGGCAATTCTATCAATTTCTTCTCTAGAACAATTGAATTCTTTTAGCGATTAAAAATTTGTTAAAAATTCAATAAAAAATTTTACTTGTACACATAAAGTGCTTCATATAAATAAGAAAAAAAAGGTAATGTGTTCTTAAACGTACTTTTCCTTTTTTTCTCCAAATATTCGCCAACGTTTTTAAATATCGCCATGTACCAAGGACAAAATTTCATGGCCAGAGGTTTAGAAATCACCACGTTTGGGGAGAAATCGCCACATCGACACACCTGCATAGAGGTAAAAAAACTTTGCGGCCGGCCTAGGGCCGGCTATGCAAAGCAGTTTTAGTTTGCGATGCCGGTGTTTGTTATAGCATAGAGAAGAAAATCTTTGCGCCCGACCAAGGCACAAGCACGCTATTTACCGTTCGAGTTTTAAAACCAAAACTGTGCAATTTAATAAAAATTTTGGGGTCTCAGTTAATTTTAGAAATTCGGATTTTATTTCATATGAAATTAGTCCCTAAGATCTGGGGTATTATTTAATTTCTGTTTGGGCGTTATATCATTCTTTTGGGGGTTAATTAAATTTTTAAAATTGCACTGAAAGAATTATGCTTCATTTTCTTGAATGAAATGAAATTTTACAGAAATAATGAAGCAATTTCATTACCACTACGAAATTGAGTTTCGTAATTTGGTAAAATTTTTCATTAAATTAATGACAACTTAATATCTCTTTCAAAAGAAAAATTCAACTAATTGTTATACATTATTTCAATAGGTTTTCTAAGATTAAAATGAACTATTTATTAATGTGTTCAAATATTTTTCAGTTAATGAAAAAAAGTGTAACTTCATATTTTCCATGAAATATGTCACTAAATCAATGAAAACAAGATAAAGTTCTTTAACTTCAAAATACTTGTAACTAGAAAATATTTTCTTCCTATAACGGCTGTAAAAACGTGAATATATATATAAAAAATTGTAAATTTCAATGTTTCATAACATCAATGAAATTCATAACGATAAAGAAACACTGAATTTAGCTAAATGTAAGTAATAGGTTCAAAAATATACAACGAGAAAGAAAAAACAAGAGCAAACAATTCTTACATTCTTTTTTCTTTAATTGTTAATTTAAATACACAACATTTACGCAGTAGTACAAGCCAGCAAAATGGAAAGAAGCAAGATGAAGGTTGTCCCGGGCTGGAAAATGAATTAAATACAATTTACTAAAAGGTAAGCTTATACAAGTAGAACTTAAAATGATTTAACAGAAATATATAAACGAAAAAAAATTAATATAACTTGATGATTTGAAACAGGAAAAAAAATAAAATTGACAACAACTCAAAACGCACATTGAAATGACTGAAATAAATAAACATAAATATATATATGGTCATAAAAATTACCAAATTTAATCAGTAATTTAATGAATTTCTGCCATTAAACATATTAAAATTTGTATCGATTTTATGAAACATTTCATTAACGGGGGGCTAATGTAACATTCTTCATTAATCCAATAAAACGTTACATAGGTTGAATTTTAATGTAATTTTTCATTGGATTAATGTCAAAATCCATTGGATTTGTGAAGAAAATTCTTTCAGTGTGGGGATTTTTTCAAATGAAATAAGACCCTTAAAATACATAACTTAAGAATCAGCTATTTTTATTTTATAAAATTCCAAAAAGCTATATTTTGTTGTGCTATGTTATTGTAAAATTTAAGACACTGCCCTTCTGTGTTATAGTGCTCGCAACGAAGGGTCTAGGGAAACAAATTTAGTGAAATTAATAGTTTTTAGATGTCAGATTCGATTGATATTAAACAAATATCGGCCAATTAAATATACATATGTACAAACGGCTCTCAGAATGAGGAACTTGGAGAATTAGGAACCATATTAATTCTCGTATAAATGAAACATTTGGTGCCGACGCAATCAGCAAATATCGAAAAGGACCTCGAGCTTGAAGATTCATTTGTTATTTATATTAATAAAAAGGTTGAAAAACAACTTCATATACCTATTGAAAAGTTTTTTTATTCAACAAATTTTAGGCCAATAAGTTCTCATTTCGAAAACTTTAGGATTGCTATGCTTTTAATTCCAAAATATTGGATTTAATAAGTTTTCTATTCCAAAACTTAAAAATCGAAAAAACCAGATTATCTATTTGGAAACTTTACTACCGATAAGTACTCTGCAAAAATTACCCCTAGAAATGTACTTTTTTTTTTTGTTTATTTTAAACCCCAACTTAAGCCGCATCATGTAACTTTAAATAATTCATAGCAAATTACCTTTCAATTGCGTTCACTTTTGAATTTAAACTTGACTTTTAAATTTAAACCAAGACTAATTGAAATTATTGTTCTTAAAACGGTTGTAAACAATTCAATTTTAAATAAAAATTTCCTTAATATTTGTGGTCAAGTGAAAATTTTGTGGTTTTTAACCTTCAAAATACAAATTGTTTTAACATTTTTTTTTTAATTTTTTTTTATTTTCGTACAACACTTAAATATTTCAATTAAAATTAGTATTGACCTTGTTTAACTCTATTTAAAGATAATTTATTTTACACCTTTTAACTACAAAATCATTGAAGCAGGACTAAGTTATAAACAAAATGCAACAATATTTTAAAACAAATATGTATGTAAGTAGGTATTAAAAAAAAATTACGAATTATGCTTTTAAATGCTGAATTTATTTAGATAAAATAAACATAATTTTTTCTTTAATGCTTGTAACCATTTTAACCATTTTTATTAATAAGTGACTATAGAAAAAATTGTGGTTGATTTTTTATGATAATAGGAAGTGGTTTATTTAACTATTAATTTAAAAAAAAAATATTTTTAAAGCTTAATAAACTTATTGGCAATTAAAGATGATAAATCCTCGAAATTAAGTTATAAATTCAATTTAATTTGTATGTTTCCTATCAAAAAAAATTTTCATTTATAAATCTATGTATGTCTGTGGCATTTTGACAAAACATCTTAAGTCAAATTTAAAAAGTTGAAAAAAATGTTGTTAATCAATTTTCATTCAAAAACATTTTTGTTGACGTTTTTAAAATTTTCTATTATAAACGAAATTTTTCTCTAATTTTGGTTTATTTTATTATTTAATAAAAATGATTTCTTTGCCGAGCTTTTTGTAAAAACTTTTTTTGCTATCTTATCTCGACTTAAGATGTTTTGTCAAAATGCCACAGAGATATATAAATGGACAAAGGCAAAACAATTAATGGGTGGCTTTTTTTATTCTAAAAAACTCATCCTTTTCGGGAGCAAAATTTTTTAGAAACAGACAAAAAATTGCATTTTTTTTAAATAAAATGTGACATTTTTTCGTAGAAAAGAAAACCCCATAAGACCACGTTCCTCCTCTATTTGTCAAGCTATTTAAACAAAAAATAATAATTTGAAAGATTTTTAATCTGAGGGGATAAAAAAAGGGTAAATCCGTGAACTTTTTGTCTCCAAAAGTAAAAGAGATACAAAAAAATGAATACTCTTCGTTGTTCACTAAAAAAATAAACGGACATCTGTCTGGTACTTTTTTAAAATAAACGGGTAAAATATATTATATATACATATAGTTTATTAAAACTTTTTTGTCACCACATATAAACATATGGGGATTCACAAGGTGTCATAAAATCATATGTCTTAAAATAATAACATGAAAAAATACGACTGTTGTGAACAACCCCTCATAATTTAGTGTGCAATTTTAAATTTAAGTCAGCTGATTTAAAGCAAATATAAAAAAATAAATGTTTACCTAAAGTCAAAATGTTTTTTAATTCTAATCCATGAATTAATAAATTAAATTAGATCTTTCCTGCCTATTTTCCATTTTTCAGACGCAAACCACAAATATTTTGTTTTGTTTGTTTACCAAACATCAGAGTCCTAGGCCGATCAAATTTGACGCAAGTGTATTTTTGCAAAAAATGCTAGCCGCAGGTTAAATTCGGATGTTAGCCGGATAAAACTATACCATCAACGGCGACGGCTTCAAAATCATAGCCGCTCGGCTCAGTTGCTCGGCGCAGGTCTCTTCTGATCAATTACGACAGCACAATAAACATAGCAAGCAAAGTTTTATTAATTTAAGACACTTTTTGTTTACAAAGCAACAACAATATTTTTAAGCCATTGTAAAATGTTAGAACATTATGACAATACAACATGATAGCACACCTTGTGAATACCCCAATAGAAATAAAAATTATATCACATTCGTAACTTATCTAAAAAATATAAATATATATGTATCTTTTGTACTTTTTCGAAATTCGAACGTTTAAGGGGTGTAAATTGTGCCTATTTTTGGTACTTCGTTTTATTTATTTATGTCTATAGAATAGAGTTGTCAATTATTCGCCTTTTCAACTTTATTCGAATAATTCAAATAATTGTTTTTGCTCGTTCGATCAAACGATTAAATCTAAAAAAATATTCGATTAATCGATGAGAATAACAAAAAAAAAAATTATTTTTACAAAAAAATTACTACAGAAAATCTTGTATTCCATTCGCTATAACTTCTTCTTTTTTCGATGCATAACATTTTTCTATTAATTCCATATCGTTGTATTACTTAAAGGCATCGTAAAATCCTTAATTCCTAATAATCCGATATTACTTTGGATTTTCGAAAGGCGTTGGCAGAATTACCATCTTCAGCCAAACTTTTGTATACAATTTCTTCTGTAGAACAGCCGTGGTCTCTTTTACTTAATGTCTTTTTCCATTGGACCAAGTTCGGCATTTCTTGATGTCGTTGCCTTATCTTCCACTACATCATTTTCAATGGTAACATTGTGACACTTACGCAAATGGTAAAGATATTCAAACATATATAATTTAAAAAAATATATCTATATATGTGACAGCGCATAGAGAAAGGGACCAGTAAGGTAAAGGGAACAGTAAAAACCAACTACACAAAACAAGAGGTAGGGACGACCTACGCGCGTTTTCAAGGTTGACCAACACGTTCCTGACGTCATGAGATGTGTCGCTTTCAAATGAGACCAATACCAACACGCTCAGTGATGGTACACCAAAGATACACGTATTTAAATCTTTAAAATGGCTATCCTGAACAAAACCCTTAGGTCCCTTTCTATTTTGCGCGTCACATATAAGAGTTGCGTGAGTGACTGACTGACTGACTCATTCATCATCGCCCAGCCCAAACCGCTGACCCTAGAAACTTGAAATTTGGACTAGCGATTGTCACTCCACAAATCGATCCACTAAGACGGGATTCTTCGAAATTCGAATGTTTAGGGGGTAAAAAAGGTAAAAATGGAAAAATTCGGTAACCTTATATCTCCAAAACTAAATGAAATGCAAAATAAATGTAATACTTATCGTTGTTCATTAGAAAAATAAGCGGGCAGTTGTCTGGTACTTTTTTGAAATTTGGTTCTATTAGGGAGTAAACGGGTAAAATCTGAATTTTAGTACTTTTTTGCCACCCCATCTATCTTTTGAACCAATAAACATAGAAACAAAGTTAATACCGCATTCGAAACTTATCAAAAAAATACGTATACGAATTTGGTACTTTTTCGAAATTCGAACATTTAAGGGGTGAAAATCAGGGGCCTGATTCTGGCAGTCGTGATCGAGTAATTTCTCGATTCGAAAGCAATTTAATATCTAATTATGTCAGTCAATACTGAACGAATTGGAATTATTTTTTCAGTGTTGTAAAGCATTAATTTGAGTTTCACAATACTGAAAAAATAATTTTGATTCGTTCAGTATCGACCGAGATAAAATTGCTTTCGAATCGAGAAATTACTCGATCACGACTGCCAGAATTAGGCCCCAGGGCTGTCAGACTTGGGGATTTATCCCCAAAGTTGGGGATTTCAAGCGAGCAAAAAGGACAAAGAAAGTCATTTGGGGATTGGGGATTTTTATGGGGATTAAAAAAAAATTCAGGAATTTTTGGGGATTTTACACTCTTTTAATATATTTTCCCTTCTTTTATTATTTACGTAAATTTTTCTTTGTCTCGTATATAAAATATGAAAAAAAGTAGCAAAACTTTTATCTTACTCTTATCAATAATTGTGTAAAAGGTACTTTATAAAGTAACGTTATTTTTCTTGAGTGAGTGTTTAAAAAAAAAATAATTTTAAATAGAACAACACATAAATTTTTTGATTTTTTCTAAGACAATTTTCAAGCAAATATGTATGTCTTCCCCAAAAATAAGTAAAAATGAGAGACAATATAATAAAGTTTAGGAAAAAGAATGCTGGGCTATTGGTTAATTGTTATGATGCATCGAACTATTAAATAAATGACGTATATATGTATTTTTATTGTTTATTATAAGGCTAAAACCGATTGAACAAGCTCCAAATTCTTATAAATTGGCTCAGTCGCCTTTCACACTGGAATCGCATAAAAAGGATTTGAAAAAACATGCCGAGCCCAGTCCCTACAAACAAAATAAAATATTTGTTTTTACTAAAAATTTTTATTTGGGGATTTTTGGGGATTTCTTATTAAAATTTGTCTTACTATTTTTACTACTTTAAAAAAATAGATTAAAATTTGGTCAAAAAAAAAACAAAAAAAATATTAACTTTTTAAGGTTTTATTTCGATTTTTGGGTATATTTTTTTAATTTTTTGGGGAAAAGGAAAAGTTCCTGGCAGCCCTGGTGAAAATCGTAACTAATTTTGGTACCTCTTTTTACAAAACATTTTCCTTCATTCATTGACATATTCGTACTAAATTATGGGCTGCCACTACAATACTGAAATTTTTGATACTTTAATGGGGGAAAAATATAGTACCCGAAAAAGGAAATACGGAAATTTTGATTTTTTTCTTTAGCTTTTTGATTCTACTATAGTAGCGGGTTAAATGCTAGAATTTAAACAAGTTTAAACCTAGAAAAATAAACTTTGGCATAAAAATATGACCACAAAGAAAAAGGAGATGCTAACGAAGTAGCGGGTATATGCTAGTTTATTATATAATATCAACATTTTCTACTTTCAAGATATGATTTATATAAATCTATTCTTTATTTTTAAGCTTTTTGTTTATTTCAAAATTTTTCACCCGAAATTGAAAAATTCCTTTTCTTGAAAATTTTTTAACGTTTGATTTAAAAATAAAACATCTGATAAAATTGAGAAGGTGGGTTGTAAAACTCGTTCGGTACAAAATTAAAAAGACGAGATTCAAACAGTTCTTTTGGCGCATTATTAGACGAAATATTCTGATTTCATCGATGCATGTCCGTGCTAAAAACATGAAAGAGGACATGCATTCAGGGACATAACAGTTATAACCAATATTTGAAAAAATCCTGAAATAATAATTTATCACGAATTTTTAAAACCTGATCTCTGAATAATTGTTACAAATAACCAATATTTTTTTGGTCTTTGATAACCGTTATAGTTTGTTTTTGTTTTTTATGGGCTTCCATAACCATTACAAAAGATTTTAATTTTTTTTGGTCTTCCGTAACCATTACAAAAGATTTTTATTTTTTCGGTCTTCAATAACCATTATAAAAGATTTTAATTTTTTTTGGTCTTCCGTAACCATTACAAAAGATTTTTATTTTTTTCGGTCTTCCATATCGAATTTCACACAAGTTTTATGAAAATATTCGTTGGAGTTCAGCCAATGACACTCCTAATAAAATATATGAAACAGGTTTCGTTACAGTCAATGTTTATGAAAAGCTTCATAGAATTAATGAAACTCTTTACAGAAACAATAAATCGTCAGGTAATGAAGCATTTTATAGAATCTATGAAACAGTTTCATAAAAGTCATTCCTAAAAAGAGCTTCATTAAATTATCATTTTTATTAACATTTGTATTACTAGCAATATTTGCATTTGAAATTACTTTCATTAGTTCGCTCAAGCCAACCGATAGTTGAGGATGTTAAGAAATTATTATTTATTTTTGAAAAATGTTTTTTTTTGGTCGCTCGAGCCAGGAATCGAATCCGGGTCCTATCGGTTTCAGAGTCCACATCTTAGTTACTACACCAGCAGCACTGACTACTCAATGGTATATAAATACAATTTTAGTGCGAAATTTCTTGTATTTAAAAAAAAATCGGGAGAATATGCCTAAAACTGGAGCGATTTTTTTTAAACTCAGCAAAAATTTGCGGATCATTAAAAAAAAGTTCGTCATTGTGGAAATATAAGTCAGTGTGCGAAATTTTATAAAAATATCTTAAGATTTGCGAACTGTAGCGTGGTTATAGAAGACAGAAAAAATAAAAATCTTTTATAATGGTTATAGAAGACCAATAAGAATAAAAATCTTTCATAATGGTTACCGAAGACCAAAAAAATTAATAATCTTTCATAACGGTTATCAAAGACCAAAAAAAATAATAATCTTTCATAACGGTTATCAAAGACCAAAAAAAATAATAATCTTTCATAATGTTTATGGCAGAACTATAATTTTCTGGGTAATTTATAATTATTATTACAGGACCAATTTTTTTTTTAGTTATTTTTTCCATAACCTATTGGATATTTAAAAAATAATAACAGTTATTTCGGGTCCCTGCATGCATTGATAGAATTAGTATATTTCTTCTCATAAAGCGCCAAAATAACTGTTGGAATCAAGTATCATCTCGTATTTTTAATTTTGTAACGAACGAGTTTTGCAACTCACCTACTCAGCTGTTTGTTAAGATTTGTTTAATAAGAACATAAAATACATTTTTGAAATACTATGAGTACTTAACACGGTTTTTGCTTACTAAACATTGAGATTAATTACAACCAGGGCTATGGCAACAATATTTTTTAACTTTCCCACATTTTGTATAAAATCACTAAAAACGTATGGGAATAAATCAAATTCTAAGCTTTTATTTAATTTATTTTTTAATAAAAAAAATTGTTCGATTAATCGACATTAATTAATCAATTTATTCGTTATTCGAAAATCGTCGTTTTAAAATTATTCGAGCAAGAGTTTGGTTTTGTTTGATCGATTAATCGAATGTTTCTTAATCGGTTAACAACACTACTATAGAACATTGGTCCTTTCATTCAATTTGAAGAACTTAAATTAGTTAATTTAAAATATTATTTAAAATTATTTAAATATTATTTACAAGATTTAAATACTATTTATAAAACATCAAGGGTTTTCATGAAATCGCTTAAAAGTATCGCAATCTGTGCAAACTGTGCATTTTTACGCCCTCGCAAATGAACTGTCAAAAATTGTATGAGAATTTATTTACACAAACTTCTTAAATTTGCCCAACAATTTTGACTCCTTTACTTGCGCTGTTCAATTGTGCATTTATACAAACAAATTTTTTTAATGCTTACCGCCGTTTTCGATGAAAAATTCAAGTGTTAATAAATCACAAACAATTCACAAATTTCAACTTTTTTTTATATTTTTTATTATTTTTTTAACATATTTTTTAATTGACGTTTCAGTTTGAAATGACATAAATTAGCTGCGTTCGTTTTCCCTAAAATTTGTACTGGATTTTACTGAAATGCGTTCGCGTACACATAAATTTGTAAAATTTTCATATTACTCACCTACTAGATTTTACTGGAAAAGTAAACGAACGCACATATTGTTAAAAATTACACAAAAATTAAAAAGGATCTTTATGAAATGAGTCTCGCAAGTTTGGCCATTTGCACAAATGGCAATTTTAAGCGATATCATGAAAACCCTTATTATTTTAAAAATTATATTTAAATATGATTATTTCTCATATTTCTCATATTCTCATATTATCTAAAAACTGAAAGTTATGTTTCGATGTACTAAATTCCACATTAAAAGCCTATTTCCGATGTGCGAAAGAATTCTTTCTTTCGAACAATTACATTTAAAACAAAAACAAATTCTAAAAATTATGCGATAACACTGTGATAGTTTTTGACCCGAAAAAAAATGAACTTCGAACTATTAGGGGGGAGTCCCCTGAGTACGAAAGAACATTTGGAAGTGTCAGATTGGCTCCAGTTTTGAGAAATCGGTGTATATCCATTTTTCATGGATATAGCTAAGTCTGCGCTATTTAAAAAAATTTTATTTGACTGTATTAGTTTGTTTGCCTTCTTAACTTTCTTTTACGGAATGTTTTGACTTTTTTTCAAAATTTCACGTAATTTAAACCATTAATTTCGATCAAAAGTAACGATTTTTGACCATTTTTAACCATAGGACATTTTCGAGCACATAACTGGAAGTCATATGTTGACAACATGCTTCAATCCTTTGAAAAAATTAATACATTTTCTTCATTACCACCAAGATTACTTCGACCGCCAATTGCCATCGGAATCAGATGAGCGTGGTGAACGATTTCATCAAGTTTCAGCTCAGTTAGAGCATTGGTATAGTGGAAAAATATTAAATTCTCTTTTAGCAGACCTTTGCTGAAATTTGCAATCCGAGTTGGATGATGAAGATTAGCATGATATGCAACGGTTATTTTTTAAATTTTGAGTATTTGTTGTTAAAACAACTTATAAAAAGGATTCATCGAAGTTCATTTTTTCGACTATCACAGTGTTAGAGAAGTGAACAAAATGTTTAAGGTACAAGGATCAGAAAAATGCAACAATTTGTTGATGTTTTTTTTAAACATTTGATAATTTTTTAAAAATTTGATATTTTTATAAGTTTTTGAAACATTTATATTTCTTATTTTTGAAGTTTAAAAGAAGATTATTGACGTTTAAAAACACTCGAAAACGACTTCCTTTAGCATGTAGTGTCAGTCACGTTTATATTTTACTAAATAAATGATATTTCAAAATTAGTTGGTTGCCATTTTATTCTCTATCGGATAATTGTTGAAACTTCTAAATAGCCATGTTTAAATTGATACTAAAAAAATATTACTAATCGTAATAAGACAAAACAAAATGCAAATTGTGTCAAATGTAGAGTCAGTCACATATGGGATTGCCCATATGGTAATTTTTGAATTTTCTATAATATTGAACTGAGAAAAATAAAATTATAAAATGAAAAATTTGGTACTTTTTTTGTTCTTTAACTGGTACTTTTTGAATTTTCTTTAATATTGGAACTAGAAACATTAAATTCAACATGAATGTTCCTGAGTGAATAAGAGTCTGTAAGGGTGTACGTTAGTACTTTTTCGTTATATGACTGGTACTTTTACAAGTTATATTAATGCAGAACCTAGAAACATAAAATTCAACATGCAGAGTCCAGAGTGATTGAGAAATTAGAAGAGTAGACTTTTTGGTACTTTTTTGTTTTTATATTAGTGAAACTACAAAATTAAATTAAACTTTCACGGGCTTGAGTGGAAGATAACATATAGACCGCAGGTTGGGCCCTCGCCAAATCGATCCACTAAGAATATAAAAAAATCCTCGGCACATAAAAAATGCATATATACTTACATGTATATTTTCTTTATATACATATGCATAAATAATATAGGTCGAATTTCAATCCCTGGGGAAACACTAGTTTTTTTAAATAGGAATGGAGTTCCTACAAGCAGAGAAAAAAACTTGGGTTATCCCATTGTCACGAGATTAAATACTTAAAATTTAAAAAAATCGGTAGTGGCACATCGATATTGTCATTAACGTTGGCGCATTTTAGTTTTATGTAATATATGTATGTTGAAAAGAACGATTCATTATAAATTTAGGCTCAATATAGCCCCCTCCGCAGAAACACTTCAAAACGATTAAAATCGTAACGCAAAATTATAAAGTCATCATGATATTTACTACAAATCAGTTTTGTATGACTAGAAATTGCACTAAAACTTTTTTATTTACCTAAAATCATAACGATGAATAGTGTTGTTATGCTTTAAGCTAAATGTTTTTAATATACAGTTACGGACAAAAAATAGGGTCACTAATATTTCCATAAATTTCTTTATATTTTGTGCAACTTGTAAGTAAGAGTGCCAACATATTTTGGCGAAAATTATTGATAATTAATAGCGTTTTAAAAATATATACTTTAAAAATATATTGAGTTCGGAACATTCCCTTTATTTTAAAAAGTTGTAAATATTCGCTGGCAAAACAATAGGGTAGGGTCACTATTTAAAAGACTAAGCAATTTTCTTATTACGTCAAAAATATTAGCGAAAATATTGTTTGTGTTAATTTTATAATCTTTATAAATTTAATTAAAAAAAAAACATAAAAACATTTTGAATATATGGGCCGTGGTTAGCATTGTTCGGAGGACGAAAGATTAAACATTGAAAGGCTGACAAATTAAGGTAAAAAAAAAGGAGCGCAATGTGCTTCGGTCGAATGTTACACTACTAAAATTTCGATTAGGATTTTAGACAATGGAGTTAATTTAATGTATTGGCTTGCGAAATCCTGGACCTAAATCCCACAGAAAATTTATGGAAGATTCTTAAAGAAAGGATTTGACGAATAAAATACCAAAATAAAGACGAACTGAGGGACAGAGCTGTAAATGAATCATTCATTTTTGAAAAAATTCTTGAATCATTCATGCAGTGAATAAGCAAATTTTGAATTAATTCTTTTCACACAAAAAAATGAATTGAACTAAATTTGAATCAATTCAAACGAATAAGGCAGAAATGAATTTCAATTCGTTTCCAAATCAAATGAATCTGTAAAATAAATTGCAATTCACTTTGGCAAATTCAAATGAATCCGTAAAATGAATTGCAATTCGTTTCCAATTCGAATGAATTTGTTAAAGTGAATTGCAGTTCATTTTACAGATTCATTTGAATGGAATTGATTTTGAATTTATTCAAATGAATTTAAAAAAAATTTAGCAATTTATTTCCAACTTATTTGAAAAGAATTGACTTTGTAAGTAAATCTACAGTAAGCTTCACTGTAGTTTTGTTATTCAACTAATTTTTTGTAAAAGACTGCAAGCTCGTTTTATATATCGCTTAGTAAAGTCCAGAGACAAAAAATTCTTAGATTTGAAATTCCAATGATATACTGGAATTGCCAGTAGCGGCAGAATAGGAATTGGATTTTAGGTATTGGCGAAAATCCTATCAAAATGGGAAAATTTTGTTTATTTGCTAATAGAAACGTAAATTTTTATTTCTATCAAATAGTGTGAAAATATTATTAAAATGTGTTTAACAATCATTTTTGGTTTAAATAATCTCTTATTTGTATATTGTGGAAAGTTACTTTTTTAAAAATTTCCAATCGAATTTTAAAGACTTTAGCAACTTTGAATCTTACTACTTTTACTACAATTGGAAAATTTGTTTACTTTTTGTATTGAAAACTTCTAACTGCAACAAAAATAGTAACTTTTCGTAATTCCCCCTAGATCTGCTCTTGAATTTGATTGATTGCAACTCATTTTAGATTTCACTCATTTGAATTGCTAATTCTTTTTTCTAACTCATTTGAATGAATTCAAAATCAATTCAATTCAAATGAATCTGTAAAATGAATTGCGATTCACTTTAACAAATTCATTTGAATTGGAAACGAATTGCAATTCATTTTACAGATTCATTTGAATTTGTCAAAGTGAATTGCAATTCATTTTACAGATTCATTTGAATTGGAAACGAACTGAAATTGATTTCTGCCTAATTCGTTTGAATTGATTCAAATTTAATTAAATTTTTTTTTTTTTGTTATGAAAATAATAAATTCAAAATTTAGCTAATTCGTAAGGAATTAAAATTAATGATTCATTTACATCTCTGCTGTGGGAGAACATTCCAAAGGCATGGGATGCTATTCCAAATCAGATTTGTCGTGGATAGGTGGGTTCCATACCAAAACGACGCACTGTGGCGCCTTTTACCAAAAACCGTGGCAAAAATACAAAATTTGATGACAAAATTTTGTTAAATGAATGAACACATCGTATAAAGACCATTTTACTGATCAGCTGATAGCTGGTGGAGCTGCTTAAATTCGAAAGTTTTTTAAAGAGTCCAAAAAAAGGTGATTTTGAGAAAAAAAAGACATTTTAGAATTGAAGTGTCAGAAATATTGCCATGTGATCACTACTTTTTTGGTATTGTTTTAAAGGTACAGTAAAAATTCGATAATCCGGATAATTGATTGCACACCCCAATCCGGAGTAGCGAATTATCCGGATTACCGCATGTATGTATTTATTAAAAATTATAATAATTCATAGCAAAAAAAGGCATGTGCAAACATACTCATATCACACAAATCTAACTGCATTTTACAAAGCATGTTGTGATTTGAATAAAAAAAATAAAAAAAAACGGGTGTTATTCAATCCGGATTATAGAGTTGCAATCAATCCGGATTATAGAATACGCAATGACTGTATTTTTCAAACCATGCTTTGATTTAAATAAAAAATATAAATTAAAACGGGTGTTATTCAATCCGGACTACATAGTTGCAATCAATCCGGCCCAGTAAAAAATGTGCTCCAAAAGGAGCAGGTTTTATGTATGAATTCATACCTCAAATCGCTTCAAACCTGCTGATAGGATGGCTGATTTTTGTATGGGGTGTTCCCGGTTTGGAGGACTATTTTCTGCTGGCAATAAGAGCTTCTTTTAACATGCAAACAAAGCACTCCTTAAGTGCTTTTTTAATAGCTAACTATATTAACATATTCATTAATTATTCGCTTTTACTTGATTAAATGCCTTTTTCAATCATTTTCGTAAACCATAATATTTTTTTATTTATTTTTTTTTCGCTTTAAAACCTTCTTCGTTGTCAGCACTAAAATAGCATCTTTTTTGTATATTTTATTCATTATTGTTTACTGCTGCATAAAAGCTCTCTTATTGAAGCGCTCGATTATGCGCTTTTTCTCTTAAGTGCTTTAAAAAACCCAAATTTTTTTTACTGGGGGATTATAGAATACGCAATGAGCTGCAAAATTCTGTCCGGATTACCGAATATTCCGGATTAGTGGAGTCCGGATTATCGAATTTACACTGTATATCTATTGTTTATTAAAATAAGTAAGAAAATGTCCACCAGATACCCTACTTTTTTGGCAGTTGCCGTTTTTCAGACACCCTATATTTAGGTACTTTTTACAAATAAAATAGAGAATATATAAAAATGGGCAAAAATGGTCACGCCCATATTTTTCTAGCATTTTTACTACACAGTACTTTAAATAATTTCGCTAAATTGGGCCACAAAAAATTACAGGTTTTCTTGAAATTTCAAGAAAGATGTTAAAATCTTATAGCCAGCGTTGCCACAGCCAAGATATTTTTGCAACCAAAATCAAAAAAAAAAATTGCCAAATAAGGAAAAAAGCTACCAAAATTTTAATATTTTTTATATTTTATATTATCTTACAGCACAAAAATGTAAATATAAGTGGAACTGACTGACATATTTCTGTTAATGTATGCATATGTGCCTACTTATAAATATGTATGTAGCCTTATTTATAAACAATATTTTCTTGTGTCAATCAGGTAGGCATAATTATTAGAATTTGTTTATTTATTTAAATTTAAGAACACATTATGAAAATAGGCAGGTAGTTTTAAAACTTGGTTTTTATACTAAGTAAAATAAAAACTGCAGTTGTATATAATCCAGTTAATTGTGGCCTAGATTTAAGTTTCGCAAATCAGGTAGCTTGAACCTTTTTATTTTTGGGTATAAATTAATCTGCAATTGTGTAATGCAATCAGTTAAAGTTTTACTTTGCAAAAGTAGTGATCAGTACCAGAACTCATAATGTCATTTCAAAATTCGGAATTGTTTGAGTTATTTAGAAAATCACATAATGAAAATGTATTTAATTGGGCTATTGTGGAAAAATTGCACGGTTTACCAGGATACCAGGAAAAGGATGTTAAAAACAAAATTCACTTCGTTTTCTTGGATATTCGTAGAAAATGGCTTGCCTCAAACAGTACGACAAAAACCTTTATGGAAAAGTACCCAGACTGGCTAAATGGAGCAACAACTTTTGAAAACATCGAAGAACCGCATACATCTTTGGACAGCAGAAAAGGAAGACCTGCTAAAACTATAAACGAGTGTTCGGAGTACACAAAAAAACGTAAACTTCAAAATGCTACAAAAGATATATCTACATCGAATCTGTCAGAAGCATTATGTCTTAAGTACGTAAAAGATAAAGATAAATCAAGGTCTGATATTACAAAAGCTGTGGAGCTTGCTAGCCCAGATCGACTGCGAAGGATTAAAAAAAGTATTCCAACTCATCCGAATGCATTACCCACAAAGTATAGCACAGAAGAAGCCTTAGCGTTATTTATGGACTTGGGATTGTCAAAGGGGAAATATAATATATATAATTACGAAGCTCTTTGAAGAATCATAATGTGAATGTTCTTTCTGGATATAAAAAGGTTACCTCTGCCAAAAAAGAAGCAGTACCATTTAATGTAAAAGTTACTGAAGTATCAGCAGAAGTTGAACTGCAAGACTTAATGGATCATACATCTAAACGCTTAGTTCAAAGTTTTCCTGAAAAAGAAAGAGCATTACTTCCAGATAGGCTTACATTGATAAGCAAGTGGGGATGTGATGGATCATCTGGTCAAAGTGCTTACAAACAAACAATATCGATAACTGACATAAATATTACAGATGCAAATATGTTTATGGCTTCTTTAGTTCCTTTACGACTTAGAAGTGAAATCTCTGAGCATTGGAAAAATCCTCGCCCATCGTCAGTCCACTTTTGCCGTCCGATATTTTTTAAATATGCAAAGGAGTCTTCAGAAATAATCAAGTCTACAGTAAACGATATAAAAAAGCAAATTTCCGAACTAAAGCCTTCTGTTATTGAAATGAAGAATGGAAAAAAGGTTTTCATTAATTATGAATTTTGTCTTACAATGATTGATGGCAAAGTCTTAAATGTAATAACAGATACTTCTTCAACTTTGAAGTGTGCAATTTTCAAAAAGTCACAGAAGGACTTTCAAAATTTTAATGATTCAAGTGATGAGCAAAACTATGAATATGGAATTTCTCTGTTACATGCCAGAATTAGGTGCATGGAGTTATATTAATATAACATGTTATATTAGAGTAGCATTTTTTCTAGACTTCCCTATGAGAATGTCATTTAAAGCACAAAAAGTTGAGTTTTAAAAGTTTGAGAAATTTTAAAAATATCATTACTTCAAAATATATGATTTTAGCGACAAGAAAGGTCAAAGGTGTCATCGTGTCCAATGCCTATCACAATAAGGGAGCACTTATTTTGATCCTAAAAGATTTAAAAATCAAGTGTTTTTTCCCCATTACAAATTTCTTGGTTACTTCAAAAATTATGATGTTTTCAACAAAAAAACACTGTGCACAGTGCCTCCACAAAGCTATGGCCAATAATGATACTTTTTATTAAAATATCTTTCTTACCTCAAAAGTTATGATGTTTGTAATAAAAACTGTCGAAAGCAGACACTGTGCACAGTGCCGCGCCTAACCTACGACCTTGCAAATCATGTATATTAAAGCTAAAGGAGTTTCCTTTCAAATGCTTTTTAAAATTTTGAAATATCTTTATCAGTTCAAAAGTTATGGTTTTTGCAATGAAAAAAGTCAAAAGGCCCCACTGTGCAACGTAAGGCTGTGCTTTCATATAAAGGACATGCGACAAAATACTAGGATTAAAATATATTTTTTAAGCGTTCTTGTAGTTTTTTCTAAATGACCCTGTTTTAATGTCCATTAAAACTCATAGATATAAATGGATTTAGAATTGTTTTTATTAAATTTTTTTAAGTATTTGTTTAAAATATAAGCAACGAATTTTGCAAGGAATATAATAACAAATTTTGAACAAAAACATGTTCGTTTTATATATATTTTTATAATTATTATTTGTCCGTAACTGTAGCTAAAAACAAGTTACAGCCGTACCTAAACAAGAGCGGAAAGCGTTTTCTAACTGTCAAAAATTCCCATGCCCATACAATTTGTATGAAGCATCCCTAAATAGCGCGGCGTCAACGCTTTGCAATTGGAAAATCCGATTTCGACAGCGCGATTAAAAGTGAAGTTGGCCGCTATTGTTAATAAATAATGGCAATTTATCCATTTTTTTTGTCAATCTAATGGTTTTTTCTCTTCTTTTTATTTCTATTATGTGGGTTCTATTTAACAAGAAAGTTAACAATACTGTTTGTGGCACAACGTTGACGCTTTTGTTTAGGTATGGCATATCAGCGTTAAAGCTAAGCGGAAGAAAACGTTCCGCTTTCAGCTCTTATTTAGGTGCGGCTGTTAGAGTGCCGAATCTTATATACCCTTCATCATGGTGACATTAGAACAGAAAGTTATATAAATAACGTTTTTTAGAAATACATAAATCTTTTTTTATGCCACGCCCACTTCTCCGTTCCGGCCCACATTTTGTCGGGTGTAGTTTGGCTCTTGTCGTACTCCAGATATACAGAAAAAACTAACAACAAGGGGTAAAGTTAGAGATAGTCGTTGTTTTTTGTTCATGTCTCAGCCATCTGTGCACCGATCAGGCTGAATTTCAATAGCAAAATTTGACGGATCATACGTGACATAAATATATACTAACGAAGTCCCGATCATATCTGGAGTCTTCGGACATCGTTAAATCAACTTCGCTCTTCATAAGGACCCAAAATATACACATATACTTTATATGGTCTAAGATCATTATTGTAGAAATGACAAACTTTTATATACGCTTTCCACATGCAGTGAAAGGTATAATTACAAGAATAAATTTTGTGAAAATTGGTATCAAATCGACCGTAGACTTTATAAAAGACCGTTCCAAAAAAACGCTTGAATTTGTAGCGAAACATCATTTTATTTACCGGAATACCAAATTTTGTATTTATGCATATGGACTATTGATCCCACTAGCTTAACAATTAAACATTATAGCGAATAACAACATTGTCATAAAATGGCAAAATATCAACAAATACATATATGTGTGTAAGTTATTTATACATTTATATGTTTTATATATTTTTCATCTAAAATGATGTCAATATTTTTCAACGCAAAATATTCTTTCACTTACATTTAGTTATGAAATTATGATAATTTCGTAAGGGTTATTCCCCTTGAGGATGGAGATTATATTCTGTAATTTCTTTTAAAAAAGAAAAAAAAATACAAAAACTTTGTAATATTCAAATGTGATAATCTCAGTTACTTCTACAGTATACATATATAAGGGTTTGCATTACGATTTTAAAATCTGCATTTTAGTTATAAAATTTCGGTATTTTTGGTATTATTTTAAATAGGTGTTCATTATATTAATAAACAAATTGTTCACAAAATTAGTGTTATTGGAAAAATATGCTAAATCTTTTTTTATATATATTAATTTATTTAATATTTTTTAACTATATTAAAGACATTACATTTCAATAATTTAAGAATAAAAACTCTTTCCATAAATATATCGTACTGGTTCCTCTAAAGAGACCAAATGTAAAAAATTATAACCAAATTTAAAATGCTTTTTATTAATTGAGAAAATCATTGTAATACATTGTAGCACAAAGTTTATTTGCACTTTATAGTAAAACAATAATTAGAAATCAAGAAAACAAAACAAGAAATGTAATTCTTTTACATATTAAAAAAAATAACGTGAAACTTAATTAAAAGTTTTTATTTATTTTGAGACTTTGAGACTTTTTTCGTAAAAATTTTTTTTTTATTTTTTGGCGCCCTATGCTCCTCCAATGAGAGTTAGAGGAATATATAAAAAAAATAAATTAAATATTTTTTCATATGCCAGTTATAAATAACAAAAATGGATAATAGTTTTTCGCTTTTTAGCTGTTATTGGCTTGACTGTCAAATGTGGCGATTTCTTAATCCTTTTGTCGATGGAAATTTACGTTTGGCGATATGGCGATTATTTTGGCGAAATTAAAAACGATTGGCGATATGCGAAATGCATTTTATGTAAATATTTTCTAAGTTACATAGGTACATATATCTAAAATATTATAAAAACTTTTTTCTGTAAATTTTATTTCAAATTTATAATTCTTATTATAAAAAAATGTTTCAAAATTGTTCTAATATATCATAACGTACATTCAATGGGGAAAAAGTATATGACTGACGGTCAAAAGTTTTTTTACCAATTAATTATATACATGCCGACAAGTTATAAACAGTAAAATTTCAAATTTCTTTAAACTTACAGTTGTTTCTTACAGAAAATTCCATAAATTTTAAAATTATATTAATAAATCAATGTAATTTTAAAAAAATCTTTAAAATTCCTACGTGTATTTTCAAGTGTGTATTTAAATATACTTCTGGAAATAACCTAAATTCAGAACCTTAAACTTATTTTCAAGTTTTTAAAAACACTGAAACGACTTTTGTGTAATTTTTCAGTAATTTTCTAAAATTGATTCCGGATGATTTTATGCACTTCCTACTTTAAGTACTAATTATCTTTACTTTTCTTAAAATCAAGAAAAACTACGCTCATTTAAACAAAAATTATTAAAAATCTCCATTGATTAAAACTTCATTTGTTTCCGATTTCAGATCATGCCGTTTTTAATATAAAAATCACAAATGGCAATATTTTCTAAGCAAAAATCTTAAAAAAATTATTTGGTTGCTGTTTTGAAAGGGATTTTAAAAAACTACCGTTCATTGGTAACAAATAATAAAAAAATCGAAGTACACTGTACAAATTATTCGAGCTCGTAAATAATTGTACCAAGAAATACATATTCGTTCGTTATTATTATTGTTTTAGAAAAAAGTAACCAAAATGAAAAAAATATTCACATCTCCACATTGAAAAAAAATATAACCAATTTTGGTTAGAAATAACCAAAAACGGCAGCTCTGATCATAACGGTTTACTTTGAGGATGTTATATTTTGTGTTGTCTCTTTTCAGCGGTTAAGTTTTAAGTTTATTTTGCTGTTATATTTCGTTTTGTTTATATATTTATGAAATTACACCAATATATATTTAAATGAACAAATTTCAGATAAAGGTGAACAACTCAAAAAACTTGTTATTTTTCGGCAATCCCTGAAAAAATTACAAAAACAACAACCGTGGTTTTCTTACTCGTATTTCTTTACAATGCCATCATTGTTTAAAACAAAACATTTTTTTTCCTCTACTGAAAATTTGAAAATTTGAAAATTAAAATTTTAATTTTAATTTAGAGGAACCAGTGCGATATGTTGAAAACGTTTTACATGTTATTAGTATTAAGTTCTAAATGTGAACAATTATGGTACCGCAGTTATAACTCGTTGTTGTTGTTTTTTTTTTTTTTGGTCCTAGCATTTGGTGTGTTCTCCTTTTTAATCTTTTTGCCATACTTTTGACTATACTTGTTAGCATTTCCGGCTAATTTCTTTTATTTTTTTAATTTTTTTAAGCTTTAACGGAAGGCTCCCAAAGTCGTTTTTTCTAGTACATTAAAGAACACAGGTAGTGTGTTACTTTAATCTATTACAAAAAAGAACATAGTTGCCTACGACAACGTCAACCGTAATAATGTTGAATATTACTAGGTTTTTAAGCTCTATAGATAATTTTGTTTTAAAAACTATTTTCAAAATTCAGAGTAGGAGGTACCAGGTACGGTTTTAACCAAATTTTGCAAGATGTCAATACCTTATTTTAAATGTGCTAAAAGTTTTGTTAGATATGTATACATAGTATACCTTAAAAACACAGTTTTGCAATTTTTCAAAAGTTTGTTTCACACCATTTAATTCAAATATTCCAGTTTTTGATCGTAAAAGAAGGATACCTTTCGAGGTCGTCGCAAGAAAAGTCATCTTCACTTGAACTCATTATAAAATTTTTAATTTTAAATCGAGTTTTATTGGAATATTTTTTAAAATAAAACCAATTTAAAAAAAGTATGAATTTAAAATAGTATTTAAATAAATTTTCGTTGAATAGTTTTATTTGAAAATTTTGAAGAAAAATATATGATATTTAAAAAGTGTAAGCAAAGTTCAATTTTATTTTAAAATATAAAAAAAATAGAGATTATTTGTATTCAAATTTTAAGAATACAATTTTGAAATATTTGTATCGCTTTGGTGGATTGAAATTTTAATTTTAAATAATATAATTTAAATATCATAAACTACACTGCTCTACAAAAGGGAGCTTTTTAAATGTTTCTTAAAAAAAATTACTGATCCTTATGTATTTTCATCTGCTGATGACGATGGCGTCATTAGTTTTTCCCTAACAAAGTTTTAAAGATATAGTCCAATATATAAATTGAACAATTTACACCATTTTATATTTTATTCGGCCAGTTTTTCGCGAACGGTTTTTTAAGCCTTAAAATAGTATTATTAACCTACATAAAAATCTCTTTCTTATTATTGAATTTATTAGGATATCTAAGTGTTATTGCAAGGATATTAAAATTTTTGTGATTTTGTTTTAGTCCTTAAAATTTTTTTATGGAAATTTTCTGCAATAAAAATAACAGATCCTTATGTATTTTTGGCCGCTGATTACGAATATAACATTCGTTTTTGCTTTGTTTTCAAGATATTGTACATTAATTTAAAAAACTTTGAACTTTATTTTTAAGCCCCATTAAAAATAATTTGGTTTTTATGTCAAATTTATCGGCAACAACAAAATGGCTACAAAGAAAAGTCTTTGTGCAAATAATCCAAACAGTTTTGTGTCAATCTTTACACAGTATGGTGAACCTTTAGACTTCAGGAAAGCTGCATATTAAAAATATTAAAAAATTAATATTTCTAATTAAGATAAACAACAGGTGCTGAATACTGTTTGGCAAAACTGCGCAGTATCCTTATGACTTACTATTAAATTTGGGACACCAATTATCTGGTGGGAGCCCTGTAATCATCCTGAAGCTCGTTATTTTTGGTACTATTTAAAACATGAAGAAAATTAGATAAAATGTGAAGAGGGTTTCTTACAGCCGTATTTATAATGGAAATTTGGCATGAAGTTAGCACAAAGTTTATTTATAATACACTTACCAAACTCTGGCTAACGATTTGCTAAACTCTTTTTAACCAGCTGCCAAACGTTTGCCAACTTGTAAGAAACAGCTGTTTAATGTTAAACAATTTGGTTGGTTTTATTTTAATTACTGTTTTATTTTATGTTTTTTTTCTTTTTTTATTTTATATAAATTTTAAAAACTTTTTAAATTTTTTATATGTGGAGGAAAAAATAAAAAAAAATTACAAAAAAATGACAAAACCAGCGATGATTAATTCAAACGTGTTGCATTTTTCAGTAATATAATGTGGCATCATTAAAATTCAGAGTTGATTTTTTTTAGTTAGCAGATGGACAAAAGTTTGTTATAAATAAACTCTGTGCTTACAAGCTGCTAGGCCTAATCGGCATTCTAGTTAGCAGCTCGTTGTACGTAGTGTACAAACTGTGGCTAACTTTTTGTTATAAATACGGCTGTTAATATTTAAGGACCCTTTTAATGTATTTAAAATTTTTTTTATAAAATAAGTTCGATGGAAAATCTAGTTTGTGCATACACTGAAAAATGAAAGGGGAAACAATTGGATTTTTCAAAGTTTTAAGTACTTATCTATTATTTTATTCAACATTTATGAATAAAAAATTTAGCAAATTTATTCCGAATATAAGATAATTTCACTTCGAAGCAACATAATTTAATAACAAACAATAAACATTCCTTAAAAAGAAATAATACTTAGTTTTATTTTAATTTTATTTAACATCTTAAATAAAAATATTTACAATGAACATTAAACTCATCAATACTCGTTCATAAAGGATACATTTATGACATATGTACATACAAAAGAAATTAGACAAAAAAGTCACAAATTTCGACGGTTTCGGTACTGCAAACCCTTGCTTATATGTTTGGTTTGATTATATTTTAATATGTAGTTGTATTAAAAATACCATATCGGCAAAAAAAAGCTTAAGCGACATCATTTTTGTTTTTTTTTTTTAATTAAAAGTTTTTTGGCAACACTTGTATTATCTCCTTAAATGTCATGGTCACATAAGGTACCGTTTCGATTTTATAGCAAAAACAATTTTAACTTAAGCGTCACCTTCATACAAAATTTTTATGAAATAAAATAGGAAAAACTTTCTCCAGCAAAATTTTGTTTTTGTGGCTTAAGCTTTTTTTGCGGTAATCGATTAATTGCGCGAATAATTATTCGAGGTAAAAATTTAATCGAATAATAATCGAATTTAAAGATTATTTTGTAACATTGCTTAATCCAACTCAAATTTCACAAAACATTCAATATGCACCAATTTTAATACGTAATGAAATATTGGATAGAGATATAGAGGTCGAGGAAATAAAACGTATGCTAAAAAATGTTAAATTAAACAAAGCACCAGGGGAAGACAGGGTACCTTACGAATTCTTTGTAAATGCCACGGATGAATTTCTTAAAGAACTTGCCCGTATATACAATAAAATGTTTGAGGATAGAATTATAGATGAATCGTTTAGAAAAAGCATAATTTTCCCTATTCACAAAAAGGGATGTGTAAATGAACCAGCAAATTATAGGGGTATATCGTTTATGAACTCTATCGCAAAAATATTTATGGGAATCCTAAACGATAGACTTGTAGCATGGATTGACGATCGAAAGATTATGAATGAATATCAAGCAGGACTTCGAAAGAAATACTCTACAGCAGACAACATATACAATTTAGCTTCAATTGTTAATATTAAATTGGATGAAGGAAATAAAGTATATGCTTTCTTCGTGGATTTCAAGGCAGCTTTTGACAAAGTTCCCAGAAAATCTATGATCTACAAATTGTACACAATTGGAGTGTCCTATAAATTCGTTAAAATTATAGAAGAAATATATGAGCACTCACAATCAGCAATATGGACAGGAATTGAGTTGTCTGAATACTTTGACACAACATCTGGCGTCAAACAGGGCTGTTTGTTATCACCGATTTTATTTGCTCTCTATATAAATGATTTACATGAATATTTAGAAGGTGGACTTGAGATTGAAGGAATCAACATCCGAATGTTATTATACGCAGACGATATTGTTATATTGGCCGATGATAAGAAAACGATGGAAAATATGATACGGAAGCTCGAAATATATTTTGATCTATGGAATTTAGAAGTGAACTTACAAAAATCAAAGATGATGGTATTTAGGAATGGGGGAAGACTAAGTGCGCAGGAAAAGTGGCTATTCAGAGGAGAAGAAATAAATATAGTAACAGAATACAACTATCTTGGAGTCATACTAACTCCTAAAATGTCATTTTTTAAACATTTGCAAAATAGAAACGCGCAGGCTAAGAGTGCAATAAATGTAACATGGCAAAACTTTTTAAAAAAGAATGATATAACATTAGAAATGAAATGGAAACTCTTTATGGCAGTATGCAGATCCGTTCAAGCATATTTAGCACAGGTTTGGGGCTATGGTCTTTTCGAAGAAGTAGACAAGTTACATAGATTCTTTCTAAAAAGAGTGTTAAAACTCCCTATAAGCACACCAAATTATGCAGTAGAGCTTGAAACTGGCATAGAAGAAGGACATATATATACCTTGCAACTCCATCTCCAGTATATAACCAAAACGATGTTTAGCTATACAGATGATAGGTTACCACACTTCTTAACAAAAATAATTCTTAGAAAAAATATATTTTGGGCAAAAAGCCTTAACGATTTGGCAAATAAGTTGAACACACAATGGGCAGATATAAATACTACGGAACCAGAATGGAACTTCCGTAACAAATTGTTAATACAGAATCTTAAATATGAAAATTTTTTAAATAAAACACAAAGGGCTATGAGAAGCGACACACGTATATATAAACACTTGGATTATAGAGTTGGGGCCGTATATTTTCAAAGGTTCAACCAAAATGATATTACCTGGATCATCAAAGCGCGTTGTAATCTTATATATCTCAATGGTAATAAGTATACAACAAATGAACGGGATCACCATTGTACTTTATGTAATCGGAGGGAAGCGGAAACATTGCAACACTTCCTAGGTCGATGTCCTATACTAACCTCTTTTCGAAGGAGATATTTTTCAACAGCTATATTGTCAGAAGATGAAATCAAAAGAATTCTAAATGGGCGATTGCATTCAGATTGGACAAACTTAGTTAGTTATTTAAAATCATCTCTAAATTATCGAAAACTAATTATAAATGAATTTGAATAATATTTTATCAAGTAAATTACTGTATAAAATAATAGCTATTTCACAATGTATCCAGCTGACGACATTATTGTTATAGCTGTATTATCTTTATTATATTTATATGAAATTAGACAAATTAATATGTAAATGAAATAATTATCCAAAAATAAAGATTACTTACTTACTTACTTACTAATCGAATTTAACAGTATTCGGTTAATCGAACAATTTTAATTTTGTCTAGTTAAGAAGTTTAAAAATAAGACCAAAACTTTTTTTAACATACAAATTTTATTTAAAAAGTAACAACAACTTAACAAAAGGTACTTCATGTAATAAAAGAGAAAAACTAATCTTCTAAAATCATCATTCAAAAAAATATACAGTTTAAATGTTTATGTTTTAAGCGATTTCTTTGTTTGGAGAGATCAAAAGAAAAGCGTTATAAAGCATATCCAATTTCTCTGTTGTTTTTCTTGTATTTTCTAAAAATTAGTGGTCTTCCATTATATACCACTTGAATCTCTTTTTGATTTTTTAACAATTTTAATACTTTTAATAGGCTTGTCAAGGTCTGGCTGATTTCATTCCTATTAAAAAAATCATCTTCATCTGAATCATTGTGGGAAGTCTGTACAAAACATTCTTAAAAATAAATTATTCCCAAACTCTTTGGTTTCCTTCTTTGTATGTACTATACTATATTTTAAAAAAAAATTTTACTCGAAGGAAATGTTCCTGAGTTAAGAAACAATAAAAGGGTATTTAAAATGGACCAGCTTGACATTAAGGAAAATAACTAATACTGTGAAAAAACAAATTTTCCATTAATCGACATAAATTATTTGAATTATTCGTTATCCGAAAATAAGCAATTTTAAATTATTCGATCAGTTACTCGCCCAAAATGAGGCGATTAATCGAACAACGATTAATCGTTTGAATACCCTAATTTATACAGTAGGCTTGCCAGATTCAAATTTGCAAAATTCTTGACATTCACTAAAAAAAAAACTTGATTTTGAAGAAAATTCTTAACCAATAAAAACTTCCTAAAATATTTTTTGCTTTTACATTTCATCATAACTTGGGAACGATTTGTCCGCTTTTGATCAAAACACATGCAAATGATTAGAATAAAAAAATTAAATTTTTTTATATTTTCAACAGTTTTCAGAAATAAGATCATTCATGTTTAGTCATTCAAAATTAGTACATACTATTTTTTGTTTTAAAAATAAAACATGTTTTTTCTTGGTTCTGGGCAAGCACTGAAAATTATTGTTAATCAAGAAAAATCAAGATCACCTGGCAAGCCTTGATTGATTGTCTGGAAAATTAAGCAAATGTAGGCGTGAAGTATTTATCTTACAACAATTATCCGAATAGTAAAATGAAATGTACTTAAACAGTTGTTACAAATTATCAGTATGCATTTATTTTTTTAGATTAAACACATATTAATTGTTATTATTAGCAGCTGTCTAACAACAATGATAATGATAAAACTTTGCAATAAATTAATATTCATTTTGTTTTGTTGAAATATTTTTTTATTTGAAGACTAGAGCATGAATTAAAATCATTAACGCTTAGCAGTCAAAGCAAAAAGTAAAGTCAGCGAGGTTTTTTGTGTACGGTGTTAGGTCGCACAGGGTTTTTTTGTTTCTTCTTATCCGTTATCTGCTGTATACAGGGCTGCCAGATTTGACGATTTATCGTCATTTTGACGACTTTTTGTTCCCGAATTAGTAAACTGCCGATTTGCTGATTTTTTTCTTAAAAGTGACGATTTTTTTCAGTGTTCAAAGTCTGAATAAAACATTAAATTTTCTGACACGTTCGTTTTTTAATCTTGAAATGTTTAACAGCCGTACCTTAACAAGAGCGGAAGGCGGAAAGTTTTCTTTCGCTTAGCTTTTACGCTGATATGCCATACCTTAGCCAGAGCGTCAACGTTGTGTCGCGAACAGTAGTGATAGCTTTCTTGTTTAATAAAACTGACAAATTATAAAAAAGGAGATAAAAACGTTAGATTGATAAAAAAAATAGCTAAATTTCCATTATAAATTAACAATAGCGGCAAACTTCAATATTAAACGAGCTATCAAAATCGGTTTTTCCAATTGCAAAGCGTTGAGGCCGCTCTTTTCAAAACTAGAAAACGCGTGCCGCTTTTGTTTAGGTACGGCTTTAGTATCAAGTCTTAAGAACATCTTTAAATGATTATTTTCAGAGTACAAAAACAACAATGTTACACTTTGCTCTGTATAGATCATATTTTCAACAATTATACGGCGAACATTTCACGAGTTGTAGGATAATATCTACATGAGTCTCATACGATCCTTGTCATGAGAGACTCGATAGATAATCTTTACCCACGTCTTAAACGATTCCCACAATGATGGAAGAATCGTCTTTCGCTGTGCTATGGAAGAATCTCAGTCGTGTCACAGCTTTTCCCGTGTGAGGAATCTTCTACGATTAAAAATATGCGGTCATCGACGATCAAAGACGCTCTTCATGAGACTCCCAGTATCTCTTACAAGATTGAAAATGCTAGCTTGGGTATGAAGTAATTATGTTTTTGTTTGAATGTTTTTTTTATTAAAATCGAACAAAAATTGTTTAATAAAAACTAAATTTTAAGTTGTCCGATTTTTTTGAGGATTTTTCGAAACGTGAAAGACGATTTTTTTATTTTTTCTCAGGAAATTGACGATTTCCTCACACATTTATCTGGCAGCCCTGGCTGTATATCTTTTACATATATGTATTACGATTTATGTATGTATTAAGGGTGCGACGAATATTCGGATTTGCAAACTATTTTCTTATTTTTGCTAAAATATATGCGAAAATTTAAAGGGAATATCTGATAATGGCAATATCAATAACATCTGAAAACTAAATTGTAAAAATCGTCGAAAATACCAAAATAATTAAAAGCAATAATTTGGGTTATAATAAATATCTGGAACCGAATTTCTTTAGCAATTCCTTCTTTAAAAACATTTATATAACCAATTTTTATACCCATCACAAGAGCTAGAAAGGGTTTACATAACTTGGCATTCCGTTTGTAATTTCACACAATATTGACCACAGACCTTATAAAGTATATACATATATGAATTCCTGAATTCATTACTTTGTAGCTAATTCGCCACTTTTTGGATTATTAGTTGTGTATTAAATAATTACTTTGTTATTATATCTTAAATAAGTCATAATTATACATTACAAAAAATACTTTAATATAAGGATTTAAATAAGTTATTATTATACGATTTTAAATAATTATTTAAATCAATTTGCAATATATTTGCTTAATACTTGTTAGATATTCGGTAATACTATAACATTTTAAGACCCGTTTTCACAACTTAGCGATAGCTAAAGGTATGATTTTATCGGCCGTATACAAGTATTCCATTATTACAACCTAACTTTAACCTACCAGGTAGGATGAACCTTAATTTACTTTATCGCTCACTTAAGGTTAAATTAAAGTTTTAATAATGGAACACTTTTTGTAAGACCGGTAAAAGTCTACTTTTAGCTATCGATAAGTTGTGAAAACGGGCCTAAGAATAATTTCGATGTGAGTGTAAGAGCTATTAATGATTTTGTAAGCCAAAACACTCTTTAATGAATGTTTTCTTACATTTCGAAAAATTTATTATTTATTATTTATTATTTATTATTTCAGTTTTTTATTGGTTGGAAAAATGAAAAAGTGGAAAAATGTAATTTTTGTTACAACAAACACAAGGAAAAACCTTTTTACCGAAAGTTGCAATTTTAACAAGCTTTAACCAAGTGTAAAAAACAGATTGGAAAATAACAACTTTACAATTCTTTAAGAGTTGGCAATTCATAAACGTCAGATTGAGTGTGGTTGGCACTCTATTAAAAATGTTGTTATTTTTCACAAAAAGTACTAAAATTGACAACTCTTTTTAAGATAATCAACTATGATTCTTAAAAACTCCGTTTAAATTAAATCAAATTTTAATTTTTTTAAAACTTCGTTTATCAAAACAAAATTAAAAATTAATTCTATACAAAAAAATATTAAAAAAGAACATAAAAATGATGTGAATATTAAATAATCAATTAATTCACTTTTAACGGCGTTTATTTGGCATCTTGAAATATATCAATTACTTCCAAGAATTTATATTACAGATTTTTTTTTTTTGACAGTTAAAACTTTTTTAATTTTTACTTTTAACTAGGGTTTTTTCCCGGGATTTCCCGGGACGGGAAATTTCAATTATGTTATTTCCCGTTTTCCCGGGATTTTTCTTGCGGGATCCCGGGAAATAAAAAATTCCTCATAATTTCAGCAAATAGCTATTTATACTTTGAAATTAAGTTTTCTATTCTTTAAAAATTAGCATCTGTGGATGGGTTGTGGATTATATCAATTACAAGAAGTGAGTACATGTATTTAAATCAATATCTCCTGATGCAATAAATGTACTAAAAGCAGAATAGGCAGTGCAAAAGTTGTAATTATTACATTTAGTGAAGTGAAGCGTTAATAAAGTACATTAATTCAAAATAAGATGCAGGCAGTAAAGTTTCATTGTCCATGAACAAGTCTTAAAAATAGGAGATACCTAAACATATCGCTCATTTATTGCAACATAGTCATATCTACAATAACAAACGATCTTGGCAAAATGCGATTAAAATTTTCAAAATGTACCGATTAAAAGATATATTTTGCTATAACTTCGGTTCAGTTTGAGATATAATACGAGAAGGTATGAAGGAAAACTTTGCTAAAGTTACTTAAAATTTTGAGATATGACTATGATGCAATGAAGGAGCGATATGTTTATTAGGTGATAAACACAAATTTTCAATTTCAATTTGTGTTGGTTTATATACCCGTGAAGTCCGGGGAAACCGAAATAAAATAACATTTGGACACTCGAGTAAGATACTACAACATACAACTTGAAAAACACATTGTCCTAAAGATTACAAATGGACCTATTGAAATGAAAAGGTTTGTAAGAAGCAGTCTGGTTGATGCTATTTTTGCATCAACCTTGACATACATTTGACTGATATAGACGTTGTTTATAAAAAAGAAAAAATTGCTTCTGATTGTGAATCCGAAGCATGCTACAACGGTGCACTTTTAACTATTTGTCCAACCTCGGTAAAAAATGAACGAAATTTTTCGGAAACATGATAATTAGTAAATAAGATCAGGTATATACTTTTTATTTCCTTAGCCGTTAAAAAATTTTATATATTTCTTTAAAATATTTTATCTATTTTATTAATTAACTTTTTGATCTCATATCTTGAGTACTTTAATTTTTATTTTGTTTTTATTATTGTTTTATGAGTTAAATTGTTATGTTTATGTTATCTTTTTATCTTGTATCTAGAGCATAATAATACTGAATAAAAGCATAATAATAGGGAATAAAGGCGTGAGGTGATAATAATTCAAGTTCCTATTTCAATCTTCAATTAATTTTTTAGTATTGAACCATTTCTTTTACTTTCTTTGTAAACAAATTCCCTTACGTTTTTTTATAAAAGTTTTTTTTTATTAATTAATAACAAAATTTACTTTGTATTATTTATATGAAGCGGGATCCCGGGAAATTTAAAAAAATTTCCCGCTTTCCCGGGAATCGAAAAAGTCCGGGAAAAAAACTCTACTTTTAACTAAACAAGTTAGAGTGCTATATTCGGCTGTGCCGAATCTTTGATACCCTCCACCGACAGTTCGAATGTTTAAGGAGTAATATCTGTATGATGTCTTTTTATTATTATTATCTTAAACTGTGACGGTTTGTTATTAATTATGGTTTTAGGAGACTAAACTGTTTTCCGGGAGTAGTGTTTATATGGGGCTTAGGGTAAATTATGGACCGACCTTCGCGAAATTTTACAGTGTCATTTCTAGTCGACTAAAACGGACTTGTGCAAAATCTTATGTCATTCCGTGCATTTTTGCATCATTTATGTTAGTTTTTGTAACAAAATTATCAAGTTTTTGAAGGTGGTGGTTCCACATTTCGATTCATAGCTCTGGTCCTACTGAACCGATTTTGCTGAAATTCAATCCCAAACTGCTTAGGATAACTACAAGTAATTTGACACCTAGTTTGTTTATTTCTTTTGAGTTTTTCGAAAGTGAGCGTGTTTTCAACAGACGGACAGACGGACAGACGGACAGACTGACAGACGGACAGACGGACAGACAGACGGACATGGCTAAATCGACTTAGAATTACTCAAGCAGCCAGAATATATATACTTTATGGGGTCTGAGATGAATAATAAAAAAGTTTCACACGGAATGACAAACTTAGTATACCCTCTTCACAACTAATTGTGGTGGAGGGTATAAAAAAAAATACCGTTCACGTCAATAAGAGTGTAATCTTCCTTTTTTTCATTTTTCCAACCAAAAAGAAATTCGAAATGAATACTCTTATTGTGTTTACTTTTTCAACAAAGATGCCATAAGATTTCTTTTATAAAACTTTTAAGTATAAATGAAAGATATAATTTTTTAAGTACTTTTTGTAGTAGAAAAATAAGTAGTCTTCTCGTCAAGTTCACATTATTTTTCTGCTTATTTTGTTAGCAAATTTTTTGCTGGGTTGGTTATAAATACTGTCAATAAAGGCCGTAACACACTATCCCACAAAGTCTTACGTATTTTTCAAAAACGCTTCCCTGATATAATTATTCTTTGAAAATTTTTAAAAAACAATAACAACTTATCATGACAGGGTTGCATTTTTGCAAATTACTAAAGACTTTGTGGGATAGTGTATAACGGCCTTAAGTGTCAGGATAGGTGCAGTGGGGTGGATTTTCGTATATCTGGAGAACGGTAGGAGTAAATTTATCCAAAATTGTTACTAATAGCTTGGTTATAAATACACAACATCTGTCTACAAGTGAACTGGATTGGGTAAGAGGGCGTCGTACCTTCCATACAATGACAATATAGATTTATATATATATATGGAGTACTGTAACAGTGAAAGTGTTACAATTTTGCACTAAGAGCTTAGATATTAATGCACGACATTTGTCAAAAAGTAGGTATGGCCCATCCCAGGCAAAAAAAAACAACAAATAAAACTAAAAACGGGTAAAACTAGTACATATAAATATATTCTCTTTTTTAAAGGCGTCGACATCGTTAGGTATTGGCGTTTCAAACATTAACATTAATTACATGTTTTAAAGCAACACAAAACAAATCAAATTTTTTTATTTGACTTTATTTGTTTTTTTTTTAACACATTTCAACAACATATAACACGCATACCGCAACGTTTACATATCCGCAACTTTTACGTAAGAGCAACGAGGCCATTAGTTTCAAAATACGTTTGAAATCTAAATTTTTATGGAAACGGTAGTAAAAATTTAAAGTTATTAAAAAACTTACCTTAACAACATCGTGAGTTGCAAATCATGTGCCAGTCTTTCCAAAGCCGGTACACCTTCAACTCTTAAAATATTGATTTTTTCCCTTAAAGATCGCGAAACATTATTTTGACCTTGACGCTCTCGTAAAATTTCTATTATATTTGGTTGTCTTAAAAACGCAATGACCTAAAAAAGAAATGTTATATTAGATTTAAGAAAAGTATAAACTAATTAAAGTTTAAATTAGAATATAAAGTTCAAAATACGGAATGTTAATATACAGAGTTGTGTTGGAAATCGAAAACGTAAAACACGTATAATTGTAAAACGCAAGAATTTGGAATTTGTTTTTAATACACTTTTATTCAAATTTTTATAATTTTTGTTATAAAATTCTGTTTAATAGAGAAATATATGTATAATATTTGTCATAAAATTCTCTTATTACAGAAATCGTATTAAAAAAACGACTTTTTAAATTCTTGCGTTTTACGATTTCCAGCACACCCCTGATAAGGTGGCATTTACATAAAGCTAATTTTGTTGCGCAAGTTTTGAAATTGTTTTTACGTTTACAAAGGAAAAGTTAGTTTCGTTTTATTTATTTTAGGTCAAAAATTACGCACAACAAAACAATGCGAAATTTTTAATCTCTTTTATTAGCTCAAAACTAAAATTAATCTAAACTGATCAGGCTAAATTTTAATAGCAAGGACTATATGTGTCATAAATATATAACTACCTAGTCCCCATCAGGTCTGGGACCTTCGAAAATCGCATTTCAACGGACAAACGGTTTTCGAATATGTACTTCGAAAAACCAACTTCTGAAAAATAGGTTTTTCGGGTTTGTAACTAGAAAACGGTTTCGAATAATCGGTTTGGAGTTTTTTTTAATTATTTATTTAATTTACATGTTACAGAAGTAAGGAATACTTCTGTTTTTCATACTTTGTTTAATAAAAAAAACAATTTCAAAAATTTGTTTTTGTTTAAAATGTTATTTTTTATGCGAACGTTAACGTGTGACATCGTGGGATTGGCTGTTTGTTTAATAAAAAAGTGAAACAAAAAAAGCTATTTGTACGTATGGACTTCAGAACAAAAACGTATAATACATATTAGGTATGTTACTACATAAAATGAAAGTTAGACGTAAATAGAGATTAATTTAATAAAACAAAAAAAATTATTTGTTTTTATTCCCACACCACAGTAATGGAGAGGGCATTATGTGTTTGTTCTGAAGTGTGTAACACTAAAAAATATTGGTCCTGGACCCACCTTTTAGTATGTCTATCTGCTGCTTGTCTGTCCATTTAAAGTACAGGTCTCAGTTTTAATGAAATTTAATACGTACTTTTCAATTATCACAAGGACGAAGCCTATTGAAAATGGTGAGAATCGATCCATAACTTAATATATCCTCCATACAAACTTCTTCCCAGATTAGTCTTTGTGCCCATTAACTATCTTATGTTGGTATTTAGATTAAATGTTGACTCAGAAATGTTTTATTACAACATAAATCGTCTCAAATGAATTGCGGGCAATGGATTTCTCAACTTAGTTGTTATAGAAGACGATACTGAAAAACACGTTCACTAATGATTGAGGTTGGGTTAATTGTCAGTAATGCGGTGTAAAGCAGTTACTATTTGGAAGATCTTTAAAAAAATGTATCTCTGTAGTAAAAATTCTCTTTTAAGTCACTAGAATTAAATGCGTTTGATCTTTTAGCTGGGTTTTGATTATCTAGTGCCTCTATTACGGTTTACAACTGAACTCTAGTCCTGAAGTCTAGTCCAGTAGAAATTTTGCAATTTTTTTATTATGGTTTACAACCCTGTGTTGTGCCCGTAACTTCTACAAAAAGAAATCTAGATTATTTGAGACCAAAAACCGGTTTCTCATATATACTTCGAAAAACTGCCTTTTTAAAAAACCGGAAATCGGTTTCGACAACTCTAGATTTTAACATTTAAAAGGAAGTAAAAGCACAAAAAATATCGTACAGTCAATTACTTTTCGCAATTAATATTGATTTTATTTATTGCATTTAACTTTTTTTGGATAAAAAAATGCATTCCTTTTTTACTTTACATCAGTGTTGCAAAATTTAAATTTTGAAATGGTACTGAGCTTCAACTAAAAGAGTATTTTTTCCGCCAAATGGTACTTTTTGTTAAAAAAAAAACAATAATTTATAAAAATAAAAGGAACAAAAAATTTTTTATTGGAATTCATTTATCTTAGTATTTAATAGCAAATTTAGTATTTATATTTGAGATACACATGTAAATAATATTTGAGGTACACATGTAAATAATTTTTCTGTTATTCATAAGCGTCAAGCGCCCCATCCATTTAAATATTATTGTATATGTTATTCGCCATATTATTTCTATATGGCCCTATATTATTCAATAAGTTGCACAATGGTTTCAAATAAAATATGGCGCAACTCTTATTAAAACAAAACATAACCTTTAAAGCAAAACAACATAGTACGTTGATGCAAACACATTTCACAGTATAATAGCACTTCTTCTCTGATTTCGATTCTTGCCAATATATTGTGTCACCTTCGACTATCACAAATCCATTGGCTTTAAAATTTAACAGTTATACTGCAAGTGTATGAGCCGCTTAAGGTACGTTTTTTAGTATTTTCTAAAAAAAAATATTTGAAATAGTTCATATATGTATTTATGAATAAGTTAATAAATTAAAAATTTTATTTGTGTTTTATTCAGACTTTTACATATTTTACATACTTAGAACTTAATTCTGAAAAAAGTTTAAAACATAAGTGTTTTAAAATCAAGATTTTAATTCAGTGTTTAAAGATAAGCAAATTAACTTTAAGATATCATAAGAAATATTATAACTACAACAGCAACTACCAGTTGATTTTAATAGATTTTTAGTTTTTATCAAACTTGAAACAGTTTCTACGTGTAAACGATTTCTTCCTTTGTTTTTTACATCATTTTGCATTTGAAAATGTGCGTTCAATTGATGCTCAGAAATGAGGTATCGATAAAATACCAAAAGCAATATGTGAAATGTCAGCTAACATTAGTTTCGTTCTTAATTTTTGGTTATATTTTTCCAAGAAATTTAAATATTTTCAGTTCTAAAATACCTTATTTCTAAAAGATCCGCTAGAACACGGAATTAAGAATTGATATTATTATGTATGCATAGTTTTCTTTATCGTTTGTAAATAACATTAATAACAACAGTATTATGCTAATGGTTTTTTCAGAAACAATATTTTCTGGAGTGAAGCTGATTATCACTTTTAAGGTTTTATGTTCAAAACAAAATTTAGTTCTTAATGTTTCGAAAATTGTCGAACAAAACGATTTCGCCGTTTCTTTTACTTCATAAACCATTTCCTTAGGATAGCATGTTTCTATTAATATGGTTTTCATTTCAATTTTCCACTAACATATTATCCTATGCATTCATTTTTATAAATTTTCTTGCCAGTTGTAAGAACAAATATTCCATTCTGGAAAGCAAAACATGAATCCTGGCTTCCACGCTTTGCATTTCAATATTAACGTCGTTAATAATTTTTTAAAAACAACATAAATTTTGCAAGAAACACATGATAGAAAATCTAAGCCTGCTATCGAAATGATCACATCACAGTTAAAAAGCTCAAAATATAATAAAGTACTGAAAACAACGCGGGGGTACTGCGGTATTTTCAATATGAAAAAGTAATGAAAAAGGTACCAAAGTACTGAATTTTTCAACATTGGTTTGTATACAAACTAGTTTTTTATGTAAACACACCTATTTCCAGGGTTACCGTTGAATTTTGAATAAGTTGCACAAAAAGTGGTTTTTAAAACAAAAAGTCGCAAAAAAAGGCTCACACTTTTTTTAACATTTTGATTACTTTAATTAAATTACCACCCGGGTGACAATTTCGGTTTTATTTCTTTAATAACTCTCTCGAATTTGCTTCAGTTAAAAAAAAATTTTTATAACAGAACAAATTGTTTTCGTTAAAAAAACTGAAAAAAATTTGTATGACCAAGACTTCTTTAAGAAAAAAAAAACGAAAATAAGTTGTATGCAGTAACACCCGGGTGGGTATTGGGCAACGATGTACATAAAAATCTTTGGTAAGGCGATGGTTAATCAAAAAACACAAAACAAAAGGAGTTAGCAATATAAACGATATAAATATCTGAGAAATAATTCGTTAAAAATGTGTTTAAATACACCTTGTGTATTCATTTTACATTTGATTGATTTTTAATAATGTGTTTGTATATACTTTAATATATGTATGTATAAACTTTAAGTCTTATAACTTTTTTTTGTATTTTCGCACATGTTCATTACTTGGCATACAACCTTCTATTTCAGTATCTAGTAAATTAAGAGTTGATAGCATTAACTCACAAGTTTCTACTTTTAACCTGTTGGTTATGTTATTTCTAATTAAAAAAAAAAACTGTCATCACACGCACTATTGTGCGCTGCTTATTTGTCTAAATTTAGATCTTTAAGCTTACTACTGTATGCCAAAAATCGTAAGCATTTGCAATTTTTATACTCTTATAATAATTTTATATGTTCTTTTTATCGGTGATGAGGGAGTCGCGGGGATGCTTGAAGGTGTATTGCTTAATTTTTATTTTTATTGTTAATTACTTATAGTAAATATATAGGGATACAACATGTAATACGAATTAAATTGGCCTAAGGCTATATGTATTATGAATGAATAAATAAATGTAATTGTATTATTTATCATTGGATTTACTTTCTAACAACTTGAATTCGTTAATACGAGCTTGTGTCATTTATAACATTTTTAAATAAATATATGAGATTAATAGCGTTAAAAAAGTTGGTCTTAAAACGCTTTAAATAATAATGCTGATCATCCTAGATTGGCATGGAAATTCAATGAACACGATACAATACAAGGCATATACAATACAGGTCAGTAGTCGAAATTGTCTGGATACAAAATAGTCACCTTATCAATCAAATGAGGTTACATATCCCGGGGAATGTTTAAAACAAAATTGAAAAAAGTATTTCACTTACAAAAAGGGGGCAAAAAGTTGCAAAATTAGACGATTTTGAAAAAGTCGCACAAAAAGTGGTCAGAGCGTCAAAAAGGTTGCAAATTGCAACTAAAGTCGCACAACGGTAACGCTGCCTATTTCTTTACTAGCAATATTTTTGACAACCCGACCACAGAAGCCTTGTTTTGTGCTTGGCGATTGGCGATTTTTTTGGCGAAATAAAAAAAAATTGGCGATTATGTTGGCGACTTCTAAAACGCATTTTATTTTATTTTTTTTTTTTATAAATATAAAAAAATTTGTCAGTACGGGCAAAGTTTTTTCTTTGAATTTTTAACAAATTTTAAAATCGCAATACGAATGCGATTGTTTAAGATGATAAATTGATAATATAGCCAGATAATTACATTGAAAACATTAAAAAATTGTTGCCATAGAACTTTGAATAAAGCTTAAGCTGTCTTGGATTTTTACACATATTCCTTATCAGAAGTTATCATTCATCGGATCTTTTCCGAAAAACTTATTTTCAAAATAAATGTTAAAAACTGAATCGTTTTCGATTGCATATGAAATGGGATTTTTAAAATGAATAAAATAAATTAGTAATTTAGTTGAATTAATAGCGAAAGAAAATCAGAAAATATTTTTCAAAAGGTGCATTGATATCATTTTCTATTTAATAGTATCAAGCAGTGTTGCAAAATTGAAATTTTGAAATGGTACTGAACTTCAACTAAAAGAGTATTTTTTCCAACAAATGGTACTTTTTGTTAAAAAAAAAACAATAATTTATAAAAATAATAGGAATAAAAGGAATTCATTTATCTAAGTATTTAATAGCAAATTTAGTATTTATATTTGAGATACACATCGTTACATTAATATAGAAAAGCCCTAACTAACATTCTCCTTACTTTACAGGAGAAGGAAAAAACTTAATAAAAATTATAGTCTTGTAGTCGCGATTTTTTTTAAACGCAGTTTTTTATTAAACTCTCTAAACAATTTAATAAAAAACTGCGTTTAAAAAAAATCGCAACTACGATATTACAATTTTTATTAAGTCCTTTCCTTCTCCTGTAAAGTAAGGAGAATGTTAGTTAGGGCTTTTCTATATTAAAGTAACGACATGTAAATAATATTTGAGGTACACATGTAAATATTTTTTCTGTTATACATAAGCGTCAAGCGCCCCATCCATTTAAATATTATTGTATATGTTATTTGCCATATTATTTCTATATGGCCCTATATTATTCAATAAGTGGCACAATGGTTTCAATTAAAATATGGCGCAACTCTCATTAAAAACAAAACAAAACCTTTAAAGCAAAACAACATAGTACGTTGATGCAAACACATTTCACAGTATGGTGCACTTCTTTTCTGATTTCGATTCTTGCCAATATATTGTGTCACCTTCGACTATCACAAATCCATTGGCTTTAAAATTGAACAGTTATACTGCAAGTGTATGAGCCGCTTAAGGTACGTTTTTTAGTATTTTCTAAAAAAAAATATTTGAAATAGTTTATATATTTATGAATATTATGAATTTTACATATTTAGAACTTAATTCTAAAAAAAGTTTAAAACATAAGTGTTTAAAAATCAAGATTTTAATGCAGTGTTTAAAGATAAAGCAAATTTACTTTAAGAGATCATAAGAAATATTATAACTGCAACAGCAACTACCAGTTGATTTTAATAGATTTTTAGTTTTTATCAAACTTGAAACAGTTTCTACGTGTAAACGATTTCTTCCTTTATTTTTTACATCATTTTGCATATGAAAATGTGCGTTTAATTGATGCTCAGAAATGAGGTATCGATAAAATACCAAAAGCAATATGTGAAATGTCAGCAAACATTAGTTTCGTTCTTAGTTTTGGCTATATTTTTCCAAGAAATTTAAATATATTCAGTTCTAAAATGCTATATTTCTAAAAGATCCGCTAGAGCACGGAATTAAGAATTGATATTATTATGTATGCATAGTTTTCTTTATCGTTTGTAAATAACATTAATAACAACAGTATTATGCTAATGGTTTTTTTGGGAAACAATATTTTCTGGAGTGAAGCTGATTATCACTTATAAGGTTTTTTGTTCAAAACAAAATTTAGTTCTTAATGTTTCGAAAATTGTCGATTAAAACGATTTCGCCGTTTCTTTTACTATATAAACCATTTCCTTAGGATAGCATGTTTATATAAATATGCTTTTCATTTCAATTTTCCACTGACATATTATCCTATGCATTCATTTTTATAAATTTTCATGCCAGTTGTAAGAACAAATATTCCATTCTGGAAAGCAAAATATGAATCCTGGCTTCCACGCTTTGCATTTCAATATAAACGTCGTTTATAATTTTTTAAAAACAACATCAATTTTGCAACAAACACATGATAGATAACCTAAGCCTGCTATCGAAATGATCACATCACAGTTAAAAAGCTCAAAGTATAATAAAGTACTAAAAACAACGCGGGGGTACTGCGGTATTTTCAATATGAAAAAGTACTGAAAAACTTACCAAAGTACTGAATTTTTCAACATTGCTTTACATTTAACTTTAAAGAGATCAAACAAGGCATACATATTTTTTTTTTTATTTTTAATTTCCTAAGCTAATCCCGCGAAGCTCTATGCTTGTCTGCAGGAAAGAAACCAGAGTCTCTGGCGGGTATCGAACCCGCAACCTCGGCGCTGATAGACTAGCTCGCTACCAGCTAGCCTACCGAGGCACTCAAATATATGTGTCAAATGTCTGTATGTCTGTTACGTCAATGAAATACAATGAATTAAAACAAGTAAGAGTGCTATAATCGGCTGTGCCGAATCTTATATACCCTTCACCACTGTGCGCGCAGAATACAGAGCAAATAGACAAAAACTAAATAATTTTTACATATACATACATACATATTTACAATACTAAAAACTTCATTATAAATTAAAAATCGTTTTTGGAGACAAGCGGTGAGTACCGTAGGGAATCTGAATGCGTAATATAACTGGTCAGTTGTGACTGCGGTAGCCACTTCAGGTTCCAATGACCGTCCATGCGTGATCAAATATCACATCCTGCCCGAGGTGTCTCTGCTTTAAGCTGAACATGGCGGATCTAGAGTGGACGCTCGATAAAAACCCGCAATCCCCGATGTTATCCGAACCGTGTCCCTGGGATGAATGGCACTGCGTGAGTGTGTCTTATAACGGTGGCCTCCGGACACTGGCAATGTCTCGGTTGTAAGTTGTGCCCACCTATGGCATGGGGCTCTGTCATATGGTGTACTACCAATGTCCCCATTCTAAATAAACAAACCAAAAATGGATGATAATTTAGTAACCAAAAAAACGAACATGTCCCTATGGACACAAATGAACCCGTGTTAGGGTCTTTGGATCCTAACGCTCGCGATGCGGAGAAATCCGTGTGCGAACCTCTGGATGATATCCTAGTGCAGGGGGATGTAGGTCCCAACGCCACTGAGATACATATCCCAACGGATGAAGAGGATGCGCTCCTGGAATCAGTGCCAAACACGCAGAAATCCTCCTCAGCCGAAGTTAACCAGGGTGCAGAAGGTAGGATCAAATTGCCTGGTTCTGCACGCAGGCGTCTAAAGCTCTACCTGAAAGAGGGTATGAGCCTTGAAAAGGCACGAGAGCTATGCCAAAAACCAATGAGGGAAGTCCGCAATGAGTTGTGTGACCTAAAAATTCCCAGGAAGAGGGTACGTTCGGACGGTTCCACGCCGGACAAACCAAATCCTCCCAAACGAGCTACAGGCAGCATGGCGACCGGCGCGACTACCGCCAATAGTGCCAGTATAAAAACCTCAGGGACGGGAATACAAAATGTCCAGCCCACATACAGTGATATGGTCGACGTCATCAGGTTGGGAGTAATCCCACCGGACTTTCCAACATGTGTATGGTCAGAGGATAAGCTGAAGCTTATCCAAACTGCGGTTCTGGACAAAATTGTGGAGCTCAAGAAGGGTAGCGTAAAACCACAGTTTGCAGGCTGCAGTTTTAAACCAGGTTGGCTCACTTTCAACTGTAAGGGAGAAAAGTCAGCGGAATGGGTAAGGGAACATGTTCCCTTAATAAAACCATGGGAGGATGCAGTTCTCAAGGTCGTTTCTGAGGAAGAGGTACCAAGGGCTGAAATATTCATTGGATATTTCCCTGAGAAGCCCGACACACCTACCAGCAGGATTCTGTCTCTTGTGGAAGGACAGAATGACGATCTCTCTGTCGAATTATGGAGAGTGCTGAATCGGGTCAGCAAAGGTAGCATTGCTGAGTTAACCTTTGCAATTGACCCAAAATCGGCATCCATAATAAGGCAGAAAAATTTTCACATTGGCTACGGGTACGGAACAGTCCACATTAGGCCCACCAATCGTCAACACGGGGCAGTGCATGACGTACCCAGGAGGTCTGAGCCACGTGACAAAGCTGGCCGGGCAAAGGCAGCCACGGTTAACGCTAGCAGTTCGGGGGAGAGTTCGGTCAAACCGTCCACCTCTGCCTCGGCTAGGAATCCTGCCAACACTAGAACACGAGGTCCCATCGGGCTCGAGGGGGCATGCTCCGACCAACGGGGGAAAAACCTCCACGAGTCCTACTAAGACCTCTTATAGAAGACCGCGAAAGGGCCACGGCACAACCGCTGAGGAAGCGGCGATATTGGGCACCAACCGCGGTAGGAAGATGGCGGGTAGAAACAGGAAGAAGTAGTGTACCCACTCGCCAATAATACTAATAAGGGTACCAGGCATCTGAAGTGCCTTCAGGTGAACCTACACCACGCCAAGGCAGCGTCGTATTTGCTATGTCGTAGGTTCACCACAAACCTCCTGGATATCTGTTTTATCCAGGAACCATGGGTTAACTCTGGGGCTATTCAGGGGCTCCACAACGATCAAGGTAAGATTATTTATAACTCTGCAGCTTCGAGGCCGAGAGCGGCTCTCCTAGTGAGGAAAGATTTAATCTATTTACCTATTTCAGAATTTCTGCACGGGGATCTGGTGGCGATCAGGGCGAAGATCCCATCCATTGCGGGTGAACATAAGGTCGTTATCGCCTCTGCCTACTTACCAGGAGATGCCGATAGTGCTCCTTCTCCCGAGGTCACTGAGCTGGTATCGTATTGCCAAAAGCGTGGCCTTGGGTGGATTATTGGCTGTGATGCAAACGCCCACCACACTGTCTGGGGTAGCACGGATATCAACAAACGGGGTGAGTGTTTACTTGAGTATATTTGTGTGAACAATATATTTGTAGCAAATAGGGGCGATGAGCCCACTTTTAGGAACGTTATTAGACAGGAGGTCTTGGATCTCACACTTACTAGTAGCAATCTTTCATATGCCATTAAAAACTGGCACGTTTCGAGTGACATTTCGTTGTCGGATCATCAGTATCTGCTTTTCGACATCGAATGCTCTTCGACGTTTGTTCAAACGTATCGCAACCCTAGAAACGCGAACTGGGACATTTTTCGCCATCATCTGGCTCTCATTGAGAACTTGTCGGGGGATTTGATTACAAGCCCAAGGGACATTGATTTTGAATCCAATACACTTTGTACGAATATCCGGGAGGCCTTCGAAGGGAGCTGCCGGCTCCGGATCCGCAGGCCTAAAAGGGATGTTCCGTGGTGGAATGAACATCTGGAGAGTCTGAGGGCTGAGGCCAGACGTTTATTCAACAAAGCTAAGGAAACTGGTGCGTGGAGCATCTATAGAGCTGCGCTCACTAAATATAATAGGGAAATCAGGAAGTCCAAGAGGTCAACCTGGCGTGAATATTGCGGCAGGATTGACAATCTTCCTGAATCACTCAGGCTGCAAAAGGCGCTTTCGCAGGACCACAATAATGGTCTTAGCACACTTAAGCGGCCAGATGGGACATTTACTGAGTCGCCAAAGGAGACCTGTGAGCTCCTACTAGCGACCCACTTTCCAGATTCTCTGCCTTTCTCGTCACCAAGAGTGTCCACATGGTCGCCCTCGGCGTCCAAAAGGAACATCAGGTTGGCGGGTAGAATCTTTGATGCGAAACGAGTGGCATGGGCTATATCCAAATTCAGTCCATTCAAATCACCGGGACCGGATGGTATCCTTCCATGCTGTCTTCAGCAGGGGGGGAGTGCTATCAATTCCCAAATGACTAGGATCTTCAGATCCAGTTTACTGGCGTGCCACGTGCCAGAACCATGGAGAGAGGTTAAAGTGGTCTTTATACCCAAGGTTGGGGGCAAGTCCGAACAACTGCCCAAATCCTACAGACCAATAAGCCTCAGTTCGTTTTTCCTGAAGACCATGGAAAAACTAATGGATAGATTCATAAGGGATGAATATCTATCGGATAACCCGATACATCGCTTTCAGTTTGCCTATCAATCGGGCAGGTCTACGGTGACCGCACTTCATCATGTTGTGGGTACGATTGAGAAGGCACTTGGGGCAAGGCAAATAGCTCTGTGTGCGTTCGTCGACATTCAGGGAGCCTTCGACAACACTTCCTATGATGCAATTGACTTTGCTCTAACGAGGAAGGGTATTCCAGTTCTCATAAGGAATTGGATAAAGGAGATGCTAGCATCTAGGGTGATTAAGTTGGATCTGGGTGGTTCGTCGATGACCATTGAAGCAACCAAAGGTTGCCCACAGGGTGGCGTACTATCGCCTCCATTGTGGACCTTGGTTATCGACGAACTATTGGAAAACCTTAATAACCTGGGCTTGCGTACTTATGGCTATGCTGACGATCTGGTTATAACTGTGACCGGTTTTGATGATGCCACGATTTCGGGGGCAATGCAGCGGGCCCTGAACTTAACACTTGGCTGGTGCAGGGAGAGGGGACTAAATATTAATCCCGCAAAAACTACTCTGGTACCATTTACCAAACGTAGAATCTTGAGACTGAAAGAACCGACCCTTAACGGAGCGGTTATCGGATTCTCTGATGAGGTGAAATACCTGGGGATCATTCTGGACAAATCCCTCAACTGGAACGCTCAGTTGGTCCATGTCACTAGAAGAGCGTCAAGGGCAATATATGCCTGTCAAAGACTCTTCGGAAGGACATGGGGGCTGAAACCCAGGATGATCCACTGGTATTATTAGACCAATATTGTGCTATGCCGCCCTGGTGTGGTGGACTAAGACCGAACAGGTCAGGGCTAGAGTGATACTTGATAAGGTCTACCGCCTGATCTGTGTATCGATCACGGGTGCCATGAGGACCTGTCCCACTCTGGCTTTGGGAGCTATCCTGCACATTCCTCCATTGCACATTTCTATAAGGGAGGAAGCATGCAGGGGTGCTAGTAGGATGCCGCGCATTGCTGTATATAGGGCAGGGGACCTGGTGGGCAGAGACCTGCGGCTTGACGGCTGAAGCCGGCTGAGCCGCGCCGCCGATTATTTTTAACAGCCGCCGCCGCCGAAAATTTATCGACTAAAGTCGGCTTAAAATCAGCCGCCGGTCACAGTTATTTAATCAAATATTCCCTACAAGAAATGCATATCCAAAACTAGAAAAAAAAATTTTCCATTCTTTTTATTTTTTATAAAAACATTTGTTTTTAATAAATAAAAATGTTAATGAGTAAGATATAGATAGTCCTTGTATATTTTTAAAGGTTTTGCGGTAAAAATTTAAAATCTCATTTAGGAATAGATTTTAGTCGCAAGAATTAAAATAAGTATACATACATGCAAATTAATTTTATTATTTAAACTAAAATATGAAAAGTTGGTAAAAAAATAATTTTTAAATTGACCTAAGTTTAAGTCGGCTTAAGCCGGCTTTGAGCCGCCGCCGGCAATATTTTTACAAGCCGCCGCCGCCGACAAAATTTGACGGCGCAGGTCTCTGCTGGTGGGTCACATGCGGATCCTGGAAATCATTAGGAATGATCCATCCATTATGGTGAGTGATCATATGCTGCCTACTTTGGCATTATATAGGAATTTTAATGTCCTTATACCTGACAGGGACCAATGGGCGGACCAATCCTGGTGGCGTGCATGCGCGGACCAGGTCTGGTTCACGGATGGTTCGAAACAGGTAAACGGTGATACTGGTGCGGGCATCATGGGCCCGGGTTTCCAAAGGGGCTTGCCAATGGGCAAACAGCCGTCTATATTTCAGGCGGAACTCTACGCCATCATTATATGCGCTAGGGAATGTCTAAGGAGGAGGGCTAGGGGCCTGAGACTTTATATAATGTCGGATAGCCAGGCTGCTCTTAGTGCACTCTCTTCTTTGGAGCTGAAGTCAAGGCTGGTCTTGGACTGTTTTGAGTCTCTGAATGAGCTAGGGAAACACAATGACTTGAATTTGTGTTGGGTTCCCGGCCATAAGGGCCATGCGGGCAATGAAAGGGCTGATTGCTTGGCAAATAAGGGCGCTCGTCGTCCATTTATAGGTCCTGAGCCTTTCTTCGGCGTCCCGGTGGGTCACATCAGGGGGACGCTACAAAAATGGTCCGAGCGTGAATTCCTTCACGCATGGACGTCCACTTCTGGATTGAGACAGTCCAAAAGATTTGTGACGTTGTCCCGGCACAGGGCAGGAAGGTTTCTGCTGCTTGAAAAAGCGGAACTTAGACTGCTTGTTGGCCTATTCACGAGGCACTGTGGTTTCAGGTACCACCAGTTTAAGTTGGGTAATTCATCTACCAAAATGTGCAGATTCTGTGGGATGGATGATGAAACGTCGGAACATCTGCTCTGTTGCTGTCCCGCCTTGGGGACTTCTAGGCGGAAATTTTTCGGGGGGCAAACAGTGGGCCCCACTGATATCTTTGATCTCCCACCGAGCAGGGTAATGAGCTTTATACGCAGCCTAAACTTGACGTGGTGAGACATATGGGCTGCACAAAAGATCCTTTGGGTCGCGGTACACATGGCCTTCACGTATATACTACTAGAGCATAAAAACATTAAAAAAAAATTATCTTTTTTAAAAACCAAGATTCGAACCACAAGATTCACACTTTCTAAGCATAACAAACCCCTTAGACAACCGAACCATGAAGAAACATTGTTTGAATATCATTAAAATGAAATTTGGCCTTGGTTCACAACTCAACACACATAGGCAGTGTTGTCATACCGTAGATTTATCTTTTTTGGCGAGTTTTTTAAGAAGGAAAAAGATACAACAATTCCCAGTTTCTATTTGTTAAAATTATTTCGTTAAAATAGATGAAATAATAAACAATTAAAAAAAAATTTTTTATTGTGGTCATAACTTTTTCGTATCTGAACCGATTTTTCCGAGTTTTTCAAAAATATTTTCTACTAAAGATTTCCGATAACCATAGGTCATATGACAGTTCAAAAAATCAGGTTTTTATAAAATTTTTGATATTTTTTGTACGTCCACTTCTCCAATCCCGACCACATTTTGTGGGTTTCTGTGTATTGATAACCTTAATATATGTACCTAATTTGGACACTTTGGCTCTTGCCGTTCTCCAGATTTACAGAAAGAAGTAATAAAAATACAACAACAACAAGGGCTTTTTGGAAAAAATTAGAGGTAGTCGTGGTTTTTTTCTCATATCTTAGCCATTTTTGGACCGATCTGGCTAAATTTCAATAGCAAGAAATGGTGGACTATATGTGACATAAATGTAAAACAACCTATATCAAACGTAAGACGGACGGACAGACGGGCATCGTTAATGCCCGTAATTTCTACAAATAGATATCTAGCTGTGTATAGATATCTATGGTTTTCATAATTTTAAAACGTATTTCTTACCTACGGGCTAAAGTGCAATGTATTTTAAACCATCAATTTTCGATAGTTAATACATGTAGGCAAAATTAACGTTGAAATTACCAAAATAGTGGTATCAGATAGGTAAAGATAACTGTTAGGTACGAACACGACAAGATATCCATTTGAAGAAATTACGGGCATAAATCAACTTCCTCATAAGGACCCAAAATATATATACTTTATAGGGTCTAAGATCAATATTGTAGAAATTACAAACGGAATGACAAACTTATATACTTATACCCTTTTCCACCTGTGGTGAAGGGTATAAAAATAAATGTTTGGTTTTTTTTTTATTTTTTTTATCGGCGGTCATCGTCTTCAGCGGCCATGTTATAAAAAACAAAATGGAGTGAAATCGAAATTGGACGAGATTTCAAGTTTAATTATTTGAAACCTTTAATTTTTCTGTTTTTTTAAATTAGTTCCGGCAAACGTAATTGGTACTCAAAGCATAAAGTATTCATAAAGAAATATGTTTTTAAACTTTTGAAACAGGGCCGTTTTTAAAATTTGTTCGATTTTATTTGCCCTTGAATTCGATTTCCAGATAATGGCCGATAGATCGAATCCCCACGTACTTAAAATTTTTTTTATTGAACAACCAAAACTTACTAGAAATAATTTGTATTACATAATAACACCTTTTTCTCTTTGAATGCACCAAAAATTTGCTAATTTAAAATCAATATTTTATATTTACATTGAGAACTTAATAATACTTATTATGGGTGTATGTAATGATAAAAAAGCTATAAACTTACCTTTTCATTATAGGCAACAGGAACCTCGTTATAACCGTTATTCGATAAGCCACTAGACGAACCCGGCCCATTATTGTATGCTGGAGACGAGGATGAATTGGATGATGAAGCATAATGTGGCATATTGTCATTTTGCATAAATTGACTTTGACGATTCGTAGAAGTTGTGGATGTTGATGATAAAGGACGCGGTGGCGGTAAAGGAGGATTACCGGACGACATACAATTACCATCAATTGAATCATATTGTTGCTGTTGATGACGATGACGTATAATGCGTGGACACTCGATGGGTAAGCGAGGATCCATAAATGAAGTCTGACGATTATTGTGATCAATAAAGAATTGTTTGCCCGACTGATCAAGTTTGGTTTCCCAACAAGAGGGTAAATCACGATTAAGTTGGGCAAACGAGTTGACTAAAGCAACTAAATCTTTGTTATACTGATAACGTTGAAAACACGAAGGATCACGACGTATGCGTATAACCATATGTTTTAAGGCAGCATTACGATTGTAAATTGCTAATGCATCTTCGTTGGTATGAAGCATGGAATAAAAATCCGGACGGCATAACATAAGAACAGCTGGATGCACAGATAGATTGACGTGTTGAAAATTAAAAGCGGCTTGGTTGACTTGATTGTTGTTGTGATGGTGAAGTGTAAGGGATTGCGAGGTTTGTTGAGTTGCCGAGTCGCTTGCACTGGCGGTGTTGTTTGAAGAGGCACCAATAGCATTCGAACGATTTTCATTGGTTATAGTGCGACGTATAGATTGATATCTGCGATCTAATTGCTGACGGTGGTGTTGTTCTCTACCCCCAGGACCATTAAGAGCGGAAGAACCGTTTGAACCTGGCCTTTGCCAAGAAGTAGTTCTCGTTGTATGATCTATATAAAAAATACGACCATGACTATCCATTCTGGCCTCCCAAGCAGGCGGCAAAGGTTCAGCAGAAACTTGTACACTCGTAGGGTCGCCTTCTGTAGAAAATATAGCACTAGTGCGTAAAAGGCCACCAGCAGCTCCCCGTTCAGGTATAGAGGGCAATCTAGTACTTGCAATGTGTACCACACCCATGTCATCTGTAGTATTATCTTCTTCATCTTCATTGTCAACCACCTCTAAATTAGTATGCCCCGCGGCGGAGTTTCCTGTCAAATGGACAATATCAGCGGTACGCACACGTTCTTCTGAACGCATAGGTGAACCTTGAAGAGACGGAGAGGAGGGTGGTGTGCGCGAGGATAAGTAATTATAATCTAAATGACAAGTATGAACAGCATTACCTAAAGCCTCAGCGCCTCCTCCACCTACACAACCTCTTGGATTAGAGCCAATATAACTGTCATCTAGATTGTTGTTAACAGTCATATTAGCAGCTGCAGCCTGCATGCGTGAATGACGGCGAGCATGGTGGGTCGGAGTTGGAGGACAAATTAAATTTGCTGACGCCGCTCCGGCACCCACACCTCCTACGCGTTTCAGTAAACGTTGTTGTGGCCTATTATGTACTAAATGTGTGGCTGTGCTCGGTGTATTTGAAATAGAGCACACTTCTTGTGTGTTATTCAACACCTGTGCTTCTGGCGATAATTGAAAATCTAAAGGAGAAGCACTACGTGTGGAGCATCCCGATGGTGGGCTACGATGACGTTTTGGTGACAACATTAAACGACCTGGCGATTGTGATTGACGCTCTTCGCAACTTGCCTTACCATTTGACAAAGTTCTTGTTAAGGGTCTATGTTGTCTTAAGGAAACTAATGAAGAATTTGGAGGAGTCTGGGGAAATTGACTTACAGATGTGGTTTCTTTAGTAGGAAATGAAGGAAATTCATACGTTTCCGTAGCTGGCACTTTTTTGGTGGTTATTGTGTTAATATAACTATCCGGTCCAATTTTTTTTTTAATAAGAGGTTTAAATTTTACCGCTGTCGGTGAGGAAGTGACATTATTTAACTCATATTGTGGACTGGAATTCGAAGAAGAATTGTTACTATTTAATAGGAATAAAGGAGAATTGTTGCAGCTATTAGGTTTGCTGGCAAGGCCATTAGAAGAACCATAAGCTACCTCCAAAGAATCATCGGTATCTAGGATGTCAAATTTAAAGACCTCCCCTTGTAAACGAAAATCTCTACCCATGGCTCTGGGAGGCCAAGACCTTTCCAAGGGTCTATGCAGAGGTTGCCTTAAATGCTTTTGCCTTCTTTGTATTTGGGCCTCTTTATTAGCACTCGCTGATGCATGCAGGGCAGCCGCCGCACCCAATAAACTTTCTACCGCTGCAGCTTCTTCATCCGCTTCTTCATCTATGGTAAAACTCGCTGGCCTTACAATGCTCTGACTATTATCGTCTACTTCAAATACCGTTTCAGCCGGAATGGATTCATAACATTCCCGCGCTATCCATAAATTAAAGGAATCTGTGGCTGTCGCTGCTGTAGGCGTAGAGGAAGCCGGTGACTTTACACTTGATCGTTTTTCTTTCTTTTTGGCACCACTTAGCGGTGTTGAAGTGCCACTTTGGGGGGACAGTGTCCAAGACTTACGTCGTGCTCCCCCGCCCACACTACCACCTCCATCGCTACCAATACTTCCGTTATAGGAGTTTGTAGGCGAAAGCATTATTGTAGACGCTGGTGTCTCACAAGATTTAGTAGTAAGTAAAGTTTGTTGTCTTTGTTTTTGAGCTTGTTCCTCTTCAGTGCTTGCAAGGCTACATTTATTGATTTGATTAAAGTCTTTGAGAGCTAAAAAAAATATTGAATACAGATGTATTTATGTTTTAACAAATGTTGTTTTTAATTTTTTTTTTTTTTTTAATTTAGGAAAAATTAAAAAGATGCTTAATTTAATGTTACATTAAAAATATTCTGTTGTTGGCTTAACAAAGAAATTTATAGAGGATATAGCCATTTCTCGAAAGGGTCTTCTAAGAGAACTACATATGTTTTTATATGGACTGACTTTTCACAATCTTATTATTAAGAATAATTCGATTAATTGATCAAACAAAACCAAACTTTTGTTCGAATAATTTTACAATGGTGATTTCGAATAACGAATAAATCGATTAATGAATGTCGTTTAACCGAACTTTTTTTATTAAATAAGAAATTAAATAAAAGCTTAGAATTTGATTTATTCCTTTACGTTTTTAGTGATTTTATAAAGGGTGGTCCAACTAAAACGCACGATGATAATTGTAAAAAATATTATAGCCATAGCCCTGATTGTAATTAATTTCAATGTTTAGTAAGCAAAAGCCCTGTTAAGTACTCATTCAAAAATGAATTTTATGTTCCATTTTAACAACTATTTGACAAGCAATTGTATCAGCTGTTTTTCTTCTTAAATCAAACTTAAAAAAATTTCAAGAAAGGTATTTTTAATTCTCAGGTGAAAAACTTAGAAATAATCAAAAAGGTAAAAAAATAAAGAATTCATGTACATACATGTAAATCATATCATGAAAGTAGAAAATGGTTTTTTTTTTTAAATTATATATATCTTTGTCATTTGCGTAAGTGTCACAATATTACCATTGAAAACGATGCTTCCACTAATAATGCAACGACATCAAAAAATTCCGAACTTGGTCCAATGGAAAATTACAAAAAGAGAGACAGCGAATATTCTATAGAAGAAATTGTATGCAGAAGTTTGGCTGAAGATGGTAGGTCTGCAAGCGCTTTTCGAAAATCCACAATAACATCGGATTATTTAAGAATTAAGGGTTTTACGTTGTGTTTTGGTAATACAACGATATGGAGTTAAGAAAAAATGTTTTACGCATTAAAAAAGAAGAAGTCAAAGCGGATTTGAGAAAAAATAAATAAGAAAATGGAAGATTTTTCATAGTTGTAGATGAATAGACGGATGTATCTATTTAAAATACGTAATTTTTTTGTAAAAATAATATTTTTTATTCGTTGTGTAAAACTCAACGCAACGCCAAAAATTACATTGAAAGCAACAATAAAGTCAGAAATATTTTGTAGTTTTGTAGTTGCTTTCCACACAAAAAATATGCAGCGTGCATATGTTGTGGCGATGAACATTTTAAAACGCAATATGATTTTCTGGAGAAAGCAACAATAAAATTACAAAATACTTCTGACTTTGTTGTTGCTTTAAATGTAATTTTTGGCATTGCGCTCCGTTTTACATAACAAGGGCCTAAGTGTACTTTTTAAAATTCAGTTAACCCTAGATGTTTATACCCCTTTCACACTCAACAAGTTACTTTGAGCAAGTCTCTTGCACAACTCTTGGTTTTTAGACGTTAGCGGTAAGGTCGGGGTAAAGAAAAAAATTTTGTACAGACTTATTTGTTTCCGGCAAGTAACTTGCGCAACTAACTTGCCAAGTCTGAAAGGGGTCTTACAGTTCGTCGAATCGGCGAAGCCCATATACTTTTTAGCAAATAACTTTTTTAATGAGTGTTCAAATAACGCCCTTTTTGTCAACGACGTTAGCTGATGCCGAAAGCTTGTAGTGAGTTGACGTACGCGGGATTCTCATTTATTTAAAATTAAAATTCTGAGGTGTGTACTCGTCACAACGACAAAGAGTAACCTTAGTGTAAGTTTTTGTGTCTATTTTTTGGAATTTTAAATATTACTGAATTACCTGAAAAATCTTCATTAACCTCTCGTGGCTCCTTATTTAAGAGGCAGATTCGAGGTACCTTAACTAAGGAAAAACTTCAAAATAAAATACCTAATCGACAAGAATCCGTCGAAAATGTTATCAAAGGACCAAAAGAGCATAACACTAGTCACCTCTGTCCCTATAGCAAGCTCAGAATGACAAAAAGTACATGTAATTTATGCAAAAAAAGCATCAGTTGTGAACATAAAATTGAACTTTGTGTCTCATGCGTAAAATAAGGCTAAAAACTAAATATTTTTATCTTTTGTATTATTTGACTGATTATCTTTAAAGGCTGAGTCAAAATGTATTAACAAAGTGACCTCAATACTACAACAATGAAACAATAGAAAAAACAACAGGCATTTTATTGCTAGAATTGAGACGGCAAATGTCAAAATGCCTTATTAAAAAAAGTAAATAAACAAAAAAATGACAATAAACGTCACACACGAAGAAAATCACTGCAAACAGCTGTGCTTGTGAGGTCACTTTATAGTACATTCTGGGCTGAGTAAGAAAAAAGAATTTGTTTACCGTTTTAGATTTTGTTGTTTTAAAAAATTTATTTATTTGAATAACAAAAAAAAAAAAAAGAGTAAATTCGTATCTAATTTTAGAGAAAAAAAAAACTTTATAAATTTTCATATTAATTCGAATGTGTATTCTAAGTCCATAAATCATCTTGTTATGTCAATATTTAGTTAAAATTTTGTTCAAACTTATTTAATTGCAATTTTAATTATTCTTTTAAGTCCATCTTTGACCATAGCTCACATACATATACAACTTCCGAAAATAGATCGCGCGATTCTTAAAACCAAAACTGTGCAATTAATTTCAATATATAGATATACTGGGGTCTTCTTTCATATCAGAAATTTGGACCTAATTTCATATAAAATAAGCCCCCAAAAGTATTATTTCATTTATTTTTGGGGCGTTATTTCATTTTGTTAGGGTTTTATTTCATTTTATAAATTGGGGTTATATTGCATATGAAATAATGGGGGGTTATTTCAATATTTTTTGGTGTGTTATATTTTGTGGGGCCATGAAATGATCGGGCTCAACCGCCTATACTTTGTTACTTGTTTTATGTTGTTATTAAGATTGAATTTGGGCTGAAAACATTTAATTGCACCGTAAATCAGGTTACCAAATTTTATTGTTGTCGGTACATATTTAACCAAAGCTCCCATAAAATAACCACTTTCGAAAATACCTTTTAATGCCAAAACTAAAATAAATATTTGTTATAAATATCATACTTATTGGCCCATAATCATAGTCAAAAATAAAGTATACTTTAAGAAAACTAAAGTCGACTTTACTTAAGAGCCGACTTTAGGTCTTTCATAAACAAGTTAAAGTATACTTTTGACGTTAAAGTTGACTTTAGCTGCGTTCGTTTACCCCAAAATTTGTACAAATTTGTACTGGATTTTACTGAAATGCGTTCGCGTACCCATAAACTTGTAAGATTTTCATATTACTCACCTACTGGATTTTACTGGGATTTTACTGGAAAAGTAAACGAACGCACATTTTATATATAAAACCAGCTGAAGTTGTTTTTAACTCATTTAACAACAGCATCAGCTGTTTTTCGCCAAACAAAAAAGTACTTGCAAAAAGTTAAAAATGATTATGTTACAAGATATTGGCCGATATTTTGCAATTATTAATGATTTGGAGGAAAATTGAAACGATCTTTAGCGAATTTAAAGTTAAAATTTATCTTACATTAATTTTATTTTATTTTGCGATTTTCATTAGGAAGCCTTAAAGGAAAACTATTTGTTATTTAAATTGTTTTCTGAATTGAAACTGATGAAGAAACAGCTCAAAATTGTACAGCACACAGCAATAACAAAATCAATAAAGTTTGGTGCTACAAATAACTAAACTTCTAAGAGAACGAAAACCATTATTGACAAATTTTGCGCTTAAACTTACATTTGTCCCTTTTTCTCCTCATTACAACCGGCGGCTCTTCCTGTTCCACCTGAAGAAAGTTATCATGTGTCGTATATAAAAGACTTAACTCCTTTTCACTATCATCATGTAAAACATCATTTATCGTAGAAACTATACCAACTGCACCTTCACATTCTTCATCTAAATCATCGAAGCCAACACCAGTTTTTTTATCCATTTGAACAGTTAAAACATGCTTATTGTCCAACTGCAATTGATGTTTTTGCTGGTTAGATATAATATTATTATCTGCATTATTAATATTAAATTGAGAGAATAGTGGCAGCAAAGGTGATGAAGATGTGACGTCATTTGATGTTTTTAATGATTTTTCAAATGTCAATACTAGTTCCGGTTCGTCATCGTTCATATCTTTATTCTTGTTTTTGTTAATTCTGCTATCAATTACATTTACGTTACTATTGTGCAGAAAGAGGGTGGAAGTTGGAGCATTGTTTACATTATTTATTGTTGTGGCTGCTGCTATATAATTAAAACAGCTGCTGCTACTGTCATTCCTAGACTCCTTTTGTTCATTGTTTTTATTCAATTCCATGTTGTTACCAGCCCATTCGCAACTTGTTGCCGGTGCCAAAAGTGAAGTGTGTTTACAACTACCTAAGCCTCCCTCTGCCATCTTGAAATCTCTTGTGCTATTCATTAAATGATTGTTGTAAGTAAATGATTCTTTGCGAAATAAACATTTTTCTATTCACTTTTTTTATAAAATTTCTCCTTCTTTTTATATTTATGGTACTCATAGCTTGCTATCTTATTTAATACATTTTTCTACTTTAATAAGTACCAACACATGAAGGTAAGCATTTACGCATGATATTGTTTTTTTATATTTTTGTTTTGATCGTTATTTTCTTTTATTATGACTTTTTCTAACTTTTCTTTTCGCTCTACTTTTGATTTATAGATTTTTCTAACTGTTTCCATTTAATTTTTTTTCTTTTCATAAATTTCAAGAAAAAACGGCAATAAAACAACACTTAACCTTTACAAAAATTAAATAAATATTTTTAATACACATTTAAATTATGTATAAATATTTTTTTGTTTTATTTTAGCACTTATTTAAAATGTTATTTAATTTCCTGGTTGTTAATTGCCTTCATTTTGATGTCTCAATGACACATTTTTTAAACACTTAAAACTTCTGTAAACCTTTATATTTCTTATATATCTTTTACATTATTTTCTACAGTTTGAGTACTTTAAGTTTTTTCTAATTTTCTTTTAAAAATTTTAACTTTTTTTTATAGTTATTTAAGTTTTGTCCATACTCTAAATTTAAGCAACTTAACGCCAGGAAAAATTTTTACTATTTAAGATTTACAGTGTTGCCAGAAATATATAAAGCGCCCGACTACGATAAATTCCCAAACAATGTAACACACCAATTTTCACGATGATTTAAAAGACATGTCTTTTTTGTGGTTCTTTTTTAAAGAAACTTCCAAAACATGTTAAATTTTCACAATGTGTTTTTTTTTGTTTGATTTTTTTTCTGCTTTCCTTATATGTATATGTATTATTAATTAATTAATTATTATTGAATTTTTTCATATTAAATTTTTTTATTTTTCTATATTTTAGTGCTGGGTACAGCCAGTGCAATCTACATCAATTCAATCTCAAAATATCAATACGTTTTGATGTTTATGCAATCTGGAATGAATAAAAATTGAAGGAAAATGAATTTAATTTGCTAGATTGCGTAAATGCATTGCATAGTGTGTACCCAGCATAATAAGTAATTGTCATTTTGAAATAAAAATTCAACATAAATTAAAAAACAAAATTAAGTGCAAAAAAGAATGTCAAAAAAAACACAGAAAATACGATTCATGTCTTTTTTTCTACCCTGCTTACTTCTCTCCCCCGCTCGCTATCAAACTAAAAAAGACATGTTTCAAAAATAAGGGGGAAAATCATCGTGAAAGACATTTTTTAAACAGAATTGATAAGTCGCTTGCTACACTACGGACATTTCTTGCCGGACAAAAAAGTTTGAGTGTAAGGGGGCGACGCTGTATGCGTGACACACTTTACTTTTTGCTTCTCTCGCCAACAAACATTTTCTGTCCGTCAAGAAATGTCCATAGTGTAAATTGCGACTTATTACAACTACCCGTCTCAACTATTCATCAATTTGGTAAGGACATCGAACAAAACATATGTCACACATAAATTCTGCTAGTGTAGACTCTTCATGTTCATTCTTCGTTTATATGCATCCTTCGTTGCCTAAGCATTTGTATTAGCAACCATGTTCGCCTTACAATAACATTTACTATCTACAACCAAACACACAACCGAGAAAATAAACCAGAGAAAACCCTTTAATAAACTAAAAATCAGAACTTGAACATCAACACGTATTCACCAAATACAATAACATGAACAAATTAATTCCGTTACTCTGCCGGCGAAATGTTAATGGCTTGTTCAAATCGATAGCGCATGAAGACGTGGTGCAATAAACCAAACACATTACAGTAAAATAAAGATGGTACAAAAAAATCTATACTAATATTATAACACAGGGTCTCCACCTGAGATAAGATTTTTATATCACCATACGTAAAATTCAATCGCAGAGAGTATTATCTTACGTATGGACTCTCAAATAGTGTTAGTATTATTATAAAATTATAATAAATAAGAAATCTTATAACAACTACCTTATAAGATAAGCTGTCAAAAATACACATACATACATATAAAACAATAATAAGACGCATTTATTTCATTTCATTTTTTTAGTGCAAATAGTGAACACCTTGTGATAAAACACTTCTTACAATATTTTTAACTAAAAAAAAAGAATAAAAGCGATACAAGCTTACTGTACGAGAGTCATTCCACAAAGTATACCACAAAGTATACAGAGATGAAAAATGCCTAAATCATTTGCGAGGGCAGCTTTCGAAGAAAGAGAAAGAACACGTTTTTTGGTAGTTAAGTCGCAATGTGTAAAAACAGGCCGCTACTATCAACACGAATTGCGTAATCAAAACAAAAAATGCAAAAAGGGCAGCTTTCGAAGAAAAAGACAGAAAAAAACACAATATTTTCTGTCTCGTGACATCTCTGTATACTTTGTGAAGTATACAGAGATGTCACGAGACGGAAGATTTTGCGTTTTTTTTTTTTGTCTCTTTTTAAGAAAGCTGCCCTTTTTCATTTCTCTTTGCATCATCTTTTATGCCGCAATACAATGAACACAAATTTATTTAGTTGATATTTATTTGCAAAGCTTTTGCAAAAATTAACTTTTTAGTTCACCACAACACGAGTAAATAATATTTAAGTAAGTAAATAACATTATAAAACAAAACAATATTATAAATACATTTTTTTCCACAAAAAACAACGTTTGTTGAACTAATGCATTTGCTTAACGTGATTTGTGTTTTGTTGTTTTTGTTTTGATCACGCTATTTGTGTTGAATGTTGCGGCCTGTTTTTACACCTTGCCATTTCACTACCAAAAAAGCTTTCTGTCTCTTTCTTCGAAAGCTGCCCTCGCAACTGACTTGGGCCTTTTTCACACGTCACTTTTTCATCTCTGTATACTTTGTGGTCATTCGATTATGAAATCTTATAAGGTACGTGTTCACCTTGTTTAAGATTAAGATTAACATGAAGAAATTTGTTCTCTCATTCTGCCGACGTTCTCTCACATATGATATCAGATATTATCTCAGGTGAAGACTCAGTGTATGGCTGAAAAGTTTGCTTGTTTGTAAGAAGTAATCCCCGGTTTTGCAGGTGCGATTTTAAAAATTTGTTCATTGAACTATATAAATATACGTTCGGAAATGTAGTTGGAAACCGCATAGATATATGTATAACATTTGCCCGTTGAAGGTTTCTGTATTTTAATTATTAAATATTCCAAAATCACCCTATTTAACACACAATATTTTACCACTCTATATTTTTCATTTATCTTTAGATCTGGTAAACTTTTAACCCAAAGCATGCGCCATAATTTTTGGCATTTTCTTAGAATATTTTTTGAGTGTGCCGTTGTGTTTTCTATTCTGTGGTTTTCTATTTCTTCGACACGAAGCAAAAAAAAGTTTATTTATATTGTATAAATTAATATTTTTATAATAATTTGTAAACTATGGCAGAATCTGTTCAAATCTCAAAAAAGTAAGTAAAGCAAGAAAAAAAATGTATAAAATTGTTTTGTTAATAGAGTTGATCAAATTATTGGATCCCCGCAGATTGTTAGTAAAAAAGTGAGGTTATTATGAAGTCAAACACGCAAGTGATTTGCTTTCGGCGAAAGTAAAATGTTTTAAATTCTAGCAAAAAATATTGGTAAATGTTGAAAAAAAAATTAAAAAGTTGTTAAAAATATTTAGCTAAACAAGAAAACAGATATGTTGCATGTAATTAAATGTGTCGAAAACTTGGCTCATAATTTGTTGGTGCAACGCAGTGTTATACAAGGTGCAACTAGCTTATTTCATGCTAATGCTTGTCTACAACTTCCCAGCAAAAAGACTAAACTGTAATTAAGGAGAACATTTTAAAAAATGTAAAAATTAATATGTACATTTTTTAATGTTTTTTAGTGAACTTAAACGCCGCTTAAAGGCTGAACAAAAAGCCAAAGAAAAGGCCGAAAAGGAATCCAGTAAAGTTGCTAATGCCCCAGCTGCCTGTGACGGTAAAAACAAATCTTCCGCAGCCTCGGATGAAGAAATTTCACCCAATGAGTATTTTAAGTTGCGTACTGCCGCTGTGGCTGAGTTAAAAAAATCTTCCAAAACACATCCCTATCCCCACAAGTTTCATGTCAGTATTTCTTTAGAAAACTTCATTAATAAATATTCAAATCTGAAGGATGGTGAAATGTTAGAGAATGAACAATTGAGGTAAATTTTTAAATAATAATTTTTTGTAAGTATGTAATGCAATTAATATGTCACTTTGTTTTTAGTATTGCTGGCCGGATCCATGCTATACGTGAATCTGGTGCCAAGTTAATTTTCTATGATTTGCGTGGTGAGGGAGTTAAAATACAAGTTATGGCAAATGCTAAATTATATAAAAGTGAACAAGATTTTGAAGTTGATTCCGGTAAAATAAGACGTGGTGATATTATTGGCATTAATGGTTTACCCGCAAAAACGAAGAAGGGTGAATTGTCAATTGTTCCCAAAGAGGTCAATAATTCCAAGCAATATTGCTTAAGCTTATTAAAAACTTTATTAACTGTTAATTTAAAATGTTTAGATCAAATTGTTGTCTCCCTGTTTGCACATGTTGCCACATTTGCACTATGGCCTAAAGGATAAGGAAACACGTTTTCGTCAACGTTATTTGGATTTAATATTAAACAATAAAGTTCGTGAAACTTTCCAAATTCGAGCAAAGGTAAGATAATCTATTAGTTACCTAAAAATTTAAAAAACTTGCTTTTCACAAAGTACAAATAATTCCTCATCGTCAAAACTTCGATAGCATTTTAATTGCTAAAAGAAAGTTTTTGGTAGTCCTTGCCTATAATTGTAAAAAGTCTTTAAAAATTATAGAATTAAAACAAAAATTGGAGGTTGCATTAATTGAGTAGGTCCATAACAAAACGCCACAACTCCACTTTTTAAATTTAATGTTCTTTGTACTGAAAAATATTGTACATACTAAAATTCTTCTAGGCATTGTTTTAACGAATTTATTTACGTTGAATCAGATCAAAACGCAAAGATTTTACACATTCATACATCGAACTGGCTTAAATAAATTCATCTCTTTTTTTTTTTTTTTTTTTTTTTTTTTTTTTTTTTTATCCAAAAATTGTAAAAGTGAAATTGTTTTGTTTTGTGATGGAGCTCCTCAATTGAGCTACCTAAATAAGAGCGTCAAGCGTTTTTCTAGGTATGTAACGATACGCCTTTTTGCCTATACGATACCGACAATCAAAAAAGAAATATCGGCGAAACCGATACGTATATTAAATTTAAATGTAAGGTAAAATTAACAAAACTTAAGTAGAGTTTTTTCTTTTTTATACAAAATTACTGCGTAAGAGATTATTTACATATATTCAAAATTGATATTAAAAGATTTTTGTTTAAAAAACAAAGTATTCTCAACTTTTGCGGAGATAGAGGATTTCGCAACTCCGCTTAAAGCAGACCTGCAATGGAAAATGGTCTCAGGAATGATTGAACTCATTTGAAAACTTAAGTATTTCTGCGCCATCTTAACTTTTGGGTATAACATTTAATTGCACCAGCAAACAAGCGGATATACGTCTCTATAAAAACTAGAAGATCTAAGGTATACAGGGGTGTCATAGAATCCAAGTCGGTTTTGCAAAACAATATTGGTTTCCGTTCAATCAACTGTTTAACGTTTTTGCTCATGTGTTTACAGCTTTAAATGCAATTTTTGTTTGACAATTTTGTAAATTATGATTTTTACCCTAAAATATTGTTAAAACCTGTGTTTTTAATTAAAGGAAAATTATAGAAAAGAAAATAAGAAATAATACAGTAAACAATTGAAATAAATGCCATCGTTGTATTACTTGCATTGAATTTGTTGTTTACATTTGTGTAATTTTATTGTTGTGTAAAAATATGTAGGTGTTAAGCGAATTTATTACAAATATAAACAAATTTGTTGTTTAATGTTATAAATAAATAAAATGACCACTGCTGTTGTTGAATATTTGCTGTTTGCAGAAAAAGTGAGATGACTTTTAAAGCAGCCCGCTGCCGGCGAATACCGGAAACATGCAAAAAATACTATTTTACCAATTTATCAATATTATTTACTTCCATCTGTGGAAAATTTCTAACTGTTGAAAAAAAAATAAAATAAAAAATTTAGCTTTTAACAAGTATATTTATTTCCAATAAAAAAAGAAACATTTTCAATAAAAAACCGATAACATTGGTTTCAGTGACACCTAAAACCGACACTAATTTTAGTTCGAACAAAATAAATAAATAAAAAATAAATAAATAAATTACATTGGATTTCATGACACCAACGCTTTTTTTGTCGGTTTCAAATCCAATACCGATAAGATTGGTTTCTATGACACCCCCGATAATTCAAATTTTTTTTTATTTTAATCAAGCTAACCCCCAGTTTCACTTTAACTTCCAGTACATATTGTTGTTTTGACAGCTATAACTGATAGTAAATTATAAATGAACTTGGTGAAATTGGGGGTAAATAAAGTTCATTAAATTTATTTTTTTAATTTAAATAAAATTTTGCTTCATTTCATGTTGTAAAATTCCTTTCTTTATAAAAATAATTTAATGAAAATTAAATTCAATGAACTTTAGCCCGATTAAAATATAAAAACAGTTCAATAAATTAACAACAATACTAATTATTGATCTTAGGATGGACAGAGGATCATCCTTCTCGAAATTTTCTTTTTTAATTTCTGGCAACGCTATGCCTGAGTAGAAGTGTGTTTTATTATACGGCTGATCAATTTTTCTTTAATTTTTCTTTTTTTTGTCTTAAATTGCTGCAAACTTTTGAATAAATTAAAATAAATTAAAATTCTTGCTTTTAATCATATTTTCGTGTGAATATTTTGCTGAAAATCTACGGGTTGTTGCTAAATTTATGTAAAAAGAAATTGTGTTTCTTGCTGGTTTTTTTTTTTGATGTTTGTTGTTGCTGCTGCTGTTGGTTGGGAGCTTGTCGCCATTTTCTTATTTTTCGCTGGAAACTATGCCGTCTTCAAAGACATTTAAATGTGGAGGCTGCGCTGATAATATTAGCAAAACTCAAGCCAGCATACAATGCCGTAGCTGTATGTTATGGCTGCATGTTTCATGTTCTGGGGTATCGGACAAAGACTTTGCCGCTCTTAAGGGAAATAAACATTTTTCGTATACTTGTTCAAATTGTAGTAAATGTCCTCCGTCCAGAGTTGATACCTCCGTCAAGGATGATATAAATGCCCTTAAAAGCTTGATTGACAATTTTATTAAAAAAGTTGATATGGAGCAAACATCGACAAAAAACAGCATAAGTGCTCTCAATAACAAAATTGATGATTTTATTACTAAGGCCGACAATGAGCAGTGCTGTATTAAACAAGCGCTTGCTGATTCTGTGGATAGCTTGAGGTCGGATATTGCTTCTTGCTGTAGGGAGATGAAATCTGAAGTAGTTGACTGCAACAAGCTCATTAAACATATTGATGACTCTGCCTCTGCTAAAATCTCTGCATTAGAAGAGGAGAATAATATTTTACATCGCCGCCTGAATCGAGCTGATATTGTTGTTAACGGTCTGCCCGCTGGCATTGGAAACCTTATTGACCCGATTAAGAGAATTGCTTTGTATTATAATATATCAGTATCAGCTAATGATATACATCATGTTTGTTACATCAATAATCGGAAGTCTATTCTTGCCAAATTCAATTGTGTTTTCCTTCGGGACAGTATAATGGCTGCATATTTTAAAACTCGTTCCATTAAGGTGCGTGATATTGTGGAAGGAGATATTGATTTGAGAGTCTATTTGAATGATCACTTTGGACCTGCTGCTAGTAAACTGAATGCCATTTGTAGAAAGCTGCTTTACAAAAAGTTGATTAATAAATTCAGGATTCAGAATGGTGACAGGTTAAAGGTTAAATTGACTATGGCTGATGGTAGTGATGTGGTGTACAGTATGGCTGAATGTATTTCTCTGCTTAATACTGATGTATAAGTATAAAGGGAAATCACGATGGGTAGTGCAAAGTGTGCAAACGATGCAAATGCGTGCAAAAATACACACATTTGCACAAAACAACAACAAAATGTACGTATTTGCAATTTGCTCTATTTTACTTCGTTTGCACTAAAAAAACCATGAGCAAAATTAGTAGTGCATATTTGCTCAGTTGCAAACAAATGTAAACAAAAACGTTTGACATATAAAGCGCCATATTGTTTTTTAAGGAAACTTATAAATTGAACATTGTCGTGGGTTTTAATATAAAATAGAGAATTAAATTAAAATAATTTAAAAAGAAAAAATTTATTTTATTTTGCTTGTGTATAATTGTAAACAAATGCAGATTTTTAACAGTGCTGCCAGAAGTTTTTTGTGTTGCCAGAATAAATTTTTAGAAAAATAGCACATTTGCACAAAAAATAAAATTGGTGTGCTCACGATCAATCATAATATGCACTCAAATTTACAAATTGCAAATTTGCACAATGAACATCGTGATTACCCTTATAGTTTATTTTTTATTTTTTTCTCTAGTTTTTCAAATGACAGTACGGTTGCTTAAATTTTTACTCAATTTACTTTGTGTGCTTTTGGATAATTTCATATAGGTCAAGGCAAATTCATAAAGGTGACTGCATCATGAGATAGAGTTATGCTAGCTATCTCTTTTTTTGAAAAATTCTATGTATTTTGTTTTTGTAAAAAGTTAGAGTGAATGTCAAACTTATTTGTTGAAAATACAAAATAGGAAATTTTTTTTTGTTTATAAAATATACACAATTTCTTTAGAAAGTAAATCTTTTTACTCCATTGAAAATTCATTGTGGCTCCATTTATTTCTTACGCATTTTTAATTCCTTGTGTTTATATTTTATGTTCACTTTTTTTGTTTTAAATAAGTTTTTTTTCAAGTTTTTATTTTTTTATTAAATTTTAAATTTGAATTAATTTTTTCACAAAATGCAAGGCGAATTCATAAAGGTGACTGCATCATGAGATAGAGTTATGCTAGCTATCTCTTTTTTTGAAAAATTCTATGTATTTTGTTTTTGTAAAAAGTTAGAGTGAATGTCAAACTTATTTGTTGAAAATACAAAATAGGAAATTTTTTTTTGTTTATAAAATATACACAATTTCTTTAGAAAGTAAATCTTTTTACTCCATTGAAAATTCATTGTGGCTCCATTTATTTCTTACGCATTTTTAATTCCTTGTGTTTATATTTTATGTTCACTTTTTTTGTTTTAAATAAGTTTTTTTCAAGTTTTTATTTTTTTATTAAATTTTAAATTTGAATTAATTTTTTCACAAAATGTAAACAAAGCTTGACATTCAGTATACAAGACAAAAAAATAAACAATAAACAGATGATTTAAAAATGTCACCTTTATGAATTCGCCTTGATATAGGTACATAATTTTCATTTCATTTGTATTGTCATCTGAGAATGCTTTTTTTATTTTTCATTTTATTTTATTTTATTTTATTATTTGTTTATTATTTATAAGATTATTTTGATTTTTTAACTTGTTTCTATTTTTGCTTTTTCATCATTCTCATTCTTATTGATTAGCTGTATACAGTTAATGAATATATATTTATATAATTTTTATAAGATACTTACGTATTTTTATCATATGCTGTAATTATATTTGTTTTTGATATGTACTTCCTTTTTTCGGTTTATTACTTTTGGTTCCCTGCAAAACTTAAATTTTTTGATGTCTTTTAATAACACAAACGCTGATCCCATTGTTAGCAGTGGTTCTTTTTTAAATAATAATTTATCTATGTATTCTAAACAACTTAAGGTGGCACATGTTAATTGCCAGAGTATTAGTCCTTCGCGTGGTTCTGTGAAATTTCATGAGATTGCCAATATTATATATAACAACTTTGAGTTGATTGGTATTTCTGAAACGTGGCTTAAGCCTACTATTCCTGATGCAGCTATAAATATATCTGGCTATAATCTTATTCGAAATGACCGTATACGTAATAGAGGTGGTGGCGTGTGTATTTATATATCTAGAGAACTTAAGTATAGAGTTGTACATAAAGTATCTCTATATAGTTGTGAATCTTTGTTTATTGAAATTTCTTTTAACAACGTTAAAACCCTTTTTGGTGTGGTGTATTTACCTTATGGAGATATTGTTGAATTTGAAAATTCTCATAATGAAATTTTTTTACGTTATTCCAAGGTCATCGTCGTTGGGGATTTTAATTGCAATATGTTTAATGTTTCTAAAGCCTATTTGTTGCGCTTAATGTGTATGAGATGTAATCTTTCAGTTTTCCACAATTCAAGGCCAACACACTTTGACAGGGCTCACGGCACTACATCTTTGCTAGATTATTGGCTAATTAGTGATGACTCTATGGTTTGTTATTCTGACCAAGTTTCATGTCCTGCTATTTCTCACCATTCTTTGATTTTTGCGGTTTTTTGTTTGGATGTCATGAATGCAGATAAGTTAATTGAATATAAAGACTTTAATCATATTGACTGGGAGGGTATATTTTCCGTTATATCAGAATTTGACGCTAATACGTTTTTTAATTCGAGTGATGTTGATTATCAAGCTTCTATTATTAGTTCATTTTTTAACATCCTTTATACTTATGTGCCTACAGTGTAGGGTTATTTCCCGGGATTTCCCGTCCCGGGAATTCCCGGGAATTTCAATTATTTTATTTCCCGTTTTCCCGGGATTTTTCTTGCGGGATCCCGGGAAATAAAAAATTCCTCATAATTTCAGAAAATAGCTATTTATACTGTGAAATTTAGTTTTCTATTCTCTAAAAATTAGCATCTGTGGATGGGTTGTGTATTAGATCAATTACAAGAAGTGAGTACATACGTAAATCAATGTCTCCTGATGCAATAAATCTACTAAAAGCAGAATGGGCAGTGCAACAGTTGATAATTATTACATTTAGTGAAGTGAAGAGTTAATAAAGTACATTAATTCAAAATAAGATGCAGGCAGTAAAGTTTAATTGTCCATGAACAAGTCTTAAAAATAGGAGATACCTAAACATATCGCTCCTTTATTGCAACATAGTCATATCTACAAAAACAAACGATCTTGGCAAAATGCGATTAAAGTTTTCAAAATGTACCGATTTAAAGATATATTTTGCTATAGCTTCGGGTCAATTTGAGATATAATACGAGAAGGTATTAAGGAAAACTTTGCTAAAGTTATTTCAAATTTTGAGATATGACTATGATGCAAGGAAGGAGCGATATGTTTATTAGGTGATAAGCACAAATTTTCAATTTCAATTTCAATTTGTGTTGGTTTTTATACCCGTGAAGTGCGGGGAAACCGAAATAAAATAACATTTTGGAAACTTGTGTAAGATACTTCAACATACAACTTGAAAAACACATTGTCCTAAAGATTACAAATGGAACTATTGAAATGAAAACGTTTGTAAGAAGCAGTCCGGGTGATGCTTTTTTTGCAAAAACATTGACATACATTTGACTGATATAGACGTTGTTTATAAAAAAGAAAAAATTGCTTCTAATTGTGAGTCCGAAGCATGCTACAACGGTGCACTTTTAACTATTTGTCCAACCTCGGTAAAAAATGAACGAAATTTTTCGGAAACATGATAATTAGTAAATAAAATCAGGAATATACTTTTTGACGACTTACTAAGCGCTTTGAGTGTGTCAGAAAGTTATTTCCTAAGCCGTTAAAAAATTTTATATATTTCTTTAAAATATTTTATCTATTTTCTTAATTAACTTTTTGATCTCATATCTTGGGTACCTTAATTTTTATTTTGTTTTTATTATTGTTTTATGAATTAAATTGTTATGTTTATGTTATATTTTTATCTTGTATCCAGAGCATAATAATACTGAATAAAAGCATAATGATAGGGAATAAAGGCGTGAGATACTAATAATTCAAGTTCCTATTTTAATCTTCAATTAATTTCCCAGTAAAAACTTCGCCTACAAAATAATGTGTTGAGTAATCAGAAAAACATAAGAGCACTTCTTACAATTCTACTGAAAGAACCAATGAATTTTACAAGGGATGTCCCAAAATGAACGCATTCAAAAGCAAGTCATTATTTTTTTTACTTTAATACATTCAGAAAAAAATAGTTATAGAAGCTGTTATAGATGTATTTATAGAAGAAAGCTGCTAAATAATGAGTTAAAGAAGCTATTCATTTTGAAAAAGTAAGCGAATTTTTTTCTGGGTTTTTAGTATTGAACCATTTATTTTAGTTTCTTTCCCAGTAAAAACTTCGCCTACTTTTTCAAAATGAATAGCTTCTTTAACTCATTATTCAGTAGCTTTCTTCTACAACTACATCTATAATAACTTCTATAACTACTTTTTTCTGGATGTATTAAAGTAAAAAAATAATGACTTGCTTTTTAATGCGTTCTTTTTGGGACATCCCTTGTACAATTCATTGGTTCTTTCAGTAGAATTGTAAGTAGTGCTCTTATGTTTTTCTGATTACTCAACACATTATTTTGTAGGCGAAGTTTTTACTGGGTTGTTAACAAGTTCCCTTACGTTTTTTTATAAAAGTTTTTTCATTTATTAATAACAAAATTTACTTTGTATTATTTATATGGAGCGGGATCCCGGGATCCCGGGAAATTTAAAAAAATTTCCCGCTTTCCCGGGAAACAAAAAAGTCCGGGGAAAAAAAAACTCTACTACAGTGAGAAAGAAAGTAAAAATGGATGATAACAGTTGGTTCAGATCTAACAATATTTTATTGGCAACATCGCTTAGAGACTTGTCTTATTTGGCTTATCGCTCAAATAGAAATACTTTGAATTGGAATGTATACTGCAAATACCGAAATAAGGCTAAAAATATTATACGTAAAGAGAGAAGAGCATATTATTCTAAATTATTTTGTGGCCTTAACTCATCTGGTATGTGGAGAATTTTAAGGAAGTCTGGTCTAACTGGGGATAATGGTTGGTGTAATGAATTTAGTGTTGATAGTATTAATGATTTTTTTGTTAACTCGTCTGGTTCACTAAGTGATGATGTGGATTTCAGCACTTTTATTGATGTAAATGGTTCTTTTTCCTTTAGTTGTGTTAGTGAGGAGGAGTTATTTATTGCGATCTGTAAGGTTAAGTCTAAATCTATAGGTATTGATACTATACCCATTCGTTTTGTTAAGATTATTTATCCCTATGTATCTAACATTCTAATTCATCACGTCAATTTGATTTTAACAACATCAATATTTCCTAAATCTTGGAAAGTAGCTCGGGTTGTTCCAATCCCAAAGTGTAGAAATGTTCGGACAATTGATGATCTTAGACCCATATCAATTCTCCCTTCTTTGTCCAAAGCTGTTGAACACATATTAAAGGACCAAATATTAAATTCTGTTCGAAGGCTTATTGTTCCATCTCAATATGCTTTTCGTTGTAATCACAATACTACTTCTCTCTTGCTTGACATGACTGATGATATAAGGAGGAATCTAAATGATGGTGAGTTGGCTTTACTAGTATCTCTTGATTTAACTAAGGCCTTTAATTCAATAAATTATGCTATTATGATTAAGAAATTGAAAGAACTATTTAAATTTTCTATCACGGCTTGCAAGCTTATATTGTCTTATCTTACTGACAGATCTCAATTTGTAAATATCAATGATCAGAGTTCCAATTTACTTGCAATTACTTCCGGTGTGCCTCAGGGTTCAGTCTTGGGACCACTTCTTTTTATCTTATATATTAATGACTTGCCAGCCCAATTGGATTCTGAGTGCTGCAGATCATTGTTATTTGCTGATGATGTTATGCTCCTGTTTAATAGCAACAGAAATGATGTTGACGCTTTTAGCTGTAAAATTAATTAATTTTACAGCTAAAAGCGTAAAAGCTAATTAATTATTACCTTCGTCGCTTTTCATCTTGGTCATCTGCGAATTCTTTGGTTGTTAATACTACTAAAACGAAAGCCCTAGTATTTGGTTATGGTGAATTATATTTGCACAACCTACGTATTTCTATATCTGGTTCTTCAGTTGTATTTGTTGATAAACTTAAATGCTTAGGTATCTATATTGACAAACGTCTGACTTTTGAGAACCATATTGACCACCTCTGTTGTAAAATTTCTGGAATATTACGTAAACTGTACTCAACAAACACCTACTTGCCTTTTCGTATAAGAAGTTGTCTTGCTCATTCTCTTTTAATTTCGAATATTCTATATGGTCTTGAGGTTTTTACGGGTACATTTTCCTATGTGATTTCTAAATTAAATAGGGTGGTTAATATGATCGTTCGATTTGTTTATAATATTCGAGTACGTGAACATATTTCTGAATATGTTAAACTCTTCCTTGGCTGTTCCTTCCACAATTTGATACGGCGTCGAAATTTGTTATTTTTTTACATGGTAATTAAAACTGGGTTGCCTACACCACTTTGCTCTAAATTTAGCTTTTCTCGTTCTACTAGGAACCCGCAAGTTTTGATTCCGAGAATTAATAATGGATTCTTTGAACATTCGTTTATTGTGAGAACTGCGCGTAGTTGGAACTGGTTGCCTCTGGAACTTAAAATTTTTTCTCATTCTAACAATGCATTCCGCCTAAAACTTTTTAGAATACTTTGTAATTAACTTTAAGGTTAATTACTGACCATTTTATTAGATCGATATCTCACTTAATTATTTAAATAAAAATCATGTGTTTTTATATGCATTTGTTTGTATTAAATATGTATTTACAAATGTATAATAAAACTTTTTACACTGCTGGGATCTTTTGTTTTCTGTGTTTTTTCTTTTCTTTTTTATTGGTTGGGGAACCGAAAAAAACTAAACTGGTTTGAGGAATAATTTAATTAATTTAATTAATTAAAATAATAAAATCATTTTTTTTATTTTATTATGTACATATATTTTTAGTAAATTTTGTATTATTAGTTAGTTTATAATGGTATTCAGGCAAACTGCTTTGTAATATATATTTTAATTGGCCAAGAGTGGCTTTTTATATTACATTTGATGAAATAAATAAATAAATAAATAAATAAAACGCTCCAAGGGTCAGCTCTTTTAGACTTATCAGAACTAGGTGTAGGGGTGAGCTTGTCTTTAACACTTTCGAAATGCAGAGTAAAGTAGCTTAACAAGACGTTTTTTTTTTTTTTTTTTTTTTAAATTATCGCGCTTTGATAGATTTCATTTTTCTCTAAACCCTCAAATCTTTCATTCTGAACTAATGCTAAGTAAGTCGCCAATTTTTGAGACTCTAAACAATTTTGCTTCTCAGTTTATTAATTTATTGTATTTTCTTATAATGTTTGAAGACTGTAAACTAGCGGAATAGCGTCAAACAATGTAGTATGTTATTTGTAGCAAAATGATTTTTATTTTCACAAATATCAAAAATAAGCAGAAAAATCTTAAAAATTACAAATTCATACAAGATTTATCAATGAAAGAACGTTTTACTAGTATGGTGCTAAGCAAAACGACTAAAGCTGCAGGTCCACGCCAAGCGTTCAATGCTTTTATGTTTCATTCCAAAAAGTAGTAGTGTAAAATTGTATTAACACGTTACACAGCAACATCCATCTTGAAAAAATTGAAAAAGTAACGTACGCGCATAACCACTTTTAAATGTTGAACTTTGTTCTTTGCATCTTGAAATGACTTGTTGTCTTATCAATTTTCTAGATCTGTTTTTTAAAAATCAATTGAAATATTGCATGCTTTAAAACAAAACAAGACTGGTTTTGGAAATGAATCCTTGAATTTCTTTATTTTTAAGGTTGTCTTCTGTTTAAATTAAAGCTTTTAAATTATGTTTAAGCGCCCATAAAAATAAAAAAAAAATTTTTTTTGGGGCACAATAATGTACATACATATGTATATGGAGTTAGTCAAACAATTATTTTTAAGATAAAACTGTTTAAAGGAAAAATAGCTTAAGCGACTTCATTTTCAAATTTCGTTTTTTAATAAATGAATTTATTGGCAACACCGTTATGATTTACGATTTTATAGCAACAACAATTTTAAAGATAATAATATTTAAAAAAAAAAATTAGCTTAAGCGCCAACCTTCATACAAAATCTTTATGAAATATAACAAAAAAAAACTTCCCTGTAACATTGTGTTTTTGTCGCTTAAGCTATTTTGCAGTAATATATATTAATTTAATTTCTTAAATAAATTAATGGAATCATGGCCCAATAAGTAGGTCTGCGCGAAACGCCTGGTGATTTTGTGCAGAGTTGTGTTTTTTACGTGCAATTGTTTTTGACGTTTCTACCATTTTTTACACAAACAAATGCTTTTGTTCTTGTCATTTTTATTATAATTTTTTTACACAAACAAAAAGCGTGTTGTTATTTCTGTTGTTTGATTGTTGTAGTTGCGCGCAGACTTACTAATTGGGCCATGAACGGAATAATGTAAAAGTAAAATAGAAAATGTATAACAATGTTTTGAAATATTTTTATTTGTTTAATATCTTTAGTTTTTCTAAAATCTTTGGATGAAGTTCCCTGAAGATCTGGCCTAAGCAACCAGTGAAATGCGCATGGGAATAGCTTTATCCCTTCAACAATGAATTTCAGTGTTTTTGTCAAGAATAAAAATTGGGAATTAGGCACGACAAACAAAATCTTGTTAATTAAAAATGTTTTATTCCCAAAAAAATTACTTTGATAAAAAACTGGCAAGCCTTAGAAAACTTAACTGGCAACATGCTTTTGCAAGTTGTTTTTGTTTTCATTTTGTTTTTTCTTAACCTACTTACAACTACAATTAATGTTGGAAGAATTCCAATCAATTGTAGTGGGGAATGTAAGATAAACTCACTGTTTATTGTTGCTGTTTTTGTTTAAGCTTTGATATTGTTACAAGTAAAACTGTTGCTTATAATTCTTATTCGCTCAACGGTTTTATTTGTTTAATATCTTTAGTTTTTCTAAAATCTTTTGATGAAGTTTCCTTTCTGGCCTAAGAAACCATTGAAATGCACATAGGAATAGCTTATCACTTCAATAATAAATTTCAGTGTTTTTATCAAGAATACAAATTGGGAATTAAGCACGACAATCAAAATATTATAAATTAAAAATGTTTTGAAATATTTTAATTTGTATATCGTAATCAGGGTTGCCGAACATGCTCTTTTCCGACCAAATTTGGTCAGAAATTTTTGGTTTGGTCGGATGGTAGGCCAAACCTAATTTTGGTCGGTTTTAGAAAATGTGTAACATATACTTACTTTAAAAAACTAAGTACATTGAACGGAAAGCAGACAATTGCAAATCTCATAGCTTTTCTACCAAACACAAACATTTTTTTTGATTGTTGATGAAACTATGGATGTGGCATTGAAATGTATTACGTTAGTAGCAAGTTACTTTGACAGTGTAAGTTTTATAAAGGATAGTTTTGTCATCTTACTCGAGCTTACCAAGTCAGATGCCGTTTAAAATGTTCTTCTTCTAAAAAAACTTTTTATCAACAAACAATATTCCTATAAAAAATTTGATCTGGTTGGCAACAAATGGCGCTCACGCCTTGACTGGAACTGTTGGTATAATTTGTTTTCGTCTTAAATGTAAGTTAGGCGAACAAAGTGTTCGTTCAGAAATAGATGAACAGGCAGGTAATCTTACTTAGCAATGCAAAAATTATTAGGGTTCTTTGTGGTAAAGTTTTTGCACATAAAAGAATAAGAATAACATATTTAAAAGAATTTCAGAAATTTTGTCTTGTATCAGGTGTTTCTTATACAAGATGAACTTCTTAAAATAAGATACATATTGTAAGAATTACAGAACAGTGGGATGCTTTCATACTGTATTTTGAATCACGTTTTTATAAAGTCAATGGTGACTTCCAAGACGTCGGTTGCAGAGCAAGTAACCAACGCGTAAACAAGAAGCCAACTAAGCATTGTTAAACTCCTTGATACATTTTTTACGTTGTCCGTAAAGTATTAGGATGTATTGGAGCTCAGCCTAAGTCTTATAAAGTTTAATACTTTTTTTAAAAATTGTACAAGCTTAAGTTAATAAATTTTGATTCAAATTTTATAAGTGATCTACATGTGTTATTGCATACGTTTAATGAATTATTCTAGTTTATAAGCGTTATTAAACTAACGTTTATATACATTTTGTTAAAGTTAAACGTGACCAGCAAATAATTTTTTTTTTAAATAGGAGCTACGTGTAGGACGTAAAATATTTAAAAAGTGTGAACGTAGCCTTACTTTTTTGTTTTTACTATAATTGCATACTACAAAAAAATAGTATGTAGATTAATAGCTTTATCTAATAAAAATTATACTTTATATCAAAAAAATAAATATATACATACGTATATAAATGAAAACTTAATAAAAAGACAACTATTGTGATTATAACAACGGGGTTTTTGGGTTAATATCGTTAACACATTACGCATGATTGACTATCCTGCAGAAAACTGTTTTGTAATCTCAATAGTTTGCTTTTTATTAAGCTTCGATCGCTACTGAAAAATTTTTAAAAATTATGATAGGCCCTTTTGCATTTTTATGACGATATAATTGCTCTTAAATATTTCAAAAATTTGGTCGGTTTCAAAGGATTTTGGTAGGTTTTGCAGACAATTTTGGTCGGATAAAAATTTTTTCAAACGGCAACCCTGATCGTAATCTAAAATGCAAATAGGCGTAACTTACAAAAAAGTCAAAATCATGGTTTTTGATTGATTATTATGAACGCCAATAAAACTACATGTCTTGGCAAAATTTTATACTTTTGCGATCAAAAATGGCGCTCTTATTAACAACGTAACTACAAGTGCGTTAAATACTAAGTTTTTTGCTTCTCCTGTAAAATGATATTTTTTGTTAATTACGCCTTTTTTGTATTTTAGCTAACGAACGATATATTTGTGTTATTTCTAGGGGGCAAGTATAAGCTTAAATGATTGAATTGTTATACTAAAAAAATAATTTTTGCCTTAACTTGTAATTACTGAGGTATGTATTAAGAATGTGTAATATAAATGTAACGGCCCAAAGGGGCGCTATATTACTTAAATTAGGTTAGGTTAAGAAGGGTTATGCGCCCAAGGGCATACCTCCACTCCGAGACCAATGCGGTCCATTGTGAATCCCTTCAATATAGAGAAAGAAAGAAAAAAGGTAGAGTAAAGATAAATATGGAGTAAAGAACAGAACTCTCCCCATTAACTGAACTATATTACTTAACTGATAAATAAAGAAATGTTCAAATAAATAATTCAGATAATTAAAAAATCGTCAAATCTGAAAAAAGTACATACATTTGTTTTTATTTTTCTTTTTTTCTTTTCTTAAGATAATTTCCTATGTTCGCCAATTTTTGGATCGTATGGGCTTCCTTGAAATCGAAACACCAATGATGAATATGATTGCTGGCGGTGCTACAGCAAAGCCTTTCATCACTCATCACAATGACTTAAATATGGATTTGTATATGCGTATTGCTCCAGAATTATATCATAAAATGTTGGTGGTAGGCGGTTTAGATCGTGTATATGAAATTGGAAGACAATTCCGTAATGAAGGTATCGATTTAACTCACAATCCAGAATTTACAACCTGTGAATTTTATATGGCTTATGCTGATTATCATGACATCATTGAAATGACAGAACAAATGGTATCGGGTATGGTTAAGGCCATTCATGGTACATATATAATTAAGTATCATCCTGAGGGTTCCGAAGGACCAGAAGAGGAAATTGATTTTACACCACCATTTAAGAGAGTCAGCATGATTCAGACATTGGAAGAGATATTAAATGTTAAATTCCCCCCAGCTACTACACTCAACACCACGGAAACCAATGAATTCCTTTCACAATTGTGCATTAAAAATAATGTTGAGTGTCCTGCTCCACGTACAACAGCGCGTTTGTTAGATAAATTAGTGGGTGAGTTTATAGAGGAGACTTGCATTAATCCTACTTTTATTTGTGATCATCCACAAATCATGTCGCCGTTGGCTAAATATCATCGCAGTGAACCTGGTCTGACGGAACGGTTTGAATTGTTTGTCATGAAGAAGGAGGTATGCAATGCATATACTGAATTAAATGACCCCATGGTGCAAAGAGAACGTTTTGAACAACAAGCTAGTGATAAGGCAGCTGGCGATGATGAAGCTCAACTTGTTGATGAGAATTTCTGTACTGCATTAGAATATGGTTTACCTCCAACTGGTGGTTGGGGTATGGGTATTGACAGATTAACTATGTTTCTTACAGATGCCAATAATATAAAGGTCGGATTTTTATATTTTTAAAATTGAAAAATATTAATATTATTATTTTTATTTTAGGAGGTTCTCTTGTTTCCTGCCATGAAACCAGACGATCCTAACCGCGCTCATCCTGCGGAATTGATTAATACCGAAGAACAGAAACAATAAATATTGTTGGAAAACAAATTACTATTAATAATGGCATAATTCTTTAATTTATTTAAAGTGTCTTCTCTCTTGATTTATAATGCACTTTGTAACATCCCTTTCTCTATTTAAGTTATTATAATTTATTTGTCAATATTTGCTGTTGTGTATCAGTTAATCTGTTATTTAGAAATATTTTTTCTAAAGTAGAAAAAAGATTGCTTTTATAAATTATATAAAATAATTTAAATATAAAAAGTTTTTCAAAATGAATTTTGGAAAATTCTCACAACGGGCTTGCATTTTTTTATGAATAATACAAGCGATTACACTTGACAGTACTGTCATGAAGCTTCGTACAGACGGTGTTCAGATCTTACAATGTTGTCATTAAAATTGCCTAAAAATGTCTTTCACCTGTGTGAACATTGTAAGCTCATTTTTATATGACAGATGTGTAAAATTATTGCATCTGACAATGGCACCATTGCCAGAAAAATTTTTCTATTGACAACGCTGCTTACAATATTGTGAGATTTGACATGACTTTACAGTAAGAAAAGGCATATAAGCACAGTACAATCACGGTGAAATAATGCAGTTGGCATCGCTACGGCAACAAAAAAACTAAGGCAAATTAATTTCAGGTAATCTCAGTACTACCATGGTGGAATCGGTACGGCAACAAATACAACATTACAGCAAAAACGGAAAATAGGTCCCAGCTTACGTCAAAAAATATTTTAAACAACAATCAAAGCGTGCCGCTGAATATGATAAAATAAATAAATTTTTAGGCAATTTTTTTTTAACTGTAGTCAATATTTAATTAAAAATTATTAAAAACTTTAATAATATACACAAATCACAGCCAAAAATGCAATACGTAAGACTTAAAAATAGCCTTTATTAATATTGCAAATGTATGGGTACCTTTACTACCCTACCAGAACAGTGACAGTCATTTGACCTATCATATGACTGGCATTGCTGTCGCGAATATCCATCATCGCGTATAACAAAGTTTCTATCATTTTCTTAAGGCCAACGTGAAAAAACTGATGGAAACTTTTGTATACGTGTGATTTTGCATCCCTCTTTAACCTTTGAAATTTGTGGTTGATAAAATATATAGCTGAGCTGTTTACTCTGTAAACATCAGTACTGATGTATAAACCGGGCACAGCTGCCTAGTCAGTACTGATGCATACAACGGGCACAGCTGACTAGTCAGTACTGATGAATGTATTCGTCACTGTTGACGTACTTTTTAGCTTATATAAAACACTATTCATTTCATTCAATTCTCATATTTTTGGCTTTATTTAAAATAAAAATCTAAATTTAAAAAAAACAATATTTTATCACAGACCATTTCAAAAGGATCAATATGTTATATTTGAATTAGTTTTACGACATTTACCTGATGTATATCTGTGGCATTTTGATAAATCATCATACATAAGTCGAGATAAGATAGCAAAAAGTTTTATAAAACTGGGACCGTATCCACGGTTTATTCCACCATGACCGTAACAGAATTTTCCTAAGAAGGTGAATCTTGATGTCGTTTAAGCAAACGGGATGATTGGCGGAAATATATTTTGTAACATTTTGCAGTTGTCACGGTAATAATTGCCAAACATATCCGTGTGAGCCGGGTGTTTATTAAAGTTAACTTTAAGCAATTGCTTATTAAAAAGTGATGCCAAGTTTCATAATTTATTATTATTAATGAATGTCATAGCAATAAGCTTTTGTGTACAAGGTTAAATGTAAACAGCTGCTCGAAAAAATTCTGCACCAGAAAAAAATGTTTATTGGAAAAAAAATACATTCGAAGCAGTTCAAAAACTAAAAAAACTTAATTTATAATAAAAAAAGTCAATGTAAAAACTTGAAGTAAGTGGAAAAAAATAATATATAAATATATTTACTACAAGTGAAAAATAATAAAAATAAATATCCACAGAAAACAGCAATCAAAAAGTAGTTTGACAAAAATTGTAGCAAACCAAAAAACAATTGAAAGTGCAATTGTGTGCAAGTGATGTTAAAAACTTGAGTATGGAAGCAAACGGTAACCAACGTAAACGTGGTGGTCGTTTGGCCAAAACTATTATTGCCAACGACAATTCGTCTACTCCACAAAATTCCGAACTTAATAAGGTCATGGATGTGTCAGCGGTAGCCATATCACCCACATTAGAAGATTCCGAAACTATGACAAATGCACCAGCGGCCGAATGTAGACGTAGCTCACGAAAAAAAATTATAAAATTTGATGTAAGAGATTTATTAAATAAAAATCGCAAAACTCATAAAATACAAATTGAAGCCAGAATTGATTCAAATGCACCTACCACTTCAAAAGCTACCACACCGGCTGGAGTTGAAGCAGCCAACTCGAAAATAGCTTCTACTGCACGTGAAGATTTATTATCAAAACAAAAAACATTTCTGGAAAAATCTGCTATATTTCGGCGTTACTCCATATCACAGGAGCATAAAGCACCACCGCTTCCACCCCCAATGCCTCCTTTACTTGGAAAGGGAAGCGATAACAAAGATTCCTGTGTTTCTAATACCTCAAGTACCAGACGTTTAAGTCGTACTCAGGAATTTTTTAGTAATGTTATGATAAAGCCTAAACAAACTACTAGTCTTATTGTAGCACAAATCGAGAGTAATACACCATCCTCGGTTACAGTGACAAAACGTAAAAGTCTTAATAAGCCTACAGAGATCGATAAAAAATTAACTAGTTCTGGAACCGATTCTGCTCCAGTTATACAACACAAGAAAAGAGGAAGACCAGCTAAAATTAAAACAGAAACTGCTGTGAAAACGGCCGCTAAAACTTCAGTGCAGGACGAGCTGGTTAAAAAGAAAATGACTCCAGAAAAAGCTAAAAATTGGAAAGAATATAAGGCCTGCTTAGCACAACAATCTGTTAGTAGCAAAAAAGAAGAACAATCGATTATAATAGAAGATAAAACAATGGATCGATCAAATATTTCCAATTTTGATGACACTTTACAATCAGACATTTCGAGATCGGAAGATGACGATGGAAATTTTAGTGGTTTTCAAACCAGCAAAGATGATAATAGCTGTGATTCGCCTGTGTTAGATAAAATATCTGTAGAAAAAGATAAAGGCTCTAAAGATGCATTACATGTACAAGAATTGAGCAAAAATATTAGCAAAGAACCTTCAATGTCTCTAAAAAAAACCGCAAGTATTATTAATCTTAAAAGTAATGAGGAGTCAAACGAAGTAGAGCCATTCACGACGGCAAAATTAATTAAAGTAAATGAAATTGCCGTCAAACAATCCCAGGCAATAATGTTAGACTTGAAACAATCTGAGGAAGAATCTGATTCGTCAAAAACTAATCCAACACAAGATATAGTTTTTCCACATGAAGCTAAAGTAACAAAAAAAGAAACTCAAACTAAAATTCCATATAATGAAAAATTTAAACAAACTGGTGATGAACATGTTAAAAACATTGCAGAAAAAAGAAGGAGCACTAGAAATTCTCCTAATTTTATTCAAAAGCAAGAAGTTGAAAGTCACAATGTTGGCGGAAGAAGCCAATCCCAAATTGGACAAATTGAAGTTGTTCAAGTAAAAAACTCTGATGATGAAGAAACTGACCCTATAAAACAACAACACAATGTACAATCCAAGGATGTTCCAACTGTTCATAAGATAACCGATACTAAAAGTAAAATGGAGTCCAGTCAACCAATAAAAAATAAACGACAGTTTAAAAAAGAAGAAGACACCAAAGATACGACTAAAAGTGTTGAAGTACAGGAAAAAATACAAGAAGTCTCACCAGATTCAGATAAAAAATCTGAAAAATCCCACAAAGAGTTTATATGTAGCACAACTTCCTGCACAGAAACTACCTACAAATCCCAATTTTTTGAAAAAGAACAGGAACCAGAAAGGGAAGGTAAAACTTCAGATATTCTATTAAAAGCTACAAGAATCGTAGATGAATTAACACCCGAAACAAAACTGACAGCAAGTGATATTTTGCTTTTAACTAGCCACATGCCTCAATCACAACCCACAACACCTTCAGAAGGAACATCTAAGTCATTTTCACGCACATCGAGTTCATCGGAGTCAGAAAATGCATCCGAGCGTAGTTTTGATTCTTCTGATCCATCTTCAACAACGTCATCTTCATCGCCACGTTCATTTAAATCTGGTGATAAATTAAAAATTTCCATTAAACGCATTTCTTTGCCAAAAAGTCCATCTACCTCTTCACAAACTTCAACTTCGGAGGAACTTAATAATATCGAAGTTCTTAAGAGAAAACCGCCTATGGCTAAACGTTCCAAAAGATTACAAAAGAAGTTTGTAGAAACATTGTCGAAAAAACCTAATTCGGACAATATTTCTCAGGATAAATACCACAAAGTAAAGGAAATAGAAAGTACTAAAAAGCAATTGGAGAATAAAACGCAATTGGATGTAGAGGAAAATATTTTGAAGTCCATAGAAACAGAACAAATAGCACCTGAAATATCAAAAGATTCTGCAAAAAGTATTGTACCTACCGATATTTTTGATTCAAAATCAAATGATTCTTCACATATGGAAACTTTAGCAGCAAAAGAAAAAGTTTTTAAAAGAAAATTGTTAAGAAATCGCAAACACAATAGTAACGATGATAAAGATGAGAAAAGCGATTCTGCAAATTCGGATAATAAAGAATACACAAAGCTAAAAGAAACTAAAATAAAAGATCAGATAGATATAACACCACAGGAGTTACTTTCCAGCAAATGTAAAGAAGATAAACTGCCAATTTCAGAAAGTTATCCTAAATTGGAAAAAGTTTCAGAAAGCGACACGAGCGTTGAGACCAAAGATAATAACGAAGAAGAAAGAGGAACTCAAAAAACCAAGCAAACGCTTCAAAGTAACTCTAAACCACCAACATCTGAAATTTCAACGACTATTGAGGAAGTAACAGTTCAAGATGATATTATTACAAGTAATAAGCTAGAACCAATAACAAATTTAAACGACAATGAAAAGGAAATTGTAAAATATTCTCAACAATATAAAACAAGCAAAACAAATGAATCGAATATTGAAGATATGTTAGCAATGACTTGCAAAGCGGATATAATTGAATATGAAAAGTGTGACAGACAAGGGAACACTCTTAAAACCCCTACAGCCAGTAGTGAATCTAATGACAAAGAGTTTTTAACAAAAGATTTAAAAATTAAAAACAATTCTGAGTACATAAAAGTAGAAAGTTCACGACACCAAGATAAATCTACTAGTGTAAAAACTGACCCAAATGAAAAAGAACAATTTCAAAAAACTGCAATAACTAGAAGTTCGCAGGAAAAAAAATTTTCAGAACCATCTTCTAAACTAAAAGATTCTTATGAGATTGAAACAATTACCAAAAAAATTGTAATTGAAACGCGAGAACAAACTAAATCTCCTAGTCGAAAGTCAAATAGAATTGAAAACGAAAACGCTGACAAAATACCATCAACTAAAAGTAAAACTAATAAAGAGCAGGCATTAGCAAATGATTCGCATATTCGGAATGAAATTTATGATGACTTTGAAGTAAACAAAACTAATTTGGAAAATCTTTCTACACAATCTCCTTCTAAAAGTCAATCTAATCTAGAGGATAATTTAGTATCCGATAAAGTTGAAATAAAAAATTTAGTAAATACTCAAATTAGATCTAATTCTTTGAATGAAAAATCCCCATCAACTGATGAGCAAAATTTGGATAAATCAAGCAGAATTGCATTAACTAGAAGTAAAACCAACAAAGAAAAAGAATCAAACATTGAGGAAATTATTCAAACTTCATTTGAAAAAAATGATCCAAAACCCGAAGTAATGCAAGGTGAAACTGCCAAAAGTTCTCGAGACAAAAGTAAATCTCCTAGTGAGAAATCTTTCTTAATTGATAAAAAAGAACCACATGGAATATCTGAAACACTTAGCAAAATGTCGTCACCTAGAAGTAAAAAAAACAAAGAAGTCAATTTCCCAAAAAAATCACAAATACAAATAGAACAGCTATCTGATTTTGAAGTAAAGGAAAAAAGTTTGCAAAAAGTTTCTATAAAACATAAAAGAGCTGATATTGATAATACAATCTCTAAAGAAATGCAATTAAAAATTTCGGAAGATACTGATAAAAAAACTGAATGTTTCAATGAAAACTTGAAAACAAATGAAGAAGTTTCTGTTGGGGAAACTGCAAAGAGTAATCGAAGTATAACGAATTCTTCTATTGATGAAGACGCTATATCTGACAAATCAGATAAAATCGGTAAAATCACAACTAGAAGGAAAACAAATAAGGAAGACATAATCAAAAAACAACCAGAGATGAATACAGAAAGTTTAACACAGTTTCCAACACAAGACGAAATTAACACAAAGAATGCATCGATTCCTGAGTTAGATACAACTGGCATTGAATTAAGCGCGGGTTCAAATAAAAGTGCTACCAAAACCGTTACTGCAATAGCTAAAACTAATAAAGAAGAAATTCCTGAAAAACAAGCTTCGAGTTTGGAAAAGAGCCCGAATGATGTAATGATAAAAACAAGCATAGAAAACAAAACAGATGATATCGATGTTGCTACTAGGACCAATTTAACTAGAAGGAAATCGAATAAAGAAACAACTTCTCCGATCAGCCCTGCAAGAAGAATATCCAAAAAAGCAAATGAATCGTTATCGGATCTGCATGCGGAAATTTCAAAATCAGCTTCAGCAGTACCTTTGACTGCAGAAAACATAACAGGTGAAACACCCCGTGTCTTAAAAGAAACACTTGATGTGGTAGCAAAAATAACACCTAAAGAAAAGTCGTCAAACAAATCTTTGGAAGCAAATGTTGTTAATGAAATACCATCATCATCACCCAACTTAAACGTTACTCTGGACAAAGAAATGAATACATCTGCTAAAAGAAAATCTTTGCGCAACCTAAAGGAACAAAATTCTCCTGAAGAATCTTCAGATTTATTCCAAAAATCTGAAATATTAAAAGAAACCCTAGAGACGGAAACTAAATTACAGAAAAATGATGAACATATTGGAGAATGCCCTAAGCCTACAAAACGGCGAGGCAGAAAGTCGCGTTTTAAAAATCTTTATGGTCCTGAAGTTGAGTCGGAAACTGATAGCAATAATGGACAAAATACGCCAATAAATGAACTGATTAGTGAAAAACAAAAAGACGTGATAGCAGAAGCACAAAAGGACAAAGCGGTAGATAAAGAAGATCAACAAAATACAATAACTGTCCCAACTACAAGTCAGCAAACTGAAATTGAAACAGATATTGGAAAAATGGAGAAAAAAGACGGTAAAATGAATATTATTCCTGAAGTAAAACCAATAAATGTTGCTGAAAAGCCACAGGCAAATCTGTTTACTTCTCAAATACAGAATGTAAGCATTGAAACCAATACTTTATTGGATATTTTACGCACGGTGCAATCTAATACAGAAGCTGCCCTAAAAGCAAGTAAATCTCCCACAAATATGATTAAAACTGATAATGAAATTGATAATGAAAATACAAGCAATGTGCAAATTAAGGCACCAGCAGAACACTCACAAGATTTAGTGAAAACCTCGGAAGAATCAAAAACACCTTCTCCAACAAGATCTGATACCGAATCTCCATCAAACTTAAAAAAAGTCAACTTATCGCCAGCACGTTCCGATTCAAATTCTCCTTTGACTTTAAAAAAGGTAACAGCTTCGCCAACACGTTCTAACTCTTCGTCACCTTTGACCCTGAAGAAAGTAACTAGACGTTATGAAAGACGTAGTCGTCGTGGTGAGGATTCTACTCATAAAACTTTAGAAGAAACCTTTGCTGAAATTGCTGCACAAAGTTCAAAAGCAGTTTTAGCCGCTAAAGAATTTGACACAAATGAGGAACAAACAATTGGTGAAAAGCCACAAGAAACTTTAGATGAAATTAACACTGAACCGAATATTGAAAAGGAAGAGAAAAGGGAGACGTTCATAGAATTAGAAAAATCAACAGATTTCGAAGAAATAGCGCATAAAACTGAAGAAAAAGTTGAAACTGAAGAAAAAGTTGAAACTGAAGAAAAAGTTGAAACTGAAAAAAAAGTTGAAACTGAAGAAAAAGTTGAAACTGAAGAAAAAGTTGAAACAACGCCAAATTCTTCGCAAGATTTAGACAATGATGGGCCTGTTTCAAAGCTTGATGTTGATGAGGTTGTTGTTAAACCAACAGATAACATAGTTGAAACTCAAGAAACTACTAAATTAACTCCAGCTAGAAGAGGACGTAAGCCAAAAAATCGATCCCTAGAAGATTCCGCATCGCCAGTAGCAGTTGAAGTAAAAACTTCTCCTAAACCTAAAGCAAATACTGCTACAACTATAAACGTGGAAGATGAGAAAATAGTTCATGCAGATATAGTGTTGGAACTAGCTAAGGAGGAAGCAAAGGATGAAACTAAATCTTTTAAATACAAAAAAGACAAGGAAGCTAATGAGAATAATCAAATTGAGAATTTACCTGTCAGTGAAACAAAACCACAAATTGATCCTGAAAATACTTCCGTTTTATCCCAAACACTAACAGAATGTTCTTTAAAACCTTTAGAAGATGAAAGTAAATTTAGTAAAAGATCCAACAAAAAACGTGAAGCAATCAGTGCGGTTATAGAGCCAGGTGCAGAAGTTTCCCTAAACTCCGATAAAGATGAAGTTCGAACTCCTAAACAATCAGTCAAAAAACGTGATTCTTCTTTAAGTAAAAGTGAAACTAAAACAAATAGTAAAAAGTTGACAAAGAAAAATAAACATGAAGAAGAACCTCCAACTAATTTACAAAAAGAAGAACCTTTAATGAAAACTGACACAACTACACCTCCATCCTCTAAAAGAGGCAGGAAACCTAAAAATCAACAGCCCGAGACTCAACAGCCTGCATCTGGCTCTAAAAAGAAAAATAAGAAACCGGATGATGAAATTATAAACGAGGAACGGGAAAACCAACTAGAGTTTGAAAATGAATTTCTTAGTACTTCCTTGGATAAATCTTTAGATGAGAAATTGGCAAAAAAGAAGCGGCAAAAGAAATTAAAAGAAGCTTTTGAAGCGGCTTTAGTAGATGATTTGGAAAAAACAAAGGGTGCTCTTAATAAAGACACCAGTAGTCCCAATACTTCATCCAGTTTTGGTTTAAAATTCCTAAATCAATCACCGCCACCAGACATGCAACAATCACCTTTTAATGAAGAGGTAAAAGAAACTATCAACCCAACTTGTATTACACCAGCACCAGAGCCAGAAGAAGATCCAGATCCTTTAAAAGATATCGAAAAGTTTATAGCAGACGGTGTTAATCTTTTGAAAAAGGATTATAAACTAGATGAGGATAGTGTAGATGACGTTTTACAAAGTACTCAATTAAAAATAACCGAAATTTTGAAGGAACCTGTGAAAACAGGCAACGAACAGTATAAATCTATTTTCAATACTTTTGAAACACCAGCGGATACACCTATAAATACCCCTAGTGCTACACCACCTCCAAAAAGTCCTACATCCATAGAATCCTCCACACCTGATGAAAATTCTGGAGTCCGAAGATCTCACCGTATTAAACTTATTACAAAAATGCCTAAAGCTTTAGTTGGTAGAGGTTTGGTGAGGGATAAAGAACGTTTTTCTATAAAAGATGATGTGGAAACAAAGAGCCACTATACACTGGACGATCATCTTACAGACCTGGCTGAGGTGGAAGCAAAAAATGCCAAATTTCTTAAAGAAATGGAAGAACGTCTGAGTAATTTTCAGGTCATTAAAGAGAATGAATATTTATGTGAACGCGTGATCAGTAGAGAGGCCAGAAAAATGATTTGTGATTGTTTTCTAACACACGAAGAAGAAGAACGTGGGGAACTGGGCTGTGGTGAGGATTGTCTTAACCGTTTGCTAATGATTGAATGTGGGCCCGATTGTAATGTTAAAGAGCGTTGTACCAACAAACGTTTTCAAAAATTATTGTGTTCTCCCTGTCGAGTCTTTCGTACCGAGAAAAAGGGTTTCGGCATTATGGCCGATATAGAAATTTTGCCAGGAGAATTTATAATGGAATATGTGGGCGAAGTAATAGACACAGATGAGTTTGAAAAGCGACGTGTTGCTTATTCTCAAGACAAAAATCGTCATTATTATTTTATGGCCTTAAGAAGTGATGCTATCATTGATGCGACCATTAAGGGTAATATATCGCGTTTTATTAATCACTCTTGCGATCCAAATGCCGAGACACAAAAATGGACGGTTAATGGAGAATTAAGAATTGGCTTCTTTAGCCGTAAATCCATTATGCCGGGAGAAGAAATAACATTTAATTACCAATATCAAAGATATGGTCGAGAAGCCCAACGTTGCTATTGTGAATCAGGAAATTGTACAGGCTGGATTGGACAAGAACCCACTTCCGATGAAGGCGAACAATTGGATGATGACGATGAATCGGAATATGACGACGAAGAGGAGGCAGATACTTCAAATCTTTTGGTGCAAGATGATGATGAAGACAGTGATGCCAGCGTGGCTGATCCAGAAGAAGTGCAGAAACAATTGGAAATGGCGGCCGCTCAAGCAGAAGTCGAACTGGCTCCTTTACAACTGTTAGAAGAAAAGGCAAAGCAAGAGGAAACCACTACAGATGATGCAAAAATTAGCCAGGATCTCATTAAAACGGATACTGAAGAAGATTCAAAGAGCAAATTTAAAAAGTTACTATCAAAAATGGCTGAAAAAGTGGCGGCTAAGCAAAAACAAAATAAACGTAAAGAAAAACGTGAACAACGCAAAAAGAAATCAAAAGAATCCTCTTTAGATATTACTAATAAATTAAGATTTTTAGAAGATCCCGACATAGAAGATGAAGTTGAATTCTTAAAGGAATGTGGCCTTAAAAATCAGTCGGACACTTTACGTCTTTCACGTTTAATGGTGAGAGCTAAGTTAGTACAAACTCGCCTTAATCTGCTGGAGGTATTACGTAAAGGTGATTTGCCCTGCAGACGTTTGTTTTTGGATTATCATGGTTTGCGTCTGGTGCATGGCTGGATGAGTGAAGATGCTGGCAATATGCAAATCCGTTTATCGCTTCTGCAAACCTTGGAAACTTTACCCATAGCCAATAAAACTGTATTAACTGACAGCAAAGTCATGCAGATGGTTCGTAATTGGTGTGGGCACAATACCAATCTCTCACCAAATGAAGATTCTTCTAGTAGCAACAGTAACTCACAAGATGTGTCTGTTTCAAATGCTTCAATTTATGAAGAGGGCTCAGAAATGGCTGAATTGCAAAAGTTAGCGTTAAAACTAATCACCACTTGGGAGGGATTGCCAGAAATATTCCGTATACCCAAAAAAGAGAGAATAGAGCAAATGAAAGAACATGAGCGTGAAGCTGATCGGCAATATGCCGCCAATGCGGAAACCCAAGAAAATACAACAGCTACCGACCGTTATCGCAGGGATCGTTTTGGTCGAGATTTTAATACATCCCAGAGTGCTGCAAATACTTCAAGTCGTTTCGTAAAACCCAACAATGGCAATCCCCACAGAACTACCAATACCGGAACACCGAAAAGCAGTAAAAATCTCTCCAAATCCCAGAGGCGCGAAATGTTTGCCGCCAAAGTGGCTAGAGATGAAGCTGAAAAACGTTTGGCTGAGGAACGTCGAGAATTTGAAACTAAATGCCGGTTCTTTGGTTTGGATCCAAAAAAAACTCGTACCCAAGATATGCCCTTTTGCGTTAATCCATCTACAGGTCAATGGTTTTCCATAGAACGCAAACCTATAACCACACCTCCAAGCTATGCCCATGTCCAGGTACCCCTTAAACCCAAATCCACCGATCTTAATGATTATCAATTACCGGCATTATGTAGCAGTTTACCGCCACAATGGAAGTATGCCATAACTCCCCAGGGTAAAATGTACTACTATCATATTAAACATCGAGTACCACAATGGGAACCACCATCGATCGTCCAGCTGCATCAGTGTGAACTAGAGGCTAGTGAAGTGGATTCTGAAAGTGAAATTACAACAACAGCCGGTGAAGATAGTAGTGATGATGACGATGATGTACTTATTGGCATGGATGCTGCACAATTAAAGGCTTACATCGATCGTAAAGTGGATGTTAGACGTCAGAAAAGATACCAGCGTTTGGTCGATGAAAGGTCCATAAGTGTAAGTTTAAATATACGGGAGGGATTGAAGTGTTCTTCCGTTGAAAAAGAGTACCTTTTTACAAAAAAGTAAGGAAGAACATGTAAAATCAATTAAAATAGATAATCATTCAAAGCTTATTCCGATCTACTAAAGGTTAAATACAATTTGGTTTAAAGATTGGTGTTTGACTATTGACTGCCAGCAGTCGTCGATGGCTGCGAGTGTTAAACGGCAAACCCCTCTGAAGAGATTGAGTGGTTGCAATCGAAACATGTAAGGGTAACTTGTCCGTAAAAGCAGCAGTTAAGAATGAAAAATTATCAATAAATTTTAATTAATTTTCATGTTGTAAAATTCCTTCTTCATAAAAATAATTTAATGAAAATTTAATTTGATGAACTTTATAGCCTAATTAAAATATCAAAATTTGGATTAAAAAAACAAAATCAAAAAAAATTGTTTTAAAATTGAACAAAAAACACATTTTTAGACAAAAAGTAACTTAATTATAAAAAGGTACCCTTTTTAACAAAAACCTTTTTAAATGAGTTCTTTTTTTAACAAAAAAAAAAATTAAAAAATTATTGTTCGAAATGTTTTCATAAAGCCACGTCGCGAAGAAGATCGTATTTACAATCAAATAGAGGTGCGTAAGTATAAAGAAAACAAGGAAAAGATAAGGAAACGCAAAGAGGAAATACGACGTAAACGTGCCGAAGCTTTACGTCAATCATCACTCAATATGTGTACACTGGGCAGTTTAACAGATACCACTGCAAATACAAATATTAACAAACTAGGCACAGAAAACGAGGAAGAATTGGGAGTATTGCCCATACAAGACTATCTACTGTCCTCCGACGAAGAAGTTGACCTTAAAGCAGAAGTTAATAGTCCATTAATTGACAAAATAGTAGAAGGAGACAAAATTGTCGATGAGTTGGATGCTTTAACTACGAAAAGGCAATTGAAAAGATCCTTACCGCCGCATCGGGATCTAAATGAACCCTCAACTTCATCTGCATCTTCTACAGCTTTTGTTCTCAATGCTCTCAAACAAGAATATAAGAAACGAAAATTGGAAAAGAAAGAAAAAAGGTATGAGTCAAGCTTTAACCTAATAACAGTTTTTCAAGCATGTATGTATATGATATTGACCTTTTAGAAAACCCAAAGAACAAGATGCTAAATATCGTAAAAATAAAGAAAAATTCCGCTGTGAGATTGCCGGTATAATTGTGCATCATCTTAAACCATATCGTAAGGACACCTGTTCTTTAGGGCGTATACAATCGAATGAAGACTTCAATCATTTGGCACGCAAGGTAAGTTTTCTAAAAAAAATAATTTTTAATTGAAACTCAAAACATACTTATTTTACTTACTTCAGTTAACCCACTTTGTTATGATCAAGGAATTAAAATATTGCGACTCGGTGGGGCAAACATTAGTTGTTACCGACTCGGTTAAAAGTAAATCGCGAGAATTTATTAAAAAATACATGGCTAAATATGGCGATGTCTATATTAAACCCATAAATGATCCCGATTTTAAAGATATACCTTTTACATTGTAGATTTTTTTTATTTATCGTATTTTTTAGATTTAGATAATCTATTTCGCATAATAATAGAATAGTGTTTTATGAATATGTTTTAAAAATTTAAAAATTTGTAGTTGTACATTTAAATAAAAAAATATGAAGGCAAAACAAATACATATTTGCAAAAAAAATTTTGAATTTAAAGATAAATTGTTTTATTAAGTTTTGAAATACGTGAGTGTTCGGGAGGGATTGATCAAAAATTTGTATAGAAAACTTAAACTTAAAAATAAAAATACAAGATAAGGATTGCTGCATTATGCTCCTAAAGGAACAACGGGACTATATTATAGTGCCAACCCTGGAACATATGATCAAACTTTTATACAAGCACTCTCTGTATGTATTTTATATAATTATTCCGTGTCATATTTATATACGTATACTTAAGCACAAGACAAATAAAGAAGCTCAGTTGTTACTTAAAACTCAATCAATAAACGTGTCTTATTATTTGTAAAAAGATAAAGTATTAAATGGCGATCCTGGCGAAAATTAAACTTAAAAAAAATTACAATATACAAAAACTATATGTTTAGGCTTTTCGAATAAGGACTTGACAACTTTTGTTTAAATAAATCGCAAACCATTTGAGATATTTTCAAAACTTTATGATCGACTTGAAATACATTCAAAACATTTATGAATGGAACTCGACTTCGTTCATATGGCCACCGCGGGCTAGTCGGCAGCGGTCGATTCATTGGACCCAATTTTCGACCAAAAATTTTGCGCCATTTTTTGTTTTTTTTTTTGGTGATTTTTTGAAATTATCACCTTTTTTCTGTTTTTGCTCATCTTGCATAGGTACATATGATAGAAACCCTTTCGTCAGTAATAAAATGTTTTGGTTCTCTTTTATTTAAATTATTATTTACATCTAAAGGGGCCCATAGACACATACTGCCGATGAACCCTTCGTATACGTGTGTGATTGATATTTTATTACACACCTATCAATCATCATTTTAAAATAAATTTCATTTCGTCAAACTCAAGAAAAACTCTATTTTCTTTATTCGTTTTTTTTCTCAAAAACTATTTTAAATTTGTTTTAATTTAAATTGAAAAGAAAAATATATCAACAAATTAATTAATTTATTTTATTGTTCATTTGAACAACTGTCTGCAGTATGAGTTCATTTGAAAATCAAACCTATTTTGATTTTTCATACTGTACTGTGTGTGACGCATACATAAATAAAAATTTCAAATTTACAAACTCATGCTGATTGCATGAGCATGAGCAGTATGTGACCCTTAAGACTAATATTACCTGTGTAAAAAAAGGGAATGAGCGAAACAGTAAGTAACGGTTTTTAACCACTTGTGCAGCCAGAATTCGTCTATTTGAGAGTATATTAAACCTGTCGTATAAACCCACAGTGAAAAAGTGGCAATTAAGACCTGATGAGGACAAAACTATTGTTAACGATAGGAAAAAACTATCACTGAAAAATTTTGAAGTGAATTAGGGCTAATGTGTATGTACCTGAGACTGGATTTGGAAACAGCAAATATGGTAACACCAGCAGAAGATTTTTTTCTTATCCTAAATTGGCTGCAGAAATAACTGCAATTGCTTTGGATTTATCTACCAAATCAAAGTTGTTATTGAAGTAATTACAATTGGCTACAAAATCCATTTGCACGAGTTTGCCAATTATTGCTTAGTATGAATTTACACGTTTCATCTTTTGATTCTCAACTTCTTTTAAATTCCCTTTTAAAGATGCCAATATAATCACACGCAGCAACCGGTTTCAACTTTTTTAGGTTCAAAACAACAATAATTTTAATACCAGCGAATCAAAGAGAAAAAAAGAGAAAACAATTACATGCAGCCATCGTTGTGTATATACCAACGAATAAAAACAAAGCGTACTGACCGAGTACAGGCATCTCCGTACTAACCCCCTTTCTTTTTTATTCCCTCACCTAAAAACATAAGAGTTGAGCATCAAAAGATGAAACGTGTGAAAGCAGACTTAGACACTGCAAAACTTTTCGTTACTCTATACCCCTGGCCCACATGACACACAGGGGGCGGGGACGAAAGGTGCAATTTTACGATCTCCTGGGTCCAATTTTATGTTTTTAAACTTTCGCCGACGTTAATAGTTGCATTTGCTAAACAAAAGTATGGGAAAGCTTTAAAAAAATTAATTTTTCAGAGTTTGGATTAGTTCTTCTTGGGGGAACTTTTTCCTCCTTGGTCCGATTTTATTTATTTTTGAGCTTTATCTGCCTAGGACCAGAACACATATTTCTGCCAAGTTTCATCGATCTAGAGGTACTCAATAACTTTTATTAAGAAGCAATATAAGCTAAAACATCAAGTTATGTACGGCTAGATTGGCAAAATACCCCTATGTAAGTCGTGGAGATCGGTCCAAAATTTAAAATAGGGCCCGTATAAAGCACTCTGTTGAACATTTAAATCCGCTTAAAACCGTAGCAAATATAGATATTTGGTTAAAATTTGGCCCAATTTAGCATATTTTATTATTTAACTAGCTGGCCGTCCCGGCTTCGCTCGGTAGCTGATTACTAATGATCGATGGAGCCGTTTTCTGATTTTAGGTAAATCGAAAAAAGTGGGCGGGGAAATATTTTTTTTCCTTAAAAACCTAAGTTGGACCGTGGCGACCATTTTAAAGAAAAAAATCGTCCAAATCGGTCAAATAAATAGAAAAAGTAGGCGTAAAAGTAGGCGTGGTAAATTTTTCTTTCGATGAAAACTTAAAATGGATTAACACGAACATTTGAAAATAAAATTTGTCAAATCCATGGAGCCGATCGATCGAAAAAAGTGGGCGGGGCAAAATTTTCTTTTCGTACAAACCTAAGTTGGACCATGGCGATAATTTTTAAGGAAAAATCCTCCAAAATTGTCAAGCCGTTCTCAAGTTATGCGCTTAATAGAAAAAGTGGGCGTAAAAGTAGGCGTGGTAAATTTTTCTTCCGATGAAATCTTTGAATGGATTAATACGACCATTTGAAAGAAAAATTTGTCAAATCGATGGAGCCGTTTTCTGATTTTAGGTAATTCGAAAAATGTGGGCGGGGCAAATTTTTGTTTACGTATAAACCTAAGTTGGACCATGGCGATCATTTTAAAGAAAAAATCGGCCAAATCGGTCAAGCCGTTCTCAAGTTATGCGATCAGCAACAGACAACATTTCATTTTTATTATGTATATAGATTTATGGCCAGAAATAACACCGTGCGATTTTGTGATAATCGGTCCATAATTTACCATAAGCCTCATATAAAGCACACTCTTTGAAATCACTTTAGTACGCCTAAAATCGTAACGGATAATGCTATTTTAACCAAACTTGGTCTATAACAGTTTTCTAAGACTAGAAATCAGTGATGTTACGTATATTCGTAATCGAAATGTCGAGTATTCGGCTATTTTCTGACACGTGCATTCGCCAAATTTAAGCGAATAATCCGCAAATATTTTGCGAATATGTTCCAAAAAATGTAAAATGACAAAAAAATATTGACTTTTAACAATTTTTATAAAAAAAAATTTTTTCTGAAATTAAAAAAAAACAAACACACAGTATTGTATCGCCACAAAAATAATTTATGAAAATTACTCTAGTTGATGTGTATTATCATTTTAAACAATAACTTAAAAAAATTATTGGCAACTGGAATGGGTCAATTAAATATTAAGATAATTCCAATCCCATTACCCGTATTGGAAATGCGTTCGCTGCGGTGGGTTGAACAAATCTATATTAAAAAATAAAGTTAAAATGCATGAGACATTTAAAGAAATGCGCATAGAAGCTAGCTTTCCCTCAACAATAAATTTCAGTGTATTTATCAAATATGAAAGATTGCGAATTTAACACGTCATACAAAAATCTTATTAATGATAAATTTAGTATTCCCGTAAATAACTTTGATTTAGAGAAACCTGAAACTTTTCTTTCTGATTACACAGTGCAACACATTAAAAGAAAACATCTCCTCGTAAGGAATTTTTCAAAGTAAAGTTCGAATTCTTTCTTTCGGACATCGGAAATAGGCAGTTAATAAACTCAGGGCTGTGGAGTCATTAAGAAATAGTTATAACTCCGACTCCGACTCCTTTTGCTGAAATTTTTTAGTACGACTTCGACTCCAACTCCAACTCCGACTCCTACTCTAACCTAGCATTATTTAAGAGACTAGTTTTTATATGACTTTAAACTCTTTTTTAATTTAGTACCTGTTAAATGGCTAAATATAGCAAGAAAATGATTCTGTAAAAATTTCAAATCGATATTTTAATTCTAACGTGCCGCGCATTGAGCTTTAACCTACTAATTACTAACATATGAGTAGGAAAGCTGCAAAATATTTTATTTGGATTTTGGAAAAAATGTAAAAAACATATATCGCCCGATTCAATAGACCAAATGAGCTAAACTTTTTTAATTCTAAAGTGTTATGACATTCTTGACTTATAACTTAACAGTTGAGAAATTTAAACCAACTGAAATATAGAAAAATAATGGATTTAATTTTAAAACGAACGAGTTTTGTTACGAACTTTCGAAAGAAACGAGTTTTGCTTCAATCCGTATGGGATCATTGAACTTTAATATATTTTAAAGGTTATATTAATTTATTAAAATTATGCAAACAGTGCTAAAAAATGTAAAAATAGTTCTGTAGGGGAGAGATAAACTACACCAATTCACATTTTTTTCAAAAAACGTTTTTTATACTGTTGGAATTTATAGATGTGTGAATTTCCATAAGTCCTTTCTAATGTAGCTTTCGAAATAGAAAAGTTGAAAACAACACCAAGTCCAATTGGCTTGGACGTTAAAGGCATCAAGAACTCGCCATTGCCCTTTTCCGTTCCTAATTCAATATTATTATTGTCCAAGACCGAAATTTGAAATTGCAAGTCTTTATTATCTCTCCAATTTTCCCTAAAGTGAGTAGATAAAAGTATTCTCAAATCATTTTTCGGGTTAACCCTCACATTGATGGGAATTATATCTGGAACAATGTCATGTATTTTTCCGAGTTCCTTTTCCTTTTATTCTATTATAATTCACCTTGAAGGTTGGAACTTAAAATGTAGTTCACTTAATGATTTCACCACAGGAGCTACAGCTGGTTTCAAGTCATATTCATGAACATGGCTACAAAAATATTTGTTAATATACGATAAATAAAAAACAACATCTTTACAAATTTAATTTTTAAATCCCTTAATTCGGCTCTATTTCATTAGCGATATCTTGGCGAAATTCAAATAGTGAACCCGCTGGTTTTTGTTACAGAAATTTAAGGTCACCATAAAACATAGAAAAGGACATGCTTCGATACAATCTATATAATTATTCTTATAAATTGTCAAAATAAGATGTTATCTCAATTTTTTAATTTTTGATATGAAGAGTATACTGGTCCTTATTTTCTGACTTCACAATTTCAAAAAGCAGACCCTCTTATGGCCAATTCCACTAATTTATTTAAATATCAATTTATGTTTAAAATTTGTTTTTTTATGTCAAATTAAAATAAAATTATAAGAAAAATTATATTTAAATATGAATTGATATTTAAAAAGAATTAGAGAAATTGGTGATTAAAATTTTTTATTTTGAAAAATATTGGAAAAATTTTAATGCAAAAAGTCGGAGTCGGAGTCGCTAGTTTTTGTGGGTACTTCGACTCCGACTCCGGTACAAAAACCTCAACTCCGACCCCACAGCCCTGAAATAAACCCCATTTGTGTTTTGCTGTTTTAGCTACTGTTCGGTTTTTATGACTTCATGTATATTTTGGCTAAAACTTGAGTAGTCGAATTTAAGTTTTGGATTTGAGGTCTATAGACCTATCAGGAGAAGCGACATGGGTTCCCACAGTTGGACACCTCAAGTATTACAAAGAATAAAAAAGAATCTATGTTAAAAATAATTTTTTAGTGAAATACGCTTGTCGAGTTCTTCAAAATATACATATCTCTTTAAGTTTAAGGCGGCATGAAATAACCCCCCAAAAAAATAATGAAATAACCCCCCAAAGTGTGGGGCCTTATTTCATATGCAATAAGTCCCCAATTTTGAAAATGAAATAAACTCCCAACGAAATGAAATAACACCCCAAACGGAAATGAAATTATACCCTAATTTTTGGGGGCTTATTTCATATGAAATAAGACCCCAAATTCTGGAATGAAATAAGACCCCAATATGTATAATACATTAATTGTACAGTTTTTGTTTAAAGAATCATGCGATAGATAGCATGGTTGAAACTTCGGCCAAGCGCAAGGAGTTTCTACTCTATGACATGCCAATCATCGGCTTCGATAATTAAAGCTCTTCTGTATAGCCGGCCTTCGGCCGGTCGCAAGTATTTTCTCCTCTACGGTATAACAAACACTGGCTTCGCTAACTAAATCTTCTCTAACTCTTTATTGAAGGGATTCACAATGGACCGCATTGGTCTCCGAGTGGAAGTGTGCCCTTGGGCGCATAACCCTTCTTAACCTAACCTACTTGTTTTCGAAATATACCGTTATGTCAAAAATGGTTTGTTCTATTGAATATTACGCAATAAAATTACCTTTAAGTAAGGCTAAAACTTTTTTTCAATCTGCGCAGTCGTTTTAAAAATACGTATACATTTTTTTTGGCAAAAAAAAATTATTTTTAAGCAAAATTTCGAAATTTTTTTTTAAACTGCATAAAAAATTGGAAAATGCAGGGGCTAATTAATGGCATTGTGAAGCATTTATTTGGCTAAATACCAATATTTGAAACTTTTTTTGTTATGTTAATTTTTTAGAGTTGTAAAAGTGTTAAGTACTTGGGTACTTAAGTTATCAATAGCAAAAAATTATTCATGTTCTTTTGAATAAATTAACCCGCCACAAATTAGTAACATCAAATCAAATAAAAATTAAACAAATATGAAAGATTATACCATCATTCGTAATTCACAGCCTAATTATGATCCAAATTACATAATTCGTCATACAAAATTTTGAGAGCGGATTATCTCATTTGTACGTAATTCAATTTTTATTACCCTGTGGATTACTTTAAAATCAATGTGATCTCTAATTTTTATCGGTTTTTTTCCATCATCTGCTGTCAAAGCATTAAAAAAACAAACAAAATATTATATTTACTGGGAAAATAAATAAATGTATGTATTTCTTTGAAATAATATTTTTTACTTACTTTTTCTTTTCATTCCTTATACAAGTTACCGCAAAAAAACAATTAAATTTAGCAATAAACAAAATTAATAAAAAGAAGAAAAGAAAAACTGTCAAAACCGATTAGGAATATGCCATGCGAACATGGTAATTCAAATAAGTAATTAAAACGGAGAGCGAAGTAATCCAAAGCATCGTGCGAACAAGACATAACATAAAATAATTTTTTTGGATTTTCCAAAAATGTTTGTGTTATAAAAAGTATATAATCGAGTACCAATAAAAAAAACGAGTTAAGTAGTCAAAAGTGTAAACATTTTTCAACACTTCAAGTATTTGTCATCAGCTGTTGCCTTTATTTTACGAATTTTTACAAAATTTGCGTTCGCGTACTTTTTTGGACAACAGCTTTTTGTGAGAGAAAATTTTTCAATTTGCTCATTTACTGCATTTTACTTTAAAAGTACTCAAACCCACCTATTGTAAAAGTGTTTGTTTTGTTTAATTTTTTCAGACAATATACAATTTTTCAAAAGTGGCGCATACTTTAATTGTTTTGTAAATACTGTTAAAACACTGACTTTTTATTTTGTGCCTAAAATTGTGTTTCTTCTGTTCCCGTACTTTTGTGTAATTTCACGAACTTTACCCAAAAAGTAAAGAAACAGAGCTAATATTCAATTCGCCTACGTTTTTATAAAAAATATTAATGTGTGGTTTATAGAACACGTGCGCAAAACTCTTCCATTCAACTTAAATTAAAAAAAAAAAACAAAATTTCGAAATTTGTTTTGTTTTAAATGTAAGTTGAACGGACGATTTTTGCGCTCGTGTTCTATAAACCATACATAAATTGTCAAATTTTCTACTAAGAAAATGTAGATTGCTATGTATGTATATAGACATTCCAATTTTAAATTAAAAATAATAAAATTAAATAGAAGCTTCTTCTTAAAATTTACATTTTTTATTTATGACTTTTGATAGTCAAAATTTTACTTACGAGTCTAATGTTCTAAATTTAATTTATGAAATTAATAATAAACAATATTATGTATATAAATAATTAATTTTAAACAAAACTATTAAACATTTTCTTCATTGATTCAATCATGTTTACATTTGTTTTATAGCCGTTTTTTTATTAAATACTTACAATATGTAAAAAAGAAACATACAATAAATTATAAGGAAAAAATGTACAATAGTTTTCATTCTTAATACAAGAAGAAATAAAATAAAACACATCAAGTATGTATTAGAAATAGAAGAGAATTGTCAAATCTAACAGGAGTGGTAAACTATAATATGATAAGATAAATGGAAGATTTTCTGTTTTATTTGTATAAGAAATTTTAAAAAATCAAAAATGAAAACAATTAGAAAAAAGAACATAAAATATGGGGGAAAAAATTATCAATGCCCACAATTTTGGAAAGTAATAAAGAATATTAATTGAGTAAAAAATGTTTTTTTTTTCTCTGGCATACAAAAATTAATTAATACGTTTAATAAAAAAATATTTTTTGTTAATGTATGTAAGTAAGTGAAAATATGATAATGGTTTTGCATTTCTTTTTGTTTTTGTTGGTTGTTAGTTTTTCTTTTAAATAATTTGTTGTTTTTCAATGTCTTTACCATAATCTACATAGTACAAGTCAAGAGAGATAGATTATATGTGTGTATGTATTTTTTGTTTTTCTTTTCCTTTTTATAATATTTCTCATTTTTTTAAATTTTATGACCAAAAATTATAATTCATTTAATTAATTTTAGAATTTATGATTTTGATGTTTCATAATCCTTAGCATAAAAAAACATGTATGTATGTATATAAAATCAAATTAGTTTTTATGTAATGAAACAAACAAAAAATTCGTTTAAGTGTCACAGCACCAAATTATTAATTTGTTTATCTGAAATGAAAAAAAAAATAATTATAATTAGTAAGAACTATGGATGTACATACGTATGTATATATCGTTAGCTAAAATGCAAAAAGGCGTAACTAACAAAAAATTCGAAATCGTGTTTTTGATTGATTATTATGAATGCCATTGAACTACATGTCTTCACAAAATTTAACACTTCTGCGATCAAAAATTGCGCTTTTATTAACAAAAAACAAAAGGGCGTAACTACAAGAGTGTTTATTTTATAAATGAAAAATTACGTAATTACCCAATTTTTTTTTCAACAAAATATAATGAAATGGTTTGCTTTGAAAATTGTTTAAAGAATTCCATGTACGACCTATCAAAGCATGTTTTCTGACATGTTTATAGTTTTCATTAAATAAAGTTTTTTGCTTCTCCTGTAAAATTATATTTTTGTTACTTACGCCTTTTTGCATTTTAGCCAAAAATAAAATACAAAAGTGTAAAAAAATACATAAAATTAAACAAAAAAAAAATTTTAATAATTTTTATTTAAAAAAAAACCTTTGCCTTAACGCAAAATTTTAATCTTTTTTTTGCAAAGTAAAAAACAAACAAAATGTATTTAAAAACTAGCCTTATTGTTCTTATCATGTTATATTTATTTAAATCTAAGTAGAGCATTATTGAACTTCAAAAATAAAAGTTTTGAAACCTTTTCTCCTTCAAGCCTATTGCGATGCGGTGTGTAAATAAGTTCTGCACCACTAAACATTCGCCAGCTCAGAACAGTCATTGGTGGTGTCCCTAAATATAGCCTGGCTTTAAGTAAATTTATTGTTTTTGACGCAAACGGAAGACTTTTTTCAATTAAATTTGAAATATGGAGCGGCGCAAAATTTTAGATTGGGTATTTGCAGTCAGCAAATATTGGCGCAGATATTTGTTTTCGCGAGTATTGGCGCAAATATTCGTATTTGCGAATATTAAAAAATTATATTCGTAACTTCACTAGAGTTGTCAAATATTCGTATATTTTTAAAACCCAAAAATACTTCGAATACTTTGAAAACCCGACATCTGAAAAAATCGGATTTTCGGTTTTTTTTTTAAATTATTTTTTTAATAAAAAAGTAAAACAGAACAAGCAATCTGTAATGCTTGTTAGGTACATATATTACCACATAAAATGTAAGTGAGATGTAAATAGAGATCAGTTTAATAAAACAAAAAAATAGTTGTTTTTATACCCACACCATTATGCGCTTGTTCTGATGTGTGTAACACTAAAAAATATTGTTCCCCGACCCATCTCTTAGTATGCAGATCGACTGGTTGTCTGTCCATGTAAAGTACAGGTCGCAATTTTAATAAAATTTAAACATACATTTCAATTGTCACAAGGACGAATCCTATTAAAAATGGTCTTTCGTCTTTGTGCCCATAAACTATCTCTCTATATTGGTAATTAGATTAAAGTTGACTCAAAAATATTTTATTGCAACATTAATCATCTCAAATAATTTTTGGGCATTCGATTTCTCAACTAATTTTTTATAGAGGACAACACGTTCACTAATCGTTGAGATTGGGTTAATTGTCAGTAATGACATGTAACGCAAATCTAATTTGAAGATATTTTAGAAAATGTATCTCTGTAGTCAAAATCCTCTTTTAAGTCACTGTTATTTCTTTTACATTTTATCGCACAAACGTCACGTCACATCGCAATGGAAATGCCCGTATCACATTAGTTTGTAGATATATATATATATATATATATCAGTTGTAAGATCAAGGAGATTAGTTGCAGTAGAGCATCATTCTTGCAACCATTTTTATATTTAGTTTAACGTTTCTCCCTATCTCTCTGTGCGAGACGTGCACCATTTTATCGTACATTAGCCAGCACTCTTATGGGTATCCCGAAGGATACCATTAGAAAAAGCTAGGTAACACCCCATCTGCTTCCCTTAGGAGTCTCAGAAAGAAGACGGTAAACATGCCAACCAATCTTCTATGTGGGGGAAAGTTGGTCACAAACTATTCAGCTATTTAAAAGGCCCATAAAGCAGGTCATTAAAAGAGTCAACTAAGAGCAATTACCTATTCAATAGCAGAGCATAAAATCCACATTCCATGCTTCCGATACGTATAGGCATTCTATGCCTTTGCTGTGTAACTTGTCAATTCAATTTAACACTACTACCTTTTGGCAATATGCATACACGCATTAATCGCTTGCTTTGCACTATAGTAGTAAAATATTCTCTCATTGAAAAATCTTGTATGTTTTTGTACGTTTTAAGATTTTTCTGCTTATTTTTAATAATTTTATCAAAGCTTCTGCTACAATGTCTGACGCTATTCCGCTAGTTAACAGTCTTCGAACATATTATAAAATCTATTAAATGCATAAACTGATATAAACTGATACGCTGTGGTTCAGCATTAAAAGAAGTCTACAAATACCTCAGATTTTCTAATTTTTCTGGAGACGCATACCCGCTTGTTAACTGGCGCAGTGAAATGTTATACCCAAAATTAAAAAACATGGTGCAGAACGACATAAGTTTTTAAATTAAATTTAATTCGTCTACGCCTGCAAAACTTAAAAATACTGGGGGTATTCACGTCACAGGTTGCACCCATGCAAAAAAGCAAAAGTGCAAAACCATAACAACAACCACAAAGACAATTATTTACGCACTAATTGCCTGTGTGGTTGTTGTTATATTTTTACACTTTTGCTTTTTCACAAGGGTGCAACCTGTGACGTGAATACCCCCCACTTTGTTTTTTTAACAAAAAACTTATTAATATTAATTAATTTTAAATATTAATAATCTCTTGCACTTGTTTTGTTAAAAAAATAATTTAATTTTTTTTTAAGTTTACAATGAATTCAAATTAAATTCGTTGTTTTAAAAATCTTATTAATACCAGTTTTAAATATTAATACATAATCTCTTACACTGTAATTTTGTATAAAAAAAAAATACTTTACTCGAGTTTTATTAATATTAGCTTGAATTTAAATTTAATAAAGGCGTATAGTTACATCCCTCGTTAAAACAACGCATGTCATTCTACCAGCCGGCTCTTTAAAAGTGACCCACTAAGACGTTAGTAGTCCGTAATAACCCAGATTTTCCACTCTATACCCGGCCATGTTACAGAACATTGAACACTCTTTGAACTGGTATTACTGTTCGGAATTTGTCACAAAGATTATTACTTTCCTAGAGGTCGGAGAGTGGTCAGATTCATATTTATACCGAAGGCATCGAAGACCAATCACTCATAACCAAAAGATTTTAGACCACTAAGACACTAAAAATAGTGATTGATCTCCATCTAAGGATGAAGATTGACACTAGCGTCAAACGTAGTGCTTGATACGCTTACTTTCAGGGTAAATCTGTTTAGAGTGCGCTATTTAATGTAGTGAGTTATAAAAAAAAGACCTGCAATGAAAAGAGTATACTATGGCCGCGTTTCGTACCTTGCAAGGCGTTTGGTATAAGTCAAAAAAAATATACTAAATGTACTTCTGAGCTAAATAATAATTTCAGATGTCTTCAGTAGAATCGTATGGCGATTCTTTTCTTAGAATTTATTAACCCCCTAACTCTCATTTTAAGGGGTAATTTTTGTCCTTTCTCCCAACTCTTACACAAAGTATACTAAAGCGGTACTTTTAAGGGTTAAAATGTTCTACGAATTTTTTGTGCATCAAATTTCACTATGGGTCTTCAAAGACCAAAGGTTCGTGTGATGTACTAAAAATGGATTTTCGAAATTTCGGCCATTGAAATTTTTGAATTTCTTGAAAAGGCGTTTGGTGTTTGGTACAAGTCAAAAAAATCTACTAAATGTACTTCTGAGCTAAAAGAATATTTCAGATGTCTTCAGTTGAATTGTATTGCGATTCTTTTCTTAGAATATATTAACCCTCTAACACTCATTTTAAGGCGTAATTTTTTAACTTCTACACAAAAATATACTAAAACGGCACTTTAGAGGGTTAAAATGTTCTACGAATATTTTCTGCATCAAATTTCACTAGGGGTCTTCTAAGACCAAAAAATCGTGCAATGTATGTAAAAGGAGTTAACGAAAAATTCAAAAATTTCAAGTCCCGGAATTCCGAAAATACGTTTTACATACATTGCACGACAATTCTACTGAAGATATATTAAATAGTCTTTTAGCTCAGAAGTACATTTAGTATACTTTTTTGATTTATACCAAACGCCTTTTCAAAAAATTCAAAAACTTTAGAGTTAGCTCAAAACCCTTTGGCAGATTTGCTCTACTAGTAGTCTACTTTCATTTCGCGTTGCAAGTGTTGGGGCTGGCGATGCCCCGAATTTTGTTGCACTGTGGTATACAAATTACATTGATTGAGCTTTAAACAATATAAAAACGGTTTTCGCTTATCTTGATTAATTTTAATAATATTCCTTTAATGTAACTGATTGAATTGCACAAACGAAACCACAATGACCCATAACTTATTGCTAATTATGTTTTAGTTAAATTATTTTATTGCAATATTATATTTAAAAAACTGTTCTTTTCAACACAAAGTCATCAAAGTTTACATAAATGTAGGAAGTTCTTGAATTGAAAACGTTTCGATTTAAAAGTTTTTATTAAAAAAATCTTAAATTAACAACAGTTTTGCACTGAACACTTATAAACATTTTCAAATAACAAATTTTCTATTAAAGCCTAGTACTCTGTTCGAACTTGCGAAAAATGTTGAGCAAAATTGAGTATTTCACACAAAAATTTTGTCATGTATCAATATTGTCTATCTTGCGGTTTTTCAAAACTTGACGTTTTTATAAGTTACAAGTATACAACATTATTTTACGAAGGTAAACAAAAACCATAGTTGGGGGTAGTGCACTAAATATTGATTTAAATCAACATTGCACTCCCACTACATAAAACTGCAAAATATAAGTTTTTACTATTTTTTACCAGCTTTAGTGATGATTGGTATTTTTTCACTAGCACTAAAAAAATTAATTGGTATTGCAAATTTTTTTACTATTACTAACTGTGATTGAATGCATAAAATCTGCACTCAATTCAAATATGTAGTTCCAAATTTGAACTTGCAATCAAAAAGCTGTACAAAAACATAATAGCACTAAAATTGTAAAAACAAAATTAATTTTGTTTGTAATGATATGCAAAAGCAAAGGAAATTAAACTAAATGAAATTCTGTCAATAACGGAATAATTCTTGAATTTAATCATGAAACCCCAAGTTTTGTATTTTAAATTGTGTGCAAAATTTTTAGTCAAATAAGTGAAGAAAAAAATTGTAATATACTGATGATTGTTTTTTTAAAACACACTATTTATTTAGCGCAAAATGTTTTAACATTACAATCACTCATGTGTAGTGAGATTGCTAATATTCAATTCATCACTCAACATCAACCAAATTATTGCAATCATTTTGAACTAGTGCACTACCCCCATCTATGACAAAAACCATTTGTTTTGATAATTGTCATTAAAAAGGTAAAACAATTTTATTTAAATAATTTTCTAAATTTTTCTTTTTTAAACGCTTGTTATAACCCCCACCTCACATATGCAAAATAAAAAATTACAAAACATGATTAGCTGCTTAACATTTAAAAACTAAAATGAAACTAACCTGCTACCATAAACCGTGTAAATGTAAATTTCTCGACAATACCGAACGCACATCATTCGTAAATCTCAATGCATCCAACATAGGTAATAATGACAATAATGAAACATCCATGGGATCTGAAAACCAACTTTTTATTGGTATAGCATTGTTGGGAAAACAGCGATATGCAGCGGGTGAATTGTCAATTATGAAAATCTAAAATAGAAATATCAATAATAATAATTAAGCAATTAATATAAGAACTAGAGATAAAAAACCACAATACATACTCTATTTAAATCATTACAAATAGCTGATAAATCTTTGGTATATGAACCATAATCTGGCGTACAGTGTTGACGATAGTAGCGGCGTCGTAATATATTACGGCCATTGTCTAATTTGTCAGCGACCGCAGCGCCATAAATTTCCATACTGGCGGTAAAAACTACTAAGTCATACCATTGTGAAACCTATTTTTTTTAATGTTTTAAAAAGATAAGAATTTAATTAATTGCTTTTAAACTTTTTAAATAACTATAATTAAGTAATAATACCTACCACATCTAAAAAAAAATCAACATGTGGTCTTTTATGTACAAAAAACCGAACTGGATGCCGATCTATTGTCACTTTTACTGTAAAGTCATGAGGTGTTCCTGGCTTAACCGTATTCCTGGGCATGGCATTATGATGTGAATGTATCAGTGTCTCGTCCAAATCCAAAACTAATGTCTTACGTTGCACAATGCTTAGGCGATGCCGTGATACCGGTGACAATGGAAACAGTTCATATTTGACAGGTTGATACTGGACAAACTAAAGTGGTTCATATCAGTATTTCTTTTTTGTTAATATTATTTCTAAACTATACTTATGATTTATGTTTTATTTAGCATACAAATTTAAAAAAAGGGATTCAGAAAAATATTTAAACACATAAACAAAATTAGAAGTAATGAATTTGTAAGAAGGCATAAATTGGTAAATATATCACTTTTTGAATCGATCTTCTCCGTCTGTCCGGCTGGCAGTCTATGTAAACCTTGTAAGAAAAGTACAGGTCATTGCAAATGATGAGCACTTTAACATGAATCTTAACCTTAAATTATAATTTTGTGTTGCTGGGTCCGTGATTGCCTATGGGCCCCAAAAATATACATTCTTAAAAATGTGTCTCTAAATATTGTGGGGTGGGGGGGTATCATAAGATCTGGCTTGACCCACTACACTTTCTTATTTTTTTATAATGAATATTTGGTACCAGAAAAATCAATTATTTTTGTAATATAACATTTAAGTAATGGTTATTTATAACCAAAAAAATATTTTTTACTTTAATTGGTTACGATAATAAATATAAAATACCTATAACCAAAAAAAATTATTTTTAGTCCTTGGTTTATGTTTAAATTTCTTCCTGAATTTGTTTTAAAAAATAAAAATGTATTTTTAATATTAAATACTTACAGCTCTGACTTGTCGATTGAACATAAAACATATGCAGGTCCATACTTTTGATAAGAGTACCAATAATGCACGGAATTTCATTTGAACGAGGGAAAACATTGGTAAGCTTCGAACTTACCAATGTACAACATATAGTTAATTGGTAAATTTATAAAAAAAATTGCGTTATTTGCTCTTTCATCAAAGCACTAGTTGGTTGTTGTTTAATTGAAACCAAAATCACGTTATTTGATTAAAAAGGATAAGTTATCTTCCGTTTTATCTAAAATTAAATGAAGACAACTTTTATTGAACAAAAATGCTGGCTGTGTTAAAAGAGAAAAACAAAACAAGTGCAAAATAAAAAAAAAATTGCTCATTGTGGATTATTAATTTTATTTTAAGCTTACATAGTAGGGCGGGTCGATTTAAAAAAAAAAAAATCGTATAGCAAAAACGTAATCTACATAAAATTCTAAGAAAATTCTCCGAAGAAATCATGGGTCTAAAATAAAATCTTAATCCGCGCCTCTCGACTTGAAAATTTAAATTTTTTTTGAAAAAAAAAATAGCTTTTTTCAAAAAGAAATCGAATTTTCTGAATAAAATGGTTTAGTAAGGTAGTTCTTTTGCACTTTTTATTTTTCTACACCGAAAATTTTTTAATTTAAAAAAATATTCACGCAAGTAAAAAAGTTTGTTTTTAATTTAGTATTTAATAATTTTCTAAGGAACATAGATAAAAAATTTTCTTTCATAATTTAATAAAAATATTGAAAATGCAATAAAAAAATATTGCATTCAAAAAATTGTTTTCAGTATTTATAAAACAACGTTTTTTGTTAACTTATGTGTCCCGACGTGTCACAGAAAAGAATAGAGATGATGTTCTGGCAGTAACTATAAAAAGTCGTGCCAAAGTACCTAGAATGGAGAGTAAAAAAACTTATAAAAAATTAACATGTAAACAATAAGTGAAGTTTTCTTAGTTTTCTATAATTGCAAAAACATTACTGAACTATTGTTTAAGTGAGAACACTTTTTTTTTGTTTTTATTTGCATTATAAAATAAAAATTGTTTATCGAAACAAGAAAAAGTAATTTTATAAATACTGAAAACAATTTTTTGTGTGTAATATTTTTTTTTTTTTTGTATTTTCAATCTTTTTTTATTAAATTATGAAAGAAAATTTTATATCAAATACTAGAATTTAACCCGCTACTTCGTAAGCGTCTCCTTTTTCTTCGTGGACATATCTGTATGCTTTATGTTCTAGGTTTTAATTTGTTTAAATTCCGGAAATTCAAAAAGTACCAGTTAATAAACAAAAAAGTACCTAAAACTTTCTTCTTATAGATTCTTATTCACTCAGGACATTGCATCTTGCAATTTATGTTTCTAGGTCCAATACTTACGGAAATTCAAAAAGCACCAGTTAAAGAACAAAAAAGTACCAAAAAGTTCCCTCATAGATTCGTATCCACTCAGGACATTGCACTAACGATAATCAAAAAAATACCACTTGTAGAACCAAAAAGCTGAAGAAAGATATTATATATACAGTAGAATCCCGATAATTCGTAATCGCAAGGGACCGGCCATTTCTTACGAATTATAGGGGTTTTCGATTTAGCGGGATTTCGATTTAACGGGGTTAAAATAAACTAAATACGAATTAACGGGGTTTTTCAATTTCTTTACTAAAACAATAAAAAAAAACATAAAAGACAATTGTTAAAAATAAAATATATACAAATTATTCATGTAACAAACTGATCTTAAGAAAATAAACACACACACAAGCAAAAACCCACGCAAAAAAAAAATAGCGGTAAACAAAAAACATTCTTTCTTTGTTTCTGTTGTTTTACGAATTATAAGTGGTAGTTAGCAAACAATTACGATTTTTAAGAGGTAAAGAAGATTTTATTTGAAAAAAATTTACGAATTAGCGAGGGGACCAAAATGTATGGAAATTTTACGATTTAACGAGATTTTTTCAAGGGACCGACAGCTTATTACGAATTATCGGGAATTACGATTTATCGGGGTACGAATTATCGGGATTTGACTGTATATATATATGTTCCTTTTACTCCTCTGGGGAGCATAGGGCCGAAAGATATTAAGTTTCCCGTATTTCCCATTTTGGTTCTATTTATCCCCCATTAAAGTATCAAAAATTGCAGTATTGTAGTGGGGGCCTTTAATTTAGTACGAATATCGCAATGAATGGAGAAAAATGTTTTTAAAAAGAGTACCAAAAATAGTTACGATTTTAGCCCTTTCGTTCGAATTTCGAAAAAGTACCAAATTCATACTCGTAATTTTTTTAATAAGTTTCGAATGTGGTATAAACTTTACTTCTAAGTTTATTGGTTCAAAAGATAGATGGGGTGACAAAAAAGTACCAAAATTCAGGGTTTACCCTTTTTTCCCTAAAAGAGCCGAATTTCAAAAAAGTACCAGACACCTGTGCGCTTATTTTTCTAAAGAACAACGATAAGTATTACAGTTTTTTTTTTGTATCTCTTTTAGTTTTAGAGATATAAGGTTATCGAATTTACCTATTTTTACCACCTAAACATTGTAATTTCCAAAAATCCAGTCTTAGTGGACCGATTTGGGGAGAGACCTACCTCCGGTCCAAATTTCCAGCTTTTAGCCTCAGGCGTCAGTAATGTTACAATTTTATATATATAGATAAAATATACAAACTTTTGTACTTGGGTGAATATTTTTTTAATGTAAAAAATTTTTGAGTGTAGAAAAAATCTAAAGTGCAATTCGATTTCTTTTTTGGAAAAAGCTATTTTAATTTTTTTTTTTTGGCAAAGGCTGGCATATAGGATTTTATGGATTAGGATTTTATTTTAGACCCAGGGTTTCTTCGGAGAATTCTCTTAGAATTTTATGTAGATTACGTTTTTGCCATACGATTTTTAATTTTTTTTCATCCATACAAATCGTCCCGGCCTATTATATAGTCATTAGAAACTTTTTTCTCAATTTTAAAACCCCCATAGATTTTATTCATATGAATTGCTATTTCTTTTTTCTAATTCAAATAGATAGAATAGCACGATATTTTGACACCGGCTAGATATGAATATCACCTGTCGTTTTTATACCCTTTACCGAAGGTAAATGGGTCTATACAACTTTGTCATTCCGTTTGTAATTTCTACAATGATAGACCCTATTAAGTATATATATTCTGGGTCCTTATAAGTAGCGAAGTTGATTTAACGATGTCCGTTTAAATGGGTTTTCCGAAGGCCCCATATGTAATGGGGACTTTGTAGTTATACATTTATGTCACATATAGTCCGGAATTGTTTGCTATTGTTTGCTGAGATATGAGCAAAAAACCACGGCTGTCTCTCATTTTAGCCAAACATCACTTGTTGTGTTTTTTTTTTATTATATTTTTATGTATATCTACCATCTTTGTTATCAATACACAACACCCGAAAAAATGTGGGCGGGATTGGACAAGTGGGCGTGACGTTATATAATTTTCTGCTTGTTTCGCACCATGGTGAAGGGTATATAAGATTCGCCATAGCCGAATATAGCACTCTTACTTGTTTTTTTAAGTGTTATAATCAGGGCAAGTTTAAAATGGCATGAAAAAGTATAAAAAATGGCACAAAATGGCAGAAATAAACATGTTGTTATTTAAGAAACATAATCTCGTGTTTTCGCATAAAATAGTTCAATAAATGGAAAAAACTCTTTCAACATCGCAAGATGTAACTGGAGTTTTTGAAATTGAAATGCCAAGCCATATAGAGTTTTGCTGGAATATTGAATATTTAACTAGAAATTTAGCGTAACTTACGGAGTTTTGTACGAGATTGATAATGACTTAGGGAGGAATTTTAAAAAGCAAATAAAATGGCGGCTTTTACAGAATTTTTATTTTTGTAACTTAGCGGTATTTGCAAGTGGCCTAATCACATATACTATTTCTTATTTTAATTAAGAACAATTGTGATTTTTAGTTGAACTATTAATTTCTAGTTCAGATATTTTCAGTTAGGCTTGAGTTCATTAAATTTAATTTTCATTAAATTATTCTTACTGAAGGAAGGAATTTTGCAACATGAAATTTTTATGAAAATTTATTGATAATTTTCTTGGCTGAGCTGGGACTCGAACCTGGGTTGAATTTACATGTTTCAAGAATCACCACATTCCTTCATCTGAATTCTTTGAGTTCAAACCTCTGCACCACTGCGGTGCCTGCCAGCCAACAGTCAAACATCAATATTTAACCAGTGGTACTGGTGGTTCGAAATTTTCTGCAATTATCATTTTCAATTTTATTTTACATGTAGCTTCCTTTCTTCTGTTTTTTCGTTCTTTCCGTCAAGACTTTGTCTTGAAAACCTGAATACATTTGTTTATTATGTTTTTTTGTCGTCTTTCGTCGACATTTTATTTGTTCAACTTGAAGTACAAATGTAAACATTAGAGCTTGTGCCATAGCCATTTGAGGAACAATTGTGATTTTTAGTTGAACTATTAATTTCTAGATTTTTAGTTGAACTATTAATTTCTAGTTCAACTAAAAATCACAATTGTTCTTAAAATGGCTTTAGCACAAGCTCTAATGTTTACATTTTTACTTCAAGTTGTACAAATAAAATGTCGACGAAAGTCGACAAAAAAGATAATAAACAAATGTATTCAGGTTTTCAAGACAAAGTCTTGACGGAAAGAACGAAAAAACAGAAGAAAGGAAGCTACATGTAAAATAAAATTGAAAATGATAATTGCAGAAAATTTCGAACCACCAGTACCACTGGTTAAATATTGATGTTTGACTGTTGGCTGGCAGGCACCGCAGTGGTGCAGAGGTTTGAACTCAAAGAATTCTGATGAAGGAATGTGGTGATTCTTGAAACATGTAAATTCAACCCAGGTTCGAGTCCCAGCTCAGCCAAGAAAATTATCAATAAATTTTCATAAAAATTTCATGTTGTAAAATTCCTTCCTTCAGTAAGAATAATTTAATGAAAATTAAATTTAATGAACTCAAGCCTTATTTTAATTAATCTTGTAATACGATATTACGACCTAAAACTATTTTTTAACTTTTCAACAAAATATGTTTTACTGACATCTTGTAATATTTTCCTTAGCAATGGGTTAAGTCCTAAGTGTTGAAAGTGTTTTTTTTATGTATGTACACTTAGTCACTTTTAAAGACAGATTTTTGCAACATTTATTTGGAATTTCGAATAGATTATGCCTTTTATTCGCAAAGCTTAATTAAAAATTTCTTTTAGGTTGCAAAAATAGGTATTTTTTGGCAAGCTTGACCAAAAATGGCTTTTTAACGAAATAATTGAGGAAATGGCAAAAATGGCATATGCCATAAAAAAAACTTTCCGTGGTGATAATATAAAAGCTTTGGGTTAATACCCTCTTTATGATCAAGTGTGATACTCGAATTTTTTTAAAATTCCCGCCTTAGTAAATCGATATGGCGAGAGACCAGCTTCCGATCTAAATTTCAACTTTTTAGCTTCAGTCGTTTAATCACTAATGAATACTTCTGTTAATGTTGTAATCATGGTCCAACTAGAAGGTCTGCAAAAAACTACAACAATGCAACAATAGAAAAAACAATACGCATTTGGTTTGTGTAAAAAAACATGTTATAGATGTCAAAAACAAACGCATTTGCAAGATATGGAGCTTCCAAGTTTGAAAATTATTAAAATATGTATGTAACATCTACGTTTATCATCTTATTTAAAGAAAGTATATATGTACATTAGACCGACTCGAAAAAAAAAAAAATTGATGTACCCCCCTCAAAACTAACTTTGACATGTTTTATGAAGATTCCCAAAATATTTTGGCTTTAGCGATAATCTCCCGTGAGCTAAACCGCGTCAAAAAAAGGGTACAAAAATGGAATTTTTCATGAATAAAAAGTTCGGTAAAATTTTTTTTGTCCAATGAGTGACCAAACATAGTCGATATTTAGAAATTCTTTGATTCTGCATGAAAACATTTTAAAAATCTCACCGCAGACTCGAGATAGCGAGATGTTTATGTCAGTTTTTTGATGCTTTTCAATTCGATTTTAAAAAAAATTTAAATAACTTAACCTTACCCACGATAACAAAAGCTTCTCTGCATACAAAAACAAAACACATATTTGCAATTGTAGGCAAATTGCCTTTAATTTGAGTACCCACACATACCATTAAGTATGCAGGGAGATTTTTTGATCCAGGGCAGCCATGGCTCTCAGCCCCCTTAGCTTTTAACTTCGTTTTTTTTTTCTTTAATTTTTTCTAAACTTTGTATGCTCCGTAACTGCAGTTTAGCCGAAATCAGTTTTTATATAAAACTAGCTGTTTGGTCCCGGCGCTGCTCGGGATTTTCTAAATAAAAATAAAAAATGAAATACGGCAGAATTTTTTTTAAATATCACGACAACAGCGCCACCTATCGGGAGTTTTTTTTTAAATCATTAGTGAAATTAGTCCTTTCCAACGCATGTACTCGTTTGAAAATCGGTTGAGTGGTTCTCGAGTTATAAAATCACGAACATAGGACAACTTATTATTTATTTATTATTAATTCAATAATAAATTCATACATACATATATAGATTAATTGAAATTATTTTTTTGCCTTGTTTTAAAAATTTTTGAAATAAAAGAAATATTTGATTATTTTTTTCTTCAAAATAAGTTTTTTTCCTCCAAACGATGAATTTCTTCCCAAAGCTTCTGGCAACAGGGCCAAACGTGGAGGTGGGATTTTCCATTTGGCGACTGGCGACTTTTTTTCGGCGATTTTTGATATAACTGGCGATTTACTTGGCTAATTTTACCATTTATATTATTTCATCGATTTTTTTTAAGTTTGTCATTTTTTGTTATCATTACTAATTTAAAAAAAATCTGAGAACTTTTTTCACATGATTTTTGTTTTGTTATTATTGTGAGTAAATTTTATTTTCAGACATAATTTCATTTTAAAAGTATGCAGGTCAAAACTTATAGACTTGTGTACTTCATTTTAGTTTTTTTAACTGAATATACATAAGTATGTATAATTTCCATTTTATGTTATTTAAAAAAAAAAAAAATAACAGACACTAAACAAAATTTACTTTCGGCGTCTTTTTTGTATTTTTTCTCAGTTTTTGGCGATTTGGACAGAAATATTATACTTGCTTTTTTTGTATGTCCGAGTTTAGACGAGCGAACATTTGGAAGGAAAACATCTGGAATTCTCTTTTGTTTTTTCATTCGCGGTCACACAGACGAACATGTTGCCGGAAACATTATGTTACTATTGTTGTTGTTTTCTCAAAAAGCAAAGTAAATGCCAACAAAGAAAATGAGAGCAACGCGTGTCGCCGAGTACCGAACACAAAAACCATTCTCTCTTCCCCACCCGTAATTTGCTATCAAACAAAATGTTCCCCTTTCTAAATGGGCACTATGAAAAATTTTATTAAGAAAAAAAAAATATTTTACGAAAACTGATCAATATTGGCGTTTGGCGATTTTTGGCGATTTCTGACATACGGTTTGGCGATTGAGCTCAAAAAAAATCTAACAGCCCTGTCTGGCAACGCTGTTAACAATAATAGAGAACAAATTGTTTGAAGAGAATAAGAGAAGCGCGCGCTTAAAATATTAAATAAAAGTGTTTATTTAATAATTTTTCCCAAGTATGTATGAAAGACAAAAAAAACTACCAACACACAACAAAAATAATTTGCACAATGTGTACGGTATTGCAGCAATTAATAATAAAATCAATAAAGAAATGGTTTTAGCTTCAAACTTTTTTGCTTACTAAATTGTTTTTATTATTTAGATTATTTTATCGCGTTCAATAAAATCTTTAATTTTGTTTACTTTTCGTTGTACGTACTTTAGTTTTTCATTTATGTTTACTTAATTATTTTTGCAAAGCAATTTTGTTAAATAAACCAAAAGACCGAATAAATTTTTAGTCTGCAAATTGAATACGATTACATACGAATTTTGCAGTGTTACCAGAAGCAAAATTCAAAATTAACACTTGAGATAAAGTAAAATTACCCGTTTTAAATAAAATAACACCAGGGTCTTGTTTCTCAAAACTACAAGTTACAAATCTACAAGAAAAAAACTTTAAAAAAAGCAACAATTTTAAAATTTTTGTTTTTGCTCAAATATATTTTACTTGTAGATTTTTTAACTTGTATTTTTGAGAAACAGGGCCCGGATATCAAATTAATTCATTATTTTATATAAAAAAACATATGTATTTACAAATAAGAAAATCACAAAAAATGTATTTAAAGAAGATCAATATTAGGTGCACTACTTAGTTTCATATAGAAACATTTACTAAATTAGCAAAAATAACATTAACAACTTAAAAAAATGTAGTAAAAATCTTAAAATTATGTGTTCCAATTTTGCAATTGGTTCTTTTTTAGTAATTAGACTTCCTGTAGTAGTTTCAGACGACAGTATGTCCCTGTAATCAGTCATACAAAGATTAAGGATGCTAAATATTCTCTCAACTAAAGCATTTAAAAAAAAAAAAAATATTACTTTTTTGGAAACATATATTCCCCGAGGTTCCTTTTTTTAGTTTGAACACCTTTTCCCATAATCTTCCCATTAATCGAAATATAAGAGTCCATGCTACCCCATTAATTGTGTAGTGTTTAGATTTAGGTAACACAACCTGTAAGCTGAACCAGTTATCCCCTAAGATTAAAGATTAATATTTTGCCACGCAAATGCATACTGCTCTTTTAGTTTTTTTGCACACTGCGTTGGCATTTGTAGTCCGATCTTAACATATTTCATATTGTTATTCATGGCTACATTTTTTTCTTCGGTGACTTTTTAATCTGACAACAAATTTTGGACGCCACTTATGCTATCTCGGATCATTTCCCCCTAATGTCCAATTTTATAAGTCCAGCTTCAAATATACTCACTTTTATGAATACCCTCGAATTGGGACCATTTTGTTCTTTTTATAACATTAAACCAAATCGAAACCAATACAAAACAAAACAAGTAAGAAAGTATAGTCGGTCCGTACAAATATGGGTCTATCTATGTTTTAAATTTCATTAAAATCGGTTTGATAGTTTCTGAGAGGCAGAAATTGCCCCCTATCTTCCCTCGTGGTCCTTCGATTCGGCCAAATTTTTTTAAATTATCTCGAAAATTGCGACCTGTACTTTGCGCACAAGGTTACAGTCGGACGGACATCGTTAGATCAACACAGAAAGTGATTCTGAGTCGATCGGTATACTTTAAGGTGGGTCTAGGACCAATACTTTAAGGTGTTACACACATCAGCACAAATGCATAATACCCTCTCCACTATTGTGGTGTGGGTATAAAAATTTGCACCAGTCAAGTCCTATAATAAAAGGTATATCAATGAAGTTCCTACAAAGCCTTTTTTGCTTTTAATAAATACCGCCGTTTTCGGCATATTGTCAGCTCATTATTGGTTGGAAGCATAAGCCAAAAAGTTGTAGTGGAGTAAAAAGACAATGAAGGATTACATGACTTTTTATGAAAATATACCCTATAGAATTTTTTTGTACTTTCACCACTCCTTTTGGCATATCTTTTAAAGAAAAATGTAAATTGTCGTGAACGTTCGTGAACGAACTTACAAGTTATTAAAAGTGAAAATTATTGTTTTGTGCCGCATGCGCCACTTTTCTCAATTTCTTTCCAAAAAGTAGCTTTTTCTGCTGCATGTGTTGTTTTGTAGCAACTTGTTTTTCTTACGTCAATGAAGCAAAGCAAGTGTGAAATTTATTTTGTTCGTTTTTGTATGAGGATTTTGCAGAATTCGCCAAACTTTGGCATGCAGAGCCAAATACTTAATAAACTATAAAATAGTTGATATGGAGCAAAACTAATGCTTAATATCGCAGAAACCATAAAAAATTTCGTGAAACAGGTTTTGGATTCAGAAGAATTTTTTAAATGTTCGGTAGATCAAACTAATAATGAGTTGACGATATGTTTTCAGCAACTAAAGTCCTTTCACAATAATTAAAATTTGTATATCCCAAAACAACAAAAATAATTTTGTTATGTAGGTACCAATTATTTAATAGTTGGTTCCATTATATTTTTACTTTTAGAAGACCAATGGCCAATTTCACCAAGTTCAGTTATAATAAACTATTACTATAACTACTAGTTAACAATTTTTTAACAGTTAAAGTGATAGTTTACTTTTTTTAATTTAAACTACGGCACGCAAAATTTGTCAAACTTATTTAACTTTAATAGCTCACTGCCAATCAAGAAAGTCACTCTAAGCAGTAATTTTAGCTGTTAGTCATGTAGAATTTTGTATATTTTTTTGTAATTTTTTTCATTATAACATGGGATTTTTTTTTTTTTGCAAATAAAGCTACTGAAATAATCTTGCTTTCAAAAACCTTTTTACATTACATATTTTTTCGTAAAAAATTATCACACTTTTAATACCAGAGATGTAAATGAATAATTTTTTTTATTTTTATTTTAATTCGTTACATTAGCTAAATTTTTAATTAATTCTTTTCACAACAAAAAAGAATTGAATGAAATTTGAATCAATTCAAACGAATTAGTCAGAAATAAATTTCAATTCGTTTCCAACTCAAATGAATTTGTAGAATGAGTTGCATGCAATTCGTTTTCAATTCAAATAAATTGCAATTCGTTTCCAATTTAAATGAATTTGTTAAAGTGAATTGCAATTCATTTCCAACTCGTTTGAATTGAATTCATTCGAACGAATTAGAAAAATTAATTGCAATTCAGATGAATGAAATTAAAAATGAGTTGTAATCAATCAAATTTAAAAGCAGACATTATACCTATGCCTGTACGTTTACTTTCTACAATTTACTATTTTTACTACAGCTGGAAGTTTTCAATACAAAATGTTAACAAATTTTCCAATTGTAGTAAAAGTAGTAAGAACTTCGGGTAAACGAAACAGCTTTGACAACAAAAAATGTTATGTTAAGATTCAAAGTTGCTAGAACCTTAAAAATTCATTTGAAAATTTAAAAAAAAGAAATTTTCCACAAATATGGGATTATTTAAACAAAAAATTATTGTTAAACACACCTTTAATAATATTTTCACAATATTTGTTAAAAATAAAAATTTAATTTTCTTTTGCAAACAAACAAAATTTTCCTATTTTTGCCGATACCTAATAATTTAATTCGTATTCTGCCGCTACCTGACAATTCCAGTATATCATGGGAATTTCAAATCTAAGAATTTTTTTTTGGACTATATTGGTGATATACAAAACGAGAGTAAAGCTTCGTACAGACGATGGTCAGATCTTACAATGTTGCCATTTTTTGACAACGGTGCCATTGTCAGATGCATTAATTTAACACGTCTGCCAAATGAAAATAGTGTACAATATTCACACAGTTGCAAGACATTTTTGGTAAATTTTAATGACAACATTGTAAGATCTGACCACCGTGTCTGTATGAAGCTTAATGCTTGCTGTCTTTTACATAATAAAATAGTTGAATAACAAAACGATAGAGATGCTTACTGTAGATTTACTTACAAAATCAATTCAAACTTCAATCAATTCAATTCGAATGAGTAAGAAATGAATTGCTAATTCATTTGAATGAATTCAAAATCCATTCAATTCAAATGAATTGGAAATAAATTTCAATTCATGTTTACCAAATTTATTTGAATTGACTCAAATTTCATTCAACTAATTTTGTTGTGTAAAAGAATAAATTAAAAGTTTGCTAATTCAGTGCATAAATGATTCGCGAACTAATTCAAAAATTAATTATTCATTTACAGCTGTTGAATGCTAGCAAAAATCAGGAACAAAAACCAAATTTATTACAAGTATTTTTCGGTCACAGAAAAATACCTCGAGATTTTTTGCGGAAAAATAAATATTTGTTGAATCTAATTGTTTTTATCTCATTCAAATAGTATTATATATTTGCAATTAAATCCACATCTTCGGTCATTAACTTGTCAATTTAACAAATTGTAAGTTTATTTGGCAAAAGTGCACTTTACGGGGCGTACGAAAAAAAAAAAAAAAAAAAATTGGACCACCTCTGGAATAAAAAAAGAAAAAAACCAAAATTAAAATTTAAGGGGGCTGAGGCCCCTGGGACCCCATGGATCAAAAAAAGCGGCCCGCCCACTTAGTGGTATGTGTGGGTACTCAAATTAAAGGTAATTGTGTAAAAAATACGAAATTAATAAAATTTAGGTCGAGCGGGACTTCTGGGTTCCTCTGGGGGGTAAAAAAATTGCCCCTTATAACTATGTGTGGGTACTCGAATGAAAGGTATTTTGCTTACGATTGTAAATATTTTGTTTTTATTTGGCTTTTTTAATGTTGTATAAAAATCGCGAGAATTTTTTATTTTTTTGTAACTAAAGCTTTTCTGTATAGACGGCCTTCGGCCGGGCGCAAGAATTTTCTCCTCTATGGTATAACAAAGACCGGCTTCGCTAACTAAAGCTTTTCTGTATAGCCGGCCTTCGGCCGGGCGCAAGGATTTTCTCCTCTATGGTATAACAAAGACCGGCTTCGCTTACTAAAGCTTCTCTGCATAGCCGGCCTTCGGCCGGGCAAAAGGATTTTCTCCTCTATGGTATAACAAAGACCGGCTTCGCTAACTAAAACTTCTCTGCATACCTATAAAAGATACATAAATTAACCTAGAGAGGAAAATATTAAACGAATACAAAAACAAAATACATATTGGCAATCGTGAGCAAATTACCTTTAATTTGAGTACCCACACAGATATACAAAGTGTTATGGGGGGACAACTTTTTTTGGCCCAGAGGGCCCTTGAAGTGCCGCCCTCCCAAAATTTTATTATTTTCGTTTTTGTTGCACAATTACCTTTAATTTGAGTACCCACACATACCATTCAGTGGGCGGGGCGGTTTTTTGGACCCAGGGGTCCCCACGGGCCTCAGCCCCCTTAAATATTAATTTTGGTATTTTTTTTTTTTAATTCTGGATCGGGTGGCATATTTTTTATATTTTTTTTTCGTACGCCCCGTAAAGTGCACTTCAGCCATTTTTTTTTTTAATTCTGGATCGGGTGGCATATTTTTTATATTTTTTTTTCGTACGCCCCGTAAAGTGCACTTCAACCGTTTATTTTAATAAATGTTTACGAAATTTTAATAAATGTTTACGAAATATTTGGAAAATTCTTAGATTTTCTGTAAAAATAAATAAATTTTTTGGCAACCCTTTTGGAGCAAAAATAACATTTGCAAAACCTAGAGATATTTTAATCTCTTTATTATCTATCACTACTCTTTCAAAATAACACACAGAAACACTAAAAGAAAAGGCAAAAAAGCGGCTAAACAAAATTATGATAGCAATTTTAAATTATCAATTACATAAATTTGTAGAAAAACAAAAAAAAATTAAGAAACTTAATTTTTTGTTTTTAAAAATATTGGCTTAAATCCAAAAAAAAGTCTGCAACCCGTGAATTATGAAATTTCTAAATATTGATACTCTTCGCCAATAGTTTTGTTATTTTTTAGCACTTTTTTTTGAGGTTTTGCTTTAACGTCGACATTCGCTTTTGAGAATTTATTATATACCTTTGCAAAAAAAAATTGTTTGATTTCTTCACAAAATTTTTTCTTTTACCACATGAACTATAATTGCAAGAGGATTTTGTGCATTTAGTTTATATTTTTAGATTAGTTTTTAGTATATTTTTTTAGAAAATTTTCACTACCCGCTTGAACTTTGCTTTTTTCTGCCGTGTTGCATGCTATTTACTATAATGTTGTAAATTTATTGAATACCTGAGTACTTAGTACTTAAACAGAAACTACCTACTAAACAGAGCTGCCACTCAAAAAATTATTACAACCAAAATGTTTGAAAAAGTTACAACTTGCACACATCTCATATTCGGAAATATGTTTAAACATATTTAAAATGCCTTTTGTTTTTGAAAAAATTTTTTCATTTTAGCATTCGGAGAGAAGAAGAGTCGCGTGTAGGGTACCATTTTCTCCCGACAAAAGTATCATGATCAGAAAATAAACGCATATTCTGTATTTTAATCGTGCTGAAGAGTGAAAATAAACTCTATTGTGATTAAAAATTTAAAAAAATGCTAGCTGGGAAAAGACAAGTAAGGCTAAGCCGAATCTTTATACCCTTCACCATTGTTGGAAAAGAACAGAGATTTAATTATATGTATACATGCATATTTATATATTATTTATCACTTAAATGCGTATAATTATTTGCAAATGTTTGCGTGCTATTAAATATATTATAAGACAAACTTAATTATTAACAAGAGTGCTATATTCGGCTATGCCGAATCTTATATACCCTTTACCATGGTTGGGAAAGAACAGAAGTTTATAAATATATATATACATATAATATTTATCGCTTAATTTTATTAATTATTTGCACATAATAAATCACATATTAAATCTATTAAAAGTTTAATATTATTATTATGTTTTGATCGAATTTCAGTATTTGTCATTACACAGCCATTTTGAAACCGGTTTGACAGATTTTTATACCGACATCTTTAAGAATAAATTTACGATTTGCTTTGGTAATAAACCTTGGAATCGGAAAGTTCTATGGTTCCCGAAAATAGGTATTTAAAAAAAATTATATTTTTGACATTACTTTTTTGTATCTGAATCGATTTCTCCGAGTTTTTTAGCAAATATGTTCTACTAAAGATTTTTAATATCTAAGACGTATAAAAAAGTCATATTACAGCTCTAAAATTGTAGTTTTTATAAAAATTTTAATGTTTTTTAGTCCATTTTTGGAGTATTTTGCTCATAACTTAACGATTTTTAACAGGTTTGGCAGATTTATACACCAACGTGCTTAATAAGAATTTTACCATTTACTTGGGCTATATATATACTTACATATACATATGTATATATATTTTAAATTAGAGTAATTTTTCGGATTTCAGTATTTTGCTTATAATTCTGCAATTTTTTAACCGATTTGACATATTTATATACCAACGTCTTTAAGAATAAATTTACCATTTATTTTGGTGATAAAACTTGGACTCGGGAAGATCTATGTTTCCCGAAAATGGGTATTTGTTCAAAAAAAATTAATATTTTGTATCTGAACCGATTTTTTCGAGTTTTTTGGAAGATATATTGTACTAAATATTTCCAATTTGTGATATATGTATAAGGCTTATCCATAGGTTGACAGCCCTAAAACTTAAGTTTTAAAATGTTTGATGTTTTCTGTTGGGGAGGTACCACGCCAAATTTTCCAATTCCGCCCATTTGTTTGAAAGGTTGTGTATTGATAACCAAGATGATTGGGTCTTATTTAGAAACTTTATACAGAAAACAAATAAAAACAACAACAAGGGATTTTAGGGTAAAATTAGAGGCAGTCGTGGTTTTTTGCTCATATGTTCGTCATTTTTGGACCGATCTGACTGAATTTCAATAGCAAACTTAAACGGAGTATATGTGACATAAAAATATGACAACCTAGTCCATATCATTTCTGGGGTCTTCGGAAAACCAATTTCAACATACACACGGACAGACGGACAACGTTTAATAAATAAAGAGGGACTTCACATCGTTAAATCAACTTATCTCCTCATAAGGACCCAAAATATATATACCTTATAGGGTCTAAGATCAATATTGTAGAAATTACTAACGGAATGACAAACTTATATACATATGCCCTTTTCCACCTGTGGTGAAGGGTATAAAAACTATGATTACGAAATATGCCAAGCAACACATCGTAAATGATTTGCTATCCTTTCAGGATAATAATTTTACGATCAGCATCAGCTAATACTGCAGATGTTGGACGTTTTCTAGAAAATGTTGGCTGTAAATAGGCCCTAGTAATATTTCTTTTAAACTACAATTGGTCCATAGAAGTTGTATTATTCTATTCTCTATTCAACAAAACAACAGCAAAACGTTACTTATTTCCAAATTTACAAGATACAAAACGCTTCATTCTTATAATGGAGTCCTCCCAATCTCTGGTTGTAATTTCCAAATAATCTTGGTATAGTAAAGCCAGAATTTTCTTTTCGAGTCTTTTTTCGTTTCCAAAGATATCGTGATATTTTCTATAGTGTAAATTTTCTTTAAAATCTAGAAAGTAACTCATGGTGACTGTCATTCAATCTTAACTAAAATTGTGATTTTCATGCTATCAAATTTTTAAGATACAAAAATACACCACCAACGCTTCATTCCTATAATGGAGTCCCTGTAAAGGCTTATAGATTGATCCATTTGTGCGAAACCTCCCAATCCCTGGTTGTAATTTCCAAATAATCTTGGTATAGTAAAGTCAGAATTATCTATTCGAGTCTTGTACCGTCTTTTTTCGTTTCCAAATTCAATCTTAACTGAAATTGTGATTTCCATTCTAGACACAAGCTTATTTTTTTCCCGCTACATCGTCGGCATAAAATTAATGGGAAAAAGCTAAATTTCCAGAGAAAAACTGTTCACAATTTATTCACGATAGGGGTGAATAAGAATATTCTTTATTTCCTTCGTCTTTATCACTTATGAAAGCGGCATCTGGTAGTACAACTTAAACATCATATTCAGCATCAACGTCTTCGTTTTCCTTTTTGTACTTAATAGCCTCCTGTAGTCGCAAAAAATCATTTCGGATTCTAAAAATGTTGCGATGGGTCATATTTTATTTATTTTATTTTCTTCAATCACATAACCGAGCCCTTAGGGCCTTTTATGGTTAATAAAAGCTACTAATTAAACACAAACTTCAGTTATTAACAAAAAAAAAAAATAAAATGAACAAGAAAAGAATGAAGATAAAGAAAACTTAAGTTCAAAAAAATTTATACATCAAATAACAAAGACATAAAGAATGCTCTATATTCTGTTTCCATATTACGCAGATAGAAAATTCCAACACATTGGCAATTAATCGTTTTAGTGAATTGATAAGTTATATATTTCTGCAAATTTCAACGACTTTTAAGCTTCGTACAGACGATGGTCAGATCTTACAATATTGGTAAGCAGCGTTGCTTAAATTGCATTTAAATTGGCTAAAATGTCTTACAACTGTGTGAACATTGTAAGCTCATTTGTATTTGCAGAAGTGAAAAATTAATGCATCTGACAATCGCACCATTGTCAGAAAAATATTGCTGTTGGCAACGCCTGCTTACAATCTCTGACTATCGTCTGTACGAAGCTTTAGATTTAAATTTAAATAATAATAAAATATTCTTAGATCTCTTGGCAAAGTATTCCAGATTTTTGAAACCCGAATTTGATATGATTGTCCAAAAGAGTTCAAACGTCTAATAGGAAAAATAATTTGAGGATTCCTTGTTGACCGAGAGAAATTAAAATTTTCAACAATATAATCAGGGTTACCATTAATAATGCATTTATAGAAAAATACTAAAATTCTAATGGCAATAAAATTTTCAAAAGATGTCCGTACAACTACAACAATCCAACAATAGAAAAAACAACACGCATTTTGTTTATGTAAAAAATGATAAAGATGTCAAGAACAAAAGCAATTGTTTGTGTAAAAAATGGTAGAAATGTCAAAAGCAATTACTACAAAAACAATTGCACGTAAAAAACAAAAGAATCAACAGGCGTTTCGAGCAGACCTACTATTTGGACCATGCGTAGAAAAGTAAGCGTATGCCGATTTACGTGATCCCGAAAAACAGAACGAATAATTCTTTTAAAAATAACCTTAAATTTCTCGCACGAAAAGCAAACAAACACGGCCTGTTTATCTTTAAAATAACCTTTTAATAAATTCACTTTGATTTGTTGTGTTATAACATGAGAAAACCTTTAAAATAATGAGTATATACTTAACACTAACATCATATTAGTTTTAATGTTAAGCATTTCATGTCAGTTGTAGACTGCATGTTAGGTCCTATAAATAAAACTGTATGAAAATACATTCGCTTATAACGGACAAAAAAAAGTCGAAACCAAACACAGTCCAATAAGTGTTTATATCTAAAAACTTTTTTTTATTAGAAAACTTTTTTGAAAGAAAAGTGAATAATTCCACTTCCCAAACGAATATAACAAATTTCTTTAAAGACTAATAATGGGTGATTTTTTAAAAATATAATAAAACACTTAAATTTTAATCATATATTCAAATTTTTTATTGGAATCGATAAATTATTCTTTGCCATTTACTTTTTAAAAATAACTTCATAGTATCTTATATTATATGAAGTTATGTTTAAAAAAAATCATACATATTTATACCCACACCACAATAGTGGAGAGGGTATTATGCATTTGTGCTGATGTGTGTAACGCCTTAAAATATTGGTCCTAGACCCACCTTAAAGTATACCGATCGACTCAGAATCACTTTCTGAGTCGAACTAACGATGTCCGTCCGGCTGGCTGGCTGGCTGTCCATGTAACCTTGTGCGCAAAAGTACAGGTCGCGATTTAAGAGATAATTTGATAAAATTTGGGACATAGGTTCTAATTGGCACAAGGACCAAGCCTATTGAAAATGGGCCGAATCGTAGGAAACGAGGGAAGATAGGGGGAAATTTCTTCCTCTCAGAAACTATCAAACCGATTTTAATGAAATTTAAAACATGGATAGATCCATATCTATATGGACACATAAGCTATACAGTTTTAAAAAAATAGGACCACAAGGGGTGATAACGGCAATTTTTGTCTCTCAAACTGATTTTAATGAAATTTAAAACATAGGTAGATCCATATCTATATGGAAACATAAGCTATACAGTTTTTCAAAAATAGGACCACAAGGGGATGTAGGGGGCAATTTCTGCCTCTCACAAACTTTCAAACCGATTTTTATAAAGTTTTTAAACATAGAGAAATGCATATTTATATGGACACATAAGCATGATGTGTTTTTAAGTACTGTGGTGCTGGGTATCATATGGTCTGGCTTGACCGACTATACTTTCTTACTTGTTTCTTTTGTTTTTTATAAAATGCAATATATATTTTATATGTGTTTTGAATTCTTTTTTTAATTTGTTTACTCTTATTTGTAGAAAGAAGAACTTTGACTATAGCGAACGGTACCGTGGATAATTAGTCGCGTGCAAGTTACATTAACATCAGCTAGACTCATTTGGGAGTGAAGACTGGCTGCTCTATAAAAATACCCGACTTGTAAAATTTGTCTTCATATAAAACAAAAACAATTTAAGGCACACATGTAAAAATGTTGGCTCATACACACGAATTTGACAATTGGGGCTTATGTTTGTCCGCGAACGAGTCTACCTTGTGTAAATATACCTTGGTTACGTGTGTACACGGCCATTGAAAATTGTAAGGAGAAAAGCAACCCTGTTAATTGTTCCCATCTGGCAGCATAATGTTTTACGGCGAGCATTGCACAAAAAACGAAGCGAGTTTTTATTTTGCAAACGAGTTATGTTAAACTCGTGTGTAAGAAGGCGTCATTTTTATTCGCAAAATTTTAACAATTTTTAATATAGACAAGCAAAACATTGTATAAAAACTGTTAAAATGTTATGAATAGTGAAATCAAAGAGTGGAAATTGTGGAATGCACGATAACTTAATTATTAAAAAAATATTGATACAGAAAAAACCGGACATAATACGAGTACATGCGAAAGCCGCAAAGGCGTTAAACTAATTAGAACTGTAGTAGAAAAACGTTTAATTGTGTAATTAGAAGTGTCGTTCAAAGTTAAAAAAAGTATAAAATTTATTAGCATACCTCGTACAACTTCCCAAACGCAACTTTTTTGGGTATACTTTTTCTACTAAAAGTGTATTGAAAACAGCCAAAATTGTGGAAAAACAGGAAAAAACACCCAAGCGGAAGAAGAAGGCTGCAGCCAGTAAAATGACTGCAGTCTTTTCGCCGCAACCACCGCCACAACAACAGGCGGCTGGTCAACCACCTCCGGGAGGTATGATGCAACCTCCGCAGTCTACTACTCCCAATTCAATGCAACCGCCTCAACAGCAATCTGTTGTGGGAGGTCCCGGTGTTCCTGGCGGCATGATGGGACCGGGCGGTGGTGGTCCTGGTATGCCACCTGTAATGGGAATGGGAGGTCCGGGAGGACCACCCATGCAAAGAGGCCCACCCATGGGCGTTATGGGTGGACCACCAGGTGGCCCTGAGGGTTTGATGGGAGGACCACCAGTGCAGCACGGTGGTGGTGCTCCCCCTCCGCCCAGTCCAGCACATATACAGAAAATTCTTGACGAGAATTGTAAAATAATACAAACCATACAAAGTTTCCAAAATATTGGTAAATCGTATGAGTGTACTTCGTATCATATTGCCTTGCATAGAAATCTTGTCTATTTGGCTCAATTGGCTGATCCAACTATGAACATCAATCAAATCTTGCCACCACCGCATATCCTACAAGCTCAAGCCAATCAACAAGGTCCTCATGGCATGATGGGTTCAGGTGGTCCACCACCGCAGCAACAATCACAAGGTGGACCACTTACAGGTGCTCAATCGCAAATGGGTGGTCCGCCAGGCCCTCCTGGTATGCCACCAATGCAACACGATGGTTCGGGTCAACCTCCATCTGGAAGTCAAATACCTCCGTATGGTCAGGGACCACCTCAACATCCTGGCATGCCCCCGAATGGTAATCAATCACAACAGGGCCCCCCTCCAACAGGCCCTCAACAACCAGGTGGTCCTCAGGGTGGTCCACCACCACAACAAGGACCCTATCGCAGTGGTCCCCAAGGACCGGGTCCTCAGCAACAAACACAATCAGTGGGTGGTCCTCAGCAGCCGCAACAACAGCAACCTAATAATAATACACCGGGAAGTAAGTCAATTTATGTGTTGCTAATTATAATTAATATTGATTTAAAAATGTAGACGCAGACAAAGCACGTTATGAATAGTAAAACCTATCGATTTAAACGGTTGCTCTAAAGCTTTGATACCCTCTATCAAGAGTTAGAGTGGTCTTTAAATGGTACCTTTGATGAATTATAAACCAATCTTTATAAAGCCTGGGAGCTAATTCTGGCAATTGTGTTCAAATACTTTTGCGATTCGAAATTAATTTTATTTCTAATTTCTTAAGTCGATATTGAACGTATCGAAATTATTTTTTCAGTTTTGTAAAGCATTTATTTTAATGGGTCGATTACGGATGGCAACTGAACTCAAGTTGAGTTTCCCGCAGCGAATGTTAAAATATAAAATAAAAAAAAAAAAATTTGTATAGGTATATTAACTTGAGCTTGTTTGTTGCGCAGTTAGATTACATTTTTGACACAATATGCCTCAGTCATTTTTGTGATGCGTGTTATAGATTTGTTTGCGCATCATCAGGTTTTGTTATGCATTTTCCAACAGTTGACATTTGCAGTAATGCCTTTAAGAACGCGCTGCGCATCAGGTGCAGCGCAGTGATGCATTCCCGAAAATGGGAACAAATTTTACTACAATAGCTTTATTTGTTAAATTTTAAGGCATATTAAATTGATTTCAAGAGTGGGCTTTATTTGAGGCCTATGACAAATCTAGAATCGATCTTCATGAAATTTGGTAGTGTGATTTTTATTCATTTAAAACGTAAAGATAATATTAACCCAAAATTTAAAAGTTTTCAAAACTATTTCTAATTTAATATTAAAGGCATATGCAACAGAATTTTTAACCAAAAAGTAGACAAAATCGGCCTTATTATGAGAGTCGTTGTCGTGGTCGAAATCGTAGTCGTTTAAAGTTTTTGTCCATATACATTTTAATTTACTTCAATGGCAATTAGTGTTCCCATTTTAGCATATTTTCTACAAGATTTAGCAGATTGAGTTGAAAAATTGCATATTTTTTTAAAAAAAATATGCTTACTGGTTTTTAGCATATTTCCTTGTCCAAAAGCAGATTTTTTTTTAGCTTATTTTTACTTAAAAAAAAAGCCGAATTTTTAAGCAATTTTTGTTTCAAACAGACGCACTTATGTACATATTTTCAAACAATTTCATATTTAAATTATAACTATTTCTTAATTTTTCGTATTATTCATATAGATTTTTTATTTTTTTTTTTTTTAAAATAAAATTTTTAATGAAATGTAAATTAAAATTCCTTTTTATTTAGCAGATTTTTAGCATAAAACTTTTTAGAAAAATTAACTGGCAAAATGCTTTTGCAATTTGTTTTTGTTTTTATTTTGTTTTTTCTTAACCTACTTACAACTACAATTAATGTTGGAAGAATTCCAATCAATTGTAGTGGGGAATGTAAGAAGAGATAAACTCACTGTTTATTGTTGATGTTTTTGTTGAAATTTTGATATTGTTACAAGAAGAACTGTTGCTTATGATTCTTATAAGCTTAACAGTTTTATTTGGTTTAATATCTTTAGTTTTTCTAAAATCTTTATGGATGAAGTTTCCTGATGATCTGGCCTAAGCAACCAGTGAAATGCGCATAGGAATAGCTTATCCCATCAACCATAAATTTCAAGTGTTTTTATCAAGAATAAAAACTGGGAATTAAGCACGAACAAAATCTTTTAAATTTAAAATTTAATGTTTTAATCTTAGCAGATTTTTAGCATATTTTCTTCATTTTGCAATTTAGCAGATTTTAGCATATTTTTTGAAAGTTTTTCATATTCTCATCAATCAGTTATGACAACACTGATGGCAATGTTAAAAACAAAGAATGTTTTTCGTTATATACAAATATATGGTAACGGTGGTTAAATTTTAAGGGCCGATGTTGATTTTGAATAAAACAAGTTTTTTTGGAAGATATTTTCATTTCTTTTTATTATGATAATATTGGTATGGTTCAATTATGTAGGGAACAAAAAATCGGCCAAATGGCCACCGCGACCTCGGCGGCACACCTCCATTTGATGGTCTTAATTTTCGATGACGCTGAGGCAGAATTGGATTCTATGCCGTTAATGTGCCGAAATAACCCCAAAGAAAGAAGTCCAACGGTGTCAAATCACATAATCTTGGTGGCCAATTGACATCGCCACGACGTGAGATCACACACAGCCCATAAACCTCACCAAATAGTCACTCTTTGTGGATGCATTGGTTTTTCGATAGTAATATATAATTATCATTCGCCCAAATGCGGCAATTCTGCTTATTGTCAAATTTACTGAGGTGAAAATGTGCCTCATCACTGAAAATGATTTTCTTCGAAAATTGATCTTCCACTGTTGCCATTTCTTACCACCACTCTGACCATTGACGAGGCCTTAGTTCTTGAGTCAATTGCACCTTGTAAGCGTGTAAATGCAAGTCTATGCATAATATTCATCAACAACGAGCGTGAGAGGTGCAATGGTCGGGCTCGACGACGAGTTGAGGTGGACGGCTCTTCAGCAGCACTATCGCGAACAGCAGCAATATTTTTTGCAGTAAGAGCTGTACGAGAATGCACTGGTGTTTTCACATCTACGGACCCGGTTTGCTCAAATTTTGAACGACCATTTTCATAAAAAGCCTGAATAACTTTAACGCGTTGCTTGAGTTAGTCTGAAATTGAGAAATGTCTAATGAAATGCAGAAAAAACTTGACGTTTGGGTGTGGTTCACATTCAATTTTATGGGGTCTTACATGAATATTTGAGAAGTTTCATACTGAAAGACAAAATTATATGCTGTGCATAATGCCACAAGTGGTGACGTGTATAACAAATATTTATAATCAAAAATATTGGACTTCCTTTAATATAAAAAAATTAGAACCTATGGATTTTTTTTAATATACGATTAGACACATAATAACAATGAAAAAATTGTAAAATATTTAATTCCAGATCAACAACGTCCCAATAGTGGCCCTTCAGGACCAGGTGCTCCTGCACAGGTACAAGGACCTCCACAACAACAGCAGCAGCAACAGGGTCCTAATCAACAGGGACCGCAACAACCGCAGCAGCAGCAAGGACCTCCACCACCGCAGCAAGGTCAATACCGAGGTGCATATCAACCACCACAACAACAGCATTCCCATTATCCAGGCTATCCGCCTCAACAACAACCACAATATCCACCACAAGGAGGTTATCCCTATGGACCACCAACACATAGCTATGGACCGCCACCACCTAACGCACAAACTGGCTATCAACCACATGGTGGTATGCCACCAACTTCTGCGGCCAGTGGACCACCTCAGCAGCATCCCTACGGTGGCAGCGGTCCAGGACAACAAGGTCCTCCTGGTTCATACGCTCCACCACCTAATCAGCAGTTGCCGCCTGGACAGCAACCACCACCAGGACAAATGTATGGTCCACCAACTGGAGGTCAGGGACCACCACCCCCTAATCAGTACGGTCCACCACAGAGTAGCAGTGGTGGTCCTCCACCACCTATGAGTTATGGTGGCTATGGGGCCCCACCACCGAATAATTATGGACAGGCAAGTAATACCCCACCCGGTAGTTATGGACCCCCGCCTACTAGCAGCGCTCAATCTCCATACCAACCCTATCAGCAGGCGGGACCGGGACCTCAAGGTTATCCAGTGCAGGGACCGCCACCACCACAAGGCGGCCAATCTACGCCACAACCACCACAAGCCGTCGGCCCAAATCCTCCCCCTGGCAGTGGATATAGTTCATCACCCAGTACTGGGCAAACACCACCACCCAACCAGCCAGCAGTTAGTGGTGCAAATGGTCCTCCATCGCAAGCAACCCCTACTAGTGTACAGTCAACACCACCACCTACACAACCGCCAACCAGTAGTGCTGGCAACGCCACAACCAGCGGATCAGCACAACCGCAGGCACAAGCCACCGGCCCTCAAGCTGCTCCAGGTCAAGGACCACCGCCACCATCAGCACAACAGCAACAGCAAACGCCACAAAATTATCCGCCAGCTTCGAATAATGGACCACCGCCATCAGGACCGCAGGCAACATACTCATCACCGCCAACCACTGGACCTAGTGGTGCCCCATCGCCGTATGGGCAACAGGGAGCACCGGGTTCAGGACCGCCAAACAGCACTGCTCCGCCCACATCTGCCAATGGTGGACCTGGACAGGGACCGCCACCACCTATGGCACCCAATCAATATCAACCTCCTCCAGGAGCACCTCAGCCACCCTATGGTGCGCCACCACCACAAGGATATGGTCCGCCGCCACCAGGTAGCGGTTATCCACAACATGGTTATCATCAGCCGCAGGGCGGCTATGGATCAATGCCTCCACAAGGTCAATATCCTCCACCTACACCTCAGGGCTATCAAGGATATCGCCCGGCAGGCGCTCAACAAATGCCACCACCAGGAGCGCCACCACAAGGTCCACCACCGGGTGCATATTCCTATTACGGTAATCAGCCACCACAGTGAATTTAAAAAAATAAGTTTACAATACAACTCAAGCATTGCCTTGCTAAAAATTATTGATAATTTAAGAATGTGTAAAATTGTGACAAAAAGTCTAAAACAAAATGGAGCAATAAGACGTGATCATAGAAAATACTGTTATAAATCGATTGTCTGCCATTTTAAACGCATCGTTTCTTTACTATTTTTTCCCAAATAAACAAATGCATGTAGGTACTAATGAACTGCACCTAAAACTATTAATATAGTTTTTGTCAACAATTGAAAGATATCTTTTATGCAAAAAGTTTGGCAATAATCGCATTTTTTATATATTCGTTTTGCTGAGTTTACTGGGTTAGGTAGAGAGTAAATGAAATTAACATTTTACTACTTTTCTCATTTCAGTTCCTCTTGCAGTCCAAAACTCTTAAAATCTCTAAACCTCTATTTTGTTTTACGACTTAAATCAGAATGTGTTAAATAATTCTCAACTCTATTTTAATTTATAAAAATGTAAGTTTTTCCTAATTTTGTCTATAACTATCTATTTCTATAAAAATTTTAGATCTAAATTCATTTGTTTTCCTTATTCTCCTACTTTATTTATTTGTGTTCTCTATCTTTTAACCTTTTACAGATTTATGTTTAAGTCTTAAAATATTAAAAAAAAAAATTTTTGTGTGTTTTTAATATAAGTTTTAATTTTACGAAAGAAAAAATCGAAAAGTTTTTCTAAAATTAACAAACTTAAATATATAGTTTTGAATAATTGTTTGATCTTGTATTTCATTTTATAGCACTTTTCCAAATTAAAAACATAAGTAGATAAAAACTATAACAATATTAAAAACAGCAAACTACAATATTATGTGTCAACTTTAATCAAATTTAAATAACCCATTGAATTACTGAAAACATTTTTTGATATGCTTACATACTAAAGGTCTGCACAAGACTATTAAATTCGCACCCAAAACATTTTACAAAAAAATGGTTACTTCAGGTCGCATATTTTTATTTTTCAAAATGTATGAGTTTATGCAAACGACACGACAACAGACTATGAAAAACAAATCGAACAGGTTATGAGTGAGAGTGAGTTTATGGCAATGACAAAAAATACAACGAAAGTTTGGGACATGAATTTTAGTGTAATCTTCTCAAGTTGCAACGATTTCAAAGACAACAAGAAAATACCAACAAAGCAAACGTTTGTTTTTTCAATAAGTTTTTGCAATGGCAAAAGAATACAAGCTATCTATACAAAGTTATAAGAGTAAAGCAAAACAAAAATGTTCATTGTTTTTGTATTATACTATTGTTTTTGTATTATTCTGTGGTTTTTATTGTCTACATAAAAACTTTTCTTTCTTCTTTATGCAGCATTAGCAGCAAAATAAATCTTTAAATTTACTTTTTATAACAATAAAATGTACGAATAACACGAGTTATCAGAGTAACTCATGCATTTAACAATACACTCGCAAAATGAACACTTTATAAGTATACACAGTATTCTATCATTATTGATGCCAACGAATGATCAAACACAGATCAAACTCACATTCGTTTTTTTTTTTTTTTGTTGGCGAATTAAAATCTTTCTCGCTTTTAAATTTGTATTTCTTATCGTTTACATTGAAATTTTTTTTACATCATTGCCATGTAAAATTTAGCAAGTGTTTAAGTGTGTGTTGCAAAATTAATATACTTGTGCAGCCCTTAAAACATACTAAAAACTATTTAAACGAAATATATTTAGCCATATAAATAATGATTTTTTGTGAACAAAAAAAAAAAAAAACAAGACAAAAATTTACTACTAATTTCACGATATCGCAATAATTTATTCTTTCGTACAACAAAATTTTTAACAAAATTTTAGCCTATTATTCTCTAACAATTCTTACCAATTTTTCACAATTTAAAAAAGTTATATGAAATAAAATTTGACGCAACGTGAAGGGATTTAGAACATAAGCCTGTTAGATTTTGTTTTTATTTCAAATGTAGTTGTACGAAAGAAAGAATTCTTTCGACGTCGTGAAATACGCAAATAGTCTAAATAAAAATTCAAAATATATAGTTTATGAAACAAATTGTGCTTTTTTTAAACAAGGTTCAGTAAACGTCCAATAGTACGTTCTTTCATTTTCACGATTATAAAATAGTACGAACGGCATGTTTTTTTTAATTTATTTTTTTCAGGGACATAACAGTTATAACCAATATTTGAAAAAATCCTGAAATAATAATTTATCACGAATTTTTAAAACCTGATCTCTGAATAATTGTTACAAATAACCAATATTTTTTTTAATCTTTGATAACCGTTATAGTTTGTTTTTGTTTTTTATGGGCTTCCATAACCATTACAAAAGATTTTAATTTTTTTGGTCTTCCGTAACCATTACAAAAGATTTTTATTTTTTTCGATCTTCAATAACCATTATAAAAGATTTTAATTTTTTTTGGTCTTCCGTACCCATTACAAAAGATTTTTATTTTTTTCGGTCTTCCATATCGAATTTCACACAAGTTTTATGAAAATATTCGTTGGAGTTCAGCCAATGACACTCCTAATAAAATCTATGAAACAGGTTTCGTTACAGTCAATGTTTATGAAAAGCTTCATAGAATTAATGAAACTCTTTACAGAAACAATAAATCGTCAGGTAATGAAGCATTTTATAGAATCTATGAAACAGTTTCATAAAAGTCATTCCTAAAAAGAGCTTCATTAAATTATCATTTTTATTAACATTTGTATTACTAGCAATATTTGCATTTGAAATTACTTTCATTAGTTCGCTCAAGCCAACCGATAGTTGAGGATGTTAAGAAATTATTATTTATTTTTGAAAAATGTTTTTTTTGGTTGCTCGAGCCAGGAATCGAATCCGGGTCCTATCGGTTTCAGAGTCCACATCTTAGTTACTACACCAGCAGCACTGACTACTCAATGGTATATAAATACAATTTTAGTGCGAAATTTCTTGTATTTAAAAAAAAATCGGGAAAATATGCCTAAAACTGGATCGATTTTATTTAAACTCCGCACCATGATTGTGTGGTATAGTTGGTTTCTATTTACAAATATGAGAAAGATATCAAAAAATTTGCGGATCCTTACCAAAATCATTAAAAAAAAGTTCGTCATTGTGGAAATATAAGTCAGTGTGCGAAATTTTATAAAAATATCTTAAGATTTGCGAACTGTAGCGTGGTTATAGAAGACAGAAAAAATAAAAATCTTTTATAATGGTTATAGAAGACCAATAAGAATAAAAATCTTTCATAATGGTTACCAAAGACCAAAAAAATTAATAATCTTTCATAACGGTTATCAAAGACCAAAAAAAAATAATAATCTTTCATAACGGTTATCAAAGACCAAAAAAAATAATAATCTTTCATAATGTTTATGGCAGAACTATAATTTTCTGGGTAATTTATAATTACACAGTACAACACATGATTTGCCAACTCAATTCTGTGAACTGTATGTGAAATTAGACCCAAAAAGAAGAATTTCTGCATCATTCGTTTTGTCTTCTTACCTGCGATTTGAAGTTAGTATCGATTTGAAGTTAGTACTATCGTATAGGGGAATTTATCACGTTTTAGGCCCTGTTGTTTGACATAGCTCGACAACCACTAGCCCAATTTAGTTGAAATAAATTTTAAAAAATTAAGAATTACAATTCCCTTAATCTGTTCATATATTGTTTTCCTATACAAGTAACACTTTCGAAGTTAAAAATGAATGTATGAAGGGAAAAAATTATTTTTTGCCTAAAAATTTAAATTTTTTTTTTTAAAAATACATAAAAAATCCAAAATGGAAAAAAGTGTCTAATCTTATAACTTTCGCGTAAAGTCACATGACCTATGAGCAAAATAAGGCATAGATCATGAAAATCGATGCACGCGTTTGTCATTTATTCACAATTAAGTAAATGTATGAATTTCAAAAATTTGCTCGAGATATGCACAACATTATTTGGAGAAAACATTGACACCTTTTTCATGATTCTGAGAATTAAAAAAAAAATGAATAAACAAAAGGTTATTTGATTTCACAGAATTGAGTTGGCAATCAATTAACTGAAAAATGTTGTACTGTGTTATTATTACAGGACCAATTTTTTTTTAGTTATTTTTTCCATAACCTATTGGATATTTAAAAAATAATAACAGTTATTTCGGGTCCCTGATTTTTTTCAATGTAACTTTGACATATAGCATCGTTAGTTTACAATATATGTAAATTGATTTATGTATACACTTACACAGTATCGGCCAAAACCTAAGCAGACCCTCAGTACATTTTTTTTTAAATGATAATTTTTTTAAGAAAAAGTTATTAAAATTTTTTTTCTTATTTTTTTTTTTTTTTTTGTTTATATCCAATCCTTTTAATTAAGGAGTCTTCATGTCGCGAAGTTTCACGTGACCTTCCTCCAGAATGAGTAGGAGATGTGCGACCAGTCTGCAAAAACTTTTTTATTGATGTCTTGATAAGCCAGCTCTCCGATCATCAAGAATTCTAATTTTGAATTCACTTGATCTTAATCAACCGAGGAAATTGCAAAACCAAAGAAAATTTATTTGAAGCCGCAAAAATAGCCTGGGAAGCAATATCACCTGATATAATTAATAATTTAATATCCTCTATGCCTAAAAGATGTGCGTGTGTCATCCAGAATAAAGGATTCTCAACGAAATATTGATTTCAATAGTTTTTTTTACCTTAAATTGGTGGTGCTTTAGTTTAGTCCGCTTATATTTGCGACTTGAAATATTTTTTGAATTTTTTGAACTTCTTTTTAATTAAATTCTGAATTCCTTAAGTTTGTGTTTGTCAATAATAAAGATATAAATAAATAAAAAAAAAGAAAAAATTGGAAGGAAAAAAAATTTTAATAACTTTCTTTTCTTAAAAAAAATGTACTGAGGGGGGGGGGGGGGGGGGAGCTTAGGTTTTGACCGATACTGTATGCAATGTACATATTAGTTAAACATTTTAAAAAAAGTTTAATAAAAAATATCGTGTGTTTACATCTTAAAGTAATATTATTTAAATTAGGCTTAATTGTGTGCGTTCACTTTTGGAATTGAACAAAAAAAAAAGAAAATTTATCAAAGTCTATATCAATGACTCGGAGTTGGTTTTTGCGGCCGTTATACAAAACATTAAAGTTAAAGTTTTTCCTAAAAGATTTACAAGTCATTTGAAACCTTTATACATACATACATACATACATAGGTTTCTAAAGTATAATGGTTAACATTTGATTTAATCATGAAGGTTTTTTTAGTCACAAAACTCTTGCGAAAATAAATGGAAAATATTTTAAAAAGAGCACGTATATGCGAAACATAAAATGGACACCATTTACAGTATATTTTTCAAAGCTAATTGCAAAAAAATTTCCCAATAATATACTGTATTAAAAAAAAAAAAAAATATAATAATCATATTAATAAAAATAGTTATAAACTCGATTTCGATTCCAATTGAAAATCGATTATGTGATAAAAAACAATCGATTTTTGGGCTTTAAAAATCGATTTTTTTATTTTCATCAAAATTTAATCTCTATTGTAGGTATATTTTTTGCCAAGTTTGAAGTAAAAAATATCCGTTGTAATTTTACGTATTTACCTATCAGTACCCTTGGTACACTTCGAACTTTAATATATGTAGGTCATCTTGTCCTCCTGTTGTCAGAAATCAAAGTCATCAATGGATAGTGAACAGAACAATCCCAAACGTATCGTACTGAGCCAAACACTGAAAGTGAGATTTGTGAAATTCAACATATTATAGAAACACAACAAGTGAATAAAGCCATGGCATTCTGTGGAATTACGTTAATATTTAAAAAGACCAGTGTATGAGCTTCATATATCTAAATCTAGTTATTAGCAGAGTGAAAAAACAGAAAGATTTTTATTCTCACAAATACGAAATTGGAAGGTAATATGTTTGTTTTTTAAAGCAAAATTAATAGTAAGTTAGCAAAGAAACAGTCGTCACCTAACAAGAATTATTGTAATAATTCTTTATAATCCTACCTATGCATTTTCATTTTTCATTTCATTTTTCATTTTATTTACTTAATCGAGCCCATAGGGCCATATATGATTAATAAAGTAATATATAATGATCACTTATTTTAATTAGTACAACAAATTCGTATTTTTAAGAATAAGAATGAAAAAAAAATTCAAATATTTTATATTTTTTTCTAATCTATGAATTATTTAAGTATTCTAAAAACTTAGGTCGTATGGTTGATATTGCATAACTAAAAGTTTTAAGTTGTCGCGGAAGTATATTCCATATTCTAGCTGACTTCACCAAGAAAGATTTTTCAAAAATACTATTATTTATTCTAGGTATGATAATTTAGGGTTACGAGTGGAGCTAGAGAAACGAAAATATCCTAACACAGATGTAAGTTTACGTGTTTTTACAATTCGATATAATGTTAGTAATAGCCTAAAATCAATGAACTGTGGAAATGAACAACCTATGAAGTTAAATGAATATGACGACACAGGATCAAAAATTTTAACATGATAAATATATCGTAATATACGATTATATATTACCCGCAAATGATTAATATTAGCTCTATTAGTGCTGCTATATACTTCAAAACAGTAAAGGATATGTGTCATAAGTAAAGCATGTGATAATTTGATCCTTATAGTAGTAGGTATGTAGCAGTCCAAATTATAAAGAATACGAAGAGAATAACCAACTTTAGCAGCAACTGCCGATATATGTTTCCTAAAATTTAGATCCCTATCTAGTATTACCCCCAAACAATTAACGGTTTCAACAAATTGCACACGAGTATTTTCAAAAACCACACTCATAGAGTCTTCCGGGTTTTCAATAGAGCCAAAGACTATGGCTTTTGTTTTATTTGGTTTAAATTTGAGTTTATTTAGTTCTGCCCACTCTCCAGCTCTTAAAAGAACATAATTTATGGTCTCAACATGACAATCTAGAAACTCCTTATTTCCTGTAAATAGCAAATTTATATCGTCAGCAAAGAGAAAAACTTGGCATTGTAGCAAACTAACATATTCAATGAAATCGTTCATATATATAAGGAAAAGTAACGGACCAAGTATAGAACCTTGAGGAATGCCACTTGAACATATCTTAAACGATGAGTTATTTCCATTTAAGCCAACAAACTGTAATCTATTAAATATAAGCGCGTATATAAGTTTGCAAGAAGTACATGAAAAACCGAATCCTAAATACAATCTGTTTATTAACACGGTGTAGTTAACCGTATCAAACGCTTTACTTAAATCAAGTGAAACGAGGGTGGATATACATTTTCTATTCATGTTGTCACGAATCTTTTCAGTCATACTAAGCAACAATGAAGATGTGCTAGAGCCAGCCCGAAACCCGAAATGTTGGTCACTTAACAAGTTTCTAGTATCTAAACTATATAAAATTTGTTCCTTTAATATAACTTCAAATACCTTCGACAAACAACAAATGACTAATTTTCAATATTTTGAAATCGGTTTAATTTCTTATTTATATAAAAATGGTGTAAAAAATGTATAGTAATTCATAAAATGAGAACGGCTGGAGCGATTTCTGTAAATTTTTTTTGTCAGTTGTTAGTATTTTCGAGGAGAAGAAATCCCTTCGGAAAAATCGAAAATCGAGTTTTTGTATGAAATTTTGTGTAAAGTTACTCCTTAATGGCTTTCCAAATGAATAAATTAAAATTGGGGCGAGGCGAAGTTCGCCGGGTCCGCTAGTTTCTTATAAAAAATATGGCTAAAATTCAGAATTTTTTTTTATAATTTTAATCAAAAATACAATTTTTATAAGTGAAACAATGTTCGAAAATAAACAGAACATTATTTAGCGTACGGCTCGGCTCACACACTCAGAAACGATATCTATTTTTTTAATGTTTGTGTAGACGAACAAAACCCTTGATACCGTTCATAATTTTTTTAAAGAATGAGACAAACATTATATAGTGTTCTGTTCTTCGTTAAAAACACAGAACAATTGTAGTGATACTGTAGACAAACATATTTTAACGTTCTATAATGTTTCTTTTTTTTTTTTTCATTGATAAATTAATGAACAAACAAACAATTTAAGCAACGAACGCAGCAAGAACAGCTTGTGTGTGTATTGTGTATATGTTTTGTTAGTGTAAAATTATTTTGCTGGCTTTTTGTTTTTTTAGTATGTGTATTTTGTTTTTGTAAAAAATGTGTCAACTTCAAATTTACACATTTTCACTTTTTGCAGGAAAACGATAAACAGTGGTCATTTTTACCCACTGAAAATCTTAGTTAAATTTCACTAGTATTATGTCGAAAAAAAATCCATATAAGGTATAAGTTTGCAAATTTACCTTAAACGATTTTAAAATCGATTCAGAGGTGCGATTAATCGATTTCAAAAATCGAAATAAAAAAGTCGATCGAAAATCGATTTTGAAATCCATTTACCATTCCCTATTATAAACCATTTTAACCAAATAGCTCATTCTGCGACACCCTGTAGTGCATTCCACGAAATCGCTCGTAGTTTCGCAACACGAAATTCGTTAGTAGAAGAAAAATAACTTTTTACAATTTACGAATTAAAATTTATGTATTTTACGAAATATTTTTTTAAATCGCATCAATGTTTTTGTATTTTCGTAAATTTAAATACAAAAAATATAAAAGCTTTACCAAACGGGTTTTCTATAAAAATTTGTTTAATAATGTGCTGTTTTCAGGTGACAAATAATTGATTGTGTAGAAAAATTTATTTGAAAATCACTCAGTTTTTTGAGTGCTTTTCATTAAAATTTTTTTGGCTTTTGTTACTAAATTAGTAAAAAATCAAAATGTTGAATGAAAATGTTAACAATAATAGCAGTAAATAAAAGAAATATATAAAGAAGATCTTTTGCTGCACATCAACATACATAAATGTATTTATGTAAAAGCTATTTGCGTTATAGCACTAGTTTTTTTAAACTTTTGGATGAACGGTCTGATTTATACTGTATGTGCATGTGCATTGTCACGCCCCCAAATAGAGCCTTTTTTATAAAATCGGTTTGATAGTTTCTGAGAGGCAGAAATTTCCTCCTATCTTCCCTCGTGGTCCTACGATTCCGACCATTTTCAATAGGCTTGGTCATTGTGCCAATAAGAACCTATGTCCCAAATTTTATCAAATTATCTCCAAAATTGCGACCTGTACTTTGCGCACAAGGTTACATGAACAGCCAGCCAGCCGGACGGACATCGTTAGTTCGAAAGAAAGTGATTCCGAGTCGATCGGTATACTTTAAGCTGGGTCTAGAACCAATATTTTAAGGTGTTACACACATTAACACAAATGCATAATACCCTCCCCACTATTGTGGTGTGGGTATAAAAATGGGAGAAGGGAATAAACTTCCGCGAAATTTTTATTCATAATTGCTTATTGATATTTCTTGTATTTACATCCATGGTATGAATATTACAATACATGTGAAATTTACCTCACAGGCTTTCTTTGTAGTGATTACCCAGCTAGCATTTGGCTGATTATTTTTTGTAAAAATCACCCAAATGATTCTTTTCAGATCAGTTTTGATGATTGAAAACTGATTTATCACTTGAGTGATTGAAGAAGGATTCATAAATGATTCATTTATATGTTTGAATAATGGTTTTTAAATATTTTGAATTTTTGTTTTTACCAAATGAAAAAAATAAAAACTGAAACTTTCATGTTAGCCAAATACATAAATAAGAAGCTTGGCTAAAAAAAGATGTCCAAAAATTATTGACAATTTATGAACATAAAAGTTAGTGCAAACTGTTTCTTCTCTTCTATGCGAAAAACCGATCACTTTTGTTTGGTTTGAAATAAAGCTGGATCGAATAATCAAAAGTCATAATTATCGGAGAAAAAATAAAAAACATGACAATTAAAAAACGATATGAAATATAATCAAAAACTATATAGTTTACGATTGAAAAATGAGACGAAAACGAATCAATAATGATTATAAAAACTACCATTAAATTGATCAAAAAGGAATCAGAAAATTGTATTATAAATGATTCTTTCAGGTGATTCATCGGTAGGGTACCATTTTCTCACAACGAGAGTATCATTTATGATTGAAAAATGAGCTCATATACGGATATTTTGCTATTGAAGCTGATTCCTAAATGATTAGATTATGATACAAAATGCTAGCTGGGTAAAATAAAATAAAATTACCTAAAATTGTTTTAATGATTTTTATTTAATTTTTTTCATACGTATGTATGTATGTATGTATATTAATTTAAATAACAAATTTTTAACGATCAATTTCACCAAACACAACATCCAAAGTACCAATAATTGCCACAATATCAGCCAACATGTGCTCACGTCCTATATGATCCAGAGCAGCTAAATGAGCGAAACCAGGAGCTTTAATTTTACAACGATATGGACGACTCGATCCATCGGATACTAAATAAACCCCAAATTCTCCTTTGGGGGCTTCTATAGCAGTATACGATGAACCTGGTGGCACACAAAAACCTTGAGTAAAGTATTTAAAATGATGTATCAAAGCCTCCATGGATTTCTTCATTTCCCCGCGTCTAGGTGGAGTAGTTTTGCAATCGTCTGTTTTTATTTCACCGCTAGGCATTTGGTTAAGACATTGTTCTACGATACGTAAAGATTGGCGCATTTCCTCAAGTCGACATAAGTAACGATCATAGCAATCACCTTTAGAGCCAATAGGCACATCGAATTCAACCAAACTGTAGGCATCGTAAGGTTGCTGTTTACGTAAATCCCATTTTATTCCAGAACCTCTTAACATAACACCACTGAAGCCATAATTTATTGCATCCTCGGCTGAAACAACTCCTATGTCGACAGTGCGTTGTAACCAAATTCTATTTTGACTTAAAACGTCTTCAACCTCATCCAAACGTTCAGCGAATTTTGCAGCGAACTCATAAATATCATTCATTAAGTGTAGGGGCATATCTAAGGAAACACCACCCGGCCGTATATAAGCAGCATGCATACGAGCTCCTGATACCCTTTCATAGAATTCCATTAATTTCTCGCGTTCCTCGAACAGCCAAAAAAATGGTGTGAGTGCACCAATATCTATACCATGCGTACCAATGGCCATTGTGTGGTTAAGGATGCGAGTAAGCTCGGCGAATAAGGTACGAATGTACTTAGCACGAATTGGTACCTCCACATTTAAAAGCTTTTCCACAGCCAGTGAATAACACTGTTCATTACACATCATCGAAACATAATCCAATCGGTCAAAATATGGCAAAGCTTGCAAATAGGTTTTATATTCAATTAGTTTTTCAGTGCCTCGATGTAAAAGTCCTATGTGAGGATTACAATGTATAACAGTTTCACCATCTAAGTGCATTACCAAACGTAGAACGCCATGTGCTGCAGGGTGTTGTGGGCCAAAATTCAATACAAGATTACGTACCGTCTTTTCTGTTGGTTTAATTTGATGATTCCATGGTGGTAGTTTCCATTGAGAGGTAATACTGTCAGGATACATTACTGGGTATGAAAACTTTTGTATAAATTCTGGATCAGGATACCATTTTGAGGCAGCCCGATTTTGGTTTAAAATGTGTGGTTTGAATTTAGAAAATTTGTTTAAATATTTCCTTCCCCAATTAAGAAACATATTTCTTGAATAAAATGCAATGTAAACTCAGTCAGTGTTACCGTACGGTAATTACTGGTATTCTGGGGTAATTACATACCTTTTTTACGGTAATTTTACGTTTAAAAATTCATGTAAATCTTACCAATTAAAATAAAATTGTATATAAAAGGCTTTAAAGTTTAAAGTTTAAAGTTTAAACTAAAGAATACAATATAGAAGTTCATTTGAATACTACTTTGTCCCGCTTGCAATTTTTTTTAGCTATTAAGTGAAAAAATTACTTATAATATGAATTATTTCTATAGCGGTAAACATTAGTAAAAATATTGGACTTTGTTTTAGTTAATTTAGGTGAGTTTTTATCAAGTTTTGTACCGTAGAATAGTTTTTTCGCCTTTTTTCTATGAACCATACATATATGGTACGCCATGCATTTAGACACCGTGTTTATAACGTACGTTACTCTTTGACTATGCTGTTATTGTACGTGATTGCTTTTGCTTTTTTAAGATATGGATAACCATATTACAGATGGAAAAATATATAACGCTTATGAGGTAGCTGATATGAAGATGATTTCAATAAAAACACAAATACGCGTGCGAATTTTGTAAGAAATCGAGACGAAATCAGTTACGCTTTTTCGGATAAAGGAGGATTCTTAGCATTGACGAAATGGATGTTCCCATTCATGAGGCTTCTGGAATTCCTATTCCTGATATAAATGAATTAATGTCAGTCGATTGGTTTATAGTGAGGCACGAGTCTCTTTTATTCACGAAGATCTGAAATGTTGTTTTCTTCAACTTATGTGCGACCCATGAATTTTGTTTTCTCGGAGGCTAATGAAAATCCTATCATCGATCGCAATGACAGCTTCCAGTGATTTAAGAGATTGCGTTGGAAAAAAGCATTCTACAGTTGCACGAAGATATATATTTTATTGGCAAGTCTAAACTGGAACCACAGCCAGAAAATAATTTCGAAACTCCCTATTCTTGAAAATTTTTTTTACAGACAATCTAACGACTAAAATAATTAATGAGACCGCACATAAGCCAAAAAATAATCAATTTTTTTCTTTCGACGCACTGGAACTCGGAAAATACATTGGCATGATATACTATATGTCCTATGACAAAGTTCTTTGTGTAAGGCATTACTGGAATGAAGTTTTAGAGTTAGGAAATCAGATTTAGTCACTTTGTTTTTCTTTATATTGTGTATAAACTTCATGTTTACATCATTCATACTATCCCCATTTAAAGAGAATGTATCGTTATTTGCACAAAACTGTTTCTTTCGGAACATAGTGTTGATACTGACATCCCCACTGTTGACCGTTGGAATCAGAAAGACCACAGAGTAGAAACGATTACTTGCCCCCAAATTATTAAATAATACAACCTACATATGGGCGTTGTAGACCTGATGGACTATTCTTTGGGTCGCCTTAAAATCTGGTTAAAAAGCCTTAAATGGTATATCAGGTTATTCTATCATTTACTTGATATTTCCATGGTAAATGCTTGGTTACTTTTTAAAGAGCAAATCCATCAGTTCTATTACACAAAAGGCTTTTTGTTTGGAAGTATCCCATGTACAACAAATATGGCACAAAAAAAAATTAGTAGGCATGATTTGCTTCGTACACGTGCCTAAAATGAACATCAACCGTCTCACAATTTGCCTTCCAATTGCTGAAGGAAGAGCTCGGAGTAAAAACCAAAAATGTCTTGAAGACAAAAATTTAAAAAATCGTTAAATTTTTAAGTGTCAAAAATAAATTGGAAACTTAAAAATTTTCATTTAAATATACTTTTATGAACTTTTTATGAATAATATATGATATTTTTTAAATAATAAAAAGCAAATTGTTTTTCCTTACAAATGCATAGTGTACCATATATGGTACACAACGGAAATTGGTGTTTTTCCGATTTCCCAGAAAAACTATACATTTTCCGAAAAAATTAAGGACGGATTCGTAATAAGCGTCCATTTTTACATAAGATTAACTTAGTCTCCACTCTGGGTGCTGACCTCATGCATTTAAGGGTTAAGCATGGTGAAATTACCACAAGGTGGCAGCACTAGGTGTTGTTGTACAACTTTACAACAAAAACAGGCAAATTTGTTTGTGTCAAGGTATATTTACACAAGGTAGACTCGTTGGCCCATATGTTTGTCAGCTGTTTACCCCAGTTGGAACCCAAACGTATTTGTACATGTGTGCGTTAAATTGTTTTTGTTTTATATGAAGACATTTTTGACAACTCAGTTCTTTTTATAGAGCAGCATGTCTACACTCCCAAATGAGTCTACCTTGTGTCAGCCTAGATCTACACTAAAGATAAATATCTCAGCAAGTTGGCAATAACGCCGGCAGAATAACAGAGCAATATTTCTTATTGCTCCGCTTGTGTTAAGGGCATGGGAAAACGTATTTATGTTAACTCATAATTTGAAAAAAATCAAGGAAGAAGGTGCAGTGTAAAAACTGGCGCTATCTTGCAAAACTTATTTTTATTATTATAAATTCTTTCTTATTCGACTTTATTTTTTAAATGTATATTAATTTGTTTAAGCTTGAGGTCTTTTTTTATATAAAAATATTAATTTTTATCAAATTAATTTTTTTTGATAAAATAAAATTTATATTTTTATATAAAAAAGAACTCAAGCTTAAACAAATTAATGTTAATTTAAATAATAAAGATCGAATAAGAAAAAAATTATATTAATAAAAATAATTTTTGCAATTTTATTGTAGTGTTTATTTAATTCTTTAATTTCTTTTACTACAATTATAATTTGCTACTATTTCACAAATTTAATTTCTTTCTCACACAATTTGCTTCTATTTTTTTCTTTTTTGCTCCTTTTTTTCAATTGACAATCAAATTTGACGTTTTATGATAGCAATAATTGTCAACGAAAAAGTACTAACAATTATTGCAACATAAATTGCCGGCAATAAATATGTAAAAAAAATTGCTGTCTACATTAAAGATAACATAATTTTGACATTTAAAAAAAAATATCAAGAAACCAAACAGAGTTACCGAGTTATCATATAAACACATTTTTGGGGAAATGGTTTACATTTATTTATATAAGCATTATTTTAACAATATTAATGCTCTATAATTAACAAACTTGCTTTTATTAATGCGCGTTTCAAAAAATTAATCATAATAATATATATATAAATGTATACATTTATCAAGGTAAAACTTTAATTACAGTTCGACAATAATCCAGTAAATTTGCATTAAATTTTAAACAGGGTGACATTGTTCATCGTTTCGTCATTTAAGGCCGTGTCAGATAAAACTTTTGCTTCGCGTTGCGTTACATATACTTTGACTGAAAAGCGTAAAGCAAAAAGTGTATGTCACAATAAAAACTTTGACAACACTCACACATTGTGTGTTAAAAAGAAAATAAATAAAAAAAATTATACTAAAAGATTGTAAAAGCGCGCAAAAAGATGAAGGCCGTGTCAGATAAAACTTTTGCTTCGCGTTGCGTTACATATACGCTTTGACATTTGAGTTAAATGTACATGTTTATATGGCACTTGTCACATAAACTGCTTTTAACGCAAAGCGAAGCGAAAAGTTGGGCAACTCTCATCTTTTTGCGCGCTTTTACAATCTTTTAGTATAATTTTTTTTATTTATTTTATTTTTAACACACAATGTGTGAGTGTTGTCAAAGTTTTTATTGTGACATACACTTTTTGCTTTACGCTTTTCTGTCAAAGTATATGTAACGCAACGCGAAGCAAAAGTTTTATCTGACACGGCCTTGAGAGTTGCCTAACTTTTCGCTTCGCTTTGCGTTAAAAGCAGTTTATGTGACAAGTGCCATATAAACATGTACATTTAACTCAAATGTCAAAGCGTATATGTAACGCAACGCGAAGCAAAAGTTTTATCTGACACGGCCTTTAATGGCATGCAAGTGCCAAATTTCCACTCGCATGCTATTTTTGCTGCCACTGGAGTTTTTCGAACTGGCAGTGGTATGTGTAAATGCTAGGTCCCGCAAACAAATGGAAGATATCTCCTAAGGAAATAGTTTAGCAATATCCCCAAATTTTCATCTAAAAGAAAATAATCAAAGTAATTTTTTATTTTCTAAGCAAAAAATTTTATAATATATTTGTACGTCATAAATAAAAAATTTTAAATTATAAAATCTAAAATATTCTGCAAAAGGTAAATATGTACAAATATAAAATAAAATAAATCTGTTAAATATAAATCTTTTTCCTTTTTAACTTAATCAAGATATTACTCCACCCTCATAATGGATGCAATTTTAAAGGAATTGGTTGGAACATATAATGGAAACTACATAATTATTTCAGTTTTCTTAATTTAATTATAAAATATATTTTTTGTAAGCACAATTTATATTTATTTATTTTTTTTTTATGTAAGTAATTAAAAATGTGATATTCAATAAAAAGCCGTTCTTATTTTTACAAAAGTAATTTTTTTTTTTAAATGCAAACTCTTCTTTTCTGTTTTCTGTTTCAAAATTTTTTTAGTTTTGTTTTGCTCTACGCCACTGTGTGGCGATTGCAGCAAATTCTTCATACAAACACGTTCAAAATAAATTTTACTGTTGCTCTGCTTTATTGCCGTAAGAAAAAAGTAGTTAAAGCAAAATAAAATGACAACAAGAAAATAAATTTGTGAAAAATAGTTTTATAAAATAATGGACCCAACCAAGTGTACGGTTTGCTATTATTTACAAAGTGTTTTTAGCCTACCTAAGAGAAATGCTTCAACATTTTACTACAAACGAAAATTAGGCAAAAGTGCAGTTTTCCACCCCTTAAACCGGTGAAGGGACTCGAAACGAGCCAGTGGAAGCTTATAGCTGTGAAAGTGCGTTACTGTTGGGGCACTCAAGCAGAAAGGGCTCATGGATGGTACTAAGTTGTGACGCCAATGCACACCATACACAATGGGAAAGTGTCAACATCAACAAAAGAGGTGACTCTATGTACTTCTCTGACCATAGTCGTCTGTCCTTTTATCTTAGCTTTGAAAATTCAAAAAGGTCCATATAGGAATCCAAGAAGGACAAACTGGGATTCTTTTTGGGGGTTGGTGAATAGTTACCTTAGAGTTACACACGGGGGTCGACTTCCGCCGCTTTAGAGCACCTTGTGGGTACCTTTACGGAGGTGTTGACCAGAAGCTATGTGCGATCTTGTCTGACGAACTTTTTGGGAGTATCTGTCTGCTTATGGAGACGGCTACATTCCTAGAGGGTGGAGCGAGGTAGGGTTATTTTCATAACTAAGGCAGGAAGAACTGGTAACTCTAAACCCAAAGATTTTAGACCAATCAGTCTATCGTCTTTTCCTTCTAAGACATTAGAAAGACTGATTGATCTACATTTGAGGACGAAAATTGACGCCGATATCATCAGCGGAGCTCAACACACCTATCTTAAGGGTAGGTCTGTTGAGAGTGGATTCATGATGTGGTGGGTTATATAGAACGGAGAATGCAAAACAACGAATACACCTTGACGGCATTCCTGGATAAAGAAGAAACCTTTAACATTTTGAGGATAGAGACTATTAGACAGGCAATGAGTGATTAAGAGGCTCCGTTATTCTTGTTCGAATGGATAACTGATGCTTAGAAGAGGACTTATTCACTGGGACTGGGGAAACGAGCCCCTAAGAAAACTTGTGACTAGGAGGACCCCTAATGGGGAGTTATCTCTCCCATATTGTGGTACTTGGCTGTCAATGTCGTTCTGGGACTTTTTGACAGGTTAGGTCAGAAGGTCGTCACCTACGCGGATTATGTAGTTATATTGGTAACCGCTGAATAACCTATTTATACAAAGTAGTCAGTAAGTTTATATCACTATCATATGTCATTGTATAATTTGAAGTTCTAATAAAATGGCTGTTCTTTTTTCTAACTCTATTAACAACAGGTTATGGGCCGCATGACGCGCGAGAATTTTTTAGAACATTTTGGTTAAATTTCAAAGCGATAATTAAATTTTAAAGTAAATTAATTAAATTTAATTGTATTGATCGTGGTTTTATTGAAATTTCTCCCGGAAATCGTTAAGTACAACAATGGCTTCAAATAATTTGTCATTTCCATTTGAAAAATTGCGTGGACGTGAAAATTTCGGCGTATGGAAACGCCATGCAAAATCTTACTTGGTGCTGAAAGGTTGTTGGCATATTGTGGTAGTTGGGTAGCTAATCCTCCCAATGCTACTGATGTTGAGAAGAACGAACGTGAACTTGCCGAGATTACTCTGATGATAGAGCCAGCCAATTTTGCTCATATAGCGACGGCGAACACTGCAAAAGAGGCTTGGGACGCACTGTTGAATGCCTTTGAAGATACTGGTTTAACCAGAAAGGTGGAACTCCTAAAGCGATTGGTTCAACTAAAATTATCTGACTTCCAAAGTGTCAGAGGAATTCGTACCCCTTGTAATGGCAGTCGAAAATTCGAAGGCAAAATTAAGCGTGGACATGCTGAAAAATTTGCTTCTACAGGATGTAGAAGAAAAGAAAGAAAAGGCTTTGGTTTCTAATAAGAAATTTATCCCACGTAAGTCCGTAATATGCTATGCATGCAAACAAGAGGGGCATATTTCCAAAAATTGTACACAAAAGGCAAAGTGAAATGCAACCAAGAAGAAGCATACAGTAGAGAAATCGTCGTTAGCTGCATCGTTGTTTTCATCATCATCAGCTTTACTTGCTGCAGAAAACAACATCCATGAGTGGTTCATTGACTCGGTGGCGACGTCGCACATGACAAATTCGGAAAATACAAAGCCAATGGTTGATAAGCATGTGGTAATAGCAAACAATGAAAAAATGGCTATTGAGTGTGCAGGCGATGTTAGTGTTGTGTTGCAGTCAGGCGAGAAAGAGACAAACGCATTTTTAAAAGATGTTGAATATGTTCCCGAAATGGCGGTTAATTTGCTTTCTGTACGGCAGATGACATTAAAAGGCAACAAAGTAATTTTCGAAAATGATAGTTGCAAAATTGTTAATGATCGTGGTGAATTGTTAGCAACAGCTAAAACTTTTGACAACTTATGCAAATTGCATTGTGTTGTGAACATAAACAAAAGCGAAAACGCAATTATGGCTGCAGGCGATTTTGAATTATGGCACAGGCGACTTGCACATATTTGTGCTGGTAATATGAAAAAGGTGATCGGTGCATCAAATAGTATACGATGTGGTGGTGGCGCCGTAAATGAAAAATGTGTTGTTTGTAAAAAAGGTAAGCAAACACGAGCATCATTTAAGGAGCCTGGTCATCGTGCAGTTGGTTTGTTACATATTGTGCATTCGGACGATTCTGGTAATCGTTTTCTTTTAACTTTCGTCGACGACTACTCACGTAAAGTATTTGTGGTGCCAATAAAACGTAAATCTGATGTTTTCGGAGAATTTCAACGTTTTAAAAATTTTGCCGAAAAACAGTGTGATGCAAAAATAAAAATTTTGCGTACCGATAATGGTACTGAATATACTGGTAATCAATTTAAAAAGTATTTGTCAGATTGTGGTATACAGCATCAGAAAACAACGCCATACACGCCAGAACAGAATTGCGTTGCTGAACGCATCAATCGCACAATCATGGAACGTGTGAGGTGTATGCTTTTGGATGCAGGCTTAGATGATATGTATTGTGCTGAAGCGGCTATGACATCAGCATATTTAATAAATCTTGTGCCGTGCCGGGGTAAAAAAGCTGTCCAGAGGAAATGTGGTCGGGTAGAAAACCCAATTTTAAACATTTACGTGTTTTCGGCAGCAAAGCATTCGTGCATATACCGAAACAGAAACGTAATAAATTAGATGCGAAGTCAACAGAATGCGTTTTGATGGGGTATAGCAGCGAAAGTAAGGCGTATAGGCTACAAGATCCGATTACTCACAACATCATCATCAGCCGTGATGTCGTTTTTATTGAGAACAACAACAACAAGGTATGTGTCAATCAGAATATTATTAATCGAAATTCTACCGTAGTTGACATTGGCGTTGAAGATGAAGTTGTCAATTCAGTGGAGGAAAGTGACGTAGAATTGTCAACTGGAGAAGATTTTCTTGGCTTCGACAGTGACGAGTATGAAGACGCATATGGTAGCAACGATGATGACAACAACAGCGATAGCAACAGTGATGATAACATGCAGTGATTGCCAAATCAACAAGGCAATTGAAAATTAAAACGGTACAACCCGCCGTTCAGAGCGCATTGCGAATAAGCCTCGACGCAGATACAATTTATGTGTTCAACAAGATCAACGTGGTGGCATACAAGGTGTCCCCGAAACGTTTGATGAGGCGATTTTTTCATCACAAGCCGATTAATGGAAAGCGACAATGATTTCTGAAATGGAATCGTTGTCAGCAAACCATACCTATTGCCTGACTGAATTGCCAAGAGGAAAAAAGGCCATCAAGTGTAAATGGGTCTACAAGACCAAAGTTGATGCAAATGGCGATGAAGTATGTCATAAGGCAAGGTTGATCGTAAAGGGCTGCAGTCAACAAAAGGGCATTGACTACGAAGAGACGTTCGCTCCTGTAGTGCGTTATACATCACTAGGATTTTTATTTGCTCTGGCAGCAAAACACAAATTAATAGTACATCAACTTGATGCGGTAACAGCGTTACTTAATGGTGAACTAGAGGAGCTTAAAGCAGTCCAGCCGGGTATGGAACAAAAAACTAAACGAAGTTCTTTTAAAGTTTGGTTTGCAACGTAGTGAAGTCGACCAATGTGTCTACTATTGCATCAATGGTGAAATTATACTTTATGTAGCCATTTATATAGACGACGTTTTGGTGTTTTGCAACGACATGAATATGATCAGTCAACTGATACTTGATTTAGTCACGAACTTCAAAATGAAGGATCTAGGCGAAGCGTTTTCTGTTTTGGGCGTTAGAATCACGCGTGATGATCAAAATGGCACAATCAAACTTGATCAGAGCAAATACATCGAGGATGAGTTAAATCGTTTTTCAATGAGTGAATGTAAGCCGGTATCAACACCTTTGGATGTTGGTCAAAAATTAACATCGGAAAAGTGTCCTACCGACGAGCATGAAAAACAAGAAATGGCGAAGGTACCTTATATGCAAGCTGTGGGATGTCTTTTGTTCGCAGCTCAAATAACTCGCCCTGATATTAGCTATGCAGTAAATTTGTTAAGTCGTTTTAACGCAAATCCTGGTAAAACTCATTGGGCCGCAGTTAAAAGGGTAATGAGGTATCTCCAAGGTACTATCAACAAGGGCCTGACGTATGTATGTGAACCAAATAACTTAATTGGTTATTGTGATGCAGACTGGGCAGGCAACGTTGACGATAGGCGGTCCGCCACTGGTTATCTTTTAACATTGCAAAATGGTGCAATTTCATGGTGTACTAGGCGCCAGCGTACTGTAGCACTGTCCTCAACTGAGGCAGAGTATATGGCAATGGTTTCAGTAATGCAAGAGTGCATATGGTTACAACGATTACAGCGTGAACTCATCCAGGGCCCTCAAGAGCCGATGATACTACACTGTGACAACAAAAGCGCAATTCTTATAGCGCAAAACAACTCGTTTTCTAATAGAACTAAACATGTTGAACTCAAAGTTTAATTTGTTAAGGAGAAGTTGGATAACAAGGAGATTCTTTTGAAATACGTGGATACCAACAACATGGTGGCTGACTTTCTCACTAAGGCTATTAGTGCCGATAAGCTTAATGTGTTAGCTAGTAGATCTGGTTTAGGATAATTTTTTTTATATATTATATTTAAATGTATAAATAATTTATTCAGGTGGAATGTTGTGAATACTTGAATAACCTATTTATACAAAGTAGTCAGTAAGTTTATATCCCTATCATATGTCATTGTATAATTTGAAGTACTAATAAAATGGCTGGTCTTTTTTCTAACTCTATTAACAACAACGGCGAACTATCAGCATGGGCGACTGATAAGGGTCTGGGGGTCAATCCGGAGAAGACAGAGTTAGTTCTTTTTACTAGGATGTACAAGGTGGAGAATTTTAGGCTGACGGTACTAGGGGGAGTATTGCTTAGGCTATCTTATAGTGCTAAGTATCTAGAAGTATTTCTGGACAGTAAGTTGTCCTAGAAGAGGAATACTCAGGAGAGACTAAGGAGGGGTCTCAATGCATACTATATGCTTGCAGATCGTCGATAGTTAGGAGCTGGGGACTCCGGCTGTCAGTGGTGGGATGGCAGTCACTTCGGTGGTTAGACCCATTCTTATATCGGCATGACAGGGGCCATAAGAACTACGCCTCAGACGGCCCTGGATGTTATACATCTTCTGCCTATAGAGTATGTGATGGGAATGGCAGCTAGGAGCATTCTTAGACTGAGGGAGTGAGGACTGATAGGTAATTTCACGGATGGTCACTCGAGGATATTGGGTGAAATTGGCGCTGGAGGTAATATCCTGGGTTCGCCCGGCTCCACGGATTATGTAGGCACTAGGGTTGATTTTGGGCGTTTGCCAGAGCTAATGCGCGGTGTGCTGGAAATCGCAAACGCAAAACGCAAGAATTTGGAGACTGTTTTTAATACACTTTTAATTAAATTTTTATGATTTTTGTTATAAAATTCTGTTTAATAGAGAAATGTTTGTATAATATTTGTCACAAAATTCTTTTATTATAGAAATCTTACTAGTAAACGACTTTTAAAACTCTTGCGTTTTGCGTTTGCGATTTCCAGCACACCCCTGAATATTGCTCTCTAGCGAGAGCTGGTCAGAGCAGATTGCTACTTTCACTGATGGTTCGAAGAGGAAGGGTGCGGGGGTCTACATTGAGTATCTGGACATCAGAAGATTGTATAGACTTTCTGACGACTGCAGTGTAATTAAAGGCGGAGGTTCTGTGCGTTCTTGGGGCAGTGGAATTGGTAGGGAGCACCATTGCCAGGGGCTCGGAGGTCACTACATATGAGGACAGCCAGGCGGCTCTTAGTGCCTCGATGGGCTGTTATGTGAACTCCAGGCTATTGGATGATTGCAGGAGGGCTCTGGGAGAAACCTTAAAGAATTCTGTGGTGAGGCTGTGCTGAGTACGACTGCAACATCACCGGCAACGATATAGCTGATGAGTTGGCGAAACTGGTCTCGGAAATGGATGATCCTTACAGTTTGCTTGCAGTCAGGCCTCCAATGGGCTTCTACTTTGGAAGAGTTAAGGAATAGGTTCTGAGCGGGACTAATCGGGTTTGGCGGAGCCGAACGAACTGCTTTGTGCGTCGAATTCGGATGTGGGTCAAATAGAGTAGGGCATGCGTCAGGACCATGATAGGTATTATCACGGGCCACTGTATGATAGGCTGGTTGCGCGGCAGGAGACTGGGCAAATGTAGGGCAGTTTTCTGTTTGGTAGGAATGTGTTTGCTTGTGGTGTCAAATTCTTTTATCTTTAAATATTTTCTTTTTTTTCCTTTGCTTTCACTCTTTACTTCTAATATTTCACTAAGTGGGTAAGGGTGTGAAGTTTACCCGCACCAGCCTTTCTAACCTAACCTAACCTTGCTGTTCGTCGAAAATTGAAAAAGTATTTCAAAATTTTCAAAATTTAATTGGAAAGTGATCAGAAAATGTTGGATGACTTGTCAAAATTTAATTGGAAAGTGATCAGAAAATGTTGGATGACTTGTCACCACAAAATTACGGATGAAATGGTTTACACAATTTGGGCTCACAAGAAAATGATCCGAGATATGAAGATCATTGAGTTCTGTCGCAAAAAAATTAAATAAATATATTGCCATAAGCATTATTCATGTTGTCTCCCGAAGAAACATGACGATCATTGAAGTCAACACCAATTAAAAATGTATCAAAGTTCTGTGAAATATAAGCTAAACGTGATAAACCAACATTTAGTTGTGAAGAACTAAAGTTACAAGGAATATAAATTGATCCAAGCTGTGCAAAACCTTAATCAAATATCATCTTTTTAAATTTAAATGACTTTTTTATGGCTTTAGCTAAACCTTGAGAGCTAGCATGGGTTTCCTAGAAAAAAGCTATATCTACATCATATTTCTTTATGGTATTTAAAAGATCTATTCTTGGACTTACTCCTAAGAGAGATATAACATTAAATGTTAGCAATTTAAATCTATTATGGTTGGTTCATAGGTATTTTTACTTCACCCAACAATGCCAACCATTAACTTAAACTTTTAATTTTTTTTTTTTTTTATTATAATTTAAATACATACAATTAAATACAAAATAGATGCAATAGTTATATATTTTTTTTGTTTATTTTAATAATCAATATTAGACTAGTACATTGTATTATGAGTGAAACATAATATAAATTATTTACATTTGCTTATTTTATTTGCTCAGACATTTTTTGCTTGTCATCCAATAATGGAATATCCTTAGTCGAGGAACAAGTGACGTCTTTGCTCTTTGGCCTACGCAATTTCTTAAATATTTTACCCATCAATGACTGAACTGCCTCGGAGTCATGCTGTTCAACAACAATACGTTTCGTAGCCACACTGTGAATGGGACCAAAAGCTAGAGCGACCACTGTGCAGGCTAAACAAATAACATTGTAGGGCATGCTAAAATCGGGTGTGGGAAGTGACAATATTAGAGTCTCCGTACGCAAAGTTAAGATGTACGAATTACGTGATGCATTAAAGGAATCGGAAAAACGGTAGCCCGACAATGGAATTGAGGAGTAATTACGAGCTATAGGTAATTGGGTGGTAATAACAGCTGAACCAACATAGTGACCGTGATTAGCATCTGGTGGATATTCCAGCCACTTTAAAAATATATAGTCAAAATCAAATGATATTTCCACTGAAGTTTTTTCGGGCAATTTAAAGGCCAATTCTAAATAATAGGGTCTTTCACGTTGTACACCCGGACGATAGTTGATAATTTTAGGTTTAATAATTTCACCAGTCTGTCGATCACGTATTTTAAGTGTATGCATATAGATAGGCATATACCAGGGTATATTTTCCTGTAGAATGATTGGTAAAACATTGTAGTGGGTATTTGTAAGATGGGTTATAACTTGGCCTCTTTCCTGGCCATAGCCTACAATATAGCGATGTGTTAGCAAAGGTGGTGGTGATGGAACGATTACTGTGTTTTGAGAGTTGCGCAAAACCCAAGCTATATTAAATAAGCGCGATTCTCTGTACTTTTGCATATCGTAAACGCCATATTGTGTGGTATAACCTCCTCGTGTAGAAGTGGTATTATAACTGGGCAATGGAGTCATTTCATACGGCAGTGGAGTGTGTAAATTAACGTAGATTTTACTAGAATCAGCTAAGGCACAATAACCATTCAAACCCTGACCAAACATGCGACGTAAAGAAAAATCATATTCATTTGCAGCACCCAATAGTTTGGGATCATATACCAAATTCGCGGATTCTATAAACTCTAGTATACACTCATCATGGGCATTGCAAAGAGTACGCACTTTAATGGCCAACGAATGGTAGTTGGTATTATGCACATTACCAGAATTAAGTAAAGAAGCAAAACCATGTTTACTATTACAAGGTAAAAGCTTTTTCCAGGGTGTTAAATTTTCTGTACACACAATTTCGCGCGGCAAACTTGAGTATCTAACATGTTTTTTTAGATTTTTATTAGTATTACTGATCACAAAATGTGGCTGAAATCCATATTTAGGTGTAATGGTATTTGTTTTGTCCATAAAATTCAATGAGGCGCATAAAATACCCGAAAATGTGCTGGTCACACTTTTCCATTGTTCATCTACTGCGTTGTCAGTTAAATTTTCACCGGAAAACCAAGCCCAAGCCTCAGCACCGGGTGCATTATCTTGAATAGGATAACCCCAAGACTCGTAACGCCACAGACCTTGGGTTAAGGATATATGCAATTCTTTTACATCCGAATGAAGCAGTATTTCGGCAATCGATCTAGGTATTAATCGGGTATTGTGCACTAAAAAATATTTAAATTTGTAACATTAAATTTGTGCACTAAGAAATATTTAAATTTTTAATATGTATTAAATTTTAAGACAAATTAATATATCAATTTTAAGACAAATTAATATATCTATATATATAAAAAGAAGTGTACACTTTGATGTCACTACTAACTGCGGAAACGGGTCGACCGATCAGGATACGTTGGGGATAGTCTGTAGATTGTTTATGTTAAGTTTGCACGAAATCGGGCCAGGGGTTCCGGAGATATGGCATTTAGATTTTCCTATATATTCCCATACAAATATCAACAATATGGCCTCCATTTTGAACTCCTACGAAACAGCTAGACAGATTTTTATGTGCATTTCTTAGGTATGATAAAAGATCGTAAAGTATATTTCATATCGATAGAGAGCGTAAAATAGGGCAAGAGAGGCAAAAGCTCTCCCTCCCTATATCTGTTTAACTAATCAACGGGTTTTCTTGAAATTTGGCATGCAGAAACTGTAACATGTGAAAGGAAATAGGGAAAAGGGTGCGAAATATGGCATTAGAGGCAAAAGCTCCCCCTCACTATATGTTCTTAATCAACCGATTTTCTTTAAATTTCGCAGGCAAATGGATATAGCTGCAAAATTTGCATTAAGCATTTTTAGCTTTTAGCCTTATTTTAAATATTTGGAGGAAAAGTTTTATTTTTAAACTACACAGTGCGACAGGAAAAAAATACCTGTGTTGCGATACCCTTTTTCTAGTAGGTCTTGTTGAGCACAACAAGACTCTGTCCTTAAAATTAGCAAAACATCTCCAAAATCTTGAGTTATGGGGAAAAACCGGTAAAAGAATTACATTTCTTGTTTTGTTTTCTTGATTTAAAATTATTATTTTACTATAAAGTGCAAATAAACTTTGTATTACAATGCAACTTAAAATAAATTTTAATAATTTTCTCAATTAAAAAAAGGCATTTTAAATTTGGTTATATTTTTTTACATTTGGTAACTTTTTCAAAAATTTTGGTTGTAAAAATTGTATTGGTTGTGGCAGCACTGGTGACAACCACAATAAGGCTGGATGTTTCTTTTTTTACATTGATAAAGAAATGAACAACAAAAATGTTTAACAATGACCGCAGCACGAACAGGTTGTGTGTATTGTGTATATGTTTTGCTTGTGTAGAATTATTTTGCAGGCTTTTTGTTTTTTTTACCATCCAAAAGGGCGCTACGCACAATAGAAACGAACAATTAATGAGCTGAACCGAACACAATGAAGTTTGTGGTTCTTTAAAAAAAAACCGAACGCAATTAAATGTTCTCATCTTTTTGTTGAGTAAGATACGAACTGTATTATTTTTGTGTTCGAAAGATGGCAAAAACGGAAACGTTACTTTTTTAATGATTTTCTATACAAACACTATTGCGTTTGTGTTTTCCACAAATCTACCGAACCGAACACTAAGGAGCGATATAGCAACAAATATTGCAAGTCTGAACGATGACTTACCAATTATGTACGAACCTAAACTTACCCGCAATCTCAAGAGTGAATTATTTAGACAATTTTCAAGAGTTTGATAGATGCTAGAAATTTTTATTAAAAAATAATTTAATTTTTATTAATTTTACCATGATTTTAAATTCAATTTGTTGTTTTCTATATCTTATTAATATTAATTTTATATACATATTACAGATTCATTTGAATTGATTCAAATGAATTAGAACAATGAATTGCAATTCAAATGAATTAGAGAAATGAATTGCCATTCAAATGAATGAAATCGAAAATGAGTTGCAATCAATCAAATTCAAGAGCAGATCTAGGGGGAATAACTACAATTTACTTTTTTTTTATTGCAGTTGGAACTTTTCAATAGAAAATGTAAACAAATTTTTCCAATTAGTAAGAATTTCGAGTAAACGAACCCAGTTTTGACAGCAAAAAATGTTGTTAAGATTCAAAGTTGCTTAAATCTTTAAAATTCGATTATATATATATATAAAAATATGAGATTATTTAAACAAAAAATTAGTGTCCCGGTAGTCTAGCTGGTAGTGAGCTAGTCTATCAACGCCGGGGTTGCCGGTTCGATTCTCGCCAGAGGCTCTGGTTTCTTTCCTGCAGACAAGCGTAGAGCTTCGCAGGGATTAGTTAGGGAATTAAAAAAAAATTAAAACTTCAATTTCATCAAATTATCTTCAAAATAGCAACTCGTTCTTTGAGCATATAGTTTACATGGATTGTCAACCGGACGGACATTGTTAAATCCATTCAGAAAGTGATTCAAGCCTGATCGGTATACTAAAATAAGACCGACATTTGGTGTGTTGCTCATATCAGCACAAACGCATTATACCATCTCCACCTATGGTTGTGTAGGTATAAATAGGACCAAACATTCATCAACTATTTTCTGCTGAGATAAGAAGACCGTGTTTAAACTGATTTCTCCTTTTAGTATACATTCAAATATTAAAGAAAAATCCATTCATATTAGATCTTATTAGTCAAACGAAAATCTACTCTTAGGTCGCTTAGTTGGTTAAAAGCTTTTACTACGGTTGGTGAATGAGGGTGCAAACATTTTTAAGTACACTGATATGACCGCTTTGATGCTGTGTTTAATGTGTTTAATTCAATGAACAAAATAACATATATCAGCTTATTCTAGCCAATATAGAGAAAGAAAGATGAGTAATTAATATTTTTAATGATCCTGTTGGCACTGTAATTTCTAGTCATACGGGCCTGTTCTGAAAATAACGTCATTTCAAATCAAGTGTTTTTGAAATCACGAGTGTGATTTTAGTGTTTCTCGGTGTGCTTTCGGCAATTGAAGATCAAACAAAAACACACAAAAACGTTACACTAAAATATCACACGTGTGATTTTAGTAGGCACATGTGATTTGAAATCACGTGATTTGAGTAAAAGTGATTTGCAGAACGAATTTTTGCAAAATCTCATATTAATATATGTATTCCGCCACTATTATGCTAGTTTTTTGTTTAATATTTTAAATTTTTTAGGGTGGTGGTTCTACATTTTGATTTATAACTCTTATCCGTACACCGATTTTGCTGGATTGCAATGCCAAACAGCTTAGGAGAACTAGAAACAATTTGACACACAAATTTTTTCTTTTTTTGAGTTGTTCGAAAGTAAGTTTAATTAGAACAGACAGACAGACGGACGTGACTAAATGGAATTAGAAATACTTAAGGACCCAGAATATATATACTTTATAGGGTCGAAAAGAAGTTATGGACATCTAAAGTTTTCATATAAATATGGTCCTGAATAGATCTTTCTGAATATACAAAATTTATATCGAAATGTTGAACTCCCATTACAGTTTTTACAAAATTGTACATTAAAATATTACGGATGTGCACTAGGTTAATACTTGTGTAGGTTATTCCAGTTAAAGTGTAAAAAATAATAATTCATTAAGGCCCTAATTTTGTAAAACACAACGCACGCCAAAGTATTACATATATTAAAAGCAAAACAAATTCATAAATATTTTGTAATTTTGTTGCTTTGTACAGAAATTTATGTACCGTTTTGAAATGTTCAACGCCACAAGAAATGAGGAGTTTGAAATCTTAAAAACCAATGTGAATTTCTGTTAAAGACAACAACAAAGTTACAAAATATTTATGAATTGGTTTTTGCTTTCAATGTTATTCTTTGTCGTTGCGTTGTGTTTTACAAAATTAGGGCCTATACATCAAACACCAGCTTCGCTAACTAACGCTTCAATGGATAGCCGCCCTTCGGCCGGGCGCAAAGATCTTCTTCTCTATGGTAAAACAAAAACAAGCTTTTCTGCACAGCCGGCCTTCGGCCGGGCCGAGAGATTTTCCCCACTATGGTATAACAAACACCGGCTTCGCTAACTACAACTTTTCTCCATTGTTATTATATTGCTTACTAAAAACTCTTGTATTTTCGCAAATTCATCCCCGCTATATAAAGAAAGATCTTTTTAAAAGCTTTAAAATGATACCAATATTGGCCATATACATTAAGAAATGTAGTGGAAAATCGTATATGTATATACATAGGTATATGAAAACTTATTATGAGGTCCCAACTCGAAAACTATGCGTTTGCGCCAGTTTTTTCACTTTATATATTTTTTTTTTTTTTCAATTTTCTATCACCCTAGGTACATGTTTTGTTATTTGGAGCTACGGCGGTAAACTAGATTTAAGCCCATAGATTAAAATTAAATAAAGTTTTACAAGAAAGACAAACAGTATACCCTTTTCCCAACTAGTTTTGGTGGAGGTATAAAAATGCGCACTACAAACTTTTTATTTTTCTAAAAATACTTACAATTATCCCTTTTTCCGTAATACCACCTTGTTGTAAACTGAAAGTATGTGTTAATGAATCCTGACGCCAATGGCTGCACAACCAATTCCTCATGATATTCTTCGTTGTTGGTTGTTTTTGCTTTTGTTGCGATTGTTTCAGTCGGCTTTTTTGTTGTTTTATCTAATACTGTTGATTCTTTGTTTCGATCTTGAGCTTTTACAATACAAATTAATATTGTCAAAAGATAGACAAAGTTCTTCATATGCATTTTTTAAAATTTTTATTTAAAATGCATTACAAATTTATCTTTTTCACTAGGGCTGATCACAGAATACTGTGGCCAGGGCTGCCAGATAAATTTGTGAGAAAAACGTCAGTTTCCTGAGAAAAAATAAAAAAACGTCTTTATCGTTTCGAAAAATCGGACTTTTTGTATGTTTCGTCAGAATTATTTTTCAGCATAACTCGTCAGTTATTTTGTATCTTTTTATTAACTTTTTTTAAACAAATTCATGACACTAATCATGACAAGTTCAGTGTTTAGTATAGAGATATCAATTGCTCATATTAAATATGTGATATTAAAAAACGCTGACAAAAATTTTCGAGTTTTTTTTATATAGACTTTGACGATTGGTATGACAAAAAATTGTCAGTTGAAGACGCTATGTAATCAGAACATGAACATCAGCACGTATTCGCCACATACAAGAACCTGAACAAATTAATACCGTTGCTCTGCCAGCGTTATGGCCATGTCATGTTCAAATCGAAAGCGCATGAAGACGTGGGGTAAAGTTTCTAAATGTTGGATTTTTAAATTTAGGATTTTAGGATATTATCGATTAATTTAATACTTACCAATTCCTTTAATATTTCGCTTAAAAGTTTAAAATTGCACCTTTGAATGATTTGCAAAAATAAAACATTAGAAACAATAGTTTTTTTCTGTATTTTTTAAAACAAAACAAGACGATTAATAAAGACCCAGCTTTAAAATTAAAATAAAAAAACCCAACTTTTCCTTCTTTGTTATATTTATTTTATAAATAAACCTTTTAGAAACAAATATGTATGTACATTCATATTATTTGCACTATATGTCTAAGAATTTCGCTTTTAACAAATAATCGGGCATGTTCTACAAATCGAAATGAAGTGGAATTGAAATCGAACGAGATTTTGATCTCCAATATTTACAAAATGGCTGTAGCTTAGCTGTTTTCAAAAGTGGTTCTTGTAAAGATAATTAGTACTCAAAGTATGAAGTATTTAAAAAGGAATATTTTCATGAACCTTCTTTACAAAATCGTTTTCAAAATTTGTGCGATTTTTAATACACTTCATTTAGATTTACAGAACATGCCCGAATATTTAAAATAACAGTCTCATAGTGCTGCCATATTATTTTTAATAATACATATTAAAAAGAAAATATGTAGTATCATAGCTCTATATATTTATGGCTTAATTAATGCAGTAGAAAGAGACAAGTTGTGCGCTACTAACAGGGTTGGCAAAATTGGTACAATTGTATTTTTTTGCTACTATATAAACCCGAATAATACATGGTACACCAATCCAGTGATGCCAGATTAGAGGATTTATTCCCTAATCTGGCGGATAAAAAATTGATTTGCTTCTGTTGGGGATTTTTCTTATGTATTATTATGCGCCCCATACACGGTTCAATTCAGTTGTCAACTGAGTCTTTCAACTCAGTTGACAACTTCATCAACTGAATTGAAAGATTTTAAATTTATTTTAAAATTTAATGAAATAAAAGACAATTTTTAAAATATTTAACAACAAAAATTAATTTTGACAGCTGATCAAGAGACTTGAGCACACACAGTACAATCGAATTGAAAGACTTAGTAGTCAACTTGAAAAAATCAAAATCTTTTGATTTTTCTTCAACCAACTCGACAACCGTCAAACTAATCAACTGACAAGGCCATACACGCTTTGATTTGGACAACAACCGACTCAGTTGACAATTGAATTGAATCGTGTATGGTCTGCTTTACTGAACTAGTTGATCCGGCATATGTTGTTCTGCCATAAAATTATTTCTAGGGAATATTTGGGTTGTTCAATAAAAATTATCGTTTTTTTAGTGTGGAGTTTGTATCTTTGACTGCAATACTGCTGAAGACGATGACCGCCGATAAAAAAAAAACATCAAGCAATTATTTTTCAATACAATGTATTTCGTATACGTGCATTGTTTAATCTCTTAAAAGTTAAATGTAAAGTAAAGGGTTATGTATTTTTTTTTATTCTAAATACAAAAATTTAATAAATAAAATAAATATTAATATCGAAAAGCAATTAAGTGTTCGTTTTTTTTTTTGTTAGACCGTCTTAAGCTAATACAAAAAGCTCAATAGTTTTCCGATGCGAATAGAAGTACATATGTTTGTATGGATATACAAACTTCATAATATTTTAGAAAGATTAACGGTTTTGTTTCGGCAATTCGGATGTAATTTTTTGAAAACGGATGTAATAGATAACTTTAATATAACTGAGTTAAATTTTAAATTAGAAGCAACCTATCTACCTTTGAATGTTAACTGAAAAAGTGATGTAGAACTTATGTGTATTGAAACAAATGCAATTTAAAATAACGAATTAATTCAGGTTGAAACAATTTTGCTAGTTATATTTTAAATTTTGCGAAGTTTTAAAAATCAAGTTCGACTTTCGAAATCCATGGAAAAACTAATGGTATATTACCACTATTAGTAAAAATGTTTCCAAAAGAGTACCAACATTTTTATAAAACACATTCGCAATTTAGAAGACTTGCTGACATTGAAATATTCTAACAAAGATTTAAGTATCAGCGATTTCCCGGAAACAGTTTCTAAAATACAAAGTGATAGTATCAATAGTGATAAAAACTATCGATTGTTTTGCAGCTCTACAACTGACATGAAATGCTTAATATTATCTCTAATATGATGTTATGCCATGCTCATACGACGATATAAGCCACTCGTTTCGCTCTCTGAAACTAGTTTGCCAAACATGCTGTTCATACGATTCATTCTTGTTTCATTTTGGCATTTTTTTTGTGTGTTGTTAGTGTGATTTTTTTTTTAAATGGAAAAAAGTAAATAAAACTCAAAAATATATTATATAACACTTTTATTAATATTATTATGTTATAATTATCACTTTATTTTGTAAATAATCAATTTTTATTTGGTTTTTTTCTTTGTTTTGATTTTTTTTTGAGAGCTAGTTCAGATAAACTAACGATAAATGTTATCAAAATTGGAGATGATAGTACTTTTTTCCTGTTTTGCAGCCTGTTTCAAAATAAAACGACCTGTTTTGCTCTCAAAATGTTGTATGGGGAAACAAGTCGTTTCAATCATGTTTGGGGCGCGAAACAGGAATAAGAGAGCGAAACACGAATATTGCTGTCCGTGTGAACATGGTATTAGTGTTATGCTATGTTCATACGACGATATAAACCACTCGTTTCGCTCTCTGAAACTAGTTTGCCAAACATGCTGTTCATACTATTCATTCTTGTTTCATTTTGACATTTTTTTTGTGTTGTTAGTTTGCTTTTTTTTAAATATATAAAAAAGTAAATTAATCTTAAACATATATTATTCAATACTTTTATTAATATTATTACGTTATAATTATCACTTTATTTTATTAAACATCAATTTTTATTTTGTTTTGATTTTTTTGAGAGTTAGTTCAGATAAACTAACGATAAATGTTATCAAAATTGGAGATGATAGTACATTTTTCCTGTTTCGCAGCCTGTTTCAAAATGAAACGACCAGTTTCGCTCTCAAATTTTTGTATGGGGAAACAAGTCGTTTCAATCATGTTTGGGGCGCGAAACAGGAATAGGAGAGCAAAACACGAATATTGTTGTCCGTGTGAACATGGTATATAGTATAGACTCTTCATGTTGAGGTATTTCTCATCTTTTAACAGCATTTTTAAGTAATCTTTCTTAAAAGCTCTTTCATAACATCATTTGATGGCTAGTGGAGACCTATGGGAAACAAAAGCTTAAAAAAGAAGCGTTGATGAGCACTACGAAAGTTAAGATCAAGAATGATAGAAATAAAGATTACGACATCCGGCAGATATACAAATTTTTTACTGCGCATGTAGGAACTGCGACGGCACACAACCTTCGTTCTCATTGGCTAATAATTTTTAGCTTTCAAACTGAAATGTTTATGTGTAAACTTTATTATTTTTCTTTATAAATTATTTGAAAACTGAAAATTTTTTATTAGAAGTTACTTTTTTCTTTATAATTTTATTTTGGACTTACATAAATATATTTTATCTCTATGTAAGCTATAATTAAAATTATAGACATTTAATTTAAAGCACGCAACACGACAGTTTTTCGCACAATTTCCCTTTGTATTTTTGCGGTTAATTTATTAGCATTTTCCCACTGCACACTTTATGTTTGTTCTCTTTTCTGCTCTCTTCTATTTTTATTTATTTTTTATTTTTCTTTATTTCAATACTTTTCACACACGTTTGAACACTTTTAAAAATTTTATTTATTGTAATAATACTTTTAATTTAAAATATTAAGCCAAATTCTTAATTTTTTGACAGTTGATATTATATTTTTTATTTGAACTCTCTGAGTAAATTAGTTGCAGGGTGCCAACTTACACGTAATACATACATTTTTTGTAAGAAATTACGATTTTCACATATAAAAGAGACTTGGTAATCTTTAGAAGGGAACTACTACGTCATCAAACGGTAAAACATGCGCAAGGCGTAATCTTTATTTCTATCATTCTTGGTTAAGTCGCAATTTACACTAGGGACATTTCTTGCCGGACAGACGAAGTTTGATGGCGAGGGGTCGAAAAGGTAGAGTGTGTAGTACATGACTATCTGTACTGGACATTTTTTCATTTCTCTTTCTTACTTTTCGTAGTTTACATCTTGTTGCTTTATATTATTTTTCTGTCTGACTTCATATGTAAACGCTTTAGGTAAGATTAAAAGAGAATTCAAAAAATGTCCGGCAAGAAATGTCCCTAGTGTAAATTGGGACTAAGATATCATGCGGTTGTAGGCTTGCCAGATATGAAATCCATAAAAACAGTGCATCTAGAAAAAAAGGCAGTACATACATAAATGTAAAAAAGTAAAATTATTTTTATTTTAATAAACTTTACATTCAGTAAATGAAATAAATAATTTATTTAACTAAAAACAAAAAATATAAAATTTAATACATAACAATTCATTGAGAACACAACAAAAAATATCTTTAATATGAAGTATTTAATACTATTGTATGGAAATCTTAAATTAGTCAGCTGTTTATTTTATTAATTTTTAAACCCAAAAAAGCTTTGTTTATTATACCCATGACCAGTGTTGCCACGACCAAAAAAATTTTGTAACCAAAATGTAAAAATAAGGTAACCAAAAGCGAAAAAAGTAACCAAAATTATTTTGTATCAAAAGTACTATTTTATTAGCAAATTAAGTTTAAAAATATGTCTAAAGAAGAAATTGTGTTTGTTTGTATCGGATCGGAAGGGCCTTTGACCTTATCTTTTATCTAGAAAAGTGTTTCAGTTAGCCATATGAAGCATGAAGAGTAGCAGATAATGACCACCTACACTTAATAGTCTGAGTTTATACGGTTCATTCTTTACTGAAAAGATTGCTACTTTATAGGCGAGAGGGGCGAGTGGAAAAGAAACGAGTACATACCCCTCGCCTCTCTCGCCTATAAAGTAGCAATCTTTTCAGTAAAGAATGAACCGTATAAACTCAGACATAGTCTGTTAAAGTTTAAGCTTCTAAAACAATAATTTTTAAGTAGATTAAAAAAGTATTGGTTTTAGATGCACAAATACCACACACAATTTAGAGGTCACAAAAGCGGATCGGGTAGTTCTTGTTCCAAAGCAAAAAATTGGTTATTTTTGTGTTGAAAAAAGTAACCAAAATGGAAAAAAGTACACAAGTACACATTGAGAAAAAAAGTAACCAATTTTGGTTAAAAGTAACCAAAACGGCAACGCTGCCCATGACCCAATTAGTAGGTCCGAGCGAAACGCCTGCTGATTTTGTGCAGAGTTGTGTTTTTTACGTTTAATTGTTTTGGACATTTCTACCATTTTATACACAAACAAATGGTTTTGTTCTTGACATTTTGATCACTTTTTACACAAAAAAAAATGCGTGTTGTTTTTTTCAATTGTTGGATTGTTGTAGTTGCGCGCAGACCTACTAATTGGGCCATGATTAAACCCACACCCAAATAGTGAAGGGGGCATTATGCATTTGTGCTAATGTTTGTAAAGCTTCGTACAGACGATTGTCAGATCTTACAATATTGTAAGCAGCCGTTGCCAACAGCAATATTTTTCTGACAATGGTGCTATTGTCAGATGCATTAATTTTGCACTTCTGCAAATACAAATGAGCTTACAATGTTCACACAGTTGTAAGACATTTTAGCCAATTTTAATGCAATTTAAGCAACGCTGCTTACCAATATTGTAAGATCTGACCATCGTCTGTACGAAGCTCAACACCTTAAAATATTGTTCCAAAAATCAAAACCAAAGTGACGAAAATTGTTTTTGTTATCTATACACTTCTAAAATAAAATTAACGCGAGAGTTATAACGCGTTTCCTTCTCTTTTAAAAACTGTTAATTTTGTATGATAAACAAAAACAATTTTTGTCAATTTTGTTTTAATGTAACCTGGCGTTTACATTTGCCGGTACTGGCATGACAGTAGCAATACATGCAAACTTTTTTACTAATAAATGTTCACTTCTTCGACGCGTATTTTGGAATAACCACGAGTGTTTCTAATGCATAAATATTTTGGAAACTTTTTATTGCATTTGGTTACTTAATTTTTACATTTTGGTCGTGGCAACACTGATGCCTATGCGATTAGATTTTACGCAAAAAAAAATATAAATAGTTGATTATTTTCGTAGTTTTTAATTTGCAATAAATTGCAAATTGCCTCATGCCTATTTTTTCAAAATTTAAATAAAACAAAGACGATTGTGAAGTTAATTACAAATTTGTTTATATTGCGAGTATTAATATTTCATTGGTAAATGTTCTGAGCGACACATAAATTTCTAACTTATTATTTTTCCTACATTTGTATTGTGAAGTTTATGTCACTGTAATATTTTACTGTTTTAGTACTATTTTCCTTTGTTTGAGCAATTCAGCATAGTACCTTTTGTAACAACCCTGTCCCGTCTGGCTGATTTGCTGAAAAATTTATTTTCTGTTAATCGCTATACAATTTCTTCATGTGAATTCAAAGTACAAAATGGCTGTAGCACTTGCGACGACGTTGTGTTCGTTGTCGTTCGTTGCCAGTTGTGTGTCGTAAGTGCGCTCCGCTAAAATATTATTTTTTCTTAATTTAAAATATTTAATTAAACACACTGTTTAAAAAAAAGAGAGAATTAAGAGAACAAAGAGCGAGAGGAAAATAACAAAATTTTTATTTTGATTAAAGAAAAAAAAAATTGCAATTAAATAAAAAATATAATGAAATTTTTTAAAAAGAAACACGTTTTTATGCAAATTTATGAATTATTATTTTACTTTTAAATATTTTTAACCATTTACACATTTTTAACTCTACACAAAGAGAAGCAAGCACACACGCAGAGAGCTCAAACTAGCAATAAAATATTTTCTAAAAGAAAATTTTTAATTAAAAGTGAAAAATGAAAATTTTTTTTTAAACGATGTTAATTTATACATAGTTTATTTTTATGTTAATTTTTTAAAATTTATTTATAATTGATTTAAAAAAAATTAGGTTTTTCTAAAACGAAAGTAGGAAATTAAAAAAAGAAATTCACAGTACTTTTTTTTAATATGTTACGAACCGATGAATAATTTCGAGAAGAAGCAGCAAGTAACAAAAAAAGTATTTGTTCGGTTTTTTGTTTCTGTGTGTTTATTGTTCGAATCGCGTAGATTTGCTGGTGCTAAATTGTATCTTCGCACGAAACTTTTAACGTCGCGTAACGCCGCTGAGGCAAAAATTAAACTGTCTACCTAAAGTAAACGGTCGTTTGTTCGTTGCTCGTCAGTGAATAGAGTATATACACTCTCCTACAAAACGGTAATAGCAAAAACAACAAAAACCCGATTAAAAATCAACTTCGTAGATAAAAACGATTTGTAAAATATACACCACATCAAGAAACCTGTTAAAAAGAGAGGTCTGTGCAAAACGTAGTATATAACTCTCTCGAAAAACCAACTCTCTTGTTTGAAGAGAGAGTTATTATTTAGCAAAAACAAAAGTGAAGTGTTAAAAAAAGTGTGAGAAATAAAGTTAACATATTTTGTTTTCACTCTTTACTCTCTTCTCTTTATATATTTCTTTGAGAATCAATAAGCAAAGCAGAAATTTGTTAAATATTTAATGAATGTACTGTTATTTTTTTGGTTTATTTTTAAAATTAGCAACAAAAAAGTTACCAAAATTTTTTAAAATAATTGAAAAAAAAAAACGTGAAATAAATTACAATTTAAAAGAGGCGCAGTGTTCTTGCTTCACTTCATTATACTCCTGAAGCTGCTGAGATCATTTAAACTTTGCAACATATATAAGTCCTAGAAAACAAAAACTGAACTGAAAAAAAGGTGATGATTATATTAAAAGTATTTCAATTTTAAAATTAAACTAAATACCTTCCTAAGTAAAATATTTATTGTAAAGTGTGTATGTACAATTAATCTATTTTTTTATTCATTAAAAGCCCCAAATAGGTATTAATTTATTACATACATACCTATATGTAGGAACCAATTTCTTTAAAGGAAAAAAAAATGTAAATGTTTTGTCTACTTGATTTATAACAAAAAACTAAATTTAAAGAACAGTTCAAGAAAAACTAAAATGTATAATTAAAAAACGTTTTCTCGTTTATACTAATTATCGCTCAATTTTTTTTTTTATTTTTATTCTCTCGTTTGTCGCAGTTTTCTGTCTGCCAGTGATGAGAATTTGCAAATTGTACAAACTTGGTGGTCCATAACTTGTGGCAAACAAATTTAATTTTATAGGTAGGTACCTATTAACGCGAATTTTTAATAACGATTTAATATTTAAAGAAATGGAATTCTTTAGTGTAGAACATGTTTTTTAACAAAAGAAAAAAAAAGATGAACACATATTTGAATTATTGTGTTAACAATTTAATTTATGCCCCAATAATCTCTTGTATGAGTGGAGAACAATAGCATAAAATTAATTTTTCTGAAATTGTAAAATTAATGTTTTGAAACATAGATTTGGAACAGTTTCATTTTCATTAGTTTTTCATTTATTCGAGATTTCATTAACATCAAAACGTTTTGATATTTTAAGATTGTATTAATGTAGATTGCACTGTTTGTACCTAGCATAAGATCATTTCCACATAACAGTGGAAGAGGCTGCATTAATTTCGAATACCATGATAGTCACTTTAGAAAATTCAGTTCAAAAGAAATAATACCTATGTACATATATTAGGTATTTATAAAATATCCTGTGGATTTTGTTCCTGAATTAAATCTACTGCCCTTGTTCAACGATTTCGACCGTTAACGTTCGCAAAGAAAATTTATATGAAAAACACTCAGTTTTAAAAATATTTTTCATATAAAGTTCTATACGAACGTTTACGTTCGAAATCGTTGAACAGGTAGAAAAAGTATTCACCCCTAACGTAAATAAAAACTCCCAAGGAATTTTTATTCACGATAGGGGTGAATACTTTTGCTTGTACTCATAAAAATATTTTAAATTTCATAAAGCTTTAAAAACCAAATCTATATAGGTACATATATAAAAATGGTGTAAAAAATGTATATTAATTCATAAAATGAGAACGGCTTGGCCGATTTCTGTAAAATTTTTTGTCAATTGCTCGTATTTTTGAGGAGAAGGTTTTTACGGAAGAAAATTTTGGAAAATCTCTCCGGAAAAGTCGGAAAATTGAAAATCGAGTTTTTGTGTGAAATGATTCTTAAATGGCTTTCCAAATGAAAAAAATGAAATTGGGGCGAGGAAAAGTTCGCCGGGTCCGTAAGTTTTCAATAAAAATAATAAACTAATAAACCTTTGTTAAAATAATAAACCTTTGTTAAAATAATAAACCTTTGTTAAATTTAATAATGTTTCTGTCACTCCCCGTCTACAACAGATATGATTTGCTACTGCTCAAGTTTGTCCTCGAGGCAGATAATTTAGTAACATTTCAAAATTGTTTCCTGCCGATTTAAATGCCAGCTTTTCTTTCTTTAGTGGAATTAAAAAAATTTAAATTTATGAAGTAAAGTTTTTTGAAAAGACATTAAAATAAAGTGTTTTATGGACTCATTAAAAATTATGACACACAACTAACATCAACACCTGAAATGCGATTATTTTTTTATTAAGGTAATGATATTAGTACGTAAATAAAAATTAAGTTGAATTAATCGAAATTATTAAATTTTAAATTTTTATCTAAACTTTTACACTAAGGTGAATTTTTTGCAAAATATGGACGTTAAATTTTGGGGGGTTTTGAAAATATTAAAAATTACCGGACAAAACTGTTATAGAAGAATACATTACATACATAGTTTTAGCCGCTCTCTTACTCCCTGTCTACAACTGATATGATTTTCTGTTGTTATAACATGATGTTATAAAAGTGTCGTTAAAACATTGGCATTAACAACTCTAACATGATGAGTCTATATACTTAACACTAACATCATATTAGTGGTAATATATAACAGATCATAAACGCTTTGTGTTTAGCCAAGTTCTGAGTTTTCTCTTTATTAACCCTAGAAAACTCAAACGCTCTACTCCGACTAAATCTTTGAAAAAATATTTGTTTTTTGATCTACTTAAAATTTTGTATATTAAAAAAAAAAAAACGCAAACAAGTGCAAACTATGAAATTATTAAACTATCTTAGGAAAGTTTTTTAACCCTACCAAAAAGTTTGAATTTATTGAATATAGGTGCCCGATATGTCATGAACAGTATTAAGCTCTCCAAACTAAACAATCTCTTTAATTAAAAATGTAAATATTATGGAAATGCAAATAAATTATATTCTATATCATGTGAAATTTATTTTAAATTACTTTTTTTTATAAATGTACGGCCTTACGTCCAACGACGTAAGAACTAGGGGTATCAAACGGGAAATCCCGGGATTTATTTTTATCAATTAGGGGATTTTTCGGTATTATTAATTTATGAAATTTTATGTTCAATAAAATGTTTGTTTTTGTTGAATTGAAAAATTATTAAAAACTATATTTGAGTTATCTTTTTTATCGTTAATAATTCCTTTTTTTGAGTTTAATTTTTTCTTGGTTGGCAAACAAATATTTAAAAGTTTTATTTTTTGCTTGAAATAGGTATGACGATTATTGCTGTATTTTTATATTTTGCATAATATCAATCAGGGCTGTGTTGGAAATCGCGAACGCAAAACGCAAGAATTTTAAAAGTCGTTTTTTAGTAAGATTTCTGTAATAAAAGAATTTTATGACAAATATTATACAAACATTTCTCTATTAAACAGACTTTTATAACCAAAATTATAAAAATTAGATAAAAGTGTATTAAAAACAGCCTCCAAATTCTTCCGTTTTGCGTTTGCGATTTCCAGCACACCCCCAAATAACTATTTGAAGTTCTAATTTTTCTGTCTGCATTTAATTCAATTAAATTTATCAAATCAAGCTTAAGTCATAATACCAAAATATCAATCGAAGAAATAAAAATTAAAAATAATCGATAAAAAATGTTCACGTTCCAAAATAAGTATTATTCAGAAATTTAAAAATAAAAGTTTATTTGAACACATGGAGGTACTGCACTATGTCATGTTTTACAAACAAATACATACTTTGATTGAAATTATTACATAAATCTTTGGAACATACATAAGTCTGTATTTAAAAATTTTGAACACAAATATGATTAATCAATTCAAAATTGATATGAATAACATTTTTATGTTTTGTTAACTTATTATATAAAATGAATTGCTTTGTTTTCTTTTTTTTTTAAATATGTTATGTATGTGTACCTACATATGTACATACAAAACCCTTTAAAAATTCATAAATACATAAATATTTGTTTATTAAAAAAAGTTATATGTATGTATATTGATCGGGATTCCAAAATTCTCGATCCCTGGATTTTTTAAAATCCATCCTAATTGGCATCCCTATTTGCGTTCCTTGCATTATATCTACCTCCTCAACTATGTACGTGCGTCGATTAAAAAAATCTGTCACTAGTTTTTTAATAATACATAATTATATTTAAGAAAAAATTTTAATATTTAAGAAAATTAAGTTAAAAAATTGTTCGTAAAGCTTTTGTTTAAATTGTACTTTTTACACCTTATTCATACCCAAATAAAGTACAATTTTGTACCAAGTTTTTTTTTTAACCCTGTTTTTTCGAGCTTTTTTTAGTTTTCCAACTCTTACTTTTGTTGTTATTATAGGTATTATAATATGTTTGTTCTCATTTTCCCATTTATTTGTGCTCAATTTTTTTTATTAAAATATGGCAAATCAAATGCACTATATGAATGAATGAATAACTTAACAGCAAACACTGTATTTGTATATTTTCTGCTTTTTTAAGTTTTCGTTATGACATTTCTTCCGTTCCATTTTGTTCTATTCTCTTAAAATTGCAATTAGGTATACATGCATATACACATGTATCTGCCTATTTCAAAATTCTAGATACCTAGTAGGTAGGTAGGTATAATTTCTTGTTTTATTTTGAAAATTTTGTTCTTTTTAGTGTGTTTTATAAGTACCTAGTTAATGATTTGTAAAAAATACATACTTAATATTCAGCTATATTCGGTTTTTTAATGATGTAATTAATAAATATACATACATATGTACCTAGATGATGTAATTAAAGTTGAATGGGCTTAACAATTAAAATAATATAAATGTACATAGTACCTGCTCATAGGTATGTATGTAGGTACATACTACCTACTAAATATTAAAGGCCTTATTCATAAACAATATTCCATGCTTATAACAGGTTTATAAGACAAATTTTATATGAAAATTTGTTTAATTAACCTTTAATAAAACTGAAATACTTTTTATGAATAAGGGGATAAAAATTTAATTTGTCATCAGGATATCAAATTTTTTCTTTCATTGATCATTGGAAATAGTATACCTATAGTAGTGTGTTAATTACTCATGAATGACTCAGTAGTATTTTTTGTGTCATTGTGATAAAATTGTAAATATGTACTTATGTAGGCTATTATGTATATTTTGTAAATTCAGAGTTTATTTTTTGACCTTGATTTTTATGTTCAATTGGTTTTAATAATATTTTTACAGGTCTACATTATATTTTATACATAGGTAGGTACCTAGTTACATAGGTAAATTTTAAATACCTACCTATTAAGGTTAATTTTTTACGGCCTAAATTATAAAAAAAACAGGTTAATAAAGGGCTTATGGAATGGATTTTTATACAAAATCCGTTTCATAAACCCTTTATTAACCTGTTAAGGCAGTTAGTCTATAATTTATTCTCAGTTCTAAGGATTTTCCAATTAATTTGGATTAAAACGCTTGAATTTTACACAAACGGTATTTTCAAGTTCTAAAATATATATAAAAATTTCCTAAATGGATTTTTAATCTTTTTAAACTGTTTAATTCCATGTAACGCTGTGCTTAAGATTCGTACAGACAGACGGTGGTAAGATCTTACAATGTTGTCATTTTTCTGACAATGATGCCATTTTCAGATGCATTAATTTTACACATCTGCCAAATGAAAATGAGCTTACAATGTTCACACAGTTGCAAGACATTTCTAGGCAATTTTATTGACAACATTGTAAGATCTTACCACCGTCTGTACGAAGCTTTAGTTTACATAAAAAATACTCAAAAACAATGTTCACACAAATGTAAACAAAATCATCATAAAAAAAACGATCAGGTAACTCTTAAGCGCCTGCCAAATAATGACACCAAATGTCAACTTTTTATTTACAACAACTACATGTGTATATTACTACGGGATTTTTATCAGATTTACCAAATTTGCCAAAAAAAAAATTAACTAAAAAAATAATAAATGTAAACGAAAGGGCAAATCAAGAAAATCCTCTTTTCATTTACTACGTTTTACTTTACGGTGAGTATGATTTTGGATAAAACACAATACCTACATAAGTACATACATACTATACATAGGTACTTATGTATATTGCAAAATACAAATACCTAACATTTCAAGAAATTAAAATAGAAAAAACATAAAACTTGAAAGAAAATTATGAAAGTGATGATGGAGGAATATATCCCTACATACTTAGGTATTAAATCATTTGGTTTTTGTTCTTAGTTTTATAAAAAAAAAATAATTTTTATGAAACAAGAATACCTAGGTATGTAGGTATTTAGGCGTTTTTGAAACTTGGTAGGTATCAGGATAGTTGGATTAGTTAGTACCTACCTATACATAGGTATGTATGTGTATTTCAAAAATTAGGCACAGGGTTAGGGTGTGAACAAACTATGCATTTTCATGCTTTAAGTGACGTCATAGGTAAAACAACGCACTTGGTGAGCTTTAGTTTAAGAAAAGGTTTCTTAGAAAATATTTCATTAATTGAGTCACATTTTTTCTTAAGATATCTATGTAGGTACCTACCCAAGGGACATGAAATTTCTCGTTTACATTTTACTAGGTGGGTATGTCAAAAAACTGCTTACAAACTTTATTTTTTTTTATTGAATTATTAACAAAATGTACAAAACGGAAGAAAACACCATAAAAACAGACACATGCCTACCCAATTTTATTTATTTTTTTGTGTTCCCTTCGAAGTGCTCCACAACTTTTCTCTTTTTATCATAACCTTCATTTAACTAGGTAGGTATTTAAACAAAATCTCTTTGTCATTTTTTCAATTGCATTTTATAATTTTAATTCATTTCCCCTTATTACGTTGTCACCATAAAAAGCATTGTCTTATTATTCATCATCCTCATCCTCTATTTTTCAATATATTAGTGCTCTAGAAAAAAAGCGATAATGACTTATAAAATCCTCGAAATGCGTTTTGTATCATAATATTGCACATTATTTGGGTAAAAGTGTTTTAAGAAATCGACTGGGAGGAGTACTATGGGGAATGAGACCAAAACAAAAGAATTTTAATATACGAACTTATGTACATGGTTGTATTTACAGTAGAAAAATGTGTACATACATCCACAAACTAATGTAGGTACATATGTATGTATGAATATTATTTTTATTATACGGCTGGGTTCTTCTTTATTGTATGTTTTTTCTAGTGTTGTTTCTTCCATTGTATCTATGTATTTTTTTACGTATGAATCAAATACAATAACAACAAGAAGAAAAATATAAAATAAATGGCGACCACGCCGTTTTTATATTCGTTTATCATCGTTCACAGACCCAACTTTTTATTGTTGATTTTTTGTAGAGAGCTGCTGGCATAGCAGCTAAAGACTAAAAATTTTAAACGTACATTTACTCAACGGAACATCGAAAAAATCACCAAAACATACGAACGTACATTAATGCTATTGTAATTATATACATATACTTACATCCATAGATATTCTCACCACTATAAACTTGAAAAATAAAAATAACTGAACTAAAAACAAGTTTCAACATTTTTACTTTGCTCAATTGGATAATAGTCTCTCTAATTTTGAAATTCGTTTACTCTCTCTTAAATTAAGAGTTAATACTTGTCTCATTGAATTGCTCTTTGCTCATGTAGTTATCAGGGATGGAAAAGGGTTTTTTTAATGACCGCAGGAACACTTGACGCTGTACTAGCCTACGACGTAGAGACGTTGCCAAATTTAATCCAATAATTTATGCAAAGGAATACAAATCTAACGCAAACGTTAAAATATATCTACTAGAGTTGTCAACCGATTGCAAATAATTTGATTAATCGATCAAGCAAAACCCAACTCTTGTTCGAATAATTTTAAAATGGTGATTTTCGAATAACGAATAAATCGATTAATTAATGTCGATTAACCGAACAATTTTTTTATTAAATAAGAAATTAAATAAAAGCTTAGAATTTGATTTATTCTTATACGTTTTTAGTGATTTCATAAAGGGTGGTCCAACAAAAACGCACGATGTTAATTGTAAATAAAACAAAGTTTTCAGAGAATTATCTTTATATTTTTTACTATTATAGAAGGCTGACTTCATTGGCGAAGAAGTACGGTTCGATGACGCCACCAGCCCATAAACGAACTGGGCGAGCATGCACAGGTGTTATCACATTTCCTACAGACCCGGTTTGCTGAAATTTGCGCACAATTCTCCCGATTATAGACAGATTTGGTCGATTATGCTGACCAATAAAACCACGAAGTGCTTTTTGATTTGAACGCCCATTTAACAATCTTAACGCGCTGCTCAATTAAGTACCATTCCATGGTTGAGTTTGACAAATACTGAAACAAAGAAATGTCAAATTAGGTCGGGCAAAAAACTTGACGTTAAGGTGTGACTCACAATTAACATCGTGCATTATGGTTGGCCACCCTTTACAAAGTGAAGGAAAATTAAAAAGATATTAAAAGATATTATAGCCATAGCCCTTATTGTAATTAATCTCAATGTTAAGTAAGCAAAAACCGTGTTAAGTACTCATTCAAAAATGTATTTTATGTTCTTATTTAACAAGTATATAACAAGCAATTGTATCAGATGTTTTTCTTCTTAAATCAAACGTTAAACAAATTTCAACTTAGAAATTAACAATAATTAAAAAAAAAATAAAAAAATTGATGTATATAAATCATATCAAGAAAGTAGAAAATGTTGTTATTTTATTATATTTTTTTAAAATTATATATACATATATATTTGTCATTTGCATTCACGATGCTTTCACTGATAATCCAAAGACATCAAAAAATGCCGAACTTGGTCCAATGGAAAAATACATAGAGACAGCGATTGTTCTATAGAAGAACTTGTATTCAGAAGTTTGGCTGAAGATCGTAGGTCTGCAAACGCTTTTCAAAAATCCAAAGTAATATCGAACGATATGGAGTTAAGATGAAAAGTTTTACACATCAAAAAAGGAAGAAGTTGAGAAAAAATTAAGAAGAAAATGGAAGATTTTCCAAAGTTGTAGATGAATGGACGGATGTATCTATTTAAAATACTTAATTTTTTGTAAAAATATTTTTTTTATTCGTTATTCTCATCGATTAATCGAATAATTTTTTAGATTAAATCGTATGATCGATCGAACAAAAACAATTTTTTGAATTATTCAAACAAAGTTGAAAGGCGAATAATTGACAACTCTAGAATCTACGTTAGTGAATCATGGCGGAAAACTTATTGAATAGGTTAAAAAACATACGGTATTGTATAAAAAAGGACGCCAGGATTACCAAAATAAAAAGCCGAAGCTTGGAATTCTATAAGCTTATGTACATAAGTAAACAAATAAAAACACACGATACTCGTAGACGAATTAACACGTGCTTTATTAACGCGACCTTTAGGCCATGAGGGTATAATTTTTTAAAAATTTTTTTAGAGCAACTTGAATTTGTTTTTTTAATGAAACATTCAATTCAATTTTTATGAAAAACACTTAACCAATAAGTACTTAATATTTAACTCTTTGTAGTTATGTTTCAAGATCCATTGTTTCTGTTTGTTGAAAATTTATTTTTTTTTATACTTAAATTTATTTATACATACATACATACATTTTGCAGTTCGACGTTTAAATAGTCGTTAGCATTTTATTTAATAATAGGCGAGCGGGTTTCGATACAAATTTAAATTGTACCAATTAGGTCGTGGTAGTACTACAGTACCATTAAACTCTTAAAGTGCAATTAGACGTGACATAACCATACCAAAACTGAACTACCATAGCCACTGTATTACCAAAACGACATAAACATACCATACAAACCAATTCAATTTTGGTTTCTAAATTCGCCGTTACGGCTGTGGCATTATGGTTATGTCACGTCTAATATGAGCTTTAAGTGTACAAAAAAGTAAAATTGTACCATTATTTTTGTCCTTGGTTCGTCTTGTTTTGATTATCTCTATTATGTTGTTTTTATAAAAGCAAAATTCTCTTATTCTCTTAATGTACATACGCAGTAAATAATCTCTTAAAGAGTTTTTTGTGGTAAAAAGCTTTAGAATTTTCTGGTTATTGAAAAACTACAATTTGTTCTTTTATTTCATTTCGATTAGAGATTGTTTTATACTAAACACCAGTGTGACAATTTTGGCATTCTTGAAGCTAAAATTAGCATTAAAATTTTTGATTTACATAGCTACAAATTTTTCATTTAGCATTTTATTTATCATTTTCATAAAATATTTAGCTTTTTATTAGCCTTATTTTAAAAATTTAGGGGAGTAGTTTTATTTCTTTGAAATTTTGTATGAAAATGGATAATTCTCATCTTAAATAAAAAATGACTTCCCTGTTTTTTAAAAAAATAGAACATTAAGGGAATATAAAGCGGCCCATGCATACACTTGCCATATATGTAGGTAATTGTTAAATTTTCGTATTGTAAAATTATATCGCTAATGTGTTTGAGATATTCGAAGGTGGCACACTTTTTTGGCCACAATCGCAATACATATATGTACTGTGAAATGTGATGGCAGCATTGTTGTTTTTTTGTATTTTGTGCCTTATAAATTCAATTTGCGGCGTCATTCGATTAACGTCGCCCCAATTAATTGAGTTTTATTAGCAAAAAGCGGGGAATCACCGTTTTAAGTTGAAAGTTTCTTTTGGTTTTTTTTTATGAGTGTGAAGCTATTCATAACTATACATGTATTCATTTTTGTTTTGCTTGTGAAACACAATGGACGGAAAATATGAGTTCAAAAAACCACAATAGTGGAAAGGGTATTATGCGATGATGGTCACAGTAATAAAGTCTATTGAAAATGGTGAGAACCGGTTTATAATTTCACATAGCCCCATACAAGCTTATTTCCGGAATACATATAGTCTTTCGGCCCATAAACCATCCTATTATGTTGGTAGATTCAATTTGGTCCAAACTTATTTGATTGCAATCTAAATCATCTTACCAAATTTTATTGGAATCGGTCCATTTTTGACCATAGCTCCCATACAAATACTTCTAACGAAATAGGTCCAAAATTAACCATAGATCTCATATAAACCCCCATCCTAAAATCACTTCAAGGCAAATAGATGAAAATATCCAAGTCTGGGTTTACATTATGAAATTTTTCTTTCAGAAAGTTTGTTTATTGTTGAGTGGGGAAAAAAGAATAGCATGTTTTATTCCCCTCTCACCAATAAACTTGGACTTTCTAAAAGAAAACTTTCATAGTGTGAACCCAGACTAAATAATATTTGGCTCAAACAACCGACTATCCTTTCATACTTGTTTTTAAAAGTTCAAAAAGAAAGAATTAAGAAATATCTTAATAATGTATTTGTAAAACTCTACAAATAAATAAAACAGAATAATTTGCTTTTAAAGCATGCAATTACATACATATTTAACATTTTTGCGCTCATCTTTTTCTCCGCTATGAAAATAACACCCAACCCCTCTTCAACATATTTTTTAATTTATGTCTTAAAATATGAACGTGTTTGCCACCTCAAGATATGAGCTCGAATATTGGCAATTTGACACAGTTATTCTGTCGGCGTTATTATCTGTGTAAAGAGCGTTACCGTTGGTGCTACTAAAGTTGCAATTTCGACAGCTTGGATACTATTTTGTTACTTTTATAAAATACACCCTATTTTCTCGTCAAATACAGGGACTTTTATGCAAATTGTGATTTAGCTATTAGCGGGAAATGTAGAATTTTTTTTAATAGTTGTGAAAGTTTTAATAATTTTTTGGCAACATTGTTAAAGATTTGCTTTAAAAAAAATTAAGGGCCAAATAAACCACCAGCCACCAGCTGATATTTTAATTCGCCTTGCTAAAAACTTAAAAGTTTCATTCAATTTATAGTAATTCAAACGTTAAATTCTTACTTCTAAAAACTATATACAAACATATTGACTTAAAAGCTTCATTCACAATCACTGATGCCATTAGGATACGAAAGATAATTGTTCGTATCTTTTGATGACTTCAGGTACCATGTATAATCCTGACATTTTTTTGTATCTTTTGAATCGTTAGGCAAAATGTACAGAAATAAAATATTAGAACATTTTTAGCCAAATAAAATTTATTAAGACTAACCGACTCAATGCTAATACAATAATAGCAGTTTAATTAATGGCGAAAGAAAACATTAAGGATCTAGTGGTGCGAAGTTGTTCTAAGGAAATATGATCAACTTTTTTGTTTTCAGGAAATTTATACGAACTTTTTGATATAATCGCCTTAGTATAAACGCCTTAACTCGTATATTAATTTTAACAAAAATTAATTTGTTTTTATAACATCCAAACATTTAATTAATTTTAAAGTACGCTTACTGTGTTTTTCAAAATCACATACCTAATATTTATGACTTAAATAAATATCAAAATGAATTTGTATGATATCATTTTCTTTACAATATTCATTTAATATGAAAAAAATAAAAAATAATAAATGTTAAACGTTAAAAATGTGTTTTCATATTTTTTTTTAAATGTATCTTTTTGGGATACCAAAATGTATCGTTCTCGAAATTTCACTGGCAACACTCTTCACAGAAGAAGCAGCCATTTACTTTTTCATATTTCTAATTCTTTTCCCAGGGGTTTCAAATAAATTCTTTTTATTTTAAGTACAAAAATGTAACTAAAGTTTTGTTTAAAGTTAAGTTGAGTTAAACCTTTGATATGAAATAAATTTATTATTTGACATCAAACACAATTTTCAAACCTTTCTCAATTTTTTTGATTTTAACACTTGAATTTAAATTGATAATGATTTGAATATATAAATTTGACGTACAATGTTTTAACAATTTGACATGGCGACTAAAGTTAAATGAGTAACACAATTAAAGATAAGTTTCATATTACGTCAAGTGAAGACGCCATTAAAAAACCTCGGTTTCTAGTTAAAAAATATCAATTATTTGTAAGTAAAAAATTAATTACAAAGTGAAAAAATGTGAATAAAAATAAAACGGGAAAGTGAAGAAAATATAAGTTTGATGTACGTTTGCGGTGCTACGTCATGACAATCCTTAAAACAAAAAGGAGCCAAGTATTTGGTCTTCCCAAGAATTAGAGGACGGAAAGATCACTATTTCAGTGCTTTTTGTAATTCTTGCAACTGTTTTGATACTTTTTACTAAATGAAGAGATACTTTTTTGTACTTTCCGTTTTATTAAAACTCCCAGTTTTAATGTAAGTTATACTGTTTTAATATATGTATATATGTATATATCGTCACCTAAAATACAAAACAACGTATCATCAAAAAATTAAAAATTGACTTTTTGATTGATCCCTGCGATCAAAAATTGCGCCTTTATTAAAGAATTTCAAACGCCAAGTACACTTTTTTGTTATTGATATTGTAAAGTTTTTTGTTTCTTCTGTAAACTTATAAAAAATGTTTTTATGTTATTTTGTATTTTAGGTGACAAAATATAGTAAATATATAAAATCAAGCATATAAGAAATTTTTTTCTTGGCATGCGTGGTTAGCTGAAGTATGTATGTATCAGTGTTGCCAGTAAAATTTCGAGAAAGATACATTTTAGTTTCTAAAAAGATACACTTTTTCCCAAAAAGATACGTTTTGAAAAAAATTTGAAAATCCTTTTTTAACGTTTAATATTTATCAACATAACATTTTTATTTCATATTTAAATGCATATTGGAAAGAAAATGATTTCGTATAAATTAATTTTTATACTTATTTTAGTCATAAATATTAGGTACATATGTAATTTTTAAAAATACAGTAAGCAAACTTTAAAATTAATTATATGTAATTATCTTTGAATGTTATAAAAACAAATTCATTTTTGTAAAACTTAATATACGAGTTAAGGCGTTGTTTATACTAAGGCGATTATATCAACGTTCATATAAATTTCCTGAAAATAAAAAAGATGTTCATATTTCCTCGGAACAACTTCGCACTACTAGTAATCATCGTATGTTGCAATCCCTTAATGTTTTTTTTAACCATTATTAAAGCTGCTTTCAAGGCGAATTCACTAAAAGGTGGGGTCAAGTCAACATATGGTGTTTTTTTTTTCGGTGGCAAACTGATTTTTTTGTAAACTCAAGCTTCGTACAGACGATGGTCAGATCTTAAAATGTTGTAATTTTTCTGACAATGGTGCCATTGTCAGATGCATTAATTTAACACATCTGCCAAATAAAAATAGCGTACAATGTTTACACAGTTGCAAGACATTTTTAGTCAATTTTATTGACAACATTGTAAGATCTTACCACCGTCTGTACGAAGCTTAACCTTTTTTACTAGCAATATTTTTGACAATCCGACCACTGAAGCAGTGTTGTTGTATAGTTGACCTCACCTTTAAGTCAATGCGCATTGGCTGCTATTGTATTAGTATTGAATCGGTTACGATGAACAGTCTTAATAAGTTTTAGTTGGCTAAAAATTTTCGAATGTTTTGTTTCTGTACATTTTGCGTACAGATTCAAGAGATACGAAAAATGTCAGGATTATACATGATACCTGAAGTAGTCAAAAGATACGAATAATGTATCTTTCGTATCCTAACGCCAACACTGGTATGTATATCTTGCGTATAATTAATATACACATGCGTACATATTAATTATCCGCAAGCAGGTGCACTTGGCAAGTGCCACCCACCATGGCGTATACTTATGTCTGCCAATCAGGGTTATCAGATTTTTTGCACCTTCGTGCCAATTATACACCGAAAATCGCCAAAAATCGCAAAATTTGATTTTTATATAACACTGCATTTACACATGAAAGTACTTTCATTAAATTTTTGTATGCGCATCATAAATAAAAATTTCAGTGAAGTCTGAATAAAATCAACATATTCATAGCTTATTTCGTTATATACCTACCTTTCCGATAAATTATAAAAATGTAAATTTTTTGCTTTTATAATTTTTTTTAAACAAAAAACCGCATTCTTTTTGATTTAAAAAAATTACCGCCATTATGTTCTGATTATCTTCGAAACTGTTAAAAATATATAAAATAATTGTTAAGATGGCTAAAAGGGAATATAATTCCAAATCATTCGCTGGTAATTGTATCCAAATCGAAATCGAAAATCGTTCTTGAGTCATGATGAATTATATTAGCATAATCGACTTATTTCGGGCGAAATATTAGTCGTGCCCAGAATAATGAATAATACATAAAATTAACATTTGTCCTATGAATCTCATGACATATTTCGTATCTTCTTCGGTATATGGCTTTCAGTATTGACCAAATCGAACAAATCGATCTCAAGTTATGATAAAATGAATTAGCATAAATATATTGTTCTAGTACATAAAAAACTATTAGTTATAGAACCAATCTCTGATAAGATTTGGAATCAGCACGCTAAAGTCAATTAAAATCACTTAAAATGATTCTTGCTCCTGATTTTTTTGTTTGCCGGCAAGTGTTATTTAATAATGTTGTTTGTTGTTTTTTTTTTTACCATTTATAAAATGTTATCTGAAATTTTAAAGAAATTGTATCAACTTATTTTGGTTCTTAAAGAGTTACCCCTTTTTATTTTGAATCCCCTTTTTGGTTGACACTTTTATTTACATTATCTCGTTTTTTGGAACTTTTTGAAAATATCCAACGGTGACGCTGGTTAAGACATCACAAATTGCTGTTGTGGTCAAGATTTTAAGTGACCAGTGTACCAGGCTTGGGCGTTGCCAATTACTTTTCTAATACCAGTTTTATTAAAAGTTATATGGCAAATATCCATTACAAGTAATTGGTAGTTACTGTAATTAGCAATTGGCTAAAATGGGGTCTTCACCTGAAAATTTTTTGTCATACCAAACGTCAAAGTCTATATAAAAAAATCTAAAATTTTTGTCAGCGTTTTTTTTATAAGAAGTTTGACGTTTATTATGATAAAAAATTGTCAGGTAAAGACCCCATGTAATGCCAATAACACGAAATTGGTAAAGTTATTCAAATTACATAATTTTTTTTTTAAATAGCAAAAAATAATATTGCTTTAAATTTTAGTACCAATGTACATATCGCACTTCATCATAAGGATGTTATTAACTAAAAATTTAAAAACTTTCAGTAAAAGCAATACAAATTTTATTATTTAATATTTAAGGCATATGAAAAAGAATTTTTAAATTAAAAGACAAAATGCACGATATTTCTAAAAAGTCAAAAATAATTTTTTTTTGTTTCAAATGTATTTGTGCGACAGAAAGCGTTCTTTAGACATCGTAAAATTGGCAGTAAGCATTAAAAGTATGCCATAGTATGAAAATGAAAATTTTATGTTTAAAAGTGAAAGTAACTTAAATTCTATTCAAAATTTAAAAATAAAGAAAACAGTGAGTACACTGCTCTTTTTTTCTTTTAATAAAAAAATGCATATTTTATTAATTTTTAAAGCATGTTTTAAAATTTTTAATAATAAATGCACGAAATTTCACACCCTATTTATTAGTATTCGAAATTAATAAGTTTTATGTTGTAATGACATTAAATACCAATAAGGTTACGTCTTCGTGCCCAACTGCTCGCTGGCAACACTAGATGTTGGAGCTGGTAGATATTTCATTGCTACTGGCTTTTTTTTTTGTTAAATGTACTTGCCTTCCAATACGACAATATACTAATGCTTCGTGGACTTTAGGGCTCATTTACATATATGTATACGTAATTCCTTTTCGAAAATATTTTCAAAATTTTCTTGTACTTAAATGTGAGTCGTGCTTTTCCCATAGAGAAGTTTTAATTTGTTTTCTCTTTCCGATATTGCTACCTTGTTTACGTGTTTTAGAAACAATACGATTTTCCACAACCATATCTGATTTAGATTTTTTAAATAGTTCACTTGTTAAATATTTAGATTTAAAACGTGGATCAAAAAGAGTAGCAACACTTAGAAAGCTCTTTGCCTCAATGATTTTAAACGTTTTATATAAATTTTCTTTCAGGGAATCTTTTAAGCACGATACTGATTCATAATAATCGAGTCTATAGTTTAACATTTCATATAAAGGTACATATAACCATCAAAGTCGATGTTATATCTCCTGAAATGTCTAATGTAACCTAATAAAAACATTCCAATATGCTTAGGAGATATCTGATATGTTCGCAGTCCTCTTTTGATTCTTTCTGCATGGTTTTGTAACATTTGCAAAAAATTATATGTTCAAAAAAGTTATGTATTCGGCAAAATTCAGACAAATTTATGTTGAATACTGATTACACAGTGCAACAAAATTCGGGTTATCGCCGCCAGACTATGTACTTGCAACGCGAAATGAAACTAGACTATTGGTAGAGCAAATCTGCCAAAGAATTTTTAAAAGTTAGCTCGGGTTCCCAAAATATCGGCACCTAAAGTTTTTGAATTTTTTGATAAGGCGTTTGGTATAAGTCAAAAAAAATATACTAAATGTACTTCTGAGCTAAAATACTATTTCAGATGTCTTCAGTAGAATTATATGGCGAATCTTAGCTTAGAGTATATTAACCCTCTAACACTCATTTTAAGGGGTAATTTTTGTCCTTTTTTTGTCTTAGAAGACCCCTAGTGAAATTGGATGCAGAAAAAAATTCGTGGAACATTTTAACCCTCTAAAGTGCCGTTTAAGTATACTTTTGTGGGGAAATTAAAAAAAGGCAACAAATAACCCCTTAAAATTAGTGTTAGAGGGTTAATGTATTCTAAGCAAAGAATCGCCATTACATTTATTATATCGATGGCATTTATCTAAAATGGTTTATCTGCAAAACCCTAATTGTTCAGGAGAAGCAAAAAAACTGTTTAATTCCCTAACTAGTAAATATTTAACAAATCGATCTTCTACAATATGATTGATAGGTTTCTACTAATTCCCTAAAATATAAATTATAAAATTTAACCCGTTATTCGCATTTTTTTGGTAGATAAATCATTTTGTCTTAGAAAATTTTCGATGTATATCTTATCGGTATTGGACCCCTTTCACAATCGGCAAGTTACTTGCGCATGTCTTTAGCGCAACTCTTGGTTTGTAGACGACAGCGGTAAGGTCGGGGTAAGGAAAAAAAATTTAGTACAGACTTTGTTGTACTAGGCAGGTAACTTGCGCAACTAACTTGCCGAGTCTGAAAGGGGTCTTGGATTTGAAACCGACAAAAAAAACTCGTTGGTGTCATGAAATCCAATGTTGTCGGTTTTTGGTTCCAACTCAAGTTAGTGTCGGTTTTAGGTGTCAGAGAAACCAATGTTATCGGTTTTTTATTGAAAATAAACCAAGCAGGTTACAGCTCTTGTTTTTTATTGGAAATAAATATAGTTGTTAAAAGCTTTAATTTTTTATTTTATTTTTTTCAACAGTTAGATTTTTTTCCGCAAATAGAAGTAAAAAATTGATAAATTGGTAAAATAGTATTTTTTGCATGCTTCCGGTAGTCTCCGGCAGCGGGCTACTGCAAATTCGCAAAAGTCTTCTTTTCACTTTTTCTGCAAACAGCAAATATGCAACAACAGCAGTGGTAATTCTATTTATTTATAACGTTAGACAACAAATTTGTTTATATTTTTAATAATTTCGCTTTATAACTACATATTTTTACAAAACAATAAAATCTCACAAACAACAAATGCATTGCAAGTATTACAACGTTGGCATTTATTTGATATGTTTACTGTATAACCACTTCTTATTTTCTTTTCTATTATTTTCCTTTAATTAAAAACACAGGTTTTCACAATATTTTAGCGCAAAAATCATAATTTACAAAATTGTCAACCAAAAGTTGCATTTAAAGCTGTAAACACATGAGCAAAAACATTAAACAGTTGATTCGAATATCGGTTTTATTTGTATTCGAAAATAACAAATCCGACTTGTTTTCATGCAACCAAATGAAAGCAATATCGGTTTGCAAAACCGACAATCAGCAAAACCGACTTGGATTCTATGACACCCCTTTATGAAATTACCCTCATTGCCAGACTAAATTTTTCTTGCAATATTTTTCAAATAGGTCAAAATATCAAAAAAAAAAAAAAAACATAAACGGTAATTCTATAAATGATATGTTCTGAGTTGAATGAATCAAGTTTGAATCAAATCAGAACACTACGGCCCGTTATGAGCTAAGTTCAATTTAACTACAAAAACAAAGCGGAAAACTCTTTTCACTTAGATGCGAAAAAGCAATGTGCAAAATAAGTGACAACATATTCGATGACTTGCATGTAAAATAAAATAATAAAATTATATAATTAATTCGTATAATCTCAAATAATAAGCATACGTTTAATAAAAAATATATTTATTTACTTTTTATTTGATTGGGGTTTTTAGCTGTTTTAATTGGGGTGTGTTTTTTTTTTATTTTTTTAGATTTTTTTTTTAAATTGTTTAGCCATAAAATTTTTTTTGCCGTTTTTGTAGTAAAATAATAGAAACAATATTAAATTAAAATATTCAATTTATAAAATGGACCAACAAAAGCAACAGTTTCTTTCTGGTCGGAAGTTTTAGAAATTTTAGTATTTCTGTAAAGCTGCTCAAGTAAATTGCTCAAGTAAATTGAGTATATAGCTAAGTTAACATTTTTAAAAGTAACTTGAGAAATAGGCAACCGTAAATTCTATTTTATTAATTAGGTAAAAAATTTGGCTCTACCAATAAAATATTTTTTATCTTTTTATATTTTCTAATGTAGATTTGGACTCAAAAGGTTGGGTAAAGGATGTCATGATAATGGTTTACCTTTTTATTTATGAATGATAACGACATCGAATTTACCGATGATTTAATTTTTTAAATGCCAGAATATTTAATTTACTTTTTTTTTCTTATGTAGAAAATTTATCTTAGGTTATAATTTCATTCTAAAACATTTTTAATGGTTTATATTTGTTCGTTATTGATTTTCAATGTGTTTTTATTTAAAAAAGTTTTTAGCCATTTTTTTAGCTGATTTTTAGCCATTTTTTAGCCATTTTTTTCTGTAAATTTAGCCATTTTTGGTCACCAAGTTTTGGCAACACTGCCTAGGGTTAAGAAGCTTTTGGTTTGAAAATTCCACATTCCATGTTTATAATAATTTTTAAACAAAGTATATGTACTAGGGAGTCCACTCGGGACTGGTTTTCGCAAATCCCGGGATTTGGGATTTTAAAAAATCAAATCCCGGGATTCTGGTATTTTTCGGGATCCCGGGATTTTACGGGATCCCGTGATTTTTCGAGATAACGGGATTTTTCGGGATTCGGGGTTTTTGAAAATTAGATATTTACTAAAATAAAAACGTCATTAAAAGCGATTTACAGGCAAAGTTTTATATTAATTTGGTATTTTAAAGTTAAATATAATGTTATATTAATTACTAACATTTAAAAATTGTGACTTTTACTTAATTAATGATTGATTTAATTAAAAATATGATATAAAAAAAAAAACAACGTACGATTTCTAACAATGTGTTAATTGATTCAACTAAAAAATAATTACCATTAAATCTATATTTTATTCAATTACCTCAGTTGTTTCAAACTAAATAAAAAAAGAATTATTATTGTAATTGAATAGAACTAACTTGTAATTGATTTATTTGTAAGATTCTATTCAAATTTTTATTAAGTAAATTAAGCTTCGATCACAATCCCAGAAACATTTTCGCTTGGTGTTCATAATAGAGCAACAATTTTTTTCGCAACCACACACATTTTGCATTAAGAAACCGTTTGCAAATTTTACCCACAACAATATTATGCATTTATTATTATTTTTTACAACAATATGTTCAAATTTTCATTCAAAACTAAATAAAATTATTTTAAACGTTAGAAACAATTTCATACAAAATGTTACTGAAGTTCTAGTTGAACCAATTTTTTAAAAAAACTTTAGTTACATTTTTGTTTGAAAAATTATGAAATACTTTGGGAAGAAATAAGATAGAAGAACGAAGCTTTAGAATAAAAAATTCAAATTTGAATTCGAAATTAAATATCAAAATAAATTTATTTAGTTAACCATAAAAATCTCATTTTAACAAAAACACATTTTTATACCCACCACAAAGTGGAAGGAATTGTATAGTGTTTAAAATACACTTCTTAATTTTGTTAAATCGCCCCATAAATTGCCGTAGTTTCTATGCCTACTCTCGTAAAATACTTTAATAAATCTAACCCTGTAAAGAGTAAAGTTTTAATGTCGAATTTGTGGGATTTTCGGGATCGGGATTGGCATTCCTAATATATACATAAGTGCCTTACAATGTCTTTAAAAAAGGTGTACCAACATTATTTTAATAACAATTCCATTAGGAATATATTCAGGAATTTTTAATGAGCTTTTTTAAATGCAATTTTCTCCAAATGCCTTCGATATAACAACGGTATCAAAAAATTAATTAATAATTTTTACTTCTTTGTCCTTGTTTTTGAACATTTTAAGATTTTTCTCTTCAAAATAAGATTTTTTTTCGACAAATGAAGATTTTCATTTCAAAGCTTCTGGCAACGCTGAGCACAGCTGTGCTTTCAACGCCACCTGAAAAATGAATTCGCCTTGTTTGCGGTTATACAGAAACAAAACAAAAAAACTTGATGAACCTAAATTGTTTGATGTACATATATGTACGTCATTAATATTGTTACATATTTTTCAAACTATTCTCTCTATTCGTTTCTTTATCTAATTTTTCCTTTTTCTGACTGTTTTCTTTGTCTCTCTCTCTTTTGCTGTGAAAATGCAATTGTATTTGTTTTTACGATTAAATCAAGGGTCATTTAAATTTTTTCGTTTTATTTAGCTTTAAAAAATGTTTTAATATTTGCTTAAGTATTACTTATTTATTTATTATAATTAGCATAATGTATTTAATTGATACATAAATGTTTGTATGTATGTGTGTATAAGCAAAACAATCTAACGAAATTAAAAAAAAAAAACATATTTTGCACTAATTTTTTTTACACATTTATGTTGCCAAGTGGTGCCAAATATTTTTTCAATTATCAACATAAATTTGATTTCATCTTTTTGATTAGAAATTTATTTCCCTTTGCTTTTATTTTAATAAAAATTTAATAATTTTTAATCATTTCATCATATTAAAAAATAAATATGTATGTACATATGTATGTATGTACATTCATAGATACATGTGTATGTCAAGTTTACATTGGTTTTTTTTTTTTTTTTTTTTTTTTTTTTGTATTTTATTATACAAACTTTTATATTTCTCTAGATTTTTGCTCCATTTAAATACCTCACCCTAGCTCGAACAAACTTATTAAGCTGCTACTGATAATTAATAAGCAAAACGTGAGTTTTCTGATAGCTTTAATCACATTTTAAACCTACGTTTTTTAATTTATCATAAAGTTTTTTTAGTAGAACTTTTGCTTATCAATTGCATAATAAAAAAGAGTTGCCATATTCTAGATTTAATCTTTGTTAGTGTGAGAATTGATATTTAGGGGATTTACAATTTGGTTCCTCTGTAAAGCGCACAATTTTAATAATTCACTGTTCGAATTTTAATATATTAAAACTGATCATTTTAAATTTATTATCTAAATGACGAAAGAAAAGATAAAATTTATGTATGTATGTATAATAAAAAATTGAAAGGAGTAGAAACCAGATGAGAAAAAATGACTTGACAACTAAGCTTTTACGATACTCTCCACTTATTAAGGACCGTAATTTTGCTGAAATATCCAGGAAAGTGGCATTTTCTATACCGTTAACGAAGCACTACAGATCTGTCTTTGTACTTTGTAACCAAAATTTTGTTGAAAATACGATAAATTGCACCAATTGGGCAAGTTCTGACAATCGCAAAACGCTTAATATTTGCGATTTTGACTTTGAAATCGTGTAATGGGTGTCCTGTAAATCACAATTGCAAGAAGTTTGGCGACTTCAACTTGCAAAGCTATGCTCAAGGGAACTGGAATATTTTTAAGAAACTATGGCAGATCGCAAGCAAAACGCACAAGTATCAGAAAACCATCAATCTGGGGTTTTGCGATTTCAAATCGTTCGATTGTCAGAACATGAGCGAATGCCATATCCTCAAAAATATCCCCACAACGTGATATTTCCAAAACCGTGTATCTAGGATTTAATTTTCCCTTCGAGGTTTTCTAATACCAGTGTTGCCAAAACTAAAAAAAATGTCTAAAAACTTTTTTAAATAAAAACACATTAAAATTAATAACCAAACAGAAATAATTCATTAAAAATTTGTTACAGTAAAATTCTAAGTTGAAAGCAATTTGTTACATAAGAATAAACGTAAATTAATATTTTTGCATTTAAAAAATAAAATCATCGCTAAATTCGATGTCGTTATTGTTCATCTCATAGGAATCACTCGTGCCTTTTTGTTTTAAATATTTTAAACGTAAATCATAATCATGAAAACATTTACCTAAACTTTTGAGCCCAAATCTACAATAAATAACAAGTAATAAAGTATAGTCTGTCGAACCTGACTATATGATAACATACACCACATTACAAACTATGTAGCAAATTTTAGCAAATTATCTCCAAAATTGCGACCTGTACTTTGCACACAAGGTTAACATGGACAGGCAGCCACCCAGACAGCCTGCCGGACGGACAGCCTGCCAGTCGGACAGTCATCGTTAATTCGACTCAGAAAGTGATTCTGAGTCGATCGGTATACTTACATATTTTAAGGTGTTACAAACATCGGCACCAATTCATAATACACTCCTTACAGTTGCGGTGTGGGTATAAACAGTTTATTGTTATGGTATACATATTTTCCTTATTGATAAAATCGAATTAACGGTTGTTAAATGTAACTAACCTATTTCGCAAATATCTTTAACGATGTTTACTTGGCTAAAAACCCTCCCTACTTCAGCATTTTACCATGGAAGCTAGAGCAACCTTATAGTAGATTTCTGTGTTTTATAAATTTAATATTGCAATATTTCGTTTATGGGGATTTTCAACATTTGTAAAAGTTGTGATTAAAAAAGGGTTTCTTTACTTTTCAAAGGATATTTAAAATATGTAAACTCCTATTACTCTACAAGGTCATGATACACTATCACAAAAGTATATCAGAGGTGCAGTTCATCAAAATACGTGGGACTTGTTTATCATGGCCTTGAGAGTTGTGCATTCAGAATAGTAAATTAAATTCATTGAAGTTAGCTTTTTGGTGATATTGGTATAATAAAACATATGGCTAGATTTTAGCAAAGGCAAATAGCAGAAATAAGCGAATAACATGGTCAATATATAATATTATTGTCTATATTTACCATAATATTTGTTTTTATTTATCACATATTATTTAATTCAATAATGACAACTCAAAAAATTTAATTTTGCAGTTAGTGACGCAGAATTGTTCGCTATGTTTCTCTTAATATTGTGTATAAAATTCATCTTTATATCTTTTATACTCTCCCCGTTTAAAGAGAATGTGTCGGTTTTTTTCGAAGTGGTTAAAGCGTATCCAAAACTTTAAACGCGTTTATCTCGAAATGGATTTTTTTGAGTTATGTCACTATTTAAGTAAATGAGCGATACATTGCTCTAATACATCAAAAAATAATAAAAACACCATATTGTGTTCACATGTTCAATGCATAGATAGTGGCATACAAAAAATAAATAACTTTAAATTGCATTCAACCCGGCAAACACATACATTGAAAAAGGTAAATAGTATTAGTGAGAATAGAAATCAATGTAAGAAGTGTTGCCAAAAGACTTTAAAACTTATATAAATTTATTTAAATATTATTCAAAAATCTGCCAAATGGAAAATAATGGGTTTTCTTTAAACTAAATATTTTTTCTAATTGTATCACATCTACGCCATTTAAGAGCATTGTACATATAAAATAAATAAATAAAAAACCGCCTAGTGTAAAAGCTCAAGCGAGACTTTTGGGTTTATTCAAGATATGAGTGCACGTAGGTGTGAGATCAAAAGAGAAAAAAGCACGGTGCAGTAGTTTTGCCGCGGTCTGTTTTAAAGTCAATTATTTATATACATATATATTTTTCATATAATAAAACGAAAGTTTACTTTCGTTATCAATTTTTTTTTTTATAAACAAACTTATTACATTTTTACTTATTTTATTTTGTGTGCACTAGTAAAAACCGGTTGCTTGCAAATTGCCCATTGAACTTATCGAAAAACGTTCAACAACTGCCGGGAAAAAAATATAAATAAAGCAAACATCCTTTTTTTACACGACAACAATATAATTATAATCACCCCTATTATATAAGTTGTTGTCAATGTCGATGTTAATTTTAAGTATTTGTTACATCAAGTCGACGACTACATCACTTTGATGTTAATTTGGTATTTTCTAAAAATGAATGAATTTTATGTACACAGGCATTTGGTAAAATTTGGTGGAGTAATTTAAACATTAAATTTGAACAATTGTTAATAAACATTATGTTCATGACTTCTTTTAAATTTGCATTTTTTATTTAAAACGTATTTAATAAATACATATATATTTAAATTTTTACTAAAATTTCTTAAACTTTAATTTGAGTCGTCACAATACTTTCTGTTGACTAAAACAGAGTCAATTCTACTTCTACTCAACGCCACACAGAGGGGTATTTTTCCAATCTGGCCGGACATTCCTATTTTTAGTGTATATTGCTTCTTAAAAATTATTGAGTGCCCCTAGATCTATGAAACTTGGCAGAAATATGTGTTATGGTCATCTCTGAAAACTGCTATTTTTTTAAGATTTCCCATACTTCTGATTAGAGAGGAAATTAAAAAACCTAAACTTTGACCCAGGAGATCGTAAAATGCCATTTTTGTCTCTCCCCCTTTTGTGGGCGGTTACATAAAATAATATTTGCAAAAAAATTGTAAGAAATTAATAACTTACGCCTTAATACTATAAAAATTAAAATTTTGAGCTTTTATGGGCAAGGGCAGGTATCCCACTAATCCCTACCCCTGTTGATATTTTTTTATGTTTTTGCTTATTTTCATAAAATACTGGTTATTAAGCTCTTATGTACTTTATAGTATTTACTTTATCTGAAAATTATTCATAATAATGACTTATTTATAATAGTAACAATAAATATAATTTGTTTTGCCTCTCCTTAGGGTCTTTATTATAACTTGGCGTTAGCTGTTATCCGGCAGATCTTTTAATGTCAACTTATCTTAACTTTAGCTAACTTCAAATATTATAATTATTTTTATTTTTTTTTTTTTTATTTTTCGAATGTGTTCAATGAATCAAATTTCAATTTATAAAACTTTCTGGCAATCACTATCCAGTGTGACACAAAAAATGCTGACGAAGGCCGGAGCGTGCCAGAAAATGCATTGCATTCTGCTGGTGTCTGATAATTGTAAAATTTTCTGTACATACAATATTCCTTAATGCTAACCAAAGGATCGTTAAAGTGAAACAAGTAACAGGAAGATATAATTTATTCTGGTAGTGCATATAATCATTCCTAGGGAGATGCATATATCTATAGCTTCAATGTTAACCAAAAGTTGGCTTAAGCAAAAAGAAAGTGAAATATTGAAGGAATAGGACTATTGCAAAAAATCTCTATAAATTAAAATTTTATTCATTGAACAGATTTGAAGAAATTGTTAAGAAAAACATGAATATTTTAAGGAGGTTGTTTCACATTTCGGCTCACAACTCTTTTTCTACTGCACCGATTATGCTACATTTCAATTTCAAACTGCTAAGGGGAACAAGAAGAATTTGACACCAATTTGTTCTTTTCTATTGAGTGTTTCGAAAGTAAGCGTGTTTCCAACAGATGGACATGAATGAAGATGAATATTAAAAAAGTTTCACACGGCATTATAAACAACAGCAGGAAGATACAAATATTCTGGTAGTGTCTAGAATCATCCATTAGTATATCTTTAGCTTCAATGTTAACCAAAGGTTGGCTTCAAAAAGTATGTGAAATATTGAGAGAATAGGACTATTGCAAGAAAGCTTTTCAAATTGAAGTTTGATTTATTGAACACATTCGAAATATAGTAACAATAAATTTTATTTAAAATAATAATAAACAATTAATTAAACATAACTTTTCTTTTGCACTAAGATGATGATGAGTGCCATGGTTCTTCTTCGTCTGTTTCTTTAAAGACCTCTTCAGAATCTTAATCGTCTTCAGAGTCAAGTACAGGTGGAATCATCAAAGAAATTCGTTTTTTCGTAAAGGGGAAAGACTTTTTTGGAGGTGGTCTTATGCTAGTAATCAGTGGGTCAAAACTGAGCAAAAATCTATTAATAGTATCTATGTTTCTTACACTAAACCCTTGAAAACTTTCTAGATTTAAAATAAAATTTTTCCAAAAATTACTACATATAAGCAGCTGTTAATAAAGTCTTCCATCGAAAAAAATCAATGTAAAATCTTTTTTCGTTAAGCCACAAAAAATATATTGTAAAGAGGTCGCCCAAAGGCTACTTGGGAAAGAAGCGGTAGAAGCTGGAAATTAACTTTTCTCAGCTATTCGTACTTTTGACAGTTTTGTCGCAAGTTTTAACCGCCAACCTTGTATATTAAAACTAGTAAACTAAAGCCTGTTTTCACAATTTACCGCCAAATAAAAATTGTTGGATGTAACGATCAGCTTTACACACTGAGTGTTGTGATACAGTTATTTTTTAGTATTCTCCCTTACAAACCTGCTTCGTAGAAAGGGAATGCCGTGTCACTTGAAATGTTATTTTTTTATAAAAGTTGTTAAGAGTTCTTTCACTTAGTTTACTGCATTTCTGTATGTCTTATTGCGTAGCGCATAATTGTGCGCATATTTTTTTAAATGTACCATTAGTGCTTCGCAATATGATAAAATTTTTTATTGGGCGATAGCTAGAGGTAGAATTTTATCGGTCGTATAAAAAGTGTTCCATTTCATACAAAATCATCCATTCAAAATCCTACCTTTTGCTATCGGTATGTTATGAAAACTGGCCTTAATGAAATAACACAAGTTTACAGTACATTTCCTTGCTGAAAATGTTTCCCATGTTTGACTACTTATGATATAAAGATATTCAATGTATAAGTAGAGTTTTCTTTATTAACTCTAATTAATAAAACAAGGGCTTAATTCCATTTTTAAGTTTTTTTTTTTTAAGTTGATATCTCTGAAACTACTGAGAAAATTGAGAAACAATGATTCTACGACCTAAAGATAATTTTGTTGTCGAGTTTCAGGTTCTTGTTTTACTGAATAGGAAAAACCTTTCCCAAGTTATGCTACTATGTGTGGTGAAAGTGCCTTTATTTTTTACATACGCTATATCGCGGAGACTAGAGCTAATAAAAAAAACAGAGTACAGCTTCGCGTTCAGCGTTTCAAATAAATAAAAAACAATTTCCATTTCTAGGAAATAAATAATTTTATCGAAATTTGTAAACCTGTGTAATGGGTTGTTTACTCAAAAACGATTAATTTTTTTAAACGCTGATCTTTCATTCAAAAACTAGACCTTAAAAGTTTGAGTGAAATTTTTTTATTAAATGGTTCTATTTTACGTATTATGTACATACTTTTATAAATTTTATTGTTTTAAGTTTTTAGCTGGCATTATATTGAAATTTTCAAATGTTAACAACAACATAAGTTCTTTTATGTTAAAATAATAAATGTGATTTGCATTTTAAACTTATGATAAGTTTTATTTTTTTTCTTTAAAAACATAATGTGTTTTGTATTCTTTGTTATAAAAAAATTGTGTTTATTAAAAAATTATAAAAATTCATTTCCGCTCACGTTTCTTAAACAAAAAATTTTCAATTATTATTTTAGCTATAAATATGGGTTAGTAAAGATTGCAAGGATATAAAAAATTATTGGAAGTAGTAAGTCATAGGTTACTTTTAATATCAAATGTATTATTATAAACAAGCAAAAGTGCTGTATTCGGCTATGCCGAATCTTATATACCCTTCACCATGGTGCAATATAAACAGAAAGTTATATAAATACCGTTTTTAAGATACAAATAATTCTATTTTCTGCCATGCCTACTTCTCTTATACTGCCCACATTTCGCCGAATGTGTTTTTTATTGATAACCCAGATGCTTGGTCCTAAAATGAAAACTTAGGCTTTTGCAGTTCTCCAGATATATAGAATAACAGATGAACAGACGGACATCGTTATGTATTTGTTTGTATGTATTTGTTATGTGTAAAAAATGCAAACAAAAAAACCTTATTACTTTTGGTGATGGGTATACAAAAAACGACAACATGGGATTTTATTAAAAAAATATTACTTTCAGAGATGGGTATAAAAAGCAACATAGGATTTTACAAAATAATGAGGATAAAATTCATGTTAAATTTCTTTGTGCCGAATATTATACCTTCATCTATATGAGATTTTATTATGGGGGTTTATGTGGGACCTAAAAGATCGATCTGGCTGAATTTCAAAAGAAAAATTTAACTGAGCAGATATGATAGATATATATAACAACCAAGTTCCCATCATATCTGGGGTCTTTGGGAAACTATTTTCAACAGACAGACGGACATCGTTAAATCAACTTCGCTACTCATAAGGGTCTAAGATCAATATTGTAGAACCGTGTACAGACCCCTTAAGGTTATGTTACTGTTAATCTCAGCTAACTGAGCCTTGAAACGTTAATCGATAATTATTAAGGATTAATATAAAATTATGTGTCTAAACGAAATCACTCATTTCCGACAAATTTTTTCGCTTAACAAAGAAAATTAACAAAAACCACTTGATTTTTTTCAGTCAAACGTTAGTCAGTAAATTGGTTTAACACATTTTAGACAAATTATGTTACATAAAATATCAAATGATAAGTCTAATTACCCAAGTTCAAAAAATCTGCAACAGATGTGCGTAAATTTTTTCCATCTTCCTCATTTCCTTACAAAAACTCAGGCTTACGGGTAGCAAAAAAACGTAATATGTAAAATTAATAATAAAAGAAAAACATTAAACAGCTGTTCTTACGTTATTTGAAATGCAAACCTGTATAAAACGAGCAAAAGAAATGAAAAAAGCATCATAAATGATCGATACATTAACATTTTAGTATTGGGACAGGTTTAAATTCACCACAATCAGTGTGTGCGTGATAGGGTGTATGTAACCGAATTCAAAACTAAAAGAGTCCAAAAGAGAGCACGAAGTCAAGCGAAAACGAATTTTGTTTCATAGTTGTACACTACATATTAATACAATTTGAAAAATTAATATGTGCATACATTTGTATGCACATAAGTACCTACATTAAAAAAAAAAACAAAAATAAACAAATTAAGTTGAAGCTTTCTTATCAGTTTTAAGTAAGTTTGAAATGAAATCTGAGATTTTGTGGACAAAAATAATACGTATGTACATATTTAAGCTAACCCAGCGGTATCAAGAATAAGTAAAGAGGCCTAATATAAAGCCTTATTTAGCAGACACAAGTCCTCCTCGTCGCATTCCATACTTATTTATTTTTTACATAGGTTGTCATTGGGCGCAAGCCCTTCCATTCTCCCTTTAATAACAACTTCGATCCCTTTTCAAAGAAGGGAGTAAGGAAAGTCACTAAAAATAAAAAATTAATAAAAATGAACAACTTCCATTCTCCCTTCTTAATGAAGGGAGCAGCAAATGTGTACTGAATATTTTGGAAAATCTTACAAAAATAAATTTATACCTTCTAGAAGGCATACTTCAGAAGACAGGATATCATACAAAAAGAATCTTTTAGAAAAGAGTTTAGAGGCCTTCAAAAAGTCCTGCCACTTGCGGTCCTTTCAATATTTATCGCTGGGAAATGATATACTTACTAACATATGTATGTACAAGTAATGTTACGAATATTCGTATTCGTATGCCGAATATTCGCATATTTCGTGACATTCGTATTCGCCATATTCAAATATGGGATTGAGCAAAGTCAAGTCAACTGCATGAGACATTTAAAGAAACTCTGAGAAATCTTTTTGTTCTGCTTATTTAAACCATAATTAAGGGTGGAAGCTAAACGGTTTAATATTTACTATTTAACACTGAAAAACGAAATTAAGCAAAATAAAGTTTAGGAAAAATAAAGAAAAAAACCTAAATTAAATATGTGAAAAACCAACGACGTATGCATGTAGGTGGCTGCAGCATCTGCAAAAATATTTCCTCACAAACAACACTGTATTACCCATTAATCAAAAAAAACAAGGTTGAGCACTCAGTCGTACGAAAAAATGTTCTACTGCGCATCTACGTAATCATAGACAAACACTCATTTTTGTTGTAAAAAATGTAAGACACACAAATGTTCATACACAAATTCTATTTATTCGTCACACACAAAAATAACGGACCTGCGCAATGCGCAAACTTGTTTTTTTGATTCATGTGAATTACTTAGTAAAACGCAAAAAGTGTGGAAACAACTGAATCTGAAAGTACGTACTTAAGTATAAGTATGCAAGCAGAATTAAGTTCCTTGGAGTAATCTTCATGACTTCAGATGAAGTATACAACCTCTCACCGTGTAGAATAATTGGCTTTATTTGTAACCTTAATCTACTTCAGTGACACTTGGTCTGCAAAAGATCCTTTGGGTCGCTGTGCTAATGGCCTTAACATAATAACAGTAAAAATGTAAGTAGGTAAACACTTATACAAATTTAAACCGCCAATTTTGGGCGTTAAAACTAGCAAACAATATGAAATAATCTACTAAAATACGATTTTTAAAGATTAATTTAAATTTAATCGCTGATCTTTAAACTGGCTCTAAGTAGTGTGACAGTTTTATTAAAATTTATTGTTATCGACGAAAACGGGAGATTTTTTTTTACAAAATTGTAAATATCGGGCAGCGCTAAATTTCAGATTGGATATTGGTATTCGTATTCGGCGAATATTGGCGCAGATATTCGTATTCGCGAATATAAAGAATTCGTAACGTAACTGATACATACATATCGCATTTGCTCAGCAATACTGTATTAAATCAAAATTTCCAAATTTTCAGTATAAGCAAAACACTTTTTAAATTAGTATTAAAAGCATACGAAAAAGAATTTTTATACCAGCAGTTTCGTTACCAAAAAGTAGACTAAATAGCACGATATTTGCACAGCGATTAGATATGAATATTACGTGACGATTATTATATTTTGTATTTATACATCTTAAAAATTTAAGTAATATGTAAAAGTGTGATAGTGTGAATGCAATGTGTTATGAAAATGACAAGTATTTAAAAAAAAAAATTTTACATGGCATACGACTTCATCGGTATTTTAAAATTTTTTAAAACAATAATACTTTTTATTTCATCAGGGTTGCATTTTAACCAAAGCATGTTCATGTGTGATAGTGGGAACACAAGCTGGAATGTTAAGTTAAATTTTTAGACAGTCGCAACAAAACTCATTAGATTTCTATCTCACAAAGTATTCTGGAATACGTAAGACTTGTGCGATAGTGTAAACTAGCATTAACTAGAATGCGAAACGTACTACTTGAAGCGTTATAACGAGTTATAAATTGTATGGATGTAAATAGCACACCTTCGCAAGATATGTTGAATAAATGTAATGCCAATATAATGTATTCCAAAAAAGATGACAATGAGGAATGTCTTGGCGATGAAGTGTATGGCGTTTTAGATATATAATAGAACTGCAACTACATACGAGTTTTTATATAATATTTGTTTAATACTAATCACAAAAATTCTTTTTTTGCTGCTTTAAGTAGAATACTATAAACTATTTTAGGGTAAATAGTGTACCTTTTTGTGTTCACTAATAAATTTTTTTTTTTTTTTTTTTGTAAAAAAAAGAAAATAAACAAAATATATATCATGGCAACTTTTTTAAATACTCGGCGAATTTAGCGATTCGAAACAAATTTTTTTTAGGATATATAAAAAATATTTCAAATAGTTTAAGAAATGTATATTTTATTGTCAAAAAAAATATTTAAAAAAATATAATTTGGCGATTTTTGACATTGAATTTGGCGAAAAGGGTTGAAATAAATCTGACAACCCTGATTCACAAGCAACAACAGCTTCAAGCTAATTAAATATATGTACGTATTAGTGATGCTACGAATTTATATTTTTAATATTCGCGAATACGAATATCTGCTCCAAAATTTGCCGAATACGAATATCCAATTTAAAACTTCGATTAAAAAAATCTCCCATTTGGGTCGATAACAATAAGTTAGAAAAAAACAAGCATACTACTAAATGTATTTAACATTATAAGATAAGTTGAAATTTCAAAATTAATTTATTTTTAGAATTTTACTGAAAAAATTTGTTTCATATATTTCGTTGAATTATAGAGATATGTTCAAACATTTACATTATAGAATTTTAATCTTAGGGTCAGGTCAATAAATTTAATTTTTACATTACAATGTAAAATTTCCTTACACCTTTATACGTAATACACATGTAAATGGAAAAAAAATGTCTACAATCAACATGATTGGGACATTTCAAAGGTTCTCTAAATTTGAAATTTTTTTTCAAAACAGGTAAGACGTTTGTTTATTTAGATAAAATTCATCAATTTTCATAAGAAATTCTTTTTAGTCAAAATTTAAAAAAAAATGTCAGTTAATCAATAAATAAAATAAAAAGTAAGCTAGAAAACATTTTAAAGAAATACTAAATAAAATGTCAAATAAAAATAAAATTTTTAACGCTAAATTTAGTTGTAAAAATTGTAGAATGGTTACACTGATACTTATGTACTTACATATATCTTCTTAAATACCCTCAGATTTCGTTTTTCTCACTCATCTTGCGCTTTTATTTGTAGCTGCTTTACACTATCACACAAGTCTTACGTATTTTGAAAAAAAAAATCTGAACATTTTCAAACAATAATTAAATTGATGCATTTTCGTCAAAATACGCAAAACCTGTGTGATAGTGTTAAACGGCCTTTAGTTATGCAGTGTTGTTTGGGAGAAAATACTTTCGCAGATGCTGCAGGCACCTATGTCGGTGGGTTTTCACATATTTTATTTAGGTTTTTTCTTTTTTTTTTTCCTTAACTTTGTTTTTCACCTTGAATTTAATTATTTAACTTCCTATCTTTAGTTATTGTATAATAAGCAAAACGAAAACATCTTTCTGAGAAGCTAGCTTTCCCTCAACAATAAATTTCAGTGTATTTTTCAAATATGAAAAATTGGGAATTTAGCACGTCATACAGAAATCGTATGATAAATTTTGTATTCCTGTAAATAACTTTGATTTCTGAGATTCTTTAAATGTCTCATGCATTTCAGTTATATTTTCCAATTTATTGCCGATAGATAATGTACATACATTGCTTGTTCGACCCACCGCAGCGAATGCATTTCCAATTTGTGTAATTGGATTGGAGTTATCTTGATATTTATGGACCCATTCCGGTTGTCTATAATTTTCTTACGATAATTGCTTTAAATTATAGTATGTACATATATCTAGGAATGCTTAACATCAACTTGAGTAATTTTCATAAAATCTTTTTGTGGCGGCAAATTAATACTAATATTTGTTTGTTTTTTACTCTACTAAAAGAAAATTTTATTTGGAGCTAACCTTCCGTTTGCACATACAATTACAAGTTCGATAAACTCAATATACTCGCAGTTTCTCACTAACATTGACACAATTTTTGTACTTTCAACCAATCGGCTGTTTCCTCGATTTTTCGTTGTTAATACGTATACACTACTTGCAAGTAATTCCTTGCATGTGCATTATTAGCAAAACACTAACAAATCAAACCAAATAAGCCCGAACTGTCAAAATCAGATGTCGTTTCGACACCACCTGTAGTTAATTCGCCTTGTGCATGTGGAATCGTAGGGTAAAGGTTTTCTTTGTAAAGATAAGAAAAAGTTAATATTTTTTCTCTGATTTTATGAATGTATTTTTTTAAACTTTTTTTTATGTATTCTCAAAATATTTGCGAATTTTTCGCTTGAATTTGGCGAATACGAATGTCATAAAATAGCCGAATACTCAGCATTCCGAATACGAATATTCGTAACATCACTAGTATTTATGTATATTGTTTTTTTTTTTTTTTTAAGAAAACTCAAGAAACTAATTTTTTTTGTGTTGTAAAGTATGTCATCATTACTAAACAGCATAATGAATTTGTTCTTGTGTGTTTTTTTGTTATTGTAGTTGTTAAAATAAATACGAACGATAAGATGTATTTTGAGGTTTAAAAGAGGGAAGAATACAAAAAAAAAAAAAAAAAAAATGGAAAATGGGTGAACAATTTTATTAAATAATTTTATATTTTGGATATGAATTTATTTAAAATAGAAATAGTTTTTGTAGTAAAATGTGTTAACCTTAAGATCTACTATAATTTGCATGAGCTTGTTTAACCTACTGTCAAAAATTCACAAAAGTAATGCATTAAAAAAACAACAACAAAAAACATTTGTCAAAGTTATCAAAGTTATTTACGGGAATACAAAATTTATCATTAATACGATTTCTGTATGACGTGCTTAATTCCCAATTTATCATATTTGATAAATACACTGAAATTTATTGTTGAGGGAAAGCTAGCTTCTATGCGCATTTCACTGGTTGCTTAGGCCAGCTCATCAGGAAACCTTTTCCTAAGATTTTAGAAAAGCTAAAAATATTATACAAATAAAATCCTAAAGCGAATAAAAGTTATAAACACTCAAAGTCTTACTCGTAACAATATCAAAGCTTAAACAAAACAACAACTATAAACAGTGAGTTTATCTTTTCTTACATCCCCCTACAATTGGTTGGGTTCTTTCCGACTCGAATTGTAGTTGTAAGTGGGTAAAAAGAAAAAACAAAATTAAAGAACAAATGGTTTCATTCTATTGTCTTCGTAAGAAAACAACAAAAAAAAACCAATTTGCCAATTCAGTTTTCTGCACGGGCACATGCGTTATTTTTTTGGGAATACAAAATTTATTACTATTAAGATTTTCGTATGACGTGCTTAATTCCCAATTTTTCATATTTGATAAATACACTGAAATTTATTGTTGAGGGAAAGCTAGCTTCTATGCGCATTTCACTGGTTGCTTAGGCTAGATCGTCAGGAACCCTTTTCCAAAGATTTTAGAAAAGCTAAAAAGATTATACATTACAAACTTAAAGAATAAGAATTATAAACACTCAAAGTCTTAAGCTACGGTCAGACTTATCAAATATTTGACGAAAAAAAAACGGGACCAACAACCAAACTAAAAAATCATTTCGCTTAATATCAATATTTATTTTGATTAAAAACCACATCTTACAGAAAACTGTTTTTTTTTGATATGTCTAGTAGTATAATTAGTTTATTTTGTAATATTAAGACCATTTTAAATCTCACTTACTATTAACAAAAGTAGTGGTTACGCTTATTTGATCAAATATTTAATAAGTGTGACCGTAGCTTTAGTTATATTTTTTAAACTGCTTACTTAAATACATCAAATATAAAAATAGAATGATGACGAAAAACATATCGAGTCGGTCTGCTGCCGTTTTTGGTTACATTTCTTCTTCTTTAGCCAAGGAAAGGATACAGCAACAGTGAGTGATGAAGAAAAACATTGTGTGTGTGTATAAACAAGACTTGGTTCAAAAATTAAACCAACAAAAAAATGTTTCTCCAAGCCGCCGCCGCTCTGCTCTGCTTCATCTTCTCCTACAATGCTTTCTTGTGGGCGCGTCATTGCTTGTGCAAAAACTTTTTTGTTTGAGTCAGCAAAATGATTTGTTAGAAATTTATATGAATTTCAGTCAACTTTTTGTTTAATTCAGTAAAATTATTTGTTTGAAAAAATCAGTGTTTTTTTTTCAATAAACGAAATCCAAATAAATTGTTTGAATATGCGAATTTGTTTGTAGGACCGATTTCAGACAAAAAATGTTTTGATTCTACAAATTTTTTGTTTGAATTGGAAAAATAATTTTTTCTGTGTACATACTTACTTAAAAAATGACCAAATGCAAAAATGAAGCCACTGCCAAGCCATTTAGTTAATTATTTAGTTATTTTTATTTGTCTATGGTTTTTTCCTTAAACACATTTTACAATTTTAAATTTACACTTAAATATAATAGACAATAAACTAACATTTGATTACATAACATTAATTTTACTATCAATTAAGAAAAGCAATTATTAATATACTAATTGACTTTGGATCCAATGAAAAATGTGGAATCGGCCTAACAAGTGACATCTAAGATTTTTGTAATATACAGGTCATCAAACTCTTTTGCCCGGTGTTTTATATATCCAAGTGTTCCTCTTCCTTTATTTATGATAAACGGTATATGCGAATCAAAGCTCAGATTACACAGAAAAAATTATTTTTCCAATTCAAACAAAAAATTTGTAGAATCAAACAATTTTTTGTCTGAAATCGGTCCTACAAACAAATTTGCATATTCAAACAATTTATTTGCATTTTGTTTACTGAAAAAAAACACTAATTTTTTCAAACAAATAATTTAACTGAATCAAACAAAAAGTTTACTGAAATTCAAAATCAAAAAAAAAAAAAAAGTTTTTGCACAAGCAATGACGCGCACACAAGTAAGCACTGTATGAGAAGGTGACGGCAAAGCAGAGCCGCCGACTGGCTTTGAAACACATTTTTTTGTTGGAATAATTTTTGAACGAAGTCTTATTTATACACACAACACAATGTTTTTCTTTATCACTCTCTGTTGCTGTATCCTTTCCTTTGCTAAAGAAGAAATGTAACCAAAAACGGCAGCAGACCGACTCGATATGTTTTTCGTCATCATTCTATTTTTGTATTTGATGTATTTAACCAAACAGTTTTAAAAAATTGAATACGGGATTTTGTTTCTTATAATGTCGTGTCTGCTATTGTTTTTCTTATAGTTGCACTTTTTTAAAGCGTCCAAAAATAGACTGTGTGTGTTTTTTGTTGTTGTTCTTATATTTCACATAAAGAAGTGTTGCTTACGATCAAATAAAAAAATGCAAAAAGACGACAACATTAAAGAGCGTTAAATATTTCATACAAAATTATGAAAACTTGACACCAATAACGCGTTTATTTTATTTTTGAAGAGTTGTCCACATTTTTGTTGGTTAAATAAAAATCAAACAAAAATATTGATTGAATCAGTAAAAATATTTATAGAAATTAAAAAAATTTTCAAACAAGCGGTTGTTTGAAAATAATTCGGCAATAATTTTTTCTGTGTAGGGTCAAGTAGTATTCCAATATCGAGGAAGATTTTAACTATATCAACTTGAATACCTCCTAGAAAGTGATTAACTGTAAACTGGGTTATTTCTTGAAATACTCATAAGTTTACACTTCTTTAAATTAGCTCCATTAAGTTTGCTTCACATCATTTATAAAAACAATTTACAGCATTTTGAAGACGTTGATGGTCTAACGCATAAGAACATTTGAAAACTTTATAACTCTAGGCAAATCATTTATAAATAGCAACAACAATAGAGGTACAAATGAACAACGATGTGATGAGATCGGACTTTAAATGGCAGCGCTTTATGTAAAAAACAAAAAGGGCTGTCAAGGTTTTTTGGGATTAAAAAAATTAATTAACAAGGTTTCGTTTAAATTTGCTAAATTCCCATTTCACACAATGGATAAACTGAAAAATTATTGTTGATGGGATAATCTATTCCTATGCGCATTTCACTGGTTGCCTCGGCCAGATCGTCAGGAAACTTCATCCAAAGATTTTAGAAAAACTAAAGATATTATACAAATAAAACTGTTAAGCGAATAAGAATTATAATTATATAATTATTTCATGTTTTAGAAACTTCATATACATATATATATATATATATATATATATATATATATATATATATATATATATATATATAACTTTCATTCTAGGGGGTGACTGGCACAACTTTTTTTTTGTATGGAGGTGGCGCGGTCTAATGTATATACATAGTTATATGCCAATGATTAACCTGAGCACTTGCCATATGGCCCAAACTCAGAGTGGACCTTAGCTACTGGCGACAAACTTTGCATTTACTTAACTCCCCCGTGTGTGCTCTGCTAGTATACACACAGGAGCAAGAACAAATTCCCTGGAGAAAATCACTATTTTTCAATAAGCATCGTTCTGAGAAAGAAACATTGTGTGAGACTAGTCACCTTCTTTCTCCTTCGGGCTATCGATTCGTCGTCACTGATCAAAGACTTACCCACACACCATTCAGCCCTACTCACACCCAGCAGCAAAAAAATTCTTTTCATCATAACCGGTCTTCACCACTCGCACACTCCATCAATGCAATTCAGCTACTTCCTTTATCATTGACTTCACAGTATAAAAGTTCATACTTAGCTTTCTTTTAAATATTCTTTAAACAAGCGTGCAAGGATCAATAAATACTAAATATTTTTTTCTCTCTTGTTTATTACTCCAGATCCAACGCTGTATAATTAGTTAATTTGAGTGCCTTGGTAGGCTAGATGGTAGCAAGCTAGTCTATCAGCGCCGGGGTTGCGGGTTTGATTCCCGCCAGAGACCAGGGTTTCTTCCTGCAGACAAGCGTAAAGTTTCGCGGGAATTAGCTTAGGGAATTAAAAAAAAATTCCCATTTCCCTTTATACCTCTAATTTTTTTTCCTGTTGATCCTTTTGTTTGTTGTATAAAGGTGGATTTTCTTTAGTTTTTTACTAGATATCTCGTTTTTTTTTTTGCAAAAGGTTATTAACTTAAAATTCTTTTAGAGTTCGTAGATATGAATAGTACGTAGAATGTATGTATGTATATTTAGGAATTAGTGTGCGTTCTTTTTTTTGCACAAATATTTTGCAAATGTTATTGTCCATATTCAAGGTCATTACCATTTCTTTGTGTGTGATATGTGTTGTTGTATTTTATTTATTCTCATTCTCACTTACCTTCTCTTTTTCTTTGCTCTTCTCTCCTTGTCATTCACTTTGAAAGAGTACTACACTGTAGCACTGCTATATATTTCGTTATTCCTTTTATTTTCATTTATGATAAATTCTAAATTACCTAGTAGACTAAAGTTATGATAAAATAAATAATAATATAAATTATTATTTTTCAAATATTTGCAGTGCTTGAGAAAGATAGTAAATATAACATTATTGACACGCTGTTGAAATTATACTACTATCTTTAATAAATTTAAATAATCTGAGCCTAGTATTCGTAGAAATACCTACATATGCATACTTACATACAGTGTAGCCTCGTTGAACGCAACCCTCGATATGCACAACCCCTCGCTTAACGCAACACCCAGTTTCGGAACATTGGTGACTTTGTAAACGCAAGCCTCAATTACGGCAACTTTGTAAAAGCAAAACAAGTAAGGCTTTTTTTTGATAAATAAATTAAAAACTAAAACGTGTATATGTAAAATCTTATGCTTAAGTGCAATAGTCTTTTTGATTTACCGTTATTCTAAGAATGACAAATATTTTGTGCGTATTATGTTCTTCTGTTTTTGAAATCAATTTAGTTTGGAAACTTCTTTGTTTATGAATGGTTCTTTCATCAAAATAACAAAAATTTCAGACTTGTTCCCTTAAAAACATGAATCTTTAACTCGTTAACAATCATCAGTACAAATTGACATACATTTGAATGTGTATTTTATTAATTTTTTATTAGATGTATACATATTTTGTTTTTCTGTTTTTATTCTTTATTTCAATCAAATAAATACGATTATTAAAAGCTAACCTTAATTTTTTTTTATAATATTCTTGATTGGCTTTTAAATAGAAAAATATGACCAGAAATTTGTGACTTGGTTTGCGCAACAACTCAGTTATCGCAACAACCCAAAATTTCTATTGGTTGCGTTCACCGAGGTTACACTGTACTTATGTGTGTAAGCACATTATAGGTTGCACATGTTTACATACACATGTATTGTGAAAACTATATAAACTATCTAATGCTTCGGAAAAATTTGGCGATAGGTACATACTTATGTATGTATTAGAAGCAAAACTGATTACTCATTCCTCTTTTTTTCTGTTTTGCTTCCACTTAGCTTTCCTTATTTTTTTTTCAAAACTAAACAAAACCTATAATTATAAATTTAAGAACTTCTGTTGTTTTCCTAATGACATTCTCCCACAGAAGCATAATCCAGTTATAAAAAGAATGTAATAATTTCCAATAAGTTATAAATCAGTAACACATTAAAACGGGATATAAGAACATAGAAAGTACATGACTAAAACTTAAGTAACCGGATTAGAAACCTCTGTTAAAAATTTAAGGATTTCATTTGTTCCCGCTCTACACTCGATACTGGCTTACTTTTAATTTTTTCGGCGCGTCAACTTTACATGCTAAAATATTCGTTTCAGTGAAAAAAATGAACCACAAATACACAAATACACAAAAGAAAAAAACCAAAACAATTCTGTTTGGTATTTTTGAAGACAAGTTTAATAACCTTTGCTCCTCGAATACTTTAATTGTTTACAATTTTAAAATGTTTTTCAGATCTTTGTTTAATAAAACAAATTTTGAACTAAGTTACAAGGGAATAGGAACAATTGTGCTAAGTTTCCTACTGTCGTTGGTGCGCTACGTTAACAAAACTATAAATGGAATAGTTATTTACTTACACCTGGCAGTCAATTGGGTTTAGACAGGCCTTTTTCGAAAAATGTACATATTTATTTTGTGTCAGTTTCACGTAATTTTGTTTATATGTATGCATATGTATATGTAGGTATGTATATAAGAAGTGGAAAGTTGCTTTTGTTCTGCGTATACATTTTCAAAACAAAATGAACTTTAAATACTATGGCGATACATACTACCATTCATGGCACATTCATAAGGTGAACTCGTCACTCTCTTTATTTTTTGTACTTACAGAAATTTTCCAAATTTCTCCATATAAAATAAAGAAAATTAAACAAACACATTAAAATTTTTGGCTCATTCTGGCGAAATAAAAACAACTTTTGAAAATTTTGAATTTGAATGCACCTCTCTCTCTCTCTAAAGCATTTACCTTACAGCCGTACCTAAACAAGAGCGGGAAGCGTTTTCTAGCTGTCAAAAATTCCCCTGCCCATACAATTTGTATTAAGCATCCCTAAATAGTGCGGCGTCAACGCTTTCCAATTGGAAAATCCGATTTTGACAGCGCGTTTAATAGTGAAGTTGGCCGCTATTGTTAATACAGTTGTTTTGACTTAACTGCCTTTTATTTACGTGCACTTTTGACTTAACTGCACAAAATTGATAATTTTTGGCATTATTCTTTATAATCCCATACAAATTCCTTTTTTAAGTGCACTTTCTTTACCTGCACATTTAAGATAAGTGCCCAATATTTTTGGCATTTTTAAATTATTTTCATACAAAAAATTCAATTTAGCTGCACTTTGACTTAACTGCCCAAAATACATATTTTCTGTAATTATTCTTCAAAATCCTTCTTTATGTGCATTTTGTATACCTGCACATTTTTCATATTTTTGGGCAGCGTTAAAATATTTTCATATAAAACATCAAAGTTAGCTGCACACATGAAAAATATGGTGGCCACTTTTCACATAAATATCCAATTTAAGCTGTTTATAAAAGCAAAGTCAAATTGGAATCATTATCATTCATTTATTTTGTTTGCATGTACCTACCGACATTCATGCATATGGTTTGTGATTACAGCTACTTTACCACGATTATATGAAATGAATAGCAAATCCTAGGCCTGGAACAAAATAAAGTAGTTGTAGTAGTATTTGAAGCTGGCGAATGCTCTGTAGCGCAACAAACTTCCAAATTTTGCGCTTCAACTTCAAAGACAACTTCAACTACGTATTCTGTTTACTTACACTACTTTGAAACTGCCGTTTTTAACTTTTGACAGCTTGCAGCGCTAATCTTAACGTTGTACTACAGCGACTATTCTGTTTCCCACTTTATTTTTACCAATTTGGCTACCCGTTCATTACAAAAATGCATATCAAATAACTACAGGTTGTTTGAAAGTCACTGTTATTATCAATTTATTAATAAAAACGTTGTTACTCCTCTTTCAAACACTTTGCTTTAGCTGCACTTTTATGCAGGTAGCCATAATTGCGTACCTGCACTGTAAGGCAGCTAAATACATTTAAGATAGCTGCATTTTTGATTTACCTGCACAAAAAATCGTGCAGAGGAGATTGTGCAGCTAAGTCAAAATTACTGTAAATAATGGCAAGTTAGCTGTTTTTTGTCAGTATAGCGGTTTTTTCTCTTCTTTTTATTTCTATTATGTAGGTTTTATTAAACAAGAAAGATAGCGCTACTGTTTGTGACACAACGTTTACACTCTTGTTTATGTATGGCATATCAGCGTAAAAGCTAAGCGGAAGAAAACATTCCGCCCTCCGCTCTTGTTTAGGTACGGCTGTTATGAATGTGCCTTGGTACCATTTATTTAATTTTTAGAAGCAAAGTAAACTGAAATCTTTTTTAAATTTTTGATAAAGATTTTACATATAAAGGGTAATCACGACGGTCATTGTGCAAAATTGCAATTTGTAAATTTGCAGTGCATATTATGATTGATCGTGAGAATACCACTTTTATTTTTTGTGCAAATGTGCTATTTTTCTAAAAATTTATTCTAGCAGCACAAAAAACTTCTGGCAGCGCTGTAAAAAAATCTGCATTTGTTTACAATTATACACAAGCGAATTTAAATAATTTTAAAAGAAAAAAATTCTCTATTTTATATTAAAATCCACGAAAATGTTCCATTTATAAATTTCCTTAAAAAACAATATGGCGCTTAATATGCCAAATGTTATTGTTTTAATTTGTTTGCATCTGAGCAAATATGTACTTCTAATTTTGCTCATGGTTTTTTTTAGTGCAAACGAAGTAAAATAGAGCAAATTGCAAATACGTACATTTTGTTGTTGTGTTGTGCAAATGTGTGTATTTTTGCACTCATTTGCACCGTTTTCACACTTTGCTCTACCTGTCCTGATTTCCCTCATAATATATTCCTTCAATATACTTATTTATGTAAGTACATTAGAGCGACTCACCAAAAAAAAAGTGCTCGATGGAGGGTATGAACCTTGGACTTTTTTAAGATGACATTTTGAATATTTCGGCTCCAGCTTTGACCTCTCGTGAGCTGGACCATTTTGAAAAAGGGTCCATTTTTGCATGTTTTGTTAATTTTAGAATCTGTTTCCTTACCAACAGTTACAAATTGGGTATCATAAGAAAGGTTTTTTTTAAGGCGCGTCCAACTGTATATACAATTTGTCCAAGGGCGATCATCCATGTCCTTTATTTAAGGATTTTCTGTAAAAAACCGGTTTATGAATTTTTTTTTCGGTGTTGTTTGTAATAAAAACGCCAAATTAACATACATATTTTAATTTTTAGTCGATTTTATTAAATACGTGTCTCAGCTTTTTTGGAAATTCATTCTAGTTCGCGTTTTGACAAAAATGCAATGGTATGGTAACCCTTCGTTTAAATAGGCCAATATGGGTATCAAATTTTTTCTTTTGCCAAGTACATCATCTTTGTATGTAAATAATTTAGATTTTTGCAAATTAGATGCATTTTACACGGTGCTTTGGAATATATATAAATGCAATTTCGTGGTAACTCTAATATAATAGCGGATTTAGTTTCTAGATCATGTGTGGATGAAAATAAGACTAAAGAAAGAAAAAAAAGAAATGATCTATGACTTTTTGGCGGCATATTTTTTTTCCCCCAAATTAAAAAATATGTTGCCAAAAAGTCGTGGTTTTAAAATTAAATTGATTATAAAATATTGAATTACTTTTTGCGACAATAATGATGTGAGTTTTATTTTTAATTTTTTTTTCTCTCTATTGCTTTACAGAATTTGCGGCAGATTTTTTTTTGGAAATTTTATTTTAAATTAAAAAGGAATTAAGAGGTAAGTTTGTTTCGCTATTACACAAGTATGATGGTATGATGACATACGATTCTCATATACGAAGTATGATTGTCTAAAAGGCGCTTAACCTTCGAGCTTCCCTTTAAACCTAACCATGCGACGTTTCGAAGAGCACTTTTGGACGTATAATATCGGGTGTAAATACATACATATCGTCATATTAAATGCAAACGGACGTAACCACACTTTTTATTTTTTTACTGGAGAATCAAAAAACTTTACAAAATCAATAAAAACAAGGTGTAATTGGCGTTTGAATTTCTTTAATAAAATCGCCATTTTTGATAGTGGGAATCTAAAATTTTGCACGAACATGTATTTTGATAAAACGAACCATAATCGATAAAAAACTCAATTTCGAAATTTTGTGTAGTTACGTCCGTTTGCATTTTATATGACGATATGTATGTACATATATATATTATATTTTATTTTCAATACATACGTACCTTTAGCAAGTACACAAGAGTTACTTGTGCCGAATATTATCTATATAGAATATATCAGTATGTACCTGTATGAGATTTTTAACGTCTTTAATTGATTTTAGGGACGCTCCCTGAATTTCATATTAGTATGTTTAAGCAATTGTAAGGAAGTTTTGCTATTAAAAGTAATTTTCGCAATTGATATTTGTATTAGAGCTTCGATCAAATATGGAGCGAATCCAATAAAGTTTGGTGAAAGTAATTTTGTTTGTAGTAAGTGAGCCGTGTTTAATCTAAATAAAAAAAGAGTAAGATGTTTTATGAGCACAAAGACTCCATTTAGGAAAAAAGTTTTATGGGGGAAATGTGAAATTAAAACCGATTCTCACTATTTACGTATGCTTCGTCCTTATAACAACCAAAACGTTTGAATGTGCGACTTTTATTTTGCGTACAAGGTTTACATGGATAACAGAAAGTGATGCTGAGTCGATGGGTATTCTAAAAGATGGGTCTTACCAATACCCAGCGGGAAAACTCAGAAGACCTTCTTACTTCAGGCCTTTTTTTTGATTCAATTACTATACTAATCTAACTGCTAAAGAATGGAATGGAGCGAGCAGGCCTTGTTTATCCAAAAGAAAGAGTACAGATGCCTTATAGTAGGCATCCGTACTCCTTTTTCCCGCTGGGTACTTCTACGCACATAAGCACAAACGCATATAGATGCATAACTGCTTTTGGCTAAATTTTCCCTTCTGTATAAGATTTGACAGCTTGGAATAGCATTTATCTTAAATCAAAACTGTGTTTGGCTTAACATATGTAGATGACAATAAAATGTAGATGTCAAAATTGAAGTAACACGTTGAGTATACAGATATACAGACCTGAATTTAAAAGCTTTGCGAAAGCTCTTAGAAGCATATACAAAGATACATATAAATTATCAAAATATGCTTAAAAAGGGTCGAATATACTCTATTCAATTAATAAGTTCTCTTTTGATTTAAATATGCTGCAAGGGGTAAAATATATAAAAATATGCATTAACAAATCGATGCCAAAATTCATAAAAAGGGGAAAAATGCAATTGCACATTAACGGCTTCCCTGGAAATTATAATCCAATTTTTCAAAAAGCACTATTTTTTGGAATCATAGAATTGTGTTCAGAAACCTCATTTATGCTCACTAAATAGCAATCTTGAATTTTTAGCATGTAGTCTCCAGAAGTAATGTATATTAGGGCTAAAAATATTTTATCGGTTATCATTTATTAGCAAAAAACAATCGTCCCCATCTACAAAAGATTATATGATAAACGTATTAAGACCTAGCTAACAGATTGCATAACATGCAACATTAGGCCTGTTCAATAACAGTAACATATTGCTTATTTTCAATAATTATTACTAGTAAGTGCCCACGTACTCGAAAAAATTGCAACGAGAGAGTGAAAAAGAACATACAAATTTGAGAGACCAACATTTTTAAAAATTTCTGATAGTAAAATGTTTACTAGCAAGAATTATTTAACCACCTGTTTCATGTTTTTGTTTACAAAACATAAATAATTTTCATAACATTTTAATTACAAGTTTTTCAATATGTAACATAAAATATTTATTTTTCGTAAATTTAAAAACAATATTCATGCGCAAATATGTATTTCAAAACAATTGTATTCATAAAGAAATAATCTTTTCTTTTACATTTGAATACTATGGATATTCTTAACTTGCTAGTTTTTGCTGGTAAAACGTTCATTAAATTTTTTATTGTTTTTTTTTAAGTTATTACAAGAAAAGTTTTGTAAATTTTAAATTTACGCTAGAGCTGGCAAACTATCGATAGTCGCAACATTCGATATTTTCGATAGTTTGTTGACAAACTATCGATACTATCGATAGTATCGAATTCTTTGTAGAATTCATAAATTTAATTTTTAGTTATTACCCTACGTTCCCATGTAGCCATTTAAAAAGATACAATTTGCCATATGTAATAAAAGAAAAATAATGATAATAAGTTCATAAAACTCAATATAAGTTCAGGGTTTGTTTTATTGAAAAAGGCAACATAAATAACAAAAAACTAATATAACATAAAAAAACTTAAACATAAAATAGGTTCAAAATATATGTAATTCAACACATATAACAAAGTTATACTGAGATCAAGTTTTAACACAAATTGTACATATACATTAATAATACTATATCAAAATAGTTGATGTTTATAAAACTAATAAATTCTGATTATTATAATGCTACCCAATAATTTTTGTTCATAAAAAGCAACATATCAACGTGTTTTGGTTTTAAGGTAGATCTTCTGTCTGAAATAATGGACCCGGCTTTGCTAAACATTCTTTCGGACTCTGTCGAAGTTGCAGGGATACACAAATAACGCAAGGCACATGATTTTGTAAGTGACATCTCATTAGAATTGTTCTGTAAATATACTTAATACTGAATGAAGATCTTATTTAATGGATGATATTATTTACCTTCCAGTACTGCAACGGATCAACTTGTAATGATGAATTTTCATTTTCAAAATACTGCCTAAGAGAAATAATGGCATCCACTTGGTTTGTTCTTACTTTATTGGCAATTTTACTTTCGACAAATTTTAATAGCTTTTGCCGTGATTGCTGCTCAATATTTTTAGATGTTGACGGCTCTGCACTATCGTGCCGCATGTTGTTCTTTCTACTCATGGAACTCAATTCATTTTGTAGAAACTGTGATCCTCTATCTGCATTGCTTGAAGAAAAAAATCCTTCTTTTTTGAAGCGGGGATCTAACAATGTTCCCAGTCTTGCTGTTGTGCGTTCCTCGTATGGAAATAATCTTTTCTTCACCCTTTCTGTTAGAAACATACAAGCCTGGTGTCCTTCTGGCGTCTTCAAATTAATTTTTAATTCATCAAGAGTTTTAAAAAGACCGCACGTTAAAGGGATAATTAATGAAATGGTTACGGATGCACTCGACGAGGTTTGAACCGTAGCTGCATCAAATGGAGCAAGTAGTTCTTTGAGATCTCGTAAAAATTCTACATCGTCTGCCGTAAGAGGTGGCGGTGCTTTTGGTGTGTTTAAAAGTACATTGGAGATCGAACTATTCGTTAATAAAATCCTCTCAATCATTCTCAGAGCGCTATTCCAACGAGTGGGTACCTCCTGTATTAAGCTGTACGGCTTTTCTCGACCTTGATCAATTTTTAATTTTTCATACGAAATCGTGCTGCTCTTGAAATAAGTTACAATTTTCTTGCATTTTATCAAAATTACTTTTACATAGTCTTGCACCAAACAGTCTTGTACAACAAGGTTAATAGTGTGTGCGAAGCAAGGCAGATTCCTTTTTTGTAGTAAGTCGCATGCTTTTAACATAGTGCTATCATTATCGCTCACTATTGACACCACTTTTTCCATTATTCCCCACTCATCTAATATAGCACGTAGTGATGTTGCAATGTTTTGTGCATTATGATTAGTAGCACACAAAAGTTTGTTTGTTGACAAAACAGCTGTACGCAGATCAAAATCTTTTGTTACAAAGTGGCACGTTACGGTAAGATAGCCCTCGTTTGCGCGCGATGTCCAGCAGTCTGTTGTAATAGCGCAGTATTCCAAATCATTAAGTATTGCTTGCAAATTCCTTTTAGCTACGTTGTACAAATTAACCATCATCACATTTTTTAGGGTGTTTCTTGATGGCAAAACATAGCGAGGATCTAAGCATTTAACAAAATCACGAAAACCTTTATCCTCCACTATACTGAATGGTCGGTGGCGATCATACTCATTAAGGCACTATCCAATTTTTTTTTTCGTTTGGAGCTTGATTCGTATGTTTCTAATTTTTTAAAACAAGACTCTATTGTGTTTAATGGTTTCGGCAGTTCTCTATAAGTAGGATGGGCACGCTTTAGATGGTCATTAAGATTCGACGTGTTGCCGCTTGTTTTGTAAATTTTCCCACATGAGCGACACTTGGCATATTTTGTATCTTTTGTTTTTTCAAAATATGTCCAAACCTCTGAAATTCCTTTCCGTGTTTTTTTCAATGGAACAGTTTCTGTACCAAACTCGCTATTTTCACTGTCTTCTTTATCATTTTCATTGCTGGTTTCTGTAAAGGAGATGCGTTTAGAAAAATGTACATTTATGTAGGTACATTTGTAAAATTTTTTGCTCAAATTGAAGAAAATCATATTACTTACCGTCTGATCTTTGCAGATATCTCTCCATTATTGGCAGAACCGTCTTCTTCTAAAAATATTCGCCCGGCTTAAAATAAAAACAAAGTTTTTTAGAAATATTCACAGCTTTTATTACTTTATACTTACATAAAATTGTAGCGTCACCGGTGTTTTGTCTACAGAAATCTAAGCCGACTAGAAAACTGGCGCAGCTGGCAAAACTGGGCGGCAAAAATTATTGATAATATTCTTATAAAAAGTTTCAGCGATAGTATCGCTATCGAAAATAAACTATCGATAGCCCAATGAAAACAGAACTATCGATACTATCGATAGTACTATCGATTGTTTGCCAGCTCTAATTTACGCTATCGTTGCAAGTTTTTGCAAGTAAAGTAAACGAACACACCTATTGTAAATTGTCAAAACAACTAGTAGGCATTATAAGAAAAATAGGAGGAAAACAAATTATAAACAGTTCAAGGTATTTTATCAATTCATTATTTACAATAGTTTTTTGCCTTTTCTGTAAACTTTTCAAAATGTTAGGTAGGGCCTTTTGCCTTCTTGGTAACGATATATATAATTAATGAAATTTATTTGATAGATTTCGAAAACAAAAATTTTTTGTCCATATTTATTTTGGAATTAAGAATTTTAAAATCTAAATAAAGCAATTCTGATGTTAACTATATAATTAAAAATTTGTGTAAATTTTCATATCAGTTCCATTATGAATAAAAATTCCTCGGGAGTTTTCTCCCATTTTTCCAATTTTAGTTCAATTGAAGCACAGCCCCGAATAACGTTTTAAGTTACAAAATAAATATTTTTCAGGAGAGCAAAAAAAATATTTTTAACAGGCAAGATTATTAATTTTTTTTATAGTTTTTCTTAAGATTATTAAAAATACTGATAATAAAAAGGTTTATGCAAAATATCAAGAAATTTCAAATTTAAATTACATGCAAATTAACAGTTTATAACTTTTTTTTTAGTGGAAAAAGGTTTCATATCCACTATCGCGATGTCATTTAAAACGTTATTCCACGTTTCAAAACCATTTACTTTGTATCATTTTGTAAGTAACTTACAACGTCCTTCCACTAGTTGACTCTTTGTATGTCATTTTGAAGGCGTTAAGGACAGCGTTACCGTTGTGCGACTTTAGTTGCAATTTGCAACCTTTTTAACGCACTGGCACTTTTTGTGCGACTTTTTTAAAATCGTCTAATTTTGCGACTTTTTTTAACTCTTTGCGAAGTTTTTTCCCTTTTTTGGAACTGAAATACTTTTTTTCATAGAAATACACTGCATAATTTCACATATTTTCCCTTAAAAATATCAATTTGGTCTTAAACATTCACCGGGATATGTAATCTCATTCGATTGATCAGGTGGTTACTTTGTATCCAGACAATTTCAACTACTGAACTGTATTGTATATGCCTTGTTTTGTATCGTATTCATTGAATTTTCATGCCAATCTAGGATTTAAAGCGCTTAACAACCAACTCTACCGCACAACAGTGCGTGCGCTTAACTTTTTTTAGAATTAGAATTAATTAAAATAACTTAACCAACAGGTTAAAAGTAAAAACTTGTGAGTCCATGCTATAAACTCTAATTATCTAGATACTGAAATAGAAGGTTGGATGCCAAGTAATGAACTTGTGCGAAAATACAAACAAAGTTAGAAAAACATAAAACGTATATAGTTTATACATGTATGTAGTAAAGTATATACAAACGCATTATTAAAAATCAATCAAATGTAAAATAAATGCACAAAAGTGTATTTAAAGACATTTTTAACGAATTATTTCTCAGATATTTATATCGTTTAAATTGTTAATTCCTTATTGTTTTGTGTTTTGGGTTAACCATCGCCCTTCCAAAGATTTTTATATACATCGTTTACCAATACCCACCTGGGTATTCTATAAGCGAAGAGAACAAGTTATCGGCATACAACTTTTTTTATGTTGTTTTTTAAAGAAGTTTTCGTCATACAAATTTTCACCCGGGTGGGTATTGGTAAGGCTAAAGTAATTAAAATGTTAAAAAGTGTGAGACTTAAATTTGAGAAAACGACTTTTTGTTTTAAAAACGACTTTTTGTGCGACTTTTTCAAAATTCTAAACGGTAACCCTGGTTAAGGTGCAACATTTTGGGTTATTTAAGGTTTAAACAGTGTAAGAGAGTTTTGTTAACGGAAATCTGCAAAAAAACAGTTTTTGCAGAAAGTGGCTTTTACAACGTTATTCGCGGCTGTGCTTCAATTGTAAAAATGAAAAAGGGGAATTTGTCTTCTTAATTGGGCTGTAAATAAATGCTCACTTAAATACGAAAACGGTCAAGGTGTATTCAACTACAGGTGGTGTCGAAACGCCATCTGGTTTTGACAGTTAGAACCAATTTGTTTTGATTTGCTAGTGCTTTGTAACATGGGGTCTTCATCTTCACAGTTTTTTGTCATAATAAACGTCAAACTTCATATAAAGAAAAAAAAAAAAAAAAAACGCTGACAAAAATTTTAGAGTCAGACAAAAAATTGTCTGGTAAAGACCCCATGTAAGGAATTTTTGACCTTAAATGTTTGGTCTTAAAATGATTAACGGCCAATTTCACCAAGTTCAGTTATAATTAACTATCACTATAACTCTCAAAAAACATATCGATCATTTGTTGCAAGATAGTCATATCTCAAAAAATCAAAAATTCGAAGTTACTTAAGCAAAACTGCTCCTTCATGCCTTCTCTATATGTAAAACAAAAATAAAAAAATGAACCGCAGTTATAGCATTGAATTTTTATTGAATCTGTATAAAAAGGTATATTTTAAAAACTTTAATCACATTTTGCCAAGTTTGATTTTTTTGAGATATGACTATGTTGCAATAAAGGAGCGATATTATTAACTGGCAGTTACCCAATAAAAATTTTTATCATTTTGCGAAGCACTAATGGTACATTTAGACATAAACAGATGCAGTAAAGTAAGTGAAGGAACTCTTATAGGAATTTTATAAGAGAAAAAATTACATTTTAAGTGCCACGGCATTCCCTTACTACGAAGCAGGTTTGTAAGGGAGAATACTAAAAAATAACTGTAAAAACCATTCAGTGTGTAAAGCTGATAGCTACACTCACAAGTTATTTTATACGTTGAATAAAGCGCTTTTTGTGTCAAAAATGTATTGCTTCAAAGTGGGAACTCACCATATAAAATTTAGGCGAGATGGTAAGCGAAACTTACATTTCTCCCTTACAAACCTGCTTCGTTTGGGTAAAGTAATAGTTTATTATAACTGAACTTGGTAAAATTGGACGTAAGCTTAATAAGTTCAAATATCATAATAAATAAAAAAAAATCAAAACTACTTTGAAATAATGTAACTTTTGGCACAAAATTCCCGAATAAGACAAGGCGATTTTACGAAATTCTTTTCCGCTTTGACCAGAATTTGTAGACTAAATTATGATTACAATTTTTAGTATAATGTAATGTACATAAGATATGTATGTATTTAAGATTGAAAAATCTTATCCCTCCTTTCTTAAAAATGTTTTGCCTTCGTTCATTTAACAATTTAATAGAAATTATGTTCATACATACATACATATTACATAACGTTTAATTATTATTATAAATTGGTATCTAATTGGTGTGTTATATAAAATATTCTTAAAAAACAAATAAAATTACTAACAATTTTAGTTTTTTTCTTACATAAAAGATAATAGAAACATAAAAATGTTAAGTTTTATTTATGTCGATTTTTTTCTTTTAAAAAGAGAAGAATTTAAATTTTATTTATCTGGCAGCCCTGATTACAGCAGCTGTTGTTTTTACTTGTAGAAGTTATTGATCTGTCTTCGAGAAGAAAACTCATGCTTTATATTTTTTATTTTTAGAACATGTGTTCTTTAGGGTGGACTATAATAATTTTTTAATTTTTTTTTTTTGTATGTACTTTTTTCATAATATTTGGTGTCAAATTCCCTACTTAATTACAGAGATTTGGTATACCTACTTAAATTGTTTTTTGTTTTTGTAAACATGTCTAACTTAAATGTACAAACATACACCGCTTGTTAACTTCAATAGTGTCATAACTAAAAAAACTCAATTTTTTACCTAGGTATACAGAAATATGCGCATTATCATGATTGATATGGTGTAAAAAATTATTTCTGAATCGTTGGAAATTAAACGCTTGTAATAAAAATGTGCTGTTATTCATCTTATTTTTGGGTTTTTTTTTTTATTTAAAACAAGTTTTGCAAGGGTCGTCATTAGGTTTAGACCGCGTAGGTTTTTCAGAATAACTTAATTTGCTGCAACAAAGTCGTACGTCAAAAATTTTGGCTTAATGGGGCTTATTCATAAGTCATTACTTAATAACTAATAAAAATAATAAAACAAAAACTGAATATAGTTCATAGATACATAGTTATAGATTTTATTCACAATTCATTACTAGCGTAGCAACTGCTGCTTTCAGCTGATAGAAGAAATGCAACCATGCATATTGTCAAGTAGAGAAAGCAAAATTTTTTGAATGGATGTTTTTAGACGAAAGTAGCAAATATAATAGGCTAAGTTTATTATGTACGCCAAAAATGTTTTACTTTTCAAATAAATTAGAAAATTTAATCAATCAGCTGTTCTTTGAATGTATTTGTTAGTTGGCATTTAGTAACAGCTTTACCCATTATTAATGGTGTTTTCTTTTCTAAAAAATAATAATGCATTATAATTGTGTAATATATTTATCAGGTTACACGCACCCTTGCAATGGAACAAAATAATAGCTACATTTTACACCCAACACTAATGTGTATTTAGCGTGTTTAAATATTGAATGCAAAGTTTTTACTACTAAGCGATATTCACCAACTTTTTTGCGATATTCAACATTAAATTTACTTTGTATTTCAATAGGCGTTAACAGCACTGATTTTCAAAAATTAAATTCATAATGGCGAATCCACAATGGCTGACTAATTTTCTGTTACATTATGGGATTTGCAAGCAAAGCAAATAATGTTATAAAAAATAACCCGTCATATTGGATCCGCCATTTTGAATTTTCCAAATCTAATACCGAATTCGTAATCTTCAACCTCAAAAACCCCTGGATGATAAGTTTAAAGCCATAAAAGTGTTCAGGTCTATCCAAATGAACTCTTTAAACGTACAAAAAAAGCCATTTTGAATTTTCAAAATCCAATACCTGATTCGGAATCAGCGACCCCAAAACCCGCTTATAACGGGTTTCGAGCTATAAAAGCGTTCAGGCGTTCCAAAATTAACTTGTAAACTTCAAAATCGTTTTTCTCCAAAACTAAGTTTTTGCCCATAGGTCCCTTTTAACTGAAACTGACACATATACATATGAATTTTCAATAAATAAATAATGAAACATTTTTTTTTTGCAAATCGAAAGCGTACTTATGTACAATATGTTTTAAATTCATAAGTTTTCACACTTTTTCAACAATTTTAATAACTCCATTTCTTTAACTGAGACACATAACATGAGACACATCTGCAATCACACCTTTTTCAATTATTCATAAGTATATAAATTCATAAATTTTTGTGTATGTTAATTTGTTTTTAAAAAAATACATACATACATACTGTAAATAAAGCAACTAGCTCTAAACTATTATAAAAATGCATAAAAATTAACTAGTTGGGCTCCTATGGCAACCCAACGTTAAATACAATAGTTTGATATATAAAAAAAAAATCAAAAGTGCAACTAGTTAAATGTAAATACCAATTAGTATATTTCAAGCTAAATACTAGTTACTTTGTCTTAAGGGTTTATATAACTAAGAATGTGTGAGAAACTCTTAAAAAATTTGAAAAAAGAAGTTTGAAATACTTTTTTAAAAATCTTTATTTGGTTTGCATTTAAAGCTGTTCGATTTTGATGGGTGATATTTGGCTGCTTGGTAATGGTATTTAATCTTAGAATCCGTTTCATTTGATACTAACTACAAAAACGATGTGGAAAATATTGATTTCGTCATTTCGCAACTACCACACTTATGTTTATTGACATTTTTCAATCAAATCATAATGTTGTTTTTTTCGAACCATGTACATATGTCATTTTTAATATGTCACATACATACATACCTTTTTGTTCTAGATGAACTGTCAACAACAGTTATAGCAGGACCAGAAAACCAACAAATGACAAGCTAGTTTTACGTAGTCTTCTTTACCCAATGCAAAAATGCACATGTCACACACGCGTTTAGTAAAATTTCAGGTTATTATTTATTTTTTTTTTTAGTTTTAACATTTTTATATTAGAGTATACATAGGACTAGAACGCAAAGTGAGGTTTGCCATACTAAAATCAGTTGTTCAAAAACTAATATAATTAAATGAATTTTTTATACATATGTAAAATTAATTAGCCTGTCACTTTAATGAATTGAGGATAGTTTAAAAATCCAGTCTCACCTTCACTTCAAGTTTTATTCGTTAGTAGAAATACAAAAACTTTCTGTTAGGGGCTATGTGCTTACGTACTATGTATCGTACTTTTTGAACACAAAAAATACGCAATTTATTTTTATTCTGTTTGAACATGTAAAACTAAAAAGGGGAATTACCAAATTTTAGATGTGTTTCCTTATTTGTTGTTTTTTTCTCGCATTTATATATATTTGTGGCTAGTTTATTTGTGAAATTCGAAACATGTGTACATATTTTGGAAGTCTCTATTAAAAAGTGAAAGTGTATCATTCGAAATGTCAAATAAACGTAAAAAAAAAACACTTTATCATTGGAAACGAAGGTCAAAATATTAGAAAAGCTTGACAAAGGGTTTGAAGGGAATATTAATGTTACGACATCTTCAATCAGCTATATAAAATCACATAGAACAGCAATATTAAATGCTGTTTTCAACATATATCAGCAAGCAAGCAATAAATATTTGCACAGCGCTTAATACCCAAATATGGAAAATCGTCTGTATGAGTGGTTTTTAAATCAACGAGAAAAAAGTGTACAGTGACTAGGCCCATACTTAAAGAGAAAGCTAAAAAAATATTTAGAGAGGAATATGCATTCCGTGGAAGCAATGGATAGTTTTCCAAATATAAGTATTTCGGTATTTTTAATTTTAAAAAATGCATTTAATGTATTGGAGTGAATTACGTTTTGTTTTCTTGTTTTTATCAAATAAAATTGAATTAAAAAAAATTTAAGTAATTTTTTTTTATTCGAAATAAAATCGTCCAGAAATTAGAATAATTCAGAAATTAGAATTGCCTCAAAAACAAAGCGGTTCTAATTTGCGAGCGTCTACTGTGTAATTAAAATAACACTGTGCTAGTTGCAAAATTAGACAAGCCGGGCACGTGGCGTTTTAGCATAATTCAGGTACAATTTTTTAAAAATAAATAATTTCTTCAAGCTTGAGGTCAGTTTTTTAATTCTTTATTTTTCAATATTTCGACATCCTTTGGATGTCATCTTCAGGAATCTTAAAATAAATACAAACAAACATAAATCATATTTCAATATCACTAAAATATTAAACAACATTAACATAAACATATGTAAACAATAAAAAATTTTTTATAACAATATAAAAAATAAGTTCAATATAAAAAATATCAATTGAAAAACAAAAAAGAATCCAAAAATCTCCTTTATAGATTGTTATCTACTCAGGACATTGCGTGTTTAATTTTATTTTTCTATGTCTTATATTAACGAATATTAATCAAAGTACCGGATGTTGAACGAAAAAGTATCAAAAAGCTGCCCTTAAAGGTTCTTATTCACCCAGTTAAATGTATAATTTGATCTTTATAGGTCGAATATTATCAAAGTTATACATATATTATAGAAAATTTAAAAATTATGACATGCAGCACGGAAAGGTAAAAGAAAGAAATTGAATTTCCCGTATTTATGTATATAGTCGAAATATTCCAAAACCAGTTTCTAAAAAATGTGATTATTTGACACCATATTTTTTATTATTTGTTAATTGAAAAAAAAAAACAAATTTGAACGCTTATTACTCCGAAGATATTGAACAGATTTTAATAAAATATATATTGTACACTTCTGTAAGTAAATATCTTTCGAATGGTGTACATTTTTTTTTTTTAAATTTCTAAAGCTAATCCCGCGAAGCTTTACGCTTGTCTGCAGAAAAGAAACCAGAGTCTCTGGCGGGATTCGAACCCGCAACCGATTAATAAAGTTTTTTTCATAAATTGTAATTTCAATATATAGAAATGCATTAATTATTTATTATTTGGAGTTTATTAGTAAAAAAAACAATAACATACCAAACATTAAAATTCTTGAACTAAAACGAGCAAACAAAAAAACCATTCATAAATATGTAATATGCATTTTTCAATTAATACATAATTGGGGGATTCACAAGATGTGCTATTCAGTCATATCGTAATAATGTCCTAAATAATAATTTACAATTGCTTAAAATAAATATTAAGGGTCCTCATGATATCGCTTAAAATTGCCATTTGTGCAAATGGGCAAACTTGCGAGACTCGTTTCATGAAGAACCTTTTTTAATTTTTGTGTAATTTTAAACAATTAATGTCAGTTTGTAAGAAATGTCTATAAAAAAAAATAAACTAAAAAAGAAAATTCAAAAATATCAAATCAAAAGTTGAAATTTGTGATTAATATGTGAAATTTGTTTTTAAAAACGCACAAAGAAAGCAAAAAGACAAATTTGCTTGGATTTTTCAGTGAAAACGACGTTAAAAGCACTAAAAAATCTGTATGTATAAATGCACAATTGAACAGCGCAAGTTTACGAGTCAAAATTGTTGGGCAAATTTACCAAGTTTGTGTAAATGAATTCTCATACAATTTTTGACAGTTCATTTACGAGGGCGTAAAAATGCACAGTTTGCACAGATTACGAGACTTATAAACGATATCATGAGGACCCTTATTTTTGTGTTTCAAACAAAATAAAAATTTATTATTTTATTATTTATTTCAATAGTTAAGAAGATCTTGTAAAAAAACCTTTTAAAAAAGTAATTTGGTTTAAATGTTTAGGAGTTAAGCGATTCTTTTCTTTTGTTTTGGCAAAACTTGACTTAGAAAAAATTCTTTCACTTATCGTAGATAATATCTCATTTTTCAGTCCTTTTTAAGGATTTCTCTAAACATATAGAATATTCCATTATGCCCTTAGAGTCCTGTTTTAATTTTTAAAAATGTTTAACACTTCTAATTGTTTCGGTTAATTTTGTTAAAAGACTGATATGAGAAGGTATGAGAAGAAACAAATAACTAAACACATTCATATAAAAAGTACGTGAAACAAGAAAAAGCTGTTGGCAATCAAACATTTAACCCATTTTTTCGCCACATTCCTGTTGATTGAACATTGAAATCGGTCGGCGGAAAATGGGTTGAAATGAAGATCACTGAACACCTTTGTTTGTTAGAAAAAATATTTTCTAAGCACATACCTTTTATATATGAGACGAACCAAATAATTAAAAATACAAAAAAAATATGTTAAAATACTACAAAAAATTAAAAATCTTATTACATCGGTTAATCGACTGAAATTAACCGGTTTAATCGTTAATCGAAAAAAGCCAATTTGAAATTAACCGATCAGTTAATCGGGTAGTAATTAATCGGTTAACCGATTGACGGTTAACCGAATGAATACCCTAATATGTACTCTTATACTGCAAAGGGGGATAAAATTGTATTTTTTTTTTTTTTTTTTTTTTTGCAAAATACTATCGATAGTTTAATTTTTGGCGGACTATCGATAGTTTTTATCACTATCGATACTATCGGAAAATTTTAAAAGTAATTGCTAAGTTGATTAGATGTTGTCAACGAAACATTTTTAACAACTCATTCGATGCAAGTTTAAAGCAGTGTTCTTTGGGAAAAAGGAAAAGGTACTTAAGTTGACTTAAGCTAAATTTGAGTTTTTTTTAGATCTTCATATGCAAATGCACACATGCAACAACAACTAGAAACAATGGCACCCTTGAGACCTTCACAATCAAAATTACACACGGGTAAAGTTTCAATTATTTTGTACGACTTTTCAGAAAGTTATAGAAAAATTACTCCTTGCGTACATATCTTTTTTCAATGTGTAAAAATATTTGGAATAAAAACTTAAGTTTGCTTCCGATCTGTGACATAAGGAATGTTTAAGAAAAAAACTTTAAAATATATATAACCGCAGATAAGTGATGATTATGTTGGAATAGGAGTACATTTTCAAAATCACCTTTAAAACTTAAAAAATCGACTTAAGCATTTTTTCCTTATTGCCACAGAGTTGTGTACTTATATACATATTAAAATAATGTAAAGCGTATCTACCTTATAAAAACTAAATTAATTCAAGGAGTGTTACCTTGATTGAGCTAAAATAATTTTAAGTTTAAAAAAAAAAATATTAGCAGCCAGGATTCTTCGCTAAATGTGGCTATTTTTATTTTTAACGCAAGGGTTACGAAATAACCTTTTAAATTTCTAGACTTAAGTTGAAGGTGAAAAAACTGACAACCCTGATGACAATTAACCGTATCTATATCTATATAAAGTTTATATTAATTATTAACTATAGATGACAATCAATTTTAAAATGAATATGCTGGTTATTATACTTGAAAAACCACCTTCATTGACTTCCGTATCCACAGAAGTGGCACAGAGAAACTTTTCGATACTATCGATAGTTTTTAAGCTAACTATCGAAACTATCGATTGGGCCGACTATCGATAGTTTTGCAGCTCGAGCGTAGATATGACCACTGTACATCGGTTTCTTGCAAAAAGTGAAAAATTTTGAGTTGACTCTCTTTAGAGGAAGCTGTGCCATATGTTCATTTTATTAAACTAGTACTAATAAGTAGGGTATATTATTTGACATGGACGGGGATAATTTATAAAAATTTTAAACGATGTCGTTCTCTACACCACCACCCCAAACTAAATCAAATAATTTTGTGAAGAGATTCTTGTGTACCGCAACTTTATACACCAAGGCCGTATAAAAAACAAAAATTTTCAGAACCAGCTCACACACAGATTCAGGAAGTAGACTGTGTACACATTCTGGGTCAAACGGCATTGGCCTTTGGGGATGCCAAACGGGACAAGGTTTTTGAAATCCGGGATTTGGGATTTTTGGTGCGATATAATGCCATGGACATTATGTCCGTGGACACTACGACATGCCACCCTTATTGTATTGCAAACATATCCTGCCGACGAAACCAATGTTCGCATTCAACACTTATAGGTGGTATCGTAAATAAATAGCAACATATATGTTATATGACAATATTTAATTTATTTTTTCTTAAATATGTATACAAATCATAGTATAATAAGTACCAGGTATGTTCATTAGGTAGAGTTTTCATTATTTACCCATTTAATGTCAAATTAATTTATTTAATTTTTGACGCTTGGTTTAATTTTTTTCCATATTTTCTTTTGTTTGACGTTATATGGGTTTTAAAATTGAGAACAAAATTTCTAATGACTATACCTTGTACTTATTCTACCATGTATACAAATAATAATCTAATAAAATAAATAAACTTAAACAAATGTGTCAAAAGACGTTTGGTAGAACCCCCTAAAGTTTTTAACACCTTTTTGCACAACTTGCATTTTGCGTGGAACAAAATGCATTGCATGTTACATTTATTTACTTGCGACTTCTTTTTGTAACTAGTTAGAAATTTGAAAAATAAGCACATTTTTACTAAAAATCCCGGGATTCGGGACCTTAATTTTTTGAATAATTCCGGGATTTCGGTATTCAGGATTGGCATCCCAAATTGGCATGTATATTAAGAAATGTATTAAAAAAGACTAATGGCCTGTTCTGTTCGTTGATTTTAAACGAAGACATCGTTCGCTTTACTTAAATGCAAAAAAATCGACGAACAGAGCATAAGCTTAAAGTTTTAGAATGGAAAGCAAAAGCACTTAATTTTTAATGCATTATACCCCTGACAGACATGGGATTTGTATACTATACTAGCATGGTATACTACATGTGTGTCAACCTAAACTACAATTAAACCATGAAAGAAAGTAGTGTATTCCTGGTTTATATACTACGAAAATGTACGTAGTATAAATTTGGTATCTTACGTACTACAAGTCTGCCAATACAAAATAGTATATAAAACCGTAGTATACATACCATTGTATCTAAACTCTATGTCTGTCAGGGATATTACATACATATGGATGTGTCAGAAGCTAAAAGGCCTAACTCCACTTTTCAAAAATTTCTCAATTTTGTTATATTAATTACTATGTATCTTTTTAGCTGTGAATTCTTAAAAAAAAATTTGTTTTTCCATTATTAAAATAGTTTCCATTAAAAAAAAAATAAAAAATTGGTATAGGTTTTGAATATTATTTAAATTTTTTTAGAAGCTACCAGCCAAATAATTGGAAAATATACAAACCAAAACAAGGCCATAATATATTGCTGTAGTATGAATTAATACGCTTCGCGTGTTCGCCAACTTCCTTTTTGTAGCATCTTAAATTTTGGAAATCAATTTTCAACAAATAGAAACTGGGAATTATCTCCTTTCGTAGGTTACTTTATATTATATTCAACATTTTTGATTTTTCGAATTTATTCCTTAAAATTTAAGGAATAGAACTATTACAAAAAAGCTTTATAAAATACATAACTGAAATGTAACTCATAGAATAAATTCGAAAAATCAAAAATGTTGAAATCAATTTTCCAAACATTACTAATTTACTCTACTTTTTATTTTGTCAAGTTATGCCTTTAAGCTTCTGACAAATCCATATCGTAAAATAAAATTTATTTAATATATTAATTTTTGCATTTATCAAATCGGATATATATGAAATTTAAGGGAATAATAGGGAAGATAAGCTCTAACTTCTTTCTTTCATATTAATTTCACAACATCAAATTAAAAATTTCAAATTTAAATCGACAATTTAAAGAAATCTGACAACCCTGATGTAAATTGTACTTAAATGCTATTGTATATAAAACATTTTAATATTTAAATGAAAATATGACAAATATTTACGTATTTTTAGAGAATGTATTGAAAATGAGATAATATTTTGAAAATTTCCTACATTTGCCATAGAATAAAATATCTGTCCCTTTTTCCCTACGATTGAAACTTTCCGAAAAAATCCCTACAAAAAGGGACTAGAGTAAAATGTGCATTAAGGGCCAAATAAACTACACAAACAGTTTGACAACAGCAAGAGGTTTGTGCAAATATTACACTTTGTTAATATTGACAAAAACATGCTACATACTTTTTTCATATGTTTGTATAATCGTTTGTGTAGTTTAGTGGCTCTTAAGAAAATATAAAATCTTATTTTCGTGAAAAATTGTTTTCAGTACCATGTGATTAATAAACATTTGATTAAAAAACTTAACCTTTAATTGTAGAGGTGAAATTTTGGGGCATACCTTAGAACGTGGTGGTAAATTTTACTAAAAAAAAAATTAGTAAAAAATATATTTTGATAATTATTTCTGTTTGAAAAATAAACGACTACATTTTTAATTACAAAAAATAAAGAAACCAAAAATTATTTTTATTTGTTTAAACAAAACAGGTACTTTACTTCACACTCCTTTTTTTAATTTAAAAAAAAAAACGATACATCAAAAACTTATCAAAAAAATTTGAATATAAAAAAAACAAAAACTTAAAGGGCATTTTTGCATAGCCAAACATATACATTTAAAGATATAAAAGAGATCATGAAAAAAATAATTATGTGTAGAAACTACAGGTCAACCATTTTGGAGGTTTCTTACTCATCAAAATCTGCATCCCATACACATTGGCCTACTACATTGCAGACAAATCGGCAAGAACTAAAGTTTCCAACTTTGGTCGATATATCTTGGTTATCAATACACAACATCTGGGCGGGACAGGAGAAATGGGTGTGGCTCCTCCCAAACAGAGACCTAATAGATATTTGTGTATCTGAAGAATGCCAAGAGTCAAAGTTTCGAAATAAGGTACAAGCATCTTGGTTAGCAATGCACATCCCACCAAATTTGGTAGGATTAGAGAATTGGGCGTGGCACAAAATACATTTTTAATATCTAATGAACGGTAAGAGAAATTTCTTCAAATTTGATACACATAGCTGGGTTATCTATACACAACCTCTCTACAAAAATGGCCGGGATTGGTGAAGTTGGCGTGGCATAAAGCACATTAGTTTATATCTAAAGAATGGCAAGAGAAAGTTATAAGATTGCCCAAACGGTAACAGCTTAAGTTTTGGAACAAATAGCTTTGCTACCAATATGCAGCATCAGTCAAAAAGTGAGCGGGATTAGATAAGTGGGCATGGCACAAAATACAATTCTGTATATCTAAATAATGATAAGTGTAAAATTTTCCAAATTTGGTACAAATAGAATGGTTAATAATACCCATCATCTGTCAAAAAGAACAAGAAAACGGACGAGTTGTAAAAATAATTCCATGAAAATATTACGTTTATTTTGATGTGGGGTAAATTTTTTTCTACTAAAAACTTACGCTAATGGCCCCTATTACGGTTTACAACTCAACTCAGTTGAGTTGTAATTTCTTAATTTTTGTATTATGGTTTACAACTTTGCTATTTTGCGGTGAACAAAAACATAACAAAAATTACAACTGATCACAACCAGTTGTCTTAATAACAACTCAACTGAGTTGAGTTGTAAACCATAATAGGGGCCAATGCTGACGTGGTGGTAAAATATTTTCAAAGAAAAAATTACATAAATGATGACGAGCGGTAATTTATACACCAGCATGTGCGTAGCTCCGCTCGTGCTAAGTCGAGCTCAGCCAAAACACAAGTGAATAACAAGGATCACGATATAAGATGATACTAAGAGAATTAAATAGATTGAGCGCAACGGAAGAGAGTATGCTAGAAAAATATAAAGAGAGGGTAAAATTTACCACCACCTCCACAGTTAAAGGTTAATAGAAACAAACATATTTAATATATTTTTATGTCTATATTTAATCAAAACTCTGACTAGGTCAAGAATATTAATTTAACGTACTAATTAGTTTAATAAGCACAAACACAGGTTTTGTATAGCAAATAAAAATTGTTTTTACTTACATAAGTACGTATTAAACATCTGCATGAAACTTAATAATGATGTTCATGAAACCTTCATTATAATTTTGTGTTCGCTTCATTCGTATTCAGTAAGATGAAATACAATGAAATGAAAGCAATGAACACTCGATATTTAAGAGACGAATAAGATGAAATTAGTTTATTTGCTTATACAAGAGAATATGAACATTTACAACCATGAAACAGAACAACCATTGAACAAATCTCGAATAAGTTCATGAAAAAACAGTATGATTTAAATGTCAGTGTTGCCAGTTGTAGAAAAATAAAAACATAAGAAAGTAAAAAAAAAATAGAAGTAACCATGAGGGGTAAATGCAACAAGTTTAAGAGATACATTAATATTGAAATAAAAACTCAAATTTATTTTTGTTTTCAATGTAAATTTTCAATAAAATTAAAGATATTTAATTTTATTTTCAAAAACATTCACTAACATTAAAAAATGTTCGGCAATATTTTTGTCTTAAACAGAAAAAAGTAGATAGCTAATAAATTCAAAATGCTTAACAATCTACAGATATTATTATAATGAGAACTAAAAAATGAGATAATTCATGGTTAAAATAAAAGTGATAAATTCTAGGCAAAAAAGTGTCATATACATCATCCAGCACGATCAACATCCATCGTTTTCATATTATGATGTAAAAACATAATTTGTTCGACTGACGCTGTATTCCACCCAATGACGCAACATTTTTCGCAAAGTAAATTTCTTGCTGACGAAAACACCCGTTCTGAAGAGGAACTGCTAGCTGGTGTGGCGAAAATTTTGCAGCTTACCTGGTATAAAAGAGGAAATTTTGATTTATTTATTTCCCACCATAGTAACACATCAAAGCTATTATGAAATACTTCATGAAAAACAACCACGTGGTCAGACTCCTAAGACACTTACAAAACTAACAATTAAATTTCTCATAAACTCATTCCTCCTTTTGTTTTTCATCTTTCACCTAAAAATGTGTGTGTTTTTTATGAGTTCGTTTCATTTCAGGGCCGTGTACAGTACATTACAAGACAATTAAATCTTGCCATGTTTCAAAGATTTGTATTATTCAAAAATGCAAATGAGAAGCAAAAAAAAAACAAACATATTTTGCATTTTATTTATTGTTTATATTCCAAATATGTATACTATACATATATGTATGTGCATAGGTATATCTACATATGTGTTAAAATTTAAATTACACATGGGCAACACATGCAAATAATTATATGAATTTACTGAAGTGGCAACATTGCTTTTGAGTATTAATAAAAATAAATGAGAGAGAATGAAAACTATGAAACAAAGCCAGTTTCATTGAACAACCTATGTGTGTTTACGATATGAAACGAAATGTGTTCATAGCAGCATGAATAAAACAACAGTTTGTTCGGTAATCACAATTTTATTCGAACACGACTTTCAGTGAATAAGCATTTCAGTATGTTCATGAATGAAGTTGTTCATGCAGCCCTTTAGTACGTATGTAAGTATATGATGATAACATATGTTAAAATGTAAATTCTATTATTAAAAACAAACATACATTTAAACTAAAAAATGTGGCCGAAACAAAATATTTTACATAAATACACAATTTCTATGAGTCAATGAACAACACCAGTAGTTTCAAATATAAAAATGATGTTTAAATAGATGAGGACGTTAACGATGATGAAGGCAAAACAAGATAATAATGATACAACAGCTAAAAGTATGTACAAGTGTTTGAAACGTGTACACATAAAAATATTTAAAATTGTTGACTTTTTTGTGAATTTATTTTATTATTTGCTTTTATTTTATTTAATTTTTTTAAGAAGGAGACGTAAAAGAGTTTTGGTTTCGTTTTTTGTTTTTTTTTAATATTCAATGTATGTGGTTTATTTATTTTAGAAATGGCGCATTTAAATTATTATTTTTTTTCTTTACTTTTAATTTTATTCGTCTGTTTCCTTGATTTTACTCGTCTATAGTACGAAGTCACATCAAACCGAAAAAGTACGAACGAAAAGACAATAAAATTGGAGTATCAAAAATTTCAATTCTGTATCGGTGGGAGCCCATAACGGAACGCAGAAAAATGTTTTGTAAAAAAGAATTAAAAAAAAAGTTCTAATTTCGAAAAAGTACAAAAAAAGTTCTAATTCCGTTATAAAATAGTGAGCCGTAGTTACTAATTTGAGAGAACTAACATAAAAGTTGCTTCTGTTGTTTCTTAATCTGTGTCTTGAAAAATAGGAAAACCCTGTTTAGATAACAAGTTTTTTATATTTCTTACAGTTTACAAACTTAAGAAGAAAAAACTGTGAAAATTAAAAAAAAAACATTTTACCAGACACCTGTCCGCTTATTATTTTATATGAACTACGATAAATATTGAATTTTTTTGTATCTCTTTTAGTTTAGGAGATATGAGATTAGCGATTTTTACACGTTTTCGCCCCCTAATCATTCAATCGGCTTCGGTATCGGCCTATAGCCAGTGTTCATTCAGCATTTATTTGGCCGACGATAATATGCTAATGTTACAAAACCATGCAAAAATGATTAAATAATGCTGGGAACACAACTGCGACGAACGACGAATTTTTGGCCGCGAATATTCGTCGCCAAAAATAAAATACATATGTGTATATGAAAATACACACAATCATGGCGTCGGCCGAAATTCGTCATACGCAGCGACTTTGCAATAGATTTATTTCTATTTCATACGCCGGCGAACGACGAACAAATCAGTACCGGGTGACCATGTTTGATTTTAGTTATCAAGTATTTTAGAATATTGACTGCCTGTTTGTAGAACGCGAGCACAAAAGTGACTCGTTTAAATTACATTTAAAACAAAAACAAATTTTGAAATTTCTAAAAACAGGCAGTAAGTTACTTTTTTACTTTAATAATTGTTTTTTATTATTTTATCGCATTTAAAATAAATATACAAAGTAGAAAACTATAAGAATAGTTTTTAATTGTGTTTTTGTTAGTGTTTGTGTTTTTTCTTAATTAATTTTTTTTTATATGGTCACACTATTTCTCTCTCTTTGCACAAAGAGCAAACAACTTTCTTAATTAGTAAAGCTGTTAGTCATTCGTCGTTATTGTGTTTCATACAACGAATTAACTAAAAATTTGTCGTGTAGGGCGAAATTCGTCGTTCGTCTCAGTTGTGTTCCTAGCATAAATCGGTTGTGGAATATTATATGGTTTCTAAAACAGGTAACCAAGCTAGCAATATTGGATAGAAACAAAGAGGAAAACAAATTAAAGATTCGATGCCTTACATCGAAGTAGAAGAAATATTCTCGAAAATAAATTACCTATTTAAGAAAATGAACCCTAAGTCCACAAATTTCTTAAATAAACTTGCTGTTTTTGATCGCAGGGTTCTAAAAATTCGTGTGAACATGTAGTTTAATAAAAGGAACAAAATCAATCAAAAACTCAATTTAAAATTTTTGTGTCGTTACTTCCGTTTTCATTTAAGGTGACGATATACATAGGTATACCTTTTTTTTGAGATAACTACTTCCCAGCCAGAAAAATAGTGCGACGTCAACAAAATAGTCGGAATCGTATACAAATTCTGTCAGATTTCTTAACCAAAAATGTATAAAGTTATAAAGTTAGTCGTGGGAAATTCTGTTTGTTTTTGCCGGCATTTCTTATACATTTCTGACAGGAATCTAATGAAAAAGGCATGGGAAATTTTAATGTATTAGCCGACATTTTTATTGTTTTCTGACAGGTAGCTAAAAGAATATGGAATATAATTATAATCTACTAATCGCACAGATTTCTGTAAGAAATCTTTAATTTTATTGCAAATACAAATTTTACATGTACATACATATTTATGAACATAGTACGTACCTAACATTTTTTTAATCTTTTTTTAGCAATAAAATAAAATTACAAATACTTTGAAAATTGTCATTGTATATTAAAAAAAAAAAAAAAAAAAAAAAAAAAAAAAAAAACACACACATACATAGGCACATCTATGGGAATCCAGTCAAAAGTCTATTTGACATATCGGTACATAAATTCCCCTCGATATATCCATGCGAAATCGATCACAAAGCGGCATACAACGTTCGAGTATTTTGCTAACTGAAATCTATTTTATTTAACATAGAGGCAGTAAACAAATAAAGTACATTTGGGGGCAAAACGTACCTTAGTAAAAAAGTGAACTTTAGTTTTTTTTTAAACAAACAGTCTAAAGACCTGAAATTTGAAAAGTTGTGTAATTTTTATTAGGAAATATCATTAGGAGAAGGAAATTTGGACAATTTTAACTGGAAGGGACAAAACGAGTAAAGTTTTAATACTCTTGGTGATTTTTTTGAAAAATAACAATTTTTTCATTTAATAATAATGCGTCGCTATAAAGCCATTGTTCCAACATTTATTCTAAATCCAAAATAATGGTTTTACTTTACTGAATCTATACACCAAAATAAACGAGTGTCTAATTGTCTGATATTTCTATTGACATTACAATTATTTTATGTACCTAATACATATGTACATACATATGTATGTACTTTGCCTTGTTCCCATTATATTCTGTGTTGTGTATTTAACTTTTTTTATTTCATCTTATTCTGTTTAAATGATGATTTATTTTTATTAAAATGAAATATATGTATGTATGTACATCAGGGGCGGATTAAGGAGGGAAGGAAGTTACCCCCCCACTCCAAAATTAAAAATATATGTTTCCCATATTTCGCTAATAAACGATTAGCTAATAGTAAAATTTTTTTTGATACAAAACTTTTTGTAAATTCAAAAACACATGTGCCGTGTACATTAGGGCGGTAACTTTTTCACACTTTTTGCAAATATCAAAAACGGCATAGTATAGTCGCGCAGAATATTAAAAGTTATTAATAAAAAAAATATGATTGTTAAAAAAGTTCACGCAGGGATCGGGTTGAAGTTTGAAAACAACCAATTTTATCTCACGGAACTTTTAAAAAATATATATTTATATATTTATATATATTCGTATACGTATCACTTTAATGCTATTTTGGAATTTATCCACGGCTTTAGATTTAAAATTTTCTTACGGCTTACAATTCATCGCGGTTCAAAATTTCTTGGAGGGTTTTAGAAATTTGCTTCCCTGCGTTAGGTTTTTTTTCGCAAATCGACGGAAGACAAGTGTTTTCATTACTAAAACATTCTTGTACATACCTATATGCGAAGAGCAAATCTTTGACTTTAAAGTGCTTGCGTTTAAAGTTATTGTTGCAAATAATACACATAAACCAGATCTTTAATTCGAGTGGCAGTTTTTCAATTCGTTGTTCTTACATAAAAAAAAAAAATCAATCCATTCATCCGCACTCAAATCAATAAATTTTCTTGAGTCAAGTACAGAAAGATTCATTTAAGTAAGGATTTTAAATCGCGAAATACTTAACTTTTCCATATTCAATCCCGAATTCGTACTTGAAATAATTCGAAAATGAGATTGATTTAAGTAAATCAATCTCGAAATGCGCTTGAATCCAGAATTATAAAGTTGAATTAATCCAGAATTATTACTTTAAAAAATCCGAAAGTGAGATTGATTGAAGTAAAACTACGTTTGCACCAATCTCAAAATGCGCTTGATTCAAGTACTATGAAGTAGGAATTAGAAGGAGAATTTTATAATGATTGATTTACTTACCCGTTTTACATCTTACATAATTTATAAAATACCCGCATCATTCCCAATATGGCTTTTACTTTGAAAACTAATTAAATATTTTTTTGACGTTTACAACATTTTCTGCAGTAATGTTGTTGATATACATTGATTCATATGTTAAATTTTTACTTAAAACTGATTTTATTTTTGGTTAATGGTTTAATTGCAAAAAAATTGGGTAGAATTGTTTCTGTCTACAGAAACAATTATCACTAGCATTCTGAAGTAAATAGTTTTTTATTGAATATCTAAGAACATAATTATTGGCATTTGGTAAGTTTTAATCATATGACTAAAAAAAAAACGTAAAAAACTAATTCACATAAGTAGGTATCTATGTATATATAAATCGGCAAAGGCAAAACAGTTAAGAACACTTTCCTCCTCTGTATGTCAACCGATTTGAACAAAATATACACCATTTGAAAGATATTTACTTACAGAAGTGCACACTATATATTTTTCTTAAAATCTGTTTAATATTTTTAGAGTAATAAGCGTTCATATTTTCTACTAACACATATGCAATACAAAATTTGTTTTTTTTTCAATTATCAAATAATAAAAAAATTGGATGGTAAAATAATCACATTTTTTAGAAACCGGTTTTCGAATATTTCTACTATCAGCCCAATTGTGAATAAAAATTCTCCGGGAGTTTATTACCTTTTCCCATTTTTGCAATTGAATTTAAATAGGAAAAATGGGAGAAGGGAAAATACTGCCGGGGAATTTTTATTCATAATTGAGCTGTATATAAATATGGGAAATTAAATTTCTTTATTTTACTTCTCCGTGCTGCATGTGATAATTTTTAAGTTTGCTATAATATTGAACTTAGAAACATAATATAATAGGTGCATGGTCCTGAGTGAATAAGAATATGTAAAGGGAAGGTTTTTGGTACTTTTACGTTCAACGTCTGGTACTTTGATTAATTTTCATCAATATTAGAGACAGAAAAATAAAAAAATAATAATGACAATCTATAAAGGAGATTTATTGATACTTTTTTGTTTTTCAATGGATGTCTTGTGTATTAAACTGACGAAGTTAAATTAACTCACCGGAGGTTGGCCCATCGCCAAATCGATCATATAAGAATCATAGATGTTCTATGATATCTTCATATTTACATAAAAATTTGTGGTCGAATTTTGAACACTAGGCGAACACTAGTTCACATAATTTTGTTCAAAACTAAATATGTAATAAAATTTTAGCATCTTCAGTAGATGCAAAACAATTTTTAATTGCACGGTAAAGGCATATTAAAAAGTAAACAAAATAAAACGATATTTTTACTGCGGTAGGTATGTATGTATGTATATGTATGTATACGAATATTATGTGTCGATTTTTTCGAAAAAGTGAAAAATTAATTTTGTGTTAATAAACTATTGTTGAACAAGTGAGATATTAAAAAAAGCTGCTAATAGCAAAATTACATTTATGTATTTGCATAAATAAATTTTTAAAAAGTCCCCCCCCCCCCCCACGCCAAACGGCAAGGCTGGATCCGCGCCTGATGTACATGCATATGTATGTACATTTGTATGTAAAAAAGAAAACAAATTAATTTGCTAGTGAATAAAACCGACAATAAAAAATGCATTTTTGTTGTATATTCTTCTTGATTCTTAAAAAACTAACATACCTATACATACTTACATACATACTTATTTGTATATATTTACATACACTTAGGCATATATGTATATTTATGTCAACATGTATAAAAATGTAACAAGTGTTTTTTTTTGTTTCACTAAAAGAAAAAGAAAGAGATGCAGACTCATGAAATATACTGATAATCAGGGATGGAAAATTCAACTCTGCTCTATATTATAAGTACTTTTAAAGAAAGAAAATACTGCAATAACCTCATGACATAAAAAGTACTTTTAAACAAACATTTGAACAAACCTTTCCTAATTTATCATAAAGCAGGGGAAATACTTTAAGTCTTATAGGTATGATGTAAGTAAAAACTAAATTTGCAAAGACTGAATAGTGTCTGGTCTCTGCTGAAATCACGGTAATTTCTAACTTGAACGGTTTAAAATCACGCATGTGATTTTGTGCTGTTCTACAAATAACTTGATTTAAAACTCTTCGGTATGATTTTTTTTCGAAACCACGACTTAATAGCTTATTGAATTTGTTTACAAGTACCTATACATTCATTGTTAAGAAAAAAATAATCACAAAAATCGTCAAACAGGGCAAAACAAGCGGTATCCTTAGAAGTTAAAAAATATTTATATTTTATGTGTTAAAACTACGCCAGCAAAATAGCCCGACGTCCCCCCTAAAGTAGCCAGACAATGTCTGACCGAAATCAGACAAAATTTGATATAGAAGACATTAAAAACAAAGGGATAGCCAGCATAAGCTTATCTAGTGCATAAACTTAGGCGAATTCACTAGAAGGTGAGGTCGACTCTGCAACAACACTGCTTCTGTGGTCGGATTGTCAAAAATATTGCTAGTAAAAAAAGGTTTGTTTACATAAAAAACAAGTTTGTTTACAAACTTTGACAAGGCGACCACTGAAAAAAACACGATATGTTGACATGACCCCACCTTATAGTTAATTTGCCTTGGCATAAACCTTGTTAAATACACATTTTAGAGTTGCCAGTTTTATTTAAAAAAGAAGCGGAACAGATTTCAACATTAAAAAATCGTTTGAAAAATAAGACAAAATATAGCAATTCTATTTCTATCTTATTTCCATTTTTAATTAAAAAAGTATTAAACATCCTTATAAAAGAACCAACAATTTTTATAATTACAATAAAATTGTTATTCTTTTTTAAACTAATAAAATGCGAAACAACTGGCAACTCTAATGTGTGTACATGCAGTCCGCAAATGTCCTGACACAAATTTTCGCTTTTACATATTTTGTGACAGATTCATACGCATGTAAAAATGTTAAATGTGCCCAAATGAACATCTAAAAGGGTAGTACACGGTATGTAGAAATAAAACATGTAAGCACGTGCCTTGAAAGCTACATAAGGTTCTCATGCAAATGTGTTCCATATGTGAGATTACCAAAACGTGGAAGTACACGACATGTAGCCATTGTGACTTCGTGATGACGTCAACAATGCCGTGTACTATAGACTTAAGAATGAAGTCAGACATCTGCAATAAATGCCTGATTCAGACAACATCGGAAAATTTTGCTGGTGAGTAATAATATCATAAAAATAAAAAGAAAACACATCACAAATATTAAAATTTTTTAAAATCTAAACAAAATACATAGCAAAAATAGGCAAGTGAATTTCACATCGTAAAAGCTATAGTTACTATAATGAACCCTAATTAAATAGTGTGCCCGACTGATGTACATATCTAGCGACAACAGGCTCACGGATTAAAGACTACGAAGTTGTTACCCTTTTGTTTTTTCGAATACCCTTTTTTAAAGGGTATTTTTGCCGCTTTCTCCATTTTTTGCGGCGCTTTTAATGATTTTTGTTATAACCATGTGATTTTGGTTTTTTGCAATTTAAGTGCTTTTTTGGCCACAAAAGCTGTAATAATTTCCTTTTTTACACTATGATGAAGGGAATTAAAGATTCGGCAAAGTTAATAATGCACTGCTACTTGTTTAAAATTTATTACAAATATAATGTACAAACATATGTATATATTGTACATATAGGGTAGCTTGTATTAACGCCACACTCGCAAAACGCAACTGCTCGATAATTGCAACACCCAAATTCCTAATATTGGTGACCCTGTCAACGCAACTTTTCAAAAACAAAACCTTAATTATTGCAACTTTTCAAACGGCTTTTAGTGTATTTAAAGTTTAAAGCACAGAAAAAAAACAAAATCTTACCGCAGACATTATAAATGAGGAAATAAATTCTTGTATAAATAAAATCGGACATTAAAAAAGAAGAACAACTCACATTAAAACAAATTCAGAAAAAAAATAATGTGGTTTTATAAAAATAAAATGGCAAAAGGCTATCGAAGGTTTTAATGTTGGCCTTTAATGGGCGAAAAAATCCGGTCCTTGCAAGATTAAATGGTTTTGCAAATGCTTCGAGAGATTACGGAGAAAAAAATACACGACTTATGTTTCACATCTTATATTACATGAATTTACTACTGGCTTATCATCATTGTTCTTGGTTATGTGTTTCTGGCTGTGCATATGTGTTTTACAGAGTATTTATATAGTTACGTCATCAAAAATAGTTTTGTTCACACTTTTCTTTGATCTTAACTACAGGGTGGTAAAATTTTAAGGGCCGATGTTGATTTTGAATTAACAACAAATTATTTAGGAAATTATTGTAATTTCTTTTTATTATGATAACATTGGTATGGTTTAATTATGTATGGAACAAAATATCGGCGACCTCGGCGGCACACCTGTATCCGATGGTCCAAATTTTCGATGACGCTGAGGCATAATTGATGGTTTATGCCGTTAATGTGCCGAATTATCTCATCCTTAAGCTCTTGTGTTGTTGCTGGCTATCGACGTACACGTTTTCTTTCAAATGACCCCAAAGAAAGAAGTCCAACGGTGTCAAATCACATGATCTTGGCGGCCAATTGACATCGCCACTACGTGAGATAACACGGCCATTGAATTTGTCGCGCAAAAGAGCCATTGTTTCGTTAGCTGTGTGGCAAGTGGCACCGTCCTGTTGAAACCACATATCGTCCACATCCATATCTTCCAGTTCGAGCCATAAAAAGTTCGTTATCATCTCACAATAGCGAACACCATTCACAGTAACTTCACCGACTTCATTTTGAAAAAAAAAAAAAAAACGGCCCGATAATGCCGCCAGCCCATAAACCGCACTAAACAGTTAACCGTTAATCGATTAACCGATTAATTACTACCCGATTAACTGATCGGTTAATTTAAAACTGGCTTTTTTCGATTAACGATTAAACCGGTTAATTTCTGTCGATTAACCGATTAACCGGTGTAACAAAATTTTTAATTTTTTGTAGTATTTAACCATATTTTTTGTGTTTTTAATTATGGGTGAGTTCCAAAACTTCAGTTGCAAAGTAAATCGCTTTTTTAAATGCATTCTACAATGCAAGAATGTAGAATTTTACATTGGGGGTATTCACGTCACAAGTTGCACCCTTGCGAAAAAGCAAAAGTGCAAAAATATAACAACAAAAACACAGACAATTAGTTGTACGCTAATACTTGTCTTTGTGGTTGTTGTTATGTTTTTGCACCTTTGCTTTTTTGCAAGGGTGCAACTTGTGACGTGAATACCCTTATTGTTATCTGTACCAAAGTTCACCAAAAAAGTTGCCAAAGTGCACCAAAAAAGTTGTGTTTAAAAATATTTTTTCATAAAATATATTTCCTTCTAGCAATTCATTCTTTAAATACAGTACAAAAATAGAAATTAAAGAAATTGGAAATGAAATTTTTAGCAGCCCAGCGGGAAAATGATTAATTAATTATATATAAAACAACCATGTTAAAACTTTACCACAAGCGGTCTACACTTACATTTCACTTGAAGTTAAGGCCCAACCATAATGTGCTTAAGTTGGCTTAAATAAATGTGCTAATACATGTAAGTTTTATGAAACTGTCATTTGCTTAAGCAAAGTGCAAAGCTGATCGCACATTCCGTATGGAATCAAATGATTTTTATTTTGTTTTTCTAAATACGTTTGAGAGGCTTTTTTTAATTTTTGACAGTATTAAGCAAGGCTATGCATATTCACCCCTATCGTGAATAAAAATTCCTTTTTCCCCTTTTACTATTTTTACAATTGAATTAACATAGGAAAAATGGAAAAAGGGAAAAAACTCCCAAGGAATTTTTATTCACGATAGGGGTGATTATGTTTGGGCCTTTACCCCCAATTTCAACAAGTTCGGTTAAAACTTACTATTACTTAACTAATACATAATAATAATAATAACAATATTTTATCAATAGGGTTTTTATCTGCACTTACGAACATACATATGTATGTGCAAAATAAGTATGAATTATATTTATTGTAGCATATTTTCGTCCTTGACCTTAATCATGATAGCAGCATTAGTAGCAGTCATGTAATAAATTTGCTCAGTGTTTTATATACAGAAATACATAGCATATACATACATATATGTACATACATATGTATGCATGTATGAACATATATATGTATGATATAAATAAGTTCACTAACAGTTAACTTTTTTAGTTTCTATAACAAATTTTTCTTAATCTTTCTCCGTTTCGTTATGTATTTAAAAAAAATAAATAAATAAAACTGCATACGTACATGTAAATAAATGTGTACATACGTATTTTATGTACTGTAAACTTTGAGTTATACGAGTATAAAAGTTTGATATACAATTGCAATCGTCGCTGCTGCAGTTTCGTTTTGTTACTATATACATATGTATGTTGTCATTGTTGCTGCTTGCATGTGTGCTGAATATGTATGTAGTACATATAGTTAGGCAATTAGCGCCTTTTAATGTTATGTCGTTCAATGAAATTGTATTTCCAATATAATCATACATAAGCTTTTACATCCCAGTTGGTCACGTCTTTCAGACATTTTTAACGACGGGTACAGGTCAACAGTAAAGGCTCATCTATAATATGCATAAGCTGGCTTAAGCTACTGTCAAAAATCAACATAAAGCCTCTCAAAGCATTTTAAAAATCAAAATAAAAAACAAAAAATATTCTATTACGTACTTAAGCAAATTCCAGTTTCATAAAATTTACCAAAAAGTTTTGTTAAGTTCAATATAGTTCGACACATACATATGAATCACATGTATTCGCACAATTGCTGAAGCCAACTTAAGCATATTATAGTTGGGCCTTAAGTCGTAGAAGACATACATTGTCTTTAATAATTTCGTCGTCGACTATATACAATATACCCATGATTAAATAAAAAGGTGACATTACTACACAAGATGACGATTTTTTGCTCTAGCTTTGTTTGTCCAATCTTATGTCAAAGTTTTGTTTATGTTTACAAAATTCCATGTTTTGTGCTGTGATTAGTGTATTTTATTAAAGATTTTGATAATTTTTATTAAACATAAATAAGATACTGACCATAATAAATAAAAATGCGCTAAAAATTTATTTCATCACGTCCAGCGGCACGCTTTGATATTTTCTTAAAATAATTATCGACGTAAGCTGGAACTAATTTTCATTTTTGTTGTATTTGTTGTCGTAGCGTTGCCACCTACATTATTTCACTATGTATATAGTACCTACATAAAATATATTCAATTCTATATACAAGATCATATCTCCTACTTTATCGCCAACGACTCCATGCACGCATATGCAATGTAAAAAGAGAATCATATCTACAGTGATGAGCTCAGTTATACTTTACGCCGCCTTCTTATGGACAGGAGCTTTGAAAGTAAAATGCATAGCGAAAAAACTGAAACCTGTTTACAGACTATCTGTATGCTGTATCGAGTATGTATCGAGTATGCTGCTCCTATCGAACAAACTCTGAGGAAGCTGTCCAAATAGAGGGAAGATGTCTATAGATATTTTGGCAGAGGAAGCTAAACGATTCTACGAAAAAAGGAGAAGCTCTACACAACCTAGCAACAGTGTACGTAAACTTGAGAGAGAGAAATCTATTAGACAAAACAGAGTAGATGTAAAGCATGCCGTAAGGGGAGATGGACTTTCAAACTTATTCCAAAAACACATGTTTGGTTAAACAAAAGTCATGGAGAAGAAAACAACTACTTGACGCAATTCCTTTCTGATCATGGAGGTTATCGAAGTTACCTGTATAGATTTGGTCTGGACAGTACTCCATACTGTCCTATATGTCCGACCCAATAACAAAATCCAGAACATGTCATGTTCTACTCCCTACGTTTTAAACACGATCGGCAGAAAGCAGAAAATATTGGGACACAGCCAGCCGCGCGTGCAAAATATTGTAAGCATAATTCTCAACAAAAAGGAACACTGAGATGTAATATGCTCGATGATTAAAAATATTAAAAATATAGGTGAAACTAAGGAAATCTCAAACAATAGACGCAGCCAAAATATGACTTTCGGGGAGAGACAGTTCCGCAGGGTTGCTGAATGACGAAGGCGGGGTTTTTTAGTCGGTAAGAATCCGACATACCCCGTTAGTCACTGGAATCTTAACCAAGATTTGGCAGCTGCATAATGGGGGAAAAATACATACATACTTACATAAGAAGCGATTATTTCTAACCTCTTTTTGCCACAGTACACCATCAGATGGACCAGAGCACAACTGGACACAAATAAATACTTTTCTCCTATTTGCCTGACTAAAATTTAAGAGACTGCATCTAGATTGCAAGATTTTGTTTTAAGATTACGAAAGAAGAGTTAATTACCTTTAATTTGAAGCCCCTCCCGTTCCGTAATCTGCCTAATGATGCAAAAAATACATACATACATAAGAGCGACTGTTTCTCACCTCTTTCCGCCACCGGACACCATCAGATGGACCAGAGCACCACTGGAGGAAAATTAATACTTTCCTCCTGTTTGTCTGGCTCAAATTCAAAAGTCTATATGGGCAAATCCGAGAAACAGTCCACCAACCAAAAATTTTTCAAATTAATTTTTTTTAATGGAATATAAGACTAGATGTATAATTTCATTTTTATTTTAAAAAATATGTATTTTGATGATCATTAATACAATAATCCTACCCCACCTCTGATCTCTAAGGCTGGTTTTTAAGATCTAAGTTAAACTAGGTTTATTTAGTCTGAAAGCCGATTTGTGCCGCCATTACCAAGTTTGTATAAAAAAAGTTGAAGGAATAAAATAATAAAATAAAATCACATTTTGCCGGAAAAATCCGAGTTTCAGACTACGTTAAGCTAAGCTTAATCCACATCTCAAAAACCCAGCCTTAATGTTATACATGAATTTAACATTATTTAAGGTGCTTTCTGTGCTTAAAATAGCACTTATCGCAGACTCATCAAAATAAAACGTTCGTTAAAAAAATTGATATTCATTCATACATTAATCACAAAAATATAATTTAAAATATGTACATAAAATTGGGTAAATTATATACTACTGCAAAAAATGATGCGTGCGTTGTGTGGCTTGCGTCACAAAGGGTTCACGGCTTTTGTCATAAAACAATTGTTCTGCTTTTTAACGAAGAACAAAACACTTTATAATGTTCGGCTCTCTTTCTTTCAGCTGAAATATTTTAAGTACGACTCCGACTCCTAACTCTAACCTTGATGCTAAATGTATATGAGACTGGTCCTTATTTGACTTTAAACTTTTTATTTTAAATTTTCGCTCGTTACACTTTATTCGAATTTTGGGAAAATGCAAAAAAAAAAAAACATATAGAGCCTTATTATTATTAAATGGACCAAATTATTTTTTATTTATTTATCCATTTGTTACATGTATTACATTTTTGGCCAATAACAATTATATTACAAGTATTTTATTATCTATGAGATCATCCTTACTTACATCCTAACATCCTAACGACTCCCACAAACATGTGTTCAATAAATAAGAATAATAATAATATAAGATTTTAATAACTCTTATTATCAGCATAAAGTCAAATATTACCAAATTACGAAAGAAAATCAAGAAGTTTGCGCTTAAAAGTAACTACTGACATTGTAAAAGAACGCAAATTTCTTGGTTATAAATTCCACAAACGCGCAGCTTGTACACCAAATGATTGTTCATATATTGAGCTATGTATACAAGATATAATAATTTGGGGGTTTCTAAGAGATCTTGTAAATGATAGATTTTGTACAATATGAACTGGTTTCTGAAATTTAATAATTCTATAAAGATAAATTAGCAACCGGAAATTAAGGTAATCATCAAAATTTAGATTCAAATAACTTTTCACATGTATAGAGACATGAGCTCTCAATCTAAGTCCATAAACAAATCTCACAATTTTATGTACACTCAGTTTTATCTTCTTTTTATTCGTAATATTACAACCCGAGTAAACCTCAACACAATAATTAACTTGTGACATAAGCAAGAAATGTGCAACAGTTTGCTTAACTTGTAAAGGCGGGGACAGATTCAGGTGATATAACCTACGTAGTGTTAGACAGACTCTAGCACACACATTATCAATATGAGGTTCAAATGACAACCTCTCATCAATTATTACCCCAGGTACCGCAACCTACTAACAATGTCAACAGTAGAACCACATAACTTAAAATCAAAGTCAAACAAATCAGTTCTATTCGCCCTAAACACAAGAGTCTTGGTTTTATTTCGATTAATTTGTAGACAGTTTGCAAGCATCCAGTCCTCCAGGTTAGACAAATCATAATTAATAGAAGCCTGAAAAGCGTCAGCAAATTGTCTTTCTCCTGACCATAAAATTTGTATGTCATCTGCAAATGCAAAGGTTTACAGTTACTATAACCAAGTGATTCAAATAAATCATTCAAAAACAATGTAAATAAAATAGGGCCAATCACAGAACCCTGCGGAACGCCAGATCTTACAGATTTCAAGTCAGAAAATAAGCCATTGACATAAAAATTGCATACGATCACATAAATGTGACCAGACATGCTGATCTTGAAAACCCATATCTACACTCACAATATTCTGTACGTAAAATTAACTGAAATTGTAATATAAAATAAATGAAAGTTCAATTAAAAACCGGTCTACCTATTTTTCATTTATTTTTAACAAAAAGTTCATTTAATTTTTACTGTCAAAAATTCAACACCATATTCCGTAAAATCAAATAAATATTCAGTTATTTTGTAAAATTTTACTGTCAAAAATTCAACACCATATTCAGTAAAAACGATTAAATATTCAGTTATTTATTAAAATTTTACTGTCAAAAAATTGACCCCATATTCAGTAAAAACAATTAAATATTCAGTTATTTTATTAAATTTTCGTTTACTCCACAAAAGAGCCGAATTTCTAAAAAATACCAGACAGACACCTGTCCGCTTGTTTTTCTTACAAGCGAGAGAGGGAGAATATTTTTATTTACTTACCCAGTTACACACGTTTGTTTTACTTTGTTTTACTGACCACGTTGTTTACAGAAGAACTCTCAATTATAAGACACCAGCAGCATGACCGATATGGCTTCGCAATTATTTTACTTTTAAAATTTGATGTATTTAACTAAATTATTTTAACAAATAGAAAATGGGAATTGCTTACACAAAACAAGCAATTCATTTTTTATAGATAAGTAAAAATTAATTTTTGGTAGTAAAATTATATAAAATAACTGAATATTTAATTGTTTTTACTGAATATGGTGTTGAATTTTTGACAGTAAAATTTTATAAAATAACTGCATATTTATTTGTTTTTACGGAATATGTAGTTAATTTTTTGACAATTAATTTATATAAGATAACTGAATATTGATTTGTTTTTACGGAATTCGCGGTTGAATTTTTGACAGTAAAAATTAAATGAACTTTTCGTTGCTTTAAATTACATTTTTATTTACTTTAACATAAAGAAGAATTTAACTCAATCAACGGACAATATTAACTGCAACTGAAAATCCGTATTAATATGCACTTAGTTTTTTGAATAACTGTTAGGTTAGGTTAGGTTCCATGGGCAGCCATCAGAAGACAGCTCACTTGGGTCCCCAATTGGTCCCTTTGTGATACCCGGCGCCAATGCCCATCCCTTGGAGCAGTTACTCAGATGGCGTCACTGCAAGTTCCAACCACTTCGTCTTCCTAGTGAAGAGAAGGAGCGATTTTAGTTCCATCCCGGACAGATCCCCCAAACAGGACAACACCGGTCCCCCCAGGTATTCTTCCCTAATTCCCTAATGCCCCGCAGTCCAGGGCAGTGACAGAGGAAGTGAAGCACAGTCTCATCTTCCTCCTCGTTCTGACAACTCCTACAGTAGTCGTTGAACTCCAGTCCCATTCTTCCAGCATGAGTCCCCACCGGCCAGTGTCCAGTCAAAACCGATATCACCGTCCTAATCTGGTTCCTGCTGAACCCAAGTAGAGAGCCAGTTCTCCGTTTATCATATCCAGGCCAAAGGATCCTGGATATCAAGCAGGTGGACTCACAGGTCCACCGCATCTGCGCTATTCTATAAGACTCGCGCTTGAATAACTGTTAGAATCAGTTAAAAATAAATTTTCTTGGAATTTTAAATGTTTATTTATTTAAAAATGACTGAACGGAATATTTCTTAAATAAACTACAGTCCGTTACTGTAATAATATTGTGAGTGTACTTCCAAGTTTGTTAACAAGCATGGAATGCTTCACTTGATCATGCTTTAGACAGATCAACAGACATTAAAACACTGACCTTCCTCGCATTCCAATATTTCCTAATCTCCTCAGTTAATTCCGTCAGGAGAAAGCATGTACTACTTTTTTATACTGTTGGAATCAGAATTTTTCCTCTATCGATCTGTAAATTCACATAAGTCTATGTAGCTGCGTTCGAGAACACAAAAGTTTTAACTATATTTAACTGAACTTTACTGCATTTTACTAAATTGCGTTCGCATACACAAAATACAGTAAATGAGAACACAAATTGAGAGCGAAAAGTGACAGTTCTTGTCTGAGTATTTGCAAATTTTTACTGCAGAAATTTTTGCAGTAAAATTTAGTAAAACAAAAAAACATATGTTTCAAAAGGTAAACAAACAAAAGCAACAAAAAATATGCTTACAAATTGTGAAAAAATTGAAATAAAATTAAACAAAAACAAAAAGTGAATAAATATTAATTAATTAAACTTGTTTGTGAAGCATTTATTTAGGTAAATATCCAACATTTTAACTTTTTTTCGTTATGTTAATTTTTAAGAGTTGTAAAAGTGTTAAGTACTTGGGTACTTAAGTAATCAATAGCAAAAAATTATTCATGTTCTTTTGAAAAAATTAACCCGCCACAAATTAATAACATCAAATAAAATAAAAAATAAACAAATATGAAAGATTACATAAAATAATTTGGTTGTATTTTCCAAAAAATTTCGTGTTATAAAAAGTATTTAATCGAGTACCGATAAGAAAACGAGTTAAGTAGTCAAAGTGTAAACATTTTTCAACACTTCAATTATTTGCCATCAGCTATTGCCTTTATTTTACGAATTTTTTACAAAATTTGCGTTCGCGTACTTTTTTGGACAACAGCTTTTTGTGAAAGCAAATTTTAAAATTTTCTCATTTACTGCATTTAACTGTAAAAGTACTCGAACGCACCTAATAAGGGAATGTGCTTGAGGCAAAAAACATCAAGAGTCCTTTTTTGTAAATTATGAAGTGAGGTTTTTGTTTTTAATACAGATTAATTAAAAACCATTCTCAGGAAAATTAAATATATTTTTATTTAAATATGCAGATGCGCCTTCAGTTATTACTTGTATAATTTTTATAACACATTTGGAGGAGAAAAGTAAGGTATACAAATGGACTTGGTGCTGTTTATTTCAAGGGATTGAACAGTACCAATACCATCATGGGAGGTAAAGAACACCAAGTCCAATTAAATAAGTAAAGGTATGTTACATTATATCACGTAATTTTATTAAGGATATCATAGACATAATAAAAACTTATTAGAGTCATAAAAAATATTTGGACAAAGGCAAATATTTATTACAGAAATAGAAGCATTTCTTTATTAAGGTTGGAATTTTAAATGAAGTTCACTTAGTGCTTTCAGCATAGGAGCTACAGCAGATTTCCAGTCATATATATGAACATCGCTACAAAAATATTTTTCGATACACATACATACGATTTATAAAAAACAAATATGTCAAAGAGAACTTGGTTACAAATTTGCATTTTTTAATCCCCTAATTTGACTCCATTTCATTAACGATATCCTGGAGCACTTCAAACAGAGTGCTTAAAACAGTGAACCAGCGAGTTTTGTTACAGAAAATGCAAAGAGATAGTTTTGAAAATGTCTGGTGAATGGAACCAACCAGTTTTGTTACCAACTGCAATTTTTAGTCACATAACAACATAGAAAAGGGCATGCTTCGATACAATCTAAATATTTATTCTCATAAAGTGCTAAGAGATCTGTCAAAATCAATTGTTATCTATCTCAATTTTTTGATTTTTGAAACGAACGAGTTTTGCAACTCACCTACTCATATGTAAAGTAGACTGACCCTCTTAAAATTTTTTTATTTTGAAAAATATTAGAAAAAATTTTATGCCGAAAAATTTTGGAGTCGGAGTCGCGAGTTTTTTTGGATACTCCGACTCCAGTACAAAAACTTCAACTCCGACTCCACAGCCCTGGTCTACACAAACACTAAAATAAAACATATCGTTCCTGGGTGTGTAAGCCGAACGCTAAATAATGTTCTGTTCATTTTCAAACACTAGTATAATAAAATATATATGTATGTATATACAAAAATATAAAATACCTTTTTAATTTCAAAAGATTTTGTTATTCGTGCTTAATTCCCAGTTTTTATTACTGATAAAAACACTTGAAATTTATTGTTGATGGGATAAGCTATTCCTATGCGCATTTCACTGGTTGCTTAGGCCAGATCATCAGGAAACTTCATCCATAACGTTTTAGAAAAACTAAAGATATTAAACCAAATAAAACTGTTAAGCGTATAAGACTTATAGTATTCCCAAAAATTGAAATTACTTTTTGATAATAAACAGGCAGTGCACGGCCTAAAAAAACACTTAATTGTCAACATCTTTTGTAAAGTTGTTGTTGTTGTTTTTATTTTGTTTTTCTTAACCTACTTACAACTACAATTAATGTTGAGAGAATTTCAACTAATTGTAGTGGGGAATATAAGATGAGATAAACCCACTGTTTATTGTTGATGTGTTTTGTTTAAGCTTTGATATTATTACAAGTAGAACTGTTGCTATAAGTCTTATACGCTTAACAGTTTTATTTGGTTTAATATCTTTAGTTTTTCTAAAACGTTATGGATGAAGTTTCCTGATGATCTGGCCTAAGCAACCAGTGAAATGCGCATAGGAATAGCTTATCCCATCAACAATAAATTTCAAGTGTTTTTATCAGTAATAAAAACTGGGAATTAAGCACGAATAACAAAATCTTTTGAAATTAAAATTTTGTATTCCCAAAAATTGAAATTACTTTTTGATAATACCTTTTTATCTATATGTTTTAAAATACATATCGTCGGTTAAGAGTGTAATCCTGCTAACTCCCTTTTAACAAATTTTAAAGGAGAGACAAAAAACTTTTTATTTTTCCTATTGCTGCTTGAGAGAAAAACCAAAAATATTGTTGATTCGACACACTTCAGGACTCAAATTGAAGAAAAACTACATGGTGGTCGAAGAGGTACATCTTTCTCTACCATACGGCATTAAAATCTCAAATTTCTTAAATAGCTGATTTAGCAGGTTTACACTCTAAGCCGACGATATGTAAAATTCGTTGGTCTTTTTTTAGAAATTTGTGTAATACACTGAAAATTATATCTGGCAACTTCATTAAAATATCCCAGGATAAAAATTAAGATCACATAAATACAAACATACATACAAATGTATATACATACATATATATTTTAATTACATTTTTGAAAAAAAAATATCTACATATTTTTTTAATACTGACGTTTAAAACTTATTAAATTTCTTTTTTTTTCATTGCAGACTGTTTAAAAAGAACAAATAACTAAAGCAAACAAAAACAAAACTTAAGGAGAAAAAGACTTGAATCAAAAACAAACAACAACAAATACAACTAAAAAAAATCTAATATAAAAAAAGCAAATTTTCTGTTTCTGGGAATGAATATCAAAAACTATACTTCTTCATTTATAAAAAAAACATACCTACATAGTTAAACAAAAAAAAAAAAAACAAAAGAACTTTTAAAATTTTTTAACTTAATAATAATATTGCAAAGAAAATAAATCAAAAAAACACTAAAACGGAGTTCCAGTATACCTATCTAATAACGTTTTCTCTAGGAATAAGAAAAAGCTAGTGTGTAAAAAGCACAGCTTTTACAAATGTATATTAGCAATAGCAGCAACATTGGTATGGCCACGTTGTTGCAAAACAATAAAAATTGCATGAAAACTTTGACAAATGGTGCGAGTGTGGTAGGTGTGGGCACGGCCGGTACTAACCACATTATTGTGGGCAATGTTGTTAATGCACAAACAGTAGGCCAACAAACTAATCACCATCATCAAGTGGGCATAGTAACATCAACGAACGTGCCAACACAAACAATAGCGACCTCGACACAAGGAGGTTTGGGTAGTTCAAACACCATCACTACGCTGGGTGGTAATTTAGTATTGCCGGCTCAGACCCAAACTATACTGTTAACAAATGGTGCAACTGGTGCTTCTACCATTCTCACCTATCAGCAGTATCAGCAGTTGTTGCAACAACAACAACAGCAGCAACAACAACGTCTATTGGTTTCACAAAATTTAGTTAATTTACCTATAGGCATAACTACCGGTAATGGTGGTTTAACTGTGATAACCGATAGTTCTAACAATGGCTCGACTACCTCGGTCTCGAGCAATACAGCAACCACTCAAGGAACTTTTTTGGTGGCAACTTCGGCTGCATCAACTGTTGCCACCTCAGCATCAGGCATGTCATCATTTCAACAACAGTTTCAACAGCAATTAACAAATATACAGAATTCCCAAAATGTTTCTACTAATACAACAGCTAGCTCTGCTACAACACACACCCCATCGACCTCGTCGTATATTCAACAGTCGGGCAACCAACAGCAGAGATTAATAACAACAACAGCTGTGGTTAATAACAACAATAATAGCAATAATACGACAACTGTAAGACACTTTTCACAATTTTCTCAACAACAACCCGCCAATGTTCTTAGCAACTCAACTGCAACTACAAACAGCAACAATCAACAGCAGCAGCAACAACAGCGTACTACTACTGTCTTGATAAACCGCAATAACAACACAATAATTGCTGGTAATACAACGCAGCGTTTACAACATGCCACTATTTTAACAAAATCTCCTGCAAATCTAATAAAAACATCTCAGCCTCAACAGAATCAGGGCACAATAATGGTCAATAATATGGCTGTTCAACAGGTGATAAATAGCAGCAACGGACAAATAATAAGTATTGTTAAGAATACCCAGCAACAGCAGCAGATTAATAAGAATTTAAACACAAAATCTGCCAATACAACAACTGCCAACTTGCCTCAACAACAACTTCAGAAACAACGTTACGGTACTACCAATATACAACAAATCAAACAGCAACAATTAAAAGTTGTTGCTGCCAATAATCACCAAACGATACCACAACGTGCCACAATTATAAATTCTAATACAATTACCAAAAATCAGATTTTAAGCAACAATAATAGTAGTAGCAATAGAACAGCCACAACAACTGCTGCTAAATTAGTTAATTTAAATAAAGCAACACTATCAGCAACTACAGCTATCGCAGCCACTATGACAACAAACAAAAATATCTTATCAAATAGTTTAGCAACAACATATTCTCAAAAACAAGCTATACAACAACAGCAACAACAACAAATTAATGGTCATCTTATTAATCATAAATTAGCAAATTTACAACAACCCGCCTCAAAATTAGTTCCTAATGGACATAACACTATTACCACTAGCAACAACAACAATTTTCTTAACACTTCCACAACTACCGTGGCTTCAACTTCAAATTCCTCTACCAACACTCCCACCACCATTTCCAATTCGTCCACCTCATCATCAGCTTTAACAAATCCAAATACATCCTTTATACCTACCACATTAACAAATTCTCAACAACAATTTACTACAAAAACAAACTCATCGTTAAGTAACACTATTTCTGCTGGTTGTACTTTATCTACAGTTCATAATCCTTTTAATCCACCTATCACAGATACAAAATGCTGTAGTACCGCGGCAACAACTACAAATACTGTTATCACTAGCAATACCAGCAGCAATATCACTACAACCACAACTAAAAATTTTGGAGACGCTGTAGCTGCTGCAATACCCTCTGCCAGCGAACAACAAGAACCAGAACCTGAAATTGATATTGTAATCAATAACGTTGTGTGTTCGTTTAGTGTTCGTTGTCATTTGAACTTGCGTGAGATTGCTTTGAATGGTGCCAATGTTGAATATCGTCGTGAAAATGGTATGGTTACAATGAAATTACGTCGTCCGTATACGACGGCTTCCATATGGTCGTCGGGTAGAATAACTTGTACTGGAGCTACATCAGAGGAGCAAGTAAGTTAAAATACTTTTTTGCTTATTTCTAATTTTAGTTCAAAACGTAACTTCTTACTCACATACTTAATTACTATTATTTTTTGCTTTCGTTTTATTAAGGCAAAAATTGCTGCTCGTCGTTATGCTCGCTGTTTGGAAAAATTGGGTTTCCGGACACGTTTTAACAATTTTCGCGTTGTAAACGTTTTGGGTACTTGTAGTATGCCATGGGCTATAAAAATTGTCAATTTCTCTGAAAAATACAGGGAAGAAGCCAGTTATGAACCGGAATTGCACCCTGGTGTAACATATAAACTACGTTATCCCAAAGCAACATTGAAAATTTTTTCAACCGGTAGTATAACAGTAACTGGTAAGTAATTTAGCATATAAGGAAATTATTTTGTAACCAATTTAACTTATGTGTTTAAAATTTTTTTTAGCTGCTAGTGTTGCTCATGTTCAATGTGCCATTGAACATATTTTTCCACTTGTTTACGAGTTCCGCAAAAAGCGTTCACCTGAAGAATTGGAACAATTGCGCCTTAAACAATTACAGAACGCTACATTTGAAGATATAACCGAAGTTGAGGATGTTGTTGTGGCCAGCAGTGCTAGTACTACAGGTGGTTTAGTACCCACCGTATCGACTTTACAGCGTCGTCGTATTTCAAATAACTTTAATAAATTCCCCAATGCCAAAAGAAAGCGATTTGATGCTACTAATGATGATTATGACGTTGACGATCCAGAGTCTATTGCTGAAGCCGGTAATGATGACGATGATATGGTTATGTATGATCCCAACGAATCAATAATTGAAGGCCCTGATGATAATGAGGATAACTTATAAGAATATATATAAAATATATATTGTTTGCAAAAATCTATACACTCTAAAATTGTGTGAGTGTTTAAAAGTTCATTTCTATTTCTCTAAGAAGCATATCTAAAGACCAAAAATCAACAATTATTTGTTAAATTTAATTAACAAACAAACTACTCTCTAATACATAAAGTATTTTTAAAAAAGAGTCATCATCTATTAGTAATACCAAACAAATATTTAGAAAAAACATAATGAACAACTAGAAAACATACATACATATATATTTTCAAAACAAACAAAGAAACAAATCAACAATCGACTTTTTATTGTCTAGTGAAATTTAGAGCCAAAAATTTAAATGCAAATATAAACTTAATGTTAAGGTAAGTTAAAAGAATTTTTTGTTCCCATTTTTTTTTTTTAAACACTTCATAAAACTTTTTGCAAATTAAAATAATTTTATATGAAAATATTGAACCAACTTTAAGTTTTATATTGATTTTTATAACAAAAAAAAAAAAAAAAAAAAAATTTTACCCATCACCAAAATTGTCTTATGAAGTCCTTTGATGATCCAACCTAATTTGTCTTTCGGTGTAAGGTTGGAAAAATAAGCTTTAAAAAAATTATATTTGGTTTTTTTTTTGAAAATCAATTTTTTCAAGTTCCGACCATTGACTACAAGTTTTCAACAATCATCAAATTGCGAAAAATTGTTAAATCTAATTTTTGGCGGAAATAACTCTTATTGTATGGATCTTGCCCATGTAGGCATTAATATGCAAATGAAAATTGCTTCCATATCAGGACTACAAATATTTGCTGTACACCTGTTACAAGATTCCACATTAGGGTCTGTCTTTATAAAACCGCAGCTTCTATATACATAGGATAGTCTGAATAAGCACTTTGCATTTTAGAAATCTTTTATAATTCTTAGTATCTGAACAAAGAAAAAAGTTAAATTATGTGTAATTAATCAATTAAAAAATCAAAGTATGCCTGAGAATAAGTACAATTGTCTAAATTACATTTGAATGGCTTATTGTAATAACATCATAAGCCACCCATATTGAAAAAGTTAGTTTATGTAATGGTAGAATAAGTACAAGGTATAGTCATTAGTAATTTGCTACTTATTCTACCATGGCTTATGTGTTTTTCTTTCCAAACATCCGGGTGCATCCCCTCATAATATTTAAGCTGTTTTCCCAATTAGTTTCTGATTTTACAAATTAGAACAAAATTTAGAATTTCAGTGAAGTTATGTCTAAAACTAGTGATTTAATTCGTATGACAAATACTTGAATTTTTTGTTAAAAAAAAAAAAAATTGTTTTCTTCAGTAACAGGATGGCTTGTTACTGAAGAAAACTGAAGAAATATTTGTATGTATACATTAAAAAAACAAAATTTTAAATAACTTTTAGAAAATGTGACTGCACCACATCATAAGCCACATTATTTTTTGAAAACAGCGATTTTCGCTATGTTGCTGTTGGCAAACGATAGGTATGGGGTAGTAGTCTTTTTAAAGGAGTTCTTTAAAAGGTGTATACTGTGCAGCTTAATTTCATGAGTGACTTATTTTAATATTTTTTTTTTAACTCTAAAGTCGATTATCTCAAATTAATTGTATATGGCATATGACGTTATTCCAATAATCCCTTCCTTCATTTGGAAATTTTAAAAAAATGTTTTAAAGGCTTAAAGTTGAAAAATAAAATTTAATACTTATATAACATCTTCCATCAATTAAAAACTTATTTTATTTATTTTGTTGAAAAATATAAAAAAATTACACAAAAAAAGACATTGGAAAAAGGAAAACTGGACAAATGCTAACGCTGCTTTTAAAACAAATGTGCGGACATAATTAAATTGCATAATAGGTGTTCTGTAATTCGCAATCGCAAAAAGTTAACGACTTCAAATTGCAAAAGTATGCTTAAGGGAACTAGAATATTTTTAAAAACTATAGCATATCGCATGCAAAACCCACGAGTTTTAGAACACCGTAAAATAAAACTGGCGTAATTTTGTCAGTGATGCGTATTGCAACTTTTCTAGTGGTGACACTTAAAAATAACCGAAAGATGTATAATGTAATTATATGAGATAAGAACATCTTGTAAAGATGTTGATATTTAGCACTTTATATTTCTTATGGGAAGATGGTAACATCTTTGCAAATTGATGGTAGGTGTTGATCACTGCCCGTCTATACCAGAGATAATTATTGCGACATATATTGTAGTAAATGTCAAAATTATGTTATCTTCAATGTAGACAGCAATTTTTTGTACATATTTATTGCCGGCAATTTATGTTGCAATAATTGTTAATACTTTTTCGTTGACAATATGTGCGTTCGTTTACTTTTCCAGTAAAATCCAGTAGGTGAGTAATATTAAAATTTTACAAATTTATGTGTTTGCGAACGCATTTCAGGAAAATCCAGTACAAATTTGTACAAATTTTGGGGTAAACGAACGCAGCTAATTATTGCTATCATAAAACGTCAAATATGATTGTCAATTGAAAAAAAGGAGCAAAGAAGAAAAAAATAGAAGCAAATTGTGTGAGAAAGAAATTAAATTTGTGAAATAGTAGCAAATTATAATTGTAGTAAAATAAATTAAAGAATTAAATAAACACTACAATAAAATTGCAAAAAGTATTTTTATTAATATAGTTTTTTTCTTATTTGATCTTTATTATTTAAATTAATATTAATTTGTTTAAGCTTGAATTCTTTTTTATATAAAAATATAAATTTTATTTTATCAAAAAAAAATTAATTTGATGAAAATTAATATGTATTTTTATATAAAAAAAAAGACCTCAAGCTTAAACAAATTAATATACATTTAAATAATAAAGTCGAATAAGAAAGAATTTATAATAATAAAAATAAGTTTTGCAAGATAGCGCCAGTTTTTACACTGCACCTTCTTCCTTGATTTTTTTCAAATTATGAGTTAACATAAATTCGTTTTCCCACGCCTTCAACATAAGCGGAGCAATAAGAAATATTGCTCTGTTATTCTGCCGACGTTATTGCCAACTTGCTGAGATATTTATCTTTAGTGTAGATCTAGGGTCAGTGTAAAAAGTCTTTTAAAAAATAAAAAAAGTTGTGTAAGCAAATTTTGAAATCCGAAAAAGATTTTAAAACTTAAGTAGTATTGAACAGCTCTTACTATACATACATAAGTATGTAATAAAAAGTTTTTTTTTTTAATTTTGTAGAAAACTTGAAAATTTCCATGTTTTGGCGCTGGGTATATAAATTTATTTAAACAAAAAACTATTATTTTTTTATTTAAAAATAAACATTTACTTATTTTCTCTTTTATTTCTTTATTCTAGATACTTTAAAAAACTGCTGCCAGTGTGTGCTTTTTTATTTTCTCTTTTATAAATTAGAAAATGAACACAAATTATTATTTTTTAAATTAAATGTAAATTTCGTTTTTATTTAGTTGTTAAATAATTATCATTTGCAAAACAACAAATTCTAATCATTTTATATATGAATTAAACAGAAAATATTTAGTTTTCGCAATGAAAAACAAATATATGTACATACATATGAATATAATTTATGGACATTTATTTTTCGAATTTGAATTCAAACTGTTTATTTGAAAGGAACCACCGGCTTTTAAAAAAAAAATCACTAATGATTTTTAATTATTATGTAATATTGAAAAAAAAATATATACATACTTTTAAGTGTTTATTACTTTTTCTGTTCTTGTTGAAATATTTTTGGAACTGATTGAATGAAGATTTTTAAGTTTAAATAAAAAGCAAAGAAATTTTCCGTTTTAATTTGATTTAATTGAAACCAACAGATTTATTTTAACAAACAAGAGAATTAATTGAATCAATTTCTATCAATAAATTATTCCTTTAAATCTTATATTTTTTTTTTTTTTTTTTTTGTTATATAAAAAAATTATTATTTAATAAATTATTTTACTATATCTGGTCACTTGAAAACCAATTAATCAAAGCAAATTAACAACTAAATAAACTAAACTAAATAAAAGAAACAAATAGTATATCTCTACTTCATTTATGAAGTTCATTTAAATAAAATAACCTTTAATTATCTTATCGTGAATAAAAGTTTAATCGAAATTGTTTCCTTTTACCAAAAAAAAAAAAAAAAAAAAAAAAATGTTATGGGTAAAAGTGAAATTTCAAGGGAATCAACTTTTAATTTTTATTGGCGATAGGCGTGAATATTAATTTAACTTGAATAATAAAAAATTAAACAAAATAAATAACTTTCATATTACATATTTAATTATTATTATAACTTTTATTATTATTATTTTCTAATTAGAACTTGTAAGCAATGTTTGTTACTAAAACAAAGAAATACAAAAGTCCATAACATTGAAACTTTTAAACAATATTTACACTATATCACTACATTAATTAATTGTATTTTCACTATATGATAATTAAATTATTAAAATAATTAAATAAAATATTATTATTTTTCTCTTTGAATTGATTTGCTTTAAACGATTTTTCCTTCTTATTTTACTTTTATTATTACTTTTAATTTATTTTATGAGAAGAACCACAAATTTATATTTAATTTTTATTGCATTGTTCCTGTTAATTTTTTTTTTAAACAATAGAAAATGGTAATTTTATGTTTTTCCTTTTACAATAAAAAATTTTTAATTTTAAAATAAAAATTATAATAATTATAAAAAACAAATCCTTTAAGCAATATTTATTCTATTATAAAATAAAATACAATGTTTAAATTGGGTCACTAAAAAAAAAAATATCCTCCTAAACCTACATAAAAAAATATTCCTAAAAAAACTTAACAATTAAATTAAAAAAAAAATTATAAAAAAATCTATCTCAATTTATAATAAAAGATTTATTTGAGCGCCATCCATAACCGTAATAAGTGTACCTTAAAAAAAACTACAAAAATAAAAAGCAGATCCTTGACCTAATGGCGAACATTGTGTTTTAAGTTTTAAAACTAAACTTTGATAACGTAATAAAGTCAAGTTTTGAATAAAGAAAAAAATATATAAAAATGAAATTTGTTTTAATTAAAATATATCACCTGTTTATATATTACTTTATTTTAATGCGATTTTCGTTTGAAACATTCGCTGGCCCTTTGATGTACTATAACTTAAAAATGTCAAAATCATATTGATGATTATGATGATTATGTTTGTAAAAGTATTTCTTTTTATATATGTACTTACTTCACTACTTTAATATACTAGAAGTACTCTTAAAACCAGGAAAAATAACGGTAATTTTATAAATAGTTGAATTAAAAATCCCACACGATTTCAATTCCACTCGATTTTGATTTCTATGACGTACAATGAAACATTAATCTACGAAGTACTCAGGTTCCAAATTTAGTTTTCAGTAGCCTTTTCATTAAAATTTTAATTCTAAAGATAAAATTGTTCTAAAATTATTTATCTGCAAACCTGATTGATAAACATAAAATTATCATGCTTTCTAGGTGCAGCAAATAAAACTTTTTTTTAAAAATTTTTTTAATTTTTTTTATAAAGCCCAAACAGGAATAAATAAAAACTTTCGATATAGATGTTTTTGAAATAGAAATTAACAATAACGAATTATAATTGCTAATTTTCAAAAAATAGTATTAGAAATTTTTCGAGTTTAAAAGAAGGTTTCTATTTGTAGAAATTTCCGGTTATGTTTAAGGGCTAAGTTATTTTTTTAGTGCTGATTTTATATTTAAATTCATTTACTAAAATTATTTCTGGAAGAATACCCTATTGCGATGCCAAAGAAAAATGGAAGCAAATCGAGTGATTAGTAAGCTTTACTGCTTTGCGTATTTGTTTTTTGCATCATTTTTGTTCTTTTCGCAAATTATCACTATTTATTTTATATAAATTTTCAAAATAAAACACGTTTAGCGTCTTACCTTTCCTTTTTTATTTTGACATTTCATTACTGTCGATATTTACCAAAAGTTTTGCGAAAGCGGTACAGAGTACCAAATTGGCATCTTATCGCATTAAGCATGCGTATCAAAATTGCATTTCCATCGCAATAGAGAGTAGGCCCCCTGGTATTGGGCATCATACAAAAATGAATGTGATTCTGATGATCAGCATTTCATTTTAATAATCCACAGTTTCTTTGGATTGTGCTTAATGTTTGTAAATCGATTGATTGTCTATCAAAATATTTTTCAATCTGTATGCATGGAATTGTGCACGAAATCGACTTGGAAAACAGCAACACCACGATTTAGCGAAATTCGAGAGCATAAAAAGAAACTGCAGTGGAACTCTAATGCATAAAAATATGCTTTTTTCGGTTTTTTTATAAGTAATTGAAAACGAATGAGATTTTAAGTTCAATTACTTTCAAAATGACCATGGTTTTCCTGGTTTTAAGAGATGTCCTTGTAAAGCTTATTGGTACTCAACAAATTAAATTGATAAAATGGAATATTATTATGAACCTTAAGTACAGAGTCGTTTTTAAAATTTGCTTGATTTCGAATCCCCTTCATTTAAATTTCTAGAACATGCCCGAATATCTCTTATTTTAAAAAGGTTTAACTGAAAAATAATGTAGCATTTGAAACGCGCACTTTGCACCCATATATCGAAGAGATTTTTGAAATAAAAAAAAAAACTCGGAATACTTGTTTTTTTGTGTTTGCCTCTTACTTATTTTTTAAAATTGTTTTATTAAGTATTTTTTATTTACATTTTCATATTTTCTTATCTATTTCAAAACTGCTGCTTGATTACGAAATGGTACACAGAAAAAATTAAAAATTATCTCTAATCACCAAATTCATAGAATCAAACAAACAATTTGTTGATTGCACCTTTTACCAAAATGATTATATACATAGATTATTAAAAATTGTAAAATTTTAAATTGTGAATTTTTTTTTTACAATAAATGATATTTTTAATATTAATTAAAAAAAGATTAAAACACTTTGCCGTTTCAAACAATGTGCTAATTGGTTTAATTAAATGTTGCTAAGGTTTTGACAATTCCCAACAACAATTAAACGAAAAAATCAATTTAAGTAATAAAAAATTTATTTAAAAACAACTTAAATGTTAATTAAATCAAAATTATATTTTTAATTTTCTTTCAACAAAAAAAAAAAAAAAATAATTGATCCAATTATCACATTAATTAAATTGAAATACTTTTTGAAAAATTTCTTTAATTGATAAACTACTAAAAAAATTTTCTGTGTATTGCGTTTAGTTTTAAAAAACTTTTTTTATGTTAAAAATTTGTTTTCTTACTAAATATTAATAAAAAGTTATAAAATAAATTATTATTTATGTTTTTAATAGAAACAAATGAATACAAATCAAACTATTACATATAATCAATAACAAGATACAAACATGTATCACTCATCACTTATACATAATCAATTGGATTTATAATTAAAAATTATCAAAAAATATAAAAATTATATTTAATAAAACAAAACAATGAACTAAAACATATTTGTATTGATACTTTTTTAGTTATTAAGCAAACACTATTATGTATTTATAAAAATAAAAAAATTAATACACAAACTGAGAAACAAGAATCTTACATTTTAAGATTGAAAAAATTAAATAAATGTTGAAATTTTTGGTTGTTTTTTAATTCCCAACTTAAATACAAAAATTTTTAAATAAAATCTTTTCTTTTTTCCTTCCCTGTATCTCTTATTAATCTAAAAATTGCATACAAAAATTGAAAATGAAAAATGTCGAAAATTAGTTTGAAAATTTTAAAATCAGGTGAATTAGCTTCTTAATTAGAAATGTTAAGAAGTGTTTCACACGCTTACTGTTTTAGTCGACTAGTCCCTTCTTTCCTAAGTCTGGTGGGTTCACACTATGAAAGTTTTTTTTCAGAAAGTCTGAGTTTATTGGTGAGAGGTGAGCAATAATCTTAGAATTTCTAAATGAAAAATTTCATAGTGCGAACCCTGACAAATTTAAGACTTGACGATGAAAACCGTATGCATGTAAATCAGCACTTAACATTGAAAATGTTAGAGAAGTAGTCATTTGTTCATGAGAATAAACAAGAACACAATGTTAAGCTTTAAACACTAGTCTGCAATAAAAAAGTATCGTACCCAACTATCATTTCAGCTGATTCTTATGTAAAATTACCTTCTGGTTACGTTTTCATTCAACACTCACCATTTTTGGGGGAGGTCCCCTTTTTAATATATTTTTTCTATATTTTTATAATTTTAAATTTATTAACAACTTTTTGTTAAAATTTTTCACAAATTGTTTTTTATTTATCAAAATATTTAGCCTCCAAAATATTTAAATCCACCTTTATTTGGTGTTTGCTGTCCGCCCTGAAGTTTCTCGTACTATAGACAAGTCGTATATAGCCAATATGCTAGCATTCGAGTTTTCGAAAAATATTTTTCACAAACTGATTGATGTCTTAATGAATAGATAAATAGTAAAGTTGTGCTCAGACTAAATCGCAATTCACAGCCTTTCACTGCAATTCACTTTGAAAAACCCGAAGCATAAATATTTCGACCGTTTTGCTAAACTTACACAATCGTGAATAAAAAGAAGTGTTTTTTTCTTCAAAATTTTTGCATTTTCCAATACATTTTTAAGGGCAAAGGGAACAAACTTTGAGGGAAAATTTTTTCACGATAGGGTTTACTTTAAGAACACAGTATGCTTGCCCAAAGCACCGAGATGTTTACTTTACGATTGCGAGAGATGCACTGAAGAAGCTGTAAAGAACTGCAAAAAGAATCCTTCATACCAATCATAATTGAATTTACGGCAGTAAAATAATCGAAAATGGATAACAATAGTTAACGGGGGAGGGGGTAATCCTTAAGAAATGAAGGGGTATTCGTATTCAAGAGGTCTTTCCAAGTGAAGAACAGCAAAAACGGTCTCAGAAACGATTTTCATTTAGACCAGTGTAATTAATAGCTTATTTAATTTTTTTTTTTTTTGCCATATCTTGGGCGGTATACAGCTGAACTATGATTTTGCAAAGTTAAAAAAAAATAATGTTGCATAAAAAGATTATTAAAGAAGGCCAAAATGAATTTGTTGTTTTATTTTTGTAAAAACTTGATTTTTTCGTTTAAAACAACGGTGAGCATAAATAATAAAACTGTTTGGATAAATGTACAATTGAACAAACAATTAACGAATCAAAACTGTTAGGCAAATTCACGAAGTTTGTGTAAACGAATTCTTATACAATTTTTTACAGTTTGCACAGAACAGATTGCGAGATTTTAAAGCGATATCATGAAGATCCTTATTAAGACAATTGGAAAAACTAAATCCAAAAAAAATATTTAATTTCTGTAAATAAATTTTAAGCTTGCAAACAAAATGAAAATAAAGAAATTCTAAATCGAAAAAGAAATTTAAACAAAAACACAAACAACAAACACTATAAGAATTATTTTAAGTGAAAAATAATAAATTAATAAAAAATTAAAGAATCAAATAATTAAAAATACTAAACAATTGTTTAGTTCTATACAAAAAAAAAAGAAAATAAATAAAAATTACAAGATAAAGCTTGTAAAAGAATTTTCAATAAAACAAAATTAAAATCTAAAGCCAAAACCCAATTTATAATTTTTGTTGTTATTTTATTTATTTTTTTGTTTAAATTAATTTATTTATTATTACATTTTCTGTTATTTAATTTGTCTTTTCAAAAGTTAAATGCAAATGGGATCAAATGTGTATTTAAAGAATATTAGTATTTAAATAAGAAAAAATCAAATTAAAATAATAAAAATGAAATAAATAGAAATTTAGAGTTTTTTTAAAATTCATTTTGAAATCTTAAGTTATTTTTCAAAATTTGTACGCAGTTTAATAATTTGTTTTTGTTGAAAATTGAGAATATTTGAATGAGTTGAAACAAACAGGCAGCGAGAAACATTTTTTTTTCAAATTAATTTTTATTAAATGTATTCAAAAATATTGTTCGGTCTTTTTTTAATTATATGCATGGTAGATAAAGTACACGGTATAGTCATTAGAAATTTTGTTCTTAATTTTAAAACCCATATAACGTCAAACAAAAGAAAATATGGAAAAAAATTAAAACAAGCGTCAAAAATTAATTTGACATTACATGGGTAAATAATGAAAACTCTCCCTAATGAACATACCTGGTACTTATTATACTATGGTTATATGGTTATACTTATTCAAAATTACAGTATTAACTCAATACATATTTCAAAATTTTCATTATAAGCAAAACACTTTTTAATTAAGAATTAAAAGCATATGAAAAATAATTTTGAAACCAAAGCCGGTTGTAATATAAAAAAGGCGTAACTCGATTTTTTGTTTGTCTTGAAAGCCCTGCTGAAAACCATTTTTTTAGCTTTATCATTATTGGATGCCAAAATTGTTGATTATCTTTGTTTCTGTTTTTGACATTGTACAATGAATTTACAAAAACAAATTGCTTGTAATTTTTGTACGAGTTGTACTGAATCATTACGCTTTTTTTACTCCCAGTCCGAGTTTATTAATGTTTATAAAGTCCGTGTGGCTTTTTAAGGCCATACCGCATATACATATGCCGTTTAATACTGACATGTTCGTTCTTTTATAAGTTTGCAGAATTCTGAAACCCAGCTTAATTTTCAAACAGGCTTAAGAAATTCATCCCATGGTATTAGTTATTGCCACGTTCACTATCTTCCCTTAGACTCGTGCTCCATAAGCGTCTTATAACGGACTTGAATATCCAGCGTGCGGTTTGAGCCCCAACTTCTTTCCAACAGCGTTGTTACAATGTCATTGACTTAGCTGCCTTGAAAGATCCACAGTAGCAGAATTTTAACAACGTTTACTAAATTCCGAAACTTTATAACATCTCTAAGAGGGCCCTTAAACAGTAAAGTCCAGTTTTAGGCCCGTTTTCACAATTTACCGATAGCTAAAAGTAGACTTTAAACGGCCTTATAAAAAGTGTTCTATAATTAAAACTTTACTAACCTAAAGTGAGCGATGAAGCAATTTAAGGTCATACCTGGTAGGTTAAAGTAAAGTTGTAATAATGAAACACTTTTTATACGGCCGATAAAATCCTACCTTTAGCTATCGGTAAGTTGTGCAAACGGGCCTTAGAGTTTTAAAAAGAGGGACAAATTTTATCTATTAAGAGTTACAATCAAAAGTTTAAATTACCCATGGTACCAATTTTTTGTTGTTTTGTTTAAATTTTGTCTTTTGTTTTGATTATTTTTTTAACCTTTCTTAATTGAATGTCAAATTTTTAAAAATAAAATCTTGAAATTTTAAAAAAAAATGTCAATTTTTTGTTTTTGCAATATTTTAGTACAATTTTTCTAAACAAATTCTTTTTTCGCTTTTTAAAAAGCTGCATTTAAGTTTTATTTTAAAATATATTTTGTATAATACTATATAATGGAAGATAATATTTTATATGTATAGGGAACAAATAATAATGAAAAAAGTATAATTCCTAGAAGTTTTACACACAAAATTTTATAGTTAAGAGTAAAGCCTAGGAAACTGAACTAAATTAATGAGCAATTAAATGTGTATAAAAATTTAAAACAATAATTGACAACAACATTTTATCAAATTCGGTATTTATTAAAAAATAATTAAACTGAAACTTAATGAAAAAATCCATGGATTTTTGGCAAGAAAATAAGGTACACTATTTAAAAAAAAAAAAAAATTATACGCAAATTAATAGTATATAATATAATAAATGCAGTTAAAGAAAACTTTACAAGGGAAATAGCTATATTCGGCCGTGCCGAATCTGTGATTTCCACCACCATTAGTTTAAATAAAACGACTTAAAATTTTAAAACACAAAGGAAATATTAAATTATTAGAAATATAAAATTTTAAAAAAAATAAATTAAAATTTTAAAGGATTTAAATGAAATATTGTTCCGAATTGACCCATTTTTGCTATCAAACATTTTTGAAAAAATAAGTATTTGTGTTAAGCTTTGTTGCTTAAGATCCGGTCTTGTCACGGGGGATTTTTTTTTGTATGGGGGCTAGATAAAATAATGAAATTAAATTTAACAAAAATTTGTAAATAACAAACAAACCCGTCGTCCAAAACTCATTTTTAATAAATTTCATCGTCAAGAGACGGCACATAGGCTAGATCATCTTAAAATTTTACAAGGTTTCAGAAAATATGTATGTATGTACTTTGTAGGATCTATTTCAAACCCCCATCTTTTCGGTGATTGTTAAAACAGAAATATAATTGAAGCACAGCCGCGAAAAACGTTGTAGAAGCCATTTTTTGCAAAACCAGTTTTTTTTTTGTCAGATAACCGTTAACATTACTCTCTTACTCTCTTACACTGTTAAAACCTTAAATCACCCAAAATTATGCACCTTAACGCCTTCAAAATGACATAAAAAGAGTCAACTAGTGGAAGAACGTTGTAAGTTACTTACAAAATGATACAAAGTAAATGGTTTTGAAACGTGGAATAACGTTTTAAATGACATCGCGATTGTGGATATGAAACGTTTTTCCACAAAACGATACAAAGTAAATGGTTTTGAAACGTGGAATAACGTTTTAAATGACATCGCGATTGTGGATATGAAACGTTTTTCCACAATAAAAAAAATAAATAAATAAACTGTAAATTTGCATGTAATTTAAATTTAAATTTCTTGATATTTTTTTGCATACAATTTTTTATTATCATTATTTTTAATAATCTAAAGAAAAGAAATAAAAAATTAATAATCTTGCCTGTTAAAAAAGTTTTTTGCTCACCTAAAAAATAATTATTTTGTAACTTAAAACGTTATTCGCGGCTGTGCATCAATTGTTATTCATATATAAAAACTAGGGATGCGATTTCCATGCAAATGCATGTTTTTTGTCGATAGTCGACAATTATCTTTCCGGATCATTAAATTTGCGTTAAAATTGCATTTTTTTATTAAGGATAATTTCCATAGTAAATTTTTTCTTTAAACCTTTATTAAATTAAAAAATTTTTTATGAATGCAGGCATTAGGTTTTAAGTGCATATTTTGATATTTTTGAGTGATTTTTTTTAATTTCCATTTTATAAAAAAAGTTCTTCAAAATTTTTTTAATCACACAAAAAAAACTTCCAAAAAAAATCTTGAAATGTGATGGTTAAGGCTTCGAAGGCTATTTAAATATTTATATCCAAAACTCTTACAAGCTACTTACTTTGCATATGGGATGTGCCGCGTTGCAGGGAAAATTAGAATCCAATTCGATAATATTGCAATTTTTAATGAAATGTATCCCTTGGCTCCCCTTTCACCGCAGCCAGTAGTAACAAGATGGCTAGATGATTCAGAAGTCTATTCAAAAAACCGAGTAATTTAAGAATGTTTGAAGAGCTTGTAAATGCAATCAAAAAAGTAAAAGAAATATTAAATTTACATATGTAACATCAGAAGTCAAAATTAGCATTTGTATTTACCAATTACAATTATTAATTAGGAGGGATTTAGTCCACTTATTACTCAAATCAAATTAATTAATATTGCAGAAAGTAAAATTAACAATGTGGAAAGAAGAATAGCCCGACAAATCAAAAAAAAAGTCTAAAAAGTTTTGCAAAAAAAAATCAAGGATTTCAAAAAATAAAATAAATTTCAAATATTTGTGATATGATCTGGAATCAAAGTGGGATCTGAAAATAATTTTTTTCAAAATGCATTGGCATTCTTCATTTTAAAGATATCTGAATAACAATAGACTGAATTTTGTACATTATTTGTTTTTAGTAAAATTAAAAAACGATTTTTTATGAACATTTTTTAAGTTTTTAGTGCATTTTTTTATTTTTTAGCGCATATTTTCGATTTTTAAGTTCATGAAAATCTCATCGCTTATAATAACCATATTGATTGCAGTAGAGCGATCCATGATAAAAACACAATTCTTTTCTAATTAGCACCAAATTTAGTATTTTTTCCGTTCTGCTCACTTGGCCACAAATTCATATTATCATCATCTTCTAGCAGGGCAAGACCCATTAATTCTGGCTGAGATGCAGAACTGTCGTTTGCCGATATAGAATAAGCCCTATTTCTTAAGGCCCAACCATAATATGCATAGCCGTGCTTAATCTACTGTCAACAATTACCAAAAAGTCTCTCAAATGTATTTAAAAAACAATAACAAAATCAAAAAACATTTGATTCCGTACGGAATGTGCGATCAGTTTGGCACTTTGCTTAAGCAAATGACAGTTTCATAAAACTTAACAAAAAGTATCCGTAAGTACAATATGGCTTGCTTCATATGATTTAAATGTATGTATTCGCACATTTGCTTAATCCAACTTAAGCACATTATGGTTAGGCCTTTAGTTTCGTTGAGATAAACATAGGTTTCTGCTGATGCCGTGAAAATGTGGTTATTTTTTGCGATCCACATTCTTTGCCCTCTTCATTGGTAATTTTGTATATACCATACTTTAAATAACTACCGGTATATATTTTGTTTGGCATTGCAAATAAACTTAATGTCCTTTACGCACAAACCTATATAAAAATTTCACCTGCTATCATACAATTGTCAAGTGCTTAAACAAAAATCATTAAATGGACGCAAAAATTATTAAATGTATATTAAACAAAAGTTTTTCAGAGGAAAATAATATGAAGCTCTTCCAAACAAGTGGCTCAAAACCAAAAATAGGGCCAACTATGCACTGTAAATGTTATGTAAAATGAAAGGCTCCATTCTATTCTAATGGTGTTTTCTTTTCAGACAAAAATGTTCCATGTATGCTACCATTTGCGGGGACTTATGTTAAATTCTAAAAATATGCCATATGTAAAAAGTTGTTGAATAATAATTTAAAAAAATACATGGTAAATATGTGCAGTTATAGGTATATCAGCTGCATTAAGTACTCTTTTATGCAAGCGAGAGTTGCGGACACCTAAACGTCGTGGTCCACTTCAATGGTCGGTAGTTACTTAAAATGAATCGTTTTTTTTCAAAAACCAGTCAAGCAACAAAAAATCTAAAATTGAGTTATTGGGCTATTAAAAAAAACCGTTTATCCGACTCAAAAAAGTCGGCCTATCGGTTAATCGAAAATATAAACTCTTTAAAACCGGTCGAGTTTTGTTAACAAAAAAAAAAAAAAAAAAAAACGGCTAACCGGTTTCGGTTTTGGAATAGTCTTACTGGTATCATATTGCATATCTTGTATTTTTGTTTTTTATATATTTGTGTAAAACTTATTCTTTTTTATTCTTCTTACAAAATATTAAGAATGTTGTGGTTAATTTACACAATCTTAATCTGGCCTAAATAAATTACTGGGTAAATAAGTTATTTTGTTGCAAAGTATAATAAACTGCAAACATGTTTTATTTGTTTATGTTTTACAATATTTTATACTGAAAAATTTTGCAAAAATCTGCCGATTAGGCACATGTCTTAAAATTTTACTTTATTCGGGTAAATTATTAAAGTGTACCTTATATATAAAAAAACAAATATTTGTTCATTTATAATAAAAAAAAAAAAAACGTATACATACATATTACTAAAATAAGGTAACTACATATTTGAAAAATAAATTTTTAAAAAATAAACAAAAATTAAATTTATGTAAGTGTGTATGACTTCTTTTGATTTAATTAAATGTAGTTTAAAATTATGCCTTAAAGCCAAAAAAAACAAAAACAAATTACATAAATAGTTGTGTCAATTTAAAACAAAATTTTTTTATACAAAATATTTAACAAAAAATAAGCAACTAACCGATTTACATACAGCAAGTTCACAGTAAACACAAATTAAATATTGAAAATAACGTCTTTTTAAAATCTTTAAATATTACTTGGAAAGTTTAAAAATAAGAAAATTGTCTTATATTTAATATTTTAGAGTTCTGAGTTTTCTTTGATATTATTGAAAACAATTTAATGATTTTGTTAAGAATGCTTTCATAATTTTCCAACGTTTAATGTTTGAGAATGTGTGTGACTTCAAATAATTTTAATTTAGAATTTGCCATACTTTTTTTCTTTTAAAGAAAGTAAAAACTATAGTAGAAAAAGTACATGGAATAGTCATTATAAATTTGGTTCTCAATATTAAAACCCATGGTAATGTAAAACAAAAGAAATAAATAAAATAAAAAAAACAAGCGGCAAAAATCAAATAAATGAATTTTATTTTTTTAAAAATTTCTTAATTTAAAAATTTTGTGATACCAAAATTTAAAAAAAAATCAATTTCAAATAAACAATATATTAAATAAAATATAGTTTTATTTAAAAAAGAAGTTTGCAATTTCTAAAAAGTGCAAAATATGTTGAAATTTAAATATTTGCAATTGCGTAATATTTTGTTGTTGGACATTACATGGGTAAATCATGACAATTATCCCTAAAGGCCATGCCAGATAAAACTTTTGATTTTTTTAATCTAACTTTAATCCTTCCTCACTAATGTCAAATTTTTCATTAATAGAAAATAAAACCTTCTCAAACTTTGAAAGTCTTGCTTTTTAAATACTCACTTTTTACTCACATCTTAAAAAGATTAAAACAGAATTAAATACAAAAATGAAGCCTTATTCTAGCCATTAACAATGATATCGATACGCATGTATAAAACACAAAAAGCGCTGTTTTTAAGGGCGTGAGCGCGGGTTTTTGTTCTATTCTAAAAATATATGCAAAAATGTGCGAAGTTGTCGTTTTCCTTTCTAAATATGTTGCAAAAATAAATGGCAATTTGTTCCATATCTTACTGGGGAAAAAAATTTTGTGTAAGATAATACCCTTAATAAATATATACCTTTCATTCTAGGGGTTCTATCCGGTTTTACGTAATATGTCTGGGAAAGAGAAAAAGGGACTTCATTTTAAGGTGCGTAAAAAAGTTGAGCATATTAAAAGCTAAACATACCAAGTTTTAGAAGGACTTAATTGGCACTTGCCAAAAATTGGACATTTGTGGGAAGGCCCATATTTTAAAGTCAGATAAAAAAGTTACCAAAGGCAAAAATACAGCCATTGTCGAGGAATGAGCAAGGGTTTGTGATGTGATTAGACCGAATTTTTAATGGCAGCTCTATTTATAAAAAACGAAAAGCTCTGTATTTGGGGGCGTGAGAAAAATGTTTTTCTGTTTTAGAAACTTCATTGACATACCTTTCATTCTAAGGGGTGACCTTGTATGTACTTATTTTACTATGATAAAAACGAGACAAGAAAACAATTTTACAATACTGTGTGTAAATTTTTGTAAACATTTTCTTTTATAGAAAGATATGTTTGAAATTATATGATTTTTGTTGCCGTCAAGACTGCGTTATACCAACCAATATAATTTACAAAAAATAAATTTATTTTTTATTATTAATATACATATAAATATTAAAAGTAAACACAACTAAAAATAATTTTAGCAATAAAAAGGCCTTTGAAAAGTTTTAACAAATTTGAATTGGAAAGTAGTAGGTTGAACAAAATATATTGTATAAAAACAAATATGAGTGGGACTGTTAAAATTAGTTGAAATTGTATTTAAATAAACTATTTATTAAGAAAAAGGTAAATAAAAATAACTAAGAGTTTCCAAAAAAATAACTGTCTTAAGAATCATATAATTATTATTTTCAAAACCTGAAAGTTATTCGTATTTTTGAAATATTAAAGTTTAAGCCAATTAAATATTTTATTTTTAGGATATTTACATTAAATCAGAAAACAAACCAAAATTAAAATGTAAAATTATGAAATATATATTTATAAAAATTTAACTTAATCAAATGATTTAATTTAGTTTTTAAACAAAAAAATATACATACATATATTAATCCAAACTAAAAACTAGTTTCTGTTTGTTTACACGCCACTAAAAACAAAAAAATTATTTGGGAACAAAAAACTATAATTTATTTCGTTCAATATTGCAGTTACTAATCCATAGATAACACGAAAAACAAAACATAGGTACATACATTTAACCAAAAAACATTACATATTTGAAATATTTGAGTCTTCTGCCAAATGAAATTTGTCCATAGAAGTATTGAAGTATGTATTTGCTATATAATGTAAAAATGTATAAATTACAGGTGAATAAACTTTCAAGAACCCAAGTGTAAAGATAACAAATTGCAATAAGTTGAGAACAATATTAAAAATAATACAATGTTTAAAGGAGATAATCGTCAAAAAATCAATAGAATATGAAATTCATAATCTTCTAAAAGAATTACGAAAACATGCTGTTGAATTATAAATTTGAAATTAAAAGCATTTAGTTTATAAGTAAAAAACAAAAAAAAAATCGAAAGTTTCAATTAAGTTGTAATGGTAAGTGCTTTCAGTAAAAAAAAAATATTAAATAAAAAACCTAAAAGTGCTTATGTTTAAAGATATTAATTAAAATAAATAAATAAAGGTAATTTCCTGATACAAAGCAACCAAGTTGTTTTATTTATATTAAAAAATACTTAAAAGAAATAACAGTAATATTTGAGAATTACTTACATTAAGTTGGCAAGATCTTACTTTATAAGTTTTTTTTTAGCTGGCAATACATAATTGAGGAGTAACATTTTTAAGCTGCCATATCGTTTGTTTAAAAAGAGTAATTAATTGTAGTAGTCGTCGGGTGTCTACCGGCTTGCAGCACAAAACAAAAATGTATTTTCTAAAAAAACGATATATAATGTTTGAATTAATTTTAAATATAAACTGCACTATAGATTTATTTTTTTTAAAATCTGCCCTCGCAAATGATTTATGCAATTTTCAGACGTCACTTTTTCATCTCTTTATGCTTTGTGCCGTTATCATAATAATACATTTAACAAGTTAAAACTTTAATTACAATTATACAATAATCCAGTAAATTTGTACTGTGCTTTCTTACATTACGAATGAGAACACAAAACGTATTTGACGAGTACATCAAGCTGAGTACTCGTTTCTTTTCTCCTCGTCTCTCTCGCCGACAATTTGTTGGCCACACGATCAGGGTTGTCAGATGTGGCGATTTCTCGCCAAACGTAGCGATTTTCAAACTTGTTTGGCGACCTAAGTTTTGATTTGGCGATTTTGTTGGCTATTTTTGATGAGCTACGGATTAGTTTTAAAATTTAAATATTACTTTTGTTCTAGTATTTTTATGTATGAAATTTGAGGCATTCATATTTATGGTCAGTATTTAAAAGTATGTATGTTCAAATGGCTGATGAAGATATTAAAAATCTTCGAGAAAATTGTTTTTTGTTTTTAAAAGTGCTCTTGAAAGAATCAATAAATATAATTCATTAAACATGAATATATTTAAAGTCTGAACATTTTTCCACTATATGTATGTGGCAATTTATTATCACAGATAAAATACGTTGTTGTTAAAGATTTTTATGAATCCTAACGTACCTTTGGATGTTTAAGAAGCACAATGGAAAAATTAGCGTTTGTTAATTGTAAAGAAGATATTTCATCTAATTTATATAGGTTTAGCTCAAAATTTTATAGCTACATGGATACGACAGGTACGTACCATTTAAAGGGACTTGCTTTGGCTGTACTTTATATGCTGGTAATTACAAGTAGTATTGCCTGTGTTGAAATTATGAACTCCACAAGAACTCGCATTACGAACTTCTAGGCGCGTTATTACGAGGTTTAAATTATATGAATGTGAATAGTACATGTTGCACTTCTTTTGTACCTTCATTGAATAAATGAAATTGTCTCACAATGTATTCCAAAAAAGAAGAGAAATAGGGAGTCTGGCCATTGAAGCGTTTTAGATTATTGCAACTTAAATACAAATGTATATTCAATATTTGTTTAATACTAACTGCAAAAATTCTTTTTTTGTTGCTCTTAGTAGACTACTATAAACTATTTTATAGTAAACATTCTACCACTTTTGTGTTCGCTAACTATTTTTACTGTGTTCTAAATAAATATTAAACAAAACATATATTATGGCGACTCTTGTTAAATTTTTTGCCGTATTTTAGCGATACTGATCAAATTAATTTTTTAGAATTTATAAAAAATATTTTTAATAATTCTTAAAATACGTATTTTATTGTCAAAAACTGAAAAACAAAGGCTTTGGCGATTTCTGACATTGAATTTGGCGAAAAAGGTCAAAATCAATCTAACAACCCTGCACACGATCAAGATTTGCCCAAGGCGAATTCATATAAGGTGGTCTTATTTTAAAAACGGATACAACACTGTAAATTACTTTAACGTTGTGTCAAAATAATACAACACTGTAGTAAACAAATAAGCTGTGCAGCTTGTTTTGCGATACGAACTGTCAAATGTTGTATAGTAAACAAGTTTTTTGTCCTTATCTTTTGTCTTTTTGTTTCTTATCAACCCCTTTGCTGTTTGACAGTGCGTATCACATAACAACAATAAAAAGCCCTGTTGTTTGTTTTATTGTACAATTGTTGTAATCTCGTGGCTACCTGCTATAAATATACCTTTCTTTGCCTTGGTTTTGCCCAAGGCGAATTACCTACAGGTAAGCTCAACTCGTCAGCAGTTCATCAGCTGTATCCACAGCGAATTAAAAAAATGGTGAAACGTCAAAATATTATTTTGTTTCTATACTGGAATTTGACAACAAGTCAGAAAATGTCAAAAACAAAATACATGGGGCTTTTTGTAGTTGTAGAGTTGCACTTACCTGTTATAAATTCGAATTGGTTTTGCCTTTCAATTTGTAACACATCAAGGCGAATTAACTCCAGGTAAGCTCAACTCGTCAGCCGTTCATCATCTGTATCCACGGCGAATTAAAAAAATGGTGAAACGTCAAAATATTATTATGTTTCTATAATGAAATTTGACAACAAGTCAGAAAATTTCATAAACAAAATACATGGGGCTTTTTGTAGCTGTAGAGTTGCACTTACCTGATATAAATTCGCCTTGGTAACACACTCTCACTTATTGCACAACGTTAAGAAAGTGAAATGTGTTGGCAACATTGTACAATGTTGTTTATGTTATTCCTTTTTATCCCTAGATCTACACTAAAGATAAATATCTCAGCAAGTTGGCAATAACGTCGGCAGAATAACAGGGAAATATTTTTTATTGCTCAGCTTATGTTAAAGGTATGGGAAAACGTATTTATGTTAACTCATAATTTTAAAGAAATCAAGGAAGAAGGTGCAGTGTAAATATGACGTCATCTTGAAAAAATTATATTTATAAATATAAATTCTATCCTATTCGACTTATTTTTTAAATGTATATTAATTTGTTTAAGTTTGAGATCTTTTTTCATATATTAATTTTTATTAAATTTATTTTTTTTGTTAAGATAAAATTTATATTTTTATATAAAAAAGAACTCAAGCTTAAACAAATTAATATAAATTTAAATAACAAAGATCGAATAAGACAAAAATTATACATATTAATAAAAATAATTTTTGTAATTTTATTTTAGTGTTTATTAAATTCTTTAATTTAATTTAAAAGAATTAACTTTTACTACAATTATTTGCTATCATTTCACATATTTAATTTTTTTTCTCACGCAATTTGCTTCTATTTTTTTCTTTTTTGCTTCTTTTTTTCAATTGACAACCAAACTTGACGTTTTATGATAGCAATAATTGTCAACGAAAATGGACTAACAATTATTGCAATATGAATTGTCAGCAATAAATATGTACAAAAAATTGCTGTCTACATTAAAGATAACATAATTTTGACATTTACTGCAATATATATATATATATGTTCCTTTAACTCCCATTGGAGCATAGGGCGCCAACCTGGAGTGTCAGCGAACCCTGAATGACCAAAGTGCGTCTCAGGAAGTAGGAGATCGCGAATAATGGATCCTCTGAAATACTGGCTCCAAACACAGCACGTTTGGGTGCTTAGATAGCAGCCCTATCACCAAACTAGGGAACGAAGGCTAGCAACCTACGTTTCTGAACTTAATTGCTAACGAATCGCACTGCAATATATGACGCAATAATTATCTCTGGTATAGACGGGCAGTATTAAATGAAAGTGGAGCAATGTTTAAATTGAAACTATTGTGCGACTTATTGCATAATATAGGACAAAATGAAAATAATATCGTGAATATCATATACAATAATATTGCAAGTGTATAGGCCGCTTAAGTAATTAAATTTGTCAACTTTTCAGTTCAGTCACATTACTACAAATGCATGCATACCCACATGTGTAAAAAGAAGTAAGTAGTATGTAAAGGGTGTTTTTTTAAGCTAGATAGAACTTTAAATTGTAAAAAGTAACACAAAAAATTAAATTTTGATGAAATATTTTTTTTTATCGTTTCAGTATACTCTGACAAATCATCATGAATAGACTCACGCTTGAACAACGCTACGAAATTATCCAAATTTACTTTGAAAAATTTTAAAATTTAATCCAAATTTAAATCGCAAAATTGTGTTCAGCGATGAGGCGCATTTTTGGCTTAACGGGTTTGTTAATAATCAAAATTGCCGCATATGGAGCGAGACGAATCCACAAGAGACCCTACAGACTCCATTACATCCAGAAAAATGCACCGTTTGGTGCGGTTTTCACGCTGGTGGCATCATCGGACCTTATTTCTTCAAAAATGAGGCCGGAGCTCGCGTTACGGTCAATGGAGATCGTTACTGCACCATGATCAATGATTTTTTGTTTGAAAATATGGATGACATTGATCCGGAGGAGATGTGGTTTCAACAGGATGGCGCTACGTGCCATACGGCGAACGCAACCATCGACTTATTGAAATCAAAATTTGGCGATAAGTTGATTTCGAGAAATGGACCTGTCAATTGGCCTCCAAGGTCGTGCGATTTGACACCTCTCGATTATTTCCTGTGGGGCTACGTGAAGTCACTGGTTTATGCTGATAAACCAGCAACAATTGACGCCGTGGAGGCCAGCATTGTTCGTGTTATTCGTGACATACGGCCAGCAGTGCTCGAAAAAGTGGCCCAAAATTGGACGTCCAGAATGCGCTTCGTCAAGAACAGCCGCGGTGCCCATATGCCCGAAATCATTTTGAAATGTTAATGTCACGTATAGATCTTTCGAATTTGATTACAATTTAATTTTTTGTGTTATTTTTTACAATTTCAAGTTCTATCGGGCTTAAAAAAACACCCTATATATATATATATATATATATATTAATGTACCCATCAATAAATGAATGACCAAAACTAACACCAACTAAATTGTTTTTTGTTTGATTATAGTATTAAACCTGTGATATGGAATCAATACGAATTCTTTACAGGTAATCTCGGTACTAAAACAACTACAACTTGTAAAAAAAACCACAAGCAATTTGTTTTTTCAAATCATTGTACAATGTCAAAATCAGAAACAGAGATAATAAACAAAATTTTTACATCCAACAATTTAAAGCTAAAAAAAAGTTATCAGCAGGGCAATGAAGATCACCTGTAATGAATTCGCCTTGGGAATAAGATTAATAATAACTTTTTGTGGTGGTTTTAACCCTTTCACTACCGTACAATAAGGTGTAATTTTTAACACATCTAAGTAATTTTTTCGTTTAGATGTGTTAGTAAAAAGCGCAAAAAAATTATTAAAAAAATCTAATATCCTTCAGAAATAAAATATGTCGTGGGATTATAAGTCCCACTGTGTTTTTAAACCTCATATGCCATGGACAGTTTTTCTATGACAAAAAAATGTTTTCTATGAGAATCAGAAATCCTTAAATCTCCAAGATCAGAGTCACTGGAGTTAATTATAGCAGAGATTTCTTCCTCCAGTCTACCAGCAGATTTGATTTTATTCATTATGCAACAATACAAATTGGCTTACTTATGTATACCAATGGGTTAAGCATTCCGTGTCAGTTGTAGACTGCATGTTATAACCTAAAACACTTTTATTATTTGCACAAAATAACTTGGTGGCCACACGATCAAGTTTTGCCTTTCAATTCCAATCAATTTACTCAACTCTCTCATTTTTTTACTAACACACTCACACTTTTTAAATTGACCACGAGATGGCTTTCAATTTCACCTTTCCATTTGTTTGACAATTTACTTTCAATTTAACAGCTGAGTACATGTTTGTCTTTATAAATTGTTTTTTTTTATGGCATCTTGAAAGTAAATTGAGTGCCACCTACGTCACACCTCTCAATTTTTGTAAATTTTGACAAGCAGTATATGTAAAAGACTATCAAGAACAACTTGATCGTGTGGCCGCAGGGTAACATAAAGAAGAAAAATTGCAATAATTGTAATAAAAAACTATGTACTCACAAAATACACTCAAAACAGCTAATTATAACACTTAAAACTACCAATGGGACATTATTTTATTTAAATATAGCGTAAATTGTATTTTTGACGATATTAAATACTTTGAACCAAAAAAAAAAAATCGTTTAACTTGAGGGTTACACGATCAAGTTTTGCCTATCAAGTTTTAATACTCTCACACTTTTCTACCAATACACTCATACTTTTAAAAATTGAAACGAACTTGCCCTTAAAATTCTCTTTCCAGAAAAAAGCTGATTTCAAAGTAAGTGAGCAAATTTTTCGTTTGCCCTTATAAATTGTTTTCTTGATTACATCATGAATGTAAATTGCTCAAAAATTGAATGCAGCCTACGTCACAACTTTAAATTTTTGTTAATTTTGACAAATAGTATATTTAAAAAACTATCAAGAAAATCTTGATCGTGTGGCTGCACTATAATGCAATTAATGCCAAAATAGTACTATTTTTAAATGCTGTTAGTACAATTTTAAAATTATCGATGCCATCCCTGCAAGGTATAATTTTTGACAGCAAGTTATTTTTTTAAGAGTTGTTAAGTTCGGAAATTTTTCAGAAAAAAAACAATAATAATTTCAAAATTATTATAAAATTAAATTTAAATCATTCATTAAAAAATCCAACTAAATTATATAAATTAAAAAAATTAAAACGCAAAAAGTGAAAAAAAAAACTAAAGGAAGCAAAACTTAATAGCAAATATAGTAAGAGTAAAAGAGAGGTAAGACCAAATAAAAAAAAAACGTCAGAGAAATAAAGCAAAAGTGCCAATAAGAAAAATAAAAGAAAAACAATAGAACCCATAAAAACAAACAACAAAACGCACATAGCATTTTAATTTAATTAGAAAAAAATTATTTCAAAAGATCCCGGAGCATTTCAAAAATAACATTTTGTAAACATTGCTAAAAAATTTGTTAAATAATAGTTAAGAAAAAATTTAGCAAATCAAGGAGGTCGGTAAGCAACCATAAAAAAGAAAATACAAAAATTATAATTTTCAAGAAAACAAGGGCAACTCCCTCAATATTCTACGTGCATTTTGTATATTAAAAAAATCAAAGGCTATAGCGAAAGATTGCAGAGAAGTCTGGACAATGTATAAACAGTTTCAATTATAAAAAGTTAATGTACCTATGTACATACATACCTACAATTTTTCTGTTTTGCTTTTAAATATTACAAAGTCCAAAGAAATATTTATTAATGTAGTGCCATCCATTGCTTAGAAAGTATTTACGTATTTTATAAGTCGGGCAGACATGCTCGTGTTTGCCTCACAACACTAAAGTTTACATTTTTCAACTGACGTGGTCCTGCTTTGAATGACAGAAATTATGAGGCAGTGCAATAAGTGGGATCGCTTTAAAGTTTGAGACACTTTGGAAGACCTCTGTAATAAAGACTGAGCAACGCAAATTCGCCTTGGACCGGAGAAGTTGTAAGAGTACAAATAAAGAACTTCTTACTACAGTTCAATTTCCAATTGTTTTAATCATTCGGTATACAAACATACAAATGTACTTACATACATACATACTAATTTTATGCCTTCTTTTACGATAAAGTTTTTTTTTCAAAAGATGTGGAACTTGTTAACTTATGATTGCTTATGGTTATTATCGGCCATACTCTCCCGTATTCAAAGTTCATAAAAATATTTCCTTTTATATATGTACCTCATACTTTGAGGGCCACTTTCCCCTACCTCCTCTACTTTTGTAATCAGAAAAAGCTGCGATAATTTTTACAAAAATTCTATTGAAAATCTTAGTCGATTCCAGTTTCACGTGATTTCGATTACCATGACACGGCCGTATGATACAAACACCGCAATCAAAACCTTTTCTTAATATTATTGGAGAGTACAACAGTTGCTTGCAAATGACGTCATTTGGTGCTAAAAGAATACAAGTTACTGAAAATTTAATGGCAACATTTAAAGTACAGGGTCAAATATACCACAATGCAGGTTCATTATTACCAATTTCTAATCAGCAACATAAATTTCTTCAAATATATTTTCTTGGCAATTCTAAAGATGAAGTAAACACCAGATGCGCAATTACTTCGGGAGTACGCCATGAAATTGGACAGTCATTACAAAATTTATTCCATAAACATAATGAATAAGTAAAATTATTTAAGACTGCAATAGAACAAATTCCATAAAACAATAACAAAATTGTATTCAAAGCTGATAAAAAACCGGTAGGAAAGTACTTAAGACGTTTCAATGCACCAACAATAAATTAAGTAGCCATTGTAATTGTTGGTGGTCAGTTCTTAGCCAGAGATATTGTTTTACATCCGCCTGGAGCTCCATCTCCAGGGCTGTCAGACTTGCGGATTTCATGTGAGCAAAAAGGAGAAAGAAAGTCATTTGGGGATTGGGGATTAAAAAAAAATTTCGGGGATTTTTTTTGGGGATTTTACACTTTTTTATTATTAACGCTTATTTTTCTTTGTTTCGTATATAAAATATAATAAATAAATAAATACTCGTAAATAGTGTAAAGGGTCCTAATTATAATTACCATTTTTGTTAAGTGTGTAAAAGGTATTTTATAAACTTGTTATTTTTCTTGAGTGAGTGTTTAAAAAAAAAGAATTTAAAAATAGAATCTAAAACCGTTGACGTCACATAAAATTTTTGATTTTTTGAAGACAATTTTGAAGCAAATATATATATAATACATACAAATATGTATGTATTCCCGAAAAATAAGTAAATATGAAAAACAATATAATAAAGATTGGGAAAAAATGCTAGGTTATTGGTTAGTAGTTATGATGCATCGAAGTACTAAATAAATGACGGATATATGTATTTTTATTGTTGATTATAAGGATGGCTTAAACCGATTGAACAAGCTCCAAATTCTTATAAATTGGCTCATTCATCTTCAATAACCTATTGTTCTGTTGTTATTCCTTACTGGAATCGCATAAAAAGGAATTTAGAAAACATCTCGAAACCAGTCGCTACAAACAAAATACAATGATTTTTTTGACTAAAAATTTTTATTTTGGGATTTTTGGGGATTTCTTATTAACATTTTTTTTTTTTTTTTAAATTTAAAATTTGGTCAGAAAAAAAACAAACAAAAAATATTAACTTTTTAAGGTTTTGTTTTTGGGGATTTGGGAATATATTTTAATTTTTTGGGGACAAGGAAAAAAGTACCTGGCAGCCCCTCACATTTTACAATTAGAAATTGGTGTGCTAATAATTCTTCCACGCAATTTAAATCAACCACGGCTTTTTAACGAAACTAGATTGACTGTTAACAAGTTATTGAACAATATCATTGAAGCAACTAGGTATCAATGGTCAGAATGGTGGCAAGAAATGGCAAAAGTGGATGATCAATTTTCGAAGATAATCATCTTCACATTTCTTTAGGCACATTTTCACCTCGGTGAATTCGTCAATAAGCAAAATTGCCGCATTTGGGCGAATGATAATCCAAGAGGGATTGTCGAAAAACCAATGCACCCACAAAGAGTGACTGTTTGGTGCGGTTTATAGGCTGGCGGCATCATCGGGCCATATTTCTTCCAAAATGAGGCCGCTCAGGCAGTTACTGTGAATGGTGTTCGATATCGTGAGATGATAACGAACTTTTTATTTAAAAACTCCAATATTCACATGGATCTCAATGTTCCATTAGTTAAAACTATGATTACGAAATATGCAGTAAGATACTTAAAAATTTGCATCCGAACCCATTTGATCAAAATATTTTAAATGATAGCGGCCACACTCGCATAAGAAGAAGAGACACTGCAGCACTTATCCAATTAGATGAGAGATGAACAGAACCCGTGATGAGAAAATTTTTGTCTTGCACTGGCAAGACATGAAATAAAGTATTAGGCTAAGATTGATTAATTATTGTTAGTTCATATTAAATATATGAAGATTCAAATAAATAAAAAAAAAAAAAAAAAAATATGGGTCGACTTACACCAGAGCAACGCGTCCAAATTGTTGAAATTTTTAATCAAAATAATTCGGCGAATGGGCTGAAGCACAAATTAATATTGATTTCGAATTTCCATTCAAAATTTAATTTTCCGATGAAGCCCATTTCTAGTTGAATGCGTACATAAATAAGCAGAATTGTCGCATTTGGAGTAAGGATAGTCCACAAGCTTTTGTCGAAACACCATTACATCCACAGAAAACTACTGTTTGGTGCGCTTTCATTGGCGGAGTCATTGGCCCATATGTCTTCAAAAACGATGATGGTCAGAATGCGAAAAGTTGTGAAATTGGTGTTCCAAATTACACCTTCTACGCGCCCGCCATGGCAGAAATCATACTTAAACATTAATGTCATAAAATTAAACTTGTATCACTCTATAAAAAACAATCTTTATATAATTTTTAATATTTTAAATAAAAGTTTAATTTTTAAATTTTCTAAAAATATGTTAAATTTGTACAAAAAACATATGCTAAAAATCTGCAGTATTTTTACAAAAAATATTATGCTAAAAAACTGCTAAATAAAAAGGAATTTTTATATACATACATACATATATGTATTTCATTAAAAAATTTTATTTTTAAAAAAGTTTTATATTAATATGTAATATTGCGCATTTAAACTGCCGTAGCTTATCGCCTAGTGGGAATTCCGTCAAACTTGACGAGTTAAAGTCAATCATTGGCCATGGTATTTTTGATGTGTTTGCAGTAACTGAAACGTGGTTTAATGACCTTATTTCTGATCAAGCTGTTGAAATCCCCGGTTATAAAATTTGTCGTAATGACAGGCCTTATTCTTGTAGGGGTGGTGGTGTAGGTATCTATATCTCTAAGAAATTCAAGTATAGTGTTGTATCTAAGGTTCAAATTTCTGGTTGTGAATCTCTATTTGTTGAATTATCTTCTGATAACATAAAGTTTTTGTTTGGCACAGTTTATCTTCCAAATGGGTGTTTAGATAAGTTTGAAAGATTTCATAGTGATTTATTATCTAGATACACTGATATCATTATTGTAGGGGATTTTAACTTCAATTTATTTTTACCTCCAAAGTCTGACCTATTTCGTTTATTTTGTTTGAGATGTAAGTTATCTATAATTAATAATTCTAAGCCTACGCATTTCGATTTAAGGACTGGGACAACATCGCTTATTGATTTCTTTTTGATAAGCAATCCCTCTTTGACTAGCCTCAGTGACCAAGTGCAATGTCCATCAATTTCAGACCACTCACTTTTTTTTGGATCGTTTACCTTGAGTGTTGCCAAATTTGTTGAATTCTTAGAATATGGTGACTACAAAAATATAGATTGGGTTGGTTTATTTTCGTTTCTTAATGAGTATAATTTTTCTGCAATTTTAAATACTATTGATGTTGATGAAAAGTGGCTTCTTGTTAGCTCCCTTTTGAATGGTCTCTATTCTTTTGTCCCAAGTGTTAGGGTTCGATTAGGTGAAAGGGGAAATGCATGGATGAAATCTGACAGAGTAGTCCTAGCTAGGTCTCTTCGTGATTTTTCGTTTTCTGCCTTCAAGGCTAACCCTTCAAACTTAAACTGGCAAAAATATTGTAAATTTCGTAATAGGGCAAAAAATGTTATACGTAAAGAAAGAAGTAAATATTTTTCTAATCTTTTCGGTTCTTTAGATTCCTGTGGCTTTTGGAAAGCTATTAGAGGTTCTGGTTGTATTGGGAATGGGAATTATTGTCTAGATATGGATTGCAATGCTATGAATGATTATTTTGTAGGCTCTAGTGCTCCTGCTACGAATGATTTCATCTTTGATCATCCTGAAACCTCGCCTGAGTCCTTTTCATTTTCATGTATAAGTGAGATGGAACTATTTGAGGCCTTGAATAAGGTTAATTCTAAATCTGTTGGCATAGATGGAGTGCCTATTAAATTTTTGAAACTTGTTTTTACTTTCATTTCTGATACTATTCTACACTTGGTTAACTCGATTTTAACTACGTCTATATTTTCATCTGCCTGGAAAGTTGCTCGTATTGTCCCTATACCTAAGACTAAAGTAGTTCGTAGTCCTGATGATCTTAGACCTATTTCTATACTTCCAGCACTGTCAAAGATCATTGAACATGTTCTTAAGGAGCAAATGGTTAATTCGGTATCTAATAAAATTTCTGAATCTCAGTATGCATTTCGTAATGGCTTAAACTCTACCTGCCTTCTATTAAGCCTCACTGACAGTATAAGGGGTAATATTAATGAGGATAAATTGAGTGTGATAATTTCCTTGGACCTCTCCAAAGCATTTAATTCAATTAATTTTTCAAGGCTTATACGTAAACTCTCGAGTGATTTCCAATTTTCAAGGACTGCCTGCAGGCTTCTAATGTCTTATTTAACTGGTAGGTCTCAGTTCGTTGTTGCTAATGTAATTAACTCTATACACTGCACTCCTTTTATTTTTGCTGATGACGTTTTTTTGCTCTTAAGAGGGAATAGAAGATTTAATGAAGTTTTTGAGTATGATATTAACTTGTGTTTTGAAAACATAAGACAGTGGACTGTCGACAATTATTTGTCGATTAATACAGGGAAAACCAAAGCAATGATGTTTGGCCCCACGTCTCGTTTTTTTACTACCATGGATATTTTTGTGGGTAATGATGAAGTTCAATTTGTTGATAATCATAAATGTTTGGGAATTACTCTTGATAAGAAGCTGTGTTTTAGTAATCATATTGATTCGTTGTCGGGGAGAGTTTGGGGTTCGTTGCGGAGAATTTACTGTTCAAGTATATTTTTACCCTTTCACGTTAGGAAGAGATTAGCGCATGCGGTTTTGATGTCACAGGTTCTGTATGGGTTTGAAGTAATATCTGGTACTGTTGGTTTTCTTCTTGCCAGATAGAGACGTTTGGTAAATGCAGTTGTAAGGTTTGTATATAATGTTCGACGTAGGGACCATATTTCTGGTTTTGTAAAGAGTTTTCTAGGCTGCTCTTTTAATAAACTAGTATCGTTTCGCAACCTAAGTCTGTTTCATAAGCTTATAAAAAGTGGCAAACCCTTGGCGCTTCGTAATGCTTTTCTAAACTCACCACGTACTAGGAACCCACACCTTATTGTTCCTAGAATTGTTAGATCAGCATTTGCTAGATCTTTCCTTGTCAGAGTTATTTATCAGTGGAACCACCTACCATTAGAATTACGTACCTTCGCGCACTCTAATAACGCTTTCAGATTGAAACTAATGGCGCATTTTTCGGATGCAAATTAGTAGTTATTATTATGTATTGCTTGAAAATGTAGCATATACGCACTTCCCTATTTGGACCGAATTTAACTCTTTATTCTTATTAATCAATATTAATATATGTCCTTGTGATTTTTTTTATGCTCGGGGGAGCGAATGAATTGAGATTGTTTGTTATTAGATTTTATTAATAATATAATGTGCCTTTATATATATATATATGCTTATTTTTTTATACTTATAGTTCTCTGATGTAATACTTAGGTACTAAGTGCTGTGTAATATGTATTTGGCCTCAGTGGCTTATATTACGAAATAAATAAATAAATAAAAAAAATATGTAGGGATGAGATTTTCATGCACTAAAAAATTGAAAATATGCACTAAAAACGCCAAAATATGCATTAAAAACATAAAAAATGTGCACTAAAAACTTGACCATTTTCAATAAAAAAAGCGTTTGTTTTTTATTTTATTTAAAACAAAATAAAGAATTCCATTGTTGTTTTTATTCTATTGTTATTCAAAGGTATATTTTTTAAAACTTAATTTAAATAACTACATAATTTAAATTTTTGTTTGCATAATCAAATAAATACTTTTTTAAATTATCAAAAGTAAGCCTTTGGCTGTTAAAAAGCTTTTGTACATGAAAAATGATCTCTCAACGTCAACCAAAGTTGAGGCAGAATTGAAGGATGCCAATTCATTTGGAGAATATTAATTTTCTAATTCAGATCCCACATTTGATTTCAGATCAAAAATAGTTCAAATTTGTTTAATTTTTTGAAATCCTGTATTTTTTTTTTGGATTTTTTTTTTTTAATTTGTCGGGTTATTTTTCCTTCCACATACTAATTTTACTTTCTGCCATATCAATTAATTTGAGTTGACTTTTAAGTGAACTTAACCCTTCCAATTTGCTTATTAATTTATTTATTTGTTCATTTATTTACGTAATATTAAGCCATTTAGGCCAAAAAACAATATTACAAGTAATAAGTGCTTAAGCTACATACATATATATATATATATATATATGTCCTTTACATATATATGTATATATAATATTCATTAATCAATAATTATAATTCATAGTTAAAATAACAAAATGAAAACTAAAAATAATATACATACATACTATCACTTTAGATTAAGGCTCCCCAGCCACATTAAAAATATAGGTATCATAATTATCATCCATTAGTAGCTAATCAAGATTATTTAGGAAGTCTAGAATTTTTACTCGGAAAACTTTATTTGAATAGGAAAAAATTCGTAACGAAAATGATTTTTCGAAACAGGATGTTGAGATTCTCGGTATACGAGGTATATGGGGGATTCCTAGGTATATGAGGGATTCCTAGAAGAACGCATAAACTCAAAGGAGTTTAATAATTCAAGTGGTTTACCATTTTTGATAATTTTATAAAACAAAATCATATTCCGATATTTAATAAAGTTATTAAAAGTACATCCAAGAAAACTAAAAGCAATATTAGAAATATGTTCATAGCGTCTAACATTATAAACAAAACGAACTATTAGATTGAAAATACGTCTGATCATCCTCAAACGCATAGAACCAGTAGCTGAGTAAACCTCGAGGCCATATAAGATATTAGAAAACATCAAAGCATGTGCCAAGTTATACTTAATTCGTAGAGGCAAGTTTAAATTAGTAGAATTAATTTTACGCAATATACCATAAATTTTACCATAAACCATATTAATATGGGGATCAAAAGAAAGCTTACTATCCAAATACACACCTAGACACTTAATATGGTTAACCAAAGAAATATGAGTATTGCTCAAAACTATATTAATGTCAGGATAAAAGCGACTGGTTGGTCCAAACATCATTGCTTTAGACTTACTAGGATTAATAGATAACAAATTGAAAGAAGTCCATTCACGTACCCGATCTAAGCAAAAATTTATATTATTCTGTAAAACAGCACTAAAGTCAACTTCACTTTTGAAGAGTAAGAAGACATCATCAGCGAAAATAAATGGTTCGCATAACGATGTAGCAACAAAATCAGATAAGCTATTAATATATAACGTAAAAAGTAGTGGCCCTAAAACGTAACCCTGAGGTATACCCGTTGTTAAGATACGCAAAGCAGAAGTAGCACCATTATGTTCTACATATTGAGATCTACCAGCCAAATATGAAAAAATTAGTTTGCAAGCAGACTTGGAGAAATTATATTCATCCCTGAGTGTCCTCATCATCATAGAATGACAAATAGAACCAAAAGCATTAGCAAGATCAAGAGAAATAAGAACACTAAGATTATTCTCATTAATATTTTGACGAATATGCTCAGTAAGATCAAGAATCATCAGCGTAGAACCATAGCCATTGCGAAATGCATATTGGTTGTTACTAATATTCAAAAAAGTAGAATCTACCATTTGCTGTCTCATTATATGCTCAAGAACTTTAGACAAAGCCGGAAGGATAGAAATAGGTCTAAGATCTCCTGGTTCATTTGCCACTCGTGTTTTTGGAATTGGAGTAACACAGGCAATCTTTCAAGCTTACGGAAAAGTAGAAGTAGTTAAAATGGTATTAAATTTAGTTATTGTTTCACCAATATATTCGAAGTTGGAAAATACAAATGTTAATTGGCTTTTGATGTTATTTAAATTTAATATTTCTTTTACTTTTTTTATTGCATAAGCATCGGTAGCAACAAGTTCTTCAATAACATTCTTAAATTGCTCAAAGTTTTTTGAATAGAATTCTGAAGCATCTATCCAGGTTCCCCTTCTTGTTAATACTGGCTGCGGTGGTGACGGTACCAAAATATACATTTCATTAAAAAATGCAACTCGGAGTCTTTAAAAATATTTTTTCCCGTATGAAACCAATAAATCAATATTATCGAATTGGCTTTTAATTTCCTCTGCCCGTGTGCCAAGCATGTAACATGTAACAGTTTTGGATAAATTGTTTTAGGACAATTGGCAGCCTTAACCATGTAAGGTGCTGCATCGGTTAAAAATTGAATGATCTTTTATCGAAATCTTGCATTTTAAGCAGAGCTCAACAAAAAAATTTATTAATTGATTTAAAACAAATTTTTTTTTGTATACAATTTGGAAATTTTTTGAAGAACTTTTTTTTATATGGAAATCAAAAAAAATATATCACTCAATAATGTTAAAATACGCTAAAATATGCATTTAAAACCAAAATATGCAAAAACAAATCGATGCCATTTTAACGCAAATTTAATGATTGGGAAAGATAATTGGTCGACATCGATTTTAGACTATCGACAAAAAACATGCATTTGTATGGAAATCGCATCCCTATTAATATGTAATGCAAAAAACGGAGAAGTAGTAATAATTTGAATATGATATTGTTTGAAAATATGTATAGTAAGTCTGCAGCCGTATTCCGTAATTCGCTAAAGCTAAATCTCTATCGCTAAAAATCTATAAAGTTGATTTCGCGATTTTTGGCCACGAATGCAATTCTGTAACGTGCATTGTTAAATTTGGCAATGCCATAAAAATTAAATTCGCCGCAATTTTAGCTTTTAATGTCATTTCTAAAAATTTTAAATTTTGTAATTTCTAAGGAATTTAAGCGATCGAGATTAAGCTTTAGCTAAGCGAATTACAGAATTCGGCTGCTGTTTGAAACAAAATTTGCTTAAAAAAATCTTCTTTTCTTAAAAAAGATCTGCTTTTGGACAAGTAAATATGCTAAAAAGCAGTAAGCATATTTAAAAAAAAAATGCATTTTCCCAACTCAATCTGCTAAATCTAGCAGAAAATATGCTAAAATGGGAACACTGATATTGGAACAGATATTTTTCCTTTCAATCTCTTCTACCAATTTTAAGTGAAATCATACAATTTTTCTTAACTTTTGTTTTACTTTAGTACGAAATACCTTAGATAAATATGTCAACCGATACACCATTAGCAACGGCACCAGAACTGCCAACTTCTTCTCACCGCACCGAAGAGGGTGATGCATGGAATGCCGCATTCATAGAAACAAATAGTACAACAGAAACAACAATAACATCAGCAAGAAATTCTCCAACACAAGCACCCATAATAAATGATAAAATTACACCAACAGCAAAAACTACCACTTCATCGACCGCATATTCATTTTCGGGCAGTGCTTTGGGAAGTGAAACCACTAATATTAATAAAGATAAAGAAACAAGTAAGACCAGTAAATCTGCAGGCGGTGATAAAGAGGATGATAAAAATGAGGAATCAATTTTTGAATGCAACATATGTTTAGATACAGCTAAAGATGCAGTAGTTAGTATGTGTGGTCATTTATTCTGCTGGCCCTGTCTTCATCAGTGGCTTGAGACTAGACCAAGTCGTAAATTGTGTCCCGTGTGCAAAGCAGCCATTGGCAAAGATAAAGTTATACCTTTATATGGACGTAATAGTACTAAGCAAGAAGATCCCAGGTAAGTTTGGTCCATACGATTTATAGTTTAAGAGTTAAAATGTAATTATTGGCAATTTTGCTGACAGAAATAAAGTACCACCTCGTCCAGCTGGCCAACGTACAGAACCTGAACCACAACAGGGGTTTCAGGGATTTAGTTTTGGCGATGGTTTTCATATGTCTTTTGGTATTGGAGCTTTTCCATTTGGCTATTTTGCATCGTCACTTAATTTTGGCGAACCGCGTCCAGCACGTAAGTTTGAATTAAAATTTTTTGTTTGTTTTATATGTATGTAAATACATGTTTTTTTTAACAGCTGCTAATCGTGGCACTACCCAGTATGAAGATGAGCAGCAACTTTCTAAATTATTTTTATATTTGGCCTTTTTGTGCATTGCCTGGTTATTGTTTGCATAGCCTAATTTGTATCCTTTGTATTAAAACAAGTATATATAAAATGAATCCAATAAACAACCAACAAACAAATCAAATTTAATAGTTACGCTACTTTTTTAATTGTCGATTGTTTGTTACATGTTTATACCACTTTAAATTTACTGCATATTTAAAATGTCTTAAATTTTTTAATTTTTTTTCTTTGTGTTATTTTTAGATTATTAATGCTGTATATATCTATTTGGAAAATGTGTATAACCTCTTGAACTATTATAAAACTAAGAAGTTATTTTCTCTTTATTTAACTCTATTTTTATTCTTGATGAATATAAGCCAAGCATAAATAAATGGGTGTTTGTTCAGTTATTATTGTGTGCTGGCTTTTTTCGTTTCTTTTTTTAATTCAATACAAAGTACTGGTTGTTAATAGAAATAAAAATATTCAATAAAGACATTATTGCAACTTAATAATAAAAAATAGAAAGCTTCTCAACAACTTTTTTGAAGAAACGTTAGTTTTTTAAGCGACGGAAAGTTTTTTTCTGGGGAATTATTTTTTCTTTAAAAAATGATTAAAAACAATACATACGGGCATGTTCTACAAAACGAAATAAAGTGGCATTGAAACCGAACGAAATTTTAATTTCAATTACATATTTACAAAATTTTTGTAGTTTTTCATGATTTTAAGAGCTGTTCTTCTAAATATAATTGGTTCTTAAAGTATGAAGTATATAAAGAGGAATATTTTTATGAACTTTCTTTACAGGCTCGTCTTAAAAATTGTTCGATTTTAAGTCCACTCATACATATTTAAAAATTGCGCCTAAAAATTTTACTTTTGTGAAGGGTTATTTTGTTGTCTTTAAATTTATAAAAAGATTTTTGCACATGCAATTTGGTGCAGAATGTGCTATATGGTTTAAATTCTTTTTTACTTTTTTTAATTATTAATTACCGAGGTGAATAGAATGGTTTTTCGTTGGCGTAAAGTTACAACCGGCTTCAACCCCGCACTGTGCAGTGTTCCCAATTTTGGGAATTTATCATCAAATTGGGGATTTTTTTTGTAATTCGTGAAAATCCCCAGGGGATATTTTGGGGAAAAGCACTTTTTTCGTTGGGGATTTTTGGGAATAATATATTATTATAAATTTCATTTTTGCAATGGCAATGGTCAAAATGTGGGTCTTAGTCTTTTTTACGGTTTAAAACTTTTGCAAGAACTTGAAATATTAGTAATAGTTATAGTAACAACTAGCGTTACTTCTGTTCAACTAGTCTTTTTCTGTAATAAATACAACCAAAATCAATATTTGCAACAGAATGCAGTATAAGTTTTTAGAATTAATAAGAATAAATACACACTTTAAAATACTGCAGCTTGCTGTGACAAATTTATTCAATCATCTCAAATGCACTTTTTAAAAAAACAACATGTAAAACAAAATTGCACTGGCTGATTAATCAGAAGATTTTGATTCCCTAGTTTTGAAAATGATAAATATATACGCATAATTATATTTCTTTTGCGTTTTTACGTTACCCTTGTTACATGCTAAACATAGATACGTAGAACTCAAAGAATAAATAACATTAGTTATAATAATATTACACAATTGGGTTTATTTAAATAAATCGATGTATGCATATTTTTCCATTGACATAGGTATTATGTATTTTATTTTTAAGAAAATGTGGGGATTTTCGGGGATAAAAATAGCTGTTTTTGGGAATTTTTGGGGATGAAAAATTGGGGATAGTGCTTAAAATAAAACTGGGAACCCTGCCCGCACAAGCAGCACAAAACCAAATGAACCCAACAAACACGAAGTCAAACCTTTGATATGAAATGACTACACAATTCTCAAACGTTTTTCAATTGTTTGATTTTAACATTAAAATTCAAATTGATAATGATTTGAAAATAAAAATTTGACATGTTTTATCAATTTGATGTCAAATTGGTATCAAATGTTAAATTCAAATCAAAACTAAGCTTGGCAATACTGAAAAATAAAAATTATTTCTGAGTAACTGCAATGATTTTGAATACGAATTTCAAAAAATAAAACGAGAAAGTGAAGAAATTATATGTTTGTTGTATGATCGCGGTGCTACAATCCTCAAAATAAAAGGGAGTCTAGAATTTCGTCTTTCCAAGAATTAGAGGGCGGAAAGAACATTTTTTCATCTTTTAGCTATGGTGCCGAATGTTTATCTCACAGTTTGTTTAAATAAATGATGAATATAAATTAAAAAATAAAAAATTTTAATAATGGTTCACATACCAACTTACTTTAAAATTTGAATAGCACCCCAAAAGTACCAACTTTAACTAATTAGAAATGTTTTTGATTGCTTAAGTCAAACCAGTAGTCATCAGATATGGACATCAGGAGCACTCTCTGTTGTATGTGCTGTCCTGTCAATCTGCTTCTTGTATCCGGCACTGCTTCTTAAAAATGCCAATCATTTTAGATCTTCATTTTAGTTTAAAAAACATATGATGCACGCAGTGATGCCAATTATTAAAAAACATATTGTTTGAAAAACGGCTAAAATTTTATACCATGTTCACACGGACAGCAATATTCGAGTTTCGCTCCCTTATTCCTGTTTCGCGCCCCAAACATGATTGAAACGACTTGTTTCCCCATACAAAATGTTGTGAGCGAAACGGGTCGTTTCATTTTGAAACAGGCTGCGAAACAGGAAAAATGTACTATCATCTCCAATTTTGATAACATTTATCGTTAGTTTATCTGAACTAGCTCTCAAAAAAAATCAAAACAAAGAAAAAAACAAAGTAAAAATTGATGTTTAATAAAATATAGTGATAATTATAATATAATAATATTAATAAAAGTATTAAATATTATATTTTCAAGTTTAAATTACTTTTTTATCTATTTAAAAAAAATCACACTAACAACACAAAAAAAAGTGTCAAAATGAAACAAGAATGAATCGTATGAACAGCATGTTTGGCAAACTAGTTTCAGAGAGCGAAACGAGTGGTTTATATCGTCGTATGAACATAGCATTAAGTTTTTAATGAAGACTGACTAAAAAATATCGAATTCGATAGTCGTATTTCAATATCGATATATCGTTATTTTAAGTATCAACGATATATATCGATTATTTTTTCTTAATATCGATATTTTGATATATCGATATTTTTTGCCCATTCCTACTCATGTAGTTGATGTATATCGATTATTTTATTTTTTAAATATCGATATTTATTGTCCATCCCTAATTCAGTTTTTTTTTGTTTTGTTTACATAAAAATGACTATAAAATTATTTTTGCCAAAAAAATTATTTTACTCCAAAAAAAGTTGTGATATTTATGGTGAAATAAAAATTGGTGAACAAAATTGTATTTCCTATTATATAATTAGTGCGTTAGACATTAAAAAACCTCAAAATGGCGATGAAATTTGTGAATATGAAAGTGACCTAACTTTTAGCAATGAAATCAGGCATTTGGGTCATGTAGTGAATGCCACGGAAAGCTCCATGTTGCATCACAAAGATGTGGCATTGGTATTTATTTATGACAATGAAACGCCTAATATTTATTTAAGTAAATTAACTATTAAACCAGAACAAAGAGAAAAAGTCAACATTTTTTTATATAATGAAGCAGCCGTATTAAAATTACAGGACTTAAATGAAAATCTTTATGAAAATGCTCAAAAATTAGACAAAAGTTTGGAACAAGACTCTGACTTTAAAAACCAACATGATATTTGTCCCGACGATGATATGCAAATGTTGTATCATTTGTTGCTAGCAAAATTTAATTTCAAATTGGAGTCTGATGTTGGTGATGCTGATGATGCCTTCAAACGTTTTATTGGTTATATTTTAAAGTTTCCATTCGATGTTTTAATGTTAGCATTTGGATTTTGTTTGACTCAACCACCATTTAAGTTTTTATTCCAATATACAGTAATGTGCGACTATTATAAGGAATGGACAAAGTTTAGAAAGTCTGGGTAAGTTGTTGGAATTAATGTCGTTAGCCTAATTATATACCTACAATAATTAGTATTGTGGTTATTTTGTCCAAATTTTAATTTTTTTAATCAGGCTTAAGTTCATCAAATTTAATTTTTTATTAAATTATTTTTATGAAGAAAGGAATTTTACAACATGAAAATTTATTAAAATTGTTATTAATAATCTTTCATTCTTGACCGTGGCCGGGGCTCGAACCGCGGCCGGCAGGTTACCATGACATGTTTCGATCGCAACCACTCGTTCTCCTCGCCATCGGCGACTTGTATTTGTATTTTAACCTTTGGTAGATCAAAATTTGTTTTTTTGAATGAGTATCCATTTTTAATTGATTTTACATGTTTTTCCTGTCCATGTTTGACTTTCCTTTTCTTGTTGACCTTTTCAGCACAACTTGAAGGACAAATGTACACATAGAGCTCGTGCCTTAGCTTTAACAATAATTAGTATTGTGGTTATTTTGTCGAACTATTTATGATTTTTTAATCCAAATTTTAATATTTTTAATCAGGCTTAAGTTCATCAAATTTAATTTTTCATCAAATTATTTTTATGAAGAAAGGAATTTTACAACATGAAAATTAATTAAAATTGTTATTGATAATTTTTCTTTCTTGACTGACCTGAGATTTGAACCCAGCCGTCTGGCCTGAGATTCGAACCCAGGCGGCTGGTTACCCTGACATGTTTCGATCACAACCACTTGATCTCCTCAGAGGGATTTGCCGTCTTACACTCGGAGCCATCGATGACTGCTTACGTCAACAGTCAAACATGAATCTTTAAACCAAATTGTATTATAACCTTCGAAATTTGCTTTTTTCGAAAGATTATCCATTTGTAATTGATTTTAAATGTTTTTCCTTACTTCGGTTTTTTTTCGTACTTTTTGTCAAGAATTCTTCTTAAAGTCCTAAGTATATTTTTTTTTGTCTTTCCATGTTTGTTTTTCCTTTTCTTGTTGACCTTTTTCAGCACAACTTGAAGAACAAATGTACACATAGAGCTCGTGCCTTAGCTTGAACAATAATTAGTATTGTGGTTATTTTGTCGAACTATTTATGGTTTTTTTAATCCAAATTTTAATATTTTTAATCAGACTTAAGTTCATCAAATTTAATTTTTCATTTTTCATTTTACATACATATACATATGTATAAAATATATTCTTCTTACTTTCGTTTTGAGTGTCTCATAGTTTCGAACGAATAGGAAAATCGTTAATTATTTCGTTCGAATCACAGTGTTTGTTGTGAAAGTTTTATTTTATTGAAACCAAACTTTTTTCAAACGACAAACGTTTGAAAATGATAGCATTCTCACCAAAAATGGGAAATTATTTACAAATTGAGAAATGCATTTATTTCAACATGCTTTCAAGTTCTCAAATGTTTTTTAAATATGGAAATCGTGAAATTGGTATATAAGTTCAAATTAAACCTTTTACAAACCATTATTCAATTATATATGTATGTATGTATGTGTGTAACATCTATATATATATGTATATAGGATATAATTAAAATAAGTGCCTTTATTTTCTTTCAGAAAACGAAATTATAATATTGTATTTGATACCGTGATAGGCCTACTAGTTAATATATTATTGGTATTATACATAGAAAATCCTGGCGACTATTTAATAAATGCTTCCAATGTAAGATAATTTATAAATTTAATTTTTAAAATGTTCGAAACTATTTATGATCTTCCAGTCTGTTGTAACAAACTTCCGTTTATTATTGCAATCATTGCAAGGATCTCCAATAGGTTTAAAATTAAACGTACAATTGAATAAATTTTTATTAGATTGCTTTGGATATCATGTGGAACTGTGGGCAACATTTTTGGGTAATTATTTAACAGAAAAAAGTAAGTGGTTGCTTATTAATAATATGTTATTAATATTTATAGCTATAATAGAACCCTGCATTAGACAATTATTCATACCCATTATATTGTTGGGTTTCATTGGCTTTTCGTATCAGTTGGCGCTTTTGACCGACTTAGTATCGGTTATGGGTTTACATGCACATTGCTTTAGTATTTATGCGGCAGTGTAAGTAACTTTTTTAAAATAATTGTGTTTTTATCATTAAGAAAATTGATTTTGTTGCAGGTTATATAAAGTTGAGATTAAAGGTCTGCAGGTGTTGTGGAAGGTAGTTTTGGGAAAGCGTAAAAATGTTTTAAAAAGTTCGTAGTTTTCTATAATAGTTTTACAAAATAATTATAACCTTTATTATAAATTTCAGATCGTGTGGAATCCCATAATTATAAAAATCGTCAGTTGTATTTGGCTACAGTATTTTTTACTTCATTACTATTTCTATTTCCTACGGTGCTTACTTATTACGTAGTATTTACCTCTGTAAGGAAAATATTTTAAAACTAATTTTGCTTAATAAATATTTCTAAAATTCTTTTTGCAGCTTCGTCTTTGTATTACCCTTATTAATTTTATATTAAAATCTGTACGGCGATATATTTTGGAATTTCCAATAGAAATGCTACTACGCTGGTGTATGGGTAATTTCTATGATACTGGTAATTTTTTTAAATTTTGTTTTAGATTTTTTTTTATTAATTTGATTTTATTGTTTAAGATTCTTTGCAATTAGAGTTTGTACCTCATTCTCCTTCTTCGCTATTACAACCAGATACTGAAATACAAATGTGTGTTTTTAAATTATGTGTTCAATCCTCATCTTTAGGTCGGGTCTTTTCATGTCATAGTGGTATCCTGCAAGAGTTAGTAGCCAAAGAAGAAAACTCTATTAAAAGTGTATGCCAAAGAATATTACAAGGATCGTTTTAAGAAAAGCAAAAAAACACTTAATTCTATTGAATATTTTAAACTAAATTGATAATAAATTAAAGTGAAGCTTTGGCAGATTAACCAATTTTTGTTTTTCAACAAAATTCTGCCAATTTAAACAATGTTGTAAAAAGCTAATAATTAAATGTTCAAATAAAATTTTTACCAAAACTTTATTTTGAGAGTTTAAAAAAAATATATTTTTAATAAAAATTTTTTTTTTAAATTAATTAAAAAAACTTTTTGTCAAATAAAATAGGCATGCTTAACAACAACACAATACTTAAACAAAAAAAAAAAAAAAAAAAAAAAATTTTAAAAAATTTAAAAAAATTTGAACTTACTGTTTGATTAATAAAATGTTTAGATTTTAAAGTTGTTATAGAAACATATTTTTTTTAAATCGAAATGTTTTACTTTTTTTTCTTCAAGAATAACTTTTTTGTTTTCTCTTTGTTAATTTAAACTAAATTTTTATATTAATAAATCCTTAGATGAGAAATTATAATTAGAAAACAAATGATTTTATAACTATACCCTCGTTCGATTAGCATCACCACCAAGTTTTTCAACGAGCTGAAATTAAAAAAAGAAAGATTTAATTAGCAAAGTGTTCGAAATATATTTAATCAATTTCGAAAGATGTAAAATGCTATCGAAAGTTCCAAATCTTTTAAATACAAATTTTTTAAATCCAAATCTTTTAAATCCAAATCTTTTAAAATCAATCAATAATTTCAATACGGGTTGATAAAAATATTTGTTTTTAATGTTATGGATACATTAAAAAAAAATACCTTTCTTATTTTGATTAAGATAGGGCATGTTTTTTTTATTATTCGAAATACATGATTGTCTGTTTCCATAGCCTGTTTGTTTTAACTGATTGTTGCAGTAGCGGAAAAACGTATGTCGTTAGCTGAAATGCAATACCACGTAACTAACAAAAAATTCGAAATCTGTTTTTGAGTCTTTATAATTCATAGTAGTTCGCCCGGCTCCGTTTAGGGAAAGCTCGTCAGATCAGAGCAGATTATAGATTTGTTGATTTGCAGGAAAAACAAAATTTACATATTTTTAATAAAAAACAGTAATTCATGTCAAGGAGAAAATGAAGGTTATGAACATATAAAAAACTATATTTTTTTATTTTTTATCAAGTTTACAGCGCCTTGAAATGAGCATAAACTGAATTCTCTTTTCTACCTCTTCGAACATTCATCGTTTATTTTGAATGTTTTTAATCCCTTTCTGAGAATTATTAAAAACTGTTATCTCTGGAAATATTAGTTATACTCTTGCTTACTTTTTGTTGAAGTTTTTTGTTTGTAGGTTTTATAATAAGAGTTTTATGGATTAATTTGCATCCGTCACAATAAAAGTTGAAAAAGTTCAATAAAATTGTTAGGTTAGGGTTTGTTAGGTTAAGAAGGGTTATGTGCCCAAGGGCACACTTCCACTCGGAGACCAATGCGGTCCATTGTGAAACCCTTCAATGAAAAAGGTAGAGAAAAGTGATGAAGAAAAGAAACAAGAAGATAGAATTAAGAAAGTAAGTAGGTACCACGTAGAACTATTACACTCTCTACAGTCCTCTCAACAGAAACAACTGCACTATTTCCCTGACAAACCCCAGTAGATAAGCTGGAATACATCCAGCGATGCACCCCAGTTCGTCGTGAAATCTATCTAGTAGCCATTTCTGTCTGAGACCCTGCATCCTAGGACAATGGCACAGTACATGCTCGCTCGTCTCAAGCTCCTCAGGATCATCGCACAATCCGCAGAAGTCCGGTATAGTATTGTGCCATTTGCCCGTAAAAGCCCTAACAGGACAATGACCCGTCAAGAACCCTATAAGTGTCCTAAGACCACCCCTATCCAATCCCAGTAGAATCCCGGTTGCCCCCGCGTCCAATCTGGGCCATAGTGCCCTAGACTCACTGCAATCAGTTCTATTTCTCCAGGATCGGTTAACGTCATCACGGAAGAAAATTGTTACTTTACATAATAAATGCATGATACTTTCCAACAATAACAAAGTAAGTGCAATCAATAATAAAATTATATTTTGTGCACCACCTTTTTAATATTAGAGAATTTAGTTAAAGGAAATATTTGGTCACACCAAGGATAACTCATATTTTTTTAATGGATGCCAAAAATAGAAAACGGTTGCAAAGGAAGGAACTTAGATTTAATAAATAAAATATGAACTGCATTTGGCTTTATAAAGAGAAAGGGACGGGAAAAGAAAAGATGCTAAGAAGAATATGATGGATAAGTAATCACAGTGTTTGGGTTTTCTTAAATATTATTATTAACGACCTCAAAACAAAGCCTGATTTGAAAGTTGTGCACATATTTCGGATGTTTTGCATCCTAATTCAAAAATGTGTACAATATTTTTAACATTAAACTCACGCTTCTAAAGATGAAGTAGTGAAGATTAATCAAAAAAATACCCAATATTAAAAAATGCATAACTTTAAAAGAGCAGATGCTGCGTCTGTGTACATATGTTTGCTGTAAATATTTGTTTGAATTTAAAACAAATTACTTAAAAAAATACTCGTCTGGAATATTTTGCTGTCTATGATAGTATGGATAGCGAATAAATTTGTCATATTATTTTCTTATGAGTTTATTTTTACGTTTATTACATTATTGAATTAATAAAATGTGTTTTTTTCTTTAATTTTTTCGCGTTTTCTTACTAGGCTAGGGTACACCCGTCACATAAGGAAGTCACACCCGTCACAAATTGAAAAAAGATTTTATTTAGTAAACATTTTTTTCCAGGCAATAAATATATAACTCAATCCAAAAAACTTTGAACGATTAACTGCACTAATGTCTTTATGCGCAATCTGCAGAAATGTTACAGAATTTATCCCTAAAGTCATAATTCTCTAAAAACTAAGATTTGTAAGTTCACACCCGTCACAACCTTCTGATGGCAATTTTGAGCAGATATCCTGTTCTTTCAATTTTACCTGATATTAAAAGTTTTAAAGCTTAACATTCTTGTGAATCACATCCTTTTTTTAAATGATCAATTTAATATTTTTGAATTATATTAAAAAATATGAGTATCGTGGTCACACCCGTCATTATGGAATTGCCCATATGGGATTTGCGTTTTTCCTGACGACTGCAGTGTATTTCTTGCGGAGGTTCTGAGGGTTCTTAGGGCCGTGGAATTGGTAGGGAACAACATTGCTATGTGCTCGGAGGTGGACAGCCAGACGGCTTTTATTGCCTTGATGGGCTGTTGTGTGAACTCCAGTTTAGTGGATGATTGAAGGATGGATCTAGGAGAAATTTTGGGGACTTATGTGGTAAGGCTGTGCTGGGTATCGGGTCACTGCAACATCACCGGCAACGAGATAGCTGATGAGTTGGTTAGACTGGGCTCGGAAATGAAAGATCCTGACAGTTTGTAGGCGGTCAGGCCTCCAATGGGCTTCTACTTTGGAAGAATTTGGAAATGGGGTGAGTTTTCTGTTTAGTAGGGTTGTTTTTGCTTGTGCTGTCCGATTTTTAATCTTTCACTTCTTTCTCTTTTCATGTGCTTTCACTCTTTACTTCTCCTATTCTTTCATTCTAGAATTCTCTCACAAACTAAGGCTTCATTCACAATGGACCATATTGGTCTCTGGGGGAGGGCGTGAAGATTACCTCGCACGAGCCTTTTTAACCCTATCTAACCTAACTCATAGTAGGTTCTGAAGTTTTAGTGCATTTCTTGCCATTATCACCCATATCAGATCTGGGGCCAGATTCTGGCAGTCGTGATCGAGTAATTTCTCGATTCGAAAGCAATTTAATATCTAATTATTTCAGTCAATACTGAACGAATTGGAATTATTTTTTCGTTATTGTAAAGCATTCATTTGAGTTTCAGAATACGGAAAAAATAATTTCGATTCGTTTAGTATTGAATGAAATAAAATTGCTTTCGAATCGAGAATCTACTCGATCACGAATGCCAGAATTAGGCCCCTGTTATGAAATGGGTGATATTTACGTACTTGGATTTTCGTAGAAGAAAATTTTGCTGGGTATAAGCGATATTTTAAGGTGTTTCAAACATCGGCACAAACGCAAAATACGTTTTCCACTATTGTGGTGTGGGTATAAAAATATATGGCGCAATTTTTCATTCAATATACTTAAGAACATATCGCTCCTTCATTGCAACATAGTCATATCTCAAAAAAAAAAAAAAATCAAAATGCGATTAAAGTTTTGAAAATATAAGTGTACAAATTTAATAAATTATATTTTGCTATAACTTCGGTTCAGTTTCAGATATTCAGCCATGTCACAGAGTACAATTCCGTTAGGAAACGGAATCCATTCCATTAGGTGCTTCATAAAATGACAAAAATATTTTTCAGAATGAAACCATTTTTGTTTTCATGAATGGAATGGGAGTTTTCTGTATCTGAAAGACCAAAAATCTATCAAAATACACTTTCTATCAATAAACAAATATGTGTTTTTTTTTTTATTGCCGAACAGACATAGCTGATAATTCGGATTTTTTTGCATATAAAGAAGCTATGCTTAAGTAACCTAACATTTTTGATTTTTTGAGATATGACTATGTTGCAATAAAGGAGCGATATGTAAAATTTAACGAAACCAACGCACACATGTTCGTATTATACAATGTTGCGAACACAGTACTTAATATTTCTTTTTGCGCAATATAAATCAAAAGACATTTGGTTTAATCCAAAAAAACCTACTAATATAATATTCTCCATATATAAGAAAACCACATTTGTGCCACGCCCACTTCTCCGATCCCGCTCATTTTCTTGTTAGATGTGTATTTATAACTAAGTTACCAAATATGGACAATTTTACTTTTACCGTTCTCCAGATGTAAATAAATCCGTTGTGAATTGTTAAACTGCTATTCGGGTCGGCGACGAATCCAACAAAACAGAAGTCATTACAATTGGTATAGCCGTTCTATAGCGTTATAAGTGATGTAGGTTAGGTAGAAAGGCAAGTGCGCAGTCAACTTAACACCCTCATCCCAGTATGGTCAATTGTGACGCCTTCGATGGTGATAAAAAAAATAATGAGAGAAATAAGGAGTGAAAGAAGAAAGTAGTGAAAGATAAAAATCTGACCAAAAAGAAAAACAACCCCACTCAGCAGTTTCCTTAAGCGTTCGTTTCATCATCAGAGTTTTCCATTCGTCCAAGAATAACGGTACCCCCAAATCACCGAGTGCCTGCCTGATTGCCTCTATTGTCAAATTGTTAATTGTATGTATGTACTATAATAATTCTTGAATTGTTACAGTCACAAGAAAAATCAATCCATCCGTACTTAAACCAAGGCAAAGCGGTGTCAATAGTACTGTAAGTAAGGATTTTCTTTTACAAAGTACAGAATGCTTGATTCAAATACGGATTATTCAAGTGTCATCATACACTTAACTTTAGCCACATTTAATCCAAAACTATTGTTAAATTTATAGCATTACGGTTATTTTATATGTTTAAGAATTGTTGATTTTTAAACAAACAAAAAGTTTAATATAAAATTAATAATATACAAGTGTAATTTAATTTTTCTTATTCTGTTACGAAAACATTTGCAGAAACATAATGTTCTTAATTTTTTGTTATAACATTTATAAAAATCACCTCTCAAAAGTTAAAATTATAAAACCCAAATATGTAAGTATACATACATATGTATAAAAAAAATCCAAATTTCTTTAAATTACCGTGTTTTAAATAAAATCACCTTGCAGTACAGTTCAAAATTACACTAAAAAAGATTAATTACCGTATGGTTAACATCACTGGTGTCTTCAACTGTTTTATTCTGGTAAATTTTACACGCGTTTACTACAGCTTTCTATAAACGTTATTGCATATATTGTTATTGCAAGGAAAGAAGTTTATTTTCTAAAGTAATCTATTTATTTTCTTAAAACAAGAAAATCCGATAGTAATTTCCTGATTTTAACTTGTTTTGTTCGTATTAAGTAAAACTTTTTCTAATGATCAAAAAATTCACGTTTTTGGTATATGATCAAAAATTTCAAGCTGCATTTTTTTAATATTACTCTCATTTTCTTGATTTTTAAATGGAATCGAATATCTTGCATCAAGCAACAAACAAATGCTAGGCATTTCTTTAAATTTTCAGAAAATGCTCAAGAGACCTTGGTTTGATTCAATTAATTTTTATTTGAATCGACATGTTAACAAATCAATCAAAAGTTTCTTATTTTAATATTAAGTTTTCTAAAACTAACTAATGCTTCACGTTTTTCTGAAAATAATTCAGGCTTTTCTTCCGATTTTTAAAATAAAAAGCAACGAAAACTTGATTTAAGTAATGTTGAACTACATGTATCAATTAAAAGAAGTTTCCAGATACTGTTTTATTATGTTTTATTAATTCAACATTAAGAATAAGAATAATTTTTATAAAGGAAAGAAAAACGGGAAAGAAAATTAAGAAAAAAACAATGTTACCAAAATTTTAAATTTTACATATCATCAGCTCAGAATTGGTTTGGAGCATAGCATAGTAATTTAACCATTATATGCGCCAAATCAATTCTGAGCTGACGATATGTATAGAAAAATAAATAAGATTAAATTTGATTCAACACTCCACCAAAATCTTATTTTTAACTATTTTCATACATTAATATTGAGAAAGTTTTTTAAGAAATAAAATTTAGTTTAACAAAGAGGTTTAGTGAATCTGCCACCTGGTCATCGGATCGTATAAACTGCAACTTTTCCCTCTTGAACCTGTTATTTTATAAAATGATACCTCAACTCGATATATTTAGACCTCCTTGTTTCCAAATGCTTAGCAATGCATTTTGCTCCTTGATTATCAACACACATCACAACTGGTTCATTCTCCAGTGGAGTTTTAAATTCATCTAGTAACCTTTTTAGCCAGATACCTTCTTGAGCAGCAGTACTTAACGCAATATACTCGGCCTCCGTGAACGATAAGCTTATGGTTTTTTGCTTTGTTGCCTTCCAAGATAACACATTTTTATGCGATCCAAAACAATATAAAGTTGTACTCTTACTATCTTCAATATCTACCCAACTTGCATCTGAATAACCACGTAAAGGCAAATCTTGATTTGATTCTTCGTATACTAATCCTTCATTTCTGGTGGCATTTAGGTAACGAAAAATTCTTTTTACGGCATTAATATGTACACTTCGAAAATTCTCCTGATATCTACTTAAAGTATTGACTGCATACGATATATCAGGTCGTGTCCAAATGCTCAAATAAAGCAAACTGCCAATTGCGTGTCAATATTTCTGTTGATCCCATTCCGCACAGTCATATGTTGTTTCTTTTTCGCTTTAATAATGCAACTATATTCTTACAGCGTTGTTATGGAAATCGAAAACGCACAACGCAAGAATTTTAAACGTTGGTTTTTAATAAGATTTCTGTGATAAATGAATTTCATGACGAGTATTTTACAAATATTTATCCATTTAACCGAACTTCAAAACAAAAATTTTATTAAAAGTGTATTAAAAACAACTTCCAAATTCTTGCGTTTTGAGTTTTTTATTTCCATAACACCCCTGTAAGTTTGATCGATTTTCAAATCTCCACTTTCAACTTTTGTTATACGCATGCCAAGAAATTCCAATTTTAATGAAATTTAAAACATATATAGATCCATATGTATTTATAAAGCATAAGCAATGCATTTTTATAAAAATAAGACCACGAGGGGAGATGGGGGCAATATTTGCATCTCAAAACTATCAAACCGATTTTAGTGAAATTTAAAACATAGATAGATCCATATTTATATGGACACATAAGCTATGCATTTTTATAAAAATAGGACCACAAGGGGTGATGGGGGGCAATATTTGCCTCTCAGAAACAATCAAACCGATTTTAATGAATTTTAAAACATAGATAGATCCATATTTGTACGGACACATGAGCTATGCATTTTTAAAAAAATAGGACCACCAGGTGAGATAGGTGCAATTTCTGCCTCCCAGAAACTATTGTAATGAAATTTAAAACATAAATACTGAGGTGTAGGGAATCATATGGCCGGGCTTGACCGTCTATACTTTCGTACTTGTTTCAATCTCAAATTGCTTCTCCAAATATACAATAATGATTTCAATTTCATTTTCATCATCGCCACACAAAAGAGTGTCATCAACAATAGCAGTAAAAACATATTTATTATTTTGTATATACAATAGTCATTTTCGGATCGAAGAAAACCATATTTTAACATTTTTGCATTAAATTCGTTATTTCAATAAAAATCACTCTGTTTTAGGCCGTAAATTGATCTTTTAAGCTTACATAATTTACCAGCAAATGGTGGAGGTACTGTCATATATATAAACTCCTTCAACTCTTTATTCAAAAAAGCACATTTAACGTCCAAATGATAAATTTAAAAATTATTCTGAAATACCATTGATATAAATGGTCGTACACAATAAGCACCTGGAGCATATACATCATTAAAAGAACAAAAGTTTTGCTTACAACTAATCTAGCTTTTCTTCGAATTAATGTTAAAAACCCATATGGCATCAATCCTATCTTGGCCCTCATCTTCAACCAGCATACATGCCTTTTTCTTAGTAATCACCTCCATTTCTTCGGCTATTGACTATTTCCATTCTGTATCTCTATAAGCCTCCTCACACGAATTTGGAACTTCTGATTAAATTGATGAGTTAGCAAACATCGCATCTTCATAAACTTCGTAGTCATCCAAATATTTTGGTTTTTTTCTTGAACGCTTTTTTTTTGTTCTTCATAGTTTTCTAAAACATTATCATCTGTTTTATTTTCTACTACTTCATCAACTTTAGCTTCAACTTTGTCATCTTTTCTTTTATTTTCTTCAGATATTTTCTCTTCATGGCATTTAATCTTAATTGTTTCATAATTCAAAAATCTCACGTCTCGACTACTTATATTACTTTTTAATTTCCTCATCATAAAACCTAAAACCATTGGTCGTGTAACCAACTAACTTCATTTTTCTTGATCTTGCCTCCAATTTACCCCTTTAATTTGTTTCGGAACATTAACGTGGGGTTCACTAGCAAAAGGGAGTATTTTGTTAAAGTCCGGCTTTTCATCATACCCTATTTCAGCTGGTGTCTTCCCTTTTTCTATTACATTCCTCGGAAAACGATGTCATACATACGGAGAATGCTAAACTGCCTCACTCCACAAATATTTTGGTAAGCCAGAATCTAGTAATGCACATCTAGCATTATTCACCACCGTTCTATTGAACTTTTCTGAAACTCCGTTTAGCTGTGATGAGTAACATATGGTTGTTTCAGTGACTATACCATTTATTGAGCAATATTTTATAAATTCGTTACTATTGTATTCTGTTTCACCATCAATTCTCAAGACTTTCAGCGTAGTCTCTAAACGCTTCAAATACTTCAGTCTTACTTCGTAATGTGTAAACTACCGAGAAATGTGAATAATCATCGATGAATGTAAAGAAATACTTTTTGTTATCATGGCTCAAATAGTGAACTGGTTCGACTAAATTACTATGTATCTTTTCACCACAACGAGTTGTTGGTTTCTTGTGCCCTTAAAAGGGGATTTTGTAATTTTTCCACTTAAACATGTTCCACAAACATCACCATCTTTGTAGTGACAACTGTGACCAAATTTTCTATGTAGTTCACCTATGCAGTTCCAAGCTCTAATTTCAAACGTGTTCGAGCATTCTATTCGGAAAATCTGCCCACTTTTATTGCTCTTAATTTCGACCATATTACCATAAAAATTTTCTGGTTATTTCCAAAACTGAAAATAAACTTTTCTCCAAGCCTGGTACCATCAAAACGTCTGTCAAGTATATTGGGCCACCCTCAGTTTTAAGCAACAAATTCTTTATACTCATATGTTGACCCTTTTTTGCAATATTTATCTTCTATGGATGTTCCTGTTGATGATTTGATGCACCTGAGTCCATAATAAATTTGTCTGCTGTTTCATTTTCTGATGCATTACGTTCAACTTCACAGTTAAAAGTAATTGGTACAGAATCAGCACAATTGGCATTATAACCTCCTCCAGGCTTGCGACCGTCATCGTAATTATTTTTATACCAGTTGCCCTTATTCTTATTTGTGCAAAATTTACTTGTATGTCCAAATATATTACACCTGTAGCACTTTACGTTCTTAATTTTAGGGCAATCTTTAATTTTATGGTCGCCTTTGCATTGGTTGCACTGTATACTTGACCTAAAATTTATTTAAACTTCTTTCAGCTGCAGTTGTGCGTATCAGTTATTTCTTTACCTCAAGCTTTTATTTGCGCCAAAAGACACGCTTCATCTGCCAAAAAAATTTTCAAGTTGTTAGAAAATTCTAACCTAAAAAAAATTCTGCATTAACAAAGCTTCTCAAATATTTATCTAGGCGTATCACAGTTTAGAATATTTCTTAATTACCGCATCTCAATTCAAAATCGTTTCTTGCACCATCATTATTCACCGGCTCCAACTCAGTACCATTAACAATATTCCATGCCTTTATGTTCTCTAATAACGCCTTTATCCGAAAACATCACACTTCAAACCCGCACTTCTAAATACTAATAACTTTAACATTTATGTCTTCCCTTTTTTTACTCTTGAGATGCTGGGCCCATAACCTGTTGAACTATATCAAGAAGAATTGACTAGAAGGTGAGGTCAACTCTACAACTACAATGCTTCTGTGGTCGGGTTGTCAAAAATATTGCTAGTAAAAAAATAGGTTTGTTTACGCTGGGTCTCGACGTAGCAATATTTATTGCTAAGTACAAGCAAAAACGTCGGCAGAACAATGGAGAAATAATTGCTGATTAAATTGCTGGAGAACACTTGAAATTGCTTTGCCATAAATTTGCAATTTTCACCGCGAGTAGTTGTTCAAAGTTTTGTGGCTGTATTTATAACAAATGTTGTATGTTGTGTTTTCAAGTGGTTGTTAAATTTTCTTCTTTCAATTAATAAATTAACTTAATAAAATTATTAATTGTAATTGTCGTAGCTGTGTTTTGTACTACTTTTTTCTTTATTTGCATTTGAAAAAAAAATTGCTATTTTAATAAATTTACAACCGTACAGAGAAATATAATGTCAGATAAATTATAACTGATTTGACAGCAGATTGCTAAGCAATAATTGCTAAAGCAATCAGAAGAGCAATCATTGCCCAATAGATTGTCACTCATGGCAATATGCGGTCTATCCGTCGCAAATTTAATGAAGCAATCAAATTTGACGTTTGCCGCAATAAATATTGCTACGTGGAGATCCGGGGTTACATAAAAAACTAGTTTGTATACAAACTTTGACAAGTCGACCACTGAAAAAAAACACCATATGTTGACTTGACCCCACCTTCTACTTAATTCGCCATGAACTACATCAATTAAGCGGCTCTTACACTTGCAATAAAATTGTTCAATTTTACGTATTGTAGAATTATATCGCTAATGTGTATGTGATATTCGAAGGTGGCGCAATGCATTGGCAACAATCAAAAGACTTTTGATTTTTATTGCACAACAAAAAGAAAGTGAAATGTGTCGGCATCATTGTACAATGTTGTTTATGTTATTCCTATGGGTATGTTCACCTTTTTATTGAATTAATGAAAGCATTGAACGACTTATTGCATAATATAGGAAAAAATGGAAATAATATGGCGAATATCATATACAATAATATTGCAAGTGTATAGGCCGCTTAAAGCCATCACTCATGGCAATATGCGGTCTATACGTCGCAAAAATTTAATGGATCAATCAAATTTGACGTTTGCCGCAATAAATGTTGCTACGTGGAGACCCGGGGTTACCCTGCGGCCACACGATCAAGTTGTTCTTGATAGTCTTTTACATATACTGCTTGTCAAAATTTACATAAATTGAAAGCTGTGACGTAGGCTGCACTCAATTTGTAAGCAATTTACTTTCAAGATTTCATCAAGAAAACAATTTATAAGGACAAACATGTAATCAGCTGTTAAATTGAAAGTAAAATTGCCAAACAAATGGAAAGGTGGTCAATTTAAAAAGTGTGAGTGTGTTAGTAAAAAAGTGAGAGTGTATTGCAAATTTAATGGAATTGAAAGGCAAAACTTGATCGTGTGGTCACCAAGTTACATAAAAAACTAGTTTGTATACAAACTTTGACAAGTCGACCACTGAAACAAAACACCATATGTTGACTTGACCCCACCTTCTACTTAATTTGCCATGAACTATATCAATTAAGCGGCTCATACACTTGCAATAAAATTGTTCAATTTTACGTATTGTAGAATTATATCGCTTATGTGTATGTGACATTCGAAGGTGGCGCAATACATTGGCGACAATCAAAAGACTTTTGATTTTTATTGCACAACAAAAATAACGTGAAATGTGTCGGCATCATTGTACAATGTTGTTTATGTTATTCCTATGGGTTATGTTCACCTTTTTATTGAATTAATGTTAACATTTTGTTTACTGATCTTCATGAATTCATATCTCATTTTATTCATAATATACCTGGAGATCTGATAAATGATAAAAATGTGTACACACTAATTTGCATGAAAAATGGTCGCCACTAATTAAGAAATTATTTTGAAAATAATCATTTCTAAAAGATCAAAATCGCACAAATAGTTCTCAAGTTATGATAAAATGTATGTAGCATAAATGCCTTATTTCGGTCGAAATATTAGTCTAGACCATAAAAAACTAGATATGATAGAAAAAATTGAAAACGGATTTAAATTTATATATTTTTATTTAAAACGATTTTTTTGACGGCCAGTGTAATCTTAATAAAACTTGGTTCTTAAACATTTCATTGTTTTTTACTTAAATTTTATTTAGCGCTTTTTGATTGGGGCACGGCGCTTTGTGATTAGAAATAATTCACAACCCTGTCAAACACACACAATGGTTTAATTAGATACAACCCTGTTTATACTGTAATCAAATTATCGCCACTATAATCTATTACAAAACTTGACAACGGCATTTGACATTTCATTGAAAAGGGGAATAAAGAAAATCTGAAAATTCGTGTAGAATTTCTAAAATACGGCTGCAATAAGCAACTTAAGGGATTTTCAAGTTTTCAAAAGAAAATAACCAAATAAAAAATGTCCGGATACATTGCCAGAAAGGGACCCATGGCCTTCTGTAAGTATTTAATGAATTTAAAAAGTTTTCTTTTAGTTAAAAAAGAAAAACTAAAAAACTTTGTAATGCATCATGATTACGTAAACAATAGAAACAACTAATAAAGAATTTAACCATTACAGCCAGCTTGGGAAAATGGGCTTATAATTTGTCTGGTTTCAACCAATACGGTTAGTGAAGAAATAAAGATATGTTAATAATAATTAAACTTTGCTTTTAATCAATTACAAGCTAAGCAAAAAACCTAACCTTGCAAATATTTGTATACTGTTTTTGTTTTTTAGGTTTACACCGTGATGATTGCTTGTACGAAAACGCTGATGTCAAAGAGGCAGTTCGCCGCCTTCCTCGCCGCTTGTATGATGAACGCAACTTCCGTATTATGCGCGCTTTGCACTTGTCTATGACTAAAACTATTTTGCCCAAAGAACAATGGACTAAATACGAAGAAGATACAAAATATCTAGAACCCTACTTAAACGAAGTCATTAAAGAGCGCGAAGAACGTCAAGAATGGAACAACAATCATTAATTTATATTACACGGCTCAAGAAAAGCTGTTTATTTTGTTATTCAACTATTTTCTTTAAAATTTGATAATAAGAAACTTATTACGTTGCTTATAAAAATTAAATATTCATATATATGTATATTAAAAAAAAAGATTCCAGAAAGCCGCCAACCTGACTTTTTTTTAAACATTCCTGCCTTGAAACATGTACATTTTTAAATTGGCCACTTACCTTTTGCATAAATGATGTATTGATCAGTGAGCCCAAAATTGGTACTCTGCTTAGGAAACTTATGGCCACGGGGAAAAAACCACTAAATAGAGCAAAGAATCCATAAGATTCTATTACCATGCCAATGATAGGAAAACCCAAAAGTACCACAAAAATGCCGCCAAAAAATGCTATTGAGCCTTTAATTTTATGACGTTGAAAAAAGAAGCGAAATGTGCGTTCAATGCCGATAACACAACCCAAGCCAGATAAGAAGAGAATCTAAGAATAATTAAAAAAAAAACATGAACAACAGAAAATGACGCTTGAACTTGAAAAATAACATTATATATATAAATCTAGAGAAAACTAATAACTCACATTTCCAATGGCCAGCAAACCTTTATCAAAAAGAAATAGTACACCAATGAATAGAAAACCTATACCCATACCGGATAAACCAATACCAATTTCTAAAAATAGGAAAATAACAAAATATAAACATTTCGTTTCTTTTCAAAGGCAAATTGTTCTAAAATGTTATTCTAAAGTTACTTTGTTTTCCATCTTGAAATCATTAAAAATTAACTTACTTTGTAGATCAGTAACTTCAATCATATTAAAAAGTGTATTTTTATGTTATTCCTAATGAGAAAATTCTTAAAATAATAATGATTTTATTAAAAATCGTACAGAAAGTTTACAATTCCACGTAAACGAAAAACAAAATTTATCAAAACTATCAATAGTTAAACAGCTGACAATGACATTATGATTATAGTGTAATAGCGCCCTATATAACAGGGTCATTTATAAATATTTATTTACAAAATTTGTAAAAGATCAATAGTTGTTGCAGTGTTGCCAGTGAAATTTCGAGAAAGATACATTTTAGTTTTCAAAAAGATACATTTTTTCCAAAAAGATAAATTTTGAAAAAAATTTTAAAATCCATTTTTAACGTTTAACATTTATTAACGTAACATTTTTATTTCATATTTAATGAATATTGTAAAGAAAATTATATACTAGGTATGTAAGTTTTTTAAAATACAGTAAGCTAACTTTAAAATTAATTATATTGTCACCTTAAAGACGAAATAAGCAATCTGCAGTTTTCAAAAGCTTACAGGAGAGGGGAAAAACGTAAAAATTGGATTTATTTACAATATTGAAACGAAAATTACAAGTTTTGATTAAAATGAAACCAGAAACATATATCGGTTGAGAAAATTTCGTTTTTCTAAACACATCTTATGTTATGTCACTTACGTTATTTGGAATTGTAAAAATCTGAAACCAAATAATCTATCAGCAGTACTAATAAGCAGTACAATTTTTTAACACATTTGAATATTATATTAATGAAATAATAATAGCTATAGTTTCTTTTACTGGTTTAATAAAAAAAAAAAAAAAAAGTACTTAATGTTTGTTTAAATTACACTATGCAACAAAATTTATCGTGATTTTTGATGATTTATTTTTCTCTTTTTTCAGTGCCTAACGGTCCTCTAGGCACAAAAACTTAGTCATTTGTTATTTTACATGTTCAAAATTTTGCACACATATGCGTTATGGTATAGGGAATAAAAATCCATAAAAAACTAAATTTTAAAATTTTTGCCATATTTTTTATTGCTCAGCTTATGTTAAAGGCATGGGAAAACGTATTTATGCTAACTCATAATTTGAAAAAAAGCAAGGAATAAGGTGCAGTCTATAAACTGGCGCTATCTTGCAAAAATTATTTTTATTAATATAAATTCTTTCTTATTCGACTTTATTATTTAAATGTTTATTAATTTGTTTACCCTAGGTCTACACTAAAGATAAATATCTCAGCAAGTTGGCAATAACGTCGGCAGAATAGCCGAGCAATATTTCTTATTGTTCAGCTTATGTTAAAGGTATGGGAAAACGTATTTAAGTTAACTCATAATTTTAAAGAAGTCAATGAAGAAGGTGCAGTGTAAAAATTACGCCATCCGTCAAAAATAATATTTATTAATATACATAAATTCTCTTTTATTCGACTTATTTCCTTAATGTACTTAATTTCTTTCCCACAAAATTTTCTTCTTTTTATTTCTTTTTTGCTTCTTTTTCTCATTTGACAGCCAAATTTGACGTTTTATGTTAGCAATAATTGTCAACAAAAATGGACTAACAATTATTGCAACATAAATTGCCGGCAATAAATATATACAAAAAATTGCTGTCTACATCAAAGATAACATAATTTTGACGTTTACTGCAATATATGTCGCAATAATTATCTCTGGTATAGACGGGCAGGTAGGAATTAAAAAATTTAAGAAGACGAGGAAATATCGCATTGAATATATTTCTCTCCGTTTTTATGTACGGTTTTTTCTTATTTCAATGATAGTAATAGCGTTTTGTAGATTTGGTCAAATAACATTTTTCATTTATTTTTTATTTACACTATAACATTTAAAATATTTTTCATTATTTTTATTTGTATATGAGTGAGATTAAAATAAAAACAGTTGTTTGAGTTGACTATAAGATTTTCTTAGTTATTTAAAACGTGTGTTTTGTGAATTCATTCTTTTAAAACTCACGTCTATGATAATTATCGGGATCGTAGTAGGAAGTGACTACAACACGTTCGCTAAACTTACGACCCGTTAAGGCTTGTTGAGCCTTTTGACAATCGATAACTGAATTAAATTCAACAAATACTTTACCCAAACCAGGTACATCAACACCATCAATAGGTTTTGGTATTTCAACACTACGTACAACACCATATTTATTGCATTCCTCTTTAATGTCTTCAAGGATTTCTTCATATTCTTCCTCATCACGAAGCTCTTCAGCGGTTACCATATTGAGTAGACATAAAACTTCGGTAGGTGGACCCGTTGCTATGACAGTGGATAAACCAGGAACCTAAAAGGAAAATTAAATGTAAGCATTCTAAAAAAATTGAAGGAAATCTTAAAAACTAATTGCCTGTATGGTTACTGGAGCTACTGCAGTAGCACTGCTTTGTGCATTTTTAGCTCCAACACTGGCTCTTTGTACTATAAGTTTTTTATCGCCCAATTGCATTCCATTTAGTCCAGCTATAGCCTGAAATATATTTACTTTCATAAGTTAATTTTCTTTATGGAAAACTAACAATTTACCTGATCTGTAATGCTCAAATCAATATATTCACAAAAAGCATAACCTTTGCTTAGGCCAGTTGCAGTATCCTTAACCAAATTAAAAGCTCTCAGTTGACCAAACGATAACAATAGCTCTTTAACCTGAATTAAAATTCAACATAAAACTCTATTTGTATTTTAAGACTTAATAATGGTTTGTAAATAAAACAAAAATGTTTTAAAGAAAAGTTTTCATTATCAATGTGTTAATAACAAAAAGCAAACATTTTTGTTTCATTAGGAGTTAGTCGTTAGTTAAATACTTAACCCCTGGATCTTCATCTGAAATTCAAATGCAAAATGGTGATTTTTATTTAGAATAAAACTAGCCTTTAAAATTGGATTTTAAATGGAAATTTCTTAGCTCAAAATGTTTTCTATAAAAAAAGTGTTCTATACAAACGACAATATGGCATTTTACTAAATATTTTTAATAACGTGTTTAAGTTATCAACGTAAACAACAATAATAATTTCTATTAAGGTATATACCCTTCACAATGGTAAGATACGAACAAAAAGTTTTATAAATAATGTTCTTAAGACATAAATAAATATTAATTGAGCCACGCCAACTTTTAATTTCTTCATGCCCATAGTATAAGTACCAGGTATGTTCATTAGGGGGAGTTTTCATTATTTACCCATGTAATGTCAAAATAATTTATTTGATTTTTGACGCTTGTTTTAATTTTTTTCCCATATTTTCTTTTGTCTGACGTTATATGGGTTTTGAAATTGAGAATACAATTTCTTATGACTATACCTTATACTTATTCTACCATTGCCATGCCGAAGAATATGACAAAATCAAAAAGTTTATATACATATGTACCTAATAGGGATGCCAAATGGGAAATCCCGAATCCCGGAATTTATTTTTTTTAATCCCGGGATTTTTAATATATTAATTTTTGTGTACAAAAATATTAGTTTTTATTGAATTTTTATACTCTATACAAAAAAAAAATTATTAAAAATTTTACTTCTGTTGTATTTTTTATTTTTATAATTCTTATTTTTGAGTTACATTTTTTTGACACACAACGATTATTTAAAATTTATATTTTTTGCTTGATATATGACGTGTATTTAATGATTTTGATAATTTGCTTAATGATCACCATTTTTTTTTAAGTTGAAACAAAATAATTGTTACATATCAAGCAAAAAATAAAAATGAATAAAAATCTTAATTTGTCAACCAGAAAATAAAAATTATTTACAATCCAATTTAAGTAATATTCAGAAACTAAAGATTTATGAAAGGTCTATTAAACAAATTTTTATTAAAAATTTGTTTTATAAACCTGTTATAAGCCTGAACAATTTTTTATGAATATGGGGGTAAATGTTTATATGCCTATAACAATTGAATCGTAATTTTTATACAATATGTCATATCCCTTCCGGTCCAATATAATACAAATAATAAAAATAAAAAATTAAAAATTGGCTTAAAAACATATGTTAAATAAAATAATTTTTTATAAATAAACACAATCTGCCGTATTCATAAAAAAAACGCACTCTGAGTGCGATAATACAGAATTTTTTTGTGTTCGTAAATTGTTTTTGACAGTCCCAGATGATGTTTTTCAAAGAATGACGAAATATTGGAGAAAATAAAATAAAGAATATTTTATACAAAAAAGGACCTCGAGCTTGAAGATTTATTTGTTATTTATAATATATGTTATATTTATAATACCTTTTGAAAATTCATAAGTAAATAAAAAAAGTGTTGTTTATTTAAAAAAAACCGAAATCCCGGGAAATCTCGATTGGCATCCCTAGTACCTAAGTCCATTTCCTCTTTTGCCAAAGTTGATGTTTGAAATTCGTTTTATAATTTTTTATTCTTAAAATCGTTTTTTAAAACATAAAAAAAAATTTCTTTATGTATGCGTAAAATTAAACACAATAAAATAAAATCCAACACTTGTGGTGAAGGGTATAAAAAAAAACAACAACAAAACCACAACCAAGAAAAATGCAAGAAGAGATCAAACGTGTATGGGTTTGTATGTACATAGTAAAATTAAAAACATTAAAATAAAACAACAACATTTTTTTTGGAAAAATTAGAGGCATTCGTGGTTTTTTGGTCATATCTCAAGCCATTTGTACACCGATCTTGCTAAATTTCAATAGCAAGAAATGGTGGACTGTATGTGACATAAATGTAAAACAACTTAGCCGCTATCATGTCTGGAGTCTCCGGAAAACACATATCAAACGTAAGACCGACAGACGGACATCGTTAAATCAACTTCTCTCCTTATAAGGACCCAGAATATATACGGCCTTATTTATAAAAAATAACCTGTTTTATTTTTTATAAATAAGACCGATATACTTTATAGGGTCTAAGATCAATATTGTAGAAATTACAAACGGAATGACAAACTTACACAGTGCAACACGAAAAAAATAACCATATACGGACAACTCTACGTTATAAAAGACAAAAAAAAAAAAAAAACCCGTGTCTCCCAGTTTTGCCCAAAATCATGCACTGTTTTTACGGGCCTCCAAAGATTTGGGGCCTCGGTGTCATTTTTGCAGGCTCATATCTTGCAAACCGTTCGGAATTTTGATTTACCTTCTGAGACAAAGTTGTAGCTCTTGCCATAAAGAACAAAACTTGTAAAACTATGTATAAAATCAAAAAAACTTCATCTTCAAGATCAAAATCGCAAAAAACTTTAAAAAAAATTCGATTTTTTTACCTTTTTTCCCCTGTTCAGGTCCATAGTTTGAAAACCGTTCAAAATTCAAGGAAACAATCAACTACAAAAATTTACATAAGATCTCAATAAACAATTCTAGAGCATATGAACTAGGCATGATGCTTAACACCGTTTAGGTAGCCGCAAAAGTGAAAAATTATATATACCCTTTTCCACCTGTGGCGAAGGGTATAATTATACAACGGATAGAAAATCGATAAGTATAAATTGATAAACGACATTTTGCTGCAAAAGAAAATTTGACTAAAATTAAAACAATTCGTTGACTGAAAACAAGAATGCTGGAAAAACAAAAATATATTGTGAAAAAATTCGCTCAGTTTGAAGCTGTGAAGTATAGAATTTTCTTTTAAAATGCTGTAAAAATAATTACTGTGAAAATTACACAAGTTTACACAAAAAATTATTTTTAAATAAAAACAAACTGAAAACAAAAGTTTTGTTTTATTTTTAGCTGCAAATTAAATACACACCTGCTGTGATCATTTACTAAAAATTGTTACAAATTTGTAAAAATTGTTGCAAGTAAATGTTAAAAAACAATTGTTACAAATTTGTAAAACACAACAGCTTCCATTTAAGCTGAAATAGCTGTAAAAAAATATGAAATTTTTTTTTCGTGCTCACGAGTTATTAAATATCAGGAGTGTGCTGGAAATCGCAAACGTAAAACGCAATAATTTTAAAAGTCGTTTTTTAATAAGATTTCTGTAATAAAAAAATTTTATGACAAATATTATACAAATATTTCTCTATTAAACACAGTTTTATAACAAAAATTTAAAAATTAGATTAAAAGTGTATTAAAAAGCAACTTCCAAATTCTTGCGTTTTACGTTTTCGATTTCCAGCACACCCCTGTATAACAAGCTGAAATTTGTGTAACTATAAAAAGTTATGAATTATGAGGGTTGGATGTATAGTAAATCTTCTTAAATAACTTTATCTAAATTTGGAATAAATTAACAGTCGTGCTTTCAGATAACCTAAAAAGTCTTAACAGAACATGTTATATCACCTTAAAACTAGTATGTACTTAAAAAAAATTAGATCAGATTCAAATAACTACCAACTTTTAAAAAAATATTTCATATTCCGAAATTTTTGAAATATGTAGTATGTACATATCGCTCATTTGTTGCAACGTCGCACTGTGCTTCGTTTCCATACAACGAAGGGACAAAAATAGAGGAGTGGTCAGTTCTATTCAAAATTTGGTACACAAGCATAAAATAGCTTCGTTAAGAAAAATATAAATTTTTGGAAAAATCCGTTCATGGACACGCTTATATCCAATGTGATTTGATTTTAGCTTAAATAATGCCCACAAAATTACAAAAAGTGGTGATTCCGATTTATCATTTTACAAAATTTGTTAAAAAATATGATTTAAAAAAAAAAAATTCTCTAAATATAAAAAGGTTGCAATATTTCCTATAATATGTGAACAGAACCCGTGATGAAGCAAATTTTTGTCTGGCACTGGCAGGACATAAATAGAGTTTTAGGATAAGATTTGATTAATGATTGTTGGTTCATATTTACTATGTATATGTTATTATTTTAAAACAGATTCAGTTTGAAAAGCAGAACATTATTTCCATATACGTAGAATTTGTACGAAAACCCTAAACAAAAATATGTATTTAGTTAAATATCTCAATAACTAGATCGCAAGTGGTCAAGATTTATATACCATTGGATGCTGCTTCAAAAATCCTTTTCGATGATACCAAATTTTATTAATGTCGTCTTGAAGCAAAGTACAAAAAAATTCGAAAAAAGACCTTTTTCAAAAATGGTCCAGCTCACGGATGGTCAACGCTAGAACCAAAATATTTTGGGAATCACATAAAACATATCCAGCTTTATTTTCAGAGGGGTAACAAAATAACTTTTTTTTGAGTCGCTTCTAACGTACATATATCATATATCCTGTTAGCAAATTTTTATTTATTGCTTTTTTAAAATTCCTAGAAATAAAATAATTTATTTACCGGTCAGCATTGCTACCCCTTCATCATAAAATAAAATAAACAATTGTAAGTAGAAGTATATACACAATTAAATTTTTATTGCATTGGTGGTACCGCATCGTAATGTTTTTACACGATTTGTTCCTCGCATATGGCGATTAATATTTTGACGTGATCGTGGAATTTTGATAAAATATTTTCGAATTTAATAACGAATTTGAAATACATACTAAATTTTAATAAATATTGACATGCAAATGTTTATTTTTTGAACTGTTTATGACGAAAAGGGTATACGCCCTGCTGATCGTGAATTCGGCTTGATTTGGCATATAGTGAGTACCATTCTTCCCGCCCGTAGTCCACCAGGCTTGCTATGCTTTGTGCTTGACAACGGAAATTATTTTCAAAATAGATAACTCCCAGTTGCAGTTTCCCTTACTTTTAGGGGAGTGGAAAAAAGGATTAAATTTTCAAACAATTCGTTTCAAAATAAAAATATTTCAAAACGTTAATATGTATGATTTTTTTTTCTTTTTTTTTATTTTTTTTTTATTTCGTTAAATTAAACTATGCATTTTTTGAAGTATTTTTATTTTGAAAGAATTTTTTGACTAACTGTACATACATACAAAAACACCTATTAAAACCAATTTTTTTTCAAAACTCGCGCCATATACGGGAAACAGCGAAATTACACAGAAACGCTCCTCATGGTTCATAAAAGACATGTTTAAAGATTTGTGAACATCGGTGCAGTAGTTTTCGAGTTAATCCGTACAAACCCGTCTCTTTTATATGTTTATAGAGATAGAGATTAAATAACTAATTGATGAGATTTATGATAGTTGATTAAAAATTTAAAATTTTGGAGTACATCATTGAAATTTTCCTTAAAAATACATACATATGTTGATGTAAACTATAAGTTTTCCCGGCATTTTTAGCTTTCAAGGAAATTTTACTGGACATGAAATTACCAAACTAAATTATGTGGGAATCAGTTTTTACATTTGTTTAACATTTTTTTAAACTCCTAAAACGTTATTAATATGTATTTGACTTCAGTCCTTATATCATCGGCAGTGACTTGTTTGAGCTCCAAAGGTAATATCACTATAGAAAGTTTAGTTGACTTGACAACCTTAAATTTAGAAACAAAAAAAAGCAAACACAATTTTAAACCCAAATTTACCTGCTCATCACTAAGATAATTGGGCAAACCACCAATAAAGATTTTGTGAGGAGAATCGGGTACAACTGTTGATATGACACCAGGAGATACTAAAAATAAAGTAAAATTATCAACTACATTACAAACACAGTCAACAATGAAAAACTTACCAACTGCCTGTTTAACAGTTGGAGTGTCACTCATACCCGGCATTGGCTGATAATCATGGGGTCTACGTATTTTCAGACTTTGACCTTTAAAGTTTATACTATCAAAGGCCATAGCTTGAGTGGTTTCATCAATTGAACGAAATTCCAAAAAGGCAAAGTTTTTATCCAAATTTATTTGACAAGCTAATATAGGACTTCCATCAGCTTGTGCCAGACCCACCAAATGCATTTGTTGATTAAAAAAGTCCATCATTTCATCTTCTGTTACACCAAACGGTATGTTACCAACATATAAGCGCCTAGCTTGGCGGGTAATGGTGGAGCCGACCACCGGTACTGCAGCCTGTGGTATATCTGGAATAACGCTTGCTGGTATTTGGCCCGATGCTTGCATTGCTTTATACTGCATGGAAGTAATGTGTTCAAAACCGGGAGGTGGCACATCCCAGTATAGCGAAGGTTTGCGTCGATAGGATTTATGATAGTGACGTTCACGCGATCGATCATGATCTCGTGATTTTCCACAGCTTCGATGGTGACGTTCTCGCGAGTGAGGAGATCGTGAGTGCGAACGAGAGCTAGTGCGGTGATGACGACGTTCTATAAGCAAATGTTTAAATAAATATGTATGTACATTAGAGCGACTCAAGTTGTATGGAAGCAAAATTCGTGCTCGATGTACGCTCCTAAAAATTAACCTTGGACGTTTTTAAGATGACATTTTAAATATTTCGGCTCCAGCTTTGACCTTTCGTGAGCTGGACCATTTTGAAAACGGGTCTATTTTTGCATGTTTTGTTAATTTGAGAATCTGTTTCCTTACCAACATATACAAATTGGGTATCGTTTTTTTAAGGCGCGTCCAACTGAATATACAATTTGTCCAAGGACATGATCCATGTCCTTTTTTTTAAGGATTTTCCGTAAAAAAAACGGTTTTTGAATTTTTTGTTCAAGGTTGTTTGTAATAAAAATGTCAAATTAACATATTTTAATCTTTAGTCGATTTAATTAAATATGTGTCTCATTTTTTTTTTTAAATTCGTGCTAGTTCGCGTTTTGACAAAAATGCAATGGGGTGGTAACCCTTCGTTTTAAATAGGGCAATGTGGGTATCAAATTTTTTCTTTTGCCAAGTACATCAGCTTTGTACATATGTAAATAATTTAGATTTTTACACGGTGCTCTGGAATATACATATATAAATGCAATTTTGTGGTAGCTCAAATATGATAGCGGAAAATCAGCTGATGAGCTGATTATATTTGATAAAAGAAATAAACACCTACTTACATCTAAACTTGAGCCTGAACTGTTGCATTGGCAATAAATATGGAAAATATCTGAAAATCTATCAGATAACGTTGTGGATGTTTTAATAAACTGTGATGAAGTTATCTACCTAAATCTAAGAAAAAATATTTCAAATTTTCGTTTTAATGATCGTCAGTAATGCTACGATGTCATTTCCCACTCTTCGTCGAATAAAAACATGGTTCAGATCAACATAACAGAAAATAGACTGTTCTATCTAAATTTGCCTCACAAGGAAATCATAAATTGCGAAAGGAGATAATTCCCAGTTTCTATTTGTTAATTGAAAAAATTAATTTATTTTAATTTATATTAACCCTTTCATCCCCGAATTTTTTTGAGCAGTTCAAAAATTTTTTTTAAGATATTTAAGTTCGTATATGCCTAGATATGAAATAATAAAAAATTTAAAGTTCAAACTATCCTGGTTAAGGATATATAAGTTGTAAACTTTAAACACATGTTGAAGATATTTGATAATTTATTTATTGCAATTTTTTTATATTTTATGAATGATATAATAAAAAACAATTTTTGTTCAGGAGTTATAGGTCGTAAAAGTTTCAAAATACTTTATCCATCTCTCTTTAGGTATAAAATGAATCTATAAAATATGGGAATCATTGGAAAATTCTTTAAAGTGTGTTCCACATGTCGTTTATGGCATACCAATTAACCAATTAAGAGCCAATTTTATATATTTATACTCCGTGGCTGACTTTTTTTTTCAAAATTGGCTTTATCTTTAAATCATGTCGATATAACAATAATTATTAAACCCTAAGATATTTGCTTAATAAAGTTTTTCTGAATTGCGGTTTTTCGGCTTTGCAGAACACTTATTATTCAATTGTAGCTGCCGTCTTCAACATAATTCAGTAGCTGACTACACGACTAAAATTTCAGCCAGCAGCATTTGTAGTATTGTGTTTGTGTAGCCTGCTGTGGTGAATGTGTTTAATGCATTATAAGCGTTTGATTGCAATGTTGCCTATAGGCAACAACGGGCTGAAAGGGTTAAACTAAACTGTTTCTAATAAACTTTTAAAAACAAATTTTTTACTTTTTTGTATCATACAAAATTTCCCACCTAAGGCTCAAGCTGGATCCGCGCCTGGCCAACATAGTATAGTGTTGCCAACACATTTCACAGTATATTGCACTTCTTTTTGTTGTGCCAATATATGCCATTGTCAGATGCATTAATTTTACACATCTGCTAAATGAAAATGAGCTTACAATGTTCACACAGTTGCAAAACATTTTTAGGCAATTTTAATGACAACATTGTAAGATCTGACCACCGTCTGTACAGCGGCCTATATACTTGCAATATTATTGAATATGATATTCGCTATATTATTTTCATTTTCTCCTATATTATGCAATAAGTCGCACAATGGTTTCATTCATTCAACAAACAGCATTGTACAGTGTTGCCAACACATTTCACTTTCTTTTCGTTGTGCAATACAAATCAAGACTTTTGGTTGTTGCTAATATATTGTGCCACCTTCGAATATCACATACACATTATCGATAAAATTGTGCAATACGTAAAATTGCTCATGAAAAATATTCACCCCAATCGTGGTTGGCGTATTTAAAATACGCCTGCGACTGTTTGGTAATAGATTAAAGGAAATAAGTTCACGTTCTCTTTAATCTATTACCAAACAGTCGCAGGCGTATTTTAAGTTCGCCAACATATTCAGCCCAATTATGAATAAAAATTCCCCGGGAGTTTTTTCCCTTTCCCCGTTTTTACAATTGAATTAACATAGGAAAAATGGGAGAAGGGAGAAAACTCCCGGGGAATTTTTATTCATAATTGGGCTGATTAAAAAAAAAATATATTCAAGCTCCTTTGTTCCTTTTGGACTACTCTGATCTCAATATAGACATTCAGCTAAGGCTCTTTTTCAGAGGATCATATGTATAGGTACAAAGTGAAATCATGAACAAATTACTACTTAAAAATGATGTCGTTATGGCCATCAGGGTTGTCAGATTGATTTTGACCTTCTTCGCCAAATTTAGCATTATAAAAAATATTTTCTTATAAATTCTAAAAAAAATTTGTTCAGTATCGCTAAAATACGCCAAAAATTTAAAAAAAAGTCGCCATAATATATGTTTTGTTTAATATTTATTTAGAACACAGTAAAAATAGTTAGTGAACTCAAAAGAGATACAATGTTTACTATAAAATAGTTTATAGTAGTCTACCAAGAGCATCAAAAAAAGAATTTTTGCAGTTAGTATTAAATAGATATTGGATATACATTTGTATACAACTTGCAGTTATCTAAAACGCATCACTGGCCAGACTCACTATTTGTCTTCTTTTTTAGAATACATTGTAAGAGAATTACATTTATCAAATGAAGATTCGAAAGAAGTGTAATATGAACTGTTCACATTCATATAATTTTAACCTCGTAATAACGCGTCTAGAAGTTTGTAATGCATTTTACTTCGAAGGTGAGTTTTTGTGGAGTTCATAATTTCAACACAGGCAATACACTACAGACAGCAGTACAGCCAAAGCGAGTTTCTTTAAATGGTACGTACCTGCCGTATCCATGTAGCTATACAATTTTGGGCTAAACCTTTATAAATTAGATAAAATATCACATTAAACCCCTCTTTACAATTAACAAACGCTAATTTTTTCGAATATGTTTCGTAAACATCAAAATGTACGTTTGGTTTCATAAAAATCTTTAACAACAACGTTTTTTATCTGTGATAATAAATTGCAACATACATATAATGGAAACATGTTCATAGACTTTAAATATATTTATGTTTTAAGGAATTATATTTATTGATTCTTTCAAGAGCACTTTTAAAAACGAAAAAAAATTTTCTCGAAGATTTTTATTATCTTCATCAGCCATTTGAACATAGTACATACTAAACATCTGCATGAAACTTAATAATGATGTTCATGAAACCTTCATTATAATTTTGTGTTCGCTTCATTCGTATTCAGTAATATGAAATACTATGAAATGAAAGCAATGAACACTCGATATTTAAGAGACGAATAAGATGAAATTAGTTTATTTGCTTCAGTGTTGCCGTTAGGATACGAAAGATACATTTTTCGTATCTTTTGACTACTTCAAGTATCATGTATAATCCTGACATTTTTCGTATCTTTTGAATCTGTACGCAAAATGTACAGAAACAAAACATTCGAGAAATTTGAGCCAACCAAATTTGAGCCAACTATACTTATTATGATCATCGTAACCCTGCAGTCGGCGTAGCTAGCGAATGCCTAGCTATTTCCTTAACTACCAATCATTACCATTAACTACTAGCAATGCACACGACTAACGATTTTAACATGGGGATGACATTGACGGTAGTCAATTGCCTCCATCTGCATAACCTTTTACTAATGATTTCACTAATCACATGTGATGTGCGATTTCACTGACACAGCTTCTATAGAAAAATAGTTAATGTTTTTCTTGTTGAATTCTCTTTGGAAAAAACTGTGCCGTTATAACGGCACAGTTTTTTTCGACACACAAAAAATAAATATAGTGAGAGATTTAAAAGACGAACTCTTGCATTACTTGTGGCAAATGAAGTAGCTAGTCGATTTTTCCTTAGGGAAATACCTAACGATTTTGAGTCAATTTCTACTTTTAAAACTGCAGGGAACCGACTCAATACTAATACAATAGCAGCCAAGGCGCATTGACTAGAATGTGAGTTCAACTCTACAACAACACTGCTTCTGTGGCCGGATTGTCAAAAATATTGCTAGTAAAAAAAGGTTAGTTTACATAAAAAACTAGTTTGCATACACACTTTGACTAGTCGACCACCGAAAAAAAACACCATATGTTCACTTGACCCCAACTTCTAGTGAATTGGCCTTGATAGCAGCTTCAATAATGGTGAAAGAAAACATTAAGGGGTTGCAACATACGATGCACCTAAATCGATGATTACTAGTAGTGCGAAGTTGTTCTGTGGAAATATGAAAATTTTTTTATTTTCAGGAAATTTATATGAACTTTTCAATATAATCGTTTTAGTATAAACGCCTTAACTCGTATATTAATTTTTACAAAAATTAATTTGTTTTAATAACATCCAAAAATAATTACATATAATTCATTTTAAAGTTTGCTTATACTACATTTACACCTACGCAAAATCCAGTACTTACGAGATTTCGAGCCAAATCTAGTTGTTTTTGACTAGATTTCCCATACAAAACAAAATCTTCTTCGTGACTAGATTTCGACGAAATCTACTCAAAATCTAGTAGTACTTAATGATGCAACTATGGTTTTTTCAATATAGCACTAAAAAATACTTCCCTGCACAAGAAAAAATGACATTTAAAAAAAAAACCAAAACAAAAGTTGTTACAAAAAAATTAAAAAGTTTTATAAAAATTGTGAAAAAAATAAAAAAGAAGAATAATATTGATAAAATAAATATCGTTGATTATTAATAAAAGGTAATGCAAATTGTTTAATGTATGTTTCTTTTTGTGTTTGTATGTTTAACGAAAAAACTTTTAGTCAGCTGTTTTGTTATAAAAACCAAATCTCGCTAATTTAAAAAAAGTATAATGTAAACGCACTAGATTTGGAAGAAGATTTTAAATCAAATCTACAAGATTTCGGCCTAATGTAAATGTAGTATTACTGTATTTTTTAAAAATTACATATGTACATAATATTTATGACTTAAAAAAATATAAAAAAGAATTTATACGAAATCATTTTCTTTACAATATTAATTTAAATTTGAAATAAAAATGTTATGTTAATAAATGTTAAACGTTAAAAATGGATTTTCAAATTTTTTTCAAAACGTATCTTTTTGGGAAAAAGTGTATCTTTTTGGAAACTAAAATGTATCTTTCCCGAAATTTCACTGGCAACACTGATTTGCTTATACAAGAGAATATGAACATTAACAACCATGAAACAGAACAACCATTGAACAAATCTCGAATAAGTTCATGAAAAAACAGTATGATTTAAATGTCAGTGTTGCCAGCTGTAGAAAAATAAAACATAAGAAAGTTAAAAAAAAAAAAATAGAAATAACCATGAGGGGTAAATGTAACATGTTTACTCTTAAACATTAATATTGAAATAAAAACTCAAATTTATTTTTGTTTTCAATGTAAATTTTCAATAAAATTAAATATATTTAATTTTATTTTCAAAAACATTCACTAACATTAAAAAATTTTCGGCAATATTTTTGTCTTAAACAGAAAAAAGTAGATAGCTAATAAATTCAAAATGCTTCACAATCTACAGATATTATTATAATAAGAACTTAAAAATGAGATAATTCATGGTTAAAATAAAAGTGATAAATTCTAGGCAAAAAAGTGTCATACACATCATCCTGCAACGTTTTTCGCAAAGTAAATTTCTTACTGACGAAAACACCCGTTCTGAAGAGGCACGGCTAGCTGGTGTGGCGAAAATTTTGCATCTTACCTGGTATAAAAGAGGAAATTTTGATTTATTTATTTCCCACCATAGTAACACATCAAAGCTATCATGAAATACTTCATGGAAAACAACCACGTGGTCAGACTCCTAAGACACCTACAAAACTAACAATTAAATTTCTCATAAACTCATTCCTCCTTTTGTTTTTCATCTTTCACCTAAAACTGTGTGTGTTTTTTATGAGTTCGTTTCATTTCAGGGCCGTGTACAGTACATTACAAGACAATTAAATCTTGCCATGTTTCAAAGATTTGTATTATTCAAAAATGCAAACGACAAACAAAAAAAACATATTTTGCATTTTATTTATTGTTTATATTCCAAATATGTATACTATACATATCTACATATTTGTTAAAATTTAAATTACACATGGGCAACGCATGCAAATAATTATATGAATTTACTGAAGTGGCAACATTGCTATTGAGTATTAATAAAAATAAATGAGAGAGAATGAAAACTATGAAACAAAGCCCGTTTCATTGAACAACCTCTGTGTGTTTACGATATGAAACGAAATGTGTTCATAGCAGCATGAATAAAACAACAGTTTGTTCGGTAATCACAATTTTATTCGAACACGACTTTCAGTGAATAAGCATTTCAGTATGTTTATGAATGAAGTTGTTCATGCAGCCCTTTAGTACATACTTTCAAATACAGACCATACATATGAGTGCCTCAAACTTCATACATAAAAATACTAGAATGAAATTAATATCTTTTCTTCTTATTGATTATAACGAATTTTAAAATAAATCCAGAGCTCATCAAAAATAGCCAACTATTTTTTTAAATCGCCAAAAAGTCGCATTGTCGCCAAATCAAAAACAAGGTCGCCAAACAAGTTTGAAAATCGCCACGTTTGGCTAGAAATCGCCACACCTGACAACCCTGACGGCCATTGTTTTTATAACGATTTAACACAATTTTTCCGAAAAAAATGGTTTGTGTAATTCCATTTGACTTTTAACAGTTGTGGGCCAAACGACCGTGCTACTTTATAGTTCAGTGCTGGTAACACTGCTTTCTTTACAAAATGTTAAGTGTTAGAGCAGGGATGATAAGTAAGTACAGTTGTACTTTTTTCAGTGCTATTAGTATTGCAATGTCATGTTTAGTACAATTTAAAAATTTCAAACATTTAATATTGAAGTATTTTGGTCTAGGGTTGGATAATTGAAACATAAAATTAATGAACTTATGTTTAGTAGTTTATGTCATGTTTAGTACAATTAAAAAATTTCAAACATTTAATATTGAAGTATTTTGGTCTAGGGTTGGTTAATTGAAACATAAAATTAATAAACTTATGTTTCCAGATATCAGTAGAATTGCCAAAGGTATATCATCAATCCCACATTCGTGAAACATATTTTTCCACACCTTAATTTAATAAAAACAATGTAAAGAAATCTCCTTTATGTAAATACTGTATCGAATTTATTTCAGACAAAATATTAACTACAGTCTAATGAATCTTGTTGATATAGTTTTAAATTTACAAAAATCTTATTGTTATTTTAATTTAGACCTAAGGTTTTTATATACATATTCTTTTTTATAAAGTTTTATGTTTTAAACTTAATAAAATTATATGTTAGATACGCCTTTTCTAAATTAAAGTAACACTATGTAGAAATATATCAAAAAACTAATTTCCTACATCAATCGGACTTTGATCTCCTTGAAAAATAATATATGCTTATTTTGTTCCTTATTATACCTGGGTTCATAAGGACATTTCATTTTTATTGTAATTTCGATAGACATCGATTGTTATTTGGCACCAGATTTTTATAGGTTTGTTATGTATGTATGTATACTTGCCAAACATGCTGTTCATACGATTCATTCTTGTCCCATTTTGACATTTTTTTGTTTTGTTAGTGTGCTTTTATTAAAAAAAAAGTAAAAATTAAGGAACAAATCTAGTTTACCGAGCTTGAAAATTATACCCATATTGGCCCTATGATTTTTCTTTGTTTGAGAGTTAGTTCGGATAAACTAACGATAATTGTTATCAATATTGAAGATGGCAGTACATTTCGAAACGAAAGTTTCGCTCTCAAAATTTTGTATGGCAAAACATGTTATTTCAATCATGTTTGGGGAGCGAAACAGGAATGCAAGAGCTAAAAACGAATATTGCTGTCCGTGTGAACATCAAGATCTATCACTCAGCCAAATTTCAAGTATAACATGTCATTATTAATAAAACTATACGCATTTATATTTTAACTTACACAACAAACCCACTATTTGTTTCAGACAAAACCCTTTATATCTCAAAACACGAAATTTCGAAGTAAGCCATTATTATTCCCCAGAAATATATGTAATAATAGAACAATAATAAAATATATTTGGGTTTTAGTACAATTCATGGTGGAATATTTCACCATGGTACAATTAGGGTCTAAAAAGTACCGGTTTTTATCTAATAAAGTACAATTTTGAATATGTTATTTATCAGCATTGTGTTAGAGAATCTGTGTTTTACCTTCGTAGCCCATTATATATTATTGTTTATGTATGTATTCTATTTGAACTTGCACTCAAAACTCTTTACAAATTTAAGTTTTTTGCTTAAAACTTCACTTGTTTTTATAATAAAAAGAAAATAACCCGTTTTTTTTTTGTTTTCTTCAAACCGTATATATTTTATTACATATTTTTCACAAACTTATTACGATTTTAAAATGTTATCATTTTTTCCCCTTGTTTTTCCAAAGATATCTAACAACAAATATGGCTGCCAAAATTGACAATCCAAATTGTAATAGATTAGCCAAGAAATAATTTGCTCTTAAACACCCGGTATTTTTTTGCCAAGCGGCGCTAGATTTTGTCAAAAATAATAAATTTTTCTTGCAGGCCTCATAACTATTTGGCAAAATTTATTCTATAAAAAATCTAATTAAAATAGAAAGTATTTTTAATTTATTCTTTACTTAAAGTAACATAAATATAAAATCAAAATGGGTTCCGATGGTAAATACTTGCATTATTAGAGTAAAATTTATTTACGGCGAAAAATTGTGTACACTCGCATTGTAAATGCACCACCACGCTAGCCGTATGCTTTACTAATAGTATACAATTTTAATTACAAACATTTTAGATCGTGATAGACGCCGCCACAAATCTCGTTCACGTTCTCGAGATAGACGCCGCTCCCGTTCACGTGAGCGTCGTGGTCGTGATGTTCCTGGCGTAGATTTTAGAGGCTCAGGGGCACGCATTAAAGGTACCAGACGTCGTAAGCCGTCTCTATACTGGGATGTACCACCACCAGGGTTTGAACATATAACACCATTGCAATATAAAGCAATGCAGGCGTCCGGACAAATACCAGCAAATACAGTTCCCGATATACCACAGGCAGCAGTACCAGTAGTTGGTTCAACCATCACCCGCCAGGCGAGACGTTTGTATGTGGGCAATATACCCTTTGGTGTAACCGAGGATGAAATGATGGAATTCTTTAACCAGCAAATGCATTTGACGGGACTTGCCCAAGCGGCCGGAAATCCAGTGCTTGCCTGTCAAATAAATTTGGATAAAAATTTTGCTTTTCTTGAATTTCGCTCAACCGATGAAACTACACAGGCCATGGCGTTTGATGGCATTAACTTTAAGGGACAAGGTTTGAAAATACGAAGGCCTCACGATTACCAGCCCATGCCTGGAGTGGTGGATACTTCACCAATTCCACAACCAGTTTGTAAGTAGTAAAACTATAATATTAAATTGTTCCTCCATAATAGAAAATATATTTTTTTTTGCAGCAAATGGTGTTGTTTCAACCGTTGTTCCAGATTCACCTCATAAAATCTTTATAGGTGGTCTACCCAATTATCTGAATGAGGAACAGGTATTTATTATAATTAAAAAATATTAAAATTTTTTTGACAATATAACCGAATTCGTTGGCTCTAGGGAATGGTAAATCGATTTCGATTCCAATCGAACATCGATTTTGTGGTAAAAAAAAAATCGATTTTTTGCAATCGAATTTACGTAAGCGATTTTATACTGAAATCGATTATTGGGCTTTTTTAAAATCGATTTTTTTATTCTTATCAAAATTTTGGCAATTTTTAATTTTAATCGTAATTAAATCGATAAATTATGGGCATGCACAATAAAACTTGATATTTTTTTGTTCGTACATACTTGTGTAGGTGGTATGTTTACACAGTTTTCCAAGTTTAAAGTTGTAGTTTTACGTATTTACCTATAAGTACCCTTGGTATACTTTCAACTTTAATTCTTCAGAAATTAAAGTCATCAATGGACAGTGAACAAAACAGTCCAAACATATCGTACCGAAACAAACACTGAAAGTCAGCTTTGTGAAAATCAACATACTAATAGAGAACACAACAGGTGAATTAAACCATGGCATTCCTGTGGAAATACGCTAATATTCAAACAGACCAGTGTGTGAGCGATATTTAAATCTAGCTACATATATGTGGCCGTATGGAAAAACTAGATAACTCCATTTTTTTAAAACACGAGAAAAACTCTTTAAGTTTTAAACATAGTTCGCTAATTATTTCATATGAATTTATGTTATTATGCATGCGCACTTAACAAAACATAATTTTAAATAATGTTAAAGATTTCTGGTTCCATTAAACTAATTTTTGGACATTAAAACCGAAAATCAGTGTCAGTTATCTTGTTTTTTCGAAAAGTGGAGTTGTCTAGATTTTTCGAAAAATTTTTTTTTTCTCAAATTATATTAATATTTTACGGAATTAAGGCAACTTAAGTAATGATTTGTGGAAAAACATTAACTATTTGGCTCAGCACGTTAATTTACCCGTTTTTTTTACGAAAAGATGGAGTTATCCAGTTTTTCCAAAAATTATTTTTTTTTATTTTTATGCTTATATATCAAAAAATAAGCCGAGTTTTTCTCTGTTTTTATGCAATCGGATGAAGATCTCGAAAATTTCGAAATAATAATAGAAAACAAAATCAAATCAAGCCGAAAAAAGCTCAATACAAGTTTTAATCAGGAATTCGGCAAAAGCCCAAATGTGTCTCCGGTTGATGAGAATTTAACATTAAGAAGATCGTCAAGGTTCCAGAAAAAATAATTTTATAATATTAAAATTGTATTAGTATTAAATATCGTATTGTGTTGAGAATATGAATATGTTCTTAGTTTAATTTAAAAATAAAAAATTTTACTGCGAGGCCCACAATGTCGACAAGAACATTTCGCATACATATTTATATTGAAAACAATAATAAAAAACTAAAATTTTTATGTTTTCAATATAAATATACAAAAGAAATGTTCTTGTCGACATCGTGGACCGGGCAGTTAATTTGTTTTTATTTAAAGAAATCTGTGGCCGTATATAAAAACTATGTAACTCCATTTTTTAATAAATGTTTGCCTTCCAGATTTATTCCAAGAAAAAAACTGGATAAAAAAGTTTTTATTATTTTTGTACGTAAAAACACCTTAATATAATCTTTGCAACAGAAACAAAAAACAAACAAAAAAATATTAATGGGTAAGTTGAAACCTTTCTCAAAGTTACTGTGCCACACATGGTACGGTAGATCCATGTGGGTTAAATACTATTACTCAAAAAGATTTCGGGTGTTTGGCAGTCGTATTCTATAAATCAAGATCTTCAGAATTGATATAATATGTATATAAAGAATGCATTCTTTATATTATCGGGAGTTGTAATTTTTGGGTTCAAAATTTTGACCCAAAGAGCTTGTGACCCGAATTTGTTCTATTTCGCTCTTTTTCTCTTAGTTTTCGAAACAACGTCGTTTTAAACTTCTTATTTCTCTGTTTTTTAAGACATTTTGGAGTTAACTTGTTTTTTCAAAAAATGCATGGAGTTATCTAGTTTTTTAAAAAAATTTGGTATTTTTCTGATTTTTGTTTTTCAAATAACTTTTAAATGAGATACAATATCAAAATTTCGATCTGACAGAGTGATAGCAAATAAAACACGCTTTCTATTTTTGGTGTTATCTCAATCTTTATTCCCAAAAAGTGGAGTTAACTAGTTTTTCCATACGGCCACAGATACATGCAGAGTGAAAAACAAAAAGTATGTAATTTATCCTAACAAATACGAAATTACAAGGAAATAAATCTGCATCTTTCCGTCATCGATGACATGCAACCGTTTGTTGTCTAAAACTAACTTAAAGTAACTTAGCAAAGAAACAGTCGCCACCGATCAGGAACTATGTATTGTCATAATCCTTTGAAATACTATCCATACATTTAGGCTTGTCACAGAAATCAATTTCGATCAAAAGTGATTTTGTTTTATGTGAAGCAAGATACGAAATCACTTACGATCGGAATTGATTTATGTGACAAGTCTGACTGACTTCACAAGAAAACAATTTTACACATTTTCACTTTTTACGGAAAATTATAAACAGTAGTCAGATCAACACACTGTAAAAATCTTAGTTTAATTTCTCTAGTAGTTTGCCAAAAAAAAATTCTAGTGTATCCCCCTTTGTGATATAAGGAATAAGTTTTCAAAATAGTCTTAAACGATTTTGAAATCGATTTTAAATTCGATTTTGAGGTTCGATTAATTGATTTCAAAAACCGAAATAAAATAAGTTGATCGAAAAATCGAAAATCGATTTTGGAATCCATTTACCATTCCCAAGTTGGCTCTTATCATGTATTAAGAATAACCAATTGATTAATATAAAATCTTATTTATTGTGTTTTATAAGAGAAAATAATTGTTTATTCTTATGAAATTAAAATCATCTAAAGCTTAGTATATATTTCGTATTTTTTCAGAGTTTTAAGAAATTAATTCTTAATATCAAATGCGAAAAGGAAAAAAATGAGATAAAAGTATTATGTTTGTACAATAGGCCTTATTACGGTTCTCGATGCCGTGTAATTTTTTGTGTTAAACCGTAAGGTCAAAAATCAGGTAGCCAGTTACTTGGTCTAACTTAAAGCGCTTGCATACTCGATTGTTTGCGATGTCAATATCTGTATGAAATTTATGTCAGAATAATCGAATAAAATGAGTCTTATATGGATGCCAGAGTCAATTATGGACCCACCGCCATTAAAACCTGGGACTATATTTTAGTTAACATTAAGGCAAAATATCTTCATTTCTTCATTTTAAAAAAATTTATTGCAAAGGAGATGCATTTTTGACAACTATGGTATTATGTAGATACCATTTGCAAATAAAATAGTTTTTTCTTCACCTATGTTCTAGGAAACGAAATCGAGTTCAATTATTTCAAGAATGTAGTTTTTACTGATACATATTAATAGAAGTTATAGTAAAGACAAGTGGTACTTACTTAAAGTATGAAGTAAAAAGAAAAATTTGTTTGATTTCGATTTTAATTTCACTCGAATTAGATTTCAAGAACTTTGACGGACGATTATCCCATAAAATTTATACATACTTTGGCAAAGAGTTGTAATTTAAAGCTTAGTTTATAAAACAAATCATTTCATAGATGTTTATCTCAAAATGAAATAAATACAATGCGTCTGACCAAAGTTCAACAATTATTTAATTTACTAAACTGGCTGGTCTACAGATAAATGTTTTATGCATAATTTTTATAGTTCCTAGACAAGTATTTCTCCACAAAAAATGTTTTGAAACTTTATAAATACCGTTTTGAACTAGGTAAATTTATTTATTTATTCAAATAATCAAGATTTTTATAAGTTATCTAAACTATTCCCATGCTCATAACTAAGATAACTTTTAATAATTTTATATGTTTAAATATTTCCTTTAGAATTTTTTTTATTAATATGTATGTAATACGATGGTTGGAATTGTTGATTTTAATTATAAAACTTTGAGATTGATAATATTGGGTATGGTCATCAAACGTATGACCAAATTTAGTTTTTTTATTTTAGCTGTTTTTTGTACGTTGTATTTATACCCTTCACCGAAGGTAAAAGGGTATATATAAGTTTGTTATTCAGTTTGAAATTTTTATAATATTGATCTTAGACCCTTTAAAGTATATATATATGAAATTGATTTAACAATATCCGTCTGTCTGTTGAAATGGGTCTTTCGAAGACCCCAGATATCTTTGTAATACATATATTTCTGTCACATCTGCAATTATGCTATTGATCCAGATTGGTCAATAAATGTATATGAGCAAGAAACCACGACTGCCTCTAATTTTTTTTTCATTAATTCCATGCTGTTGTTTTTTTATACTTATCACCGAGAATATCTATTTTTATTAATAATTTTGATGAATCAAAAATTGCCATTTTTGGTGGAAAGGGTTTTAGATCTTTTGTCCATAGCCAAAAAACAATGAATTCAACCCGTGGTATACAACAAAAAACATAAAACATGGTGGTTTTAGTATAATAGTATGGGGTGGAATTTCATATTAAAGTGTGTGCACCGATGCAATGGATCTAAACCAAGCACACCAGAAAATGGCAAGAAAGCAGTCCGTTGATATGTAATTCAATTAATGTGATGGTGCGGCCAGCACCGTCGCCAAATTTAAACCCCATTGAAAATCTAAGGCAAACGTATAAACGTGAGTACCTGCAATAAAACCAACAAGTGTTCAAGGGCTTTGGAAAGCTGTTACCGAAATATGGAACTCAATCGTAGTGAAAAGATGTCAGAACCACGCAAATTCGACGGAAAAGCGTTGTGCGGCTGTAGTTGCAAACAAAGATCATGCAATATAAAAAAAGTTTTTTTTTATATTAATTACGAAGTTACAAAGCAGAAAACGGCTTTGTGTGATTGCAAAAAATTTGCATTTTATAAACACCATTAAATACACTCGTTTGCGTTCATACAATCAAACTTGCTCAGCCACACACATTCGCTGCTCAACAATTGTTAACAAATAGAAACTGGGAATTATTTCCTTTCGTAGATTACTTTTATATTATATTCAACATTTTTTTTTTTCGAATTTATTCTATGAGCTAAATTTCAGTTATGTATTTTATAAAGCTTTTTTGTAATAGTTCTATTCCTTAAATTTTTAGGAATGACTTTTATACACTACCAGACTATTATATTGTATTTTCTTGTTACATTTTACCTTATGTACAGAAAAAAACAATTGTTGAGTTAAATACATTCAATTGTAAATTTTTCTGTACATACAATATACTTCATTGCTATCCAAAGGATAGCAAAGGTAAAATTTAACAAGAAAATACAATAAGGGTATTCATTTCAAATTTTTTTTGGTTGGAAAAATGGAAAATTACACTCTTATTGACGTGAACGGTATTTTTTTTAGTTAAAAGTAAAACGTACAAAAGTTTTAACTGTAAAAAAAAAAAATCTGTAATATAATTCTTGGAAATAATTGATATTTTTCATGATGCCAAATAAACGCTGTTGAAAGTGAATTAATTGAGTATTTAAATGTCACATCATTTTTACGTTGATTTTTAATATTTTTTTTTTATAGAATTCATTTTTAATTTTGTTTTGAAAAACGACGTTTTAAAAAAAAATAAAATTTGATTTAATTAAAACGGAGTTTCTATGAATCGTGGTTGATTATCTTAAAAAGAGATGTAAATTTTAGTACTTTTTGTGAAAAATAACAACATTTTTAATAGAGTGCCAACCACACTCACTTTGACGTTTATGAATTGCCAACTCTTTAAAAGTGTAAAGTTGTAATTTTCCAATCTGATTTTTTTACACTTGGTTAAAGCTTGTTTAAATTGCAACTTTCGGTGGAAAAGTTTTTCCTTGTGTTTGTTGTAACAAAAATTACATTTTTCCACTTTTCCATTTTTCCAACCAATAAAAAAACTGAAATGAATACCCTTAATATAATAGTCTGGTAGTGTATAAAAGTCATTCCTAAAAATTTAAGGAATAGAACTATTACAAAAAAGCTTTATAAAATACATAACTAAAATTTAGCTCATAGAATAAATTCGAAAAAAAAAATGTTGAATCTATATATATAAAAGAGACGTGTTTGTTTGTAATTGCTAAACTCAAAAACTACTGCACCGACTTTGACCCAAATTTGTGTGTTTGATGTATGAGGTATGAGGAGTGTTTCTGTGAAGTTTCGTATTTATCCGTTAGATTGCGCCACGTTTTTATATTTTTGTCATTTTCGTCGTAATCGCTAAACATACTGTTTTTAAAAATCACCAAAATGAAAAAACAAAATTTATCTATCTATATATATAAAAGAGACGTGTTTGTTTGTAATCGCTAAACTCAAAAACTACTGCACCGACTTTGACCAAAATGTGTGTGTTTGATGTATGAGGCATGAGGAGTGTTTCTGTGAAGTTTCGTATTTATCCGAAAGATGGCACCACGTTTTTATATTTTTGTCATTTTCGTCGTAATCGCTAAACATAATGTTTTAAAATTTAGATGCATGGTATGTCACTAAATCTTTATCAATATACATTTATCAATTCAGCGGTAATTCACTAAAATACGCTAAAATCACCAAAATGAAAAAACAAAATTTATCTATCTCTATATATATAAAAGAGACGTGTTTGTTTGTAATCGCTAAACTCAAAAACTACTGCACCGACTTTGACCAAAATGTGTGTGTTTGATGTATGAGGCATGAGGAGTGTTTCTGTGAAGTTTCGTATTTATCCGAAAGATGGCACCACGTTTTTATATTTTTGTCATTTTCGTCGTAATCGCTAAACATAATGTTTTAAAATTTAGATGCATGGTATGTCACTAAATCTTTATCAATATACATTTATAAATTCAGCGGTAATTCACTAAAATACGCTAAAATCACCAAAATGAAAAAACAAAATTTATCTATCTCTATATATATAAAAGAGACGTGTTTGTTTGTAATCGCTAAACTCAAAAACTACTGCACCGACTTTGACCAAAATCTGTGTGTTTGATGTATGAGGCATGACGAGTGTTACTGTGGAGTTTCGTATTTATCCGATAGATGGCACCGCGTTTTTATATTTTTGTCATTTTCGTCGTAATCGCTAAACATAATGTTTTAAAATTTAGATGCATGGTATGTCACTAAATCTTTATCAATTCACATTTATCAATTCAGCGGTAATTCACTAAAATACGCTAAAATCACCAAAATGAAAAATGTATATGGTTTAATAGCCAGTTTTATTCCAAACATTTATGTTAATTTTAGTTTACAAAAGTCTATTTCCACTTCCATAAATATTTTTCAAATACGCTGTTAGGGTATCCAATAATTTTAAACAAACATGAAGAATCTAATAGCATTTGCTGGTAAGTAAAACATTTATTATTTTATTTTTTTTATTGTTTTGAAAATCAATTAAATACGTTCATATTTTATAAAATTTTAAATCTTTACTAAGGGCCAGCAAAGCGGACCGGGTCCAGCTAGTATAATATAAAAGAAACCTACGAAAGGAAATAATTCCCAGTTTCTATTTGTTAACAATTGTTGAGTTAAATACATTCAATTTATAAAGTATCAGGGGTCTAATCACAGCATTCGACACTATCGTATCGAATAAACTATCAAATTTTTTTGCATACGATAGACACTGACGTATCGAATGGAAACTCGATAAATGTAATGTCGAGTTACTCGATATCGAATGCAATTATTTCAAATTCAATACATTTCATTCGATATCGAGTTTCACGATACCAAAATATATAATTTCGATCAATTTTGCTCGATATCGTATGCGGTGATTAGACCCCAGAATAAATTCGAAAAAAAATGAAAAAAAAAATAAAAATTAAAAAAAAAAAATAAAAATGAAACGCAAACGCAAACGCAAACACACAGGTACAAATACAAAAACAATACAAATACAAACAGCGTCACCGTTGGTGTTACTACAAGTTATGATTAAATGTATTAGCATTACCGCCTTATTTCGGGTGAAATATTGGTTTAGCCCACAAATCTACAAACAGATTGGGATTCAGCACTCTAAAGTCAATTAAAACCAAATACAAAAGTTATTGCTCCCGACTTGTTTTGGTTTTGCTGACCAGTGTTATTACATAATGTTTTCTGTTATGTTTTTACCATTTATAAAATATTACTTGAAATTTCAAATAAATTTAACAAAGTACGTGGAAAAACATTATATCCACTTTTTTGTAAATATCCTCTTTTTTTGGTTGGTATTTTTTGAAAATATCCAACGGTAACGCTGTGTACAAATACAAAAACTGAAAAAGCATAGGAAAGTCATACATACACCCATGCTCACTTACATTCGTCGTTGTCTCATCGAGTGGACAATGACTACTTAAATGCAAGAGCATAAGAATGCGTGTGATTTGATTTTGAGCAATTGTTCTATGGCGTGCACATCAATGAATGCAAATAAAGTACGTTCAATCATCCAACTCGCACCTGCACAAATAAAATGTTTACGAAGCGATGACAATATTTCTCAACGTTAAACTTTGTTTTGCAGGCTTAGAATTGATATCAATTTAAGCGTATGAATGTTTTTTATTACAATATTCTGACTGATAAGTTTTTCAAGTTCTTCTATAAGCTAATTGGCGTTTTTTAAACTATTGAAATAAAGTGAAATTTTTTGTTATTATAATAAACCGCATACAAGACGGGATTTTTTTATTCAGATTTGATTAGAATCACAACAAACTTTTGGAAGATGTAAGTGGACTTACAAAAATTTTGCAATTGGTGCTATTATTTTAACAACAGCTGCACAAATTGTATGTAACTTGTATGTATTTATAAGTTGTTTTTTTTTTAATGGCAAGACTTTTTTTATTTTTACACAGAACAAATACATATATGTATAGCTCAGTTGATTAAACGACTTGGTTATCAATACACAATATTCGACAAAATGTCGATTTGAGAAGTGGGCGTGGTAGAAAATTGATTTATGTATATATAAAGAACGGTATTTATATAACTTTCGGTTCTTATTGCCCCATGGTGAAGGGTATATAAGATTCGGCATAGCCAAATATAGCACTCTTACTTGTTTTCAGATATTTTTGTTGAATTCTTTCCAGCAAATTTAAAAGCCTTTTGTTTTTATTGCTGCACTAATTTAATTTTTTATTTTCCAGTTTATACCATAAACTTAATACAATATATACAGTGTAACAAAAAATAAATTAGAAAATTAACACAAGGACAAGGAGTTAGTCTAAAATTGTGATAAAAATGTTTATTATAATTTATTTTAATACCTAAAATAAGTAAAACGTCTGTTTGTTATATAAGTTTTTTTTATAGTCTATATCGATTTGAAAGAAAAAACCTTTTACAATTCTTTGTATGAGCCAAACTTCCATACAAATATTGAAAAAGTACGGAGCAACTTTGCGCGTAAAAACTTAATTACCAGAAAGGATCCAAAATTGTTTACCATCATAAGTGTTGAGTAGGGTATTTATTTATAAGGCTGTTTGTTTCTTGTAAAATATTTTTTAAACACTGAGTAATTCTAAGCAGCAATGTCTGACGAAGTGTTTTTACATTCTTATCCGAAAAACAAACCGAAACAAATTTTTTTAACCCCAAACGCACATTTCTGTTATGTTTAAAAAATATAGACGATAAGTTATCAGGTTAGCATTAGCGTAATTCACGGTTTGCCATAGTAGACCTTGTACATTTTGTAGGTCTTGTAAATCTTGAATAAAAAATTTAAGTATTGTAAATCGCGTAAACATAGTAATTTTAAAATGTCGTGAAGTACAAAGTCTACAATAGCAAACCGTGAATTCCGCTATTGATAATATTGATATATAAAACTCTTACATTCTCCGTTGGGTTACATTTTTGGGAATAATTGTTTAAGAAAGAGTAAGAAGGAGGATTGTCTACTATCAAAGGCCATATCGTTAGCTAAAATGCAAAAAGGCGTAACTAACAAAAAATTCAAAATCGAGTTTTTGATTGATTATTATGAAGGTCATTAAACTACATGTCTTGACAAAATTTTATACTTCTGCGATCAAAAATTACGCTTCCATTAACAAAAAAGAAAGAAACGTAACAACAAGTATGTTTATTTTATAAATACAAAACCACGTAATTACACATTTTTTTCTTACAAAATATAATGAAATGGTTTTCCTTAAAATTTTTTTGAAGAATTCCATGGAAGACTTATCAATGCATGTTTTTCTGACATGTTTATAGTTTTTATTTTATAAAGTTTTTTGCTTCTCCTGTAAAATTATATTTTGTTAGTTATACGCCTTTTTGCATTTTAGCTAACGATATGGAACTTCAAAAATTTTTTTTAGCATGATCAGGAACAAAGTGATTATCGTGTGCACATTAAGCATTCCATGGCAAAAATCCTTGATTCAGGCTACGAACTGATCCCTCATTTGCCGTACATTTTCTAGATTAAACCCCGAGTGACTATTTCTTGTTTCCGAACCTTAACAAATAACTCGGCGGAAAGTCATTTGACTCCAACAATGAAATCATCTCACAAACAAATACCTGTTTTGATGACGTGACAAATCTTATTTTTTTTTTTTTTTTTAAGAAATAAGTAAATTTAAGAAAAGTAGGGTTTATCCAAAAACCTGTGCTTCATTCAAAAAGTTACGGACTTACTAAAAAGCCAAAAGTCCGTAAGTGACAAAGAACTTTTTGAATTTTTATAATGTAATTAACCAAATCACATATACATATTATCAAAAAGTAGATTTTGAATTGTTGGTCGCTTACGGCCTTTTGGATTTAAAGTACGTATATTGCTCATCATTTTTTATATCAACGACGATAAATTGTGATGCAAATAGTTTCGGTCCATAAATAAATATGTGTAACACCATAGTAATATATGTAATTGACCTAGGGGGCTTTTATATATTACTGTGAATGAAATAAATAAATAAGTTGTTTCTTCAAAGTTATGTACGAAATAGATATGCTACCAAAATTTATGAGTTAAACAATTTATCACAACCAAAACGTCAGACTTATTTTATGGTGTTCCGAAACTCGAGCGTTTAGCTTGCGATCTGCCAAAGTTTATTACAAACATTCTAGCTCCCTTGAGCATATTTTTTTCCATTTAAAGTCGCCCAACTTCTTGCTCTCGCGATTAACAGAATAACTTTTCAAGTCAGAATCGTCAATGTTAAGCGTTTTCCGATTGTCAGAATATGCCCGAATACGTTATTTAGTAAAAAAATGGTTTTTGAAAAATTATTGAAAATATTTTTTATTTAAAAAAGAACAGAAAAATTATATGTAATACCCTCTAACTCAAAAATTTTATTTTTTCACTTTTTGGAAGAAATTGACACGTAATATTCATATCTACCCAATGTAAAAATATCATGCTATTTTGTCTACTTTTTGGTAATGAAAAGGATGGTTTAAAAATACTTTTTCATATGCCTTTAATGTTGATGAAGTGAGATGTGTATATTGCTCAATTGCTGCAACGTCGTCATAACTCAAGAGATGCAGAACTATTCGCTATGTTTTTCTCTATATTGTATATAAAATTCATCATTGTATCTCTAATCCTTTTCCCGTTTGAAGAGAATGTGTCGTCATTTTTTCTAAGTAGTGCGAGCAACTCAAAAACTTTAAACGCGCTTATTTCAAAATGTATTTTTTTGAGCCGTTGCAGAATTTTTGAAAAATTGTTTGATTTTGACCTCTCACTGTCAACAAAGTAAGTTACTTAAAGCAGTAGTCTTAGTATTTAGTGATGTAGAATTTTATTTACTTTTACTTAATACCGAACATGATTGTTCAGCTTTTGAATTAATCCTCGTTTTTACTCTATTTCAACCCGATTACAATAAAAGTTTTCAAATTTGAAACAAATAACTTGGATATCAATATATAACATCTGCAAAAAAGTGAAATGGATTGGACAAGTGGGCGTGGCACCTTCCATACAAAGACAATCTAGCTTTCTGTATATTTGAAGAAAAGTAACAGTTTAAAATTTAGTACAAATATCATGATTATTAATACACTACATTTGTCAAAAAGTAGGCTCAAAAAATACAAAGACTTTGAATTACCTAATATCTGAAGAACGGTTAGAGAGAGTACAAATTTGAAAAAAAAACAACTAGCTTATTAATTAATACACATCTTTCAAAGATTGGTTTGAATTGGAGAAATGGGCGTTGCATCACCCATATAAGGACAATAAAGGTTTCTGTATATGTGTTTGGAGAACCGTTATAGAAAAAGTTCCTAAATTTGGATCAAACCGTTATTAATACAAAATATCTGTCAAAAAGTGGAATGGATTAGAGAAGTGGGAGTAGCAATTTTCATACGAAGGCAATATAGATATTAATAAACAACTGCACCTATTACGATTTGCATTAGACAAACGATGTCTAAAACACTAATTAAAATAGATAATCATTCAAAAGCAAATTTCAATCTACCAAAGTTTTAATACAGTTTGGTTTAAAGATTGATGTTTGACTTTTGACTGCCAGCAGTCGTCAGTGGCTGTGAGTGTTAAACGGCAAACCCCTCTAAAGAGATTGAGTCGAATCATGTAGGGGTAGACGGGTTTCCCTGGGTTAGCCTGCGTTCGATTCCCGCGGCAGTCAAGAATGAAAAATTATCAATAAATTTTAATAAATTTCTGTTGTAAAATTCCTTTCTTCATAAAAAAAAAATAATTTAATGAAAATGAAATTTGATGAACTTTAGCCTAATTAAAATATCAAAATTTGGATTAAAAACCATAAACAGTTCAACAAAATAACACAATACTTATTATTAGTGTCCGACCGAACGTTCGGGTTCGGTTACGGAGTTCGGCAAAAAATGATGTTCGGTCAAAGTTCGGTGTTCGGCGAAATTTTTACCGAACTTTACCGAACACCGAACTTTTTTATGAAATAACTTATTTATTATAATTTCAAATTTTAATTTGGGATCATTGTTTTTGAAAATAATACGAAATCAATACAACTATTTTTCTCTATGATTTTTAGTTCGAAAAAATACAGCGATGACTTAATAAAATGCTTAAGTGTATAAAAATGTCTTTATATGTGTAATTTTTAGAAGACGGTAAAAAATAAAACAAAAAAAAAACGGTTAAATTTTATTTGACAAAAAATACTCTCTATTTATATTCTGTGAATGGTAAGATAATCTTTAGTTTTAGGTGAACCACAAACCAAACTTTATAGTATACATATTTCCTGATAAAAATGTCTTCCAATCCGTTTTGGAGTTTTTTTTTTAAATTGACCAAGCGCTCAAAGCAAATGTTGCGCCAAACAAATGTCAATGGGGAGTTCATTGCCAAGCAAACAAACTACCGCCAATATTAAACGCCACTTAGAGAAAATACACCCCAAGGAATTCAAAAAATACATTGTAGAGGTTTGAGTACTAATATGTATACCAGTGTTGCCAAAACTTGGTGACCAAAAATGGCTAAATTTACGGAAAAAATGGCTAAAAAATGGCTAAAAATGGGCTAAAAGCTTTTTTAAATATAAACACATTAAAATTCAATAACAAAACGGAAATAATTCATTTAAAGTTGTTTACGATAAAATTGTGAGTTAAGATCAATTTGTTAAATAAGATTAAACGTAAATTAATATTAAAATAAATTAATATTAAAAAATTAAATCATCGAAAAATTGTTCATCTCATAGGAGTCACTCATTAGTTTCAGATAATCATAAGTTTTAAATAATTTGACGGTAAATCATAATCACGACAACATTTACCCAACCTTTTGAGTCCAGATCTACAATAAAAAACAAGTAAGAAAGTATAGTCGGTTAAACCCGACTTTATGATGCCCTACACCACATTAGAACCTTTGTACCAAATTTTATCAAATAATCTATAAATTGCGACCTGTACTTTGCGCACAAGGTTTACGTGGACAGCCAGCCAGCCGGACAAACATCGTGATTCTGAATTAATACGTAAAGGTGGGCTAAGGACTAATATTTTAAGGTGTTACAGACATCAGCACAAACGCATAGTTCCCTCCCCACTATTGCGCTGGTGGTATAAATATTGTACTGTTATGGTAAAAATATTAACCTAATTGATAAAATCGAATAAATGGTTGCTTAATGTAACCTATTTCTCAAATTACTTTTAACGATGTTTACTTGGCTAAACACCCTCTCTACTTCAGAAAAATACCATGGAAGTCAGAGCAACTTTATAGGCAATTCTGAAATTTTAAAAACAATTTTGTTACCGCCTGCATCCCTTCATTGAAATACTTGCAACCAGAAAGAAACAACGATGTTTGTGTTGATCGATTTTATAAATTTAATAGTGGAATACTGTTCCTTAATTTTGGAAGATGTTTCAGCGTCATAGTTTATTGCAATTTTCAACATTTGTAAAAGTTGTGATTTAAATTAAAGGCGTTTTATAAATTTTTATAATAAAATAAAAATTGTTATTTTAAAAGAATAACGGCAAAAACATTTTATGGCTAAATAAGTTGAAAAATGGCTAAAAAAAAATGGCTAATGGCTAAACTCATTTTTTAATGGCTAAACAGGGTGAAAAATGGCTAAATCTAGCCACTAAATGGCTAAATTGGCAACACTGATGTATACATACTAGGGCTATAACCAAATATTAGCATTAGTAATGAAAACACCTGTTTCCCGTCGTTTTGCGAAAAAACCTCACGCAGGGATGCAAATTTCTAAAACCTAAGAAATTTGGAACACAATTGTTCAGATTTATTAACAAAAAGTTCTGGTTCGGGTTCGGCCGAACTTGTCAAAATTGACCGAAGTTCGGGTTCGGGTTCGGGTTCGGTCTCAAAAAGTGCGTTCGGTCGGACACTAGTTATTATTATTATTAAAGATTAAAGACAAAAGCAACATTCGTCTTCCAAGCGTTGCAGATCCTGGCGTGATAGAACAAAGATTGATCTACTTGGAGGACATTATAAATCATGCAATGACCACCATAACTTGGGGGTGATTGCTCTCGTGTTGTGCAACACTACACAGTTCATTAGCGAACGAATGACATGATGGTCGGTTGATAATCCAATTACATATTTAAGAAAATACAGCGAAATATGTACTACATACTTACGGATGAATTAAAATCTTCAACGCACATTTTTTTTATAATAAAATAAAAATTAATACTAGTTAATAAAAATTAAATCCAAATTAAAATTGACGCTTTCTGAATTACAATTGACTAATCTGAATTGCAATTGGAAAAGGAGTAGACATGCCTGTTGATATTTTGACTGGGTGCATTAACTTTCCTGTGATTTTCTGCCAGTTAACAGAATCAACGGCCGAACTCATCCAAAAGGTGTTCCCAAACATTGTTAAAAATTACATTGTAAGACGGCAACCCTGGCAATTCCAGAGAGCTCAAAAATTCGGTTCGATAGTTGACATTATCCAAGGCAATAATAGAATCCACCGATTTGTACGTCCTCAATTCGCCAGGATTTTCACTTTGATTCTTAAAATTCAATTCGTTGACATCTTTTTATTTATATAGATTTTCACAAAAAATTCATTGAAATTTCGAGAGAACAACGTCTTTCGGTTCAGCTAGTATGTAATAGAGGGATGCATCCAAGGTGAATTTATACGAGTTGGTCTTATTTTGAAAACGGATACAACACTGTAAAATACTTTAACGTTGTGTCAAAATAATACAACACTGTAGTAAACCAATTAGCAGTGCACTAACACACAAACATTAAATAAAAAAAAAGTAACAGCTGCTGTTGCTTACGTAGCAAGCCAAGACCACCTTGTATGAATTACCCTTGATGCAGCGAATACGTTTTTGTCGTACACGTGAGCTTATTTTTTCGAGAAAGAACATACATACTTTTTTTCTTTCTCATTCTTTAAACAATGAAGAGCACTGAATTTTTGTTTCGTCGGCTCATTAATAGTTTGGCGTATATCATCGTGAAATTACCATGATATGCGCCAAACCAATCATGAGCTGACGATTTGTCAAATACTTTCAAGCAGTAGTCACAGCCAAATGTGTTCTTTAAAAACTAAACTAATAAAATATTGTACAATGATAATTTTCATATTTTGTAAAAAGAACAAATCTATTTACATATGTACATATGTAGTTTTGTACGTAGAAAACAAAATCATGTTGTTATATTTATTTACGCTATCTTCGCAATACGGTTTTCGTCGCGACATACGGACACGAAGAAGAGGAATAACACAACTAGTTTTATTTGACAAATTTGTTCTCAAAAATTTGTTCTTTTCGTTATTTTGATACTTCGAGTAATTGTTCATGCCTTGGCACTACTTGCGTACTATTCGAATACAAATATATTTATGCAGACCTCTCGTATGTCTATAAATTGCTTGGCTTTAAGTTTTCCGAGTAGTATAGCATTTTGCATACTTTACTAACACAAATTCAATGAATTTAGGTCTTAAGTTGATATTTTTCAGGATATTTTTTTGAGCAACTGTTAAAGTATTTTTTTGTTACACTGTATATAGACAATTCAATATATCCCCCACTTCAATAAATTTGTTTTGTCTATTTCACTAAATAAATGTCTTTATATATCTATCTTTGTTTCCCAATATGTATGTATGTATATGGATTATTAAAATGTCTGTTTCAGCATCAGCTTATTGGACTTAAGTACCTGATATAAGGGAACGGTAGTTGACAAAAAAGAAGAAATGTCCAATTGCCCACCAGTTGTAATTTTATATTTCTTTTTAGGAATATTTTTAACATTTGGCTTTAAAACATTTTTAGCAAATCTTATTTTCAAATTTCAGTTCTTCGCGTGGTCCCTTAATAACCACTCACGATTAATTTGGCAAAGTGTGAAATTTGTTTTTTAAATTAATTTTTTACAGCAATAAGATTAAGGAAAATAATTTCTACTGTTTGTTTTATATAAAAAGTATATAAATATTTTTGCAGGTTATAACAATAATAACAAGTTATTTGCTATTGAATTGTTTTATTAATCGTTTACCTTGTGTTCTTGTAGCTTAGGTGGTGTTGTTGTGCTGTAATATTCAAGTTGTAAAAACAAACAAACAAACAAAGAAACAAAAATAGAAAAATGCTTAATTGTCTCCTTGAGTCCTTATGTACGCACTACACGTCAGCCAAAGCATCCAACCATAAAGCAGATTATATAAAAAGACACTGCATAAACACTTTTGAATATTTTCAACCTAAACAAAGGCAAGTTTCTTTATCTTGATTTACAGCAATCCATATATACATAAAACTTTTTTTCGGAAATTTAGCTCTGTAAAGGTAAAAAAGCAAAGAAAGTAAAATATAATTTTTTGCCTCAAACACACTCACCTAAACATACAAAATTCTCCATACTGCTACTACTACAAATATATTTACGAAAACCGAACGGGTTACATTTTTGTTTTTAGGTTTCCATTAGAGAATAATTGCTGACAGCGCGCGGTGTTTTTACAAGATGAACATTTTTAAATATTTAATATACATATATTTTCTTTAAAAAAAGCGTTTGCATTTTTAAAATACTAATTTCTATGATATTTGTTTATTAATTTAACAGGTTAAAGAATTGTTGTTGTCCTTTGGCGCTTTAAGAGCCTTTAATTTGGTTAAAGATACTGGTACTGGTTTAAGTAAAGGTTATGCGTTTACTGAATATGTAGATCACAGCATAACAGATCAGGTAAATAATAATTATACATGGGCACTCTGCACTACATATGTATTATATAATGCATTAAAAATTGCTGGAATCAAAAATACATTTTAATAATAATAAAATTAAATTTGCATTACCAGTATATTTATACTGTTTACAAAAAAAAAAAAAACTATCAGTAAAAATTTACTGGCAATGAAAATTTTTATAATAAAAAATCTATTTTGCCTGCAATTTTACTGGTACTGTAAAATTCACATATAAGGTTAAAATACAATCGAAATATCTGTTAAAAAGAGTTTACTATAACTAATTTTAATCCTCCCCTAGGCTATTGCTGGCTTAAATGGCATGCAGTTGGGCGATAAGAAACTTATTGTACAGAGAGCCAGTGTTGGAGCTAAAAATGCTCAAAATAATCCAGCGGCAGCAGCCCCAGTTACCATTCAAGTACCCGGTCTGCCAATGTTGGGTATTTCTGGTCCACCCACTGAAGTTTTGTGTCTTCTTAACATGGTCACACCCGATGAATTGCGCGATGAAGATGAATACGAAGACATTTTAGAAGATATTAAGGAAGAGTGTAATAAATATGGTGTGGTACGCAGCGTTGAGATACCTCGTCCCATAGAAGGTGTCGATGTGCCAGGTTGTGGTAAAGTCTTTGTGGAATTTAATTCAGTTATGGATTGTCAGAAGGCCCAACAGGCATTAACGGGACGTAAATTCAGTGATCGCGTTGTGGTTACTTCTTACTTTGATCCCGACAAATATCATCGTCGTGAATTTTAATATAATTTTTTCTAGTTTCAAATAAATTTAATTTAAAAAATATAATACAATACAACAATATTGAGTGAACATTTTTTTATAAAATCATGTTTACTGGAACATGTTCATATTTACATTTTCTTATATATGTAGCTGTAAACATAAAAAAATAAAATTACAAAATTTTCTTGCTACACTAGTATGTACGTATAATTATTATTTATATTCCTTATACAGTATATTATTTTAAATGTATTTTTGTTTTTGAAATGCTTGAGTACCACTTTTTAATTTTTGTGTAATTTAGGTCAAGTTTATATTAAAAAAAAAACAAAGGGAATGAATAACTATTCAACAAATATATTAAATAAAGCAACAGACATACATATTTCAAATGTACTAATAAGAAACAAGTGTGTTATTTATTTACAAAGAAAGGCCTTAAGTTTATGAAAAAAAGACAAAGCAAAGGTTCTAAGTCCTGCTAGAAGAAGATATGGACACATTTTAAGTGTTACATTTTGTTAGACCAAACCATTTTCCAATATTTAAATAGAATACATAATTTTTTTTTAAATACAAAAAATTCATATCCCTCGAAAGGAACGCACTATTTTTGCTAAGATTTTTAATTCGAATTCTATATATGTATTTTGGTTATAGGCAGGACTTATCCGATCAGAAAAGCGCTAAACACCTATGTAAACGGAAACCGTGTGATTAGAAGAATATTCATGAGGCATTGGCAGGTGGTAAACTTAAGAATAAAGCTACGGTCAAACTTATTAAACATTGCCCAAATAAGCATTACCGCTCATTTTGTTATACATAGTTAGTAAAATTGAACATATCACGAAATAAAATTAATTATACTGCCAGACACAGCAAAAGCTATTTTTGTAAGATGTAGCATTAAAATCAAAAGAAATTATCATGGGTGTTCTGAAAATCGAAAACGCAAAACGCAAGAATTTTAAACGTTTTTTAATCAGATTTCCGTGTTAAAAGAATTTTATGACAAATGTTATACACATATTTCTCTATTAAACAGAAAATTATACAAAAATTATAAAATTTAGATTAGAAGTGTATTAAAAACAACTTCCAAATTCTTGCGTTTTGCGCTTTCGATTTCCAGAACACCCGTGTATATATTGTTGGTTACATCCTTTTTTTGTCATATATTTGCCAAGTGTGACCTTAAGATTTGATTTTTCATTTTTGGTTTATATTTTAATATGTAAGTATATGAAGATTCAATAATTAAAGTTGAGTTTAATTTTTCATCGCTTGGGAATTTTAGGCGATTAATGGAAAAGTGTAGCATATACAGTCCGCCAGGGCTTGGTGTCACCTGTTACGCTAAAGAGGCTCTGACGACCGACCGTGGGCGGAATAACCCTATTACATTCGTGTACTAAAATCCTTCATAGCACTGCATGCTCAACGACGATGTTGGCAGCTCCAACACCAGTGTGCTTAATCAGTATTGCGATGCAAAAGTCAAATAAAATGCGATGCGAGAGTTGGTATTCCATAAAGCTACGGTCACACTTATTAAATATTTGACCAAATAAGCATAACCACTACTTTTGTTAATAGTAAGTGAGATTTAACATTGTCTTAACATCACAAAATAAAAGTAATTATACTGCCAGACACAGCAAAAAACTGTTTTTTGTAAGATGTAGTATTAGAATCAAAATAAATATTGCAATTAAAGGAAATTATATTTTAGGTTGCCTGTTGGTCAAAAATTTGCCAAGTGTGACCGTAGCTAAAGACTCGTATTCGCTTTCGAGTTTTATTTCAAATTAGGGCAACACTGGTCAAATTTAAATTTTAACCGATTTGACGGATTTATATATCGACGTGCACTTCACAAATGCCGCCCACATTGATTCGGATGTTGTGTATTGATAACCAAGACGATGCTTGTACATAATTTGGAAACTTTGGCTCTTTCCGTGCCCTAGATATACAGAAATCTATAGTCTTTGTACGGAAGGTACCACTCCCACTTCTGCAATCCCACCCACAGTTTGTCGGATATACAGAAATTTAAAATGTCTGTACTAGAGGTACCACGCTCACTTCCTGCCGATATTTTAAGAGAAGTTGTGTATTAATAACCCAGATATGTGTATCAAATTTGGACAATTTTTCTCTTACCGCTCATGAGATATAGAAAACTATTTTGTGCCACGCCCACTTCTCCAATCTTGCCCATATTTTGTGGGATGCTGATGTTTGTACCTAATTTTGAAACTGGTTTTTTTTAGTTCTTCCCGGGGGGAATTTTTATTCATAATTGGGCTGTATATCTGGAGATAATTATTGTAAATTTAAAATAATAACAAAGCTATTTTTACCGTTTTCGGTAAATACACTCAAGTGTATTTAAAATTAGTTTTCATTATTAATTTACTCTCTTAATTTTCAATTAAAACTTAACTTCGGGTATAAAAAAACAAAAAAAAACCCACACTACCAACACTGTATTACCATAGCCACTGTATGACCGTAGAAACCAAAATTGAATTGGTTTGTATGGTATGTTTATGTCGTTTTGGTAATACAGTGTTGGTATGGTAATGCCACGTCTAATTGGACCTTTAAAGGAAAAAATTTGAGGCAGTCGTGGTTTTTTACTCATATCTCAGCCATTTGTGGACCGATCTTGCTGAATTCCAATAGCAAACAATTCCGGACCATATGTGGCATAACTGTACAATAACCTGGCCCCCATCATATATGGGGTCTTCGGAAAATACATTTCAACGGACAGACGGTCATCGTTAAATCAACTTCGCTCCTCATAAGGACCCAGAATATATATACTTTATAGGGTCTAATATCAATATTATAGAAATTACAAACTTATATATACCCTATTCACCACCTGTGAAAGTAGTGAACCAAAGTACAAACGTACCTTGGTAGTAAACAAAGAAAACTTCAATATTTTTGTAGTAAATAAATTGAAAATGATGTACATAGATAGAATCAAAAAAAGGAGGTATATGTAGGTATTTATATATAAAATTAAAATTTAAATTATAGCTGTGTTAATTTACTAAAATTTTTTACAAATTTCTATCAATTGTTACAAGTAAATGTAAACAGAACATGTTAAAAAAATTTTTAGAAGTAACAATTGTTACAAATTTGTAACATTTTTTAGTTAATTAACACAGCTTATACATACCAAGGCGAATTCATTAAAAATGAATTAGCCTTGATACATACGTAAAATTAGTGATGCCAATTCTGCGCATTTCGCCCCTTATCTAGCGCGTTTTAGCTAGGCAAAGCGCACCGTTACTGTATTGCAAAAACGAACAAAAAAGTGCTATCTATATTACTGCCATTCTATACCAGAGATAAATATTGCGACATATTTTGCAGTAACCCTGCCTTTACACATGCAAGTAGTGGCATGCCACCACTGTATACATATTATCAAAGAAAATTTGTTCGAAATAGTCGAATCTCATGCCATTAGCTTTTGTGCTTACATATGCCACTGCGAGCTCATTTTCAAAATGTCTTTGAAGCGTCAAATTGATATAATTTGTTGACTTCTCAAATTGAAAAAAAAAACGTATCGAGAAACCAAATAGAGTTACCGAGTTAATCATATAAGCACATTTGTGACAAACACTTTGATTTTGGCGTTTTTTCTCTCAAAATCACTTAAATATACCCATCTCTGAGTGTCAGCACTATTTAATGGTAAAAAAATACAACCCTGAAACCTACAAAAAAATACCACTCTACCACGGCGAATTGACTAACAAAAGCGCAATTAGCAGATTCAGCGTGGGTATATAAACGATTCTTATAAGAAAAGTTGATGAAACGATTGGCAGCAAATAGTTAGACAAGCCGTAGAAAAACGTGTAAATTAAAATTGATTTCGTGTTTTAATTCGAGTGATTTTAAGTGCAATTTAGCAACGTGGTCGCGCCTTGCGAAGAGATCAAAAAAAAAACAAATCCCTTTAGTGTTCATAAATTTATGGTTCTTTGTCTGCAAATTTGACAACAACTTGGAATGTGCGAAGGTTATTTAATCCCAATTGGAATTAAAATTGGTGCCGGAATCGCTATAAGATCAACAAAAGAGAATGGCCACTACCAAGTAATCAACCTACAAGTTTTCGTAATATAAAGCGCGTCAGAGCAAACCATTTATAATCGTTGTAACATCTACAACTTGCCATGGCTAGCAATAAACACTAACAATCTTCGATAGGATTAAACTTCAAAAAAAAAAATAATTGCAAAGACATTGCAAAATTCGCGGGTGAGTGGTAACAAAAAGGAAAAATTTCCTTCCAAGTTTTTTTTATTATAATTTATCATACATACAATTTAGAACATGGTACCTCATCATCATCCCTGTCACCTTTTGGTACAAGAGCAAATCTTTCATCGATTGCCTCCTGCCCATCTTCATCTGCCAAAACCACGTTTTTCAAGGCCTAACAACAAAAATCAACGTAACCACGTTCTCTAGGCCCACCACAACAACTTTACCACGTTTCTTGGCCTAACAACAAAAAAACAGCTTAACCACGTTTCTGGGCCCAACAACAAAACCAAAGAAACACGTTTTTTCTAGGCCCAACAACAAATTCAACTTTATCACGTTGTTATAACGGATGCAACGTTACGTCCAAACGCATTTTTTTAACCAACAACAACAAGCCAGACCGCAACAACAGCAACAACAACGGACTTCTAGTGCTCCGTTCTCGACATTCAAAAAAAAAAAAACTAACAGCAACAACAGCAACCAGTACAACAACAGATTGTTCAACAACTTACTCTACAACTGTAGTTCCCACCAAGTATATATTCCACACCTTGGCAAGTACAGGTACCCAAAGTAATATTTTAATTATTCTTAGGCTGAATATTAATAACTATCAAAGCCCAAAATTTGTTAAGAACTTGTCATGAAAATTTCACCGACGTTGATATAATCATTTCTACCCCCACTGTTTGTAAATTGATTATCCATTTTTGGTTGGTCATCAATCGTGTAAATTGATCATCCATGGTGCTAATTGACCATCAATGTTGTAAATTGATTGTCAGTTTCATGAATGGATTATCAATTTTTGATTTGTAAATTGATCATCAATGTTTGTGAATTGATTATTAGTTTCATGAATGGATTATCAATTTTTGATTTGTAAATTGATCATCAATATTTGTAAATGGATTATCAATCCCACCTTCACGTTCCACGTAGCATCTATTTTTGAAATCGAATATCAAGTTTTTGCGTAGAGTTGATTGGTAAAATCGTTTATTTAATCAGAATTTAATCAACAGTGTGTGGGTACAGGTAATGGTTATATTGAACGAAATTCAAATGACAAAGATAAGTCAGTGAGTCGGAGATAACCGAAATCGTCAGGCTGTTATTAAAATTTAACAAATTCCAACCTATCTATATACCCGAATTTTAAATGATTAAAATGCGATACACCGGAAAGGGAAGAGGAACGACAATTGAGATATTTAAATTAATGATTATCCTCTGAAAAACTTATCATAATAAATAAACTTAATACTAATTGGATAAACAAATCAAGGCTTCATTGTAAAGAAAATATTTTGTTTCAGTTTTTTTTGGACAAACGGTCTAATAAGAATTTGAATTAATTTTTTTAATGAAAATTCCATAAATATTTTAGGAAATGACTAAAATAAATTAATTTAATGAGTCAAATATTCGATAAGTAGCTACACTAACTAAATAATTGGTTATTACCAACTAGATAAGTAATAAGTAGCTAAATGAATAGATTACTAACCGAATTATTAGTTATTATTAACCGAATTATTAGTTAGTACTAACCGAATTATTAGTTATGACTAACCGAAAATTAGTTATTATTAGCTGAATTAATTCTATAATAAATTGGCAAATTCTTATAAGCATATCCATACTTGATCTGAATTTAAATAGCTGTCCAAGTTAATAGACTAAATAATAAAAAAAAAAAAAAAAGGAAAAAAACGAGAACCGGATTTAAATTCAAACTTCAAGTTCAAAACAAATTTGAGTTAAAATATTTAATCTAACTCTGATATCAAGATTTTAATTTAATACCCGATCGGAGTTGCATTTAAACCTCGAGTTTGAATTATAGATCGTAATTTGAACTTTGAATCCTAAAATTGAGTTTAAGGATTTAAGTAAACAAAATTCGTAATTGTTGTTCCTTTAAAATTAATAGAGGTTGAATATCTGCCCCAAAATTGAATAATTAACGCCAATAGGGACGCTTAATTAATTTGGGTATTGTGATTAAAGTTGGAGCTGGATAAATAAAATAAAAAAAAAAAGAAAATAAATTTGAAGTTGTATCATACGTAAGAATTTTAAGCTAAATAAAAGTTTTAAATACCTTAAGTTGAATTTGAATTAAATCTTAAGTTGACATTTTAAATGCTTAATCTGATTCGAATCCCAAATTCCAAAGACCAAATCTAAAACTAAAAGGTATTTAATATTGTAAACCCAAATTAGTTTTGAATGTGAATTCGAAATTTGAGTTTTGAATCTTAATTGGAAGTCCAAACTCAAAATTTGAATTGAAATTCTTCCACTAATTGCATACTTATTTTTTTTGAACCTAGATAATTGACCTCAATATAAACCCCCGTATTTATAAAAGATTATTAAATTTACCAAACGTTTATCGAGCCAAATTGTCATACAGGGTTGGTTCTGTGGGTCTTTATTAAATTAAAAAAAATTTTTTTTTATAAATATCGGCAAAAGACTTCATTTAATCGCAACACTTTGGCGGAATTTAAAGAATAAAACAAAATTTAAATCTAACTTTACGTATTCGATATTCGTTTTTTGATTTTCACTTTGATAATGAAATTAATCCTTGTTATGCTCATTAGCATCAGTCGGATATGACACTGAATCCCCTATGGAATACAAACGTTGACAAAATAGATTGAAGGCAATTTGTAGGAATCTTGTCCATTCATTTTATTTGTCCACATTTTTCTAATGGCATTCAGAAAAATTAATTTTACGGGGAAATGAACAGTTCCATACTGATATTGTAGTTGAGATTTTTGAGAAAAAAAAAAAGGATAAATATTAAAAAATAAGAAAAGAAAGAAACAAAATATGACAAACGTAAATAACAATTGGAAATAAACCCAATAAACAATTTTGATAAAAAAAAAAAAAAAAGGAAAAATAAATGAAAATTAAATAAACCCAATATACAATTTAGAAAAAAAAAAAAAATAAAAAAAAATAGAAATTAGATAAACCCAACAAACAATTTAGATTAAAAATAAAATAAATGAAAATTAAATAAACCCAATATACAATTTAGATTAGAAAAAAAAAAAATAAAAAAAATAGAAATTAGATAAACCCAACAAACAATTTAGATTTAGAAAAAAAAAGGAAATACAATTAAACTGAATGGTAATAAATTTACAATTTATTGACCAATAACCTTTTGTATTGCAACTTACTTAAATGATAAGATTTTAAAATCACTCGTTACATTCCTATTTTTTCTGAAATCTAAATTCAAATATATGAACCGTATTTAAGTAGATGATAATCATTATTAGAAATAATTTTGTTTACCTTTTTTTTTTTACACATATCCTGTAACTATTGCTAAGCCTGTATAGTATAAATAATTTGTTAATAAATATTGATTATATTTAGAATTGAATGAAAAGATTAATAATGCATTAATTAGTAACAAAAATGGTTGAAATGTAACACGCGTATGGCGAAGTGGTAAGTAACATTTGGGGCATTACTCCAAACATCTTTACAGGCAATGAGTAGTGCCATGGATGACAATTCGTTGTCATATGGGGTGGGCAGCCTGTCCAGGACAATAACATCCGGTCCTGAAGACTCGAGACAATCATGTCGAAAACTGCGGTAAAGTTTTCTATTTTGTCAATCAACGGTCGTTTTTGTTCATTGTTTTTATGTTTTCCATCGCTTCGATTTTTATTAAACAGCTTTTTTTTTTTCATCTATCCTCGGCACGAATTAAATTGTGTATGTGTGAGTAGATGGACACGAACCCCCCATTTCCGGCGAGCTTCAGCCCAAACACCAGCGTGCCATTGTCCATCGCGAAGCGAAGTTGAGAGTTTGATTTATTTCAAAAAAATTTCTCAAAACAAAATTTTTTCACTCCCACGCACATCACACAAAATGGCGCCCAACGTGGGGCCCGAGAGAGATTTAACCCTTTGGGTTAAAGTAATTTAGCCTGAAGGTGTTTTAATTCATCTTTGTCTGGCTTCCACACCTTTTGAACATTTCCGGATAAAATGTTTAATCCAATAACTTTTTTTTCTTTTCATATTTTTGACGATTGTCCCGGAAGGTGTTAAGTACACACCATTTCTGCGTTGCGACGGCATCGTATGGGGAAGTTAGGTATTGGGATCTCGGTTTTCTGACCTTATGACTGACGACCTATGTCCTGGAAGGTGTCAAGTAAACACCAAGCCTGAGTTGCAATGGCTTCAACATAGGAGACGAGACTGAGAGAGTCGAATGGATCGAATCAACTCGAGTCCATAATGAAAAACTTGATACGGCGGCTATATAGCTAGGTGATCGTATGTTTTCATTATTGGAGGAGAGGAGAAGTAAATCCAGGAGATTCACTCTATGTCGTTTTGTCTTGTGTTTTCGTTTGCAGTTGATCGATGATAGAAAACTTGTTGGCAACAACACTTAGCGCACTATACGTGAAAACAAACATTTTTTTTGACATGATTGATATTCATAAATTTTTTTTTCATACTTAAACATCGTATGAGTTTTGAAGTTCTCAATTCTGGGGACAAAATATTCAATAACTTTAAACTCGAGTAAAAAATCACACACATTTCGCCATTATACGTTTGTTACCAAATTTCAACCAGAACTTTTTGTATATTTTAAATTAAACATTTGAAAACTTATTAACCCTAATTATTTGTAATTGAAAATATAGTAGTTTAACAATATTTTTGGTCATATTTGAATCGTTATATTAGACTTATAATCTACTAACATTACTTTAAATTATTTGCAACTAGAAAATAGTTTTTTTTAATTAACAATATTATATACATTAAAACGTATCTTTTTCCATAATACGATTATAATTTAAATAAATTTATTTAGAAATTCCTTTATCTTTGCAAATACCTTTTAATATAGGTTAATAATCAAAGATTATTTCTATAATATTTTTTACATTTACATTTTTTTTTGAATTTTTTTTGATAACTTCGAATTTGAAGATATAACATTTTCTTACAGCTTAAGTCTTTTTCGATATTTAAATTGTTAAATTAGATAACAATCACAATTTTACATACATTTGATTTTTTTTATATATAATAACGATTGACATTTCTTTAGCGAATAAATTTATAGGACAAGAATCAATGATTATTTCAACGATATTTATTTTTGAAACTCCATTTTTGGCATTTTTGATTACTTTGAATTTGAAGATATAAGATTTTCCTAAAGCTTATTCTTTTCTCAATATTTGGGTTGTAAAATTATATAATAATCATAATTTTACAGACACTTGAATGTATTTTAATTACCATTGATATTTCTTTTATGAGTACATTTACGAATATCTTGGCTCTTACATTTGCGATATATGATAATAATCAACGATTATTATTATAAAAGTTTTTATATAGATTTTCGATTTTTTTACCTTGACTTAATACATTTAAATTTAAAGACAAACTCCGTATTCATGGAGGATTATTGAATTTAATAAACGTTTATTGAGGAAAATTTACGTTCAAAAATTTTGTCTCGTAAACTGTTGTCAAGTTTAAATATTTCTTTTATGAATTCAGGCAGTCATATTTCCTTTTTATCTTTTTCGGTATCTTGATATTGAGATTTCAAGGTTGTATGATAATTGCAATTTCACGTACACCCGGATTTTCGTTAATAACAATTGAGGTTTCGTATATAAATAAGATTGTGAAAATCTTTTGCCACATACATTTTGATTATTGCTATTTTTTTTAATTACATTTTCTTGGGATTTTAAATGGTATATTGGGATTTAAGGGAATAACTTTTTCTTAAATTTTATCTGTTTCGGGATATTGGGATTGGGAAATTACGTGATAATTTCTTAAAAATTTACATTTTAATTCTTTATTGAATTTTTGTATTGATCGAGGACCATTGGTTTTTCTGACTGCAGGGTATAGTTTTATCCACGGGTAATTCGTTCAGTAGTTTTTTTTTGGTGCTAGATTGTTAAAGTTGAGTTTTTTTTTTGAATCTGCGAACGGTTTTGGCTAAGGATGAATACTAGGCGACTCCGATCATCCAGTAGAAACCAGGCAGGCAATAGCGACGACATTCTAACCACTACGACAACCACAGTCACCAATCCAAATACAGCACCCATTGTTTCTACAAACGCGGTAACTCCGTTAATGTCGATTAGATTCCCACCCGGATTTGGACCACAAACCCATTCCTCACCTGATAGTTTTAGTACTATACGTACACCGACCTACAGTAGCATAACTGCCAGGGAAATAAGTGGACAGACAGGTAATCAGGGTACTCGTGATTTTGAGTTAAGAAACATGAATCGGAATAATTTAGCCCCTGTTGGCGAGGAAGTAGACCCCGAAATGGTTGTTACTGAGGAGGGCTTGACGTTGAGAGACTATGTCAGTGCTTCGGTGGGAGCTGCACAGGCTGCGATTATGGGGGAAGTTCACAACATGCAACATATGCTACCTCAGTTGATAAGGGAGTCTTTGCGTTCCGAACGTGGCATTTCTTCGGAGAACCAGACTCTCCGTGGCAATGGACCTTCTGACCCACAGCGAGCCTATCCAACTCCGTTTTATAATAACAGACCACCGCAAGCACCACATTTTGCACATAATGACCCTCAAATGTTCAGACAACAACGCCCGCGTCAACCCAACCTAGCCCAACCACTATTCAATAATATGCCTCGGAATTTTGACGAACAATACCCAGGTTTTGGAGATTCACCTTCGTTTCATGGTTTTAAACCAATAACTCCAAACCAATTGGAAAAGTGGGGAATAAGGTACGATGGTACTAATAAATCGTTAACGGTTGAAGATTTTGTATTTCGGGTAGAGGCATTGAAACATGATTATAACTGTTCGTGGGAAGTTTTAATGAAAGGTTTTCATCACTTAGTGACGGGGGAGGCAAGCAATTGGTTCTGGTCTTTCAGAATGAAGCATCCGATATGCGACTGGCAGACTTTTAAACACCACCTAATAAAAAAATTCAGAAATTTCGAAAGCGATTTTGAAATTCAAAGGAAAATTATGGAGCGTAGGCAAGCGCCAAATGAGTCTGCTGATGCGTTCATTACAGAAATCGTCAAGCTTAAAAACCAAATGAGGGTAAGCGTATTAGAGAGCGAACTGGTTAAAATTGTTAAAGATAACCTGAAAGATGGATTGGCTCAACTGGTTTTCCCAATTAGGATTGACAGTCTGGATCAGCTACTGGAGGAGTGCAAAAGGGCAGAAAGGAATATTGCCAAGCGATCTTCGACCCGTATGCCTTTAGGTCATCCTCGACGAGTGTATGAGATGGACTTGTTTGAGCACGAGCAAATAGATGAGCAGGCACAGCAGGTTGAGGAACTGCAAAGGGATAGTTTGCCAGCAAAACAGCTCACATGTTGGAACTGTAAAGCACCTGGCCACTCTTTTATTGAATGTCCCGTAGTACAACGCAATGTCTTCTGCTACAAATGTGGGTTCGAGGAGGTAACTAGCCCAAATTGCCCCAGATGTGCGGGAAACAGCAAATCGAACATGCGGAAGACTGGGCCGACGTGTTCAAACCAAACCACCTCCCAGTAAAAGACAATTTTTTAAATTTCATGTTAACTGATCAAGACCAACCCAACGAAAGGATCGACGCAAACCCAACCCAAGACAAAGTCAAACAACCGGATGAAGAAACTGCCAACACCCACGCCAAAAATGATGAAAACACAGAAACTAAAAGTACAAATGATTATTTGAAAATAAATTATAACTCAAAGCCACATGGTCTCAATCCAGGCCTATCGTATGAACAGCGTCTAGAAAACTACAACCGAATTCGTTCCGAAATTTTTACAGATTATTTACCCATAGTTAGCAATAGAATCCGAAAGACCAGAGAAAGATACGCCTCAAGAAAAGAAGAGAGAAAAGTAATAGCATCAACGGTAATAGGTAGCGAAAATGACATTAGACCCTATATGACAGTGGAGATTAATGATTCTCAATATCAAGGCCTGTTAGATAGTGGAGCTTCTGTAAGCTGCCTTGGCCGAAACTGTGTAGAAAACGTTAGGCAAATGAATGCGAAAATACTTGACTTTAAATCTTCTGTGCGAACCGCGGATGGGAAACAACATTTAATTATTGGCAAAATTTTAGTAGAAATTAAATATGGGAATAAATTTGTGGAAATGATGTTATATCTAGTAACGAACTTAAGTCAGGAACTGATTTTAGGGTACGATTTTTGGAAAAAAATAGGTTTGAAAGTTTCGTTTGAAAATAATATAGTCGACGAAATTTCTCTCACGAATTCGGAAGAGTCCAAAATGCACCAGTTAACTTCACGTCAACGAAAAATTTTAGAAAATGTAAAATCATCGTTTCGGTGTTATACACAGTATGGCTTAGGGCGAACGGGAATTGAAAAACACACAATCGATACTGGAGATGCACCGGCCAAAAAGATGAGACACTACCCCGTGAGTCCAGCAGTGCAAAAACTAATATATGCTGAACTCGACAGGATGATCGAACTGGACGTAATCGAAGTAGCCACAGGAGCAGAGTGGAACAACCGTATGACCTTAGTCATTAAGCCCAACAAAAACAGGCTTTGCCTCGACGCCCGGGAGCTCAACAGGGTTACGAGGAAGGATGCGTACCCTCTGCCCAATATAGATGGATTGCTGGCAAGATTAGGAGATACCCACTTTATCTCATCAATCGACCTCAAGGATGCCTTCTGGCAAATCCCTCTGGATGAGGCAAGCAGACCAAAGACAGCGTTCACAGTCCCTGGCAGGCCTCAGTATCAATTCAAAATGATGCCTTTTGGACTGTGCAACGCTGCCCAGAGGCTTTGTCGATTGATGGATAAAGTGGTGCCATCTGAGCTTAAGGATAGGGTCTTCATCTACTTGGACGATTTGTTGGTGGTGTCATCAAACTTCGAAGATCACATGGACATGCTTCGTATTGTTGGACAGAGGTTAACGAACGCTGGACTTACAATAAACATGCAGAAATCTAGGTTCTGTTACAGGGAGTTGAAATATTTAGGATACATAGTTGGCGGGGGAAAACTGAAACCGGATGAAGAAAAAGTTAAGGCAATTTTGGATATAAGTCCACCTAAAAACCAAAAAGAGGTTAGAAGATTTTTAGGCACAGTAGGGTGGTATCGCCGTTTCATCAACGATTTTTCCACTCTTACGGCACCATTAACGGATACCCTCAAGAAAACTCCTAAATTTATTTTGACCCCGGAAGCAACAAAATCTTTTGAAGAGCTAAAGCGTCGGTTAGTTACCAGCCCAATTTTGTCTAGCCCAGATTTCGAAAGACCATTCTATGTGCAATGTGATGCGTCGAACGTAGGAATAGGAGCGGTTCTATTTCAAAAAGACGATGAAGAGGGTGAACACCCTATTGAATATTTTTCAAAAAAATTGAACCAGGCCCAGAAAAACTATTCCACGACAGAGAAGGAATGTCTCGCAGTAGTTCTGGCCATAGAAAAATTCCGCCAGTATATAGAATTAATGGACTTTACGGTCATCACAGACCATTCCAGCCTGAAGTGGCTGATGCGTCAGCAGGATTTGAACGGGAGACTTGCTCGATGGAGTTTAAAGTTGCAAGGCTTTAAATTTAATATCGAGCACAGAAAAGGAACGAAAAACGTTGTCCCCGACATGCTTTCGCGTCAAGACATGGAGGAAGTGGTTTTGAATAATGGCCCATTATTAGATTTTAACTCTGAAGCTTTCAAAGATAAAGATTATCTAGCCTTAATAGATACTATAGAGCAAAATAAAGACCGATTGCCTGATTTGAAAGTGGAAGAGGGCATAGTATACAAGAGAGTCAAATTTAACCGAAACGAGGTAGACAGTGAAGCAGAATGCTGGAAAATATGGGTGCCGGGTGAATTAACCCACAGTCTGATTTGTAAATCCCATGTTGATAACACCTCACACGGAGGCATAGCGAAAACGTTGTATAATATTCGCGAGTATTTTTATTGGCCTTCTATGGTAAAGCAGATTAGGGATTTTGTTAGAGATTGTAGTACTTGTAAGGAGATAAAACACCCAAAACAAATTTTACGGCCACCCATGGGATATGAAGTCAGGACTCAAAGGCCTTTCCAGAAAATATACATAGACTTCTTAGGACCTTACACCCGAACAAAATCCGGTAACACATTTATTTTCATAGTACTAGATCATAAAACAAAATTCGTTTTATTAAAAGCCCTATCGAAAGCCACAACCAAAGCAGTGATAAAATTTTTAAGAGACGAGGTGTTTTACAAATTTGGAGTGCCAGAGTTCTTACACTCAGATAACGGCAAACAATTCACCTCTGAAGCATTTAAAGATTTTTTAGAAATATTTGGGGTAAAACATATCCGGACTCCCATATACTCACCGCAGTCGAACGCCAGTGAGAGGGTGAACCAGACCATACTCAGCTCGATTAGAAGTTTCTTGGATCAAGATCAAACTAAATGGGACGAAAACTTGTCTAAAATTGAATGTTCCCTAAGATCGACTATTCACTCTTCCACGGGTGTTACCCCCTATTTTTCGTTAACCGGCTACAACATGATTACTCATGCCGATGCTTATGTAATTCTGAGAAAATTAAAATCTACTGAAGAGGGAGAAATGCTGGTATTACCAAAATCCTCACAAATGCAACTCATACATCAAAAAGTGAGTGAGAAGCTGCATGATGCCTATTTAAGGAACGTTAAATCCTACAATCTTAAGAGTAGAAGCATAAAATATACCCCTGGTCAGGAGGTTTATAGGAAGAATTTTATTCAGAGCAAATTTACGAAGGGGATAAACGCTAAGCTTTGTAGACCCTGGCTGAAATGTAGGATTAGGAAGGCAATAGGTAATGGTCAGTATGAGGTTGAGAATCTTAAGGGACAGTTGATCGGGGTAATACACGCGCAACACTTGAAACAATAGAACACTTAGGATTCGAAGGGAATATTTGCCGTAGTGAATTGAAAATTTAAAGGGAGTTGCCAGATCCAGTGATTTCCCAACTCTTTTCACCCCACAGGCTAGGAGAAAAGAGCTGGCTTTGTGACAAACACTTTGATTTTGGCGTTTTTTCTCTCAAAATCACTTAAATATACCCATCTCTGAGTGTCAGCACTATTTAATGGTAAAAAAATACAACCCTGAAACCTACAAAAAAATACCACTCTACCACGGCGAATTGACTAACAAAAGCGCAATTAGCAGATTCAGCGTGGGTATATAAACGATTCTTATAAGAAAAGTTGATGAAACGATTGGCAGCAAATAGTTAGACAAGCCGTAGAAAAACGTGTAAATTAAAATTGATTTCGTGTTTTAATTCGAGTGATTTTAAGTGCAATTTAGCAACGTGGTCGCGCCTTGCGAAGAGATCAAAAAAAAAACAAATCCCTTTAGTGTTCATAAATTTATGGTTCTTTGTCTGCAAATTTGACAACAACTTGGAATGTGCGAAGGTTATTTAATCCCAATTGGAATTAAAATTGGTGCCGGAATCGCTATAAGATCAACAAAAGAGAATGGCCACTACCAAGTAATCAACCTACAAGTTTTCGTAATATAAAGCGCGTCAGAGCAAACCATTTATAATCGTTGTAACATCTACAACTTGCCATGGCTAGCAATAAACACTAACAATCTTCGATAGGATTAAACTTCAAAAAAAAAAATAATTGCAAAGACATTGCAAAATTCGCGGGTGAGTGGTAACAAAAAGGAAAAATTTCCTTCCAAGTTTTTTTTATTATAATTTATCATACATACAATTTAGAACATGGTACCTCATCATCATCCCTGTCACCTTTTGGTACAAGAGCAAATCTTTCATCGATTGCCTCCTGCCCATCTTCATCTGCCAAAACCACGTTTTTCAAGGCCTAACAACAAAAATCAACGTAACCACGTTCTCTAGGCCCACCACAACAACTTTACCACGTTTCTTGGCCTAACAACAAAAAAACAGCTTAACCACGTTTCTGGGCCCAACAACAAAACCAAAGAAACACGTTTTTTCTAGGCCCAACAACAAATTCAACTTTATCACGTTGTTATAACGGATGCAACGTTACGTCCAAACGCATTTTTTTAACCAACAACAACAAGCCAGACCGCAACAACAGCAACAACAACGGACTTCTAGTGCTCCGTTCTCGACATTCAAAAAAAAAAAAACTAACAGCAACAACAGCAACCAGTACAACAGCAGATTGTTCAACAACTTACTCTACAACTGTAGTTCCCACCAAGTATATATTCCACACCTTGGCAAGTACAGGTACCCAAAGTAATATTTTAATTATTCTTAGGCTGAATATTAATAACTATCAAAGCCCAAAATTTGTTAAGAACTTGTCATGAAAATTTCACCGACGTTGATATAATCATTTCTACCCCCACTGTTTGTAAATTGATTATCCATTTTTGGTTGGTCATCAATCGTGTAAATTGATCATCCATGGTGCTAATTGACCATCAATGTTGTAAATTGATTGTCAGTTTCATGAATGGATTATCAATTTTTGATTTGTAAATTGATCATCAATGTTTGTGAATTGATTATTAGTTTCATGAATGGATTATCAATTTTTGATTTGTAAATTGATCATCAATATTTGTAAATGGATTATCAATCCCACCTTCACGTTCCACGTAGCATCTATTTTTGAAATCGAATATCAAGTTTTTGCGTAGAGTTGATTGGTAAAATCGTTTATTTAATCAGAATTTAATCAACAGTGTGTGGGTACAGGTAATGGTTATATTGAACGAAATTCAAATGACAAAGATAAGTCAGTGAGTCGGAGATAACCGAAATCGTCAGGCTGTTATTAAAATTTAACAAATTCCAACCTATCTATATACCCGAATTTTAAATGATTAAAATGCGATACACCGGAAAGGGAAGAGGAACGACAATTGAGATATTTAAATTAATGATTATCCTCTGAAAAACTTATCATAATAAATAAACTTAATACTAATTGGATAAACAAATCAAGGCTTCATTGTAAAGAAAATATTTTGTTTCAGTTTTTTTTGGACAAACGGTCTAATAAGAATTTGAATTAATTTTTTTAATGAAAATTCCATAAATATTTTAGGAAATGACTAAAATAAATTAATTTAATGAGTCAAATATTCGATAAGTAGCTACACTAACTAAATAATTGGTTATTACCAACTAGATAAGTAATAAGTAGCTAAATGAATAGATTACTAACCGAATTATTAGTTATTATTAACCGAATTATTAGTTAGTACTAACCGAATTATTAGTTATGACTAACCGAAAATTAGTTATTATTAGCTGAATTAATTCTATAATAAATTGGCAAATTCTTATAAGCATATCCATACTTGATCTGAATTTAAATAGCTGTCCAAGTTAATAGACTAAATAATAAAAAAAAAAAAAAAAGGAAAAAAACGAGAACCGGATTTAAATTCAAACTTCAAGTTCAAAACAAATTTGAGTTAAAATATTTAATCTAACTCTGATATCAAGATTTTAATTTAATACCCGATCGGAGTTGCATTTAAACCTCGAGTTTGAATTATAGATCGTAATTTGAACTTTGAATCCTAAAATTGAGTTTAAGGATTTAAGTAAACAAAATTCGTAATTGTTGTTCCTTTAAAATTAATAGAGGTTGAATATCTGCCCCAAAATTGAATAATTAACGCCAATAGGGACGCTTAATTAATTTGGGTATTGTGATTAAAGTTGGAGCTGGATAAATAAAATAAAAAAAAAAAGAAAATAAATTTGAAGTTGTATCATACGTAAGAATTTTAAGCTAAATAAAAGTTTTAAATACCTTAAGTTGAATTTGAATTAAATCTTAAGTTGACATTTTAAATGCTTAATCTGATTCGAATCCCAAATTCCAAAGACCAAATCTAAAACTAAAAGGTATTTAATATTGTAAACCCAAATTAGTTTTGAATGTGAATTCGAAATTTGAGTTTTGAATCTTAATTGGAAGTCCAAACTCAAAATTTGAATTGAAATTCTTCCACTAATTGCATACTTATTTTTTTTGAACCTAGATAATTGACCTCAATATAAACCCCCGTATTTATAAAAGATTATTAAATTTACCAAACGTTTATCGAGCCAAATTGTCATACAGGGTTGGTTCTGTGGGTCTTTATTAAATTAAAAAAAATTTTTTTTTATAAATATCGGCAAAAGACTTCATTTAATCGCAACACTTTGGCGGAATTTAAAGAATAAAACAAAATTTAAATCTAACTTTACGTATTCGATATTCGTTTTTTGATTTTCACTTTGATAATGAAATTAATCCTTGTTATGCTCATTAGCATCAGTCGGATATGACACTGAATCCCCTATGGAATACAAACGTTGACAAAATAGATTGAAGGCAATTTGTAGGAATCTTGTCCATTCATTTTATTTGTCCACATTTTTCTAATGGCATTCAGAAAAATTAATTTTACGGGGAAATGAACAGTTCCATACTGATATTGTAGTTGAGATTTTTGAGAAAAAAAAAAAGGATAAATATTAAAAAATAAGAAAAGAAAGAAACAAAATATGACAAACGTAAATAACAATTGGAAATAAACCCAATAAACAATTTTGATAAAAAAAAAAAAAAAAGGAAAAATAAATGAAAATTAAATAAACCCAATATACAATTTAGAAAAAAAAAAAAAATAAAAAAAAATAGAAATTAGATAAACCCAACAAACAATTTAGATTAAAAATAAAATAAATGAAAATTAAATAAACCCAATATACAATTTAGATTAGAAAAAAAAAAAATAAAAAAAATAGAAATTAGATAAACCCAACAAACAATTTAGATTTAGAAAAAAAAAGGAAATACAATTAAACTGAATGGTAATAAATTTACAATTTATTGACCAATAACCTTTTGTATTGCAACTTACTTAAATGATAAGATTTTAAAATCACTCGTTACATTCCTATTTTTTCTGAAATCTAAATTCAAATATATGAACCGTATTTAAGTAGATGATAATCATTATTAGAAATAATTTTGTTTACCTTTTTTTTTTTACACATATCCTGTAACTATTGCTAAGCCTGTATAGTATAAATAATTTGTTAATAAATATTGATTATATTTAGAATTGAATGAAAAGATTAATAATGCATTAATTAGTAACAAAAATGGTTGAAATGTAACACGCGTATGGCGAAGTGGTAAGTAACATTTGGGGCATTACTCCAAACATCTTTACAGGCAATGAGTAGTGCCATGGATGACAATTCGTTGTCATATGGGGTGGGCAGCCTGTCCAGGACAATAACATCCGGTCCTGAAGACTCGAGACAATCATGTCGAAAACTGCGGTAAAGTTTTCTATTTTGTCAATCAACGGTCGTTTTTGTTCATTGTTTTTATGTTTTCCATCGCTTCGATTTTTATTAAACAGCTTTTTTTTTTTCATCTATCCTCGGCACGAATTAAATTGTGTATGTGTGAGTAGATGGACACGAACCCCCCATTTCCGGCGAGCTTCAGCCCAAACACCAGCGTGCCATTGTCCATCGCGAAGCGAAGTTGAGAGTTTGATTTATTTCAAAAAAATTTCTCAAAACAAAATTTTTTCACTCCCACGCACATCACACATTTTTGGGGAAATGGCTTACATTTATCTATATAAGCATTATTTTAACAATATTAATGCTCTATAATTAACAAAATTGCTTTTATTAATGCGCGTTTCAAAAAATTAATCATAATAAAACATTTATCAAGTTAAAACTTTAATTACAGTTCGACAATAATCCAGTAAATTTGCATTAAATTTCTAACAGGGTAACATTGTTCATCGTTTTGTCATTTACTGCCCGTCTATACCAGAGATAATTATTGCGACATATATTGCAGCAAATGTCAAAATTATGTTATTTTTAATGTAGACAGCAATTTTTTGTACATATTTATTGCCGGCAATTCATGTTGCAATAATTGTTAGTTCATTTTCGTTGACAATTATTGCTATCATAAAACGTCAAATTTGATTGTCAATTGAAAAAAAGAAAAAAATAGAAGCAAATTGCGTGAGAAAAAAAATTCAATTTGTGAAATGGTAGCAAATTATAATTGTAGTAAAAGAATTAAATTAAAGAATTTTTAAACACTAAAATAAATAAATTAATTTGTTTAAGCTTGAGCTCTTTTTTATATAAAAATATATATTTTATCTCAAAAAAAAAAAAAAATTTAATAAAAATTAATATTTTTATATAAAAAAAGATCTCAAGCTTAAACAAATTAATAAACATTTAAAAAATAAGTCGAATAGGATAGAATTTATATTAATAAATATAATTTTTGCAAGATGGCGTCATTTTTACACTGCACCTTCTTCCTTGATTTCTTTAAAATTATGAGTTAACATAAATACGTTTTCCCATACCTTTAACATAAGCTGAGCAATAAGAAATATTGCTATGTTATTTTGCCGACGTTATTGCCAACTTGCTGAGATAATTATCTTTAGTGTAGATCTAGGGTTAATGGCATGCAAGTGCCAAATTTCCACTTGCATGCAATTTTTGCTGCCACTGGAGCTGCCATTGCGAAAAATGTGAGTGTATAAGTAAAAAAATGTGAGTGTATTGCAGTGTTGCCAGTGAAATTTCGAGAAAGATACATTTTAGTTTCCAAAAAGATACACTTTTTCCCAAAAAGATACGTTTTGAAAAAAATTTGAAAATTCATTTTGTACATTTAATTAGAGTTTCTACGCGGGAAAGAATTCCCGGGAATCCCGGGACATTTTTTTAAAATTAATCCCGGGAAATTTTTTCTCAAAAAAAAAAAAAATAATTAAATATAGGCATTTACATACGAATGTAACAATTTATTTGGTTTTATTTTGGTGGTCTGTGGAATTAATAGCGCTAATTTCTTTAGACTGTTGTATATGTGTATATTCTTTTAAACAAGTATAAACTTTTGTCTTGAACTCATTCAATGAAATCATTGTTTTATTGAAAGAATCCCGGGATTCCCGGAAATAAGATTTTTTTTGTTCCGTTTCCCGGGAACAAACAAAAGTCCGGGAAATTAGAAAACCTACATTTAATATTTATTTACATAACATTTTTATTTCATATTTAAATGAATATTGTTAAGAAAATGATTTCGTATAAATTAATTTTTATATTTATTTAAGTTATAAATATTAGGTACATATGTAATTTTAAAAAATACAGTAAGCAAACTTTAAAATTAATTATATGTAATTATCTTTGGATGTTATCAAAACAAATTCATTTTTGTAAGAATTAATATATGAGTTAAGGCGTTTGTACCAAGGCGATTATATCAACGTTCATATAAATTTCCTGAAAATAAAAAAGATGTTCATATTTTCTCAGAACAACTTCGCACTTCTAGTAATCATCGATTTAGGTGGATCGTATGTTGTAACCCCTTAATGTTTTCTTTCACCATTATTAAACCTGCTATCAAGGCGAATTCAGTAAAAGGTAGGGTTAAGTCAAAATAAGGTGATTTTTTCGGTGGTCGACTTGTCAAAGTGTGTATGCAAACTAATTTTTTATGTAAACTTACCTTTTTTACTAGCAATATTTTTGACAATCCGACCACAGAAGCAGTGTTGTTGTATAGTTGCCTCACATTTTAGTCAATGCGCCTTTGCTGCTATTGTATTAGTATTGAGTCGGCTACGATGATCAGTCTTAATAAGTTTTAGTTGGCTAAAATTTTCGAATATTTTTTTCTGTACATTTTGCGTACAGATTCAAAAGATACGAAAAATGTCAGGATTATACATGATACCTGAAGTAGTCAAAAGATACGAAAAATGTATCTTTCGTATCCTAACGGCAACACTGGTGTATTGAGTTTTTCGAACTGGTAATCAGTGTTACCGTCGGATATTTTCAAAAAGTACCAAAAAAGGGGATATCTACAAAAAAAGTGGCACCAAAAAGTGGATTTTTTTAAAAAAAGGTGCACATCTTTTCAAACTAAAATAAGTACACCACATTATGTATTTTTTACGTTTTTTTCTATTTATTATGATTTAAAATTGTATAAAAACTAAAATAAATATTTTGTAAATATTTCTCTCGAGAAGTAATTTTTATAAAATATTTACTTTAATGTGTTGGTAGTTCAAAAACGTTAAACTTGTATTCTGCCAAACATGTTTTTTGGATTATGACATTTTAATGTGTTTTATATATACATTTAGTAATATATATCTTGTACTATTCCTTCTGAATTAATTTTCTTTGATTTATTTAAGACACTGTATTGCACAGGTAGACAATTAAAAACTTTTTAGAAATTTATTTGCCCATTCCACCAGATTCTTATGTGCTTATATGAGTACAGTTTTCTCCCATCACGTCACATTTATCAGATACACCAATTATTGTAATTTAGGATGATGTTTTGTACCACATTTAATTACAAAATCCATAGTTTTATAATTTTATTCTACAGTCATCCTAATTACAAAAGTTGTAGGCCCAGGCCCACGATGTCGACAATAAAATTTCTTTCGTATATTTGTTTTGAAAAAACAAACAAATTTTAGTTTTTATTATTGTTTTCAATATAAATATGCGAAAAAAATGTTCTTGTCAACACCGTGGGCCTGGCAGCTAAGCTATAATCGGATGAAAACAAGAAATCCTATAACAAAAAAACGAACTTTATATATAATCAGTTCCTCACTTTAACACAAATAAATGCACGGCATGCATAGATGCTACTAAATTTAAGTGCTAGTGTTTTAATCTCTTTACTATAGCATATTTAGCTTTTATCCAATTTCGTCTATTATTGCTTCAAATTTTTGTAATCAGGTTTATAGAACAAAACTATAAAACGTGATTTTGTTATTAATTGTGATACAAAACATCTTCCGAAATTACAATAATTGGTGTATCTGATAAATGTGACGTGATGGGAGAAAACTGTGTTCATATTCGTCTTAAGCATTCCAAAAACATAAGAATCAGTTGAAATGGTTAAACAAACTTTCGTCCTGTGCTACATATTTACTAATGGTCAGTTTCATACAAATTTTACAATTAATTGTTCTTAAAACGACTTCCATACTTTCGTAAAATGTCTTTAGCCTATTCGTTACTTTATTTTTGATTAAAGCTTACTTAGTAAAAACACGCTCAGCAGAAGCACTACTATGTGACAATGTAAAAATCTGAGAGATCAATTTGTACAAAATTGAATATATATATATATAGGTATATTCATCAAATCTATTTTTCAATGTTCCTATTTCACGCCAAAAATCTTCAGCATTCGAAATTTTAAATATGTGTTCATAATTCGTGTCATTTATATCTTCATTAGACACTAAACATATTGGGTCTAAATACTTCAATATATTGAGCTTTTTGTTTTTTATATCAATTTTCATTACACAATTTTTGGTAAAAACTTATATTTTACTTTTAATGTCAATTACACAAATTTAAGACAAGTTTTCGGTACACAACAGTTCGGTTTCTGCTTCATGACTTCTAAGGAGAGACAAAATACTTTTTTTTACCAAATATTTTAAACTTTTTGCTATATATGCTTTTAAATATTTATAGGAATTTTTCCTAATTCTTCATTTATAAAAGAATATATAGCAAAAAGTTTCAGATATTTAGTAAAAAAAAAAGTATTTTGTCTCCTCTGAAAAGTAGTTGTTTTTGAGTTACGAGGTTGCGGAAGAAAACCATCGATATGTGAGATATCTTTATCCCTTTATTCATAATAAATAAAACAGGTTAATAGAAAGTTTATTAAACCGATTTTCAGCTAACCACGTATGACAAGAAAAAAATGTCATATAAACTTGCTTACATATACATATATTAAAACAGTTTTACAAATATTAAAGCTGGGGGTAATAATAAAACATAAAGAAAAAAAAGTATATTTTCCTAGCGTAAAAAGTATCAAAAAAGTGGCAAGAATCGCAAAAAATATCACATTTGGGTGCATTTTGTAAAAGTGGCCAAATAGTATCCAAGCAGTCGAAAAAGTGACAAATTGCCACTTTAGTTGCACCAACGGTTACGCTGCTGGTAATAGACAAAGTTAGGCTATCTTTAACCCCAGGCCTACACCAAAGATAAATATTTCAGCAATTTGGCAATAACGTCGGCAGAATAACAGAGCAATATATTTTAAGTAAGCTTTTGTCTGTTAAAAAGCTTTTGTAAAAAAAAGATCTCTAAACGCCAACCGAAGTTGAGGCATACTTGAAGGATGCCAATTAATTTGAAAACTATTAATTTTCTAATTCAGATCCCACATTTAGTTGAAATTATTTAATTGAAATTTATTATATTTTTTGAAATTTTATATTTTTTGCAACACGTTTTGGAAATTATTTAATTTGTCGGGCTATTTTTCCTTCCACATGATAATTTTACTTTCTTCCATATCAATTAATTTGAGTTGACTATTAAGTGAACTAAATCCTTCCAATTTAAGCATTGTTTCACCAATATATCCAAAGTTGAAAAATAATTGACTTTTGATGTTATTTAAATTTAATATTTCTTTTACTTTTTTTATTGCATAAGCATCGGTAGAAACAAGTTCTTCAATAACATTCTTAAATTGCTCAAAGTTTTTGAATAGAATTCTGAAGCATCTATCCAGGTTCCCCTTCTTGTTAATACTGGCTGCGTTGGTGACGGTACCAAAAGATACATTTCATTAAAAATTGCAACTCGTGAAGGAGACTTTTAAAATATTTTTTCCCGTATGAAACCAGTAAATCAATATTATCGAATTGGCTTTTTATTTCCTCTGCAACTCGGTGTAACTTATTTGCCAAGCAAGTAACATGTAACAGTTTTATATAAATTGTTTTAGGACAATTGGCAGCCTTAACCATGTAAGGTACTTCATCGGTTAAAAATTGAAAGGTCTTTTGTCGAAATCTTGTATGTTAAGCAGAGCTTGAAAAAATGTGTTAATTAATTTAAAAAAAAATTCTTTGAAGGGTTTTTTAAACAATTTGGAAATTTTTTGAAGAATTTTTTTTTATAATTTGGAAATTTAATAAAATGTATCACTCTTAAATGTTAAAATATGCAAAAATATGCATTTAAAACCAAAATATGCAAATATATGCCATTTTAACGCGAATTTAATGATTCGGAAAGATAATTGGTCGACATCGATTTTAGTCTATCGACAAAGAAAATTAGTTTTTGATTATATACGGTGATTCTAGCGGATTAGAATTGCCTCTCAAGTAACGTACAACAGTTGCCACCTTCACTTCTTCTTCTTAGTCATTGAAATGTATATGATCATTGACCATAGGTACCATATAAGCCCCTTTCTAAAATCACTTTAAGACAAAAACTGTTCATAGAGCTGAATATATCTAAATAATATTCGGCATAATGAACTTTAATATGAATCTCAACCTCATAAAATAATTTTGTTTTGCCGAATAAATAGCCATTATTTTTGGTCCCTGGAAAAAATAACCAAAATTAAAAAATTTCTCTACATTACCCATTTTGGTTAAAAATAACAAAAACGGCAGCTCTAGTCAGGGCTGCCAGGTACTTTTTTCCTTGTCCCCAAAAAATAGTTAGCAAAATGTTAATAAGAAATCCCCAAAAATCCCCAAATAAAAATTTTTAGTCAAAAAAATCATTTTATTTTGTTTGTAGCGAGCGACTGGTTTCGGCATGTTTTTTTAAATCCTTTTTATGCGATTCCAGTGAGGAATAACAAGCAGAACAATATGCTGTTATTGAAGACGAATGAGCCAATTTATAAGAATTTGGAGGTTGTTTAATCGGCTTAAGCCATTCTTATAATCAAAAATAAAAATACATATATCCGTCATTTATTTAGTACTTCGATGAACCATAACTACTAAACAATAGCCTAGCATTTTTTCCCAATCTTTATTATATTGTTTTTCATATTTAATTATTTTTTTGGGAAGACATACATACATATTTGCTTCAAAATTGTCTTTAAAAAAATCAAAAATTGTATGTGTTGTCAACGGCTTTAGATTCTATTTTATATTCTTTTTTTTTAAACACTCACTCAAGAAATATAACAACTTTATAAAGTACCTTTTACACACTTAACAAAAATGGTAATCTTATTTAGGACCCTTTACAAAAATAAGAGTATGATAAAAGTTTTGCTACTTTTTTTCATGTTTTATATACGAAACAAAGAAAAATAAGCGTAAATAATAAAAAAGTGTAAAATCCCCAAAAAATCCCCGAAATTTTTTTTAAATCCCAAAAAAAATCCACAATCCACATATGACTTTCTTTGTCCTTTTTGTTCAAATGAAATCCCCAACTTTGGGGATAAATCCCCAAGTATGACAACCCTGGCTCTAGTTGCGATAGTTTTAATGTTAAGGCGAATTCAACTTGGTTTTTAATAGTTTGTTGTTTTTTCAAAATTTGTATCAAATCGATTCCCGCGAAATATTTTTCGGAAATAAAATCTGTTTTAATTTGAAAATGGTAAGTAACAATTTTAAATTTTGATTAAAAAAATTCTAAATTATAAAACGCAGACTTTAGAAGTTTCCTACACGAAGGCGTTGATCGTTCAAATACTATATTCCATACCTATGCATTTCCGAAATTTTTATGAATAATTTGCTCTTAACGAGCTAGGAAAAAACTACTACTTTATTGGTTTCAAGCCATTGCAATGTGAATGGCAAACAGATTTGAATAATCTTTAAGAGAATATTGTTTGCAAATGCAAAGGGCTTGTAGATGTGATTAGCAGGTTTACGAGCAGCTAATTGATATCCTTAAGGGAAATCCAAGGCACACTAACACATGTGTAAATATACTTGGGGTAACCTAAGATGTCGGCTTCTATACAAAAAAAGAACTGTTGAAAAAAAGGCAGCACCTAATTGGGGCTGCTTTATGTTGCCTAAAGTTTCGCGGTGCTTTTTTACTCTCATTTTTATCTATGTACGTACATACATATATGTACATATGTATTTTGTTTACCATATAAATGGATCTTGTAGAGGGAATCAAAATAGACTAACAATCCTCCGGCTGCATATGACTTTTGTCAGAAGACTTTCTACCTACATATTTAAGAACTATTAATTTCAATATTTTCTTCAATGGAAAAATTTTTTGTGGATTTGTCGTATGCATTAGTTAAGTGTTTTGTAAATATGTATCCACAAAACGTTATTACATGAAAGTAAACAAAAATATGAAATAATAGATAGAAAAACTTGTTATTAACCACTCATAAAAAGTGCATATACATATGTAAGACAGAAAGAAAAGATAACTAAAACACTTAGCAATACAACTATACATAGATGCTGAATTCCAAACAAGTCGAACAAAACTTTGTAAGTTATTGACGCCACATGTGTTGTGGTTGCAGCAAAACATGCCGCAAATACTACCATATATTTAATGGAATCGCAAGCAATTCAAACGATGCCACTACACACGGAGGCTGTAATAAATATATAAATACTTTAAATATATATCGAGCAGTCTTTACCGAAATGTCAAAAGTGGTATATGTACTAGTCATATAAATTCAAAAGTCCTAAGAGTACGTTACGTTTAAAATACTATACAGTGGGCAGAACTGAAATAATAAGATAAAGGCTTAAGCTATTCAAATTGATTTTAAATTTTAAAACAATATCAATGTTAATGTGCATAATGAAGAATATATTTTGGAGTCCATTAAATATTTTGATTCGAATTGTCTGATTCTTATTATAAAATATCACACAAATTTTTAATATGGTACATATTATAAGTGCTAATGAATATATTATATATTAACATAAGTACAATGTGCACTTCTGTATACAAATGTTACAATTTAAATCTCTTAAAATGTTGTGGCCAAAAAATGTATAAAAATATTTCATCAATATTTTCGGCAGAACTTTTAAAAAAGCTCGCAACATACGATACACTGTGCAATATGTTCCAACTTTTTTACTTGTATAAAATGTTTGAATTTCTATGTTGCAATGTTTGTTTTTGTTGATGTCGTTGCAGCGCCACAAACTGGAGTAGTTTGTCCATATGTTGCTGGACAAGTCAACCTACTATAAATGATGACGGTTCATACCGATTTCTACACTACTCGTATGACCAGTAAAATACAACAATCTTTGAAATAATCTAGATAAATATTTATTGTTATTGGTTTCGTTCATAAAATCGAATCACCAAACAATCTCTCGTTAATAAGGAAATCCAGTGACTTTAAGTTGGTTGGAGTGGAAAGAATTTGTGGCGCCTTACAGTCAAGTTCAAATGTCTTAAAATAAATTAACTGTCAAGGTAAGTTTGGAAACAAATTATCATAAACGCTTTTTTATAGGTTTTTCTGGTTATCATTCAGATTGTTACTTAATCTCAAAACTTTAAATACATTACAAAATTATCAAAAAATCAGGTCAGGTTCAAATTTCATACATGATATTATCAACATAATCGCTATTTATGAAAATATATTGACGTTCACAGTGTGGCCTTTTGCAATTTAAATTGTCCAAATTAAATAACAGGCGTTACGGAGCAGATATCGAATAAATGGGCGTGGTCCGCCCACTTTTATTGGTAGCCCCACACAACATTTTAAAAAAAGTGGTCTGTAAATTTGGCCAGAAGACCTAGAAGGTACATATGTATGTAAATGTATTTCGACGCGTTAAATCCGAATAACTTTTGGCTCGTAGACCAGTGCTGCCAATGAGGAATTCGGAAATTATCAAATTATCAAATTGTATCAAATTACACATCTATAGCAAAATAAAATACACAAATCGAAAAAGAAGCTTTGCGAAACCAATTGCTGTAGTAAGAAAGAACTGGATGAACATGTTTAACGACACGCATCCAAACATCGGTTTTTGTACAACCCTATGCAACATACATTTTAAAAATTCGCTGTGAGTGGTTCTGTTTAATTCAAACAAACTCATTAACTTAAGGTACTTATCGACTACACAATATTATTGAGTACTCTTCAGCTATAAATATTCGTGGTTATTTCAAAATACGCGTCGAAGAAGTGAACATTTACATGAAAACAAAAGCAAAACCAAACCAAAGTGACGAAAATTGTTTTTGTTATCTGTACCGCGAGAGCTATAACGCATTTCTTTCTCTTTTAAAAACTGTAAATTTTGTATGAGAAACAAAAACATTTTTTGTCAATTTGGTTTTGTTTTGTTTTTGTTTTCATGTAAATGTTCACTTCTTCGACGCGTATTTTGGAATAACCACGATTGTGGTTTTGCTCCATACTTAAATAAGTTGCGCAATATAAAAAAGGGCTTAAATCTAGTTTAGGCACGCACACCCAAATAAAAAAAAAGTACCTAGGCTGATAGAAAATTGAAAAATAAGGAGAAAAATAAAATAAAAATATTGGCGCAAAAGCTTAGTTTTCGAGTTATGAACGTTTTAAGTTTTCATATATATGTGCGATTTTCCATTACATTTCTAAAGCTGTATGGGTAATATTGTTGGTTTATTACCGTATTTCTTGCTATTCAGAAAAGTTTTAGTTAGCGAAGCCGGTGTTTGTTATACCAAAGAGGAGAAAATCCTTGCGCCCGGCCAAAGGCCGGCTATGCAGAGAAGCTTTAGTTAGCGAAGACGGTGTTTGTTATACCAAAGAGGAGAAAATCTTTCTGGATATATAGATTTAGCTTAAGAGTAATTTTTTTTTAATAAATTCTATATATCCAGAAAGATCTAGTCAAAACCTTAAAAATGAGACCAATATTACCCATACAGCTTTAGAAATGTAATGGAAAATCGCACATATATATGAAAACTTAAAACGTTCATAACTCGAAAACTAAGCGTTTGCGCCAATATTTTTATTTTTTCTTCTTATTTTTCAATTTTCTATCACCCTAGGTACTTTTTTTTTATTTGGGTGTGCGTGCCTAAACTAGATTTGTTCCTAAAAAAGTTATATGACGCAATTTTTAGTTCAAATTTATTTTTTATTTAATAAGACATTGGGAACTTCTTAAATTCTAAAATCTCTAAAATGTTCACATAGAGCTTGAAGTAATATTACACATGGGCTACACATGCAAGTAAAAATTACACACAATATGTGTAATAACACAAGGATTGGCAACACTGTAGTACATCCACAATATTGGGAGTTTTTCGCAACTTATTCCAAACGGAACTCAGATTCGGATTAAGCGCGTTGACATACATATAGGAATGTTGGTCTGGTCAAATTTACGGACCACTTTTTATTTTTGTGTGACTTCGCAATTATAGATGGTCGAAATCTTAGTATTAAACTAGAGACTACTTAATATTGTGGTGCAGTATGAGAGTGAAACGCGATGAAAAATTTTCGTTCTACTCCAGTTAAAATTGTATATATGTACATTTTTTTCTTCCTTCTTTTTAGTGAATTTTTACTTCAATGAGTTTTTGGCGAATTTATATCTACATATTCACCCCTATCGTGACTAGCAAGTGGAATTTTTGTTGCCATGAAATTTTCATTCCCATCGAAGGGAAAAAGCAATCTTGAATTTCATGTCAAAAATTTTTTACGATATCAGTTCCAGTGAATGTAAAAAAAGAATAAAGATTAAAAAAATTATCAATGAAATTTTTGTTCAAAAATACACGTACATACATATATACATATTTTAAAGAAAAGTTTAAATAATAAAGCAAAATACCTATTTAATATTGGAGGGATAGTTTGATTACAAATTAGTTTTTTGCACTTTTTAAATTTTATGTAGTAAAATATTTTCCAAAATTCTGCCACCACGTCTTTCGAAAGCTTCACAAATCTGCAGGCAATCGACCTGTTGTTTTACATTTTGTTGACCAATATATCGGTTTGTGCCTTATTAACGGATCTAGCTCTTAATATTCGATTTATAGGAGGAACTACTTACATGTTCTGTTCCCTAGCAAAAATTAGGTGAGAAAATTTAAGGGAAACGTGAACAAATTACGAGGGAAAAAACTTTTTACGATTAGGGTAATTTTTTCCCGTGAACATTTGTTCACGTTATTATTCTTCTTTGAATTACCTTTTTTTCATGGGAGTTTTTCATGATCGCAAATATGTTTAAAGGGGAAAAATTACGAGGGGAAAAAAATCAGGCAATGCTGCTCATGTTAAAATACTAAAAACAAAATATCGCCGATATCGATACCGATACGCATATTCAATTTGAATTTCAGTTAAAATTAACAAAACTAAAGTAGAATAGTTTTTTATTAATATTTAAAATTTAATTAGATATAAAAAAGGATTAAATGAAAATGTATGAATTCATGATAAAACTAACAAAAGATAAATTTCTTTTTACAAAAATAACATCGCAAGAAATTTATTATAAATTTTTAAAATTGACGTTAATAAGATTTTTGTTTAAAAAACCAAGTATTTTCAACGTTTGAGGAGATATACGATTTCGCAAGTCCGCCGAACCAGAACTGCAGTGGAAAACAGTCTACCAGTTGCGGCAGAACTAATTTGAAAACTTAGAAATTTCTGCGCCATTTTCTTCAAGTGGGTATAACATGTCATTGCGGCCGTTAACAACTGGATCTCAGTCTCTAGAAATATTAGATCTGAGGCATCTTTCGACTTCTTTAGCAGAATCAAAGCAAAGGATGGAAAGAGGCCCATCCTCCTCGGATTCTCTTATAATTTTTTCATTAACGCTCTAAAGGCCAATTCTTTTAGACTTATCAGAACTTGTACCACCTGTAGGGTTGACCGCATTTTTAACAATTTCGGAATGCAAAGACATGTGGAGTAGCTCAAGTTTTTTCATGATTTTCTAAAGCCTCAAATCTTTTATTTATAGCTAATGCTAAGTCAGCCGCAAAATTTTTTGACTATCCTCGATCTCTATTGATTCATTATTTATAGAAAACAATTTCATTTTTCTGTTTTGGTTTTATGCTCTGCTTTTTAATGTGTTATTTCTCTTAGTTGCTTTACAAAAATGTAAGCATAGAAAATTTAATTGTTTGTTCAAAAAAACTCCAAAAAATATCGTCGCACCGACAGCAAAATATCGCCGATAACGATATATCGGAACATCTGAAGTATCGTCGATATAGCGTTATCACTATTCGTTACATAACTAATTCTAACATGAGCGGCGTTGCCAGATTTCGCTGCTGGCAACTGAACTGAAGTTGAGTTGCCATCCGTAATCGACCCATTAGCTTCTCTTGATACTTAATATTTGATAACCTTTGTATTCATTACAATTTCTTTCCTTTTTATTATCAGTATATTTTTTTATCACCTTACCTCCTGTCTATCACATATAAAAAAAAAAGCGTTGAGGTGAAAGAAATTATAGGATTTTCAGTCAAGTTTAAATTTCTTATTCAGTCACTTGTGTTGTGAAAACAGCACGTTAAACAACTGTGTGCTTTTCATATAAATTTCACTAAACGTTCAGTCACTTGTGTTGTGAAAATAGGAAAATTTTTTTGCCTGTTCAACAATTTCGAATGAAAAGATATTTTCTATGAAAAACACTTAAGCTTCGTACAGGCGGTGGTCAGATCTTACAATGTTGTCACATTTCTGACAATGGTGCCATTGTCGGATGTATTAATTTTACATATCTGCCAAATGAAAATGAGCTTACAATGTTCATACAGTTGCAAGACATTTTTAGGCAATTTTAATGACAACATTGTAAGATCTGACCACCGTCTGTACGAAGCTTTAGTTTTGAGAATATGTTCCATATTAATTTCAATACGACAGTTTACGATTAAAATTGTTAAAAAGCAGTTTGAATTTGTAAGTACATGTTGCTTACTTTAGAAACATTAGTAGCTTTTCTGTTTAAACATCTTACGGTTAACGTAAGTACCGGCTCCTGATGTGCCGATTAAACCAAATCCATATACGGGTGTTTCTACGTTAAGAGGTACTATCTACAGCTACATTAAAAAATCATATATAATTAAAATATTTGTGGAAATATCAAACGTGTTTAATAACAAATAAAGTAAACTTTTTTGACAATAAATTGCAATACCTAAATTACCTAAGTTTAGTCATAACTTTGTGTTTACCTAGAAAAAAGTATCTACCCTGGCCTGTCCCTTTACTATTCTGTAACAAAATCTTTAAAATTTAACACATTACTAATTCATTAAACAACTAATCGTTATTTATTACATAAAGTAGTATAAATAACAATAAAAGTCGTTTAAATAAACTTTCAAATTACTTTCATATTCTATTAAAAAAAATTACATAGGTTTTGTCCCTCGTATTTTAAGTCTCCTCCCCTGCACATTTTTCGACCGTTTAAAAATGCCGCTAAAATGCGTTGGCGCTGCAAATTTAAATTGCAGAACATTTGTTTCGAAGTGAATTTAACAATAAAAATCGAGCGAGCCATTAGCGTACTCTTATTGGGCCGATAATTCGACCACACCACTCGGATCGCTCGCACGTGTCAGTGATTGATGTATCTCCCCTGGTGAGTTTTATTCGCTTGTTATTTGTGGCTTAAGTTTGTTTGTAATATTTATTTATTTTAATTTCAGTATAATTTACTGTGCTAGTTTGTTTTTTCGTTACGATACATATTTTTCTGATTGTGCTAGTTTTTTAATGAAAAAATCTCTCCCCTGCCGTATTTCCCCTGCTTCATCTGATGCCAGGGTAGAGATTTTGCGTCCAGGGTAGATAAGAAAGTGAGATCTTCTTTCTTAGTATTTCATGTATATTATTTTACGTTAAGCCAACACATATCCACTATATTCGTTATAAGTGTTTTAACGCTTTTAAAATGTATGTATGCCTTATTTAATATAAAAAATTATAAAAAATCGTGCTAACCAACTTTTTACTATCATCAATCGGTTTATTTTTTAATGTTTGTTTTTATAAGTAAAAGTTCTTATTTAAGTTTAAAGTTTTTATTGGAGCTATTAAATTACGTACACAATTTGTTGTGTTTTCTATAAAAGTTATTTAATTAATAAAAAATATTTTCATATATTTGAATTACATTTCAAAACAACATATTCATTTTATAAAATTTAATAAACAAAGTAAAATTAAAACAAGTAGATTTGTTAATTCAACATGCCTCCTCAAATTGTATTTGTTTTAAAATCCAGTCCTGTAGCTTTTCCACAAAGATAATGTTTATTTTTTGGAACTGGCTTCGTGAGGTAATCTGCAGGCATTTCAGATGTGGGCATATATTTAATATCTACAGCTTTCCTCTCCACAGCATCTCTGATAAAGTGGTATTTGTAGTCAATATGTTTTGTTCTTGAGTGATGTGATCCAAACTTAGCCATTTGTTGTGCACTTTGTGAATCACAATAGATATCTATAGAATTAGGAGTCTTGAAACCCAGTTCAGACATTATAAATCTCAGATATATAGCTTCTTTGGCGGCCTCAGTGAGTGCAACGTACTCAGCCTCAGCGCTTGATGTAGCAACAACTTTTTGTTTTTTAGATTGCCAACTGATAGCAGCACCTGCAAGTATATAGCAAAAACCAGATTGTGATTTACGATCATTAATGTCTTGTGCCCAGTTTGCGTCCACAAAACCCATAATCGGTAAACCTGTTTTTCTGTAGCATAATACCGTACTTTTAGTTGTGTATAAATATTTAATTATTTTTAATGCACAATTCCAATGCTGCTTTCTAGGATCTTTTGAAAACTGAGATAGCATATTTACACAGCATGCGATATCAGGTCTGCTGTATAATGCAATATGCAATAAAGATCCTATTAGTTCTTGATATTTTACTTCCTCTATTTTTTCAGCTTCTCCAATTATTTTTGGTTGTTTTTCTAACCTTATTTTTACTTCCATTGGTATCTTCGTGGGTTTACAATTTTCTAAACCATATTTCTTAGCTAAATAGGTTATGTACCCCGGTTGTGAAACACAAATTTTTTCATCTTCATACTCAATAAATAAACCAATACAATATTTCGGTTTTTTTAAATCCTTGATTTCAAAGTTGTTCTGCAAAGTTTTGAATAGGGCTTCGAAGTTTCCATTATCATTGTATGCAACTACGATGTCATCAACATATAAAACTAAAATCATGAGTTTAGAATTGTCATGTTTATAGTAAATGCACTGATCATATTTTGATTGTTCTAAGACATGTTTTATAAAAACATTGTGAATCTTCTTAAACCATTGTTTATAAAATGAATATGTTGTTTTGAAATGTAATTCAAATATATGAAAATATTTTTTATTAATTAAATAACTTTTATAGAAAACACAACAAATTGTGTACGTAAACTAATAGGTCAAGAAAATGCAAAGCTATCTTCTGAACAAAACCCAAAAACATTGAATGATGTTGAAAAATCAGAAAACAAAAATGAATGGATAAATGCAATGCAAAGCGAATATAATTCTCTCATCAAAAACGCAACTTGGGAATTGCAAGATCTACCACCCGGAAGAAAGACTGTTGGTTGCAAGTGGATTTTTACCACAAAATATCATTCAGATGGAACAATTGATAAGCGAAAGGCAAGGTTAGCGGCTAAAGGGTATTTACAGCAGTTTGGTGTAGATTACATAGATACGTATGCTCCAGTTGTACGTCAGGGTTCCATCAAATTGATATATGCATTGACTGTTGAAAATAATTTAAAGCTAAGACAACTAGACGTATCAACTGCTTTTCTAAATGGGGATATCGATCAAGAAATTTATATGGACCAACCTGATGGTTTTATTAATGACGTAAATTGTAAAAAAGTTTGCAAGTTAAAGAAAGCCATTTACGGTTTAAAACAGGCGGGTCGACAATGGTTTAAGAAGATTCACAATGTTTTTGGGTTTTGTTCAAAAGATAGTTTTGCATTTTCTTGACCTATTAGTTTCCACGATCTTAAACGGGATTTAATTGTATCTAATGTGTTTGGTTGTTCATTAAGTTGTATACTTTCTTCCATAAAATTTTGTTCTGAAGAACGGTCAACAGAATCTTCAAACACATCAACTTCACTTAAATCAACATTGCTACTTTCTTGTTGATTATTATCTGTAATAAAGTTTAATCGAAACTCTACAAAATCCTGATTTTCTTTAAAGTTCAGTGAATCACTGTCAATATTTGGTAATTTTTCTTCAACAATCTTTACATCTCTACTCTTTGTAATTTTCCTGTCACCAGCCTTCCACAACCTGTATGCTTTGGATTCATCACAGTAACCTACTAAAATATATTCTTCACTTCTAGGCTCCCATTTACCTTTTCCTGGCTTTTTGTTTAAAACATATGACTTGCTTCCAATTTGACGGAAGTGTTTTACATTTGGTGTTTTCCCTGTCCAAATTTCAAATGGTGTCTTATTTTTATTTAAACTGGTAGGACACCTGTTTCGAATGTATGTTGCAGTATTAATTAATTCCGCCCATAACATTTCAGGAAGATTCGCTTCTAACATAAGGCATCTTGCCATTTCAACAAGTGTGCGGTTCATGCGTTCTGCAACGCCATTTTGTTGTGGAGTATATTCTACGGACAATTGATGTTTTATACCATTAGATTTTAAATATCTATCTATATCGCTGCTTATCATTTCCTTAGCATTATCAGTTCTTAATATTTTTATACGTTTTCCAGTTTCAAGTTCTGCAGAAGTCTTAAATTCTTTTAATGCTTCTAAATATTCAGATTTGTTTCTTAAAAATTTAACTGTTACACTTCTAGAAAAATCATCTATGAATGTTGCAAAATACAGCTTTTTACCCAAAGACTCGGTCCTCATTGGACCACAAATGTCTGAATGAATTAATCCTAAAACTTCAGTTGAGCACTTATCATACTTTTGAGGAAATTTATCGCGAACTTGCTTTCCCCTTATCAGTGTGGCCATATCCAAAAATATTTTACAGCTAAATGGACTTTAAAATAATGCTAAAAAATGCTAAAAAAAATCCTAAACTGCCAAAAAATAATGCTAAAATTTAAATTGTTTTATTTTTGGTTATTTAAGTTAATATACCTTTATATATGATTTATTTTACATAATTCTTCCCTATAAACTCACATCATATCAATAGAACAAACTGATTACAAAAACATAAAAAGTCTTAAAACTATGAAAGAAATATATTTCGGTCTTTATATACGTTCATTAAAAGTTTTTAAAGAAAAGGTACCATACCATAACAAAAAATCAAAGGACCTTGACCTATAAATGGCTTTTATTTAGTATTTCAATAAAATGCATAACATGTTTAATAAAAACTTTCATTTTATAAATTAAATACGTCATCAAATTAATATTCTTCTTCAACTTCTGTAGAATCGATCGAGATTTCATTATAATATATGTATGTTCTTATCGCATTTTTAAATGAGATCGTACATTTTTTTTAAACTACCGTAACATTTTAAACCACACCTAATATAAATTAGCAAGTACATAGTCTTTAACGTCATTCTATTTCGAGTTTCCATTTTTAAGAGATTTATACCTCTAAAAACCTATTTTAACTTCCGCGTTGCTAAATGGCAAAACCAAAAACTTCATTGCAAAAGAAGCTAATTCACTGACTGGATTTTCATTTAATGCATTTTTATATCCATATACATTTATCCAGAAATCAACTGTTGAGTTCTTATTTAACAATTCATATGAATTTAGTTTCTGCCACTGATGTTCCAAAGTTGTAATTTCTTCTACAGTGAAATCAATCATTTCTTCTTTAAAATATTCGCTTAATTGCATTTATTAGTCTTTAAACCAAGGCGAATTCATGCAGGTAACATTTTCGAGTCATCTGTTTATTGTTTTTTGTGTATATTGAATGTCAAGCTTTGTTTACAATTTGTGAAAAAATTAATTCAAAATTTAAAATTCAATAAAAATTTTAATACTTGGAAAAAAACTTATTAAAATTTTATAAAATAAAAAAGTGAATATTAAATATAAACACAATAAATTAGAAATGCGTAAGGAATAAGTGGAGCCACAATTAGTTTGCAATTGAGGAACATGATTTACTTTCTAAAGCAATTGTATATATTTTATAAACAAAAAAAATTCTTTTTTTATATTTTCAACAAATATTTTTGATATTCACTCTAACCTTTTACAAAAACAAAATACATAGTATTTTTCAATAAAAAGGGATAGCTAGCATAACTTTATCTCATGATGCGGTCACCTTTATGAATTCGCCTTGCTTCAAACTGTTTTCTACACAAAAAAAAGTTATTTGTTAAATTATAAAACTTTTTTGGCAATCGTTGTCAAAGCTGCATATTAATTGAGCTATAAAATCTCGGCATGTAATTCATATTTGTTTTTCTATTTCAAAAGTTATGGTATCTCTTTTCGTTTCCAAACATTTTTCAAAATCGTAATGTTCAATTTTTAAAACAATTTGATATGAAAGATCTTTTAAAAGATTGTACAGTTTCTATAGCAAAAGAGCAGGAATTTGTATGTGCATTCAACAAAAAAGTGTGGTAGATTTTCAAAAAAAAATTACTTAAATATTCTTAAATTAAATAAAGCTAAAAAATGCTAAATATGTAACTGAAAAATGCTAAAAAAAATGCTAACTGCTAAATGAAAAATGTGCAGCTAAATCAGAGAAAAAAATGCTAAATCTAGCTGCAAAAATGCCAAAATGGCCACGCTGCCCCTTATACATGTTTCACATTCGTGTTCTTGTAAATGAGTACTTGGTAAACCTATCACCATATTATTCGAACTCAATTGCTTTAAAGAGTAGCTATTTAAATGCCCAAATCGTTTATGCCATAACTCTACTACATTTTGTTCTTTTGTATTTGCACAATAACAAGTTTGAATTTCATCTATGTTTACAGTATATAGCCCATTACTCTTGCTAGCTTCAACTAACATCTCATTATTTTTAACTATTTTGGCTACATTGTCCTGCATTTTGATAACGCATCCATTATCCGTTGCTTTACTTGTTGACATTAAATTATTTTTTAAATCAGGCACCCATAAAGTGTTAAACAGTTTAAGCTGTTTATGTTCTTTCTGAACTATAACGTCCAATACCACAGTACCTAATCCTTTTACACTTATTTCCTTTTCGTCTGCAAGTTTAACAGTACCACTGTAATTTGTGTCAAGATTTTGAAAAATGTCCCTTTGACAAGTCATATGTGACGTAGCCCCACTATCTAAATACCAAACTGTCTTATGACCAGCTTTCTGAACTATTCCATGCGTGGCAACAAATCCATTCGAATTTACTATATGGGAACGATCTTTATTAGTATTCGTCTGGCAATTTTTAGCCATGTGTCCTTGTTTACCACAGCGAAAACAAGTAATAGATTTAGACATACCTGGTTTGTTTATATTATATTTTTTACCATGTTTTGCCTTTAATGCATCATTTTCGGGAACATCAAAATTTTCTTGCAACTCTAAAAGTCTTGACCTTAAAGTCTTCATTGTTCGAAACTCATTTACTGTATTGAATGCTGCTTTAACTTCCTTGTGAGCATTGGATAAACCGTCTAATATTAGGTGCGTTTGAGTACTTCTACAGTAAAATGCAGTAAATGAGAAAATTGTAAAATTTGCTCTCACAAAAAGCTGTTGTCCAAAAAAGTACGCGAACGCAAATTTTGTAAAAATTCGTAAAATAAAGGCAACAGCTGATGACAAATAGTTGAAGTGTTGAAAAATGTTAACACTTTTGACTACTTAACTCGTTTTCTTATCGGTACTCGATTAAATACTTTTTATAACACAAACATTTTTGGAAAATACAAACAAATTATTTTATGTAATCTTTCATATTTGTTTGTTTTTTATTTTATTTGATGTTACTAATTTGTGGCGGGTTAATTTATTCAAAAGAACATGAATAGTTTTTTGCTATTGATTACTTAAGTACCCAAGTACTTAGCACTTTTACAACTCTAAAAACTTAACATAACAAAAAAAGTTTCAAATGTTGGTATTTAGCCCAGTAAATGATTCACAAACAAGTTTAATTAACAATTATTTATTTACATTTTGTTTTTATTTAATTTTTATTTCAACTTTACGTTTATTTAACAATTTTTTCACAATTTATAAGCATTTTGTTTGTTACTTTTGTTTGTTTACCTTTTCAAACATATGTTTTTTTGTTTTACAAAATTTTACTGCAAAAATTTCTGCAGTAAAAATTTGTAAATACTCAGAGAAGAACTGTCACTTTTCGCTCTCAATTTGTGTTCTCATTTACTGCATTTTGTGTACTCGAACGCAATTTCGTAAAATGCAGTAAAGTTCAGTAAAAAATAGTAAAAACTTTTGTGTTCTCGAACGCAGCTATTATTATGACTTGTAATTCTTCTTCGATTTTACCATTCATTTCTTCCAAAAGTGTATAATTTTCATCAAACTCTTCAATAAATTTTAAAATGGATTGTCCAGCACTCATTTTATGATTTAATAATTTCCTGTAAAGTTCAGCTTTTTGCCTCTTGGACTTTCTTTCATACGTCTCACACAGAAAATCCCAAATTTGCTTCGATGTTTTTAAATTTCTTACTAGCATTAGAATTTTTGGCGATAATGCAATCAAAATGTCAGCTCTCGCATCTTGATCTTTTTCAACCCACTGTTCACGCAAATTTGGTTCAGCTGGAGTAATCGTTTCACCTCGAACGATCTGTAGCAACCTACTTTTATGCAATATAGATTCCATTTGCGTCTTCCATGTTGAATAATTTGAGCCATCGAATATTGGTATCTTGCTTGCAAAAGTTGTTGATGCCATTTTCACTTATATGTTTATAGACCAATAACAATTTTATTTTTAACGTTTTAATCACAGAATGTCTCTACATGGACTCCTGGGCTCATAACCTATTAAATTACGTACACAATTTGTTGTGTTTTCTATAAAAGTTATTTAATTAATAAAAAATATTTTCATATATTTGAATTACATTTCAAAACAACATATTCATTTTATAAAATTTAATAAACAAAGTAAAATTAAAACAAGTAGATTTGTTAATTCAACAGGAGCATAGATGCTCTATATGTTTTTGTTACCATATATTTCAAAATATATGCAATTAAATAATTTAATTTTTTTTCGACTACGTTTATGTAAGCAGATACTAAGTACATATTTTGGTTTTCTATGTTACATAAAAGAAGACTGTATGGAAACTTTAGTCTAATTTTGAATAAATAAAGTTGTTTGTTACGAAAATAAGGTTTGTTTTCAATTTATATTTTCCCTGTAAAGTAAGGTATCCTGTCCTGGCCTTCATGTCTTTACCCTGTGTAGAGTATCTCCCCTGGTCACTTAAAATACCGGTAAAAGTAGATTTCTTGACTGGCCATTACTAAACATGCATTCAAACAACCTGATTAAATACGATTATATTGAAAAAAGTTATTATTTTAAATATTTTTATCACGCCGCCATTCCTAATATCAGATAACCTCTTTACGTAAATAAATCTTGTAACAAATTGTATGATAAAATAAATACAAACCCCTTAATTCCATATAGAGCAATTTTAACTAGCAGGTGACCATGCCATTGTATGTCATGCAAAGTAACTTGTTATACCGTCTCCTTTTTTTTGTCGTGCCTTAGTCGCAAAAGACAACAACTAGTAATAGCAACAAACCAAAGTTATAATTTAAAAGTCAAACATCTCAAACAAAACCGTATGTAAGTTTGCAAGTGTTTCTTTCTGTATCTTGATCTTTACCGGTCTACATGTACGTTACATTAAGTTTTTTACCGTAAATTGAACACACAAACATTGTGTGTGTTGTAAATCTCACGGTATTGAAGGTCGTTTATATTTATTGTTTTAATGCAGACTTGGTGTTTTTTTTTTGATTCAACATTGCAAATTTTTATTATTTTTTGCGGATAATTTATAATTTACATAAAAGTGTATGATTTTAATAAAAAAAATCTTATATTGCAAAATTATGAGAACAATTTTGTATGAAAATAAATTTTTATTACGAAAAGATGTTTGACAATGTTTAATATTGAAGGTGTAAACGAGGCTATGAAAATAATTATTTTTTGTTTTTAATCTTAATCTTCAGAACATAAATACAATTTTTTTTTTTATAAAAATAAGATCACATATATGTACTTATTTTTTAATGTATGAATTTTAAGTAAAAATACGACAAATTATTTGTCTTAAGACTCGTCGCTCCGTATGAATTGTATTACTTTTGGTTCCTCAAATAGACCTTAAACCATAACTACTTTTAGCAAATAAATTCGAAATATGTGTGTCAGCTTAAAAAAAAGTTTTTTAAAAGAAATCCACTGTTTTTTATGAACTTTTAATTATACCGGAATAACAAACGTATATATTTACACAATATTTATTATACACCTTTTAATTGTGTGAAATTGCAAAATATTTCTTTTGTTTTATTAAAAAAAATAAACAAAATAAAAAAAATTTATTAAGTGTTATGTACTTCATTTTCTGCAAGAAGTACAAGGGAGAAGAAAAACTAAAAATTTAAATAAAATTTTATGCAAATAAATGACTTCATCCTCTTGAATATATTAATTTTGAATGGTATAATTTGTACTGGTGTATAATGCTAAACCATCCTCGTATTGGATAACTATGTGCCTGTTTACATTGGAGATTTTTGTCGCTGCAACTTGTGCTGAAAAAAACTTTCATAGTGTAAACCCAGACTATAAATGTTACAATGTAAAAATTTTTGCGACCAAAAACGCACAACGTAAACAGGCATTATGAGTCAGCAACTAAAGCCACGACTTTATCGTAAAAAATAAATCATCATATTCATGACTTCTTCCTCTTTTTGATGTTCGTGTTTGTTGTTTTCAAGTGTTGCTGAAGTTAGTGCCGCATTACCTTTTTCAATGCAACTTTGCAAATCATCATGCAAATGCGTTAACTGTTGCAACAACAAGATAAAACATCTTTGCTAAAAACTAATAAATATAAATACAATAAAAACACTTTTTTAAAACCTCAACAACTCTATTCTATTGTGTCTGGTGTTTTTGAAACATAATGTTTTGAAATCTTAATCAATTTCGTTTTGGTTAGTTTTAAACAAGTTGTAGTCATTATATTGCACACTCAGTTCATAACAATACACTGTGCCATTTTGAAAAGGTAATTAAGTGTAAGTTTTATGCAACTGAATTAAATGGTATTGAAAAATTATACTATTTTTACAAAATCTGCCCACCTGTCCACGTTTTTGATCGGGCGGTTAGACTTTTAAAAGCAGAGTTATTAACCCATTTCCGGCCGCGAAACATAAAAGTAGTCCGATTTCAATAAAATTCGAGCTTTTATCTAATTTGGGGCTCCTGAATTCAAAACCGTTCACTTCAGCTAGCCCTACTGGGGCCGTCAGAACCCGGTGTTCGCAAGTGCGAACATTAGCCGCTATTCAACATAAATTTTTTTTGCTTTGTAAGTTTAAAAAAACTTTTGTTTTAATTACAAAAAACATATTTTAACACAAGTTTCTTTCAATTTCATAAAATATGTTTATTGAAAATATAAAAAAAAATAGTTTTTATATTTTATAAAAAATTACTTTTCAACATTTTTTATTTTTCGAATTTATTCTATGAGTTAAATTTCAGTTATGTATTTTATAAAGCTTTTTTGTAATAGTTCTATTCCTTAAATTTTAAGGAATGACTTTTATACACTACCAGACTATTATATTGTATTTTCTTGTTACATTTTACCTTAGCTATCCTTTGGATAGCAATGAAGTATATTGTATGTACAGAAAAATTTACAATTATTAGACACCAGCAGAATGTAATGCATTTTCTGGCCCGCTACGGCCTTCGTCAGCATTCTTTGTGTCACACTGGATAGTGATACTTTATAAATTGAATGTATTTAACTCAACTATTTTAACAAATAGAAACTGGGAATTATTTCCTTTCGCAGGTTACTTTATATTATATTCAACATTTTTTATTTTTCGAATTTATTCTATGAGTTAAATTTCAGTTATGTATTTTATAAAGCTTTTTTGTAATAGTTCTATTCCTTAAATTTTAAGGAATGACTTTTATACACTACCAGACTATTATATTGTATTTTCTTGTTACATTTTACCTTAGCTATCCTTTGGATAGCAATGAAGTATATTGTATGTACAGAAAAATTTACAATTATTAGACACCAGCAGAATGTAATGCATTTTCTGGCCCGCTACGGCCTTCGTCAGCATTCTTTGTGTCACACTGGATAGTGATACTTTATAAATTGAATGTATTTAACTCAACTATTTTAACAAATAGAAACTGGGAATTATTTCCTTTCGCAGGTTACTTTATATTATATTCAACATTTTTTATTTTTCGAATTTATTCTATGAGTTAAATTTCAGTTATGTATTTTATAAAGCTTTTTTGTAATAGTTCTATTCCTTAAATTTTAAGGAATGACTTTTATACACTACCAGACTATTATATTGTATTTTCTTGTTACATTTTACCTTAGCTATCCTTTGGATAGCAATGAAGTATATTGTATGTACAGAAAAATTTACAATTATTAGACACCAGCAGAATGTAATGCATTTTCTGGCCCGCTACGGCCTTCGTCAGCATTCTTTGTGTCACACTGGATAGTGATACTTTATAAATTGAATGTATTTAACTCAACTATTTTAACAAATAGAAACTGGGAATTATTTCCTTTCGCAGGTTACTTTATATTATATTCAACATTTTTTATTTTTCGAATTTATTCTATGAGTTAAATTTCAGTTATGTATTTTATAAAGCTTTTTTGTAATAGTTCTATTCCTTAAATTTTAAGGAATGACTTTTATACACTACCAGACTATTATATTGTATTTTCTTGTTACATTTTACCTTAGCTATCCTTTGGATAGCAATGAAGTATATTGTATGTACAGAAAAATTTACAATTATTAGACACCAGCAGAATGTAATGCATTTTCTGGCCCGCTACGGCCTTCGTCAGCATTCTTTGTGTCACACTGGAAAATACAATATAATAGTCTGGTAGTGTATAAAAGTCATTCCTTAAAATTTAAGGAATAGAACTATTACAAAAAAGCTTTATAAAATACATAACTGAAATTTAACTCATAGAATAAATTCGAAAAATAAAAAATGTTGAATATAATATAAAGTAACCTGCGAAAGGAAATAATTCCCAGTTTCTATTTGTTAAAATAGTTGAGTTAAATACATTCAATTTATAAAGTATCACTATCCAGTGTGACACAAAGAATGCTGACGAAGGCCGTAGCGGGCCAGAAAATGCATTACATTCTGCTGGTGTCTAATAATTGTAAATTTTTCTGTACATACAATATACTTCATTGCTATCCAAAGGATAGCTAAGGTAAAATGTAACAAGAAAATACAATATAATAGTCTGGTAGTGTATAAAAGTCATTCCTTAAAATTTAAGGAATAGAACTATTACAAAAAAGCTTTATAAAATACATAACTGAAATTTAACTCATAGAATAAATTCGAAAAATAAAAAATGTTGAATATAATATAAAGTAACCTGCGAAAGGAAATAATTCCCAGTTTCTATTTGTTAAAATAGTTGAGTTAAATACATTCAATTTATAAAGTATCACTATCCAGTGTGACACAAAGAATGCTGACGAAGGCCGTAGCGGGCCAGAAAATGCATTACATTCTGCTGGTGTCTAATAATTGTAAATTTTTCTGTACATACAATATACTTCATTGCTATCCAAAGGATAGCTAAGGTAAAATGTAACAAGAAAATACAATATAATAGTCTGGTAGTGTATAAAAGTCATTCCTTAAAATTTAAGGAATAGAACTATTACAAAAAAGCTTTATAAAATACATAACTGAAATTTAACTCATAGAATAAATTCGAAAAATAAAAAATGTTGAATATAATATAAAGTAACCTGCGAAAGGAAATAATTCCCAGTTTCTATTTGTTAAAATAGTTGAGTTAAATACATTCAATTTATAAAGTATCACTATCCAGTGTGACACAAAGAATGCTGACGAAGGCCGTAGCGGGCCAGAAAATGCATTACATTCTGCTGGTGTCTAATAATTGTAAATTTTTCTGTACATACAATATACTTCATTGCTATCCAAAGGATAGCTAAGGTAAAATGTAACAAGAAAATACAATATAATAGTCTGGTAGTGTATAAAAGTCATTCCTTAAAATTTAAGGAATAGAACTATTACAAAAAAGCTTTATAAAATACATAACTGAAATTTAACTCATAGAATAAATTCGAAAAATAAAAAATGTTGAATATAATATAAAGTAACCTGCGAAAGGAAATAATTCCCAGTTTCTATTTGTTAAAAATTACTTTTTATGACACGCTTCAAAACATTTTGGATGTAAATATACATTGCATTTTTTGCACATCCTTTTAATGGGCTTTCTAAAGGTTCTAATCTGCAACGTCTAGTTCTTCCATCTTCCTGTTCAGTAGGAATGTATTTGCAATCTCGGCTATCCGTCAGTTGAGAGGTAAAAATTCTGGAGAATTCTCCAATCGTTTAGATCATAGCAAAAGTTATTTTGCTGTATTACGAATGTTTTTTTGTGCCATAGGTTTTTCGTTTTTTTCTATTGAAACAAAGAAGTTTAACTTCTATGCGTTAACAACAGAAGAGCTTAAAACTAATATAAAAAATGCTCAATACCACTTTTAAGATCGGATATTTATACTATAATTTTTGATATAATAAAAAATATTTGTGGCTGGCGAATTTTGTCTCCTTTTTTGCCATCTTTTAACAGCGTGCATTAGTTGAATTTGATGAAAATTAGTAACCGTTGTGACTTCTTATTATCAGCCCAACAGCAAACTAATATATTGTTTGTTTGATCGAATTTGAAGTCAGAATCACTTAATCTTTCAAGGTAATGTCTTATCATTTTTTGTGCATAGTTATTTAATCCTTTTATGATAACATCGAACATTTTCTGGCAAAAACTACCGCAGTGATAACAATCCTTTAGTTTCCAAATATAACTTCGGTCGAGCTTATCTGAATTTGGTAGTAAAATAATTAAAATTTTTCCTGATCTTTTAGTCCTCTGTGTCCACTTATGATCTCTCATGTCCGTATAGAACTGTTCGTTATATTGACACGTTTTGTTTTTCTCAAGTCTTCTGCAGATGTTGGATCAGTAATGTTTTTATCCTGTAAAGGCTCCTCTTGTTTTCAAATATATATTTTAAACGTTCCAACAACTTTTTGCAAAACAGTTTGATAGTTTAAAAATGAGGTAAGACTTACATACAAGCATTTAGGTACGCTAGAACCATAAATTTTGTGAAGTTTATAAAAAAACGCATGAGCTAAAAAATTAGGGGGGTGGGATGGCGGTAAATGGATCCTCATCGGGGTCAAAGCTAGGGGAAAACGATACAGAAGCCAAAAAAAGCTTCACAGCTGTCCCTGAGTCGCTCCTAGAGGGGTAAAATGTAAGACTGACTCCCACTTATATTTTCCCCCCTCCTAAATTTTTTATTAACATACTAACCCCCTATCTGTGCTCCTTAAGGGGGCTCCAATACTAAACATTATTTGTTATAAAATTATCCGCCACCGCCCTTAATAGCCCCTGAGTGCCCCTAGAGGAGTCAAATATATGACGGACCCCCAATATTTTTGCTACCGAGTCTATTATCAGAACATACCTAGTCTCCATCTTTAATCATTAGGGTGGTCCCCATACAAAAATTTCGAAAATGGAGGAGTTGCACAACATATGTTCGCATAACTCAAAAACGCTTTAGCTTATTGAAAAAACTAAAAACCGAAACACCGCAATAAAATTTCCTTTAAGAAAAGTAAATTTTTTTTCAAATATGCGCAGTCGTTTTAGAAACATAATTATTTTTATAAAAAAATTCATAAAAAATTTTTTCCAGACGTATAAAAAACGAAATTACAAACAAAACAAGCCATAAATGATTAAAATCTGTTAGCAACTTTTGATTTTATTCGCAAAAGTCAAAAAATTTTAATTAATTTAAGAATTTCATAAAACGTAATATTTGTATGGGAGCCCCACTAAGAAGTGGAGATAAGGGGCAAGTATGTCTCGAGAAAATGTTAAGGATAAAAAACTAATTGAGGTCAATCATACATTTCATCCCACTAGGGGCGACTCCTGGGTATTTATGGGACATTTTCTTTAATGTGTGAGAGTCCCCTTAAGGAATGGAGATAGCGGGTAGGAATGTTAGAAATAAATGATTGGGAAGTAAAATAAAGTGCGGTTGGTCCAATTTTTTATGAATTTTTAAGAAACAAAAATTTCGAAATTTGAATAAAAAAATTATTTTTTTTTCAAAAAAAAAATTATTTTTCTAAAACGACTTGCATATTTGGAAAAAAATTTACTTTTCTTTAAGGAAATTTTATTGCGGAGTTTCGGTTTTTTAGTTTTTTCAATAAGCTAAAGCGTTTTTGAGCTATGCGAACATATGTTGTGCAACTCCTCCATTTTCGAAATTGTTGTATGGGGACCACCCTAACGATTAAAGATGGAGACTAGGTATGTTCTGAAAAAAGGCTCGGGTAGCAAAAATATTGAGGGTCCGTCATGTATTTGACTCCTCTAGGGGCACTCTGGGGCTAGTTAGGGCGGTGGCGGGTAATTTTATAAAAAATAATATTTAGTGTGGGAGCCCCCTTAAGGAGCACAGATAGAGGGTTTGTATGTTAATAAAAAATGTAGGGGGGAAATATAAGTGGGAGTCAGTCTTACATTTTACCCCTCTAGGAGCGACTCAGGGACAGTTGTGAAGCTTTTTTTGGCTTTTGTATCGTTTTCCCTAGCTTTGACCCAGATGAGGAGCCATTTACCCCCATCCCACCCCATTAATTTTTTAGCTCATGCGTTTTTTTTTACAAACTTCACAAAATTTGGGGTTCTAGCGTATCGAAATCAAAAAGTCTTGCACTATTCCACCCCTAATGTGCGTACATGTAAGTTTGTATTGGAAATAATAAAATTTAGATAAACATACGATATAATTTAGGGGAATTTCATTTTCGTCTTTGTATTCCTAACCTGTTGACTCTTTGATACTATCTGGTGAAAGCACACAAACGGTGTCCACACCATCATCTTATTCTACAATTATACCAATAATTTCTTCAAATTTTATTCAAAATACGATTCCCAACTTTTAAGACACTAAAAACACAATTAAATTTACAACTAGGGATTGGTAAATGGATTCCAAAATCGATTTTTCGATCGACTTTTTTTTATTTCGGTTTTTGAAATCGATTAATCGAACCTCAAAATCGATTTTAAAATCGATTTCAAAATCGTTTAAGATTAATTTGAAAACTTATTCCTTATATCACAAAGGGGGATACACCAGAATTTTTTTTGGCAAATTACTAGAGAAATTAAACAAAGTGAAATTGTGCAAATGTTGAGATGGCCTCTAGAGGAACAAGTGCGATATGTATGTACACTCACTTATTAAAATTGTGTTCTTGTGAAGTCAGTCAGGCTTGCCTCATAAATCAATTCCGATCGTAAGTGATTTCGTATCTTGCTTCACATAAAACAAAATCACTTTTGATCGAAATTGATTTCTGTGACAAGCCTAAATGTATTTCAAAGGAATTTGACAATAGTTCCTGATCGGTGGCGACTGTTTCTTTGCTAAGTTACTTTAAGTTAGTTTTAGACAACAAACGGTTGCATGTCATCGATGACGGAAAGATGCAGATTTATTTCCTTGTAATTTCGTATTTGTTAGGATAAATTACATACTTTTTGTTTTTCACTCTGCTTATAGCTAGATTTAAATATCGCTCACACACTGGTCTGTTTGAATATTAGCGTATTTCCACAGGAATGCCATGGTTTAATTCACCTGTTGTGTTCTCTATTAGTATGTTGTTTTTCACAAAGCTGACTTTCAGTGTTTGTTTCGGTACGATATGTTTGGACTGTTTTGTTCACTGTCCATTGATGACTTTAATTTCTGAAGAACAAGAGCCCCTATATTAAAGTTGAAAGGAAATCAAGGGCACTAATAGGTAAATACGTAAAACTACAACTTTAAACTTGGAAAACTGCTTAAACATATCACCTACACACGTATGTACGCACAAAAAAATCTCAAGTTTTAATGCGCATGCCCATAATTTATCGATTTAATTAAGATTAAAATTAAAAATTGCCAAAATTTTGATAAGAAAAAAAAAATCGATTTTAAAAGCCCATTAATCGATTTCAGTATAAAATCGCATATGTAAATTCGATTGCAAAAAATCGATTTTTTTTTTACCACAAAATCGATTTTCGATTGGAATAAATAGATTTAACATTCCCTATTTACAACTAGGAGACGAAAATCTTAAGATACAGCTCTTCGTAAATTCACTAAATATCTTTCAACACGCAGCCAAAAGTAAATTTTATATGTTGAATAGCAGCCAACGTTCGCGCTTGCAAACACCAATATTAACCTCTGTCTGAATCATCTTTTTTGTAATTTTTTGTTTTGATTTTACTCGCCAGCTCAATATTGGTTTGGCGCATATGCCAAAAAGTCGTAGATAAGAAAAATGACAACGATGGTTTAAATGAAGTTTTCTGAAAATATACCCGGTAGAATTTTTTTTTTTGTATTTTCACCACTGCTTCCGGCATATGTTTTGAAGAAAAATTTAAACTTTTGTGAACTTCCATGAGTAAAGTAAGAAGCTAATATAATTTTATTAAAAGTGAAAATTATTGTTTTGTACCGCATACGCCACTTGTCTTAATTTATTTTCAAAGAGTAACTTTTTGTGCTGCATACGTATACTTGCTGCTGTGTATTGCATTATTGTTATTTTATTTTGCTTCTTACGGAAATAAAACAAAACAAGAGTGAAATTTATCTTCTTGTTGCCATTTTGATTTACTTTCGCGTTAACTACTTTTTTGTTGCGGAAAGAAGCAAAACAAGCGTGAAATCAGTTTTGTATGTTTTTGTTTGAGGAATTTGCTGCAATCGCCAAACAGTGGCGTATAGACCAAAACAATACAATAATAAAAAAAACTTTCAAATATGCAGCAAAATAAAGCTTAATATCTCAAAACCCAGAAAAAAATTCATGAAACAGGTTTTAGATTCAGAAAGGGAGTAATCAAAATATCTATATCCCATACCTAACAAATTTTTTTTTAAGCGGTCGGTAGGTCAAACCAGTAATAAGCTGACGATATGCCAAAAATTTTAAAAAATATTAAAAATAAATATACACCATCTTTGTTAAAATTAAGCCATTTTTCAGACTCATTTCAAATTTTTTACTTTGATTGTTCTTCACGACTAGGCGGATTGAAATATTGCAAAAAACTTTCTACGTGTAGTTTCTAAATTTATTAGAAATAAGATGATGTTTTTACAAAATAAAGTCAAGTTAAAAAAATTCTAACTAATAACTTAGTGAAATAAACTGGAATTTCTTTACCTTCCTACTAGCAAATTATGTACAAAGTTTTATTTATTGAGATCTGTCAATATTTTCACAAGTTACGAACAAGCTTTACAAAGTTTTCATAATCCGAGGGGACCGACCTTGACACCCTGCATCTTACCTTGTATTTTTTTAAATCGTGGTCACAAACTTCATTTTCTTAAGCATATATATGTCCTCTTCTACGGAACCAATGCGAATTCACCTACAGATGGTGTCGGAACTACAACAATCCAAAAACAACATATTGGTTTTTGCATTGCATTGTTACTGCTTATAGCTCGAAATGTCAACCATTTTTGGAAAAACACTAACAAATCAAAACAAATAAGCTCGAACTGTCGAAATCAGATGCCGTTTCGACATCACCTGTACTTAATTCGCCTTATACGACACGAACATTCATCATTTTGCAATTCGATGAGTATTTTCCCCACTGTGTAACAGTTAAATGTGTGTTCTCTTGGCTGCTAATACATTTCACAATGTATTTAAAATCGTATATAAGCGAATGTGAAATCGACTGAATTATGAGTGATGACCCTTTGTACTGGGAACTACTTTTTTCGTTACCAAAGTAAAAATTCGCCGATTTTCTATATAGAAAATGATGCAAAAATGGGTAAATAAGACCTAACCGAATAAAAATAAACCTGTATGTGTCATCAAAATAGAGCTTCGAAGATAAAAAGTAATACATTTGACCAACGGGATCAGCCAATACTCTCCCAAAAAATGATTTATTTATCTTATATGATTAATATAGAGCAATTCCATATGAAAGCGATCACCTTTTGGACGACCCCTCTCCGATTTTAAAATAAATAGTCTCAATCGATTGCCCAGCAAAAAATAATGTACCTACATTTTTTTTTTTTTTTATAGTGACTGGTTTAGTGGTGGTGTACACCACTGTCATGTGACAAAATTGAAGAATTCTTCATAAGGGACCTTATTGAAAGTTGTTTTAAAAAAAAACTACTAAAGCGATCGCAACGAGTGATAGCTCGTTGGAAAGGTATTGAATTCCCTTAGGGGGCTCCCATACAAATATTGCGTTTTATGAAATTCTTAAATTAATTAAAATTTGTCGACTTTTGTGAATAAAATCAAAAGTTGCAAACAGATTTTAATCATTTATGGCTTATTTTGTTTGTAGCTTCGTTTTTTATAAGTCTGCAAAAAATTAGAAGCCTAGCTGCATTTTTTAATTTTTTATGAATTTTTAAAAAACAAAAATTTCGAAATTTTGATAAAAAAATTATTTTTTTTTTCAAAAAAAAAATTATGTTTCAATAACGACTACTCATATTAGAAAAAGAGTTTTACTTTTCTGAAATGAAATTTTATTGCGGAATTTCGGTTTTTTTTAGTAATTTCAATAAACTAAACCGTTTTTGAGTTACGCGAATATATGTTGAGCAACCTCCTCCATTTTCGAAATAACGGCATATCTCGAAAACCAGAGCCAATCTGAAAAAACCGCGGGCACCACTGGATTCAGCGTCCCCGAATTATGTTAAAACGTCATGTGCCCGGCTTGTCACGAAAAAAAAGTGTCAATTTCATGCACAGTGTAATTTTTAAAATGTATTTTTAACAAGGTGGTCTCTTAAATGCTCTTCTCCTGACCAAACAAGGAGTCGGGGCCCATTTTTTTATTGCTGATTCTTAAAGCAAAAATTATGAGGAATCCAAAAAAAAAAAATTAGCCGGAAAATTTAGGAGCTTCTGTGGAAAATCGGAAAATTTAATTTTCATGGGAAAATTTAAAGGTAAAATTCTAAGAAAAATTAGAAAAATTTTATTTTTCAATTAAAGCCTGATTCAATACCTTTCCAACGAGCTATCACTCGTTGCGATCGCTTTAGTAGTTTTTTTTTAAAACAACTTTCAATGAGGTCCCTTATGAAGAATTCTTCAATTTTGTCACATGACAGTGGTGTACACCACCACTAAACCAGTCACTATAAAAAAAAAAAAAAATATGTAGGTACATTATTTTTTGCTGGGCAATCGATTGAGACTATTTATTTTAAAATCGGAGAGGGGTCGTCCAAAAATTTGCCAATTTTGATCGTTTTCATATGGAATTGCTCTATAACATTTTTTGGCTATAATAATATGCGTCCTTATCATTAAAAAAAACTGTTCATAAACAGCAGATAGAAATGTTTATCTTAGCCGCCTAATACTTTCTACTATAGTCGGAGATAAAAAGCACACAAAGTATAAACACTCACACATGAAATAAAATGCAACCCTATAAAAGTGTAAACTAGCCTTTAACTTGATTTAAGCTGTACTATTTCTCAGACAAAGGCCTACGGCATAAATATTGCTGCAATTTGTGTTATATCGTAATTATTTACCGGATCAATACTTCATTAATCAAAATTAATATTGTGAAAACTAACTGCAGTAATCATAAAAAATTAAAATGGATTTGAAATGCATTTTAAGAAAAATTTGTATGACAATTTTGCCTTAAAACACTTTCAAACTTATTTTATTTTTTTATGAATACGGCAGTAAATGTGTATGCTTTTTGGCCTAACTGCATGAGTGAGAAAAAATTATGAAATTATTAAAAAATTATGAAATACTTTAATAGGGTATATGTCCGAATGCTTGGACTGCCCATGGGCAGTGTAGAAGTTGTATATTCGTAGAAGAAAATAAATCTGTATAAATCCTTTTCCGTGACTATCTGACGTACTGCAGTGTATACAAAGAAATCTTTGAAGGCGTTCTATTGCAGCTTTGTACTGTCTAAGGGAAAGTTTCTGTAGCATTTCATATGGAATTCGTACAAAATACCGGCTGGCTTGTTCAAGAAAAACTAGAACAGAAGAAAAAGGTTAAAGATTTTTTTTTACTAATATTGGCTTTCGAGAGAAATCGGTTTTAACCTTGTCTTAATTATAACCTATATACCAAATTTCTTTGAGCACAATGTTTACATGGACAGCCAGAAGCTATCGAAAAATCGATGGCACAATATCGATTGCTAAGTCGACCCACCCTAATGATTAGTCTTTTAATTTTTTATGAATTTTTAAAAAACAAAAATTTCGAAATTTTGATAAAAAAATTATTTTTTTTTTCAAAAAAAAAATTATGTTTCAATAACGACTACTCATATTAGAAAAAGAGTTTTACTTTTCTGAAATGAAATTTTATTGCGGAATTTCGGTTTTTTTTAGTAATTTCAATAAACTAAACCGTTTTTGAGTTACGCGAATATATGTTGAGCAACCTCCTCCATTTTCGAAATAACGGTATATCTCGAAAACCAGAGCCAATCTGAAAAAACCGCGGGCACCACTGGATTCAGCGTCCCCGAATTATGTTAAAACGTCATGTGCCCGGCTTGTCACGAAAAAAAAGTGTCAATTTCATGCACAGTGTAATTTTTAAAATGTATTTTTAACAAGGTGGTCTCTTAAATGCTCTTCTCCTGACCAAACAAGGAGTCGGGGCCCATTTTTTTATTGCTGATTCTTAAAGCAAAAATTATGAGGAATCCAAAAAAAAAAAATTAGCCGGAAAATTTAGGAGCTTCTGTGGAAAATCGGAAAATTTAATTTTCATGGGAAAATTTAAAGGTAAAATTCTAAGAAAAATTAGAAAAATTTTATTTTTCAATTAAAGCCTGATTCAATACCTTTCCAACGAGCTATCACTCGTTGCGATCGCTTTAGTAGTTTTTAAAACAACTTTCAATGAGGTCCCTTATGAAGAATTCTTCAATTTTGTCACATGACAGTGGTGTACACCACCACTAAACCAGTCACTATAAAAAAAAAAAAAAATATGTAGGTACATTATTTTTTGCTGGGCAATCGATTGAGACTATTTATTTTAAAATCGGAGAGGGGTCGTCCAAAAATTTGCCAATTTTGATCGTTTTCATATGGAATTGCTCTATAACATTTTTTGGCTATAATAATATGCGTCCTTATCATTAAAAAAAACTGTTCATAAACAGCAGATAGAAATGTTTATCTTAGCCGCCTAATACTTTCTACTATAGTCGGAGATAAAAAGCACACAAAGTATAAACACTCACACATGAAATAAAATGCAACCCTATAAAAGTGTAAACTAGCCTTTAACTTGATTTAAGCTGTACTATTTCTCAGACAAAGGCCTACGGCATAAATATTGCTGCAATTTGTGTTATATCGTAATTATTTACCGGATCAATACTTCATTAATCAAAATTAATATTGTGAAAACTAACTGCAGTAATCATAAAAAATTAAAATGGATTTGAAATGCATTTTAAGAAAAATTTGTATGACAATTTTGCCTTAAAACACTTTCAAACTTATTTTATTTTTTTATGAATACGGCAGTAAATGTGTATGCTTTTTGGCCTAACTGCATGAGTGAGAAAAAATTATGAAATTATTAAAAAATTATGAAATACTTTAATAGGGTATATGTCCGAATGCTTGGACTGCCCATGGGCAGTGTAGAAGTTGTATATTCGTAGAAGAAAATAAATCTGTATAAATCCTTTTCCGTGACTATCTGACGTACTGCAGTGTATACAAAGAAATCTTTGAAGGCGTTCTATTGCAGCTTTGTACTGTCTAAGGGAAAGTTTCTGTAGCATTTCATATGGAATTCGTACAAAATACCGGCTGGCTTGTTCAAGAAAAACTAGAACAGAAGAAAAAGGTTAAAGATTTTTTTTTACTAATATTGGCTTTCGAGAGAAATCGGTTTTAACCTTGTCTTAATTATAACCTATATACCAAATTTCTTTGAGCACAATGTTTACATGGACAGCCAGAAGCTATCGAAAAATCGATGGCACAATATCGATTGCTAAGTCGACCCACCCTAATGATTAGTCTTTTAAGCTCAAATTAGATGTGACATAACCATAATGCCACAGCCGTAACGGCGAATTTATTTATTTATTTATTTATTTATTCATTTATTTACGTAATATTAAGCCATTCAGGCCAAAAAACAATATTACAAGTAATAAGTGCTTAAGCTACATAAATATGTATATATAATATTCATTAATCAATAATTATAATTCATAGTTAAAATAACAAAATGAAAACTAAAAATAATATACATACTATCACTTTAGATTAAGGCTCCCCAGCCACATTTAAAAATATAGGTATCATAATTATCATCCATCAGTAGCTAATCAAGATTATTTAGGAAGTCTAGAATTTTTACTCGGAAAACATTATTTGAATAGGAAAAAATTCGTAACGAAAATGATTTTTCGAAACAGGATGTTGAGATTCTCGGTATACGAATTGAGGGATTCCTAGAAGAACGCATAAACTCAAAGGAGTTTAATAATTCAAGTGGTTTACCATTTTTTTAGAAACCAAAATTGAATTGGTTTGTATGCTATGTTTATGTCATTTTGGTAATACAGTGGTTATGGTAATACAGTTTTCCAATGGTTATGTCACGTCTAATTGGACCTTTAGATATAAATACCTTCTTTTACGGACTGTAAGCAATATTTCACCAAAAATTTAAAAATATAAAAATCAAACATTTTAATATTTTATTTTACTTTTTTAAGATAAATCGGTGGCTCTGAACACGAAAATGGCATTAATTTGTTTTTCTCAAACAGCGTTTTCGGGATATGCGCGAAAACCCATTTTTTTTAGTTCATAAGGCTGTTTCTAAAAATCTTGAGAAATGATTTTTTAATTACGCAAATTTTACACTGTTGCAAAGATGTCTTTTTCCTCTTTCAACCGATATCCATACTGTGTTTATCGAACAAAAATTCACTGAGTTACATGCCTTGAGATTAAAAAAAATTTACTTTTTCTACGTTTTTTTAAAATTCAACATTTTTAGTCCTTCCGGTAATTTTTAAGCCCATATCTAAAGACAATTTTGTTCCAAACATTTTTGTATTAAATGTTTATCATCGGGCAAAATATAAGAAAGATGCAATATAATAAGCAAAAACTTAAATTTTCAATAAAAAATTTTTGTTTCCTGGTTGTGTTGATTACATTAGGATTAAGTGTTAAGAGACAATTTAATTTGTTTAAATAATTCTATTTTTGGTCAACAATATTATCAGCCCAATTATGAATAAAAATTCCCCGGGAGTTTTCTCCTTTCTCCCATTTTCCCTATGTAAATTTTATTGCAAAAATGGGGAAAGGAAAAAAACTCCCGGGGAATTTGTATTCATAATTGGGCTGTATATTTTTCCTCTTCGATTTATCCTTTGATGTTGCGATGACGTTTCACGAATATGCATCCCGCAGTATTTAGGTCTGATCCAAAAGGCGCTGATAATGCTTCTCCATTACTGCAAGACCTCGGTGAAATCTTTCATCTTGTTCGTCACAATGAAAGAAGTCTAAAAAGTCTTAAAGAAAAGGCATTTTCAATGACATGTGTGCTCTTGTAATTGCAGGAAACTCATTAAGACTTAAAATAATACTGATTTTTTTATTAAGCTGATATACACCTATGGCATAAAAGTCTTCCATCATATTTGGAGCTAGGTGGCAATCTATATATCTTGGAGCTATTGCGATAGTAAAAACAAAACGCGTGTCTCTGTGTCCGGAAATCTTCTTTCTTTCAAACATGAAGCGAGTAATTTCGAGTTTGTTTTTGACAAGTTAAAGTCACGATGTAAAGCATTAAGTGCGCTTCGAGTCATAGTTTAATATTTGTATCACCTGTAGAATTTAAACTCAGATTTAAATATTCTTATTCATTATCTGATGTTACTTTTAATGCTGGAGGTTTTTGCTTTGGGAATGGAGATCAATTGATTTATATCCGGATAAATAACAGCCATTTTTTGCGTTGTGCACTTTGGTCATGCAGATATAGCAATCAATCATATGATCAATTGGATCCTGCCATGCCCTTACCAAATTTAGTTAATTTTACAAAACACGTACAATAAAATACGTTTCTAGTCTATGGCTTATTGACAAATATGGCTAAGTACAGAAAATAAAATTTATAAGATTCCAAAATGATTTTGGTCGACTTTCTTCGGACACTTTATTTTAATACTGTAGGCAGACCAAAATTAAATACTTACATATTTTAATATACAATGTTATTTAAAAAAGTTCTTAAAACAACAAAAGCGGGACAGTTGCTGCAATGTGGGTGCAGTGCAACACTGCAATGAAGTTGCTGCTCTACAACAACTAACCTTTTACAACTGACAACCCTGGTCAATAGAAGCTTTAATAATAAACAACAAACGGATGTCATATACACCGATTTTAGTAAGGCATTTGATAAAGTTAACCATTTTTTACTGTTTTTGAAACTTGATCTTATGGGATGCACTACAAATACCATAAACTGGTTCAGATCATACCTAACAGGTCGGAAACATTGTGTTATATTCAATAATGTCTCCTCTAAAATTATAACCGTGAAGTCTGGAGTTCCTCAAGGGAGCCACCTGGGCCCGATTTTATTTTCTATTTTTATAAACGACTTGCCGAGTGTAATAAAATTTTGCAATGTTTTAATGTATGCTGATGATGTAAAGATTTTCCTAAGTCATAACAATATCTCAGAGGGTAAACATTTACAACGTGATTTAAACCAATTTAATGATTGGTGCAATATCAACCTGATGGCTTTTAATTTAAAAAAGTGCAAACATATGCGATTTTAACGAAATTGGAATGATAATGGTCGTTTTTCCTTAGGTGGAAATCAGCTAGAATTAGTGAAGGAGTTTCTAGACTTAGGAGTTCTCCTTGATTGTAAATTAAACTTTAACAAACATATTATCATGGTGGTAAATAAAGCTCGTGGCGTGCTTGCTTTTATCAAACGATGGGCTAAAGAATTTACTGATCCTATAATAACCAAACGTTTGAATACATCATTAGTAAGGCCTATCCTGGAATACGGTTCTATTATTTGGGATCCCTATACTGATTATCACAAGAAGCGCATTGAATCTGTTCAAAAACAATTTCTTTTATTTTGTCTAGGAAATACAACATGGAATGCAAATGTGAATCTTCTTCCATATTCTGCACGACTCTCTTTAATTAATTTGCCAACTTTAGAAAGTAGACGCATCATGCTTAACGTTGCTTTTTTAGTAAATTTATTAAATGGTTAAATTTTCTTAGAAGACAATTATCTTCAATATACCTCTTAGATCTACTCGGAACTTCGTACCACTTCATCTACAGTGTTTTCAAACTAATTATGCAAACGCTGACCCCTTAAGGAGATTATGCAAAACATTTAATAATTTCTATAATATTATTGATTACCCTGTAAACGTTAATATTTTAAAACGTAACATCATTTTGTTCTTGAATATAAACCATCAGTTAAGTATCCTTATAAAATGTAGATTATTTTATTGGTCTGTAAGGATTTTAGTCCATAGACCGTGATTAAATAAATAAAAAATAAAAAGAAAACATTGCATTTATGAAGTCATCCAGTATATTGAAATAGACCGATAAGTGAAAGCATACTACCTAAAATCGCAATAAGGTACATAAACATAATTGTATCATTGATAAAAAAAATTGTTTATGAAAATTTAAATTCGGATGTTTTCACTAAATATGTCATGATTTCTTAATTTTCTGTCGAACGATAAGAATTTTACGCTAACTATGTTTGGAACAAAATATTATTATTTAAGATACACGTTAAAAAAAATTTTTAAATATTTTTTATTGCCTTATTGGAGCGAATTAAAATGGTGAATTTGGAAAAAAACATTTAAAAATCAATTTTTTTTTCAAGTTTAAGGTCCTTTATCTCAGTAAATCTTTATCCGATCGGCACAATATAAAATGGGCTGAGAGAGAAAAGACGTATCTATGCAAAAGTTTAAATCTTGTACAATTCAGTTGAACAGTTTTCGAAATTTTTCGAAATACCTTACACGATTTTCGCGTATAACGCTTCTTGAGAAAAATAAATGAATGCCATGTTCGTGTTCAGCAGCCCCAATTTAACTTAGAAAATATCTCATTTTTGAGATTAATTTTTTTGTAGCATAGTGTTATCTATCATACGCCTTTTAAAATTTTTGAATATCTCATTCGGTTCAAAAGTTATGATTTTTGCAACGAAAAAAAAATCAAATAGCGGCACTGTGCGGTGTTAGGAGTATTTAAATAATTTGCCAGAGTGGACATTTTATCGAGCCCTAACCACGAAAATAACATAAGCGCATAAAATTGTTCTTGCTTTAAAATCGTAACGGTACCTTATGTGACCATGACATTTAAGGAGATGATGCAAGTGTTACGTACAACGTCATTTATAAAATAAAACAAAAATTTAAAATAATGTCGCTTACGTTATTTTCGCGGTTAGGGCTCGATATGGAGAAAATGGTAAATTATGGACCGATTTTCACGAAATTTTCTGCTTTAAAAACATTATTCGTTGCGAATTTAGGCGTGCTAAACTGTTTTCCGAGAGTAGGCTTTACTATAGGCCCCATATGGTAAATTATGGATAGATATTCACAAAATTCAACAATTTGATTTCTTTGTGCCCTTAAACCATCTTATTATGTTGGTATTTAGATTAAATTTGGTCTAAACTTATTGCAATCAAAATCATCTATCTTATCCATCCTAAGATCCCATATAGATAAAAATATCTAAATAATATTTGACACAAAGAACTTTTACATAAATCTCATAACATTATTCCTTTGAGGTTCCCAATAGGTTACAGAAGCAAAAATTGTTTTTATATACTGTGGTGTAGAGTATCATATGGTCGGGCTTGACAGACTATACTTTCTTAATTATTTTTTCTTAGTTTTTCCTAATTTGTCGCCAAACCAAACATTCTATTGGCTAAGGCTACTATTATACTTGTATTAATACTTGTCAAAAACTCAAGTAATATGTAAGAGTGCGATGGTGTGAATCAATGTACACATGTTATGAAAATCACAAGTCTAAAGCTGGGATCACACGATTGCCGCAATGCACCAATTTTCATACTTTTTAATACCCCAATCGTGTGACTGCACAACCAATTGGCTCATGTACCAATCAAGGACAATATTGTGCTTACTTTTACCAATCAAATGCAACCCTGGTGCGGCAATCGTGTGACTGTTTGCTATGCAACCGCGCGGCAATAAAAATAACAAAAATGCACCAATATTTATTGTGTTCTTGTGCGGCAATCAAACAACACAATACGCACCAATATTTGCCTTTTTTTAATAAATTTACTTTTTGTGTTTCTTTTAGTAGGTAATGAAGATAAATATTTATTTATTTATTATGCATTTTAATTATTGCTATTAACAAAATATGTATGTATGCTCATAGGCATATTTAGCTGTTCAGTGCGAATATTTTTATTTAAGGTATTTCGATGCGAACCTTAACATACGAAATTGTTGAACAGACTTAATTTTTGGAATTTCTTAAAAAATTTAAATAAAACTATTCAACAAAAATTTGTTTAAGTACATACATACATATATGATACATATTTAATTTTAATTTAATTAACAAACCAACAAGAACTTTCAAACAAATAAAAAAGCTACCACAACAGCTGTTTTCGCAGTTGTCAAGTAAGAACAATCGTGTGACTGTGCTGCGGCAATTGTTGTAACCATTTCGCTTTGTACCAACTAGCGGCAATTAAATTTGTTTAAAACAGGGCAATCGTGTGATTTCAGAATATTTTATTGGTCCAATTTCATTATTGTGCGTCAATAAAGCACAATAAAAATTGTGTCATATTGGTGCATTTTCGGCAATCGTGTGATCCCAGCTTAACGAAAAAAATTTGACAACCATACGACTTCATCGTTTTTTTTTATTAGGGTTGCATTTTTACCAAAGCATGTTCATGTGTGATAGTGTGACTACAAACTGTAATGTAACATTCGATGTTTAATAGTCGCAACAAAACTCATTAGATTTCCATCTCACATAGTATTATGAAATACGTAAGACCTGTGTGATAGTGTACACTAGCCTTAAGCAAAATTGAAGATGTGAAAGTATGTGAAATTTTGCCGCAAAATATTTAGCCGGTTTTGTGCTATTTTAAATATAAAACAAGACTTTTTTATTCTTACGTTGTCCGCACTACATTTTGTTTTCTCTAAGTGTATTGGCCAATTTTTATATTTATAATAGAAGATAGCAAGCCAATTTACCTATTAAATATAAAAAAGGCATATCATAATTAAAATTAATTTGTATTCGGTTGAAAACGGTTGGATGGGGAAATACCCTGTAATTAAAATACCGGGAAAATAAGGGCTACTGTATATGGCACTTAACGTAGCCCAACATGTCCCCAAACCAATAAAATTAGTTGGGGATTTATATCTTACATGAAAAAACTACTTTTTTTATATATTGCTCTGTATGGTTCTAAGTTTATATTTAGAATATTTAGAACCATAGCTCTTCTAAAATAATTTGTTCCACACTCTTTATACCTCGTTGAGAGCTTACAAAACAATTGAGATTAATTATTAAAACTGAATAGTGTACATGTAAACATGTTTGTAATTCGTGAGTACTGCGCACGCTTAACATGCTATACTAAAGACAAACTCTCAACAATACTCAACAATTATTGAACTCAGTACTAAAACATTACAGACGTTTTTTTTTATGTACGAGTATTTTCTTCTGCTGGCAGGGTTGTAAGGCTTTTTTCTTCAAAAATCGTCAAAAGTTTTAACAAAATTCGTCAAATTCGTCACGAACATTTAACAAAATCGTCAACAAATCGCCAAATATTTAAATTTACAAATTAGAGACAATTTTTTGCATTTTAGGAAGAAATGCTATTTATGGAAAAGAAAGTTATATGGTTAAGTTTTATTCTATTTATTTCAGCAAGTGGGCTGAAATATATTTATCATTTGAAAAGAAAAATACAAAGGAAAAAATATATTTTCATAAAAACATAACAAAAATTTATTTATTTCATTTATCAATATTCACAAAAACATTAAATAAAAAATAAAATCTCATTTGTAATTAACTCGAGCAATCTTTAAATGATTAATTTTAAACGCTTTCACTACTGCAAATCGTTTTTACTGCTGAAGGTGCTAAACCAAGGGTTCTGTCTATATCAACAGTCTTTTTACTCACTTGAAACGTTTTTTTTACGTCCAATTTTAGTTCCAACCAAATGCATTTTCTTCTCTTTGCACTCATTTTTGTACACAACTTCTTACTAAGAACCAATTTCTTACTTCTTAACACTCAACTATACTCAGAATAACTTACCTAACAAAATTAAACGGGAATTCGCCTTTTAACACGCAAATAGAAAAATTCATCACATGTGATTATGACTTTAGCAAAAAAATGCAATCGTGTAGCGACGCAAATCGAAATCATAAAAACGCAGAGCGGATTTAACCAATTTTTAAAAAGCGGACCAAATAGGACCGACCCAAATCGGGGCTCTAGTGTATATTTTTGGTAGTATCGATGGCAGTCATATAATTGTAGAATTCGCATTACTAATGCTTCTAATGAAAGCCACCTGGTTTGTGATGGGGGAAGAATTTTTTTTGTTTAATTTCCAATAATTTTTGTATTTCGAAAAATTGGTTTTTACGTTTTAGACTGTTCCAATATAATTGTAAATATTTTTGTAAGTGTTTTATTGACGCCAGAAAATCGTCATAACAACATTACTCTTAGCAACAAAATTGCAATCGTCATTTTACAGTATTTTCTCAAAAAATCGTCAAAATGACGAAAAATCGTCACATCTAACAACCCTGACTGCTGGTGCCATTACCACTTTTGTTTTTATTTTTATTGTAAAAATCACGTTTTGTGGATTAAATCCCAAGAAGAAGAATAAAAACTAGACTCTTAAACAAGGTGTTTCAAATTGTGAGTTGAGTTTGGAAAGACCAACTACAGCTACTGGCAGCTTTTACTTTAGTTGCAGACGTGTTTTCAAACTGATCGCTACCACTTAACGGATTTAAATCGATTTCGAATTTTGTGATTTAATAAACACAATCAAGACACTGAAACAAATTTCGTGTGTGAAATATAGAAACAAAACGTTAAAAAGAGAAATAGTATGTGTATTTTACTCCTTTGAAATAATTAAAATAATAAAAAAACCACAATACTAATTATAATAAAAAAATTTTATTAAAAGAGTAACAATTTTCAAATGTATTATTAAAAAAATTTGAATTAAAATACTTTACATTAAATACTTTTATGTTTGTAGTTATGTGTTAGAAATTATTATATAAAAGATTTTGATATTTTAAATATTTTTTTATTAAACAAATATATGCAGGTGATCTCAATCCGGTTTCCTCTGCAAATAAATGATCAAATTTAGCCAACAGGTTTATCTCTTAACATTTTAGTTTTCTTCGGTTATTTAGCCAGTAATTGGTAAATTATTTATAGTTTTTGGTAAAGACATTAATTGTTTTTTACTTAAACCGGTGATAATTTAATAGTTTTATTTGGAATTTTCTAGAGAGAAATATGAAAATGGAAAAAATAAAAAAATTTAATTAGGAAACTAAACCGGCCTTACTGGAATTGTTTTTTAAGGATTTGGGTTTAATTATTGAAATTGAATTTGGTTTTATAATATGAAAAATTCCAACTTTATTTTAATATCTTAAATAAAACTTCATATAAAATTTTTATAAAACAAATTTTCGTTAAAATGTGCATTTCATTTTCCTTTTGACCCCCAAGAAAAACTTTGATTTTTATATATTTTTTGGTAACGAAATTTTCTCATTTTTGAGTTATGAAATCCAAATCTGGCAGCTGTTCTGAACAAGACAAGATCATTTATATAATAATTTCCTTGTATTTGACATTACAGGGCCGTTGTTGACTTGTTGTTGGATTGCCGCCAACTGTTAGTAAATTTGTCTTAGTGAGATAGAAATCTAATGAGTTTTGTTGCGACTGTCGAAATATTTAATTTAACATAACGGTTTGTGTTCACACCATCACACAAAGTATAAACGCTCACACATGAAATAAAATGCAACCCTGATCCAATGAAAATTATAATTGTTTAGAAATTTTTTAAAAAAGATGAAGTCGTATGGGATGTCAAACTTTTTTTAATAATACTTGTCATTTTCATCACACATGCATTCACACTATTAGACTTTTACATATTACTTGAGTTTTTGACATATATTAATACAAAGTATAATAGTGTAAACTAGCCTTAATATGGCAATGCAGTTTGGTATGACACGCCTTGTTGGACCTAAAAATTCTAGACTAACAAGTACATACTTTTTTTGTACCAGCCTAAGCTCAAATCCCAGCTTAGCCATATATTTTTTTTACGTAAATTACTTCACACCTTTTAAATATTTGACGTCCTACACGTATCCACTAGTTCTATTAAAAAATGGTTTTCTTATGCAACACGTTAGATCAAACATCATTAAACAGTTTCAAATTACATTTTATGTACAAGTATCTTCTTACAAATAAAGTTTCGTAAATTAATTGAAATTCTTAATAATAAAGCTAAAGTTTGATAAATTTACTGGTCACGCTTTTTATAGATTTTTTCGCCAGATATTTGTTAAGTCTAAACATACCTTCTGAGTGCTTTATTCCTGTATGCCAAATATTAAATATCCTTCACCATGATACGATAAGAAGGGAAAGTTATATAAATACCGTTCTTTTTATATAAATAAATCTATTTGGCGCCCTCTTTTCTACTCCCGCCCACATTTTGTCGAATGTTGTCTAGTAATAGCTTAGATGCTTATATCTGATATGAAAACTTTGGCTCTTGTCGTTCTCCAGATATACAGAAAGGCGGTATGAAATAACCCTCCAAAAAATAATGAAATAACCCCCCAAAGTTTGGAGCCTTATTTCATATGCAATTAAGCCCCAATTTTGAAAATGAAAAAAACGCCCAACGAAATAAAATAACGCTCCAAACAGATAATAAACAATACCTTAATTTTTGGGGGCTTTACTTAGCGAAGACGTTCTTTGGTATACCAAAGAGGAGAAAATTCTAGCGCCCGGTCGAAGGTCGGAGAGAAGCTTTTGCTAACGAAGGCGGTGTTTGTTATACTATAGATGAGAAAGTCTTTGTGCCAAAAAAGTTTTCGTAATAAATTTAAAAATTAAATAATCCCCAAAAAATATATTGGGGCTTTATTTCATAATGATTTTTTTTCATTTATTTCATATGAAATAATCCCTCAATTAAAAAAAAGAAATAACACCCCAAGCAAAATAAAATAACCCCCCAAAAATCGTTGTTGTTGTCCTCTGTACAAACTTTTGGGGGGTTATTGCATTATGTTTTCGTGGGGTTATATTTTGGTAGGTTATTTCATGCCGCCATACAGAAATCTAAAATTTCTTTGTATGGGAAGTGCCACGCCTACTTGTCAAATCCCGAACACATTTTGTTGATGGTGCTATCTAATTTCGAAATTTTGGCACTTGCCGTTCTCCAGATATACGTAAAAAATTAAAAACAGCAACAAGAAGGCATTTGTGGGTAAAATTAGAGAAAGCCGTGGTTTTTTACCCATATCTTAGTCATTTATGGACCGATCGGAATGAATATTAATAGCACACAATTCCTGATTATATTTGTATGACATAAATTTAGAACTACCTGGTCCCCATCATAGCTGGGGTTTTCGAAAAAACCGTTTCAACGGACACACGGACATCTTTAAGTCAACTTCGCTACTCTAAGTTTAATATTGTAGAAATTACAAACGGAATGGTAAACTTATATAAACGATTTTGCGCTTAGAGAAGGGCATAATAATGAGTTTTTGCAGTTGAAAATTATGAAGTGTTAGACGAAATTTCTCGTAACAATAAACGTTAATTCAAGATAAGTTTTTGCTGGGTTGTTTAAAAAACAAAGGGTGCTTCAACCAAAACGCACGATGTTACTTGTAAATAATACAAAAAGTTTTCAGAAAATTATCTTAATATTGTTTATTATGATAGATAGATATGACAATTATGTGTGAAACAAAATAGCGGCCAAATGCTCGCCACAGCTTCGGTGGAATTTAATGTATTCACATACCATATTTTCATATATTCAATGACTCCGAAATATAATTGAGGTTCATTGTCATTAATAATGTGTCGAACTATTTCATCCTTTAGCTCTTGTATTGTTCTTGGCTTATTGACGTACACTTTTTCTTTTAAATATACCCAAAGAAAGAAGTCCAACGGTGTCAAATCACACGATCGTGAGATTGAATTGAATTTCATTGAATTCCATTGAATTTCTCACGCAAAAGAGTCATTGTTTCGTTGGCTATGTGGCAAGTGTCACCATCATGTTGGAACCACATATCCTCCAGGTCCATATCCTCAATTTCTAGCCACAAGAAGTCCGTAATCATTTTGCGGTAGCGAACACTATTCACGGTAACTGCTTGGCCGACCGCGTTTTCGAAGAAGTACGGCCCGATGTCGCCGCCAGCACTTATGATTCGTTTTGTAATTAATGCAAAACTTTCACTTGTTAAGTGTTTCGCTTAAATCCTTAAAAATTGTTTATGATTTTTAAACAGTTCATTAAAGTTGCACACCTTGCTCAGCAAAATGCACCATTAAACCAAACAAAAAAAAAAAAAAAATGAATAATAAAATGAAATATTTATAAAGAAAATACATAATTTGCCATAAAAAGGAATGTGGTTTAGAAATGAACATTAAACTATGTTTATTTCTTTGAACATTGCTAATGTGAGCAAATTAAAAAAACTAATAATAGAAAGAAAAAACTACATATATTGGAAAAAATAATTTGAAATAAAAAACATAAAATAGTTGCAAGTGACATTAAAGTGTTTGAGAAAAAACTGAATGCATTGAACCGTTAATAATGTGAATTTTTTGTGCTGTTTGTGTTGAAAGTTTCGCTACAAGACATTTCATTTATTCATTAACTCAACTATTTTTTTCGCAATACATTGTTTTTAATTATATAATTATGTTTTTTTTCTTAGTTCATTATAGTAGTGATTTTTTTATTTGTTTAATTTAAATGATTTTAAAAGAAAGTAAATTGTGTTGCCCCAAAGATTTCTTGTCGTATTGTCGTATTCCCAGCAAAAACTTTAAAGTTTTAATTTGATTTCATACCCTTCATCACAGGTTGAATGAAGTCAGTTTTTGTATAAGTTTGTAATTCCGTTTAGAATTTCTACTTCTCGGACCCAATAAAGGAAATATATATTCTGGATCTTTATTAGTTGCGGAGTTGATATAACGATGACCGTCCGTCAGTTTGTCTGTTGAAATGGGTTTTCCGAAGACTCCAAATATTATGAGGACTAGGTTGTTATATATTTATATTACAGATAGTTAAGAATAGTTTGCTATTGAAATTTAGCCAGATCACACTACAAATGGCTGAGATATGAACAAAAAACCATGACGTTTTCTTTACTTCTCCAAAGGATACAGATGCATTTTTTTTCTTTATATAATATTACATTTTTTTGTTTAATTTGATTTCCATTTGAATTGTAGGCTTGATTTATATTTGTATAATAGGTTTGATTTATACTTGCCTTTAATACTAGAATTCAAATATAATTATTACGTGTTTGAGACTACATATTTTCCAGTTGTAATTTAGATTAGTCAATTGTAATTCAGAAAACGTCAATTTTAATTCAAATTAGTCAATTGAAATTCAGAAGGAATCAGCTTCTCTTTTGCGGCTAGGGCAAAATCCCATTATCCCGATACTAAATCCCATTGAGAATATTTGGTCTATAATAAAAGCCTTTGCCAAAAGAATCATTCGTGTTCCAAACGTTGCAGGTCCTGGCGTGATAAATTTCTGAACAATAATTGGCGCCTTGGAATTACAATTAGAAAAGGTGTAGAATTTTACTGAAATTCAACGCTTGATTTTCACTGCATTTACATTGTTAGCGACTGTTGTATCAATTTTGCTAGACTATGCTATTGAATTCTTGTATAATTTGAGACTCGAAAATGGAAATTAGGACTGCAATTCCACTTCACTTGATTTATACTTGAAATTGCTTGTTGGGATATGCATGTACGTTATGATGAGCTTGTATACCCCTACTTAAAACAAGTACATACATATATTACTTAATACCGCCGGGAATAAAATAAGCCATTTGGAAATAATTTAGTTTTATAATGTGAAAGTTGATTGTTTTTTTTTAATTTCATCTTCTTTTCTTTACCATCATTATTTCCTAATTTTATTTTTATTATATTCATTTTATCAATTCTCATTAAACTACAAACATAATTGTGTAATTATTTTCTATTATTTTTTTTCAAATAAAAAATTTCTCCCATCACACTAGATATCTTATAAAAAAAGTTATTGTTGAAAAATAGTGTGGTAAGTCTTTTTCTGTTTTTTTCTTTTATTTTTAGTTTTTTTTTTTTAAACTAAATCAAACTGAATCACAGTGTTTCTATTTGTGTGTCATAAACATCACTAAACCTCAGCAAAGTTATCAACACGACGTCCCGTATACAAAGTTTATTCAACATGTTGCAGCTACAACTAAAATCAACATTTGTCTTGACTACAATTTTAATGGGTAAGTTTTGTAGCCAGTTTTATTTAATTTTTAGGTATTCAATCATTGTCTATTTTTTTTATGAAAAAAGTAAAAGAAAACATTAAGTTTTTTTAAGTAAATTAAAAACTGCATATAATTATCAAGTCATTGACCGTTTGAATCCAATGTAATATTTAACACCTTTTGCTAGTGGACTGATTGTTAAAACTGTTATATTGTACACATTTTCGGTTAAATATTTTTGGGTTTTTTTTAATTTATTTTAAAAACGAAACGTGAGTGAAATTTTTAATTTATAACAGTTTTTTTTTGTTTCAAAATTATTTTTGGCTTGAAATAAATGTTTAACACGAACATTTTTTTAGTTTCTTTATGCCAATCATTATTGTCTTGATTTTTACATTGATATTTTTAACTAAATTCCTAAAAAAAATGAAATGAATATTTGAATTTAATTCAAAATTACAATTTTTTTGGCTTTTAAGTAGTGGAAAAAATTAAATAATTTTGATTTGATTGATTTGTGTGTTTTTAGGTATAATTATTGTAAAAGCGTTTTAATCATAATACATAGCAATAGTCCAAGCACAGTGGTGTAAAATTAAAAAAAGTGTTTTAATAAAAATTAAATTTTTAAATTAGCCTATTTTAATTATTTACTAACTATCCGCATGAAAAAAACTGAAGTTCGTATTTAAGAACAGTGTATGAAAACATTTTAACATTTCGGAAACGTTTGCAAAACACACAATACTAAAATCAAAAAATACTTTTTAAGCAAACAAAACGATTGACTTCTAACTATCTGCATACTTTAATTACTAAAAATCTTTTGAAGAAGATGTCTTTTAATTTTGCTTAAAAACACTACGTTTAACCCTAGAATAACCGAATTAAAGTTCAGCAAATTTGTGTTTTGTTTGCAAAGAAAAAAAAAAAACAGGGATTCTGCAAATGATATTTGCTGAATCAAATGAAACTAATTTGAAATCGATTTGAGCAAATTTTTGTGGGGTAAAATTTATTTTTTATGTCAAAGTCTATGATATTACCCTCTTGACCTGGCGAGACAAAATTTGTTTTTTGTTTGCAATATCTTTCAAATAAGATAAAATATAAAAAAACGGAAAAGTAAATGCTATAAATAATATGTGCTGCATCGAATCAAAATATTACGGCCCATTATGCGTTAAGTTCAATTTAACTGCAAAAACAAAACGCAAAACTCGTTTCATTACAGACAACATTTTCGATAACTATCGTGTTGAATAAAATAATAAATTCGTATAATTTTAAATAAGAAGCATACGTTCAATACAAACTTTATTAACATATGTATTTACTTATTATTCAATTGGCTTTTTTAGCTATACTAATAAACAAGAGGAGAACTAAGTGGTAAAAAGTTACCGACAATCCTAGTGTTAAAACAATGTTCAGTGTTGCCACAATGGATTTGCTTCATGTCATCAATTTGAAGTTTGATTTCCCCAAAAATCCCAATCTTAAAATCTAAATCCCCAATTTCGTCCACAGTTAAATTTGTGAAAAAATCGACAATTTCCTGAGAAAAAATAAAAAAATGTTCTTTCTCGTTTTGAAAAATCGTCAAAAAAAAAAAAAAAAAAATCGCACAACTTAAAATTTAGTTTTTTTTTAACATTTTTTGTTCGATTCAACAAGTCAACAAGCGCATTTATTAATAGTAGAAGATTCCTCACACGGGAGAAACAATAACAAGAGCTGATTCCTCTGTGAGTGCTTTCTATAACACAGCGAAAGACGCTTACTTTAATCGTTGTGGGAATCGATTGAAATGTGGGTAAAGATTAACGATAAAGCGTCTTTCAAAAATCATGTCAATGATCGTATGAGACTCAAGTAAATATTATCTTACAACTCGTGAAATGCACATTTAACAAGCTTTATTATGAACCGATTAAAAAAATTTCGTAGACCGATTTATGTTGCAATAAAATATTTTTGAGCCAAATTTAATATAAACACTAACATAATTAGACTATTCAGGAGAGAAGTTTGTATGGGGGCCATGTGAAATTATGAACCGAAACTCACCATTTTCAATAGGCTTCGTAGACGGATTTATGTTGCAATAAAATATTTTTGAGCCAAATTTAATTTTAACACCAACATAATTAGACTATTCAGAAAAGCAGTTTGTATTGGTCCATGTGAAATTATGAACCGAAACTCACCATTTTCAATAGGCTTCGTAGACGGATTTATGTTGCAATAAAATATTTTTGAGCCAAAATTAATTTAAACACTAGCATAATTGGACTATTCAGAAAAGCAGTTTGTATGGGTCCATGTGAAATTATGAACCGAAACTCACCATTTTCAATAGGCTTCGTTCTTATGATAATTAAGATATATGTACAAAACTGGACACAAGGTAACATGAACAGACAAACAGCCAGCCGGACGGACATCGCTGGAATGTCGTAGAACGCATAATACCCTTTGTGGGTATGCAAATGTTTCATTCCACATTTAAGGGGACATTTGCATTGGTGCTGGTTTAAATAACAAGCCGATTGGGTTCAATTAAAAAAAAAAACTTCTATACATATTCCAAACAATATTTTTCACGATTCCTCCTTTCTGGACTGCGAGGGTGCCGACGACAAACTATAATAGTATCTAAAAAACAATTCGGCTACCATGATTTTCTGTTAACAACTACCAAAATATTCTATAGAAAATTTGTGGCTACCATTATTTCTTATATGAAACCTTTAAAAAAATTATGCGTTTACTTACCTTTCTGTTTAATTTTTGCTTAATTCTATTTAAAATTTTACGTTTACCAAGATTTTGTATAGAACATTTTGTGGGTGCTTTTTTACTATTATTCAAGAGGATATTTGCATTGGGGCTTGGTCGATTTTGATCACTTTAAATAGCAAACTTTTGTATTATTTTAAAAATATTTTTGATGATTATTTTCTTTTCAAACTAAAGTCAAGTAGCAAGAGTGCCAACAAAAAAAAGAACGGACTATGAAATGTACATATTACAAAAAATTATCCGGCTACCAAGATTTTTAATAGTAAATTATTCGGCCACCAATATTTTCTATAGAAAATTATGCTGCTACCAAGATTTTCTATAAAAAATTGTGCTGCTACCAATTTGTTATATAGAATATTTATTTCTACCAATATTACTCATAGAGTATCTAGGGAAAATAGTGCATTAATAAAGTTTTATATTTTAAAATTGTGCGTTCAACAAATAATTTTTTGTAGAGTTTCGCAGCTTTCAGTTCCTGCGAAGTTTTCGACGATTTTTATTAAAAATTACACGGCTATCATAATTTTATATAGAAAATTTTGTGTGTGCTGTTCTACTATTTGTATTCTGGCTAGTTCGACTTTGCTAAATTTAAATAGCAAACTTTTTGTTATCTAAAAATTTTTTTGATGAATATTTCTTTTTCAAACTAAATTAAAATTGCAAGAGTGCTATAAAAAAAAGACGGACAATAATGTATTACAAGAAATTATCCGGCTACCAAGATGTTCAATAGAAAATTATCCGGCTACCAATATTTTCTATAGAAAATTATGCGGCTACAAAGATTTTCTATAGAAAATTATGTACATATAGAAAATTTGTAGCTACCAATATTTCTTATAGCTCACCTATAGAAAATAGTGCATTAATAAAGTTTTTTATTTTAAAATTATGCGTTCCGAAATTAAAAAAGGTAACGCAGATTTCAAGTCTTATATTATTTTAAAAATATGTTTAACTAAAAATAAATAATTCTTGAAAGCCTATACAAAAATATAATTTAATAAAATAATTAAATCTTTGTACACACACGAGTGCATAAGTTTATACTACATTAATGTTTGTATAATGTAAGTAATTAAAAAATATCCATCAATGCCAATGCTGTTTTTTTGTTTCTCCATTAAGTTGTTATCTAATACATTTATTAAGTTGCACTTACTACATCACGGAACACATTTATTTAGAAAAAAGTTTAGAAAACATTATTTGTTTTTTGTTTTCTTGTGATTTTTTTTTCAAAAGGTAAAATGAGAAGATGTTTATGTAGCAACAAAAAAAAAAAGTAAAAAACAAACTGAAGAAAAATAGGTGTGTTGGAAGTCATTAAAAGTGAAACAAAGAAAAACCAGAAGCCAGTCAGTCATTCAGGCATTGATGCTAAATGATGATTTCACACAACTAATGCTACAAATACAATAAATCTTATTTACACAGAGAAAAATACAGAAACAAGAAAAAATTCATTAGAGGAGTAAAAAGCATTTTAATGGGAAAATAAATTTTTTGATAAAAATGTTTTTCTTTTAAAGAAAATGTGAGAATAAAAGAGAGCGAAAAATGTAGCTTGTTAAATTTTAATGTGCTCTATATTTTATGCACTTGGAAGAAAATTATTTTTACAGAAAATCATTCGCCTACAACAACTTCTATAGAAACTTACACGCCTGTCATAATTTTTTATTGAACGTAATGTGGCCGGCTACAATAAATTTTTATAAAAAAGTGCGGCCACCATTTATTTTATTTACAAAATTTTATTGATACCATGATTTTATATAAAAAATAATGTGGCTACCGTAATTTTCTTGATAAAATTATCCGCCCACCACAAGTTTCTATAATTTTCTATAGAAAATTATTGGCTACAATGATATTCTATAGAATATAAGGTGATTTCTATAAATTTCTATAAAAAATTATGTTGCTACCATGATGCACTAAGGAAAATTATGCGGCTACCATAGAAAATTATCTGGCTATTATAATTTTCTTCAAATAATTATCCGGCTAAAATAATTTTCTACACGAAATTAATTAGCTATGATTATTTTCTTTATAGAATTATGTGCCTACAATGAATCAATACAAAATGTGACTACCATTAGCTTCTTTAGAAAATTATAAGTCTACCATGATTTTACAATACATTAAATTTCTATAAGAAATAAAATAATTTTCTACACGAAATTAACTATCTATGCTAATTTTCTTTAAAATTGATATGCCTACAATGAAGCTCTATACAAAGTGCGGCTACCATTAGTATCATTAGAAACTTATATGGCTACCATGATTTTATTTACAAAATGATGCGGCTACCACGATATTCCATAGAAAATTATATTGCTACCTTGATTTTCTATACAAAATTATGCGGCTACCATGCTATTTTATACAAAATACACTGGCTGCCATGACATTCTATTAATAATTATCTAGCTATTATAATTTTCTTCAAATAATTATCGGGCTATAATAAATGATTTTCTTTAGAAAATAATGGAGCTTAAATAAATTTTTAGAGAAAGTGCGGCTGCCATATTTTTCTTTAAAAAATTATATGGCTACAATGAAATTATGTGGCTACCATGTATTCTTTTAATAATAATTCAGCTTAAATAATTTTTAATAGAAAATTTCTCGGCTACCATTACTTTATATAAAATTTTGGGAGTACCAAGCCTTTTTGTAGAAAATTCTGTTGTAAGTAGGAAGTGCTAAACAAAAATGAATGTTATTATCGTGATGTTCTACAGAAATTTATATGACTAGTAGATTGTCCATAAAAAAATTATCGTAATTTTTATAGAAGCTACCATGATTTTCTCTAGAACGTTTCCCAAATGCAACCAACAACTTTTTAAACTAAATATACTCTTAATGAGCTCTTTGTATTTATGTATAAATTCCTTTAACAAAAACTTGTTGCTCAACTTTTAACCAGTTGCACCAGATGCCTCTGGAATCTTTTTGTAACTATTATTTAGTATTATTGTGTTTTTCGTTCAATAGCGTTTTTATGCGAATGTGAGTGTTTTTTTTTCTTTTTGTAAAAAAAGATGTCCACAAGCACCACGATGGACCACTTAAAGAAACCACACGAAATAATAAAAGCATCAACAAGCACAAATTGATTTTGTAAAGCGATGAAAGAAGAAGTTCAAATGGCATCTTGAGCTTGAAAATGAATCCACAAAATGCAATTAAATTTTAATTGTTTTTCAATTTTTTTTAACAGAAAAGTTTTACATTAAAAACCACTTGCAAACAACTTTGTGGCTGGAAAAACAAGTATTTTATTTCTTATTTCATTTTTTCATTTAATTTTTCAAACACGATAAACCTTTTTTCTTCTGCCTTAACTGATTTTTATTGAATTAAATTTAGTTGTCATTTTTCTGAAAGTTAAAAAAAGTTTTTTTTTTCACTTAATTGAATGAACCATAGCAAAAGAAGTGATAAAATGTAATTCATTAGACTTATGGCCAACCCAAAATTAAAAGATGTTGCTTATTTTTTATGCTTTTATTGTGTGTTATAAAAGAAACTTGTGTTGTCTAATTCATTTAGATAAGATTTTTATTAATGATTTTTAAATGCAATGCTGGAAAACTGATAAAATAATGTTAAAAGAGATTTAGATAAATTTTTTCACAAATAACGTTTAAATTGCTCCCATTTATAAACGAAAACGGAAAAATTTTAAAAGTCGTTTTTTAATCAGATTTCTGTAATAAAAGAATTTTATGACAAATATTATACAAATAATGGGTGATTTTTTAAGCGTAGTTTTTTTTAAAAATCTAATAAAACACTCAAATTTGCATCATATATTCAAAATATTGATTGGAATTGATAAATTTCTCTTTGCCATTTACTTTTTAAAAATAACTTCATGTTGCCCGCGGCTCCGGTTCAAATGGTCCATTCGTAAGGTCCAATTTTGCACCACTTTTTCGAGCATTTCGGCCTGTATTCCATGAATAATACGTGTTATGTTATACTCTAAAGCTTCAATCGTGTTTGGCATAGACCAACGACTTCACATAACCCAACAAGAAATAGTTAAGAGGCGTCAAATGACATCAGCTTGGCGACCAACTCACAGGGCCATTTCGAGAGATAAACTGCTCACCAAATTCATCCTTCAATATGTCCATTGTTTCACGAGCTGTGAGGCATGTGGCACAGTCTTGTTCAAACCACATATCAACCAAGTCCAGCTCAGCCTATTGGGGCGAAAAAAAGTCGCGTATTATGGCTCGATATCGTTCGCCGTTGACGGTAACGTTTCTTACACGGTCGCCTTTGAAGAAAAATGGATCGATGATGCCACCAGCCCATAAACCACAACAAACTGTCGTTTTTTCGGGATGCATCGGTGACTCTTGTATGGCATCAGGCTGTTCTTCACCGCAGATGCGGCAGTTTTGCTTGTTTACGTATCCATTTAGCCAGAAATTAGCCTCATCGCTGACCACAATTTTTCGAAGTTACAAACGATGGACATTTCTCACAGAGCGCGAATTTTGACAATAAATTTCAACGATTTGAAGTCATTGCTCGTTTGTGAGTTTCTCCATGATGAAATGGCAGAGTATACTGAACACTTTTCACTTTCACAGATGTAGTTTGGACACAATTACCAACCAGTGCTGCCAGCCCGAAAAACTTAATTCATAAAAAATCACCCTTTATTTCTGTATTAAACAGAATTTTATAGCAAAAATTATAAAAATTAGATTTCAAGTGTATAAAAAACAACTTCCAAATTCTTGCGTTTTACGTTTTCGATTTCCAGCACATCACTGTTAATATTCTTCGGAAGCAATTGTCTAAATTGGTACAAAATCGCCAAAGAAATCTGGTCCAATTTGCAAGAAATTTTCCAAAGAAAACTAGTCCAATTTGTTATACAAAACCAATCTATTTTGAGATCAATTTTCTATAACAAGCAAGTCCAAATTGGAAGACATTTTTCTATAGAAAACTTGCTCAATTCAAAGCAATTTTTTTCTATTAGAAGTGGTTTATTTTTCGATAGAGCAACAGTCTAGTTTAAGTGTCTATTCTAATCTTGTTTATGAACAAATATTCTATAGAAGAAATATTAATATTTGAGACCAACTTTTTTTTTGATAGAAAACTAGTTCAGTTTAACAGAAAAAATAAAAATTGATTTCAATTAAAATTAATTAATTAATTAAATTTAAACCGTTAACAAATTAATAATATCAATTAAACTTTTAATTCACTTGATTAAATTTTTAATTAAAACTGATTTGTTTTCTGATTAATGCTTTAGTTGTTGATAAATTTTGAAAATTTTTTTCTGCGTTAGGAGCAAATTTTCTGTCAAATACTAATTTAATATAGAAGAAAAATAATTTAATTTTAGAATACTTGCCTATTTAAAAAGAAAAGAAAATCTTGTTAAGGAAACTGGTCCAATTTGTTGAAAAAATTTTATATAACCGGGAAGCAAACCTTTTTTTTTTTGAAAACTAGTTAAATTGGGAGAAAATTTATGTTGAAATCTTTTCCATTTTGCAAGTGAAAAATACTTGTCTATTTTAAAACAAAAGTTATTAAAAAAAATTAATGGAAACTTGAAAATTTTATATAGACAAGTCTAAGTTTTTGATAAAATTTTCTGTAAAAAGCTTGTCAGATTTGGCAGGAAATTTTATAAAGAAAACTAGTCCAATTTAGCAGAAAGTTTTTAACGAAAAACCAGTCCAATTTTTCTAAAAAAATATATAAATATATATTTAAAACTTCTCCTAGAACAATAGTCCAATTTTCGCGCATATTATTTCTACAGAATTTGTCTTACTTGGGAGAAAAGCTTTCTATAAAAAACTTCTAAAAGTGGGAAACAAATTAGGAGCTCCATAACAAAACGGAACAATTCCTCTTTTACAATTTTTAGATAAAGGATAAAAAAAAGATGAATTTAAGCCAGTACGATGTATGTATGAATGTGGAATAGTTGCGTTTTAATCCGCTTCAATATAAAAGAATTCGTTAAAATAACGACTATAAGGATTTTAGTATGTACAAAATTATTCAGTAAAAAAACATAAAACTTAAAAAGTGAAATTGTTGCGTTTTATTATGGACCTCCTCAAATATTCTAGTCCAATTTGATAAAGAAATTTTCATAGAAAACTAGTCGAATTTGGGAGTAACTTTTCTGTTCTGTAAGCTAAAGTCCAATTTGGCAGCAAATGCTTATTGAAATCTAGTCTGACTTAGGCGTACATTTTCTATATAAAAAACAATCTAATTTGGGTACAATTTTCCGATTGCGCTTGGCAACTTTAATAGCTCAACCTTGTTGTCCATGTAAATGTCGTATTAGTTACATTCAACATAAGTTGATTAATATTTTTTAAAATTATAAAATAAATATGTATGTATGTCTATCGTAACTTTTTTTTTCCAAACATTTGTTATTATCCTTTTTACCTTTTTGTTCATTTAGTTAAAAAAAAAAAAAATCATTCAAATATCATCTTAAGAAGCAAATATTTATAACAACAATAACAAAAAATTAATTTTTTACTTTTAATAATTTTTCCTTTGTTTAACTCTTTAATCCTTTTGATTGTTTTTTTTTTTTAATGTTGGCACCATATACACCATTAACCAACGGCATCGTCATCGTTAGCGTCATCATCGATTACAATCATTAAAACTGCTTTCTTTTTCCTTTAATTCCATTCGCCCCCAAAGCAGAAAGTCTAAATGAAAACAGACAATAAAAAAAATAAAATGAAAAAGGATGTATTAAAAAAAATCGGCCTTTTTATTGTCACAATCGTAAAATTTAAACCGTTTTATAGCAAAATGTAATTACATTGTAATTGAAATATTTCTTTTCCCCAAATAAACGGAAAATTAATATGTTTTCTAAAACAAAATAAAAAAAAAATATTTGTTTTATTTCTTCAATACTGTTTAATGCTAAAAGATTTTAGTTCCGCCGTTAAAAAGAAATTTCCTTGACTATAAAAGTATTTAAGTATTTTATTAAATATGATATTTTTTTGTACTATTGGTTAATTTAATAGCCTCTAGAGAAATTTTTGATTGTCGTTATAGACATTAAAAATATTTTTGACAACTGAATTAATTCCAATAAAGAAGGGAAAATATTATTTATAAAGATGAAAAAGAAAAGTTTTCAAACATAGGACTTACTTATCATTCCGTTTAAAATTTCGACAAGATTTTTTTTAAACCCTATAAAGTATATATATTGTGGGTCCTTAGAAGTAGCGAATTTGATTAACCGTCTATCTATCTGTCTGACTGTTAAAATGGGTTTTCCGAAGACCGCAGATATGGCGGGCACTAGGTTGTCCTACACTCATAGAAAAATGCATCTTCAAATTGATGATGCCCGTACATCAGAATTGTAACATTAGTGTTATTACAAATGACATCAATGAGGCAAAAAGTGACATAAATCCAATGACGAACGTTATCATAAAATGTTGTCATATTTTATGGGCCATCTTGCTATGACTACAGTGACTTCACTTCGATGCCACATTTTGTGTATTATTAACTGGTAAAGTATAATAATATAACTTTTTGTTATTTTTCAACCAAAAGAAGGGGATATAGGAATCGGCATTTCCGACTTTATGTAGCACTTTTTTTGTTAAACCCTTCCCCAGAGGTAAAAGGGTATATAGTGGGTACTCTGACGTAACCTCGTATCTCAAAAAACACTACTTTACAAGAGAGACAAAAAACATTTTATTAGAAAATCTAAAAAAAATCTTTTGAATATTTGTTGTTAATTTGACAGTTTTATTAACTTCTTATAGATATATATGCTAATTATGCTTAAGAAATTATTTAAGGTTTAATTTTTTGATTAAATTTTGAGATACGAGTTTACGATCCTCTAAGTTTACCATTAAATGTCAGTTACGAGGTTTTACATGTATAAATAAATGCAGTATTTTTTTAAAGTGCTCAGAATAAATGTTTTCTAAGCTCAAATTTTAATAACTTAAAACGTGGGATTTATTTTAAACTAATTTTTTATTCATATTTAACATACATATAATATGTAATGAAATTTTTTTTAAATACTTTTAAACATTAATAGTTATATAAGGCCATGATTATTCATTAGTATGAAGTAAATTGTCATAAAAAGAATGATAATCCTTATGGATTAATGATTTCAACGATTGAAGATCTTTACATTTTTGAGCCGTAATTGGTATAACTCCTTGGTACAAAGGATTTGCCTGAACTTCATTGTACTTCTTAGTCAATCGTTGAGGTAGACCCTTCCACTTATCATTAAATGATAATTTTTACATAATACTATCTTTACTGTACTTCAAGCCACGTAACTGTAAAACAGTCGGAGATCCAGACTTGTTACCTGGTCTAATAGATTTACAAGTTTTCAATTCTGAATAATTACAAAACAACGTATGATCAACATACTTTACTTTATAAGGATTTTTTAATCTTGGTTGTTGAATTTTCTCCACAAAATTAGCGGGCACATACAATTCACGATTTTTTTTACGTTTTTTGATTGTTGAAAGTACGGAGTCACACTCCATTTGCGTGTGTCTTTTGACTTATCTATATATATAAGTCATATATATATATATATATTTTTGATTCGCAAATTAATACAAAGCGTTTGCTAGAGTTACATCGGCAATATTATATACAGTAAACTGATGACATTTTAACTTCTGCTTAAAATATTGAATCATTTGAACCGCTTGCACATCTACTGTAAAAACTTTTATTTTTCCAGAAATAGCATTTAATTTATCACTTTGTTTCTCTTCTCGAGCTCTATTTTTTTCTGCCAAATGGCGAGAATACACATCTTCAGGAATGTTTTTATTTTTAAAAGAAAAACCTGTGTCGCAAAAATCTTTGCGGAGTAAATAAACACTTATATTCATTGATTCCATTTCCTTGCGTAAAAATCCATTGCTTGCTATCTCATTTTTTTAAACTTTTAGATCATTCATATTCTTCACGAAATCTCGATAAACATCTTGAACTGACTGATAGATATTTTCCAAATACAATTTTGCACTATCTTTCTGCAATAATGAGATTCAAGTTTTGGCAAATGAGTCATGAAATTTTGTACATGTTCTTTCTTAAATTTATCTTTTTTACCAATGCCAATTGTGTTTAAAAACATTTTTTTACATACTTGTAACCTTTGATTATTTATAAGTAAATGATATTTTAGACTACAGCTTCGCCGAGATTCAGAATTATTGTCAGATCGAGATATTATTTCCAGTGTTGCCGTTAGGATACGAAAGATACATTTTTCGTATCTTTTGATGACTTCAGGTACCATGTATAATCCTGACATTTTTCGTATCTTTTGAATCGTTACGCAAAATGTACAGAAATAAAATATTAGAGAATTTTTAGCCAAAAAAAAACTTATTAAGACTAACCGACTGAATGCTAATACAATAGCAGCTTAATTAATGGTGAAAAAGCATTAAGGATCTAGTAGTGCGAAGTTGTTCTGAGGAACTTTTTTGTTTACAGGAACTTTATACCTATGTAGTTTTTGATATAATCGTCTTAGTATAAACGTCTTAACTCGTATACTAATTTTCACAAAAATTAATTTGTTTTGATAACATCCAAACATTATATTAATTTTAAAGTTCGCTTACTGTATTTTTATTTAAAAATTACATCGTACCTAATATTTATGACTTAAATAAATATATAGAAATGAATTTATATGATATCATTTTCTTTACAATATTCATTAAATATGAAATAAAAATGTTATTTTAATAAATGTTAAACGTTAAAAATGGATTTTCAAATTTTTTTTAAAATGTATCTTTTTGGGGAAAAGCGTATCTTTTGGTAACCAAAATGTTTCTTTCTCGAAATTTCACTGGCAACACTGATTATTTCCTTGTTTACTAATGCAACAACGTATTGTCGTCTTTGATCCCAGGTCAGATCATTCCAAATAGAATTAAAACATTTTTTCCTCATGCCTTCTGTAATTTCATTACATTTTTTATTAACGCTCTTTTCACATTTTTTAGAATAATAACCTGGTTTCATTTTTCGAGCGTTTCTTAGTAATAATTGTTGATCAATGTCGTTTATTTTTTGCTCACACTATAATATGACTGACCTGTTTCTCGTGCCTTTTTGACTTTACTTCTTTCCCAATCTTGAACGGTTGCTTGATTTTGCCGAGCTCGTTGTCTTGATGATAATCCTGAACATTCATATAAAACGGTTTTTTTAGGGTGATGTGAAACATCCTATACAAAATAAAAAACATGTCGTCAACATGACATGAATCATTTGAACACCAATTCATGTTCAAAGAAGAAAAAGGTTTTAGCGTTTTCTAACTTGTGCACTGTAAAAATATTACATGACATGAGTTACGTGTTTTTAAAATTAGATGCCTGAGATACGAGGTTCGGTTTTTTTAAATTAATAATTAACGCGTGGAGATTTTAATTTAAAATTATACACAGTTGTGTAGAAACATATTCTTAATATAAATCCGGGTTAAACTCAAAACCTTCAAAAATTGAGTTACGAGGTTACGTCAGAGTACCCTCGATATATAAGTTTGTCGTTCCGTTTGTTATTTGTACAATATCGATTTAATACCCTATAATGTATATATGTATATTTATAATGGGTCTGTGGGTTTTTACACATTTATTTACATAAAAATATTTTAATAAAATTAGTTCCTTTGTTCACAAAAATAAAAATTATTAAATCCAAGGTATATTTACACAAGGTAGACTCATTTGGGAGTGTAGACATGCTGCTCTATAAAAGGAACCGAGTTGTCAAAATTGTCTTCATATAAAACAAAAACAATTTAACGCACACATGTACAAATTTTGGCTCATATACACGAAATTTGACGTTTGGGTTCCTACTATGGGTAAACAGCTGACAAACATATGGGCCAACGAGTTTACCTTGTGTAAATATACCTTGATTAAATCAATGAAAGTTTGATTAAAAATAAAATTATAAAAATGTAAAACTTATTTAAAGCAAGTAAAATTAAAACAAGTGTTTTTCCACAGGTCCTTATGAGTAGCGAAGTTGATTTAACGACGTCCGTTTGTTCGTTGAAATGCGTTTTCCGAATACCCTAGATATGACGAGGACCAGGTGTTTATACATTAATGTCATATATAGTCCGAAAATGTTTGCTTTTGAAATTCAGCCTGATCGGTCCACAAATGTCTGAGATAAAATCTTTTTTTGTTTCATGTATCTTTTTAATGTATATCTGGAGAACCTCAAAAGCCAATGTTTCCAAATAAGGCAAAAATATATTGGTTATCAATAAACAACATCCGACAAAAGGTGGGATGATTGGATAAGTGGGCGTGGCACGTCCGTACAAAGATATTACAAATACAATCATATTGGTTATCAATAGACAATATCCGACAAAATGTGGGTGGGATTGGTGAAGTTGGTGTGGCACAAAATAGATTTATTTATATCTAAAGATATGTGGGAGAAACATTTTCCACACTTTGTACACATAGCTGGGATATCTAAATTAGAAAAGTGGGCGTGGCACAAAATAGATTTATTTATAACTAAAGAACGGTATTTAAATAACTTTCTGTTCTGATAGCACCATAGTGAAGGGGAAAAAAACTTTGGCATACCCAAATATTTACTTGTTTTATTTTTAAATTCTGATCAATATTATGTGTTAGTGGGTGAGTTATCTAAGTTGCTACATTACGTTAGGTGAAGAGCATTAAAGATTCGGCACAGCCGAATATATTACTCTTAATTTATGTTTAAAAATACTCACAAAATTTAAAATTTTTTTATGCGAAAATTTCTTTATTTATCTTAATTTTTACTTGTTTTCTTAGAAAATGTACTCCAAAATTGTTCCAGATTTCTATAGAAAATTTCCTCCCGAAATGAAGTACTTTTTACATAAATTTTTGTTTGCAAAAAAAATTTCCTCGTTCCTTGCCATTGCTCCTATTTCATGTAAAAATTGCTCCCTAATTAGACTTGTGTTCATAGGTAATTTGCTGGAACCCAGTGCCCATGTTCTGTAACACTCGCGTCGAGAAACTTTACGATTGAAATGTGCGAAATGAAACAAAAATGCCATAAAATGAAACAAACAACTGTTTTTCTCACTTAACTGCGTCTGTAACATTTTTGGCGAGTAATAGATGTCACGTAAGAAAACTACTCGCCAATTTACAGAAAAAAGTGTCTGTAAAATTTCTGTGAGAAAGTTCCCGCTTTGAACTGTCAAAATAACTCACGAATAAAAACGGGGCGAGAAAAAATGTTAACACTAAAAAACAATTAAAAATGCAAAATACAAAATACAAACAATAATAATAATAATATTTTGTTCTTGGTACATTTTTTCATTGTTTAATTATTTTGCTTTTAATATTTTTTTCAAATATACGAAAGTTTTCAAACAACAAACATTAAAGTCGCACTTTACATTATTAAGTTTAGACGACGTTTGTATTTTCGCCGCCGTCGTTAAAAACTTTGAAAAAATTTTAGTAAATTTTGGTCGCCGTCAACGATATGGGGTGACTGACGTTCTCAACGTCTGCAATGTCACATCGGCTTCGAGTGCAATGTTATGACATTTGTAACTTAACGACGTTATCTGTTTTAATAGTTTTCGACATAAGCTACAGACACACTTTTTTCTCACTTTTCGAGAAACGATGAAATATTTTGTTTCGCATCTTTTCGATGGGGAAAGTTCTCACTAAAGTTACAGAACATGGGTACAGGACTAGTTTTCTGCAAAAAAAAACTCTTTCAAATTCTTCTAGTTTCTTACAGAAATTTGGCTCTCAAATTGGACTAGTTTTATATACAGATTTATCCCAAATTCGACTAGTTTTCTATCTGTTATTATATTCGTCTTTAAATTGAATTAATTTACAAAGAAAATTTGCTTCTTATTTAGACTAGTTACTACCAATTTGAGCTTGTTTTCTTTAACAAATTTGTTTTAATTCAAATTAGTATTCTATAGAAAATGCTGCTTTAAATAGACTATTTATTTTTAAATGTCTCTTTGTTTTAGGCTAGTTCTTTATTAGAAAATTTTCCCGCAAATTAGACTAGTTTTCTATAGAGGATTCCAAATTCAGATAGTTTAAAGTAGGTATTGATTGAAATTTTGCTTGCTAATTGGATTAGTAATCTAGTGAACATTTTATCCGAACTTCGACTAGTTTTTCTTAAAGAAATTTGGCTTCTCAATTTGTCTAGTTTTCTAAAGAAATTGATATGTTGGACTGGTTTTTTTCTTGTGAAAATTTAATCGTAAATTCGTATAATTTTTTACAGAAATTTTACCCCGAAATTTGACTAGTTTAAGAAATTAATTAATTGCAAATTCGACCAGTTTTTGAACTGCTATCAGATTTGCTTTAAAATTAGACAATTTTTTCGGAGAAAATTTGCTACTTAATTAGATTATGGAGTTTACTATACAGAACTTATTACCAATTAAAGTTAGTTTCTATAAAAAATTTGCTGTAATTTAATTAGTTTACTATAGAAAATTAGACTAGTTTTATTTAGTAAACTTCCTTTCGATTTGAATAAGTTTTTATTATTGAAAATTTTCTCTTAGTTTGAGGCTAGTTTTTTTTTAGACAATTTGCTCTCAAATTAGACTAATTTTCAACAGAAAATTTGGCTCCAAAATTGAACTTATTTACAATAGAAAATTAAGCTCAAAAATTGGACTAATTTTTTTGCAGAAATTTTTGCTCCCAAATTGAACTAGTTTTTTTTTTTTTTTAATTTATTGTTCTACTAGCTAGATTTCTCTTAAAATTTTGTCTGACTTGTTTTCTGCAAATATTTGGTTCTTGCAAATTGCATTAGTTTTCTATTCAAAATTTGATTGTTAATTCTACTACACTGATAGAAAAGACGTCATAACGCTGATGTATTTTGACATCAGTACTATGACAAGTGTCTTCGTTTTTGACACTTGGTCATCAGGGTCAAAATGAAATAATGTCATCAATGGGATGACACATCGGCATCACAGAAATGACGATCATGTCCTCAGTGCGATGATGCAATAACATCGGAGAAATGACACATTAGCATCGATTTAATGACAATTTGTCATTAAGACAAAGTCATTGGAATTGACTTAAGTAAAAGTGAGAGAATATTATTATTTACTTACCCGTTGCATAGCAGAACTCTCAATAATAAGACACCAGCACCATGACTTATATGGTTTTCGTAATCATTCTTACTTTTAAAATTTCATGTATTTAACCAAATAATTAAAAAAAATAGAATATAGGAATTTTCGCTTCTTATAATACATTGTAATCATGAAAATAATGTTAATAATATACAAAATGTGTTATCGAATTGATAGTCATAAAATAGATGACACGTAAAAAATGATAAAATTGTACGAAGACGTTAGTCATTGGATTGATGTTACTTTTTGCATCATTGATGCCATTTGTGGTAACATTGATATCACAATTCTGATGTTAGGGCATCATCAATATGAAGATGCATTTTTCCATCAGTGTAGTGGCTTAAATAAATTTTGCTCGCAAATTGCTTGGAAATTCGACTAGTTTTCTATTTGATTAGCTCTTAAATTGGATAAATTTTTCAGAGAAAACTTGTTCCTAAATTATATTAGTTCTCTAAAGAGAACGTGCTTTTATTTTGAGTTTGTTTTCTACAGAAAATTTGCTTTAATTTAAACAAGTTTGCTATAGAAAATTTGTACCTCTATTTCTTTTCTAGTTTTCTATAGAAAATATTCTCTTAGTTTGAATCTAGATTTTTTTAAATTATCTCCCAATTTGCGCTCGCATTGCTTCCAAATTGCTCATAGTTTTAGCTACTTCTATTTAGTAAATTTTTGTCTCGTAATTTGGACTACTTTTCAATAGAAAATTTCCTTCCAAAAAGGACTAATTTTCTTTAGAGAAATTTCTCTTAAATTTAACTATTTTTTTATAGAAAATTGCTACAAAATTTAAATATTTTTCTTTAAAAAAATTGCTACCAAACTTGAGTGGACACTAAAATTGGACAACATATTTGTTTTTCAAAGAATTAATTTTTTTCTATATTTAAAAATCATTGCAAATTGGTTGCAAGTTTCAATTTTTTTTGTATATAATACCCAATACCACTAGACTTTTGAAATTAAAAAAAGGAAGTATATTTCTAGATTTAAACCAACATTAATGCAACTTCTTTTAATGTCCATATACAATTTTATAGGATATTGAAATTTTTCATTTAAATAATGGCCTTTTTTATTGTGGTTGACTTAATGCCAGCAATATAATAACAAGAAGAAAAAAACAAAAAATGTATAAAAGACTATATTAGCATACCTATTCTATAAGTAAGATATGTAGATTTACTTTTAGTTTCTACTCATATAAGTATTAAGACTAATGGAGTACTTCAAATAAATGTGTACGTCAGTGTTGCCAAATAACACATGACTGTGTCCCAAATTAAACATTTAAAACAAAATAACACATATAAAACCAAAAAGAAGCTTTGATAAAATGAATTCGCCTTACACATTTTATAGATATTCCTTGTTTGCAGTTAAAAGGGTTTTGCTTACCAAAAATTTCAAAAGTTCGCTGTGAATGGTTCTGCTTGCTGCAAATGAATTTATTGGCTTTTAGGTACTCTGTATTGCCCTCTCGAAAGCCTTTAAATACACTGCACAAATGTTTTTTTTTTAATTTTAAAAAATGCATTAGAAACTTACTTCTTAAATAATTTTTTTTTTATATTTTTACGACAAAATTTTGGCTGACTGTATGTAGTCAAATTGCCAAGATATTACACAGTAGTAAGAGCCTCACCCACAAGTCCTCGATCGACCTAAACCTTCGTATAGAATGGCGAAAGGTTTCCAGAATCTGCTTTTTCGACAGTAAAACCTCTGCCTTTTTTTTTGGTACTCCCTCAGCTACTCTCAGTTTTTTCTTTGATTCTCCGACAGATAAAACTCGTTTAAATTTTAAGATTATAAACGATTGCATATGATTAAAGCTCAAATTAGACGTGACATAACTATAATGCCACAGTCGTAACGGCGAATTTTGAAACTAAAATTGAATTGGTTTGTATGGTATGTTTATGTCGTTTTGGTAGTACAGTGGCGATGGTAATGTCACGTCTAATTGGACCTTAAATGACCCTGTTTTAATGTCCATTAAAACTCATAGATATAAATGGACCAATAATTTTTTTTATTAAATTTTTTTAATTAATTCAATAAACCGTTTTAGAGTTACGCGAACATATGTTTTGCAACCTCCTCCATTTTCAAAATAACGGTATATCTCGAAAACCAGAGCCAAATAAAAAAAAAAAAAAAAAACGGCGGGCACCACTGGATTCAGCGTACCCGAATTGTGTTATTCGGGAGTATTATTTGTATGGGAGATATGGTCCAATTTGGACCGCTTCCAATCAAATTTGGAAAGACGATTTTGATTGCAATAAAATAAATTCGGACCAAATATAATCTAAATACCAATAAGATGGCTTATGGGCACAAAGACCCTATTCCGGAAAGAAGCTTGTATGGGGGCTATGTTAAATTATGGACCATGTTCAATAGGCTTGTTACTTGTGCCAATTAGACCCTATGTACTAAATCAAATTATCTCCAAAATTGTGACGTGTACTTTGCGAACAAGGTTTACATGAACATCCAGCCGGCCAGCCTGCCAGCAAGTCGGACGGACATCGTTGATTCAACTCAGAAAGTGTTTCTAAGCCGATCGGTGGGCCTAGGACTAATATTTTAAGGTGATGCAAACATCAGCACTAATGCATAATACCCTCTCTACTATTGTGGTGTGTGTATAAATATAACTCAAAGTAAAACTACACATAGATTACACATGGACTACACATGCAATCAGTAGTTACAAACAATATGTCTAATTACACACAGATTGGCAACACTGGTGTACGTCTACTAATAGCAGAAACCATACACATGCTCATAAATATTTACCGGTAAACAGTATTTAATTTTTTTTGTTATTGCAAATTAGTGTATGTGTGTGTGTAATAGCAACATTTTGAAATTTTACCACTTCCGTACTTAATAATATTTAGTGTAGTTTTATTTGTTGAAGTACTATTTAGTAAGAGTATGAGTACCATTATTAGTAATATGACTAGTTGTTGTTTTTTTTTATAAAATAGTCAATGTAAGTACTTTAACTGGAAGACTATTTTTCCTCTGGACATTTAGAGTGTTTTACAAATGTACAAACAATGCTAATGATAATCCTTAGAAAAGTAAGGTCAACTATGTTGTTAGAAAAAACGTCAAGCTCGAAAAAAACAAAGAAACATTTAATTTTCGCTTAATTTTTTGTCTTCTTTGTGTTTTACCTTAATTATAAGATTTAAGATGGGTTTGTTAATATGTTCACAGACAATCCGTTTAGTATGTTGGTAGATAATTTTAAATTAGTGGGATTATCTTAATTATACTAATTGTTACCGCAATCATATTGTAAATAAATCAATTCCTTGTATGTCATGGTGAAATAAAAAATGTGGCAGCACTACGCCAGGTGACAATTTTTTGCTCTTGCATTGTTTGTCTAATCTTATGTCAAAGTTTTGTTTATGTTTACAAAAAGTCCACGTTTTGTGCTGTGATTATTGTATTTTATTAAAGTTCTTGATAAATTTAAATTAAAATAAATAAGATATTGATATTTATTAAATAAAAATTGGCTAAAAATTTATTTATTTTATCACGTTCAGCGGTACGCTTTGATTTTTATAAGCTGGGATATAATTTCCATTTTTGTTGTAATGTTGTATTTGTTGCCGTAACGATGCCACCTGCTTATTCCACCATGTTGTATGTCTACTGTGTTTTTGGTAGCTAACAGTCATGCACTTTTGAAACGTGTTTTGGTTGTTCAAGCAACAATATAATAATTAAATGTAAACAAGAAATTGGTCTTCATATAAACCTAAAATCTTTTGAGAAACGTCGTCGATTTTGAAAATACGAGGCCCACGATTGTCTACAACACATCTGCATCAATGCCCTGGTAATCTTAGAAGCTTTGAAGAGTACGCAAAAAATACGCTTCCATATTGTCAGGGCTAACTAAACTATTTTTAATGAAAATTGTTTGTACATTTTATGGTAACTTCAACCAACCATCGGGCATGTTCTGACAATCGCAAAACGCTTAACATTGGCGATTCTGACTTAAAATCGCAAATTAGCTGTTCTGTAAATCGCAATAGCAAGAAGTTTGGAGACTTAAAATTACAAAAGGGAACAATAATATTTGTACGAAAATATACACCATAAAATAAATTTGGCGTTTTGCGATTTCAAATCGTGCGCTTGTCAGAACATGGCAACTAAATGATAGTTCAATCAGTCCATCATAAAAACTACAACCATAATATAGTGGCCTACGGGCATGCTGTGGTTGTGATTAACATTAATAAGTTAACCACGAGTAATTGTATGATTGTTTGTATGGTCCAACCAAAACGCACGATGTTAATTGTAAATAAAACAAAAAGTTTTCACAGAATTATCTTAATATTTTTTATTATAATAGAAAAGTATCTATAACTATTATGTGTGAAACAAATTATCGGCCAAATGCTCGTCACGCTTCGGTAGCATACCTCTACCCGATGGTCCATATTTTCAATGACTCGGAGACATAAATGAGGTTCAGTGTCGTTAATGTGCCGAATTATCTCATCCTTAAGCTGTTGAATTGTTCTTGGCTTATTGACGTAAACTTTTTCTTTTAATTATAGCGGCCAATTTTTAACAAATGCAAATTAAAAAATGTATAATTAGAGTAGAAATTAGAAATATTAAAGACCAATTTCTCAAAAAATTAGTTATAATTAGCTATTACTATAACTGCCAGTTAACAATACGTTTTTCCAGTTATAAATAAGTTCACACATTTCGCAAAAAAATTTCATCATTTCGCGCTTTTGCTTATCTTAAAAAACGCTTCATTGGCCTCACCAATACAGATGATGATAAGTGCACTAAACTTAAACTATTACCGCTAAAACTTTTTTTAGAAAAAGTTTTTTTCAGTTTTTTTAGTTTTATTTGTTTAAACAATATTTCCCTTAATTTTTTTTATACATTTTACGTTAGTGAATATGTTTTGCCGTTTATAATTCTTATTTGTAGAGAAATTTGCTGTATGTGTGTGAGTTTTTTTACAAATATTTATATTTGTATTTATTTTAGTGTATAAAGCAGTTGGACTCAACAACAAATAAATGGTTTTCATTATTTTTATGCAATAGTATTTACCAGAGCAATAGCAACTGCTACTAGCAGTCTGCTAGTCATCCATCCACCACTGCCTCTTAGAAATGTAACAAAAATGTAGTTGGCACAACGAATAACAAAAAAATTTACAACAATTCGGTTGTTTGTTTGGAAAAATTACCAACATTGTGTGGTTTTTTTTTTGTTAGAAATTAGAAAAAAAACTAAACTGTATTAAAAATTAACAAACAAAAAAAAAAAAAATGTATTAAAATATAAAACGCTGTATAAATATATTTACCTTAGAAAATACTTTGTAAAAAGTTTTTAGTAGGTACTTGGTTTTTGTAGTTTTCTATAGTATCTTGGTGGTTATTTTGGTCTTGTGCAACCAAGCATTTTCAAATGGTTGCCATTTAAAGTTATTTTTTTTTCGTTTTTTTGTGCTTTTATTGCCCAAACCTTCTGAAAAAAGTAGTAGAGTTGTTGGTAAAATAGATATAAAAATAAATAAATACAACTACAAGGTTAGTTTTTTTTTATTTGAAATACTATTTACAACAATGTACGTATGTGGTCAAACTGTAAATTCGAATCCTTTGGCAAAAAAAGTGCAGCTAAAATTTAGGGGAGAAATGATTTTCAGGTTATGTTTTGGGTTAAATTTTAGAAGCTTTTGTATTTATTTACTTTTTATTTTAATATTTGCTTTAATTAAAACATATATAAACAAATAATTATTTAAATGTTTTCTCTATTTTTTATTCCAGGTATGTACACATGGGCCTTTTTTAATAATTTTTCGTAAAGGTAAATTTATATAAGAAAATATAATCAATCAGGAAAATTTATCGTTTTCCAAAAATGTTTGGAAACAAATCCAAAACAATAATAATAAAACTTCAGTTTGCATGGTATTTTTTGAAAATTTTCAAACTAATGATCAGGGCTGTCAGACTTGGGGATTTATCCCCAAAGTTGGGGATTTCATGTGAGCAAAATTACCAGGGCTGTGGAGTCGTTAAGAAAAAGTTATAACTCCGACTCCGACTCCTTTTGGTGAAATTTTTTAAGCACGACTCCGACTCCGACTCCGACTCCAACTCCGACTCCGACTCCTACTCTAACCTAGCATTATTTAAGAGACTAGTTTTTTTTTTGACTTTAAACTCTTTTTTAATTTAGTACCTGTTAAATGGTTAAATATAGCAAGAAAATAATTCTGTAAAAATTTCAAATCGATCTTTTAATTCTAACGTGCCGCGCATTAAGCTTTAACATACTAGTTACTAACATATGAGTAGGAAAGCTGCAAAATATTTTATTTGGATTTTGGAAAAAATGCAAAAAACATATAGTGCCCGATTAAATAGACCAAATGAGTTGAACCTTTTTTCAATTCTAAAGTGTTATGACATTCTTGACTTATAACTTAACAGTTGAGAAATTTAAACCAACTGAAATATAAAAAAACAATAGATTTAATTTTAGAACGAACGAGTTTTGTTACGAACTTTCGAAAGAAACGAGTTTTGCTTCAATCTGTATGGGATCATTGAATTTTAGTATATTTTAAAGGTTATATTAATTTATTAATATTATGCAAACAGTGCTAAAAAATGTAAAAATAGTTCTGTAGGGGAGAGATAAACTACACCAATTCACATCTTTTTCAAATTACGTTTTTTATACTGTTGGAATTTATAGATGTGTGAATTTCCATAAGTCCTATCTAATGTAGCTTTCGAGATAGAAAAGTTGAAAACAACAGCAAGTCCAATTGGCTTAGGCGTTAAAGGCATCAAGTGTACTTAGTGTTATTTACCACAATATTAATAGAGGCAAAGGACAGTCCTGTTTTGCAAATTGTGAAGTGAGGTCTTTTGTTTTTAATATACATTTTATTTATTAAGTCAAATCATTCTCAGGAAAATTTTATAAAGTTTATTAAAACATGCATATGCGCCTTCAGTTGTTAGTTCTACAATTTATATAACACATTTTGAAGAGAAATGTAACGTAAAAAAATGTTGTTAGCCTTCTATTATTTTTGGGAAATAGTACCCCTTTTGTTGTTGGACTTGGTGCTGTTTGTCTCAAGGCATGGCACAGTACCATAGAAGGTAACGAAACTTTTAGGACGTAATTTTTTAAGTATATCATCGACATAAAAAAAATATGTTAGGATCATATAAAATATTCGTACAAATGCACATTTTTATAACATAAACATCATTTGCGATTATCAACATGTTTGCGCGGTCTGTTGTAAAGTTTTCAAAATGTGGCTTGATGTAGTTTATCTCCCACCTGCAGAGTTAAAAAAAATGTGAATTTTTAAACTGCTAAATTTTAATCTTTTTCTTCAGTGTACTCGCCATTGCATTTTTCCGTTCCTAATTCAATATTATTATTGTCCAAGACCGAAATTTGAAATTGCAAGTCTTTATTATCTCTCCAATTTTCCCTAAAGTGAGTAGATAAAAGTATTCTCAAATCATTTTTCCCACATTGATGGGAATTATATCTGGAACAATGTCATGTATTTTTCCGAGTTCCTTTTCCTTTTATTCTATTATAATTCACCTTGAAGGTTGGAACTTCAAATGTAGTTCACTTAATGCTTTCACCACAGGAGCTACAGCAGATTTCAAGTCATATTTATGAACATGGCTATTTTTGGCTATATGGCTATATATTTGTTAATATACGATAAATAAAAAACAACATCTTTACAAATTTTATTTGTAAATTCCTTAATTCGGCTCTATTTCATTAACGATATCTTGGCGAAATTCAAATAGTGAACCCGCTGGTTTTTGTTACTGAAATTTGAGGTCACATTAAAACATAGAAAAGGACATGCTTCGATACAATCTATATAACTATTCTTATAAATTGTCAAAATAAGATGTTATCTCAATTTTTTAATTTTTGAAACTCACCTACTCATATGAAAAGTATACTGGTCCTTATTTTCAGACTTCACAATTTCAAAAAGCAGACCCTCTTATGGCCAATTCCACTAATTTATCTAAATATCAATTTATGTTTAAAATTTGTTTTTTTTATGTCAAATAAAAATAAAATTATTAGAAAAATTATATTTAAATATGAATTGATATTTAAAAAGAATTGGAGAAATTGGTCATTAACATTTTTTATTTTAAAAAATGTTAGAAAAATTGTAATGCAAAAAAGTCGGAGTCGCTAGTTTTTGTGGGTACTTCGACTCCGACTCCGACTCCGGTACAAAAACCTCAACTCCGACTCCTCAACTCCGACTCCGACTCCGACTCCACAGCCCTGAAAATTACAAAGAAAGTCATTTGGGGATTGGGGATTTTTTTGGGGATTTAAATACAAATTTCGGGGATTTTTTGGGGATTTTAAAATTTTTTATTATTTACGTTTATTTTTTTTTGTTTCGTATATAAAATATGAAAAAAAAATAGCAAAACTTTTATCTTACTCTTATATAGTGTAAAGATTCCTAATTATGATTACCGTTTTTGTTAAGTGTGTAAAAGGTACTTCATAAACTTGTTATTTTTCTAGAGTGAGTGTTAAAAAAAAAGAATTTAAAAATAGAATCTAAAACCGTTGACAACGCATACAATTTTTGATTTTTTAAAGACAATTTTAAAGCAAATATGTATGTATTCCCCCAAAAATAAGTAAATATGAAAAACAATATAATAAAGATTGGGGAAAAAATGCTAGGCTATTGGTTAGTAGTTACCCAGTAAAAACTTCGCCTACAAAATAATGTGTTAAATAATCAGGAAAAAGTAAAAATACTACTTCCAATTCTACTGAAAGAACCAATGAATTTTACAAGGGATGACCTACATACATCTGAAAATTAAGCAGTTTTAGAAATAATTATAGTAGTTATATAGAAGAAAGCAACTAAATAATGAGTGAAAGAAGCTGTTAATTTTTAAAAAGTAGGGTAATTTTTACTGGGTATGATGCATCGAAGTACTAAATAAGTGACGGATATATGAATTCTTTGTGTTGATTATAAGGATGGCTTAAGCCGGTTGAACAACCCAGTAAAAACTTCACCTACTTTTACAAAATGAATCGCTTCTTTCACTTATTATTTAGTAGCTTTCTTCTATAACTATTTCTATAACACTTTTTTCTAGATGTATTTTAGTAAAGAAATAATGACTTGCTTTTGAATGCGTTCATTTTGGGACATCTCTTGTAAAATGCATTGGTTCTTTCAGTGGAATTGTAAGTACCCTAGAGGGAAGCGAACTAACACCAAAGTAGTCCCGTGATAGGTCTTTGGTGGTAGGGACCGGTTCTAACACTTTATATGAATAAGACCTATCACTTTTACATGGGGTTGTCATTGGAGGGGGTCAATTGACACCATTTGACCAGTCATAGATCTACTCTCAACGAACGTGCTTAGTGTCAGTTACTAAAATGTAGTATTATTTCAATACAATGTAGTATTATTTCAATAAAAAAAAGTCCTAGAATCATATTCAAGAACCAAATTTTAGAAAGTACCAAAAAATGTGTCACAGCACCGGTGAAGACTGTACTCTAATTCATTACTTTTTTTACCTTTTTGTTCTTCATAAACCAGTTAAGGGATCGGTTCTTCATTCACTGGTCATGAGTCCTTTCTTTTAGTACTTGTTCTGTTTTCAAAAATCCCAGGACCAGTCTGTTGGACCAATTGACACAAATTTCCCGCAGGGTAGTGCCTTTATGTTTTTCTGATTACGCAACCCATTATTTTATAGGATAAGTTTTTACTAGGAAGCTCCAAATTCTTTTAAATTGGCTCATTCGTCTTCAATAACAGCATATTGTTCTGCTTGTTATTCCTTCCTGGAATCGCAAAAAAAGGAATTAAAAAAAAAATGCCGAAACCAGTCGCAACAAGCAAAATAAAATGATTTTTTTGACTAAAAATTTTTATTTGGGGATTTTTGGGGATATCTTATTAACATTTTTCTTACTATTTTTAAAAAAAATTTAAAATTTGGTCAGAAAAAAAAAACAAACAAAAAATATTAACTTTTTAAGTTTTTTTTGCGGATTTGGGAATTTGGAAACTTTTGGGGATATTTTTTTAATTTTTTGGGGACAAGGAAAAAAGTACCTGGCAGCCCTGCTAATGATTACCAAACTTACCAACATTTTTTTTTTAAATAGAAAATTTTAAATACAAACATACAATTAAATGTTTTAATACCCTTTTCCATAGGTGGAAAATAGGAATGCCAAACGGGATCGATTTTAACAAATCCCGGAATTGGGGATTTTGGTAATCCCGATCCCGAAACCCTGGGATTTTCGGGATCCCGGGATTTTTCGGGATCAATTTGTTTCTTTAATATTCAACCTAAAAAAAAAACAACAACACTTTATTTATTTATGTTTGAATTTTTAAAAAAGAAAACTTAACAAAACAATTCATAAGCAACTTACCTGTGGGAAATTTGTGTCAATCGGTCCAACAGACTGGTCCTGGGATTTGTGAAAAAAGAACAAGTACAAAAAGAAAGGACTCATAGCCAGTGAAAGAAAAACCAATCCCTTCACTGGTTTATAAAAAACAAAAAGGTAGAAAAAGTATTGAATTACAGCACAGTCTTCACCGGTGCTGTGACACATTTTTTGGTACTTTCTTAAATTCGGTTCTTGAATTTAATTCTAGGACTTGTTTTATTGAAATAATACTACATTTTAGTTATTGCCACTAAGCACGTTCATTGAGAATAGATCTGTGACTGGTCAAATGGTGTCAATTGACCCCTCCAACGACAACCCCATGTAAAAGTGATAGGTCTTATTCATATAAAGTGTTAGAACTAGAACCGGCCTCTACCACCAAAGACCTACCACGGGACTATGTTGGTGTCAGTTTGCTTCCCTCTAAGGTTGTTTTTAATTAACTAAATTTTATTTATTTTTGAATTTTTAAAAAAGAAAAATTAACAGAACAATTCTTTTACAATTTTTTCTTATAAACAAAAGTTAATATATATATTTTTTTTATTTTTAAAAAAGAAAACTTAACAAAACAATTAATTTTGTATACAAATTTTATTATTTCGTTATTTCTTAATTTTTTGTGCGACGATAACAATTTTACGCTTACTACTTGAAACAAAATATTCACCCTTATTGTGTTTGGCGTATTTAAAATACGCCTACGACTGTTTGGTAGTAGATTAAAGAGAACGTGAACTTATTTCCTTTAATCTATTAAATTAAAAAAAATTTAAAATTTTTTTATTGCCTTAATTAATTGGAAAGTATAAAAATTCAATAAAACAAATATTTTTATACTTATAAAAATTTTTGATACATAAAAGTTGTTAAATTGAAAAATATCGGGATTAAAAAAATAAATCCCGGGATTCGGGATTTGTCAGTCCCGAAAAATCCCGGGATTTCGCGATTCGGGATTTCCCGTTTGGCATCCCTAGTGGAAAGAGTATTTAGTTGAACTAGGTTTACGTGAGCACCTGTCATATGGATCTTACACCACGTTGCTCTTCACACTGGTTTGAAAAATAATGCGATTAGCCACTTTGATCCGGCGGAATCATACTCTCGCTCTTTGATTTGGAGCTGGAGCTATATAACCTCTGCAGCTGAAAGGCAAGCAGTAAAGCAAGTAACAGCACCTACGAAGTTAGAAAATCCACCATCAGGCCGAATATCTCCACAATCTATAAAAAATCAGCCCGACTTGTTACGATCACCCTTCCTGCGATTTGGGGTATATAGCCACCACGTGATTTTCAAAGGGGCCTCAACAACAACCAGCACCGAACCCCCGTGGATAATTGGTTGTCATTATAAAAATCTCACGGTAGCCGTGATCAACTTCTTAAAAAGAAGAAAGTCGTACCAATTTTGCTTCTGCCGAATAACAGGTAATGGCTGCACCTGGTTCCCCGGAGAATATAATATCAAAAGGTGAAATATCCTAAGGATGTATCCCTACATACCACTAGGGGAAGGTGGAAAGGGTATGAGTAGAAAAGATTTACCTTAGCACCTGCCGTGTTGTCTTAATCGTAACGTGGTCTTAGCCACTGAAGCTCCTTGTTAGGCGTTCTAGCTGTCTAATCTGCGCTGCATTAGAATTGTCGGCAGCATAGCAACAGCCTCTGAAATTATACCTCCCGCAGGCCAAACTCAACTCTACCACAAGTGGTAAAAAGACTGCCTTTGATCAGGTCTTTCAAGTTCTTCCATCCCGCGAACTTGGGTTTAGACCAGTGTTCGAAAATAAACAGAACATTATTTAGCGTTCGGCTCGCACACCCAGGAACGATATCTGTTTTTTTAATGTTTGTGTAGACGAATACAACCCCTAACACCGTTCGAAACTATTTTCAAGAACGAGCCGAACATTATATAGTGTTCTGTTCTTCGTTAAAAAACAGAACAATTGTACATTTTAATGTTCTATAATGTTTCCTTTTTTACATTGATAAAAAAAAACATACAAAAAATTTAAACAACGTCCGCAGCACTAACAGCTTGTGTGTGTACTGTGTATATGTTTTGTTTTTGTAAAATTATTTTGCTGGCTTTTTGTTTTTGTTTTTTTCGTATGTGTATTTTGTTTTTTAAAAAATGTTTTGTTTTTTTTTTACCACTCAAAAAGGCGCTCAGCACAACTAAAGCGAACGAACAATAATGAACTGAACCGAACACAATCAAGCTTGTGGTTTTTAAATAAAACCGAATTGAATTAAATGTTCTCATCTTCTTGTTGAGCTGGTTAAGAACAGTATAATTTTTGTGTTCAACAGATGACAAACAGGGAAACGTTATTTTTTAATGATTTACTACACAAACACTATTAGCGTTTATGTTGTCCATAAATCTACCGAACCGAACACTAAGGAGCGATATTTAGTGTTTATTTTTGAACACTGGTTTAAACCACAACTACCACGTGATCCCTGAAAGTACCCTTTTTTAAAAAAGTACCTTTGCGTAAAAGCGCATTTTTCTGTGTTAAAGTACATTATTTATAATAGCTTCCTTTTTATTCATTCTTCATTCCTTAACCTTACATTCGAGTTTCATAAGCCTTAAGGCTCAGTTAGCCGGGAGTAACAGTAACGTTGCAAATCAGCTGATTCATTTTGTTGTATGTAAAGCAATTAGAACGATTATAGTTAGCAGTAAGATGTTACGTCTCAATCTGTAAGAAATAGATTGGTCTTACTTTTTTACGGTAAGGTTACTGTTACTATTACTCCCGGCTTACTGAGCCTTTACATTCGAGTTTCATATTTGTGGGGGATACTTTCGACTCATGCATTCGTTCACTCTTGAGAATTGGGAATTCATTCTTCGTTTATTCATTGTGCATGGTCTGGTGAGTGCTTTATTTCATTTATTGTCCTTTAATAGTGGTGGACGATCTAACACTTCGCTTATTCACATTTCCTTCTCCATCTTCCCCTTCTTACTTCTCCTTCTTACATCTCCTTCTTATTATCATCATCACGCAATTTGACCCAATTTTGCAATATATATTTTATTTAAATCTCCAAAAATTAAAAGAAATAAAAACAAGTAAGAAAGTATAGTCGGTCAAGCCCCACCATATGATACCCTACACCACAGTATTTAAAAACACATCATGCTTATGTGTCCATATTAATATGGATTTATCTACATATGTTTATAAACTTCATTAAAATCGGTTTGAAAGTTTCTGAGAGGCAGAAATAGCCCCCTTCATCCCCTTGTGGCCCTTTTTTTTGAAAAACTGCATAGCTTATGTGTCCATATAAATATGTTTCTATCTATGATTTAAATTTCATTAAAATCGGTTGTGATAGTTTCTGAGAGGCAGAAATTGTGCAAATAAGAACCTACGTCCCAAATTTGATCAAATTATCTCCAAAATTGCGACCTAGGACCTATATTTTAAGGTGTTACACACATCAGCACAAATGCATAATACCCTCTCCACTATTGTGGTGTGGGTATAAAAATAAAAAAAAAAATTATATTTATCGTTGTGCATTGGAAAAAAAGCGCACAGGTGCCTAGTACTTTTTTGAAATTCGGCCCATTTAGGGAGCAAACGGGTATAACCTGTATTTTGGAATTTCTTTGTCACTCCATCTATCTTTTAAACCAATATACATAGAAATTAACAGCCGTATTCATAAAAACTTATTGATGATTAATTTACCGTTTTTAAGCAAAAATTGCTAAAGTTGTATTCATAAACGAAAAATAGTCTATTGAACCTTTAATGAACCATTCATAAAGTAAGAAAATTTATTGTTGGATTTGCCCTTCTTTAAACCAAAAATAAAATGACATTTTAAAAGGTGTTTGCATTTTATGATATTATTTTTGTGAAATATGTTGAAAAATAATGACAAAAATGTTTTATTTATTAATAATATGGACATGTTAAATACATACATGAATATGGCTGTAAGACTATAGCAAATTCGTAACTTATCCAAAAAATATAAATATAAATTTTGTACTTTTTCGAAAATGAAAGATTACACAGCCCGACAAAATTAAAAAAAATTTTTGCTTCTTTGAATTTATCAACTGATTCTAGTTAATTTGGGTGCGCTGAATTCAAATCTGTAATCAGTTTGTCTCTATCAACTCTAGTTTTCATGATATAGCTTTTTTATACCCTCCACTTATGACCTCCATTTATGACCGTCTGTTAGTTTTTTCAAAAAATTTTTTTCATCAAAATTTCTTATTCACACTTATGGTAGTTGCCAAAAAAAACATTTTTTCCGTAAAAAATTTTTTTGTGTAATTGCTAGCTGATTAACGGAAATTTTATATGTACAATATTATTGAGAACGTTATTTTTTCTTGTTGCACTCCAATTGAATATCGGAAGTTAGTTGCTTGTAAGAAGTGGTTTATTGCAGTTGGCAAAGTTTATTAAAAAAGTGTTGATCTATGGCAACTACCATAACTGTAAATAAGAAATTTTGATGAAAAAAATTTTTTGAAAACACTAACAGACGGTCATAAATGGAGGTCATAAGTGAAGGGTATAAAAAAGCTATATCATGAAAACTAGAGCTGATAGAGAAAAACTGATTACAGATTTGAATTCAGCGCACCAAAATTAACTAGAATCAGTTGATAAATTCATAGAAGCAAATTGAGTGTTGGCCTGTGTTATCAATAACAATTTTAATTAATTTTCATGTTGTAAAAATTCCTTTCTTCATAAAAATAATTTAATGAAAATTAAATTTAATGAACTTAAGCCTAATTAAAATTATTAAAAAAATTTGGATTAAAAACCACAATACTAATTATTTTCGAAAATATTTTTGTTTAGGCGGGTCCATGATTACCCATGGATAACAAATAGGGTACATTAGCAAACATTGTTTTATATACTGTGGTGTAGGGTATCATATGGTCGGTCTGGACCGAATATACTTTCTTACGTGTTTTTTATTTTCATTACATTGCCTTTTTATCCGATTACTTCTTTATTTAAGCTCAAATAAAAAAATAAGCTCAAATATATTAATAACAAATTATGCAAACTTAGCAAATTAATACATTTTAATTGCATTTTTAAAGAAATATTAACAATATAATGTTAACTGCTTTCTAAGTACATAAATTATTTATTACTTAATTTTTTTCTCTCTCTTAATTTCTATTTTTTTTTTGCTGCTTTTCATTGGAAAATATTTAAAATTCCTTTTATTTTGTAACATCCTTCAAACGAAAAACCAATTAAACAATTTGAATTTTAACAACGTCATTAGCAGCAGCATCATCTTTAGCACAAACTATATGTATTTGAGTGTAATACAACAAATAAATTATTGAGACCTTCAACTCAATTGTTGCTACATATAGCATTTGTTGTATAGTTTTGAATATTACGTGTATGTATATGTAGCTGCGATAAAATTCGTTTTAACGTCAATCAAATCAGTACTAATTACAATAAAGAAAAAATTAGAATTGTTTGGAAATTTATGGTATTTATGGGTTTTAAGAAAGTTTAAAAGATAAAACATACAAGTAAGAATCTATAGTCGGTTAAGTGCAAAAACGACAGCACTGGTGAGTTTTAAAAGAACTATTGTTGAATAAAAAGATACATATTTATTTAGAATTTTATATCGTTGCCAAAAGGAATTTGCAGATGTGAAACCAATCTATGGGATTGCAACGATTTATTATTATGGCCCTGCTTCTTTGTACATTTTTCCCTAGATGCCCAAATGAAAGGTTATTAGATTATAATTTATTAACTTACATTGTCAGATACATATAAGATAAGTTGCTATTTTGATGATTTTCAAAAACAAATATTTATTATTGACGACTTTTTCCGTAAGAACTTGCCAACCAATTTGATCTGGCAGCAAATTATACATACGCCTGTTTTTTTTACTGTAAAATGCTACCTTTGTGTGTTTTTAACGACTATAAAAAACAAGTAAGATAGTATATTTAACCGTTCAAGCCCAACTATTTGATATCCTACACCACAGTATATAAAGAAAACTTTTTGAGGCCCAACCACATCTGCAACACTTCTAGTCTCTTCGAAATGGTCACATTTGAGCCACTACTTTTTTGCAGTAAGCTTTAACTATTTTTACGCGCTCTTCGGCTGTTAAACGATCCATATTCGTAAATTTCACCAAATAAATGACACAACAGATGCCAGATATTTAACAGCTGCTGCCTTGCCAGACCGGCGGTTTTGAAACCACTAAATGGATAATCCTGTACAATTGATAAGCTTCAAAAATTTAATAAGATCGTGATAAGAGCACTGCTTATAGTGGATTTAATTAGTCTCGAGTTTCATTTTGTATAGATAATTGCCTTGTCTCGAAGCAGATTACATCGAGTTTGCTCTTTTTTATGACTTATGCCCAGTTATGGATCTTAATTAATAAAAATTATTTAGGTGATTTATTTTTTTTAATAAAACCTTTTTTTCCGACAAAAAAAAAAGATACAAAAATATCAGCCCTATTTCACTGTGGAACAGTCATTTTGCGGTCTGGAATTTGATCGCAAATGATTACTAATTTGAGGTCGCTGATTTCAAATCTAATCCTTATATTTCTCCTTTTTCTCTAAAATTAAAGCACTTTCCCTGCATTTATTGGAATAACTTGAAAACGGTTGACCATATTCAGTTAAAAAAAAAATCTGAAACTCGGCAAGAATATTATTTTTAAGCCGTGCTTACATTGTTTTTAAATGTGGGCAGTAGTTTTTTAAATATTGTTGAATTTTTGAAAAAAGGAACATATTTCGAATGAAATGAGATTTTTTTCATTGTTATCGGTGCATAACTTTTGATTTTATTCACAATTTACTGAGAAAACTGAATATCGATTTCCGTAAAAAAAGGAAAAAACGTTCATGACACACACATATTTAAAATGTTATTTTTGTATCCAAATCATCGATACTATCTATATTATAGCGATTTTCGATTATTAATCTATCTTAACAAGAATTTGTGGGTGATGTGAACTTCGACATATATTTTATGATTAAATAACAGTTTATCCAATAATATGACTTTGATGGTGATAACTGAATATTCCTTTGTTTTTACGAAATATGTAGTTAATTTTTTGATAGTTAAATTAAATAAAATAACTGAATATTCATTTGTTTTTTACGGAATATGTAGTTAATTTTTTGATAGTTAAATTAGATAAAATATGTACAGTGCCGGTCAAAAAAATAGCACCAATAGCTAATTCTATGTTCATTGTAGTGAAAACTAATATATTGTGCTAATTATTTTAAATTAAGTATGCAATACTGTTGTTATATGTATATTCTCTCTGAGCGTCTTTATTTTTCCAAAAAATGTTACCGGTTCTTTTCCAATGATCGAAATTATAAAAAAAACTCCACATCAGTGCAGTCATTAAAATAGCACCGAATAACAAAAATTCTTTAAAAAATATTAATAGTGATTTAATAGTTGGAAACAAAGGATCAAATACTAAAGGTAAAAAAAATAAAATAATTAATCGTATATTACATTATTGATTTTCATAGAAATTGGACGAAGAAAGCATTGTACACCTGCAAAACGTGCTTTTATAAAAAAATGGTTTCTAAGCATGAATCAAATTCTAAAATAAGAAACTTGATTGGGTGCTCCAATAAAATGATTGTAAATGCAATAACATTTACTCAAAAGTCGGAAACACGTGGTAGCAAGAAAGTTTTGCCACCATAAATGGTTAAGCGTTTGGTCAGTCAATGCAAGAAGATCCCGTTTAAGCCAGCTACAGAGCTAAAAAAGGAGCTAAGTGTGACCGCAAGTGTTGAAACTATTCGACGGAGGTTGCGAGACAACAACGTGAATGCCTGTAGTCCCCGAAAAGTGCCCCTGCTCTCACGTAAGCATGTTGGTTCAAGCATTATGGTATGGGGCGGCTTTTCCTACTATGGAGTAGGACCCATATATTTGATCAGAACAACCATGGATCAGCAAGACAATGACCCGAAGCATACCAGCAAACCTGCCAAAAAGTGGTTTGAGGACAATAAAATAAACGTTATAGAATGGTCAGCTCAGTCCCCAGATCTAAATCCAATCGAGAACTTATGGACAGATATAAAGAAGGGAGTATCCCAAATACAACCAACAGTTTACGAAGCCCTTTGGGTGGCAGTTCAGCAAATCTGGAACAGAATTTCGAAGGAGAGGTGCCAAAACCTAGTGAAATCGATGCAAAAACGTTGTGCAGGGGTTATTATCAATAATGGGTACGCAACAAAATATTAATTTCAATATGAGAAGACATCATAAAAAACTGAATTCAACATTTTTGTTTTATTTTTAATACTTAAATAATTTTTAATAGAATAAGAGCTGCGGTGCTATTTTTTTGACTGAGTGTTTTTTAAGTTGTTTTAAAAAAGTTAAAAATTTTATATTAAATAAAAAACCAAATCAATTGCTTTTTATTAAATATTGTTTGACAGTCCTGTAAGTATCTTATGACAAGTATTCAATGAAATCAGTTTGGCCTATTTACAAATATCTAACGAAGAACTTTTTTCTATTTCCTGGTGCTATTTTTATGACCGCAGCTGTAACTGAATATTCATTTGTTTTTGGCGGAATATGTAGTTAATTTTTTGATAGTTAAATCAAATAAAATAACGGAATATTTATTTGTTTTTACGGAATATGGGGTTGAATTTTTGACAGTTAAAATTAAATTAACTTTTCGTTATAAATAAATAAAAAATAAGTACCCCGGTTTTTAACTGAATTTTCATTTATTTTATATTACAATTTTAGTTTATGTGACGTACAGAATATTGTGAGTTTATCTAAAGAACGTCATTTATTTATATTTCTGTTTTTATCGCACCATGTTGAAGGGTATATAAGATCCGGCATAGCCGAACATAGCACTCTTACTTGTTACTTTATATTTTCTTTTGCTTTATATTTTTTAATTACAAAACTCTCAATTCAGTTGTTATTGAATTTCAGAATTTATTAAGAATATAGATTTGCAAATAATTGTTGTTCTTCTGAAGAACAACCTAGAACAATAAAAACAATTAAAATGCAACAGCAAAACATCTTTTTCTTTTAAATATTGTGCGGTTTCAATGTTCAGTTTCGTAATAAATAATTGAGTTTGGTAAATGAATAAAAACTGCAAGAGAAGGAAACAAAATAAAAAAACGCTAAAATTAAATTAAATTTATATTCAATACAAATAAAAAAAATTACTGTTGTATAATTTAAACTATTGTAACGTTATTTTGTATAGTGCAACTACGAGTAAATAGTTTTCGCTTAAGTTTTTTTTTCTTCAAAATTTTCCTACTGAAAAATAAAGTTAGAAAATTGTTCAAATGCAAAATACAAATAAGTTTGTTGGATGCTGCTGGGCTGATAATGATAATAATGAAGTTGCTGATAATATTTATTACATTAAAACTAAAACTTGTTTTCAAAAAGACTTTGCTAAAGAATTATTTATATAAAAAAAAAAGAAAACGAAAACAAAATAAATATTCAATGGCATAATAACAACTTTTTAATTTGTTGCATTTTAAATCATTTCACTTTTTTGTTGTTGTTTTTTTTTGTTAAAACAAAAACTCTAGCAAAAAGTTTAGCATGGGAATAAAAAGTTTAAATCCAAAACATTGAAAAATATTTGCTAATTGCTAAGAAATAATAAATAAATTTATTTGAGTTATTAAAAACTTTAAAGGCCATTGGATGATTTTGTAAAATATACCACTTTCTTCTATTTTTCTTTGCTTTTTTTTTTGCGAAAATTTAAGAAGAAGTCGAAATTTTCACATTTATTATATTATTATTTTTTCCGTATTAGATACTGGGCGGTCCATAAGTAATGTTATGATTTATTTAATAAATAACTTCTTTCTTTCTGATTTTATTAAAATTAAGATTATAGTTTGGCAATATGTTTTGAAATGGTGCCTATCGTTTGCTTTGACATGGTATTTTAGAGCATTACCATTAACTTTTCTTCGAATTTCAGAACCCAGCGCCCTCACTTCTTATCGGGTATTTGTCTTAAGCTTTTGGGTGGTTCTTTGCGAATTGGCATTCACCCATTGAAAAAATCTGGAGCCGTTAAATCTGGCCAACGCGGTGGCCAGTTAAAATCAGAAAAACGCAATGTTCGATTCCCAATTATTTCGCGTACCAGAGCCAAAGTTTGTCAATCTAAGTGGGTGCATTTTATGTTCAAGAATTCTTGGATTAAGGGTGCCTCATATTTTGCAACTTAGTTTATTCAAGTGACCATTGAGGTAAAATGGGTATTATCGCTTATGATTCGATATAATTTTTGAATCTTAATAATCCAATGCTGAATTTCAAAATAAAATTGCACAACTTTGGCTCTTTGTTCTTTGCTGAATCTTTCAATCATAAATTTCCCAAGTTTTTTAAAGTTAATTTTGAAAAAAAAAACCATAACAAAAATTTTATTCACTTATTTAAACATATCGTTACTTTTGCGTCACCCTGTACTTTCCATATTTTGCATATTTCCGTTTTTCAAGTTTTTAAATTTATTTTATATTAAATTTCTAATTTTGCTGATTTTCCTTTAGTGATTTGCCTATTATCAATTTTGTAATTTAATTTAAATTTTGTAATTGTTTCTTTTTAATATGACGATTTTTTTTAATAAAATTTAAGTGAGCGATCTTTTTATTATTAAAAATTTTCTAAAATTTGTAAATATTTTGTTTAGTAATTAGTATTGTGGTTATTTAATTCAAATTTTGATGAAGAAAGAAATTTTACAAGATAAAATGAAAGAATTTTGTTTAATTTTAACCTTTTTTTAATTTATTGATTTTCTAAAACTCAATTAGGCGCCTTTTTTCGATAGAAATTAAAAAAAATCGCAGTTTTTTCGATTTTTTAGATTAAAAAGTTTTATACATTATTTTATATGTATTTTTTTTAGGTTGTTCATGAAGTACAATAATTATGGATATTTTTTCAAATTTTAAATAGTTTTTTTCGACACATCTTCTTTTGATAGAAAAATTTTAAAAAATTCGCCAAATTTTAAATTTTTGCTTTTTTTTAAGATTTAAAAGTTTTCTTGTTTTTTAAGTTTGTTGATTAAACAGTTTTTATTATTTTTTATTGTTTTTTTTATTATCATGATTTTGAGACTATTAACGATTTTTCTTTAATTTGTTCGGTTTCTTTTTTTAAATTTTTGTAGTTTGGTGATTCAAGCGTGTTGTTTTATTTATTAATAGTTTTCTCGTTTCTAATTAAATTAATTTTAATCAACTTTCTGTAGTTTTTTTATTTCTGCGTTTTTTTTATTTATTAAAATTTTTAAAAATTCTTGCGATTAGTTTAAATTAAATAATTTTATTATGATTTTCTCAAATGTTCTGATTTTTGCATTTTATTAATCAGATATGTATGTTTCAAATATTATAAAGTTGATTTTATCCCGAATTCGTGCTTAAAAAACCAAAAACGAAATTTCAAAGAAAATATTATAATCCTTGATTTACAAACCTGGTTTACAACTTACAGAATGATAAAATACCAACATCATGCACGATATGGTTTTTACTTTAGAAATCTTATGTACATATTTAACTTTAAATATAAACTAAATGGAAGCAAGAGTTCAAATTAACTTTTAAATACTTCGTTGTACACATGAGCCTGGCCAGACCTTTTTTCAATGTGTATAGAAAATCAAAACATGCGTTAGCCGTAGGGTTAAACACAACGAAAAGTTATATCTTGTTTTACTTGATTTAAGAATTTTATACTTATTTCAAGAAATTCTGGGATTGATTTTCTAATAGTAATCATAAAAAACTTGATTTATCCCGAATGTTTTTCTTTCTGTGTACACATATAGTTACAACAGCCTGAAATATTTAGCTTTATTAATTCCACAGAAAATCAAAACAAAACCAAATAAATTGTTGCATTCATATGTACATGCATATTATATATGTATGTATTTATTTATTTTTTGGGAGATCACGAATTACTAAAACTTATTAATATTTAGTAGTTATTATTATAAATAGCAACTTGGTAAAATTAATTTTCTTTTAAGAAACAATTTTTTAGTATTATTAAAGCATTTTAAAGCTCATCAGAGATTCTTTTTCTAATCCTTGTTGATATGTATATTGCCTGCTACCGAAAACGTACTCCCGCTTTCTACAGACGTTGGTTTTATAGTAAGAAGCTCATCATACAAAGATAATAAATTTGTTGGCCTGTTACCCGTGACTTCATAGACGTCAAATTCTTTTTTTAAGATATTTTCAGGCTTTTGTATTTTCTTTACATTTATTGTTTTAGAATTGATATAGCGTTTTCAAGGTGATCTTTAAATATAGTAGATGGTTCATCATCTGGTGTTGGTGATGGTGTATCGTGTACATTTTCATTTTCTTCTGCATGAAGCTTTTTAGACATTTCATCAGCAATGAAAAAGGTAGTTTTTAGTAAAGAATATATTGTTATTGCTCGTTTTTGATTTTAACGATGCTAACAAATTAAAATTTCAAAACATTTAATTTGAAATTCCCGAAAATTCCCGGAAAAAATTTTCCGGGATTAATTAAAAAATAATGTCCCGGGTTTCCCGGGAATTATTTCCCTCGTAGAAACTCTACTACTCATTTTAATACTTACATCGAAAATTTTCTAAGACAAAATGGTTTATCTACCGTAAAAATGCGAATAACGGGTTTTATTTTATAATTTAGGGAATTAGTAGAAACCTATCAAGATCGATTTGTTAAATACTCACTAGTTAGGGAATTAAACAGTTTTTGCTTCTCCTGAACAATCAGGGGTTTGCAGATAAACCATTTTGAATAAATGCCATCGATATATAATATAAAACTTAAAAGAATATACACAGGAAAAAAGAGTTAATGTATTAGAAATAAATTTTTTAAATCGTTTTGTTTTCAAAATCGTTTTCCATCACTTACCTCAATATTTAAAAAAATTTTAGGAATTTGGAACTTAAAAAAATTATATAAGTTCTTTTACTTATTTTATGGCCATTACTACAACTTGGCGCTAGTTAAAGTAGGATTTTATCGGACGTTTAAAAGAAACACCGAAACAAGCCCGTTAAATCTTTTTAAAGGCGTTTCAAACTAGCACGTTTTTTTTTTAAATTAAAGAAATAAATTAAAATTTTTGTAATGTGCATAAAACTCAATTATATTATTATGCACTTTGTCTTCGCCTTTTGCCAATTTCCTTTTCCTGTTTTCAATACTTTAACAGTTTTCTTTAATATAAATAAATAAAAAAAATTGCAATGATACTCATCACTATTAATATCAGCAACAAACAGAGACAGAGAGAGTGAGAGAGACATTATAAATTATAAAAATTAAAATAAAAAAAGAGAAAAAAAATATATTTAAACAGGACATTAAATGGACATTGATATCTTCAAATACAAACACCAAACACTTATCCACACGCAATGTGACATAATGTCTGTCGCAAAATGGTCAAATGGATGTATGCTCGTACACACTCAAATACACACATATCAGTTACATATCCATACACTAAAAGAATTTTCTTCACAGATCCAATGGATTTTGACATTAATCAAATGAAAAATTACATTAAAATTCAACCTATGTAACGATTCATTGGATTAATGAAGACTGTAACATTAGCCTCCCGTTAATGAAATGTTTCATAAAATCGATAAAAATGTTAATTTGTTCAATGACATAAATTCATTAAATTACTGATTAAATTTGGTAATTTTTATGACAGTCTTTTATTAGTTTAAGAATTGTTATGGTTATATATTTATGTTTATTTATTTAAGCCATTTTTTCAATGTGCGTTTTGAGTTGTTGTAAATTTTATTTTTTTTTTATACCTGTTTCAAATCATCAAGTTATATTAATTTTATTTCTGTTACATCATGTTATGTTCTACTTGTATAAGCGTACCTTTTAGTATATTGAATTTAATTAATTTTCCAGCCCGGGACGGCCTTCATCTTGCTTCTTTCCATTTTGCTGGCTTGTACTACTACGTAAATTTTGTGTATTTAAATTAACAATTAAAGAAAAAAGAATGTGAGAATTGTTTTCTCTTGTTTTTTCTTTCTCGTTGTATGTTTTTGAACCTACTTAGCTAAATTCAGTGTTTCGTTATCGTTATGAATTTTTTCATTGATGTTATGAAACATTAAAATTTAAAATTTTTGTCATATATTTTCATGTCTATCGCTTAAAATGGAATTAAAAATACGTTTTACAGCAGTTATAGGAAGAAAATATTTTCTAGTTATAAGTATTTTGAAGTTAGAGAACTTTATCTTGTTTTCATTGATTTAGTGACATTTTTCATGGAAAATATGAAGTTACACTTTTTTTCATTAACTGAAAAATATTTGAATACATTAATTAATAGTTCATTTTAATCTTAAAAACCCTATTGAAATAATGTATAACAATAAGTTGAATTTTTCTTTTGTCATTAATTTATTGAAAAATGTTACCAAATTACGAAACTCAATTTCGTAGTGGTAATGAAATTGCTTCATTGGTTTTGTAAAATTTCATCGCCGTAATGAAATTTTTCATTGGATTAAAGAAAAAAATTTAATGAAATTGATTCATTAGATTTATGAAGCATAATTCTTTCAGTGTATGTACATTAACAGGCAAAAAATGCATCAGTAAATTAATATGTCTGTGTGTGTATGTCTGTGTGAAAATGAAAATTTCAATCAATTAATTGCCATGATATAAATGTATCATGGCATACCAGGCATGTTATGCCACACGTTTGCTTTTCCCCTTTTCTTTCGTTCTGCTCCCTTATCACTGCCATTAAGAAGTGTATAAGCGAACATTTAAACGAATATATAGATGGCTCGATGTATTAAAGGCTGTAAAAAAGATACAAAATAAAAAAAATGTTAAAATAAAACGAAAGTGGAATTTCCATTTGAAACTCGTTTAATTTTAGCAATTCATCTTGGTTAAATGCATGTTATGCATGTTGTATAAGTATGTTTAAAAGTTTGGATTTAACACATTCACATACTTGGACATTCGCGCGCAAACACTGACTTATACACACGCACATTAATATTTATGAACTCAATTTTACACTCAAGGAAACACTACAGTTGTTGTTTAAAATAACACTGATTAAGACTGATTTTTTGACTAAAGGTCTAATAGGCATAAGCTTGCTTAAGCTACTGTCAAAAATTTAAGAAAAACCTCTCAAATACATTTGAAAAAACAAAATTCAAAAATATAAGATTCCGTACGAAAACTGCGATCTGTTTCGCACTTTGCTTAAGCAAATGACAGTTTCATAAGATTTAACAAAAAGTTTTCTTAAGTTTAACACAAATGAATCACATGCATTCGCACAATTGCTTAAGCCAACTTAATCATATTATAGTTGGGCCTTAAGCCTTACATCAAAATTTTGTGTTTTTAGGTCCATTATCCCCTAAAGTTTCTATATAGGGTCCATTCCTAAAAAGGCGATTTTACAAAATTAATTTTTTTATAGGTCCTTCACAGAAAAACGATGGCCATTTTTTTTTTCAATTAAACCATTAATCAAAATATAATTAATTAAATAATTAAATAATTAAAAATTGAATTAAGTGAATTAAACGTTTATTATCAGCAACATTACTTGTTGTTAATATCAAAAAATATTTAATTGATACTATTAATTTGTTTGCTGAATAATATTGTACATACTAAAATCCTGATAGTCATTGTTTTAAAGAATTTATTTACTTTGAATCAGATCAAAACGCAACAATTTCACATACATACATCGTACATTATCTTAAAATTGTAAAAGTGTAATTGTTCCGTTTTGCTGTGGAGCTCCTCAAATTTTTTTCAATTGAAATCAATTTTTTAACTGTGTTCTTTAAACTTTTGCTTTACTAAAAACAAGTTAAAGTGTTATATTTGCTTCAAGACAAATGCTATTCGACGCTAGCTCGTGCCTTAGCAAATCTTTTCAGCACTTTATATCATGTAGGGAAAGTTTCTTATGTGACACCAATTCCTAAAAAAAGGAGTGGCTAGTAACTCTGAAAACTCCGGCCCGATTGCAATTTGTTCAGTACTTTCCAAAGTTATGAAGAATATGGTAAATCACCATCTTGTCAAATTTTGAGAGTCAAACTAACTACTAAGCTACTGCCGGTATGGCTTTCGTGGAGGTCGATCTACTGGATAATTACTGGTCCTGTTATCGGAAAAATGGTGCCCTTCTATTTTTCATTTTAGCGAGAGTTAAGTAATTGATTGAGATATTTTCAAGGCGTCTCTTAAATGCGCAAAATGTGCTGGCAAGCCAAATGTTCACATAATAACATGAACAAAATCCCGCTTAAATGCGTTCCTCGTTTTAATGATTCATTACTTTTGTTCGAAATTACATAAATTTGAACAAAATAAATCGCTTAAATGTGTAACCAAAAAACTTGCGTTTTTTTTAAATAACCGGCAAGGCATTTATAAATTTAGTAAAATTATTTTTGTACCTATATTGGTAAATTAAGGTCAAATCGACCAAGAGTGGGACCCGACCCTATGATTTTTTTTTTCGCAACCTTTAGAAAAATAATCTTAAAATAGAATTTTAATATTGTAACTTTGAGTAAAAAGTACACTATGCTAGTTGCAAAAAACAGACCAGCCGGAGTGTTTTAACCAAATTGGGGCACGCTGAATCCAGTGGTGCTTACCGTTTTTTTTAGGTAAGCTCTTGTTTTCAAAATATACCGTTATTTCGAAAATGTAGGAGGTTGCACAGCATATATTCGCGTAACTCAAAAACGGTTTAGTTTATTGAAATTACAAAGTGGGGAAATAACAAAGTGGGGTTGGTCATACATTTGACCCATCTAGGAGCATCCTACACGGCATTGTAAGAAGTGCCGAAATATTGGTTATTTTATCCGGGTTATCGGGTAAATGCATAGAAAACTGAAAATCAAGTTAAAAACGTAGAAAACAAGGTTGATTTAAAATTTTTCGGTGGTGATTTTGCTTTATACGTTTTTCATGTTAATTCAACCTGATTTTACAATAACTTGCGAACAACATTTTTTTCTTTTAAAATAACTATAATTCATGTTAATTTAACATTGTAGTAAAGTTAGAGCAAAATGTAATTTATATTGAAATAACAATCCGAATCACGTTGAATGAAAGTTATTTCAAGTTGAAACAACGTGAATTTCATGTAGAATCAAATTGGTTTGAGTGTGATGTAACAGTGTAAAGAAGCATTTATTTAAGAATAATTCAAAACACTTACCCCTGTAACACATGTTTCACTTATTTTGTATTCTCCTTTGTTAACAGAAGAATCGCCCAATATGGTTTTCGTCATCATTCTACTTTGAAAACTGATGTACTATTTAACTAACTAATTTTAATTAAAATAATACGGGAATTGTCTTCTTTTTATAACATATTTTAAAAATGAAAATAAAAAAATGTACATACTTAAGTATGTATGCATGTTAATGTAACAGTTAAACTTTTGATTTTAATATAAAACAGGTTTTTATGGATTCAATATTGAATCCATATTTATTTATATTTTAATATTTTTTATTTTTTTTATTTTAACAGTGAATAAAATAAAATAAAATAAAAGTGATTTAAGGTTATTTTATTTAAAATTAATATGAAATAATGATAAATTTAAATAAAAAGCATACTTTTGCAGAAATTTAATATGATTCTCAATCAACCTTTTTGCATGTTAATTTTACATTGGTATTTTTTTCAGTGTGTACCTTTGTTTCTGTTTCTGTTTTTTTTTTTTTTTTTTTTTTTAATTTACAATGATTTTTCAATAACACATTGCTTGCGGTTTATGTAGGAGTTGCAGTTATGTAGTACTGAGATAACATGTAACGAATTCGCCTAGAGAGTTTTGTGTTTTTAATTTTTTTTTATCAGCAGTTGTTTTTTATTTGTTGTGTTTTAATAAGAATTTTTTTTTGAAAAACATGGTGCTTTGTCTTGTCAGCATTCTAATAATGCTATTCTTATTTGACGAGAACAAAACACAAAATTGAATTGCCTTGATAGAAACTTTGAATAGCTGATAGAAACTTTGTTCTTCAAAATATAAAAACCATACGTAAATCTAAAAGCTTGCTCTTCAAAATATAAAAAAATATACATATACCAATATTTGTTTATTGACTGATATTAAATAAAAAAATGAAAGAACAAAATGAATGACGAAATTCCAATTTATTTTCTTTGTTTATGTAATATATATTTATTTTACCTTTGCCAGATTGCCGATTTATTGCCTCTTAGTTTTTAAGTTTTTAATATTTTTTGATTTGACGATTTTTTTTAGAAACAATTTCGGTGTTAGAATGCACTTGAATTTTATATCACTGACAACCTACCATTACCAATGTAATGCTTTCTTATGTTTTTACTATATAATAATAGAAAAAATAACTATTAAAATTTAAAATTTTTACTGTCCTGTTTAAAGGCGATTTTTCCCTAACTTCGTCTGGTAGCCCTTTATATAAAGGTCCAATTAGACGTGGCATAACCATAATGCCACAGCCGTAACGGCGAATTTAGAAACCAAAATTGAATTGGTTTGTATAGTATGTTTATGTCGTTTTGGTAATACAGTGGTGATGGTAATACAGTTTTGCTATGGTTATGTCACGTCTAATTGGACCTTAAACAGAAGTCACCTTGTTACAGGGCATTATTACCACTGTCGATTTATGCGGGGCGTAAAGTGCAATGCCTTATGCCAATAGTAAGGGTGAGTTTTTTTTAGGATAAAAAAAACCACCCTTTTAGGGAGCAAATCATTTTTAAGAAGCGAACACCGAATTGCAATTTTTTTCAATAAAATGTCACATTTTTTCTGAAGAAAAGAAAACACTATTAGGCTATTATTAAATATTGAGAGTTTTTAGCTTCTCCTGTAAAATTTGTTCGATGTTATGGTGTTTTCTTTTCTAAAAAATGAAAATGCATTATAATTGTGTAATATATTTATCAGGTACACGCACCCTTACAAAGTGATGCATTTTTTAAAATTACAATGGAACAAAATAATAGCTACGTTTCACACTCAACACTAATGTGGTTTTTTGAGTGTTAAATATTGAATGCAAAGTTTGTACTAATATGCAATATTCACCACGGTTGTACCAATTTTCAGCATTAAATTTTTTTTGAATTCCAATAAGAATTAACAACACTTATTTTCAATAGTTGAAGTCAGCTGTTGTTAAAATTTTGCGCAAAAAAAATAATTATTAAATAAAAGTAAAGCAAACGAAAACAAAAAGTTTTTTATATCCATCACAATATAACCAAAAATCACAATACAACACAAATTGTACGCAAACACAAGCAAAAAGTTAATTAAAAAAATAATTGCTTGCATAAAAAAGTACTTTACGCAGATTCAAAAAAGGGTATTATCTCACACTCAATTATAACTGGGGGTAAGAAATGGAACAATTTTGCCATTTATTTTTGCAACAACTTTTCACATTTTTGCATATAACTATTTTTAGAATAGAACAAAAAACCGAGCGAGTGGTAGCATACCTGGAACATTATTGTCAGAAAAGAAAACACCACAAACAAACGATATATATTTTTGGGATATAATACTAAAAAATTTTTCGAGTGTCTATCATTGTTAGTGCATTTCAAAATTAACCGCATAACCATGCACTTAATCGTGAAAATTTAATAGTAATGCGGCAATACTAAGTGTTTCTTTGGGCGTGTGCATGAATGACTTAACTCTGGATCAGTAACACTAGTCAGCAAAAAATTTCACTTTATTCTACAAATTTTTTTTATTTTCCTTAAGTTGTTTAATTATGCGTTGTATGGTGTAAGAGAATTCAATGTCTTAAGGTTACTGTTTAGAGTATTTTGGGATCTCATTATATTGTGGTAATAATTTTTAAGGCTTTATATAAATATATATCTATAGATAGAATTGTGATCACAAGCTCGGATTTAATATATTATAGTTTATATAACTTTAAAATGTATGGTGTATTAAGAACATTATCTCTTAGATGTTGGGATTTTTAACGATTATCAAGCAGTCTTGAAGAGATATATGCTTATAAGATTAAGATAAGAGTAAATTCTTTCAAGGAAAGATAAGAGAGTAAGTGGACAATATCGTAGAAGTTGCGGTTAATGTGAAGGGCAATATCGGGTAATGATTGACAATTTTTTTTTTTTAGGCCCGAAGTTGAGAACAATCCAGAATATTGGTTCCAACAAGATGGAGCTTTAGCTCATTCAACTATTGCCGGTTTTTTTTTGGCGATCTTACACCCTTTATAAAGCGTATCTGAAGATCGTACTGGAATCTTTAAAATGGGTATTTTTCAACAATTTTTAATGTTTTGGGCATAACTCTTCTGTTTACAGACCAGTTTGTTTGTGATTTGTTAAATGGTATTTACTGCTGATAATTTCCGATTTTTTGATATACATATGTATAAAATTCAAAGGTCATACTGAAGCCGCAGTAATTGCTAAGCCACTGATAAACCGATTTTGCTGATTTTAAGAATCATCAAAATTAACGAGGGGTTTGAGTTCGATAAAATTTTTTATTTAAGAAATAATTATACATTTTTTTTTTTAATACAGTATATAAATGGGGAACATTTTTAGTTTAGTTATGAAAAATAATATCTCGAAGTGGTGGCCATTTTCTGCTTCGCAAATTCGTGCTCTTTCCTACACATTTTCCATAACCTTTCGCAAAACTTCAGGTGTAATGTTGTTTATTTCATCGCATATATTGCTTTTTAATTGCTGGATGGTTCTAGGCCTGTAAATGTAGACTTTTCCTTTCAAATAACACCATTTGCAACCAGACGGTTTATTGTTGACTCTCAGGGTCCAACCCGCACATTAAAATAACGACGCACAAAACAATGGATCGTGGATTTGAAAAATAAACCTCAACAATTTGGGCACGTTGTTTAATTGAGTACTGCTCCATTTTAAATTCCCCAAGTCTTTACAAAATACTGAAAAGAAAAGAAAAAATAAAATTATAATAAAAAAGTTATAAGCAATTAGTTAATTTTGTACATATATGACAGGCATCGGTAAAAAACTTCTCTTTTTATAAGAATCCAAAATATATATAATATATTAAATTAATATTATAGAAATTAAAAAAGGGAATGACAAGCTTTTGTGTGCCCTCCTTTTCACCTGCGGTGAAGAGTTTAATACAGCTAGAAATAGCAAAAACTCAAAATTAATCCAACACACTTATTTAAGTGACACAAAATAAAGTGTTAAGGCGCCCTTAAAAAACCTTCCTATGTTTCTTAAAGGAACGACAAGAACACACATCTATATATATAAAAATAAGTTGTCCTATGTTCGTGATTTTAAAACACAAGAACCACAAAAAACTCCCGATAGGTGGCGCTGTTGTCGCGATATTTAAATTGATGGTAGATAGCGCTGGGGTCTAAGTTATTAACAAAATTCTCCAGTATTTCATTTTTTATTTTTGTTTAGAAAATCCCGAGCAACGCCGGGACCAAACAGCTAGTATATATATATAAAGGTTCTGCGAACCCTAATTTGGGAACCGGTATCTTAAAAATCCTTTTCTTCTGCTGACTTCTACTTAACAACTTTTCTTTTTATTTTATTTGCCTAGTGTAAGCATTATGGATGTTTTAAAACAATAGGGCGCAAAAATAACAACGTTTAACAGTAAGTGTCATACACTTCCCACAAAATCCACACCCATTAATACAGGTCAAAAGGGTATAAATAAGTTTGTCATTCCGTTTGTAATATCTAAGATATTGATCTTAGACCCTACAAAGAATATATATTCTAGATCCTTATGAGTAACGAAGTTGATTTAACGATGTCCATCTGTCCGTGTGAACATACATAAACATAAATGGGTTTTTTCAAAGACCCCAGAAATGATGGGGACTAGGGTGTTATGTACATATTTATGTCACATATACGCCGTTAAAGTTGGCTATTGAAATTCTGCCAGATCGGTCCATAAATGACTGAGATAAAAGCAGAAACCACGACTGACTCTATTTTTTGTCAAAAGATCCCATGTTGTTGTTTTGTTTTAATGTGAGATTTTTTTTACCGGTCGTTCAAATCTTTCTACTTAAACAAAATTTTTGTTGCATTTTTAAATTTTTTATTCTTTTTTTTTATCTTAGAAAAAAAAAACGATTTTCAAAAAGTTTTTGCTTTTTTAATTCTATTGACTAAAACAATGACAATGGTGAAGGGTATATTAGATTCGTCATAACCGAACATAACACTTGTTTATGTGTATGTACTCTCATCACATTTTCGCGTACACTCATTTTTAATGCACTTGCAAAAAATGATGTAATTTATAATAAGTGTTGACTTTGTTTTGTTTAATCGATTACACATTTGATCGATTAACTGCGGTACATTAAGATAAATTCGATACATGTTACACACCAGTGTAATATTGAACTTCAACTTTTATACGATTGATCAAATCCGTAACAAAAAGTTAATGATTTTTCTGTCTTCAGACAGATAATATGTGGAAACAAACAAAATAATTTAACTTTTGCGGAAAAATAGAGTTTAAGTATGCCAGGAAGCTTCATGTTAATTAAAAGTCTAATAGAAGATTTGTTAATAGTTTGCAGATCACTTAATATTTTTTAAAAATGTTAAAAATTAAATAAAAAAGTGAAAATATAGATTTTTGGATTTTGAAATTTTACTCGATTTACAATATGCTAATCCCAATGCCGCCATTTTCAGAAGAGTGTAGCAGCTACAGCTTTTTTGTTTTTTTTTATTAAAAGCAGTGGTTGCAATGACATGATGCTGAAAACGGCTATAATTTTGTTAGTACTTACTTGCGGTTAAAGTGACAATGACAACAACATTAATTTTGCACTAAATCGTTAATATTGAAGTGAAGCCACAGTTGGGCTACCAATAGCAGACGCTATTAATGCAAAATCGTTTACAGTGGCGCAAAGTTAAAATAAGTGTTCGAAAATAAACACTTATTTTAACACTTAGTGCTTATGTAGACGAACACAATCCTTAATACCGTTCGTTACTTTTTACAAGAAAGAGCCGAACATTATATAGTGTTCTGTTCTTCGTTAAAAAACAGAACAATTGTAGTGATGCTGTAGACAAACATTATATTTTAATGTTCTAAAATGTTTCTTTTTTTACATTGATTAAGGAATGAACAAACAAAAAATTTTAGCTACGACCACAGCACGAACAGCTTGTGTGTGTATTGTGTATATGTTTTGTTTGTGTACAATTATTTTGCTGACTTTTTGTTTTTTTTTCGTATGTGTATTTTGTTTTTGTAAAAAATGTTTGGTTTTTTTTACCAGCCAAAAGGGCACTACGCACAACAGCAACAAACGACCATTAATGAGCTGTTCAGTTCACAATGAAGTTTGTGGTTAAAAAAAAAAAAACCGAACGGAGTTAAATGTTCTCATCATTTTGTTGAGTAGGATAAGAACAGTATTATTGTAGTGTTCGAAAGATGACAAACAGGAAAACGTTATTTTGTTTTAATGATTTTTTACACAAAAACTATTAGCGTTTGTATTTTCCGCAAATCTAACGAACGGAACACTAAAGAGCGATATTTTGTGTTTATCTTCGAACACTGATCAAAATAATTAGAAAAAAATTAAATTACCACATACAGCCTGTTCATCGATTTCGAACGTTAACGTTCGCATAGAAAATTATATTTAAAACAAAAACAAATTTTAGAATTTAGTTCTGGTTTTAAATATAATTTTCTATGCGAACTTTGACGTTCGGAATCGTTAAACAGGCAGTTTTTTTGTATTGTAATTTCAATTGATTATTGAATGTCGTAACTTGGCTGCTGTTCTATCGGGGTGAGAATTGAGGATTCGATTTCTACCAGATACTCCGGTCTGTTGCACTACAACAATCTTTGAGGTAAGGAAAAAAGGTCTTAAGTCAGAAACTGAAGTTTAAATTTGTAATTTGTCTGCGCAATGTGAAAGAATTTACAAATTAGCCGCCTTAATTTTAAGAGATATTAGAGTTTTTTTCGACAAGTATTTAATTGAAATCGGAAAGTTTCAGATTTTTAAAATATGTACTTAATTTTATTTTCGGTGGCTATTATTAAAAAACTTCGTTAGGATTTTAAGATTTTTTTTATTATGTATCAAACCTTAAATTTAAGTTGATAACTTTGCGGAAAAAAATTTCCAAAAATTTTCGTCTTACAATAAAATTTTCTAAAATTTCAAAAAAAATCTTTTCCGGATGTGTTCGTAATTCTGTAGCCAATATTATTATTCCGGGATTTTTTATGGATCAATTCTAAATAGCTATGAAACAATTTCATTTGACGAGTTTAATGTCGAATATTATGATCTAAAGACTGATAGCAAAATCGTCTTAGAACTTTAAAAGATGAACGGATATTATTACTTCGTGTAACCCATCTTTTTGGGAGTGGATAAAAAAATTACAATTGCTAAAACTTTATATTAAAGCACATTTGTTCAATCCCACTGTGCTTGATCAAACAAACATCCATCTTTTCATTTATTTTCAACACATGTCTCTTGAGGGTCAACTTTCTGTCAGTAATTCATTCGTTCGTTCATTGGCTCATTCATTCATTTTGGTCATTTAATATTGAATATTGTCGCGGTGGTAACAGTCTTTAGTTCGTTTTGTTACAATTGTTGTCATTGTGAGCTGAATTTTTTTCTTATTTTAGTTTTTGACTGATTGCAGTGTGGATTTTTTTTTCCAGTTGTCGATAGATTCATTAAAAATCAATTGCAGGAAATTCGTTTAGATGCAACTTGTTCTCGTTTTGCTAAATGCCACATAAAACCGAAAAGATTAACGAAAATTTAAGTGCACGGAATGCACTTTTGCATTTAACAAAGCATATTATAACATTTTTTTCTAAGCATTAAAAAAAAAACCGCTGATTATGAAAAATATTTCAAGTGGTAAGAGGATTTTTTTTATAAAAGACTTTTTAATGAACTGCAACAACAGAACCGTGCATGGGTTAAGACTTCTTATGGAAAATAATTTTGTGTATAAGAGTTTTTGAAGAATATATGGAATGGTATTTTTTATTAAGTGCGTGCTTGAGAAAAATAAATAGGTCTGTGCTAAAACAAGTAAAAGTGCTACAATCGGCATTGCTGAATCTCTAATACCCTCCACAGGGAGTACGAAAATTTCAGGGCTGGGCTTTGTATAAGTTTGTTGAATCATAAACCAATTTTTATAAAAACGGACCTAACAGTATAAAAATTCGTTGCAGATTAAAGCCTTTTCGCAAAGTACGCTTTACATGGAAACTGTGGTAAATTATGGACCGATCTTTACAAAATTTAGTAGTACAATTTTTGCCATGTAAAACGATTTTGTGCAAAATTTACTAACAATCAGCCTGCAATTTATGTCAGTTTTTCTAATAGAAATATAAATCTTTTAGGGAAGTTGTTCCACATTTGGGTTCTTTACTTACTTTTCTACTGAATCGATTATCGATTGTACCCCCGTTGGCTTGTAGATATTTCACCTTCTTTCTGGTGTAACATCCTCCGGGAAAATTAGGTGCATTCAATGCCTTGAATTCGGCAAAAATCCAAAATTTACAGATCTCAAGAGATTTGTGCGATGTTTTTAGAGCAGCGATCGCGGCTGACCAGAGATCGTATCTGGTACTACGGGAGTCAGAAGCCCCTGGTGGCATGGCACATCGCTAGCTTCTGTGGCTTCTTAGCTGATGCTGCTAACATGTTTTCAAAAGCAGCGGATGTTAAGTAGGTCCAGCACCTAAACAAGAAGCGAGTGCATAGCCTCGTCGGATTTAGCACTAAAATTGCTATATGTGTGTGTGTTGGTTGCTCTCACACTCAGTGGCTTAGGCAAACGCATTGTTTGTCATCTAGTTGTTTAGATCCACCATGAGATAAGGCCATATAGCAGCTGCTCACATCTTTTCCTCTTCTGACTTGATTTTACTGGATTTTAACCCTAAAATGCTGCTAAATTTGAAAGTGAGCATGATCTTTACAGACGGCCAGATATGGCTAAATCGACTTAGAAGAACTGAAGGACCCAGCATATACAAACCAATGACTTTAAGTAAAAGAGGATAACACAGTTTTTTTTTAAATAGTTTTTTTTTTATTCTGCCAGACAAATGCAAAATTCAACTTTTGCTTTACAATTTCAGAGCCTAAAGTAAAAAGCAGTCCAACCATAATGCACAATGTTAATTGTAAGTCACACCTTAACGTCAAGTTTTTTTGCCCAACTTAATTTGACATTTCTTTGCTTCAGTGTTTGACAAATTCAACCATGGAGAGCATTAAGCGTCGTCAATACGCGGAATGGTTGGTTGAACAGACAAAAGTGAATGGTGACTTTACAAAGAAAATCATCTTAAGCGACGAGGCACACTTTCACCTCAGTGGATTCGTTAACAAGCAGATTTACCGCATTTGGGCAAATGAGAATCCACGAGTGATTGATGAAGAGCCGATGAATCCGCAAAGAGTGGATGTTGAGTGCGGTTTATGGGCTGGCGGCGTCATAGGGCCATACTTCTTCAAAAAATGAGGTCGGCCACGCAGTAACCGTGAATGGTGTTCGCTATCGAAAGATGATGACTCTTCTTCTTGTGACCAGAAATTGAGGATATGGACCTGGACGACATGTGGTTCCAACAGGATGGTGGCATTTGCCACACAGCTAACGAAACAATTGCTCTATTGCGTGAGAAATTCCCTGTTATCTCACGTCGTGGCGATGTTAATTTGCCGTCACAGTCATGTGATTTGACGCTTCTTTCTTTGAGAATATTTTTAAAAAAAGTGTACGTCAATAAACCAAGAACAATTAAAGAGCTAAAGGATGAGATAATTCGGCGCATTAATGACAATGAACCTCAATTACATATCAGAGTCATAGAAACTATGGACCATCGGATAGAGGTATGCCACCAAAGCCGTGGCTTGCATTTGGCCGATATTTTGTTTCACACATAATTGTCGTATATTCTTCTATCATAATAAAAAATATTAAGAAAATTTTCTTTTAGTTACAATTAACATCGTACGTTTTGATTGGACCACCCTTTAGTATAGTAAAAAAATTGTTGCATCATTTTATTAAAAGTATGATTTAAATCTTTTTTATATCAAAAATTATATGGATTCGAATAAGTTTTTTCGTTTACTTGTAAACTAATAAAAAGTCGAGTTACGCCTTTTAAACATGTGGTCTTAGATTAATATTAAAAAATTTTTAGCACCACTAGTAGAGGCGGGCATAAAAAGTTGTTTGATAACACCCTGCAAGAGAAATTTCAACACAATAAAAAACCGATATAACTGACAAACGTATTTATTACCTTCATTTACTAATCATGGCGGTGAAGAGTAAAAAGAAATTAGAACTTTAAGCAGGCTTTTGAAATAAAAGTATTTTACATGTCATTACAAAACATCATGTTTCAACATAATCAAAACAACTTGATTTAATTATTTTAAATTTAAGGTAGATTTGTTTGTAAGCCCTTGAAAAAAAAACAACAACGCAAAAATAAAAATTCTTTACGTGCTTTAAAAAAAAAACTCTCATATCAAATCCTTAAAAAATATATGTACATTCATTCACACATTTTAAATATGCGAAAGCCAGAAATGGGGATAATAATGATGGAACAAAATGTACAGTTTTTGGTACTTACCACTACAAGGGGCACAAATAAACCAGAAGTTTTTGTTGTTAACTCTAATTGAAAAAAATTTTTGTTAACACGGGCGAGATGATACTTCCACTTAGACTATATTTTCATTGCAACTTTTTTACTTCATGACATAAAATTTCTGTTAACTGGTGTCACTAGAAAGACTTTCTACACCTTTGGCCTACAAGTCATGCCTGTTCCACAAAACAAAAAAGTTTTAATGCGAATCCAGTTAAATAAGACCAAAAAAAGTACAATTATTAGTACAAAATGTAGTTTCTCGTATTGCAACTTTTACACGTCTCTCTGTATAAGTATTTTGCATTAAATTAAAAACTGCTGATATAGAAAAAGGGAAAACACGTAAATGCATTAAAATAAAAAACTCATGTTTTGACAGAAATGAAAATAAATAAACAAAAACACAAATTAACTCCTATTCCTAACACTGTGTTGAGCATATGAGAGAGATTTTCATTCTGTATGAAAATAATTTATTAACTTAATCAATTTTATCCAACAAGATTTACATCAACTCAGCAAAAACAACCAGTTCGAAAGCGTGGCAAAATTTACTTCGTTAAAAACACACTGGTTTAGAAAAATTAAATCCACTCACAGTAACGTGATTATTTTTTAAATCAGAGGTCTGACAGACAAACACTCAGCCACATCTATCAGATTAACAAAAATAAAGTCACACTCCAAACTCTTGTCGTATATGCAGGAGTAGGAGGTGCTTTATTACCGTTCGTTCCTCTCACTTACTAGCATTACATTCATGTAATAAAACGCATAAATCATATTTGCATACATGTCTGTACACTTATGAGCTTGTAAATTAAGGGCGTCTCTGTGTGTGTGTGTTGTGTTTAAAGTGTAAGTAAATCTGTCAATTAGGGTTTTATCGTTTACATAAGCTTTCACAACTTCTCTAACAGCAAAAGGGAGGACTTTTAGTCACACGCTTTCAAGGAGGTAGCATAATCAGCGACATGAACATAAAAAACGAGAGAAAAAACAATGAAACAGTTGACATAAACGTTGACATAAAGGTGGTGAGAGGATTTTCAAATGAGCCACAAGCAAAAATTTAAATAAAATTAAAAGACGGTTCTTGGCAAATTAACTCTAAACAATATAATGTTAACAGAAAATCTCTTACCCTGATTGAGTTGAAAAGATTTCTCTTACAGGAAGCAATTTTTCTATAGTCAAAATACTTTGCAAAAGCTGTGATCAAAAATTTTCTATAGAAAAATTCTCTTCCACAAACGCTATTTCTGTGATCGAATTTTTTTATAGAATAATTCTCTCTTTTCAATCTGCGATCAAAACTTTTCTATAGCAGTATTGTTTTCTAAAACGTGTTTAATTTTTTAAATTATAGTTATATAGTTAAGATTAAATTTTCTATAGAATTAAATTATCTCTACATAAAAAAATTATCTCCCACCAACTGTGATCGAAATTTGTCTATAGAAAAAATTGTTTCCCATAAAATTTGTTTGCAATTCTATAAAAAATTTCTTCAATAATGTAATCAAAATTTTTGTAAAGAAAAATTTTCTTCAACAATTGAAATTTTTCTATAAATTTCCTTAAATTTCGTTCGACAGCTGTGATTTAGTTTTTTTTTTAGAAAAATTCACTCACACAAACTGTAATTGAAATTGTTCTATAAAAAATTATCTCCCACGAACAATAATAGAAAGAGGGTATACTAAGTTTGTCATTCCGTGTGAATTTTTTTTATTATTCACCTTAGACCCCATAAAGTATATATATTCTGGCTCCATGAGTAATTCTAAGTTGATTTAGCCATGTCTGTCCGTCTGTTGAAAACACGCTCACTTTCGAAAAACTCAAAAGAAATAAAAAAAAACTGGGTATCAAATGTGGAACCACCACTTTAAAAAATTTACAGTTTTTTAGGACTAGAAATTACGCTATTAAATTTCATGACGATCGGTCTTTAATTTACCCTAGGCCCCATATAAACCCGACTCCCAGAAAACCGTTTAGTACGTCTAAAACCGTAATTAATAACGCTATCATAATAGCATTTGTCGGTCAATAATTTCGTATAGGACTAAGCCCCAACCAATTTTAATGCTGATGTCTGTTTTTATAAAGACAAATTAATAATAAATAGACATTATATAGATATCACTCCTGAAATATTCAAATTGCCGGTGGAGGGTATCAAAGATTTGGCACAGCCGATTATAACAATCTTACTTGTTATATTATATTCAACATTTTTTTATTTTTCAAAAAGCTTTATAAAATACATAACTGAAATTTAGCTCATGGAATAAATTCAAAAAATAAAAAAATGTTGAATCTATATATATAAAAAGAAGTGTACACTTTGTTGTCACCACTAACTGCGGAAACAGGTCAACCGATTTCAACCAAAATTCAGGGTACGTCGGGGATAGTCTTGAGATGGTTTAAGTTAAGTTTGCACGAAATCGGCTTATGGGTTCCGCAGATATGGCATTTAGATTTCCCTTTATATTCCCATACAAAAATCAACAAAATGCCCTCCATTTTAAACTCCTCCGAAACGGCTTGACTGATTTTTATAAAATTTTGTATGTGTATTTGTTAGGTACGATAATAGGTCGTAGAGTATATTTTATATCGCTTTAGGGCACAAAATAGGGCATAAGCTCCCCTTTCCTATATCTTCTTATCTAATCAACCGATTTTTTTAAAATTTGTCATGCAGGCACTGTAACATCTGAAAGAAAATAGGGAATAGGGCAAGATATATCTGCTTAACTAATCGGAATTTTGCAGGAAAATAGTGTAATAGTGTATATCTTCTTAACTTATCAAACGGTTTTCTTAAAATTTGGCATGCAGACACTGTATTATCTGAAAGAGAACAGGGCACGAAATAGGGCAAGAGGAGTAAAAGCTCCCCCTCCCTATATCTTCTTAACTTATCAACCGGTTTTCTTAAAATTTGGCATGCAGCCACTGTAACATCTGAAAGAAAGAAATTATGTGGCAAAACAACGTAACCTACGAAAGGAATTAATTCCCAGTTACTCTAACTTGTTTTTAATAGAAAAATCTCTTTAATATAGATTTTTTGATCAATATTGTTGTAATAAAATTTCGTTCCCACAAGCTGTAACTGAAAGTTTGCTATAGAAAAATTCTTTTTTTCATAGAAAAACTATGATCGAAAATTTTTTATACAAAAAAATATCCCCCAAAAAATGTTATCAAAAATTTGTTTTAATGAAAAATCTCTTCAATAAACTGTGACCAAAATAGTTTTAAAGAAATTTTTAATAAAACAAACAAAACAAACTGTATTCGAAATTTTTTTATAAAAAAAACATCTCCCTCAAAATGTTATCAAAATTTCTTTTATTTTAGAAAAATCTCCATAATAAACTGTGATCAAAATTGTTGTTAAGAAAAATTCTCTCCCACTAGCTGCCATTAAAATCAAATGCAGTGATTGATTTTTTCCAGCTGAAAAATTCTCCTCCACAAACTGTGTTCGAAATTAATTTATAGCAAAATTCTCTCTCACAAGCTGTGATCGAATCTTACATCTAGAGACAAGCTTCAATTGAAATATTTCTATAGAGAAATTGCCTTTCTCAACCTTTCATCAACATTTTTTTATAAAAAGAATTTCTGACCGAAAATTTTATACAACAAGTTCTGATCAAAATTTCTTTTGTTGAAAAATTACCTCCCACAAGTGTTGCTTTTTCTATAGAAAAGTCACTTCAACCAACTGTGATCCAAATTTTTCTAAAGAAAAATTTCTTTTACAATCTCTGTATAGTTGTGTTTAAAATTTTTTTTCATATAAAAATTGTCTCTGGCAAGTTTTAATAGATCTTGAGGATAGAGTCAGATAATTTAACCCCAACTGACGTTTGTCCGTTAACAATAAACTCATATTTAAGTCTAATTGTGTTGGTTAAAATAATTTTAGGGTTCAGTGATTTTCCTACAGTTGTTTGCTTTGTCGTGCTTTTTTTCACACAGGATTACAAATTTAAACGTGACAGGATAAATCCAAAGCACGTAGAAATTAAAGGTATAAAGAAAAAAAAAAAAAGGTTTTATGTGTTGAGCGATTGTGAAAATAGGACCGACTTCCTTAGAACTTGATTTTATTTAAATTTTATTTCAAAAGTTGAACTGTTTGTTCTTAGTCGCACGAATTTAAATGAAAACTCCTGTGTGTCGGGAATTTTATTACGTGTTTGTTGTGTTAAAATTTAAAAGCTTAATTTTGTTGTTTCTTTACTTCCATACTTTTTTGTTGATGTGACGAAATTCATTTTATTTTATTAATATTTTCATAGCTTGTTGCTTTAAAATTTACATTAAGGAAATTATGGAAGTTTCCCTTGAAAATTATTTATTTTTTATGTGTTCATGCGTGTGTAAAAGTTTATTGTAGATGGTTCATTTTAAAATACTAGACTTTTTATGTCAATTAAGTTAAATCTAAACAAGCAACAGATCATTTAGATACATTTTTAAATTAAATTGTAAATTTATACGTTTCTGCAGTCATTGTGAGAGATTTTTTGACAAATTTCTAACACAAAGTTTGGGGAAAAGGTTTTCTATATAAACATTGTAATCAAAGTTTGTGAAAGAGAAAACATTTTTGCTTAGGCTCATTATAACAGTCTCTTTGTGATACCCTGCGCCAGCGACCAGGGTCAGCCAGTGTCCACCAGATTATTCCCCTTACATCAATGCGGTCTGAACCATTTCGACTCCCTCTAAAATAGAGAAATCGACCTTAGCCTCACATTACATTATCATCCAAGTACGGCAATTCTGATCTCCCAAAGGCCTTTTCCTTATAGCCCCAAGACATTGGCAAAGAAAGTGAAACAACGTTTCCTCCTACTTCCCATCATGACAACATCTACAGTAGTCATTATAATCTAGGCCCATCTCTACATCGCATGGGTCCCTTTCACACAGTGACCCTTCATGATCTAAGAATATTTCTTCAACAACAAAACAAACACAACTATCCTAATCATGGCTCGGACTCTATGGCCCAATTTAGTATTCTACCCTACAATCTCTCCTGAGCCCTTCTGTACGACTCACTGTTAATGAGAGCTCTACAGCGAGCCTTCGAAATGCCGATCAGGCCGACGCCAAACATGTCGTTCAAGAGGCACCCCTGTTTGACCAGGACTTCCGCAGTTTGGTTCCTCAGGCAACCACTGAGCCCTGGTACCCATGACAGCGTTAACCTTGAATGTTCCGCAATATCATTGAGAGCCACCCGCATTCCACACTTAACCTCGATGTGGAAGACAATAGCCAGAGCTGCAATGGCAGCCTTGCTGTCCGTAAATATCCATATATCTCTCGATAAACGATAATACCAGCGCCAATTTGCCACACGCTTTATTTTGCAAGAAAGTTTTCCTTAAAAAAATTCACACTTACAGATTGAGGCAGAACGTTTTCCTTAAAACAAGTTTCTCTTATAGTTTATGGCAGTGATGGAAAATTCAGTACTATGGTACTATTTTCAGTACTTTTTCCTTTCAAAAATACCACGCTACCACGTCCCACGTCCGTCTAAGTACTCTTTTTGTTATGCTTCCATGTTTTGAAATTTAGCGTTGATTTTTTTACAATGAGTCGTAAACAAAAAGTACTAACTCCGACTCCAACCGCTGAAATTCCAACTCCGACTCCCTAATCTAACCTTAATGCTAAATATATGTATATCAGGGGTGTGCTGGAAATCGGAAACATAAAACGCAAGAATTTTAAAAGTCGGTTTTTAATAAGATTTTTAAGTCAAATATTTCTCTATTAAACATAATTTTATAACAAAAATTAAAAAAATTTTATTAAAAATGTATTAAAAACGAATTCCAAATTCTTGCGTTTTACGTTTTTGTTTTCCAGCACACCCATATATGATACTGGTCCTTATTTGACTTTAAACTCTTTTTTTTAATGCAGTACCTTTTAAATGGTTAAATATAGAAAGAAAAGGATTGAGTAAGAATTTCGAATCAATATTTTTAATATTGCATCGCCCATTTTGGAGTATTTTTATTTTGGAAATTATTAGAATAATTTTTAAAATTTTTTATGCCGAAAAGTTTTAGAGTCGGAGTCGGGAATTTTTTGTGGGTACTACGACTCCGACTCCGGTACAAAAATCTTAACTCCGACTCTACAAGTCAGACTGCACAGCCCTGTTTACAACATTGCCTACACAAAATTTATTATTATCAAAAGGTAATGGCAACACTGCTTGTTGGTATATTTTAATATTGAAATTTCGTCAGCTCAATCCATAAATGGCTAAGATATGAGCAAAAAAAAAAAAAGTTTATTTTCCAAAACAAAAAAATGTTTTTAAATGTACCAAAATGTTGAAAAAAGTACTCTTTTTTTTTTGGTGGTCAGTACCATCTAAATATTTCCACTTTCCATCACTAGTTTGTGGGCAAAACCTATCTGAAAAAAAAAAATTCTCTTACAGTTTGTGGTATAAAATTTTATTCGGAAAAACTCTCTTCACAGTTTATGGGAGAGAGTTTTCTTTAGAAAAATATATATCCTGGTTTGTAGCAGAGTTCTTTAATAGAAAATAATCTCGCCTTGTTTTTAAGAAAGAGAGTTTTTTATAAAAGGTTAGAAAGGTTTTTATAGAAAAAATTCTCTCACAATGTGCTAGCAAGTTTTCTATAGAAAAAAATATTCACAGTGTGCCAGAAAGTTTTCTATAAAAAATTATCTCTTGCCGCTTGTTACGAGAGATTTTCCTGCAGAAAAGATGAACAGAAATTTGGAATACAGTTTCTGGAAGAGATTTTTCAAAATAAAATTTTTTTTCGTTTACAGTTTGTAGGAGAGAGTAGGAAGTTTTCTATAGAAAAATTTCTTTTAAATTTTGTGAGAGACACGAATTTAAAATATTCACAGTGTGCCAGAAAGTTTTCTATAAAAAATTATCTCTTGCCGCTTGTTACGAGAGATTTTCCTGCAGAAATGATGAAGAGAAATTTGGAATACAGTTTCTGGAAGAGATTTTTCAAAAAATAAATTTTTTTCGTTTACAGTTTGTAGGAGAGAGTAGGAAGTTTTCTATAGAAAAATTTCTTTTAAATTTTGTGAGAGACACGATACCTTTATTTAGAAAAAAATTATTTCACGGCTTGTGGAAGACATTTTTTCCGTAAAAAAAATTTCTGTAGGCAAATTTTTATCAAGATGAGTTTTTTTTTTTGGAACAAATTTCTTTAAAAGTTTGCGGGAAAGGTGTTTCGGTAGAAAAAATTTCTGTAGATACATTTTGATCACAGCTCGTGGAAGGCAGTTTTCTTTAGAAAAATTTCGATTACACATTTTCGAAAAGATTTTCTAGACAAACTCTCTATCACAATCAATTTCAAACAATTTCTGCTAGACAATATTTTCTATATTTTTGCATTAAACAAATAAATATTTTAAAGTATTTTTAAATGAAACAATTATTTTAATAATATCTATTATGCATTTTACAAACACTTGACATTTACACATCACCTGACTAAATATTTCAAACAGGTGTTAAAAAATAAAATATTAATTGAAGTGCAAAATCTTTTGTTTGTTCAATTAAAAGCCACATTAATTTCAATTTTAAACCTTTAAGACAAATTAAGATTTACACTTGTGTTCACACACAAGGCGATAAAATATTTGTTTATTTAGAAGGGGAAAAAATTGTTTATTTATAAATAACAAAAAACATAGTAATAAAAATAATCAATGATTTAAATAGAAGACAAGTAGTAGAAAGAGAGAGAGAGAGAGAGTTAAGATCAACCTTTTAAAAACCTTTAATGGTTTTTAAAGACACTGTACAGAAATGAAGAAGAAACTTAAAGTCGGTGAGATAATAGGGCCATATCAATACGGCTTTAGACCAGGCTAGTCCACCATAGACCATATGTTCACACTACGCCAAATCCTGGAAAAGACCCAAGAAAAACAGATCGACACATACCATCTATTTTTCGACTACAAGGCCGCTTTCGACAGCGGCGTTCAAAGGTGTTTCAAGCCATCTCTGAGCTTGGTATCCCTGCAAAGCTAATACGGATTGCAGGATGACCTTAATTGATACGAGATACTCGGTTAAAATAGCAAAGAACCATGTCAGTACCAAACGTGGTTTCAGACAAGGAGATAGTCTCTCGTGTGACCTTTTTAACATCCTGCTGGAGAAGGTGATACGAGATGCAGATGTGAATAGGATTGACAGTAAACGGAGTCAAAACCAAATCACCCTCTAAAAGTCACGGATACTACCCGTGCTGTTATATGGTTCTGAACCCATGCTACTTGCGAAAGCAGACGAGGCCGTACTTGGAGTATTCGTGAGACGTTGTCGTATGAACCAAGAGCTGTACGAGCTATATGCCGACATAGTTAAGTTAAGCATATTAAATTGCAGCGATTACGTTGACAAGGTCAAGTTGTGAGAATGAACGAAGACGCTCAAGCTAAAAGGTCATTTGAAAACGAGCATAGTGACGGTTCACGCAGAAGGGGAAGACCAAAACTCCGGTGGAAAAATATTGGAGAAGAACCGCAGAAGATCGGAAATCGATTCTACGTTCGGCTGCAGTTGAGCCTGGAACTATCTAACCTCCCTTGCGGCTTCGAAGCAAGCAGCATCTATTGAGAAAGCAACAGTCATCAGCTAAACTTTCCCTCAAGGTGGAAGCTCAGTCTGTGAAGCCAACTTTTTACGATCTCCCTTCCCGTGATGTAGGTTTTGAACCACAACTAGCACGTTATTCCAAAAGGGACCTCATCAATAGTCAGAGTGGAACCGAATTCCCAGGGGTTACTGACCTCCATGGTACCAGATATGGTCTTTGGTAAGCCACGAGTTACATACACACTACCTACTAGGGAGATTGATTATTCGTCTTTTTTCAAAAACCGGTTATCGAATATTCCGAATAGTTGCTATTTTAAAAAAAACCGGTTTTCGGTTAAGCATTTTAAAAATAACCGGTTAACCTGTTGTAATTCGAATAAATAAAAATACAAAAAATTTTTGAAAAAACTGTGGTTTTAAAAAATAATAGGAATTTAAGAAATTTGTTATTTGAGATATTCTCCCAAATTTATTTTAAATGAGTTTTAATTTGTTGGTGGTTAAGCATGTCTTATGAATCAGTAGACTTAAACGATATTTTGCTTCAGCATTATAGAAACGAATAGTAACATGAACGTGAATGAAATATCTGTCAATTCGTCGATCACAATTTAAGACCTTCCATGACATTGTTTGATTCCTTCAATTTTGATTTAAGTTCTTGGTGTTTTAGTAAACAAAACTGATGAATTTTTCCATTTCGTTGATTCCGCCGGTATGTTGTAGTTTTAAGCGGACAAACCGTCCTCGGTAACACGACAGGCAGCATATTTTAGTTAAGTATTGTTTGCAGTCTCTTAAGAACTACTTGGAACCGAGTCAGGTTTTACTTTGCGTATATTTATGTCAAGCTTTTAGACTAATTAAAGGTGTTTAACAAGTCGTGACATTGAAGAACCTTTGCAACTTATCATTTTATGGCCCTTTAAGCTCTTTTGTCTTTTAAATCAGTACGAAATATTACCAGAGATGACATCTTTATACAAATATATGTATATAATACATATTTAGAATACTGCCAAATTGCTAATTACTTTTTAACCTTTAAGTCACCCTTGTGTGAAAAACCACACAAAAGGAATCATTTTTACACGATTAACAAAAAAATTGTTGATGTAAAGTGAGTCTTTTATAAAATACGCAAAGCTTTGTATGGTTTGTTGTTGATCAACGGGATAAATACATCATTAATAATACGTAAATCATGACTTTGATAACAAACGTACTATGGCGCCACAGCAAAGTAGACAGACATTGTATATGTGTGAAAAACCACACACGAGGGTAACTAACGTACTTTTTTTTGAGGGTGATTTGAGGGTTAAGATAAACTTTTTTTGTATGAAGTATTCTGAAATGTTTTTGGTTTTTGTTGCAAGAATCGCTCATATAAGCGATTTGTTTTTACATTGCTTATAAAGTGTTTTGACTTTTGTTACATTTTGTTTTGTCGTTCTTCATAAAAAGTTTGTTTGCCCAATATTCAATTAAAAAATACTTCAATTACGGGTACATTTATAACAAAAGTAAGGAAAACGTATATAAATTACACATTACAAAATAACCGGCTTATTCGATATTCGAAAAATGGACATTTTAAGATATTCTTGGGCAAAACTAAAATAACCGGTTTAAACCGGTCGAATACTATTCGATCGATCTCCCTAATACCTACATACACATTACCTATGTGCACACCACCAACGGAAGACAGGCCAATGCCCTAGACGCCAGATTGCAAGAAAACACTTAATATTTTTCTTTATTTGAGTTCTTCATTATTAACACACTTTTATAATTTTTCCAGTTAATTTTAAATTATTAAAATAAGCAAATATTGTATTATTTGAGTTCTTCATTATTAACACACTTTTATAATTTTTTCAGTTAATTTTAAATTATTGATATAAGCAAATATTGTATAAACCAATTAATAGTTTATACCGGGGCGTCTATGTTAGACAATGGCGGGCAAAGCACATACTACATTTTTTAGGCACAAGACAATTTGCTTGATTTTCTTTGTCTAATCAATCAAAAAGCCGCACGGAAACAAGTTTTTTAAAGCAAGTTGATGGATTGTCTAACAATTAGAACTTTGTTCTCTAAGGACGCCTGCCAAGAAATTGGGAAAATGCCCATCACTAAAAACACAAGCAATATCTTTAAATTACTCTAAATTTAAATGATAAAAAGAACAACTTCTTCCATTTCTTTAATTCTAAAATTTTGAGTGTCTTTTATTACTTTCAATTTACTTAAGCAATTACATTTTTCTATCTTATCAATACTTTCTTCCAGTAAAATGGCCATTTCTTATCTCAAACTTAAATTGTGCATATAAATTTACTTGAACATTTTCCAATTTCCAATTGTATATTTTAAGTTTGTTTTATCTAAATACAAATAAGATGATGGAAAAGATACAAATGTTCATGATAAGTATCAATGTGAGATATATTTTATTTATTTTGTTAATTGTTTTTTTTTATGAGATTTATGTTCAAACATAAATATTGAGTCGTTAATAATGTGTAGAATAAGTATTTTAATATTGTGTGAACCAATGTCCCTTTCAGAGTTTGAGCACAAACAATACGAAAAAAATGTCTTGTAGGAAATTCAGACATCTTTAATGGCTAAGAAAGAAATTTTTCCAGTAACAAAAATCTTATTATATGAGAGAAAAATGTCTCTATAAAAAACACTCCTTATACTCGCAAAATATATTTTTTAAACGTAAAAATTATTAAATTTTAAGGAATATGCTGTTTAATAAATAAAAAGTTTAAAAATTATTTGCTTTAAATGAAATGTAAATGATCCGTTTTTTAAATAAATTTTAAGTTGTTTAAAATGAATTTTCGTTTGAATTTAACTACATAATCTTTTGAGTGTAATTTATTTTAAAGTTAACATCATCATTTTCCAAAAACTGCTGCTACTTTTCAAATTGTTTAACATCACACAAAAGCTATAAATCTTAAATTTCCTATTGGTCTTAAAACTCACATCTGTTTATTTGTGAAAATTATATAAATTTCTTAATTAATAACATTTTCTTATACGACTATAAAGTCATTTACATTCATTTACAAAATAATAAGAATTTTCTTATCTAAACAAACTAAAGTGAAATAATATTTACATGTACATTGACATTTACAGAACACACACACACACACACACACATACAAAAGTCATTTGTTTTATTTATAATACTAGAAAATATAAATTTTATCTGTAGAAAGTTCAATTGCATTCTATTAATTTTAAAATATTTGTAAATTAAAAAGAAACATTTTCCTGATGTTTGTAACAATTCTTGTATATTAAACTTTTATTAAATAAACATTTTGAATATTATATTCAACATTTTTTATTTTTCGAATTTATTCTATGAGCTAAATTTCAGTTATGTATTTTATGAAGCTTTTTTGTAATAGTTCTATTCCTTAAATTTTTGGGAAAGACTTTTATACACTACCAGATTATTATATTGTATTTTCTTGTTACATTTTACCTTAGCCAGCCTTTGGATAGCAATGAAGTATATTGTATGTACAGAAAAATTTACAATTATTAGACACCAGCAGAATTTAATGCATTTTCTGGCCCGCTACGACCTTCGTCAGCATTCTTTGTGTCACACTTGCTAGTGATACTTTATAAATTGAATGTATTTAACTCAACAATTTTTAACAAATAGAAACAGGGAATTATTTTCCAAATAAAAGCTTTATAAAATACATAACTGAAATTTAGCTCATAGAATAAATTCGAAAAATAAAAAATGTTGAATATAATATAAAGTAACCTGCGAAAGGAAATAATTCCCAGTTTCCATTTTGAATATTATTATTTTAACGAAAATGTATTTACTTGGGGTGCATGAAAGATTTCAACAGAAAAGTCCTTAATAACCTTGGCGGACATTTTTCTATTAGAAAACTTCCTACTTAAACTTTACAAAGTTTCCAAATTAGGTACAAGCATCGTGGTTTTCAATACACAACATCCGACAAAAAGTGGGCTAGATTGGAGAAGTAAGCACCATGGTGAAGGATATATAAGATATGTAGCAATCTTTATTGTTTTTTTTTTATAGAAAAATCTTTTACCGAATCTGGCGCCAATCGAATTTCGTCGGTTGCTTGTACTATCACACAATTCGGTTACAATTACTGAAAATTTCGTTGCTTAGCATAATATTTTTGATAGCAACATTTGAATTTTAGTACACTATCAGTCCTAACAACAGATATTGTTAAGGTATGTTCAGACCTAACAAATATTTGACGAACAAATCAAAAAAAAAAAAAGCGTGAACAGAAAATTCATCAAACTTAAGCTTTATTTATAACAATTTCTATCGATTTACTAAACTTTATTTGTAAGAAGATACTTGTATAATGTAATTCAGAAACTGTTAAATGATGTTTGTTTTAGCCAACGGTTTTGCTAAAGCAAATAATTTTTTAATAAATCTAGTGGTTACGCGTAGGACGTCAAATATTTAATAGGTGTGAACACAGCTTTAGTTGTTAGTATAATTATAAAAAACAAAATTGTGCTTATACCCGAATATATGATAGCTGCAACTGAATAAACACATAATTTGTGTTCATAACAAGAGATTTGATTGCCGTAATCAATATATTTTATTTAACCGGTTGCATAAACCTTTTTCCCGATATATTAGATAGAAAATCAAAATAATTCCAATATAATCCATTTTTTTAAGTATATTTATTTTTAAGTATTTTTATTTAAAGTTTTTACATTATTAGTATTGTGGTTATTTTGTTGAACTATTTATGGTTTTTAATCCAAATTTTTAATATTTTTAATTAGGCTTAAGTTCATTAAATTTAATTTTCATTAAATTATTTTTATGAAGAAAGGTGTTTTACAACATGAAAATTAATTAAAATTGTTATTGATAATCTAAAAAAATAATAAAAAAAAAAAAAAAAAAAAAAAAAAGAAAAAAAAAAAAAAAGAAAAAAATCAATTAAAATAGATAATCATTCAAGAAAGCAAACTTCGATCTACCAAAGGTTAAAATACAATTTGGTTTAAGGATTGATGTTTGACTATTGACGTCAGCAGCCGTCGATGGCTGCGAGTGTAAAACGGCAAATCCATTTGAGAAGATCGAGTGGTTGCGATCGAAACATGTCATGGTAACCTGCCGGCCGCGGTTCGAATCCCGGCCACGGTCAAGAATGAAAGATTATCAATAGCAATTTTAATTAATTTTCATGTTGTAAAACACCTTTCTTCATAAAAATAATTTAATGAAAATTAAATTTAATGAACTTAAGCCTAATTAAAAATATTAAAAATTTGGATTAAAAACCATAAATAGTTCAACAAAATAACCACAATACTAATTATTGTTAAAAGCTAAGGCACGAGCTCTATGTGTTCATTTGTCCTTCAAGTTGTGCTGAAAAAGGTCAACAAGGAAAAGAAGGACAGAAATGGAAAAACAAAAAAAAATGTACTTTGGACTTCAAGAAAAATTCTTGACAAAAGTACGAAAAAAAACAGAAGTAAGGAAGAACATGTAAAATCAATTAAAATAGATAATCATTCAAGAAAGCAAACTTCGATCTACCAAAGGTTAAAATACAATTTGGTTTAAGGATTGATGTTTGACTATTGACGTCAGCAGCCGTCGATGGCTGCGAGTGTAAAACGGCAAATCCATTTGAGAAGATCGAGTGGTTGCGATCGAAACATGTCATGGTAACCTGCCGGCCGCGGTTCGAATCCCGGCCACGGTCAAGAATGAAAGATTATCAATAACAATTTTAATTAATTTTCATGTTGTAAAACACCTTTCTTCATAAAAATAATTTAATGAAAATTAAATTTAATGAACTTAAGTTTTTACATTATTTAATTTTATTTAAACACATGCATACAGCTTTCCCAATCATCCAACGGATTTGCAAAGGTACAGATGATAACTTAATGTTCCAACAAATACAATCTTTGGCTGCAATTTCTTTCACCAATGTCGTCTTGTTCCAGTGTCTGAAGTAAAACAGAATAATTAACGTGTGGTTTCACAATACGAACAATGATTGAAGCTGTAAATTATTATGAAAATCACTAAAAAACTGAGTGATTTTCATATAATGTATGTATAACATATTTGTTTGACTAATGTACACGCGGAGCAAAATATGAACAATATGTATACAGTATACAGTATTGTACGATTGTGTTTAATATTCAGTTCCTAAAATAATCTTCTGATGATTACCTGACGAGTAACAATAATAAAAACATTAAAATTGTTTATTTATTAGTTTTTTTATACATTTTCTGACCTTTTTGCCTTTTCAAACTGAAATTACTCCTACTTCGGACACTACAACCCCCCCCCCCCCCCCACATAGTACGCGGACGTGTGAATAGGTCCGTATGGACCTTGTACTGAATTTCACTAATAAATGCATGCTTTTGGGCATCATTATAATTTTTTTATTGTTTCAACACATAATTTACTTGTTCTAAACACAAAGACCTAAAAAAAAACAAAAAATTCTAAGAAAAAATTCTATGAACAAAAATATTTGTATAAAATTAGAATATTGTGCCTTTCCTTGAAAGCAATAAAGTTCATATATGTAGAATTTAGTTATAAACAATAAAAACAAAAAAAAAAAAAAATCAAAAAAAAAATTTTTTATATGAAAAAAAAACATGATTTACAAAAAAGGTCCGTAGGGACCTTTTCACACGGCCGTGAAGTTCAGAACTGTCACTCATCGGAGGGTTAAATGAACCTTTTGCAACAATTACTGAGCTACCTAAAAATAAGCGTTTTTAAAACATGAAAATTTATTTATTTTCAATAATTAGATTTTCCAACAGGATGGTGTTTAATTCCTGATCTAAAGGTTACTTTCGTATAAATTGTATGAAAGTTAAAAGTTTCTTCATTAAAAAGAAGCTTGATGCTCTTGTTTAGGTGGCTCAGTTATTCTAAGCATTCCACGGTTTGTAAGGGCATTCCTACATGAGTCTACATGAGAGAGGAATCATCAGCTTGTGTAACAAATTTTCCCGTGCGAGGAATCTTCTACGATTAAAAATTGCGCTCGTCGACGAACAAAAATGCTCTTCATAAGATTTCCAGTAGATTCTTTCGATTAAAAATGCATAAGTATGTATGTATGTATGCATGTTTGTATTTACCCCGAAAATAATGCAACTTGTCCATCCAAACATGTCAAATGTAGATCATAAGGGGCAAGGACTAGTACAAAGGTTACCCCAATGAATGGAAAAAACATGGCTTATTTAGCATTACGATATCCTAGAGCAGGACCAAATAACCCAGCTTGCATTACAAAGGAGTATTCTTAAAACTATTGGGTGATTTTTTAGGAGCTATAGGAAAGTTTAAAAAAAAATTCAGAAAAATGGATGAAATCTTTATTTGAATCCATAGTACGGTCCATATAATTTCATGTTTGAAGATTATTTCATGCAAATGTTGACCGTGACTGCGCCTCAAATGGTCCATCCGCTTAGTCCAATTTTGGCATGCTCTTTCCAACATCTCGCCCGGTATCTCATGAATAAATGCTTCAATGTTGTCTTCCAATGCGTCAATTGAAGCGGGCATGTGTGTATGGACATGAGCTTTAACATAGCCCCACAAAAAATAGTCTAAAGGCGTTAAATCGCACGATCTAGGCGGCCTATTGACCGGTCTCGAACGTGAAATAAAATGTTCACCGAACTCGCCTCTCAATAAGTCCATTGTTAAGCGTGCTGTGTGGCATGCGGCACCGTCTTGTTGAAACCACATGTCATGCAAGTCAAGCTCTTGCATTTTGGCAAAAAAAAGTTGGATATCATCTCACGGTAGCGCTTACCATTCACAGTTACGTTACGATTCGTATCATCTTTAAAGAAGTACGGTCCAATGATGCCACCAGCCCAAAAACCGTACCAAACTGTGACTTTTTCAATGTTATTTCCGATAAGGTTTTTCTTTAAGAACTTGGTTTTTACTTATATTACTGAAAATATAAACTAAATGAGAAGCAAGCGTTTTCAATTTAACTTTTTAATCATGAAAATAATGTGTTTTCGTTTTGTTCTGTTGTTTAAACACACAATAAACAAGTCGTTTTTTAACAACTTGTGTGCTGTTGTTGTAGTGTCTGCAACAAACTTTGATAAGTAAAATGAGATTAAAACGCTCACTTTGCAATTTAACTCTCATGGTGGCACTACTAACGAAAAGTTTAATCTTTTTTTTACTTGGTTTAAGAAGATTGTACTTATTTTAAGATACTCCGGGATTGATTTTCAGAAATAATCCTGTTTAGGATTGTTTTAAGCACGTTTTAGTGTTATTCGTACTTGAATTTTTGAGTACGACTCGTACTTAAAGTAAGTATAAAAAACTTAGCAGATTAACACGAAACCTTATTAATTACATTTTTGAATCCAAAGAAAAACTTTGATAACCGATATGCTTGTGGCAGTGTAAATAAAACTGAACTGGCAATGTAAAATAAAGTAATTTGTTTTTATTTTTTTTTTCCTTTACCCACTTACAACTGCATTTAGAGTTGACAAAAAATCAACCAATTGTGGTACGGGAATGTAAGAAAAGATAAACTCACTGTTTATTGTTGCTGTTTTTGTTTAAGCTTTGATATTATTACAGGTAAAACTGGGGTTTATAATTCTTATTCGCTTAACAGTTTTATTTGTACATCTTTAGATTTTCTAATATCTTCGACTGAGGATCTGGCTCAAGCAACCAGTGAAATGCGCATAGAAATAGCTTATCCCATCAACAATAAATTTCAGTTTATCAATAGTATGAAATGGGAATTTAGTACATTTAAACGAAACCTTATTAAAAAACTTTATTTATCCCGAGTGTTTTTCTTTCTGTGCATGGCCTAACATTAAAGTTAAAGTATCAGTTAGATTATGGTCCTTTCCCCATAAAAACAGTGTCCTTATTTCCGTTCTAAAATTAGCCCTAAAAACATCATTATTAACTACTGCTACACTTTTAACCACAGCAACAAAATTAAACTTTTTCACTTATTTCCAAATTACGAAAATTTTCGTTTAACAATTAAGAGAGACGAGAATCAATTTGTTCGTTAATACATTCAGTCAGTCAGTCAGTAATTAAGTCAAATGTTGTATTCCTTAAGCCCATATGACACTACATTTTTAATGCATTGTTCAAGTTTTGGTGAGCAGTACAAATATAATGTAATACAAAAATTTACCAAGTGCAAAGAGTTGAGCTGTATTAAGATAAATGGCAAACCGTCAAAAATTTTACTAAAGTTATCGATAAAAAATGAAGTTATGTCAAAAAAAATGTAAAATTGTTTAACTTAAAATTGACATTTCCAGCTTGAAATATAAAAAGTGTTGCTGAATCAGCGGTTTATGGGCAAATTCAGCGATTTACCGCTTTCTGTTTTTAGGTTTCTCATAAACAAAAAGTTGGCAACATTTAATAAAATAAACAAAACAGGGATGGCTAAGTTGTTTCAATTGTACTTTTTTGTTGATACTTTTTAAACTAAGATTTATAATACCTTTTTTTGGTGTTTTTTATGAACATAAATAAAATTAATTTCAACTAAAAAAAATCTTTTAGTACAATTAGGGTAAAAAAGTAAAAGTTTTAAAGGTTGTTGGTACAATTTTAAAAATTCTCAACGCCATCCCTGAAACATAACCATAACAAGAGAAAAAAAAAACAAAAATCTTTATTTACATTATGTATAGTTAGCTCTTTCTAACATTTACTGTTTCCTTCTATCAATTCTGTATCAATTAATGAATAAAAAATGTAGTGTCATAAGGGCTTTACAAAGAAACAATTGTTTATCTTTATTTTTCAGAATTTTTTTTATGCTTTTGGTCTGACAAACGAATTAACTACCATGACTTTCAAAATGACTGACATATTTTTGTTTTATAATGTCCTTTTAAGTTGTTATTGCTATTTTTTTTGTTCTTCGGAAAGATTTCGTTTATAGAATTTATAATAAAAAAAAAAACATTTACGAAAAAGTTTGACAAACAAAACCAAAGAAAAGTTTGTTTGTTTTAATGTTCAAGTGTATCGTCTAATAATACATTTTGTGTCCTTTGGAAGTTAACTGAGACACATACATACATACATACACACCAGTGAAATAGATAGCACAGTAAGTTTATTGTTTACAGTTATTTTTACTCTCATTTGTATTACTAAAGCAACTACATGCACCAGTTACAACATTTACTGTGACACAACTACACAATTTTGTTTTGTTCTTAAGCAATAATGCCAATTTTGCGTTTTCTTTTTAATGGGTTATAAATTTTTAGCCAGCACATTTAAAAACTTTCCAAGTAAAAACTTTCAAAGATTGTTTTGTTAATAATATTTGTTTCCAAATAAAATTATAATATTTCCTTTTCTTAATAAATTTCTTTCCCCCTTTTTTAAGGGCAGTTGACATCACTTTCTATTCGATTTACTTAAGCTGCTTTTAGTTTTTCTGCTTTGGTTTTTTATTTTGTTAGTTTTTGGATAGAAAACAGCCAACATTCTTGTTCATTGGTGTAAATTTTGGAAGTGTGTAGTTGTTTTTCTAAACTTTTACTAGAAAAAAAAAAACTTTAACTCAATTGTTGTTTAATTGATAAAGTTTTTAATATGATTATCAAAATAATATAGCGAATGGTAGTAGAGAAAAACTTTTTGTAATTTTTCTATTTTATTTTAAATTTTCTTATAAATCATGAACATTTTAAAAATAAAAAGAATTTGTAATAAAATAATTAGTTTAATAAAGTATTTAGAATAGGCAAAACATAAATTTTCTTAACATGTGTTAAAACAGTAAAAAAAAACTTTATTCAAAGTGATTAATTTTTTAGTATTTTATTTTGGGGATTTTAAAAAAACGGTTCTGCTGTTCAGATTATGGTGCAGATTTTTTGGGTTTCAAAAGAGTTTTTTAGACAAATTTTTCCATTAACAGGGGTCAAATTACGCTATTAGATATAAAGAGAAATTTCCATTTAAACTGTATTGTAATTTCGACCAATATTAAATGTCGTAATTTGCCCTCAGGTGTTTTGTGGTTCTAAAATCATCCAACGTTTTGGAAAATGTCTTAGGAGTTTTAAAAACTATTAAAAAGATTAAACCCAAATATACGATGTTTTTTTTTAATTATTAGTAATATTTTAAAATCTTTTTATCGACTTCGACCATTTTTAAGACCAAACACTGTTTGTTCAAAAACAATTTTCCTAGACAAACCACTTTTGTTAAAGATTTGAATTTTATATAAATTTTCATATTAATTCGAATGTGTATTCTAAGTCAAATTAGAATATATTAAGCTTTCATACTTTAATAGTCTTATTCCTTCAATATTTACCAAGAATTTTTTATGCACTATCAGATTTTCTATGCACTATCAAAATTTTTGTTTGTATTTTTTATGTTATTAAATTTTAAAGACAAGTTTTTACTTTACTTAAGTCGAAAAAAATCTGCCAAGGGATTTAAACATTATTGAAAAAGAAACTCAAACCTCTCTATCGAACCCACTGTGCAGCTGTTTAAGTACATAATGTCGGCCATTCACTATCCAAGTTCAGTGCTCAAGTCCCGCTCAGCATAAATAAAACTTCGGACACACACTTTACAAGTTAACTGTGCACAGAAAAAATTCTACAAAATTGTTCACCAATAAAAGCATTAATCAAAAATATAATCAGTTTTAATTAAAAATTTAATCAAGTGAATTTAACGCTTAATCAAGTGAATTAAACGTTTAATTAATACTATTAACTGGTTTAATTGATACTATTAATTTGTTTACTGGTGCAAATTTAATTAATTTTTTAATTAATATCACAAATTTTTTAATTGAAATCAATTTTTATTTTTTTTAAGCCTTCATTTTTTCTTCTCTGATAAAAAACTTGAGCAAATATTAAAATCGTTTTTTTTTACCCACTTCACTGTGTAAATATCGAAAACACCGCCATACACTACACCAAGCAGAAAGGGATTTTGATGTGCATGTATAGTTTTTTAGAAAAATTTTATTTTATAATGGGTGATTTTTTAAGCGTAGTTTTTTTTTAAATCTAATAAAACACTCAAATTTGCATCATATATTCAATATTTTTATTAGAATCGATAAATTGGTCTTTGCCATTTACTTTTTAAAAATAACTTCATGTTGCCCGCGGCTCCGGTTCAAATGGTCCATTCGTAAGGTCCAATTTTGCACCACTTTTTCGAGCATTTCGGCCTGTATTCCATGAACACGTGTTATGTTATACTCTAAGGCTTCAATCGTGTTTGGCTTGTGCACATAGACCAACGACGTCACATAACCCAACAAGAAATAGTCAAGAGGCGTCATATGACATGATCTTGGCGACCAACTCACAAGGCCAAATTACCAAATTTGTCCTTCAATATGTCCATTGTTTCACGAGCTGTGTGGCATGTGGCACCGTCTTGTTGAAACCACATATTAACCAAGTCCAACTCAGCCAATTGGTGCAAAAAAGTCGCGTATCATGGCTCGATATCGTTCGCCGTTGACGGTAACGTTTCTTCCACGGTCGTCTTTGAAGGAAAATGGACCGGTGATGCCACCAGCCCATAAACCACACTGTTTCCGCCACTGTATTTATATACGAAATAATGCAGTTCTGTTTTGTTATCGATTTTAATTAAATTTATTTTGTCTAATAATTCGTGATTAAGTTTTTTAATTTTTATATACACTCACAATATTTTGTACGTAAAATAATCTGAAATTGTAATATAACATAAATGAAACTTCAGTTAAAAACCGGTCAACTTATTTTTCATTTATTTTTAACGTTATATAATACACGTTTTACTCGTTTACTCTACAAAAGAATTTCTAAAAAATACAAGACATACAGCTGCGCGCTAGTTTTTCTAATGAGAGAGAGAGAGAGAGAATATTATTATTTACTTACCCCGCTACACATTTTTGTTTGACTTTTGTTGTACTGACCCCTTTGTTTACAACTTACATTTGAAAGACACCAGCGGCATGACGGATATGGTTTCGCAATTATTTGACTTTACAAATTTGATGTATTTAACAAATAGAATATGGGAATTTTTTCACACAAAAAAGCAAATCGATTTTTATAAATAACTAAAAATTACCATTACTACTAATTACTAATTACATTTGTTTTTACGGAATTCGCGGTTGAATTTTTGACAGTAAAAATTAAATGAACTTTTCGTTATTTTAAATTACATTTTTATTTAATTTTACATACAGAAGAATTTAACTTAATCAACGGACAATATTAATGCCCAATTCTCAGGATAGTAATTAAATATAAATTAAGTTAATTTTCACAAAAACTTAAAACGTATTTAAATACAGATTGATTTTTTGAGTTTTATTTTTAAAGTCTTATTTAAACAAGATAAAAGTATGGTAGCACTACTTAATACAAAAAAATATCATAAAAAAGTATAATTATTTACAAGGTGGTCTCAAAAAACAGCTGATTGTTATTGCTTTGCCTCTTGTTGTTGTATTGTTGTGATATTGAGGCCACTTTGTTAAAATATTACAATAGAAACTTAAGTTGAAATTAAGTGTACCACATCGGTGAATTAAGTTTGATTTAATTATTTAGTGAAGAAGAGAATTTTGTATTTAAAACGATTTTAAACATAAATGTGTTTTAATATCAATCCTGAAAATTGGCCATAACTGCAACTGAAAATCCGTATTAATATGCACTTAGTTTTTTGAATAACTGTTACAATCAGTTAAAAATAAATTTTCTTGGAATTTTAAATGTTTATTTATTTAAAAATGACTGAACGAAATACTTCTTAAATAAACTACAGTCCGTTACTGTAATAATATTGTGAGTGTATAATAAACATATGGATGTACCTTTGGAAATATGATTATACATACATATATAAGCATATATATACATTTGTATATGCATGTACATATGTGCATAGGTATCGGGTGTTTTTTTTAGCTGCATGAGGACTTAAAATGAAAATACAAGACAGAAAAATTGTTGCAATAAAATTTTTTTTATTATAATCTGGTGGATAAATTCATGACATTTATTTTTTAAATACGATTTCCGGCATATGCCCGCCGCTCTTTTTTTTCAATAAATCTGGCCGTATGGCGTCAATGGTGGCTTGAGTATTGGCTTTCAATGCTTCAATCCAGCAACTCTTGTTGTTGGCAAAAACCAATGACTTAACAATGCCCCACAAAAAGTTATCCAGAGGCGTTAAATAGCACGAGCGAGGAGGCCAGTGAACAGGACCACTAAAGTTGTCACCAAACTGGTTTTGCAAGAAATCGATTGTTTAGCACGCTTTATGGCAAGTTGTTAAAAACAAATGTCGTTGATGCTTTGCAGATAAATTTTTGTAAACAAGAATTCAGTCAGCATGGCTCGCGTATTAACCGCAACAAACACTAAATCGTAATGAATGTAATGGTAACTCGTTAACGGCTTCAGGATTGTGTTTGCTCCAAATACAGCAATTTTGCTTATTTAAGCAAAAATGGGCTGCATCACTAAATGGAATACTTTGAAAAAAATGCTCATCTACGGTCAGTTTCAAATGAGCCCAATCTGCAAAAGTGCGTCGCAAGCGATAGCAGTTTGGCTTCAATTCTTGTACAAGCTGTATTTTATTGTCAAATAAGCCAATTGCCTTACGTAAACTTTTTCCCGTAGCCGAAGGACAAAGGCCAACACAATACTTCGCGCTCCAGCAGCAATATTCTCTTCAGTACGCACATGTCTTTGTCTTGTTGATGGTTTTGAATTGAGAAGAGTAAAATTAGTACGAAAACTATTAATATGTACATGCGATTATGATGACCGTACTTTGAACTTTGCGATCAGATTATATTATTTTTAAAGTAAATTTCCAGAATTTAGAAGCGTCGTTCTAGCGTTAAACGATTTATGATGACTAGCCAGACCTTATTGAAAGGAAATAGCAACACAGCTTGACACTCTCAGCTGTCAAACCACAGTTATCGATAGCCATAGTTCTCATGCAGCTAAAAAATCACCCGATATATATACTTTCATGTAGCCATTTCATATATTTTATAAAACACAATATATTTGAATTATAAAAACCAAAGTCTGATAATTTCATCTCTTTCTCTGTTGTTTATCATGTGCAAAAGTATTTTTACAGTTACGATGGCAGCTGAGGTGTCAAAGCTAAGGCACCCACTATCCTCCTTCGCCTCCACCTGCTTATTTACTTAAACAAATAAAGAAAACTGTAAATCAACATTAACAAATTTTCTTAGAAGACGATACAAATTTTAAACTTACTGCCTGTTTTTATAAAATGAAACAAAATTTCGTGTGAGAAATTATTTTGAAAGCAAAAATAAAATACGACATTTTTTTATTTTCAATATAATTTCTCACACGAAATTTTGTTTTCGTTTTCAAAAAACAGGCAGTTAATATTTTAAATAACGAAACACATCTTCTTCAACTTAAAAATCTTTTTATTGTCTGCCATCTGATTTCCCACCACTGACTTTCCGGTAGCTTTATAAAAATTATATATTAAAAAAAAGCTCGTCCAGGCATAAAGTTTGCCTTGAAACTGCTTTACCACCGACTTCCTGCTACAGATTGTTGCATGTTGTTCAAATAATAAAATAAGCAACAAATATTCATTTACCACACAGATACTCATATACGTATGTATGTATTTGATTGCCATGGTATATGTGTAATACCTTATGTAAAAATTTTATAAAAGGAATTGTTTTTCTTTAGTATAACTAATAGGTGAACCTTTTGTAAACTACAGCATGCAATTTGTTTAAAAAGAGAAACAAAAAAGGCTAAAACACCTGAGAGATTTTCTTTCAAAGAAAATCTTTATACAAGCGAAACAGAGTTTCTATTGAAGAAAAGCTTTAAGAAATTTTCTGCTAACGCTTTGTTTAAGCTAATGAAAGGGATTTACTGTTGAAAAAAAGCTTTAAGGTAACAATTTTCCTTAAATAGAAAGATTTTGTTGTGAAAAGTTATGTTAAGCTAGCGATAGGTTTTTTCTTTTTTTAAACAAGAGCTTTAAGAGATTTTCTATTAACGAAAAACTTAAACTAACGAAAAAGATTTTCTATTAAACAACATTTTTTTGTAGCGGTTTTCTGCAAAAAAAAGCTTATCTAGCAAAGAAGATTTGGTTAAAAAAAAACCTAAGCTAGCGATAAAGATTTTCTTTTTAAGAAAATCTTAAGTTAGCGATTTTCTGTCAAAGAAAAGCTTGATCTACCGATAGAGATTTCTGTTACCCCGGGTCTCCACGTAGCAATATTTATTAAACAAGAGCTTTAAGAGATTTTCTATTAACGAAAAACTTAAACTAACGAAAAAGATTTTCTATTAAACAACTTTTTTTTGTAGCGGTTTTCTGCAAAAAAAAAGCTTATCTAGCAAAGAAGATTTGGTTAAAAAAAACCTAAGCTAGCGATAAAGATTTTCTTTTTAAGAAAATCTTAAGTTAGCGATTTTCTGTCAAAGAAAAGCTTGATCTACCGATAGAGATTTCTGTTACCCCGGGTCTCCACGTAGCAATATTTATTGCGGCAAACGTCAAATTTCATTTGCGACGTATAGACCGCATATTGCCATGAGTGGCAATCCATTGCGCAATGATTGCTCTTCTTATTGCTTGAGCAATTATTGCTTAGCAATATGCTGTCAAATCAGTTGTAATTTATCTGACATTTCATTTCTCTGGACGGTTGTTTTTTGTTTGTGTGTTTATTTATTAAAAAAGCAATCAATAAATATATTATTATATATTATATTTTTTAATAAACGTGAAGATCAACAAAAACCAACGACGAATTTATTTTTTTGTATATTTTTATTTTTTCAATAGAACAATTCAACTTTTTTTTAACGCAAATAAACAAAAAAGCAATACAAAACACAGCTACGACAATTACAATTAATTATTTTATTAATTTAAAAAAGAAAATTTAACAACCACTTCAAAACACAACATAAAACATTTGTAATAAATACAGCCACAAAACTTTATATGTACAACTTATCGCGGTGAAAATTGCAAATTTATGGCAAAGCAATTTCAAGTGTTCTCCAGCAATAAATTCAGCAATTATTGCTCCATTGTTCTGTCATTGTTCTGCCGAAGTTTTTGCTTGTACTTAGCAATAAATATTGCTACGTGGAGACCCAGCGTTAATGAAAAGCTTAAGCTTGCGGTTTTAAGTTAAATAAAAGCTTGAACTAGCGGAAGAGATTTTCTGCAAAAAAAAAACCTTAAAGATGACAAATAAGATTATATTGTTAAAAAAAAATTGAGCTTACAAAATATATTTTCTGTTAAATATTTCTTTAAACGAAACAAACGAAAATTCTGATAGTGGATAGAAAATATTCCTGGAAAATATTGAAGGAATAAGACTATTAAAGTATAAAAGCTTTTGAGCATTGTAATTTGAGTTAGAATACACATTCGAATAATATGAAAATTTATATAATAAATGTTACTCACCATGAGAAATAAATTCCCAGATTCTATTTGTTGAATTTTTTTTTAGCTAGCAAAAAATAAAATCTTTTTATTCTGTTAGCTTTAAGGCAGCAAGGGAGATTTTCTGTTAAAAAAAGCTTTAAGCTGCTTTCAGAAAAAGTTGTTACTAAGCAAAAGCTTTCAGTTGCAACTAAAGAAAAGCTTTCAGTCATTACTAAGGAAAAGCTTTTAGCTAGCGAAAGAGATATTTATAAAACAAAACAACTTTAAACTAGAAAAAAGATTTTATGTTAACGAACAACTTTAAACTAACTATATTCTTTTTTTATTAAAAATATCGTGGAACAGTCTAGTGAGATAGAGAAAACTTAATTTTCATTAAATAAATTTTAAGCTGTAAAATATGTTACAAATTTGTTAATAGAAAGTGTATTATCTACCGCAAATTTGTAGTAAAAAAAAAATGGCTCCATGAAGAACATTAACTTCTATACAGAATACCTCATAATTTTTTTCTGTTGTTGGTGTTTCAACTGTTGGTTTTTTGAAAAAAAAAAATTTTTTTTCTCTGTTTAAAATTTAACTTTTTGGTGTTACCTGTTTACACGCACTTTACACCCATATGAATTTATAATTTTTTTCCAAGTTGCTGGTATTTTATATGGTTTTCGATTTTTTTGCATTCAAACATTTCACATCGGTATCACAGTGAGTGGAAAACGTTAATTGTGTTTTTTTTTCAGTTTAAGAGTTGCTCCTGCTAACGTTGTTTATACTGCGTTGTTTATTGTTCATATATGAATGTATTAACATTTCCGTTGATGGATACAACCAGGGCTGGGCAGTATTTGAAATACATGTATTTGAAATACGTATTTAAAATACAAATACGTATTTTGTATTTGTATTTTAAATACATGACGTGCAAGTATTTTGTATTTTGTATTTTAAATACATAACCTGAAAGTATTTTGTATTTTAAATACATGACCAGGAAGTATTTTTTTTTGTATTTCAAATACCGCAAACCATGTATTTTGCCCAACACTGGATACAACATTATCATCGTCAACGTATGATCAATATTAATAAAATATTTTTAAGAGGGAAATATTTTGTTTCATATTTAATCCTTATTTAAGTTCGATATCTAAAACTGTTAGATTTTTTTTTTTATATAAACGTTAATATTTATTTATTAAACTAATTTTTGCCTTCATTTTTTTCTTTTCAGGTGAGTTAACAAAAATTTTAAAAGAATGCTTTTCTTTGGTACAGTTTAATTATATCCTTGTAAGTAAAATAGCCATGTTTTAAATTATGACAATAGATTTTTTTTACCTACATATGTTTTCTTAAATATTTTCCTAATAATTTTCTTTCCTCATAAAAATCTTTTAAAAGTTTTAAATTCTTTTTATTGTAGTCTTTTCTGCTGGCAAGCTAGTATTTAATTTTCACTTACAGCGAGCTTAAAGTTTTCTTCGGAATCACTCTTTTTCCTTTTATTTTGCCCTTAAACACTATTAAAAATCAATGATGACAACTTAAGCAGTTGTTGTATATCCTTATTATCTTTGGAAAATTCATATTGTGTCAATGGGAAGTGTGTTTATGAAACTTTACTTTGAGTTGTTTTTTTTGTTTTTAAATAACTACAAGAAATATTTTAAGAAAAAAGAAGAACAATATAAAGTAAACTTAAAAAAAATTTTTTTAAAATCAGTAAGAAAAATACAAAATAAACTTTATTCTTGAAACTGTTTAAAATATGAGTAATAAATGTTGATATTTTTTTTAAAGGAATAAATAAGTGCCCAGAAGTTCTAAAAATTCTTTTGTTAGCATCGCTTTTGAACAGAAAATCTTTTTCTTCTTTTTTCGCAGAAAAATATTTTTCCAAGCTTTAAGCTTTTCTTCAAAAGGAAATCTCTTTCGTTAGAATAGAAGAAAAAATCTCTTAAAGTATTTTTTTATAAAAACTCTTTTTCGATAGATTAAAGTTTTTCATAAACCGAAAATCTCTAACAGCCATACCTAAACAAGAGCGGAAAGCGTTTTCTAGTTGTCAAAAGTTCGCATGCCCATACAATTTGTATGAAGTATACCGAAATAGCGCGGCGGCAACGCTTTGCAATTGGAAAATCCGATTTTGACAGCGCGTTTAATAGTGCAGTTGGCCGCTATTGTTAATAAATACTGGCAATTTAGCTATTTTTGGCCAACCTAGTGGTTTTAGCTCCATGTTTTGTGTGAAAGTTAACACTACTGTTTGTGACTCAACGTTGACGCTTTTATTTATGTATGGCATTTCAGCGCAAGAGCAAAGCGGAAGAAAACGATTCGACTTGCGCTTTTATTTAGTTATGGCTGTATTAGCATTAGGCTTTTTCTAACCAAAAATCTTTTTCTCTTAAAGCTTTTCCTTAACCAAAAAAAGACATCTTTCGCTAGATTGAAACTAGAATTGCCGAAAGACCATCGTTTTATAGCTCGTTTAATAGCTGAAGTACATTTATTAACTCATTTAATTAAAATCTAATTTCTTCGGAATATAAAAACATAACGAGTTATAAATTAACCCCCATATTCATAAACATTTCAGGTTCATAAAACGAATTTTCATGAAAATTGGTTCAATAAACCTTTTATAAATCAAAAATTTATTTTTATGTAAACCTTTTCACTTGTTAAATGTTTTTATTTTTATTCTATTTTGAAACAGACGTCAAGCCGAAAATATTTACAGAACACATTTTCTTATGAACTACTAGCTTAACCCGGTGCGCTTCGCTACACTGCTTTCACCACGTTTGAAGACTCTCCCTTTAATAGTTTTCAGTCAAAAGATATTTAATATATGCATCCTAGGGGAGGTATTTCCCCCCTGCGCCTAACCGTTTTATTTTCTACAAAGTTTGAACATTCTCACTATAACAGTTCTTAAGATAAACATTGGCGTCGTATGGGGGTACCACTTGCCCCGCTGCTATTTTATTTCAACTTTGGGGCTCAGAAGATCCTACTACCAAAAGTTCAACAAAATGCGTGCAGCGGCTCTTAAGATATACGTTATTTAATATTGGCATCCTTTTGGGGGTACCAATTCGAAAAAATAAGTACCCTATTTTATTTTTAGGGCTCATGTGATGATGCTGTAAAAATTTCAGGAAAATCGGTTCAGTAGTTTAGGAGTCTTTAAGCCAACAAACAAACACACAAACATTTTTATATACATATATAGATATATAGATATAGATGGGGGTAAGTAACATTTTTGGGACGTCTGTTTTCACACTAGAATGTGAAAAGAAAAATCTAGCTTTAAGCTTTTTCGATAATCTCATTCGCAAGCTTTACAGAAAAAAGCTTTTCGCTAAAACAAATCAATCTCGCTTGTTAAAAAAAGCTTTTTAAAAAGAAATCGCTATCATACACACAGCAAAAAAAAAAACAAAAACCTTGTAACCTTGAAGGGGTTAAAGGCTTTCAAAACTGCTGGGCATTTTGTGTGTTAGGTTATTGTGTGTTCTTTCCGTCTGTTCGTTCATAAATTGCATTGTATCTAATATTAGTTCAACTAACTGTCTTGACAGTTTTGTGTTTAACTTATAGAATTTCCTACAGCAGACTCAATGCTTTTTATTTAGCTGCTTAAACAAACAAAATGTCCAAACTGGTATTGGTATTTGTATGCATTCTATGGCAATAATATAGAAGATGTAAAAGATATTTTGTATTATGTTTGTTTCTTCTTCGAATTTTCTTGTACTTGGGGAATAATGTGAACGATTATTTTGTCTAAAAAAATAGGAAAAAAAATATTGGCTGTGGTGTGTCACATAATTGGATATCTATGAATTGCTTTACAGGCAAGCAACTTTTTTGTAGAAAACTTGCAGGGAAAGGAAAAAACTTGCTTCTTTAGCCATAGCGTTTTCAGTAGAGTACGCCGTTTTATAGCATTATTTTTAAAAAGACACCAGTCTATTTTGAAAATTTTTTTTTAAAAGTTGTCTTCTATAGAAATTTGATTTGAGAGAATTTAACTTTTCTTTAAAATATACTTACTCTTTAAAGACGATCACTTATTATTTTTTGTGAATTTTTTTACTAAAAGATCCCACTGTTATACATAGTCTATGAGTTGTTAAAGAGGTTGGCCTTTCTTCTTTTGCTTTATAAGCTGTTTAAGTAAACAAAAGTGTTGAATTTCGCGCTTATAATGTACACATTATGTTTAGTTGGGATATTATTCGCTCTCCTTAAATTCTTGCAAAAACTTTTCCATTATCATCCCATCCTTTCCTATGTGCAATATGTGCAAACAAGTAAGAAAGTGTAGTCGGTCAAGCCCGACCATATGATAGACTACACCTTAGTATTTAAAAACAACCCTTAAAAAGAGTAACCTATTTGGGGCCCATAGGCAATCATGGACCCGCCAGAACAAAACGATGTTATGGGGCTTAGATTTACATATGTAAAAATTCTTTGTGCCTATATGAGATTTGCTTGCATTTAAGTGATCTTAGGATGGGAGGTTTATATGGGACCTACGGATAATTTTTGTCATGACATAAAAGCTATCATAAAATTTACCAACATTTTTTAAACTTAATACTTACCAAGATTTATAAGGAAGTTTTTTTCGGGAGTAGTATTTGTATAGAATCTTTGGTCAAATATGGACCGACTTCAAAAATTCGGTTAGATGTTAAAGATTGGAATCAAATAAATTTGGGACACATTTAATATTAATACCAAGATAATAAAATGGTTAATGGGCCCAAACACTCTATCTCATTTTCAATAGGCTTGGTCCTAGTGACAATTACCAAACTTGTCCGCACAAGGTTTAAATGGAAAGCCTGCCATCCTGCCAGACAGCCAGAGAGTTAGCCGGACGGATGGACATCGCTAGATCGTCTCAGAAAGTGATTCTGAGTGGAAAGGTATACTTAAATGTGGGTCTAGGACCAATATTTTAAGGTGTTACAAACGTCATCACAAACGCATAATGCCCTCTCCGCTTGGGTACAAAAAGACAAACAATTTCTATGACTGAGTTTATTTTTCAAGAAATGTTTTCTTTATTGATTGTTTAACAATTGTCACAGACACATTTCTGTGCGGTGCTGTGTGTGTGTGTGTGTATAATGTATGGGAGTGTGTGTAAGTAAATAGCATTTTCGCTCAAGACAAGGAATATGAAATTGCCATTGTATTAGTAAAACAAAATAAAGAAAGAACAGTTAAATTATAGTTGTAGTTGTAGTCGTTTTAGTTTTGTTTGGTTGTTAAACTTTCTACAGACATCTTCATTTTTAATCACATTGTTACATAAGTGCATTACAATGCAACTCTGACAACAATAACAATTCATACAAACGCACAAATTCAACTTCATAGTTTTTTGCTATGCCACCAGAGTTTTGTTTTGACAGTGATGTATGATGATGTTTTAAGGAAAAGAAGTAAAAAATCCAAAAGAACGGGTGATTTTTTAAATTTTAAAAATATTTGTTTTTTTTTATAGAAAAAGTTTTCTTCTTTGGCAAGCAACTTCTTTATAGAAAAAGTGGCTTTCTTTGGCAAGAAACTTTTCTATAACAAAAGGTTTTTGCTTTGCCAAACAACTTTCCCATAGAAAACGCTGATTTCCTTGCCAAGAAACTTCCAAAGAAAACATTGTCTTCTTTGGCAAGAAACTTTTCTATAGAAAACGTTGTCTTCTTTGGAAAGAAACTTTCCTAAAGAAAACGTTGTCTTCAAGCAACTTTTTTATAGAAAACATTGTCTTCTTTGGCAAGAAACTTTTCTATAGAAAAAGTTGTCTTCTTTGGCAAGCAACTTTTCTATAGAAAAAGTTGTCTTCTTAGGCAAGCAACTTTTCTTAAGAAAACGTTGCCTTCTTTGGCAAGCAACTTTTCTATATAAAACGTTGTCTTTTTGGTGAAAAAGTTTTCAATAAACTAAGAAGCTTTTGTATTTGAATGTCCTTAAAGAAGTACCCTTTAAAGATAATAGATCCGGGCATAGATTGTAAGAAAATTGTTTATTTTCTTACGAAATTGCTAAAGAGTGTCACATGGGTGGTGGCACTTCGTTAATAATAATTGTTTAAGATGGACGTAAATTGTAAAATATGAAATGATTAATTTAATAAAAACATTATTGTAGCTCAGTTTTTTAACATTAGCCGCTCAAACTAGAACTGATGCATATTCTTTTGATTTCATTGCTTTAATTTAACTTTCTTTAATTAATATCTTTCTATATTATTTATTAACAAATAAAATGAAAATCGTTCATTCAATATCATACAATTTAAGGTATACTTTTAGGCTAATTTTTTTTATAAAACAGAATTTTAAAAAACAAACGTATTATTTTTAATTATTTGTTGGTCCCTTAAAAGTCCTTCACGTATTTTGTTTCTGTACAAATGAATTAGTACATAAAAAAAAGTTAAAAACCAAGTAAAAGTTTTCATTGCAACTAAACAATTTCAAGAGAACTTTTAAATAAATTCCCTAAGTACTTCTAAATACCTCCACTACAGTGGAAAAATGCCCTTTCAACTTTGTATCACAAAAACAAAAACATTCGCAAAAAATGTATACAAAAACTAAATACGAATTTGCAAAATGTAAAAAAATAACAACAGTAAACGTAAAATATAAAACAAAATTTATAATTGACGTCCGTAGTTGCCCTTAAATGAAGTAGCGATAAAATTAAGTTCTTAAAGCTGATTACAAAACTGTTACCATTTTGAATAAAATCTACTTAAAATTTGCTAAAAGTCCCAAATACAAAAATACTTTTAATTGATTTCAGTTTTAGTGAACTTTTGTAATATTTTTTTGCCATTTTTTTCTCTCTCTCTCTCTCTCGAAATAAATATTTGAATTAAAAACAAAAAAAAAAAAAAACTTTTTATTGTTGTTCGTTGGTATTTGGAACAAAAAATAACTTCATTTGTCATTTAAGTTTGTCTAAATACTATTCCCCTAAAAGTCTATGAGTAATTATGCAAAAGAAAAAACAACAACAACAACTCAAACCGGAAGAGTTTTACAACAAAGTAGAGTCTTTAGCCATGAAAATGAGGTGAGAGGGAATGTAAGTCTAACCATATGTACAACGGAAATCCTTTAATTTTTTGCACACACACACAGTTACCCATACAGTTACACAACCGTAAAAACCGTACTTGCTATATTATTTAAAGGACTGACTTTGGGAAGGATTGGTTAGGAAACAAGTCCTAAAGAAAAGTTGTTAGCAAAGCAATCATGTTTTCTAAAGAAAAGTTGCTTGTAAAGCAATCATGTTTTCTATAGAAAAGTTGCTTGTAAAGCAATCATCTTTTCTATAGAAAAGTTGCTTGTAAAGCAATCATCTTTTCTATAGAAAAGTTGCTTGTAAAGCAATCATCTTTTCTATAGAAAAGTTGCTTGTAAAGCAATCATCTTTTCTATAGAAAAGTTGCTTGTAAAGCAATCATCTTTTCTATAGAAAAGTTGCTTGTAAAGCAATCATCTTTTCTATAGAAAAGTTGCTTGTAAAGCAATCATCTTTTCTATAGAAAAGTTGCTTGTAAAGCAATCATCTTTTCTATAGAAAAGTTGCTTGTAAAGCAATCATCTTTTCTATAGAAAAGTTGCTTGTAAAGCAATCATCTTTTCTATAGAAAAGTTGCTTGTAAAGCAATCATCTTTTCTATAGAAAAGTTGCTTGTAAAGCAATCATCTTTTCTATAGAAAAGTTGCTTGTAAAGCAATCATCTTTTCTATAGAAAAGTTGCTTGTAAAGCAATCATCTTTTCTATAGAAAAGTTGCTTGTAAAGCAATCATCTTTTCTATAGAAAAGTTGCTTGTAATGCAATCATCTTTTCTATAGAAAAGTTGCTTGTAAAGCAATCATCTTTTCTATAGAAAAGTTGCTTGTAAAGAAATCATCTTTTCTATAGTAAAGTTGCTTGTAAAGAAATCATCTTTTCTATAGTAAAGTTGCTTGTAAAGCAATCATCTTTTCTATGCTTTACAAGAAACTTTTCTATAGAAAAGATGATTGCTTTTTCTATAGAAAAGTTGCTTGTAAAGAAATTATCTTTTCTATAGAAAAGTTGCTTGTAAAGTTGCTTGTAAACCAATCATCTTTTCTATAGAAAAGTTGCTTGTAAAGAAATTATCTTTTCTATAGAAAAGTTGCTTGTAAAGCAATCATCTTTTCTATAGAAAAGTTGCTTGTAAAGCAATCATCTGTTCTTTTCTATAGAAAAGTTGCTTGCAAAGTTCTTTGCTATATGTCAGTAATTTCTCTTTAGGTTTCCATCCCCTATCAGTATGACTTAATGCACTCGTAAACTAACCTTAAATGTTTTCGTTAATTGTTGTTGTTGCCGCTTTTGTAGCCGTTTGTAATGGTGGGCTTGGTATTTGTATGTGTGCATGTGTTAGTGTTTGAAGTAATCCTTGTAATTAAATAATTTTTTGTTGTTGTCAGAAAAGTTCTTGAAACAAACAACTCAATGTATGCAAAATTAGTAACTCGAACTTTTTACACAGTGTCGACAGTGTTGCTGCATATTATTTGCACGTAAGAAAAAGTTTTGCTGTTTTCAACAAGCGCGCCATTGCATGTTGTAGAATGTGTCTGTATATGCGTCTCTGTATGAGAGTTTGTGTCTGATGGTGTATGTGAGTGAGTATGATGAAGTAGAAGTCATTTCCGTTACGACCCCATTTTTTGTTTTTTTTTTGATCAACATCCTGCACAAAAAAAGTTAAACAAAGAGAACTTTAGGAGTATTTTTTTTCATGTTTTATTTGTTTTTAGGACCATTTTAGTTTTTAAAGGTTCTTTTGCCTTTGGCCTTGTCTTTTAAACGCACTTCAAACAAATTATATATAAAACACCCAAAAAAAAGGGGGGAAAAGAAAACCTGAGTAGTAGTCCTGTTTAACAAAAGACCAAAAGTTGTTTGCATTCATTAATTCACTTCAAAGACTTCTAATAGACATTATTGTAGTATGTAGTTGTTTATTGTTGTTCATGTTGTTTGTTGTCAAGTAGTTTTAGTGAAAATTTCAATATCTCGATTGGACATTTTGTGGCAGTTTTATGCTAATTTTGTGAAAGTTTTCTTGTTTATGTTGTTTTTTTTTATTGTCGTTACTCTAACGGTGGCAAGAAGGAATTCTTTTAGCTGTTTTGGTTTTGCACTGGATGTGCAACAACAATAAACCAACGCATTTTATAACATTCCTCGGATATTCACTGCGCGTTGTCCTTTTTCAATTATGCTGTTTTTTGTTCGATCCTTTGTGAAAGTTGTTCAGAGGCGAGACAATTTGTAAGGAATTTCATTGTTTGTTTATTTGCACATTTGTTTGCTTGTTTTTTGTTTTTGGCCTTCAATGTAATCAAGAGATATTTTTACAATTTGTGTAATGTGCATAAGCACAAACAGGAATTTAAAGAAAGAAAAAAAATTAAGATATTTGTAAAATTTAAATGCCAAAATGCTTGTAATAAAATTGAAAGAGAATTTGAATTTTAGCTTGAATTTAAATTGCTTTAATTAGTTATATGAAATAGGAACATATTTGGCTTTTAAAGAACCTTCTCTAGAGAAAAGAAACTATTCTAGAAAAAAATGTTTTCATGTTCAAGCAAGTTTTCTAGAGAAATCTTGTCTGCTGTCTAAGCAACTTTTCTAGAAAAAATTTGTCTGCTTTCAAGCAACTTTTCTAATGAAGACTTTTTTCCTTTCCAAGAAATGTTTTTCTATAGAAACTTTGTTTGCTTTTCTAGAGAAAAGTTGTTTGTTTTTAAAAGAAACTCTTTTAGAGAAAAGTGGTTTGCTTTTAAGGCAACTTTTCTAAAGAAAAATGGTTTTCTTTGTACTTTTGATAGCAATTATTCTAAAGTCTTTAAAAGTATTTCAGCAGTTTTTCCATATTGTTTTATTGATTGTGCTTTTCGTGCTTTCTAGTAAATTATGGATGGAAGACAAACATCTGAAAATAAATTCTAAAAATTTCAGTCACGTATTTATGTTGGCTTTGCTTAACAAACATTTTAGAAGAAAAAAAAAATGAAATAAAAATATTAAAAAAAATATTTATTTCAAACAAGACATAAAGCTCTGAGCACCGTCAAGTACAACAATCTGCCTGTAAGTTGTGCGGGAAGTTAATCAGTCTGTAGAAGACCAAACAGTCAAAACAATGGGAAGTTAGTTAAGTTAGAAGTTGCTACATGTTTTTGAACTTAAAATCTGGTTGGAACGTTGGCTGGTCGGTTGCTTTGGCATCAGCACATACATCTCTTTGCTTGCATAAACATTTGCCATTATTGCAATTGTCACTTTAGACAAATAAAGTAAATGAAAAATATCCTTAACAAGATTGTATTATTTTAGTTTTCGCCTTTAACTTTATTTTGGCTTTTGTTGTCTTTGGCGAGTTGTCTATTAGAACTTGAAGCAAAAAATTGCACCAAAACAATTGAAAACAAAATAACAGACTCTTTTTTATTGTTGTTGTTGTTGTTGGTGTTGCTATGGCTATTGTGTTTTGAACATGAATTCCTTCCTAAAATACAAATGAACGAATGACTGACGTTGTGAATGAATGAATTTTTAAAGGGGCAAAATAAAAAAAAAAAAATAAAGAAAATGTTAAAAAATAAAACTGCTTGACTTTGGTAAAATTACATTCTTTCGTTCGTTCGTTTAGCTTTTTTCTATCTCACTCGAAAACAGTGAATTTTGTACGTTTTTTTTTAAGTAGAACATGCCATGAACAAACTAAAGTCATATTATTACAAGAATGAAAAAAGGACAAAGGTCCTTTAACAATACTTGCAAAAAAAGTCATTGTCATTTTTTTTCTTTTTCGTCGTGGTATTTTAGTTACCAAAAGAAAAGGAAACAAATAATAGTAGTAGCAATATTTTGTGAAAAACAACCCGAACTTAATATTTCAACACCAAACCCATCATTGTGATCGGAAGCAGCAGCAGAGAGATATTTGTTAAGTCCTAGTTTATTGACAGCAATTATTGGGTAAATCTATTATGTTAATGGGATCAGATGTAACAGACAGTTGTTACATTAAAATCTCGATCGTTAGCGAATGACCTTATTTGACCCTTATTTTATAACCATTTCACTCGATCAGCAGAGAGTCTTATGGACTCTTATAACGAATAATTTTGAAATATTTCTCATACACTGACAAAATTTTCTTCACAGATCCAATGGATTTTGACCTTAATCCAATAAAAAGTTACGATAAAATTTAAACTTTGTTACCCTCCATTGGATTAATGAAGAATGTTACATTAGCCCCCCGTTAATGAAATGTTTCATAAAATCGATAAAAATTTTAATTTGGTAATTTTTATGACAGTCTTTTAATAGTTTGATGATTGTTATGGTTATATATTAATGTTTATTTATTTCAGCCATTTTTTTAATGTGCGTTTTATGTTGTTGTGAATTTTAGTTTTTTTATTCCTGTTTCAAATCATCAAGTTATTTTAATTTTATCATGTTATGTTCTACGTGTATAAGCTTACCGTTTAGTAAATTGTATTTAATTCGTTTTCCAGCCCTGGGCGACCTTCATCTTGCTTCTTTCCATTTTGCTGCTACTTAAATTTTGTGTATTTAAATTAACAATAAAAAAAAATAATGTGAGAATTGTTTGTTCTTGTTGTTTCTTTCTCGTTGTTTTTTTATGAATTTTTTCATTGATGTTATGAAACATTAAAATTTACAATTTTTTCATATATTTTCATGTCTATTGCTTAAAATGGAATTAAAAATACGTTTTTATAGTAGTTATAGGAAGAAAATATTTTCTAGTTATAGGTATTTTGAAGTTAGAGAACTTTATCTTGTTTTCATTTATTTAGTGACGTTTTTCATGGAAAATATGAAGTTACACTTTTTTTCATTAACTGAAAAATATTTGAATACATTAATTATTGGTTCATTTTAAAAAACCTATTGAAGTAATGTATAACAGTTAGTTGAATTTTGAAAGAGATATTAAGTAAATGAAATTGATTCTTTATGTTTGTAAAATTTCATTGCCGTAATGAAATTTTTCATTGGATTAAAGAAAAAAAATTAATGAAATTGATTCATTAGATTTATGAAGCATAATTTTTTCAGTGTAGCTTTATTATTAAAAGTTTTAATTGCAATTTTTGTAGGCCTCCCAATGACATGCTTTATTATTTTTATTTTCTTTTTCTAAAGCATATTTTTAGGCAAATTTTCAGGGAAAGAAATCAATAATATTTATATTATACAAACGAATTCTTTTGAGAGAGTGTGTACTCTAGTCGCATTTCTATAATTTAGTTTTAATATAATTCTTGTTTTAAAAACTTAATTTCCCTTTTCAACATGAAACTTTTTAAGATGCATAAAGGTATTTCCAATTCGTTTAGCACTAGCTTATTTAAAGATTTCAAACATGTTACAATTTTCAATTCTCATATTCTTTGTTTAAGAAAATTGTTGAAATGCATTAACAATGACAATAACTATTTAGAAAAACAATGAAATACGAAAAAAGAAGAAAATAAAATAACAGCATCAAGTAAAACAAGAAAAACTAAACGGGAAAACAATGTGGCAACATGGTTATTGACAGAATGAACCAAAAAAAGAAAAAAATCATTTAAAAATATAGACCATGAACTAAAACCGGGTTGCCAAATACAAGATATAATGATATTTAAGTTCTTGGATTTGGCTTCAAGCAATAAAAGATGCTCAATTTTTTCGAATCTTCTTCGCATTAGACCTAACCACACGATAATCTCAACACCATACTCATGTAAGCATGAAATTTCGCATATATTACTTATACCTCCACTGCATTAATGCCAACAGCTTCTGTTGAACAGCAAAGCACCTAGGAATAATCCACCCTCAGCGAACTCTCCCGCGAGTGTTAAAAAATTTACACTTAAGTGAAATTTGCCGGAATATACTTCCCCGCGACTTTGGAATTAATCCACAACCACCTCATGATCCCGGAAAGTATTTCTTTTTCAAAAAATAACCTTTATGTTGCCTCCAATTGGATTTTATGCTTTTAAATATCACTCCCCCATCGGACGGAGAACAAATTCTTTTTAAAGCAGATCTTTATCAGAAAAGAAAGCTTCCGCAAAGACAATCCTCCTGAAAGACAGAAAGCATTTTCCGCTAAAAGCATACTTACGAAGGCCCCAATTAATAGTCAGTCCGGTGCCTGCTTACCGCAGGCTACTGGCTCCTCTTGTCAGCGTTCGTTCTCAAGAAATCACAAACAGCCCAATTATGAATACAAATTCCCCGGGAATTTCCCCCTTTTTCCATTTTTACAATTAAATTTACATAAGAAAAATGAGAGAAGGGAGCAAACTCCCGGGGAGTTTTTATTCATCATTGGCCTGAAAGACTTAAGGAGGCCTATAATTATGAATCTTTGCCGGATGCCAGGTATGATTATCCCTCACATATATGCACCTGTCATATGGCCTAATCTCATGACGGATCTTAACCACTGGGTGACCTTTTATGCATTTACCAAATGCCACCGTGCACACGGATGCTTCGCACACAGGTAGATATAATCCTTCATATACCCTCGCCCCTTGCTTAGCCGGAGCTATCTAACCTCTACTGCTTTATTAAAACCCGGCAGCTTCAGTCGAATAGCAACAGCACCTAGGGAACATCTTCAGGCCGCACTTTCCCACAATAATGAAAAATCAGCCTTTCATATGGAAGTCTTCCTCTCTGCGGTTGTGGGTATAAACCACAGCCACAACGTGATCCTCAAAAGTATCCCTTCGTCAAAAAAGTACTTTTCTATTCCAAAAAGGAGATTTCAATCAGAAAAGCAAGGCTGAAAAGCAGGAGCATACTTTGGAGCATTTTGGATCGCCCATAAATTTTCAATATCCAAGTGAAAATATCGTCAAAAAAGAAACTGTCATGCTCCTCTAGCCCATTTATCATGTCGCTCTTAATAGTCCTCCATGGTAGTACTACTATACGGCGAAGAGGATAAATCTTCCGATACCTCGCGACGGCTTCTCTACGGATGCGTCTTGTTGCCAAGCACTAGGTCTATTTGAACCCTTTCGGTTTCCAAATATTAACGATACCTTGTTAACACCAGTGGATGTAACATTAAATATTGAAATCCTTTAGATGAGTTACTACACCTCCTGTGCGGTGCAGCACATCTCCCGGAGCTTTAGCTTATTCTTTTGTTCAGTCATGGTTTTCTAAAGCCAATATTGCTTCCTGAAATTACTGCATTATGTTATACATTCTTCTTTTAAGAATTTAAAATATAACATTCCTTGAGATACAAATCCAGAGCTCTTTCCGATAATTCTTTTTCCGCTTTTTCAAAAAATACACTTTTCACTGCAGGTTAAATATAAAAGTACACGATCAATAATGACTACTTTTTTCTTGATTTTTGCTGACAATTTAATGGAATAATTTTTAAAATTCCGGTTAAGCTTGACACGCAATGAATTAGCTTGGCAATCAAGCCTGGCAGCCTTCCAAATGTAGGGATTTCTTACGATAGGGTCCTAACGAAACAAGGAAGGTTAATGAAATTTGGCTAAAATATTCTATATACATATAAAAGATTTGTTTGGTTTAAAAAAAATCAAGGAAACTCGAACTTTTATTTCTCCTTGAGCGTATACAAATATGCTTTTGAAATAACGGTTTTGAACAATTGGCTTTTTTATATACACTGTCTCAAACAATTGTCCGTACCCCATACAACTGAAGAAATATTTGATTATAATTCGAAAAATAATTGACCGATTCGAGTGAAATAATTTGTTTTAAAAAGTGCAACTATTGTTTATAACAATTGCAAAGTAATAATAAAATAAACATGTCTCACTACTATTTTATACAAAAAACAAAAAAAAATGTCAAAAAATTAACTCAAAAAATTGTCCGTACGGCACAGTCTAATATAACGGTTCTTTAATTTTTGTTATTTTTATAAAACCAGATCACTCTCTAGAGAGAAATATAGATTTCTCTAATATAACGGATCTTTAATTTTGGAAGTTGACGTACAATTAGACAATTGCACAGTCTTATAAAGTGGTTTGTCTGAATAGTGCTTTTTAATAGTGTTTAATATGAGTTCAAATGTTAAAAATCATACTAAAATTCCTATTGCCATCAAAGAATTGATTATTAAACTTCACAATGAAGGCAAAAGTTATCTTGAAATCGCTAAAAATGTTTCTAGACCAAAATCATCCGTGCAATATGTGATACAGAATTACAAGAAAACAAGTTCACTCTTAATTGCCCCAGGAAGAGGTCGAAGAAAAATCATAGACGCTCGATTGGGAAGAAAAATCGACCGAATGGTAATGCTAGATCCAAAAACAAGTGCAGTGGAAATAGCTCAAAATGTTAAAAAATATGAAAACGTTACATTAAGCGCCCAAACGGTACGGAACTTTCTGCATGATAACCAATATAAAGCATGTGTTCCACGAAAAAAACCCTTTATATCAAAAAAGAATGTAAAACAGCGCTTAGATTATGCCAAAAAATATGTAGAAAAGCCGGACGAGTTCTGGAAAACAGTAATTTTTACTGATGAAAGTAAATTTAACATTTTTGGATCGGATGGAAGACGATTTGTGTGGCGGAGAGAAAACACCGCGTTGCAGTTAAAGCATCTTAAAGCAACTGTGAAACATGGTGGTGGCTCGGTGATGGTGTGGGGTGCAATGGCAGCTGGAGGTGTGGGAAATCTCGTGTTTGTGGAAACCACTATGGACAAATATAGCTATTTGAATATATTAAAAGAAAATTTAAGAGCTAGCGCCACTAATTTGGGCATATCAGATGATTATCGTTTCCTACACGACAACGATCCAAAGCACACTTCAATGGTTGTGCGAGAATGGCTGCTCCATAACGTTAAGCAAGTGGTTCCTCATCCTCCCCAGAGCCCAGATTTAAATCCCATAGAGCATCTATGGGGTATTTTAGAAAAAAAAATTCGCCAGCATAAAATAACAAATAGGCAAATGCTAAAAGATATCATCGTTCAAGAGTGGCGGAATATTTCTACAGAAACCACAGAAAAACTGGCTTTATCAATGAAAAATCGCTTAAGAGACGTAATTACTGCTAAAGGATACCACACTAAATATTAAGGACATTTTAAACATGCATAAATATGAACATACTATGTTAATTTTTTTAAAGGGTACGGACAATTTTTTGAGTTAATATTTTGAACTTTTTTTATATTTTTTGTTAAAAATAAAAGTGAATGTTTTTTTTTTTACTATTAATTAGCAATTTTTATAACTACTTCTTGGACTTTAAAAAACATTTATTACATTCGAATTGGGTAAGTATTTTTCGTATTATAATCAAATATTTCTTCAGTTTTATGGGGTACGGACAATTGTTTGAGACAGTGTACATATGAATACTATGGTAAAGGGCATATAAAATCTGATCTCCGAGAAAAGAAGATGTTAAGACATTTTTTTAAAATAATTTTAATTCTACTTCCTCCTCAAGGGCAACTCTGTTCTCACCATTGAAGCCAAGACAAGCGTTTGGAATCTATTATGAAACAAAACATGACATGAAATTCACCATTTTTTTTTTCTAAAAAAAAAAAATTGCCAAAAAATATCAAAAAACAATAGAGAAATGTCTAAAAAGGCAGAAAAAAATAAACAAAAGTGATGGCGAAATAATAACTCATATACATACAAATGTTGACTATTCCGAGAATTTGCAATGTTAGTTCATTTAAAAATGAAAAACAATCTAAAATTTAATTAAAATTAGCAAAATAGAACAAATAGATGCTTTTATTGGAAACTTACAATGGACATTAATTAATATCTAGCATATTTTAGGGCTGTAACAAAAAAAAAAAAAAAAAAAAATAAATCACAATTTTCAGGTCTAAACAAAAGGCAGAGGAAACTTACGGTTAAATAAAGCATACTTTAGGGCTTTTTGAAATTTCACTTGTATTTATGTTATAAAAAATCTTAAATAATAATAAAAAAAATTTAAATTACTATAATTTCACTAAGTGGTTTTCAAATAGCCATTTTTCTTGAGTTCTTCGTGTCAAAATGCTTATGATCAATTCTTTTTCGACACAATCAATGTTTCATTCATTTCGGGACGTGATTTGGCTTATAAATAAATTGCTGTTATAGACGTTGCTGGTTTGGCTGCCATTTTTCTTACAAGTATGGCAAAATGAGCCATAAAAAAATATATGAAAAAGAAAAGAACAAGAACAAGAAATCATTTGAAAATATAATGAATTAATCTAATAAGAAGATTACAAAAAATGTCACTACAATTTTTGGTGTGTCTGTCTCTGTGTCAAATTCGTATTCTTATGATGTTGAAAGATTATATTTATGAAACATAAGGACATTATTTATGGCACGTAAAATAACGTGTTGTTTTCTACTGTTTGCTCTTTTATTTAATTCTTCTTCCTTTTTTTCTCAGTGCCCCTGTCGGTATTAAAGCGATTTTTGTGTTTGTTAAAGATAGAAAGCTTTTTGAAATTGTCACAGAAATCTTTTTTCAAAAAGTACAAAAAAAAATAAGCATAAGTAGCTTAAGGTCATCAATTAAATGAATCTTTTTGATAAATCAAGTTTTATTCTTTTTTTTCTCTTGTAGTTGAAAAGTTGCTCACAACAACCACTTAAAGCCATTGAGAAAAAAAAGTTTAAAAATATTTAAAAAATTTTTTTTTTTTTTTTGGGAAATTTGTGTCTTTTGTTGACAGACAAAATGGTTTTAATACTAAAACCAGACCTTAGATCCCCACAACAAAGCAGAATTAGACAACAATTTTTTAATCAACTTTTAAGTGTTTTTTTTTTCAGTGAAAAAGTTAGAAAAAAATGTTAAAAAATAAATAGCAAAAAAAATGAAAATGATCTAAATAACATGAAAATGTAATTAAAACTAAACACTGATTTAAAGTTAACACTCGAATAGCAGAAATTAAAAAAAAAAACAAGTAAGAGGGCTACACCGAATCTTATAACGACAGCTCAATTTCAAAACATGCTAAGTCAAAAAAGTGAGTTTTGCAGCAGAAGGCTTTAAATGTTTACGGGCGATACAATATTCATTTCTATGCAAACTTACTTTTTTACGCATAACTTTGGATTATATAAGCCGATCATCGTCAAAATATGGCAGAATTTAAGATGAACTCAATTCAAAACCGTAGGAAAATAAAATACATGCTGAGTCGACTTAGCATGTTTTAGCATTGAGCTGTCGATATACCCTTCATCATGGTACAATAAGAACAGAAATTAATATAAATATTGTTCTTTAGATATAAAAAGTCTATTTTAAACTCGAATATGAGTCCTAAATTTGCACCTGAAAGTTTTTTTAAGCGCTTACAAAATCCAGAATAATTTCCATTTTTCTAAAATCTCCCACTGGACGGTGTGATTTTTAAATTTGTTGGTATTGCTCATTACTCATGTTTAAAAGTGCCGATTTTTAATTTGTTTTTTCACTCTGGACTCACTTCACAGAAGAATTTTCCCATATTGTTCACCAATTAAAGCATTAATCAAAAAAATATATATATATATATGTTCCTTTTACTCCTCTGGGGAGCATAGGGCCGCCACAAGTTGATTCCAATGATCTCGATCATCAGCGCGATGTTTGACTTCGTTCCACTGTAGTCGTAGCTCGGACAGTTCGGTTATGATTTGGCGTTTCCAGGTGTGTGATGGTCGTCCGATGCGTCTGCTTCCCTGTGGGTTCCAGTCTATGGCCTTCTTAGTGATATCGTCTAATGGCTTGCGGAGAGTGTGTCCAACCCAACCCCATTTGCGTTTTCTTATTTCCAACTCAATTGGTTGCTGGTTGGTATCTGACCAGAGTTGGGCATTTGATATTACGGAGGGCCAGTAAACACGCAAGACTCTAAGCAGACATTTGTTAACAAACACTTGAAGGGACTGGATATCGCGCGGTGCCATATTCCACGTTTCGCACCCGTACAGCAATGTGGATTTAACGCTGGAGTTGAAAATTTTAATTTTGGTACGTTTCGAGATGTTAGGCGATTTCCAAACAGGGCTGAGTTGTGCAAATGCATTACGTGCCTTATTAATGCGACTGGCCACATCGGCTGATGAACCACCGGATTTGTCGATTATACTGCCTAGATAGCAGAAGGACTCCACATCATCAATTTCCTTGCTTTCCGCGTTACGTTAGCATTTATCCTAAGTGTTTTTGTTTTGGGGATGTTTATCTTCAATCCGACTAGCTTTGCAGTTTCTCTAACTAGATTTAACTTTGATTGCATATCGGAAAACGAATGACTTAATAAGCATATATCTTCTGCATAGTCCAGGTCTTCTAATCTGTCTTGCAAACCCCATGTTATCCCTCTCCTATGACTTGTTGACTTTTGCATCACTACATCTAGGACACAGTTAAAGAGGAGTGGTGATAACACACAGCCTTGGCGAACTCCGGTTTTTATTTTGATGTTCTTGCTTAGTTGTTTCTCATGCAATACTCGGCATGTTGCATTGCTGTACAGTGTCTTTATTAAGTTTATAATTTTAGTCGGGACACCCATGCATGCCAGTGCGCTCCATATGGCCGTGTGACTGAGAGTATCAAAAGCCTTTTCGAAGTCAACAAACACGAGATAGAGAGGCGATCTCCACTCGACGGACTGCTCCACAATAATTCTAAGACTATTGACCTGATCGACGCAAGATTTGTTGGAGCGGAAGCCAGCTTGTTCCCTTCTGAGAGGAATTGCTTTCGACAGCCTTTTGTTTATTATATTCGCAATAACTTTGTTGACCATGCTCAACAAAGTTATACCTCTCCAATTCTTTCTGACGGTTAAATCGACTTTTTTGGGAAGATTTATAATTGCGCCGGAGGTGATTTCGTCGATTATGGATTATTCATTCCAGAATGTTCTTATGATGGGTTCCAATAAGCGAGCGCTAGTAACTCGGTCGGTTGTAAAAAGTTCTGGGGAAATATTATCCAGGCCAGGGGATTTGTTGTTTTTAATTGAACTAATTGCTTCGCTGATTTCAATGATTCCTGGACACCCAGAAGATATGGATGGATGCAATACGTGGGTAGTGCAAGTGCAGATTGAATTTTGTAAAGCGGACGTTGTATTCAGCGTATTATCGTAAAAATTTTCCCATAAGCTGAGTTGCTGCGTTTTTGATGTTACAAGTTCCCCTACGTCATTCTTCAGGGTCAGTTTTAATTAAGTGAATTAATCATTTAATTAAGTTTATTAAACGTTTATTTATACTATTAACTGATACTTCGTTTTATTAATACTATTAACTGATACTATTAATTGATACTATTAATTTGTTTACTGGTGCAAATGTAATTAATTTTTTAATTAATATGACAAATTTTTTAATTGAAATCAATTTGTATTTTTTTCTGTGTTCGTTGCATTCTATCTATGTCTCCTTATCTCTGGTTATGTAACTCTAACTAGTGTTCGAAAATACACAGAACATTATTTAGCGTTCGGCTCGCACACCCAAGACGAACACAACCCTTAATACCGTTCATAACTATTTTCAATAAACATTATATAGTGTTCTGTTCTTCGTCAAAAAACACAAAAATTGTAGTGATACTGTAGACAAACATTATATTTTAATGTTCTAAAATGTTTCTTTTTTACATTGATAAAGAAATTAACAAACAAAAAATTTTAGCAACGACCGCAGCACGAACAGCTTGTGTGTGTATTATGTATATGTTTTGTTGGTGTACAATTATTTTGCTGGCTTTTTGTTTTTTTCCGTATGTGTATTTTGTTTTTGTAAAAAATGTTTGGTTTATTTACCAGCTAAAAGGGCGCTACGCACAATAGAAACGAACCAACATTAATGAGTTAAACCGAACACAATGACGTTTGTGGTTTAAAAAAAACCGAACGGAATTAAATGCTCTCATCTTTTTGTTGAGTTGGATAAGAACAGTATTATTTTTGTGTTCAAAAGATGACAAACAGGGAAACGTTATTTTTTTAATAAGGGTCACAAGTTGCACCCTTGCAAAAAAGCAAAGGTGCAAAAACATAACAACAACCACAAAGACAATTATTAACGCACAACTAATTGTCTGTGTGGTTGTTGTTATATTTTTGCACTTTTGCTTTTTGGCAAGGGTGCATGCAACTTGTGACGTGAATACCCCCAATGATTTACTACACAACGCTAATAGTGGCGTTTGTGTTTTTCAAAAATCTAGCGAACCGAACACTGAGGAGCGATATTTAATGTTTATTTTCGAATACTGCTAATACTGCTACTTCTAACAGAATAAACTAAATCAGCGCGTCAAGTGTTTTCGATCTAGGAAAAATTATCGTGCTCATACAAAATGTATGAAACAAATCCAATCAGCGCGGCCTTTCGACCCTCTCGAGATGGAAAATCCGACTTTGAAAGCTCGTTTAGTAGAGAAGTTGGCTGCTATTGTTAAAAAATAATGACAATTATGCTATTTTTAGGTCGATCTAGCGAGTTTATTGCCATTTTTTCTATTTGGTGAGGTTTATTGATCAAGATAAGCGTTGAAGCTATGCTCTAGAAAATGTTACGCTTGACGCGCTGATTTAGGTTGGTCTGTTATAATTTAAAAAGTTTTTTTTGTGTTTGTCTTGGATTTTAATCGAATAACGCCGGTATCAAGGTATATTTACACAAGGTAGACTCATTTGGGAGTGTAGACATACTGCTCTATAAAAGGAACCATGTTGTCAAAATTGCCTTCATATAAAACAAAAACAATTTAACGCACACATGTACAAATTTTGGCTCATATACACGCAATTTGACGTTGGGGTTCCAACTATGGGTAAACAGCTGACAAACATATGGGCCAACGAGTTTACCTTGTGTAAATATACCTTGGCCGGTATGCACTTTTGATTTTCTCAGTCACAATTTAATGCGAAATATCCCTCATTTTGTAGTGCTAAAGTAGCAAGGTCCATAAGCAAACTCGAAGTTCGATGTCTTAAAAATTTTGCTTATGTTTATTTATTTATTTTAAGAAAAGTTGTGCTAAATTTAAAGATTCTGCAAGCTCTTTTCACGATTTACATATATTTTTTTTTATCTAGTAATCCAAATTTTAAAACTGGCCTTTCCTGGGCAACTTTAACTTCAACATTAATATCGTCACCTACCTCCCACAAAACTATTTTTAACAAACAATTTTTAAACATATTATGATTGAACAAGTGTGATTTAGTTGAACTGTTAATTTTCAATTTCAATATTTTTAGTTAGGCTTCAAAGATGTAATATAAAATTGAAAATGATAATTATAGCAAATTTCGAACTACCAGTACCACTGCTTAAAGATTTATGTTTTACTGTTGGCTAGCAGGCCCCGCAGAGGTTAGAGCTCAAAGAATTCTGATGAAAGAATGTGGTGATTCTTAAATTCAACCCAGGTTCCAAAAAAATTATCAATAAATTTTAATAAAAATTTCATGTTCATTTCATTTCCTTCACTAAAAATAATTTAATAAAAATTAAATTTGATGAACTCAAGGCTCAATAAAAATATTGATATATTTTGATTGTTTTAACTATATTATTGTCACCAGCAACCATATTATGGTTAAATTAATTAAAAAAGATTGCAAAACCTAGACTAGGCCAAAAATAGTAAAGTTTATTCGTAAAGTCAGTTATTTCGTTAAATATAAGAAATAAATAAGAAACTAGAACTCCACTAGTACTCTGTATCGTTTTTAATTTTTGTAATACTCGAGGTGCTCTACTTCGGAAAGCTATGGCTCTACTCCTGTTCAAAACTTAATCTCGAATGCAAGTCCCTAATTGCCACCTTAAATTTTATTACAATTTCGTCTACAAGTTCAGCTAATTTTCCGTTTATAATCCTTATGTGCCATAATCCATAACCGATACTACTGTTTCGTCAGCAACTCGGTAATCTGATTTTTGAGCCAACCAACGGTCAATAATTCGACGTAATAAATAAATTTTTTTAAAAATGTGACTAAAACAAAAAAAAAAAAAAAAAAAAAAAAAAAAACTGTACTCTACTTAAAATAGTAAATTATCGAAATTAAGATTCACCCCTATTCTGCGTTTCGATTCGGATCGAAATTTTCTCCGTTTTTGGCAACTTTGGTATTCTGTGCCCATATTCTGTAACTCCCGCGTTGAGAAACTTTTCGATTGAAATGTGAGAAATGAAACAAAAATACCATAATTTGAAACAAACATGTTTTTCTCACTTAACTGTTACTGAAACATTTTTGGCGAGTAATTTCCTTACGTTACAGCTATTACACACCAAAAATTATACAGTAACAGTTTAGTAAGAAAAACATGTTTGTTTCAAATTATGGTATTTTTGTTTCAGTTCTCACATTTCAATCGAAAAGTTTTTCAACGCGGGAGTTACAGAATATGGGCACAGAATACCAAAGTTGCCAAAAACGGAGAAAATTTCGATCCGAATCGAAACGCAGAATAGGGGTCATTATAAATTGCAACTATCGATAAGTCGATGAAAATGATAAATTATGCTTACAAATACCAACATTTCTGAGCAATAAGTAAAAAATACACTACACTGGAAAAGTTTTCGCCAATTATTTTTAAATTAAGCCATTAATCAATTAATCAAAAGGGTTTTATTCGTATAATAATTTTAGCTTTTCTAAAATCTTAGAAAAAGGGTTTCTGATGAGCTGGCCTAAGCAACCAGTGAAATGCGCATAGAAGCTAGCTTTCCCTCAACAATAAAATTTCAAAAATGAAAAATTGGGAATTTAGCACGTCATAGAGAAATCGTATTAATGATACATTTTGTATTCCCGTAAATAACTTTGACAAAATAAGTTTAAATTAAAAATTTAATCATGTGAATTAAACTTTTGCTTATATCAACAATATAACTGCATAAAATGTTGTTAATATCAAAAAATATTTAATTGATACTATCAAATTGTTTATTGGTGCAGATGAAATAATTTTTACAATTAATATCACAAATTTTTTAGTTGAAATCAGTTTTTATTTTTTTCTGTGTACATGAACATTAAATTTATTTTAAATTTAACTATTTTCTTTTGCTTCTCACAAATACTTGATTTTAGGTCAAACTCTTCTACAATTAATTATTTGATCTTACGAACATAAAAATCTCTACAGCCCTAAATTTAAGCTAACATTGCTAAAGAAATGTTTTGGTTTCTTTTGCCAACCGCTAAGAAAAAGTATTAAATTAAATAAAATTGAATTTGAGTCAGAAGATTAAAAAACAGACGCAAACTAATATTTAATTTAAAAAAAATTTTTACCAAATTCGAAAAATAAAACACAAGAAAAACTTTTTTTCGACCAAACTTTTTAAAGAAAACCCACACAAACATAAAGCAGAAAATCATAAAACATAACTTTTACATTATGAGCAGCTTAAAGGAGCAAAAAAACACACGCATTCATACATGAACAAACAAACACACACACGCATACTAATAAAAAAGGGCAAAAAACCAAACTCTTACACCAAAAATAAAGCCATAAAATTCTCACCACTGTGTTTTTTTCACGTTTTTTTCTTTATGATATTCGCTTTTTGTTGCTGTTGTGTTCCAGGAACAACTTTATTTTATTAACCTCGAGTTTGTTAAAGTATGAAACCATGTTGGGGGTAAATGGTCAAATAACAAAGTTTTATTTTAAATACACACACACACGCACACACATAAACTCATACTAAAATTCATAAACATAAAGCCAACACATACAAATACATACAGTTGATATAGAAAACGCTCTACCCCTTCTTTATCAAAGAACAGTTTACAAACATACATAAATAGTAAAGCATGCGTGCCATAGTGCATGCACAGTGTTCATGTGTATGTTTGTGTGTGTGTATGTGTTACAGAAAAACTTTTGACGACGACTTTTATTTTGTTTTATATGCGTTTTTGCTAGAAATGTGAAACTTTTTGATTTTTGTGGTCGCATGTCGCAATAAATTTTCTCGTATGTGGAAGAATTCTTTTCCAAAGGGCTGAGAAAAATTAAAATTTTTTTATTAAGAAATTGTCCACGAGCGCTACTAAATAAATTATAAAACATTCTACAGGAAAGAGCAACAAGTTATCGATAAGCCCAATTATAAATAACAGTTCCTCGACAGTTTTTTCCCTTCTTCCATTTTTCTTATTTTAATTCAATTGTTACTATGGAAAAAGGGAAAAACTCCCGCGTAATTTTTATTTATTTTAAAAATTTAAAATTATGAAATTTGGAATATTTTTGAAAAAAGGATTACACGAGAAATCCTTTCGAGGACTTTACAATTTTTGTGTTCGATTTTCTCTCAGACTCGGTCTATCAAAAGTTACTTTCACTAGCATCACTATACACAGAAAAAATTCTCCAAAATTTTTCACCAATTAAAGCATTAATCAAAAATATAATCAGATTTAATTAAAAATTTGATCAAGTGAATTAAACGTTTAATCAAGTAAATTAAACGTTTAAAAAATGTTTGTATCTTGTCCCAAAAATTCATTTAAGTGGACTTCCACTACATCGCTTTTCGGCTTGCGTATGCAGGCTTCGAAAAGGCTTAAGAGCCTTTTTGAATGAACTGCAAGATTTTTTACCTATGTTTTTAGGATAAAACAATTTCTTACCGACAAACCAAGCTCGCACTGACATTAAGTGGCATATGCTTTAGTAACTAGTTGTAAGACCATCTTATAAAAACTGCTGTCGGTATGAGGTGTCACGGATCCATACTAAGCAGGACTTGGTAAAGCAGAATTTAAGTAAATTTTTTTCTGGAAGATCCGAAGTGAGAATCCAAGTCCACATCCACAATGTAATAGAGTCAATGAGATACTGGCTTGCAACATACTCTGGAGATCTATAGCACTCGCCAATATCCCTGCTAAACCATCGGATCCTGAAGATATCTAGTATTATATTTTGACAAAAAAAGCTAAATTTCCCAAAAAAAAATATCGCAGTCCTTATCCAACTAGTTCTCTTATACATGTGTGTACATGTGTATAAATAATTCATAGTGCGTGTGTATTGGTGCATGCACTATCATGCATGCGTGTTGGCAGTAATTTAGTTTGATTTTTGAAATATCGCTAAAATGTTAAAGGGCTTTATTGGTAGACAATGATGTATGTGAAAGCATCATATCTTGCTTTGCGAAGCCTGAATGCCGAAGAAAAACTTTAATGTTTTCCTTGTCAGTTTTTTCCAGTTGGGGTTGCCTTTAAATTTTTTTGCTGTGTGCTCTGTTGGTTCCATGAAAAATTCCATATTTTAGCATTGATATGATGGTAAAAACTTTTTACTCTTGAATATTTGATGTTATGACATTTGCTTATCAAAACACTGTGAAAAATTAAAGTTTTTTTTAAATTAATTTAATAAAATAATTTTCTTATTTGAAAATAAAAGCTTAAGGAAGAATAATGAAACACTTTTTTTAAATATTAGCAAACATTTTTAAATTTTTACTATAAATAGCATATTTTCCAAAACTATTTATCACATTGTCAAATAATGTATATTAAATGGGAAATTTTCGAAAAACTAACTATAAGTAATAGATTTTTAATAAAAATTTACTATAAAAAGAAGATTTAAATTAAATTTACTATGAGTTAAAATTTCCTATAAAAAGCGGATTTTCAATAAATAGCCGATTATTAAAATACACTTACATTTAAACTTTTGCAAACCTTACTATAAATAGCAAAGTTTTTGGATTATAAAAACAATTTGCTTTAAAAAGCAGATTATCAAAAATGAACTATAAATTGTATATTTTCAAAAAATTTACTAAAAATTGCATAGTTTTGAAAAAATTTACCGTAAACAGCAGGTTAAAAAAAAAAAAATTACTGTAAAAAGTTGAGTTTGAAAAATTTGCTATAAATAGCAGATTTTTTAAAAATTTACTATAAATAGAAGATTTTTGAAAAAAAATTTATCTTAAATAGCAGAATGAAAAATTTATTTAGAATAGCAGATTTTGAAAAAATTTGCCATAAAAAGCTGGTTTTAAAAAATTTACTATAAATAGCTGATTAAAAAAAAAAAAAAATTACTATAAATATCAGATTTTTAAAAATTTACTTTAAATGCCAGATTTTTAAAAATTTTACTATAAATAGCAGATATTTAAAAAAAAATCACGATAAATAGCAGGTTTTTAGGAAGTTTACTAAAAAATTTGCTATAAATAGCAGATTTTTGAAAAATGTACAAAAAATAGCATATCTAAAAAAAATTATTATACATATTTGTATAAATACTAGATTTTTTGACAACTAACAATAAATAGCAGATTTAGGAAACATTTAATAAGCAGATTTTTGAAATATATACTATAAATAGCAGATTTTTTTAAAGATTCACAATAAAAAGCAGATGTTTTAAAAATTAACAATAAAAAACTGATTTTTGGCAAATTTTATATAAATAGCAGATTTTTAAAGAAATTTGCTATAAATATCAGATTTTTGAACAATTAACATTTAGCCGATTTTTTAAAAATTTACTACAAATAACAGAACTTTGAAAAATGTAATTTTAATAGCAGATTTTTGACAAATTTATTTCAAATAGCAGATTTTTTAAAAACATTTCCATAAATACCAGGTATTTAAAAATGTACTATAAATAACAGTTTTTAAAATAAATAGTAGAATTTTGAAAAAGTTTCCATATTTACCAAAGGTACTATAAATAGCAGATTTTAAAAAATTTACTATAAATAGCAGATTTTTGAAATAAATTTACAGTAAATAGCAGGTTTTTAAAAATGTTCTATAAATAGCAGATTTTTTTAAAATTTACTAAAAAGAGCAGATTTTTTAAAAATTTACTATAAATAGCAGAATTTTTAAAAATTTACTTTAAATAGCAGGATTTTGACATACATATTTACTGTAAATAGCCGATTTTTAAATAATTTAATAAAATAGAAACTGGGAATTATTTCCTTTCGTATTTTACTTTATATTATATTCAACATTTTTTTATTTTTCGAATTTATTCTATGAGCTAAATTTCAGTTATGTATTTTATAAAGCTTTTTTGTAATAGCTCTATTCCTTAAATTTTTAGGAATGACTTTTATACACTACCAGACTATTATATTGCATTTTCTTGTAACATTTTACCTTAGCTACCCTTTTGGATAGCAATGAAATATATTGAATGGACAGAAAAATTTACAATTATTAGGCACCAGCAGAATGTAATGCATTTTCTGGCCAGCTACGGCCTTCGTCAGCATTCTTTGTGTCACACTGGATAGTGATACTTTATAAATCGAATGTATTTAACTCAACAATTTTAACAAATTGAAACTGGGAATTATTTCTTTTCGTAGGTTACTTCCAGTGTGACACAAAGAATGCTGACGAAGGCCGTAGCGGGCCAGAAAATGCATTACATTCTGCTGGTGTCTAATAATTGTAAATTTTTCTGTCCATTCAATATATTTCATTGCTATCCAAAAGGGTAGCTAAGGTAAAATGTTACAAGAAAATACAATATAATAGTCTGGTAGTGTATAAAAGTCATTCCTAAAAATTTAAGGAATAGAGCTGTTACAAAAAAGCTTTATAAAATACATAACTGAAATTTAGCTCATAGAATAAATTCGAAAAATAAAAAAATGTTGAATATAATTTAATAAAATTTAAAATCTAAAAACAGCAAATTTTTGTAAATTTGACTATAAATAACAAATTTTTGAAAAATTACTGTAAATGGCAGATGGTAAAAAAATTAATTGTAAAAAGTGAGTAGCAGGGTTTTCTATATTTTACTTTAAAAATCAGATTTTGGAAACATTTACCATAAATAGAAGATTATCAGAAAATGTTTTATCAATAGTTTTTTTCAAATAACTTAAAATAAATTTTGATTTTTAAAAAGTTAGATGTATAGTACTGAAGTAGCGGATTTTGAAAAATTTCCTTTAAGTTAAAGATTTTTGTAAAAATTTACTATAAATAGCAGATTTTCAAAAAGAGCTTATAGTTAATATTTTAAAACATTTACTTTAAAAAGCAGATTAACAGTAGAAAAACTACCCATAAAAAGATAATTTTCTATGCATTACAAAAAGCTTGATTTTTAACAATTTACTATTTATATAAGATTTTCAAAAAAACTACAATAAATAGCAACTTTCTGAAAAATATACTATAAATAATAAACTTAAAATAAATTATAATCACATAAGTAGCGCACAATTTCCTAAGTCTGAGTTCATACAGCTCTTTCTTTGTTGAAAAGATTCTTTCTTTTTCTTCTTTGAACATGAATTGGTGTTCAAATGATTCATGTCATGTCGACGCCATGTTTTTTATTTTGTATAGTCGTGCTTATGAAAACAATAACAAAATTAAACAACGAATGAAAAAGCAAAACGTAAAGACAGTACAGGCATGTGTGTACTCGTTTCTTTTCCCCTCGCCCCTCTCGCCTATAAAGTAGCAATCTTTTCAATAAAGAAAGAGCCGTATGAACTCAGACTAAAGGTAGTAGATTGTTTAAAGATTTACCATAAAGAGCATATTTGTGTTTTAAAAATTTATAATTAATAACAAATTTGTGTCCAATATTTTAGCAGTGTATTATTTTAATAATTTCGAGTGTGGCATAAATTAGTTAATGTCATTCATATGTTTCTGGTAGTGAATTAAAATTTCGACATGAAAATTCAAATCAGAGAGAATGAGTTTATCAAATGAAGTCAAAATATGTTGTAATATGAAATAAAATGTTACTCAGGATAACATTTTTTTTTTATAAAAATAGACGACAGTCTAAAAAAATCTTTCAGAAACTAGAGAAACGTGAAATTAAACTTCACTTTTTTAAAAAGAGAGATTACAAATATTTGAGAAGTTTAAACCACCACTAACACTAACAACTTTAATTCATTTATAGAAAAATTAATAAAACAAATTACTCCTTCAAAATCATTCTTGCCCCAGACACACACCGGCAAACCAAAAGCAGTAATCATATGTTTGTTTGTCTGTCTCTCTGTCAGTAGTAATAAAAGATGTCTGTCTGTCTGTCTGCCCCAAAGGAATCATGACTATTTTTCTTGGGGTTCATGTGTGAGTATAAGTTTCATATGTATAATTTATTAACACTCTGATTTATGGTCTTCAACGCTTGAGTGCTGTTAAGTTTTGGTTTCCTTTTTTTTTTTGGAGACTTTTGTTCAACTGATAACGAAAACGAATCTTTTGCTGTTTACATTTACGGCGATTTATAAAAACAAAAGTTTTATCATTTCTTTTCATTATTTTTTTATTGTTATGTTTAGTCATTTTGTTTAGTTACTATTCTTTTTCCCATTTCGTTTACTAATTTATTTAACAAATTTTTCATTATAATTATAATCACTTAAATGGGTGATAATGGTAATGATGCGTCAGAGTAACATACGAGATAAAAGTCAGGGAAAGCCTTAAACAGATAAGATGACGTATTCATTGCTTATATTAAATTCTCTACTATAAATAGTGCTTTTTGAAAAATCGGACGTTAAATAGAAGATTCCTAAGAAATTGGATTAATGAAAAATAGCGAATTTTATAAAAATTGTACTATAAATATCAAAAGCAGAAATTTTGTAGCTAAATAGCTAATATCTGGAAAATGTTTTTATAAATAGCGAAGTTTAATGAAAACTTTTTTAATGTTCAGGCTAAAGTAGCAAATTGTTATTAAACTTACTATAAGTAGCAAATTTGTATAAATATCAAATTGCTACTTAGATTACTAAAATACAAAAATTTTCATTAAATTTTCTATGAATTTGTAAAGTGCAAATATTTGTTATACTTCTACTACAAAATTATCGTAATATAACAAACATTAAATAGAAAGAACTTGTCACATAAATTTTTAATGTTAAATTTCCTTGAAATAGCAAATTGTTGTATGTTATAAATCCAATTCGTAAAATTTACTATAAATAGCCAATTAACTTAAAATTTCCTATAAAAATAAAATTTTTGGAAAATTTTCCTTAAATTGCAAAGTTTTTTAAAACTTCCTACAAAAAGCAAATTTTTTAAGATATTCTATAAAAACAAAATATTTTAAAATTTCCTATAAAAAGCAAATTTATATAAATTTACTATAAAAAGCCAATTTTTTGAAATTGCCTATAAACAGCAATTTTGTTGGTAAAATTTCCTATAAATAGCAAATTTTTGTAAAATATCCTATAAATAGCTAATTTTTGTAAAATTTCTTATGAATAGCAAATTTTTGTAAAATTTCCTATAAACAGCAAATTTTTGTAAAATTTCCTATAAACAGCAAATTTTTGTAAAATTTCCTATAAACAGCAAATTTTTGTAAAATTTCCTATAAACAGCAAATTTTTGTAAAATTTCCTATAAACAGCAAATTTTTGTAAAATTTCCTATAAACAGCAAATTTTTGTAAAATTTCTCATAGATAGCATATATTTGTAAAACTTCCTATAAATAGCAAATTTTTGTAAAATTTCCTATAAACAGCAAATTTTTGTAAAATTTCCTATAAACAGCAAATTTTTGTAAAATTTCTCATAGATAGCATATATTTGTAAAACTTCCTATAAATAGCATATATTTGTAAAATTTCCTTTAAATAGCAAATTGTTGTTAAATATCCTACAAATAGCGAATGTTGTAAAATTTTCTTATAAATAGCAAATTTTTGAAAAATTTCATATAAAAAGCAAATTAATTGTTGTAAAATTTCCTATAAATAGCAAATTTTTGTAAAATTTCCTCTAAATAGCAAATTGTTGTAAAATTTCCTATAAATAGCAAATTTTTGTAAAATTTCTATTAATAGCAAATTTCGTAAAAATCGCAATGAATAGCAAATTTTTTTAAAAAAATAGTATCTAATATGAAACAGACAACATTTTCGCTGAAGGGAAACCCTTATGCCCTTCTCTATGATGCCTGTACAAGTCCTTATTTTTACATTTTTATTTATAAAACTGCTTTTATTGTTGTGTTTTTTTGTACGTTGTTGTTTTAGTTAAAAACTTTTGTTTTTATTTATTTTTTTTATCCAAATGACATTGACATATTTATATGTTTGTTTTGTTTTGATTAAAAACTATAAAACTACCAAAACTTTGAAAAACTTTTGCTTATCCCACTTTTTATTGGGGTCAAGAGTCATAAATATTTTTTAGGGCTTATAAAAACTGAAAAGTTAAATCTTTCTGAAAAATTGAAATTTTTAATGAATGTTTGAAAAATAGAAAGAAAAATGAAAGTAATAAATTATTGAAAAATTTTGCAAATTTTCTAAAATTGACTTCTAAAATAGCAAATTTTTGTACAGTTTACTACTAAATAAAAAGTAACCAAAGCGGTGTGTAAAACTTAAGCTGCCTTATTTTGTGATGTTAAAAGCGGCAGACAATTTTACACAAAGTAATTGAATATCTTTAAATGTTAAACTTTTTTTTTAATAAGCAAAATTATACTACAGTTGTACTAAAATTCAATAGTTCAAAAAACTTATTCAAAGAATATGAACAATTTTTAAACTATTTTAGAAATTTTTTATAATTATTGCTAACTTAAACCTGTGACAACGATTCATTCATATTTATTAATCACTGTTTTCTCTGTATTTATTTGTAATTCCCACACTATTGCCCGCATTTTTTAAAATTTACACTTAATCTAGCATTTCTTTGCTTCATTATTCTTTATTTGAGAAGATTTTACGTGTGTGTGTGTGTGTGTGGGTGTGTTATAAAACAAATATGAGTACTGTACAGCACCCATACTAACACCAGCTATATTTGCAATAAAACATAAGTGGATTAGAAACAACTTTATAAGGATCTTTTTCTACTGGTAGTTTAGCTTTAAGAAAATAAAATAGAAAGAGGGCAACACAATTCAAACAACTTTTACCGGAAAGTACTGTAAAATTAATGAATGAATTGATGATGATTTTGATTAAGATTTATATTTTTTAGAGTATTAAGAAAACAAATACATTTACTCACTGCAAAAAGTAAGTAAATACAAAGTATTTTTTTCAAAGCAGAATGACTTTAAGTTCTAATATATTTGAATTTACAGGACATTTGAGAATTGGTTAAGCAAACATACGTACATTAATATGGTTTGTTGTTTTAAAATATTTGCAACAGAATAAGTACACTAATGTTTACTTATATCATAGTGTAACGCGTTTTCAATCCAGTGACATTAAATTTACGTTTTACATCCGGCTTGTAGTTGTATTGGTTTCCACATAGTAAATACGTGAGTGTTTCTAGAGGTGTATTTGTATTAGCAATATAATGTCTTAATGGTGGAGGATTAGAAAAGCAATGAAATAAAATAAATTATAGGAAAATAGATATAATGGAGTATATCTTTATTTAGTTGTGTCTTTTATGACTCACGTTTTTCTTTTGTCTCAAAATAAATATCCATTAAGGTGTAAACAAATACAAATGTAAAAATAAATACAAACTCATATACATACAACTAAACGAAGGCAAGCTAAAAATTGTATTAAAAGAATATAAATCGTTAATGTTTCTCCTTAAAGGGACTTAAGTATTATAGTTCATTTCTTAAAGTCATTTTAAGTCGGCCTTTTTATCAATAAAACCCTAGTGTTTACAAATATATATTCATGCCAACATTAAGCACATATGTTTAAATTGTGTTAATATAATAAACACACTTGCATTTGTATATCCCTACACTTACAAACACACACACACATGTACAAACACTCCCACACACTCTTCTATATTCTGATCAAAACACCCACTCTGACACGTATATAAACAGTTTCACATCACTTAAAATTACGCATACAAATATATATTTGTTCGCTGTAAATAAATCTGTATTTGTGTCTGTGTGCAATATGGTTTGAATGTGTGATGTATACATTTATATCGCTTTAAGAAAATACATCTATAAATCAATTGTCAAAAGGTAATTATATGATATTACGTGGTATTTACCTTTAATTCACACGCCATACACCTCCTGCACTGACTTACAAATTCATTTGAAACGTTTAATGGAAAATTTTCGAATGAGCCCTAAAGTTGGCAACATTGTTTTACTGATCTTCAGGCGCTGAAAATAATTCATTAAGGTCTTCATTACGGCAGATATGAAACAATAATTATTTTACAAAAAGCCCATACTTTTTGCAGAAATTTGCTATGATTTTCAATCATTATTGCGCCATATGAATTGAACATTGGAATTTTTTCCTGTATGTAGTTTCTATAACATAGCAAAATTTCAAGAGAAGAAAATTTCATAAAATTAGCAAATTTTTGCAGACATTTTTTAAAAAAGCATACCTTTGATCAAGGTTATCAAAAAAAAATTTTAATAAAAATTTCGATAAAAATGTTTCTTCAATTTTTTTTTTAAAGTCAACCAATATAATACAAATAACTAAATATAATGGCAAATACTTGAAAAATTTGGAATAAACTGAACTAAAAATAGTGTTTTTTTTTTAATTTATTATAGTGATACTTGGTGTTCGTTGTCTGCCCAACACTTATAACTTACTTTCACCTTCGCGCTACCAACCCATAACATCTTTATAATTCCCGTATTTTTTAACACATAAACAAACAAATGTTTTCTTTCCTGCAATTTCATTTAATTGACTTTAAAATTGCATTTCATTTTAATGTTTTTTATTACTATTTTTTTTTAATTTTTGTATTCTGCCCTCTTGCTCGTGTTTTATTACTATTTTTTCACTCTCGCAATGAAATTAATTTAATTAAAACATTTCCTGATCTCAATTTGTACTAAAATATGTATGGCGATTAATGTATGTGTGTGTAATTTTTTATGGTTGCAAAAGTAAATTTGTGTACGATTGTGTGTAACATATTGTTGTTGGTTTTGTACTCATCGATATAGAAAGTACAAATAAATAAAATAAATGTTAATATGTATTTTATTATACAACATTGATTGTTGCCTTAAGAATTTTTGTTGTTGTAAATGTTGTTGTTAGTAGTATTAATTTATACACTGCATACAAAAAAGTTCTCTGTTTTTTTTTCTTGCCCACTTGTGTCTAGGCCAAGTTTATATGTATATCGACTACTACTGCCATTTATAAAAAGATATAACTGTAGCATATGGTTTAAAGTGTGCTGACAGCTTTTCGCACTATTGACATATATTTTATTTTTATATTGGGTCCATTGTGTGTTTGCGTGTTATGGGTTATACGAATATAAATGTTAAATTGATGATTTTCATAGAGAATTACACATAAAGAAATTTTTTGCACAAATGCACACAGAGAAATGGGATTTCATTTACTGCAGTAGGTTAATCCAATTTATCTTTTAGACATACATATATAAATATATAGTGTACTAAATACACACTAGGGTTAATAGGCCTATACTTACCAATGCGCTAATTATTTGCAAATTTCATGCAAATTTCACCATGGTGAAAGGCAGTAGCAATTGCTGGTGCGATTAACTTAACATGTCATTTTAGAGAGAATGCTGAATTTTATTCCACCCGCTGTTTTTTAATAACGCTTAAAGGATTTCGACCTGTAAAATCTAATACCGGTAGAGGCTCTGCTATTCTGTCTAAAGAACTGGTGCCAAATTTCGACATTAGATATCGATCGAAATTTAAATAGGAATTTCGATAGATATCGCTTGACTTACCGGTTTTGTCATTTGTCTGGCACGTGTACTTACTAACATATAGTTAGTACGACCCAGCTAGCATTTTGTATTATAATCTAATCATTAAGGAATCAGCTTCAAGAGCAAAATACCCGTATACGAGCTCATTTTTCAATTATAAATGATACTCACGTTGTGAGAAAATGGTACCCTACCAATGAATCACCTGAAAGAATCATTTGTGATACAATTTTCTGATTCCTTTTTGATCATTTTGATGGTAGTTTTTATAATCATTATTGAGTCGTTTTCGTCTCGTTTTTCAATTGTAAATTATGTAGTTTAGATTTTTTATTTTTTCTCCGATAAAATCAGCTCCATTATGGCTTTTGATTATTCTAACCAGCTTTATTTTAAACCAAACAAAAGTTATCGGTTTTTCGCAAAGAAGAATTTGCACTAACATTTATGTTCATAAATTGTCAATAATTTTTGGACTGTTTTTTTAGCCAAGCTTCTTATTTATTTGGCTAACATGAAAGTTTCTATTATTATTTTTCATTTGGCAAAAACAAAAATATTTTAAAATCATTATTTAAACATATAAATGAATCATATATGAATCCTTTTTCAATCACTGAAGTGACAAATCAGTTTTTAATCATCAAAACTGATCTGAAAAGTATCATTTGGGTGATTTTTACAAAAAATAATCAGCCAAATGCTAGCTGGGGAGGGCGGGCTATAAGTCTATGAATTTTTTCATTTTCAACTCGTAACTAAAAGGGCAACACTGCTCCTGCCAAAAGGAATTTATGCCGTCTAATCTATGCAGTCTATGCCATCTAAGTTGATTCCTGCAAAATATTTATAAAAAACGTCATTTAGTTTGTGTTTAATAGCAGACTTTCTGTGATTTGAGGAAGAAATAAAAAAATGAATTTTGTGTGTTGGTAAACTATTTCATGAATAAAACCAGCGTTTAAAAAACTGCAGTCAAAGTGAGAAACTGCCATTTCTTCCACTTCTACATTTGTCATTGGCCAAAAAAAAAAAACTGTTTCTTTAACTCAAAAATCGAAAAGTTGTGCGTGCACAAAGTTTGGTTTTTTTTCGACAGTTTTTGGTTTGGACTGCAGTTTTTTAAACCCTGGATAAAACCCTTCGAATAACTTGCTTTTCCACCAAATTCTCGGGACTTAGCCTAAGAGTCCCGGACTTAGCTAGTTTCCAAACCTGAAGAAATGACTCGGCGGAAAGAGATTTGACTCCAACGATACAATCATTTCACACACAACGGCGTATTTAGACGACAAATTTTATTTACTTTTTTGGAGGGGATAAAACAAATCAAAGAAGCATTGGAGAAAGAGCTCAAAGGAGGGGCTACGTTAAAAATAAAGCGACCCGCCTCGTTGAGGGATTTACAAGGTAGTCATAAAGTCACATGTCTTAAAATAGTAACAAGAAAAAAATATGACTGCTTTGAGCAACCCTCATTATTTAGATTTCTGCTGAGTTGTTATGTAAAAGCAATAAACACAGCATAAAAAGTCTTCTTATATTAGTACTTTTTTTGTATGAAGCACAACAGGATTTTTTTTAAACTATTGTATAATTTTAAGATATTATGACAATATGACTTGACAACACACCTTGTGAATCACCTAAATACATTATAAGGGGATAGTAAAGTGGTAATGTTTATCTTCTTTATGCTCAATTGTCACTTGAACTTTTTTCAATTATTTTTTATACATTTTTTTTGGTAAATAAAAAAAATTTTTCAGTGTATAATTTTTGAAAGAATTTAAATTTTTATAATATACGTGTATAAATTAATATTGTTGTTAGTTTTGTATTGAAACACATGTTAACAGGTTAATAAATGAACAATTATTTTAAACCTTTGAAAAGTTTGCAAAAACTTATGCACTTTTAAGGATATTAAAACACTGTCCTAGTCGCAAATTTAAACAAGCTGGCTACGCTACACAGTGTAGTGATTTCATATAACGAGCGGACAAAAATAGAAGGAGTTGTCGTAGAGTTATGAACTTTTGCACACTTGTTTGAATTGATAAAAGATAGTCAAATTGCAAATATGGAAAATTTCGGAGCAAGGATTCGGGTCCTTCCCATATATCCTGAAAATTAAAAATGTCGTAACAGAAGAAAAAAAGGTTCTACCATTATGAAATATTGTACGCTAATTACCTTAAACAACGTTAAAATTTCGGCCAAATATGGTTCAATTCATAGTAAGGACAGGCCCAGTTCAAAAATGTCCTTTTTCGAAAATTTAAGAAAAACTGTTAACAAAATTATAATTAGTTAGTATTTTTTGGTACATGAAACTATTAGATCATTCTGAATTTATAAATTTTTTTTTTCAATTTTGAGCAAGGACACACCCACCGCTTATATCTGTGGTTTTCACGAATAATCGCGTAAGTCGGTTTTTACCGAAATTGAGATAATGATGTCAAAGTGCAACATTTTGCATTAGGTTTTTATAAGTATTAAGCTTTTTAGAATATAATGTAGTATTATTAATTTTTTTTTGCTAAAAACAACTTAAGTTAACTGTTTAATAAAATATTTTGCTATTATAACGATTTATGTCGACATACATCGCCAAAAATTGTAAAATTGCTGAATATGTTTCCAAATAAAAAGCATATGTGATGTTATGTTGTTATTTGTGCAAAAAATATGAAAGTATTTTTTGAACATTTTTCTATTAATAACAACTTACATGTACATGTGCGTTTATTGTTGACTTCTTTAGTTGCAACAACAGCAGATGAGCGGTTGTTTGTAATTTTAAGTCCATACGTTGTGCTATAAGTATCAAAAACTCTGAATATGTCGCCAACTTGTGTGCTAAAAATAACAACGTAAGTCGTCATGTGTGATTAAAATGATAACATTTATTTTCACAAAAAAGAACTTATGTGGAGATATGATGTTATATTGCACACACTTAAACATATGCATTTTTAATCCTTTTACAGATTGTGATCCTGTGAGGATTTTTTCATGAAAACTATGTATAATACGTTGAAAGTCACTGTTAAGAGGATAGTAAAGAAAAAAGTTTAAAAAAGCATCTACAGAAGCCGCAATTGAAAAAATTATTGTTTTTGCTCTCCTGAAAAGTTTGGTTTTATAACTTACGCGATTATTCGTGAAAACCACAGATATATCCTGAGAAAGAATAATTATGTTAAAAAACCATTTTGTATTCATATTCATTTATTTTTAATATTACAAAAAAAAAAAAAAAAAAAAAAAAACAAACAACAATTCGTACATAGAATTTTATACATTAAAAAAATAAAACTAATACACGTTTATTCGCTTAAGCTATCATATTCATTTTCATTTACTTTAAATTGATCTAAACTATCCTCTATTAGAAAATTGTCTTCATTTTCACAAACTTCTTCAACAATTAAGTGCATTATTTCATTATAATATGGCTTCTTTTTATTATCTGCTTGTCTAAAGATAGATATATGTGGCTCAGATTGCATAATCATTCTTTCAATAAGATCTTTATTTGTAGATAGACGACTGTTTTTTCTTGTGAGATTTAGTCGAGTTTTGCTAAATATTTTATGAGTTGCTTCTACAGCTTCCTATTGGTATCTTTGAATGTTTTATAAATTCTGCACCATGAACAAGTATTTTATGTACTGTTGCAGGCATTTAATACCACCCATATTTCTCTGTATACAAATTCCAAGTTTCTTTGAGAAGTTTTTAGAAGTTTTCAACGTTTATGTTTTTACCACTAGAAAGTGCCCGCAGTATAAGAGAACAATTTCGTATTAGAGAGGGATCGATTTCTGTTATTTGAGAAGAGATTTCAGCATTGTTGAAAAATCTTCTCGCGGTATTTCCGTCGTGAGTGGTACCATAATAACCCGTTTTTACTTTGTCTACAATAATACCAATTTCTTCTCTAAATTTCTCTTGAATTTTTAATTTTCTTTCCATTAGAATTTTTTTGTCACCTGGCTTGAAAACTTTCCAAGTTCGTAGAGGTAATCTATATGAAATGTGCAGCAAGCATTCGAACAATTTTATCCATGCATGTAACGTTGACAGCCCATACCTATAGAAATCTTCATTTTTGACACTTCTTTCAAAAAACTCAACTGAGTTCATTTCTGAAGGTTTAGCCCCACAAGCACAACAGGAAGAACTGCTTTTGTTTTCTGGGAAAACATTTAGCACTGTTCCGTCTATCATTGTTAGGTTCATACTGAAATTAACATTAAAGTTTCTCTTGTCACTTACATAGCAAAAGGGTTCTAAATTATTTATTTCTGCTTGAACATGGTTTTGCGTAGATTTTATTAAATTTGGATTTTCTTTTTGTAAATAGAAACGAATAGGCCGACAGTGTTTTGTCGAAGAGTGTTTAGAATTATTCCATAATACCTCTCCAGTCGTTCTGTCCAAGAATCTTAAAGGAACGAATGAAGCAATAAAAAGAAATTCATCATTTGAATTAGGATCGTTAAATTTTTGTTTATAAGTACTGTGACCCGATACAGATATAAATAACTATTCACAGTCATATTGAGAAAAGTTTGTAATGGAAATTCAGCAGACGTTTCTGAAACAATAATTGGTTCTGGAATTTATTTTTGTTTCGCATTTTGCAAGGCATAGTAGGATGAAAAGCAGTCTTTATGAACTTCATTAACAACTGTTCTCATCATATCATACTGTCTATAAGATAAATCCATGTCCATAAAAAGTGCCAATGCTTTTTCTACAGAAATAGTGGTTGAAGTTGTTGGATTTGAAACTCTTTTTAACGCTTTTTCTAAAAGGGTTGAACTTGTTGATGCCACAAGCTCTTCAACTTTTCTCCTTTTGGTACGTTCGGAACAACTTTCGAAGTTTACTAAAGGTCTGCCTTTAAGAGGTATTACTTTAATACAAAGAAATTGAACTTATGTCATATACTTACAAAATTCAAGTTTTTATCACTAACATAAAATGGTGTATCTAGCCACGAACAAAATTTTTTCTCAAATCTTTCTTTCACGTAATGACAATTTTTCCACTCCTTTCGAATTTTTAATAATAAAAAATTTACTTCATCACTTTTCTTTTTATCTAGTTTTATTTCGTATAATTTTTCTAAATAAGATACTATTTCACGCTCTTGCTGCACTTTGTGTGTGTATTATCCTTTAGCCAAATATTAAAAAATTTACGAATTTGAACCTGATTAGCCACTGAAAATTCCGAATAAAAATTAGAGGTGGACGAAAGTGGAAGTAAAACCAAGTTTTTTGAAATAAACTTACTTGCAGAAATCTTATATTAAAGTAAAAAAAAAATACCTTTTTTTAATCTTTTTTTTTTATTGTCCACTGAAAATAAAAATGTCTTAAAAAATTACTTTTTTATCTTTGTTTATATTCAGAATAACGGTACATCGCATGTGACAATCACTGCATTAATATTTTAATAAAAATTACGCTGCTTTATCGACATTTTGCTTACCAATTAACTCCTAAAAGTTATAGCATTTTTTCAGATTTTTTTCAATAATTGTGTATTTACTTATAACTAGGGCAACCAAAAAAAAGCAAATGCTTATTTTTTGCTTTACAAGATAGAAATATTTTGATTGAATACAAATTCCGATCACAAAAAAACAAAGAAAATGAGCTATATTTGTTAGAGCTTTTTTTTTTTGCTTATTTTGGCAATATCGGCTTTTTTTAGTTATTTTTTCGATATCGGATTTTTTTTACTTATTTTGCCATTTTAAGATAATTTTTTATTTTTTTCATATGAAAAAAAAAACTTATTTAATAAAATTTTGCAAAAATCGTTATCATTACATATTTTTTTTTTCAAATTTTTCAATATTTTGTGCTTCCCTTGAACAATATCATCCCAAAAACCTATATTATCTCTGAATGTTATTATAGCTACACTAAAGAGTGGAGAGGGTATTATGCATTTGTGCTGATGTAAGAAACACCATAAAATATTGTTCCTAAAGTATATCGATCAACTCATAATCACTTATTGAGTCGATCTAACGATGCCCGTCCGGTTGGCTGGCTGTCCATGTAACCTCGTGCGCAAAGTGCAGGTCGCAATTTTAAAGATTATTTAATGAAATTTGGTACGTGGGTTCTAATTGGCACAAAGGTGAATCGGTCCATAATTTAATATAGCCCCCATACAAGCTGCTATCCGGAAGAGGGTCTTTATGTCCCCATGCAAGCTGCTATCCGGAAGAGGGTCTTTGTGCCCACTATCAAACCAATTTAAATACAATTTAAGACATATGTAGATAGATCCATATTTATATGGACACGTAAGGTATGCATTTTTTAAAAAACAGGACCACGAGGGGAGATTTAACCGATTTTATTGAAATTTAAAACATAGATAGATCCCTATTCATATAGCCATACACTCTCGAAACTTGTTTTTAAATACTGTGGTATTGGGTATCATACGGACGGGCTTGACCGACTACACTTTCTTACTTGATTTTTATGCAACTCTGTCTTAGCGGTACTGTAACGTACTTTTTATAGTGTTGTGTATAATTTGTATGTGTTTATGTTTTTAGTATTAAGCATTTTCATCAACTCATTTTTTTATTTGCTTGTTTAAGTTCTTTTCTTTCGAAAATTCCATAGCTGTATTCTTACGATCAAATTCCTCAGTCTGTAACTTCAACTATGATGGTAAACATACTTTGTAACGTCTTATTTCTTTTTAAATATAGTTTTTGTATAAAGTAACGTCTGTTAGTTCCCCTTCTCTCTGTTTTTGGTATAGTAACGTCTTATTTTTTGCTTTTTTAATATAGTTTTAGCTAATAAGAATTTCTCTTTATATCAAATATTGATAATTTCTGCAAATTTTGGGGTTTTACACGAAGTTGTAACAAATTTGGAAACAAAAAATCTTTCATCGGCTTTCTAAGTGAACATAGTTGTGGACCGTAAGAAAAATGTCCCGCGTTCCAGGAGATATAGGAGACAAAGTTAATAAAAACTTTAAATAAGTTTCATTAAAAAATGAAGGATTTTCGGTATTAAAAGATATTGGGGATATTTTGGGAGGCAAGCGGAATTGTGAGTCTAATCGTATGAAATATACTTCAGAGCGAATACTCAATTTTAAATATGCTCTCTTAACATCTGTAGACGTAGGAAGCACTTTTTCTATGTACGAGAACTTTCTGACTCCAAACAGACATAGTTTTCTTTTAGAAAGTATATTGCATCAACTTATAATTTACTATAACAACGTATTAAACGAATTAAGTGGAAAATAAACAAGTTTAAATTGCTTTTTTTTTAATTTTAACAGCTTATTTTCATGTTTTTAAACGCCTTTTTCAAGAGCTTAAAACTGTTTTTTTAGTGCTTTTTTTTGGTTGCCCTACTTATAACTTTGAACTTTGAATGCTCAGAACTTCCTGAAAAATTAACTTTTTTTAAAAATTCTTTCTGATTTTTTTAATTGGTACTGGTAAAGCTAATTTGGCTACGCCTAATTCAATGGTGATAATAGCAGTTTTTCAAAGTAAGCGCCCGTATTCGCGATATTCGCGATTAAAAATTTCAATACCAAAGTACCATAAATGCTTTTATGCTTTTGGGATCATTGTTCAATTTAAGTCAATCCAACTTTGTTAAAACCAATCATTTGTTATTTTTTGTTCTTGGAAAACTTTTTTTTTGCGATATTTGCGATACAAAATATGTAAATCATAAATCTGCCTAAATGTCTCATATAAATACTATTTATTTATTATTAAACTTTCAGAAATGTCTACTTATACCATTTTCTTTTTTTTTCAGGTATGTTCAAACTTTTGTTTCGTAAGTTGATAAATTTTTAAAATTATTTTATATAAAATATTAATTCTCGTTCGATTAATCAGACAATTTTAGACGATTGATTGTTCGAATAATTTAAAATTGCGCATTTCGATTAAAGGATTAATCGAAGAATCTACACCGATTAATGGAATGATAATAGTGTATAGTATTTCTGTTTACATCATCCGCATACATTTAAACTTTAGAGAATTTAATCACGTTAGGAAGATCATTGATAAAAAGTGTAAACAGCAATGGTCCTAGATGACTACCTTGTGGTACGCCAGATAAAACATCTATCGATTTCGATGTGACGTTTTTAAAACGGACACATTTTTTTTCGATTTAATAAATAACACTGACTTCATTTAAGAGAGTTGAATGAAAAAATTTTCTCAAGAGCAGTTTATGGTTTACCTTGCCAAACGCCTTGCTAATATCAGTGTATACGATATCAGTTTGTTTCCGTTGCACAAAACCCTGATTTATAATTGTTGTAAGTTGTAAAAGATTTGTTGTAGTAGATTAACCTTTTCGAAAGCCATGTTGAGCTGTTGACAATAGAGATGATACATGATGGTAAATGCATTTAGTTACCTTCTTTTCAAAAAGTTTAGGAATAATAATTATTTTAGCAATCCCTCGATAATTAACAATGTCAGACTTAGTACCAGATTTGTAAAACGGATTAATAAAAGACTTATCTGTCTGTTTTTACAAAATCAAAACAGGCAGTATATTTTTGTTATATTTTTTTAACACAATTTAATAATTCATTTGACAAAAAAAAAAAAAAACGACAAAGGTATGTTAACTCAAAGATTTATATTAACTTATCTGGTATGTTCTAGAAATCGAAATAAAGTGAAATTGAAATCGAACGATCACTAATTTAAATTTTCAAAATGACCGTAGTTTTTCGTGGTGTTAAGTGTTGTTCTTGCAAATGAAGTAGATAAAATAGAATATTTTTATGAAATTTTATTTCAGGGTCGTTTTTAAAATTTGCTCGATTTTAAATACACTTCATTTCGATTTCTAGAACACGCCCGTATTTTTTAACAAAATAGTTCATGCGTTTCTCACTTTAGAATGAGTTTGGCTTAAAAATATTGTACGACGAATAAATCTAATAATGCTTAATGTAACAGGTGTCCAAAAATGTATTAACTTAAGTGTTCTTCAACAACTTCACTAAATAACCACTTACAAAGTGACTAAAGCAGCGTTTAAAAAACTGCAGTCAAAGTAGAAAAACTGAAATTTCTTCCACTTCTTAATTTTTTATTAGCAAAAAAAAAAAAAAAAAACTGTTGTTGCTTTGATTTATGATTCATTTAATGTAACATTTTAAACAAAATCAAAAAGCGAAGAGTTGTACACAAATTTTCGTTTTTTGTTGGATATCTTTTGGTTTCGACTGCAGTTTTTTGAACCCTGGACTGTAGCATAGTACTTGAAGAAGATGCTCCACCAACAAAATCAAAGGGGGCTACAAGTAGTCCAATGAATAAATATTTTAAACAAGATACTTCGATCGATTTTCGAGAGGAAATTTTTTGCAGAAGTAAAGCAGAGAATGGAATTCAAAAAATCCAAAGTTATATTGACTCTTTTAAAATCTAAGTGCCCGAAATTGAAGCAACAATTTGGAGCTACATTGACAAGTTTTATCTAAAAAAGAATGTTTATTTACTCAAGTACAATTTTTTTTCTAAAATTATCGAAAAAAAATCTCGTAATTTATAAAATTTCTGCATTTAGAATTATTCGATTAATCGATTAATTTTACAATTTTATTCGGCTAATCACATCAGTTAAAAATGCCAAATATTGATTAATCGTTTCATCAAATAAAAAAAAACCCCGATTAATTGAACACCCTAGTTTTAATACAGAGAAAAAAAAGAAAATTGATTTCAATTAAAAAATTTGTGATATTAATGAAAAAATTAATTAAATTCTTCACCAGCAACTAAATTCATTGATTGTACGCTTAATTAAGTTGATTTAATGTAAAATTCACTTGATTAAACTTTTAATCAAAACTTAATTGGTGAACAATTTTGGAGAATTTTTTCTGTGTAGAGTAAGCAACCATATTTTAATTAGTAGCAGTATAATTCTTCAGATTTTAATAAAGAATATTCTAGATTCTTCAAAAGCGATTTCGAGCTCTTAAAGTGTTATTTTGCTATTAATATTAACCGTAATAGCTTAACGGCAACTCCCTTTATAACATGCAAATGTCTTAAGAGAAAAAAATATGTCTTTTCGATTAGTCTATTACCTTTTTACCAAAATATTTTCGATATATGGTTTTATTTTTACAAAAGGTGTGAGAAATAGCCGAGGCCAAAGTCCATACTTTAATTGAGGAATGCAGTCCTATATCAGATGTAAACGTCTTTGAATTTCTCCGAGTGTAAGTATATTATTACCAGGGCTGGGGAAATAGTTTTAACTCCTACTCCGACTCCATCCTCTAAAATTTTTTAAGTACGACTTCGACTCCAACTCCTACTGTATATGAGACGGGTCCTTATTTGACTTCAAACTCTTTTTTTAACGCAGGACCTTTTAAATATGGGTTAATACAGCAAGAACATGATATTTTAATTCTAACACGTTCCGCACTGAGCTTTAATATAGTTATTTAAATATGTAAAGTAGACCGTCTTAAAAATTTTTTATTCTAAATTAAATATGGGGGATTTCATGTCAAGTGACCCAATTTTGAAATTGATGTCTTCCGATTTGGATGAAATTTGCACCAAGGTTAGTCCTATTGGATAGTAGTTTAGACACAAATTTTCAACAAGATCGGTCTAAAAGTTTCTGAGTTAGTGGGGGTCAAAATTTGACATTTTGGCCACAGGTGTTCTTTCTTATCCATGTAACTTATTACCTATTGGTGTTAGCAAAATTTGTCCCAAGTAGCTTCGATAGCTATTTGATCCATCGTTTGAAAAAAATTTTTTTTGTTTTTTTAAAAAATTTTTTTTATTTTTTTTTTTAAATTTAAAACTTTTTTTTATTTTTTTTTTTAGCGGGTATGTTTTTTTTTTTTTTTTTTTTGTTCAAAAGAAAGCTTATGTCTTTTCCTTTAAGGTAGTTTTGGTCCCTTTTTGGGATGCGAGCGGCTTATGTATAAAAAAAAATAATTTCTAACTCTAGACAAGGGTTTTTCAATTTTTAGCATATGCAGTGTTCTTTCTCATCCATTTAACTTATTACCTATTAGTGTTAGCAGAATTTGTCCCAAGTATTTTCGATAGCTATTTGTTCAATATTCTGAAAAATTTTTTTTTGTTTTTTTAAAACTTTTTTTTTTTAATTTTAAATTTTTTTTTTAAATGCAAAATTTTTTTTTTATATTTTTTTTTTATCCGGAATGTTTTTTTTTTTTTTTTTTTTGTTCAAAAGAAAGCTTATGTCTTTTCCTTTAAGGTAGTTTTGGTCGCTTTTTGGGATGCGAGTGGCTTATGTATAAAAAAAAATAATTTCTAACTCTAGACAAGGGTTTTTCAATTTTTAGCATATGTAGTGTTCTTTCTCATCCATTTAACTTATTACCTATTAGTGTTAGCAGAATTTGTCCCAAGTAGCTTCGATAGCTATTTGATCAATATTCTGAAATTTTTTTTTTGTTTTTTTAAAACTTTTTTTTTTAAATTTAAAATTTTTTTTTTAAATGTAAAATTTTTTTTTTTTATATTTTTTTTATCAGGAATGTTTTTTTTTTTTTTTTTTTGGTTCAAAAGAAAGCTTATGTCTTACCCTTTAAGGTAGTTTTGGTCGCTTTTTGGGATGCGAGTGGCTTATGTATAAAAAAAATTATTTCTAACTCTAGACGAGGGTTTTTAAATTTTTAGCATATGCACTATTTTGAATTTTTTCCTATTTGTGTTTAAGTGTTTCTAAAGCCTTAAAAATAAAACGTTTGCAAAGAAACTAGACAAATTAACCTTTCCGACGGTATGTTACAAACCCAATTACTATTTTATACCTTCGATACTATAATGCCCACAATATGTTAATCCCAGGAATAAAATCACTTTTTTTCTGTAGAAATGTTGACAAATTAAATTCTTTTTATTAATTTGTAATAATAATTAAACTAATATATAATTATAATAATAATAATTTCTAATAATAATAATAAAAAGATAAAGATAAATAATTTAATAAAATTTATGTAGGAAAAATTAAAAAAAGAATTATTTGTCAACATTTCTACAGAAAAAAAGTGATTTTATTCCTGGGATTAACATATTGTGGGCATTATAGTATCGAAGGTATAAAATAGTAATTGGGTTTGTAACATACCGTCGGAAAGGTTAATTTGTCTAGTTTCTTTGCAAACGTTTTATTTTTAAGGCTTTAGAAACACTTAAACACAAATAGGAAAAAATTCAAAATAGTGCATATGCTAAAAATTTAAAAACCCTCGTCTAGAGTTAGAAATAATTTTTTTTATACATAAGCCACTCGCATCCCAAAAAGCGACCAAAACTACCTTAAAGGGTAAGACATAAGCTTTCTTTTGAACCAAAAAAAAAAAAAAAAAAAAACATTCCTGATAAAAAAAATATAAAAAAAAAAAATTTTACATTTAAAAAAAAAATTTTAAATTTAAAAAAAAAAGTTTTAAAAAAACAAAAAAAAAATTTCAGAATATTGATCAAATAGCTATCGAAGCTACTTGGGACAAATTCTGCTAACACTAATAGGTAATAAGTTAAATGGATGAGAAAGAACACTACATATGCTAAAAATTGAAAAACCCTTGTCTAGAGTTAGAAATTATTTTTTTTTATACATAAGCCACTCGCATCCCAAAAAGCGACCAAAACTACCTTAAAGGAAAAGACATAAGCTTTCTTTTGAACAAAAAAAAAAAAAAAACATTCCGGATAAAAAAAAAATATAAAAAAAAAATTTTGCATTTAAAAAAAAAATTTAAAATTAAAAAAAAAAAGTTTTAAAAAAACAAAAAAAAAATTTTTCAGAATATTGATCAAATAGCTATCGAAAATACTTGGGACAAATTCTGCTAACACTAATAGGTAATAAGTTAAATGGATGAGAAAGAACACTGCATATGCTAAAAATTGAAAAACCCTTGTCTAGAGTTAGAAATTATTTTTTTTTATACATAAGCCGCTCGCATCCCAAAAAGGGACCAAAACTACCTTAAAGGAAAAGACATAAGCTTTCTTTTGAACAAAAAAAAAAAAAAAAAAAACATACCCGCTAAAAAAAAAAATAAAAAAAAGTTTTAAATTTAAAAAAAAAAATAAAAAAAATTTTTTAAAAAAACAAAAAAAATTTTTTTCAAAAGATGGATCAAATAGCTATCGAAGCTACTTGGGACAAATTTTGCTAACACCAATAGGTAATAAGTTACATGGATAAGAAAGAACACCTGTATGGCCAAAATGTCAAATTTTGACCCCCACTAACTCAGAAACTTTTAGACCGATCTTGTTGAAAATTTGTGTCTAAACTACTATCCAATAGGACTAACCTTGGTGCAAATTTCATCCAAATCGGAAGACATCGATTTCAAAATTGGGTCACTTGACATGAAATCCCCCATATTAGAAAATTTTTATTTTGAAAAATGTTGAAGTCGGAGTAGCGAGTTTTTGTGGGTATTTCGACTCCGACCCCACAGTCCTGATTAATACTACGGTGTTCTTTTGGGGAAGATGATATAATTATCCGATTAGGTAAATTTTTAAGAACATCATCAAGATTCATCATATATTAAACATAAGTTCGTCTTCCTAGTTCCTCTTTTGTAAGCCCTTTTTGTTGTCAGGTTGTCGTGGAACCTGATCAGATTTTGTTGAGCCTCAGTTTTCGAAAACGCTGCCAATTTTATGCCCTAGACTAAGTTCAGGTGTTTATGAAAGTCGATGTCGACGTCAGCGTAACAGTAATTGTATTTACTTAATCGTTATTGAAAATAATCTATTACTCTTGCCAGTCACTTGATATTTTCTAAGGCGTTTTTAAGACGACGTCGAGTAGAATTGTCTCTGTTTTAGTCGTCAGGAAATTTAGCGACGACTCAAATGAAAGTTAAAGAAAAATAGAAAATTAAACGCAAAAATTGCAAAAAATTCGAACAAATTTGCTAACATAGCGAAAATTTTTTATTTGCAACAATTGCCTGAAAAAGCAATAAATCTATAAGAAAATTGCTAAAATTCTGGAATGTTTGGTAAAATAGCGAAAATTTTAAATATTTAAACAAGACATAAATTTCTTTAAAAGTCCCTCAAACTATAAGGAATTGCACAACTTCGGTTCGCAAAATCTGGCTAATAGCAAAATCTTATATTTCTTTATAATCGTAAACGCTGTGAAGAATCAGAAAACTTCGAAGAACGAACTCGCGAACATGTCAAAAAGTCCCGAAAAAATACAAAATCGGAAACAAACTCTTAAAATTTTTTTGAAATCGCTAAATCGGTTAAAAAAAAAATTTCGGCAAAAAGCTTTAAAAAGAGTCTAAATGATGAAGAAAAAAAGAAAAAAATAGAAAAAAATTTTAGATATTTTTGTCGAATTTCGATAACTAGTCGATGTCGACACAACCCTCATATAAAATACGAAATTAACGTCGCGTCGAAGTGAGGAAGTTGTCAACTTGATGTGACAACAATTTAAAATTAATGTTGATATCGACAACGACTTACATAATAGGGGTGATTATCTTCACCTATGTCTACGGAGATCTTAAATTTGAGCTACAGTCACGTTGTTAGACAAAACTATGATGGTCAGAAGTGACAGGCACACATTAAAAGACGATGCATTTATCGCTATTATACTTTGATATAATAAGTAAACTCTTTTGCTTCACACTGTTGCTGGCACACTTAAATTCCTCAGAAAAATTCAATTTCTCTTTTTATTTTTAGTGAATGATATTTTTTTTTACTTTTATTGTTTGGTTTTTCAAAATGAAAATTAAAAATCCCTAACAATTTCTGCAGACCCTGCGTTTTTTGTGACCCAAAATAATATATAATTAATTCGTCAAGTGTAATTATCAAAATATAATTTTTGTTGTTGATAGTTGTATTAATTTAAAGAAAATGGTTCAATTTGTTAATTGAAAATGAATTATAAATAAATAAAATTAGCTAAAATTTTACAAATTTATACTTTGACAACTTTTGCCAAAGTTCTATTTAATTAATTTGCTGCAAAATTATTTTGTTTTGGCCAAAAGCTAAATGTAAAACCTATTAAAAACAAAAGATTTAATTTAATTAATTTTAGCAGACACACACACACATTTAAATAAGCATTTAAATTAATTGATTGGTTAAAATAATTAGCGGATAATTGTTGCAATAATTAACTATTTATAATTACTTTTGTATTAAACAAAAAGTTACTTTTAAAATTAAATATAAAATTTTAAGGCCTTTTTGAAATAAATAAATGTTAAGCTTTAATAAAAGTGTTTCTAAGAAAAGTTTTGAAATAAGTCTTTAAACGCATTTTGTTTGCTAAGTCATTCAATATTTTATTAATACTTAAAAAACAGCCACTTTATTTATGTTTTCAAGTTGCATGCAAGAGCCTGTTTAATTTGTATTAAGTGGCCAAGTTTAGATCGCTTAAGTGATTGTAAGCATTACGGATATTTGCTGCTAAGGGTTTTAAGTTAAGTAAGTACAAGCTTATTTCAATTTCGTGCACGCGTTTCTCACACTCTCTATAATACGATTTGAAATAGAGAAAGGCTTTCATTGCCTCCAGGAAATCAAAGCATTTGTCATTTTTCTCTCAAGCAAATAACAAATGCCAAGAAAACTTAGTGTAAAGAGTCTTACAAGAATTTTAGTTTTCAACAAACCTGGCAAATGGCTCTACAAAACATTAAATTCATATCTTTTAACCATTATCTCTTTATGCCTTTCCCTAATTTCCATAACAACCGCACACACTTGTTCAAACAATGACATTATGACATGCATGCATGAGTGTTTGTGAAAATTTGTTGCACAATGCAGAAATCATTATTATAATGATGTGTTCATTGGTTTTTGATGCCATCAACACAATGTCAAATTTCCTCCCCAAAACTTAAACAGCCTTTTCACCCCACAAAACCCTTTTAAACCAGGGCTCTTCAACAAGACAGTACAGACAATTTGATAATCTATTAGACTGAATTTTAATTATGACTTGTTTGCTTGGGCGGAAAAGCTTGACTTTGAGTTTAGTAGTCGAAGGGTGTAGAAACGCGTTCACAGAGGAACAAATATGGTATGAAACCTTTGCCTTATTTACTCATGCCCTAATATGAGCGTTTTAAAAACTGCAGTCAAAGTAGAGAAACAGCCAATTCTTTCACTTCTTCATTTGTCATTTGCAAAAATAAAAAAAAAAAACTGTTGCTTTTACTTCTCATTCATTAAATTGAACATTCGCTGTCAAACCAACTCAAAAAGCGAAAAGTTTTACACACATTTCCGTTTTTTGTTCGACAGCTTTTGGTCTCGACTGCAGTTTTTTAAACCCTGCCTAATATCGTTTTCGGAACCACCATTATTACAAATGATGCTTCAAAGGTAACAGGAAGATTCTACTTCCTGGATAATGGTGCCGATTATAGTAAGTGGTGTTGTCAGGTTTGTACCAATACGCATTTATTTTGTCTCGGCAAACTTTATCTCCAGGCCTATTTTGGCGGTATTTATTGAAACTCTTCGCAGGTTTTCTCCTCGATGTCGCATCAGGCAAATATTGTCAGCAAAGTCGATGTCATTCAGTTTTTTTTTTGCGACATTCCACTAACGAAGCCAAGCATAAAGAGAAAAATTGTTGGCGATAAGTCACAACCCTGACTTACCCCTGCTGTTGACGGTAATTGATTGCTTCCCGCTACTCTGTAAGCCAATACATATATCTCACAGGGCATGACGTGTAACGATGTTAAAAGCTCTTTCGAAGTCAACGAATACAATATAGAGGTGGCTGTTATATTATCTTGATTTCTCAATTATAACACGCTGCGTATTGATGTTATCTGAGCAAGATCTACCCGGTCTAAGCCCGGTTTATTCGCATCAAAGCGTTAACTCGACAGCTGGGGTGATCCTTTGGAGTAACAATGTAGTCACAAGTTAAGATATGGAATTAAACAAGTTTATTTCTCTCCGATTTCGGCACTCTTCATTATTGTTGTAATTGTTGTAGAGGGGCCCGGTAGGCTAGCTAGGAGTGAGCTAGTCTATCAGCGCCGGGTTTCGGGTTCGACATTGGTTTCCTGCAGACAAGCGTAGAGCTTCGCGGGATTAGCTTAGGGAATTAAAAAAAAAACTACTCCTTCTTTCAATAGTGCGGGCATATTAGAAGTTGTCCAAACCTTTTTGATTATAAGAGTAAGTGCAGCGGCTAGTAATGGAGCCCCATACTTAAGAATATCTGCAGACATTTTGTCGGAACACTAGATTTACCATTTTTACGTTTTCCAAGCGATGCTTGATTGATGCTTTCAACAGCGGACCAGAAGAGATATCGGGTCATGATTTATATCTATAAGTATGGTATATCGTTTTTCTTTACACTTGATATTGGTGAGAGGTCCGCAGAAATAATAATAATTTTTAATTAGGGGTTCAAAATTAATTTCCGCTTCGCTCATTAATTGTTGCTGTGCATCTTATACAGGGTGGGCCAAAAGTCACGCCTGCGTGTATAAATTATTGCACAAATTCGTCTTTGATGGTAGTCGACTGGTAAAATTGGTAAGCCAATTGGACCTTGTATTGATGCATGTGTAAATGACGTGATAATATGCGTCAAAGTGATGTTATAGAGATGCCCAGTTGTCCAGAACGGCTTCGCGTTGAAGTTCTGGATATTCTTCAATATTGTCCTATACACGATCAATGTTCACTTGGTTCTGTACTGTTCTCGGTCATCCTGATCTTGACAAGTATGACACTGCACCTTGTTGTCGGAACCGTACAATTAAACGATTAATTGCGGTTTGGCAAGGTGCATAATTTCGATATGCGCGTTGCGTCAGTAAAATTGAATGCCCATTGGAAAAGTAAAATTTTACCACTTTGGTCGTTGCTCGGTCGTTAAATTTTGCATGGTGGTGTAACACGGTCCGATGAATAAAACTTTTGGCCCAGCCTGTATTATCACCTCCCAGCTTTTTGATTTTTGCGTAAACCTGTCGCATGCAGCTCGCTCAGCTTCATCTGCTTTGTTGCTTAAATACCGTTCTCTATATCTGTCGAACAAGCTTCTTTACGACGGCTGCCCTTCGTTTGTAATTTGATCTTGCCGACTGTTTTTCCTGTTGATTCGGTTCTTAAGTTTTTTGCAATTTACAATATAGCTTAATTAACATATTAATTTAAGATAATATATACAGAATATAAGAGTTAAAAGTCGTTTTATTTTAAATCTTCTTGCTCAAAATCGATTTCCATCACATTCTTGAATATAAAATTTTAAAGAAAAAGGATGGAAATAATAGCAAACTGCCTAAGAAATAAAATTTTTAAGGATTCGATATTTTTGAACTGTCTTGTATTTAAAAACGATTTCTATCACATACCTGATTGTTCTTATTTCAAAAACATTCTGTTTTTGTTTTCTCGATACAAAGTAGGCTTATTGACACAAATTCGTTGTCATTTCGTCAATGTACTGCTATAATTCAGAAGATTTTCATTTATTTTTTGTATTTTTGCTTTACCCAAGTTAACAAGATTTTGTTTTTGTTTTAACAAGGGATTGTTATTAATTTAACAATGGATGTTGCTGAAATCATTGATAACATTGACAATTTTAAATTAAGTTTTCTTACTCTTTGTCTTCTATCTTCCCTGAATTTTATTGTACACTATTTGCCTGCAATAAGCAACAGTTTTGCTTGTTTCCCTGTTAAAAAAAAAAAATGTAGCTGAGATCCAGTTTTAGAGGATTTCTACTAACGTGTTATTAAAAAGAAAACGATATTGCTTTGTTTTAAGTTTTGCCTCTCAAATTCGTAATTTTGGAAATTTTTCTAAAACTGATTAACTTTGTAACCTGGCTAATATGTATGAAAAGGGTTGATTTTGCCCCTTTACACATATTTGCAATTGTAGTGTGCTTAAACTTTTACTCCCTCTCAGACACTTATAAAAATCCCTGATTTCCTTAATTTTTTCCTCTCATTGTTTGCCTCCAACAAACCTTCAATTAACCAATTGAGTCAGGTCCTCCGGTGTTGGCATTATGCAAACTTAAGCATACTTGACAAATGTTTTGATTGCAAAATAATTATTTTTACATTTGTTCTTTTTTCGTTGCTTCTTGAAATAACTTATTATTCATATTCCTCTTCAGTCTCCTTCAGCTTGTGCAATTGCAATTATGTGTGTGTGGGTATGTTGTTGAAGCGACTGAGAATGCGTTAAATACGCATTTCAAATGATTTCAAAATTGCTCATAGAAACTAAAAGAAAACTTAACAATATCTGCTCTTTTTCTTTATTTTCAAGCTTCGTAAGCATTTGTTTATATTGTACTCTTTAGTTATTGTTGTTGGATAGGGGAAAAAGTAGCTTGTCTAAGTCTATAAAAAGTTAGAAGTTTGTTTGATTGACATATTTCCTACGTGTCCAGAGCTCTCTGGATATTCAGATTGGTTATCAAACATTTACTCGTTTACGTGGCACGTACAGGGTGTTTTGTTAGCTGCATTAGAATGACATTTTTTTTATTTCAATCTGGGAGATAATTTCATGGCGTTTATTTTTTAAATATGATTTGCGGCATATGTCCGCCCCGGCTACGAGTCACATGGGACGACGAAATTTCAGTAAACTCTTTCCACTAATTCTGGCTGTATGGAGTCAATGAAGTCTTGAATATTGGCTGTCAATGCTTCAAGAGCTTCTGGCATAAGCCAATGACATCATAGCCCCTCAAAAAAATCCAGAGGCGCTAAATTGCAAGAATGAGGTGACCAGTGAACAGGACCACTTCTGGAAAAAAGTCTTCCCCAAATTGATTTTGCAGTTAATCGATTGCAAAGCGTGCTGTATGGCAAGTTGGCCTGCCTTGTTGGAAACAAATGTCGCTGAAGTTTAGCTGATTGATTTTTGGAAACAAAAGTGCAGTCAGCATGGCTCAATAGTGCTCGCCATTCACCGTAACCGCAGCTCCTTGCATATTCTGAAAGAACGTGTAAACCGCACCAAACAGTCAATGTTAATGGATGGATTTAATGGTGATTCTTCGTAAAATAGACGAAGTGCTATATGAACTTCGCGAACAGATTGTTTTTCAAAGTAATTTTCCACCATTTGGAAGCGTTTTTCTAGTGTTTAACTATTCATAATTACTTGCCAAGCCTTACTGAACAGAAATGGCAACACAGTTGGATATTCTCAGCTGCCAAATTATAGTTATATATTATAAAACCACCCGAGATTTTTTTACATTCTGAAACTGTCTTTAACTTCTCTAACCACTCTGCCAAATGTTAATCTACTTTGTGTTTTTTTTTTTAAGAAATAAACTGCCCTTAGCTCTAAGACACTGAAAGTTAGCAACAGATACATAGATACATTGTACCCAACAGCATTTAACAACATTGAACAGATTTCACTTGACCGGAACTTCGAAGCTATGATACTAGACAGAAACGTTTGAATCTCGAATTCGATTATCCACGTTCATGAGATTTTAAATTTTACTGCCGGATCGAAAATTAAAACAGGAACAGGCATCGGAAACTTCTCTGAAGCCCTTGGCCCTTAAACTATCTAAGGCTTGTAGAATAAAGAAGGATATAAATCAAATTTATGACCTTTACTTAGCGGCTTAGCCCTTTATCTCTTATGAGGACGGTCTGACGGTGGTCAAGGCTATTGAATCTAAATTTGTAAAATATTATTAGCTTTTCTGTTGTCTCCGTTCTCTGAAGAAGTTCTAAAGAAGAATTTCAGCTTTGGATGTCAAAAAAGAAAAATAAACTGTAACCCTCTAGAATTTTCTTAGGAATGCAGAGTAGATTCCCATAGGCCTCCTGACAAGGCACTCTACAATAAGACAACTGTTGGAACATGTGGGTTATCTACGCAGTATTTAGTGCAGAAGCAGTTAAGATTACGAAAAAGAACAGGGGTCTAATCACCGCATACGATATCGAGCAAAATTGATCGAAATTATTTATTTTGGTATCATGAAACTCGATATCGAATGCAATGTATTGAATTTGAAATAATAGCATTCGATATCGACTAACTCGACATTACATATATCAAGTTTTCATTCGATACGTCAGTGTCTATCGTATGAAAAAAAATCGATAGTTTATTCGATACGATAGTATCGAATGCGGTGATTAGACCCCAGGAACCAGCGCATTGGGTCAATTGATTTACAAATAAACTTTTTTAAATGTCCGAGAACCCATTCCTAACTAGCACTCCAATTTAAACGTTATACCATCTCGATTCTTACTGATTATTTTTATAATGTTCTTACATCAGCTGTGCTTAGATTAGTTAGTTGCTTAGCACTCTTACGTTTACTTTATAAAAGGGGAACAATTTTCTGTCGTATTTTCGAGAAAGAAATTATCTTTAAGTTGAATTTAGGCATATAACACTTTCTTTGTCACTCAGAAAACCAGAGCCCAGTAAATCTTTCATTACGAAAAGTGCTCAGAATAAGAATATTTTATGAATATAGCAAATTAAAGCCTTATCACCGGCTTTGCATCTAGTTGCAATACTCCTTTGGACGATTAAAAGCGGAACTTTTAAGCACATCGATTCCGAAACTGGCAAGAGATGGCACACCTGTAGGATCATAAAGCTAACGTAGCCCACCTATAATGTAAATTCTACACGGCAGCTTATGAGGACTAGTTGGAGGAAGATCTTAAAGTGGCTGGCAGTTTTACAGGTCATTGGCTGAGAAGAATTCACTAATGCAGAGTGCAAATAGACTGTGTTGACCATTTAATGCACATTGTCGCAGTTGCGACGATCGTCTGAAAGATGAAACGGAGTTTCACTTTCCCTGTGAATGTCCGGAGCTAATGTTCAAGAAACGAAGGTTCCTAAGCGGCAACATGCTGACCAGTCTCTCTGCGAAATCGGAAACTAGAGTGGATCTACTAGGACATCTTAGGGCAACGGACTGGGGTTTGTACTGAACTAAGTACAATGACACAACATCACGCTTTTGAGGAGTAATTTGGGATTGTCAATACGGAGTCACCTGCTAGACTCTACACCATTTCTAGCACTCTGTGAGATACCATGTAAACAATTAACAAATGACTTTGCTTTTAATATTTATTGCGATAATTATTTATAATTATTTAAGCTTGAGGTCTTTTTATTTATAAAATAATCTATTTATTTAATTCAATATTTCGCTAACCTTTAGTTAGCATCGTCAGGAAATTAAATTTACAAATTTTTATACCAATAACAAAAAACGATAACAAAATTATGAAAAATTTTTGTCAAAAATTAAATTCAAAAACCTAACAATTAATATAAACTGAAAAAATTTCCTATCTATAAACCTAATTCAAAAAACAATAAATAAGATTTATTGCGATAATTAAGAATGAGGAAAACAGAAAATATTTAACAAATATCCGAAATTAATTAAAAACTTTGTCTTTTCAAAATAATTGAAGTCTCTTAGAAACTGTTAATCTAAAGGTAAGAGCTGCTCTAAACTATAAACCGTTTGCTGTAAATATCTATCAGCCATGTTCTGGAAATCAAATTAAGTGAAATTGAAATCGGTGGAGATTTTCAATTTCTTAAAAATAACCGTAGTTTCCCTAACTTTAAGAGAAGTTCTCATAAAGATAAGCCGTATTCATATTATGAAGTATAAAAAAGGGATATTCTAATGAACTTTAAATACAGGATCGTTTTCAAAGTCTTTTTCGATTTAAATTTGACTCGAATTCGATTTCAAGAATATGGCTGTATAAAGTCGTTTTTTTTTTTCTAAAACAAAACACAAATTATCCACTTAATCGAAATTTAATGTTTCACCCACCCAATAATCGTCAACAATAACGAATCTTTTGACGTTGATATCATTTTTGCTGTTGCTGTCGTTGTTGCTGTTGTTGTTGCTTTTTAAAACAAAAGAAAAAGTCATATACATTTAAATTATGCACAAGTTAACACAGTGTTTAAACATGCATGTCCTTAAGGTTTTATTGCACTTGCGTGTGCATGATAGTGTTCGTACTTGCACATACATTAACTCATAAGTAGCGTGCATGTGCAAATTTAAATGTTAAAGCGTTTTTTTCCTAAGAATGAGTGGATGTGTGAGTCTGCATTTTAGCAAAAAAGATTAAATAACAGTTCAAGTAACATGCTTAAATTGCCATTTTCTGCAAACATTTGTGGGGTAATTGTTACTCATTTTATTCACTTTTATAATTTTACTCTGAATTTGAGTGATTCGTTTTTTTTATTATTGTTAGTTGCAATTAAGGGTAAATTATATGGGTGTTTTTTTCTACGATTATTTATTTTGTGCTTTTTAATACTCTGTAATTACCTTTCTATATGATTTCTTTTTGGGGGTTAAATTTTAGTTAATTGTTATTGCAGAAGGCAAATGGAAATGATAGATAATTAAAATTTATAATAATTGACACTTCTCAGGTAATCATATATACTTTTTATTGGCAATTTATTGTTTTAATAACTTAATATTTAATTTCTTAATATGTATATTTAAATCTGAGACTTATTAGTACATTGTTTGCTTTTACAAAATATGTAACATGTAAAAGCTATAAAAATCAATTTTTTTTAATAAAATTTGATGTGTCTGAAAAAAGGATATATGGCTGTCTGTATCAAAAAACAAAAGTATTTAAAAAACTTTATATTTTTAAAAACTCTATAAAATTCTACGTCCTTTAATGAAAATATTTTTGAAAAATTTTTAAAAAAAAAAAAAAAAAAAAAAAAAAAAAACGAAAAAAAAAACAAAAAAAATTTTATTTAAAAGATTCAAAAATAGAGAATGCCTCTTAAAACATTTTTGTTTCTTAAATATTTACTTCTTTGGTTCTTGGAGCTTTCTTATTCCAGAATCCAACTTGCCTTTGTTTTGAGGCTTAATTAGCGCCTGTATGTCACCATTCTCTGGTGTAAGTGGCGCGACCAATACCAGCCATAGTCGTCAAAAAGTGGTCTTTATTTAAGAGTTACAAATACAATTACAAATTATATTCTTACTTAATTAGCCGAGCAATAGTAGAACTTCAGGCCGTTGTAGTGAAACAGACCAGAGTCTCTGGCGGGAATTGAACCCGCAACCCTCGCACTGATGTACTAGCTCACTACCAACTAGCCTACCGGGACACAGAGAACTATTTCTGTAACTGTGTTTGAACCAAAGCTATCTCATATCCCAAATTAAGCGAAAGCTTTTTGTACGCTTTTAGCATTAAACAAAAGATATTAATGGGTATATAAGTATTTGAATCGTTTATTTCAGAAACCCGTCAAGTGCACTTTTTTAAATTATCGGAAAATCAAAAAAACATCCGTATTTTTAAATTAGTACAGGTTTTGCCTTGAAAAAAAATTTAAGTATTTCTTATTGTATTTCAAAAACAAATAATGCATGCGGTTAATTTTAAAAATTTTATTTTTTTTGCAAAAAATTTTAAAAATTTTTGTACTTGACGGGTTTCTGCAATAAAATAAAGTTATTTATTAAAAAAAAAAAATTTGGTTTTATATTGATCGCTAAAAATAGTTGTAGGATATAAATAAAAAAAAATAATATCTTTATTTTTAAATTTATTAAAAAAAAGTTGAAATATCCGTTAAACTAAGAACATAAAATAAAGAAATAATCCATTAAAACAGAGATAAAATCAAACATAATAACATAAACCTTTTCGTCTATACATATGTAGGCCCGGCCTATTTTTTGAGCTTTTATTCTACTCATCGTCATACACTACGTCGATGTTGGAGTTTGCTTCGGTCGTAGGCCACTGGAGGATTTCATCAAAAAAATATTCATAGCCTGTATACTGCCAAGTATACTGGCCAACTTCTTCAGGCCATTGATTTTTTTTGCGTTTATCTCTATCTTCCCGGATGGACATGCGATCACTGTTGGGAGACTATATTTTACTTTATCTCTCAGCTCTAGGTGGTCCATTTGAAACAATTCAAACATTTTGGAAATATTCAACTGTGCATCTAAATATTGCTTTTTACTAGAACCATAATGTGTTTCCCTCACTTCAAATTTGGAAATTTGTTCATGGATTACCACACATATACTGCCATCAATCGCATTTCCACTACAATTTTTGCCTCTCATATCGACAGGTGTTCGATTCTCTACTATTAGGCTACATAACCTTGCAACACGATCTCGAGAAACACCATGTATTTGTAAAAATACCTTTTTGCAAACTGGAATGAACTTACCATTGATTTTCAGGTTGTACACAAATGTTTTACTTTTAGTTTGTCGGGTTTGTGTTGAACATGAAGCAGTACCATAATCTTTTCTTTTTTCTACGCTTAACTGCCATAGCTTCTATTAATGTTTGTAAATGTAAATCTTGTTCATTTTTAGTTTCCAATAGATAAAAACTCTTCCAGATTGCAATTTTCGCTTCATTATCAGTACGCGAACCGCATTTTCGGGGACAGTTACACACCAGTTCATCAGGGATAGATTTACCAGAAACAAGGTCACCTTTGTAGTTTGTGTATTCCTCACCTTTTACTCTTGCTTTTCTAATGACATTACGTTTATACGTATCTTCATTTACAACACCTCGTTTTCTTTTTATTTCAAGTTCATCATCAGAACTTTCACTATACATTTTTAAAACCAAAAAATTATAAAACACCAAGTTAAAACACTAAACAATAACATTAACCAAAATAACTGTAGATCAGCAGGGTTACCAAAGTTTACTGCAGAAAGCCGCCATGTGATTTTACTTGACGGGTTTCTGCACTAAACAGAAATTTCAAAACCAAATAAAACCCATTTAAAAGGGTGACAGTTGACGATTTCCTGCACAATACCGTGTGACTAAAGTAGGCAATTCATAATCTATAATAATATCATTTTCGAAAAAAATGTTAGTTGACGGGTTTCTGAAATAAACGATTCATTTCTCTTTGCGGTCATTTAATATTATGTCTACTTGTAAATATCCTAGACGCTGATTTTTAGATAGTTGTAGGTAATGATGTACACGAATTAAATAAGTCGCCCAAATACCACTTTGAATGATAAAAATCAATTTTAAAGTCGTTTAATAAAAAAAAAAAATATTGCTCATAAAAATGTTTCCAAAGAAAATTTTGCTAAAAATCACTTGAATAAAAAAAGGAATAAAATTAAACGTCCTTTGACGAAATGAACCCTAAAAAAAGTAATTAATTTTTTACTTTTGTATTGCCTTAAAAAACCCTTTAACCAGAATAAAAAGATGTAATAAATTGAAAAGGAGTTATTTATTATAGAGAAAAATTTTATACAAATTATTTAATTAAATAAAGGCAAAAAGTCTTGTCTTCTTCCATTAAAACTGCTATTTGTGTATTAAAATAAAATTGATCTAACTGTTGTTAAGTTTAAAAAAAGGATATAAAACAGAACACTAGAGAAAATTAAAACTTGCAGAAAAACTTAAACATTTAAAGAACTCAATTAAATTTGATGTTCATTAATCAAAGAAAAAGTTTAAAATATAACTAAACAACAATCAAGTTATGTTTTAAAATAAGAATTGCCAAGAAATACATTTTTTAAGCAAATTTAGCTAAAATTTGTTCGTAATATAAAAAAGGATATATGACAAGGTACCAGAAAAAATTTTAAATATTTTAAAAACTTGATATTTTTTAAATTTTCATAAAATTGTACGTTCTTAAGTTACAACAATTAAAGAAAAAAAAATCTTGAACAAATAATTTTCCTTCATATATTTATACCCTTTACCGAATGTAAAAGAGTAGCTCAATGAAGCTCACTAATATTCATGTTCTATGCAAATAATTCTAAAATCATTAAAACAAAACTAGAATAGTAACTATTGACACTAGCGTTACAGATTCTCTAACAGATTTTTTTTTCAAATTTTCGAAATTATAATGGAACTATAAGATTCAAAACAATAAAAAAAAAAACAACCAGCTTATCGTTACCTTAAAGCAGCTAAGATATATTTTAAAAAAAATTGTGTTTTTGATGCAGTTCAATAGAGCACCCTAAAAAACATAATAATATTTGTTGTTTAGCAATGATACGTAAAAATAATAATGTTAAAGAAAAAATGCTATGTCCCCTTTTAATATGAAATTTAATAACAAAACTAGCTGTTAAACCTGCTCCTGCCATTCAAGAATTCAAAAATTCACCGCCTACAGGCCAAAAATAAAAAATCCGGCTGCGTTAGGATTTGGCCTAGGTGTTTTACTATATGCATGGCAATTTTCAGCCTTCTATCACATCAGTGCTTTTCAAAAAGATCAGGATAGACAAAAAAGAGGAACACACAAATAAGGAAATTAGAAATTAGATTAAACTAGTAAAGGGAGATTTTTTATTAATTCAGTTTTTCGGGCTGGCAGCACTGATCGGTAATTGTTTCCCAACTACATCTGTGAAAGTGAAAAGTGTTCAGTATACTCTGCCATTTCATCATGGAGAAACTCACAAACGAGCAACGACTGCAAATCGTTGAAATTTATTATCAGAAATGTTTTATCGAAAAATTGTGTTCAGCGATGAGGCTCATTTCTAGCTAAATGGATACGTAAACAAGCAAAACTGCCGCATCTGGGGTGAAAGACAGCCACATGCCGTACAAGATCCCGAAAAAACGACAGTTTGGTGTGGTTTATGGGCATAATCATCGGTCCATTTTTTTAAAGACGACCGTGGAAGAAACGTTACCGTACAGCTCGTGAAACAATGGACATATTGAAGGATGAATTTGGTGTGCTGTTTATCTCTCAAAATGGCTCTGTTAGTTGGCCGCCAAGATCATGTGATTTGACGCCTCTTGACTATTTCTTGTGGGGTTATGTGAAGTCTTTGGTCTATGTGGACAAGCCAAACACGATTGAAGCCTTAGATTATAACATAACACGTGTTATTCATGGAATACAGGCCGAAATGCTCGAAAAGTGGTGCAAAATTGGACCTTACGAATGGACCATTTGAACCGGAGTCGTGGGCAACATTTACATGAAGTTATTTTTAAAAAGTAGAAACAATTTTGAATATATGATGCAAATTTGAGTGTTTTATCAGATTTTAAAAAAAACTACCCCTAAAACATCACCCTTTATTTCTTATTTATATTTTTTTATTCAGTAAAGTGATGAAGACTTCGCATATGTTTTAAATTTATCGCAAACAAACCTTTCGGAAAAAATACTCTCTCAAAAATCAAATTTTATTGTGATGCGTGAAGTGCAAAGCGTTGCTAAATGTATAAGTACATCATGAAGTAACTATTGAGCAAACGATTCTTGAAATTGGCCATGCGTAATTTGAAGGTCCATGAAGAACAAACCAATAAATGTCCCTGCTGACTTCATTGTCAAATGTGAAGTTTAGAGCCCATTCCCTAATCTTCCCCAAATAAAAGCCTATAGTAGGTCTAATTGTCTCCACACAGTCAGTATCCACCATTTTCGAGCCCAGTCTCGCAAACTTATCGGCCATTTTTAATATAATGCTAAGTTCACACTTAGGTTTTTAAGCGCGTTTAAGCAAAATGTTGATTTAGCTAATCAAAGCCGTTCACATTACATTTGAGATGATTAAGATGACAGATGATTAAGAAAAAAAAAAAACAACAACAAACAAATTTTTATTTCTTTCAAGTATTAAAAATGGATAAAAACACTTTTATAAAGTTATGAGAAGATTATTTTAATCATTTTAATGATGAAATTGTGAAAATATATGAATTATTTAAGGAAAAAAATAAAAACATTAAGCAGAAATCTTGGCCGGTTGTACGATCATGTTGGCGATTCTACATTTGAGGTATGTTCAGTGGATTCTATGTGATTTATGAAGTGATTTAGTTGTAATCAGGGTAATCATCTCGATTTTGAAGTGATTAGAGCTTAATCACGTTCGAACTGCTTAAACGCGTTTAAGAAGCCAAATGTGAACATACTGTAACAGGTGATATTGCAGTGACCCGATACCCATCATAGCTTCACTACATACTGCCCATAGATTTTCCTTCGAGTTATTCTACAATTATTCACTAGCTGGAAATTCACAAAACAGCCCATCAAGGCCCTAAGAGCCACCTGGCTGTCCACATTTACATATAGTTAACTTCGAGCTCCCAGTAATGTTACCCCTTATCAATTCTACGGCCTTCAAAATCCCTAGATTCTCCGCCAAAAATACAACTCAGTCGCCAGGAAGCCTTTATGCTTTTAATATTTATATCTTTAAGGTAAACCACTGCATTCGTGCCCCTTATGCCCGAGCCCTCAAGTAGCAAATCTCTCACATAATCTGCCCTGACCTGCTCAGCTCTCCTTAGACGGTAATTCCATCCTCGGCAAGTGCCCAAAGTCGATCCTAGTGGACAATGCCAATCTTTTCCAGATCCGCAAGCGATCTATCGCAAAAATTCCTAGCAGACCCAGTTCCTTCAGTCTAAGAAGAGTTCTTGCTGCCATTTTTATCACATACTGCTCAATATGCAGAAGATGTAAATTACATACAAAGCCGCTTGAGAAGTATTTCTCGTAGCCGCCGTCATGCCGATCGAAGCACAACCCTAAGCCTTAGACAGACGATTCTTCTGACTTGCCAGCCTCACTGCTTTGCACCAAACACAACACCAGAACGTAAGAATGGGTATCACCACCGATGCGTATAGTCATCCCACTACTGACGTCCTCAGTTCACAGTTCGAATCGATGATCTGCAGGCATAGTAAGCATTAATATTTAATTTTCTTATTTGTGTGTTCCTTTTTTTGGTTATACGGAGCTTTTGAAGCCCACTGATGGGCTAGAAAGTTGAAAATTGGCATGCATATAGTAAAACATCTAGGCAAAATCATAACGTAGCCGGATTTTTTATTTTGGCCTGTGGGCTAAGAGTTAAGAGGAAAAAAGGGCGTGGCAAAATAAATTTATTAACATTTTAACTTTCATTAAATTACAATGGATCATAGCCTGAAGTAGTCGGATCTAAGATTTTTGGAATACTGGTGGAGAATTGAGAGGTTAAGGGGTGTGGCAAAATTGTGTTATTTCCTTAAGATTAATGGAGCTAAGAATTGTAAAGTATATGGTACCGACGTTGGGACTTAGCTTAAAGTAGTTTTTCTTCCTGCCTGGCAGAGACAGGCTTACCGGCTAGTACTACTTTAAATTTAAAACAAGTCAAAGAAAAAGTGCTAAGTCCCACATTTAAAGTACTAAATTTTTAACGGAAAATGTACTAAGTCACAAAAACTTTTGTAAAACCAAGCTCCATAGTTCTTTGTTGTCCATTGTCCATGTTCTGTAACTCTCCCGTCGAGAAACTATTCGATTGAAATGTGTGAAATGAAACAAAAATGCCATATATTGAAAGAAACATCTGTTTTTCTCACTAAACTGTGTCTGTAACTTTTTTTTGGCGAGTACCAGCTGCCACGTAAAGAAATTACTCTCCAATTTACAGAAAAAGTGTGTCTGTAAAATTTCTGTGAGAAAGTTCCCGCTTTAAACTGTCAAATAAACCTACGAATAAAAATGGGGCCAGAAAAAATTTCAACACTAAAAAACAATTAAAAATGCAAAATACAAAGAATTATAATAATATAATATAATATTTTTTATTGTTTAATTGTATTGCTTTTACAATTTTTTAAGATATACGCACAGGGCTGCCAGATTTGACGATTTATCGTCATTTGGCTGCCTTTTGCTGATTTTTTTCTTAAAAGTGACGATTTTTTCAGTCCTCAAAGTCTGAATAAAACATAAAATTTTCTAAAACGTTCGTCTTTTAATCTTGGAATGTTTAACAAGGGCGGAAGGCGGAACATTTTCTTTCGCTTAGGTTTTACGCTGATATGCCATACCAACCCTGCAAATAATAGGACTAGTCCAAACACTCGTGTAAAGTGTAGCCCATAAGGGACTAGGACTAGTCCAAAAGTAACCCAAACGTATGGAAAAAACATGGTCTATTTAACATTACGATGTCTTAGGGCAGGACCATATAACCCAGCTTTGGATTACAAAGGAGTAGTCTTAGAACTACTTTATTGTATACACAAGAGGATTAGTTTTAACTTCGTTTAAAAACGAAAACATGTCGTTAAAAAACGAAGACATGTCGTCTGCAAACACTTTTTAACAATGACATGGTCCATGCTTGCATTACATCGGAGCAGCCCATGGAGTAGTCTTTTTAATCAAAATGGATCAGGTGGTCCAACATTATTTGCAGGGAAAGCCAGAGCTTCAACGTTGTGTCACAAACAGTAGCGATAGCTTTCTTGTTTAATAAAACCAACAAATTATAAATAAAAATTGAGATAAAAACACTAAATTGGCCGACAAATAGCAAAATTGCAATTTTTAATTAACAATAGCGGCAAACTTCACTATTAAACAACCTGTTAAAATTTATTCCAAAACTAGAAAACACGTGCCGCTTTTGTGTAGGTACGGCTGTAATACACGAGTCTTAAGACAATCTTTAAATGATTATATTCAGAGTACAAAAACAACAATGTTACACTTTGCTTATCTTCCGTCAAACCATCATCGAATGAACCTTTTACGACTCTCTGTATAAATCATATCCATATTCAACAATTACCTGGCGAACATTTCACGAGTTGTAAGATAATATCTACATTAGTGTCATACGATTCTTGACATAAAAGACTTGTTAGATATTCTTTACCCACGTCTTAAACGATTCCCACAACGATTGAAAAGCGTCTTTCGCTGTGATATGGAAGAATCTCACTCATGTTACAGTTTTTTTCGTGTGAGGAACCTTCTACGATTAAAAAATGCGGTCGTCGACGATCAGAGACGTCCCAGTATCTCTTACATGATTGAAAATGCTACCTTGCTTGATTGTTTTTTTTTTTTTTTTTTATAAAAATCGAACAAAAATTGTTAAAAAATAAACTAAATTTTAAGTTGTCCGATTTTTTTGACGATTTTTCGAAACATGAAAGACATTTTTTTTTCATTTTTGCTCAGGAAATTGACGATTTCCTCACAAATTTATCTGGCAGCCCTGTATACTCATGTTTTCAAAGCTCGTTTGCAATCAACAAACATTAAAGTCGCACCTTACATTATTTGGTATTGCCGACTTTTGTATTCGCCGCCGTTGTTGAAAAATTTAAAATTTTTATAAATTTTGGTCGCCGTCAACGATATGTGTGACTGGCGTTCTCAACGTCCGCAATGTCACATCGGCTTCGAGTAAAATATTATGACATTTAAAATGTAATTACGTTATCTCTTTGGATAGTTTTCGACATGAGTTACAGACACACTTTTTTCTCACTTTTCGAGAAACGATGGACTATTTTGTTTCACAGAACATGGGTACATGTCTTGCATGCCAAAAAAGAGTCGACAATAAAAAAAAAAAAACTGAATTTATAGATTTAAAAAAAAAAAAATACTGAGAACTAAAGATTTTAGCAAGTTTGTTCCCGATTCTGTAAAATTAATAAATTGGCCTTAGCTGCTTTATAAGTGAAAGTAAGATTATGCTTTTTTGCACTTGACGTAACGAACAGAGTGTATACATCATTTTACATTACCTCTTAGGTCAGTAACTGTTACTTTGGAAACTATTGAGAGATGACTCTATATGTTACAGATGGTTATATGAATATTATTAAAATTATATTGTTAAAAAAAAATTAATTCGTTACTTATACCGTGTTCAGATATGCACGTTAAATGAGTTTTACGCAATAAATAAAATTACAATTTAATTATTGCTAAATTAATAAAAAATTATATTCAACATTTTTTATTTTTCGAATTTATTCTATGAATAAATATAATATAATATAAAGTTACCTACGAAAGGAAATAATTCCCAGTTTGTATTTAATAAAAAATTGTTATAAATATTCAGTAAAATTAAAATGCGACCCTGTCATAAGTGTGCTTAGTGAGCAAAACTCAACTTACTAAACAAATTGTTTTGACATTTGGCAACTGGAATTGCAACAAAACAAAGGCCCATTCATTAGGTTTGCGCAAAAGCCAGATGTTTATTCCTTAAAGATGTCAAAAGTTACTGACATTTTGCTTACACATGAACATTTTTGTTTACGTTGAATGTTGCATGTAGTAGTAATATAATTTGAATTTGCTTAATTGTTTGTGCTTATGTGAACAGAAAGATAATTATGTCAATAAACCGAATATTGACTTAATATCTGAACACGGTATTACCTTTCAATTAAAAATTTAAAAAATTTTAAATACATATAGTTTTATTGGTCAATTAGCAAAGTTTCATTAAATTTTCATTAGCTCTTTAATAATGCAGAAAAAAAAACAACCACAAGCATAACACAAACTTCATGCTCCACCAGTCATGTATGCAAAAATTTAATAAAAAATATAATGAAATACACATTTAATTACCACAACACAATTTTTAATTACTTTTGCACTTGACCGTGATCATCAATCAGTGGTGCAAGCATTTGTAAGGAATGTTGTAAAATGCAAGAAAAACCCATAAATACAAGAAAAAATATGAAAAAAAAAACAATTTACTTTATTTTTGCAAAAAAGTAAGAAATAATGAAAAAAAAAAGAATTAAGTAAAATAGCATGCCACTTCATGCAACAATGGTTAACCACAACAACTGACTTTTGGCTAAAATGCCAAGAGCTTTTTAAGCTTTTGTTTTCATTTTGATTTTACAGTTGCACAACTGCACACAATTGCATAGCTACATGGCTAGAAGCGAAAGTAGAGATGTGTAAAGTAGTGTAAGTTCTTAAGTATTTGTGTGAACGAGTGCAGCAGAAAACTTACTTTTATACATCTTTTTGTGTAGGAGATAAGGTTGTATAAAGCTGAACTAAGGTTTTGTAACACTGGCTTTAAGGCTGTCAAAAATAATCTTTAACAACAAATTTAAAAAACGATCCTGTTTTGATAGTTCATGAAAATATTGACATTTATATACATATATCATATATTTACAAAAACTACTCTTAAAATCTGTAGAAACAACGTTGAGTAAAAAAAAAATTTAACTGAAAATCTTTATCGATTTAAGTTTCACTCGATTTCTAGAACATGCCCGTATGCAAGTCCCCTTTTTTTATTATTTTTCTAAAGCTTTTTTACACCTGTCAAATATTTTACGTCCTACACGTAACCACTAGTTTTGTTAAAAAAATTGTTTTTTCTTTTACAAAACGTTCGCTAGACAAAACATAATTGAACAGTTTCTAAATTACATTAGATAGTTATCTTCTTACAAATAAAGTTAAGTTGGTCAATAAAAATTGTTTAAAATTAAGCTAAAGTTAGTTCAATTACTGGTCACGTTTCTTTTAAATTTTTTTTGTCAAACATTTGCTAGGTCTGAACATACCTTTACAGAAAAAACTGATCGTTTTTCGTGTCCTACCTATTGGCATTGCAATTAAATACCTAAAGTTTAAGGGCTAGCAGCTTATTTCTGGTGCCACATAAATGAATATTTGCCAGGATAACTTAATGTGGATTTTTACCCTAAATCGTTAGGAAGAGAGATCTTAAACATGTAGGGTTATGAGCTTAATTTTTTCCGTATTCCAAAGTAAAGTTTCAGATTTCTTGCGGATCTCCCTGTGTGCTTTTGCTATTTAACAAAAGCTGCAGTTCGTAAGGGAGGTGTACCTGATCTAAAATGTCATTATATAAAAGCATTGTGCACTCTTGGTGTTTAGATCACAGTTAGGGTACTTGGGTTATTCTAAAATACATCTGCGTCTGCCTTGTCAAGTTCTTTTAAAATACTTCCCTTCTGCTTCCCATAACTAACAAAGTGAGTGATCTTTTACTGTCTTTAAATAAATCTATGTAGATGTCCTGAAAACTATTCCGATTTTACTTATGCGTATATAAAAAAGCGTAGCATACCCATAGGCGTAACTTTCTTTTACTAGAAATTGCCTGTTTATTCATTTATTTAGCATATGAAAAAACATTTAACATCATCGTAAAGGAAAAATTTCATTTCCATTTTAAAAATTTGTCAAACATTTTAGCCTACCCATAGGCGCGGAATATATTTTTTTTAAAGAAATTATGCAATTTTTCATTTGAGAATTGCTTTCACGAGCAACCATTCTACACATGAAAATAGGTTTATTTAATATAAAAATAATTAGGTCTTGGTTTTTTTTATAATAATGTGGTCTGATTTAGAAATACGTAAAATATTGTACCATACTTATAGGGGCCGCACTCTCGTAAGCACAGCGGACATTTTCCTATACGATGCGATTTCTAGTATAGCTTTTCAACATACAAAAAAAGCACATGATAGACATAACTGTATATAATATAAAAATAAATTTATTTTATATATAGGTATATAAAAAAAAGTTTAAATATCGTAGCATACTCTAGGGGCAGACTTTTCGTTATGCAGTGAAGAAACTTTTCTATAAGATGGTGCTCTCTCATTTATTTATTTGACAGATGAAAATTATAACATAGATATATTTGGACTATTCACAAGGTGTGCCCCCATGTTATATTGTCATAATGTTCTAACATTTTACAATGGTTTAAAAAAATTGTGGTTGCTTTGTAAACAAAAAGTGTTTTAAATAAATAGAACTTTGCTTGCTATGCTTATGTGCTGTCATTGTTAATCAGAAGAGACCAGCGCTGAGTGGCTGAGCCGTGCCGCGTTAGTTTTTGTAGCCGTCGCCGTTGATGGTATAGTTTTATCCGGCTAACATCCGTATTTAACCTGCGGCTAGCAATTTTTGCAACAAATCACTTGCGGCGTCAAATTAGATCGGCTTAGGACTCTGCTGTTTGGTAAACAAAAAAAATAAAATTTATTTGTGATTTGCGTCTGAAAAATGGAAAGTAGTCAGGTAAGATCTAATTTAATCTATTAATTCATGGATTAGAATTGAAAAAATATCTTGATGTTAGGTAAATATGTTTTTTATATTTGTTTTAAATCAGCTGATTTAAATTAAAAATAGCATTCTAAATTATTAGGGGTTGTTCACAATAGTTGTATTTTTTCATGTTATTATTTTAAGACATATGACTTTATGACACCTTGTGAATCCCCCAATTATATATTAGAATGTATTACATACAAAATGCCGTAGCATACCCCTAGGCGCAAAACCTTTGTAAAAAAGGAGACAGTTTTTTATGAGAAGTTCCTTTGTTTTGCATGGAGGGGACTTGGTGGTTGTAACGAATTGTTTTAAAAATGTAGTGAAAAAGGAAAAGCTATCTTACTTCTGTTGATTTTTGTTAAATTGCAGATTTTTTTCTGAAAATTTTAAATTGTAAACTTAAAAATAACATAATATATACTTTTATAAGCCATGTTCTGACAATCGCACAATTTGAAATCGCAAAACGCCAGATTTATTTTATGGTGTTCTGAAACTCGTGCGTTTTGCTTGCGATCTGCCATAGTTTCTTAAAGTTCCCATAAGCATTCTTTTGAGGTTTTAAGTCACCAAAAACCGCAAATGCTTAGCGTTTTGCGATTGTCAGAACATACCCGATGATAAATTCGTAAATTTGAAAATACCTTTATAATCAGCTATGTGAAGGAAATCAATATGGAAAACGAATCGATTTAAAATCGAGAATTTAGTTTTCAGTATTTTTAAAAATTGATTTCTAATACATTTTCTTCTTACTTCCTTTACCTCTTTTCACGTTCTTAAATATAAAAACAGTAAATACACAGAAAAAAATAAAAAAGAATTTCAATTACAAAATTTGTGATATTAATTAAAAAATTTATCAAATTTGCACCAGAAAACAAGTTAATAGTATCAAATAAACGTTTAATTCTCGTGATTAAACTTTTAATTAAAACTGATTTCATTTTTATTAATGCTTTAATTGGTGAAAAATGTTGGAGAATTTTTTCTGTGTATTTATGAGGCATCCTTAATAACAATGAAAATAAATAACTTGTTTAATTTTTTTTTCAACTTGGTCAAAACTTTATTAAAAAGGAATGCCTTTTGAGTAAATGTGCAATAAGGATGACGCTTATATCGGCAGTGAATGTAAAAAATCGTTCAAAACGTTTCCAAAAAGCAATATACAGCTAATATCAGCCGATTGGTTGCAATTAAACTCCTCTCAAAAAGCTAATACATATTTTCTAAACTAGATGTTGAAGCGTTTTTGTCCAAAATTTATGTTGCTTTTATGTTACTCTTATGATTTTCTTATGTTACTTTTACAGCCTGTTTTTAGAAAACTTAAACAAGTGAGAGAGTGAGAAATTATATTGAAACAAAAAAACATTTATGTACCTGAAATAAAAATGCAGGAATTCAAAATAAAATTTTGTTTTTTGAAACAATTTAAAAAGCAGTGCAGTGAAAAATTTTGAAGGAAAAAAGTTGTTGTAGGGAAAAAGCGATTTTTTTTCATAAGCGTAGGGGTTTTTGAAAAAATCTCCTGGCATCACTGGTATAGACAGTTTGTTTTTATTATGGAAAAACATTTTTATATTAATAAATTATAACCCTATTTCTTCGACCTTTTTTATTAAATATTACACATTAATAAATTATCCAAGCTTAAGGTAACTTTTTTATAAAATTAATTTAAATAGTTTTATTTTCGATGTTTTGAAATTTTCTGAAGAAGATTTCCGACGGAAATCGAAATATCGAAAATAAAACTATTTAAATTAATTTTAAAAAGTAATCTTAAGCTTGGATCAATTATTAAAGTGTAATATTTTTATATTAAAGATTTTTTTTACATATTCACAGTTAGGTTAGGTTCCACTGGCAGCCTCCGTTTGGTTCAATGAAGGCGTAAAGCATGTAGAATTTTCTAGGCTGATAAAGTTTTATATTTTATAATGAATGGCCTGTTCGTCGATATAGAATATAGAATTCGTTTCGTGCTTAACTTACATTTAAAACAAAAACAATATTTTATAATTTGTTTTTGTTTTAAATGTAATTTAAGCGAACGAAGTCTTCGTTCTTAATCGACGAACAGGCCCTAAATTTCTAAAATTTCAAACCGATGTTTTCTGCAGGGGTACTATAATTTTCTTTCAGCCATATTTTTTGTTTTAACTCGTTTCATTTTTTTTTCTTTACAAATTTTAGTTAACACACAAAAAACCAGAAAATGTAAGAAAAAAGAAAAATTATATTATTTACTTAAACCTTGCAAACAAAAGGTTAACTTACAAAAATGTTCAACGGGCGTAAATAAATAAAGTCAAATAATACACACTCACATACTATCACACACATCCTTATACACAAGGATTTGTAAATAACAATGAACTATAACTTCCGCTTTAAGCACTGTTTACATTTCATGTCCAAAATAAAATAAAATAAGTTGCGCCCCACGTCAGTTTTATTTACAGTTTCCATTTAAATTCTTAATATGCGAAAGCTCATATTTATGTATATTTCAAAAGTATGCAGTAAATCTTTTATAGTGTATTAATAAAGGTATTTTTAAGAGTTATTTTAAATTTAAAGAACACCAGATAATGCATTTAATATGAAAATCAGAGACCTTCAAGACTTGTTGTTTAATTTGCAATTTAGTGGGGTTCTTTGGAGAATCTTCATATAAGTCAGCAGAGCCATTCCATAAAGTACTAAGCAAAGAGCAAAAAAGCTTCAAAAGCCTTCTGTTGCTCCATCTTAAAGGCGCGGAATAAATATATGTGTCACTTTCGTTATGTATTCTGACTATTATTAATGTTTGAAGATTATTTCATGCAAATGTTGACCGTGACTGCGCCTCAAATAGTCCATCCGCTTAGTCCAATTTTGGCATACTCTTTCCAACATTTCGCCCGGTATCTCATGAATAAATGCTTCAATGTTGTCTTCCAATGCGTCAATTGAAGCGGACATGCGTGTATGGACATGAGCTTTAACATAGTCCCACAAAAAATAGCCTAAAGGCGTTAAATCACACGATCTAGGCGGCCAATTGACCGGTCCCGAACGTGAAATAAAATGTTCACCGAGCTCGCCTCTCAATACGTTTATTGTTAAGCGAGCTGTGTGGCATGTGGCACCGTCTTGTTGAAACCACATGTCATGCAAGTCAAGCTCTTGCATTTTGGGCAAACAAAAGTTGGATATCATCTCACGGTAGCGCTCACCATTCGCAGTTACGTTACGATTCGCATCATCTTTGAAGAAGTAAGGTCCAATGATGCCACCAGCCCATAAACCGCACCAACCTGTGACTTTTTCTGGATGCATTGGTAGCTCTTGCAATGCTTCTGGCTGATCTTCACTCCAAAATTGACAATTCTGCTTATTAACGTACCCATTGAGTCAAAAATGAGCTTCGTCGCTGAACACAATTTTTGATAAATTTTTTGATAATTTTTGATAATAAAATTCAATAATTTGCAAGCGTTGTTCGTTTGTAAGACGATTCATGGTTAAATTATAGACCAAACTGAAGATGTTTGACAGTGAAACAAAACACGAAACGTGCGTCAGCTGTTTAAACCAGTGTTGCCAAAAAGATAATAGCTAAAAAATCATACACTCATTTTAACGGGTCATTTTTGTTCTTCTTTTTTAACTTCCACACAAGAGAATACTAAAACGGCACATTGGAGGGTTAAAATGTTCGATGACTATTTTATGCATCAAATTTTACTGGGGTCTTCTAAGACCAAAAAATCGTGCAATATATGTGAAACGGATTTTCAAAATTCCGGGCCTTGAAATTTTTCGAAAACTCGTTTTACATACATTGCATTGTCAGTTTAATAAAAAAGTCATCCGTGCGAAGAATCAGTAACATCGGAGAAAGGACTCATCAGGCTCAATTTAAAGATACTGTCATTAAATTGAGTAATTGGGAATTAATTAAGTCAAAGTGTGAGAATATTATTATTTACTGACGTGTCACACATCTTTGTTTCACTTTTGTTGTATTCCGCCCTTTGTTAACAGACGAACTCTCAATTATAAGACACTAGCAGCATGCCAGATATGGGTTTCGTAATCATTCTACTTTGACAATTTGATGTATTTAACTAAATAATGACAATATTTTATGATGACGTTCGTCATTGGATTGATGTCTCTTTTTGCCTCATTGATGCCATTTATAATAACATTAATGTCACAATTCTGATGTTATGGCATCATCGATATGAAGATGTGTTTCTCTATGAATGTAGAAAAAGCGTGACTATGTAAAGCTCAGAAAGGGTAGCACTTGCGAGACGTTTTATTTAGATCTTAAAATTATCTAAATTCCCTACTCATTAGTGCAGTGCCACCAATAAAAAAATCGATTTGACTGTAACATAATGTGCCACTGGTAAGGACTATTATTACGAAGTATGCGGTAAAATATTTAAAAAGGCTAGAGTTGCACCCAAATCCACTAGCTCGAAATATTTTAAATGATAGCGGCCACACTCGCTAAAGGAGAAGAGCCACTGCAGCACTTACCCATTAAGATGAGCGATAAACACATATATAAATGTGATACAGAACCCATGATGAAGAAAATTTTTGTCTTGCACTGGCAGGACATAAAATAAAGAATTAGGATAAGATTTGATTAATTATTGTTAGTTCATATTTAATATATGAAGATTCAATAAATAAATAATGAGGAAAAAAAAAGACTGTAACATAAATAAATTAAAAGCTATTTAAACCTCTATGTTTCTTTTGAGCCACCCTTTATAATATAAATTCCTTCTTAAACCAAAAGATTTTAATGTGAATTTATTTCTTAGAGGTTTTTAAAACAAACTCCCAAAAATTTTTTTAACCAACAAGTCACAAAAACTAGAATTCTGCAGTTTTACCCAAACTCAAGACATCCTAAAAATATCAATAAATTTTAATGAATGACTATTAAAAAATTATTCCACATTTTTTAAAGGGGTTTTCATTAACAGCAAAGCATTTTATTTTTAATTAAAAGGCTGGTGGGTTACTTATGAAAGTGACTCATTTTGAAATGAAAGCGCAATCGATTCCATTTTTTTTTTTTTGGAAATGTGAAATCGTGTAAATGTCCAATGCGGAAGCTCTGGAACAAATGAATGCATTGGACTCAATTTTCACGTCCCGAGCCCACAAGTCGGCCGAAAAAGCAGGAACTCTTCGTGAAATGTTTGCCTGCAGCTCTTCAAACGTTTTTGGCACAGACCAGAAATTGAAATTAACCGCAAGGAGAAAAATTTCAGTAATAACAGAGCACTGGTCGGTAAGGACTCATGCGAGTAGAATTGGTCTGGAATTCAATGAGAACTATAGAATTTGTCGTGAAAAGGAGGAAAACAAAACTGTTTTTATAATTATAAGTTTTGATCGACCTTTTTTTGATTACTCTAAATAGTTTGTATAGTTTCCTATATGCAGGCTTTCAAGTTTTTAATTTGCTGTGCCAATGTCCTGGAATCCAGGACAATCGAGGGAGATACCTGTGGAAACCAGTGTTTCTAGGATGATCTTTATCGGATAAAACTCAGTTTGCTTCTTCTTTTCTTTTTAGGAAAAAGAATGAGTTGAGATCTGCAGTGACACCTATATGGAGTAGTTCGTTAGTTTAATTTACCAAAAGGGTATCTAAACATATTAAATTTTGTATATAAACGTAACGAGCTGCTCTCTAATATGGCCATTGTTGCTATAGGGACCTCTGAAGGACACAAGTGGTCTGCAGTTTGAATGGCCATTCGGGAGCACTGTTGCATAGGATAACTTGCTTGCCGATCATGTGTTTCAATTATCCGATTGTGTTGTTCGCTTTATGTTTTCGTCGTCCTGTCAGAACCAAATACCGCTTAAGCTCATAGCATCATGCCGGCAACAAAAATACTGTAATATCATGGCTCTGTTGTGATCGCAGTTGGCGGTTTTTGGGTTTTGAGGACGACGGCCCACTTACAACTACAATTCGAGTCGGAAAGAACCCAACCAATTTTAGGGGGATGTAAGAAAAGATAAACTCACTGTTTATTGTTGGTGTTTTGTTTTAGCTTTGATATTGTTACAAGTAAGACTTTGAGTGTTCAAAATTCTTATTCGCTTTAGGGTTTTATTCGTGTAGTATTTTAAGCTTTTCTTAGAAATCTTAGGAAAAGGTTTCCTGATTAGCTGGCCTTAGCAACCAGTGAAATGCGGATAGAAGCTAGCTTTCCCTCAACAATAAATTTCAGTGTAGTTATCAAATATGAAAAATTGGGAATTTAGCACGTCATACAGAAATCGTAGTAAGGCATGAAAATTAATTTGTGCCTTTTGCATCGATTTAATCTGTTTACACAAAAAGAAAAAACTCGTACTAAACTTAAGTTTTTTCTATTTACTTTTAATACGAGGCGTACTTAAAAAATTAGGGAAGAATAAAACTAAAAAGTACTTAAAACAATCCAAAATGGGATAACTTTCGAAAACCAATATGCATGCATATTGGTTTATTCGCAAAAGTTTGTTGTAGAATCAACAACAACAGCACTATTAAAAAAGGTGTAGAAACAACAACCCTACATTATTTTCTTGTTTAAAAAGTGAAAAAGAAGCAAAAATTCCCGAATTCTCTTTGTTAAAATTATTTAGTTAAATACATCAAATTTTCAAAGTAGAATGATAACGAAAACCATATCGGGCATGCTGCTGAAGTCTTATAACTGAGAATTCTTCTGTAAACAAAGAATGGAATACAACAAAAGTGAAATAAATATCGTCGCAAGAATTAAAGAACGCTGTAACTGACAAAACATAAAATATTCGCCAGAGACAACAAATCTGTATGAAAGTAGAAAAAAAATTCATATCACAAAAACTATACAATTTAGGAACATGATTTTAAAAACGTATATTTTTTTCTCGCTTTATAAATCGGCTGTAAGCATTTCCTCTCAAGTCAATTATTCCCGGTGAAATGAGCTTTATCCAACATGTCTTAAAATAAAATGTGTCGTTCATACTGAAAAACCCGATAAAATCCTATAAAACCTAACGAAAATGTGGATACTAGTTAGCTTATGGAAAAAACATGTTTCACATAAACCATAATTAAAGAAAATTACTGCATATAAATTAATTCCACCCAACTCTAAAAGAAATAATATTCAATATTCTACATTTTTTCCTAAACACTTTCTCCCACTAGCTCGCGTTCAATAGGTAGATTTTATTAAATGCGCCAAAGCTTTTAAAACCAGTTATGACTTTATTTAACAAATTATGGAAAGACAGACATAAAAGCCAAAAATATAAAGAAAAAATCGCCATAGATAAAGGATGACAACTAATAAAACCCTAATTAAAAATCTCAATAAATAAAAAGGTCACAAAAAGGAAAAAAACCAACAACTAACAGTTTTTAAGAACAAATCTTCTTGTATAAATATGAAAGTCTATTCACTTTCCGACTGCTTTCATTTCTTACGTTTCATTTTTGCTCATAAATGGCACAATATTTTCATTGAGTACATTAAGCACCTCATTTAGATAAGAAATCTTTGTATTCCAAATGAGCAAATCAGCCATAAAATAACCTTAAGGGTATTTTTAGTGTTTATTTTGTTTTGTTTTTTTGACTTTTATTATTCGATTTTTGGTTTTAATGTGAAAACAAATTTCCAACATGATTTGGCTGGATGGGTAGCTGGCGCAGAGCACAGACACAACTTCGTACCAGAGTGAAGGAAATCATAATAAACATATTTGTTTAGAACGCTTATATTGCCAAAAACCAAGCGTCAGTTATACTTCCACATGCATGAGTATGATAATATTGTGAGTCACGTTGAAAAGGTTAATTACACTGGGAGAAGTGCTTTTGTGTTGTTTGAAAATAAATTTACTTTTATTCCGATGTTTGGGAAAAATACTAAAGTAAATTTTCTGCTAAGTTTCTAAGAAAGGGGGAAAATAAAGGAAACATTTCGAAAAAGGGTTATTTTTAGCTTCTTTATCTATTTGTAGGAAAAAGCAAACTTTTTTTTATTTAACAAGTAGAGTATACGGGGGAATGAAGACTTTTCTAGGTAACGACAAATTTGTAAAAAATGAATGTGTTACTGATTATAAAAACAATTCAAATAGAGCTATGACATCTTTTAAAAAGGAGACTTTCTCAGCAAATAAGGCCTTTTTAAGGCCTCCTTGGAAAGAAACCGTTTTAAAAACAGATATCGGTAAAACTACAATACATTTAAAATGAAAATTTCGATCGATATCAAAAGTTTGTCATTCCGTTTGAAACTTTTTTATTATTGATATCAGACCACATAAAGTATATATACTCTGGCTCCTTGAGTAATTCATAGTTAATTTAGCCATGTCCTTCTGTCTGTCTGTCCGTCTGTTGAAAACACGCTTATTTTCGAAAAACTCAAAAGAAAATAACAATGTTGGTGTCAAATAGCTTCTAGTAATCCTAAGCGGTTTGGAATTGAACTGTAGCAAAATCTGTTCCGCAGGATGAGAGTTGAGAGTCCAAATGTGGAGCCACCATCCTAAAAAATTGACAATATTGCTACAAAAACTAACACAAATTGTGGTATAATGAACGGGCTGATAAGAGATTTGGCAAAAACTCGTTTTATATAACTACGGTCTTATATGACTCGTAATCACAATGTCAAATTTTGTTAAGATCGTTCCCTAATTCACCATAGTAGTAGTAGTAGTATACACGTGAAGGCCATGTGCACCGCGACCCAAAGGATCTTTTGTGCAGCCCATATGTCTCACCATGTCAAGTTTAGGCTGCGTATAAAGCCTATTACCCTGCTCGGTGGGAGATCAAAGATATCAGTCGGGCCCACTGTTTGCCCCCCGAAAAAAATTTCTGCCTAGAAGTCCCCAAGGCGGGACAGCAGCAGAGCAGATGCTCCGACGTTTCATCATCCATCCCACAGAATCTGCACATTTTGGTAGATGAATTACCCAACTTAAACTGGTGGTACCTGAAACCACAGTGCCCCGTGAATAGGCCAACAAGCAGTCTAAGTTCCGCTTTTTCAAGCAGCAGAAACCTTCCTAATTCACCATAGTTCCCATATAAAGCCTTCTCTCGGAAAACAGTTTAGTACGCCTAAAACAGCAACGAATAATTTACCATAATCCTACCCTGGAAAATTATTTAAATACGCATAAAACCGTAGCAGATAAAGATGTTGTTAAAAATTTGGTCCAATTTAGCTTCATATTCCTAGAAATAATATCATGCAATTTTGTAACTATCGGTCCATAATTTATCTTAGGTCTGATATAAAGCAGCCTTCTGAAAACCACTTTTAGACTATAAAACGCTCTCGAACATATTTGTTCAAATTAACTTTTATATTACTACAAATAAAAGCATAAAGCTTTCTGATTGTCGGTCAATAACACTGGTTCACAAATTTTTAACTTTTTGCCATAACCTCAAAAATTAGATGTTTTCTAAGATGAATCGGCCGTCAGCCAGATGGAGACACAGGGGGACTAACACGCATCTTTGTGATCGTGCCGTAACTGTGACTCACTTCTGGAAGTGCGACTATACCCTCCACGTGGGGACGGCTGGTAACAGATCCTCAGCACGGTCATGTCTCTGCTGTGGATGCTGGCTAATGGTAGTCGGGCGGAGAGAAGACAACTCTACAAAAAATCACCCCAATCCAAGGTGGAACAGCTTACGCCGATGGATGCATGGCCAGAGGGGAGTTTGGTCGTTAGTAAGCGGACTCTGGATACAGGTCGACCTCCAGTTTAAACTTAGACTTCCCATGGTACACGGGCTCTGCCATGGGTGACCATATCCATCCCTTCATTAAAACAAGAAAAATTATGGATACAACTTTTAACGAAAAAAATGAGTTGGATGAGACTCTAAAACCATCAACCACCAACATTAGCGGAGCCATTGGGCACGTTAACGCTGGTACCAAACTTCAAGAAGCGAACAGATGGTTCGTGAATGAAGGAGCTGAGGAAATGACCTCAGCAGTTGGAAATCCGCAGCAAGGGGTACTGTCTTCTAGCTCGGTGAACCCAACAAGTAACCTGACAACCGACAACAATGGCAGCGCCACTGGGCAAGCAGTTGAAGGTACCAACCTGGAGGCGGAGGACAAAAGGTCCAAGGAGGCGGCAACTTGTGCCACGACCGAAATGCCTAGAACAACACTAGAGGAGATAATGTCCTCTAGCTCTGACACCGAAGTCGCTGAGCAGGATGATGCTTGCAGCTTGAACTCGGTGAAGTCTGGCAGCACAGTGCGAGGCGTAAATTTACAGGGGCTCAGCCTGGAATCCGGAATGGGATTCGTTAAGCTCAACTCTAGGGAGCGGCGGTTATTTAAAGCTGCTTTAAAAAAAGGACTGTCGAGGGAAGACGCCTTAAGGGACGCCACAAGGGCTCCGGCAGTCGCAACACTAAAGAGGGAACGATCAGAAAACTCTCCCTCTACTGGAGCTCCGGCAAAGCGTGCATGTGCGAGACAGACATATGCCCAAAAGGTCCAGACGCCAAAGGGCGTTAGACTGGGTTTTGTCTCAGCAACTGAGGCTCCGTCACTAACTGCCGACCAGATTGAAAGAATCAAAAATACGATTCTTCAGGCGGTTATTGAAAAAGCGGGAACTTTCAAACCACAGTTTGAAAGCTGTCTACGGCGCACCGACTGGTTGATGCTTGTGTGCGTCAACAATGAGACGGCGGAATGGACTAAGTCCAACCTTGCTTACATCAAGGAAAAATCAGGGGTGGAATGTAAGATCGTCCTTGAAGAAGAATTCCCCCGCACGCACTTTGTGAGAGGATACTTCCCACATAGTCTCGAGCTGCCTAATGAAAGGGTCCTGGCCTTCATAGCAGCTCAGAATGACTTGGCTGCAACTCATTGGGCAGTGGCTCAGAGACAAGTACATGGCGAATTCCTCCATCTTCGTCTGGCAGTGGATACTTGCTCCTACCAGAAGCTTGTGAAGATGGGAGGCAAGGTCAGCTACTGCTTTGGGCAGGTGAGACTGCACCTTAAGAACAATGGTTCAAAGGATGGTGGCAAGGAAAAAGACGAAAAGCCGGCGGAGGATGCGGCGAAAAAAGCTGGCAAATCGTCGCCAATCAGGGGAAAGGAACCCGCCCTTGATGATGGCCCGTCTACCAGCAGGGCAGCTTATGCTCGCGGGAATAAACGGGCAGACAAGGCGAAAATCGTCCGAAGGCCTCAACCCCCGGCCAAAAGCAGCACACCCAACCCTGGGGAAAGATTAGAGAAACCGACCAAAGGGTCGCGAGGGAAGGGACCCCGACGTAACCGGTTGGGGGATTTAGTGCAGCGGTCCATTAGGGATAGCGATGGGCACCATTAGGGTGCTACAGGCAAACCTGCACCACGCCAAAGGGGCGTCGGCCACGCTGTGCAGGATCTTTGCCGAAGAAAACATCGGTCTTGCGCTTTTGCAGGAGCCATGGATCAATAGTGGCCGGATCCGGGGACTACAATCCCAATCAAGTAAGCTGATTTATGATCGGTCAGTGGACAAGCCGCGCGCAGCGTTGCTTGTCGACAATTGTGTTGACATAATTCCATTGACTAATTTTATTTTCAGAGATCTAGTGGCAGCACAGATGATTATACCCACTGAACGGGGGTCGTCGGAAATCGTCGTTGCGACGGCCTATTTCCCCGGCGAAGAAGATCTAGCCCCACCAAAAGAGGTGGCGGACCTGGTGATGTACTGCGGTGTGCATGGAAAGCAGCTTATCCTGGGCTGCGATGCCAATGCCCATCACACCGTTTGGGGTAGCAGCAACATCAACAAAAGAGGTGAGTTACTACTGGAATATCTGGTAGGTACGAACTTAGACATAGCCAATGTCGGCTGTAAGCCGACCTTTATTAATGCGATCAGGGAGGAGGTATTAGACCTTACACTGGTTAGCGGCGCTTTGCGCGATTCAATTCGTAACTGGAGGGTTACGGATGAGGCCTCGCTGTCGGACCATCAACATATTAGGTTTGACATACCGGGGGGGGAGGATTTGCGTAGAGGCGCTTACAATCCCAGACGAACGGACTGGAATGAGTTCAGGTCCCTTGTGAATCGGAAGGCTGGGCTCCTTATGACAGATATCAGGTCTGTTGATGATATTGAGCTAGCAGCCAACCTTGTTGAAGAAACATTGCTCTCCTCCTTTCGAGGGAGTACGACATTGCGACCCTTAAGCTCCAGCCGTAGGACTCCATGGTGGAATGAGACGCTCGAGCAGAAGCGGAGGCATGTCAGAAGGTTATTCAACAAGGCAAAACGGACCAAAAACTGGCAGGAGTACAAAGGTGCCCTAACGGAATATAACAAATCCTTACGTAAATCTAAACGGGATTCATGGAGGAACTTTTGCAGTAGTGTCGCGGGCCTTCCTAGCGCGGCAAGACTTCACAGGGTAATGACCAAGGGACACTCAAATGGAGTGGGTCTGGTGGAGGGAACAGATGGTTCCTTCACGACAAACCGCAGGGAGACATTGGAAACCTTGCTAAAAGTACACTTTCCGGGCTCGACTATTGTGGATGATACTGGACCTACAAATGTCGAGGCGGCAATTCCGGGGACTCGCCGGGCTAATGGGTTAGCCGGTAGGATTTTCGATGAGGATAGGGTACGGTGGGCAGTTGGCTCGTTCGGCCCATTCAAATCACCAGGAGGTGACGGAATCTTTCCTGTATTATTACAGGAGAGTCTTGATATGATAGTAGGGCCTCTGATTGGTCTTTTTAGGGCAAGCTTCACCTGGGGATATATTCCGACCACTTGGCGCACGGTCAGGGTTGTATTTATTCCCAAAGCTGGCAACAGGCCGCTGGAGAAGCCGAAATCCTATCGACCTATCAGCCTTACTTCATTTTTGCTCAAGACTGTTGAGCGGCTACTGGACCTGCACATCAGGGAGAAACTGCAGGCTTCCACGCCACTGCACCGAACGCAGTTTGCTTATCAAAAGGGTAAGTCAACTGAGGTGGCATTGCATCATTTGGTTGCGCAGATAGAAAAGGCACAACGTAATGGGGAGATCGCATTGTGTGCATTTCTTGACGTGGAGGGTGCCTTTGACAACACGAGCTACGGTTCTATCACGGATGCTCTGGCGCGGAAGCGGATAGACGAGCTCACGATCAACTGGATCGGGGCGATGTTGAGGGGAAGAAAAATCACTGCCTCCTGGAATGACACTAGTGTCAGCATCAGTGCTGTTAGGGGTTGTCCACAGGGGGGGGTGCTATCACCTTTATTATGGTGCCTGGTGATTGATGATCTGCTGGTCAAGCTCGAGGGATATGGCCTTCGGGCCATTGGCTATGCGGACGACCTGGCAATAGTGGTGACTGGAAAATTTGAGAGCACCATCACGGAGGTGATGCAGGGTGCTCTCAATAGGGTTCTTGGATGGTGCCATGAAAGGGGGTTGAATATCAACCCTAACAAGGCGGTCGTGATACCGTTCACGAGGAGGTACAACTACAGGCTTGAGAAGCTAGTAGTGGACGGAATTGAGGTTGAGTATTCCAATGAGGTCAAATATCTGGGAATAATTCTGGACAGACGGCTCAATTGGAACTCGCACTTGGATCAAACCCTCGGAAAGGCGGTAAGGGCCTTCTGGGCATGCAGGGGCTTCTTTGGGAGAACTTGGGGCTTTAGTCCAAGTATGGTAAGGTGGCTATACTTTATGATGGTTAGACCTATAATTACCTACGGATCATTGGTATGGTGGCCTAAGATTCGGCAGGAGACTGCAAGGAGGAAGTGCAACAGGCTGCAGCGGATGGTGTGTCTTGCCCTGACGGGGGTAATGCGCACATGTCCCACAGCAGCACTTGAGGTTATAGTGGGCATATTGCCACTACACATCCATATAAGGAAGACTGCGATGTCCGGTCTCCTTAGGATCAAGCTAACTTCGGGACTTGCTGAGGTCCAGGGGCATGCTGGCTTGATGGACATGGCTCCGGGTCTATCTGTCTGTACGAGGGCAGACATAATGACCACGGAACTGGTCTTCAACAGACGGTTCAAGGCAATCGTTCCGGACGAAAGGTCCTGGAGTGATGGGAATCCATGTCGGGGAAACCATGAATTGCACTGGTATACTGACGGGTCAAAATCGGAGCACGGAGTGGGTGCAGGGGTTTTTTGGACCTAATACACGACTCTCGATGGCAATGGGCGAATCGCCGAGTGTTTTTCAGGCCGAGATTTGCGCCATTGATGTGTGTTGCGGCAACATTCTGAATACGGGAATGGTTGGCGGCAGTAATGTGATTTTCACTGATAGCCAAGCGGCCATTAAAGCACTCTCTTCTTGGAGAATGTCCTCGAGGCTGGTGGCGGAGTGCCGTGAAAAGCTACAGGAGCTGGGAACAAGGGGCAGATTGACGCTCTGCTGGGTGCCAGGGCACTCAGGGATCCCGGGTAACAAAATGGCTGATGAGCTGGCCAGGGCTGGTTCCAACGCGCGGATGATAGGTCCCGAGCCCTTCTGTGGACTAAGTTGGGCAGGGGTCCAGTCCGTCATGGAGGACTGGGCTCTGGACGAACATAGGGGATACTGGGTATCGCTTCCGGGAATGCGTCAGGCAAGAAGATTTATCTCTCCCGGGAATGTAATGAGGACGAATGGTCTCGGCAGACGGGATCTGCGACTGCTGGTGGCCTATTTGACTGGTCACCATACGATCAAATACCATCTTTATCGGATGGGCCTGGCTGAGGATCAGGAATGCAGACTATGTCTGGACGGGGACGAGACGACGGAGCATGTACTGTGTGACTGCCCGGCGCTGGCATGGGCCAGGAGGAGGCACTTGGGGCATGGTATAATGTGTGCGTCCCGAATCGGTAAGATATCGGCAAAGGCCCTGGTTGGGTTCCTATGGGAAGCGGAGGGACTTTTGGCCAGCTAGGGGGAGTGGGTACAATAGACCTGACTTGGTCGCGGTACCTGTCACTGTGGGGAAACCTCCCCGCTCTAATGTGGAAAAAAAAAAAAAAAAAAAAAAAAGATGAATCGGCTGATCACAAATATGGCATTCATTTATTTTTGTCAAGAAGCGTTTTCGAGATATACGCGCAAATCGTGTTTTTCTGCAGTTGTTTTAGGTATTTCGAAAAATCTTGAGAACAGTTCCACTGAATTGTACAATATTAAACATTTTGCATATACAGTGGTTTCCCGATTTAACGAACAATTGATTGTCAGCCCTGTTCGTTAAATTGAAAAATTCGTTAAATCCAGTACTAAAAAAAATTTTTATTCATGTAACAACAAATTAAAAGAACAATTCATCATATCATATCGTATTACAAGTTAATGGATTTTTTAAAATAAAATTAATGAAAAAAAGTAAAATTAAAAAAAAAGTACATAATTATTTAAAGAAACTTGTTATTGACGTTTCTTTTTAAGATTTCTTTAAACTTTTTTCAATTGCTTTCTCTTGAAGCTCACGTTAAGTTAATAAGGGTTTTCCTGATATCGCTTAAAATTTAATTTGTGTGCAATTTTAAACAATTAATGCCAATTTGTAAGAAACGTCAATAGAAAAATTAATTTAAAAAAATTACGAGTCAAAATTGCTGGGCAAATCAACGAAGTTCTCATACAATTTTTGACAATTCATATGCGAGGGCGTAAATATGCACAGTTTGCACAGATTGCGAGACTTTTATGCGATATCACGAAAACCCTTAATGCCTTGGATATATCGATATTATTTTCCTATCCCCACTGGATACATCAAAGCTTTTCATTACATCTCTGTTTAATTTTTACCCCTTCATCAGCAGGTACATCGTTTTCTAATCGTGCATTAATTTCTTCATCTTCATCAAGACTACAACTGTTTGCCTGACTACTCCATCTATGTGTTCAAATAAGTTTTACAAATTGTTTGTATATTATTTTTATTTGTTCGTTACATAGAGTGCCAAAGTGGATTTTAATTCGTTATACACAGTACCTAAGGTAAAAATTTTGCCTGTTCGTTAAATCCCGAATTCGCTAAATCTAGAGTTCGTTAAATCGGAAAACCACTGTATATCTCTTTTCTCTTTCAGAACATATCTAAACTGTGTCTCAAAATATCTCATTTTTAAGGTTCATTTTTTTTGTGGCATAGTGTTGTTTAACATATGCAGCTCTAAACCTCGAAGAATGATGATACCGACGTCATTAAGATCAATTAATTATTTATAGATTATAGATAATATATAGGGCCCACGCCTGAAATATTCTAACTGTCGAGGAGGGTATCAAAGATTCGGCACAGCCGAATATTACATTCTTGTTTAATCAAAATTTTTCAATTTAATTTTTTTTTTTTTTATATATTTTGACATTTTCTTACTGTGGCGCAGATTGCCAGCTTTAACTTGTATGACCAGTATTGCTTCATTTTCAAAAAAGTGAGAGAAATCGCCAACTTGGCTTTAAGCTTTTGCATCGCCAAACGTTTTCAGTATATTAAAGAATAGGTATTTCTGTTATAAAAAATTTTCAAAACTACATCCACTTAACTGAATTACTTGTCACAAACATTAAGCCCCTCCCCACAAATACAATATTATGTTAAGAAAAATGGGCAGTGCCACGCCCATTAATTTATGAAACTTGGTAAACACATTAAACTCCGCTGAAAATGCAATATTCCGTCTAGAAAAGAAGGTAATGCTACACCTATTCAATGAAATTAAGTTCATTAAGTTCCAGTTAAAGTTCAATATTGTGAATAGAAAAGAAGGCATTACCTTGTGTGTCAGTTGAGCACTAGACCAAACATTTTTTAAATAAAGCAATAGAAATATGTAAGAAATATTTGTTAATTAGGCTTTTGAGAAAAATAAAAAAAAAACTAAATATACAAAAAATTCTCAGTTATAAGCCCTACAAGAAATGAATGAGCGAATAGTCAGATTTTTCACGTTGGTGTTAAGAAAATGTTAGAAAGAAATGACCAAAATCAAGTTTTCTGTCATTTCCTTCTATCATTTTCTTAACACCAACGTGAAAAATGTAACTATTCGCTCATTCATTTCTTGTAGGGAAAGCAGGAATCCTAGAACGAATGAAAATGTTTAGCGATAAAAGAACTTAAATTAGTGGGTACATTTCTCAATATAAGAAATGTTAAACACATTTTGGCGACAAATTAAATAACAATTGTGATTTTTCATTGACCTGTTGGTTTTTAATTAAAGTTTTTGATATTTTAATTTGGCTTAAGTCCATTAAGTTTTATATTGATTTACTTATTTTTTAGTGAAGGAAGGAATTTACATCATGAAATGAGTTCAAAATTTTTTGATAATTTTTCTGGCCTGAACATGGGATTGAACTCGGGTCGAATTTACTAGTTTCAGGAACAACCACATTCTCATCATCAGAACTCTTTGCCGTTCTACCGTTTGCACCACTGCATCTATAGTCAAACATCTAGTAAATTCGACCCAAGCTCAATTTCGTGTTTAGTCCTTCACTAAAAATAATTAAATAAGAATTAAATTTATTGGACTTAAGCCTTATTAAAATATCAAAAACTTTAATGAAACATTTTTAGTAAAATTTAAGTTTTTAAAACAAAAATGTTGGTAGAAGAGGTAGAGTTAGATAAATTTAAAAGAATATTTATAAAAAGTAAAAAATTGAGGAGAAGAATTAAGAGTTTTAGATAAAATGTAAATTTTTGTTTGTTAAAAAAATATATTAATGCTCGATGTTAATTGTGAGTCTTAACCTAAACCTTAACGTTCTTGTGGCCAGAAATTGAGGTATGGACCTGGATGGTATGTGGTTTTAACAGGATGGTGCCTCTTGCCACAAAGCCAACGAAACAATGGCGTTTTTGCGCGAGAAATTCAATGGCTGTGTTATCTCACGTCGTGGCGATGTTAATTAATCGTCACGATCATGTGATTTGACTTCGTTGGACTTATTTATTTGGGGATATGTCTTAAAAAAAAGTGTACGTCAATAAGCCAAGAACAATCCAGCAGCTAAAGGATGCGATAATTCGGCACATTTACGACATTGAACCTCAATTATCTCTCAGAGTCATTGAAAATATGGACCATCGGATAGAGGTATGCCACCGGGACGAGCATTTGTCCGATGTTTTGTTTCACACATAATTGCCATAGATCCTTCTATCATAATAAAAAATATAAAGTTAATTCTCCTTAAACTTTTTGTTTTATTTACAACAAACATCGTGCGTTTTTATTTGAATATTTTTATATTTAAATTTTCGGTTGTTGGTGCTTTTTTTAATTAAAAAATGAATTTAATTGACGAATATGGTATGCAATATGACAATTGATTTTTCGTATTTTTTTTTCTGTGTGTAATCCTTTCATATATACCCTGCAAATAATATTGGACCACCTGATCCATTTTGATCAAATGGACTACTCCTTGGAGTAGTCCAATGTAATGTTTTCGTTTTTAAACGACTTTAAAACTAATCCTCTTGAGTATACCATGGAGTAGTTTTAAGACTACTCCTTTGTAATCCAAAGCTGGGTTATTTGGTCCTCCGCTAGGACATCGTAATGTTAAATAGACCATGTTTTTTTCATACGTTTGGGTTACTTTTGGACTAGTCCTAGTCCCTTGTGGGCTAAATTTTACACGCGTGTTTCAACTAGTCCTATTATTTGTAGGGTAGTTATAGCTCACACACATTCAGAAATTTTAATATTCTACTCTTGTGTATTTCTGCATGTGTGCCGCCATGGTGTTACACGAGATGAGGTCTTTTTATACCAAACTTAATCATTTAAGGAGCATGTACACGACATGTTTTTTACATCTGACTTGTTAACTTTTCAAGTCACTTGTAATTGTGCATGTCTGTCAAAACTGCTGTTTTACATAAGGTTTATAATGTTCGGTCACAAACGTACGTGCAATTTGCTTCTGACATTGTCTCTGTTTTGGTTTTTCGCACTGTTATTGCAGACACCAAAGTAGTTCTCGGTTTCAAAATAACGTGCTGCCGCACAAAAACTTTTTTTTGCGCCGTAAAAGATTTCAGCCATCTAAACATTTTTTTCTTTAAATTCGAAGAAACCAATTTAGGATATGTAACGTTTTATATATATATATATGTACATAACTTATATTCAATGGTGAAATGATCATACACATATCGGTATTGTTAAGTCTTAACTTTAGCCGGCTAATGATTCCGTCAATTGTGGACCGCCGCTGCCGGTTTTTTACGGGCATAAGTTTCTGACACAGCTGATGTCAGAAGAAAAAAGAGCATGCTCTAATTGAAATTTTGTCAGATGACTTACAAAAGCCATTTTATAAAGATATTTTGCAGTGGGAAATTTGACAAGTCAGATGTAAAAAACAAGTCGTTTACATGCAGCTTTAGTTTGTGTTTGTTAAGTGAACCGCTATGGATGTGTGTCTGGTCGGGTGTATGCGTTTCGAAGCGCTAATTTTGTTTTGATTAATTTCATAAAATGTTTCTTCCATGTGATTCACACCCCAAATAATTTGTTTAATTTTTTTTTGTATTTTTTAAGCCAAAAAAAAGCACTAAGAATAAATTTTTTATTACCCAATAGAAAGCAAGTCAGTTAGTCAGTCAGTCTGTCTTGTTTAACGCTTAGATGGGGGTTTATTTCTACAATATTTAACATAAATACGAACACCGGCAGACATATGAAAGCAAGTATGCTTGCATAAATGTAGATCCAAGGTGGTTGTGGTAATAAAATAATACAAGGGTTTTTATGGAAGTGTTAATTTAAAACTAATGAATTTTTTTTTCGAAAATAAAATTTTGATTATTCAGAATATAATTTTCAGGTAAGAAAATAATCTAGAATCGCAATAATTTTTATAAATTTTTAAAAGTTTTGTTCAATTTTGTTTAATAATAGTGATTAAGTTTCTTATGTATTTTGAATTTTATATTATTAGATGCCTGTTTTTTCCTGAACTTAAAAGTTTTGATTGAGAAACCCTTATTTCCTACAAAAACTACCACAACCACCTTCACTCAATTATTCGTTTTGTTTGCATGTGTGTAATGTCTTAACGATACGAACAAGTAATATAATCATACATTAATTTTATGTTTATTTTCATAAATGAGGTGATAAAATTTCTAAGTTTTTATGACCTGGCTGACGGTGGTGATGCATCATAAAATTTTACTTAAACGTTAAGCGGTAACCGAAAAACGCAAAAATAAATGGAAAAGTTTCTTAACAATGCGTATTTTAATATGGAACATTTAAGATAAATTTTAAATTAATTACAGGAAAATCTCATAGTCTAATGAAAAAAAAAAGAATATTTCGTGTTGAAAGCCAGCTTTTATAGTTAAGGACATTTAGAGGATTAATATAAGTAACACATGTTGGAAGCATAAGAAGCGATGTGTTTTTAATGTATAGTTAAGGAAGAAAATTGAAATTTCTTGGAAAGCAATTTACAAAATAGTAGTCTTTAAGATCTGAAAATTTGTTCAAGAACAACGTTTACTGACTAGTCCCCATTTTTATGGCCAAAACAATTTACTGCCTGTTTTTAGAAAATGCAAATAAAATATCGTGTGAGAAATTATATTTAAAACAACAAAAAAAAAAACGAAAATTTGTTTTTGTTTTCAATATAATTTCTCACACGAAATTTTATTTTCATTTTCCAAAAACAGGCAGCTACGCTTATAAAGCCCAATCAAACATTTTATACCACTCAACAGCTATTTGGAAAAAAAATTTCCCCTAACCCTTTGATTATAGATTCCGCTTTCCACGATTTCGACTTAAACTCTAGTCACAGCCAAATAAAAAAATTAGCAATTTCTAGAGATCAAATGTTTCCCATGATGAAAAATAACACTGAAGTCGGTCGCGAATTTCAAATCAAACTATTCGCTGAACCAAACGAAAATGCATTCGTATAACCCCAAGCTGATTTTATAATACATATGGGACTCTAAATATATTATATTGATCAGAGAGCAGAAAAATTTGTTCACCGTGTTTTTCTCTCTTTTAATCTCACACCTACAAACGTTCTCAAATATTAAATAAAACCAGACAGACTCGTTTTTTTTTTAATTTCCTAAGCTAAACCCGCGAAGCTGTACGCTTGTCTGCAGGAAAGAAACCAGAGTCTCTGGCGGGAATCGAACCCGCAACCCCAGCGCTGATAGACAAGCTCACTACCAGCTAGCCTACCGAGGCTTAAGCTTTCATAGAGAATGGTTGTGTTATATCTTCTTTCTTGCAATCCATACTGCCTTATTATTTACGGACTCGAAGAGGTCCGCCGTTGATTTAAACAATTTTATTTTCTTTTTATAGATTTTTGAATAATTTTCTACCAATTTAGTATAACAATAGAAATCTTTTGGCAACACTGCTTACATTGCTCTCTATTCTAACTTATACTACTAATATATTTCAATTAATGTGTTAGCCGAACTCTGATAGAGATCTACTCAATATTAGCGCAGTTACCTACTAACATCATGACCAAACACCACGAAACATTTAAAACTGGATAAAACCCAACTCCCTCTACATAGAGAAATTGCAGCATAAAGTCCCCTGCACACATACAGCAGTATTATAAAACTATTTCCTCCCTTGGGAGTCGGTGGTATCATATCTTACCCCTCCTGTTAAATAACAATGACACTTTGAGAGATTCGTAAAAAGGCCTAGATTTACTGCGCCAAATATCAGACTTACATTCGACATCTTAAAGTTCTCCTCCGCTATTTGGATATAAACTACTGCCCCAATAAAGCCACAAATTTAATGCCCCAGAATAAACTTGACGTATTGCCTGCCGTATTTCCCCAAGATTGTTACTTAATGAAAAACGTTATTTCATAAAAAAGTAAATTTTTGTAACATTTAAGAGTTTTTGTAAAAAAGTACTTTTTTAGGAAAAGACTTTTTGCATAAAATGTTTTTGTAAATGAATCAAATCTTTGTAAATGTTGATTTTTTGTAGAAAAGTTGGTATTTTGTGGGAAAAGTTTCTATTTTGTGAATTAAAGAACTTAAGGTGAGCCATTAACTTTTTGTATAATAAGGACTTTTGGTGAAAAATTATACTGTTTTTTAATAAGAATTTTTCCAAGGCTGTGAAAAGAAACGGATTTCGTTATCGGTCTTAAAGTTTTGTTATTTCGGTATCGGTGATTTATTTATATCGATATCGTTTTATCGGTACAGAAACTTTTGTAACGGTATAGGTTTCACAATTTAATTAACCAAGCCAAACACGAAAGTTTAAAAAAAACACAGAAGGGGTCTAAATGATGAGATAAGAAGACACATTTTTTACATGAAGAAAATTATCAAAAGACTGTCTCTAAAATATTGTAAAAATTATATAAACTTTGCAAATTTTTATATATATTTCTTTTTAAATATAAATTTTGTAGAGCAGAAACAAAATAAACTGATACCGAATTTCGCTATCGGTAGTAAAAATACTGGTATAAGACAGTTTTTTTCGGTATCGGTATCCAATTTTTAAAGGTATAAATAACGGGTTCGGTTGCCAACCTTGATTTTTTTTTTTAAAAAAGAACTAAATGTGAAGACTTAAAACGGGATTAAATGGAATGAAAGGACTAAAAAGGAGAATTCTGCGAATGGACAAGACTTTAAAAAAAAAAAACATTATTAACATTTTTTGAAAAACTACTATTTGAAAACTGACAGACTTTAAAGACAATTTAAATCAAAAACGATTTGGAAGTTTTTGCAAAAAATAAGGTTTTTTTTATATGTTAGAAGGTGTGTCGGAAAAAATTTTTTTTTGTGGCGGCATTTTGCAAATAAAAGCCTTATCTTCTTTTTAAACTAGAGACTTTTTTGTGAAAAAGAGACTTTTTAGAAACATTTATGCTTGACCCGAGTTCCATCCCTCCTTCAGATAAGAATAAAATTTATCATTTTTTTTTTTTATTTAGATAATTTAATAAAAATTAAATTTTATGAACTTGATGGAGCCTGGTTTTAAAAAAATCAATTTTGGACTACATATGAAAAAAATGCATTATAACAAGTCAACTGAAATTTCTTAAGGTTACTTCTTTATCCTCGTATTACAAATTAAACACAACTTTTAACATTTAATTTATAAAGCAGACTTTGTTTAATATCTTTTATTTACCGTTATCTCTGTACATTTTTCAATAAAATACACTATTTTTTCGTATTCTATTTAGTAATTAAATGTTACAACTTTCATTTATAGACAACATGCGAGTATAAAAGGAACAAACACTTTTTTGTAGATACATTTTTATGCAGCTTTTAACAACATCATTAAAAGTTCTATTACTCTCAATTTAACTATTATACAACAACAACAAAAAAAGAAACAAACAATAACAACATGCAACCTGTGTAAAGAAATTCATAAAGCTTAACAAACTCACACCAAGATATTTAAGTAGGGAGTCCTCTAGTTCCGGGAACTTTCTATAGACCTATTTTGTTTTTTTATTTTTGTAAATTAATATTTAGAAGTTTCTGCTAAAGGAAACTTTTTGTTGATTCCTTAAAGTAAACTTGTTAAAAATTAGTACTTTTTGTCAAATTTCTTAGAATGGAACGATATGTAAAATAATAAATATGTATTCATACTAAAGGTCTTTTTTCCTAATATAATAAAATATAATAAATGAAGCTTTTTAAAAAGTGAAATGGAAAATTGTTAAAAATAATTTTCATAAAAAGGTACTTTTTGAAAATTTTTATAAAAAGGTACTTTTAGAAAATTTTTTAAAACAGATTTTTTTTTGTTCAAGAAATAAATTTTTAATACTAGGAGTTTTTTAATACGCACTTTTTGTCTTAAATGGTACTTTTCTGTAAAACTTTGAAACTAAAAGGAAATTTCTAAGGAAATAAGTACTTTTTGTAAATGTCATTGTATAAAAGTTAAAATTTTTTAAAAAGGTTCTTTTTCTTAGAAAGTAACTGTTTTAAGAAAACCAATTATTTTTTTAAAGGATTTTTTGGTCCAAACTTTTTTTGCTAATACATAATATTCTTTTGTAAATAAGGAAACTTTTTTCATAAAAAAGTCTTTTTGTTGCCATTATCATAAGTACTGGGTATCTGTTATCCAAGTCTACATGCAAGTCCCTACTATGAAAGAGGAGAAAAACCTAAATAAAATCTACATACCGTTACACGTAAACATGAACAACTATTTTCTTTTATATGCACAATAAGGATATTATGCCACTCTATATGAGTCAACATACCGTTATATTGACACATATACATACATACTAGTATACACTTGATTTTTATCTGTTAACTAAAAAGATTTAAAACTAAAGATATCACTGCGTATAGTACAGTGTATTCCACTCAAATTGTCTCTTATTTTACTTGTTGTAGCTTTTAAAAACAATATGCTTGTGGTTGTTACTTTATTATGTAAAGTTTTTTTTACATAATATCATTGTTGTTGCTTTTAAGTAAAGTTGTTAATATAAAAAAAAATTAAAGATACAAAACATTGTTGTAGTTATGACAAAGGTTTTACAAAAAGAAATGTGCAGAGTAGATTTAAACATCCCTAAACAAAATTGACAATTTCAATAGAAAATCTAAATGATATTAACATGTTCTTAAGGAAATTGTAATGATTTTAACATCTTAATAAAAATTCACATCACCTGATTAATCTCCCTGTACGGGGAAAATTTCATTGTGGCATGAGTTGAAAATAAAAAAAGTACGTTTAAAGCACAACGTTATGGTGCATTTTGTTGTTTCTTCTTGTTTTTTAGTCCCTGTATTACAACTGCCACTTACAACCTTATTAAATTTCAAATAATATAAATGAACTCTAATACACTTACGAACATACATATTTCTACTGATTTTTACAACTCAAAGGAATCACCCTTTAAGCATTTTCTATGAACGGTTTGGAATAGTTATTTCATTAAGCAAAAATCTATCTAAGAATATTGACTTTAAGCTGTGGAATGGCTCTGTGGTTATTGGTTACCATTTTGGTAGCCCTAATAAAAAAATCGAGAAACTTGTAATCGAGAAAACGCGGTGGCCAGTTAACATCAGGAAATCACGAGAGCCATAGTTGAAAAAGCTGTGCAAAAGATTTACAAGTATACCTGCCCGAGGGGCCAAACAATGCGCTTACTATGGGCTCTCGAGATTAAGTGCAGCCTAAATACTCAATTTGAGCTCAAAATATGGCAAGATTATACACTGGCCCCTGGTTTAGGAGCCTCAGATGATTTTGGAAAAAGACTAGCAGCATATGCTGAGCATCAACACCACCTAGGATAATCCAAGGAGGAGGCAAAACTCCCACAAGTGGTGCAAAATCAGACCAATGCGAAGATGAATCGTTAAATACCCGAAGGCCAACTAATACAAACGGCCTGGTTGTTGCTAAGTGATAGGGACAACGGCGCATGCAGTGCTACTTAGCCAAGCGCAACTTTACGTTGCTGTGATGTGATGTATTTTTGAAGAAGCCCTACGTTATCAAAAAATTTATTTACTAATTTAATCAGCACGTTACTTATGCGCCGCCATTTATAATCCACCATTAAACAACCTAAACTAATATGCTGTTGTTCTTATTGTAAAACTACTACAATTATCTTAACTCGGTAAAGTGTCGCGAAAGTATAATTTAAAAGTTCATAATTCTTTTTACTCTACCAAATGCTTGAAGGGCTAAACTTATTAAATGTTGGATGTTGCCTTACAGATTCCATTTCTTTAGCGCTTGTAATATGTTTTCCCTTTATCTTGGCAGAGAAAAAAAATTTCTTGTTCTTTGGTGCAACCTGAGTTCTAGTTTGGAGCTTAATTCAGATTCTATTTTAGGGTTTAGCTAAGGTTATAGTTCAGGTTTCAGCTTAGCATCTAGTTTAAGATTTAGTTCAAGATCTAGCGAAGGTCTTACATCAGGCTTATGTTTAGGTTATTGTCAAAAATCAGGATCAGGATTAAGTAAGGTTATATTTTAGTTCAAGTTCAATTAAGATATGTATAAACTCCAAAATACCTCCAAAATATGAATGGAGTATATGAGTTTTCTGCTTGTTAAATATAAGAAGATTTATTTCTTTTTATACCCTACACCACAATTAGTTGTAAAGAGGGGGTATACTAAGTTTGTCATTCCGTGTGAAACTTTTTTATTATTCATTTTAGACCCTATAAAGTATATATATTCTGGTTCCTTGAGTAGTTCTTAGTCGATTTAGCCATGTCCGTCTGTTGAAAACACGCTTACTTTCGAAAACCAGAGCTATGAATCAAAAATTGGAACCACCACCTTTTAAAAACTGATAATTTTGTTACAAAAACTAACATAAATGATGGAAAAATGCACGGAATCATATAAGATTTTGCAAAAATTTATTTTATTCGACTGGAAATCACGCCGTAAAATTTCGTGAATATCCGTCCATAATTTACCCTAAGCCCTATATAAGACCAACTCCCGGAAAACAGTTTAATACGCCTACTCCCGGAAAACAGTTTAGTACGCCTAAAAGCATAATTAACAATGCTATCAAAACAAATTTTGGCTCGTCAGAGTTTTATAGGACTATAAATGATACTGTGAAATTTCGTGAAGATCGGTCCATAATTTACGCAAGATCAAGATTGTCGGTCAAGCTGCTACCAATTTTAATGCTGATGTCTGTTTTTATAAAGATAAATAAATAAAATAAAAAAAAAAAAAATATATAGACATCATATAGATATCACTCCTGAAATATTGTAACTGTTGGTGGAGGGTATCAAAGATTCGCCACAGCCGAATATAGCACTCTAAATTATTTTATTTAAAATCTTAAATCTCTTCAAGATTTCTAAAGTCTAAACTCTTTTCTTCCTAATTATCAAAACAATTACTTCTAAAGTATTCAAATGTTCTTTTTGTAAACTTTTGCAAGTGCATGTAGTATGCCATTTTTACACTCTGTACTATTTACAATATTCATAACGTAATTATTAAATATTTTTGCTTAATTAATAATTTTAAATAAGATTTTTTCTTATGTTTTCGCCATTTTTGTTCTCTTTTCAGGTAAGTTTTGTCGTCTACTTAATAACATGTTTCTTCTGCTACATGTGGCTTTATCATAAACCGTGGTAAGACTGAGAAAAACATGAGAAATAAAAAATAATAAAAGGAATATTTAAAACGACAACAAGTTGCCATTATATTCTTAGAAATCCTTCACGTACTTGTGTGCAACATAATGACAAAGACTCTGCACAGCACAAGAAAATAATAAAACGAAACATGTTGTAACTCGAGACCCTTATAAAGTCATTTATAACTCTTGCAGCGTTTTAAGTTCTTAAAAGTGACAAATGTTGTAAAGGTAAATTACACTGGTTCCCATTAGCAATTTAATGCGAAACTGTTTTGGAATTAAACTGTGGCAAATCTTCATTATTTTTCAGTACTGCTCTCTACTACTCTCACTTTACTCTAACTCTACTCTAACTCTACCTAAACTCTACTTAAACTCTATTTTAACTCTTCTCTAACTCTACTCTTACTCTACTCTAACTCTACTCTTACTCTGCTCTACACTGAAAGAATTTTCTTCACAATACCAATGAATTTTGACATTAATCCCATGAAAAATTGCATTAAAAAGGAACCTATGCAGCGCTTCGTTGGATCAATGAAACCTGTTTCATTTAAATGTATTTAATGAAACATTACATTAGATCTATGAATATTATTCATTAGATGAATACTTTCAAAAAAAATAAAAATAAATAATAATTCCCTTAACTAATCCCGCCAAGCTTTACGCTTGATGCAGGAACCAGAGTCTCTGGCGGGAATTGATCCCGCAACCTCGACGCTGATAGACTAGCTCACTACCAGCTCGCCTACCAAGGCAGTGTAGTTTTTGAGTAAAAAAACCATGTTTTTAGGCATTACTCAATTAAGAGCGTAAATATGAGATTAAATTGTCCATTACAACAATAACAACGTAGTTTAAAATAAGGGTGTGTTTTTTTTAAAGGAGAACATTTGTTTGTTCATTTCTTATTACATTCTTTATGTAGGTAGGTATTTACATATTCAAGAAAACTAAAAACATACATATTTATGGATTGAAAGTTTTTATTTATTTAATACAATGACATTTTTCATTGTCATAATGAAAATTCTAATTTATGAAGGCGTGCTTTTTCGAAATGTTTTTATACGTTCAATTATTGAGACTATTTTTTTTTTCAATTATTGAAATATGTTGCTTTTTAAAAAAATTTTTGATTTCATAAATTTAATGGCATATTACATTAGATGTATAAAATAATTAAATCTTACATTTTTTAATTAACACTTAAACATTTTTTTTAGGGAAACTATAATTTTGAATTAATTTATGAATATAGTTATGTTTGTATATTGTTTTTTTATGTTCCCGATTCAAATTTTTTGTTTAACTTGGACAAACTTAAGTTTTCATATATCCAATGAAAATTTTTAATCACGAAAACCAATGAAGCTATTTTAACGAAAATACTTTATTATAACTATGAAATCCCATGTAGACAATGAAAATTTTCAGTTGACCAATGAAAATTTTTTTATGAAAACGATTCATTAAAAATATGAAGCATTTTTCTTTCAGTGGAACTCTACTTTGACTCTACTTTAACTTTGCTCTTACTCTATTCTAACTCTACTCTATACTTATCCTGATTCTTATATTGAGACAAGAGTTCTCACGATTTATTTTTTTTTCTTAAATATACATCATAAAAATTTTGAATCGGTGAATAAATCAACCCATTTATGACCCATTCTTAAAAATACACTCCTTTACTAAATCGCATGCAAATTTAAAACGTTAAGCCCAAAACTGCCATTGTTGTTGAGAGATAATAATATTTTATGGTAATATGTATTTAGCAAAAGATTCAAAGCAATTTTGTAATCAAAAGGATTGGTGGATTCATGATGACTGAAAATTATTCTCCTTGGAAACACTTTATATTCTTTTAATTGTAAAAGCCGTGTAATTTCATTTTTGAACAACAAAAACTTTCTGCACAAGTCAACATGTACCGAGTACGAGGACATGTAAGAGTCTCAATATCATTTTGTTTTTTTCAATTTTTTAAGTCTTAAGAAATTTGTTTGAAAATATTTATCAAGACTGTTTGTGCATACACAAACTTCTTTACATGTTTCTGTAAGAGTGAGTTAAGTATGTGTTGGATGTATTTGTGGAATACTTTATTTCATTAGTTCAAGTCTATTGTACAGACTTTTAAAATAATTTCATTTATCTAAAGAATTTAAAATGTGTTTTTTGTGCACCTAAACTTCCTTTGGGTTTGCAGCTAGACAAACGTGAATGTATGTATGTTAGACATACATAGGTAAATATATTTAACACGTATAAGTTCTTATACATACAAGTGTATTTATATTAGAGTAGCGTTTGTAGAAATGTTTATATACACACAAACTAAGAATATTGTTTGTGTATCCTTGTGTTTTAGAAAATCCTACAAGTTTTTAGTTTATTTTACAAACACAGCAGGTATGTTTTTGTTTGTGCTTGTGTGCTTTGAGCATGTGTCTGTTTGTGTATAGAAAATTATTGTTTTAATATTTCAAACCACTACAAAGTGTTTTACCACTTGTTAAAGTGACTTTTACACATATAATTAATTTATATTAAACAATTTTCACAAACATTTATGAGAAAATTTGCAAGTTTTTATCTCTTTTGTTTTCTATTTTTAACTTGTACCAACATGAGTATGAACAGCAATTAAAAAAGAGAATTTTTTTTGAATAAAATTGAAAAAGATTAAAATTAAATAAAGAAAGCAGATTTTTAACGTCTTGAAACTACTAAAGAGTGAGCCAGAAAAAACTTTTACTTGTATTAAGTTAAATAAAGCTTTAAGCGTTCAATATAAAAATTTTCAAAAATACGTAAATTTATTCAAATATTGTAGAAATTCATTAAACATTAAAATTTTAGTACATTTCTCGGTATTTATAAATTTATCCACAAAAAACCACCCATTTAAGATTTTTTAGTTGCTTCTGTTACCATTTTGGACGAAGTGGCTAACTTACGCTTAAAATCGGACATGTCTTGGAATACATTCTTTTTTCACAACAGCACAACATCTTTTCACAGGCCGAAGTTCTGGACAGTTGGGTGGATTTGCCTCCAGAGGTACAAGATTTACATTGTTGTTTAATTACCACTCGGGGGCGTTCTTTCCATGGTGGCATGATGCCAAATCGGGCCAGAAATATAAAGGCACTCTGTGCTATTTAAAAAAAAAGAAATCAAAGTGGCTTAAATCGAAAAAATTTTTCATAAATTTTGAAAAAATCAGAAAAAATAGTAGTTGTTTGAATCCCACAACCAAATGGGTCTTCAAATTGGTGGAAAAAATCATGGTTTCATACAAAAAAAATTTATGAAAATCAAAGAGTGCAAACAGTAAAAAAAATTTATTTAAAATATTAAACCCCGAAAATCGCATCCAAGCCCACTGTGCAACATCTTTTTCTACTTTTTATTGGATAGTAGACAAAAAAAGAAAACAAATACAAAGCAATATTATTCTATTTGGACTAATATTAAAAAAGTTAAGCGTATTTATTTCAACATATTTTTCTTATAACGCGATTTTTTTATATTCGATATCTTTGTAACCATAAGCCAAAAAAATCTAAAAATTTGCTGAAATGTGCTAATGAGAAGGAACATTAACATAGTAACAAATAAAATAAATCAAAAAATATTTTTCTTCAAACTATCCGATTTGACTTGGATTGCCGCATATGGGCATTTCCGGCAAAAGGTCCACCGTGACCGAAAATTTAAAAGTTATTAAAATCTGATTATTTTACGATATTGTTATAGAAAAATATTTAGATTTTACTAATTTTATAAATTTACCCATACATTTGTTCACTTAGATGAACAATTAGACTGCAAAGTTGTGCAAACGTAATTTCTTATTTGTGAGAATGTTTTATTGTAAGTGAATCATTATTCAGTTAAATTATAATGGAAAAAATTTCACGTTCGAAATGTCACGTATCGAACCAGATTTTGGCTTTAACAAAAAAAAAAAAAAAAAAAAAAAAACAGAATATTTCTTAACCAAACCAAACACATTTTAATGTTACATTGCTACGTGAAATTCTGAAAGTAATTTGACTAAAAAATTGTGCCAGGTTTCGCTGAATTACGCCTTTTTATACATGGAGACAAAAACTACTTCTTTTTTTTTTACGTTTGAACCGCTACTTCTTTTGCCATTATCTTTGACCTAGAATCGAGCCCCCCATTAACTTTAGCATAGATAATAGTGCTTTCTTAGTGCTGTAATTTAAGGGGTAAAAGAACGTAAAAATATTTGTGGTTTAAAATGTTATTGCATTTTTGATGCGTACGACTGTCACGCTCAACACCTTGGAATTACACATATAAAATATAAGCAGATTATTTGAATCATAGAGTACTAATGTACGAAACGGATGGTGGTATAAGATAATACTACATTACTGCTGGAGTACCACAGGGATGGTCTTGGGGCCACTTCTATGGAATCTGATGTACGATAAATTTAAAAATCTAAAACTCCAAAAGGTGCGCATATAATTGGGAATGCAGAAAACGTAGCATTAATTATCTCTCACACACTGCCACAAGCGTTAGAAATAGTAGCCTCAGTCGGTGCGATAGGTGGAAATTCTAATCACAGATCGTAGAGTGTTGTGAGAATTGAAAACAAGGGGTGGAAATATAAATTTTGGTCAAAGTTTAAAGTTAATTTGTATGCTACTGGATAGTCGACTGAACCTGTGTTGCCAAGGACTATGCCAATTATAAATGGACCTAAGGACTACCTTAGGAAGCTCATTAACAGTGTAAGTTCTTTCTGAAATTCCACCCATTGATCTTCTTATGTTGGAGAGAGACGAAATATGCCTAAGACTAACTGCATTAACAAATCCAGACATTGATGCACAATATATGAGAATATTAAGGATGAAGATTAGAACAATCCGTTGATAAAATGGCAGGAAAAATGGGAAGCAGATAAAATGGTCGCACTGCCGAACTCATAAACTCAAAGAAGGTTGGGGGAGTAGGACGGCGACAGAAAATCGTCTGCCCCGCTTAAATCCGAAAGTAGTAAAGGGGTGGCACGAGGAATTCGGAGGGCACATAGCGTAAGAGCAGAGTTAGAGTAGTGTGAGTGTAGAGTTAGAGTAGTGTGAGTGTAGAGTTAGAGTAGAGTTGGAGTAGAGTTAGAGCAGAGTTAGAGTAGAGTTAGAGTAGACTTAGAGTAGAGTTAGAGTAGAGTTAGAGTAGAGTTAGAGTAGAGTAAGAGTAGAATTAGTAGAGTTAGAGTAGAGTTAGAGTTAGAGTAGAGTAAGAGTAGAGTTAGAGTAGAGTTAGAGTAGAGTTAGAGCAGAGTTAGAGTAGAGTAGAGTTAGAGTTAGAGTAGAGTTAGAGTAGAGTTAGAGTAGAGTAGAGTTAGAGTAGAGTTAGAGTAGAGTTAGAGTAGAGTTATAGTAGAGTTAGAGTAGAGTTAGAGTAGAGTTAGAGTAGAGTTAGAGTAGAGTTAGAGTAGAGTTAGAGTAAAGTTAGAGTTGATTAGAGTAGAGTAAGAGTAGAGTTAGAGTAGAGTTAGAGTAGAGTAGAGTTAGAGTAGAGTTACAGTAGAGTAGAGTTAGAGTAGATTTAGAGTAAACTAAGAGTAGAGTTAAAGTAGAGGTAAAGTAGAGTCAAAGTAGAGTTAAAGTAGAGGTAAAGTAGAGTTAAGAGTTAAGAGTAGAGTGAGAGAAGAGTTCAAGAATAATACTTGTTAGTGAAATGCATTCTTTAATGAAAACGCTTAGATATTATGAATATCCTTTCAAAATGTTTTTCCTGTATTATTTTTTTAATTTGACTTTGTATCAGAGTTTCGTTTTAAAACGTTTTGAAGCGTTAGCGAAAATTAAAAGTTTTTAACAACATTTTTATTTTCCTCTTACTTCTTACTTAGTTTTTTTTTTGTAATATATTTTATCTTTTGTTAAAAAGTTGTAAATCTTTAAACAGCGAACTAAATTATAAAGAGTGGACGTAAAATAACTGAAGTGTATATTTTTTTTCCTATTTTTTTTTTTGTTGCGAACTTAATTTTTTTTTATTCTTATTAAAGAAAAGAAATTTGTCATGACATCAATATCTTTTATATTGAAGAGTTCTTTAGAAAATAGTGAGTGGTTGGTTGACTGGTGGAATTTTGAATGGAGAGTTGTTAGAGACTGTTAGAAAATGTTACTAGGCAATGTAGTAAACTTTATACCCTACAAAGAAATATTAGCTATTGATGTTGGGGTATTTTATAATTTCATATGGTTGTCTAAATTTTGCGCCGAAAGTGTTTTGTATATATTAAAGGAATTCTGTGCTATAAGGACACAGAATAATATTGAATGTCTGTTCTAGAATTGGGGCATCGCACTCTAGTTATTTTAAATGGAAAGTAATTACTATTGACCATATATGAATTTATATTTCAAAAGCCTCCAAGATTTGTATGTTTTTTGTATCTTATAGAGTGTTGAATACAAAATAAGACATGATTTTTTAAGGTAGCCTTAAAAAAATTTTAAATTTATGACATCATCAGTTTTTGTTTATTATTTAAAAAAAAAAAATTATGTCGCTGCTCTTAAAAGCTCTTGTCATTATATTCAGAGTTATACAACTCTTTTGTTATAAACTTTTTATACTTTACTTGATTACTTACAATTTTAATTTAAATAATTGAAGTAATATTTTTCAAGAATTTATTCTACATAAATCACAATTGTAAACCCTGTTAAAAAGCCTCTTGCTACATTTTGACATTCCAGAGTGTGGGTTGTTTTTTTTATGTAATTTCATACAATTTTCCCTTATTTCCATTTTTCATACACATTTGAAATGTTTTGAATATTTCCTGTCCTCTATCCAACACAGAAATTAAGTTGTGCTAATTAGTTGCCAAAAAACAATTCATTAAAAATACTTTTTTTTCTATTAAAATTTGTTTGTTTTCAAAAGTATTTAGAAAACTTAATTAAAATAAATGATAGTATCATTTTAGCCAACCAGGACTAAAAAAAAAAAATAACGCATAGAAATCGTTTCATTGAAAAGATTTTATAAAATTTATTTCCATGTTTCCTACACAGCGGAGAGACGAATCTATTGAATTAAATAAGTTTAAAAGAAAAGTTTTTTGCACGGAGAATTGTTTTTGAATTATTATAACCGCTTTTTAAAATTAGTAATAGAAATTACGAATAGAGGTAGTTAAGAGTATTTGTGTATAGATAAGGCTTAAGCCGACTGGTGCGACTGGTTATGGAAAATATATACATACTTGTTTTGGTGTTGCTGGGTTGACAATCTTTATATATATATATGTGTTCCTTTAACTCCCATTGGAGCATAGGGCGCCATTAGAGATTCGTTAGCAATTAAGTTCAGAAACGTAGGTTGCTAGCCTTCGTTCTAAGCACCCAAACATGCTGTGTTTGGAGCCAGTGTTTCAGAGGATCCAGTATTCGCGATCTCCTACTTCCTGAGACGCACTTTGGCCATTCAGGGTTCGCTGACACTCCAGGTTGGCAACAGAATTTCCTCTGTGCGGTTGTTAAGGTTATACCGCCTAAGATCGGTCGACAGGGCCTCGTTTGTCAAAAACTGGGGTCACCAAGTCCTTTCTGGACAGAGGGTGAGGTTGTCATTTTAAAAGGATTGGCTGTGTGTACAATATGATAAATCATTTGTATTCGCGTCACTTTTCCATTAACCCCCAACAGCAAATTTAGTGATTTACCAATTTCTTATGACGTGCGCTCCGCAGAAAGGAAGTTCCGGAAAGTCGTCCTCGCAGCAGCCGCTTGCTTCATTCCTGCCGGAAGGATCCCGGTCTTAAGACCAAATTTCTCGTGAAAGGGCGGGACGGAATTCGCACAACCAATCCGAGTGATCCCCGAATCAGTCAACTCAACAGGGACATCAGCAAGTTGGTAAACGAATATAGACGGGACAAAGGTTAAATCATTTAAATACATGCAACCTAACCTCCAGAGCCAGCAATCTATGGGCGACTGTCAGATCTCTGACTAATCCAAAAGCTTGACGATAGGGTCTCGATAACCTTTGATGGAAACACCATATCGGACCCCAAAAGGTGCTCGAACTACTTTGCGCGGCAATTTATAGGGCACCCCGTCAGAGATAAGACGAAAAGAAGTCTTGTGAGGAAGGTACACGGCCCCGACGGAAATCATGCTAAAGCCGGGGAAACATGCGACTCAGGGAGACTCATACAGGCTAATCTCCCTGCTGTCACCCGTCGCCAAGATACTTGAGGCACTTATCCTCCTGGAGCTAGTGGAACATCTCCAATTAGCGAACCATCATCATGGATTCCGCAAGCAGTACAGTACAACAACTTCTCTTACCGCTATCGCCACACAAATCAGCCACGGCCTTAATCAAGCCCGACCGTGTGAAAGAACGGTCCTAGCGGCTCTTGACCTATCAAAGGCTTTCGATACGGTCATCCATGCCATCCTCTTCAGAGACATAGCGACTTCTAGTCTCTCGGACAACACGAAGAGGTGGCTTGTGGAGTTTAGAAACTAGAGGTCGAAGTGCCGCAAAATTAAACGGGGATTTCCCGAGGGTGGAGTTCTATTTCCGATCCTGTTTAGCTTTTATATGTCTAAACTCCCGACACCTCCCCAAGGAGTCCAAATGATATCGTACGCAGACGACTGTACTATCATGGCGACGGGCCACAACGTCGATAACCTATGCAGTTTGGTAAACGGTTATCTTCATCTGGCGGTTACCTTCCACGCGACGAATATGAACATCTCTCCCGCAAAATCCTCGGCGACTCTATTCACGACATGGACAAAGGAAGTGGGGTTACAGTGTAATGTGACTGTCGACAGCGCCATAAATCCGACCAAAAAGCACCCAAAGATATTGGGAGTCACATTTGACAGCCTGTTCATGTCATCGACGCATGCCACTGCAATGTGCGATAGAATGCGGAGTAGAAACAAGGTCCTCAAGTCTCTAGCCGGTAGCACTTGGGGCATGGAAAAGGAAACCTTGTTAGCTACATACAAAACGATTGGCCGGTCAGTGGTTAACTACGCAGCGCCTGCGTGGACCCCAAGAGTCAGCGATACTCAGTGGAAGAAGCTTCAGAGCTGTCAAAATGCCACCTTAAGGACCGTAACAGGTTGTGTTCAGATGACACCAATAGAACACCTGCATGATGAAACGAAGATGATGACAGTCAAGGAACATAACATAGTGCTGACAAAGCAGTTCCTTCTGGTATGTCATCGGAGGGGACATCCGAACTACCATCTGACGGAATTAGAAGCCCCACGGGACATGTCAGGAAAGATCTTCGCTGGTATGAGGATGAAGTCCAACAACACCTGGACTCTATGACGGACTACACCTCATACAGGGCAGCTCTGAATGCAATTCATAGGGAGTCGGTGGAGAGTGCGATGAACAGCCACCGAAATAATATCGTGTTAGGTGGTCGTCCCCCACCAGTTGCAAACGAAGAGCTTACCACGATGGACGAGGGTGACATTGGCGCAATTGAGGGCAGGATGGTGCGCACGTTTAAACTCATACTGGTCCAGAACTAATAGCACTATCCCTGACCTTTGCCCTGCATGTGGAATAGGCCCACACGACGTACGGCACCTATTCAACTGCAGTGCAAACTCAACCCAGCTAGAAGCAGTGTCCTTATGGACCCGTCCACGTGAGGTAGCACAGCTACTTGACCTTGATTTAACTGAGTTGGATGGACAGAGCGAAGAAGAAGAAGAAGAAGAAATTTTATACATACTTGTTTTTCAGGTCGAGCTGTTACAACAACAACTACTGGTTGTTGACATGTAAGAAAAATGAAGGCTTCGGCTAAAAGTATCTAGCAAAACGAAAAAGTTGGAAACAAAATTTTAATTCTTTTCCCTAGACTGAATTGTGTTTATTCATTAAATAGTTTTTAATAATACTTTAGAATTTTAAGTGCTTCAGCGTGTAAACACACACTGTATTTCGTATCCCAGAGAGAGTTTACACACACAAATTTAAGGTAGAACTTTAACGAGGGCTTGAAGTAAACTAGAACCTTAAAAACCTAAACGGGAACTTGAAATAGAATTTAAAGTAGAACTGGATATAGAACCTAAGCTACAACATATACTAAAACATGAAGTAGAACAAAAGCTAGTATCTAGAACATAAACTGCAACTCAAGCTTAAATCTGAAATAGTATGTTAACAAGAACCTAAACTTATAACTGAACTACAACCTAAACTAGAACCTGAACTGCGAATTTAACTAGAAAACGAACTAAAATCCAAACCTAAATCCTCAAAAAGAACCTAAAATATATAACAGAACTGGAAGATTAACTAGCACTTGAACTAAATCTAAAACTATAACCTAAAAAAGAGCCCGAACTAGGACCCGAGGTAAAACCTAAATAAATAGATGCTTAACTGGACCTTAACTAGAATTGGACATAGACTAGAAACTAAACTAGAATCCAAACTAGAACCAATTACAATACAATTTTGTGGCGCAGAGCTGGTCATCTCGTGACTATGGCGACGCCAGGGTACACAATCATTCTCTGGCGGTGTGGACTTCTCCTCCCCGGGAACCTTTCTTCAGAGCTTGGTGCAGAGCACATACGGCATTTAGAATTGGCTGTATATTGAAATAATTTTCCGTGCACCGACCTTAAGGGTCTATACGCGGAAAGAATTATTTACTAAATATGGCTTGAACTAAGAAAATTTTACATGATTATCGTCCAAGCCAAAAATTACTTATTCTTAATACATGTGTGGGTTGGTTTAAGCAAATCGTTTTTTTATTTAAGAAAATTTTACTAAATACGAATTAAATAACTTTAAATCAGGAAATTATTTTTAAATTTTGGATTTTCTTGTTTTAAGAAACAAAAAAGGTTACTTTTATTGTATTTAATAAGAGTAACAAATACAATTACAGTTTATATTCTCACTAAATGGCCCGATCAATGGTAACGTAAATAACTTCTTTCCGTGTTCTAACGGTTGGAGAGAAAATAGTACAGTTGGCGGGGGTTCCATCATAGAGGAAGTCGTCTGCCGGATGAATGTCGTGACTTGCAGGTAGAAATCTCTGCCTACAAGGCCGATGTGGAATGCATTTTTACTGAAAGCAAGACTGCCATTGCATCCTTAGAAGGTGTTTCTACGATATTTAGGTTATCTGCAGAATGTGAAGTCTCTTAATGAGATTGCGAAGGATTCGAAACAACGCTAATGTGGGTACCAGGGCATACAAACTGCTGGGGTAACCAGATGAGTATCCAATGGTTCACTGTAAGTCACTCACCAAGCGCATGTCTTATAGACTTGCACACTTAAGGTGGACTCGTTATTCCATTGGCTTCTTATGCAGGAAGAACTAGCTCGCTACACAGAAAAGAAGAACTCTTACTAAATTTAATTTTTTACACATTAGTACGAAAATCACTAAAAAGTTATTAAAACCATCCAAAATGGGAACACTTTCCAAAACCAATACCGAAATTTCTTAAAAAAGGTACGAAATTCTTAAAAAATAGCTTGAACTTTTCTTGAACGTGCCACTCTGAGAGTAAAATTACAAATTGAGCGTTAAGTTACAAAAAGAGCGTACTTATTAGTCTCATCTCTCAGTATTTCATTCTATATGTGCATATGCGTGTGCTTGTAAACGTTTGTTGTAGAAACAAAAACAGCACTACAAAAGTAGGTAAAAAACGATTGGCTTGTTTTGTGTAAAAACGACAACAATATTACAAGCAGAAAAATTACATTATTTTCACGTTTAAATAGTAAAATAAGAAACAAAAATTCCCGATTTCTTTTTGTTAAAATTATTTTTTTAAATAAATAAAATATTCTAATATTCATATCGGGCATGCTGCTGGTGTCTTATAATTGAGAGTTCTTCTGTAAACAAAGGGCGGAATACAACAAAAGTGAAACAAACGTGCGTAACGGATAAGTTGTTTTTTCTCATTATTTTTTTTATTGAATCTTCATATATTGAATATGAACTAACAATAATTAATCAAATCTTAACCTAATACGTTATTTTATGTCGTGCTAGTGCCAGACAAAAATTTTCTTCATCACGGGTTCTGTTCACTTATATAGGTGTTTATCGCTCATATAATTGGGTAAGTGCTGCAGTGTCTCTTCTTCTTAAGCAAGTGTGGCCGCCATGGTTTAAAATATTTCGAGCTAGTGGATTTGGGTGTTGTTCAAGCCTTTTTAAATATTTTACTGCATATTTTGTAATCATAGTTTTTACTAATGGAACATTGAGATCCTTGTGAATATTTGAGTTTTTAACATAACAAGGGGCAGCTGTGATTATTCGAAGAAGTTTATTTTGGCGCCTTTGAATTTTTTCGATATTAGAGGCCGAGGCATTGCCCCATAGTTGAATACCGTAGCACCAGATAAGTTAAATAATAATATTCTCTCTCTCTCTCTAATTTAGGTTAGAATTAATCAATCTTACTTCGGATTATTAAAGTACGAATTCGGGATTAACCCAGCTTAGAAATTCTTGAGTCAACCAAAGCTTGAGATTAATTTTTAATCTCACTTTTATGTAAGTCAATCCCGTTTTTGGATTATTTTAAGTACGTGGACTTGAATAATCTCTACTTGAATCAAGCATTCTGTACTTGATTAAAGGAAATCCGTATTTACTATTGAACTGCTTTGGCTTGATTTAAGTACGGATGGATTGATTTTTCTTTTCAGTGTACTTAGGTTCAATTGGGACCAGATTAGAACAGTAGTTTCTGTGATAACTGGGCACTGGCCGGCGGGGACTAATGCGAGGAGAATAGTTCCGGAATTCATTCGCTACTGCAGATGTTCTCATGACAAGGTGGAGGAGGAAATTTCATTTTCTGTGGCACTGTCCTGGAATTCAGGAAATTAGGGAGAGATACCTGGTGAAAACCGTTGATAGCCTGTTTGGATGATATGTCTTCTTCTCTTCATTAGAAAGGCTAATGAATTTTTGTATTGAGTATCTGCTCCGTAGATGGTTACTGGTGGTGGGCATCACAAATGGACCACTGAAGGATCTTAAATTAACTTAAAAAAAATTCAGTTTTGTTTTTGCTTTTTTGTCCTTTTAGTCCCCGTTGAGCATTTTAAACATTTAAAAATTCTTCTGTCACAAATGCAGTTTAATAATTTCGTTGAATATTCAATTTGATATTTGACTTGACTTCACGATTTGTTTTATTTTATATAATTCAACTGTATCCAAGGAATTTTAAAGTTTTGCAAATATAATTATTCACAGAATTTTGGCTTTTTGTAAACAATAAACAAAATAAATTTCTAAAGAATTTCAAAAACAAAAGAACAATACAACGAAATGTTTTCTTAAGTTAGTTTTCGTTATAAATAATTATCGAAAAGTGTTAAGAGGTATTGAGAGAATATTAAGTTTTTTTTATTTTAAATGTAAAAAGTCTTTAAAAAATAGTTCTTTTGAAATATCCCTTTCCGACCCCACCTACACATATGTGTAGGTAAATTTACCGTTTTTTGAAGAGACGTTTATATTAAATTGAGTGGTTTTTTCGTGCAATATTAAGTCTCTCAATTTTATTTGTTATCTCTTTTTTGCTCTGAAACAGGATTTTGTGCGGTTTTTTTTAGTATTTTTGTGTATGAGCTCGAGCGAGGTGATCATGTTTCGCAGTGCGGGAGGCAACAAATGTAAGTATCATTATTTTTGTAAGTAAACGTGAATACATGAAGATTTTATAATTTATTGGTAAAGAAGGCATCAAATATTTCACTTACATGAAAATATTTAAAAATGAACATAAAATTATACTACTTTTGCTTAGCACAAAATGTGCCTACACATATGTGTAGTATGGGTTTCTACTAAGTCAGTTTATCGTCATTACAGCAAAAAAATATAATTTGGAGAACGATTCTGATGTAGAAAAGGTTCTTCAATTACTTTGCGATTTGTCGGATGTTGAAGAGGACAGTTCATCGGATGAGTTTCAGGATGAAATACGTGTTCAGTCTCCACACTCTGAAGATGATGACAGCTCGGATGAACTAAACGAAACAAATAATGCTGAGACCAATAGTGGTGTTGAGCAACCGAGGGCAAATAATACTGAGACCAATAGTGCAGTTAAACAAACGAGGCCATTACTATGGAAAAGGGGAATGTTCAACCCTATAAATACTACACCACATGATATTTCCCACCAGCCAACAGACCCTCTTCTGCCAATTAAGTATTTTGAACGGTATTTTACTGATGACCATTTTCAGCAAGCGGCACAGTACACAAATATGTACCGCCTTAAAACAATTGGTACTGAACTAAAGGCTGGTGCATCCGAAATTAAACAACTATATGGTGCTCACTTATATTTTGGTTGCGTTAAACTTCCTCGCTTGCGAATGTACTGGGAACAGAAATTTGGCAAAAATATTGTGTCTGAAAAGATGGCAAGAAATCGATTATATCTTTTGCGCAAATGTCTGCATTTTGTTGATACGGCTGAAACTTCAAAAGAAGCGCGATCAAATTATTTATGGAAGGTTCAGCCCATAGTTGATATTGTCAGGCAGTTGGACTTAAAAATTTTGTAATGACTTCGTCATCTGGTACTATTTATAATGAATTATTGATACATTTAATATATTACTCGATTTTTCAGGCATTGTTTTAGATTTTGAAATCTATCAAGGTTCTAAAACACCACTAGGCGATCGGACACTTGGATTAGGACCAAGTGTTATTCTGCGTTTAGTGAGGAGTTTGCCAGAGAACTCTTCAGTATTCTTTGATAGATATTTCACCACCTTACCGCTATTGGAGCGATTAGCTCAAATTAACATTCATGGAACGGGTACTATTCAGACCAACCGGTTACCAAAACTCTCTCTGAGGGATGACCGGTTAATGAAAAGAGGAGAATCTGATCAAATAATAAGATCAGACGAAAATATTGTTGTTGTCAAGTGGAGGGACAACAAGTCTGTTATACTTGCTTCCACAATTTATGGTCAGGATCCACTTGGTACCGTAAAAAGATGGAATAAAGAGCAAAGAAGCCGAATCGAAATTACTTGCCCTGCCATCGTCATGCAGTACAACCAAAACATGGGTGGAGTGGATATTTGCGACCAAATGATGGAGTGCAACAGAACATGGCTAAAATCAAAAAAGTGGACTTTAAAAGTAGCACTCCACTTTCTGGATTTGGCTGTTGTTAATTCTTGGATGGAGTACCGTGTTGACTGCAAATCCAAAAATATGCCACGTAAATCAGTCAAGGATCTGCTTTTTTTCCGACTGGAAGTTGCAGAAGCTTTGCTATGCACGCCAAAAAGAAAATTTTCTCAGCTGATCGAAGAAGAGCAGGAAGAACCAATAAGAAATAACACCAAATGTTCTCATTTACCGGGAGGTAGTAAGAGATTGGATGGAAGTGGTCATTGGCCCGTGGTCGACAAACTAAAGACAGCCCGTGCATGCCGTTTCCAAAAATGTAATAGTCGCACTCGAACCCGGTGCGAAAAATGCGAAGTGTATTTGTGCCTTTCTTCCGAAAAGGATTGCTTTAAAAAATTTCATACTGCGATGTAATGTAAAATTTAATTTTTTTTTTTTTTGTTATTTTTAATTTTAAGTTTATTATTTATATTTTTGACAATTGTTAGTTTTGTGAATTTTTAATTTAATTTAAATTTATGAAATATGAAACAGGTTTTTTTTACTTTGTTATAACATTATTTACATTTACATTACTTGTACCTTTTTTAGAACAAAAGACTGCGGTTTCTTATATTATTTAATTTTATAAAATATTTATGAATTGTTTTTGTTGTTTTTTTAAATTATCAATAATTTTGTTAGTTTTTGCAATATGAAATAAATTGTTATCTTTTTTTACTATTGAAAGAAAATTGCTATTTTTTGACTAAGCATAATCCCAAGATACACATTTGTGTATGTCCTGTTTCTAAGGACATACAAATCGTACGGACACAAAAAATACATTTTTATGATTCTTAAGCTCTAATTATCACACGCTGAAAGTTTCATTAAAATCCATCAACTTTGAAATTCCTTGGGCCGGAAAGGGATATAATAAGCACTTTTATTTTAATCATTCATTTATTTGTTTTTTTAATTCCCCTATTTCTGCTGTATATTTCGCAAACGTTGTTTTCTTGATTACATTTTCATTTATTTGCAAGTCTTTACAATTTCTCTGCTTGTATTTCACAAATAGCAACAATGACAATTGAAAAAAAGTGTCAACGTTTTTAATTTTCTATTTTTGTTTTTCGCAAAAAAAAATTTGGTTATATTTTTTTTATTTACATAGTACATCATGGTCTTTGGAAATGAAAAGGAAAAAAACACAAATTTTCCATTTTCAATTCTAATAAAACGTGGGAATTTCACAAGCACTTTACAATCAAATCAAATACATGTTGGAAATGTATCACTTCTTTTCTTTTATCATTGTTTGCATATTTTTTTTTGGTATGTTGGTTTCAATACCTCTCTACAATAGCCTCCACTGTCGTCACCGTCACCGTCATCATCAGTGTCCTCACCAACAACTATCACAATCAAGTGACAGACAACATGGCTGTAAAACCGTGTGTTGGCTGAATGTATATTAGAAATCAGCATTTATGGGGAATGTATGCTAGGGAAAGTTTTTCAAAAAAGTTGCTAAAGAAATTGACAATATTTGTACTCATTTTTTATAAAGAAAATGTTGCTCAATTTGCCAGACAACTTTTCCTAAAAAAACCGTTGCTCGATATGCTAACCAGTTTTCTGAAAAAACCGTTATTTGACGTACCCGTCAACTTTTCTGTAGACAAAGTTGCTCGAGATACCAGACGACATGTTTTTTGAAGAAAAACAAAACAGTTGCTTAGTCCTCGTCCATATTTAAAACATTTGCTGTAGAAACTCTCTTAAAACTGCGATATAATAATTTTGTTTGCAGCATTTTAAATGGGGTGCCCCGGTTATCTAGTTGGTAGTGAGCTAGTCTATGAGCGCGGGGGTTGCAGGTTCGATTCCATGTAGAGACTCTGGTCTCCTGCAGACAAGCGCAGAGCTTCGCGGAGCTAGCTTAGGGGGGAAATAATGTATTTAGAATGCTTTTCCTCTTTCTTTTTTACTCTCAATAACAAACTCACAAAAACTGCTTGTACACGAAACAAAGTATACTTTCCGACTTCTCCCTTTTACCTTTAAACTAAAACGATTCTCAGCAAATGCTTCATAATATAGACGAGGACTTATGAATTAAGACAAGTTTGTTTGTAAACTTGTGATTTCACTGGGATTTTAAAGGAACCTTCTCCACTCTTTCCTGGGAATGAAGAAAAAAAAAAAAATGTATACATATAAAAAATTAACATCTGTGGGATGTCTCATATGTGGGTCTAGTATGACATACGACGACCATGACGTCGACGTGCATGCAAGCGCTTAAGCATATGTATTTTCAAATTTTACACTTAACGAATTTTTATAAGAAGATCGGCAACTGGTCGAGAAAAAAAAGTCGGGGGCAAGAACTTTGTTATTTAAATTGCGTGCTGAATTTAAATCTGTTCACAAATTGTCTAGGTTTTTAAGATTTTCTTATTTGAAGAAATGACTGATATTTAAATATTGCGGTTGGAAAAATTGCGGTTACAAATTGTCAGTAGTGGGCTCTAAAACAGAGACCCGCAAAGCTACTGCACCATGTTTTTTTCTCACACCTACATTTGATTAAAAAATAATTAAATACAGCCAAACAGAAAGTGGAGTTACCGCTTGTTGACATTTTTTTCCTATGCACCGATTTTCGAAAAGTTTTCTTCCAATTAAGTATTGCAATAAAAGTCTTTTGGTAATACTCCTTACATTGATCTCCATTCTCACTTATCATACTTAAATATTTCTAGGATGGTGTCTGCTCTAAAGTGTAGCATCTCAAGTAAAATTAATTGCATCTGGCAACACTATTACTTGTTTGAAAGGCGACATTTTTAATTCACTTTATTAAAAGACATTATTAAAAATCGGGTTATTCTTTAAAAAGTTATCTACGTTTAAAAATGAGTGAAAATTTGGAACATTACCGTCATATTTTGCTCTTCGTTTATAGAAAAGGTAAAATGTGTCGCAGGCTGCTGAACAAATTTGCAAAGTTTACGAAGACGATGATGTAACTAAAAAAAAAAAAACAGCAGAGACATTGTTAATCGTTTTCCTTCTGATAATTTTGATGTTAAAGATGCCCCTCGCTCTGGCCGAACAATCTCTAAAAAAGTAGATGAAATCATGGAAAAAATTAAGAAAGACCGGCACATGAACAACGTGGGCGTTGCTAGGAAAATAGGCATTCATCACCAAGCAGCTATCAATATTTAAAGAAAGCTGGATGTACTGAAAAACTCGGGTGCCCCCCTTCTTCAGGGGTTTTCTTGAATTTTTGACAAAATTAACAATTTTAACAAATTGTGTGAAGAAGGCACACAACGGAGTGGCGAAATATTGGTTTAATAAATTTATTATATAAAAAAAAGACCTCAAGCTTAATTAAATAATAATAATAATAAATTTTGTAAAGGTCGAATAAAAGTCTATTTATAAAAATTAATAAATATATACATACACATATATAATATGCATGTACATATAAATGTAACAATTTATTCGGTTTTCGGTGGAATTAATAAAGCTTATTTTTTAAGACTGTTGTATATATGTATATTTATTTAGAAAGTAAAAACTTTTGTCTTGAACTCATTTAATGAAATCATTGTTTTATTCAAAAAATCCCGTGATTCCCGGGAATAAAATTTTTTTGTTTTGTTTCCCGGGAATAGAAAAAGTCCGGGAAATTAGAAACCCTTGTGCCGAAGCTCTGCACTGATGGAATGGAAGGACTTTACCCCGAAAAAGGCTATCGATCAAAACGGCGCATATTTGGTAAAATGAAGCTCGTTTCAAATATTAGAGAACATTGTTTAATTTTTGGTCAAATTTGTAACCGAACTTTTCGAACACCTATTAGTAAAAAATCTTCCACATTATTGAATTCTTTAATAGAAATCTTCAATGAACTTAAATACAAATACAACATAAAAAAAATAACAACTATTTCGAAATTTTTTTGTAAGTTTTATCTGCTATTTCGCGTTTGATTTCCCGGTATTGCTTGGGACCACTTGTCATCATATCTTCTTCAATGTGCGCAATATCTTGGTGGAACCTCTTGTACCAGTTCGTTGTAATTTGCAGTCCTTATATTTCATTGAAAACTATGACATATATTTTCAAGAGCTCTTCTTTCTTTATTAACCAACTTCTTTCAATTTGACCTCACTAACGCGTTGAAAAATATTTTTCATGGCTTGACATGACCCGCCATCTCTGTTAAAAGCTTTTGCCAATTTTTTAATTTAGCATAATTTGATATGTAGTGGCGACAAAAATGTGGTTTGTCTGACAGTTGGAGCTATCTACCTTCCACAGCAGCTTCTGTTGAATAGCAATAACACTTAGGGAAAACTGGGCCGGACTATCCCACAATTGATGAAAATCAGCCCTTTGTTGGGATTTTCAGGAATATCCCTTTCCGCGACCTTGGGTTTGAACCACAACCACCATGTGATCCCCGAAAGTATTTTGTCAGTGGAAAGGCGAAACTTCCGAAAAGACAATCTCCTGAAGCATTTCCCGCAAGAAGCATATTAACGGAGTCCTCAACCAATAGTCAGTCCGTGCCTGTTCACCGGAGGCTACTGACTTCCGTATTACCAGATAGGATTTCTGGTTAGTCGAGATCTCAGATCTGTGTAAAACTTTTTTTTGGCAAATCTGTCGAGTGAATCAATCCTACGATTGTGCAGGATATTAGCCAGAGCATTTATTAAATTATTACTAAAATTTTGCAGTTTTGTCAGTGTATTTTTTGAACAGAGAATCATACATTTTTTAACGGCGACAATATCAAATGCAACATATAACCATTTGAGACAGTATTGAACAAAATTGCAGTGCAAAAAATACCAAAAAAAAAAAAAAGCTTTCTAAACTTTAAATTTCACATCCATCCCAAACTTTTACCCCAAAACATCAGTCAGCAGGAACATAATCTGATATCTATTCCTGGTATGTGTTCCTACTCATACTCGTATGTGTTGGTAGCATATTTTTTTAGTCTTGGTTTTTTCTCTATAAATTGTCAGCCAATAACAGAGGAGCAGAAAAAAGTATGTAATAATGGCAAAAATAATAAGTTTTTTTCAGTTTATTTTTAAAAATGAATCAAATGAAAAATTTTCGAAAACAATATCGAATACAACAACCATCACAATCATACTGATACATTAAGATGTTTTCCTTAATGAAGAACATTTCATGTAAAAACCTATTTTTGCATTCCCCTTTTTATGTCAGCTTGAATAAAGGACTCTATCCAATAACATTCATGTTCATATAAAGGTTCAATTGTTTTTCTCATATAAAAAGCTTAAAAATTTTTCTTTCAATCATCATGATCAACAATTTTGTCATAGAAATATAATATGTGCGTGTATCTATGTTGATGCCACGTGTAACATTTTGAAGATGAAGTAAAAAAAATTAAAAAATGAATTTCAAGTATAGAATCTAAAAAAAACGACGAAAATTGTTATTGTATTTGGTAAGTGCTAGATTTAGCGTTTGGAAATAAAACGCTTCTCCTTTAGTTTTAGTTGGAACAATGTGTAGAGTTTTTTTGACATGTCTTTAAAGGAATGTGTACAATAAAAAAATAAAAGGTAAAACTATACATAATTTATATTTAAACCCTAAAGCCACCCAACTTTTCTTTAAAAAAATATGTTCGGCTATAATTCTAATGAAACTTATTTTAGACAATGTTGAGGGCTTGTCAAGCATCTTTACTATAAAAAAGTTTTCGGGCTTGTCATGCAACTTTTCTATATAAAACCTTTCTGACTTGTTTATGCAGATAAAAACATTAAATTGAGAAAACTTTTTTGGCTTGTCAAGCATATTTTCTATTAAGGCTTTCAGACTTGTCAAGCATATTTTCTATAGAAATTCTTTCGGGCTTGTCAACCCAGTTTTCTTCAGAAAGCTTGTTAAACGTGTCTATCTAGTTTTCTACAAAAAACTTGTAAACGGATTTTATATGAAAAACTTTGCTACACTTGTCAAGCATCTTTTCTATAAAAAGGTTTTCGGGCTTGTCAAGCTTGTATTCTAAAAAGAATTTGTATAAAAATTGTGTTTATAGAAAACTTGTTAGGCTTGTCAAATTAAATTTTAAGGGCCGATGAGATTTTGAATAAAACAAAATTATTTAATAAATTATTGTCATTTCTTTTTATTATGATAATATTATTATGATAATCTTGAATTGTTGCTGGCTTATCGACGTACACCTTTTCTTCAAATAACCCAAAAAAAAAGAAGTCCAACGATGTCAAAGAAACCACGGCCATTGAATTTGTCGCTCAAAAGATCCATTGTTTCCTTAGCTGTGTGGTAAGTGCCACCATCCTGTTGAAACCTCATATCGTTCACATCCATATCTTCCAAGTCGGGCCAATTCTCACGATAGCGAACACCATTCACAGTAACTGCCTGACCGGCCTCATTTTTGAAAAAATACGGCCCGATGATGCATGCCGCCAGCCCATAAACCGCACCAAACAGTCACTCTTTGTGGGTGCATTGGTTTGTCGACACTCAATCTTGGATTATCATTCGCCCAAATGTGGCAATTCTGCTTATTGACGAATCCACTGAGGTGAGAATGTGCCTCGTCACTGAAGATAATTTTCTTCGAAAATTTATCATCAAATGTTGCCATTTCTTGCCACCATTCTGACCATTGACGACGTTTGGAATAGTCTAGACGCTTTAGTTCTTGAGTCAAATGCACCTTGTAAGTGTGTAAATGCAAGTCTTTATGCATAATGTTCATCAACGACGAGCGTGAGAGGTGCAATTGTTGGACACGGCGACGAGTTGAGGTAAACGGCTCTTCAGCCGCACTATCGCGAACAGTAGCAATATTTTCTGCAGTACGAGCATGCACTGGTTTTTTCATATCTCCTACAGACCCGGTTTGCTCAAGTTTTTGCACTATTTTTCCGATTGTACGCACATTTGGACGATTAAAGTGTCCAAAAAAATCACGACGTGCACGATATGCATATTAATTTGAATGCCCATTTTCATAATAAGCCTGAATACCTTTCACGAGTTGCTCGATTGTGTATCTTTCCATGGTTCAAATAAAGTTAGTCTGAAATTGAGAAATGTCAAATGAAATGCAGAAAAAAACTTGATGTTAAGGTATGGTTCACATTCAATATCAGCCCTTAAAATTTAACCACCCTTTATATTATAAAAAAAGTTTTCGGTTTTGTCAAGCTAGTTTTGTAGAAAGAACTTGTATACAAAGCATATTTTCTTTAAAAATGTTTTCGGTCTTGTCAAGCTAGTTTTCTTAAAAGCACTTATAAAAATGTTTTCGGGCTTGTTAAGCCAGATTTCTACAGAAAACTTGTTGAACTTGTCAATATAGTTTTCTTTAATGAGCTTGTAAACAAACTTTATATAGACAACAACTTTGTAAGGCTTGTCAAGCATCGTTTCCTTAAAAAAAATTCGGGCTTGTTAAGCGAGTTTTCTATACTTGTTAACAGAGTTTTTATAGACAACTTTTCTAGGCTTGTGAAGCATATTTTCCAAAAGAAAATTTTCGGACTTGTCAACCAAGATTTCTAAAATCTTATATATACATATAGAGAAAACTTTTGTTCTATCTTTTCTATAAAAAAATTTTTGTGGTTGTCAAGCTAGTTTTGTATTAAGACAAAATTTTTGCAATTAGTATTGTGGTTAATTTATCGAACCGTTTTTGGTTTTTATGGTGAGTGTTAAACGGCAAACCCCTTTAAATAGATGGTGTGGTTACAATCAAAACGTCAGGGCAATCTGTCCGTGAAAACCTGGGTTCGATTCCCAGTTTAGTCAAGAATAAAATATCAATAAATTTTAATTCATTTCATGTTGTAAAATTCCTTTCTTCATAAAATTAATTAAATGACAACAAAATTCAATGAACTTTAGGCTGAGTAAAATATCAAAATTTTTATATATAAACTTTGTTAGGCTTTTTTAGTGTCTTTTCTATAAAAAGTTTTCGGACTTGTCAAGTAATTTTTTCAATAAAAAAACTTGTTGGACTTTTCAAGCTAAAAAGATCTTGATGGGTTTGCTAAGACGGGTTCACATGAAGAACTTGAGAAGCTTTTTTTTTGGCAAGTTAAGGCTGTTTTTTATACAAATAATTTTTTTAGACTTTGTTATTTGTGCTTAATTCCCAATTTTTATTCTTGATAAAAGCACTGAAATTTATTGTTGATGGGATAAGCTATTCCAATGCGCATTTCACTGTTTGTCCAGGCCAGATTGTCAGGAAACTTCATCTATAAAGATTTTAGAAAAACTAAAGATATAATTATATATAATGCTTATAATTCTTATACGCTTAACAGTTTTATTTGGCTTAATATCTTTAGTTTTTCTAAAATCTTAATGGATGAAGTTTCCTGACGATCTGGCCTAAGCAGCCAGTGAAATGAGCAGCCAGTGAAATGCGCATCAACAATCCCATCAACATTAAATTTCAGTGCTTTTATCACGAATAAAAATTTGGAATTAAGCACGAATAACAAAATCTTTTGAATTTAAATTTTGTATTCCCAAAAATTATTTTGATAATAATTTTTTTATATAAAACTTGTTGGGCTTGTCGAGCCAGTTTTAGTTACAAAAATTTTTTGGGTTGTAAATTCAGTTTTCTTTAAAAAACTTATTGGGCTTGTCACGCCAGGTTTCCTAGGAAAATTTGTTTAGCTGGTGAAGACAGTAGTAAATGAAAACCTGTGGGCTTGTCAAGACGATTTTATAAAAGGATTTGTCGAGAAACTTATTTAAAGTCCACTTTTGTACTTTACTGTGTGTGCACACCTTATATTTCTCACACATACATTTAAATCACAAAATTGTACTTGAATGTGGATGTGTATGTTTATGTATTTATTTGTAAGTATGTATGTATTTCTACTATTGTGCAAATGTTTTTAGTTACATTTCACAACGGAAATCATCAAATGATTTAACATCGTTTTCAATTGTTTGTACTTAAAATGCATTTGATTCTTTTAACATTGTGTAAGTGTGATCGAGCATAAGTATTTGTATACGACAAAAGTTTACATAGTACAAGTATGCATGTAATATGTGGAAGAAGTGAGTATTTCCTCGGAATAAGAACAAAATAGTTACTGCTGACATGGCAGAAGCGTAAAAATTCTAATGAAAGTTGTTACACAAGTAAGTGGCATTTGAACGAAAGTGTTATAAGCGGATATTTAAGTATTTTATTTCTAGATGCATTGAGTATTTCAAAGTGTGAAAGAATTAATGTTGCTGACGATATGTACTTCGGTATTATATATAATGGGAAAGGCAAATAGTTTAGCTTCTTCATGAAAAATTTCAAAAATATTTGCTACATTAGGTTTGACAATTTAATAGAAAAAAAACAAAATAAGAAAAAATACAAATAGATTGTTAAAAATTTGCGATTAGGGAAAATTAAAAAAAAAAAAAAAATAGTTTCTTGCCCAATTTTGCACCACTTTGTCGAGTATACCCGGTCTTTTTTTTGGCATCTGAATGATCAATGATCAGGTTGCTGGTTTATCAGCATAGACCAAAAATTTTATGTACTCCCTCAAAAAGTGGCCCTAAGGTGTCAAATCACATGAACGAGGAGGCTAATTCACAGTTTCATTTCTTCAGATAATTCGGTCACCAAACGTTTAGCTTAACAAAGTGATGGAATCACGCGCTTTATGACATTGTGCGCCATCTTGTTGGAATCCAAATGATTTGTAATTACGTGAGGAATAAAAAAATCATTCACAGTAATGTTGGCACCCATGACAGACAACTTTGCAACAATTACCGAATGTTACAAAAGAGACTGGGTTGAAAAAAAAAAAAAAATTAAGAAGACAAAAACGGTGCGTGTTATTAAAACAAGACAGGATGAAATCCATATCAACAACCACGATTTGAAAGACGTGCAGTCCTTCTGAATTTTAGGCAGCATTATAAAATAGACTGGTGGTTCAAAAATTACATTGAAAACGACGCCATAAAGACAAGGCAAACTTTCGTTCGGTTAAAAACCGATTCTCGCCGAGTGAAACTTAAAATATATAATTTAAACGTGGAATCAATCCTACTTCACTGTTGTGACACATGGTAACCTGCACATACATGGCGACAGAAAATAGCTATCGAATCTGTAGCTATGAGTAGAAGTTGGGGCGAAAAAAATTTCTTGCCCAAGATAAAACATGCTGGAACGTGTGTGATGAGGCCCAATGCTCCTTAAAGGAACGACGGGAACATAAACAAAAGGGCCGGTGACGCCATCGGCATGTAAATCGCTCCAAACTGATTTTTTCGGGATGTAATGAAGTCTCATAAGGATTGTGCTCTCTTCAAAAATGAGAATTCTGCTTGTTTTCGTAACCGTTAAGCCAAAAATAAGCATTATTCCTAAGGATCATTTCATGGTAAGAATCTGGTTCGACGTCCAGTTGATTCTCAGGCCATTCACCAAACGCATGACACAATTGATGGCCCGCTGGATTTAATTCTTGCGCCAGTTGGATCTTATATGCAGGAAGGTTAACATCTTTCCTCAAAATTTTCCTTATAGTGAAAAGGCAGAGACCGAGTTGCGGCCATCGCCGTCGGATCGATATATTTAAGTCCTCCGTCACACTCGATTACGAGCTCGATTTAGATGAATATTATCCAACAGAGTTAATGTGGTCATGAATTGACTCATAGTATTGCTGCGTATAAGCTGCTCAGACGGAAGATTATGCTGGACGAAGTTCGCTATAAGTTTGACGAATAGAGCGCGAGTTTTGGAAATCGATTTTAAGTCTCGTAAGACCCAATGTTGTATGTTGACCCACAGATGTCCTGTGGAGTCAGCTTCATCTGTATCAATGGGAGGAATGAAAATCCAATGTGATGTTCGTTGGAACCAAAGTGTTTTTTAAGAAAGAAGCATTCAAGTGTCTTGGTTTCTTAAAACGGTGCAAGAACTACTTCACTCCGTCTGATCTGCTCACTATTTATACCGCCTATATCGGACAGTAAATGGAATATAACTCCCATATCTGGGCAGGTGCTTCAAGTTCTATCTTGAAGCTTCTGAATCGGGAGCAAAGAAATGCGTTATTGCTCATGAATGACAGTGGGGTATCTAGTAGAGTATCCATTTTTCAGCCATTATTTGATCGAATAACCAAAATAGCCAATTTCGAATAACGAATAACTCGAACAATTTATGTCAATTAATCGATTAAGATGAATATCTTTAAAAAATCTACTTTTTTCAAATAAAAATATTTGTTTTTAGATTTCTAACTGTTTAATATAACTTAAAACTAAATTACATGTTCTGAACTTCTTTATTTATTTTAAATAAATCGCACAACGCACTACAGAGAAAATTCGTTTCTCGGTCGAACCACCGTATGTGGAATAGACTCCCGGCAGAAATCTTCTCAGTCAGCTACAATTTGGATAAATCCAAATTAAGTGCACACACACACACACTACTCCCTCTTTTCTTCTCCTCATAACCTCCCTGCAGGAAATGTCACTAGTGAATCTGTACTGATTCACTATTGACTCAGTCACCAGTACTAGTGACTTTTTATACCCCAAACAATGTTATTTACTATAGACATTTAACATGTGCGTGTCATTGGAAATCTACTACTGACGTTGGTACTACTGATTAGGTAGTTCCTTTGGGATCATATGTAGACATTGGAACCAGAGAATCACTAGTACATTTTAGTAAATGTAGTCTACACTTTGGGTAGGAATACGAAATCATAACAATCTTTTTTTAATATTTCTTTAACTTTTATAGGAATTGTACTTCTCAGTTGTTATTGATAATTTTGTTTTCGTATTTAAGCCAAATATAGTGGTAAATGTAGTGTAGTGTAGACACTTCGTTGACAATGTCACCAAAATAGTCGACAAAACTGTTGACTTGGAGATACTTGCACCCAGGTTTCCTTCAGGGGTATTATCCTTACACCAGCACAAAGCATTGCAGTAGTAGTAGTTTTTGCACTGTGATTTGCAAAATTTAACTGAAAAAAGTCAAATACACTTCATTAGTATTACAGCTAGCTTAACAGTTTTCCTTATCGGAAGTTCTATACGTCTAAAAAAATACCCTTTACTTTGAAAAAATTCTTTGTTCGATTATTTTTGACTCATTTTATTAAAAGCCATTTAATTTATTTTTTTCATTAGAATGGCAAATTTATTAAAAAAAGGTATTGCTTGCTACTCTATTTTCTGCACTATGACTAAAAATTTCTAAAGCTGTTAATTTCCTTTGGTATACTAGGCCTCCTTAAGGGCTTTGAGAAAATTTCTTACATTTACTGAAAACAATTTCGTTGTTTCAAGTAAAATATTTAATTACAAGTTTTTATGATTTTGTGACTTAAAAGATACAGTTTTTTTTTCGTTGTTGTATTTATACTTCACATACCAAATAAACCATTGTATAATAAAATTTATATTTTTAATGTCTGTCCTCGTATTTTTATGAAACATCCACTATATAAAACAATAAAATCTACATTAAGCAGAGGTATTGTAAAAATCTATAAAAATAAAACTGAAACAAAGTATTCTCAACTGCAATTCCCTACACAACAAGAAAAAAAATATGGTTGAAAAAAAAGAAATTAACTGGGGCTGAGTGCAGAGTAGAATATTATATAAAATAACAATGTTGTTTTTATATATAAAAAAAAAAAAATATTATTGTACAATACTAAAAACATATGAATCAGTACAGTGGGGGAAATAGTTAAAAGTAGAGGTTAAGAAGTGATTTAATTTGAATCTACAGTACAAACTCTGTTCTATCCTCTTTCAAAACACATCCAAATCGTTTTATTGATTTTACAGCTCTTCATATAATGTTTTTTTTGTAATTCTGAAAAATATTTTGAATAATATGCTTAAGTTGGCATAAGCAATTGTGCGAATACATGTAAATCATATGTGTCAAAATTTGGACAGGAGATTTTTCTCTACCCATCTCTAATCCATCCACTATGACGGGATTTTTGGAAATTCGAATGGTTCGCAGGTAAAAACTTGGCCAATTTAAAACTTAAAGATATACAAAAAAATTTAACACTAATCGTTATTCTTAAGAAAAATAAGCGGAGGTGTTTGCTGCTTTTTTAAAAAACGCCCTTTTCAGGGAGTAAATGGGTTAAACCTGTACTTTGGTACTTTTTGTCACCCCATTTTTTAAACCAATCAAAATAGAAATAAAGATTATATACATTCGAAAATTACCTAAAAAATACAAATACAAATTTAGCAATTTCGAAATTTCAACGTTTAAGAGGTTAAAATCGTAACTAATTTTGGTACTTTTTTACAAAACAGTATTTTCTATTTACTGATCTCTACTAACGTATTAAATTATGGGCTTCTACTACAAAATTAAAATTTTTGTTACTTAAATAAGGTGAAAAAAATTTATAGAAAAGGGAAAATGCGGGAAATCAAATTTCTTTCTTTTAGTACTTTTTAAGTAAATGTTGGAAATTTTTTTTGTTAAAACCTAGAAACATAAACTTTGACATAACATACGCTTTTAAAGAAGTTTTTACAGTTCAGAGTTGTGTTTTGAGTTTTGTTGAACTCGTAATATACCTGCCGTTCTGGTAAATTATAACGGCCTTGTTTATAAAACATAAAACAGAATTATAAAACGTTTTTGAAACGGATTTTCTATAAAGGTTTGTTTAAGAAACCTTTTATTAACCTGTTTTATTTTTTATAAATAAGAAGGAAAAACTATGTAAAATGTTTTTTCTTTTGTGCGGTTTTCATAATTAAAACTAATTTTTTTTAGAGCTTTTCATATAAATTTTTCTACACGTTGCATCATTTGTATTGTGTAAACCGCATGTTAAAGTTTTGTTATGAACTTCTGAAAAAAAAAAATTTTCCTGAATTTGTATAAAAAAATGATCGCCACTAATTTCGGAATAACTCCGAAACAATAAAAAATATTATTTAAAAGACTTTAAGAAAATTTTCATAATTATCTGTTTGTTCACATATTTTTTAAAGGCGATATTACACAGAAAAAAATTATTTTCATATTTGAATACGAAAATCGCATATTTGATTACAAAAATTTTTGAATTTTCTGCGATGACGATTTTTGCGGTATTGATAAAAAAGTTTGTATGTATAATCGTTAAATATTTAGTCTACAACCAAGTTTATTGAGTCAATAAAAAAAGTTGTTGCCCAAAATTTTTTTCAACAAAATGTTTCCTTGATTTGTTAAAATAAATTGTTGAAAATGTAGGATAAATCAAACAAAATGTTAATCGAATCTTTATTTTTTTATTTATTAATGATGATGTCATTAATTTTCAATTTTTATATTTTTATAAAAACAGTAAAATTAATTATGCGGGGATAAGTAAGTTCCTATGCGCATTTCACTGGTTGCTTAGGCCAGATCATCAAGAAACCTTTTCCAAAGACTTTGGCAAAACTAAATATATTATTCAAATAAAACTGTAAAACAAATGAGAATTATGAGCTATTTAAAAATAGACAAGAGTTGTTAAAATACTGTATTTACTTTGATTAAAATATTTTTTTTATTGAACATGAAGAAATATTTATTTTGCAAAGTGCAGATTTGATAAATTTTTTCTTTGAATCAAACAAAAAGTTTGTTGACCTAAAATTTTCTTGAGATATTTTTTTCTGTGTACAGTCTACAGTCATTTATTGCACTTTCTTAAAGTTATTTAATAAATGCAGCTATGCCAAATATATATTCGCAATTTTTATAGAAATCAGATAACTTCACTTCCTTATGAAAAAAATTACCATATCGTGGTAATCCGGTAAACCGATAAGTTTTAAAAAAAATTGTGTTAGGTATGGGGTATATTTTTTCGAATACCCCCTTTCTGAAACCCAAACCGGTTAAACGAAATTTTTTTTTTTGGGTTTCTGATATACTCTCAGCGTCAAAATAAAGTGTACAACTGGTTTTGCAATATAAAAAGTGTTATTTTAGTAAAAAAGAATTAAAAGTTTTAGAAGTTTTTTATCATTTACAAAACTTTGGACAATGTTCTTACAAATTAAAATTAAAAATTTGAAATACTTCAAAAACAACAAAACCAGTACAATAAAAAAAAGAATTTACTCCGTTTTTAAGGCGTCAAAATAAAGTGTACAGTTTTAAAATACTAAGAAAAGTGAAGTGGCTAATACTTTGTTTAATTTCTTTTTGCTTTAAGGACGGCTTCTAGTTTCTATGGCATCGATTCCACCCATTTTAAAGTTAGCGCAGTATACAGTTTTGGGTACTCTTCCTGCAGAATTTTCTTCAGAGAGTGCTTGCTGGTTATGTTTTTTTTTAATTTGTCTGTCCAAATGTTCCCAAATGTTTAGGTGAGTTGATATTGAGCGACTATTGGGCTGATTCATCTGTTTAAGGACGTATTACAAAAGCCAACACTATCACGCTTCACTATAGATACTGTATGTTTTCCTTTGAATTTCTTATTTCCACCTTTTATCATGTTTTTTTTTGTCCAACTTGCTTTCGTCAATTTTTGGAGCAACGTATTTTTCACAGATGACAGCAAGCTTGAAGTCTGATCAAATTTGACAAAGTAGAAATTATACTTTTTTTACAACTTACAACACTTCTTACATTGGAAAACAAGCTGTACACTTTATTTTGACGCTCACAGTATAAAGCATTAATCTTGCCTTATATCAACAATTTTAAAGTTTATTTAAGCATTGTTTTGCTCTAAAAGCCACTGTTTGGCGAATGCAGAAAATACCTCATACAAAAACGTACAAAATCAATGTAACTCTTGCTTTGCTTCAAAGCTAAAGGAAAAAAGTAGCTAAAACGAAACCAATACAAAATAATAACAAGAAAATAAATTTAACTCTTGCTTTGCTTCATTGCCGCAGGAAAAAAAGAAATAAAAGCGAAAGCAAAATAAAATGTCAATCACTCGATAGACAGCAGTAAGTAAACGTATGGAACACAAAAAGCTACTCTTTAAAAATAATTTTAGTAAAGCGGCGTATAAAAGTACCCATGTTAAACAGATACATATATATGGGGGATTCAAAAGGTGTCATAAAATCATATGTCTTAAAATAATAACATGAAAAAATACGACTGTTGTGAGCAACCCCTCATAATTTAGTGTGCTATTTTGAATTTAAGTCAGCTGATTTAAAACAAATATAAAAAAACAATACATTTACCTAAAATCAAAATGTTTTTTAATTCTAATTCATGAATTAATAAATTAAATTAGATCTTTCCTGACTATTTTCCATTTTTCATACGCAAACCACAAATATTTTATTTTGTTTGTCAACCAAACATCAGAGTCCTAGGCCGATCAAATTTGACGCCGCTAGTGTTTTGTTGCAAAAAATGCTAGCCGCAGGTTAAATTCGGATGTTAGCCGGATAAAACTATACCATCAACGGCGACGGCTACAAGATCATAGCCGCTAGGCTCAGTTGCTCGGCGCAGGTCTCTTCTGATTAATTATGACAGCACAATAAACATAGCAAGCAAAGTTTTATTAATTTAAGACACTTTTTGTTTACAAAGCAACAACAATATTTTTAAACCATTGTAAAATGTTAGAATATTATAACAATACAACATGATAGCACACCTTGTGAATACCCCAATAGAGAATATTGAACGACTATGACGAGACGCTTTAGTTAGCGCAGCCGGTATTTGTTTACTATAGAGGAGAAAATCCTTGCGCCTAAAAGTGTTTTCGTTAAATATTTAAATGATTTTATGATTTTATAATTTTAAATGATTTTATTATTAATAAATGTTCCGCAATGCCAAGGCTTTTAAAATCTAGACGGTGGTAAACCTTTTTCCCGAGATAATTTACACAAGGGTAAAGTGAATAAATGAAAATATGAATATGAAATAGGCTTTGCCATAGATAAAATTCAAAGATGTATATTTGCTAAATTTCATATAAATGTCTTTCAAATTCCGAGCTCAGTTTAAATAACTTACCCTAAAATAATCTTTTGCACTATACCCGGTACCTTTACCACCAATAATAAAACAGTAAATTTCCTTTAACAAGACTCAAAGACATGCAACATTTTTTTTATTCCTTTTTCATCACATTCAATGTGGCAAGTAACATTATCATTTTTTTTTTGTTGCTTGTGCTTCTTCTTCCTCTCTCATTTCTTTGGAATCACATCAAATAAAATTTGTATCGTTTCGAAATGTTGGTGTGGCTCCCCGTATACTACACATACTTTTTTACATTACTCACTGTTTCTTTTGTGATTCTGACAATTTTTAACAATGTAAAGTACTTAGAACGTCAAAAAATAACATTTCGATTTCAATGCTCATAAACACACAATTGCATTCATATAAGTTTATTAAAATTTTTATATCCTTTTCCTCAGTTCCACTGAACATACATACTTACACACACACATGCGTTCTTATACTCGTGTATTGTGTATTGATAGTGGCACACATGTGTGTTATAAAAAGTGTTACATAACATCGTAAGTGGTTTTAATGCCATAAAATCAGAAAATAAAACGAAAACAGGAAAAATTCTTATAATTCTATTTTAACAAAATGTGAGGCCAAGTTATTTGTTAACATTTTACATTAAAAAAAAGAATCTTAATGTTTTCAATCATTATAAAGAGGCAAAAAATCGCTATTTAAGTGACAGAATGACTGACATATATTTCTGTTACTTATTTTAACGTGTTTTCTTGAAAGCGATATTTCAAACAATTAGAAGCATTTCTCAAAATGATGAGTAGTAGGTACAATAAAATGATATTACATTTACCACAATTTGTTTAGAATTTCAATCCATTTAAGGATAAATGTTTATAATAAAAAGAAGGCTGTTCTACAGATTTAAACTCTCTAAAATTCTATTGTTATGAAAAGTTAAACCAAAATTACTAATACAATTACAATTTTGTTAAAATAAAAATAAGACCATGTTCTGGAAATCGAAATCGATAAAAATTTAAATAAAAGGAAATTTTCAGTTAAATTTTTTTTACAAATAACCGTAGTTTTTCAAAATTTTTAGAGCAATTCTAATAAATATGAGTGGTAGCCAAAGTATGATGTATAAACACGGAATATTCTTTTTGAAATTTATTTTAATTTTACTCTAATTCGATTTCCAGAACTTTTATTTTACAGTCTATTTAGTAAAATTGTTGTATTTAACAACATTCAAATGTAGGATTAATTAAAGACATTAACTATAAATTTGACTTTTTAATGGAGTTTTTTAATAATTTCGATGAATATTATTAAATTTGAAGATTGTTGATCAATTTTATGATTTAGTAGAAGGCAAACAAAAATTTCGATCGTTTGATTTATATTTAAAACAAAATTTTAAAATTTTTTTTTGTTTTGAATGTAAATTAAATTAACTTAATTTTGGTTCGTCATATAACGGTAAGGGCCGAAGTTGAATGTGAACCACACCTAAACGTCAAGCTTTTTCTGCATTTAATTTAACATTTCTCAATTTAAGACCAACTCCATTTGAACCATGGAAAGATACACAATCAAGCAACTCGTAAAAGTTATTCAGCCTTATTATGAAAATGGGAGTTTAAATCAAAACTTCTCGATTTTTTCGGACAATTTAATCATCGAAATGTGCGTACAATCGGAAAAACCCTGCAAAAACTTGAGCAAACTGGGTCTGTAGGAGATGTGAAACAACCAGTGCATGCTCGCACTGCAAAAAATATTGCTGATGTTCGCGATAGTGCGGCTGAAGAGCCGTCCACCTCAACTCGTCGTCGTGCCCAACAATTGCACCTCTCACGCTCGTCGTTTATGAACATTTTGCATTAAGACTTGCATTTACACGCTAACAAGGTGCAATTGACTCAAGAACTAACGCCTCTTGACTATTCCAAACGTCGTCAATGGGCAGAATGGTGGCAAGAAATGGCAACAGTGGATGATAAATTTTCGAAGAAAATCATCTTCAGTGATGAGCCACATTTTCACCTCAATGGATTCGTCAATAAGCAGGATTGCCGTATTTGGGCGAATGATAATCCAAGAGTGATTGTCGAAAAACCAATGCACCCACAAAGAGTGACTGTTTGGTAAGGTTTATGGGCGGGCGGCATCATCGGGCCGTATTTTTTCCAAAATGGGGCCGATCAGGCAGTTACTGTGAATGGTGTTCGCTATCGTGAGATGATAACGAACTTTTTATGTGGACAAAATGTGGTTTCAACAGGACGGTGCCACACAGCTAACGAAACAAAGGCTCTTTTGCGCGACAAATTCAATGGCCGTGTTATCTCACGTGGTGATGTCAATTGACCGCCAAGATCATGTGATTTGACACCGTTGGACTTCTTTTTTGGGGTAATTTGAAAGAAAAGGTGCACGTCGATAAGCCAGCAACAATTCAAGAGCTAAAGGATGAGATAATTCGGCACATTAACGGCATAGAACCTCAATTATGCCTCAGCGTCATCGAAAATTGGGACCACCGGCCATTTGGCTGATATTTTGTTCCATACATAATAAAAAGAAATGACAATATTTTCCTAAATAATTTGTGTTTTATTCAAAATCAACATCGGCCTTTAAAATTTTACCACCCTTTATTTTGTCAGCTTAGTTTTATTTACACTGGAACTTGCATTATAGTTATCAAAGTTTTTCTTGGGAGTCAAAACATTAATTAATAAGGTTTCGTTGTCAGTATGAATAACATTACTCATTTTAAAGAAATGTCTTCGATTTGAATTAATTAGGCCAGATTTACAATGACAGCAAAATTTTCTCTTGGAGTTCACAATAAAGCAACATATTTTTTTAACAATCAAGAAAACGTTTGCAAATTTAGACTGAAACTATATTACACATTTATTTTTATTTTTTAAACAAATTATAAAAATTTTCTTTCAAAACAAAATAAAAATTATTATTAATATCATTTACTATTTCATACAAGTAATTGCTGAAGTAGAAGTAGACTCAATTTTTTGAAAAACTGTAGTTATATTTTGTTCGAAAAATTAAAGGAAAATATATATATAACTTTTTGTTTGACCTTTTTTAATTTAATAACTAATTATTTTTATTTAAGCTTAAGGTCTTTTTTTAAAAAATTTTTTAAATTATTTATTTTTTCAATATTTCGCTAACCATCGGTTAGCATCTTCAGGAAATTTTAATTATTTAACAATAATATATGTAACTAACAATAACAAAATTATTGAAAAAATTTTTGTCATAACTTATTTTCAAAAACCTATTTGTCATAAAACAAATTCAAAAACCATAATAACAAAAAATAAAATATAACTAAAGTATAACAATTCATATAAAAAGAAACAATTTCCTATTTATAAACCTAATTCAAAAACCACATTTGCAATAATAAAAATATTTTGACTAAAAGAAAAATTTTTATAACATATAACATTTTTGAATAAAACTATCTTTGTCGTACATATTTATAGCATATATGTATTTACACATATATATATATATATGAAAGTATATATACACATACATATACATATAGCGACACAACATATAAACATAAACATGCATACACATACAAACACGTTTATACATATATATACATATACATATACACCCATGTATACATACACAAACACATACCTACATATGTATACACAAATAGTTCATCTCTTAATAACTAAATTTCTATAATTACTAGCTATATTTTCCGTGTCTGCTTTGAAGTTCATTCTTTGTGTTATTGGTGTATTAATTATGTGTAACATTTCTAATATAAATCTGCGTTTGTAGTTTGTTTCATTGTTTAACACTGATGCATTTTCAAAATTTGGATAGTGATTTTGTTCATAACAATGATGAGATAATGCTGTTTTTCTAGAATTAATGTTTCTATATTTTTGATCCGATCTATGTCCTGCAACTCTAGTCCTTAATTTATTTTTCGTTGTACCTATATAAACCTTGTCACAATTCTCATTATCATTTCCTTTACAAGGAATTTTGTATATAATGTTTGACATATCCCATTTATTAATCCTATCCTTAGTCTAAACTAAACTATTCAATGTATTGAAAGCCCTATATGCCACTCTATATTTTCCCGTGTCAAAAATCTTAGATCCTTTAATCCTTTCCGATATGTTAGGTATATACGTTAACGATTTGTATATTCTTGGTTCTATTGTTATTCCTGTATTATCATTAGTTCCCTCCTTATATTTATTAAACAATCTATAAATCAGTTTCCTTGGAAAATTGTTGTCCCTTAGTATATTTCTAATTTTAATTATGTTCTTCCTGTGAAAAATTCTATCACTAATCGTCAGTACTCTATTTATTAAATTTTTAGCAGTATTCATAATCATCCGTTTACTATGCTTAGAATAAAAATTTATAATTCTTCCCGATGCTGTTGGCTTTTGATACCAATCTAGAACTAACTTGTTTCCTCTTCTTATTATTAATGTATCTAAGAAAGGTAATTCCGAATTGGACTCCATCTCTAAAGTGAAATTAATATAACTACTAAATTCATTAAATGTTTTCAATAAGTCATTCACACCGCTTCCAGACATAATGCAGAATATATCATCTACATATTTGATCATTATTTTTGGTTTAATATTTAATTTCCCAATAGATACATCAAGTTATTTCTCCATAACTATATCAGCTATAATTGGAGATGCAGGAGATCCCATTGGAAGTCCTGTTTGTTATGTATATACTTTTCCATTACATTGGAAGTATCTATTGTCCTCAACACAAAATTTTAAAATTCTAAAAAATAGTGACTTTTCAATCTCCGTATGTTGCCTTATTATATCCCACTTTTCTTCTATTATTTTAAGTGCTAAATCAACTGGTACGCTAGGAAAAAGTGATACCACATCCAATGAAATTAATTTTTCATTCATTTGTATACAATGATTCTTTAATTTTTCTTTTAATTGCAACGAATCTTTTACATTATAAATCGAATGTTCCGTAATCTTTTTTAAAATATTTGTTAAAAAAAAATTGTTGCTTCCATTGTGAACGAAGCTTTAAGTTTGCCTTTTATTAAATTTAAAGTGGTATTGACTTTATAATTTTTTTTTAGAACTTTGCAAAAATAAATTTTTTAAGTTTTTTCTTTATAATGTGTAAACAGTCCTGCAAAATTTTGAAAAAGTTAAAACCCTGGGACTAATTTAATTCTTTCTTAAGGTTCAAATTGCGCTGAATCCGATCTCAGAATTTTTTCATCACATCAGGTTTTAGCGATATCTTCGCTTAAAATTAAAAAACAAACCCCTCCATAGAAGTTATAACTTAATGTTCTCTCTTTTTTTATTCTGATATGTCGCCTGAAATTCCAATTACCTTTAAAACAAATGTTTTACATTGGTTATATCTTGTTCCTTCTCTGAGATATCTTAACCTGAAGTTTGAAAAATCGTATTTTTCCCTATATTTATAGTATACATGCTAAGTCGACTTTTCATATTCTTAATTTTTTTACGTTTTTGAATTAAGTGTTGTTCAGTTTTAATTCTATCAAATTTTGGTGTTGTAGCCGATCCAGTCCAAAATTATGCACAAAAAAGGACTTAGCATACAACTGAATGCTGTATCGCCCGTAAACTTTAAGAGCTTCTCCTACAAAACCCGCTATTTTAACTTAGCATGTTTTGGAATTAAGCTATCGATATATCAATATGATCTATTTGCATAACATAAAATTATTTTTGGGAATACAAAATTTATTATTAATAAGCAGGGCAAGTTTTTTATGGCATATGCCATTTTTGCCATTTCTTCAATTATTTCGTTAAAAAGCCATTTTTGGTACAGCTTGCCAAAAAATGGCTTTTTTGGAACCTAGAAGAAATTTATGGCCTGTTCGTCGATTCGAAGGAAGACTTAGTTCGCTTAACTTACATGTAAAACGAAAACAATCTTTTATAATTTATTTTTGTTTTAAATGTAACTTAAACGAATTGACGAGCAGGCCACTATAAATCTCAAAAAGACGCTGCACCACATATGGCGCCTGCAGTCCGATCGCTGTAAACATTATTTCCAAAAAATTTACACATAACGTGCCTGGCACATGGATTGTATTTTACAGGCACCTTCTTGTAACAATTTTTAAAAATCAATGTGTTCGAACTTAAAAAAACCTCCATCTCCTTGTGTCACTCGATTGGGAACGTGGATTGAATCTGCAATATATTCAGGACTGTTCTGCACATCACTTTTACTCAAATCACATGTGCCTACTAAAATCACACGTGTGATATTTTAGTGTCCCGTTTTTGTGTGTTTTTTTTTAATCTTTAACTGCCGAAAGCACACCGAGAGACACAAAAACGGTATGAATTTCATAACACCACAAAATCACGTGATTTTCAGAACAGGCTCGATTATTGCGACAATTTTAAAGAAATCTCCGAAATTTTAAATAAGCTTGGCGAATATGAGGCAGTATCTATTCGAAATGCTAAATTAATGTTACAAAAATCAGACGTAAAAAAAAATACTTATGGTGTTTTCTTTTCTACAAAAAAATACCACATTTCAAAAGGTGCATGTATAAAATGTCTTGCCTAACATGTAATAATGCAATTTTTTATTTGAGGAGAACAAAACACAAAATTGGATCGCCCTGTTTTTAACAGCTGACAAAAAGTTTGTTCTTCAATATATAAAAAAATATGTATGTACATAAATCATAAAAGTATGTTCTTCAAAATATAAAAGAAATATACATAATCCCAAATTTGTTAATAGATTGATATTAAATAAATAAATAAATGAACAAAATGAATGACCAAATTCCAATATCTTTAGTTTGTTTTTCATAAAATATGTAAACAAGAAAATACCTTTGCCAGATTGCCACTTTATTAAACACCAAGTGTTTACGATTTCTTGATTAGACGTTTTTTTTTTCAAAAACAATTTTATAACACCGAGTCCATTTAAATTTTATGTCACTGACAACCTACCATTAAGAATGTAATGCTTTCTTTTGTTTTTACTATAAAATAATAGAAAAATTTACTATTAAAACTTAAAATGTTTACTGTCCTGATTAGAGGTGATTGTTTCCCAACTTCGTCTGGTAACCCTATATATAAACAGAAGCCATCTTTTTACAGGGCATTATCAACACTCTCGATTTATAGGGGGCGTAAAGTGCAATGCCTTATGACATTTAATTTTTTTAGAATAAAACACGCTGCCCTTTTAGAGAGCAAAGCATTTTTAAGAAACGAACACCAAATTGCATTTTTTTAAATAAAATGTGAAATTTTTTGTAGAAAAGAAAACACCATTAGTGTACATAAATGAGCTTTTTCAATGCATCTGCTCCAGTCTCCTGAAATTACAAACAAAAGGGCTTTCAATAAATGAAAGCTTAGACCGTGTTATGGAAACTACTACAGATTACAGTAATAAACACTTTGTCGAAAAGTTTAAAAGGTTAGATCGTAATAATGGATTACAAGCTTTAATTACAATAAGAAATGGTACATGCATATTTAAATGAAAGTGAGACGGACGAATTTGTTGACAACCTTTCTCCATTATTTTATTATTATTATATATTTTACTATTAGCGTTCAAATATGCTCCAGTTACATCTTGCGATGTTGAGAACAGCTGCTCAATTATTTTTGACAATTTGAAGAAACTATGCAATCAAAACTTAATAAAATAAATGTTTCTTAAATAACAACATGTTTTTTTTTGTTGCCAGTTTTGCCATTTTGTGCCATTTTTTATACTTTTTCGTGCCATTTTGCCAGCCATTTTTTGTGCCATTTTAAACTTGCCCCTGAAAAAAAGATTTCTCTATGACGTGCTAAATTTCCAATTTTTATTTTCTAAAAAATACACTGAAATTTATTGTTGAGGGAAAGCTAGTTTCTTTGCGCATGGTTGCTTAGGCCAGATCATAAGGAAACCTTGTTTCAAAGATTTTAGAAAAGCTAAAAATATTATACAAATAAAACTGTAAAGCGAATAAGAATTAAAACACTCAAAGTTTTACTTGTAGCAATATCAAAGCTTAAACAAAACACCAACAATAAATAGTGAATTCATCTTTTCTTACATTCTCCTGTGTTCTGTATTTTGGTTGGGTATAAAAACAAGTCCAGCTGAAGCACAGAAGCGTAATCACGTGAGCTTAGTCTGAATATGTTCGATCGATGTTAACATGCTATAGATTGTTTGTGCGGTTAAAAAGTGGTTATTTTGACACGAAAAATGTCGCTACAGGTCTTAACAAAAAAAGATCAAAGCCCATTAAGAAACCTGCATTTTTTTTGCGCCGAATCAATAAAAGAAACAGCCATAACTCACGATGCCCAAAACTTTAATGTTTCTCAAAAAAAAAAAAAAAAAAAAAAAAAAACGCTCAAAATTTGCATAAAAAAATAACAGATTTTTAAATTTTACACACAATACATGATTTGTTTAACTGATTTAAGACAATTTCTAGCGACTATTATTTCCGTCTAATCGTTAGATGAATAAGAATCATTAACGTCGGGAAAACTGAAATAAAAAATTTTGCATTTTGCTTAATATATATAAACAAATATATATAATATATATATTTTTTTTTTCTTTCTCTTTGTTTCATTTCAGGTATGTCCTTGTGCTATACTTTCAAAATTAGTATTATTATCAGACATTGAGGAACTTTATTAGGTAATCGTTTAAATGTAAGTTTCATAAGAAATTAACTGAAATTTCTAACATTATTATTATTTAATTAAGCTCGAGGTCTCTTTTTTTTATAAAAAATATAAAATTTTATTTCAATTAATATTTCAGCACTCCATTGTGTGCCGAAATAATAATAAAAATTTTGTAAAGGTCGAATAAGAGTCAATTTATATAAAATTTCTAACAATATTTTCTATATATAAACAATTTTAATAGATTTTAATTTTTCAAGTCCACACTTTAACACAAACTTTTTCATATTTCATCGATACACAATTTCATTACATGTGTGACTTTTTAATAAAAAATCAAAAATAAAAAAAAATTACTTTAGGTCTACTTCGCACATACAAACCTTTTCATTCACATTTTCATAAATCCTTTATATTTTCAACCTGTCAATTGCATCATCGTTGGTAAATTGCTTATCACTTCACTTGCTCACTCACTTCATTCAACATGTTTCTATCACTGGCATCGTTTCGATCATTTTGTTTTACACTCGACTACAACTCTACAAGTGCAACTAATATTTTCATCTGTTTGCCCGACTTTGTTAACAGCATTTAAAGTGTTGATAAAGAAAAAAAATGAGTTGAAGAGACGAAGAAAAATAATGAAAAGTTAGCACCATTTTAAGAGGACAAAAAAAAAAAAAAAAAAAAAAAAACAATATGAAATCGAACATTTGACAAGTCAATCAAAAAAATGACAATAAAGCTATCATTCAGTTTTTATCGAGAATATAAAAAAGCCATGTTTAGAAAAAAAATATTAAAACGTAAAAAATGAATGGAGAACTACTATAACACGATGCATGTTGCTTCATGCATAGCAACAAATAAAATGGGAAAAATATACATCATAATTTTATGACAACAATACTCGTACAACCCGGGCCAAATAATAATAATAATAATGTATGGTCTTCACGTAAGGAATCGTTAAAAGAAAACTATAACAATAAATAGAGAAAAATATTTCATATATGATTTAAAAAATGTGACCAGATGGAAAATTTACAACCTAGATTACAGTTCAAACTTTTGGTTAGATAATAAGCGAAGCTCAGGATCAAACTATGGATTTATAAAATTATAGATAAACCAGCTATTAGATTGATAAATTTACAGATTGATCAAACTACAGATCGATCAAACACTATAAAGATCAATTTAACTATACATTGACCAAATAATGGATTGATCAAATTATATATCGATTTATCAATAACATAATCAAATTTTATATTGATCCAGCTATATATTAAATAAACTGTAGACCGATTAACTATAGACTGATGAAATAAAAAATCGGTAAAACTATTTATGGATCAAACTATAGATTGATAAAAATATAGAATTATTTAAATTTACTATAATTTTACTATAGACCGATCAAATTGGAGATCGATTAAAATATAGATCGATTACACGAGAGATCGATCAAACTATAGATCGAATTATTTATTGTATATTGATAAAATCAAAGCGCGGTGAAACTAAAAATAGATCAAACTTAAGATTGATCAAACCATAGATCGAATAAAGTATATATTAATAAAACTAAAGATCAATCAAACCATACATGGATCAAACTAAACATCGACCAAGCTATAGACCGATAAATTTATAGATTGATGAAACCATACATAAATAAATAAAACTAAAATCGAACAAATCATATATGGATCAAGATTGAGATTGATCAAACTTTAGACTGATCAATATAAAAAAATTAGATAAGTGAAACTAATTACCGATCAAACGGTTGATCGATCAACCAATGTTTTACTGAAACTATATACTGATCAAAATTTAGCTTTATTTAACTATACATTGACAAAACTCGAAATCTATAAAATTATAGATCGATCTAACTATAAATCAATAAAACTAAGCACCGGTCAAATAACGAATCAATTTCATCAATAAAAAAAACGAGATTATAAACGTGACCTTAGCAGGGCTGTGGAGTCGGAGTCAAAGTACCCACAAAAACTAAATTTAAAAAAATTTTTACGATTTTTCAAAATAAAAAAATTTTAAGAGGGCTCTGCTTTAAAAATGTTGAAGTCAGAAAATAAGGACCAGTCTACTTTACATAACTATATTAAAGCGCAATGCGGCATGTCTCATCTTGCCATATTTAACCTTTTAAAAGATACCGCCTTAAAAAAAAAGAGTTTAAAGTCAAATAAGGACCCCAGTCTCATATAAATTTAGCATGAAGGTTGGAGTAGTAGTCGAAGTTGGGGTCGGACGTAAAAAATGTCAGCGGTTGGAGTCGAAGTCGGAGTTAGAACTTTCTCAGCCCTCAGCCTCAGCCCTGGATTTTAGACGAGACTTTAGACAAGACTATAGACGAGACTAAAGACGAGAGTGCAGATAATAGAACAAACTTAACACTTTACTCTAGATTAAGTTATAGACTAAACTTTGTTCTAAGCTGTACACTTAAATCTAGACTAAGCTATAGAGAATATGCTAGGACTTAGCTATTGATCAAACTATAAACTTAAATCTTAAGTCTGGATTCACACTATGAAAGATTTCTTTCAGAAAGTCTGTGTTTATTGGTGAGAGAGGAAGAGAATATGCTACGATTCTCTCCCTCTCACCATTAAACTCACACTTTCTCAAAGAAAACTTTCAGAGTGTGAACCCAGACTATTTAAACAAACCTTTTTTTAGCAGTTCAATTTGCTTCTCAAATCCCTGAGTACATGTTACACTTACCATTTGTACCAATTTGCATCTTTCATAAATAAATTCACTAACACGCAAAAATATTTCCTTTTATCCGCTAAAAATTTCCTCTTGGGTTTTAAAATTGATGTGGCTTTTAGCACTTATAAAGCTGTTTATAAAATATATTTTATTATACCACATTTGTATGCGTAAGTGTATGTTTGCGCGAGCATATATTTGTATTACACCTATACAATAATAAAACAGGAAATTATATTATTGATATATGGATGTTTGCTTGTATGTATGTGTTTCCTTTCCCTCAAGAAAAGGAACTTAACGAAAACAACAACAACGACAACAGCAATAAAATTGCAAGTGTATAAAAAGAGGAAATATAACACAATGCACGAACATCTACCAGTAGACTTTTTAAGGATACACTTGCAAACAAACACAAAAATAAAATGTGACAACAAGTACAAAGAAAGACTCTGTATTGCAAGAAAAAAAAAATTTAAGGAAAATGAAAGAAAATTTCATACATTGACAACACAAATAAAAAATTAACTGAAGGTGCAAAATATGGTTTAAAAGAAAATAAAAATATATATGTTTTTGTAAAATAGCGCAACAGTGAGTGGTAAAATTATGTGATGCCAAAAACTGGGGTCTAATCACCGCATACGATATCGAGCAAAATTGATCGAAATTATATATTTTGGTATCGTGAAACTCGATATCGAATGAAATGTATTGAATTTGAAATAATTGCATTCGATATCGAGTAACTCGACATTACATTTATCGAGTTTTCATTCGATACGTCAGTGTCTTTCGTATGCAAAAAAATTTGATAGTTTATTCGATACGATAGTGTCGAATGCGGTGATTAGACCCCTGGTTGGTTTGAAATTTTAGTATTTGGTTTACATATTTTTGTTTTTATTTTATTTTTATTAATACTTTTAACTAACTCTAATTGCGGCAGTACATATGACATTCTTATAACTTTTAGGGCTGATAAATCAGATTAAACTCTATTTTTGGTTTAAAATGTGTGTAAACCAACAAATCTATAAATCAGTAAACATATTAACCATCTTTAAAGGCATCAAATTGGGCGTTTAAACTATCAATTCAGACCATATGAATTTGACCGTAGTGTTGCCATTGTTTTTTTAACTACATAAAATACATAGGACACTGATTTACAGTTGTTGAGTTTGAACTACATATAAATTTAGGTTTAGTTCAACTAAACCAGCGCACATGGGGTTTTTTGCCAATCTAGCCGGACATTACTTTTTGTTTTAGCTTATATTGCTTCTTAAAAGTTATTGAGTGCCCCTAGATCGATGAAACTTGGCAGAAATATGTGTTATTGTCGTAGGCAGATAAACTTCAAAAATAAATAAAATCGGACCAAGGAGGAAAAAGTTCCTCCTACAAGAACTAATCCAACCTCTGAAAAATGCAAATTTTTTTAAAGTTTTCCCATACTTTTGTTTGGCAAAGGCAACTTTTAACGTCGGCGAAAGTTAAAAAACCTAGAATTGGACCCATGAGATCGTAAATTTACACTTTTCGCCCCCGCCCCTTTTGAGGGCGGTTACATAAAATAATATTTAAAAAAAAAAATGTAAATATTAAAAGAAACAGATTACTTACGCCTTAATACCATCAAAATAAAATTTTTGAACTTTTATGGGTAGGGGGAGGTATCCCTCCAAACCCGACCCCCGGAACGACCCTGTAAAAAAAATTTTTTTTTTGCTGATTTCCAAAAAATATTAATTTTTAAGATTTTATGTGACTTTTATGTATTTCATAGTATTTAATTTATCTGAAAATAATTAATATATTCGTAATTATAACTTATTTATAATAATAACAACAAATTTAATTTGAAATAATAACAACTAATTTATTTAAAATAACTTTTCTTTTGAACTAATATGATGAAGAGTGCCATGGTTCTTCTTCGTATGTTTCTTCAAAATCATCTTCTGAATCTGAATTCTCTTCAGAGCCAAGTACAGGTGGAAGCATAAAAGAAATTGCTTTTTTCGTAAAGGGCAATGACTTTTTTTTGGAGTTGGTCTTATGCTAGTAATCAGTGGGTCAGAACTGAGCAAAAGTCTATTTATAATATCTTTGTTACACTGAAACGTCGAAAACTTTCTATTAAAATTCTGTCTGTAATGTTTATTTCGTGCCTCAGACGCTTCTTCTGATAATAGCCCGATAGGCAACAATGCCTCACTCATAACAGTTGCGCCATGTATTAAAATCTTGTGCATTGTAGGCATAGGATGCCAGGGATATTGAGTAACGTAAAGTTTTGTAGTGTCTAAGCAATAATTGGCAAACTCGTGCAAATGGATTTTGGGACCACTTGTAATTACTTCAATAATAACTTTGATTCGGTAGATTAAATCAAATGCAATTCCAGTTATTTCTGCAGCTAATTCAGGATTGGAAAAAATCTTCTGCTCGTGTTACCATCGTTGTTGTTTCCAAATCCAGTCTTCGGTACATCCACCATTAGCCGTAATTCACTTCTAAATTTTTCTCGGATAGTTTTTTTTCCTCTCTTTAACAATAGTTTTGTCCTCATCCGATCTTATTTGCCACTTTTTCACTGTGAGTTTATACGACAGGTGTAATATGCTCTCAAATAGACGAAGTCTAGCGTGTTCCTCCATAAAATAACGTCATTTAGCTGCTGCACAGGTGGTTAAAAACCGCTACTTACTAATTCGCACATTCCTTTTTTACACAGGTAATATTAGTCTTAGATGTAATAATTTAAATAAACAAATATACGTAAAACCAAAACATTTTAGGACTGACGAAAGGGTTTCTATCATATGTACCTATGCAAGATGAGCAAAAACAGAAAAAAGTGGAAATTTTCAAAAAATCATAATAAAAAATGGCACAAAAACGCGCAACGTTTTTAATTTAAAAGTAGAGATTTCAAATTTTATCGTAATGTATAACATTTTTAAGAATTCAACTGGCTTCACCTTCAAAAACCTTTTAATTTTTTTTTTTTTAGAAAAAAGTGAACAAAAAAATCGTTTTTTTTAATTTTGAACGAATTTTTTTATCATAAAAATTTCTAATAACATTTTTCTAAAAATTTTTATAAGTAGCTGTTTATATATTCTTTCACAGACAAAAAAATCAATGTAAAAACTTTATTCGTTTACCCACAAAAAAATATATATTGTAAACCTACCAAAACCGTAAAAAGTCAATGAACACGCATGCAATTTAATCAACTTTCCTGACTTTAACAGTGTCCCAGTGTTTTCGAGCAAAAGACTTGAAAATTCACTATACGCTGCAGAACTTTGTTGTCTGTCGAGCTGCGTACTTAAATTTTTCCATTTCTTAAATTTAATTTTTTGCCTAATGTCCGGCTAGATTGGCAAAAAACCCCTATATGCAGCGTTTAAACATTCCCTAGTTTATCAGCCATTAATCTATGACAACCAGCATAGTTTTAAAATTTGCTTTTTTGTGCATTTTAAACATTCTATCTAAAATTATAGACCATAAATGTGGAAAAAAAAAACATATGTAAAGGGTGGTTAAATTTCAAGGGCCGATGTTGATTTTGAATAAAACACAAACTATTTAGGAAATTATTGTAATTTTATTTTATTATGGTATATTGGTATTACTCAATTATGTATGGAACAAAATATCGGCCAAATGGGCGCCGCGACCACGGCGGCACACCTCCATCCGATGGTCCAAATTTTCGATGACCCTGAGGCATAATGGAGGTTCTATGCCGTTAATGTGCCGAATTATCTCATCCTTTAGCTCTTGAATTGTTGCTGGCTTATCTACGTACACCTTTTCTTTCAAATAACCCCAAAGAAAAAAGTCCAACGGTGTCAAATCACATGATCTTGGCGGCCAATTGACATCGCCATTACGTGAGATAACACGGCCATTGAATTTGTTGCGCAAAAGAGCCATTGTTTCGTTAGCTGTGTGGCAAGTGGCACCGTCCTGCTGAAACCACATATCGTCCACATCCATATCTTCCAATTCGGGCCAAAAAAAGTTCGTTATCATCTCACGATAGCGAACACCATTCACAGTAACTGCCTGACCGGCCTCATTTTGGAAAAAATACGGCCCGATGATGCCGCCAGCCCATAAACCGCACCAAACAGTCACTCTTTGTGGGTGCATTAGTTTTTCGACAATCACTCTTGGATTATTATTCGCCCAAATGCGGAAATTCTGCTTATCGACAAATCCACTGAGGTGAAAATGTGCCTCATCACTGAAGATGATTTTCTTCGAATTTTATCATCCATTTTCATAATAAGTCTGGATAACTTTAACACGTTGTTGGATTGTGTATCTCTCCATGGTTCAAATTGAGTAAGTCTGAAATAGAGAAATGTCAAATAAAATTCCGAAAAAAACTTGGCGTTTAGGTGTGGTTCACATTCAACATCGGCCCTTACAATTTAACCACCCTTTATATACAAAAGCTTAATATATATTTTTCTTTTAAAAATCTTCGAAAGCTTTGCGAGAGTTTTGAATTTATTATTTTCATAACAATAATTTTGTTTTGTAATAAATTAGATTGTATAAAATGGTCAAAGAAATACTTAAAGCTTAAGTAACTTTAAGGTCTTATTTGTTTTAGTCTTTACTGTTTGCATAATCATGTGTACAAGAGTCCACATATATAAAATACATGTGTGTGCAAAAGTTATATTTTCATATAGTGTATTCATATTTTGTATTTGTTGTTTGTTTGTGTTTTTATTAAAACGCTGTAAAGATTTACTCTTCCACATACGCACACACATACTCACACACATCATTGACTTTATGCTAAAAGCATAAAATAATAAAAATAGGGAAATAAAAAGATAAAAATAAATTGTATAAAAATGGAATTATTGAAGAAATAAAGAGCACAAAAAAAAATATAATAAAATAAAATGAAAAGAGGAAAAATCATGATTTATATTACAAAACATTATGTCAATGCCAACAAGGAAGTGAATTTCTTCAAGTAACAGATGATGACTATGATGATGATGGTGGTGTGATGGTGGTATAAGACGACAATTCATGTGAAATGTTCATCGGATAAATTCTTTAACAATAATAACAATAATATTTCCATGAATATTTTGTCACATAATTCAGTTTGTCGAAGGCTGTTGCAAACAAAAAACCTTCGGAAAAATGGGAAAAATTGTGTAAAACATATGCCAATTTTCCATGCCTGACTGACGACAGGTACGCTGGAATAAAATTCTGTGAAAAAAATGCACAAATATTTCAAATACTTTCCCTGATTTTGTTTTTTTTTTCTGTAGTATGATTGAAAAATTGTTGACAATCAAATGTATAGCAAATAGCTATTTATTTTTTTTGAATGTAGAAAATTAAACAAGAGAGTTGAGAAAGATAGAAGAGAATGATGAGCTGAACCCCATAAACAAATTAAAATAATATAGCTGACAGTTTTATTAAAACTTACATTTTTAGTGATTAAGTTTTATAAAAAAAAATATAACTAATTTTATGTAAAAACAGGTAAGAGTTCTATATTCGGCTAAGCCGAATCTTATTTACTCTTCACCGTGGCGCGATTAGAACAAAAAAATATTAACACCGTTCTTTAGATATATATAAATCGTATTTTCTTCCACTCCCACTTCTACAATCCCGCCCATATTTTGTCGAATGTTGTTTATTGATATTATTTATTGCCGTTCTCCGGGTATACATATAAACGTGCAAATCTATACGAGACGTGCCACGCCCACCTCTCCAATCCTGTCCCTAATTTTAGAGAGGTTAGGTATTAATAACGCCGCTTTGTGTAACAAATTTGAACAAGTTTTCTCTTACCGTTTTTTAAATATAAATCTATATATATTTTTTTTCCACTCCCACTTTTCCAATCGCGTCCACTGTTGTCTACTGATAACCAAGATGCTTGTACTTTATTTGGAAACCTTGTCTCCTGCCCTTCTCCACATATATACAGAAATCTATAATGTCCTTACATTGGAAGGGCTGCGCCCACTTCTCCAATTTCGCCCACGTTTGTACGCATGTTGTGTATTGATAACCTTGTAAAAACAACAAAAACAAGGGATTTTTGGGTAAAATTAGAGGCAGTCGTGGTTTTTTGCTCCTATCTCAGCCATTTATGAAATATCATTTCTGGGTTCTGGGCAAATCTTATTTTATACATGCACACAGACAGACGAACATCGTTAAATCAACTTCGCTACTCATTAGAGACCAGAATATGGTGGTGCATTTCCGAACAGGTCCTAATTTGTCGGCATTATCTCCTTCGTGTTTACAACAACGAGAAAGTAAACGCTATCAAAAAACCTTAAATTTGTTCTCTTAAATGAAACATTTTTTTGCATATCGAGCCCAAACCGTGAAAATAACGTAAGCGCCAAAAATCAAATTTTACAGGAGAGGGTTTTTTTTATTTTATTTCATATAAATTTTGTATGAAATTTTCCGCTTACGATAAAATTGTTCTCGCCATAAAATCGTAACGATACCTTATGTGAACATGACATTTTAGGAGATGATGCCAATAAAGTCATTTATTAAAAAAAAAACGAAAATTAAAAATGATGTCGCTTACGTTATTTTCGTGGTTAGGGTTTCGATATGTACGCAACACTCGCACTGAAACAAAAAAAAAAAAAAAATGTCAACTAAATTATTATTACACGTACATTTCTTTAGAGAATAACTTTTATTTTAAAACGAAAATATAAAAATCAAGAAATAACTGTTATTTTTGTTCAAAACATAAAAATCATAAAATAATTGTTATTTTTGCTCAAAAAAAAAAAAAAAAAAAATAAAAATCATAAAATAACTGTTATTTTTGTTCAAAACAATAAAAAATCAAAAAAAAAATACTATTAGTTTTGATCGAAACAATAAAAATCAAAATTTTAAAAATCAATATATTTTATCATAGACAAGTGCATAAGGATCAATATGGTATACCTGAATCAGTTTTTCGAAATTTACTTCTATATGCTTTTTTGTTTTAAAACTCCAATATAACTTTTATTTTCGGTCCCATTTCTTTAAAGAATAACTTTTATTTTTGAAAGAAAATAAAATTCAAAAAATAACTGTTATTTTTGCTCAAAAAAAAAAAAAAAAAAAAAAAAATTTAAATCATAAAATAACTGTTATTTTTGTTCAAAAAAATAAAAAATTAAAAAAAATAATGTCAATTTTGATCAAAATTTTAAAAAATTCACTGTTTGCTCAGGCCAGATCATCGGGAAACAATCTCCTTCAGGGTTGCCAGATTTGACGATTTATCGTCATTTTGACGATTTTATGTTCCGAAATTAGCAAAGTGCCGATTTGCTAATTTTTTTCTAAAAAGTGACGATTTTTTTCAGTCTCCAAAGTCTAAATAAAACATTATCAGCCCAATTATGAATAAAAATTCCCCGGGAGTTTTCTCCCCTCTCCCAATTTTCGTATGTAAATTTAATTGTAAAAAAGGAAAAAGGGAAAAAACTCCCGGGAAATTTGCATTCATAATTAGGCTGCATATTTTCTGACACGTTCGTTTTTTAATCTTGGAATGTTTAACAGCGATACGCTAATAAGCCATACCAAAGCAAGAGCGTCAACGTTGTGTCACGAACAAGAGTGAAAGCTCTCTTGTTTAATAACACCCACAAATTATAAATAAAAATAGAGATAAAAACGCTAGATTGACCAAAAAATAGCTAAATTGCCATTATTAATTAACAATAGCGGCAAACTTCACTACTAAACGAGCTGTCAAAATCGGGTTTTCCAATTGCAAAGCGTTGAGGCCGCTCTATTCAAAAACTAGAAAACGCGTGGTGCTTTTGTTTAGGTACGGCTGTAATATGCAAGTCTTAAGAAAATCTTTGATTATTTTCAGAGAACAGAAACAACAATGTTACACTTTGTTTATCTTTCGTGAAACCATCATCGAATGAACCTTTTACGGCTCTCTGTATGAATCATATTTTCAACAATTATACGGCGAGCATTTCACGAGTTATAAGAGAAGATATATATGAGTCTCATTCGATTCTTGACATGTCTTAAACGATTCCCACAACGATTGAAGAAGCGTCTTTTGCTTTGCTATGGAAGAATCACACTCGTGTTACAGTTTTTCCCGTGTGAGGAATCTTGTACGATTATAAAATGCGGCCATCGAAGATCAAAGACTCTCTTCATGAGACTCCCAGTAGCTCTTACACGATTAAAAATGCTAGCTGGGTATGAAGTAATTATGTTTTTTGAATGTTTTTTTTTATAAAAATCGAAAAAAAAAATTGCTTAAAAAAACTACATTTTAATTGTCCGATTTTTTTTGACGATTTTTCGAAACGATAAAGACGATTTTTTTTATTTTTTCTCAGGAAACTGACGATTTTCTCACAAATTTATCTGGCAGCCCTGATCTCCTTAAAGATTTTACAGTGTTTGCATTTCTCATTCACTATGCAGTTTTGTTTGCTTATAAATTTAGCTTTTCTAAAATTTTTTAGAAGAATGTTTCAATAAATTTTCAAGAATAAAAATTGGGAACTAAGCACGACAAACATAATCTAATTATTTCCCATGTAACTTAAAACTACAAATCTTTTTATATAACCTGATTTTAAAATTATTCCATATTTTTCATGCCATTTCTCTCCACACTGCTGTAGTCTTAACAACAACGTAGCATTAAATGCCTTCGTTTCAAAATCTGCCACATATTTCTGTCATAGACATAGAAATATTTTGTTACTGAAATTTCTTTCATACTCTCGAAATGCCTCCAAATCCTCTCTTTCCATATTTCTTGACTTTTTCTCTAGATAGTCTTGCTTTAGTTTAGTTTATTTGTTTACAACAAATTTGTCAACATAGCTGACATGACATTTCGCAAATCTTTCTACATATTTGTTTACGACCAAGTGTGCATGTGTCTGTGTGTGTGTGTGTGTGTAAGTTAGAGCGCTTACAAGTATGCTGTAAAATTTGCTAACTTGTATGTATGAATATGCAGAACATAAAAGTATTTGTTAGTTTCCTCAAGTCAGAGCTTGTATTATTTTTTTAAATGTTTGCATGTATTTGTAAGAATTGCTTGGCTGTTGCTGTTAAGCGGAAGTAGAAAATTTCACGTATATTTACATAAAAGACGAATTTACGTATATAAAACACATTTAAACGTACATAATTTGAACATAATTTTCATACATTTTTTGTAGGTTTATTCGTGCATTTAGGGGGTGGGTGTCTTAAAAGAATGTCTTAGATTGTTGATTGTATTTGCCAAATGTGTATAAACGTAGAACTTTTTTACCCTCCCTAGAAACTACAAGTTGGCGTTAATTAAACCATAAAATTTTCAAAATTTATAGAATGTGTCGTTATTGACACGATTATGCACAGGTTCACACTCCCATTCACCGACATTCCTGCACACCCATACACACATGCAGTTATTTTTACATGATGTAGAGACATGTGTTTTACGCGTTTTCCTTGTCGTGTTTGTATTGAGGATCAATGAAAATGTTGTAAAAATTTTTAAATTTTTTTTTTGTTCATTGTTTGCAAGTATGTTTATGAGTGGATGTCATTCCTGGCAGCAGCACCGCTACCGTCATAACACTTGACAGAGATTTGTTGTGTAGTTTGATGGGTTGCCGGGTTTTCAGCCTGGTGCCTGGAATTTATTATGCAGGCAAATATTTTAATAACATTTTAAAATATTTATATAGAGCTAAACGACTATAACAACAGTAAAAAACAAGAAAAGAATAGAATAAATAACACATGTATCACAGCACACACTCCATCCAACTACTCATACACACACACACATACATACATGGAAATTTGTCAGGCATTAAGGATGTCGTTAAATGGCTGAGAGTAAATATTTTTAATCTAGTGATTTATTTGGTAAACAGTTTTTATTTTTTATCAAGAAATATGTCAAATAAACAAAATATGTTTGTTGTTCAAAACTTCTTTTTTTTTAAATGGGAAACACTTTTGTTAAATATTTTTATGGACAGAATGAGACATAATTGTATTAAGAATTAAAAACTTTAATAAATGTTTTTCTTTAAATGGGCTTTATTTGATAAACAATTGTATACTTCTGACTTATATATACGATTTGGGAATTTGGGTGCCGCCGCTGATTTCGCAGTCCAATTTTATACTAGATCTTATCGCATTTAGGGATCTCCCATAAAAATTTTTCATACAGAAAGCAGATGAAATCAAAATTATCTCTTATGCCAGTGCACCAATACCGTGTGAGAACAACAACACACCAACAGAGAAACATGAAAGTAGCATAAGGTACTTAGGTCTGATTTCTTTGGAGTAGGGGCAATCTAACCTGCACGGAAAAAGAATAATAGCAACTCTTCAGCGAAAAGAAGTCCGGTTAGTCGCAAAAATTAGACCTTAATCCGAAATCTTTAAGATGTCCTAATCCGTAACTTAAAAATCATAGCCACCGGTTTATTACCTAAGAGTTCTCACTGGGTTGATAAGGTAGAAATGGCAGCCAGAGCTTAACTGACAAACTTGGATCTATTGTTAGATACTGATACCACGGATTTCTACTGAACAGAATTTCCACCGTACTTAGAAGTTACCCTTAATCTTCACAAGGTTCAAAATACACTAAAGTTCATTGCCAGATATATCGAAAAATCCATTGCAAGTGGCTTATCCCTTTTTTGGCAGTCGCTTTTTCGCCTATAGAGAGAAGTGGAAGAGGAGGTTTTCCACGTCCTTTTCCTAATTTTCATCATCACAGTGTCTGACTCCCAGGTAATCACCCCTATTCAGAAAGTCGATGCAGACACAAGGCGATAGCAATTGAATAATAATTGTACTGTCTTAGTCGTTATTGACAACAATCGATTACTATTGTCTTCGATTTGGTCGATTAAAAATTTTGCGGCGACTGGTTATCGGATGATGGGACATGATATACTTGCCATCCATTTGGGGCCTGGTAATACTACAACCAGTATTTGCGTCTTATCTTTTCTTAGCAGTGTCGAAAGCCATTCGCCGAAGTTAAAGTTTGCAGGAGATTGAAAGTACCTCTAAGTTTTCCAAATCCAGTAGCATCCGTAAGGTAGGGCAGAGTCTAGAAAACTCATTCGCTTTTATGTCCTCTGGTATATATTTGTCCCTTCGGGTCCATATGATTCTGAGAGAGATTTCTTCCTAAAAACTGTGCTATAAGTTTCTGTAGTCCAAGATAAGACTTTGAGTTTTATATATTTTTTACAATCTACCTATTTAAAGGTTAAGAAAAGACCGAGGTTTATCGCCTAAAATTGCAAAGGTTGGCCGAACACCTTAAGCACAGCAAGAGGAGAAACAGAAAGGTTTGCGCTTATTTTGACAACACTAACCGACATATTTATCTCTATCCCGAATTTTGCAAAAATCAAGGACCCTTTACAGAATTTCCGATAAAGCTACTGACTGCCGTAGTACACTCAGAGAAAAAATATGGTTGGGCATGGTTACGGCAACTACACTATGTTTATTGAAACAATATATTGTTGTCGTACACAAATAATTGTTATTTTTATTTAATATCAGCAATATTATAGTTACTGTAATCATATCAATGTTTATCGCAATTATAAATTTGAGCATTGTTGACTGAAAAACAATTATTTTTCTAACAACTAGATAATGATAACTTTCCAAACATATTATATTACTCACAACCATATCATGATATATAATAGCCATATCATGATAACTTTCTATACATTTATTATAATATGTTAAAGATGAAATCAAAATGTTTTTACTCTAATAATATTTTGTTAGCGCGATTTGTAAAATAATTGTTCATCAGTTGTGTTGTTTGTTTAACATATGCCTATCGAGTTATTTGTTAGTGAGTGGTTCAAATAAAAAAAAAAAAATACAAATTAAAAAAACAATTTTAAAAAAATTGACAAAAATAAAAAAATTGTATTAACATTAAAAAATATTTGGGTTATTCACAAGGTGTGCTATCAAGTCATATCGTCATAATATCCTAAATAATATTTTACAATTGTTTAAAAAAAATATTGTTGTGTTTGAAACAAAATAAAAATTTTAATGCTGTGTTCATTATTTCGTCGTAGCTGTACATTTGAAATCTAAATTATAAGCGCTTGCCCACAGCTGTCAAATATATTTCTTGTTATTATTTTAAGACATATGACTTTACAACTTTATAACTACCTTGTGAATAGCCCAATTGTAAAGTGCCACAAAATAAAAAATCGATGCAAAAAAATTAAATTTATTTTTATTGTTGTGACAGCACCACTGTATTATAAATACTATGATTACTTCTAAATTTGTTTCGATTAACATGACAATAATATGATAACTTCTTAACTGATTATGATTAACATGACAATAATTTGATTACTCCTTACAGGATAAAAATATGATTAAGGGAAAAATATTATGATGAAATATTACGAATATATTTGGTCATAATATGATTCAATAATAATCGTAATATGATGACTATAATCATGAATCTTATCATAATATGTTGCTCTTAGAATATGTTTACCACAACCATGTTTTTTCTTTGCGTGTACTAGATTGGACTCTGATTTAGGATGTTCAGTTAAAAAACTGTTTAACTAAGACTTATGTGAAGTATTTTTTTCGGCCCAATGGCAAAACGGCCCCAGCTTACAGTGCTCATAACTTAGCCTAAACACAATGCGTTTAGAGGACATCAATGCATGTTTAGGACTGTCTGGATTATGTGTGTCTTCCCTTGCCTAAGTACTGGCACTTTCAAACCTTCAATGTCAATTTCCTTTGAATATCAACAGCTGCATGCAAGACGCGCCGGCAGTCAAATCTTTAAGATCTCCTTCCTCGCGACTAGAAATTTAAACTAAGCAAAGTGATTGCAAATGGTCTAAAAATGTTGGATGCTTCTTTTGCCCGTTGTACCATACTAATTTAATCGTATTAAATTTGAATCCTAATCGGAAGCAAAACTTAAAAAAGGGTTTAAAAATTATTTTGTTAAAATTAAAATGTGGCTTGCTTGATTAATTAAAAAAGGGTTTGCTTTAAATTTTCTTTAAGGTTTTGTATTTTTTTCATCGAATGAAAAGTTTTCCGTGTCGGACGTGAAAGTTAATTGTTCGCAAAGTTCTAATAATATTGTTTTAATTTACACTGGTATGGTCTGCTTGGTTTGTCACAGAGCTTATATTTTTGTCAATAGGACACACTAATCCGTGTTATCGTTTATCGTCTTTGTAGTCATAAAAATTAAACGAACACAAAGCAAATTGTTGCCGATTGAAGTTGAATAATTCCAAATCTCTCTACTGAATGATTTATTTTTTTGTTTTAAACTGCCGAATCTAACCAAATTTCAGGTATCAATTCATTATCCTGCAAAATATTTCTCTTATATAATATTATAAAATACATTTTACACTCCTTTACATATAAATACCACACAACTCTGCAATAACCATTTTTACCTCTGTACATAAGTATGCTTTTAAGTACAATTTATTTTAGCTCCCTAAAGTATGCATCATTATATTTTCATTACAATTTTGACTTAAATTGGTTCATTAACATTATGATTTTATTATTGGTATTCAATTTAATGTTATGTTTCATTTATTTCTTGAACATCAGAAAATATTTTCTCTTAATTCTATGCGCCGCGTTTTAATCGTTCAACCTTTCCTTTAATAACAATGTGTTTCTGTAGGTTTGTGTGTAGTGTATCTGTGTGTTTGTTTTTTGCACATTTAATTGTTAATTCAATTGGAATTGTATTTTATAATTAATTTTGAAATGATAATGCGTTTTAAGTACTTTTTCCCACCATCATAATAAGCAAGATTTTAAAATTAATATTCATTAAAATACTTATTGCCTACTTTAAGGCTTATCATAATAAAAACAGTTATTGCATATTTTTTTGTAAGTAGTGGACGTTTGAGATACTCGTGTTTGGGGTTTTTAATGTTTGCTTTCTTCTTTTACAAAATAAGGCTTTTGATGTTTAAGTACATTAAAGGATTTTTTTAGTTAAACTGAGAATTAAGTTTTAAAAAGGATTTGTAATGGGGTTTTTTAATTGTGGGTACAATTTGAATTATATTTTTTTATTAAACTTGTGGAGTCTTTTCAAGTAACAAAAACTTTAAATATAAAAAAGTTTTCGACGGAGATGTTTTTAGGGAGAAGCGTATTGTGGATCATGCAAAGTTATAAAAAGTAAAATAAAAGATTAATATTTTTAATTGCGCTAGGATTAAAGATTTTGATGTTTTACATTTGATTAATTTATCTTAACCATTTTCAATCTAGCATGTTTATTTTGAGAAATCAAAAGGACCAATAATAAGTTAAACTTAAATTAACCAGTTGCCTTTGACGTAAAAAAATTTATATTTGAATGAAGTATCTGCCACTCTTAAAGCGATTACAAAACATTTAAGTTTGCAATAGTTGGGGACATTCATATACATTCTAGATTTCCGGAGGAGCGCGTGTAGTAACAATTTGTTTCCATCAAGACTACTTTTTGGGACTATAGATCTTTCTCCGAGCTGTCTGTGAATAAACTACACTGTCTATAAAATAAAATTATTTCCCTAGGTCCTGTATCTATTACAAATTACGAACTGTTCTCCAAGATGGTATCTACAAAAAGCCGAGCTAGCTAGATTCCATTGAAGGTCCTATGGTAACTGTGATTTGAAGCCAAATCGAATGAAGGGACGTCTTAAAGATGTCGGATTAGGGACTTCTTCTTTTTGCACACCCAGTTCAAAAGTGACTTAACTCAAAATTTCATTTTCGAGTTTATCTGGCATAATGCACTAGATTTTCTATTAAAAAAAAGTCAGTGTAATATTTTAACAACAACAAAATACACTGATATTTTTTTTTAAAGAAAACAGGTGTATTGCGCATAGTTTAAGCATAGTTTAACTCGAAAATTAAATTTTAAATTACGTCACTTTTGAACTAGGGGTGCGTTTTAATTACATAGGGAGAAGTATGAAAATGGAGTATATTTTATATTATCATCTACGTAGAAAGTATTCCGCACAATAGGGTCTTGTTTTTTGTTTTTTATGGTGTTTACTACACAAACACTATTAGCGTTTGTGTTTTCCATATTTCAACCGTACCGAACACTAAAGTACAGTATGTAATTTTTATTTTCGAACACTCGGTCCATAATTTCACAGAGGGTCCATACAAGCTTATATCCGGAATAGAGTCGTTGTGCTCATAAAATACTAATTTTTACATTGTGCTAAGGTTAAAGGTTTTTATGTATAACATATTTTTAAATTATCTTACCGATTTTTGTTTGGAACTTTCTTTAAATTTGGCCCAAGCTTATTTTTCTGAAATCTAAACCACCTTCTTAAATTTTATTGGAATCGGTCCATAAAGCGAAAATAGCCTTTAACGCCATAGCTTTCTTATGAATGGTGGTGTTATTATTGAAATTGGTGACAATAATTAATTTTAAATGATTGCCTGTTTTCTAAAATCAAATAATTTTCAAATAGAAACTGGGAATTATCTCCTTTCGTAGGTTACTTTAATAGTTCTATTCCTTAAATTTTAAGGAATGACTTTTATACACTACCAGACTATTATTATGTAACAAGAAAATACAATATAATAGTCTGGTAGTGTATAAAAGTCATTCCTAAAAACTTAAGGAATAGAACTATTACAAAAAAAGCTTTATAAAATACATAACTGAAATGTAACTCATAGAATAAATTCGAAAAATCAAAGAATTCTATCAGATTATTTTTTTGGAACACTACTTTTTTTCTCTCAAAACTCGAAAATCCTGTAGCTAATTTTTGAAAAACATTTAAGATGAAAAAAAAAAAATAATTGATAAATCCCTTTTATCGTTATGTGGGAGTATTCATTAGTTTTTCCTAGATTAACTAAGAAACACACATTCATTTTATTTGATTTAAAAGAAACGTCTTTTTTAATTTGTTTTGAAAAAATAAAATAGATTGCTTAAGTGGTATCCTTTCAGTTTTACTTCGAACATTAAAATCATACTTGTATCATACACACAGTCAACAATTCTATTTGCTGCAAAAAATGTCGTCTAACAGTAAATTCCTTTCAACATATGAATTCTTATCAGGACAACTGTATTGTGTCTTTAATGTGACATTTTTCCGTTTTCTATCTTCTACGAAAATCTTTTTGAATTATTTATTAGAAATTGTTAGGTACACGTATCAGTTCAGTGTAAGGTTGTTATTTTTCTTTCTTTTCTTAAGATTAACAGTTTGCAAATGGACTTTACTTGTTACTCAATCATACGTGGATGGGGTGTGGAATGGAAGTTTAAAAAAAAGGAGTAAATTTTTTTTGGATTAGGGAAAGGCAGAAAAAGAGAGAAAAATTTAAAAGTTGTATTGGTTGGTTGTTTGGCTAACATGGCTGCCTTCAAAAAAACAATTAGGCAATTACGAAGAGACTTAAGACTCCGTATTGAAAAGATCACGCAACTCGATAAGACACGAATTCTAATATCAAAGACCAGATATAAGCTAAGACCAGGATTCACCATCCTACACAATCGTACGATTTATTTACACAAAAATCTGATATAATTCTATACGACATAAAATATATCTATATAAAATATATATCAATGTCACACTATCACACAAAATAGGTGCAAAATCATATGACTCAGCTGCTTTAAAAGTAAATGCAAGCATGAACGCATGGAATCTATTATTTTATGAAATTGTTCATACAAATTTGCAACTCGGACAGATCTGTAAAAAAATTACGTAACTCAATTTCCTTTTACGGTCACACTATCCTACTTTATGAACACGCACGGTTGATGTGTCATGTTCAAAAATCTGATTGCAGTTCCTTAATGCTCCCATTGGGTCAAGTGTAGTGCTAGAAATTCGCTGAGAAGATAAACCAATAGCTTTTTTTTTTGTCATGTACCAGAGGTCAGAAAATGAGAGAATGTTTTAAAAGAAATATTATATATATATATGATTTTAAGAAATAAAAGTCTAAAAAGGAAGCAAAGCGACCTTAACCAGCTTTAGTTAAAGCTTTCATGGGAGTTGTGTTGTTGTTCGCCTGGTGTATGGCAAAATAGACGATCGAGTACGGCATCTGGTAAGCAGAGAACGGCTTTGTGCATCAAATACACTCATTTGTGTTCATGCAATCAAACTTTCTCAGCCACACACATTGGTGTTGTTTTAAAAATCATTCAAGTCATGCACAGCGTATTGGCTTTGCCATTCATACCACGTTAGCTTCGTTCATCAATTATTGCTTTGGTAAAAAACACATACATACAAAGAAAAGTACACAAAAATCATTGCTCTGATGCCTATTCAGCAGTTGCTATGTATGTAGTACGTATTAAAGTTTTTTCATATGCTGGATTCGAAAGAAAAAAAATTGAAATGAAACTAAACCCACATGGGTACAAACAATTTTCATAGAAACATAAGACTTTTTTTATTTTTTATCATTTCTTATAAAGTACAGTAGTTCTGTATGTACAATGTATTGTTGTTATTGTTGTTGTTATTGTTTTTTAATGTTGCTTGTTACGCTTTTAAAAAAAATAAAAACAGAAACCAATTTTATTTATTTGAACTTATGCCTACAACAATCATACCAACAAAGCGACTCGTACTCATACCAATTTACATTCGTCGTTGTCTCATCGAGTGGGCAATGACTGCAATTGTGTTATTGCGTGCGCATCAATTAATGCAAACAAAAAAAAAAAAAAACTCACACAAGCACAAATCAAATGTGTACGAAACGATGTCAAAATTACCAACGTTGAACTTTGTTTTGCAGGCATAGAGTGAATGTAAATTTAAGCGTATGAGTAAATCAAGAAAAATAGTGATTTTTGCAGTTGTCTGCTGGGAGGTGAATTAAACTTGATCATTACTTTTGAGACTATTTCTAACTAGCATGCTATTGAGGTTCATTTTTGTATTACTTACATTAACAGACTTGCGTTTGGAGAACAAAGTCTTTTGTTCAAAGAAAAATAGACATTTAAGCTCCACCTCTGTGGATGTTTTTGCTACATGTTATATAAAACGGCCCTAGGGGAATGGGAACTAACACCAAACTTGCAAACTTGTGACAGTGCTTAAAAGGTAGGGACCGGTTCTCGTTCTAACATTCTATATGAAGGTGACCTGTAACTTTAACCTGGTGATGTCCTAGGAGGTTGTTAATCGGCACCTTTTTGACACTTTGTAACAAGTCAATAAAATAATCTAAATGGACACATTCAATTTCGATTTAAATAATGTCTGTCGCAGATTTGCCCCTTTATATAAAGTAAAAGAACCAGAGAGAATCAGCCACTACCCGCACAAATTCCAGTCACATCTACTTTTGTGTCGATTACCTTTCCTCTGGAAAAACTACGCTTTAAACACATTTGAGCTATTCACAAGGTAGTCATAAAGTTGTAAAGTCATATGTCTTAAAATAATTACAAGAAATCTATATGACTGCTGTGGGCAAGCGCTTATTTCTAAAATTTCTAATACTGTACATTACGACGAAATAATGAACACAGCATTAACATTTTTATTTTGTTTCAAACAACAATATTTTTTTTTTTTTAAATAATTGTAAAATATTATTTAGGATATTATGACGATATGACTTGATAGCACACCTTGTGAATATCCCAAATATCACTAGTTAAGTGATATGTCATGCTTTCACCTAAAACAATTCTTTCCTTTTATTTTAATATCGTGTTCACAGGTCACCGAAAAAGTGCTTTAGGAACAATTAACTCAAATTTCACGCAGGGGGAGGATCCGAAGAGGACGTTGCGAAACGCAACAATAAAGCCAAACAAGCATACAGCCAAGTTTTTGTCAACCGATACCTTCCACCCCGATCGAAACCGAAAAACGAAGGTGAAATGAATGGCAATCGGGTTTGGAATCCCCAAGGCAGCCGACGGAGGGGAAGTATCAAAAAAAAAAAAATATCAGTATAACAAGCCGAATCAACTTGCAGTAGACAAAAGAGAATGGAACTCAGTTATTGAGCCCCGGTGCTTCTTATCGGAAGAAAAGGAATTTCAATTGATTTTATTAGCTCGCTCTAAATTACATGTGAGTAAGCACATCATCTTCATGGTGTGTAAGTAAAACGACGATGGAGCACGTTCTCTGGTGGCTTTGAGTCTCTATTTCTGATATAAATTCCAAGGTTTAAAAAACTGCAGTCGAAACCAATAACTGTCGAACAAAAAAAGAAAATTTGTGTACAACTTTTCGCTTTTTAAGTTGGTTGGAAAGCGACTGTTTACATTTAATGAACCAGAAGTGAAAGCAACAGTTCTTTTTTGCTAATGGCAAATGAAGAAGTGGAAGAAATTGCAGTTTTTCTACTTTGACTGCAGTTTTTTTAACGCTGCAAAATTTTTTTTAAAAATCATGATTGTTATCTTTATTACTACTCAACTTTTCAATAATGAAAAAGTTACAGATTTTACTGATTCAACAATCTCGCTGTTAAACGTGACCTCAGTGTAACAATCTCCTACTAAAGATTTAAGAACAGACAAAAACTTTTGGACTAAAAAATATTCTAAAGTAATAGTATTTATAAAAGAAAAGAGAAAAAAAGGATAAAAGCAAATATACTTCATAACTTAATTTCTGGTAACACTTGTCATAAGATGCTTTTCATGTTAAAAAAAAAAATTCAATCCCAAAAAAAAAAAAAAAAAAAATGGCAAAAAATAAAAGAACTGAAATGGAATGAATAAAAACAAAATGAAAATGACGAAAAAAGGATATAAGCTTGTGTTTTAAGGACATGTGTGCATATTTAAATAGTTGTTTAACAACTTTAAAACCATTTAACAATTTTACTCAAAAAACTTAATTTGCTGGAGGTTTTGATCGCATTAAACCATTAGCAATATAAAATAAAGTTTTAGGAATTTTTTTCTATTGCAAAAAAGACACAATTTGTTAACAGTTTTCAAAAAAAAGTTCAAACTTTTAAAACTCATATTAACTATTTAAGTCCTCCAGCAAAAACAAAACAAGGACCGAAATAAATTTATAAATAATTTGAAAAATTGGTAATAAAATAGAAAATAGTTCGAATTAAAAAAAAAAAAAAAAAATTTTAGTTGTTTAAACACTACATGCAAAGAAAACACATTTTTCTATATGGCCACCTCCAATATAACTATTTTTTTAAACTATATTGTGGTAACTTAAACCATTAACATATAACGGTTAGCTTAGCCATATTATTGCCAGCGGCAACCATGTTCAAGTTAAATTAGAACTCATTCAAGAAGCCCAAAACATATCGTGGTTGCATCCGAACATGTTAACATAATAAATTTAACCATAACATGTTGAAAATTAGGAAATTTTTATTGTTCAATCAAACCCATACAATTACACTGTGCAAGAAATTGACACTTTTTTTCGTGACAAGCTGGGCACGCTGAATCCAGTGGTGCCCGCAGTTTTTTAGATTGGCTCTGGTTTTCGAGATATACCGTTATTTCGAAAATGGAGGAAGTTGCACGACACATGTTCGCGCAACTCAAAAACGGTTTAGTTTATTGAAATTATTATTAAATTTGGCTGCTGTAGACTAGAAATATATTGAAAAAAAGTCCCATAAAGGCGCAGGGGTTTTTTGTTCTTAACATTTTCTCGAGACATACTTGCCATTTATATCTTTTAGGGGGGCTCCCATACAAATATTGCGTTTTCGGAAATTCTTAAATTAATTAAAATTCGACTTTTGTGAATAAAATCAAAAGTTGATAACAGATTTTAATAATTTATGGCTTGTTTTGTTTGCAGCTTTGTTTATAATTTGTCTGCAAAAAAAAAGGAGGCTAGCTGCATTTTTTAATTTTTTATGAATTTTTAAAAAACAAAAATTTCGAAATTTTGATAAACAAATTATTTTTTTTTTTTTTTCAAAAAAAAAATATGTTTCAAAAACGACTGCTCATATTAGAAAAAAGTTTTACTTTTCTTAAAGGAAATCTTATTGCGGAATTTTTTAGCAATTTCAATAAACTAAACCGTTTTTGAGTTACGCGAACATATGTTGTGCAACCTCCTCAATTTTCGAAATAACGGTATGTCTCGAAAACCAGAGGCAATCTAAAAAAACGGCGGGCAGCACTGGATTCAGCGTACCCAGCATAGTGTTATTGGTGGCAAACAAATTGTTGTTATTTCGGAATAAGGAGATCGAATGGTTATATTTCGACCGGTTTTAACTGGTTTTTTTTCTTTTGCTCAAGCCGGTTATTTTTGAATGTGCCTATTTTTAATATCAAATAAACCGGTTATTTTTGTATAATAAAGCGGTTATTTTAAAAATGTGTGATTTATATAAATTTTTCTCACTTTTGTTGCAAATATAACCGTAGCTTGACTATTTTTCTAATTGTAAATTTTTAATACATCTGTGCAGTTTTTAACCACATACATGTATAGTATATTATTTGATTATTGCAAGTTCTGAAATGTGTACATATATCTATGTATGTATCTATGAATGTATGTAGAATGTGTAAATACTAGGGTGTTCAGTCGATTAATTCTTGTTCGATTAATCGAACAATTTTAGACGATTAATTGTTCGAATAATTTAAAATTGCTAATTTCGATTAAAGGATTAATCGAAGAATTTATACCGATTAATCGAATGATAATAATATATAGTATTTCTGTTAAATGTATAATTTTTTTTAAAGTTTTAAGTCGAATAAACAAATCAAATGTATGTGTCCGTTGGAATTAAAAAAAAAACAATCATGTTAAGTGAATAATTTAGCTTATTTTTTTGTTACATTTTATCAACACAATTAATTTATTTATTTTGCAGAAGAAAATTCGACAAGGTATGTTATAGAAATCGAAATGAAGTGAAATTGAAATCGAACGTTAATTTAAATTCAATTATTTACAAAATGACTAGTTTTTCGTACTAACGTACATGTTCTTCAACAACTTCACTAATTTACCTCTTACACAGTGACTATAACATAGTACTTGCAGAAGATGCTCCACCAACAAAATCAAAGGGGGCTACAAGTGGTCCAATGAATTAATATTTTATACAAGATACTTCGATCGATTCTCTAGAGGAAATTATTTGCAGAAGCAAGCAGAGAATGGAATGAATGTACGTAAAAAGTTAAAAAAATCCAAAGTTATATTGACTTTTTTAAAATCTAAGTGAAGCAAGAATTAAGAGCTAAATTGACAAGTTTTATTTAAAAAAGAATCTTTATTTACTCAAGTACAAATTTTTTCTAAACTTATCGAAAAAAAAAAATCTTGTAATTTCTGGATTTGATTAATTTTAAAATTCTATTCAATTAATCGAATAAGTTAAAAATGTCACATATCGATTAATCGGTTAATCGACAAAAATAAAACCCGATTAATTGAACACCCTAGTACATACCCTGCAGGAAATGTCACTAGTGAATTTGTACTGATTCACTATTGATACAATCACCAGTACTAGTGACTTATTATACCCCAGACAATGTTATTTACATTTAACATGTGCGTGCCATTGAAAATCTACTACTGACGTTGGTACTATTGATTAGGTAGTTCTTTTGGGAAAACATGCAGATATTGGAACCAGAGAATCACCAGTACATTTTAGTAAATCTAGTCTACCTTTTTGGAACGAATACGAATTCATAACAATCTTTTTTATTATTTCCTCAACTTAAATATGAATTCTACTTCCCAGTTGTTATTGATAAAATGTTTTCGTATTAAAGCCAAATGTAGTGTAGTGCAGACACTTCGTTGACAATATCACCAAAATAGTCGTCAAAACTGGTGACTTGCACCCAGGTTTCCTTCAGAGTATCTTCCGATAATTTTAAAAAAGTTTTTATATGTTAGTCGTTAAGATTATTTTTATTACACATGTCATAGTTTGCGACTTTTCAATTTCAAAATGCTGCGACTTCCTATTCAAAGAAGTTTTAGAAAAAATGCATAAGTCAAAAAATTGGAGAGGTGGGGGAGTGGTTTCAAATGTCTGCTCATTGAGGATAAAGTTGAAAGAAACGCTGAAAAACTCCACAAAATGTCCCATAACTCCAGCGGAAATATGACCTAGTGGAATGAAATGTGGGACCAACTCCTATTTTTTGTACTCTAGTTTCTAGTATCATACCTTAAGGGGGCTACCTACAAAATTTTCAATGCAGATTAAAATGTATGACCAATTACCATTATTTTTGTCCTAACTATTTGCCCCTAGCAGGGTCAATTGTTTGACCGATCCCACTTTGTTTTTAACATACCTACCCTTATATTTATTCCTTAAGGGGATTCCAAACATAATGTCCATTTTTATACAGTTTTTCGGGAATAAAAAAAAAAAAATGTATAACGCACTGGGATGGAAAAATGTTGGCCGTCCTGCAAGGCAGCGGGAGGACAATTGATCGTCTTTCTGGTTTTTTCTCACATGTGATACTTAAGAGCAATTCTTGGGAGTGCCAAAAAATAATACCATCAGGTAAAGAAAAATTCAAACGTAACATAAAAAGACGAAAAGTACGGAAATTGTTCTCATAGCTAATTTATAAACAATTTTTTCTTTCTCTCCAATACCATAGATAGAGGGGTAGTGCATACATTTTGCAGTTTCAACTCACACTTAGTGATAGTGCAAAAATATTGCAATCGTTTTGTTGATGTTGAGTGATCAATTGAAAATTTGCAGTCTTACTAAACATGAGGGATAGTGATTTTAAAAATTTTGCACTCAAAAAAAAAAAAAAAATTGTTTGATTAAAAAAAAGCAATCATCAGCTTATTGCAACCTTTTTTTCTTCACTCATTTGAGTGCAACTTCAATTGTTGCACAAATTTTAAAATTAAAAATTTGTTTTTTTTATGATTAAAGCCAATAACACTATGCAACAAATGGGAAGTTTTTTTTTACCTGAAAAACAACTATATTTTTTTGATCCGCTGTAGTCACTCACCTAACTGCAAAAAACATAATTTTTTTAAATTCTATGGCAAGGTTTTTTTTAAAAAATTTTTTTCTAAAATTTGAGATTTTTAAAGAGGCTGCACCATACATCTTATCGTAACTTTGTAACGACGTACCCGATTTTGTTATGCAATCCGTCCTAGTTTTGACATATTTTTATCGCAAATTTGTGTCGAGCAACATGTTGCATACATAAAATAAACATGTTGCTCTACACAAATTTGCGATAAAAAATTTTAAAACTATGTACTTTCACTTAATCGGGAATAAAAAACGAATTTATCCATGGATTTTCATGAAACAAAATTTATTTTATTTCTATTAAATGCAGCTTTATGAAAAAATAATTAAAGTAAAGGAATAAAAAAAATATTGTGGAATAAAAATAGGTAAAACTTTGTGATTTTTAGCTCTGTACAAATTTGCGATAAAAAAGGTCAAAACTAGGTATTTTCAGTTTATCGGGAATAAAACAGGAATTTGTCCATGGATTTTCATGAAATAAAATTTATTTTACTTCTAATACATGCAGCTTTGATCTTAGATACTTAAACTGGTAAGTATTTGTTGATTTAAATTTTTTATGAATTTTTTGAATTAAAAAATTTTATAAAAAAACAAAAAAAAATTATTTTTTTTGCCACTTCGGCCTCAATAACTCAAAAAATAATGGCTAAATTAAAAAATGATATGAGATAAACTTAAATCTGGCGTAATTTAAAATGTTTTGCCGGATTGCATAACAAAATAGGGTACGTCGTTTCAAAGTTACGATAAGATGTATGGTGCAGCCTCTTCAAAAATCTCAAATTTTAGAAAAAAAAATTTTTAAAAAAAACTTTACCATATAATTTTAAAAAATGATGTTTTTTGCAGTTAGGTGACTGCAGCGGATAAAAAAATAAAGTGGTTATTCAGGTAATTTAAGCTTGTTGCATAGTGTTATTATACCTTTATTGACAAAATTTCCTTTTGTGTAATGGTCTTTACTTATGCATATTCTCAAAAGAAATCAAAAGCCATGCTGTTACATTTTTTTCACACAATATTTGTCTGCAGCTTTTTAAATTGCATGTCCAAATATTGCACTATTTTATTTGAGTGCAGATTTTTGCATTTTATCTGCGTTGTGTGATAGTGAACAAATTTGCACTATCACAAAATTTTTTTAGTGGTAGTTAAAAAATAACAATCATCACTAAAGTTGGTTTAAAAGAGTGCGAACTAATTTTTTTGTAGTTTAATTAAGTGATAGTGCACTGCTGATTTAAATCAACATTTAGTGCCTAAACCCCAACTATGTACAAAAACATTCGTAAACTTACAGCAAACTTTAAGGCATTTAAACTGCTTATCTGTCTCTTAAAGTGCCAACCAAATCTCTTTAACGATCTAATACAACTCTAATTAAATTTCCTCATCAAAATTTTTAATGTTTTTGGGTTCTTCGTTTTGTAGACTAGAAATAACCACACAAAAAAGCATAAAATGCTACACAAAAATTCACTATTTCGTCTTACATCTATTTGCATAATTGCCATAGCAAAATTTAAAAAAAAAAACTTTAGAAACAAAAATTTAAAAAGGGATATAAAAATTCCTCAAAACTTCTAATTAAATTAAGCTCTACAAAAATTTAACATTTAAAGCATTTGGGGAATAAAAATGATAAACTCACACATAAACACAAATAATTTTCAGCAACGTTATTGGCTTCACAAACCATGTAATTCTGTTAAGAGACAAAAACTACAAAAAAAAAAAAAATTGTGCAATAGCAGATACAAATATGTACTCTTCTATCTACAGATTATGTTAAGTCACTTCTATTAACAACAAAACTCATCATAGAGGAAGTTGTAAAATAATAAAAAAAAAAATTAAACTCATCATGCAAAAATATTTCAGTGGTGTTTCTCGTATAAATAAGTTCACTCCCTAAGCGTGTACAAATTTGCAAACTATAGTTTGATGACTATCGTGGTTTTTAGTTTATCACAAACAGATGCGGAGTTGGAGAAAATTTTAAAGCAAATAAGGGCTTCCCAGCGGGAAAATAAAGAATTGTTTACATAAATAACTAAAAAGATAATGCAGTATTTTCGAAAGAATAATAACACAGTCATTGGAATCGAAAATGTAATATTATTAAAACAATAATTATCACGTATATTCCCACATTTACAGAACGAGAAATGTATTGTTTCTGTTCGTAACTATTATTCTTGGTTTTGTGTTCTTGATAATTATTCGTATTTTTTCTTTTACATATTTTCTTAAAAAAAAAAAAAAATCCGTTATGAATTGTTAAATTCATTCGCAGTATACATATATTAAAATAATTGATTACAATCCTAGGACATGTTCTGTGTTAAGATTAATGAGTTCTGAAATTAAATATTAAACAAGATATGTATTACATTCTCGATTGATTACATTTTCCTGCTGGGTTTCATGTTAAAGAGAGAAATTTTATTTGCTCTTACGTTTATTTCTGTAGAAAAATGTATTTTTTTCATTATTGTTAAAAAGAGAAAAATTTGGCTGAAGAGAGAAAATGTTTTTTCAAATAATTTGCTTCTCGCCTTTACAACTCTTGCTTGTTCGCTTTTGAATTAGCAAACTTTTGCATGCTCTCGATGATGCAAAAATTTGGAATAGAGAAATGTGTATTATCTTTCGCATTAGCAACAACTTCCGTTATTGTGCTCTGTCTCTAGCGTAAGCAACAGTTTTTTATAAAAAAATGTTGTGCTCTTCAACGCATAAGCACATTGTTTTACAATAAAAACGTTATTTGCAATTTTTTCTCTCTAGGGAGAAATCTATTGCAGAATTCGTTGGTCTTTTAAAACACTAAAGCTAGAGGTCTACATCACGCGTTTAAAGCGTTGATTCGTTTACGCATTTTTTTTTTTTTCAATATATATTTATTGAATCTTCATATATTTAATATGAACTAACAATAATTAATCAAATCTTATCCTAATACTTTATTTATGTCCTGCCATTGCCAGACAAAAATGTTCTTCATCACGGGTTCTGTTCACATATATAAGTGTTTATCGCTCATCTAACTGGGTAAGTGCTGCAGTGTCTCTTCTTCTTAAGCGAGTGTGGCCGCCATGATTTAAGATGTTTCGAGCTAGTGGATTTGGGTGTTGTTCAAGCCTTTTTAAATATTTTACCGCATATTTTGTAATCATAATTTTTACTAATGGCACATTGAGATCCTTATGAATGTTTGAGTTTTTAACATACCAGGGAGCGGCTGTGATTATTCGAAGAAGTTTATTTTGGCGCCTTTGAATTTTTTCGATATTAGAGGCCGAGGCAGTGCCCCATAGTTGAATACCGTAGCACCAGATAGGCTTTAAGATAGAGTTGTAAAGTAGAAGCTTGCAATCTAGACTAAGGACAGAATTTCTTCCAATAAGCCAATGAATTTGAATGGCTTTCAGTTTCATTTGAGTTAATTTTGCCTCTATATGGCATTTCCACGTTAATCGCCGATCCAGATGCATACCGAGATATTTTACGTGCGAATGTTGAGGAATTATTTGTTTATTGATTGTAATAGGGGGGCAAGATTCCCGGCGCAAAGGTTAATGTTATATGTACGCATTTTTGCTCATTGACCATTATCCTCCATTGTCTTAACCATATTTCTAGTTGAAATATGTGATCCTGTAAGTAACGAGATGCTTCATAACGGTTTTTGTGGACGCTTAGAAAAGCTGTATCGTCTGCAAATGTTAAAGTTTGTGTATAGTTGCTTGTTGGCATGTCCGAAGTATAAATTAAGTATAATAGGGAGCCCAGGATGCTGCCTTGTGGGACTCCAGCGTCAATGGGCTGAGGTGAACTTAAGAAGTTTCCTACATTAATAATAAATTGACGACCGACTAAGTAGCTTTCTAGCAGCTTGTGTGTGTTTGCTGGTAAATTTTGCTTCAATTTATGTAATAAGCCTTCATGCCAGACTTTATCAAAAGCTTGCGAAACATCGATGAAGAGTGCTGAGCAATATTTCTTTTCTTCAAATGCTTTTCTTATGACATTTACTATTCGATGAGTCTGTTCGATTGTGCTGTGTTTTCTTCTAAATCCGAACTGATGGTTTGGAATACATCTATTTTCACTTAAAATCGGTGTTAATTTTGAAACTAATAATTTCTCAAACAGCTTTTTTTTATAATAAGCTAATAGGCCTATAAGACTCAACTTTTGCATGGTCTTTACCTGGCTTTGGTATCATGGTAACTAAGGAAACCTTCCATTTTTGAGGATAGTATTCAAGGCGTAAAATAGCATTAAAAATAAAAAGAATAATTTTCTTTGCTATGCGAGGTAGCTCTAAAAGCATTTTATTACTGATCTTATCAATACGAGGTGCCTTCTTAGTGTTTAAGTCACAAATAGCCTTTTCGATTTCTCTTATCTCAAATCTGAAGGGTATAGCTGCTCTGGCAGCAACAGGTGGTAACTCGACCGCAATATTGTGAGATATATTTGTAGTACACAGAAAAAATTATTTTTCCAATTCAAACAAAAAATTTGTAGAATCAAAACATTTTTTGTCTGAAATCGGTCCTACAAACAAATTCGCATATTCAAACAATTTATTTGCATTTCGTTTATTGAAAAAAACACTGATTTTTTCAAACAAATAATTTAACTGAATCAAACAAATAGTTTACTGAAAATCATATAAATTTCAAACAAATAATTTTGCTGAATCAAACAAAAAAGTTTTTGCACAAGCAATGACGCGCACACAAGCAAGCACTGTAGAAGTAGATGAAGGCAGAGCAGAGCGGCGCCGGCTGGCTTTGAGACACATTTTTTTGTTGGAATAATTTTTGCACCAAGTCTTGTTTGTTCACACAATGTTTTTCTTCTTCACTCACTGTTCTGTATCCTTTCCTTGGCAGCAGACCGACTCGACATGTGTTTCGTCATCATTTTATTTTTGTATTTGATGTAGGTATTTAACTAAACATTTTTAATAAATTGAATACGGGATTTTGTTTTTCATTCTTTTTTACCAACTTTGAAACCAACAAAAAATTTATTTTGTTTCTTCTAATGTTGTTGTTGTTTAAAAAGAGTGAAACGTTTATTACCTATTATTGTTTTTGTTGTTTTTTACTACAAACCTCGCCACAATATTTTATCATCTTTCTTATAGTTGTACCTTTTCAAAGCGTCCAAAAATAGACTATGTGTTTTTTTTTTGTTGTTCTTATATGTCACATAAAGAAGTGTTGCTTACGGTCAAATAAAAAAATGCAAAAACACGACAACAATAAAGAGCGTTAAATATTTCATACAAAATTATGAAAACTAGAAGCCAATAACGCGTTTATTATATTTTTGAATAGTTGTCAACATTTCTGTTGGCTAAAATAAAAATCAAACAAAAATATTAATTGAATCAGTAAAAAAATTTGTAGAAATTAAAAAAAATTTCAAACAAGCGTTTGTTTGAAAATAATTCAGCAATAATTTTTTCTGTGTAAATACGTTTTTTAAATGATCGACAAACAGGTTTCCTTTTTCAACATCATTTCTTGCCCAACTTCCATTTAAGTTTCTTAATGGTGGCTTAGAGACAACTGGCCTTTTGAGATTTCTAGCTGCACGCCACAATGAGTAGTCTGATTGTGGAGTTGCATCAAGTTCCTTGAGATATTTTTCCAGTGAAGCCGTTTTCTGAGTCTGCAGTAAAATTCTCAGCCTTTTTGTACAGTATTTTAGTAAGTTCTTAAGTTGAGGGGATCTGTGCAATTGCCACTCTCTACGAGCTCTCCTTTTTTCAGACAAAAGACGCTCGACATCTGAGAAATATATTTTATTATTTTTGGTTTTTTTGGGGGCAATACTGGAATGTTGAACAGCTAGTTTTAGAAAACTGTCAAAATTGACAAAATTTACGCATCTGTTAAAAAAGTAGAATTAATGTTCAATTTTATAACACAGAACTCGCGTAGAATGCATAAACGCATCGCACGCGTCTTTAAAAATGTCAAAGAGTATCGAACGCATGGAACGCGTGGTGAACCTCCAGCTTTAGAATTGTGTTATGCTGAGAAAAGGAGAGACTTTTTCTAAAACTATCTGGAAATACGGAGCAAGAATTTTTTAGAGCAGAGTAATTAAAAAAAAGAAGATATATTTTTTTACAAAAATAATACTATTACAAAATTTTCCTTTAAAAAAAAACCGGAGTTGAGTTCACTGTTGTTAGTTGGAGCAAATAAATATTGGTTTCTCTTTTTTATAAAATGATAAAGTGAAAATTCTATTTAATAAAAGATCGGGAGATTTATTATACCCACACCACAATAGTGGGAGGGTAAAATGCGTTTGTGCTGATGTTTTTAAAACTAAAAAATATTGGCCCTATACTTTTTAGTATGCCAATCGACTTAGAATAACTTTTTGAATCGATTTTAAGATGTCCGCCCGTCCGGCTGGCTGGCTTTATGTCCATAAAAACCTTGTGCGCAAAGCACAGTTCGCAATTTTGGTGATAAATTGATGACATTTGGTACAAAGTTTCTAATTGGCCTATTGAAAATGGTGAAAATTGGCCCACAGTTACACATAGCCCCATAGAAGCATCTTTCCGGAAAAGAACCTTTGTGTCCATAAATCGTCTTATTATGTTTCATTGCATTTGTTTTAAACATATTTTGTTGCAGTCTTAAAAATCATTCCAAATTAAATCAAAATCCGTCCTTCCTTATAAATGTTGGTATTTTATTTTAGGAGAGAAAAAGGATGAGACGTCTCTGCTTTGCAAAAGTTCTTTGGCTGCTGTTTAATATCCTTTTTTAGGAAAAAAATTCTAAATAAAATAAGAGCAAAGAATTAAACTGAATAGATGTGCATCATGGCGTGTAAGTTATTTTTTCAGCATCATTGCTTTAGTGAATGAATACTGATTGCGTACGAGTGTGTGAGTACACTAGTGTATGTGTGAGAGACTGTAATAAATCTCTCACAATACATTGTATGTATGACGGAGTAAGTAAATAAAAGCATAAACACATACTCGTTTTATATATGTAAGCACAAGTTTGTATATTTGTGTATAATTGAAAAAACAAAAAAAAATTGAAATGAAAATAATCCACAAGAAGTTCCTATAAAAAATTATACCATCATGATTGTCTGGAGGAGGAATCTGTACATTTTTATTTCGTTCATTTATTTTTAGGCATGTAAATTTTCTAGACTGAACATCCTTTTGTAGGTTTTAAAAACTTCTGTTTGGCTGCACATTTGAGTTTGTGTGTTTGGTCCTTTTGTGTGTATAGAAGAAAGTAACAATAAACATGTTTCAAACATGTCAAATCAACGTTGATCCATTAATTATTTTCAATATACATACAAACGTTCAGGATATTTTACTGCATTATAGCTGTACACAACACAAATGATGCAAATAACTTACAAACATTTCCAAGATATTAAAAAAAAATTTCTTTCTTATCCTATTCATTCTGGCATCTCTCCTGTAAAGGATTTATTTTATTTTTATTTTATTGCTTGTATTTTATTCCTTTATTTAGCAAATTATTTTTATTTTTTTCTGGTTTTTATTAAGACAATTTTCTATTATTATATGAAATTTTTTTATTTTAATTTCACTTTTTATAGGAAATTTTATAAAATTTCACTATTTATAGAACAATTTACAAAATACCACTATTTATGGGAAATTTCACTTTTTATACGAAATGTTACAAGATTTCACTATTTATAGGAAATGTAAAAAAATTGCACTACATATTTATAGAAAATATTACAAAATTTAACTATTTATAGGAAATTTTACAAAATTTCACTATTTATAGGAAATTTTACAAAATTTCACTATTTATAGGAAGTGTAACAAAATTTCACTATTTATAGAAAATATTACAAAATTTCACTATTTATGGGAAATTTCATTATTTATAGGAAATGTTACAAAATTTCACTATTTATAGGAAATGTAATAAAATTTCACTATTTATAGAAAATATTACAAAATATCACTATTTATAGGAAATTTCACTATATATAGGAAATTTTACAAAATTTCACTATTTATAGGAAATTTTACAAAATTTCACTATTTATAGGAAGTGTAACAGAATTTCACTATTTATAGGAAGTGTAATAAAATTTCACTATTTATAGAAAATATTACAAAATATCACTATTTATAGGAAATTTTACAAAATTTCACTATTCATAGGAAATTTTACAAAATTTCACTATTTATAGGAAATTTTACAAAATTTCACTATTTATAGGAAGTGTAACAAAATTTCACTATTTATAGAAAATATTACAAAATATCACTATTTATGGGATATTTCATTATTTATAGGAAATGTTACAAAATTTCTCTATTTATAGGAAATGTAATAAAATTTCACTATTTATAGTAAGAGAGATTTTACCCCCTTGCCCCATTACATACCCTATTCCCTATTTGAGATGTTACAGTGTATGCATGCCAAATTTTAAGAAAACCCGTTGATTCGTTAAGAAGATATAGGGAAGGGAAGCTTTAACCGCTGTTTCCCTATCTCACGCCTTATTCCCTATTTTCTTTCAGATGTCTCAGTGTCTGCATGCCAAATTTTAAGAAAAGTGGATTAGTTTAGAAAATTGGGGAGATTTTACCCCTCTAAATTATAGGCTATAGTCCTTTCCAGATGTTATACTACTTGCCTGCAAAACTTCGAGAACATCGATTAATTAGTTAAGAAGATATAAAAAAGGGGAGCTTTAACCGATATTGCCCTAGCTCACTCCCCATTACCTATTTCCTTTCAGATGTTACAGTGCATGCATGCCAAATTAAAAAAAAAATCGGGTGATTAGCTAAGAAGATATAGGGAGGGAGAATTTTTGCCCTTCTTGCCCTATATTTCGCCCTCTACCGATATGAAATATACTTAATGACCTATTATTATACCTAACAAATAAACATACAAAATTTCATAAAAGGAGGGCGTTTTGTTGATATGTATTTGTATGGGAATAATATATAGGCAAATGTAAATGGAACCAAACTTCGTGCAAACTTTACATAAACCATCTCCAGACTATCCCCAACGTTTTGGTTGAAATCGGTCAACCTGTATTTGCAGTTAGTAGTGACATCAAAGTGTACACTTCTTTTTATATATATAGATAGATTTAACAAAATTTCACCATTAAAGAAAACTACAAAATTTCACTATCTATAGGAAATTTTACAAAATTTCACTACGTATAGGAAATTTTACAAAATTTCACTACCTATAGGAAAATTTCTATTGGAAATTTAAATGAAATTTTTATAGGAAATCTAATGATTTTTTATGATTAATAATTTAAAACTTTTATAGGAAACTGTTTTATACTTAAAATTTCTATAGGAAATTTTTTGAGATTTCTATAGAAAATTTTCTGAAATATCTATATAAAACTTTGTAAAATTTCTTTGGGAAATTTTGAAAACTTTTTTAGGAAATTTTCCGAGATTTCTAAAGGGAATTTTCTGAAATTTTACAGGAAATTTTGTAAAATTTCAAAATGAAATTTTCTTTAATTTCTATATGAATTTGTCTTAAATTATATATGAAATTTTGTAAAATTTCAATACAAAATTTTCTAAATGAAATCTTCTAAAACTTCTATAGAAAATTTTCTAAAATTTCCATATGAACTTTTCTAACATAGGAAATTTTCTGAGATTTCTATCACAAATTTTCTTATATTTCTATGGGAAATTTTATTAAATTTCTATAGGAAATTTTCAAAAATTTCAATGGGAAATTTTCTGAAGTTATATCTAAACTTTATATAGGAAATTTGCTAAAGTTTCTATAGTGAAATTTTTAAAATTAAAAAAAGAAATATCTGAAATTTTTATTTGAAATGCTTAAGGAAATTTTCTTAAAATTTTTACTCCAAAAAATATTAATTTTTTCGGTGGAAGTTTTGTCAGCTTTTGTCAGCATGAACAGTCATTTACTAGTCCTACAATAAACTTAATTCTTATAAATATTATTTTGTCCCCTCTTTTGTGTATTCAGTATGAGTTTATAAGATGGTTTCTTTCTTTTCTCATTATAAAACTGTCACATTATTTTAAGGATGAATATCTTAAATTTCATTTACCTTGAGTGATTTTTAATGTAAATTACACATATGAATGGACAAAAAGAGGATGTGTGAGTTGGAGATGTGAATTGATGATGTGTACGTTTGTAACTTGTTGATGGATTTAGTTATACAATGAATTAATTTGTTAGATAAAATGGAATAAATAATTTTGCAAAAAAAAAAAAAAACATTATATTTTGAGATGAATTGACAAAGACATACGAGTACTTTGTTGATTTGCGGGGTGGTTTTAGATTAATGTCGTGTATATGGAGGTATATTTTAAAGATGTAGCGCTAAGTTATCTTATAGAGTTTTGGTTAATCATCGTAGATTTTTTTAATTTTGTTATAACAACGCCATTTTCATGAATTGAAAAAAAGAAATATATATATATATGTATATATCAGAACGATCAGTATACAAAAGCTTTAAGTTAATATTACATTTTACCACACAATACAATTTAGTTGTATCAAAAATTAAATAAAAAACAAACAAAATCTCAATACTTTTACTAAGTTTTCCAAAAAAAACTTAATAAAGTTTACAAATGCAAACAAACAATGAACTCAAACCCATTCAAAACTTTTGTGAATGAGTTGTGATTTTAGTTTGACTTTGGTCCAAACTTGACTAAGTAGTAAAAAACACCTGAGGCGAGAGACAGTTGAACAATATTAACTATACACATGTATACATTACAGGTAATCTGGATAAAATTTTATTTGTAAATTGAGCAGAAATCCAAAATAACTATCAAAAACAAACTTACAAAGTTAAAGCAGTTAACCTAAAGTTTATAAGCGAGGGTAGATTAAAAATTATTAACATTTGATGAGAAATTAAACCAGTTCATCTTATATGAACTTGTCTTCCTAAGTAAATATACAATTTAGCTTATTGGCACCAGATCCTTTTAATTTATACGTTTTACATCCGACTAATTTACCCTCGTATGTCCTAAAACTATACCTGAGTAAGCGCATAAGATTTACTTTATTCAATTAAGTTGGTTTATTAAAAGAGAATTAAGGAATAAAGTTGTTCTTAATAATAAAATTACTTACTTACGGCTGACTTTTCATTTAGTAAATCTTTTAATTTAATAAAAAGAAAAACAATAAAAAACCTTAGTTTTATGCCTGGTGAAATATTGATAGCAAAATGAAATCGCATTACCATAATCAATGTCATGTCAATTAAATGTCACTAATAAACATACACAAAAAAAAAAAAAAAAAAAAAAAACGTACTTACTCACTCAACTCTGACATTCAGAGTTTATGGAAAATTAAATGTTTAACAAAAGACTCCAACTGTTTCTTCGTAAAATCTTATATAAATAATATTTTTTTATTTTTCTTCTTTTTGTCTATTACAATTGAAAAAGCAGTTGGGGTTACTATTCATTTAAGAACATACATACATATCTGAAAGTATCATTGTGTGTGTGAATTTTTGGTAGCAGTAAGAACAACCATCAATCAATCAATTTGTCAAAGCTACAGATTCCAACCACAATTAAAGGTATGGAAATACAAAAGAAACCTTTCTCTCCTTATTTGTGGTTCAGTGACAGTAATTGAAACATGCTTTTCTATCAGGTAAAAGGATTTGGAAATAAATAAACAAATGTTAAGAATAAAGCAATAAGCAGATTTTGGAGTTCTTTCGGTGACTGAGCAACTTTTCCCATAGAAGACATTTCGAAACAGAACGGGTTTTTTTACTTCAAAAAAATTGACCATAATTGACTATTTTTTTCAAATAAAAAGGTTGCTTTTAATCCATGAAAATTTCCTGAAAAGTTTTCAGAAATTAATTAATTAACTTTTTCGAAAATCAAAGAGTTTTTTTTAATGAAAACTCTTCTTTTCTATAGTAAACTTTTCTTTTCTATTGAAAACTTTTCTTTTCTATTGAAAACTTTCTTTTCTATTGAAAACTTTTCTTTTCCATTGAAAACTTTTCTATTGAAAACTTTTCTTTTCTATTGAAAACTTTCTTTTCTATTGAAAACTTTTCTTTTCTATTGAAAACTTTTCTTTTCTATTGAAAACTTTTCTTTTCTATTGAAAACTTTTCTTTTCTATTGAAAACTTTTCTTTTCTATTGAAAACTTTTTTTTTCTATTGAAAACTTTTCTTTTCTATTGAAAACTTTCTTTTCTATTGAAAACTTTTCTTTTCTATTGAAAACTTTTCTTTTCTATTGAAAACTTTTCTTTTCTATTGAAAACTTTCTTTTCTATTGAAAACTTTTCTTTTCCATTGAAAACTTTTCTATTGAAAACTTTTCTTTTCTATTGAAAACTTTCTTTTCTATTGAAAACTTCTTTTTTCTATTGAAAACTTTTCTTTTCTATTGAAATCTTTTCTTTTCTATTGAAAACAGAATATTTATACTATACTAGCATATACTCGCTACTTCGTTAGCGTCTCCTTTTTCTTTGTGGACCTATTTTTATGCCAAAGTTAATTTTTCTAGGTTAAAACTTGTTTAAATTCTAGCATTTAACCCGCAACTTTAGTAGAACCAAAAATCTAAAGAAAAATATCAAAGTTTCCGTATTTCCTTTTTTTGGGTACTATGTTTTTCCCCCATTAAAGTATCAAAAATTTCAGTATTGTAGTGGCAAACCATAATTTAACGAATATGTCAATGAATGGAGGAAAATGTTTTGTAAAAAAAGTACCAAAAATAGTTACGATTTTCGCCCCTAAAATGTTCGAATTTCGAAAAAGTACCAAATTCGTATACGTATTTTTTTTAATAAGTTTCGTATGTGGTATTAACTTTGTTTCTATGTTTATTGGTTCAAAAGATAGATGGGGTGGCAAAAAAGTACTAAAATTTAGATTTTACCCGTTTACTCCCTAATAGGGCCGAATTTCAAAAAAGTACCAGACAACTGTCCGCTTATTTTTTTAAAGAACAACGATAAGTATTACATTTATTTTGCATCTCCTTTAGTTTTGGAGATATAAGGTTACCGAATTTTCCCGTTTTTACCTTTTTACCCCCTAAACATTCGAATTTTTGAAAAATCCCGTCGTAGTGGATCGATTTGGTTTTTAGGGTCAGCGGGTTGGGCTGGGCGATGATGAATGAGTCAGTCACTCACGCAACTCTTTTATATATATAGATATAATACAAACAGAATGACAAACTTATAAATGTATACTCTTTTACCTTCGGTAAAGGGAATAAAAACAAAAAAACAATCTTAAGGATGGAGGAGGCTCTGTTATGTTTCGGGATGTATGTCTTGTGCTGGAGTTGGCAACTTGCATTTTATTGATGGTAACATTTTGTTTATCTGAAAATTCTGAAAGATAATGTAAAGCAAAGGGTAAATAAATTGGGCACAAACAACTTTGTCTTTTATCAAGACAATGATCCAAAGCACACATCAGCTGTTGCAAAGTTGTGTTTAATCCAAAATTGGCTCAAACTTATAGAACCGCCTGCACAGAGCCCAGCCTTTATTCTGATTGAGCAGCTAGGAGAGTATACGAATAGTAGTTTAGCAAATAAGTTTGGTAAAAGGAGGCCCTACTACAAGCTTGGAACTTTATAGAGTCAGAAGTATGCCAAAATTTGTTAAAATCTATCCCAAACCACTTGCACAGAAAAAATTCTCCAACATTTTTAACCAATTAAAGCATTAATCAAAAATATAATCTGTTTTAATTAAAAATTTAATCAAGTGAATTCAACGATTAATCAAGTGAATTTAATGTTAAATAAATACTATTAACTGGTTTAATTAATACTATTAATTTGTTTACTGGTGCAAATTTAATTATTTTTTTAATTAATATCACAAATTTTTTAATTGAAATCAATTTTTATTTTTTTCTGTGTGGAGACAGTTTTGTAGAACAAGGGATATGCAACTTAATACTGATTGTTTCATATTGTTTTATTTCTACTGTGCTTTGTCCGATAAACCGTTGAACGAAAAAAAATAATTGTTTTTATTTTTCTGTTATAATTTTTAATTTTTGGGGTTAGTTGTCTTATTGTTTATAGTGATAAATGTGAAACAAACCAAGTAAAAAAAAATTGGAAAATATTTTCAGTTTGAGTAAGTGAACTGCCATTAATATCTGAAATACATTTATGTATTATATTTTGTGTCTTGGTTCGGTTCAGCTCTGAACCCTCCAAATAAATAGAAAGCAAAATAAAATATTTATAAAAAGTTTGTTTCATTAAACGGACATATAGATACATATATTTTAGAAAAATGTTTGTCCGATTACACTGATTCACAAATTTCCAACAAAGTCATGACCAATGTTAAATTCTTCGCTGAATCCAAATATGAAGTCAGAATTGTCAAAAGTAAAACAGTTTTTGATATATTCCAAAATAACCGTTATTTGTTTTTTTTTTTAAAAAGATGATGTGACTTAAATGCAAATATCTTCAAAAATGTTAAACGGACAATTCTGATTCGGATTCAGCGGACAATTTTACATAAAGATTCTTCAGATTCATTTGATCAAAAAACTGTCAAGTAGTGTGTTATTCGTTGGATTTTTTTTTCATATACATACTTAGTTTAAATTTAATATTATTTGACATGTTATTGAAATTGAAATAATTTATTTTAAATAATTTTTTATGCACATACAACATACATTAATTAATTTAAAACCCAGCAATTTTCTAGGTTTCTAATACAAAAAAAAAAAAAAAATAATGCTGAAAGTTGTTCAAGAATAACTGCTTAATTATTTGCTGGGCTTCTTATGAATTCTCCGTCTACAGTTTACGGTGATTTTGAAGATATTCGAATACGCAGTTTTTCTTTTATTTCTTTAAATTTTTTTAATATTGACAGGAAATTGACTAATATATACGTGTGAGTTAGTTCTGAGTGCGTATGTGGTACAAAGTTTTCTCCTTTACACACAAAATGTAACGGATATTAGATTTCTGATTGTACGTGTATATTGTGTATTGGTTTTTACTTTAAAAACTGTACATATATAACATACCCAGCAAAAACTTTACTTACAATCCTACTTTAAATGACTTCAAGAATTCATTACTTTGTAGCTTTATTCGCCACTTTTTGGATTATTAGTTATATATTAAATAATAACTTTATTATATCTTAAATATACAGAAAAATTTGTATTTTCATTATGACAAAAAAAATGTCATTATAGTCATAAAACATAGTTTTTTAATGCAAAAACTACGCTGCCCCGGTAGACTAGCTGGTAGAGAGCTAGTCTATCATCACCGAGGTTGCGGGATCAAATCCCGCCAGAGACAGAAAAAAAAAATAAAAAATTAAATAAAGTAAAATAGAATAAGAAAAAATAAAAATAAAATAATTAAAAAAAAAAAACAAAAAAAAAAAAAATTAAAAAAAAATTAAAAATTTTTTACTTTATTGTCTTTGTGTAACTATATATTTTTATAAAAATTTTAAGTATAAAAAAAACATTATTTTTTAGATTATAATAGGCTAAATTATAAGGGATTACTTTTGGGACATCTCGAACAAAAATAAGTACTTCTTCTAGTAGAAAAATAAGTAGTCTGTTCGTCAAGTTCTCATTATTTTTCTACTTATTTTGTAAGCAAAGTTTTTGCTGGGTATGTATATATTTTACTTTTTTAACATGAAAATAATGTCTTTTCGTCTTGTTCTATTGTTGTTGTTTCTACACAAAACTATCAAATCGTTTTTGACTTCTTGTTTGGTGTTGTGGTAGTGCCTACAACACACTTTGATAAGTAAAGTTCTACTTTACAACTTAACTTAATTTTATTAACATAAACATAAAATACTGAATAATACAATAACATTTTTAAATTATTTTGAAAAATTTTGGATTAAACTCAATACATTTTTTTTTTTTTTGATACAAACGATGATTGATGATGCCTTTTGCAATATAACATTATTTCACAAATTCGCAAAACTTAAGGCTCAGTTAGTTTTTACTTTCTGTTCTGTCACGAATCAGCTGATTTGTTTTTGTTATTAAAAAACCTGTGAAATTGATTAGTTTTTCTGTTCTGTTGCGGTTCAGTTTTAAAGACAAAATTGGGTAAAAAATGGTAAAGTTATTAAAATTTTCCCAGCCATTAACGTGTCTCAGGCCACTTAAAAAGAAATTTAGGAACAAAATTTGATGAAAATCCTTTTAAATAATTGGACACAGGATTTTCTTTTATAAAAAAAAATTATATTAAATTTATTTAAACAAAACTATACTATTAAAGTTCAAAACTATTTTTTCTTGTATCAAAAATTTTTCAATGCATTTAAAAACAATAAAGTATTTTTCAAAGCCGACTAGGAAAATATAAATGTCGAATAAGTGAAGTGTTTTAGTGTAAAGTATATTTCCAACAAAATTAACATATTTAAAAAAAAAAAAATAGAATAAGAGCCAATTTTTACTTAAATTACAGAAGTATTTACTTGGATATGAGTTTTTTTTTTTCGACATTAATCTATTCGCAGTTATGACCATAAATAAATAATTTTTTTAACGGCAGTTTCAAAACTTGATTTTCAAATTTTTAAAAATTTTGTTAAACAAATTTCAAAATTTTTCGATCCCTATTTTTTTTAATTATTAAGGATAAAATAGGGAATAAAAATATGAAAAAAATTATGTTAATAACTCCCACAGTTTTTCGTACCTACGATTTAAATATTGCGATTTTCGGGAAAAATTTATTTTTTCTCATATTTTGGCAAATGAGCCTGATTTGGAAACTGTTATGATTAATAAATTATAACTTATTTAGAATATTTAAGTCCAGATAATTAGAAATATACTCTGAAGGCTTTACTAAATACGGAAAACATTAACCCTAAAATCATGAAGGTCAAATTTTGTCATATTTGGAATTTCTTAAGGAAATATATAGCGAAATATTGTATATTTTGTGTCGATTTTTATGAAACAAGAGAAAAATATACCCTAAAGTCATACGACGACAAAATAGTGCAAAAACGGAGATTAACCCTTAATTGCACTTGGGTTCAAAATGACACCAAACTTTTTAAACTTTGAAAAATGTGTTAATTTTAATGGTGCTGCAACTTATTTGATGTCGATAATTTCTGAGTTTCACACTAGACCACAAATATTTAAAAAATATTTACTTATAATAGTTTTGTTGTAAGCGATCATAATAAAAAATGTGTTTTATTTTCATGTAGGTATTCAGAACACTTAAATATGGGTCTATGAAATAACTCCCACGAAATAAGTCCCACTTTTAAAAACGAAATAAGTCCCACCAAAAATTGCTGTTTTGAAAGTGGGAGTTATTTCGTTTTTAAAAGTGGGACTTATTTCGTCAATTGATGGGACTTATTTCGTTACGCGTTTTTATTTTAAGTGGGACTTATTTCGTTTTGAGTGGGATTAAATTCGTTTTGTAAAGTGGGAGTTATTTCATACCCCTTTTTCGAAGAGCCAAATACTTCTTATTTGAAATCGCATTAACCAGTGAAAAAGTGGGACTTATTTCGTTTATGAAAGTGGGACTTAATTCATTTAAGAAATATATTATTCAAGGGGGAGTTTTTTCATTTTGTGTGGGAGTTATTTCATTTCAAGTAAATTTTTAAATCATTTCATTTTGGTGGGACTTATTTCGCTTTCAAAAGTGGGACTTATTTAGTGGGAGTTATTTCATTTTTTTAAGCAATTTTTGGTGGGACTTATTTCGTTTTTAAAAGTGGGACTTATTTCGTGGGAGTTATTTCATAGACCCTTAAATATGCATATTTACTACATACCTGTTAAATATCGATTACGATAAGTAATCAATTAGATTACTTTTAAAAAAGAATCGTAATGATTATATAACTCTATAAGAAAAAATTTCTGATTACTAATTGATTACGATTACAAGTAATCGAAAAATAATCATTAGCTCAGGCGATAACTACAAAATAATCAAAAAGAATCAAAAGTTATCAAAAAGTAATCCGATTACTTTCACGGATTATTTTTGATTCTTTTTGATTACTTTTAACAAATGTGTATTTTTTTCTCTAGAATTGTTTTCAAAACAGTTGATACCCTGTTTAAAGTTTTCATAATCAATATATTTATATTAATATATTATTATTATATTTATTTTTAAAATAACATAAATAGCATTAACTACAGCACGTAATTCAAAGTAGCTGAAGAAAAATAGCTAAAGAAATAGTAAGTTGTAAACTTACTTATTTAAGAAAAAAAAGCAATAATTTTATAACAATTTTTGGTAATAAAAAAGCAAACAAAAATATTTTATTAACAAATGCCGAGCAACGATTATTGGCCTAATAATCGGTCGGACACTTATAATTACATATTTTTTAAATTCTCCTTCATCAAAACTAATTTTTCAAAGGAGAAATCATACAATGATTGTCGCTTTTGACTGTTGACGATCCCGGCAAAAGAAACCAGTCGTGTTCCACTGGAGCTTAAGACGTTTGGGGAGTATTAAAGTATATAAATGCTTCCTTTAGCAAATGATATTTTTGCCAATCTCGTCAGCGCTTAAATTATCGTTAAGATAGATAAAGAATGATTACAAAATTATTATACATAAATTAATATTGAAATTGAATTGATGCTTTATAGCGGATCGTTGGTAAGGTTTAGGGTGTTCAATTAATCGGGTTCTATTTTTGTTCGATTAAACGATTCATCGATATTTGGCATTTTTAACTTATTAGATTAAACGAATAAAATTTTAAAATTAATCGATTAATCGAATATTTCTAATCCAGAAATTTTATAAATTACGAGATTTTTTTCGATAATTTTAGAAAAAATTAGTACTTGAGTAAATTACGATTCTTTTTTTAATAAAACATGTCAATTTAGGTCAAAATTGTTGCTTCACTTTCGGGCACTAAGATTTTAAAAGAGTCAATAAAACTTTGGATTTTTTGAAACTTTTCACGGACATTCCATTCTCTGCTATGCTTCTGCAAATAATTTCCTCTGCAACGTGAAATATGGTTGAAACCTTTGTCTTAGCCGGTGTTCCATTTTCAAAATAACAGAGGATACTTGTTGCTGCTCCTGTTTTCTACTTAGTTTATGTAGCCTATTGCTCAATGTCACAAGAGTTTGTATTAAGAATCCTGTGTTAAAAGAAATTTACATATATAAATTTGGTACACTACAATCATCTTCGACTAATAGAACCATAATCCATATTGTTTTCTCCTTGAAGGAAGTCCAGCGCCATTGGCAATTGGTTGGTTTAGTTGAACTAAACTTTAATTTATATGTAGTTTAAATTTAATAGTTGTAAATCAGTGCCCCATATATTATATGTAGTGCAAAAAATAATAATGTAGCAGCACACCGATATATGTTGTTGATATGGCTTGTATTAGTATTTTAATCGACCAATTTTATGCATTTATAGATGGCTTGAATGTTTAAATGTTTACTGAAATATATTATATAAAAGAGAGAGAGTTTAACTTGCGCTCATTTATTAGCCTTAAGTATCATGTTATTTTGAATTATATCGATCAATTTGATTACATTTTTTGATTGGTAATAAATAACTACAGTCAAATACTGTTAAAATTTTATTCGGATAAAAGTGTTCGCCAGCACATTTTTGAATAATGATAACCTTTTACTGTTTCCAAAAAAAATAATTGTCCGAATGAGTACGCAATTTTTGAAAGTAATTATAAAGAATCAAAAATAATCGTTGAAAATAATCGGATTACATTTTGATTATTTTTGATTCTTTTTGATTATTTTGTAGTAATCGCCGGTACTTCTGATTATTTTTTGATTACTTGTAATCGTAATCAATAAGTAATCATGCAAAACCAAAAGTAATCGTAATTGTTATCATTACTTCACCCTTAAAAAAAAGTAATCAAATAAATAATTATTACGATTACTTATCATTACTTAACAGCTATGATTTTCTATCTGCCAGGCCCACAATGCCGACAAGAACATTTCTTTTGCATATTTATATTGAAGACAATAATAAAAAATTAAAATTTGTTTTTGTTTTCAATATAAATATACGAAAGAAATGTTCTTGTCGACATCGTTGGCCAAACAGTATATTTTCGCTTAAAAGCGTTTAAACATGTTAACAATTTCAAATTATTGTAAATTAATTTTCCAATAAAAATCTATTGAAAGCTTGATGTTTAACAAAATCCTGGTAGTACTGCATGAAATAAAAATCTATGTCTATAATAAAATTTAACAGTATTAGGAGTAGAAGTAAATCAAACCTTAAACTATTTCCACCTGGAACAATGTTAACAAAATTCAATGGATGTGTAGAAAAACCTCAAAAACATTTTTTAATTTAATTTAAAAGCTGCATTTTGCAGCACCCCCAGTAATAAATTTAAATGAACCAACGCCAAACTATTGAGACCGCCTTGATAAAGCAGAAAAAAACAAGCGACAAAACTCTGACCCAAATCCGTTTCAAATGGCAATTTTACTTTTTTCATTTAAAAAAATAACATGCAAGCATTTGAAAACAATTGTTACTACCTGGACATGTTTTGTGGCTACCAACAACAGCATCACTTAAACAACAAAACTACAATAAAAACTTGGAATTGCAGCCAACAACTAAGAGAGTCTAAAAAATTGCAATCTTTTGTTCCTCAATATCTTTTACAAAAAAAATTTCTATACGTACGTTTTATTTGTATTCACTTCTTGTTTGTGTCTGTACGAGTTTGTTTATATATGTGTTAGTTTAACAATTTCCTATTTTTGTCCATTTAATCCAAAAAAAAAAAAATAAAACAGTTTCCTCAACACTGGCCCAGCAATTGAAACCAAATCAAGAGGACCCTTGTAAAGTTAAAGGTCGTGTCGTTGGAGATGTTACATATTGTGACCGCTATTGGGAGTGTATCAGTAACCAACCGGAATTGTATGATTGTCCAAATGGTCTTGTCTTTGCCGGTAAACATCGCGGTGTAACGGAAGGCTGTGATTATCCATGGCGTGCACACTATTGTGAGGATAAGCAATTAGCAAGTGAGTATTTAAAAAAAAACAGTTTTTTTAGCTCTAAAAAATATTAATAAAAAAATGAAGAAAACTAAACAGTTTTCTAAACAACTTTTTGAATATTTACAAACAAATTTTTTGCAAATCTTAGCTATCAATACCCTAAAAAATGTAAATTTGCTTAAGGGATCCCTAAATCAGTGTACAGTGGGAGCCTCTGGTTAAGGCGATTGACAAAGACATTAGTAAATAACCTAATTGGTTTTAGTTTATTCTTGAAATAAAGGGTGTTTTTTAAGGCGCAATAAAACCCAATAGAAATGCTACGAACTTTCACTCCGCGCTCACTTTTTGTCATTTGTGATCAGAATACGTAGCAACTCATTAAAAATATATTCACGCTCTAACAGCGCTACCAAATTATCTAAAATGGAGTTTAACGATAAGGCTCATTTTTGGCTTAACGGGTTATTAATCAACAAAGTAAAACCAACCCACACTCCATATCTAGCAGACCCTTGAGACTCCATTACATCCAAAAAAATGCACCCACCTTTTGGTACGGCTTACACGGTGCATAGCAAAAATGTTTGCCTTTTTGTTCAAGTAAACCATTTATCAAAAATAAATTCTGTTTTAATTAAAAATTTAATCAAGTGATTTAATTCACTTATATCAGCAACACTACAGTAGAACATTTTGTTAATTTTAATAAAATATTTTAGTGATACCAGGGTTTAAAAATAGCAGTCCAAACCAAAAACTGTCGAACAAAAAACGAAAATTTGTGTACAACTTTTGACTTGATGAAGTTGATTTCGAGAAATGGACCTGTCAACTGACCTCCTAAGTTGTGCGATGTAATATCTCTGGAAGTCATATTATGGACTGTGTTAGAAAAGTTTTCGTTGATATTTTTTGATTTTTCTATTTATGTAATTGGTCCATATTTTACCATATCGATTATATCGGGGGATTTTTAAGCTATTATCTTTTTGGCAACACTGGTTTAAACAGCTGACGCAGGTTTTGTGTTTTGTTTTACTGTCAAACATATTCCGTTTGGTCTATAATTTAACCATGAATCGTTTTACAAACGAAAAACGCTTATTATCAAAATGCTTGCTCTGTTAAGAAAGTTTATCGCGCGCTTCTTCCATTTTATGGTCAGTTTAATCGACCCACTGAAGCGGCTATTCGGGCTATTGTGACTAAATTTCGCACCAAACTTACATTGTTGGACATTAAACTACCAACACGCTTACGTAGAGTGCGAAGTGAAGAAAATATCGCAGCTGAATCGGCCAGTGTTAATGATGACCATCACTTATCGCCGTTCGCAGCAATTGGGCCTCTGTTACTCAACAACGTGGAAAATTTTGCGGAAGGATTAAGGTGTGAAGCCTTTCAAAATACAGCTGGTGCAAGAATTGAAGCCGAACGACCTACCGCAACGTAGAATTTTTGGTGAATGGACTCTTGGAAAGTTGGCCGAAGATCCACTTTTTTATCGCAAAATTGTGTTCAGCAACGAAGCTCATTTTTGGCTCAATGGGTACGTCAATAAGCATAATTGTCGATTTTGGAGTGAAGATCAGCCAGAAGCGTTGCAAGAGCTACCAATGCATCCAGAAAAAGTCACAGGTTGGTGCGGTTTATGGGCTGGTGGCATCATTGGACCGTACTTTTTCAAAGATGATGCGAATCGTAACGTAACTGCGAATGGTGAGCGCTACCGTGAGATGATATCCAACTTTTGTTTGCCCAAAATGCAAGAGCTTGACTTGCATGACATGTGGTTTCAACAAGACGGTGCCACATGCCACACAGCACGCTTAACAATGGACTTATTGAGAGGCGAGTTCGGTGAACATTTTATTTCACGTTCGGGGCCGGTCAATTGGCCGCCTAGATCGTGCGATTTAACGCCTTTAGGCTATTTTTTTGTGGGGCTATGTTAAAGCTCATTTCCATACACACATGCCCGCTTCAATTGACGCATTGGAAGAGAACATTGAAGCATTTATTCATGAGATACCGGCCGAAATGTTGGAAAGAGTATGCCAAAATTGGACTAAGCGGATGGACCATTTGAGGCGTAGTCACGGTCAACATTTGCATGAAATAATCTTCAAACATTATTTTATATGGACCGTACTATCGATTCAAATAAAGATTTCATACATTTTTCTGAATTTTATGTGTCTTTTTTTATAAACTTTCCTATAGCTCTTAAAAAATCACCCATTAGCTGCTCTACACTATCACACAAGTCTTACATATTTTGAAAAAAAATACAAACCTGTCATGATAAGTTGTTATTGTTTTATGAAAATTAATATAGAAATTTACACTTTTTTTAGACAAACTGGCCACTTGTCGTTTTAACCTAATTTGGGTACGCCGAATCCAGTGGTGCCGTTTTTTTAGGTTAGCTCTGGTTTTTGAGATATACCGTTATTTCGAAAATGGAGGAGGTTCGCGTAACTCAAAAACTCTTTAGCTAATTGAAAAAACTAAAAAGAACCGAAATTCCGCAATAAAATTTCCTTTAAGAAAGGCAAAAATTTTTTCTAATATGCGCAGTCGTTTTAGAAACAACCTCCTGTGCAACCAACCTCTTCCATTTTCGAAATAACGGTATATCTCGAAAACAAGAGCTAAATTAAAAAAACGGTTAGCACCATTAGATTCAGCGTACTCGAATTATGTTAAAACACCATGTGCCCGGCTTGTCTATTTTTTTTAACTAGCACAGTGTAATTAGATCAGGGAAGCATTTTCGTAAAATACTTAAGACTTTGTGGGATAGTGTATAACGACCTTTAGGAGCACTTTCGAAAAATTAAAAAAGAATATCTCAATATTACTTCCAATATGCTCACCGAGTATTAATTTGACATACTTTTCCTACAACATTCTTTAATAGATCTATTTATAAAAAGTGTTCCATTTTTTTTTTTTTTTTTGTTAGAGAAACTCAAGTTAATCATAAAATCCAATTAAGGCCAACATATGTATACATTCATGTCCTTAAATATTGTTCCAAAAAGTAAAAAAAAAAGTAAAACAATAGCTTCTCTGAATAAAAAGTCTCAATTCTTACAACGAGTACTATTAAGTATCTGTTGTTACTTTTGAAGTAAATCCATGAAAGCCTTGACTTAATTTTCTAATACTCTGCTATTTAGTGGACAATTCAATAAAACCAAAACAAGAACAACTCACAAAAAACCAAAAAGTATCATTTGAGTTCCAACTCATACACAATAACAGACATTTATACAAAAATGTAGCTTCTTGGATACAATTATGGTATGAAAATCTCATTCAGCACAGTGAATACGATGCAGTAGAAGTATATCTTACAATAGAGTCCGAAACCCAATTGCTTTAATTGATTTAAGCTTCTTTTTTTTTGGGTTGCAACAACAATAGAAGGAGGACAAAATCATTTGCAAACGAAATAGTAAGAGTTGTACAATGAAAAGAGAAAGTGTTATATACGTTGGACTGTAACGAATCTTCAATACCCATCAAAATTGTTCCTTATACAAATTCTTTAAGAGAAATTGGTCTAAGCTGCTAGATTTAAGTTTTAAGATTTACTGTTTTAAGATCTTTTACCCCAAGATATGGATTTCCAGCACATCGAACACCTGATCAAATAAGCAAATAAGGGCCATTTCCAACAACAATTTCAGCATCCTTTTATACTGAGCGTTACTGTTCCCGCAAGTACCATATTTGGCTTAATTAGGCTAAATTAGGTAGAAAAGCTGGTGTGAAGTCAATCTTAACACCCTCGGCCAGAGACCTGTATGGTCTATTGTGATGCATAAAAGTAGATTTAGAATAAAAAAAAGAAAATTAAGAGTGAAAGGATAAGAAATAGTGGAAGTTAATGTTGAAGAAGAATGAAAATAACCATACTTAACACAATAGTTCTACATACGCCCAGTCCTCAGCTGCCTGTCATACAGCCAACCATGCTAATTACGAATTCCGTCAGATTCTTGAGCTCAAAGCAAATTCCCTTATAAACGTACTACCCAGCCATTTCAGCCTGCTGCTCTGTAGTCTAGGAGAGTGAAACAGAATGTGCTTTACATCTTATATGTGTCCTCGCACAACCTACATAAATCCGATAAGTCAAATCCAAGAACTGCCATCCTGCCTATCATGCAGTGGCCCGTGATAATACCTGTCATGGTTCTAACGCAGGCTATGCTCCTGCCTAGTAGTGAACTTGAATCGGTGTTTCTAAGCCCCGGCCATAACGTCCAGGATACTCTACAATCCGTTAATATTCCTCCAGGCCTGATTAGTCTTGTTTCCTTATCTTTCCCAAATAACAGCCTATGAAGGTTAGACTGTCTCCACAGTCAAGATCCTCTTCTTTCGAGCCCAGTCTCGCCAGCACATCGGGCATTTTATTACCTTTAATGTTGTAGTGTCCCAGTACCCAACATAGCGTCACTACATACTCCTCTAAGATTTCCCTTAGAAGTCTTCTGCAATCATCCACTAGATTGGAATTCAAACCTCAAGCCGCCTGGCTGTCCAAAGACATATATGTGACAGCGCATAGAAAAAGGGACCAGTAAGGTGAAGGGAAAAGTAAAAACAAACTACACAAAACAAGAGGTAGGGACGACCTACGCGCGTTTAAAAGGTTGACCAACACGTTCCTGACGTCATACGATGTGACGCTTTTAAATGAGACCAATTCCTATAACCTCCGCCTGAAACACACCGCAGTCGTCATGAAGCCTATATGACCTTCTTACATCTATATCCTCAAGGTAGAGCCCCGCGAATTTGTATAAGTTCCATCGACTTTAAAACATGCAAATTGGCTCGTTTAAAACTAAATAAAGTTTAAAAAAATCATATTCGGCAGGGGACATTTCGAGATTAAGTAAAATCGGTTTGAAACTAAAAAATTTTTGCTGTGTGGTTTTTAGTATTTGGGACAATTAGAAAATATCTAGGAAATTTAGGGTTAATAGAGTGATTTTCTTTTAAATTTAATTTTTTTTAGTTCTTATCGTAGCAGCGATATGATTGAAAATGAGATTTGTAAAAGAATAGCTCCAGTTTAGTGTTTGTTGCAAACTTTTTCAATATCCAAATCAACCTACGTACGAAAAAGATTTGTACAAAATTTCGAGGCCTAGTTCCGTATATGTTAACCCAATTTATTGGCATTGCCACCAATTAATATTTAGACACTCATACCAAGATTCCCTTATGTTGTCGTAAGAACTCTAAATACGTACTCGAACAATATGTCTGTGTGTTACAAACGAAACGATTAAGTTTGTATATAAACCTGCTTTTGGTAGACACACAAGCTGTGTTCTTGCAGAGGATTGTTAACTAATATTTGGGTATAAAATGGACGAACAAATATGTTTATACAAAATTGGTTGTATTTTTCTTGTTGTTGTTGTTCTTGCTGTTCCAAATACCGATTCGTTAAAATAGCAGCAAAAGCAAAAAAATACTATTAAAAGTGACAATTTATGGTAACCAACATACCAACATGCAACAGTAACATAACAAACCAACAAATGGAATTGAAGAACATTCAAAGACATTTAAACAAACCGATCAAATTGTGAACAACTTTTTTTTTATTTCTTTTAAGAAAGAGATTCTCAAATGCTGTTAAGAAATGTATTAAACTAAAAGACATCAAAAATGTTTTAAGTATTTTCAGATAACTCGAAAGTTTTATTTGAGTTTTTATGATCGTAAGGAAATAAATAATTTAATTAAGTCCTTTCACTGTTTTGGAAAACCAAATTCTAAATGCTACTCACTCTAGCGAGTGTTTGTAACAGCTAAAGATTACTTTACTCATCACGCAAGTCTTGCGTATTCCAAAACATTTTGTAAGATAGAAATCTAATGAGGTTTGTTGCGACTGTCAAAAAATCTAATTTAACATTATAGTTTGCTGAACATCACACATAAAATAAAATTCAAACCTGCTTAAAAAGTATTTTTGTATAAAAAAAAATTTAAAAAAAATTTAAGTTTTATTGGATGTAAATTTTTAATTTTTTTTTTGTAATACTTGTCATTTTTAAAACACTGCATTCACACTATCACACTTACATATTACTAAAGCTTTTGGCATGTCCTAGCAAACAGATTACTAGTGTAAAGTAACTTTAAAGTGGAAATTATCTAAGGAAAACCAGGAAATAAATCTGCCGTTTCTAAATGGACGGTCCGAGCTCTTGGACTTAGCACGCATTGATATTACATTCGTAATTGATTTTAAGTTTTTTTTAGATCTAGATCTTATATATCTGTGGCTTGGTGCCTAAGGGCCAATGTCAAAATATTAGCTTTTAAGAAAATTTAAACTTTAGTTATTTTATAGAGGAGTTCTTAGTAAAATTAGGAAACAGATTCATAGTTCTGGATTAATTTGGACATTGGCTGTTTCAGCAAAATAAAAGCGACACTATGCAACGATTATCTCAAAAGAGCTTAATATTGACATTGGCCCTTGAAGCACCAAGCCACATATATAGAAGTGTTGAACGAACGGACCTCGTTGTAACGCGACTATAAATCTGCTATCGATGAGTAAAATTTCATAAAAATCCTAATTTTTTACTAATTTTTTATTTTTTAGATTTTCCACTGTGTAGAATATCTTATTTTTAAATAAAACGGGAAGCTTTTAAATAATAAGTGTTGATCGACTTTTTTTGATTAATCTAAATAGTTTATATAGTTTCCTATATGCAGGCTTTCAAGGTCATTAATTTAATGTAAATAAAAGATTATTTATTTCATTCTCAATAAAATCCGACGTTTCGTTTTTATTCTTTCCAACTTTTCAGGGATTGAGTTTTTATTAAGATCTGGCAACATTGTAAAAATACAAAGTAAAAAGTAGTCAATAATAACAATAATTATAATCTTAATTTGTGACAAACTAACTTACAATAATCTTTTTCGTCAGTTTACATCATTTATAAATTATATTACAGTATTTTTAAAGGTGAACAGCACAACAAGCTTTTTTTAATTTTATTTCACAAATTTCGTTTTCGAAGCAAATTCCATTAAGGGCCCATTAAATGAAAAGATGGGAACTTCTGGTTCAGACAGGTTGACTTAAGTGCCATCTAAATGAAGAAAATTACATATTGTTGAGATGGAGTTGCTCTTTATGTTCTTGTTAGAGATGGTGTTAGTATTAAAGTACAGAAAAATCTATTTGCCTGGTTACATCTTATGATGCAAGCAATACCAGGCACTAATTGTATATCAATGGTCATTTGAAGGTAAAAAAAAATCTTTAAAGGATTTTGCTCTGTTTCACTTACAATACTCTTTGGTAGTAAAAAAAATTCATAGTGATTTATACCAGTGTCCGGCAAAAAAAGAAAATGGTACCATTTGTAAATGTTTTACAAAAATAAAAGCCGCAGATTAAGATTTTGTTGCTCAAAGGCTTTGAGCAATTAAGTACAATTTCGGTCAGAGTTCGAAAAAGAAACTGTACACTAACGTTGTGTATTTTCTGAAAACACAAACTCTTAAACTTCGTTTTGTGTTTGTGAATTTTTACACAACAAAAACACGGTTTGTGAGATGATGAACACACATTATATCTTGTTTAAGCGTACATGAAGTGTTCTTTAATCGTACGAGTTTTGTATTTTTTTAGAGAACGTAGATTTTAACACAACGATTGTGAGATGACGAACACAAATTCTTTCTTGTTTAAGCGTACTGATCTTTTTTTAGCGTGTATGTAGTGTTTTTTTTTATCGTACGCGTGAACGCGTTGTGGACTTTAAATGTACGTGTTTTGCTGATCATACCTTTGCTACATTTATGTTTGTTCATGAATGGTATTGCTTGGGAAAGTGGTGATATGACAGATGGCGTTAGCTAAAAGAACATTATACGAACACTTAGACAGGATCGGTACGTTATATTATTATAATATCGTATTTTGTTTGTGTACAAATTCACAAACACAATTTTTTTTTTTATTTTGTATTTTTGTATAGCATGTGTATGTGTACTGTTTATGGAAAAAACCGTAGGATACACTAACATATCGTAGCTTAGTGTTTTTTCAAACTCTGGGGGCTACTCTCTATTGCGATGCGAAAGAAATGGTAGCAAATCTAGCGATTGGTGCTCTTTAAAGCATTTGCGCATTTGCCTTTCGCATCTTTTTATTTTTTCTTTTCGCAAATCATCACTATTTAAAGAACTAAATTTTCCCATTTAAAATTTTTTTACATAGTATTTTGACATTTCATTTTTGTCAATGTGCGCCATTTTAAATTTTTATAGCCAATATTGCTTCATTGTCAAACAATTTGACGAAAGTAATATAGAGTACCAAGGAGGCATTTAGCTTTCGCATCGAAATTAAATTCGCATCGTAATAGAGAGTAGCTCCCCTGATATCTGTTTTTTTCGTAAAAATGCCGACTACTACTTTTAAAGAATTCATTTAAGTTTCTGTATTCGTAAACTGACAAAAGTGTAAGTGCGAGTTTGAATTGTCCCACAAAACTATAGTTCGTAATTGTACCAGTAGTTTTCTATTAATGCCAAATATTCTGTTTGTATACTAAATGGATATTTTTTTCTTTGCAGTTTAAAGTTTTTATTTTCTATATACATATTTATTTATTTTTTTTAACTTGTGTCTGTTTTTTTCATCAACAGATGGTCCAATTTCAACCGAACATTGTGACTGGTTATACGGTATATTTGGTCATGAAACATCATGCACACGTTATTGGACTTGTTGGAATGGCACAGCGACAGAACAGTTATGCATTGGTGGTTTACTGTACAATGAGAATGCTCACAGCTGTGATTGGCCTGAAAATGTCGATGGTTGTCAGAAACATCGTAAGTATTATACTTTATTATTTCGATTTTTTCTAAATGCTATTTTTGTTTTTAAATTTATAAAACGTTAATTATTTTTTAGTATTTTAATTGCAAATAAACTAAATGATCTTTTGGGATTTATTAAAGATCATATTGTGTTATTTAAATGGTATTAAGTAAAAAGTTGTTTGTGCTTAGTGAAGTAGACGATTTTAATAAAAGCATGAGAGTGCAACGCAAAATAGTTATTAAAAAAAAAAAAAATTCTGTAAATGTTTTTCAACTTTTGTGACTGCAATATACAGTTCACCAATGTGATATTCTCCAAACTTTAGCTATTAGCTGGTATTTCATTATTTTCATTTCATTAAACCGGCATTACAATTTGGCCCATGAAACAAGAAAGTTAAAAGAAAAGAATGACAAAAAAAAAAAAAAAAATAATCAAGAAATAAAGTCCATTCAAAAAACAGGGAAAATTTCGTGAAAAACTTAAGCGTTCTTATCTCTTACATGAAAATTACCTTTAGCATTTTATATTTCTGGCTAAATCGATTTTCAGCTGAAGCTTTTTGTATCCTTTTCGACCTGCCGACTTTATTTTCAATAAAAAAATGGATTTCATAGAAATATATTTTTGACTGAGATATTAGAGATCACAAATTCTTATCCTTTTTGGGCCGGTGTCATCAATTAAATTATATAAAAAAATTTAGAGACAGATATTGCTGATCTTAAAACTGCATTCTTCTGCTGCCTCCGGATTATTCTTCTTAGTTTTTTTTTTTGACATACAATGTTTTATCAATTTGATGTCAAATTGTTATCAAATGTTAATTTCAAATCAAAAAAAAAACTGGGCAGCACTGAACCAAAAAATAAATGTAAACACTAAAAAATGGCGATTTAAGTTAAATGTGTTACACAATTAAAAAAAAGTAACATATTACGTGAATTTAATTCGCCTTTAAAAAAACACGATTTATAGTAGAAAATATAAATTATTTATGAGTAAAAAATTAATTACAAAGTGAAAGAATGAGAATAAAAATAAAGCAGGAAAGTGAAGAAAATATAAGTTTGTTGTATGATTGCGATGCCTTTCCAAAAATTAGAGGACGGAAAGAACGCTATTTCATCTTTTAGCTATGGTGCCGAATGTTTATCTCACAGTTTATTTAAATAAATAATGAATTTAAATTAAAAAAAATATTTTTACTTATGTTCCACATTGTATTAAAACCACATTTGAAAAACATTTGAGAAAAACGTTTGAAAGCAATTTGAAAATAAACGCATTCCTCAATATGAAAATAGTATCCCCTTTTTGTTGAGAATGCTATGATTTTCAAATCATTATCAATTGTTTGTCTTTTGAGAAAAGGTTTGATTTCAAATCACTTTCAATTCGAAATCATACCTTCGTTTTTGTTGGGTAGGATAACGATTTCGATTGTTTTATTTGTTTGTTTTTAAGACTTTTTTCAATCTTTATATAGTTTTTGCATTCGTTACCCACTTAAGTACTATTTGCCCATTTTGGACGGCCTTTAACAGATTTGGCTATCACATTCTTAGTCTTGACTTAACATATCCATTTCGTTTTTTTTTTCTCCATTAAATTTTTAAGACATATTAGGGAACAAAGATCAGTTTGTAATCTATATTCTACGACCCAGAGGATATGAAGCAAACATAACCATAAATGGTCTAAAGCTATTTGCACATTTAACCAATATTTGACGCCCCACAAGTAACTAATATTTTGATTGAACCTTTATTTAATTAAACACATTATTATAAACAGTCCCACTACGATGTTTATTATAAATAAATTCTTCATAAGAATATTAGTGTTTTTTGTTATAACTGGCCTCTCTTTTTTCGGATTTTTTCGTCAAACATTTGTTAAGTGTGAAGTATGAACAAAACTAAAGACAAATTCTATTGCAATTTATCTAAACAATCCACTCAGTTGTAGAGCAGTATAAGGAAATAGCCAAAATAATAAAATAACCACCAATAACAATACAAAAGCTTGCTTCTTGATGTGTCTAGGTATTAGCAACGCTCTACTGGTTACATCACTTAACATAAGGGGAAGATTTATTTAATTAATAAGAATCAAATGATTTGGATATACAAAAATTCTGCTAAGACATAAGGCTTGTAAGCAGTTTTTTTATATACAGAGCTTTAGCAGCTTTGTTTATACAGGAGCTTAGATCCAGTTTTCTCCGTCTACACGCAAAGAAAAAACCATTTTCAATATGCTCACCTTCGAGAAAATTATTTCTCAGAAACATTTTATATTTAAGTTAACCATAGTCTTCCATCAAATAGCCCCAACCATATTTTTTTTATTGCTGAACATGCTTTGGTTAAATGTAACAATAATTTGCTTACCACTTACAATTGCTTGGTTCTTAACATTTTTTGGTTAAAAATCATCCATGCTTTTTATTTATATTTTTTTATTAACCCTTACATGTTCGAAGGCAACCATTATATTGTTGTGGCTTCTTTATTGAGGACTAATTTAACCATAATATGGCTTCCGGTGACAAAAATGTGGTTAAATTTAGCATAATATGTTTAAAAATAGTTTTATTGGAGGTGCCCAATGGGCGCGGCCTAAATTGAAAAGGGCTTTTTCTCTGGGATGACGGATATTTGGTCAGTTACAGCTTCCAGCTTGTACAGGTACAGCTTGTATTCCGGCCTTCACATCTAAGCTAGAAAATCAGCTACGCCGAGCTTAACTTCAGACCTTAATTAAGCAGAGTGGATTTTGGCTTTGGGGAACATTTTTTATTTAGGATCCTTTACCACGAAACTTTGCGACCATAATTATTTACAGCCATATTCATAAAAAGTTCTTATTTTAAGCTTATAGTATGTAATAACTATTAAACGCTTTTTGTCTTATAAGCCTCTTATAAAAAATTGTATTCATAAACGTACAATAACAGCTTTTTTACTATTAACTGTTTGCAGCGATTTTCTGTTTAAGTATGGCAACTTTCTTTATATTTGATTGCCATTTTATTGTAAGTGATGCACGAAACTTCTATTCGGTTTACATGATATTCTATATTTAAATTTTTTTTATAATTTTTTTTTAATTGTAAACCTTCAAAATTATTCTTATCAAAAAAAACTACATAATATTTTAGTTTCTGAACAAAATGTTTCCGAAAGGTATCATAAAAACTTTTGTTTGAACCTTTTTTAAATATACGATAAGAATGTAGTCGAATAAAAAGTTTGTTTACTTTTTATTAACATCACTATTATTATGATTTGTTTATTTTATTTTTTTTTATATTCTTGAACAATAATTTTTTGTTTTAAACAAAAAAAAACAACTATTTGCAATAATTTAATAAATTATTAAAGAGAATATCTTCATTTGCCCCTGAACATATTCATTTAAATCATATAAATTTTTTTTAAATAATTATCAATATAACCTTAAATTGGCTGTCTAAAATAAAAAAAAAATTAGTAAAATGTATTTAACATGTCCGTTGTAATAAATAAAACATTTTTGTCATTATTTTTTAACATATTTCACAAAAACAATATCATAAAATGCAAACACCTTTTAAAATGTCATTTTATTTTTGGTTTAAAGAAGGGCAAATCCAACAATAAATTTGCTTACTTTATGAATGGTTTATTAAAGGTTCAATAGACTATTTTTCGTTTATGAATACAACTTTAGCAATTTTTGCTTAAAAACGGTCAATTAATCATCAATAAGTTTTTATGAATACGGCTGTTATGTTATAATTTCTTGTGTTTTCTTGTTTACCCTAAAAGTATGCAATACTATTATAAATAAAATACCGGGGCATACAAACGTATGATTAATATTGTATTCATGCTAACAATTTTAAATACAAATGTTACGCTCAATAGTACAAGAATTCACAGCAATATTAACCCATTTACGCCCGCTGTGCCAATTTGGGAACACTTCATTATTTCCGGCTTATGACAAAGTTTTTGATATTATTCAATATATGTTTACCTTATTGATAAACTAAAATTTCAGAAATTTCTATAACATCAAAAAAATTTTTTTTTTAATTTTTTTTTTTAAAGTGACCGTAGTGCCAATTTGGGTACACCTCTTTAATTAAAAAAAAAAAAATATTTTTGTTTTTTGTTTATATGTAATAAATTAAATAATAAAATAAACAATATTTTATTTTTTGTCGGGTTGTTTTTGTTTGACTTAAGCCTACAGTACACGGAATGTAAAAAGCCACATGCGTATGTCGTTCTGACGTAATTTTGACTTCACTACAAAGCCTTAATAGCAAGTTCGTGATGTGTGATGACGACAAAATTATGCAAAACGACATGCGCATGTGACTTTTTACATTCCGTTTACTGTAGGCGTTTCGGAAACTTTAAGTTAGAGAATTTTGTAATAAATGCACAAAAAAATAAATTCTTTCGGTATTCATGTTATTTAATTTTATTTCGTACAAATTCATACAAATTCAATACTTAAAGATTTCATTTAATGAAATATTGTGTGATTTGATGTGTTTACATGCAAAATTTGAAAAACTTGGAAATATTGAATTTAAATTTATCAAATTTTATTTAACTAAAGATTGATATCATATTTTAAATGCTAATTAGTTTAAAATAAAACAAAAATTTAAGATGAAAAAAAATTTTTGGAAAAAATTCGACTTGTGGATGTGGCCACGCGTGGTGCAAATATTTTACTTTGTGGTATAGAAAAATTCAAGATAAAGAAGTTCAAGAGTTCAAGTTATAGAAACAAAATCATGTGAATTGGCCTGTCCACCGCTATTGCCAAGAGATTCCCTTTGACTTAAAGAATTTTCGACTTACAGAAGTTCGACTTATAGAAGTTCAACTGTACTCAAGTCCAAACAACCAAATTTAGTTTTATACAAACGCCATGTTGGTTGACAAATATTTAAAATTACTTAAAAGAAAATAATTTCAAAAGTAAAAATATATTTTTTTTATCCAACTCTGCCCCTGTACTTAAATAATGCAAGCTACTCCTGTACCTTAAAAATATTTTTATGATTTATGTAAATTTTTTAAAAACACATTTTTCAATTTATTTTTTCTCTCCTCCTTTTTTTTATTTTGTGCTCTTTAATTCCTGCCCACTGTGTTTGCTTTATTCAACTGGCCATGAATAAAATGCCAACAATAATAACAACAAACATAACGGTGTAACCATGTCATCGTCATCCTCATTTTCATCGTTGTCGTGCCGCTGCAGCTCTTTGCAATGAGGATGCTAATGGTAATGTTCCTTTGGGAAAATCATGCAATCGCTATTGGCAATGTCAGGGTGGTTATCCACGTTTGCAACGTTGCCCAGCCATGCTTGTCTTCGATAGGCATTCATTGCGTTGCGTTGTGCCACCAACAGAAGAATGCGATATACCAACAACACCAACTCCTCTAGATGGCGATGGCGAAAATAACAATGTCAGCGGTGGTCAACTAGCGAAGGACGAACAGGAACGTAAGGTAAGTGCTAAAGAAGGTGGATAATCTAAAGGTGCAGCAAGAGAGGCAGTTATGTTTAATGTAAAGCTGTGATATTTAAACATTTTATAACTATAGCAAATGAGAAAAGACAGCAAGAATTGGAGTATTTATTAAGAACAATTTTTATGAAAATATTAGAGGGAGTAAACAGTAAACGTCTGCTACAGGGTGAAATGTATTGTGTGCTCTAAAGAAATTTATCGCTAGAATAGCCTTTCAATAGAAAATTAACTTCTGCGTAAAAATTTATTTAGAAACCTTATCACTATGATAGGTTTTCTATTGAAAATATATTGTCCCAAAAAGTTTTTTTCTAGAAATTTTATCACTGTGATAATTTTTATAAAAAATAACATTGTTTTAAAAAACTGTTAGCGATGTTCTTGATTTTGTTGGAAACATGTCACAGTGATTAATACTTTATACACATTCCAAGCAAATTTATAACAGTGATGAATTAGACTGACAAGTTTTTTTCAGAAAATCTGTTTTATAAATTTAAAAGATAATTTATCACTGTGATATGTTTTGCAAACAAGAACTACCACTCATAAGATTTCTATAAAAAATTAATCACAGTTTTCTTAGAAAACGTATCACTGCGATTGATTTGAAAAAAAAAACATATCACTAGAATAGGCTTTTAATGTTTTGTTATTGTTATTGAAAATGTATCACTGTGATAGGTTTTATATAGAAAAATTATTAATGTGATAGGTTTTATATAGAAAAATTATTACTGTGATACGTTTTCTAAAGAAAAATTATAACTGTGATACGTTTTCTATACAAACATTTTTACTGATACGTTATCACTGTGATCCGTTTTCTATAGAAATTTATCACTGTGATACGTGTTCTATAAAATATGTATCACTGTTATACGTTTTCTATAAAAAATTTATCACAGTAATGCGTTTTCTATAGAAAATTTATCACTGTGATGCTTTTTCTATGGACAATTTATCATTGTGATGCTTTTTCTATAGAAAATGTATCACTGTGATAGGTTTTCTATAAGAAATGTATTAATGTGATAGGATTTCTTTAGAAAATGTAGGACTGTGATAAGTTTTCCTTAGAAAATGTAGCACTGTGATACGTTTTCTGTGATATGTTTTCTTTAGAATTTTATCACTATAGACAACGTATTAGTCTATAGAAAATTTACCACTATGGTAGGTTTTCTATAGAAAAGTTATCACTATGATAGGTTTTCTATAGAAAATGTATCACTATGATAGGTTTTCTATAGAAAAGGTATTACTGAAATAGGTTTTCTATAGAAAAGATATCACTAGAATAGGTTTTCTTTAAAAAAGTGATACCTTTTAAAAAAAAAAATTTATCACTGTGATAGTTTTTTAATAGAAAAAATATTACTGTGATAGTTTTTTAATAGAAAATTTATCACTGCGATAGTTTTTTTTATAGAAGATGTATCACTGTGATAGGTTTTTAAAAGAAAATTTATCACTGTGATATGTTTTGAATAAAAAATTTATCAATATAAGGTTTTCTATTTAAAAAATGTGTCACTTTGATATTATTTGTAAATAATTTTTTTACTGTTATCGGTTTTCTATATAAAGTTTATCACTGTTATGTGTTTTCAATGGAAAAATTTAGCACTGCGATGTGGTTTCTATGGAATAATTTTCACTATGTTATGTTTTTTATAGAAAAATTTTTACTGTAGAAAAGTTTGGTTAGGTGATAGGTTTTTTATAGAAAATTTTACACAGTTATAGGTTTTCTATAGAAATGTATCACTGTGATAGGGTTTCTGTAAAAAATTTGTCACTGTGATAGTTTTTGAATTGAAAATTTAGTACTGTGCTAGTTTTTGAAAAGAAAATATATCACTGTGATAGTTTTAAAAGAGAAAGTTTATTACTGTGATAGGTTTTAAATAGAATATTTATCAACGTAATGATTTTTTTTTTTTTAAATTTCTTACTTTTTTTGCTATAAAAAATTGGTTTACTGTAATCGGTTTTCTATACAAAGTTTATAAAGGTGAAATGTGCTTATACAACTTATATCACTGTGATAGGACTTCCTTAGAAAATATATCCGATTTTGTATTAAGAAAGCAAAGCTGTGTTAGATTTTCAATGAATTTCCTAACACTTTAATTAGATTCGCTGTAAAAAAATGTACCTAGGTATTTTAGTCAACCTGTAAATTACTTCCGTTTATTTAAAACTCTCAACCCATCCAGAGACTATTGACATTTTTGCATATTTGTTTTTTTTTGTTAAGTGTTTGATTTATGTTTTCATGTCCCGGTTAAATTTTACTTTAATTCTTTAGACTATAAATATTTGTAGCGCGTGGCTCTCTAAACCCAAGCCATATAGGCTGAGTAAAGACTCCTTCAAAAAAAAAAAAAAAAAAAAAATGGGTTGCAAAAAGAACATGAGCTTTTCCTTTAAATGTCTGCTCTAACGAAATATTTAAATAAAAGCAAAAAATTTACATATTCCTAAAATTGTTTTGTGATTAATTATTGTTTGTTTTAAGTCTTTGTTAAAAAATACATTCGTCCTTGTTAAATGTTTTATTGTTTTAAATGATGGGTGTTTTTCTATTCATTTATTGTTGCTGTTTGGTTTAACAAATTTATTGCCTTAAATTTTTGTTCGTTCGCCCAGTTTAAATGTAAACGTTTGTATTCGAATGTTTATAATTCTTGCAGAAAATTGAAAAAAGTATTGTTTTGTGGCCAGTTTTAGGGAAATTAAGTCGGAAATAAAGAGTTATTTATCTTTCTTTGTTTTAAATACCGTTATCGTGTCTAAAGTGGGCGTTTGCTGCTTGTTTTGCTTTGTTTCAAAGGTTGTTAATTTAACAAATAACTTTGCAAATGATGTGTTGAAAATACTTAAGTCACGCTTGGCAGAAACATGTTGATGTAACAAAATTTTTTAATTTGTATAGCAAATTCAGCAATGTGAATGATAAAATATTTTCATGATGAAGTTTCTTAAAAGAATGAAAAACTGTGATAGAATTTCTATAAAAAATTTTATCACTGTCAATAGATTTCGGTGCTACGAAAAAGTCAATAAAGAACTAAATACAAAAGTGGGCGAATTTCAAAAATTTTTAAAAATAGCCCAGAGGTTTTTTTCTCAAAAACCGAAATAGATTACAAAAGTGGGCGTAATTATCTTTAAAATGAGGTATTTGTCATACTGTAAGGTCTTCCAGTTTGTCCACAATTTCCAAAAATCCCTCAGAGAATCTGCATTTTTAATAAAATTCTTAATTTCTTTCAAATTTCATTAAATATGTAAAAAATACGAAGATATTTAATAATTTGATATTTTAAATATGTCACAAACACGAAAACATATGTATATTAGAGCGACTCACCAAAAAAAGTGCTCGATGTACCCTCCTAAAAATTAACCTTGGACTTTTTTAAGATGACATTTTAAATATTCTATTTTTGCATGTTTTGTTAATTTGAGAATCTGTTTCCTTACCAACATATACTAAAAGGGTATCGTAAGAAAGGGGTTTTTAAGGCGCGTCCAACTGTATATACAAGTTGTCCAAGGACGAGCACCCATGTCCTTTTTTTAAGGATTTTCTGTAAAAAAACGCTTTTTGAAGTTTTTGTTCGGGGTATGTAAATAGTTTAGATTTTTTGCAAGTTAGATGCATTTTACACGGTGCTCTGGAATATATATAAATGCAATTTTGTGGTAACTCTAATATGAAAGCGGACTTAGTTTCTAGATCATGTATGGATAAAAATAGGACTAAAGAATGAAAAAAAGAAATGATCCACGACTTTTTGCCGGCATATTTTTTTCGCAAATTAAAAAAAATTTAAGTCGTTAATAATTTCCTTTTTTATTTTCTTTAGTCCTATTTTCATCCATACATGATCTAGAAACTAAATCCGCTATCATATTAGAGTTACTACAAAATTGCATTTATATATATTCCAGAGCACCATGTGAAATGCATCTAATTTGCAAAAATCTCAATTATTTACATAGCAAGATTATGTACTTGTCAAAAGAAGAAATTTGATACCCATATTGCCCTATTTAAAACCCTATTACAGTTGTCAAAACGCGAACTAGCACGAATTTCAAAAAAAGCTGAGACACGTATTTAATTAAATCGACTAAAGATTAAAATATGTTAATTTGGCATTTTTATTACAAACAACCCCGAACAAAAAATTCAAAAACCGTTTTTTTAACAGAAAATCCTTAAAAAAAGGACATGGGTGCTCGTCCTTGGACAAATTGCATTTACAGTTGGACGCGCCTTAAAAAAAACTTTCTTACGATACCCTATTTGTATATGTTGGTAAGGAAACAGATTCTCAAATTAACAAAACATGCAAAAATAGACCCTTTTTCAAAATGGTCCAGCTCACGAGAGGTTAAAGCTGGAGCCGAAATATTTAAAATGTCATCTTAAAAAAGTCCAAGGTTCATTTTTAGGAGCGTACATCGAGCACGAATTTGGCTTCCATACAACTTGAGTCGCTCTAATGTATATAATAGTTTGTCATAAATATTAAAACATATTTGGAAAATTGTCCCAAATACGAAAAACATATTTTAAATATGTGAAGACGTAAGATGTTACGTCAAAACATATTTAGTTCGACATATGTTTCTTCACCCACATAAAATTATTTCATTCAATATGAACGAAGTCTTTTAAAGTAGTTGTTGTAATTCTCTGCATACAAAATTGGGGAGTTAGTTAATATTTGCTTCAGGGACTTAGTTTTTGGCGACTTATTTCGTAGCGCCATAAATTTCTATATAAAATTTGTTTTCGAATTTTTATAAAGAATTTATCTCTTTAATGAAATTAACCTAGAAAATGATTTAGTGTATTGGGGTTTTCTTATAGAACTTTAAGAGAAAATGTATCGCTGTGATAGAAGTTGTATAGCAAATTTATCACTGCTATGAAATTTCTATAGAAAAAAATTTCTATAAAAAATTTTTCTTGTAATAGCATCTTTTTATAAACTTTTTCACACTGATAGAATTTTTAAAAAAAAAATTTATTTGTATAGAGAGTTAATCATTCTGGAAAAGTTTTCATAGAGAATCTTCTCCAAAACATTTTCAAAAAAAAAAAAACCCAGTCAGTGTATCACCATTAGTATGTTCTTAAAACACTTCACTGTGATAGAATTTCTATGGGAAATTTTATCATTGGGATTTCCATACAAAATTTTATCTTTAGAATAGAATTTTTTAGAAAACAAAAAAAAAAACTGATTGAAATATTAATGCATAAAGGGAAAACATTTCCTTCGGCAAAATTAAGGTGACAATAAGAGCGCATATAAATAATGATAAACGCTTTAGTATGACGATATAATAACATTTAAATAAGACTATCACGCATAAATACAACAACACTAGGACATGAGCTTATACAAAAGTGCAAAAACAAAAAAATAAAGTAAAATTGCTAGAAATTTTAAACAAGCAACATAAGCAGCCCCATCAGCAACGAGGCAGAAAGCATACTCCAGTGAAAACTTCAGCAAGAACTAAAGAAAAATCCCTTTAGTCTAAAGATTGTATGTATGAACAAACTACAAGTATTGCCACAAAATGTTGAAAGTTTAAAGAAGTAGTTGGTATTGTTGTTAGGAAAAGTATGCAGAGTAAAATCTTACCGCCTGCATAAAGATACCAAGAAATTTTAACTAAATGTGTGTATGTCAGTAAAGTTTCAAAGGAGCAACAATGAATCGTATGCAAAGACTAAAGGAACCCGAAAGGTGAAAGTGTATTTATTTAGTACGAGCTTGTGACTTAAGGATGTCATTATTTAAAATCCTATTAGTTGTAGAACAATCAAAAGATATGCACACACAGGTCTTTTCATAACGGTATCACATGAATAACATAAAAAAAATTTCAAGAGAGTGTTTCAAAATACTGTTAGTATATAAGAGTTATATGAATTCCTTGTAACAGAAGTTTATAGAATACATTTTAATGAATTTTTTTTAGCACAGTGATAATTTATTATAGAAGTTCTCTTAGAGTGATAAATTTTCTGTAGAAATTTCACCACAGTTATACATTTTCTATAAAACATCTATCACTGCGATGCATTTTCTAGAACAGTTCTATTACAGTCATAAATTTGCTATAAAATCTCTATCACAGTGACAGTCTTTTTATACAAATTTTATAACAATGATAAATTTTTTTAAAAAATTTCAACGCAGTAAAGAATTTTCTATAGAAATTTTACTACAGTAATAATTTTCTATAGAAATCATACCACAGTGATTAATTAACTATAAAAGTTTTATCATAGTAAAACATTTTTAAAAAAAGTTTTTCTATAAAAGTATTGTTACAGTGATACATTTTTATAATTATGAATTTCTACCACAGTGATAAGTTTTTTTTATAGAAATTTCATCACAGTGGTAATTTTTCAAGAGAAATTATATTACAGTGAAAAATTTTCCTTAGAAATTTCATCACTTTGCTAGATAATCTAATCTAATAATCTAAAACATTTATCACTGCAATTAATTTTCTATAACAGTTTCATTACAGTGATACATTTCTTTTCAAATTTATATCACTGTGATAAAATTTTTAAAGACATTTTTATCACAATGCTAAATTTTTTATAGAAACTTCATCGCATTGATGAATTTTCTATACAACTTTTTTTAGAGTGATAAATTTTCTGTAGAAATTTTATTACAGTGATAAATTGTCTATAAAAATTTTATTGCAGTGATTAATTTTATCTGTTAAAGTTTTATCATAGTAATACATTTTTAATAAAGAGTTTTGTTAAAGTGATAACTTTTCTATAAAAGTCTTATAACAGTGATAAATTTTTGTTTCAAAATATTTTATCATAGTGATAATTTTTCTTTTAACATTCTATTACAGTGCAAAATTTTCTGTAGAAATGCTATTACAGTGATATATTTTCTAAAAATTTCAAGCACAATGATACATTTTCTATAAAATTTCTATCACAACAATAAATTTCCTCTAAAAATTGAATAACAAAGATAGATTTTCCATAAAAATTCTATCACAGTGCTTAATTTCTATTACATTGTTAAATTTTTACTATAAAAATTCTATCTCAGTGCTAAATTTTCAATACAAACTCCATCTCACTGATACAATTTCTACAAATTGTCTCATATTAACTAATTTTCTGTGCAAATTCCTATGGCTGCTAAAAAAAACACCACTTCAGATGGTATCCTGTTCTACCTTGTGCACCATTAAAATTTTCTTGAACCACAGGAAGTTTATCTTATTTTTAGTTGCAATACTTTTACAAAACACTGTAGAGCATGTCTGTGTCAGTTTTAAATTGAAGAATTACTGCAGCTAACAAGGAACAAGGTTGAAAAAAAAACAATCTTAAGCTTCTGAAGACATAATGATGCTGATAAAGATGTCAATGTTTTTGTACTCCAGAGTATAATGATGTCTATCGTTGTCACAGTGGCTGTAGGAGTGTTTTTGCCCGAAATGAATAGAATTTTTATGTTGAACTCAAGCCAAATGATAATGCAAAATACCAAAACAGTGATGGAACATTATCAAAACATAATGAAGGTGATGACTTTAGCATTGCAAGCCCAGTAACTGAATTACTAACCAAGCAATCATCCTTAATAATATCATTAGAAAACATCTATTCTCTACTGTAATCTTAACAAGTGCACACACACAATATTCCAATATTTTATTTTATTTCTAAAACGGCAGGAGTATTGCTGCTGTTCTTGCTTTAAGCTTTTCAATGTTCATATAACAAAAACATCAGCAGCAGACACATTTTAATAGCGATTAATGTTGTCTGCATTAAAATATATTCCTTTTACAAGCAACAACCTGGCAACTGGCAGCAGACAAAAACTTAAAACTGTTGCTTTGAAAACAAAATAGAAAAACTGTTTAATGTCACTTTATTCTAACAAAATCTTTCAAGTCACAAACTTTGCAAATACGAGTACTCTGTCTGCAGCTTTTGTTCCTTAAAAAAAAAATAAATAAAACGAGAGTAACCATTTCACTCAGCATGTAGTCATCAATAACTGACTTAACCTCTCAAGATACTTTTAGTATTAGCAAATCAATTGTATGTGAAATAGCACAAACAATTGATGTTGCCTGTGCTGCTTGCTGCTGTTGCCACTACTGATGTCATTGCTCTTGCTGCAGCTCCTTAATATCTTTAAATACGTAACATTAGAGTTGGTAAATAAATTCATAGTTTACAGCAGCATGTGGCCTGCTTGTGCCTGCCACATGCACTCATAGAAAAATTATGTTAGAACAAGTTTAGCCATTTTAGGATTGCAACAACTATATATATATATATATATATATATATATATATTAATACTTAATTAACAACCATTTTGTATATGATTTTCTCCAATAATTTTTTTTTATTAAATTTCTTCGTTATCGTAGAAAGTATATGTGAACATGACCTAAGCTCCATTTTTTAAGAGTGTACATATTGGTTCAGAACTGAAACACCACCACTAGCACTAACGCCATCAGCTTCAATAAAATAAGCAGCTACCCAGAGCACCAACAAAACCAAGCCAAATAACAAATGAGTTTTGTTATTCAATATGTTGAAACTAAAATAGTCAGTGCATTTTACTTTGTAATTTACAGTCGACTAAGTGATTGCATGTGTGTGTGCCGTTTGTTAAGATGTTGCATGTTGATATTTGCCACTTGAAATGTCTTCTTTAATGTTGTACTTGTATGTAGAAAATTATAAAATTGTTGCATTTTGAACAGCTGGAATATAATAGAGTTATACATGGCATGTTTAACAACTCAATCAATGTTGGAATTTCTAAATTAACACCTTTTATTGGATGTGCTGGGTGAGATGAAGTGATAAATCGTTGAAAATAAATTTTGTTGTTATTGGAATTAAAGTTGATTCGTATCGTTTAAAAAATTTTTTTTTCTTTAAGCGCTCTTTAAAATTACATGAAAAGTAATTAAATATTTTATCAAAAATATATCACTGTGAATACTCTCTTGATGGGCTTTTATCACTGTAGAATATTAAAAAGAAAAACAGTATTTCCATACGAAAAAAAATTGTCACGAAATAAATTTTTCATAAAAAAATATCACAGAGATACTTCATAAGTATAATCTATATAGAAACAACATCAAAGTTAAAGATTTATTTATAGATGACATATTACTTTAGTAGATTTTCAGTGTAAAACATATAACAGTGAGAGATTTTCTGTAGAAAACGTTATACTGGGTTAGACTTTCCATTGAAAATAAATCACTGTGACAAACTGTTGAATGTTATAAATTTTCTATTGAAATAACATCACTATTGTAAGTTTTCTAAGGTAAATAAATAACTGTACTAAATTTTCTATGGAAATATAGAAAACATATAACTGTAATAGATTTTAAATGGAAAACATATCACAGTGTGAGATTTTCTGTAGAAAATGTTGCTCTGTGACAGACTTTCCATAGAAAACTTTGAAGACTAGTTAAATGTTATAAATTTGGTTTGGAAAAAATATCACTGATAAATTTTTCAAAGAAAAAAAAAAATACTGTGGAAAATTTTAAGTGAAAACAATAAATTATTCTTTATAAAAACATATTACTGAAGTAGATTTTCAGTTGAAAACATATCAATGTGAAAGATTTTCCGTAGAAAACGTCATGCTGGGATAGATTTTCCATTGAAAACAAATCTCTGTGGTAAATAGTTGCATGTTAAAAATTTTCTTTAGAAAATATATCTCTAGGATAAACTTTCTATTGAAAATATATCACTGTGATAAATTTGGTAAATTTTCTATGGAAATAATATAATATATATTTTTATAGAAAATATATTACTGTAGTAGATTTTCAGTGGAAAATATATCACTGTGAGAGATTTCCTATAGAAAAAACTAAGCTGGGATAGATTTTCCATTGAGAACAAATCACAGTGACAAATAGCTGAATGCTAGTATATTCTATTGAAAATATAACACTGATTAGTTTTCTATTGAAAATATATCACTGATAAATTTTCTATTGAAATATATCACTGATAAATTTATATTAAAAAAATAAATTTTCTATTAAAAAAATATATGTATCACTGATAAATTTTGTATTAAAAAAATATATGTATTACTGATAAATTTTCTGTTGAAAATAAATCACTGTGATGAACTTTTTATGGAAACAATACCAATGTACATAATAGATTTTTTGAATAGAAAACCTGTTGCAAGAGTAAAGTTGTGATAGTCTTTTCATAGAAAACAAATCACTTTGGAAAATTTTTTTATTACTGTGAAATTTTTCCTATAAAACACATATATAGCACTGTGATAGATTTTCTACGGAAAACATATCACTGAGATAGATTTTCTACGGAAAGCAAATCACTGTACAATATTATCTATTATCATTGTCACTTATCACTGTGACATATTTTCTATAAAAAATATTTCATTGTGATAGATTTTCTATAGAAAATATATCACTCTGTTTTTTTTATTACATTGTAATATGTATGTCAATGTGATTTTTTTTAAACATACTATCACAGTGATATCTGATAGATTTTCTATAAATCGATATCGATTTTACAAAAGATTTATATTAAATAACATGGCAAACCGTTAAAAATATATCTCCGTGACAGATTTTCTACAAAAAAAAAATTTAAATCTATACAATTTTTTATCACTGCGTTAAATTTTTAACAGAAAACATATCACTGTATAAAATTTTCTATATATACAAAACATATAACTTTGACCAAATTTTATTTACAAATAATATCATTGTAAGAAATTTTATATAGAAAACTTATTACTGTGATTTTTCATTAAAAAAAACTTATTAGCTTTAAAATAATTTTTCATAAAATATTTCTTTCTTCCTTAAACTTATATACTTTTCAAATCCTTTATCTAATAAATATGTGTCACTTAAAAATCTATAAATATTTAAATGGTAAAAGTAAATCATGACATGAGCGTTGCATGATTTAGCCCTTTGCCACTGACTTCTGAAAGAAAAGTAAAATTAAACAGAAATATTCAAAAATAAATATTTTCTTTTTTTAAAAAAAGAATGAATGAATTTTTGTTTTACATAATTTACATATTTTACTCAATATTTGTTTTTGCTTAAGTTTACTCGTTTTCATTTTTATTTTTTCATAATTGTTTATAGAATAGGAAACGATTTATTGTTCTAAAGGAACAAATATTTTAAATAAATATGTATTTGTACGAATGTGTGCAGAAATGATGAAGAAAGTTTTAATATATTGAAACTTTTTTTCATAAAAATAAATAAATTTTGTAGATTGAGAAAAATATATCCATAAAACTCTCATTGTACAACAAATATAAATATAATGACAAAAGAAAAACGTGTCAAAGTTGAAATAAAGTATTCCATACGACATTTTCACAACCGATTGAGACAATTTAAAAACTTGAGGCGAAAAATAAAAAAAGAAAATGTAGAGAGAAAAATTTTGTATATGAAAAAAGAATTTTTATTATATCAACAGGACTATCATAGAAGAGAATATACAGTTGTGTTGAGAATTATTTTGGAGAAAACATTCAAATGTTTCCATAAACTGTGAAAAAATTAAGGGGTTATTTTCCAAGTCCCTTCACCTTGTTTTGAGAAATTTTTCATATACAGTTTTTGGAATTTATAATTATTTGTACGAAAATATTTTTTATGTGAGGTGAAGTTATGGTACGATAATTAAGGTGACCCCAGAAGTCCAGCTGAATGTCGTTAACGAACCTTAAGTTATGTCGCAATTGGTTTACAATTTTGTTTATTTACAAATAAGAACATTTATTGTTGCTAGAAATACAGATATTTTTGACAATCTATAAGGTTTTTCTAACAATAAAATACATGGTATTTTGCCTTGTAGTAGAACTACACTCACAATATTATTACAGTAGCGGACTGGAATTTAAATAAGTAAACATTTAAAATTCCAAGCAAATTTATTTGTAACTGATTCTCACATTTATTCAAAAAACTAATGTAAAAATAAATGAAAATGTAATTTAAAATAACGAAAAGATCATTTAATTTTTACGGTCAAAAATTCAACCGCGAATTCCGTAAAAACAAATAAATATTCAGTTAATTTATATAAATCAACTATCAAAAAATTTACTTCATATTCCGTAGAAACAAAGGAATATTCAGTTATTTTATATAAACTAACTACCAAAAAATAAATTCTTAGTTATCTATAAAAAACGATTTGCTTGTTTTGTGTAAAAAATTCCCATTTTCTATTTGTTAAAATAATTTAGTTAAATACAACAAATTTTTAAATAAAATTAATTGCGAAACTATATCGGTCATGCTGCTGGTGTCCTATAATTGAGAGTTCTTTTGTAAACAACGGGATCAGTACAACAAAAGAAAAAACAATCGTTTTTAACGGAGTAAGTAAATAATAATTATTTTCTCTTTCTCTATCTCATTAGAAAAACCAGCGGACAGGTGTCTGTCTAGTATTTTTTAGAAATTCGGCTCTTTTGTGGAGTAAACGAAAATGACTGAATTTAATAAAATAACTGAATATTCCTTTGTTTTTACGGAATATGTAGTTAATTTTTTGATAGTTAATTTGCGGTTGAATTTTTAACAGTAAAATATAAATGAACTTTTTGTTTAGAATAAATGAAAGATAAGTAGACCGGGTTTTAACAGAATTTTCATATATTTTATATTACAGTTTCAGTTAATTTTGCGTACAGAATATTGTTAGTGTAGGGCTGCCTTATTAATTGTACCATTGTTGAAGTGTTACAAAATAAGAGAGTAACATTTTGAGTATTAAAAATAACTAAAAATCTTCATTTTTTGCAGAAAAGTTTTCATATACAAATACATATATACAACAAAAAGAGCCATAAAAGCAGAAAAAATTATAAGATTGGCAGTAATTAACTTCAGTATTTATCGAACTAAGGCATTTGTATGCCACCATGCCATAGAAAATTATTAAAATAGATATATTCTAAATCAACTACTTGCATAGAAAACACATTTTTATATATCGACCCCTTAACGCAAAAATAGCTTAAGCGACATCATTTGTAATTTTCGTTTTTTTAAATAAATTAATTTAATAGCAAACTTGCATCATCTCCTAAAATGCCATGGTCACGATTTTATAGCAAAAACAATTTTAGCTTAAGCGACAACCTTCATACAAATTTTTTTATGAAATAAAATGAAAAAACCTTTTTCTGTCAAATTATGTTTTTGTCGCTTAAGCTTTTTTTTTGCGTAAGGGCTCGATATGGTCACCGCCAACAAAACTAGTTTTAGTCACCGCCAACAAAACTCTTTTAAGCGAACAAATTTTTAAACATATATGTCACACGTAACATAATTTTGGTTATATTAGTCCCTTATTATGAAGCCACAACCAAATATTGTGGTTGCCTCCGAACGTGTTATGGTTGATAATAGCAATAATATGTTTACCAATAATAATAGTATGGTTGTTTTTCAACCATAACTTGTAGCTCTTTAAAAAAGGAAAATTTTATTGTTGTTAAAAATCATATAATTATTAGTAGTTAACATATTTTTATTTTTGCCATAGCATATTCAGAGGTAACCATAATATGGGTTTGCCTTCTTGATGGAGGACTAATTTGGTTTGGACTAATATGGTAGCTAGTGACGATAATATGTTTAAAGTAACCACAATATTTTAAAATATCTTTCGTTAAAAATAGCATATATGGAGAAATTTTTCGTTAGAAGTAACTAGTATATATAGAAAAAATTTTTGGTAGTAAAAGCTTGGCCAATCATGAACCCGGCCAAACAAATGGTATGTTATGAAGTTAAGGTTTATGTATGAGTTAATTGTGCTGAACATTATCTACACAGAAAAAAATGTTTCACAAATTAAAAAATTAAACAAAAATAAAATTAGTTTTAATTAAAAATTTAGTCAAGTGAATTAAACGCTTAATCAAGTTAATTAAACGTTACATCAAGTGAATTAAACGTGTAATTGATACTTTTTTACTGTTGCAATTAATAGTATCAATTTTCTTGATTAAATTTTTTTATTAAAACTGATTTTATTTTGCATTAATTCTTTAATTGGTGAACAAGTTTTTTTTTGTGTAGATATCTTAAGTTATTTAATCCAAATTTTAATATTTTTAATCAGGCTAAAGTTCATGAAGTTGAATATGCATTAAATTATTTTTATGAAGAAACATGAAATTAATTAAAATTTATTGATAATTTTTCATTCTTGACTGAGCTGGGAATCGAAACCAGGTTTTCACGGAAATTAATTAAAATTTATTGATAATTTTTCATTCTTGACTGACCTGGGAATCGAAACCAGGTTTTCACGGACTGACATATTTCGGTAGTAACCACACTATCTCTTCAGAGGGGTTTGCCGTTTAACACTCAACGCCATTGACGACGGCTGGGAGTCAATAGTCAAAGTTATCTGAGATTTTTTGTCTTAAATCGATTTTAGGAATGGAATGGAATTTGTATGGGACCTATGGTCAATTCTAGACCTACCAGTATAAAATGACATGCCATAGTAGCTGTTAAAGAAGTTATCGTTGGAAAGTTATGGACCAAAGTAGTGCCGTGATAGGTCTTTGGTGGTAGGGACCGGTTCTAGTTCTAACACTTTATATGAATAAGACCTATCACTTTTACATGGGGTTGTCATTGGAGAGGGTCATTTGACACCATTTGACCAGTCACAGATCTATTCTCAATGAACGTGCTTCGTGTCAATTACTAAAATGTAGTATTATTTCAATACAATGTAGTATTATTTCAATAAAACAAATCCTAGAATTAAATTCAAGAACCAAATTTAAGAAAGTACCAAAAAATGTGTCACAGCACCGGTGAAGACTGTACTGTAATTCATTACTTTTTCTACATTTTCTTCAAAAACCAGTTAAGAGATTGGTTCTTCTTTCACTGGGTATGAGTCCTTTATTTTTGTACTTGCTCTATTTTCGCAAATCCCAGGACCAGTCTGTTGGACCATTTGACACAAATTTCCCTCAGGGTAGTAGTGGTATTTGAATGGGATTTTTGGTGAAGTATGGACCATTGCTAGAAAATTTAATTGATTTGGTTTCCAATAAAATATTTTTGTACAAAATATTATCTAAATACCAACATAATAAATATGGTTTGTATGTACAATAATGTAGGTGCTATGTGAATTTTCACCATTTAGAATTTATATACAAACATTTCATTAAATTATCTCTTAAATTGCGACCTTTACTTTTCGCACAAGGTTAACATTTAAAGACAACTATCCACTTAGCGGGTCGGACGGACATCGTGAGATCGACTCAAAAAGGGATTCTGAGTCGATCGGTAAAAGAAATGGTGGGTTTAGAACTAATCAGTTTTGTTACGGTTGTCGGTGTCGTAAACCATACTGTTGTTTTTTGTAATAGAATTAAGTAACATACAACCTGTGTTCTTTAATCTATTACAACAAACGACTTAGCGGTTAACGACAACACCTTACATAATAAGACATTATTGCCAGCGACAACCAAAGTATGGTTAAATTAGTCTTCCATCAAGAATCCACAACTATATTATGGTTTTGTGTTTGTAAATTTTTATTGGCTTTACTGAAAACTAAACCCGTATACAGCGAATTGTTTTTTTCCCAACAACAAGATGTTTTTCATTGCATTTAAAAAAAAAAAAAATCATGGCATAGATTCTCTTTCTGGAACCGATAGTAGATTGGCTGTTTGACTGTGTAAAAATTAAGATACCAATTTAAAGATTTTTGTGAAAGACAGAAACATTTTGCAAAATCATTAAAAAAACCAAAGCAAATAAAAGTTAAACACGGATTATGCTATTAAAAATCCGCTTAAAGCATAAAAACAAAGTTTTTCCCTGTTCCTAATTAAAAAAAAAAAGAAAAAAAATTACTAAATTTTTCCTTGAATGCTGTTTGCTTTTGGTTAAAACAAAATTAATTTGAATTAAACCAAAAATATGCAATTATAATGTTTTTTTTTTTAGCAAGAATTTACATAATATGCAAATTTATAGGTGTTCCTAAACATTATATGATAAAAAAAATGCATTAACAATAAAATATCTAAAAAAATGCACAAACAAGTCAAGAGAATCTTTGAATAATAAATGTGATTCGGATAAACAACTTATTCATTTGTCTTTAAACAATCAACAAAAAACATGCTTTTGCATGCAATTTCACGCACTATTTATGATTCTGAGCATTGATTTGCAAAAAACAAATTCCTTAATGTATTGAGAATTTTATAAAAAAAAAGTGGAAAGATAGTAGACTATCTTCTTGGAGTGAAGTCCTTCGTCTGGCCAGAGTCACGAGAACGAGGAAGGGTTCAAGTTCATTACTTGTTAAAAGTCGACACAAGCCTCGGTAAACAGTTTGAAGTTAACAATTTTTGTATTCAATTTCTTATTCATATTCAAACTTATTTGTGAGGAATTTATTTTTGTTTTCTCTTATTGATTTGTGTTTTTTATGTGTAAAAAACTGATAATATTCCACTACCGATTGTTAAAAATGCCAGCTCGTTATCAGCGACTTAAACTTTTTTCCTATTAAATACCAATAAATTAAAAGAAAACCAGTGCAATATTTTCCACCTCCTCTGCAATATTTATGGAATATTATTGGTTTATTGTATTCTACTATGTTTTTTTTTCTTTTCTTGTAACATAAGATTGACTTAACTTTGCCATGCCAACAGAAAAACAAAAAGTTCTGGAAGAAACAAATAAAAACTAAATCGAGGAAAAAAAAGATTAAGAAAAATATTCATATCACGGTAGAAATCTTTACGGTTATACAGAGAACATGAATACACGAATACAGGCAAACATCTACATAAACACATGTACAACATAAATATGTGTGTAAGAACATGTCAACATGTTCTTTGGAAAAAGCGGTGTCAAAGCATGCAACATAAAGAGAATTCACTCACAATTTGTTGTGTAGCAAGATTGTTAAATATTTCTGAAATCTGTAGAATGTGAAGAAAATAACACATCCATGCACACAGCCATACATACACACACATAAGGAGGAAAACGTATTGAATAAACTGGAATCGATGCCAGCCTGTAGGGCTTTAGAAGATGTTTAATACTCTGTATGCACTACCAAACTCTTGGATAGGCATACAACATTCAAACGAACAAATATAACATCTGCAAGCCAGCACCAACAAACAAACTGTAGAAATAATCAGTGCAATATTTTGCATTTTTTCATTTTCTGTTGCTACCAATAGCAACAATTTTCAAGCTGTTCTGTTACACATTGCAAAGACTACTACTACTACTACTGCCTTAACAACGACAACAGGAAAACACATCATTGACAATCTATCGCCGACAACATTCAAGTTGTTGGAGTAGAGATGCACACGTCAGGATATTGAAACTATAGAAGTGTATCCCTTTGCCCTTATTTGTAAAAAGCCTTATGGCATCAGAAGGAAAAAGAGAAATTCAAGCAGAAAACTTTATCAATATTTTGTTTGAAGTTCGAAAAGAAAATTCAATAAATGTTTTTAAGTTTGATTTTGTATTGGCAACATTCAGATTATGTTTGTCGATTAAGAAGAAGGAAAAGGTTGATTTTGATAATTGAGATGAAAGTGAGTTGAAAAGTCTGGGACATAAATACATATTCAGTTTATAATGTCATTTTAATGAGAGCTCTTTTGACATTATTAAATCTAAAAGATAAAGAAAATGCACTACATAAAATGCTTTAAGACGTAGGTAGACTTAAAGCAAGAATTGGATTACAGTGTTGTATATTTTAATCATATTTATTTAAAGTCTTACCCCTCGTATTCACAAACGATTATTAAATTTAACATACGTTTATTTAGGACAATTTTCATATTTGTTCTTTAAACCTTTATTAAATCAAATATCACGACCATCAAAATGGAAATGCCCATATGTTTTGTTTGTGTAAAACTATTTTGCTGGCTTTTTGTTTTTTTTTCGTATTTGCATTTTGTTTTGATAAAATATGTTTGGTTTTTTTACCAGCTAAAAGGGACGAACATTAATGAGCCGAAACGAACACAATGAAGTTTGTCGATTTAAAAAAAATCGAACGGAATTAAATGTTCTCATCTTTTGTTGAGTTTGATAAAAACAGTATTAATTTTGTGCTCGAAAGATGACTTAGAGGGAACCGTTATTTTTTTAATGATTTTCTACACAAACTAATAGTGTTTGTGTTTTCCATAAATCTACCGAACGGAACACTAAGGAGCGATATATAGTGTTTATTTTCGAACACTGATTTATTCGTTAAATTTCGAATTTCTCATGTAACAGAAAAGTATGAGAATCTGAAAAATTGGTTATCAATAATACTGAATGAGTGGAAAGAACATAAAATATAAAATTAATTAAGAATAATAATTTATTTATATAAAAACAGTGTTAATTAAAATATGAAAAATAATAATATAAAATATGATAAAGTTGATTAGGTAAATATTTAAATTTGTTTGCATTGCTAATAGTTCGCAGTTATGGGGGAAGTTGGTTCAAGAGACGGATATGTAGTTAATATCAGTGTTTAAAAAACTGCAGTCAAAGTAGAAAAACTGCCATTTATTCTACTTCTTCATTTGTTATTGCCCAAAAAAAAACGGTTGCTTTTATTTCTAATTTATTAAATGTAAATAGTTTATTAAATGTAAAAAAAAACGGTTGCTTTTATTTCTAATTTAATAAATGTAAATAGTCTCAGTCAAACCAACTCAAAAATTGAAAAGTTGTACACAAATTTTTGTTTTTTGTGCGAAAGGTTTTGGTTCCGACTGCAGCTTTTTAAGCCCTGGTTAATATAAAAAAACGAGGTCATTTCCTCATAAATCTAAAGCGGTTATGAAAAAATTTTGGTTGTTTTAATGTTGGAATTTTGTGAAGAAAAGCTAAGTTAATTAGGGCATGTACGTTTTCTTTGGACGACTGTTATATTGATTTACATAATCTTCTGCACGATGACCTAATCTCATGGTCGATCTCAACCACGTGGTGATTTATATATGCATTCACCAAGTGCCCCTGCATATGCGAGAATTATGTTCCATACACAGGTTGCTATTTAAGAGTATAATCGCCAAATCACATTCTCCTCTTGTTTAGGAGCTGGAGCTTATCTAATAACCTCCGCTGCCAATCTGGTTCAAGGCACTTTCCGCACTGAAAGCAACAGAACGTTAGGATTTAAACAACGCAACAGGTACCCACTCTACATGGGCTTACCAATGAATAATCACAACCCGTTTTTACCCGCGATGTGGGTATACCACAGCCCCCTCGTATTATTTCCTTCAAAGTAGGACAAGATCATCTTCCGAGTTCTCGGGATTCAGGAAGCATTTTTGGAAAGCATACTTACAAAGGCCTCACCAATAGTCAGACAGGTTTGCTAGGATAGGGGCTACTGACTCCCGAGGCATCACCAGTTAGACACAACTTCAGACTCCTTAAAATCATTAGACTCCAAAAAGCCCTGCCCTGGATGTTGGCGTACCTAGGTATGCATACACCTGATCACCGCAGCATACATTTTCAATGTCTGAGTAAAAAATATCGACACAACAGTAAACTGGCATGCTCCTCTAGCCCGCAGGAGACTTATTTGGCTAAATATATGTCAACACCATGACTTTGGTTGGTACTCTGGCTTTCCAAAGCACAAAAGTGTGAGGCGATTAGTGGTTTGAAATTCGCCTCTTCCTTCTTCCTCATCTGGTTTCGCACAGTCCTAGTAGCAGCAGGGTGTATTTGTGTTAGTTCTCTACATACTTGACCCAGTTTTGAAAGGTCAAGAAGTGTAAGCACTTTCCAAGTTCCGATTTTCGTTGTGGTTTCAGCCCTCTGTTCCTTGTAGGAGCCACAGGAAATAATATATAACATTAAAGACGCGACTGGAGTACTGAGCAATATGATCAACGTACAATTCTGTTTAAAATTATGTTGAGTTTCGCAGTGTCTTTCGAGTAACAGCCAGAGAAGATTTTGGATGAATTCAGCAAAGTTGGTAGTAAATAGTTTTTAGCCAAGAGTAACCTTATTTTTGGTGATGTGCCATACTGTGGAGGCCATAAATTTCTTAGAATACTTAACACTATTCCACATGATTGGTTGATGTGATCTGACCAAGTTAGTTTACTGTTGAAAACCACGCCAAGATTTCTGGCAGAATATATTGTTACGTTTTTTCTTTAATAAACGCGTTTCGGTTTATTTACTTTTTAATTAACCTTTGAGTTCTTTTAATTGCAAATCAAAATAAATACACACACACTTATTCAACTTAACAAACTTTATTGAAATTAATTATAAGTTTCACAAAATGTATTTAATATTCAGCCTTATTCCGGTTGTCGTTGTCGTAATCGATCAAGTCGTTTTTTGTAAGAGATTAAAGTAACACGCAACCAGTGTTCTTTAATCTCTTACAAAAAACGACTTTATCAATTACGATAACGACAACCGGAATAAGGCTGATTGTTGGTAACGAACTGAGCCGTTTAATGTCTCAAAATTAGCTTAACTAAACTTTTATGAGTGAGCCTGTATTTTAGTTCACAACAAGAAGGAGTAGTAGAGTAGATTCAAGAACCTTCTAGTTGATTCCAGAACATTCTGTTTGAATTATTTTAATACAACTGTTATACATTTAAGTATATAAATACAGTGGAGCAAATAACAATTTAAACTAATACGACAGGAAAACATAAAAACATTTAACTTAGGTTCAACTATTTGTTTATATATAAGTCGGACAAAAAAAACTTTGGAAAGGTATGATGGTAAAATTGATATTGGGCGGTATTTATTACTTAGGAACTTTTCAAAAACTCTCACACCGATAGATAAACTCGTTACCCACTTGTCTACCGGAACACCCTACTAGAAATAAAATTTATTTTCGTATTCTCAATGGTTTTTATTCCATATTTACCTTCGATTTACTCTTAATTTTGCATCTAAGCCCTCTGGTAACTAAGACATATTTAACTTAAAATTATACACAAACATTTTCCTTCTTTTTTTTTTTAATAAACATACAAAAATATTAAATAACAAAATCAGAAAAAGAACTCGATTTCTTTGTTCAATACAAAAAGATACAACTAAAAAAAAAATATCTACTTTTTATGCCAACCTACTTTTCTCTGAAGCACAGACGCGCAAAAATATACCAACTCCCAGTTTTTTCCAATCATTATTGAAAATCAAATCCGTTGCCGAGTAGTGAATTAAACAGTAATTCTTCGAAATAGATGAAAGATTGAGAGATATTGTAAAAGCAGTGGGGGAAGAAAAAAAAGAAAACTAAATGAAAATTCTACAATGATTTTTACTCACTTTGTTTTGCTTGTTCAGAATTTTCATTCTTTTTTTTTTTTTTTGTTTTTCGTTGTATTCCAATCAAAGCACCTGTGTGCAACATCACAAGGTGTCGACAACATCAGTTACCGTAAATTGTTACATTTGTTCAATAACAACATCATTGCAACGATGTTGACGTTGTCGTTGACTGCCGTAGTAGTTGCAACATTTAAAAGAATACTTCTGGAAAAGTTGTATAAAAAAATTATTATAGAACACCAGCAGCAAGAACAACAAGAACAACATGAAGCAGTTTTGTATTTCATGCAACTAATACACAGAGTGATATCAAGCGGAAAATTTTCTCAAAGGAGAAAAATTTCAATTTCCGCATCAAAGCGACGATAACAGCGATATTTGATATTTATTTCTATACATTTTAATTTTGTATTTTATTCGTTATTTATTTATTTATTTTTTTTTTTTTTTAGTTACTGTTGCTGTTTTTTGAATGAGTTTAGGATGACATAAAAATAAATTACTTGAAATACTTTTTTTTCCTCCCTATCTGCCTTGGAGATATAATGACAGTATTTAAAAATGAGGAAATTGGTAGATAGTATCGGGTTTTTCACTAGGTACGACTCATTTTTTTCTTTTGTTGAAATTTTTTCGAATGGGAGTGAAGTTGGCTGTGTAATTCTTTTTCGGTTTAAAGCGTCAGTCTATGCTATTTAATTATGGAGAGGACGTTTGCAAATTACTAGTTTTTTTTTTTAATAAAAGTTCACGTTCTTTGGCAACAATGTTGCGTGCGTTTAGGTCAACTTTTGATAAACGTAGGCGATATTGTTGTTTAAACATGGCGAGTTTTTAAGACCAAATTCGGCAAGCAAATAATCTCGCTCAATAGAGCTCAAAGGTACTCCTTGTCTAGGCGATTTTACCCCTTTAGCCTTTTTTTACCATTGGGAAACATTAAAGCAGTGGTCATGCCACTTACGTTTGGAGATCTGCAGGCCAACATGGAACGGGAAATTCTTGGTATGTCGGCTGATTTGTTCGCTACTGGCAGCGCTTACGCGGAAATTTTAAAAATGTCATATTTCAAAAATTGTAATTTCATTAAGAAAACAAAATTCAGTTCCATAATATACCCACTAGTCTTTTAATTAAAAAGTGTGCGTCATAATAAGCGAAACCCCTGTATATTAAAATATTTATAAAAATTGATTGTACGTTCAAAAGAATTTATTTAAGAATTTGATATCTTCAACACTTTTTGTGTAAAGTTTGGAGTTTTTAAGCATTAAAAATTAACAACATTATATTTTAATAGAAAATAAATATAAAAAGAAGGTATACTTACTTACCTTATCTCTACACCATCTGATGTTTTAAACGCAGAGAAATATCCGTTGAAGCTCTTCTTTTTAGAATTCTTAACGGCTCAGGTTAAGTTTCTTAATCGATTACACAACTTTCGCTTGGCTGCCTGGCACCATGTCCATGTAAAACCTGTGCAGCCAGTATAGGTCGCAATGTAAGAGCTATTCCTATGAAGAGAAAATACATAGTTTCATTGTTTAATATGACTTCGGTATAAATATCTACCTGAAATACATAATAGATTTTCTGAATATGATAATATTCAGGAATAATTCTAATAAACAAATTCTACGTGCAATCATGTTTTTAGATTCTATTAAATTTGCTTCATTTGGTTAAAACTCCCCTGTCGTACCAAGTGCCGAAATCGGTGGTTGGTTTGTAATCAAATTTTCTTCAAATTTTGTTTATATAAGTTGTATTATTTCTCGAAAATTTGTGTCCTTTATACTACATTTACACCTACGCAAAATCCAGTACTTACGAGATTTCGAGCCAAATCGAGTTGTTTTTGACTAGATTTCCCATACAAAACAAAATCTACTTCGTAACTAGGTTTCGACGAAATCTACTCAAAATCTAGTAGTAATTAATGATGCAACAATGGTTTTTTCAATATAGCACTAAAAAATACTTCGCTGCACAAGAAAAAATTACATTTAAAAAAAAAAAAAAACAAAACCAAAATTGTTTAAAAAAAAAATTAAAAAATTTTATAAAAATTGTAAAAAAATAAAAAAGAAGAATAATATTGATAAAATAAATATCGTTGATTATTAATAAAAGGTATTGCAAATTGTTTAATGTATATTTCTTTTTGTGTTTGTATGTGTAACGAAAAAACTTTTAGTCAGTTCTTTTGTTATAAAAACAAAATCTCACTAATGTCAAAAAAGTATAATGTAAACTCACTAGATTTCGAAGAAGATTTTAAATCAAATCTACAAGATTTTGGCCTAATATAAATGTAGTATTAAGCCAGTTTTCAAAATAAAATAAAATAAACTACTTAAAACCTCGTTTGGCTGTAAGCAGAGATGGCATTGAGAATTTTAAAATTTTACGAATAACCTTTAAAAGTTGTACTTTTTGACCTTAATTATACTAAAAGATTTTTTTGTAGTTCAAAGTAATTTTATTTACGATTACTCAAAACGCCAACAAAATATATTTTAAATCTTATTATAAAAACAATTCAGTTTGGTATGTTAACTAATAGACTTTGCCCGTGACTTCTTTCAAGTGCATAAAAAAATAAGATTTAAAAAAAGAGGTTTGTCTTATAAGAAATTTACAGAAGTTTTATGTAGTTTTCTACATCTAAACTTATTTTATGTTAAAATGTTTCAATAAACAATATTATATGAATTATTATTTTTCGTCAACACATTCAAACAAGTTTTGAGCCATCTTGAGCAACCAACATTCAACTGTCTTTATGGAAAGCAAGGGGCATCTAAATATCTATATTCCGGTCACTGGACCATATGTAATATGTATACCAATTTTATAAAAAAGAAAAAAATACCAAAAGTACTAATTTGTTTCGTTTTTACATCATAAAAAGTACCCTATATTTTAAACTGGGCCATATGCTACCTCTATACCAAATTGTTCGAAAAGAGAAAAAGTGCCAAAGTAAAAGAGTACCAAGAGTATCAGCCTTTCCCAATTTTAGGCCTCGAGAAGGTAGAAAGTATATTAGTGTAGGCTATAATATGTATGTATATACAATTTATCGAAAAAAAGTACCAAAAAAGGTCTTATATTATCCCATTTTTACTCCTAAAAAAGTTCCAATTTGATCCCTTAAAAGGTACCCTATATTTTTATCTGGACCATATGCATACCAAATTTATCAGTAAGAGAAAAACAACCAAAGTACCAAATTTTTCCCCGATTTACCTTTTAAAAAGTACCATATATTTTCATCTGTACCATATGCCATCTTAATACCGAATTAATTAAAAAGAGAAAAGGTACCAAAGTACAAATTTTATCCCCAATTTACCTCTCCTCTTCTTAAGGGCGGACTAATTTTACCATAAATAATATCGGTTGCCGCTGACAATAATATGGCTGAATTAACCAAAATATGTTTAAAAATTTTCGTTAAAAATAGTTTTCTTTGATGAAAATCAAGGAAATCCAAAGGCGTATAAACAAACCGCTCCCTGGTATGTAAAAACTCGAAAGTTCACAAAGACCTTAAGGGGCCATCAGTAAATATCATAATCGCAAAGTAATGAATTAAATATTAAAAACAGCTTGAATTGCATCCAAATACACTATCTTGAAATAGCTTAAATGACGGCGGCCACACTCGCTTAAGGAGAAGAGATACTATAGCACTTACCCGATCAGAAGAGCGATAAAACCCTCTGTCAACGGGAACCGTGATAAAGAGAGCTTTCGTCCGTCATTGGCGGTAGAGATTTGATTGGTTGTTGTCAGTTCATATTGTTACGAAATTATATTCATCCTTTTTTACATTTACAGTTTTAGTAAGAAGTTATCTTGTAAATTATAATTTATGTCGTATTAGCTTAAATTGTTATTTGCTCCACTGTATTGTAGACCTTTTTATTTGATTTTATTGTAGAATTTAGAACAGAATGGTCACGACTAGAAGGTTCTTGAATCTACTAGTTAACAATCTTCAATTACTATTGGTTGTGAACTATAAATACAGGCTGACTAGTCGGTACTAATAATGTTGGATAAATTTTGTAAACGTTATAATTAGAGTTTCTACGCAGGAAAGAATTCCCGGGAATCTCGGGACTTTTTTTTAATTAATTTTCGGGAATTTCATACATATATATATTCTTCTATATTTTTTACTAAAACAACTAAAAACTACCTACAAATCGAACTATTTTTCCTACGCCAATAAATCTAAAAAGCTTCTTGAAGTAGAAAATGAAAATGTTCACGATATTCCAAAATAAGAACCATCTAAAAATTCTAAAAAAATATATGTTAAGAAAATACAAAAGCCTGAAAAAATCTATGAAGTCACGGGTAACAATCCAACAAATTTATAATCCTGTGTACGATGCGCTTCTTACTATAAAACCAACGCTTGTAGAGAGCGAGAGCGCGTTTTCGGTAGCAGGCAATATACAACAAGGATTAGAAATAGAATCTCTGATGAGCTTTTTAAATGCTTTAATAATACTACAATTTTTTTCTTAAAAGAAAATTCATTTTACCAAGTTGCTATTAATAATAACTACTAAATAGTAATACATTTTAATAATTCGTGATCTCAAAAAAAAAAAAAAAAATAAATAAATAAATAAATATATACATACATTCATACATATATAATATGCATGTACATTACCCTCCAAGAAAGTTTTTTGCTAAGACTAATATCTTAGAAAATAATTAAGAAAATAACAGCAAAATACCAAACATTTTATATACGTTTTATACATATAAAAAGGCGATTTAATGTCAAGTGACACAATTTTGAAATCGATGTCTTCCGATTTGGATGAAATTTACACCAAGGTTAGTCCTATTAGATAGTAGTTTACACACAAATTTTCAACAAGATCGGTCAAAATGTTTCAGACGTAGAGGGGGTCAAAGTTTGCCATACAGGTGTTCTTTCTCATCCATGTAATTTATTACCTATTGGTCTTAGCAAAATTTGTCCCAAGTAGCTTAGATAGCTATTTAATCAATCTTTTTTAAAAATATTTTTTTGTTTTTTTTTTAAATTTTTTTTTTTATTTTTTTTAGCCAAGTGTTAAATTTAAAAAATTTTTTAAAAAAACAAAAATATTTTTTTTAAAAAGTTTGATCAAAAAGTTATCTAGTTATCTTGGGACAAATTTTGCTTACACCAATAGGTAATAAGTTACATGGATGAGAAAGAACACCTGTATGGCCAAAATGTCAAACTTTGACCCCCTCTAACTCAGAAACTTTTTGACCGACCTTGTTGAAAATTTGTGTCTAAGCTACTATCTAAATTGGTGTAAATTTCATTTAAATCGAAAGACATCTATTTCAAAATTGGGTCACTTGACATTAAATCCCCCTTTTATATATATAAAACGTATATAAAATGTTTGGTATTTTATTTTTATTTTCTTAATTATTTTCTAAAATATTGATTTTAGCAAAAAACTTTCTTAGAGGCTTATGTTGTTGACTAGAAGAGCTAAGCTAAGAAGAGCTATATCATATTCTTGTAAAATGTTATTTTTGGAAGATAGTCATATGCAAACAAATTACATTTGAATAAATGGCTTGAAGGCAAACTTTGAGGGACGGACGCCCCCCCTAAAACACAACTTATCGCTACGAAATTTTTTTGTATTTTTTTTTACATAAAACTGAACCGATTTAGGGGGGAGAATATAAGAAATCAAAATAAAAAAAATAACGGCCACCCTAATGTTCATATGAATGTAACAATTTATTTGGTTTTGTTTTGGTTTTCTGTGGAATTAATAAAGCGAATTTTTTAGACTGTTTTATATGTGTATATTCTTTTGAAAAGTAAAAACTTTTGTCTTGAACTCATTTAATGAAATCATTGTTTTATTCTAAGAATCCCGTGATTCCCTGGAATAAGATTTTTTTTTTGTTTTATTTGCCGGGAATAGAAAAAGTCCGAGAAATAAGAAACCCTAGTTATAATTATTCTCAATAAAGTTTGTTGGGTTGCATAAGTGTGTGTTTATTTTTTTGGATCTGCAACTAAAGGAACTCAAACGCGGTATTAAAGGGAAAACGTAACAATATATTAATATATGAAGATCCAATCAGGTGTGTTATTAACATCAAGAGATTTCAAAACGGTCTTTTTTAAACTTGTTATGAATTTCGAGCAATTTTTAAATTCACTAAAAAAAAATTGTAGTTTTTTGTCGAAAATGCAGTCTTAATAACATATTTTAAAATATAAAATAAAAAAGTATGTAGACAGAAGATAAGAGGAATATATAAGGAATCAATTCTAAAAGATACTAAAAACGATATTATCGTTTTAAAATCGTTTCGTTTTCCATCACATACCTGATTAAATAAACACATGAAACAAAAATATAAATGGCGCAAAGTAATTTTATATGACTAGAAATTGTAATGACAGGTGTTATAATTAATTAAGGTTTCCATATAACATCCACTTCTAAAAAAATCGATATTCTTGAAGAAGAGTATCAAAGATTCAAAACACTGAAGTTAGCATTCTCAGTGGTTTTATTTTATAAATTTTTGGAAGTTTGCTTCTACGTCTTGGTGTATACATTATCTAGAAACCAATTGAAGGTGTATGTAAAAAATAATTTCGTTAGAAACCAATTCGACTCATTTTGCATACTGAGATTTTTCCATGAGCAAACATAATGAATTAATAGTCTATAAATAGTCACACAGATAGTAGTACGTTAAGAATAACCCTGGATTTCTGATCGTTATTTTTGCTTGCATTTGCAAGGCATCGATCGACACGCTGTCAAAGTCAAACTACAAAAAGTTCGGGTCACTTTCCGCTTATTATTCTTTTACACTTAAAAATTAATTTTACAACACAGAGAATTATACGTATGATGCCAAAGAAAAAACTGTCCTTTTTACATCAAGAAGATTTAAAGAAAAAAATAATATAAGGAAACTGGTACAAGCTAACTTTAAAAGCAAATTCTTAAGGACCGCAGTAATTTTAGAAAAAAAAAAATTTACTGTTTTGTTAAAATAGTTAAGAAAACAAAGGACATTTGTACCGAAATTCGTGAACATATTTTAAAATAAAGGAAATATTGGAATTCCTACTGTTCAGACTGTAATAAAACATTTGTCTGAGTCTCAATCCCTATGCAGCGCTTCGTTGGATCAATGAAACCTGTTTCATTAAAATGGTTTTAATGAAACATGTCATTAAATCTATAAATATTATTCATTGGATGAATAAATTGGATAAAGACTTTCAAAAAAGGAAACATTTTTTTTTTTTTATTTTATTTTTTTTTTAATTTTTTTTTTTTTTTAATTTTTTTTTTTTTAATAATTCCCTTTACTAATCTCGCGAAGCTTTACGCTTGTCTGCAGGAACCAGAGTCTCTGGCGGGGATCGATCCTGCAACCTCGCCGCTGAAAGACTAGCTCACGCTAGCCTACCGGGGCAGTGTAGTTTTTTAATAAAAAAAAACTATGTTTTTTGCCATTACTCAATTAAGAGCGTAAATATTATATTAAATTGTACATAACAACAATAACAACGTTGATTTTTTTTTGCTAACGCATAATAAAAAATGACCACATAAAGAGAGAACAAGCTTTTTTTGTATACATCATTTGGTTGACAACAGTTTAAAATAAGGGTGTGTTTTAATAATCGGTCAAGGGGAGAAAACTGTACATATTTTTGGTACTTTTTTTCAAAACATTTTTCTCTATGTCTTAAATGAAATAAAGAAATTTTTAATACTTCAATAGAGAGAAAAAAAGTATAAAAAAAGGGAAATACGGGAAATTAAATTTCTTTCTTAAACTTCTGTGGTACTTCATGTGGTACTTTTTTAATTTTCTATAATATTGAACTTAGAAACAAAAAGTTATAGGTGCAGGGTCTGAAGTGAATGTAAGGTTTGATAAGATGATAACTGTTGATAATTTTAAAACATAAAATTAAACATATAATGTCCTGAGTGGGCAAGAATCTATAAAAGGGAACTTTTTGCTACTTTTTTGTTCTTCAACTGGTACTTTTTTTAAAATTCCTTAAGTATAAGACCTAAGAACATTAAATAAAACATGAAAGGTCCTGAGTAAAGGAGAATCTGTAAGAGGTATCTTTTTGGTACTTTTTCTTTCTTCAACTGGTACTTTTGGAAGTTTTATTAAAACTGAACTTAGACACATAAAATTCAACATGCAGAGTAAATAGAGAATGAGAAACTATAAGAGGAGACTGTTTGGTACTTTTTTGATTTTCAATGTGCCCCGGTAGTGAACTAGTCTATCAGCGCCGGGGTTGCGGGTTTGATTCCCACCAGAGACTCAGGTTTCTTTCCTGCAGACAAGCGTTGAGCTTCGCGGCATTAGCTTAGAGAATTAAAAAAAAAATTGGTACTTTCTCATTTTTTTTATATTATTGAAATTACAAAACTTAATTAAACATTCACGGACTTGAGTGGAAGATAATATATGGACCGGAGGTTAGTCCCCCACCAATCAATCCACTAAGACGAAAAATAACAAATGACATATCTACTTATTTGAATGTTTTCTTCATATTTGCATAAATATTAATATGGTCGAATTTCGACTACTAGGCAAACACGTATTAAAAATATTTTGCTTAAACTTTTAAAATCTTGACACACATATTTAGAAGTGTGCTAACGAAAATACAAAAATATAAACCAAACTTCTGTTCATAAATAAAGTGTTTTTTATAACACCTTTTTTAATAAACTCATGATGAATGCTGTCAAAAAAAAAGAACTAAATTATGGCAACCTCAAGGCAACTTATTTAATCTTCATTATTTTATAATTTACTCAACAAAAAAAAAAAAGAGCACATTAAAAGAAACAAACTCTTATTAATAAAGACCTTATTCTCTAATTTGTCGTGTTGGCATCACATTCGTTGCCTAAAGTCAGGCAAAAATTGTTTATATTTGTTGTGTTTTTTTTTATACTAATTAACATCAATTAAAATTGTTTAAAGGAAAAATGTAATAAAAGTACAAAAAAAAAAAATAAAATATCCCCAGCCCCAAGATGGAATGAGCCAAAGTTAGTTAAAACCCCTAATTAAATGGCACACAAACATAAAAAAAAAATTGTTGCCAACTGTTGAAAAAATATACAACAAATTATTTCTTAAAATAAATTTATTCTAAATTTGCATTGACTTGAATAGAAAGAAAGCAAACAAGAATAAAATAGAGTTTAAAAGGAAAACGAAATCTTAATTAGTGGCAGAGAAAAAAAAACGTTACAAACAGCAACAAAACAATTTCCTTTTCCGCTTAAAGGCGGAAAGGCATAAATTTGTGTTTTCTTCTCGTAGATATTTGTATTTGCATTTATTTATGGAGGTGTGTTGGTGCATGTGTGTGTGTGTTTCGTCGGAGTGTTTGCTGTTGTTTGTGTGTTTCCTTTTTGTATAACGTGTTTTTCTTTAGCATTTTTAGTATTTTTATGGTTAATTGCCGTAAACATGAATTTGTTTGTTTTTAAATTGTAATTCATGTTGCAAAAACTTTTTTAAGAAAAAAAAAAAAAAAATTGGGCTAAAAATTGTCGAGGGGTTGGTTTCTTCTAAATTTAAAATTAGTTTTAAACGAAAATTTCTGTTTACACTACATTTAGATGTTTGATTTGTTTATTGTGTTAGATTTTTTTATTAATCGTTTTTTTTTTAATCTGCTACAGGACTTAATGAATTTGCTTATAAGGCTATATCTGGTTTTAATTTTAGTTTAACTAAAGGGTGGTTCAACCATAATGCACGATGTTAATTGTGAGTCGTAACTTAACGTCAAGTTTTTTTGGCCAACTTTATTTGGTATTTCTTTGTTTCAGTTTTTGACGAATTCAACCATGGAGAGGTTCACAAATTCAATGGTTAGTTGAACAGACAGCAGTGAACAGATCATGTGATTTGTCACCGTTGGCCTTTTTTCTTTGGGAATATTTAAAAGAAAAAGTTTACGCCAATAAGCCAAAAACAATTCAAGAGCTAAAGGATAAGATAGTTCGGCACATTAACGACATTGAACCTCAAATATGTCTCAAGAGCCATTGAAAATATAGGCAATCGGATAAAGGTACGCCACCGAAGCTGTGGCAAGCATTTGGCCGATATTTTGTTTCACACATAATTGTCATAGACCCTTCCTTCTATCGTAATAAAAAATATTAAGACAAGTCTCTGAAAACTTTTTGTTTTATAACAATTAACATCGTGCGTTTTGGTTGGACCACCCTTTATAAGAAGAAAAATGTTCGTACTTTTTTGTTAAAACATTAAAACATAAAGCTTGGCATATAAATATCCCTACGAAAGAAAGGGAGACGCTAACGAAGTAGCAGGTTAAATGCTAGTTTTATTTTTTAATCTATTTCTATGCCTCATAGTTTAAGCAAATTTTTTAAAATTACATATTAATTTTTTCTAATTTCATTTTATCTTCTTTTTGTCACTCATTACAGCTGGCCAATGAAGGTGTACCGCCATTACCTTTACAAGGTAAAAACTTCCAAAGAGCCAGAAACTAAAAGAAAAAGTTCACATAAAGAACAGCAACAAACAGGCTAAATTGGAATAAGAAAGTGGTCCACAAAACAACTTTACAACACAGACACACACACACACAAACTCAACAGAAAAGGAACAAAACATCATTTACAAATAATGACAAAAAATAAATGCAAACAAATTTCACAACAAAAATATAAAATCGAGCAAAATAATTTTAAAAAAATGGTGATGATGCCATTAAAAAAAAAACAGCGATCCAACAACAGCAACCTTAATGGAAAAAAAGGAAGGAGGGAGTATGTCCATACTTTGTCATCCAAACCAACATTAACGATAGACATCAAATCACAATGTCATTTGCATAAATCACATTTACATACATTTTCTTTAGATGAATTTTTCACAATTCAAAATGATCCGAAAACTTGAAGAAAATAAAAAAAAAAATAATTTGGCTAAAGCAAAAATTATTATGATGATGATGGTGATGAGTAGAATGTAGAAGAAGAAGGAAAAAAAAAAATAGATTTATTTTATCGTTTCCTTTTTTTTTTTGTCCCCTTTTTGTTCTATTTCTTTAACGATGGACATTATGCCGCAATTAGTTTTGACCGCTTCAGTGACTTGAAAATTTTTCGAATTAAAAAGAAAAAAAAAACTGTAAGAAAAATGTTGATGACTAAAAACAGATTTTCTTTTTTTTTTCTTTTCTTAACAACAACTACTAAATTTTATACCAAAAACATCACTTAAAGGTGATAAAAGAGAACACTGTCGTCAACACCAACATCACATCGTCGTCATCGTCATCGTCATCGTCATCATCATTTTATTTGTAAAATATTGTGGCGTTTCAACATCTGTTTTCCACAATGACAGTCAACAATAATGTTTGTGTATAACGGCAGCAACACTTTTACTTCTTAAGGCCCCTTTACACTGTAATACTAAGTATAACGGCATGTCAAAAAATCAACTAAATTAAAAATGTTTAATAGTGTGAAAAGAATTTGTTAGTAAACGTCAAAAAATACGAAAAGAATGGCTCTAACCGGTTTTTGAAATTTTTCTAAACGATAAAGCTGGAGGTTCACACCACGCGTTACACGACTTTTCGCTGCCTACGCAGCTGTTAAAAAAAGTATGTAGAATCTGTGTAGTTATTTTATCAAGTAACATTGAAAAGTTGAAAGCGAGAAGTATATGTATGTATGTACATATTTACTTTCTACTTTTGTAAGTATCACAAGCAGCGTTCAAACAAATCAGCTGTTCTGACTAGGGTGTTCAATTAATCGGGTTTTATTTTTGTTCGATTAAACGATTAATCGATATTTGGCATTTATAACTTATTCGATTAAACGAATAAAATTTTAAAATTAATCGATTACTCGAATAGAGATTTTTTTTATAATTTTAGAAACAAATTATTACTTGAGTAAAAAAAGATTTTTTTTTTTTAAATAAAACTTTTCAATGTTGCTCCAAATTGTTGCTTCACTTTCGACTTTAACTTTGGATTTTTTGAAACTTTTCACGGACATTCTGTCCTCTGCTATGCTTCTGCAAATAATTTCTTCTGGAGAATCGATCGAAGTATCTTGTTTAAAATATTTATTCATTGGACCACTTATAGCCCCTTTTAATTTTGTTGGTGGAGCATCTTCTTAAAGTACTCTGTTATAGTCACTGTGTAAGTGGTTTTCGACACCTGTTACATTTAGCGTTCTTAGATTTATCTTTCGTACATTATTTTTAAGCCAAACTCATTCATAAGACAGAGACGTATAAACTATTTTGTTAAAAAAATACGGGCGAGTTCTAGAAATCAAGCAAATTTTAAAAACGACCCTGTATGAAAGTTTATTAAAATATTCCATTTTATCGATTTCATTCTTTAAGTACATATCTATTAATTTTGCAAGAACAACACTTAAAACCTCGAAAAAGTACGGCCATTTTGTAAATAGTAATTAAATTATTAGGGTTTCCATGAAAATGCATGTTTTTTGTCGATAGTCTCAGATCGATGTCGACCAATTATCTTTTCGAATCGTTAAATTTGCGTTGAAACGGCATCGATTTGTTTTTGCATATTGTTGCATATTTTGGTGAAAATGCATATTTTACATATTTTGGTTTTAAATGCATATTTTATAATTTTTTAGTGACATATTTTTTAAATTTTCATATTATAAAAAAAAGTTTTTCAAAAAATTTCAAAATTGTATAAAAAAATAAAAAATTTTTAAAACAATTAATAATTTTTCTTGAAGCTCTGCTTAGAATACAACGAAAGATCCTTTAATTTTTAACCGATGCACATGGTTAAGGCTGCCAATTGGCCTTACATAATTTATTCAAAGCTTTTACATGTTACTTGCTAGGCACATGGGTTACATCGAGTTGCAGAGGAAATTAGAAGCCAATTCGATAATATTGATTTATAGATTTCATACGGGAAACAATGTGGAAGGAAGAATAGCCCGGCAAATTAAAAAAAATCCAAAACGTTTTGCAAAAAATATGGGAGTTCAAATAATAAAACAAATTAAAACTATTTTTGATCTAGAATCAAATGTGTGATCTGAACTATCTCTAAATTCTCTAAATGAATTGGCATTCTTCAAGTATGCTTCAACTTCGGTTGACTTTGAGAGATCATTTTCTTTTTTAACAGACAAAGGTTTACTTTTGATGATATAAAAAAGTATTTATTTGATTGTGCAAACAAAAATTTCAATTATGTAGTTATTTAAATTCCCAATAAAAAATGGAGCTTCCACCGAAGCAGGTTTGTAAGGGAGAAACATAAAAGTTTCGCTTACCATTGCGCTTACAGAAGACATGAATTTTATATGGCGAGTTCCCACTTTGAAGCAATACATTTTCAACACATAAAGCGCATTATTCAGCGCATATAAAAATTGTTGGATGTAACGATCAGCTTTACACACTGAATGTTTTGATACATTAATTTTTAAGTATTCTCCCTTACAAAACTGCTTCGTAGTAAGGGAATGCCGTAGCACTTGAAATGTTATTTTTTTAATAAAAGTTGTTGAGAGTTCTTTCACTAACTTTTCTGCATTTCTGTATGCCTTAGTGCGTAGCGCATAATTGTGCGCTTATTTGTTTAAATGTACCTGTAGTGCTTCGCAAAATGATAAAATGTTTTATTAGGTTAAGTTTTAAAAAATTTTTACCTATGAATAACAATGGAATAAAAACAACAATAGAATTTTTTAATTTTTTTTGTTTTAAATAGTTTTTAGTGCATATTTGCTATTTTTTTAATGCATTTTTTAGAATTTTTTGTGCATATTTTATGCGCATATTTTCAATTTTTTAGTGCATGAAAATCTCATCCCTAATTATTATTATTCGATTATTCAGTATAAATTCTTCGATTAATCCTTTAGTCGAAATTAGTAATTTTAAATTATTCGAACAATTAACCTTCTAAAATTGTTCGATTAATCGAACAAAACTTAATCGACTGACCACCCTAGTTCTGACCAAATAAAATTTTATTTTTCTTGTGGCATTGCCGCATAATGAGTGTTGCATGTAACTTAAACTCATCCAATGCGTGGAGGCGAAAACGTGTGGTATGGACCCCCAGATTATATTTTTATCAGAGTTGTATTTTTATAGAAAAACGAAGAAAATCAGGGATGGAAAATTGAATTTGGTTCACAAATTTTTACTATTTTTTATAAAAAATTATAAAAATAAATACAAGATTTGAAATGCTTTCTTTTAAATTAAAAAAAATCACAAATATATGTTAAAAAAAAAATAATTAATTAGAGAATACAGACGAAAAATGTTTGGAAAAGTACGATCTTGTTTACTTTTCCACCCTTGAAGAAAACAACAGATGTTGAAAAATTAGCCATATTTTGTGTTGTAAGATTCTCACTTTTATTAATTTTTAAATATCTGCTAAAATCACGCCAAAAGATAACGCGCTTCTTAAACAAAACAAAACACACCTGAAGTTGAGTTGCCCGCAGCGAAATCAGGCAACGCCGCTGATGTTAAAATATAAAAAAAAAAAATGTTTTTTAACTGAACACAACTACAAAATTTTCTTTTTTTAAATGATTTTCTATTTGATTTTTTGACAGTCAAGCCAAAAATTTGTGAGAGCAAAAATCTTAGGACTTGTAGTATAGTGTAAAAGACGCTTAAACAATCATCTTCATTTACTACAGTATCCCTTAAAAACAGTGGCCGGCTTTTTTAGAAGACAGTTTACGACATTAAAGGCCTTTTCGCTTGTACTACTACCACTACATACTATTCTGAACATAACCCATGAAAGAAGAATATGAGAGAATTTTTGGATATTAATATTCCAAGTCATTCAAAAACTTATTATGTTCTCTATTTGCTAGCCACTCATTTTGGAAAATAAAATATATATTTTTTTTAACAAGCGTTTCGCCCAAAACAAATAGGTGAAATATGATTCTTTAGATTTGCAAATTTATTGTAAACTCTCGTTGCCGGCTAATGCTTTAGAAATATGTACTATGAACAAGAATATTTTCTTCACATTTTAAACCCAAATTTGTTCTTTTTCTCAATCCCACCCCTCCCAACAAAATGCTTAAGGACAAAAACTTTAGACTTCTGTGTTAATTTTTTATGTGTTAAATTTTTCTACTTTCCAAACTCTTTTTCACTATATTTTTTCGGCAATTTTCTTTACCGCTTGTTGTTGTTTTTTTTTTTTTTTTGTTTGTTTATTTTTTTGTGACTGCCTGCCCCTGTTTGTTGCAAACATTTTTTAAATAGTTCTACTTTACTTTCTCATATATTTTTTTTTCTCAAAAGAATTTTATAAAATCTTAAAAACAAAAAGTTAAAATAATAAAAAAAAGAAAAAATCGCTCAGCAAGAGCGTAAATCTTTAGAAAGCATAATCTTGCTTTATCATGCTTGTGCAGAAAATTTTATAAATAATAATTATAAAACTATATTTAGTTTTTAAGTGTAATAAAAAAAATACAACAAAATAATAAAAACTGCGAAAGAAAAATTTTATAATATTATGAAAACTTGAAAATTTGTAACGAAAAATGTTTGAAAAAAAATTACGATGAAAAAAAAGTTCACAAAATAATCTTGTAAATTAAGTAATAAACAATTTTGTTGTAAACTTTTAAATAAAATAAAAATAAAAAAAGTAATCCGTTTTTTAATTGTTTGTCTTTTTTTTATGGAAAATAAATAAATTGTTTAAAAACGAATTTGGAGTTGCAATGCAATTGTTGGGCTGAGAGGTACTATATGAAGAACATCTACAATATATATACCCTTCACCACAGGTGGAAAAGGGTATATGGGCATTTCTCCAGAATGGTCTGCCAGGATGAAAAAATAAAATGTTGATAATCTTTGTCTTTTATTGTTTACTATTATAAAAAAAGTCTATGATTTTATAAAAGAATGGTTTCATAGCATATCTCAGTTATTTTGCTTGAGGAAATTGCACTGGAAACTGGAAAATTTTATATTTTCTTATATTTTCTACTTCTAAAGACATTTTTATATATTTATTTTTAATGCAAAAAATATGTTATGTTTACACTCTTTCTACATAATCTCTCCATTACAATCAGTTGTAAAAGGAGTATTAAGTTTTTTTGTTAAGGAAATTTAAGGATATTTATGTGAAAATGCATGGTGATAATAATAAAAAAACATATATGTCAAAGTGTCACGTGCGTAATGTCACGTGCGTAATTTACAATTTATTTTTTTCTTCGCCAACCGATGCATAGTTGCTTTTGAACAAAACATGATTATAAAGGCCCATTACTAACCTTTATAAAAACATTTTTTCGGAAATAAAAACCTCTTACAATTCACTTACTTTCGCACTTTTTCTTACGGTCCTAAAAGGCACTTCTATTTTTGTCACGTGAGTAAGTCAACTTTGATTGCATGGCATTTGGGTACCCAGTGCTCAATTTAAAATTATATATACTTTTTAGAAAGAACTCATCACAAACAATGTAACGATTCTAGAATTCATTATAAAATTCCAATCCACTTCTATTTTTTTAATATTCAAACACAATAAAACGCGTACAAATGTCGCGTGCATAACCAGAGAAACACCCATATATAAGTTTGTCATTCCGTTTGTAATTTCTACAATATTGATCTTAGAAACTATAAAGTATATATATTATGTGTCCTTATGAGGAAAGAAGTTGATTTAACGATGTCCGTCTGTCCGTTTGATATGTGTTTCCCGGAGACTCCAGACATGATAGTTGTTTTACATTTATGTCACATATAGTCCACCATTTCTTGCTATTGAAACTCAGCAAGATCGGTCCACAAAGATATGACCAAAAAACCACGACTGACTCTAATTTTTCCAAAAAAAATCCCTTGTGATTGTTGTTTATTTGTTGTTTTATTTTAATGTGTTTAATTTAAGGCATACAAACCCTTACATATTTATGTACATACATATGGGTGCGTTCGTAAATGCATCACTGCGCTTCATCAGTGATTTCAAATGGTTATATATTTATCAGTGAAGTAAATGTGTACCAAAAAATTGTGAAATACTCCACAAAAATAATAGTCACACAATAATAAATATAACAATTATTCTTTTATCTCCGTTAAAACAAGTTTGCTTTTCTGATGCAGCGCAGTGATGCATTTACGAACGTACCCTATGTTCATGTTATGCCGCTTAAAAAAAGAAACAAACTCGTAGACTCAATATATTTTAATTTAACACTTCTTCAGTAAAAGCGTTCGTAGCCGAGTTATCTTAGTCGCCGCCTGAGACTCTTGAGCTTGCATGTTCGAATCTTTTTTTTATTTTTATTTAATTTTTTTATGTCCTAAAAACAATTTTAAAATTATAAAATTATCAAACGAATTTCAAACATCAACTTTGGCAAAAGACGAAACGGATTTATGCATATGTATAAGATTTTTGATTTTGTCATATTCTTCGGCATGACGAAATGAAAAGTTAGCGTGCCTCAATTAATATTTATTTACATCTAAGTAACGTTATTTATATAACTTTTTGTTTTGATCTCACCATGGTGAAGGGTATATAAGATTCGGCATAGACGAATATAGTACTCTTACTTGTTATGAAATAACTTGGTCAAAATTTGAAGAGTGCTTAAAGGGATTTCTGCGGGCTTCCAGCATCTCTTTGCAGAAGAAAAAAAAAAATAAAACGAAATTATAAAGCAAGGCTCCGTTCTTTCTCCTATTCTACTTCTTATTTTTCTCAGTAACCTCCTAACTATGCCAAACTTCCACCCCTATATACTCTTTTGCAGATAACAGCAGTCTTTGCTATTCGTATTCATTTGACTAAAGACCAAGTGTATCCGATGTTAGTACTATGAATGATATGCTTGCCCGAGACCTTGACAAAATCTCGAAAGACTGAATGTTGCATGCTGACGCATAAACGTGTGACGGATCAATGCGCCTTTTCTGTATATATGGGTGGTATAACTAATGAGAAATCAGAAACACGATGTTCTGTGCATAAAGATACAATATGGTGTCCGATCGACAAAACATGTATTCAAAATATCGAAAGAAGCATTCAAGTGCCTCGGTTTTTTAAAACGGTGTAAGAAAATACTTCGCTCCATCTGATCTTACTATTTATACCACCCATATCCGACCACGAATGAAATACAATGCTACAATGTTGTTCTTAGAGCTTCTCGACAGTATGCAAAAGAGGGCGAAGGTTCTCATTGGTGATGGTAGGATATCAAATTCTATTGACTCCCTTGACCACCGTCGCAGTGTGGGTTGTACCTGCCTGTTTTATCGTTACTACAATGGGATTTGTTCCGATTAAATTAGGGATTGTTCGTTTGTGAAACAATCTTCCTGCTGAATCTTCCTTCTTCCTTTCAACATGAATAAGTTAACGTTGAATGTTCACAAGCACCTACTCCCTCTATCTACCATTCCATAACCTATTTTCCTAATTTCAACACAATGCAATGCATTAGAAGTGGTCATCACCTATGTGCTGGTCCTAACAAAAAAAAAAATAGCCAACATGCTCGCGTAACTCATAAAAATATTGGTACTTTACCCACCTTTTATTAGAATCAAAAGAAAAATCAGTCCATCCGTACACAAATCAATCTGAAGCGGTATCAATAGTACGGTGAGTACGGATTTTCTTGAATTAAGTAAAGAAAGATTGATTCAAGTACGGATTTTCAATCGCGAAATTCTTAACTTATTCATATTCAATCCCGAATTCGTACTGGGAATAATCCGAAAATGAGATTGATTTAAGTAAAACTAAGAATGAATCAATCTTAAAATACGTTTGATTCAAGTATTATAAAGTTGATTCAATCCCGAATTCGCACTTGAAATAAACCAAAAGTAAAATTAGAAGGAGAATTTTATTATGATTGATTTACTTACACGTTTTACACTTTACAGAGCTTCAACTATAAAACACCAACCAGCATCATTCCCGATATGGTTTTTACTTTAAAAACTTAATGTACATATTTATTTTTGAAAATATAAACTAAATGAGAAGCAAGAGTTCTCAATTTTACTTTTTAAACATGAAAATAATGCGTTTTCGTCTTGTTCTGTTGTTTTTGTTGTATCTGCATACAACAAGCAAATCGTTTTTTAATTTCTTGTGTAGTGTTGTTGTAGTGTCTGCAACAAACCTTGATAAGTTAAATGAGATTAAAAACCTCACTTTGTAATTTTATTCTCAGAGTGGCACTACCAACGAAAAGTTTATTATTTTTTTTACTTGGTTTTAGAATTTTGTACTTATTTTTATGAAATTCCAGGAGTGATTTTCGAAACTCGTCCTATTTAGGATTGTTTTAAGAACGTTTTAGTGTTATTCGTACTTGAATGTTTGAGTACGACTCGTACTTAAAGTAAGTACAAAAAACTTAATTTATACCGAGTGTTTTTGTTTCTGTATACACGGATTCAGAATCGCTTTCTCAGTCAATCAAACTATGTCTGTCCGTCCGGCTGGCTGGCTACTAGTGTAAGCCTTGCACGTAAAATACAGGTACGAAGTTGGGCAAAAATAATCACCCAATGTTCTTTTGCTGTACTTTTTTTAATGAAAAACTTTGGGCAAGTTGCCGCCGCCAGAGTTAATGACAATACCGTCTGGTTTAATGGCATTTTTCATCACTCTCGCCAGAACTTCGGGCGACAGGTTTTCGCATTGCTGACGAACATTCTGCTTTTGGCCGTTGAGAGACTGAGTGTTGTTGACGTTAGCCCGCGACTTCAAAAACCTCCATAAAAAGAAATTTGAAAAGGTCAAATCGTGTGATCTGGCCGGCCATTGCAAATCACCAAAACGAGAGATTAAGCGACCCGAAAATGCTTCCTCCAGAATTCCGTGTTCCTGAGGAGTAAACCGATTGTCGATTTGTATTCTTCGTTTGTTTAATTCACAAATATCAAAACCAAATCAACATTTGGCGCCATTTGCGAAAGCAATAGCGTTTTCCAATACGGTGATTACTTTTGCCCCACCTTGTATATCTAAAAAAAATAGTGCTAGAAGGTTAAGAATTCGATACATTTTTTTGTTTCTTAAGTGCCTTAACGGGAAAAGTAATTTGTATACAGATGTATAACTAACGTATTAAAGTTTTCCTCTTTAATCCGGGAATTAGTTACTCAACTTCACTGGATTGTGTTTGGTATAATTCTGTTTATTTCAAAAAATCAAAAGTTCTTACATAGCTAGTACAAAGGCAACTTTAAGAAAAATCAAGTTTCAATGTTATTTCAAGGCAATGTTTATTTTGCTACAACAGCATGAAGGAATCTTATTACGTCTGACAATTATTATAAATGTTTGTTTAAAATAATTCTCAGACGATTTTACCTTAGTCGGCAAAAAATTTATGTTTAGGGTTTTCAGACCCAAGAACTAATTATGGGAATAAGTTTCTTACGTCACTTACATGCTAAAGATAGCAATCGACACAAAAAACTCTACCATGAATCATTAAAGCCTCAAATAAAAATAAAACAAATTTTCGCGTACCATGATTACCCATGGCTACTCAATAGGGTACACGCTTGAAAATGTAACTGAAAATACGGTGGAGTAGGTTATATGTTGACTGGGCTAGACCGACTATACTTTCTTACTTGTAAATTTTCTACAATCTAACATGTTCAAAACTCATATTTTTTTAATTTAATATTAACTCCACTTAGTAGGAGCATTATAATACCTCTTTTGGCTTGAAATGTTCTCAAATTGCGCATGCAAATCTTTAAATGTCAGTTTATTAAAAAACAAGACAACTTAAATATAATTTATTTACTTACTTACTCATCTAAGTTTATAATTAATTGTTGTCAGGAATTTATCATTTATATTAATTATATTTTTTTAATCTACATCTTCTTTAAAGTGTGGTGGCACGTGTAAGTTGGGTGTTTGTGGCAACAGTTTTCCTAACGAAATGTAATAATTAAAAAAAATTACAACAAAAAAGATAAAATAATAAATGTTTTGTAAAACACAGAAGGCATTTAAACAAACTGAACTACTTTTAAGGGAATAAATAGACAAAGAAATAAATAAATGTATGTTTTATCTCTTGTTCTGGTTATAGATGAATGGAAATCTTGATGAGTAGAGACAAAGAAAAGCCACAAGGAAAGAAGAAAGTTACGTGACTTATCACTAATAAAAATACAACAATTCGCAGCAAGTTGCAGAGTAACACTGCAGTTACACGCTCAAGTTTTTCTTGATAGTCTTTTACATATGATGTTTGTCAAAATTTCCAAAAATTGAAAGAGAATTTTAAAGGCAAGTTCGTTTCAATTTTTAAAAGTATGAGTGTATTGGTCAAAAAGTGTTAGTGTATTGAAAATTGATAGGCAAAACTTGATAGGCAAAACTTGATCGTGTAAACCTCAAGTAAGTGAAAAAATAATTTTTTGTCAAACTACAGCAAAATTTCCATATTGGTTTAGATGGCAATTAAATATCTATAAACATGTACTTTCACAGTAAATTAAAACTTTCTAAAACTAATTGCAAATTTTATTGTGCAACCACTAGCTGAACATAAACCACCAAGCCACCCTTAACCAGTGCACAGTGGTTTATTTTGACCAAATCTCAAATTTTATTTTTTGTTTGTTTTTAAAAAAATTTTTTTGTACTGCAATATTAGAGCTACCATTTCCAAACATTTAATTTCAAATTTTAATCACAACCCTGCAAGCAATTTGGTAGTCGACTACAAAAAGTATGCATTTATAGTTTAGCTTTTTAACGACTAAAACCTGGAACACTGTTCAACATTTCACGTGAAATGCTGTCAAAAGTCACATGAAAAAAACTTGTGCGGAGTTTCTATTAAATTTTGTTGATAGAGTTGTACTCTGTTCAATTTGTGAAAAAGTTACGAAATGTTTGCACTTATTTCACGTGGAATTTTAAGGGAAATGGAAAAAGGGTAAACTATATATTCACCCCTATCGTGAATAATTTTCCCCTCGTAATTTTTCCCCTTTTCACATATTTGCGATCATGAACAACTCCCATGAAAAAAATGTAATTCAAAGGAGAATAATAACGTGAAAAATGTTCACCGGAATAAATTCCCCTTATCGTGAAAAGTTTTTTGCCTCGCAATTTGTTCACGTTTCCCTTAGATTTTCTAACTTTATTTTTGCTAGGGAATAGAACATGTATGGTAGTAGTTCCTCCATTAAATCAAATATTAAGGGCTAGATCCGTTAATAAGGCTCAAACCGATAAATTGGCCAACAAAATGCAAAACAACAGGTTGATTGCCGCCGGATTTGTGAAGCTTTCGAAAGACGTGGTGGCAGAATTTTGGAAAATATTTTACTACATAAAATTTAAAAAGTGCAAAAAACTAACGTTCTAATCAACCTATCTCTTCAATACTAATTATTAAGATTTAAGATTTTTATACGTGTATATTTTTAAACAAAAATTTCACCGATTTTTAATTTTTTCTAATCTTTCTTCTTTTTTTTTACATTCACTGGAACCGAAAGCGTGAAAAATTTTTCACAAGAAATTCACGATTGCTTTTTTTCCTTCGAGGGGAATAAAAATTTCATGGGAACAAAAATTCCACTTGTTATTCAAGATAGGGGTGATTAAATAAGAGGAGGAAAAACATAAATAATACAATTGTGTCCATGCTCTGTAAAGCTATGTTCACAATTTGTATTTTTGTCATGTGGAATGTCACTTTTCTACCCACATGTGAATTCATGTTTTTGTCAAAATTTGAGTTTTACATAAGGTTTATAATTTACATCATGATACAAATACAGAAGGTAGTTCCACTCTCTGTGTGCTATCATATTTTAATAAATAATCCCATTTTTCTGTTTCTGATTTTGTTTTGTTCTTTATTTGAAGTTTGGAAAAATTAAATACAAAATTTTATTATAAGTTTATATTAAAAAACTTTAAAATTTGTTAATTTTGAAAATAAGAAGGTACATAAATAAAATATATTTAATTTCAAAAGATTTTGTTATTCGTGCTTAATTCCCAGTTTTTATTATTGATAAAAACACTTGAAATTTATTGTTGATGGGATAAGCTATTCCTATGCGCATTTCACTGGTTGCTTAGGCCAGATCATAAGGAAACTTCATCCATAAAGATTTTAGAAAAACTAAAGATATTAAACCAAATAAAACTGTTAAGCGTATAAGACTTATAGCAACAGTTCTACTTGTAATAATATCAAAGCTTAAACAAAACACATCAACAATAAACAGTGGGTTTATCTCATCTTACATTCCCCACTACAATTAGTTGAAATTCTCTCAACATTAACTGTAGTTGTAAGTAGGTTAAGAAAAACAAAATAAAAACAACAACAACTTTAGAAAAGATGTTGTCAATTAAGTGTTTTTTTAGGCCGTGCACTGGTTGCAACCAGTGAAATGCGCATAGGAATAGCTTATCCCATCAACAATAAATTTCAAGTGTTTTTATCAATAATAAAAACTGGGAATTAAGCACGAATAACAAAATCTTTTGAAATTAAAATTTTGTATTCCCAAAAATTGAAATTACTTTTTGATAATAAAATATATTTAAAAAAAGTAAAAAACATTTACCAAACGTTTTTTGTAAGTACAACTTTCGCTTTGATGCGGAAGAGTTTATGCTGATGTGTCCAACACATAAAAAGTATTGGTTCTAGACCCAGTTTAAGTCTACTAATTAACTCATGCCCACTTTCTAAATTGATCTGACGATGTACGTCCATCCGACCGGCTGGCTTTCCATGCACACAGTGTGCGAAAACTTAAAACGTAAAAAGAACGCAAGATAATTTAATGAAATTTGTTATACATATGAAGTTCTAATTGTCACAAGGAAGAACCTTTTTTTACCCACAGCACAATATTGATGAGGTTATTATGCATTTGTGCTCATGTTTGTAGCTCCTTAAAATATTGTTCCCATATTTACGTATCACTTTCTGAGTCGATCTAACGATGTCCGTCCGGCTGGCTGGCCGTATGGCAGGCTGCCCATGTAAAACTTGTGCGCAAAGTACAGCTCCCAATTATAGTGATAATTTGATGAATTTTGGCACATAGGCTCTAATTGGCACAAGAACCATGCCTGTTGATCGGTCCATAATTTTATATATGTAACTAAAGCATTTGAAAGTTACCAGATAAAAGTAAAATTAATTATATGTTGGAATATTGGAAACATATCTTCCCCTAGGCTAGTTTTTAGTTTCAATAACTTTTTTCAATTGACTTCAGGCTCAAAATCACTGTTATAGTCATCTTTATCTTAATCTAAGAGTCCATCTTGCGACATTCATAACCGAACTTTTGAAAATATATATTAAATGATTGAAGACTTTTCTTAAAGAGAAACCGAGACTTCGGTTTAGAAGACTGTGCATTTTTTTATCAACAATATTTAATCTTCCTGTACCCGCACGTTGGTCTGTGAGACCGACAAAACGATTTTACGTAAATATCTATTTTCCAAGAAACTCTACAAAGTTGAATTTTCTGTTAGCTTCCGCTTTTTTTACAAGCTCCGTTTTAGTGTTGGTTGGGTATTTGCACTAGACAAGCGTGTTGGTGTATTTCATAGCAACTGGTCAGCGACACCGAGACGAGTATATGTGTACTACATCCCAGCGGGAAAAAGAAGGAGTGCGGATGCCTTCTAGGATATACAAGGCCTGTCCGCTCCATTCCATACTCATATCGTTTTTACACATGTTGTCATTGCTGAGAAGGCCTTCCGCTCTCGCTTCTTTAGCAGGTACATAAGATCGGTAACGGGATCAAAAAAAATAATTATTTTGCTTTTGCTTGTGCAGAAAAACAATACAAAAAATGTAACTCCTTCTCTACTCCCTTCTCATAGAAGCGAGTGTGGAAGGGGTATCTTATCTTTAACACCAAAGAGCCGAGGCCTTCTATGAGGCATTCTTTAGCCGTTAGATAAGAATAGTAATTTAATCAAAACAATTTCTAAGCAGGTCTTTTAAAAGGCCTGAAGTAAGAAGGTCTTCTGAGTTTTACCGCTGGGATGCAAACAGTATTTTTGTTTGGAACATGCAGTGCGATATGGCCTGATTTTTATTAAAGGCTGAAAACTAAGTCAACCTATGATTTATGTATTGCGCAAGAAGTGCTTTTAAGTTGGTACCTATAAGTTTTTTTTATTTATTTGAAGAAAAAATTATGTTTTTGTTTTGTTTTTGTAGTAACTAAGAAAAAACTATCGATTTTGATGGCTTAGTTGTAGGGGTTTTTCCCGGGATTTCCCGTCCCGGGAATTCCCGGGAATTTCCATTATTTTATTTCCCGTTTTCCCGGGATTTTTCTTGCGGGATCCCGGGAAATAAAAAATTAGTCATTATTTCAGAAAATAGCTATTTATACTTTGAAATTTAGTTTTCTATTCTCTAAAAATTAGCATCTGTGGATGGGTTGTGGATTAGATCAATTGCAAGAAGTGAGTACATGCATTTAAATCAATGTCTCCTGATGCAATAAATCTACTAAAAGCAGAATGGGCAGTGCAACAGTTGATAATTGATAATTATTACATTTAGTGAAGTAAAGAGTTAATAAAGTACATTAATTCAAAATAAGATGCAGGCTGTAAAGTTTGATTGTTCATGTACAAGTCTTAAAAATGGGAGATACCTAAACATATCGCTCCTTTATTGCAACATAGTCATATCTATAAAAACAAACGAACTTGGCAAAATGCGATTAAAGTTTTCAAAATGTACCGATTTAGAGATATATTTTGCTATAACTTCGGTTCAGTTTGAGATATAATACGAGAAGGTATGAAAGAAAACTTTGCTAAAGTTACTTCAAATTTTGAGATATGACTATGATGGAATGAAGGAGCGATATGTTTATAAGGTGATAAACACCAATTTTCAATTTCAATTTGTGTTGGCTTATATACCCGTGAAGTAAGGGGAAACCGAAATAAAATAACATTTTGGAAACTCGTGTAAGATACTACAACATACATCTTGAAAAACACATTGTCCTAAAGATTACAACTGGATCTATTGAAATGAAAAGGTTTGTAAGAAGCAGTCCGGTTGATGCTATTTTTGCATCAACCTTGACATACATTGCTTCTGATTGTTAATCCGAAGCATGCTACAACGGTGCACTTTTAACTATTTGTCCAACCTCGGTAAAAAATGAACGAAATTTTTTCGAAAACATGATAATTAGTAAATAAAATCAGGAATATACTTTTTGACGACTTACTAAGCGCTTTGAGTGTGTCAGAAAGTTATTTCCTAAGCCATTAAAAAATGTTATATATTTCTTTAAAGTATTTTATCTATTTTATTAATTAACTTTTTGATCTCATATCTTGAGTACCTCAATTTTTATTTTGTTTTTATTATTGTTTTATGAATTATCCAGAGCATAATAATACTGAATAAAAACATAGTAATAGGGAATAAAGGCGTGAGGTTATAATAATTCAAGTTCCTATTTCAATCTTCAATTCATTTTTTAGTATTGTACCATTTCATTAACTTTCTTTGTAAACAAGTTCCCTTACGTTTTTTTTATAAAAGTTTTTTTTTAATTAATTAATGCCAAAATTTACTTTGTATTATTTATATGGAGCGGGATCCCGGGATCCCGGGAATTTCAAAAAAATTTCCCGCTTTCCCGGGAATCGAAAAAGTCCGGGAAAAAAAAACTCTACTTAGTTGTTAAGGACTAAAAATCAATAAAATAAATGAACACAAATTTAATGCGTGGTTTTATTTTTTTTTTAAATATTTCATCGAGATATATAAATAAAATCTTTTGTTTTTAGTTTGTTTTAAAAAAACTGGTATTTCATCTAGTTCAAACTCTCGGTCTGTGAGACCGTCCGCGGGTATATGTGTTACAAAAATTAGCGCGGGTATAGGAAGGTTAAAAAGAAATAAATGTCATCACTGAAATCGAATTTCGATTTTATTTGGGTATCTGAAGTAAGAATTTCAAATTACACCTAAGCGAAATTACCCACGCACTGCCCACGACAGTAAAAATTATACCAAATTCGGGTAATTACCCACAAAGTGGCAACACTGCAAACAACTGTTATTCTCACTTTATTGCGTCTGTAGCCATAGCGGCCAGAAATGTTCCGAAAATCGGCAAATTTTGCAAAAGAAATCGTCAAAATCGTTAAATTGACTTATTTAAATCGTCATTGTAAAATACCACTAACTATTGTTAGTTTTGGAAAATTTCAAGCTCTTTTCCGTTTGTTTTAATTGATATAAAAAAAATTGCTTACAGGGAATTAATGGGTCGATTACACAACTTCAGTAAAGTTGCCATCCGTAATCGACCCATTAGCTGCATAGTAGTCTTAGGTCGAAAGTAGTCTGTAAAGTGTTGCCTTCTATTATCGACCTAACTTTTAACAAGACGGTTTTATAGTGTACAACCGTTTCATTAAATGTAAAAGATGGATTTTTTTTGGATTATTTTTAAAAATTAAAAACAAAAATGTCAAAATATTTGAGAAGCAGATCTTTTGTTTTATTTAAAATTAATTTTTAGAGCAACTTTCTTATTATAACAACACAAATACAATTGCTTTTTTTCTTGCCTAAAAGCAGCAAATATTCTTACCAAAAATTTATCTCTGATAGCAAATTCATTGTCAGCCATCATTAGATACAATTATTTATCCATTTGTTTAGTCTGCGAAAGACAATCACTTTAAAATAATATTTCTATGACCTTTTTTTTTGTCAAAACTTTTGTTAAGACAATGAAAGAATATTGCTGGGTCAATAGTGACAGGGCGATTGTTGATTTTTCTGTTGAGCCTAATGGTAGTGGCAATGACGTTGTTGCTGCTACTGCCGCTGCTACTCATGCTGAAGATGAGGCTGTTGCTGACGCTTGTGCTGACAAAGAGAACATTGATGATGATGATGAAGATGAAAATAATGACGACAATGAACAGCAAAACGCAATGATGTGTAGCCAAGTCATTGTGTTAATTTTTATTAATTGGCAACTAATTGTTGGTTTTTTTTTCCTTTTGCTTGTTGTTTTCTAATCTTTTATCATTAAGTCATCCGTTCGAATGTTGCTGTGTAAATATTTGTGTAGGTTGGTGTTATGTGAGTAAATAACTCTCCCTGGTATTTGTATGCCGTTCGACCTTTTGTTTTATTATTAAATGCCACGCAATATGATTATTGATCAGCAGAATGGTTGCGAAATTGTTGTATTTATTGGCCAACCGCCTTCAAAAACCAATAATGTTTGATTTGTAGTCAGGGAGTTAGATGGAGCTTAAATAATTATAAATGTGGAGTTTTCTGTCTTTTTCAGTCTACTTGGTCATTAAATTACACTGCGTATTAAGTTAGTGCAGAAGTATGCTTCACTGTTGGAATTGGAAAGATGTATTGTCAAACTGTTCGGTTAGGTTTGCCAAGTCATTATGAATCGTTTGACACAAGAACAACGCGTTCAAATTGGGGAAATTTACTTTGAAAAAAAAAAAAATCCGTGGGCTAAGTAAAAAAGATCACTTTATCCATTTTACGAAGCTTATTTCTGGTTAAATGGTTACGTCAATAAGCAAGCCGTTAACGAATCACCATTAAAATTGACTGTTTCGTGAGTTTTACATATTCTTTCAAATGGCGAGCGCTATCGAGCCATGAAGACTGAACTTTTGTTTCCAAAAATAGATTAGCTTAACAACAACGACATTTGGTTCCAACAATACGGCGCAATTTGCATTACAGAGCGCTTACCAATTGATTTAATGCAAAATCAATTTGATGACATTTTAAGTCATTGGCTTGAGCCGACAAGCCAGCAGCTCTTCACAGCAAACATTTTGCGCCAGTAAAAGCATTAATAAAAAATAAAATTTTAATCAAGTGAATTAAATGCTTAATAAAGTGAATTAAACTTTTAATCAAGTATATTAAGTAAACAAATTAATAATATCAATTAACATTTAATTCACTTGATTAAACGTTTAATTCACTTGATTAAACACTTAATTCGCTTGATTAAATTTTAAATTAAAACTGATTTTATTTTTGATTAATGCTTTTACTGGCGCAAAATTTTTTTCTGAGTTGAAGCATTGTAATCCAATATTTAAGCCACCATTGACGTCAAACGGACAGATTTATTGGGAAAAGTAGACAAGAATTGGATTGATCGAATGTAACTCGTATCCTCGGCGTACATATGCCATATTTTATTTATTCCTATCATATTTAAAAAAAAATGCCATGAAATTATCTACCATATAATAATAAAAAATATTTCTGTCTTGTCTTACGAAGTTCTCATACCGCTACTACGTTAGACCCCTTTCAGACTCGGCAAGTTAGTTGCGCAAGTAACTTGCCGAGTACAACAAAGTCTTAAGAAAATTTTTTTTCCTTACCCCGACCTTACCGCTGACGTCTACAAACCAAGAGTTGCGCAAAAGTCCTGAAAGGGGTCTTAGCGTCTCTCTTTCTTTCGTTAATATTTTTACAAGCCAAAGTTTATTTTTCTAGGTTTTAACCAAAATCATTTTTATTCACTCAGGAGCCTGCACCTATAATTTTATTTTTCTAAGTTCAATGTTAAAGAAAATTCAAAAAGTACCACATTTAGAACGGAAAAGTAAAATAAAGAAATTTAATAACCCGTATTTCTCCTTTTTGATAGCTTTTTTTACCCCATTGAAGTACCAAAAATTTCAATATTGCAGTGGGAGACCATAATTACATTTGTGTACATTTATGTCGATGAATGAAGAAAAATGGTTTGTAAAAAAGTACCAAAAATTAGTACGATTTCACGCCTTAATTTAACTCATTTTTAGATAAGTTACGAATGCGATAAAATTTGTTTTTCTATGTTTATTGGTTTAAAAGATAGAAGGAGTAACAAAACCAGTTCTAGGGTACAGGTTTTAACCGTTTTCTCCCCAAAAAGGCCGGATTTCAAAATAAGTACCAGAAACCTGTACGCTTAATTTTTTAATGAACACCGATAAGTTTTACACCTTTTTCCCTGTTTTACCACCTGAAATCCAAATTTCCAAAAAATCTGTCTCAGTGGATCGATTTGGCGAAAGACCAACCTCCGGTCCAAATTTTAATTTTAACCTTAAACGATAAGGCTGTGCTATGATGAATCTGTCAGTCAGTAACTGTTTTATTTTTTGCAAATAATTTTTTCTGTAGATCTTTCTAAATTCGGTGTTGCCAGTAGATTAAAGTATCCAGCAGAGTCTGTCGGCCACTATTCATTAAAATTACTGGTTGGTGGGTTTGTTGTTTGATTGCTTGGTCTATTAGGTGTTTATTATATTACAGTTTACTCAATGTCCTTTTCGATAAAACCTTGCCCTGCTCCCATTTTCGTTTGCCAGCTGTTGTCCATGTGTTGGTTGTCTTATTTTCATTATTTTTCATTTCTATTGACGACATTATACCCCGTTGTTTACTTGTTGTTTTTAGAAAATATTTTAGCACACTTTTGCCATGGCGTGTTTAATGTTTCCTTCCATTCCTAAGGACGTGTTCAATTTCTATTATAGTTTTTTCTCCTTGACATCGAGCAAACGTCAAAAGAGTTTTTAATTTAAACGTGTTGTTTGTGTCCTGTTATTTACGTAGAGAGACAAGTAATAATTTACAATTAGTCATTAGTTTTTATTAGTGTTAAATGTTGCTGTAATTTTTTTCTTGGTGTTTTTGTTTTTGTAAATTTATTTGCGGTCCAATTGTCGTTTTGGATCATGAGGTTTTGTTTTAGTTGTGGTTGTAGTATTTTGTAACTAAATATTGGTATTTGTGGTTTTGTTGTATTATTATATGATGTTGTTGTAGTGATGGGCACATTCTCAATTTCTAGGCACGCTTTGTTAGGCAACACAATTGTGCTAACGCTTCGTAAACACAGGTACGCCAGAGATGTCAAAAGGAGCAACATTCTGTCAAAACTGCAACATACAGTACAAATTTACTTAAAATAAAAAGATACATATTAGAATATTGTAAAGATTAATTTAATATAAATCTCCCACCCAGAGGAGTTGGAGACAGTTAAGCACTTTCTGCGCCACTGTCGCAGTAGATTCCTGCGCGAAATGGGAGATGTCTCGGGCTGCGGGCTCGAGAATCTGACGGAGTAAGTAATGCGAATGACCTGGCTGCGCAGTAGGAGACTGGGACTGGGTAGGGCAGTTTTCTGTTTAAGAGTGTCATTTTTGCTTGTGTTGTCCGATTTATTTTTATATTCTACTACTCTCGGCTTACTTGTGATTTCACTCTTTACTTCCCCTTTTCTTTTCTTACTAGAATCTTTTCAATAACTAAGGCGTCACAATGGACCATATTGGTCTCTGGGTGAGGGTGTGAAGTTTTTTGTTTTGGTTTTTGATGTTTTGTTTAGAAATTGTTGACATTTCTAACCGTAAACACTAACAATGCATTGCATAAAACCTCTGTAGCTTCTGTTGTTGTAGTATTGTCGCCACCTGTATTGAATTCGCCTTGGCCAAATCTGAAGTGCACTATTAAAATCTCTATCTGCTCTTGCTTTATCGCTCTTTGTGATCCAAAATTGCATCAATTTAGGAATTTAAAAACCGGGATAATAGAATACCCAAATAATGGGGAGAATTAAAAAGGTACCGTCGACTTCGATATAAAAACATTGGAAGTAAAACGATTTCATATTTTTAATAAAAAAAATACATAATTAGTTAACCTGTTTTTTTTTTACCAAATTGCGTTAAAAATCTGCTGACTTGTGTCAGAGAAATCTAGGGTTCTACAAACTTGTCAGGGGGCTTGTGAGTTTATATTATTGGCTTTAAATTGTTGTGAGACAAAGGACTTTTTATAAGTACATTCTGTAGCTAAAATGACAAAAACTTAAACATGTTTTCACTCTGCTCTTGCTTTGTTCTTATTTCTGCTGGCTTGCAATTGAAATATAATATTGTGTGTGTTGCCCACCTCTGCTTAATTCACAAGTGGTCTATAAGCATTTAGGTTTTTTAGTTTTAGTAGCAACATTTTAAAGTTTCTTGTGTTTATAGACTTTTATAGATTGAATGCAATCAGAGTTTAGCACTAAATTTCACCAAAAGAATTCCGATTGTTAATCTAAAAATTAATTACACTGTTGAGCACATAACAAATAACGGGGTTTTGACAATGAAAACTTGTCAAACAAAATTTTTTTTAGAAATTTCAGAATTGACCTTAAAGTTGCTCTCTCTTCCATGGTCTAATGCTGAATTAGAGAGGGTATTTTGCCAAGTAAACATCGTTAAATGTAATTTAAGAAATAGGTTAGATTTAGCAACCGTTAATTCGTTTTTTTTAATTAGGTAAATATTTTTACCGTAACAATAAAATGTTTTTACCAACACCACAATAGTGGAGAGGGTACTATGCGTTTGTGGTGATGTTTGTAACCCTTTAAAATATTGATACTTAGCCAACCTTTACGTATACCGATTGACTCGGAATCACTTTCTGAGTCGAATTAACGATGTTTGTCCGGCTGGCTGGCTGGCTGTCCATGTACACCTTGTGCGCAAAGTACAGGTCGCAAATTTGCAGATAATTTAATAAAATTTGGTACATAGGTTATAATGTGGTGTAGGGTATCATCTAGTCGGGGTTGACCGACTATACTTTTTTACTTGTTTTTTATTGTAAATCTGGACTCAAAAGGTTGGGTTACTGTTGTCGTGATTATGATTTTCCTGCAAGTTATTTTAAAGTAATAAATTTAATTTTTTTATTACATATATATCAAATTATTAATTTACGTTTATTCTTATTTAAGAAATTGATCTTAACTTACAATTTCATCGTAAACAACTTTAAATGAATTATTTCTGTTTTCTTATTGAATTTTAATGTGTTTTATTTAAAAAAGCTTTTAGCCATTTTTTAGCCCATTTTTAGCCATTTTTTCCGTAAATTTAGCCATTTTTGTTCACCAAGTTTTGGCAACACTGCCCACAAGGCAGCATTCTGGGCCCTCTATTATACTAAATTTATACTTCGGACATGCCAACAAACAATTTCACACAAACTTCAACATTTGCGGACGACACAGCCTTTCTAAGCGTGCACGAAAACCGTCATGAAGCATCACGTTACCTACAGGATAATATATTTCAACTTGAAATATGGTTAAAACAATGGAGGATAAAGGTCAATGAGCAAAAATGCGTACATATAACATTCACCTTGCGTCGGGAATCATGCCGCCCTATTAAAATCAATAATCAAATAATTCCTCAAAACTCGCATGTAAAATACCTCGGTATTCATCTAGATCGCCGTTTAACGTGGAAAAGCCATATAGAAGCAAAATTAACTCAAATGAAACTAAAAGCCGTCCAAATTCATTGGCTTATTAGAAGAAACTCTGTCCTTAGTCTTGACTGCAAACTACTACTCTACAACTCCATCTTAGAGCCAATCTGGTGCTATGGTATTCAGTTATGGGGCACTGCCTCGGCCTCTAATATCGAAAAAATTCAAAGGCGCCAGAATAAACTTCTTCGAATAATCACAGCTGCCCATTGGTATGTTAAAAACTCAAATATTCACAAGGATCTCAATGTTCCATTAGTTAAAACTATGATTACGAAATATGCAGTAAAATACTTAAAAAGGCTCGAATTGCATCCGAACCCACTAGCTCGAAATATTTTACATGATAGCGGCCACACTCATATATTTGAACAGAACCCGCGATGAAGAAAATTTTTGTCTGGCACTGGCAGGACATAAATAAAGTATTAGGGTACGATTTGATTAGTTATTGTTAGTTCATATTTGATATATGAAGATTCAATAAATAAATAATGAAAAAAAAAAAAAAATATTTACTATCGTTTTTATTAAATTTTTTATTAAAAAAAATTATTTTTAATAAAATACATGTGGTGTTTGTTTACATACGCAAAACAATGTTGCATACTATGCAGGAATAAAAACGTCAAATTGTATAAAATCGCATGATAGTTAACATTGATACATGTCAACATTTTCGTTTGAAATAATTAATGTTGCTCAACATTTTTCACAAATTTGAACAGAGTACTAGGCTCAATGGTAAAAATTTTTAGATCTGATTAAGAGCTAAAAATTTGGCGAAGAGAGACAAGCAATATTTCGAATAGTTCACGAGATATAGACTCGTTTTTAAAAAATTGTAGTAAAACCCATCCCCCAGTCGAAAACTTCAAAAATGCATTTAAAAAAAACCTTAGCTAATAATTCTAAACCCAGCTAGGGTTTTTAACCTTATAGAACCACAGTTGCGTGTGCTTTGGCCACCAGTGTATATGTAAGGGATCAAATTAAAATCCCATTCATTTTCAAATCCAAACAAAATGTATGCGCAGAAATTATTCTGTATAAATTTTGTCGTCTTAGCTCAACTTGCTAAAAGCAACCTTTAAAGTGAGATTAGTTGTTCTGAGTTTTACCTATTTTTTTATTTTGAAAAGATTTTTGGGTGTGGGTTTAATCATGTCATTATGCTAACATGATCTTTAAGCCCCTTTTTTTGGTTACGCAAGTAGAATATTTGACACTGTATACCTTAAAGGTCTGGTTTTTTAAATAACTCCCCTCCTTCTTCGCCATAGGTATAATGGAAGAGTTAATAGGAGATAAACGTTGTAACATATTTCCATTACTGTTTAACTCTATCGCCTCTAAATATTAAACTGCTTACGTACCTTTAATTTTTTGTTGCACCACAGGCTGTGGTATAGCCATATACTTGTAATTGCAACTTACAAAACTTAAAAGCTTAACACCTTAACATAATCATTTTGTGGTTAATGTAAAACATTAACATCTTATTGTTGGTACATTAACCACACAGTTTTAAACTGATTACGTGTTAATAGATCATCAAGTTACCAGGTCGTTTTGTGCAAACTCACTTCCACAACAATTAAACTGCAATAACAAAAAAAAAAAAAAATAAATAAATTTCAAAAGGTAAGAAATTCTTATAAGTTTAAAGAAATTATTTAACGTAAGAATTAATTATTTTTTCGTTGCTTGCACTGCAAATATTTATTATCACAATGATATCGTGACAAAATACATTTCTCTCGCATGCCCTTAAAAAAAAGGCACATGTGTTTCCTTATGTTAGTTTATGCGTTACGTTGACTAACTACGAGCATTGTAAAATCGATGGTTGGTCATTTATTTAATTTATTAATTTCACTTCATTGAACGCAACAAAAATATACATTGCAATTTTTTTTTTATATCAAAAAATGAGATAAAAGAATTCGCATACAAATGGACAATTAAGAATTTTTTTGTAGTGAGAGATCAAGCAAGAGGACATCTTTTAAAAAACCGCACATATACATTTTAAAGCAGTCGCACAGAACACAGTGAGACAGAATTCAAATGGTTTTCGTAAATAATTGGAAGGCTACACAGTGTTTGACCTAAAATTTAGCATAAAGAGAGTGAGCGGAGAAGTTGAGTTTTTAAAATACAAAGTGGCGCATAAGTTATGTTATGATTTTATAAGTGAATACATTTTTTGTTTTCGTTTGTTTTTCGGAATTAACTTTACACAACTTGATAAATTTATGATGGAAAGACTCAGCACAGAACAAAAACCCAAGGTCGTTCAATTTTATATTGAAAGTCGGCATTCGATTTCGAATCGAAGATCAATCATGTCGAATAATAAGCGATGAGGCCGATTTTGACCTCAATGGCCACATGATTAAACAATGCAGAATATAAGGCACGCAATATCCAAGCAAATTGGTTGAATATCAAATGCACTCACTCAGATGCACATATTTTTGTTTTGGACCATATTTTTTCAAAAACGACCCACAAATTGTGGTTAATGTGAATGGTTCAAAATTTTTAAAGGCCCGAAGTAGACCACAATCCAGAATTGTGGTTTCAACAAGACTGAGCCAAAGCTCATATAGCTCGTCCAACTATGGCTCTCCGGAGTGAAATGTTAGGCGATTGCGTATTTGGATTTTAACTGACCACAGCGTTTGCCCGATTAAACGGCTACCAATTTTTTTTGTGGGGTTACCTAAAGGGTAAGATGTATGTCAATTAGACAAGAATCATCCAACAGCTTAAGGGGAATATCCTGTAAGAAGTGAGGGCGCTTAAACTTGAAAGTTCTAAGAAACGTCGAAGCAAAAAATAGGCACCATTTGAAAGATATTAAGTATCTTCAAAAACTTATGTGAACATATTTCCAAAGTATAATCTAAATTTTAATAAAAGCCTACTTTAAATAAAATCAGAATGAAAAAAGTTATTTATTAAAAAAATCATAACGTTCCTTATGCGCAACACTGTAGAAAATAGTTAAAAATTTAAAAACAGCTCTGCTCCGTTTTACATTTTATTTTATTTCCCAGAAATTTTTATTCTGCCCCACTGTATATTATTACGCAAACATATGTCAATGTGTATATTATACAATTCGTTTTGTTGGTGCTCCACACTCAAACACACACACACCATCATATGAAATGCTTTAACCAAAACTAAAAATACAGCAAAAAATAAAAAAAAATATGCAATAAAATGGAAAATATATGAAAAAGTATACAGAACACTTAAAAAACCAAATTATATTGTATTGTAAAATGCATCCATGTTCCAAGAGGAACAACATTAAATGGCTGAATACCGCTAAACTGTATGAACGAATGAATCAGCGAAAGAACGAACGAACGAATGAATGAATAAATGAGTGCTGGATTAAATGAATGGAAAAGCCAGAAGGTAAATGCAGAGAATGTAGATAACGACATCTTGCGGTCGAATGCACTCACACTGACACATGCTTTTAAACGATTTCTGTTGCTGATTTCGATGCCAAGGATGATGATGACTGGACGACTGGATAGGATCTTGATCAAATATGGTACTTTTAATTTATTTGTTCAAATATTTTTTTTTGTTAAATTTTTCTCTGTTATTTTATATAAAAAAAAAAAAATGGGAAATGGGAAATGGTCAATGTAGTGCAATTCTTGTGCTTTGACAAGAAATTTTACAAGGATATTTTAAAGGGTTAAACAGTGAAACAAATTCAGCTTGAAAAATTTTTTTTTTTAGTTTTTTGCAATTTGGAGCAGTACTTAGGTGATGAGCCCGACGAATGCAATTCAATTTGCCAGAACTTTAAAAATAGACTATGAGAGGAGGAAAGAGAAAAGCGGACAAATAAATAATTCCCTATATCGAGCCCGTAGTCTAAAAAAGCTTTAGTGACAAAAACACAATTTTACAGGAGAAGGTTTTTTTTTATTTTATTTCATAAAAATTTTGTATGAAGGTTGTCGCTTAAGCTAAAATGGTTTTTGCTTTAAAATCATGGTTTTTGCTTTAAAACCATGACATTTTAGAAGATGATGCAAGTGTTGCCAATAAATTAATTTATTAAAAAAAAAAACGAAAATTGAAAATGATGTCGCTTAAGCTTTTTTGCGGTAAGGGCGCGATATAGTTAAATTAAAAATCTGTTTCAAAAAGTTTTATAAATTCATAAATATATATTTAAAAATACATTTTCTCAATTTTTTGTTCTTAACATACCAGTTAAGTAATTAGTTTTCCTTTAACTGTTCATGAATCCTTTCTTTTTGTCCTTATTTTATTTTCACAAATTTCAAGACCAGTTCTGTTCTCACTATTATTACCCGACCATAAAGAAAGTAGAGCTTTTATATTCAGGCCATTGTTTCAAAGTGTATTTTGAAGTTCTTGACCGTGTTCAACAGAAGGCAAAAATCTTATCAGTGACAGCAGGGTATTTATCCCTATTGATTAACTGGAGCACCGACGCAATGTTGAATGCATTACCCTCTTTAAGCCTTACAATGATGAGTTTAAACAAACCTTTTCTAAAACTCAATTTTTTCAAAGTTTTTCATGGGATTCAAAAAATTAATTAACAAGGTTTCGTTTAAATGTGCTAAATTCCCATTTCATACTATTGATAAACTGACATTTATTGTTGATGGGATAAGCTATTCCTATGCGCATTTCACTGGTTGCTAAGGCCAGATCGTCAGGAAACTTCATCCAAAGATTTTAGAAAAACTAAAGATATTATTATACAAATAAAAATGTTAAGCGACAGTTTTACTTGTAACAATATCAAAGCTTAAACAAAAACATCAACAATAAACAGTGGGTTAATTTTTTGATTTAACATTCATTCTAGAGCGTGACCAATGCAAATTTTTTTTTTTTTTTTGTTTTGCATGTTGATCGGCCTCGTTTGATGTACACTCAAAAGAAAAATCAATGAGTACGGATTTCCTTGAATCAAGTTCAGAAAGATTGATTCAAGTACGCATTTTCAATCGCAAAATACTTAAATTACCCATATTCAATCCCGATTTTGTACTTGCAATAATCCGAAAATGAGATTGATTTAAGTAAAACGCTTGATTCAAGTATAAAGTTGATTTTATCCCGAATTAGAAAAAAAAATTATTATGATTGATTTACTTACTCGTATAACACCTTACAGAATGATAAAACACCAACTCATGCCCGATATGGTTTTTACTTCAGAAATCGTATTTACATATTTAATTAAAAATATAAACGAAATGAGAAACAAGAGTTCAAATTTACTTTTTAACCCTTCGTGGTACACATGTGTCTGGCCAGACCTTTTTTCAATGTGTATAGAAAATCAAAATATGCGCAAGCCGGAGGGTTAAACACAACGAAAAGTTTAATCTTTTTTTACTTGATTTAGGAATTTTATACTTATTTCAAGAAATTCCAGGATTGATTTTCGGAAGTAATCCCATTTAGGATTGTTCTGAGTACGTTTTAGTGTAATTCGTACTTGAATTTTCAAGTACGACTCGAACTTAAAGTAATCATAAAAAACTTGATTTATCCCGAGTGTTTTTCTCTTTCTCTTTGTGTAGAATGAGTAAAAAAATGGGGCGTTCCTTTAAGGCGTGGTATAGAACTGAGTATATTACAAAGCCAGACACACTAAGTCTTAGAAGTTCTTTCTTACCACATGCAAGAAGCTGGACATAAGGTGTGAAGTGGCGCCCAGAAGTTGTTGTTGGATTAAAAAGTCACCAAGGGCCAAAATGAAGCCATGCCACATGCTCTCGCAGTATACAAAAAACTAAAAGGGTGGTATCTATAGGGCTTGCCAAAAAATTACAGTTTTTACCGGTGGTGGTGTTATAAATTTCTTTGGGACTATTAAAAAATTGGTTCTTAAATTAAGTTCTACACGAAGAGAAAAAATATGTTTTAATATGGTCACCTCCAAAAAAACTATTTTTAACGAACAATTTTAAGCATCTTATGGTTAATTAGCCAATATTATTGTCACTGGCAACCATAATATGGTTAAATTAGTCCTCCGTCATGAAGCCACAAGCACACTGAGGCAATCATAATATGATTTTGGCTTCTTGATGGACGACTAAATTAACCATAATATGGTTGCCGGAGTCAATAATATGGTTAAAATAACAATAACATGTTTTAAATTGTTCGTTCAAAATAGTTTTTTTGAAGGTGTGTTGAGGAACATTTAATGATATTTTAATTAAAAGAAAATATAATAAAACATTTTTGTTTAAAAGATTTACAAGAAATGAAACATTTAGCATAATTCTTCGGCTTTTTAATGTTGGCAGTCGAATCAAAGCAAGTCGTGATGAATATGATGGAAGCGCAACATATTCTCGATAAGCGTCTCTTAAACAAAAAAGTAAAAACTGTTTCAGAACAGATTTAATAAGATTAATGTGAACGTTAAAGCCATACTCTAAAATCGGTCCTTCAAGTGACGTGAATAATCTTTTGGTGATAAAGGGGTCCTTAAGTTAGTTTGCCCATCGTTTGATGAAAGCTTTATTAACAGCCATCGCGATTTGTTGTATAAAGTTTAATTTTCCATTAAACAAATCACCAAGATCCATAATAACGTTTACTGACTCAAGTTTATGACCACTGATATAATAGGGCGCTCGTGGCACCTTCTCGAAAAAGTAATAATTAAGTCCCATTAAATTAATGTAACACCAAATAAAAATAATTTATTGCTTCAGGCAAATCGTTGATTAAAAGTAAAACTTCGGATTTTACCAAAATTTTTCTTGAATTTGCAGAATTAAATTTAACGGACTGTGTTCTGCATAACAAATATAACTTTAACCAGCTTAAATAAGTATTATTGAAACCCATTTTATCCAATATTTTTAGCAGAAGTTTGTGATTAACTTTGTCAAAGACTTTACTGAAATCGGTATAAATGACATCAGTTTGTTGACCAATAGTAAATCCTTCATTAACGAAAGTTGTTTGTTTTATGGCCAATTTTCAGAATTGATATTAAAACACATTTATGTTTAAAATCGTTTTAAATGCAAAATTCTCTTCTTCACTAAATACTTAAATCAAACTTAATTCACCGATGTGGTACACTTAATTTCAACTTAAGTTTCTATTGTAATATTTTAGCAAGGTTGCCTCAATATCACGACAATACAACAACAAGAGGCAAAGCAATTACTATCAGCTGTTTTTTGAGACCACCTTGTAAATAGTTATACTTTTTTATGATATTTTTTTTGTATTGAGTAGTGCTACCATACTTTTATCTTATTTAAATATGACTTTTAAAATAAAATTCAAAAAACCAATCTGTATTTAAATACGATTTAAGTTTTTATGAAAATTAACTTAATTTAGATTTAATTACTATCCTGAAAATTGGGCATTAGAATGTTAGTCATAGCTGAAGATCCCTTACGAAAACCCGTGTTCACACGGCGTAAGTAATGGAGATACTTTATGACTATGACTCTATAACACTGTGGAACATTTTTGGGATTTTTGTCTGGGGGGTGAGAAATTCCAAGTCAGGGTGATGGTACTAGGTCAGTATAGTAAAACCCTCAAAGGGTTTGGCGTTCGTATGTGCCAGTTTTTTTTTATGACATTTTAAAGTTTTTCCTTATCTTGATGTTTTTTTGTTTAACATAACTCGAGAACCACTTGTCCGATTTTGCTAAAACAAACTCAAAAATATTTAGAATTACAATTTCTTTAATCCGTTCATATAACGTTTTTCATTATAATCAACAGTTTTGCCGGTAAAAATAAATTTGTGGAGAAAAAAAAATATTTTTTGCCTAAAAATAGGCAATATTTATTAAAATAAATTTTAATTTTTAGGCAAAAAAATATTTTTTTTTATCCACAAATTTATTTTTACCGGCAAAACTGTTGATTATAAAGAAAAACGTTATATGAACGGATTAAAGAAATTGTAATTCTAAATATTTTTGAGTTTGTTTTAGCAAAATCGGACAAGTGGTTCTCGAGTTATGTTAAACAAAAAAACATCAAGATAAGGAAAAACTTTAAAATGTCATAAAAAAAAACTGGCACATACGAACGCCAAACCCTTTGAGGGTTTTACTATACTGACCTAGTACCATCACCCTGACTTGGAATTTCTCACCCCCCAGATTGGCTGTTGTACTGTGTAATTAATTATATTTGACTTATTGCCAGTTTTGAGTAAAGGAATTTATAATTTACAATTTGGCAAAATTGCATGACATTGTCCAGTGATTCTCTCGAAATTAACTTTAGGCAAAGACGTTTTATATTAAAGACAAACAGCGAAATTCTAAACTCATAAACAATTTTGTTCTAGTACGGACATGATTAACCAATAGGTTCAAAATACCGACAAGTAGTGTAGAGTAATCAATAAAATAAATTTTCTGTGACTGTCTTAAATTATAAAAAGAAACACAGATGTATTTTAAAAGGCGTTTCTTTAGGGAAGTTTCTTTGGTAAATTGTATGCGATTCTTTAATGTACTAGAGAAATCCTTTTTGTTATAAAAACTTTTATCACAATGGACTGAAGGCCTAATGCAATTTGCTTAGTCCCACTGTCAGTATTTTTATATGGAGTATGGTGACATTTATTTTAAATACGATAAATATGTTCTTTCTAGGGCAAGTTGTTATATCAATAAAAAAATAAAAAAATGCAAAGAACTCTGATAATGGTAATGTGGTTTTTCTCAAACATGTAAGTTTGACCTGAGTTCTATCCCTCCTTCAGTCGAGTATAGAAATTATAAATAAATTTAAATCAATTTCATGTTGTAAAATTCCTTCTATTATTAAACAAATTTAATGAAAAATAAATATAATGAACTTCAGTCTGATTAAAAATAAAATGAAATTTCAATTTAAAAAAAAACTTATAGCCTATTTCCGATGTGCGAAAGAATTCTTTTTTTCGTACAAATACATTTAAAACAAAAACAAAATTTTAAGAATTTGTTTTGGTTTATTATTCGAAAGAAAGAATTCTTTCGCACGTCGGATATAGCCAGTAAAAACATGCAAACAAAAATCTCAAAAATACGCCAAAAAAACTTCTGAATATGCATATCAAAAACCTTGATGTACTAATATTTGCTATTTGTTTGGTAAATCGAATTATTGCAGGAGAAAATACCGAAAATATTTTCGCAGCAATAGTATTTTAGTTATCAGAAGGTTCTTCAAATGTCCCAGTATAGTCTTGAATAGCAAAAAAAAACGTATTTTTTATTAAGAAATTTATTTCTGAATTGCAAAATATGCAAATATGTATAGCACTTTACTAAAAATCCTACAAAATATCGAAAAATCAATTTATTAACTATTATAACTGCTTAAAAAACTTGCCCTTGTTATAACAATTTAAATTGATTTTTATTCAGTCGCTGTTTTGGTTGGCATTGTTATTTCGAATGTTATTTTTGTAATTTGTATCCTGTTCCATATGTCGGGGTAAAGTTGTAAATTTTTTTTATTTTTTTTTGTTATATTTTGTCCAAAGGTTAAGAGTCAAAATTGATTGGGCCATCGAAGTAAATTGAAAAGGCAAATACAGATAAATATTGTAAATTTATTTATTTAAGTGTATTTTAATAAAAAAAAATGTTTAATGGTAATGTCAAGAAATTGTAATGTTAAAGCTTTTAAAGTTGATTTTGCATATTTTAAGGAAATTTAATTCAGCTGTGCCGAATCTTTAACATCTTCCACCGACACTTCGAATATTACAGGAGTGGGTTTTATATATCATCTATAAATTATAATCCAATCTTTATGAAACCTGAGCCTACAGTATTATTATTCGTTGCATAGTTTTAATAAAATTAAAAGTTTCAGAAATATTATTAGGCGTATTAAAGTAATTTTCACTAGAGGATTTTATATGGGAATTAGTGTAAATTATGGCTAGTTCATAGCAAAATTTGGTAGAGTCATTTCTAGACCAAATTTTAATACAGAAATACACATTTTTAAGAATTTTATGTTTCCTAAATTGTTTTTCGGAAGGCCGCTTTATATGGATCCTATGATAAATTATGGACCGATTAACCCTAGAAAGATAATCTGCGTTAATTTTACGCACGCACTTTCGAAATATTGCTATATCTTTTTATTAAGCTTGAATAAGTTGCTGTGCACTTCAGACATTTCCCCCCATATTTATAAACGATTATTAAATTTTACAAACGTTTCTTAAGCCAAATTTTCATACAAAATTTGTTTTGTAAACCTTTATTAAATTTAAAAATTTTTTATAAATTTGTATTTTTAAAAATGTAAAAATAAAATTCATATAAGTTTTTTCTTAATAAATCAATTAATACAACCATATAGCAGGTTAAAATAATGCGTTATTTTTACGTATGATTATCTTTAACGTTTGTCATGATATGATTATCCTTTTAGGGTTAAACAGTGCAAAAAACAGTAAAGATTCGAAAGTTTGACCAACGATTCTGGTGATTAGTTTTTTATGGGCCTCAAGCAATTCTGTGTCACGAGTTTTTGGCCAACATCAAATGCAGACTTCGTGATACCGCTTAACTACCTATAAACATATGGCAATAATGTAGCAAGTAGTTCGAAAAAAATTTATTGAAAATTATTAGATTTTTCATGTACTTTTTTTGAAAAAAAAAAAAAAAAAAAAATAGAAAAATATTTTTTGTAATTTTTTTCGAATTACTTAAATGGACTCTTAAGGTCCAACCATAATATGCATAGCCTTGCTTTACCTACTGTCAAAAATTAGCAAAAAGTCTCTCAAATGTATTTATGTTTCCTTAAGTTCAATATCGTTTGCCTCATATGATTTACACGTATTCGTACATTTGCTTAAGCTTACTTAAGCACATTATGGTTGGGCCTTTAATTTTTCACTTACAATATTTAACAAATTTGCAGGTACGATAAAGCTAAACAATTCATTACTTCTTCATACATTTTAAAGTGTTCTAAATAAAATATTAGTTTTTGTTATTATTTTTGAACTAATTTTGATAATTTTATTATAAAATGCTTACAAGTTTTTGTAAGTACTCAACATTTAGCTTATCTCACCTCTCCTTCATTTATTCTCTCAGAGTGTTTCGACTGATAACAATAACTGATATGGTGATAACGATGGCATGCAATACTTGTAAAGTGGTTTTGATTTGTTGTCGTTTAATGTTTAAATGTTTGTTTTGCATTTTGATTGTTTTTTTCTTATTCCTCTTTAAATAAAATTTTTCATACAACACGCTCGTAATACGCATGAGAACATGCAGCGGTCATATAGAGAAATTTTGCAAAACTCATGAATGACAATTGTGAGCCTCACAATGTGAGGGTTTCAGTTTAGAGATGCCAGATCTTCGAAACAATGAAAATAAATAATATTTCTGTGGAAAAAAGAAGAAATGGCTTAAGTTGACTAAAACACAAACAGGCAGTAAGATTGCTTTTGTACAAAACAAAAAAAAAAAAAAAAAAAGTATAAGCATTTATTGCCTTTCTTTGATTTTCTTAAATTTTAGCAAAAAATGGTGGCATGACATAACGTCCAGTGACACAGTGGGCATGGACGTTATGACGCTTCAGAAATGTCATAGTGTCCATGGAGAAAACTGCTGTGCCCGACCGAAGGCCGGCAGTGCAGAGAAGCTTTAGTTAGCGAAGCCGTTACTTGTTGTATCATAGAGGAGAAAATCCTTGCGCCCGACCGAAGGCATTCAACTCAAAGACGCTTTAGTTAGGGTAGCCGGTATTTTTTATATCATAGAGAAGAAAATCCTTGTGCCCAAAAGCGTTTTCGTTATGTATTTATTTTTTTGTACTTAACTTCTTTTGTAATTATGGATCTTATGACATGTTTAAAAATGACATTATGTCCATTTGCAAGGTGTCTTAATGAACACAGACATAATGACATTTTCAAATGTACACTATGACACTTTTTGGAGCGTCACAGTGTCCATGGACACTGTGTCACTGGACGTTATGACATGCCACCCAAAAAATCCTATTAATCCGCAATGTTATTAGTACCAGATACATCGAGCTATAACGGCAGGAAAATCGTAACCAGTACATTTTTCGAGTTCCGGTTTCATCTGTAAATCGGTAACATGCGATCATTTGCACTATCTGTAAAAATTGTATGGTTCTACAAGGCACAGTGACTAACTTATAGCAAAATAAATGTTAACGAGATAGCAAATTTATTTTTGTTTGTATTTTTAGGTAACTGATTTTATAGTTATTAATCAAATAAGTCTGTATATTATTTCTGTAATATGTTCATATAGCAATATCAGATGACTTCGGACCAACAATAATGTTCTACTGGCTTTAGTTGTTCAAGAAAGTATGCATATTATAATGAGAGTATATATGACAATGGCACCAGAAATTGCTACTGATTATTGTAATAATAAAGTGATAGAAAACAGGGAGTAGCTAAAACTTTTGGATGCGAGAAAAACGCATTCTTTACTTAGTCCTTTCTGTGACAGCTTTGCAAGTCAAAACCGCAATAGATTGATGCTTGCCATAATACATTATAAAAATAAAGTTTTTATTACCAGGGCATACAATTATGTCTCTTGATAGGATACACAGCACTATCGAGACATTTATACGTAATAGAAACATTTGAGCTCCAAGTCCCACTCATCAGCAGGGTTGTCATATGTGGCGATATCTCGCCAAACGTGGCGACTTTCAAACTTGTTTGGCGACGTAATTTTTGATTTGGCGACATGGCGACTTTTTGGCGATTTCAATATAGTTGGCGATTTTGTTGTCTATTTTTGACATTAAATTTGGCGAAAAAGGTCAGAATCAATCTGACAACCCTGATCATCAGTATATATTTTTTTTTTTTAAATCATTTTGTTTCCAAAAATTGGAAACAGTTTTTACTGGCGGTGTCTCTCATACAGGTAAAACTTTTTAAAGATATGTTCTGTTTTATTTGAAAGAGGTAGCCCTGTAATGATCACTGTTTGATTATTCCGAAATAGAAGAGTATGATATTAACTCGACACTGAGATCTAGGGCTTACTCCAAAATTTCTTAAATATGCCTATACCATTATATACCGTTATTTAAAAATACTTTAAATATTTCTTCAATAGGACACAAAGATCTTACCACACTTATGGCTAATAAATCAATTAATGTTTAAATGTTTGCTAAGTTAAACTAGACTTTAACTTATATGTAGTTTAAACTTAACAGCTGTAAATCAGAGCCCAATATATTATATCGTTACTTTAATATATAAAAGCCCTAACTAACGTTTTCCTTACTTAACAGGAGAAGGAAAAAACTTAATAAAAATTATAGTCTTGTAGTCGCGATTTTCTTAAAATGCAATTAAACTACAAGACTATAATTTTTATTAAGTTTTTTCCTTCTCCTGTAAAGTAAGGAAAACGTTAGTTAGGGCTTTTATATATTAAAGTAACGATATGTAATGCAAAAAATAATAATGTGGCAGCACTATGATAAATGTTGTCAAATTCATATGGTTTGTATTGGTAGTTTAAACGCCCAATTTTATGCGTTTAGAGCTGGTTTAAATGTTTACTGAATTATAGATTTGCTGGTTTAAACATATTTTAAACCAAAAAGAGAGTTTAACTTGCACTGATTTATTAGCCCTTATGAATTTAACATTTCATAAATGAATTAGAGATTTACTACTAGATACAGATCAAGAGGATAATAATTAGAAATTTTTTAAAAAATATACTCGTATTTAATGCTGATACATACTTTATTATAGTTTATATATGTAATGCAATTTTAATTTAATTTTTATAATAATCTATTTTTTTTTTTAAATAAGAAATCCTAAACTTATAATGCTTTTCACTAACTCTTTTTTTAATTTTTAACACAATCATTATTTTGTTTACAAAAAGCAAAAAAATAAGCTTTTGTCATAAATTAACGTCATTTAAAATAAAATGAAATCAAAAAACATTATATTTTCAAATATACAATACTAAAAAACTCTTGATAATAAAAAAATTATATCCCAATAAGTTCCCTTCAACTGTCTAACAATCTGGCAGCTCCTTTAACTAAGTTCTTATTTACTACACAAGTGTTTGAACAAGCGAGTACCCACAAAATAAACATTAAAATAATCTACAAAATTATAATGGAATTATTACTTAAAAACAACAATAAGCAAACAAATAATACACAATAACAAATACTGAAATGCACCACTTTACAAACCTAAAAGCAATAATAATTTCTTTTTTTTTTCTTTTTGAAATAAGTTTTAATAATCTGCCTCTAACGCGCTCAGAACACAATTAGTTTTCGTTTTGCTCTTTACGCGTCAGCACAACACAACAAATTTCTCTTCTCTGTGCCAGTTTAAACCCAATTTGATTTTAAAATCTATCAACAAAGTGTTTATTAAAATAATAATAATAATAACAAAAAAGTGCCAACATAAAAATTTGCCATACTTTTAATTAAAATCTGTAAAAAAAACCATTTGATTAAAATTTAACCAAAAAAGTTTAAAAAAAAACTCAATTTTAACCAGGTAAAAATAAATTTTATGAAAAATAAAAACACCGGCCAGTTTTGCAGTTCACTGACTGTTGTTTGTTTTGTATACCTTCATTTCGTTGTTGTTGATACAGAAAATGGTTTAGAAAAGAAGACTCAAGAAAAAATCGTACTGAGTTGTTAAAGAAATTCGCATTTATTGATGTGTTATAAAAAACATTGTCGTAATATGGCAAAAAATATGTACCAAGGCGAATTTACTAAAAGGTGAGGTCAATTCTACAACAACACTGCTTCTGTGATCGGATTGTCAAAAATAGTGCTGGTAAAAAAAAGATTTGTTAACATAAAAAACTAGTTTGTACACAAACTTTGACAAGTCGACCACCGAAAAAAGCACCATATGTTGACTTGACTCCACCTTTTAGTGAATTCGCCTTGATATGTAATTCTTTTTTTTTATGAGAACCTTCTGCTTTAGGTATACTCTATGGTTAAAATAAAAACACATTTGTTTTGTTATGACAAGTGTAAGCTTTTTTATATTCTTCTCTTCAAAATTCATTCTCTGTCTGCTTTGTATTCCTTAATTTTTTTAATATTTTAATAACGGGTTATCCATTTTGCGGTTTCAAAGGTAAACGTAAATAAAACACATATAAAATATTTTTTCATGATATTTATTTTTTATTATAAAGTTTGAACGTTGACATTATGTGTGAAACACTATACCATTTAAATGACCACCACGCGAAGTGTTGGAAGCATACTACAAAAATTGTGATTCTGGCACAGCCACATATCGTGCTTTATAATTTTTTTTTAAAAATATAATATCCTGAAGAAGATTTCCAAAGGAAATCGAAATATCGAAAAATAAACGAACTATTTGAAATAAAAGTGACCTTAAGCTCAAATTAATAAAGAAGGATAATATTTAAAAAAAGGTCGAAGAAATTATAATAAAATTATTGGTTTACATAATCGTAAAACTACGCAAGCAATTGGCAAAATTGTAAAGAAATTTGAAGAGACTGAAGCGGTTACAGATATTGTAAGGCCAGTGCATCATCGTTTCGCTCGTTCCGCTGAAAATATCGCTGCTGTGATATTTCAGCCGAAGACCCGAATGTGTCGATTCCTTGTCGTTCTCCGGAATTAGGACTGTATGGTCGTATGATAACCGACTTTTTTTTGCCTGCTATTGAAGAATACGACTTGGAGAATAAGTGGTTTCAACAAGACGGTGCCACATGCCACACAACTCGAGCGAATACGGCTTTATTGCAAAAGACTTTTCCTGGCCGTGTAATTTCTCGTCGTGGCGACATCAACTGGCCACCAAGATCATGCGATTTGACACTATTAGACTTTTTTTGTGGGGCTACGCGAAAGACCGTGTTTATGCAGATAAACCTTTAACTCCTGAGCACTTAAGAACCAACATTCGTCAAGTTATGGCTGAGATACCGCCCAATATGTGTCAAAAAGTGGTCCAATATTACCTCAAAAGAATCGATGCTTACAACACTTCGCGTGGTGGTAATTTTAATGAAGTGTTTCACACATAATGTCAACGTTCGAACTTTATAATAAAAAAGAAATTCATATCATGAAAAAAGTATTTTATATGTGTTTTATTTACGTTTACTTTTGAAACCGCAAAATGGATAACCCGTTATTTTGTTTTTATTTTATTTTTGTTATTGTTTTAGGCCCGTTTTTACAACTTAACGATAGCTAAAGGTTGGATTTTATCGGCAGTGTACAAAGTGTTCCAGTATTACAACTTAACTTTAACCTACAGTGGGCGATAAGTCTAAGGAAGGTATAATGAACCACTTTTTATACGGCGGATAATATGCAACCTTTAGCTTTTGGTAATTAATTAGTATTGTGGTTATTTTGTTTAACTGCTTATGGTTTTTAATCCAAATTTTGATATTTTTAATTAGGCTATAGTTCATCAAATTTAATTTTCATTAAATTATTTTTATGAAGAAAGGAATTCTACAACATGAAATTAATTAAAATTTATTGATAATTTTTCATTCTTAACTGAGTTGGAAACCGAAGCCAGGCTTTCACGAACAGGTAACTCTAACCTGTTTCGATTGCAACCACTCGATCTTTTCAGAGGGGTTGGCATTAAACACTTACAAAATAATTGTAAAAAAGTTAAAAATAATTGACTAGATTTAAAAAAAAAAGCAATCAAAATTTTTTGGGCAATTTTGACCCATACAATACAGGAAAACTTATACTACCAATATTTTAAATATTTTTCTATTTTGGATTTATTGCTAGTGGTAAGAAAATTATACATGGTTAATGAAAGCGGGATTTTTTTTAGAAACTAAAAATAACACTTACAGCCAGGCCCATGATGTCACACGTTAACGTTCGCATAGAAAATTACATTTAAAACATAGACGATTAATATAAGTCTATTTGACCTAATTTCTGGCAACTATGCCAGATAATTTGATGAAATTTGGAACATAGCTGCAAGTGGCACAAAGACCAAGGCTATTGAAATTGGGGTGAATCGGTCCATAATTTCACATAGTCCCCATACAAGCTTATTTCCGGAATAGAGTCTTTGTGCCCATAAACCATTTTATTATGTTGGTATTTAGATTCTATTTTGTCCAAACTTATTTTATTGCAATCAAAATCATCTTACCAAATTTTATTGACATCGGTTAATATTTGACCATATCTCCCATACAAATACTACTCCTGAAAATAGCTTTTAATGCAATAATTTCCTTTTAAAATGTTGATATTATCATTGGCGATGATAACTTGACAAAATTAGGATCTGATAGGTCTAAAATTAACCATAGGTCCCATCTAAAGCCCCTTCCTAAAATCTCATATAGATGAAGATATCTAAATAATATTCGGCACAAAGTACTTTTACAGGAATCTTAACCTCATAACATAATTTTGTTAAGGTGAGTCCATGATTGTTTATGAGCCCCAAATCGGGTACCATACCCAAACATTTTTTATAGACTGTGGTGTACACAGAAAAAATTATTGCTGAATTATTTTCAAACAAACGCTTGTTTGAAAATTTTTTTAATTTCTACAAATTTTTTTACTGATTCAATTAATATTTTTGTTTGATTTTTATTTTAACCAACAAAAATGTTGACAACTATTCAAAAATATAATACACGCGTTATTGGTTTCAAGTTTTCATAATTTTGTATGAAATATTTAACGCCATTTAATGTTGTCGTTTCTTTTTTTCATTTTTTTATTTGATCGTAAGCAACACTTCTTTATGTGAAATATTAGAGCAACGACACAAACACATACAGTCTATTTTTGGACGCTTTAAAAAAGGACAACAATAAGAAAGATGGTAAAATAGCGTGGCGGGGTCAGTGAACCAAGCCGAAGGCGTTTGATCGGCGGCGCACAGTGGGAAATTTTACGAGAAGGCGGTCAAAATTCCATAACTTTTGACTGGATCGGTATTTTTTTATGCGATTTTTTTTGCTCGATAGGTGCGATGTTAGGCTTTAATTTGCGCTATAAAACGTAAAATTCGACTGATAGGAGCAAAAGTTATGGGGAGTTCAAAATGCATTTTCATTTTTTTGTTGAATTTCGGTGTAAAAGTTGAATATTTCAAATATGATTTTTTTATAATTTATGATTATTTCTCTTGTATTTTACAACTGATACTTATTTTTTATTGTATAACTTAGATCCTGTCAGAAAATGCCAATATTTGGCCCCTGTAAATTTTTTAGTCCCAATATTCACAGGGGCCAAAGGTTGGCGTTTTTAGGAAAGACGAGTTGTTATAAGGATAAAACTGAAAAGGAATATTTTAAAAAATTCCCAAATAGCATTATTGGCTATCGATAACATTTTAGGTAATTGAACTTTTATTTTTGGTTAGAGATGTATGTGTATTTTATTTTTATACATTAATACAAATATATACTTAAAACAAAAACAAATTATAATCTATAAACAATTTTAAATTAAACAATATTAGTAAAAATTTCTTCTAAATAGCTTTGGGTTTCATTTTCGAGAAGTTGTTTAGCTTCTTCCTCTAATTCGATTGAGGTTGATTTCCATTTTTGTCGAATACTGGACATATATGGATCTGATGTGCACAACAAAATAGTAATAAGATCTTCATTAGTACAACATCTGGACATTTTTCTTGTGTTATGCTCGCGGAAGAATCTGTAGTCTTTGTTCCTTTTTTCTTGCGCTTCTTTAGATAGATCTCCAATTGGTAGCATATTGTGTTGAACTATTTGTTCCCCATGATATAAAATTTTATGAACTGTGGTTGGCATATGTCTCCAAGAGTATTTTTTGTTATAAAGAATTGCTGTTTCATTTGCATACTGGCCAAATTTTTTTGCATTTATCTTTCTGCTACATGATATAACTTGTAAAATGATCTGGAATCGTCTTATTAATTCAAAATGTACTCCTGTGATAGATGCTGCAGTTTCTGGATCGGAAAAGAATCTCCTTGCAGTGTTTCCATCATTTGAATTTCCTTCTCCTTGTTTTGGCTGATCAATTATAAGGCCTAGGTGAAGGTATTTTTCTTGAATTTGTTTTTTTGTTTGTTTCCTTTTTTCCACATTTTCTTTGTTTTTTCTCACTGTTTCGCCTAACGGGCCAAATTCCAAATCATAACCCAATTTAAGAATATGCTCCATAAAACGAATTCTGGTATGAAGAGGGGACATTCCAAATTCGTATGCTTCATTGAAACTATTGTCTTGTGATGGGGGTTGGCTTAATTGACTTGATGTCTTTTGGCATATGGTACAGCTTGACGAAGACTTTGTTTCGGTTAATGCTTGAGCAACTTTTCCATCGATCATTGTAAGGAACATTTGAAAATTAATTTCAATGCATTGGTCATTAAATTTAAATATTGCCGGTTGAAGTTCTTTAATTTGATCTTTTATTTTTCGAACTTCTTCAGTTATGACATCTTTAGTTTCCTTTTTGTAAACAAACTTTATTGGAAAGATTCCACAGTTTTTTTCATTGGTTCGCTTTCGCAGTTCTGTATACTGATTTTTTGTCAGTTTTAAATCCAAAAATAGTGCAAATGCTTCTTCTGGAGTAAATTTCATTTCTTCAGTTGGTGTAGGCATACTTTTTAAAATCCTCTTTGTGCGTTTAGGGCTCGCTTCCACTATTTTTTCAATTATTGCAATTTTTGTTTTCTTATTTTGCGTTGGTTGAATTTGATGCAGAAATGAATCCTTTATCATACTATGAGAAATTTCTTCATTGATATTTGCTAGCTTGCGTCTTCGTGATCTTTCACTGCAATTGTCAATTTGTTTTGCGGGCCGACCCACTTTTCCAGTTTCCTTAGCGGTTATTGACAGCTTCTTAAAAATCAGATCATTTGTTAGCCATTTTTCGTTGTGTAAATAAAACTTTTTCTTGTTTCTAGAACATTTCAGGTACCGTTTTCTTAATGTTAATGAAAAATTTTTAATTTTTATCTTATGAATTTTGATTTCTTGTTCGTTGCATAATTTAAAAAATGGATTATTCATTATGTGTAACACAAAATCTTTTTCATCTTTCTGTTGAAAATATATATCTGCGAGAACTTTATAACTGAACTTAGCCATTGTTTAAACAATAATGAAGGTAAAATTATGAATGCATGCACTTTTATACTCTTGATAGAAGTTTTTTTAAATGATCTTTTGTTACTGCTTCTTTAAAACATAAAAACCCTTTTTTAAATACAAATTTAATCTTTTATTAGCATTTCTTTGAAACATAAAAAACCCCTGTTTTCACACTTTTTAAAAGGATAACATACCGGCAATAAATTAACTGGTAACATGTAGGTAATTTTCACGTAAAATATAACTGCGTGCTAGTTTTTTTACCATTTACCTGTTCTTCCATTTTTTTAAATTAATTTGCAATTTTCAGGTAATTAAACTATGTAGTTTATGTTGCGGCTATTTACTTATGTGTAACCTTTTAACTTACTCAGAAATCTAACGTGTTAGTCTATTTATGTCGCCTATTCGTTTTGCAGCATCCGTTCACCCACAATAAGTTCATAACAATGGCAATACCTTTACCATCTCCAAATTAATTGATAACCTGACGTGCTAGATAATTTATGTGGCCTGAACTGCTTTATTTGTCGAAAATTCTTTAAGATTCACCTTCTTTAATTTCAGTAATTTTTCCTTGCAGGACTTATTTTTTGAACCGAATATCTTACCTTGGGTCACAGAAATTGCTGTAGTTCGCAAGGTCGTATCCAGACGTGCGTACAATGGGGTATAGAAATGTAGGTTAGATTCTGGACTACAAGAGAGTATAGGTTTTTTTTTGACGCATTTTGACGCTCAGGACTTATGCTCTATAAAGTAGGAAATTTCCGGGAAATTTTGACATAAAAAAAAAAAAAAAAATTAAAAAGTTCTAGAGGTCGCAGAGTTTAATGCTTTAAACCACGTATAGCTAATAAAATAAACTAATATACAAAACTTATTCTGTCAAAAAATCTTAAAAAACAAAAAAGTTATGAGCATTTCAACTTCAAAAATTGACTCAGAAATTCAAAACTATAACCAAATATTGAGAAAGTCCATTTCGGACCACCCTGTTCTCAATGAAATAGTTGAAATAGGGTTTTAATTTTTTGGCTCCCGAGGTTCACTAGTATTTACTTTCACATGAATAAAAAAATTTTAAAATCAGAGAACAAAAAAAAAAATAATTTTGGCCGCCTTCTCAAAATATGAACCAGTGTGCGGCGGCGGCGCAGGTATAATTGATCGGCGGCGGCGGCGTTTGCGTCAATGAATCGGCGGCGGCTTAAATGTCGGCTTGAAATTTTTAAAATTTATATTTAAGGAAAACTATTAATCAAAATATATGAGAAAGTTAAGTTTGTAGTTAAAGAAAAACAAAAACAATAGCAGGTAAAAGAAAAAACTTTTCACTCTTTTTAAACAACAGAAACAACAACAACATTTTAAGAAACAAAATAAATTTTTGGTAGGTTTCAAAGTTGGTAAAAAAGAATGAAAAACAAAATCCCGTATTCAATTTTTTAAAACTGTTTAGTTAAATACATACATCAAATACAAAAATAAAATGATGACGTAAAACATTTCGAGTCGGTCTGCTGCCAAGGAAAGGATACAGCAACAGCGAGTGAAGAAGAAAAACATTGTGTGTATAAACAAGACTTAGTTCAAAAATTATTCCAAAAAAAAAATGTGTCTCAAAGCCAGCCGCCGCTCTGCTCTCTCCTCAGTATTCATCATCTCCTAGAGTGCTTGCTTGTGTGCGCGTCATTGCTTGTGCAAAAACTTTTTTGTTTGATTCAGCAAAATTATTTGCTAGAAATTTATATGAATTTCAGTAAACTTTTTGTTTGATTCTGTAAATTATTTGTTTGAAAAAATCAGTGTTTTTTTTCAATAAACGAAATGCAAATAAATTGTTTGAATATGCGAATTTGTTTGTTGGACCGATTTCAGACAAAAAATGTTTTGATTCTACAAATATTTTGTTTGAATTGGAAAAATAATTTTTTCTGTGTAGGGTATCATATGGTCGGTTACTTGTTTTACGTAAAAATAATACTTATAGCGACTTTGTTTTCCGACAACTTTATTGCTACATTAAAAATTTCTACTTTTTTACTATTTAAAAAAAATGTTGAAAGAAAAGTAAAAAAAAACTAAAATAATCTATAAACGGGTTTTGTAATTCTTTTACTTGAGTTTGAGAACAATCTTCATAAAGAAAGGCCTTTAAAAATCATCACTTCTGAGCCGCACAAGCCATCTTACTCCCTTTTTTGTTTACAGTATTTTATTCAATGACTAACTTATAATAAATGACAGCTGTTGTTAAAACATGCGTAAAGGATAAGCCATCTGTTGTATTATTTTTTAAATAATACACAAAATTATCAACTACTTTAACTCTTAACATTTATAACATAACTGACCTAAATATGCCGGAGCATAATTTAACTTAAATGCTTCCAGAACATGCAAACTACATTTAGAAAATAATTACTATTGTTTGCAATTAAACCTTCAACTTCATAATATACTTAAAATTCTCCCATTAAAATTGCAGAAATTAAATGAATTTCTGCCCTGAACAAGAAAACTAAAACGCTTGAAGCAGCCAAAAAGTATCAGCAACATCATCCATCGTCAACATCATCATCATTAGTGACAAGTGACTAAATAGAAATAAAATAAATTAAAAAAAAATCAAAAAAAGGAGTCAAATATGCCTTCTACGTCCACCACAAAACTACCAACATTTGAGGAAATTTTGCAAACTGCCAAAGAGACATTTCATCAAAATTTTGGCCATGAGCCAGAATTGGCCTGTTGTGCACCGGGACGTGTTAATTTGATTGGTGAACATGTTGATTACAATGATGGTTTTGTCTTGCCAATGGTTAGTATTTATTAAATGCTGCATTTTTTATTATTTTTTTTTAATTTTGCTTTTAAGATTTGAAAATTACAAACTAATTAGTGGCGAATTAATATAAAGATTTAAATGTCAAACAAAGACAAAAATTCTTAAAAAAAACGATTAATTTATTCTATTGTCTGTTTGCTTTTTTTTTTGTTTCTTTTAAAGGCTTTGCCAATGGTTACCGTTATTGTGGGTGGCAAGGGAGGTGGTGCATCTGGTAATGAAGTCGATATAATTACCTGCTGTGCTGGTGCCGATGAACCCAGGCGTAGTAAATTTTCTTTAAAAAATTTACAATCTGATGAGAAACCAAAGTGAGTTTGTTTGGCTTTTTAGTATTAAAGAAATTAAAAAATTTAAGCAGAGCTACCAGATAAATTTGTGAAAAAATCGTCAATTTCCTGAGAAAAAATAAAAAAATCGTCTTTTAAGTTTCGAAAAATCGTCCAAAAAATCGGACAACTTAAAATTTAGTTTTTTTTTAACAATTTTTGTTCGATTTTTATAAAAAAAGAAGATTCAAACAGAAACATAATTACTTTCATTCCCAGCTTGCATTTTCAATCGTGTAAGAGAAACTAAAAGTCTTATGAAGACTGTCTTTGATCGTCGATGACCGCATTTTTTAATCGTAGAAGATGCCAGACACGGGAAAAACTGTAACATGACTGAGATTATTCCATAACACTGCGAAAGACGCTTCAATTGTTGTGTTTAAGAATCGTTTAAGACGTGGGTAAAGATCATCTAACGAGTCTTTCATGTCAAGAATCGTATGAATCTCAAGTAAATATTATCTTACAACTTGTTAAACGTTCGCCGTATAATTGTTGAAAATATTATTTCTACAGAGAGTCGTAGAAGGTTCATTCGACGATGGTTTGACGAAAGATAAGCAAAGTGCAACATTGTTGTTTTTGTACTCTGAAAATAATCATTTAAAGATTTTCTTAAGACTTGCATATTACAGCCGTACCTAAACAACAGCGGCACGCGTCTTCTAGTTTTTGAATAGAGCGGCCTCAACGCTTCGTAATCGAAAAAACCGATTTTGACAGCTTGTTTAAAAGTGAAGTTTGCCGCTTTTGTTTATTAACAACGGCAATTTAGCTATTTTTTGGTCAATATAGCGTTTTTATCTCTATTTTTATTTATAATTTCCGCTCTTGTTAAGGTACGGCTGTTCCAAGATACCAAGATTGAAAAACGAACGCACCAGAAAATTAAATGATATTTTCAGACTTTGGAGACTAAAAAAATCGTCACTTTTTAGAAAAAAATCAGCAAATCGCATTTGCTAATTTCGGAACAATAAATCGTCAAAATGACGATAAATCGTCAAACCTGGCAGCCCGGAATTTAAAAGAAAAACTTTAGTCGCCAATATTGGTCGGAGGTTAATTAAAGTTTAACGAGAGTTAAGCGTATAGTACACAGACAGAATGTAAAAGTACACATGCGCATGTCAGAACCACATAAGCTTGTGGATCTTCACATCCCATGGGCTTAAACAGCTAAACCGACCAACTAACCTTTATTTAGAGTTCGACCGGAGTATGAGAATAAACAAGTATATCTGGGTTCACACTATGAAAGTATTTTTTCATAAAGTCAAAAGCAAAGCAGAAGAAAACGTTCCGCCTTCTGCTCTTGTTTAGGTACGGCTCTATGTTTGTTGGTGAGAGGGAAATTAATGTTCTCTTCCTCTCTCACCAATAAACTCACAATTTCTGAAAGAAAACTTTCATAGTGTGAGCCCTGAGCTTGATTTTGTTAGATTTTAGCTAGCATTAAGTTTAGGTTTGCCGAAAGTTATAAGTTATTAAGTCAAAATTGAATAATTTGTTTTTAATGCGGGCGAAAGCGATTGAGCGATCTTTTATAACTTTATAAGAGAAAAAATTTACCAGGGTTTAACCAAAGTTTAGAGATAATTTCATTTGGTTGTAAGTTAAACTATTGTTTTAGAGTGAAGATTTGTTCATTTAAATTTGATAAAGCTTTTTTGTGAGTTGAACTAGGCTTTGCCCAAAGTTTGGCTATTAATTGACTATAGTTGTACCACTGTTTACCAAGGTATTTATGAAATGTGTGTTTACAATTTAAGTGTATATATTTAAGAGTTTAACCAATGTTTAAAAAGAGTTAGGTAAAAATTTAACTGTAGTTTAGTCAAGAGCTTGAATTAATCAGATGCATTAATTTAAAACATCTGCCAAATGAAAATAGCGTACAATGTTCACACACTTGCAAGACATTTTTGTCAATTTAAATGACAACATTGTAAGATCTGAACACGGTCTGTACGATGCTTAAAACTAATACAACTTTAATAATACATATTTTGACAAGCAAGAATAGCTCGACCAGTGTTGCCAAAACTTGGTAACCAAAATCGGCTAAATGGCTAAAAACTTTTTTAAATAAAATCACATTAAAATTCAAAAACAAAACAAAAATAATTCATGAAATTGTAAATTGAGATAAATTTTTTACAAAAGAATAAACGTAAAACAAATATTTTAGGATTTAAAAAATTAAGTCGTTATTGTACATCTCATACGAATTACTTATGCCTTTAAATATTTTGAAGGTAAATCATTATCATGACAACATGTACCCAACCTTTTCAGTCCAATTCTAAAATAAACAAGTAAGAGTGCTATATACGGCTATGCCGAATCTTAAATGCGCTTCACAATGGTTGCATTTTATTATTTGCACATGTTTGCGTGCTATTAAATATATTAAAAGATAAACTTAATCATAAAAAGAGTAATTTTTGGGGTCTCAGTATTTTGGCTACAACTCAGAATTTTTTAAACGATTTGACAGATTTATATACCGACGTCTTTAAAAAGAAATTAACCATTTATTTTTGGGATAAAACTTGATTTCGGAAAGAAATATGGTTCCCTAAAATTGGTACTTTTCAAATAAAACAAAAAAAAATTTTATTTTAGTTATTTTTTCGAGATTTTTAGAAAATATGTTCTACTTTTGATATATATAAAGCGGCCCATACACTTGCAATAAAATTGTTCAATTTTACGTATTGTACAATTATATCGCCAATGTGTATGTGATATTTGAAGGTGGTACAATATATTGGCAACAATCAAAAGACTTTTTATTTTTATTGCACAACGAAAAGAAAGTGAAGTGTGTTGGCAACATTGTACAATGCTGTTTATGTTATTCCTATAGGTTATGTTCACCTTTTTATTGAATGAATGAAATAATGGTGCGACTTATTGCATAATATAGGCCAAAATGGAAATAATACGGCGAATATCATATACAATAATATTGCAAGTGTATGGGCCGCTTAAGGCGTATCAATAGGTCATATAACAGCCCAAAAACTCTAAGTGATGTTTTCTGTACGGAAGATACCATACCCACTTAATTAATAACCTTACTGTTAGTTCCTTAATTTGGATATACAGATATACAAATATATCCAGATATACAGAAAAAAAGAAATAAAAAACAACAACAACAATGGGGAAAAACTTAAAGGTAGTCGTGGTTTTTTGCTCATATCTCCGCCATTTTTGACCCGATCTGGCTGAATTTCAATAAAAATAAGCATACCTGACATAAATATATACCAACCAAGCCCCCATCATATCTGTGTGCTTTTCAACAGACAGACGGAAAACAGGATTTGAGCTTCCCTTCTCATAAGGATCCATAATATATATATTTTATAGGGTCTAAGATCAATATTGTTGAAATTTCAAACGGAATGACAAAGTTATATAAATATGTATATAAAAATATAAAATTTAATATTGAAATACCGTTCCTATATTTTGAAAGATGTTTCATCATCATCGTTTATAGCAATATCCAACATTTGTAAAAGTTGTGATTTAAACAAAATGCGGCTTGATTTTTAAAATTGTTTTTTTTTTACTTTTAGAAATTTTATAAATTTTAATAAGAACATAAAAATGACTATATATTAAAATAAAAACAGCAAAAATGGCTAAGCACATTTTTAAATTTCTAAAAACGGTAAAAAATGGCTAAATCGAGCCATTAAATTGCTAAATTGGCAACACTGAGTCGACTATATATTTTTTACTGACCTTAGCTTGACTAAACTTAGGCTTAAGTTGATTAAAGTTGAACTTGAGATCGCCTAACGTTGAAATAGACGTTGACTTGACTAGAGTTTAATAAGACAAATCTTCGACTAGATTTTTAGTTGAACTAAAGTTCTTTTAGCAAAATTCGTCTAGTAAAGTTGCGACTTACGAGTTAATATAAAAAAAAGCGTTAGTCTTGCTTGATCAAAGTTCTATTAACAAAAATTCGATTAATATAAATTTGACTTAAAACTATGTAACAAGAAAAAGTTCGATAAATAAAAGTTTAATTAACAAGTACTCGAACCGCAAGTACTTGACAAACATGAGTTTGATAAACAAATATTTATCTTGCAATAATAACTGACTACTAGCCGTCAATTAAATAGAAACAGTTTATTTAGTACGGGAATAAAGTCAACTAACAATAGTTTAAATACGAAGAACTTGAAAGACAAAGTTTAATTAATTGGATTAAAGTTCTTGTATCTATAGTTCGGTAATTGAAAATTTTAATAGAATTTGTTGGCCTTGAAAAAGTTAAAATACTAAGAGATTTGAAAAATTTCATCAAGGCAGATTTCGACTTGTAAAACTTCGGAAAGTAATATTTTGAGCAACATATGTCTGATTATCAACTGCCCGTTTAACGTTGACCAGTGTTGGGCAAAATACATGGCTTGCGGTATTTTAAATACAAAATACAAAATACTTGCTGGTCATGTATTTAAAATACAAAATACAAAATACTTTCAGGTTATGTATTTAAAATACAAAATACAAGATACTTACACATCCTGTATGTATTTAAAATACAAAATACAAAATACTTCCATTTATTGTACGTATTTCAAATACAAAATACAAAATACTTCCACGTCATGTACATTAAGGTTATAACTTTTTTTTGAGTGCAAAATACCACACCAGCGCCATGTGGGGAATTTTGTTCTGATAATAAAAAACTGTTTTTTAAACTGATTCGGTGAAAAAAGTTTCCGCACCGTAAGCGATTCCTAAAACTCCATATTATGTGTAAATTCTATTTCTGGAAATTGAAACCCTTTTGATTTTGCATTAGACTTATGAAAAATGGTTTAATGTTGAAGATTATATATGAATTTAAACAAAAACGAACTTATTTAAGACAAGAGCCACTGATTTAATGATTAAAATAAAAAATAAAAACAAAACTTCAACGCTTTCGTTGCGGAAACTTTTTTCACGAAAGATGAAAAGTGACATCATATTTTTTTATATTTTGGTAGATTAAAATGCAATCAACCATCAATAAACTGACAGAATATATTTTGTAAACTATGTTTTTAAAATACAAAATACTCCCATTTTTTTATGTATTTAAAATACAAAATACAAACTACTTATATTTATTGTATGTATTTAAAATACAAAATACAAAATACTTGCGCGTCATGTATTTAAAATACAAATACAAAATACGTATTTGTATTTTAAATACGTATTTCAAATACATGTATTTCAAATACTGCCCAGCCCTGACGTTGACGTTCGCATAAAAAATTTCTATGAAAAACATTCATGTTTTAAAACTATTTTTAAATAAAATTCTATATAAAAGTTTACCTTGGAAATTGTTAAATAGAAGGAAAAATTCGATTTGCGATAGCTTAAACAAAAAGTATTTGATTAGCAAGAATTAAAATAACAAAAAAACGAAAAACCGAAGCTCGATAAGAGTTACACTAAAAAAAGTTAGATGAAATAAAGTTCTTCAATCGAGATTTAACTTAGAACCAAATAAACGACACAAACAGTTTAACAACAACAATAAGACTTTTGTGTGAATATTAAAAATTTTTAATATCCACATAAACTTGCTCTATATATTTTTTTCATATGTTTGCATAAATGTTTGTGTAGTTAAGTTGGCTCTTAAAAAGCCATCGACCAACTGCAGTGTAAATATGTATAAGGAGTTCGATTACCAGTTGTTTGACCAGCAATAGCTCTACTAGTGCGTATTCTATTTGCGATAAACACTTTAACTAATAGTGACTAGCAAGCTAACGTTTTGTTCAAGTTTTATTTGCACTTCTAAAAAGAATTACTGCCTGTTCAACTATTTCAAACTTTAACGCTCGCGAAGACACTTTGTTTGAAAACACTCTGTTTTAAATAGGGTTTAAACAGAGCAGTCGAAACCAAAAACTGTTGAACAAAAAACTAAAATTTGTGTAAAAATTTTCGCTTTTTGAGTTGGTTTGACAGCGACTGATTTTATTTAATGAATCAGAAATAAAAGCAACAGTTTTTTTTTTTGGCCAATGACAAATGAAGAAGTAAAAGAATTGGCAGCTTTTCCAATTTGACTGAAGTTTTTTAAAAACTACAAGTTACAAATGTCTGAGCTAAATTCTGTAAGGCTTTGATTTTTTAGTTTTGCTTTTCAATTAGAACTTGATTTATTTGAAAAATTTTTATATATTTTATTTTGCCCAATTAGTGCTGCATAAAATAAAAGTAACAATAAATTCTTAGTTGGTTCACCATTAATCAAACTCTTACTTAGGAAAACCCACTAGAGTATAACATGAAAAATTTTACAAAGTTTTTTTTTAATCATGTCTCGAAAAATGTCCTGCAATTTTCGTTTAAAATATTAAGTTTTAACTAGGTAAATTATGCATGCAAAGAATAAACTTAATCGTTGACTATGGGGAAAAAGAAAACCCAAAAAAAAAAATCCAAGAATTAAAAATTCTACGCGAATTTTTTATTTCCTTATCTAACTTAAACATTTCTCATAGTTTTTTTTTTCTCCAGTGCACTATTTAAAAGTTTTACATTACTTACAAAACGCTCTAAGCGTTCATCACCTGTCTTCGTTGGAAACGACGGGCGAAGAAAAAGGGAAGCAACTAAACTACTACAACTAAAAAGACATGCAAAATAAACAATAGTTCTTTTATTTTTTGTTGCCCCAAAACTTTCCGACTTCTTTTCCCAGTAAGATTTTGCAATTGTGTGTTTTCCTCTTCAGTTTTTTCTTTTTTGTTTGATGCGTCCAGTTGTCAAACTCCTGTAAGTCATGGTGCTGTCTGTAGGTACTATACATGTATGCCCCTCTGTCAGCCATTGCGTCTGTGTTGTATTTCACTTGAACTTCCTTGTTAATATGAATGTACTTCTTGTTATTTTTTTTGCAACATTCTTTTTTTAGATGTTATTTAACATTTTTGGCTTTTTCTTAGTAAACAGTTGATTTGCTCGTTTTGGCTACTTTTTTCCTTACTTGAACTGACATTTGCATTTTATGCAAACGTTCAGACAAATAGTAACACACTTCTAGACACAGATACAAATGTTTAGTCGCATACAGTTTGATTCTTAGTTCTTTGCCAGGTTCCTAAATGTTGACTTCCTTATATATTCTTGGGTGAATTGTTTGGACAAGTGATTGTTTTTTTTTTTTTTTTTTTTTTTTTTTTTTTTTTTTTTTGAAGATAGACTAAAAACAAACCAGCTTAGTTTTTTTCGTGTAGACCTTAAGTTGCCTGGAATAAATGCAGGAATTTATACAAGGAGAAAAAAAAACAAAGCAAAAATCAGGTTAAACAGATGAAGTAAAAAGAACTAGTGCATTGAAGAACTAGATAATAAAATTAATGCAATCTTATAATTCGGCTCTTAGAAGATTTAGGCATTTAGGGATAATTTGCTGAAGTACAATCTTTTGTTTCAGTTATTTATTTTCGTTTGACCTTTTAAATTAAACATGTCCTGTGTTTTTGTTATTTGCTGTTATCTTTTAAATTTGTTGTTATTTGTCTTTCTGTTTTTACTTAAAGAAATAATATTGCAAAGTTTTGTTTAAGTGTAGTTATCATTTATTCCTGTGTAACCAAAAATGAAGAACTATGATTTATCGGTGAACTATTGTTTGGTTCGTAACAAACCTAACCAAACAACTGACCCCAAAGGTCAAAAAATAAAAACTCAGATAAAAACACAGTTACTTCAACTCTCTGACACGCTCCCCTTATACGTAATAATTTATTTAAGTAAAGAGTGTAGGAAAGTTTTTGAGAACAGAAAAAAGGTATTACAAAATTAACGTCGCATTAGGTCTGAGGCCATTATAAAGTCTAACGGCTAAAGGCTTTTTAAAAGATGATGCATAAAAATGGACTTGAATATATGGATTTAAAAACCTCTCCAAATTGTTTTCTTTCCCAGAAATAAAAAGAGGGATAGGCCACTGCTTTAGACTAAAGTAACTGCTTAACACAACTCCAGACGATATAATATATTCGTATAGTAGCAATGAAGAAAAAAGATTATTGCATTGTTTATACACATTGCGTATTAACTCATAAACTGTATAGTTTTTTTTCACTATATTTTTGAAAGTCTTTGACGGTTGCTGAAATTTATGTTAATATAAATATTCAAAAGGAAGTTAAAGCTTTTTAAATTATTTTTATTAAGAAAGAAATTTTACACCATGAAATGAATTAAAATCTAATTGATAATTTTTCATTCTTGACTGACGGGGGAATTGAACCCACGTTCACGGACAGGTTGATTTGAAATCTCTTCAGAGACACTCACCACGATTGACGACGGCTGGCAGTCAATAGTCAAACATCAATATTAAAGCCAAATGGTATTTTAATTTTGGTGGATCGAAATTTGTTTTTTGAATGGTTACACAAGGGTACAAATTTGAACTCTTTTTGTGCGGTCTGGAATTTGATTGAAAATTTTTATTAATTTGAGGTCGCTGATTTCAAAACTGGTCCGAATTTTTCCATATCAGCTCTACTTCAGCTCCAAAATCAAGGCACTTCCACTACATATATTGTAATAACTTGAAAACGGTTGACCATATTCAGTTAATAAAAATATCCGAAACTCGGCAACAGTATTCTCTTTAAGCCTTGCTTAAAATATTTTTAAAATATTTGCATTGTTGTTTCAGATATATCGCTGAATTTTTGAAAAAAAAAAGAAAATTTTGAAAACAAAAACCAAAATTTTTGTTCTTTAAAAATTAAAAAAAAAATTAAAAATGGCGACAAAAATCAAAGTTTTGGTCGTAAAACAATTATCTTAACATAATTTCGAATGCAATGAGGTTTATTTCATCGATTCAATACAAAAATAATATATTAAAACATGTGTGTGTCATAAACGTTTTTTTCCTTTTTGTATGGAAATCGATATTCCCGGTTTTCCCAGTAAATTGTGAATAAAATCAAAAGTTGTGCCCCGATTACAATGAATTAAACCTTATTTCATTCAAAATTATGTTGAGCTAAATGTTTTAGACCAAAACTATTATTTTTATTGCAATTTTATTTCTTATAAGTTTTTAAATAACAAAAAATGTGTTTTTTTTTTTCAAAATGTTCCTTTTTTTCTTCCAAAATTCAACAATATTTGTGAAACTACAGAGCAAAGATAATACTGTTGCCGAATTTCGGTTTTTGTTTTTTTACTGAATATGGTTCACGGTTTTCAAGTTATTCCAATATATGTAATGAAAGTGCCTTAATTTTGGACATAACGATGTATCTCGAAAAGTAGAGCTGCTAGAGAAAATTGGAGATTAGATTTGAAATCAGCGATCTCAAAATAGTAAAACATTGCAATCAAATTCCCGACCGCAAAATGTCTGTTCCGCAGGGTAGGTAATCCATTTAATTGATTTACATGTTCTTTCTTACATCTGTTTTTAGTACTTTTTGTCCGAATTCTTCTTGAATTCCAAAGTACATTTTTTTTTGTTTTTAATTTTTTTTCTTCTTGTTGACCTTTTTCAACACGGCTTAACAATACTTAGTATTGTAATTTTTTATAAAAGTTTAATTGTTTGCTGGCTTTGCGTTACAAAAAGTTGACTTTTCTGTGGAAATACACATATTCACCCCCTTATGCAAAACAAAGTTAAAGTTCACATTAGTTAACCAGCACATTAAGCCCTTCAGAAGTGAATGGGTTTTTCTGTGTTGGTTAACTAATATGTCTAAATAATGTCTAAAAATTCAAGGACGAAACCTCTAAATTTTTAATTCAACTAGAGCAACCATGACAAATGTAAGTCTTAGTTTTTTCCCATTGTTAAAAAAACCACAAAGTTAAATACAAAATTTTGTTAAAACCAAATCATACCACATAGTGAGCACCAATTTTGTATGCAAACACTTTTGTATCCCCCTGTACTATAAACAAACATAAACTTCAAACAAACAACCACAATGTTCATTGAATGAAAATAACAAACAAACAAACAAACAAACAAAACTTTTGTTTTGGAAGGGAAAAAACCAACAAACAAACATTTATCCAACAAAGTGTCGAGGAGCAAAGTTTACAGGTAAACTTTACAATTTTTTGTTTTTTGCTTTTGTTAAACTATTTTAGGGAAAAAGAATTTTTGTTGTTATATTCGAACTGAAAAATACTAGAAGCCTTAACAAAAAAAAAAAAAAAAAAAAACAAGTTACCACTCAATGACTGAAAGGATGATATGAAAACAAAAACAAACATTAAATTGCTGTTGTTTTTGGGTACTCCTTGTAATTCGTAGCTGCTATTGCTAGTTTACACTTTAAAGTGGCCATTTAATAAACTTTATTCGTTTACATCTTCCACAATTTTGAAATGAAAAATTTTCAGCTTTTATCAGACAGAGGGAAAACGTAACAGTCAGGCTTAAGCTTTTAAATAAAATATTTCACTGCTACACACATACATCCAAACATACAAATAGAACTGCCAGAACTACAACCTTTTATAATTGTTCATGTTTATTCTCGGTTTTTGTTGCTTTTAATTTTCCAGATGGTCAAACTATATAAAAGGTGTTATTCATAGTTTCATGGAAACCATTGGCGGTGCTGGTGGAGATGGTGCCGTTACCGGTGGAAATGGTGGCAATATATTCATTGGTTTTAATGCGGTCATTGTGAGTAATGTGCCAGTTGGGGCTGGTTTATCGTCCAGCGCTGCCATTGAAGTGGCCACATTGACATTTCTAGAACATTTTACCGGTTACAAGTTGGAAAGGTACGTAGCAAGTTTTTCGTTATTGTTGTTAATGTTACTCTGCAACAAAACAATACCTAGTTTAATGTTTATTTTACCATTAACCACAAATGAAAATACAAAAAATGCTTTCCTACTTTTTTCTTTAATTTTAAAAGTTTGTCGTTTTTTCTTTTATTTAAATGTTCATTTTTTTTCGTCTTAATTTGTTATTTATTATTATTATTTTTTTTTAATTTTTCATTTTATTTTAGTGATTCCAAGCGTGCCTTGATTTGCCAGTTAGCTGAGCATAAATTTGTTGGTATGCCTTGTGGCATCATGGATCAAATGATTTCAGTAGCTGGACAAAAGGATCATGCCTTAATGTTAGATTGTCGGTAAGTTTGTAATGCTTGAAAGCTTTAATAATAAGTAAAACCGTAAAGTTTAATTGTTTTTATGTTTCATTAAAAAAGTTGCATTAGTAAACAAGTTTTTTAAGGGTTTAAAAGAAATTAAGGATTTTGAGGGAATTAAAAAAGTGTTTTTGAATAGTTAAAAAAATATTGATACGCAGCTTAGGATTCTTTATTTCCTGAACTTTATACCGCATAAAATTATTTTTAAATTTCCTTGAGTTCAGTTGAAAAATATATGGGACCATAAATAATAGTTTTCCAGAAAATTTAGACTTAAAAACTCTCGATGTTAAGAAAAAGGCAGAAAAACTCACTTAGTGCCTTTTTTAATTTTAATTCCAATAAATTCCTTTAATAATTTTCTAACTATTAATTATTTTTTATATAATTTTTTTATTAGGATGTAGTTCCCTGCAACTGTATTCCGTAAGTCCATAGAACCCTTTTGTTAAGCAAACCCTTGTTATTAATGCTATGTTCACACTTAAGTTTTAAAGCCCGTTTAAGCAAAATGTTGATCAAAGACGTTCAGATATGATTAAGAAAAAAACCCAATAAACAAATTTATATTTCTTTAAAAAATTAAAAATGGATAAAAATTCTTTAAATAAGTTATCAGAAGATTATTTTAAACATATGTACATATATATAATGAAATTGTGAAAATTGATGGGTTATTTTATGTTTGAGGTATGTTCAGAGGAGTCTATGTGTTAAATGAAATGCTTAAGTTGTAATCATGTCAATTTGAAATGATTGAGAAATCATATAAATGTATGGTTAATCGTCTCGATTTTTTATGTGATTAGAGCTTAACCACGTTCGAGGTGCTTAAACGCATTTAAAAACCTAACAGCCGTATTCATAAAAAGTTGCTAAAGTTGTATTCATAAACGAAAAATAGTCTATTGAACCTTTAATAAACCATTCATAAAGTAAGAAAATTTATTGTTGGATTTGCCCTTCTTTAAACCAAAAATAAAATGACATTTTAAAAGGTGTTTGCATTTTATGATATTATTTTTGTGAAATATGTTGAAAAATAATGACCAAAATGTTTTATTTACCACAACGGACCTGTTAAATATATTTTACAAATTTTTTTTTTATTTTAAACAGCCAATTTAAGGTCATATTGATAATTATTTTATATGATTTATGATTTAAATATGATTTAAATTAATATGTTCAGGGGCAAATGAAGATATTCTCTTTAATTATTTATTAAATTATTGCAACTACATAGTTGTTTTTTTTTTAAACAACAAATTATTGTTCAAAAATATAAATAAAATAAACAAATCATAATAATATTGATGTTAATAAAAATTAAACAAACTTTTATTCGAATACTTTCTTATCGTATATTTAAAAAAGGTTCAAACAAAAGTTTTTATGATACCTTTAGGAAACATTTTGTTACGAAACTAAAATAATATGTAGTTTTATTTGATAAGAATAATTTTGAAGGTCTACAATTATAAAAAAATTTAAATATAGAATATCATGTAAACCGAATAGAAGTTTCATGCATCACTAACAATAAAATGGCAGCCAAATATAAAGAAAGTTGCCATACCTACAACAGAAAATCGCTGCAAACAGTTAATAGTAAAAAAGCTGTTAATGTACGTTAATGAATACAAATTTTTATAAGAGGTTTATAAGACAAAAAGCGTTTAATAGTTATTACATACTATAAGCTGAAAATAAGAACTTTTTATGAATATGGCTGTAAGTGTGAGCATAAAGAGTGTTTATTTATAGAGTGACACAAGTTTAAATCAGAATAAGACAAGGATATATATTTTTAATATCAATGAAACGGGCTTTATTGGAAAGAACATTTTATGAAATTAATGTTTAAATATGATTTCTGCCAAGTGGCCGCCACGGCTGGCACAAAGAAGACGCAATCTGAACACCAATTTTCAACAACTTTTCGCATTCTGACCATCATCGTTTTTGAAGACATATGGGCCAGTGACTCCGCGAGCCCATAACTCAAGGTTGTGACACCCAAAAAAAAAAAAAAAAACACCAACTAACACAACTTACAAACCAATTGTAGGGGAATGTAAGAAAAAATAAACTCACTGTTCCTTTTGAAAAGATATTATTAAATATTGCTTGAATTCTTTAAGTGTAGAGTTGCCACCATCCCAAGCTATTACATGCAAATGGTTATATAACCACTTAATTGTATTCCTTTCCTTAAATCTTAAGTTTGAATAAATACGTAAAAGAAGGTTGAATAAGAAAAGTTTTATCAAAGTTATTTTCGGGAATACAAAATTTATTATTAATAAGATTTCTCTATGACGTGCTAAATCCCAATTTTTATTTTTAATAAATACAATGAAATTTATTGTTGAGGGAAATTTAGTTTCTTTGCGCATTTCACTGGTTGCTTAGGCCAGATCATCAGGAACCCTTTTCCAAAGATTTTAGAAAAGCTAAAAAAATTATACAAATAAAATTGGAAGGCGAATAAGAATTATAAACACACAACTACAATTCGAGTCGCAAAAAAGCCAGCCAATTGCATGGGTATGTAAGAAAAGATAAACTCACTGTTTATTATTGGTGTTTTGTCTAATGTTTGAATGTTTGTAACTCTCATTCGTTTAATAATTTTATTTGTATAAATTTTATTGTTAAAATGTTAAAACAACATAAAAAAAGTTCTTAAAATCCTAAAAACCATTACGATCAAAAACTTTATTTGGTTGTCATAATCATAAAACTTCTAAGTGTCATTTAACAGCAACAGGAAATCAAAAAGCAAATCTACTTTAAGCAAATTGCATATTTTGTAACTTCTAATACCGGCATTACACAGTCACAATGACAAGTAGGGACAATTTTAGCCTCTGAAATTCGTTAACAAAAACTTTAAATTATTACTAAGCTGTTGCTGCCACAAAATACAAAACTGTAAATAAGCAGCAGTTTCAATATAAAACTAAAAAAGAACAAACAAAAAAAAAAAAAAAAAAATCTACAAACTGTCAACTAAAAAACAAATAACCATAAATGTTGTATGGTAAACATTTTTCAAGAATAAAAACCCGAAATTTGCCTTTGTTAGCAGTTTTTTAAATAAAACAAATACTTGCTCGTAATGCTCTTTACGCGACAGTTGCTAAACAATACAAAACAAACAAACAACAACAAAAAAATAACTAAAAGAACGAATGAACGACCCAACAAACAAACATAAATGTATTGTTGTTGACAGTTGAATGTACAATAACAACAATGATGGTTGCTCGCTCGCTCGTTGCATTGTACCAAGTGCATGTAACACCGACAGACACCGCAACAACAACAATAGCTCTGGTGGCAGTAACAGTAGTCAACAATTTTGAAACGTTAGAAAAATTTATAAAAAAATAAAACGATGACTTTTTGTTTTACTACTTCAGCTATAAGCGATATTTTTAAGGCCAACTCCCTCCTGTACAACTTAAAGAAAAGAAAACAACTATTTCTGCATATTTTTTTTTTTTAAAGAGACATTTTTGAAACAAAAACAAAACTTTTTCTTATGACTATATATTCTGCAACAAATTTGTGTATAAAATATGTAAAATATATTTTTATTCCCATTTTGTTGGCTTTTTTCATTGTTGACATTTTTTTATTTTGTATGCCTCGGTTAAGATGTTGTTAGTGTTGCATTGTTACTATTGCTGTCTGTTCTAAAATCCAAATCAGGCAAATATACTGAGTTTGTCACTATCTTTGTTGCACATTAGAATGCTAAGGCGGAGCTCCACTTGAACACGAAGTCAATGGATTGATGCGTTTTTATGTCAAAAACTAGAATCAGTGTAAATGTATTGTCAAATTAAGAAGCAAACGCGTGGAATGCGCATACGTATCAAACGGATGTAGTCGGCCTCCTTTCTACTTTTGCATGCATCGCAAGCTTCTTGGAAAAAGGTTAAGAAAGTATCAAACGTATAGAACGCGTTGTGTGAACTTCCAACTTTAGTTTATGATTAAAGGATATTTTGAAATTTAGCCAAGATCGTCCTCTATAATAGTCAGGTTAGTATTTCTAAGTCGATTTTGCCATGTTTGTCTGAACATTCCTGTATTGAAGGCACGCTAAGTTTTATACAGATCAATGCAAGAAGAATGATTTTGATGTCGAATTGTGGTTTTTTCGTTGAAGTAGTTTCGAATTCAAATTAAGTACAAAAGGTACTAGAGAAAAAAATAGTTGATCGATATCTTGAAAAACTTTTCTATAATAATTGATGCTTCGATTCTCTTAACACACTATTTACCATTAATAACCTAAATTTTTTATTTCTTTAATGAATCCTAGAGATAAACTCACCCCTATTATGATAGTTGACGGCATTCGCACAATAGTTGTATGTTTTGAGTCGTTATTGATAACAATCGATTACTATTGACGGTCACTTGGTATTTTCTAAGGCGCTTTTAACTCGACTTCGAGTAGAATTAACTCTTTTTAGTCGAAAGGAAATTTTGCGAGTTAAAGAAATTTTAGTTAGAAATTAATACCAGCATATCGTAGCCTAAACTCAAAACGCCATATTTAAAATTTTGAAAGTTTAACAGGAGAATCAAAAAAACTATTTGAAATGATAAATGGCAATAAACATTTTTTTTAAATTTATTATTCTTCATGAACTTAAGCCTAATGAAAAATATTACAAATTTATTATTCTTCTATAAAACCAACCAGTTGTTTTGGCAATTGACAATGTTGCATATTATGCTTACTGCTAGCTGTAAGGTCTTTAAGCGTTTATCATATAATATTTTGTAGATATGTATGTAGATATTGTTGACAAAACCGCTAATTCTGGTCGAAAGATGCTAAAAATTATGATGTAACACATCATAATCAATGAAAAAGCTGATTTTTAATTTTTGGTTAGTTAGCGCCTTCTGCGTCTTATGTAACGATATACATATCGCACACTTAATCGTTAAGAGTCACAGCTAGGGTATTCATTCGGTTAACCGTTAATCGGTTAACGAATTAATTACTACCTGATTAACTGATCGGTTAATTTAAAATTGTCTATTTTCGATTAACGATTAAACCGGTTAATTTCAGTCGATTAGCCGATTAACCGATGTTACATAATTTTTAATTTTTTGTAATATCATAACAATTTTTTTGTGTTTTTTTAATTAATTGCTTCGTCTCATACACATGTTTTGAAAATATTTTTTTATACAATATATTTCCTTCTAGCAATACATTCTTAAAATATAGTACAAAAACAGAATAAACTCTCGATAGTAACACAAACACTCTTTAAACAAAATTAACCGAAAGAATTAGAAGTGTTTAAAATTTTTAAAAATTAAATCAGGACTCTAATGGCATAATGGAAGATTTTATATGTTTAGAGAAATCCAGGAAAAGGATTAGAAATTAGATATTCTGTATTACGGGCTGCTTCTCCAACACCCACGATAAGTGAAAAAAAAAATTTCCAAGTCAAGTGTTGTCAAAACTAAAGAAAATTATAGCTTTAATCCTTAACCAAAATTGTTTTCCCAAAAACTATTTTATCAGATCTCCTTAAACTATTGAAATAACTAATAAAATTCTTGCAAAACGCAAGAATTTCAAAGTTGTTTCTACTACACTTTTAATCTAATTTTTATAATTTTTTTTATAAAATATTGAAATATTTGTTTATTTGTCAATAAAATTCTTTTACTACAGAAATCTTATTAAAAAACGACGTTTAAAAAGTTCTTGCGTTTTGCGTTTTCGATTTCCAGAACACCTCTGATTATATATTAATTTAAAAATACATATCACATATATATAAATTATTTTTTTTGTTTGCTTGTTTTAGATAAAGAATTGTTATTCTTGTTTTTTTTTACTAATAAACACCAAATAATAAATAATTTATGCATTTTTAATTATTGAAATTACCTTATTTATAAAAAAAGGCTTTATTAATCGGTTAACCGATCAAAAACCAAATTAACCGATTATTAACCGATTAAATCAAAACCTCGGTTAATTAATCGAGCGATTAACCGATTAAAGCAAAAGCCCGATTAAATGAATACCCTAGTCACAGCTCAAAATTTATCACAATTCTTTTATTTTTCATAAACCAGTAACCATGTTCTGTAACTTTAGTGATAACTTCTCGCATCGAAAAGATGTGAAACAAAATATTTCATCGTTTCTCGAAAAGTGAAAAACGTGTGTCTGTAACTCATGTCGAAAATGCCCTCAATCAAAACGTGAAATAACAAAGTCCTAAAATTTGGTACAGAAATTTTTTAAAGGACTTGAAATAGTGATGTCATATTAAATATATATCTTGGTTCATAATTTTCAAGATATCCCATCTCGATCGATTCCACTTTCGAAAAATTCTCTAACTCTTAATGGAGGGTATCAAAAATTCGCACATCACAGCCAAATATCATATTTTTACTTGTTTATTTTTTGTTAAGAAAATCATGCATTTCATCTTTATAACTTCTTGCTGTGACTGGGACTGTTACTGCTTTATGTTGCTCATATCATAACATAAGCTTTAAAGTATCATAATAATAAATACTGCAATACAGTGAAGTCCAGTTAAGTTGAATTTATAAAGTAAATATTGAAAAAAAGCTTTGCCTTTATTAGACAAAAAGGTAATTTTTTTTTAGCCATTTTAAAAGAACTGTTAAAGATTTTTTTAACTCTTTTAAAAATCATTGGCCTTAGAGTTCATTATATCCTTAAGCGACTGTCACAAAAACTTTATATTACTAAAAAAATAAGCTTATACCACCTTCTCTTTACCAAAAAAAAAGTAAGTTATTTGCATTATATCTTTCTTGTAGCAAAGAAGTTCCAGAAAAACTAAAAATTCTCAAACACGAGTGCAAATAGAAAAGAAACTTGAAATAGAAAGACGTTCTTTTGTTTGAATTTCCATAAATTTCAAATTAGATTTGTAATATTATATTCAAATGGATTTTATGGTAGATTGCATTCTGTGGCAAAGCACAAGATAAGTGCAAAAAAAAAAAATAACAACTATAAAATATTCGAAAAATATACACATATGAAAATTCTTATTAAAATAAATAAAATTTGCTTGTCTTAAAGTTTTATTTCATTTCACAAACCCACACACACACAGAGACACACCTACAACTAGTGTTTATCTTAAAAATTAGTTTTTTTTAGAAGGACTTTGTTATGTATTTTACAAATTAAATTATTCTCTATTTATTCGTTCGTGTGATTTGTGTGATTTGGCTTTTCTTATCTTAATATTTAAAAACTAAATAGTGACAATTATAAAATAATGTGAAATTTTTCCATATTTAATTTTGAATTTTTATAGATTGTACACAGATTTTTGATAATTTAGCAAATTAAGATTGTGGTTGATTGATTGATGTATTTTTTTTAGAAATTATTATAAAATAAATTAATGTGAATTAGGGATAAAATAATTTTTTAAACTCATTAACATTGCAACAAGTAACTTTTTTTTTCATAAAATTCTTTGAATTTTAAAAAATTTGTAAAATAATAGGGATTTTATGATATCGCTTAAAAGTCTCGCAATCTGTGCAAACTCTGCATTTTTACGCCCTGTCAATAATTGTAGGGAAATTTCAAAAGTTGTATGAGAATTTTTTCACAAACTTCGTAAATTTTTCGAAAAATGTTGGACTCGTAAACTTGCGCTGTTCAATTGTGCATACAAACAGATTTATTTAAGGCTAGTTCACACTATCTCACATAATACTTTGTGAGATAGAAATCTAATAATTTTTGTTGCGACTGTCAAAAAATCTAATTTAACATAACAGTTTGTATTCACACCATCACACAAAGTATAAACACACACACATAAAATAAAATGCAAAAAAAACGATGAAGTCGTATGGGATGTCAAACTTTTTTTCATAATACTTGTCATTTTCGTCACACATGCATTCATACTATGAGACTTTTACACATTTCTTGAGATTTTGACATGTATTAATACAAAGTATAATAGTATAAACTAGCCTTTAATGCTTACCGCCGAACACTGTGGCCAAAAGCACTTTTTTCACGGATCAATTCATAGCTACTGTGGTGCAATAGTGAGGCACACTAAGGCCCCTATTGCGGTTCACAACTCAACTCAGTTGAGTTGTTATTTTTTAATTTTTGTATTATGGTGTACAACTTTACTGTATTGCGGTGAACAAAGACATCAAAAAATTACAACTCAACACAACCAGTTTCCAATAAAAATTTTTATCATTTTGCGAAGCACTAAAGGTACATTTAAAAAAAATAAACGCACAATTATGCTCTACGCAATAAGACATACAGAAATGCAGTGAAAGTGAAAAAGTGAAAGAACTCTCAACAACTTTTATAAAAAAATAAAATTTCAAGTGCTACGGCATTCCCTTACTACGAAGCAGATTTGTAAGGGAGAATACTTTACACAAAAATATTCAGTGTGTAAAGCTGATCGTTACATCCAACAATTTTTATATGTGCTGAATAATGCGCTTTATGTGTCAAAAATGTATTGCTTCAAAGTGGGAACTCGCCATATAAAATTCATGTCTTCCGTTAGCGCAATGGTAAGCGAAACTTTTATTTTTCTCCCTTACAAACCTGCTTCGTTGGAAGCTCCATTTTTTATTAGGTTGTTTTATTTACAACTCAACTGAGTTGAGTTGTGGACCGTAATAGGGGCCTAAATTTGATGTGCTTAACTCCAATAATAAACTAAGAACAGACTGATGTTTCAACACAATTTTGGAGGTATAGGACGGGGGAGACGGATACCCCCACACATACTTCTTATAATTTTTTTTTTATTTATTTTGATGTTTGCAATAACCACTATATAATTCACTTACTTATTTATAACCAAGATAAACAGTTTTATTCTAAATAGTTTATATAGTTTCCTATATGCAGGCTTTTAAGATAATTAATTTAATGTAAATAAAAGATTATTTATTTCATTCTCAATAAAATCCGACGTTTCGTTTTTATTCTTTCCAACTTTTCAGGGATTGAGTTTTTATTAAAATCTGGCAACATTGTAAAAATACAAAGTAAAAAGTAGTCATTAATAACAATAATTATAATCTTAATTTTTGACAAATAAACTTACAATAATCTTTTTCGTCAGTTTACATCATTTATAAATTATATCACAGTATTTTCTAAAGGTGGACAGCACAACACAAAACTTAAAATATTAAAATAAATGTATGTAAATGTAAAAATTATCACAGAAAATTCGTGTTTTTTTGATCACAGTTGTTATTATTACTAAAGTATTGCAATGGTGTAGTTTGCATTTGTATTGTCTTTGTCTTCTTTTGTGTTTATTGCACTTGTCGATTTTGGTTGTATTCTTAAGCTCTCCAACGTGTATCTTTTATTTTCCCTTTTCTCTTTATCTAAAATTCTCACTTTTTCAAAGTTTGGCTTGTGTCCGTTTTCAATGCAGTGTTGTGTAAGTGCAGTTAATTGTTTTCCTCTTTTTATATCAGCTTTATGTTCGTCTATTCTCTCGCCTAAATTTCTCTTCGATGTACCAATGTAGATTTTTCCACACTCCTCATTATCACCGCCATCACATTCAATTTGATAAACAACATCACTTTGATCCCTACACTCAATCTTTGTTTTTGTTTGTGTAAATAAATTATGTATTGTCTTGTTTGATTTATGCGCGAATATTATTTGTTGGTCTTTTATTATCTCTCTCAGTTTGTTGTTCTCAGTTAGTCTTGGAATAAATGGTAGACTATAATATTTGGCGTTGCCAGATGTGTCATTTTTGTTTTTCCCTGATAAAATATTATTTTTAACTTTAGTCAGTAATGAATTGATCAACCCCGTTGGAAAATTGTTTTCCATTAAGATATCCTTTATTCTTGTGATATTCTTAAATTGAAATTTTACGTTGCTTATTTTTATAACTTTGTCAATTAGATTCATTGCTGTATTTATCTTCTGTTTCATGGGTTGTGTAGAGTGGAAATTCATCAAGCGTCCAGAAGCAAGTTTTATATTTCTCTCTATTCAAATTGATATATCGTGGCAACTCTGCCAAGAGAAACATCAATAGGATAAAATAACAAAGAAGAATAAAAAAAACAAAACAAAAACCTTTTAATTTATAAATTTTAAATGATATTGTGCAAAGTGCGTAAAACATTACTAATTTTTAATATTTCATTGAATTATTTTATTAATTAATTTTAATTAAATTATTTTTTTAATTTAATTTGAGTCAGATGGTTGGCTTTAGGATAAATAGGTGCGTGACAAAAAGTGGATAATTTGTAGACTAGTATTTTATAAATAAACACTTTTCTAAGCGGATTTAACGCCACCAAAAATGTTGGTGTTAATAAACCATAGGGTATTCATTTAATCGGGTTTTTACTTTAATCGGTTAATCGCTCGATTAATTAATCGAGGTTTTGGTTTAATCGGTCAATAATCGGTTAATTTTGTTATTGATCGGTTAACCGATTAATAAAGTTTTTTTTATAAATAAGGTAATTTCTATGAATAAAAAAGAAAAATTATTTATTATTTGGAGTTTAGTAGTAAAAAAAAACAGTAACAAATCTTGAACTAAAACGAGCAAAAAAAAATAATTCATATGTAAAACATATTTTTTAATTCATACATATTCGGCCACGTTCTGTAAATCGAAATCGTGACATTAAAATCGATGGAGATTTTAAGTTAAATTTTAAAAAAAAAAAAACGTAGCTTTTCCTGATTTCAAAATTAGTTATGGTAAAGATATGTGGTCCTCAAAGTATGAGGTAATGAAAAAGAAATATTTTTATCAATTTTAAACACAGGATAGAATTAAAAATTTGTTCGATTTCAATTTCACGTGATTTTGATTTCCAGAACAAGACCGATTATGTATTTATTAAAAAATAAACTGTGAGATCATTTTATTAGTAATTTAAATAGTTTAAGAAAATCTTGTAAAATAATCTTTTAGATAAATAATTTGGTTAAAATGTTTTGGATTCAAGCGACTCCTTTCTCTAGTTTTGATAAATTTTGACTTGGAAAAAATTCTTTCACTTATCGTAGATTTTGGAGAAATCGAAAGCAACCCATAATACAGAATATCTAAATTCTCAGTCTTTTTTCTGGATTTCTCTAAACATATAAAATCTTCCATTATGCCATTTAAATCCTGCTTTATTTTTTAAAATTTTTAACACTTCTAATTGTTTGGGTTAATTCTGTTGTTGCGTTACTATCGTAAGTTTCTTCTGTTGTCAGGTCATCATCTAACTCATCATGGCAAAGCTCAGCACCGAACATTCTGCAAAAAAGTTCATTTCCGAATTCCTTAATTTCTGTTTTTGTACTGTATTTTAAAAATGTATTTATAGAAGCAAATATATTGTACAAAAAATAGTTCTAAGAACAACTTTTTTGGTGCACTTTGGTAACTTTTTTGGTGAATTTTGGTACGGATAACGTTGTAAAATTGTTCATGGTTGCACTGTAGAATGTATTTAAAAAAGCGAGTTGCTTTGCAACCGAAGTTTTGGAACTCACCCACAATTAAAAACAAAAAAAAAAAAAATATGTTTTAATACTACAAAAATTTTTAATTTTTGTTACAACGGTTAATCGGTTAATCGACTGAAATTAACCCGTTTAATCGTTAATTGAAAAAAGCCAATTTTAAATTAACCGATCAGTTAATCGGGTAGTAATTAATAGGTTAACCGAATAACGGTTAACCGAATGAATACCCTAATAAACCACAATTTGTTTTGTTAAAAATAACAGCTGACTGAAACAGCTCGCTTTAAACACCGGCAGTTGTCGTTAAAACTGTTAGTGAATAGCAAAATGGTTAATTTTGTGGTTAACATTTTTAAACGAGCAATTGCGGTTTAAAAAGCATAGTGAATCGCACTACTGGGGGGTTACCGCGTATTTCGATTCGAAAAGTAATATTTTTCGAGAGCAATTTCTGATTCGAAAGTTTAACCGTCTTGCGTAGCGTTCTTCGAAACGATGACGGAGTTGAACTTATAAACAAATGTGAAATTTTATTAAAAGTTGGTAGCACTGCTTGCTATTAAAATAGCAAAATGGATGAAAATATCCCAAAACAAAAAAAAAATACTTTTGAATGTGTAAAAAATATTATAATTGTGTTTTTTTTTTTAATAAAAGCGGATTGTATTTCCCAGTGGTTTGAAGAGTCCAAAGAAAAACTCAAACATTACTTTATACTGCTTTTTATTTATAATTTTTTTTTAAAAAATTTCAAGTCCACAAATATTAAAACATTTTCAATAACAACATTAGTAAATATTAATTTTATATCGAAACTTAAATAATTAGTTTTAATTTGTTTGTTTTACATTTTTATTTATCTTGAACTTTTTGCTTAACCTCCCGTTTCCATATGCAAGTGCAAGTTCGAAAAACTCAATCCATTCACACTTTTTCACCAACATTCACACAATTTTTGTACTTTCAGCCAATCGGCTGTTTCCTCGATTTTTCGTTGATAATACGTATACACTACTTGCAAGTAATTACTTGCATGTGGAAGCGTAAGGTCACTGTTTCTTGTTTTCGTAATACAGAGTTGTAGTTTCAAAGGGGATTTTTATTGTTCGAAAAAGAGAGTTGCCGTTTCGAAAGGGTCTTTTTATTTTCAATAAGGTATGTATTAACAACTTTCCATTAATTTGAAACAAATAGTACGAACATCGTAATACACAATACAAATTGTTCGAACTCGTAAATTATTTCTTTCGAATCGAAATACGCGATAACACCCCTACCTGTACTTTGCGCACAAGGTTACTCGGACAGCCAGCAGGCCGAACGGACATCGTAACATCGACTCAGAAAGTGATTCTGAGTAGATTTTGCACAAATACACAATTGTGGTATGTGTACTAAAATATGGTAAAAAATTGCAAGCTATGCACATCGACACACGAGATTCTTTCTTCATTAATTGAATAGCTTAGAGCTACTGGTCCTAAATTTAAGAAAAATATATCGTTATCTTCTGTCGTAAAAGAGCTGAGTCCAATTTAATAAACTTAACAGGAGAAAGAAAAAACTTTTTAAAATTTTTAGTTCTTAAAAACTGGACTTGCTAAATAAATTTTGATTACATGTTTAGATTGAGCGTAATGATATTTATCAATTCGATATATACATACACATTGGCTTAAGAATATTTGAATGCCAACCAGTGTTATTAGCAATTTGAAATTTTACTTCACATAATCTATCATCATAATTAGGGATGCAATTTTCTTTCCGAATCATTAAATTTGCGTTAAAATGGCATCGATCTGTTTTTGCATATTGTTGCATATTTTGTTGAAAATGCATATTTTTGCATATTTAGGTTTTAAATGTATATTTTTTGCATATTTTGAAATTTTCAATTGATTTTTTCTTTAGTTTTCATATTATAAAAAACATTCTTAAAAAAGTTTTTAAATATACAAAAAAATTTGAAAATCAAAAAATTAATTATTTTACAGCTTTGCTTTAAATACAAGATTTTCAAGATTTCGACAAAAGATTCATCTATTTTAAACCGATGCCGCACCTTGCATGGTTAAGGCTTCCAATGGGTTCAAAATAGTTTATCCAAAACTGTTACAAGATAATTGCTTGGCACATTTGTTATACCGCGTTGTAGAGAAAATAAGAAGCCAATTCGATAGTATCAAAATGTTTAATGAAATGTTTCCTTTTGGTTTCACCGCAGCCAGATGTAACAAGATGGGGCCTGTCTAGACGCTTCAGAATTCTATTCAAAAAAATTTGACAAATTTTTGAATGTTGGAAGAAATTCTTGATACCGATGATTATGCAATTAAAAAAGTAAACGACATATTAAATTTAAATAACATCAGAAGTTAATAAGCATTTGTCATTTCCAACTATGGATATATTTGTGAAAAAATAACTAATTAGGAGCGATTTAGTTCACTTAAAAGTAAAATTAACAATGTGGAAGGAAAAATAGCCCGACAAATTAAAAAAATCCAAAACGTTATGCAAAAAAAATTAAGTATTTTACAAAAATAAAATAAATTTCAAATATTTTTGATCTGATCGGAAATCAAAGTGGGATCTGAAAACAATTTTTTTTTAATATGCATTGACATTCTTTAAGTACGGGACAAAGTTTTTCATTTGATAAAACAGTACTTTATTTAAACAAACAATAATTTAAATTAGTTTTTTAAGTTTCTTAAAGATATTTGAATAACAAAAGACTTCATTTTGATTAAAAAACGATTTTTCATGGAAATTTTTTAAATTTTTAGTGCGTATTTTTTTATTTTTTTAGTTCATATTTCGGATTTTTTAGTGCATATTTTAAGCGCATATTTTAGATTTTTTAGTGCACGAAAGTCTCATCCCTAATCGTAATAATCAAATTGATTGCTATTCGTAATTTAATATTAACAAAACATACAAGCAGTACATATTTTTTGTGTAGCACAGTGTTGATAAATATTTTAGGTGAATCTTTTTCCAGCTTCAACATAACTTTACCACTATCTCTATTATTACCCTTAATTTCACTTTTTTTACAAAGTTACATACATATAAACACATATATATGTGTGTAGTTAAACAAAACTTTCTACTGTAAAACTATACAATGGCGGAAAACCACGAAATCCAATCTATAAGTAAAAAATAATACTGATGAAAACCTTAAATCAAAACTTTCACAATTTTAGCAAAATTGTACTGCCTGTTTTTAGATGACGAGCACAAAATTCATTTGTTTAATTTACATTTAAAACAGAAACAATATTTCAAAATGCAAGTTAAACAAACGAATTTTGTGCTCGTAGTCTAAAAAAAGACAATTGGTTATTATAATTTATGAAATAAAACAAAAATCCCAACACAAGAACAGCCAAGTGAGAGACAGAAAGAGAGAGAAAGAGTAAGAGAAAACAAAAAATTAGAACAAATTATGTTAAATAAAGAACACAGGTGAAATGAAATTAAACAACAGAAACCCATTTAAGCCATTTTAAGCCATAAAATTAGTACAATAAGCAAAAATAGGAAAAAAACTAAAATAATATTAACAAATTATGGTATTTTCTAGAGAATATTAACTTTGGCAAATACATTTGTTTTAAAAAGAACGAACGAATGCTTTCATCCTACGAGTACATATCATTTTCTAGCTTTTTTTATATACACGCCAGCTTTACCCGGTCCGCTCTGCAAGCCGCTTTGAAATAAAGTTTGTAAAATTTTTTAAAGCAGATCTCGTCTTTAATAACCAAAGCAATTTCTACCAAATTTTAGACTTCTACTATTATGATTCTTCAGATATTTGGACTAACAATTGTCCTTGTTTGGGAGGTTCCACATTCGCTTTTTCAGTCCAGCTCGCTCTTTGACAGATGTTTTGTAGAGATAATCAAACTATTTGCTCCAAATTTGGAAACTTTCTCTGTAACCGTTCTGCAAATAGCTGATCATACAGTCTGTGGTGTATTTGGTTTTATACCATGCTGCCATCTACATGGTGGTATTGACATTGTTATGTTAGCTTGTTGCCATCTAAATATGAGTAGTGGCGAAATGTATTTTGTAGGCTTTTATTTGTGATGCCGTCTTTTGGTAGAGTTTTGCACTATTTTGTGGTGTGATGTTTTTCTGTCTGTATTCCACTTGCAAGTTTACAAATGCTCTAAGCCTATGTTGAGCGTTGAGCAATCAGGAATTGACCTTTAAAAAAATTGCGAACTCGGTTCAGTAGTTAAGGAGTCTATAGGGAACAAACAAACGAACAAACGAATTTTCATTTTTATATATGTACTAGCTTTACCAGGTGCGCTACGCTTCCCCCATTGAAATAAAATTAGTCAAATTTTTTAAAAACAGATCTTGAGTATCAATAACGAATCAAATAGTACCAAATTTAAATACTTTTTCTATAACCGTTCTACTGATATACAGAAAGCTATATTGTGCTTATATTGAAGGTGTAAAATAACCATTTCTCCAATCCAGCCATCTTTTTGACAAATATTTTGTTAAGAAAAGCAAACTATTTGTTGCAAATTTAAAAACTTGTACGTACCGTGACAATTCTCCAAATATAAAGCACTCTAAATTGTCCTTGTATGGGATGTACCACGCCACGCCTACTTCTTTAATCTAGCTCACTTTTTGATAAATGTTGTGTATTGATAATCAAGCTAAATGTTTGTACAAAACCGTTCCGTTCGGATTACAGTTATTCACACTATCTTTGCAAAGCAAATCCAGTCCACTTTTTGGCAGATGTTGTGTATTTTTAACAAAGTTAGTTGTTTTAAATTTGAAAACTTTTCTGTAATCGTTCTCCAGATATGGAGCTATTCATACTGTCTTTGTTTGGAAGGTGCCACGCCCACTTAAAATTTTACAAAAAATCATAGCCTATGTTAAGCCTATTAGCCTATTTTAACCTATTTTACACTCTAAATATTTAAATTTCCAAAAATCTCTTTTCCGTGGATCTATTCGTTTTATATACACTGTCCAAATTTCATGGCTCTTACTTCAGCCGTTTGGGTGGCGATGATGAATCAGTCACTTTACTTAGTCATAAATTTGATTCAACAAATGCGTCTTATGGGGGTATATCTCCCCAGCCCCTATCGAAAAAATAAGTAGTCTTTTTTTTTATTTTTTGGGCTCCTGCACCTACCCTCTTTATTTTTATTTTGAAAGGTGTAGTTTACCATAAGAGTGGGTCCTTCAAAGCTTTAAGACTTTTGTCTTCAGATATGCGGTATATAATGTTTTCGTTCTATGGAAGGTTCACCTCCTTCTCCATCTACCCGGCAGTGTTACCGTTGGATATTTTCAAAAAGTACCAAAAAAAGGGGATATCTACAAAAAAAGTGGCACCAAAAAGTGGATTTTTTTTAAAAAAGGGGCACATCTTTTAAAATTAAAATAAGTACACCACATTATGTATTTTTTACGTCTTTTTTCTATTTATTATAATTTTAAATGGTATAAAAAACAAAAATAAATATTTTGTAAATATTTCTCTAGAGAAGTTATTTTTATAAAATATTTACTTTAACGTTTTGGTAATTCAAAAACGTTAAACTTGTTTTCTGCCAAACATGTTTTTTGGATTATGACATGTTGCAGCAAATAGAAGATATTTATGTAATGTGTTTTATATATACATTTAGTAATATATTTCTTGTACTATTCCTTCTAAATACATTTTCTTTGATTTATTTAAGACACTATATTGCACAGGTAGACATCTAAAAACTTTTTAGAAATTTATTTGCCCATTCCACCAGATTCTTTTGTTTTTGGAATGCTATGGCCGAATATGAGCACAGTATTCCCCCATCACGTCACATTTATCAGATACGCCAATTATTGTAATTCCGGATGATGTTTTGTACCACAATTAATAACAAAATCCATAGTTTTATAATTTTATTCTACAGTCAACCTAATTACAAAAGTTGTAGGCCCAGGCCCACGATGTCGACAATAAAATTTCTTTCGTAAATTTGTTTTGAAACAAAAACAAATTTTAGTTTTTATTATTGTTTTCAATACAAATATGCAAAAGAAATGTTCTTGTCGACACCGTGGGCAATTTTTGGTAAAAACTTAGATTTTACTTTTAATGTCAATTACACAATTTTAGACAAGTTTTCGGTACGCAACAGTTCGGGTTCTGCTTCATGACTTCTAAGGAGAGACAAAATACTTTTTTTTGCCAAATATTTGAAACTTTTTGCTATATATTCTTTTAAATATTTATAGGAATTTTTCCTAATTCTTGATTTATAAAAAAATAGCAAAAAGTTTCAAATATTTGGTAAAAAAAAAGTATTTTGTCTTTCCTGAAAAGTTGTTGTTTTTGAGTTACGAGGTTGCGGAAGAAAACCATCGATATGTGAGATATCTTTATCCCCTTATTCATAATAAATAAAACAGGTTAATAGAAAGTTTATTAAACCGATTTTCAGCTAACCTCGCATGACAAGAAAAACATTTCATATAAACTTGCTTAAATATACATATATTAAAACAGTTTTACATATATTAAAGCGGGGGGTTATAATAAAACAGAAAGAAAAAAAGTTTTTTTTCCCAGCGTAAAAAGTATCAAAAAAGTGGCAAGATCCGCAAAAAGTACCACATTTGGGTGCATTTTGTAAAAGTGGCCAAATAGTATCCAAGCAGTCGAAAAAGTGGCGAATTGCCACTTTAGTGGCACCAACGGTAACGCTGCTACCCGGCCCATTTTTATTTTAAAAATTAATTGTTAACCATAATAGTGGCCTTAACCACGTTAGAAGACACTCGCTATAATAGTTCTTTAGTTACGCGATATTTAATATATGCATCCCATGGGGGTTACTGCTCCTACTGAGCCTACTCTCTTTTTTTATTTCTAAAGTTGTAGTTTACCATAAGAGTGACTCCTACCAAGTTTGAGTATTCTCACTATAACAGTTCTTAAGGTATGCGATATATAACATTGGCGTCCTATGGGGGGTACCACTTCCCCTGCTGCTATCTTATTTCAATTTCGAGGCTCAGAAGTTTTTAGAAAATGGGTGCAACGGCTCTTAAGATATGCGATACTTAATATTGGCATCCTAAGGAAGGTACCACTTCCTCCGCCCCTATCGAAAATATAAGTAGACTATTTTATTTTTGGGGTTCACGTGATGTTACTGTAAATATTTCAGAAAATCGGTTCAGTAGTTTAGGAGTCTATAGGCTAACAAACAAACAGACAAACATTTTTCATTTTTATATATAAAAAAGATAAATAAATGAACAAAATGTATAGATATATATATAGATATATATATATATATACAACTGTATATCCATATAAAAATTTTTTTGTTCTCCATTATATTTTTTGTTCAAAATGAAAGGATAAACTCTGAGTCCTACAAAGACAATACAACTGAAAATCTATTGTTTTAACAAAAAAGAAAAACTTTAGTTTATTTGAATTCCCTTTTGGGCAGAAATCCATAGAATACCCATATTTTAAACAAATGTATAATGATTGTGTAAAAGTATAGGAATATTTGTATGCTCTTCTTTTGAGTTTGTGTTAAAAAAAATGGTACTATTCATGTTATAAATTGTATTACAATTTCTATTTCCGGTTTAAACGAGCTACATCCTACGGCTAATAGAAATATATGTACAACAACAATAAAAGCAACAATATTTGAATAAGAAATATATTTTTAGAAAAATATGTCTGCTGTACGTACACATTTTTTTCTAAATTTATTATTGGCCTTTATATTCGAAATGACTGTGCACATGTAGTCAGGAGGAATAAACATACGTTTGTGTATTGATGTACAGATGTATGTATGCATCTATATGCATGTAGGTATGGGAGTGTATTTTGTGTCAGTTAGTCATTATATTCAATTTACATATTTCATTAAAATATGTGTTGGTGATCTAGATTATGACAGTGTGATAACGAACTAAGCAGAGCAAAAAAATTTTTTTTTCTGGAATACCAAGAAAGTCAGAGTCGTAAAAGTTTAAAAAACTCACACAAAACTCAGCAAAGCCACTCTTTGAAAAAAACTTTAATGAAATATTGATCTATTACAATAAAAGAAATCCCTTGGGGCTTAGATTGTCATTCTGTTTGTAATTTCTACAATATTGATCTTAGACCATATAAAGAATATATATTCTGGATCATTATGAGTAGCGACGTTGATTTAACGATGTCCGTCTGTCCATCTGTTCGTTGAAATTGGGTATACGAAGACCAGCCATATAGCAGCACAGATTTTACGCTGCAATTAAATATACATAGTTTTGTCCTATTTGAGATGTTGTTTGCCCGCCATTCTTTGTGCAACTTGAAGAAAGCAACGCGAGCTTTATTAATCCGATCAGAAATATCAGCTTCAGACCCGCCATCTTTGGTTATCTTGCATCCAAGGTGGTTAAATGATTCCACATCATCAATATGTAATTATATTTTCCACTATAAGTGGAGTCGTTATATGGGTACCTATACGCATAAGTTTTTTCTTTTGAAAGTTTATTCTCAAACCTACTTTTCTGGCGCTTTTGGCGAGACTCCTTATTTTGGCTTCAATATCCCCATATCGATGAGCCATTAGACAAATATCATCAACGAAATCTATGCCGTTTAGGTACTCTGCCATATTTAATCGAATGCCAAACGGCACCTTCGTGTTAGTCTCTTCGATTACACTGTCCAAAAGCACAAGAAATAATGTAGGGGATAAAATACAGCCTTGTCGTACCCCGGTTGCAGTTCTAAAAGGACGACTTACTTTACCATTAAACGCACTCTACAGTGCGCATCTTTATAAAGTTCGCGCATTAAGCTGACAATCTTCTCCGGTATTCCCTTGTTAATTAATGCAGTCCCCATTGAGCTTCGGGGTATAGTGCCAAAAGCTCTTTCAAAATCCACAAAAAGGATTTATAGATATTCTATCCAATATAAGTGTCGCCATCACTTTACCAATGGCGTTGAGCAATGTGATACCACGCCAGTTTTTACATAGTATAAGGTCACCTTTTTTGGGGATTGTAACGACTACACCTTCTTTCCAGTCAGTAGGGATTTGATTATTTTCCCACGCGTTTCTGATAAGTGGTGTTAGAAACTCAGCAAGGGTGCCGGCGCCATATTTCAACAATTCAGCCGGGATGTTGTCAGGACCTGATGCTTTGCAATTTTTCATTTTGTGTAATGCCGAGACAACTTCTAGAGACTTTCTCGAGATTTGTGGATGCTGAACAATTTTTAAGTAATACATTCGGAAAAACGATTCGTCATCGCTCTAAACGATTTCAATCAATATCAATTAAAAATTAACCAACGGGTGACATTCTTTAATGATAAATGTCCCTTGCATCACCTTTGTAAATAATCAATTCCAAAGCCTGCCAGTTTTTTCTGTACGTATCACTTGGTCTTAACATCCTTTGACTTTGTCTATCTCTATCAGGTTTTCAAAGGTTACTACACAGAAAAAAATAATTTTAATATTTGAATACGAAAACCGCATATTTGATTACAAATATTTTTGAATTTTCTGCGATGACGGTTTTTGCGGTATTGATAAAAAAGTTTGTATGTATAATTGTTAAATTTTTAGTCAACAAGCAAGTTTATTGAGTCAATAAAAAAGTTGTTGCTCAAAATAATTTTTTTCAACAAAATGTTTACTTGTTTGTAAAAATAATTTGTTGAAAATGTTGAATAAATCAAACAAAATGTTAATTGAATCTTTATTTTTTTTTATTTATTAATGATGATGTCATAAATTTTTAATTTTTATATTTTTATAAAAACACTAAAATTTATTATGCGGGGATAAGTAAGTTCCTATGCGCATTTCACTGGTTGCTTAGGCCAGATCATCAGGAACCCTTTTCCAAAGACTTTAGCAAAACTTAATATATTATTCAAATAAAACTGTAAAACAAATGAGAATTATGAGCTATTTAAAAATGGACAAGAGTTGTTAAAATACTGTCTTTACTTTGATTCAAATATTTTTTTTATTGAATATGAAGAAATATTTAATTATTTCATTATTTAATATGTTTTATTGAGTGCTATTTTGCAAATTGTTAATTTGATAAATGCTTTCTTTGAATCAAACAAAAAGTTTGTTGACCTAAAATTTTATTTTTAACAAACTGTGTTGTTAAAAATTTTCTTAAGATATTTTTTTCTGTGTACATCTGTAGACCTTCTAAATGTCTACAGAGTAATAATAACCCTAATTATGCGTTTAGATTCGAGGCGCTTAGAAACTTTGGTGTTCTACGTTCCGTTGCGTTTCTATATTTTTTTACGATTGCATGTATTTTGTATTACGATTGTATAGGTAGCTTGCAAGTTCAAAATTTATAAACAGAAAGTTTTTCATTTTTTTTGTTTAGTGTAAAAAATTGTATAATTAAAAAAAAAAAAAATTAAATGAAGTTTCTGGACGAACTGGCCTAAGCAACCAGTGAAATGCGCATAGGAATAGCTTATCCCATCAAAAATAAATATCAGTTTATCAATTGAAATGAAATTCATTATATTTAAACGAAACCTTGTTAAGAAATTTTTAGTTTTATTTAGTTTATTGCAGGTCGAAAACAACAGAATGAAAGGCGGAATGAAAAGCTGGCGAATTTAAGGCGTTTGGATATCGTTAGCTTCCCAAGGAATAAGAAAAGGCATACTAGGAAGAAGTTGCAGAAACACTTAACGCAATAGGGCCACCAAAAAAATTAGTGTAACTGTAAGCTGGAGCACTTTGTGTTCTCCTCTTCCAACTACAGCGCCGCTGCTATCAATTCCATTTTTTCTTGAAAATAAAACCAAGAAACTTTATTTTTTTTTTACTGAATATCGATTTCCATACAAAAATAAAATTTTAAAGTATGTGTGTGTCATGAACGTTTTTTCCTTTTGGTATGGAAATCGATATTCAGTTTTCTCAGTAAATAGTGAATAAACTCAAAAGTTGTGCACCGATTACAATCAAAGAAACCTCATTTCATTCGAAATTATGTTAAGATAATTGTTTTACGACCAAAACGGTGATTCTTGTATCCGTTTTTAATATTTTTTTTTTTTGAATTTTTAAAGAACAAAAATTTTGGTTTTTGTTTTCAAAATTTTTCTTTTTTATCAAAAATTCAACGATATCTCTGAAACAAGAGGGCAAATTATATTTTAGGCAAGGCTTAAAGATTATACTGCTGCCTAGTTTCGGATTTTTTGTTAACTAAATATGGTCAACCGTTTTCAATTTATCCCAATATATGTAGTGAAAGTGGCTTAATTTTGGACATAACGATATATCTCGAAAAGTAGAGCTGATAGAGAAAAATGGAGATTAGATTTGAAATCAGCGATCTCAAATTAGTAAAAATTTGCAAAGAAATTCCAGACCGCACAAAAAAAGATCAAATTTGTTCCCTTGTGTGATTGTTTCTACAACAAATAATTAATTTCTATTTTTTTTTATTTATTTAACACTGTTTGTTTTCAATAAATCTAACTTTTTATCAAAATGTGTACAAAATTGCTTATTTTTTTTTCAATTTTATACGCTAAACAGCTGTTTTCGCAATAATCTTGTATTTTTCTTCGAATCAATTTGTTGTTACATAAACTTTTTTCGATTAATTTGTAACTGAATGCGGGAAAGTAAACGAAATGCTAATTATGCTAAGATGCTTAGGTCGTTAATTGTTTCTTCTTTCTGTTTTTTTTTTTTTTTTTTTTTTTAAATTTTCGGAAATTTCAAAAATAATTTTCTAGCAAATTGCCCGATAAGACTTTATGAATTGGACCTATCGCAAATTGCTTATTTATAAGCATGCAATTTTAGGCCCACGGTTTTCTCCGTCCAAAACACATGAACAAATTCGTTTTGTATTCGTTTCTAGTTTAATATTGTTTTTTCAATCCTTTATTTAAAAGTTTGTCCTTTTTCCTCTATTGTTTATGTATAAACGTTTAAATTGTAGTATGTGTGTGTGTGTGTGGCTACAGATGTATCTAAGTAAATATGCAAATTTATGTCTATTACTTGTCTCTCTTGTTAAAAATGTGTGTATATTTTGTAATTTTTTTCGTTTTATTGTTGCCATTTTAGCTCTTTGAAAACATTCCAAATTCCATTTGTTGCCGGTGAAAAGGATCTCGTGGTTTTAATTTGCAATTCAGATGTGCGGCATGAGTTATCCGACAGCGAATATCCAACAAGGCGCAAACAATGCTTGGAGGCACTCAAGTTAATGGGACTGAAGAGCTATAGAGATGCAACAGAAAGCAACTTGTCAGGTAATTAATACTTATGTTGTCATTATTTTACCCTAGCGTAAAGCGAAGAGTATAAGGGAATAACGTCCACGTTTTGTATTTCCAGTCTTGTGTGTCTTTAGACCAGTATTGCTATTGGTAGCTGGAAAACCTTGTCTGGCACACAAAAGGGTCGTTCATACGTAATATTAACATATTTTAAATCTATTTGTCTCTCTTTCTCTCCGACATACAATACTCTTGGGTATTCCTTTACCTGAAATGTGATTAGATTGTAGTATAAACACAGATAACATTGATAATTGTTTGCCACTGTGCTGCTTAAAACTGTGTTGTTTGCTGTATGTTGCCGTAATGGTTGAGATTCGTTGCGTATGTTTTACATTAAGATTTCTATTGTTCGAACGAGTAAACTGTTGTGTTTTATCTAAAAGCAGTAACTGCAACATTTTTTAAATTTCTGTAATTTTCACCAGAATTTCTGCATAGGAATTGCAATACATATTAAGGGTGATCATGCAATCGCTTAAAACTCATGCAATCTGTGCATTTTAACGCCTCCGCAAATGAACTGCCAAAAATTTTATGAAAATTTGTTTACACAAAGTTGGTAAAGTTGCTTAACAATTTTGACTCTGAGTCTTTAACTTCAAGCAAAAATGCACAAACCTATAATTAAATCGTTGCCAGTTACTTCAAATTCTCTCTCATTTTTTTGTTTTCATATTTTATTTTCTTCATATAGTTTCGTTTACAAAATGTGTGCAATTTAAGGAACGTGTGGTAGTGTTGTTGAAATAAAGAGTGTCTATATGTGAGAACATAAGACAAAATGCTCTCAAAATAAAGTAGATTCTATTCTTAAACGGCTTTCAAGGCCAAATTTGTATGGAAAACGTGGTGTCGACGCAGTTCAGTTTAAACAAGGGATGCAAGCAAATACCGATACCGATATATCGGCGATACTTCAGATTTACCGATATATCGATATCGGCATCTGCCAAAGTAGAAGGTAATCCTAGTATGGGAATTCTACGTGTTTGCTGTGTAACTTGTCAATACAATTTTACACTACTACATTTTGGACAGATGCATAAACGCATTGAATGCTTGGTGTGGACCGGGAGCTTTAGCCATTTTACTTTGCACCATAGTAGTTAAATATGCTCTCATTGATAAGTCTTGTATGTATTTATATTTTTCAAGATTTTGCTTAATAAAAATAATTAATTTTTGTAAGAATAAAAATCATTTTGCTACAAATTTTGAGTTACTTCGAATATAACAAAAAATCCATAGCAAAGCAACTGCTGCATTTTCTGACGCTATTACACTAATTAACAGCCTTTAAACATCTTTAGAAAATATATTTAATTAATAAACTGAGATGCGTAGTACCAAAAATTGGCGATTTACGTAGTCGCCAATTTTAATGAATGAAGGATTTCAGACACAAAGCTTGACAATTTCAAAGACAATAGATCGAAAAAATGTCTTATTGCCCTACTTAACATAACTCTGCATTCCGAAAGTGTTGTAGACTCGGTTACCCCTCCACCTAGTAAAAGTTCTGATAAGTCTAAAAGAACTGACCTTTGGAGCGTTTGTTAAAACCTTAAAAGAAAAATTTAAGAAGAATGATCCTCTATCCATCCTTCGTTGTGGTTCATCTAAAGAAGAAGTCCAGCTATATCTTAGATCTTCTAATGTTTCTCGAGAGGCATATCCGAAAGCAATGTTATTCCCAAAATTTAGGGACATGGCGCAGAAATACTTAGTTTTTCAAATGACAATGCGACAGACATTTGAGAGACTATTTTCCACTGCCGGTCTGCTTCAAACGTACTTGCAAAATCGTCTATCACTGCAAAAGCTGAGAATACTTTGTTTTTTGAACAATAATCTTGTTAATTTTAATTTTGGATATAAAGAATCTCTTACGCTTTATTAAAAATAATTTTACTTTTGTTAATTTAACCTTTAATTCAAATTCAATTCGTTGTTTTTACAATCTTATTAATATCAATTTGAAATATTAATGTGCTGTTTCCAGGTGAAAGGCAATTGATTGTGTAGAAAAATTTATATGAAACTCACTCAGTTTTTTGAGTACTTTTCATATAAATTTTACTACACAATCAATTGCTTGTCACCTGGAAACAACACATAAGCATCTCTTGCCCTGTAATTTTGTATAGTAAAAATTACTTTATTTGAGTTTTTTTTAATTTTAATTTGAATTTAAATTTTATATTCGTAGAATTCTGATGATGGGAATGCGGTTCAGTCAAGAATAAAATTACCAAATTTTTTAATTCTTTTCATGTTGTAAATTTCAGCCTTAACTAAAAATAATTTGTTGAAAATTAAATTTAATGAACTTAAGCCTAATTAAAATATATAAAGCTTCAATTAAAGACCAACAGTTCCATGAAAAATCACAATTGTTATTTAAATAAATTTGTTTGTTTTACGGCTAAATCGCACTTCATTAAATAGATGATAATAAATAAACAAAGAAGGTATCTATATCTAAATAAAGTTATCGTTAACTAATTTTTTTTTTAAAAAATAACAGCTCAATTATTTAAGTTCCAAATATAGCAACATAAGACATTTTCTTTATGTCCCACACAGAAAAAAATAAAAATTGATTTTAATTAAAAAATTTGTGATATTAATTAAAAAATTAATTAAATTTGCACCAGTAAACAAATTAATAGTATCAATTAAACCAGTTTATAGTATTAATTAAACGTTTAATTCACTTGATTAAAAGTTGAATTCCCTTGATTCAATTTTTAATTAAAACTGATTATGTTTTTGATTAATGCTTTAATTGGTGAACAATTTTGGAGAATTTTTTCTGTGCACTTATAATGTAAGTGGCTGAATGTTTTCCCCGTAAAATGTACTACCAATTATCTTTTAAGATCTTCTCGTTAGTTGCACTGCTTTTTGTCCCGATTTACTTCAACATCCAAATCTTTATCTTTGACTGCAGTCTAAGTTTCCTCGCCGCAAACATTCACACTTGTTCGCCTTAAGCAGTAAATAAATTTTGCTGTTAAAAAAAATCCGTAATGCTTAAAATATTGCTGCCATAAATGTAGTATACTTTTCAACGAAAAAAATGTACGGCATCCTGCTGGGCAATAACGTAAAAATGGTTGACATATACCGTAAACTTTTTATATTACCGAAAGATATGACCATATTACGGTTTATAAATCAACTCAGTTGACTTAAAATTAAAACAACTGCTACCGATTTTTAATGTTTATGTTAACCGCAATATAACAGAGTTGTAAAGCATAAAGCAAAAACTGCAAAATTTCAACTGAACTAGATTTGAGTTGTAAACTGTAATCAGGGCAATAATTTAAACTTTTCTCATACAACATTAAAAATAGTTTCCGAAAGTTACGCGAAAAGTAAATTGTTATATCTTTTCAGAAGTAAAACTTTTTACTGATAAGAAAAAGAAAGGTGTAGTTTATTAATGATACGTTGGAAAAAAAGTTAACATAAAGTTATAAAAAGTTAAGAGTAAAAAAATAATTGACAGTTTATTATGATACATAGAAAATGCATAAAACAGGGTTGTAGACGAACTCCTTCGTTATTCCAACATAGCTTTTAAGCCCATATTAACAAAAAAAATTGAGTTTGCCCTTCGGCAGCCATCAAAAAAATTCTTGAAAAAAACTTAATTTTTTTACTTTCACTTCCTTTAACACTTTAAAACATAATTTCTGGCTTAAATAAAGCACCAAAGTGGAAAAATGAGACAGGAAAATAACTGAAAAGCCAGACAAGTTATTGCTAAAATATAAAAAAAACAACTTTAAATACAGTTAATTTTTTTTTTTATATTAGTAATGTGCTTAAGATATAAATCAACAGCAAATCATCTTACACGCCTAAGGATATTTTCAGAAAAACAGGGACCAAAACACACAATTGCAAAAAGGGGGAGATGGAGCTGGATAAAAGTGAGTTAATGTATTGAAACTGACAGTACACTAACAAATTCCATGAACGGTTGACTGCATAAGCGAGTTGTTTTTGTTGTTACTGTTGCTGTAAATATTAGTTAATATTACGAAAGTATCATAAACATCTGACGTTTAGCAGTCAACATTCTCAAGGTATCATTAAAAATTAAAATGATATTAGCGTGAAAATTCAAAAAGATGAGAAATGTTTCATCATACTTTTTAAATGCAGTCAGCAGTATAAACTTACTCCAGTACTTTCAAAATCTTGACGCGTCAAATCAAAGTGAGAAAAAAAAACATATAAAACGGATACGACAGGCTCAAGTAAATAAACATCTTTCTTTCAAAGAAATTATTACAACCATTCAGGCATATTAGTTACAGCAGCAATTGTAAATGGCAGTAGAAGATGACAATAATACTTTTAAAAGAAAATTTTCCTTTTTTTCTTTATTAAACTGTTTAAGAATTTTAAGTCAAGCAAATTAATAGGCAGCTGTTACTTTTATGTAGCAATTTCGTGTTTTTTTAAATTCTCGTCAATGAGGTTTTTTTTATACATACAGTCGACTCTTGATGATTTGAAATTCGTTAATTTGAATCTCACAATTGTTTGACCTGTTTTTCAGGTCCCTTGAAAAACATAAAATAAGAAAATAAATTGAAAAAAATCTATGTAATTTGGTCCCCTCGGTAATTTGAAGTTATTTGAATGGAATATTTATCGCCCACACGCTATAATTTAAATTTTTTGGCTCTACGCTTTATAATTTGAATTATTTTAATGTGCTGCGTTTTATGCAAAATATAAAATAAATAAAACAGTGATTTATTTTAGTTTATATGCGCTGCTTTATAGAAATGATCACCCCTATCGTGAATATATTTTCCCTTGTAATTTTCCCCTTTTCACATATTTGCGATCATGAACAGCTCCCATGAAAAGATATGTAATTCAAAGGAGAATAATAACGTGAAAAAATGTTCACGGGAATAAATTCCCCTTATCGTGAAAAGTTTTTTCCCTCGTAATTTGTTCACATTTCCCTTAGATTTTCTCACTTTATTTTTGCTAGGGAATAGAACATGTATGGTAGTAGTACCTATAACTCGTATATTAGTGGTGTTTTCTTTTCTACAAAAAATGTGACATTTTATTTTTAAAAAAAGCAATTTGGTGTCTGTTTCCTAAATATTCTGCTCCCGAAAAGGATGAGGTTTTTAGAATAAAACAAGCCACCCTTTTCGGAAGCAAAATTTTTAAGAAACAGACACCAAATTGCATTTTTTTTAAATAAAATGTCACACTTTTTGTAGAAAAGAAAACACCATAAGGGCTAGATCCGTTAATAAGGCACAAACCGATATATTGGTCAACAAAATGCAAAACAACAGGTTGATTGCCGCCGGATTTGTGAAGCTTTCGAAAGACGTGGTGGCAGAATTTTGGAAATTATTTTACTACATAAAATTTAAAAGTGCAAAAAACTAACGTTGTAATCAACCTATCCCTCCAATACTAATTATTTAGATTTATTATTTTAACTTTTCTTTAAAATATATACGTGTATATTTTTAAACAAAAATTTCAATGATTTTTTAATTTTTCTAATTTTTCTTCTTTTTTACATTCACTGGAACTGATAGCATGAGAAATTTTTCACATGAGATTCACGATTGCTTTTTTTCCTTCGAGGTGAATGAAAATTTCATGGGAACAAAAATTCCTTTTATTATTCACGATAGGGGTGGATATCTTGCCCGACAGCGTTCTATAATTTGAAGTATAGTTTTTTTTACACTCTATAATTTGAATTCGTAATGTGATTTTGTTTCTGTTTTTAAAACAAAAATTAGAAACGTCTGCTTTTAGCATAAATAACACATCGACAGTTTCTATGTAAAATAAAAAATAAAATTTATTTGCTTTTCTTTTTGCTTTTGCTCATTTGCGGAATTAAGTGCTTGGTGCAAATGGTTCTGTGAAAGCGCAAATGCGAAATGTTCTAGATTTGAACTCTCGTTAATAAGAAATCTTGATTATTTGGACTTTTTCTCTGGTCCCTTGAATTTCAAATTATCAAGAGTCGACTGTACTTTAATATTTATTTACCGAATCTGCCTTATGTAGGCATAACAATAAGTAGTAAAAATCTTAAAATTGAAAATTAGAAATTAGTCCCAATCTAGTGCTTAGACGTTCCTCGGCCTAGCGGGGTGGAATGCCGTCTCTTATAAGCCTTGTTTGCGTTTGAAGCTGAGAAAGGTGTCTGGCAAGCAAATTTTGATGGTTTTTAATGTTAATAATATATTTTGATGGACTTTCTTATCTCTTAATTCCTATAAGTGGTCTCATTTCTTATAAACCACGGCGCTCCGGCCAAGCTTCTAAGAATTTAAGATATATACTGGAATTGCTAGCCGTTCTCTATAATTCAATATATAAGAGGTCATAATCAGCTTCAAAACCGTTTTATAGTCCAGGCTTAATATAGATTTGCCACTTATTATCCAGAGAGTCTAGGGACTGTTAGCTTCAACTGAAGTCTATTGGTTTCTATATGTCTATGCCAAGTCAGCCGTCTATCCAAATGTATACTAAGATTGTTTCGAACCATATATAAACGGTCTAATAAATTACTCACTTGTAATTCGTGGGTGTTCGGTCGTAGCAGACATTTGATTTTAAAGACTAGGGGTCTAATTCGAGCAAAATTTATCGAAATTTTTTATTTTGGTATCGTGACACTCGATATCGAATGAAATGTATCATAATTTGAGATGCTAGCATTCAATATCGAGTATCCAAAGACATTGCATTTCTTGAGTTTTCATTCCAAAGACCCCATAAAGTATATAAATTCAGGCTCCTTTAATTATTCTAAGTCGATCTAGCCATGTCCGGCTGTCTGTTCATCCGTCCGTCTGTCTGTCCATCCGTCCGGTTGTCTGTCCATCCGTCCGTCTGTTGAAAACACGCTCACTTTCGAAGAACTCAAAATAAAAGAACAATGTTGTTGTTAAATTGCTTAAAATACTTATCCTAAGCAGTTTGAGATTGAAATCCAGCACCATCGGTTTAGTAGGATAAGTGTTATGAATCCAAATTTGAAACCACCACCATAAAAAATATATAATTTTGTTACAAAAACCAACATAACTGGTGCTATAATGCACGGATTGATATTGAATTTTTCACAAATTCGTTCCATATGACTAGTTCCCTCTCAAGGAAGACTCTTTTGTATGCGTAAAACCATTACGAATATTGTAATACAGGGGTGTGCTGGAATTCGAAAACGTAAAACACAAGAGTTTGGAAGTTAAAACAAAAACAAATTTTCTTTGTGTGTTTTTTAACATTTTTTTTTGGACAAAAATTTCATTAAAAATTTTCAGGTGATTTTTCTAATGATGGCCCTACAAATAATATTTGACCACTTGATCCATTTTAGAAAAAATGAACTTATTACAACATTGTCAAATGAAATGCCATGGTGGACCATGTCATTGTTAAAAAAGAGTTTGTATTTAAACGACATTTGTTCTTTTTTAAACGATTTCAAAACTAATCCTCAGGAGTGTTTCAAGGGGTACTTTTGAATCTAGTCCACTGGGAGTATGTAGGAACATAAAGTTGTTTTAAGACTACTCCGTTGTATTGCAACGCTGGGTTTTATGCTTCAGCCCTAAAACATCGTAATGGTAAATATACCATGTATTTTATATATATTTGGGATGCCATTGGACTAGTCAAAGTCCCTTTTCTTTATATATTTTTCATGTGTGTATGACTAATCGTATTATTTGCAGAGAAATAACCCCAAATTTAAGGTCATATTTCATTTGATTTAAAGGACTGTTTTTAATTTGTTTGGAGTGATTTTTCATTAAAACAATTGGGTCATATTGCATTATGAATAATAATGAGAAATAATGAAACCAACTTTGGAGTCAGTTTAATTTTTTTTTTTAGCTCATATTTCTAAGCGCCTCGCTTGTACAGTTGATCGACCGGTCGTCCTGAAAATTTAAGGTCGGCTGCAAACACAGAAACAATTTTTTTTACCAATTAAAGCATTAATCGAAAATAAAATCCGCTTTAATTAAAAATTTCATCAATTGAATTAAACATTTAATCAAGTGAATTAAACGTTTAATCAAATGTATTAAACGTTTAATTAATAATATTAATTTTCACCAGTTAACAAATTAATAATATCAATTAAACGTTTAATTCACTTGAATAAACGTTTAATTCCCTTGATTAAACGTTTAATTCATTTGATTAAATTTTTAATTAAAACTGATTTTATTTTTGATTAATGCTTTAATTAGTGCAAATTTTTTTCTGTGAATGCCGTTAAAAATGCAAGCGAGTGATAGCGGTTGACATCGTGGGCCAGGCTTTTAAGTAAGTTCGACTACAACGGACTGCAGTTCTACGTTGTTTTTGCCCGGTAAACTAATTTAGAATATAATTTGTGATTGCTGCTAAAAATGTTTTCTTATTTAAACTTAAAAATTTTAAGGATGTATGAATGTCCATTCAATTCAATGAATTTTTTTTTAGCTTTGTACTTAAAAAAACAAAATACTTTATAATCTTGTATTAAAAAGTAAATAATGGAATTTAAAATTACGAAATTTTTTATACGACTTCTATATTTTCATAAAAAAAAAATATGTCATTCACAATTATTTGAAATATAATCATGATGCCATTATGATTGTCTCTTAAAATGGAACAAAATAAAATACAGGATGATAGTAAAATATATGTTATTTTCCATTTTTATATGCAAATCGAATATTTTTATTTTAAAAATTTTTAGAATAAATTACAAATAATTTCAAATTAAAAGTTTTTGTTTCAATTAATATCGAACTCGAACTTGACAAATACTTATATAATTTCTACTAAGGAAATTGTCAAAATAACATTGACTGAAAGCCATACCCTGTTCAAATAAAATTTAAGAAAAATAGAACTGTATAAAACCACTAAACTACAGGACATTTGACGCCGTCTGTGTAGTTTTTGTTTGGACTTTTTATAAAGCGAAAAAGAAAAAAAATCAAATTGATACTTCGCGTTTCTTTTTACATTTTTATACAAATTGAAATTGTAAACAAATACAATAAATGAAAAATCAAAAAAAATAAAATATATAAAAAAATTTTTTTAATTCTCCCTGAAAATCATTTCATATAATTTCTTTTTGAGTGCAGTTGCATTCATTAAAACGGATCAAGCATCAAAAGCTTACAAAGTATATGTCTTATTTTTATATGAAAATATTTTTATTCATTTTTATTATTTTTTTTTTCTTATTCAAATTTGTAAGTTTGAATTTCATTGATGGGAAATATGAAAAATGATTTTAATGATGACAACGATTCTGATTATGCGTAGAGAATAATGCTAAAGTAATACTTTTAATAACGATACCCTACACCGCCATAAGTGCAGATTTTTGTAACATCTAAACATAATAGTCGTAAAACTGCTGTAATGTCAGTCCATCGATATAAACGTTGTTATAGATAGTTCTATAAAATTAAGCGCCTTTATTTTTTTGTCGTGCTTATTTCCCAATTTCTTAATTCTTAATAAAAACACTGAAATTTATCTTTGGGGGATAAGCTAGTTTCTATGCGCATTCCACCAATTGTTTAAGCCAGATCATCAGGAAAAATTCTCCAAAAAAATTTTTGGAAAAGAAAAAGATATTAGCTAATAAAACCGCGGAGGGAATGAGAATTGTAAAAACTCAAAAAGTCTTATTTGCAACGATATCAAAGCTTGAACAAAATAGTTACAATAAACAGTGAATTAAGGACGACAAACAAAATCTTATTAATTTAAAATGTTGTATGTATTCCCAAAAATTACTTTGATAATTTTTTTGTTAGTTACGCTCTTTTATAAGCACTTTTTCACATAGTTTTGCGTTGCGAAAGTTGTAATGAACTTTAGCTCCCATGCAAACCCCAACAACAAAATCACGTTTATGCTAATAAATTTCGAAGAAATAACTTTCTGCCAGTCCAATACAAATTTGCAGTAGTTATGGGTCCGTTAAGGGCTATAAATTTCTTTGTTTCATAGTCTAACTTTTAGAAATCACTTTTAAATATTACAAAATTTTCGAGCTTAAGGTCTTTTTGTTATAAAAATCTTTTAAAATTTATAAATTAAGAAAAAAAACCCTGAAGAAGGCACTCAAGGAAGTGCCGAAATATTGGTTTTAAAATAAACGTTAAAAGTTTTTTATAACAAAAAGACCTTATGCTCGAAAATTTAGTAATATTTGAAATATTAAAGGTCGAACAAAATACATATTAGAAATCACTTTTATTTATTAAAAACGTTCATCAATTCTAACAACAATAAGGAAATCTCAATGAAGGAATTGCTCCTATTCAAATCAATGTCAAATAAAGAAGTTTTGTCCCTAAGGGTTCTTCGACCAAATAAATAGTTTGAGTCTTAGGTCTCCGAATGCCGGGCAATAATAGAGAAGATGTTCTGTAGATTTATCAAACTCCTTCTGACTGGATTACTAGTATTGAAAACTGTCCAAATATTTTCTCCAAAAATATTAGTTTTGGCACAATATAGATTAATAAAATTGTGCTTAAATATTTGGGCTATTCACAAGGTGTGCTATCATGTCATATCGTCATAGTGTCCTAAATAATATTTTACAATTGTTTAAAAAAAATATTCAGGTATGTGATGGAAAACGATTTTGAAAACAATACGATTTGAACACGATAATATCGTTTTCAGTATCTTTTAAAATTGATTTTTAATACATTTTCCTCTGTTTTCCTGTATATATTCTTTTAAATTCTTTGTTATATATGTTAATTGAACTATATGTTGAACAAAAAATTAAGACTTAACTGCAGAAATAGATTTTAAAAGATCGAAATCTTCGAAAATCATCACACCTACAAAAACGATAATTTTAAAAACGATCGTTTTTCATCGCATACCTGATTGTTGTGTTTGAAACAAAATAAAAATTTTAATGCTGTGTTCATTATTTCGTCGTTACTGTACAATAGAAATCTAAATTATAAGCGCTTGCCCACAGCAGTCATATATATTTCTGGTAATTATTTTAAGACACATGACTTGTGAATAGCCCAATTGTCTTTGTATGAGATTTGTTTGGTTTTAAAAATCAGCGAAATCCACACTAAAACATAAACGGTCATAACTCAAAGTTTATCAAAATCGTTTTTTTTTTTTAACAATTGTGTTTTATTTAACTGTTGGTTTTTAATTGAAGTCTTTGATTTTTTTAAATAAGACTTAAGTTCATAAAATTAAATTTTCTTTAATTTTTTTTAATGAAGAAAGGAATTTAATAATATGAAATAATAAAAAAACATTTTTTTGATAATTTTTATTCTTGACTGAACACGGGCTCGAACTCAGGGGTCTAATCACCGCATACGATATCGAACAAAATTGATCGAAATTATTTATTTTGGTATCATGAAACTCGATATCGAATGCAATGTATGGAATTTGAAATAATAGTATTCGATATCGAGTAACTCGACATTACATTTATCGAGTTTTCATTCGATACGTCAGTGTCTATCGTATGCAAAAAAAATCGATAGTTTATTCGATACGATAGTATCGAATGCGGTGATTAGACCCCAGGTCGAATTTAAATGTTTTAAGAATAACCACATTCTCATCATCATAATGCTTTGCTGCGGCGGCTGACAGTCTATAGTCAAACATCAATATTTTTCCAATGATATTGGTTGATCGAAATTTGTTTTTTTATGCTTTTCTACCCTTTGTCAAAAATTGAAATTAGTTAATTTTTTTTTTTTATTATTTTTATTGTTGAATGAACACGTGCTCGAAATTGGTTTCATAAACCAAAATACCGTTATGTCCGTTTTTTTGTAACTTGAGTCGCTTGTTACGACTTTTACTTCCTCTAAATAATCAAGTTCGGTCAACTTTTGCGAAACATCCGTAACACACAAGGCGTTACAGTGATCACGTCCGGAGACCTCACTAAATAATTCAATACAGAGTACTATTTTTGGCAATGTCAGTGCGCTTATAAGTAATTAAGTAGTTTTCTTTTAACTAAATAGTATTATTTCGAGTTGTCACTCTAATTATGAAAAAAGTAATGAGCTTTGAAGATGATGCCAAAATGACTGCACAAAGTTAAATAAAAAAAATTAGATAAACTTTGTTTCTTGTTCTAAAAGCGTTCTCCTATTGCGAAACTTGATTATAAAATAACAACAATGTTATCAAACAGAGTTTTTTGCCTCCCTTGAAGATGTGTGTATTTCGACTTGTGACTGTTTATGATTTAGTTTGCGCTATTATTTCTTCATACAAAATACATTTAGCACGATAACGCCCTCGCCATATGAGCTGGGGCAAGAATGACGAAGGGTATTTGGGATTCGGCACTACCGAATCTAACATTTTTTACTTATTTCTTTTATTTCAGTTCTTATTGCTTCAGAAAAAGTTTCTGTATGTTACAATATGAGTTAGTTAAGGTTGATGTACAATTTAAGGAGATTTTTAAATGGAATAGAGATTTTTTAATATTATGTTTTAATTTTTAATCTTAATCCCACAAATTTAATTTGCCATGAATAAGACATTTGTAATAGTTTTATAGAAAATAAGTTCTACTAAAGATTTCCGATCTTTTGGTATATAAGGCGTATCCATAGGTCATATGACAGCCCTAAAATTCAAGTTCAAGTTTCTATAACAATTTTGATATTTTCTGTGTGGTACCTCCCCGCCCATATTTTATCGGATGCTGTGTATTGATGTGTGTGAAGATAAATATGCCGAGTTAAATATGTTTCGACGTAACGGCTTACGTCACTACATATTTAACTCGGGATGAAATAATTAAATATGACATATTTAACTATCGCATATTTAAATAAGTCTTGTATCAGATATTCTTAAACTGGGCTTAAGTATAATATGTGGCAGTCTTAATAAAAAATATTTAAAAAAATGCAGAAAAAATATCTAATTAATTCATTAATTATTTCCTAAATTTCCTAAATTAAAAAACAAATCGAACAAATAAAAATTGGAGTTGTCACATCCTTCGTTGTCACTCATCCGGACCATATGGAAAATGAGGGCTAAGGACCACAATTATCCTTCTATGGTACCCACATGTCTTAAATGTATTTGTGATTTTTTTAAAAAAATTTCAAAAATGTAACTTTAAAATTTTTTTAAAAAAATCACATATACAATTAAGATATGTGGGTACCATAGAAGGATAGTGTGGTCCTTAGTCCTCATTTTCCATATGGTCCGGATGAGTGACAACGAAGAATCTGTCCAAATATGGCCAAAATACCTTAGTGAACACCAAAAACATTTCAAAGTTAAATTTTTGAAATTTTTTTAAAAAAATCACAAATACAATTAAGACATGTGGGTACCATAGAAGGATAGTGTGGTCCCTAGTCCTCATTTTCCATATGGTCGGGATGAGTGACAACGAAGGATGTGACAACTCCAATTTATATTTGTTCAATTTTTTTTAATTTGTCCATAGAAATTATAAGGAAATAATTAATGAATTAATTAGATATTTTTTCTGCATTTTTTCAAATATTTTTTATTAAGACAACCACATATTATACTTAAGCCCAGTTTAAGAATATCTGATACAAGTCTTATTTAAATATGCGATAGTTAAATATGGCATATTTAAATATGTGATAGTTAAATATGTCATTTTTAATTATTTCATCCAGAGTAAAATATGTAGTGACGTAAGCCGTTACGTCGAAACATATTTAACTCGGCATATTTATCTTCACACACATGTGTATTGATAGCCGAGATGTTTGCATCTAATTGAGAAACTTTGGCTCTTAACGCCCTCAATATATACAGCAAGCCATAATATCTTTGTATAAAAAGTGCCACGCCAACTTCTCCAATCCCGGCAACATATTATAGGATGTTGTATATTATTGACCAAGACGCTTGTACCTAATTTGGAAACTTTGGCTCCTACCGTTCTCCAGTGCCCATGTTCTGTAACTCTCGGGTCGAGAAACTTTTCGATGGAAAGGGGTGAAATGAAACAAAAATGCCATATATTGAAACAAACAGCTGTTTTTCTCACTAAACTGTGTCTGTAACTTTTTTGGCGAGTACTAGCTGTGACGTAAGGAAATTTACAGAAAAATTGTGTCGGTAACAATTTAGTGAGAAAAGTTCCCGCTTTGAACTGTGAAATAAACTCACGATAAAAATGGAGCGAGAAACAATAAAAAACGATTAAAATGCAAAATGCAAAGAACATTTATAATAATATTTGATTCTTGGCACATTTATTCATTGTTTAATTTTTTTGCTTTTAATATTTTTATAAAATATACGAATCTTTTCAAAGCTCGTTTGCAAACATTAAACATTCAAGTCGCACTTTAACATTATTTGGTATAGCCGACGCACACTGGTTCATATTTTGAGAAGGCGGCCAAAATTATTTTTTTTTTTGTTCTCCGATTTTAAAATTTTTTTATTCATGTGAAAGTAAATACTAGTAAACCTCGGGAGCCAAAAAATTTCAACCCTATTTCAACTATTTCATTGAGAACAGGGTGGTCCGAAATGGACTTTCTCAATATTTGGTTATAGTTTTAAATTTCTGAGTCAATTTGTGAAGTTGAAATGCTCATAACTTTTTTGTTTTTTAAGATTTTTTGACAGAATAAGTTTTGTGTATTAGTTTATTTTATTAGCTATACGTGGGTTAAAGCATTAAACTCTGCGACCTCTATAACTATTTAATTTTTTTTTTTTTTTTAATGTCAAAATTTCCCGGAAATTTCCTACTTTATAGAGCATAAGTCCTGAGCGTCAAAATGCGTCAAAAAAAATCTATACTCTCTTGTAGTCCAGAATCTAACCTACATTTCTATACCCCATTGTACACACATCTGGATACGGCCTTGCGAACTACAGCAATTTCTGTGACCCAAGGTAAGATATTCGGTTCAAAAAATAAGTCCTGCAAGGAAACATTACTGAAATTAAAGAAGGTGAATCTTAAAGAATTTTCGACAAATAAAGCATTCAGGCCACATAAATTATCTAGCACGTCAGGTTATCAATTAATTTGGAGAAGGTAAAGGTATTGCCATTGTTATGAACTTATTGTGGGTGACGGATGCTGCAAAACGAATAGGCGACATAAATAGACTAACACGTTAGATTTCTGAGTAAGTTAAAAGGTTAAACATTAGTAAATAGCCGCAACATAAACTACTTAGTGCCTCGGTAGGCTAGCTGGTAGCGAGCTAGTCTATCAGCGCCGAGGTTGCGGGTTCGATTCCCGCCAGAGACTCTGGTTTCTTTCCTGCAGACAAGCATAGAGCTTCGCGGGATTAGCTTAGGAAATTAAAAAAAAAAAAAAAAAAAAAAAAAAAAAAAAAAACATAGTTTAATTACCTGAAAATTGCAACTTAATTTAAAAAAATAGAAGAGCAGGTAAATGGTAAAAAAACTAGCACGCATTTATATTTTACGTGAAAATTACCTACATGTTACCTGTTAATTTATTGCCGGTAGATTAAATTTGTATTTAAAAAAGAGTTTTTATGTTTTAAAGAAGTAGTAACAAAAGATCATTTAAAAAAACTTCTATCAAGAGTATAAAAGTGCATGCATTCATAATTTTACCTTCATTATTGTTTAAACAATGGCTAAGTTCACTTATTAAGTTCTCGCAGATATATATTTTCAACAGAAAGATGAAAAAGATTTTGTGTTACACATAATGAATAATCTATTCTTTAAATTATGCAACGAACAAGAAATCAAAATTCATAAGATAAAAATTAAAAATTTTTCATTAACATTAAGAAAACGGTACCTTTAATGTTCTAGAAACAAGAAAACGTTTTACTTACGCAACGAAAAATGGCTAACAAATTATCTGATTTTTAAGAAGCTGTCAATAACCGCTAAGGAAACTGGAAAAGTGGGTCGGCCCGCAAAAAATTGACAATTGCAGTAAAAGATCACGAAGACGCAAGCTTGCAAATATCAAAGAAGAAATTTCTCATAGTATGATAAAGGATTCATTTCTGCATCAAATTCAACCAACGCAAAATAAGAAATCATTTGCAATAATTGAAAAAATAGTGGAAGCTAGCCCTAAACGCACAAAGAGGATTTTAAAAAGTATGCCTACACCAACTGAAGAAATGAAATTTACTCCAGAAGAAGCATTTGCACTATTTTTGGATTTAAAACTGACAAAAAATCAGTATACAGAACTGCAAAAGCGAACCAATGAAAAAAATTGTGGAATCTTTCTAGGATATCGAGATTTAGTTTTTGTCAAAAAAGAGTGCTTATCTTCACAAACGGCTATTAGTATAACTTCAAGTTCAGCAGAAGTAAAATTTCAGGCTCTTCTCGAACACACTGCAGAACGATTATTAAATACGCTTGATGCTGACTGTTTAAAAAACTTAAAAATTGCAGCATCACTTTATTTTCTAAATGGGGATGTGATGGAAGCTCTGGTCAGAAACAATACAAGCAATGTAATTCAGAAAACTCATTTGATGCTAACAAGAAGCTAAACAACTTCTGGAAAATGAAACCCAAAGCTATTTAGAAGAAATGTTTACTAATATTGTTTAATTTAAAATAGTTTATAGATTATAATTTGTTTTTGATTTAAGTATACATTTGTATTAATATATAAAAATAAAATACACATACATCTCAAACCAAAAATAAAAGTTGAATTACCTGAAATGTCATTGATAGCCAAGAATGCTATTTGGGAATTTTTCAAAATATTCCTTATAACAACTCGTCTTTCCGAAAAAAGCCAACCTTTGGCCCCTGTGAATATTGGGACTAAAAAATTTACAGGGGCCAAATATTGGCGTTTTCTGACAGGATCTAAGTTCGACAATAAAAAATAAGTATCAGTTGTAAAATACAAGAGAAATAATGATAAATTATAAAAAAATCATATTTGAAATATTCAACTTTTACACCGAAACTCAACAAAAAAATGAAAATGCATTTTGAACTCCCCATAACTTTTGCTCCTTTCAGTCCAATTTTACGTTTTATAGCGCAAATTAAAGCCTAACATCGCACCTATCGAGCAAAAAAAATCGCATAACAAAATACCGATCCAGTCAAAAGTTATGGAATTTTGACCGCCTTCTCGTAAAATTTCCCACTGTGCGACGGTTGAATTTTCGCCGCCGTCATTGAAACTTTTTCAATTTTAGTAAATTTTGGTCTCCGTCAATGATATGTGTGACTGGCGTTCTCAACGCCTGCAATGTCACATCGGCTTCGAGTTTAATTTTATGACATTTATAACGTAACGACGTAATCTCTTTTGATAGTTTTCGACATGAGTTACAGACACACTTTTTTCTCACTTTTCGAAAAACGATGGAACATTTAGTTTCACTTCTTTTCGATGCGAGAAGTTCTCACTAAAGTTACAAAGCATGGGTACATTTATTCATAAAAATAAAATAAAAAAAATAACAACAACAAGGGGTTTTTGGGTAAAATTAGAGGCAGTCGTGGTTTTTTCCTTATATCTCAGCCATTTGTGGACCGATCAGTAGCAAACAATTCCGGACCATATGTGACATAAATATATTACTACCAAGTCCCCATCATATCTGGGGTCATCGGAAAACCCATTTCAACGGACAGATATTCATCGATAAATCAACTTCGCTCCTCATAAGGTTCTAGATTATATGTATATACTTTATAGGGTCTAAGATCAATAATGTAGAAATTACAAACGGAATGAAAAACTTATATATACTCTTTTACCATCGGTGAAGGGCATAAAAAGAGTAAGTTTTGGGATTTTAGTATTTTGGTCATAACTTGCACATTTTTTTTACCGATTTGACAGATTTATATACCGACGTCTTTAAAAATAAGTTTAACATTTACTTTGGCTATAAAACTTGGACTCGCTGAGACCTATGGTTCCCGAAAATGAGTATTAAAAAAAAAAAAATTATATTTTGATCATAACTTTTTATAACCGGATTTTCCAAGTTTTTCAGTTTTTATAAAATTTTGTATGTTTTCTATATCGGAGGTACCACGCTTACTTTTCCAATTCCGCCCATATTTTGCAAGATGCTGTGTAATGATAACCGAGATGTTTGTACCTTATTTGGAAACTTTGGCTCTTGCCGTTCTAAGGACATACAGAAAAAATAAATTAATAACAACAACAACAAGGGATTTAATGAAAAAATTAGAGGACGTCGTTGTTTTTTGCTCATATCTCAGCCACTTTCGGACTAATCTGGCTAAATTTCAGTAGAAAAATTAAAATGGGCATATCTGACAAAAATGTTTACCAACTAAGCCCCCATCATATTTGCGGCCTTCGGAAAACCCATTTCAACGAACGGACAACCAGATTTTAACCTTTTACCTTCGGTGAAAGGTATAAAAAAAAACTAATTATTAATACTTCAGAAATACGATCTTAAATTTTTCAAAAGATTTTCAATTTAAATTCTTTACGAATAGACGCGTATTTTGCAATCAATTTTCTAACAAAAATATGATAGGAAACTTGCAATCAGGGTATAAGCTATTCCTATTATTTTACTCCTTTTTTCTATTTAAAAAGAGATCATTTTAAAATGTACATTTGGATTTCGGTTTTCAGATTTAAGTCAATTTATGTTATTTTTGAAGACGCTTTGCATGAGGAATCATCATGAACTGATTTCCTGCTAATCATAGCAGGCTTCGTTATTGCTTACAAATTCCATTAAAATGTCTTTTAAATTGAACGATATCACGCACACATATGCAATGAGGCCCATATCTTCAGTGCACCTAATTAAGTGGTCAGAAACTATAGCAGCTTAACTTAAATTAGGACAAAGTTGAGTTTTTAGTGCCATCGTGTACAGCTTGCCTAATGGTGTTTTCTTTTCTACAAAAAATGTCACATTTTATTTAAAAAAATGCAATTTGGTGTTCGTTTCTTAAAAATGCTTTGCTCTCTAACTGGGCAGCGTGTTTTATTGTAAATAAATTCACCCTTACGCTCCGTATAAATCGAGAGTGTTGATAATGCCCTGTAATTAGATGGCTTCTGTTTATATATAGGGTTACCAGACGAAGTTGGGAAAAAATCGCCTCTAATCAGGACAGTAAAATTTTTAAGTTTTAATAGTAATTTTGTCTATTATTTTAAAGTAAAAACAAAAGAAAGCATAACATTATTAATGGTAGGTTGTCAGTAAGATAACATTTAAATGGATTCGGTGTTAAAAAATTGTTTTTGAAAAAAAAACGTCAAATCAAGAAATCGTAAAAACTTGGTGTTAATAAATTCGCAATCTGGCAAAGGTATTTTCTTGTTTACATATTTTATGAAAAACAAACTAAAGAAATTGGAATTTGGTCATTCATTTTGTTCATTTATTTATTTATTTAATATTAATATATTAACAAATTTGGGTTTATGTGTATTTTTTTTATATTTTGAAGAACATCCTTTTTGATTTATGTACATATTTTTTTATATGTATATTGAAGAACAAACTTTTTGTCAGCTGTTAAAAACAGGGCGATCCAATTTTGTGTTTTGTTCTCGTCAAATAAAAAATTGCATTATTACATGTAAGGCAAGACATTTTATAAATGCACCTTTTAAAATGTGGTATTTTTTTTGTAGAAAAGAAAACACCATAAATCTATAAACTTTTCTATTTTAAAATTTTCTAGTACAGCAATTAACACTAAAAAATTTAAGAACGACTTCTTTCAGTAAAAATTTTTAACTTTAAAGTTTAAACTGCTCAATTTATGAAGCAGTTCGTTAGTTATGCTACCAAATAATTTTGAATTGTGAAATTGCTTTTATTTTATTTATAGAAAATTATAGAGGGTGTGAATACTTTTCATCAAAATGTCAACCTTTCGTTAGCAATATCTTTTTTTTAGCGGAAGATAGCTGTGAGAACCAGTCAATTTTCATAAACAAACAATTCAAGACAGACTTTGATTGTGGTCATTTGATTTCCTACATTTATGCATGATGCAACCTCCAAGCAAATACTCGGAAGAAACGTGCTGCTCAAAGAAGCCGAAAAAACGAAAACTAAATATTTAGTTAGACTTTGCCAAACTCCAATCATGACACAATATTTCTTGTGTGGACTTTTTCTATTATATTTTAGTACGTGGTTTCTTCTTAAGTCAGCTGTAATGGCCAAACAAATTTTTTTAACACTCTTAAATTACCTAAACTAAAAGGACATTGTAAAAAGGAAGGTTTTTTTTATTAGAAATCAAAAAAGATTGCGCATAAGGACGTTAGAAAAATACAAAGTTGCCATTATAAAATTGCTTTGCCTTTTAACATCACAACCGCTAGCATTATCATATTTTAACCTTTTTTCATAACTTGCAGTATATTAGCTAGAACCAATTACTGTTGCACTTTTAAAAAATTACCTATAAAATACAGTATCCGGTGTAGTCATCACCTGCGGATATTTGGGTTAGACATTGATGTTAAAACGTAGAAATGGAAAAAAGTAAGACACGAAGGCTTCTCATAAGAAACTTACTATCATTGTCTTTTTAAAATAACTTTAGTTAAACAAATCCAACTCATTTTTACATTTTTAAATAATAAAATTGTATGAATTTAATGGTTAAATAGATGCTGACTTTTGTAAAATTATTTTACTTCTTTCTTTCTATTTAAAAAGGGACCATTTTAAAATTTACATTGTTTCAAGTTATTTAATGCTTGAATCTGGTTTTTTCTTTCAAATCTTTATGAACTGATAAAATCGCAATTTTTTTAATCAAACTAAATGAAAAACTAGCAAAACTGTAAAAAAATATCTGAAAATAATCATAAGTAAGCAAAAACGAGAAATTGCAGTGAAAAAAGCAGAAAAATAAAAAGAAATCCATTATCAAGTGATTATCTGGCCACAAAAGTTGAAAGAAGAAAAATAAGAAATAAACATAATCCAAATGAAAATACTCACAGTTAAACATACAGTGGAGAGTAAAAATTGTGCAAAGTTTGTAATACACAGTGAGCTTAATGTGGGCGTCAAGCGTAAGGTTTTCAAGCGCATAGCTGTAACGCTAAAAAAACTAATTGAATCGTTTATTTAAAAAACCAATTTTTGATTAGTTAACAAGATTTTTTTGTGTGATAAACTCCCAATTTATATTCTTGATGAAATCACTGAAATTTATTGTTGTTGGATAAGCTAGTTCCTATGCGTATTTCCCTGCTTGCTTAGGCCAGATCATCAGGAAACCTTTTTCCAAAGTCTTTGGAAAAAATAAAACTTTAAAGCGAATGAGAATTAGAAACACTCAGGTCTTATTTGCAACGATATCAAGGCTTAAAAAAACCAACAACAATAAACAGTTAGTTTATCTTTTCTTTTTGCAATTAATTGGTTGGGTTTTTTCTGACTTTAACGGCCAATTTCACCAAGTTCGGTTAAAACTAACCTCTAATAAAAGTTCCGGTTTCCAATATGTTTTGACAGCTATAACTGATAGTTAATTATAACCGAACTTGGTGAAAGTGGCCGTAAGTGTTTAATTTTTGATCTTGAGTAAAACAAAGAAAACTTCCCAGCAACCTTAAAATTACTTTTACACATCTGATATTTTTCGGATGACTCTGCTTTGCTTCACCTTCACATGGGGACGGACAGTACTTGATTTCCTTGAAATTAACGATTTATTTACATTAAGAAAACAGTAATTGTCTAATAACTTAATTTTGGATTTTTTGTTGCTTGACTGATTTTCGAAATAAAAGCTTCAATTAAAATAAGAGCCTAACGATGTGTCAATAACAGTAATATTAGTTTGTCGTTTTTAATAAAACTCACAAAATAGAAATAAGCATGGAATTTGCCAACGCTTTTAAACACTAGCAGCCATCTTCACTGCTTAACGCGCTGTCAACATCAAATTTTTGCAATTGCAATTGCCACTCTATTTGTATTTGCTTCATACATTTTGTATGAACATGCGAATTTTTGGAAAAATTCTTAGCATGCTGATTCAGATTGGGGTGCTAATTGTTCAAGTTAGTTTAGAAAAAAATATCTTATAGTATAATTTGCTAAAAGTAAGTTTTCCTTACAAAAATTTGCATACATTGCTAAATAAATCCTTCTAGACATTGGTATATAAATAGAAATTAATTTTCTGAAGGGATTTAAAATTTAAGTTTATTTTTTGAAAACTAATTTAAATAGCGGTCGAAATTCGACCATAATTATTGATGCAAATATGCAGAAAAGATACACATAAGTATAAATGAACTTACATCTTTCGAGCATTTGTTTTTTCCGTCTTAGTGGGTCGATTTGGTTAGGGAACAACCTCCGGTCCATATGTTATCTTGTACGCAAATCCGTGAATGTTTTTTTTTTTTTTAATTTTGTAAGTTCAATAATTTAAAAAAAACCAAAAGTACCAATTGAAAAACAAAAAAAGTACCAAAGAGTCTCCCCTTATAGTTTCTCAATCACTCCGGACTCTGCCTATTGAACTTTATATTTCTAGGTTAAGTTTTTAAAAAATTAAAAAAGTACCAGCTCAAGAACGAAAGAGTACCAAAAAGATCCCTCTTACAGATTCTCTTTCACTCATGGCCTTGAATGTTTAATTTTATGTTTCTAGGTCCAATACAAACGGTAATTTAAAGAGTACCAGTTAATGAACAAAAAGTACCAAAAAGTTCCCTCTTATAGAATCTCTTCCACTCAGGATATCTTATGTTTTATTTCATGTTTCTTAGTCTTATATTAACGAAAATTACAAAAAAGTACCAATTGTAAAACGAAAAAGTACCAACAAGTTTGCCCATACAGATTCTTATTCAGTCAGGACCTTGCATGTTTAATTTAATGCTATCAAAAATTCAAAAAGAACCAGTAGAAGAGCAAAAAGTACCAAAAAGTTCTTTGTTATAGATTCTCATCCGCCCAGGACATTCCTCGCTTAATTTTATGTTTCTAGGTCTAATATTAACGAAAATTAAAAAAATTACGAGTTAAAGAACGAAAAGGTACCAAAAAGATCTCTTTAACAGATTCGCATTCACTCAGGACAATGCATATTTAATCTTATCAACGAAGTATCACGAAGTTCTCTCTTGGACGTTTAATTTTTTGTTTCTAGGTCTAATTTTAACGAAAATTAAAAAAAAAATACCAGTTGTAGGACGAATTAGTACCAAAAAACTCCCCCTTACAGATTCTTATTCACTCAGGACAATGCATGTTTAATCTTATGTGTCTAGGTCCAGTATAACGAAAAAGTACCAGTTGAAGAACAAAAATGTACCAACATTTATCATTCACTCAGGATTCTGCTCCTTTTATTTAAGGTATCTAATTTCAATATTATAGAAAATTAAAAAAAAAGACATTTAATTTCCAGCATTTCCCCTTTTTCACATTTTTTTCCTCCCCTTTGAAGTATCACAAATATCAATAAATCCATCTTCATCTTCCAGCCCTGTCGAAAAAAATTAAAAAATTTATTTCTTTATTTTTTCCCCCCTTCATACACCGACGCTACTTCTTGTACAAGAAAAATTTAAAAGCAATAGTTTTGTCAACGAAGTAATCACATTATTTTGTTTTCATTTAACAAAACTCATTTAGGAGTTTTAGAAATAAAAAAATAAATTTCTAAAGCTGGAAATGGAAACTTTCTAGAAACTAAATACCATGATTTTGCCAATCAAATCACATCCCCGTTAACCAATGTTAGGAAAAACTACTCTGATTTGCTATATTCTATTTGACTTTACCCTTATTTGGGTCCCGGAACATAGAGGCGTTTTGTAATGAACAGTCGAACGAGCAAGAACTGGGTCTGTTTTAGATATTGGCAAGTTGTGCCGTTTGTAATACCCCTGGGAACTATCAAAACCGAAATCTTCAAACACAATCTTGATAAGGATAAATGCTCTATGCAACTTCTTAGCTACTCTCAAAAAGATATCTCGAGTTTGATATACTTAGACGAATTTCGGATCACTAGAATGAATTTCGTCACGACTGGAAAGAACTAGAAGCTAAAGAGACAATATTTCCTTTCCTATTAGATTGCTTAAGCCCTTATGATACTTGCTATTATTTGTATTGGATTTTTTTAGGATTGACTGAATGAAACAACAAATGCGAGAGAGAACAAGAAATACAATATGTAAACAAACCCTTTTTTCTGATTGACATTTATCATGTATATTTTTTCTTTGACTAAAAAAAAAAAATAAAAAAAAAAAAATAGTAAATAAAATATAAAAATAGAAAATATTTTGTTTTTGATAAATGAAATGAAGCAGGTGCCCTTCATATGGGATTCTAAATCATAAATTTTCAATTAAAGAATATACCCTGATGTAATTCGTAATATTTTTCCTTATTTGCATTAAATTTTGTTGTATTAAAAAAAATTGTTTGTGAAACCAAATAAAATGTAAACAAAACAAACAATATTGCCCACTTTTTGTTCCCACAAAAACCGGTCAAAAAAAGCTACAAATCGCAAAAAGAAGTTAAAAACCGCTACTTTCGATCAAAAACTAAAAAAAATGGCAACAGTGCTAACATTTAATCTGGAAATGTCAATTTTAAGTTAAAAATTTTTATATTTTTTTTGACAGTCTAAGATTATTTATCGATAACACACGTATATTTGTTTGACATTTCAAGATTTTTTATGATATAATCATACTCTTTACACTTAGTCAGTTTTCTTATGCAAATATATTTGCACTGTTCTCCAATATTGAAAAAATACAAAAAATAGCGAGTATCATAACACCTTTAGCTTTTAATTCAAAGAGACATAAAGCATTTGTAAGTCACCTTCTACTGGTTTTCTCTTAAGTAAGGGCATTATAATTAAATATCTAAACAGTCAGATCTTAAATTCTTGTTCTTGACTAGTGATTTGGTCCAATTAAATCGGAGTCACAGTCGACTGTACTTGATTACACGTTTTGTTTTATGGGTGCTACCACGCTAACCATCCGACTTGGATAAGAAAAACAAGTAATAAAGCTATGTATATTCGATATTCGATAAGAATAGAAAATTATATAACTAATGCCAAATTTTCAGGATAGTAATTAAATCTAAATTAAGTTAATTTGCATAAAAACTTAAATCGTATTTAAATACAGCTTGATTTTTTGAGTTTTATTTTAAAAGTCGTATTTAAATAAGACAAAAGAATAGTAGCACTACTAAATACAAAAAAGTATAAATATTTACAAGGTGGTCTCAAAAAACATCTGATTGTTATTGCTTTGCCTGTTGTTGTTGTATTGTCGTGATATTGAGGCCACCTTGCTAAAATATTACAATAGAAACTCAAGTTGAAATTAAGTGTACCACATCGGTGAATTAAGTTTGATTTATGTATTTAGTGAAGAAGAGAAATTTGTATTTAAAACGATTTCAAACATATATGTGTTTTAATATCAATCCTGAAAATTGGCTATAAATGTACTAGTGTTCGCCTAATGGTCAAAATTCGACCATAAATTTTTATGTACACACATATGAAGGAAACATATCACATCTCAGTATATATGAATTTCCATATTTTGAGCATTTATTTTTTCCGTCTTAGTGGATCGATTTGGCGAGGCACCAACCTTCGATTCATATTTTATCTTCTACGTGCGTTAATTTAATCTTGTAATTCAATATAAAAAATATAATCAAAGTTATTTTCGGGAATACAAAATTTATTATTAATAAGATTTATGCATTCAGTGTATTTGTGAAGTGTGAGGGATTGGGAATTTAGCACGTCATACATAAATCTATTTAAAAAAATATAAATTGAAAAACAAAAAAGTATCAAAAAGTCTCCTTTATGGATTGTCATCCACTCAGGACACTGCATCTTTAATTTTATGTTTCTATGTCTAATATTAACGAAAATTAATCAAAGTACCAGATGTTGAACGAAAAAGTACCAACCAAAAAGCTCCCCATACATGTTCTTATTCACTCAGTTTAATGTAAATTTTTTCTTTATAGGCCGAATATTAACGAAAATTCAAAAAGTTCCAGATTAAAAACAAAAAGTACCAACATTTTTTTTATCTTATATTATGTTTCTAATTTCAACATAATAGAAAATTTAAAAATTATTACATGCAGCACGGAAAAGTAAAAAAAAAGAAATTGTATTTACCGCATTTCCCCTTTTTGATACTTTTTTCTCACCATATAGGTTCGGTTGACAAACAAAGGAACAAAGCGTTCTTAATTGTTTTGCCTGTGCCGATTTATACATAAGATTTATATAGTTGAAATATTCGAAAACCGGTTTCTGAAAAATGTCGAATAATCGACCACCCTATTTTTAATTATCTGATAATTAAAAAAAAAAAAAAATTACTATTTTTGTGTTCTGCATATGTGTTAGTAGCAAATTTAAACCAGGGACATAACAGTTATAACCAATATTTGAAAAAATCCTGAAATAATAATTTATCACGAATTTTTAAAACCTGCTCTCTGAATAATTGTTACAAATAACCAATATTTTTTTGATCTTTGATAACCGTTATAGTTTGTTTTTGTTTTTTTTGGGCCTCCATAACCATTACAAAAGATTTTAATTTTTTTTGGTCTTCCGTAACCATAACAAAAGACTTTTATTTTTTTTTTTTTGGTCTTCTATAACCATTATGAAAGATTTTTCTTTTTTCGGTCTTCCATATCGAATTTCACACACGTTTTATGAAAATATTCGTTGAAGTTCAGCCAATGACAGTCCTAATAAAATCTATGAAACAGGTTCCGTTACAGTCAATGTTTATGAAAAGCTTCATAGAATTAATGAAACTCTTTACAGAAACAATAAATCGTCAGGTAATGAAGCATTTTATAGAATCTATGAAACAGTTTCATAAAAGTCATTCCTAAAAAGAGCTTAATTTAATTATCATTTTTATTAACATTTGTATTACTAGCAATATTTGCATTTGTTGCGGTTTTTTTGTTTAAGATTTCTTCACTCTCACTTTAGAATCGATGAGATTTTCATCAATTTTAAGCGCTTGTTTACACTTATAGAAAAATGTCAGTAGAACTAGCGAAAACCTTTGCAGAAATAACTGATAACAGTACCAGTATTTTCGGCTGTAGAAAAATCAATGAAGATAAGAATCATTGTCTGCTATATTTAGATGAGCTAAATTTTAGAAAAAAAATAATTAAGCTAAAACCGGTCTTTGAATTTAGCTAAAATTTCAATTGAATTAGCTGCAAAATTTACAAACAATGTTCAATGTTATTAGAAATATTCTCTGCTAAAATTTCGAAAAAAAACTCTGGGTTTTTGAATCCTCCAGATCAGGCCCGAATTTATTTTTGGAAATATTTTTTATTTTTTTATTTATTTATAAATTTATTATAATTAAAATTACAATAAATCTTAAAAACTAAAGGTACTAGCAGCATAGGCAATTGAATTAGAACACGTTTTACAGACTTTTATACTATCTTTTTTTCGAGTATATATAAAACGGTATATTTTTATGTTTTGCTTTTAATTATGTTCCTTTCTGTTTCTTTATTGTTACTATTCACACTTTTGTTAATATTCATAAAAATGTTTTTTTTTTTTTTTTTTGTCGCTCGAGCCAGAAATCGAATCCGGGTCCTATCGGTTTCAGAGTCCACATCTTAGCTACTACACCAAATGCACTCACTACTCAATGGTATATAAATACAATTTTAGTGCGAAATTTCGTGTATTTAAAAAAAAAATCGGGAAAATATGCCTAAACTCAGCACCATGATTGTGTGGCATAGTTTGATTCTATTTACCAAATATGAGAAAGATATCAAAAAATTTGAGGATCCTAACGAAAATCAATAAAAAAAAAGTTCGTCCTTGTGCAAATATAAGTCAGTGTGCGAAATTTTATAAAAATATCTTAAGATTTGCGAACTGTGGCGTGGTTTTAGAAGACAGAAGACAGAAAAAATAAAAATCTTTTATAATGTTTATAGAAGACCAATAAGAATAAAAATCTTTCATAATGGTTATCAAAGACCAAAAACATAATAAACTTTCATAATGTTTATGGCAGTACTATAATTTTCTGGGTAATTTATAATTATTATTACAGGACCAATTTTTTCAGTTATTTTTTGCATTAAATATTTAAAAAATAATAACATTTATTTCGGGTCCCTGCTTTATATATAAATATTATGGAAAATACAAACGGAATGACGAATTTATGCTTATTATACCTTTCTACCTGTGGTTAAAATGAAATTCTCTGTATAAGTGTTGTCTTTTGCGTTTTTTTTATTTGTTGAAAATTACTCAATTGATTCTAATGAATTGGACTATCCGTTTAGAAGTTTCGCATTTTTGCATTTTACATAGCGCGTATACTTTATTTTGTAGCCATTTATATGAATTAAATATTAATCATACGGCTTATTTACTATAATTTTTTAAACTATTGCATAGTTTAGGGATGTAAAAATGTGTAGCATTAACGTAAACTTAATATTTTAAAGCTTAACCAAAAAGATGTACATATGTATTAATTAATAAAATATTGATAAAGTTTTAAAAGTAAAATAGGAAGATTTATAACGAAAGATAACTTAAATTAAGATAAATATTGTATTCTAAAAAAAATTCTTAATAGGGAAATAAAAAGTTTATAATTCTTATTTATTGTATATATTGCCTCACATATGAAATAAGAATAAATCACTTAACTTTTGCGGTCAAATTAAATATAAATATTTAAAATTTTATAAATCAGCTTAGTTCGTTTTACCCATTATGATCACCACTGTTTTGCAGCCAACATTCCTACATAAAATATGAAAAGTTAATAGAAAGCCAAGATCATATAATGCACACAAACCAAGACTTTTTACTAAATGCAATTTAACCAAGTATAAAAAATTGCAGAAAAAAACTAAAACGGAAAATCATTCCTAAATTTTTCTAGCGTCTATAGTTACTATAACAATAAACACTAAAGAGTCTGTTGACACACAATAAAAGCCATCGAAATTCTTTTATATTTTTGGTTTTTTTTTTACTTTTTTTTGCAAGATACAAAATGAAATGAAAAAAAAAACTAAAAAAAAACAACCAGGACTTAGTTACCCCAAGAGTGCATGATGCAAAAAAAATATTATAGAAAATTAAATGAAAAAGTCTATCAGAAATAAAATCTTGATCTCCTTTTCTATAATTTTTTTTTTTTTTTTTTTTTTTTTGTTTTTTTCTGGTTTGTTACAATTGCATTCAAAGCCAAAAATAATATTTTGTGTAATTTAAGTTGAAGGAGGAGAGGGAAGTCAAATGTTACAAAGGGGTTAATAGTAAGGGGCCTTGAAAGGGATTCTTTGGAATAGATTTTTGTTTCTAAAGCATTTAAAATTATTTATAATAGTAAAATAAATTTGAAAAAGTTAAAAATTTTTTTTATTAAAATCGGGGCATAATTATTTTATCTTCAATGACAGAGGTTGTCTTTTGGTATATTGCTGAATAGGTTCTTTTGTCGCTATTAAGGCCTTGCCTTCCCTTAAGCCCTTTGCCAAATTGTTTTTAGTCTATATGCTTTATAATAGAAAAATTGTTTTTTTTTTTCCTGAAAATTAACAAATAAAAAAACAAATGCAGAAAGATGAAAAAAGCAACTTTAGAGATATTTAAAACAAGTAATAGAAGATTGTACACAGTACAAAACTACTCAGGAATAGAAATAACATTCATATGTACAACTAGTGCTAGTGAATTGAATGCCGTTCTCTTTTAACTTCCTACTATTCATATGATACATGTGCACCAGGATACGAAAAAAGGACAACAAAACTTTAGAGATAAAATGCTTTATTAACTGGCTTAAAGTTAAAATGAAATGTTTCTATTTATAGACAATTTTTTTTTGTCATTTCTTTCTATTAAGTTTTGTAGAAAATGTCTGTATAATTGAAATGACATTAAGAATGGTGTTCAAAGCAGGGATTCTTAAAGTTTTTTTTTTGTTAGGTTATATATACTATATTATAGGTTTTGTGAGAGAGCATTTTAAATTAGGGAAATATTCAAAAACTGCTTTAAAGCGGATTTTTCAGCATGACATGGTGAAAAGCTTTTGTACACTCACAATATTATTACAGTAACGGACTGTAGTTTATTTAAGAAATATTCCGTTCAGTCATTTTTAAATAAATAAACATTTAAAATTCCAAGCAAATTTATTTTTAACTGATTCTAACAGTTATTCAAAAAACTAAGTGCATATATTAATACGGATTTTCAGTTGCAGTTAATATTGTCCGTTGATTGAGTTAAATTCTTCTTTATGTTAAAGTAAATAAAAATGTAATTTAAAGCAACGAAAAGTTCATTTAATTTTTACTGTCAAAAATTCAACCGCGAATTCCGTAAAAACAAATCAATATTCAGTTATCTTATATAAATTAATTGTCAAAAAATTAACTACATATTCAGTAAAAACAATTAAATATTCAGTTATTTTATATAATTTTACTACCAAAAATTAATTTTTACTTATCTATAAAAAATGAATTGCTTGTTTTGTGTAAGCAATTCCCATTTTCTATTTGTTAAAATAATCTAGTTAAATACATCAAATTTTAAAAGTAAAATAATTGCGAAGCCATATCGGTCATGCTGCTGGTGTCTTATAATTGAGAGTTCTTCTGTAAACAACGTGGTCAGTACAACAAAAGTAAAACAAACGTGTGTAACTGGGTAAGTAAATAAAAATATTCTCTCTCTCTCGCTTATAAGAAAAACAAGCGGACAGGTGTCTGCCTGGTATTTTTTAGAAATTCGGCTCTTTTGTGGAGTAAACGAAAATTTAATAAAATAACTGAATATTTAATTGTTTTTACTGAATATGGGGTCAATTTTTTGACAGTAAAATTTTAATAAATTACTGAATATTTAATCGTTTTTACTGAATATGGTGTTGAGTTTTTGACAGTAAAATTTTACAAAATAACTGAATATTTATTTGATTTTACGGAATATGGTGTTGAATTTTTGACAGTAAAAATTAAATGAGCTTTTTGTTAAAAACAAATGAAAAATAGGTAGACCGGTTTTTAATTGAACTTTCATTTATTTTATATTACAATTTCAGTTAATTTTACGTACAGAATATTGTGAGTGTAGTTATCTGACTATAAATCCGATATTTTTAAATTTAAGGCGATCAACAATAATAATAATAAATAAATAATAATAAGAATAACGGCACATTTTCATCACAGGTTAAAAGTTTCCAATGATTATAAAATCGTTTTTTTTACACAATATCCATCATAATAGATATTGCGTACATTTCTACGTACTAAGCAAAGAAATCGTGTTTTTTGAGTTATGACACTATTGAAGTAAATGAGCAATATGTGTTTAAAGAATATCTTTGGTAAGGGAAATAATTGTTAGCCCTCTTAATTGATTTTGTTACCAAATAAACGATTATAAAACGTTTATTTATAAGTATTAAAAGCAAAGACTTGGTTCGTTTTTGAAAAATTCCCTAATAATTTACCAAAACGAAATCAATTTATTACATAGACATTCATTAAAACAAATTTCAATGAACAAAGTTTTTTCCTTCTTTTATTTCCCTCTATTTTTTTCCTTCGATTTAGAAAGAAGAAACAATTTTGTTTGCTTCTTCTCTCCATTTCGTTTCCTTCTTTTTCAGCCAAACGAATGGTTTTTTATTTCAGCACAAATATCAACGAAAGAAAACACAGCAGTTTCTCGCCTTCGTTTATAGAAACGAAACAAAAACAACAAATCTCTTCTTTTCGCGAAACGAAGAGGGAAAGATAAAATAAAAAGAATTCTTTGCGAGGAAATACCTACCCTGATTAAAAGTAAAAAAAAAAGGAAAGTGTAAGGAAAATTTAAGACAGGCGAAAACTTATCGAAAATTCGGAGGTCCTTAAGTATATTATTAATTTTTCACAAAGATTGCAATAGAAAACTTCTAAAAACTTCGGAATTGTAAATACCGATTGAAAATTTTTAAAGTAAATTTTTTTCCTCTTTTCCTTCCATATGGGAACATACGAGCTTTTACCAAAAACTTCAACTTAGATATTCTATCATTATACAAAATTTTAATTTCATGAACCGATTTATTTTGCATATTAAGGTCCTGCAAAACTGTTCAGCGTCCGGTGTTATTGGGACGCCCTGAGCGTCGGCTGCCTTGGGGTTCCATTCCAATGCAGTCCTTGTTATGCTGCCAATTGGTTGTCGCAATTCTTGTCCAATCCATTTCCACTCTCGTCTCGCTATTTTGCGAATTATGTGCTCTTTATTCTTTACCTGGCAGAGCTCTTTATTGGTAAATAGATTTAGCCAAAAGATGTGGCATATTGTTCGTAAGCTTTTGTTTATAAATACTTGTAATCTCCTTGCTTTAGTGTTGGCATAAGCCATGTCTCGCTTACATAATGCAATGTGGATTTTACACAAGCATTGAAAGTTCGTATCTTAGTAGTTTTTGAAATTTGGTTTGATTTCCACGTTTTTTTTTTTAATTTGGCCCCTGAACATTATTTGTTGGCGTCAGCAACACTCTAACAAAAGTAAAATACAATCCGTAACTATGGCTCGAGAAAACTTAAAAAAATTTAGTCGTACCTTTTCTTTTCGTAACTGTTTTTGAAATTGCTCTAATGACCACCATTTGAGAACCTTTTTCCTAGTAGACCTGTTTCTAATGGAAATATTTAATTTATTATCTCTTCTCTAAATTGGCCTAATGCCAAAACAATTATTGTAGATTTTAAATAAAAAAATAAAAAATACAAAAAAAGTCCTTATAGCTAAATATTTATTTGCTGGGTTTAAATACAATAAACTGCATAGAAATATGAACAAAAAAGAGTGGGCAAAAACCATTAAGTTTAAAAAAAGCAATTGACTAAAATATTTCGAATTTCCGGTGATTTCTTTTAGTTTTCGGAAATGTTGTGTTAAATGTTTGTGACAGGCGGTAAAAAAGGATTTGAAATATTAAAAGCAGTAAAAAAGCTTGATTTTTTTTTTTTAATTTATTTATATTTAAAGAAATTGTTTTAAGATCAGAGTAACAAATTTTTTTTTTTTTTAAGATTTTCCTTTCACTCTTATGACTCTTAAAAAAAGTTTTCTTTTTACTATTTTATATTTTGCACTAATGTTAATAAATGCATGCACCTTGAAGTGTTTAAAATAAAATTGCTAACATTTTTCCAAGAGTTATTTACTTCACGGCTTAAATCGGAAATCATTAAGTGTGAATTATACGGGTGCAATGTAAAACGGTAAAAGGCACTGAGTTGTGTTTTGCAAAATGCATGTAATTTCACCTTCAAGAAAAAAAAGAGAACAATAACACAAAAAAAAAAAAATAAAAAAACAAAGTAACAACATACACATAGAAACTGAACTGAACAGGCAGAATTTTGTGACAGGTAGTAATTTAGTAAACATACGAGGATGATTTATAAAATGTAAGTTTTAATTATGCTAAATTTTTTTGCAAGACACACGAATAAATTTCGTTTTGGTTTTTAGGTTATACTTAATTAATTAAGAATTTTATTATAATTTCTTCGACCTTTAATTAATTAAAGTGTTAATTTAAACGTGGCATACACAGAAAGAAAATCCAGGGTTTAAAAAACTGCAGTCGAAACCAAAAACTGTCGAACAAAAAACGAAAATTTGTTTCCAACTTTTCGGTTTTTTTGAGTTGGTATAACAGCGACTGTTTACATTTAATGAATTAGAGAACTAAAAGCAACAGTTTTTCTTTGTCAATGTCAAATAAAGCATTAGAAGAAATGGCAGTTTTTCTACTGTGACTGCAGTTTTTTAAACGCTGAGAAAAACACTTGGGATAAATTAATTTTTTTATACTTACTTTAAGTACGATTCGTACTCAAAAATCCAAGTACGAATAACACTAAAACGTAATTAAAAAACAATATTAAATTAAATGGGATAACTTTCGAAAATCAATCTCGAAATCTCTTAAAATAAGTTAAAAATTGTTAAATCAAGTAAAAAAAAAAGATTAAACTTTTCGTTGGTAGTGCCACTCTGAGTGTAAAATTACAAAGTGAGCGTGGTAAACTCATTTAACTTATCAAAGTTTGTTGCAGACACTACAACAACAGCACACAAGGAGTTTAAAAACGATTTGCTTGTTGTGTGCAGATTAGAGTTTTTTTCCCGGACTTTTTCGATTCCCGGGAAAGCGGGAAATTATTTTAAATTTCCCGGGATCCCGGGATCCCGCTGCATATAAATAATACAAAGTAAATTTTGGTATTAATTAATGAAAAAAAACTTTTATAAAAAAACGTAAGGGAACTTGTTTACAAAGAAAGTAAATGAAATGGTTCAATACTAAAAAATGAATTGCAGATTGAAATAGATACTTGAATTATTATTACCTCACGCCTTTATTCCCTATTATTATGCTTTTATTCAGTATTATTATGCTCTGGATAATTCATAAAACAATAATAAAAACAAAATAAAAATTGAGGTACTCAAGATATGAAATCAAAAAGTTAATTAATAAAATAGATAAAATATTTTAAAGAAATATATAACATTTTTTAATGGCTTAGGAAATAACTTTCTGATACACTCAAAGCGCTTTGCAAGTCGTCAAAAAGTATATTCCTGATTTTATTTACTAATTATCATGTTTCCGAAAAATTTCGTTCATTTTTTACCGTAGTTGGACAAATAGTTAAAAGTGCACCGTTGTAGCATGCTTCGGATTCACAATCAGAAGCAATTTTTTCTTTTTTATAAACAACGTCTATATCAGTCAAGGTTGATGCAAAAATAGCATCAACCGGACTGCTTCTTACAAACCTTTTCATTTCAATAGGTCCATTTGTAATCTTTAGGACAATGTGTTTTTCAAGTCGTATCTTACACGAGTTTCCAAAATGTGATTTTATTTCGGAGTCCCCGCAGTTCACGGGTATATAAACCAACACAAATTAAAATTGAAAACTTATGTTTATCACCTAATAAACATATAGCTCCTTCATTGCATCATAGTCACATATCAAAATTTGAAGTAACTTTAGCAAAGTTTTCCATCATACGTTCTCGTATTATATCTCAAACTGAACCGAAGTTATAGCAAAATATATCTTTAAATCGGTACATTTTTAAAACTTTAATCGCATTTTGCCAATATCGTTTGTTTTTGTAGATATGACTATGTTGCAATAAAGGAGCGATATGTTTAGGTATCTCCTATTTTTAAGACTTGTTCATGGACAATGAAACGTTACTGCCTGCATCTTATTTTGAATTAATGTACTTTATTAACTCTTCACTTCACTAAATATAATAATTATCAACTGTTGCACTGCCCATTCTGCTTTTAGTAGATTTATTGCATCAGGAGACATTGATTTAAATACATGTACTCACTTCTTGTAATTGATCTAATCCACAACCCATCCACAGATGCTAATTTTTAGAGAATAGAAAACTAAATTTCAAAGTATAAATAGCTATTTTCTGAAATTATGAGGAATTTTTTATTTCCCGGGATCCCGCAAGAAAAATCCCGGGAAAACGGGAAATAAAATAATGGAAATTCCCTGGAATTCCCTGTAAAACGGGTTAGTAAATCAATCATTATAAGATTCTCCTTCTTATTTCACTTTTGCTTTATTTCACGTAAGAATTCGGGATTGAATCAACTTTATAATACTTGAATCAAGCACATTTTGAGATTGATTCAATCTTAGTTCTACTTAATTCAATCTCATTTTCGTATTATTTCAAGTACGAGTTCTGTATTGAATATGGATAAGTTAAGTGTACTTAAATCAATCTTTCTGTACTTGATTCAAGAAGATCCCTACTAACCGTATTATTAATACCGCTTCGGATTGATTTGAATACTGATGGATTGATTTTTCTTTAGTGTTACCACCGATTTTTGACTTCTTTATGCTCTTTTAAGGCGTTTTAGGTTCTTCTCAAATATAATCTTTTAGTCGTGGTTTATTTATGTATTTTTTCTTCTTTTTTTACTCCCCTTTGGTAGCATATGGCGTCCACAAAAAATCTTCATCTTACACGATTTGTTGCAGTTGTTTTCGCGTCTTCCCATGTAAGATTTCACTGTCCTAGTTCTTGGAATGCCGAGTCATTCAATATTGCTATTCCGCCTTGTATTGGTTTCGTTAATCGGTTGTTGTTCCAGCTAAGTAGATATGTAATTGGTCTGCTGTAGCAGGTCATAGGCTTATAAAACTGCCCTCTGTCGTTGCCTATAAACAGCGCACTCCGTGTATTTTGTGTAGTGCTGGGGAGCCTTGCTAATCTTTGATTCATACCTTTTTTTAGAGGGTGGCAGGTAGCTGCCTGACCTTCTTCTTACATAGATTCTTTGAAGGGGGATTGAAGCCACCTAATTTTTTTAAACTTGAAATTCATGATGAAATTGTTCGTGTGCATAAGACTAAAACGTATCAAGATATTGTATTGAAATTTCGTCCAATTAACTGACTACAAATATAATTATAAAACTTTGTAATGAATAGCCCACAATTAAGCAAATCTCGCATAGAATAGACTTAAACACGCCTGAAACCGCAACAAATTATAAGTCTGTGAGATCAGCTTTTATATAGGGTGGGTGGTTCATAATTTAGAGACCCATATACAGCCCACTCCTGAAATATTCGCAATCTCGGTGGAAGGTATCAAACATTCAGAACAGCCGAATATAGCACTTGTACTTGATTTTAATTATACAACTCAAATATCGCAGCTGTAATTTACTATTTGGCAAAGGCCTAAATTTGTAGATAAATTCCTTCCTGACGTTGTGCGGACTAGTTTTTGGTTTACCCCTCGTAATAATTTAAGTACCAAACGACCTTCTATTGCAACATTTTTACACTCAAACTTTTTTATTATTTCCCATCTAGATTTTAATTTTCACCACAATTATTTTTTCGTTTTTCACGTATGAGTAATTTTTAAATGATAAAATATCACTTATACGCTACACCCGATCAAAAATATTCTAATAACACTAGCCAACAAGGTTTTGGACTGGAGCAAACAATTATCTGTCCTAGGGTAATTTGGTGGGCTAATTCGGATCTGTAATTGGTTTTTCTCTATCACGTCAGGTTTTCGAGATACAAAAAATGTTTCACGTCAGGTTTTTGAGATACAAAAAAATGTTTTTATTCGTTTCTTATAAGACAAAAAAAAAAAACAAATTGGTTGGGAAACGGTTACAGTAATAAAATATTGATCAACTAACATGATTTATTATTGCAACTACTAAAAATGTATAGTTCTAACAGATTTTTAATTCTCTTGATTATTAAAACGTTGTTCTAACTGAAATATGATTCCTTCAATTATTTTATTAGTTATGATAACTAATTTAATTAAGTTCTAAAAATTAGTACAAATGGTTAGAATCACAACCGAATTTAATACAGGGCAATACTGAATATTGGTCATTGCAAAATAATAATTTGCTTTCGTCAATAAATTTTGTAATATAAATGTTAATTCATTTATTGCAGCTAATTATTGATTGTTGGAATAGTTTCAATTCGAGTACAACAAATGAAAATATAATTATTCGGAATTCACAACTAAAAAATAGTTAAAAGCCCCAATTGCTTACTTAATTTTCTGTCAAAAAATTTGATAGATTAAAATAATTTTTAATTTAATATTTAAAAAATTATTTTTTTATTATTTTTTTTATATTGGACTACTTGATCCATTTTGATCCTGGGCTGGTCCAATGTAATGCAAGTATGGACCATGTCATTATTAAGAAGAGTTTGCAGTAAAACGACATGTCTAGGTTTTTTAACGACATGTTTTCGTTTTGAAACGATTTTAAAGCTAATCCTCTGGAGTATACCATGGAGTAGTTTTAAGACTTGTTTCTAATGCAAGCCGGGCAGGACCATATGCCCTAAGACTTCGAACTGTGAAATAAGCCATTTTTTTCATTCATTGGGGTTACCTTTGGACAAGTCCTTGCCCCTTATGGGCTACATTTGACCGGTTGAAAAAAATATATTGATAACGACAATCAAATCTCTTGTTATGAACACCAATTATGAGTAAATTCAGTTGCAGCTATCATATATTCGGGTATAAGCACAATTTTGTTTCTTATAATCATACTAACAACTAACAATATCTGTTGTTATGACTGATAGTGTACTAAAATTCAAATATTGCTATCAAAACTATTATACTAACTGAGCTACCTAAATAAGAGCGGCAAGCGTCAGTTTTATGTCAAAACTTTTCATTTTCACACAGTTTATACGAAACAAACCTTTAGAACGCGAATTTAACACCACCCGGCTGGAAAATCTTATTTGATAGATCGCTTAATCGTTTTATTTTATTGAAAATGTATTGGCAACAGAATTTGCATGTCTAAAAAAACGCTTGCCGCTCTTGTTTAGGTAGCTCAGTAAGCAACGAAATTTTCAGTAATTGGAACCGAATTGTGTGATAGTACATGCAACCGACGAAATTCGATTGGCGCCAAATTCGGTTGTGATCACAAATCTGTTTTCTCTGTGAACTAAATATTCATCACACACACAGCAAAAATAGCTTAAATCAGTAACACAAGATCTCCCTGATCTGCTTAAAAGCTACTTTTATGAAGATTTAGAATGAATGAGGGTTTCTGTCAAATTAATAATTGTGAAATTGTAGTGTCAGTATTGACTGTTTTACAGTATTGCCAGCATGTGATATAATATGAACCAGGTTCGAACACAGCGCATAAAGACTAGTTAAAAAACATTATGCAGTCCATTTTTGTAGACCAGTGTAATGGTAGGTAAAGCACAAAGCCACCAAATTACCCAAATTTAATTTCACGACAAAAGACGACAAAATTTTGTTAAGCGATACGGCTTATTTTCAGATAAAAGGGAGGTTGTTAATAAACTAAATAGGCGCATGCGTAGTAGGATCAATCAACAACAGACTTAATAGATAACAGATCCAGAAAGCTGCCTTGTTTGATGACATCATCGGACCTTTTTTCTTTAAAAATGGAGCTTGAGCTCCCTTAACATTAAATGTTTTTGTTTGCAAATTGAAAAGAAACGAATAGAAATCTTTTAGAATTTCTTGTAGTATTCAATAATTGTAGTCTTTTTAATAAAATCTAAAGAAAGGCTTGATCATTTTATTAATCTATCGCACCTGACTTGACTTAAAAAAGTAAAGAAAATCTTAATCAATTGCAAATTTTTTCTAAAGAGCCTTTGGTGTTCAAGGAAACTATTTTTGATACTATTAAAGTAAAAATTAATTTAATTTAAATTAATTTAAAATTCAAAAACCAATTCGCATTTTCTTAGAAAGTGATAAACTGAAATATTGTTGTTAAGTAATTAATTGCTGATAATTTATATATTTTTAATTTTATGTCTCGTTCAAAAAACACTATGTGACACTTTTTTGACCAAATGTATTTGACACCAAATCTTTATGTAAAATTGCCCGCTGAATCCGAATATGAAGTCAGAATGCTCTAAACTAAAACAGTGTTCAAGATATTTCAAAATAACCGTTATTTGTGTTTTTAAAAAAAGATGATTTAACGGATTAAACGGATTAGGATACGACAAAAGTTGATATACCCATTATTGTTAATGGGTTAAAAACAAATTTTAAAAATTTTATGAACTGAAAAGAATTTTAGATTGACAAAGTTTTTGAAAAAAAATCATAACTGGCGCCATCGACAGTACGACAGTCAGAGGAAGGGGACAGACCTACATTAAAATAATTACCAGCTCCTTTCAGGTAACTTCTTTCTGCAAGTATGCGCATTGTTGCTGCCAGTCTTAGTATGTTCGGTACTGCCGATGTTCTTTTCGATTCTTTCAATTAAAGTATATGGTTAAGGTTTCATTTTTTTTTTTTTTAATTTATCTTACTTTGAATTTGGCATTGAACATAAATACATATAGCTACCTTCACACGTAAATCATCTAATTCCAGTTTAATAGATTTTACAGGAGAGGGAAAAACTTCGTAAAACTTTTAGCTCTTAATATTTTTAAATCTGTTACTGAAGTTTGACATGCTGTAGTGGAATGGATATATACGTCGCTGTCGAGACCCATTCTTACGTATAAATGCTGTGTTTGGAGGGAGGCAATTAGGGTGGCAAGTCGAAGAAACCTTCTGCCAAAAGCTTCTGTTAACATGGCATGGGCCATTAGTAGTAGTTTTCAAGCAGCTTTTGATGTTATTCTACATCTTTTATCTATTAATGTATATGAAGGGAATAGCAGCCAGAAATCTCCTAAGACTGAGGGTCCATAGATGAAGCGGGAACTAGGGTCGTCTTTAGGAACTTGCCTAGGATAGAATTACCGTCAAGGCAGAGCTGGTCAGGTCAGGGCAGACTGTATGAGGGATTTTCTATTTTTACTGATCACTCGTCGATAAGGGGCTCGGGTGAAGGGGTATACATTGAGTATACAGCTACTAAAGATCATAAGGGCTTTCTGCCTACTGCTGCGTATTTTTCTAGGGTATCAAAGATCACATTATATCGTCGTCCGTTTTCTGTTGTAAATTTAACAACTCCTTTAATACATTCTTCTAACATTTAGTTCATTTTGATTTGAATTTGATATTTTCAGTTCTTTATGCCGCTTTTCAGGTCCGTGATGTACCCTAAATGCTTCTTGACTTTTTACTTCCCCGAGTTCCATCAATTTAAACCAGCAACTAGACTAAGGCCCGTTTTCACGACTCACCTTTAAAGTTCGATATAGTTAACGCTACCTTTAGCACTAGTGAGGAATAAAGTTGCCTTCAACTATTTTTCGTTTTCACAACTTCTGTATAAAATAAACTTAGCATTTTTGAAAATGTGGCAATACTAAAGAAAATACCGATTATTTTTGCCAAAATTAAAATACGAACTGGCAACTACGTACTTTTTTTACATTTACAAAATATACGTATAATTGGAGTTGCCATATATAAAAAATATGTGAATATAATATGGCAATCTCAAATCTAAGCCTTACGACAAAAGTTAAAGGTAGAACGTTCCTCTCTTTAGCTTATTCTTCACTTTTGGGTTAAAGAGAACTTGTGATAAATAAAAACTCATTATCTGTTCGATAACTTCCTACATTTAGCTATCGTTAAGTCGCGAAAACAGGCCTAATTCCGTCAGTGGAAGCAAGAAATCAATCTGATTGAATTAAGAAGCTTAATTTGGCCATAGAAAAACATGTTATTCTCAATATTACATTCTTTTTCGATAATATTTTATCTATTTGTGATAGATTTAAGACTAGTTAACAAAACCATGTACCATTTATTATTCTTAGTATTACCATTTTTTTCCTCGAGTGTTTTCTATATAGACCTTCACATATTAGCATTTAAAACTTGCATTTTCTTTTTCATTTCATTCGCTTTTATTCTAAATTATAATTAATGTGTAACTTGAAGCCATAAAACCCAAATAAGTAACTACAGTACAAAACATTAGAAATAATATAAAACAAAACATTAAAAAAAGTCGTTACTGCCTTAGAAACAAAAACGGTGAAATATTGCTGCTCTCTTGTGTGTATTTCGTATCATTGGTGTGGCAGGCAGCAGGAAGTTTGGAACACACAGGTGCTCATTAAAAATAAACTTAAAAAAAAAAAAATCACAAGCACACTCATACACGACTTCAACATTTTCGCTACCATTAACCATTTGGTCTGGTTCTTGCCACATAAAAACTGCTGCTGCATGCATCAGGTATTAAAATAATCTGCATACATTTTCCTTTTTTTCCTAAAAAAAAACATATTGAAGAAAACACCAACTAAAATTTTACTTGAATTTTCTACTTGTTGTTGTTGTTGTATTTTATTTTGTTGTTTTGTTGTTTCTTTCTAATATTTTGTTTTTTTATTTTTTATTTTTAATTAAATTACAGTTTTACAACAAAATGCCAAATGTGAGGAGGTTTTGTTGAAACGGGCACGTCATGTTATTACGGAAATTAAGCGAACGCAAGAGGCTTCTGATGCATTGAAAACTCATGATTTTAAAAAGGTAAATAAAACGAAGAAAAAATATATATAGAAAAAAAGTAAATATTTAATTTGTAAGGTGTTAAAGTGTGCATGACATTTTAAAATAAGGATTTAGCAAAAAAAAAAAGGAGAATTTTGTAGAAAGACCTTAGAATTTTATTCCGAATGAAACAAACAAACTCTTAATGAGTAAGGCAAACGTAAATTTAATTAAAAGTAAATAGTTATTACAAAAGCAAGTTTAAATATGCATTAAAAACTTAAAAATGTTTAAGCAAAAACATTAAAAAAAAACTGTGTGCCTATTTCACGATGTCACTCGAACGTTTACGTTCGCACAAATAACATATAAAACAAAAACAATTTTTTGAATTTTGTTTTTGTTTTATATGTTATTTGTGCGAACGTAAACGTTCGAGTGACATCGTGAAATAGGGAATGTAAGTAATACGACGCCCATGGAAAAAAGTTATATGGAAAATAATTATATTTTATCACAGAAATTTTTGGGAATACAAAATTTTTGATTTACAAGATTTTGTTTGTCGTGCTTAATTCCCAATTTTTATTCTTGATAAAAACACTGAAATTTATTGTTGAAGGGATAAGCTATTCCTATGCGCATTTCACTGGTTGCTCAGGCCAGATTATCAGGGAACTTCATCTAAAGACTTAATAAAAATTAAAGATATTATACAAATAAAACTGTTAAGAGAATAAGAATTATAAGCAACAGTTTTACTTGTAACAATATCAAAGCTTAAACGAAAACGCCAACAATAAAACGTGAGTTTTTCTTTCCACTACAATTAGTTGGAATTCTCCCAACATTCATTGCAGTTGTAAGAAGTTTAAGAAAAAACAAAATAAAAACAAAAACAACTTGCTTTATTGTTCAAGAAATAAAGCAAGTTGCCAGTTCAGTTTTTTTTAAGGCCGTGCATTTGCCAGTTTATTATCAAAGTAATTTTTGGTATAACAAAACTTTTGATTAACAAGATTTCGTTTGTCGTGCTTATCTTATCAATCAGCTTAACCCACACTGAAAGACTTTTCTTTACAATACCAATGAATTTTGACATTAATCCCATGAAAAATTGCATTAAAAAGGAACCTCTGCAGCGCTTAAGGCGACCGTACACGACATGTTTTTGTCATCTGACATGTCAAATTTTCCACTTGAAAACACATACATGTCGTGTGTTACCTTTTTAACTTTGCTTCTGTAAAAGTCAGACGCAAAGTCATCTGACAAAATTTGAATTAGAGCGTGCTCTATTTTCTTCTGACAAACCATCTGACATCAGAAAGCTATGCCGGCAAGAAACCGGCAGCGGCGTCCACTATTGACGGAATCATTAGCCGGCTGAAGTTAATTTTTTACAATACCGAGATATGTTTGATCATCTTACCATTGAATAGAATTTATGTAAATATATATATAAAAACCGTTTTATTATAAAATCCTAAATTGGTATCTTTGAATTAAAAGAAAAAAATGTTAAGATGGCTGAACTATTTTACGGCGCAAATAAAACTTTTCATGGCGGCAGCAAGTTATTTTGAAACCGAGCACTACTTTGGTTTCTGCAATAACAATGCGAAAAAAAACAGAGACAATGTCAGAAGCAAATTACATGTACGTTTGTGACCGAATATTATAAAGCTTATGTAAAACAGCGATTTTGACAGACATGCACAATTACATGTGACTTGAAAATTTGACATGTCAGATGACAAAAACATGTCGTCTATATGCGCCTTAAGTTGGATCAATGATACCTGTTTCATTAAAATGTATTTAATGAAACATAACATTAGATCTATGAATATTATTCATTGGATGAAGACTTTCAAAAAATTAAAAAAAATTTTTTTTTTATAGAAACTGGGAATTATTTCCTTTCGCAGGTTACTTTATATTATATTCAACATTTTTTATTTTTCGAATTTATTCTATGAGTTAAATTTCAGTTATGTATTTTATAAAGCTTTTTTGTAATAGTTCTATTCCTTAAATTTTTAGGAATGACTTTTATACACTACCAGACTATTATATTGTATTTTCTTGTTACATTTTACCTTAGCTATCCTTTGGATAGCAATGAAGTATATTGTATGTACAGAAAAATTTTTTTTATAATTATTAGACACCAGCAGAATGTAATGCATTTTCTGGCCCGCTTTATAAAATACATAACTGAAATTTAACTCATAGAATAAATTCGAAAAATAAAAAATGTTGAATATTTTTTTTTTATATTTATTTTTTTTTATTTTATTTTTTTTTTTAATTTTTTTTTTGTTTGTTTTTTTTAATAATTCCCTAAACTAATCCCGCGAAGCTTTACGCTTGTCAGCAGGCACCAGAGTCTCTGGGCGGGGATCGATCCCGCAACCTCGGCGCTGATAGACTAGCTCACTACCAGCTAGCCTAGAGGCGCAGTGTAGTTTTTGAATAAAAAAAAACTATGTTTTTTGCCATTACTCAATTAAAAGCGTAAATATTATATTAAATTGTCCATAACAACAATAACAACAACGTTGATTTTTTTTTTTTTTTGATAACGCATAATAAAAAAAGACCTCATAAAGAGAGAACAAGCTTTTTCGTATAAATCATTTGGTTGACAACAGTTTAAAATAAGGGTGTGCTTTTTCTAAAGGAAAACATTTGTTTGTTCAATACTTATTATATACTATATGTAGGAAGGTATTTACATATTAAAGAAAACTAAAAACATACATATTTATGGATTGAAAGTTTTTGTTTCATTACTATAATGACATTTTTCATTGTCATAATGAAAATTTAAATTTATGAAGGCATGCTTTTTCGAAATATTTTTATACTTTTAATTATTGATACCATAGAGTTATTTGAATGTTAAAAATAATTTTTTTTTCAATTATTGAAATATGTTGCTTTTATAAAAAAATTTTTGATTTCATAGATTTAATGGCATATTACATTAGAGATATGAAATAATTAAATCTTACATTTTTTAATTAACAATTAAACATTTTTTTAAGGAAACTATAATTTTGTATTAATTTATGAATATAGTTATGTTTGTATATTGTTTTTTATGTTCCCAATTAAAATTTTTGTTTAACTTGGACAAACTTAAGTTTTCAGATATCCAATGAAAATTTTTAACGTAATTACGAAATCCAATGAATCAATTTTAACGAAAATACTTCATTATAACTACGAAATTCCATTTGGACAATAAAAAATTTTCATTTAACCAGTGAAATTTTTTTTTATGAAAGCGATTTATTAAAAATATGAAGCATTTTTCTTTCAGTGTACATACATACTTATTTTTATAATCACTTAGTGTAAGTAATAAGAAGAAAGAAGAGTTAATGACTACCAGAGATTAGCCCCAATTTCGTTTTTAAGGCTTAAGTTAATATCAGATTTTTGCTAAGAAATTGATTGATAAAATTCAGAATTATCAAAAAGCTTAAAAAACTTGCCCTTGTTATAGCCACTTTAATGATAATTAAACAAATTCTGAATTTCTAAAGAAAAATACGCTCAATTTTTAGTTTCATTTACGAATTTGTTTAATTTAGGTCACATATTGATACAAGTGGTTTAAGTTCCACTTGAAGTAAAAAAATATATTTTTTATTATACAAAAAAAAAAAAAATTCTAAACGAAAACATAAGGTCGTTCAGTAACTGAAAATGATTATGAATTTGCAATATTTGTTACTAATCAGTGTTTACGTATTCGAAATATTTGCCTTAAAAGCGTTAAAATTTAAAAGAAAACAAGTTAGAGTGCTATATTCGGCTGTGCCGAATCTTTGATACCCTCCACCGACAGTTCAATTATTTCAGAAGTGATATCTACATGATATCTATATATTATTAATTTATCTTTATAAACAGACATCAGCATTCAAATTGGTTGCGGTTTAGACATATATTAAATTATTGACCGACAATCTTGAGTAAAATATCATGAATTGTAACAGCTTAAAGTGAACTTAAATGATTTTCAGGAGGGGGATTTATATTGGAGCCATGGTAAGTTATGACCAAACAATCAATTATTATTAAAAATTAGGGACCAATCTTCACGAAATTTTACAGTGTAATTTCCAGGCGAATAAAACGAACTTTTTAAAAAACTAATATCATTCCGTGCATTGCTCCACCATTTATTTTAGTTTTTGTTACAAAATTTAAAATTTTTTTAGAGTGGTGGTTCCAAATTTTGATTCATAGCTCCGATCCTACTAAACGGATTTGGCTTGATTTACATGTAGTTTGTTCATTTTGTTGGAGTTTTTCGAAAGTGAGCGTGTTTTCAACAGACGGACAGACGGACAGACGATCAGACGATCAGACGGAAAGATGGGAAGACAGACGGACATGGCTAAATCGACTAAGAATTACTCAAGGAGCCAGAATATATATACTTTATGAGGTCTGAGATGAATAATAAAAAAGTTTCACACGGAATGACAAACTTAGTGTACCCTATTCACAACTAACTGTAATGGAGGGTATAAAAACATGAAGAATTATTCAAACAGCTGTTTTATGCTTTTGTTTACAAAACCAACTTTTAAAAACACATTCATATACACTTAAGTATGTAAAAAAATGAAGTGCGTAAGTTTATTAAAATTATAACTTTTAAAAGACATTCAAAAATTAAAAATGCAAAAAAATTTTGGTGAGTTTTGAAGATTTTCACCAAAACGTATGCAAAAATTTAAATAATTAAATTTTAGTTTTACTTCATATTATCTCTGAGGGTCCTTCAAATGCAATAGCGGGTGATGACTATTAGTTTTCTTTTAAAAAAATACATATTACCGGATGATGTGTACTGATAACTTAAATGGTTGTACATTATTTGGAAAACTTTGGCTCCTTACGTTCCTTAGCAATAAAGAAATAAGGAAAAAAAACAATAACAAAAGATTTATTTTAAAAAATCAGAGGCAGTTGTGGTATTTGATCATATCTCAGCCATTTGTGGACCGATCAGGCTAATTTTCATTAGCAAGCAATTCCGGACTCTAGAGAACATAAATATATTACTACCGAGTCCCCATCATATCTGAGGTCTTCCGAAAGCTCATTTCAACGGATTCACGGATAAACGGATAGACAGACGGACATCGTGATTTGAACTTCTCTGCTCATAAGGATCCAGAATATTTATGCTTTTTAGGATCTAGGATTAATATTAAAGAAAGATGAAACGAAATGACAAGGTATTACATATCCTTTTACCTTCGGATAGATGAAAAAAAAGATGCAATTTTGTGTTTTTGAAAAACTCTGTTTCTACAAAAAAAAAATTTATGTTTTTTATAAAAAATAAAATAAAATCGCATTTATTTTGTAAGCTAAAGAAGGGGAAAATCTGTGGCCACTTTTGCTTTTATATCCCAGAAAAAAAAGCGATCTTTTTCTAAAAATAATTTTGTTTTTAAACGACAACACAAAATCGAATTTGTTTTGTAATTTAACTTAAGCTATTTTTGCTTTTCACCAAAAAACAGTTTTTTTTTCAAAAAATTTATTTTTCATATATAAAAAAAATACAAAATCGCAATTATTGTTTAACTTAAATGCCTAGAGCAAAAAGTATAAAAATCGGTTAAACCTTAATTTTTAAATTTTTGGTCTTAATAACCCCACGTTTCCACATGCAAGTAATTACTTGCAAGTAGTGTATACGTATTAATATCGAAAATCAGAAGAAATGTAAAAAAAACACAACAATTCTTTGAGTGGCTACACAGCACAGTGCAAGTTCATTTTTAAAATGTCGTCAACAAGTAAATACGAAATGTAATTCAAAAGAAATCGCGTTAAGCCCCAAATACACTTGTCAAATGCTTGTCCAGCCGGCGAATTCAACGTGTACGTGTGCTGAACGTAATATTCGCCGTCATATCTAAATTTTTTGATTTTTCATCAAGCGTTGTCGGTGTCACACATACAAACACATTTTCACTAATACTACCACAATGCTTGATGAGTATTTTGATCAATGTATTTGGTCCTTTACTTCAATTGTTTACTAAGTGTTGTCAATTAATCAATATTTAACGTTACCTGTAGACATTTAATAAGTTAATATTTTTTTTTATAAAAGAGTTATATAAATGTAAAAACTTACTTTCAAAATGATCTTTGCTATTACACAATATTCTTCATATACATATTTACATATATTTATTACAAAAATTAGCTATTATATTAACCACCACTGAATCAATAACTATTGATTTGGCAAAAAACTCAGAATTTGACAACACTGTTCTTCCATTTGTCATTTTACTTGACACAAGTGTCAAAAATTTACTTGCAAGCAAATTCTGTTACAAGTTGAGCTGCAAGTACGAAAAATGTGATGGTGTTAGTAAAAAAGTGTGAGTTTTTCGAACTTGTACTTGCATGTGGAAACGCTAGGTAAGTGTTCAAAGAGAATTGAGTCTTCAACTTCAGGCAAAAATCCTAAAGCCCATTATTTAATTAAGTTCTTTCTCATATTTCATTCTATTTCTTTTTTTACAAAATGTATGAAATGTAATAAAAGTATCGTAGCATTGTTAAGAGAAAAAGGGTCCAAAATATAAGAGTGTATATGAAAAAACGTTCTCAAAACAAAATAGATTTTATTTTACGACGGCTTTCCACGTTTGGAAAATTGTATGGAAAATGTGGTATCGAAGCAGTTCTGTGAGAAAGCAAAATAGATGTTTTACATTAAAACATAAAGTGTGTTTTTTTTTAAATGTCAAACGACGTGTGTGAAGATAAATATAAAAAGTTAAATTCATTTTTTAAAAATATCGTATGCGATAAATCATATGCAATAAATATATTAAAAAAATATCGCATGCGTTAAAAAAATATTATAAACAAATACGACTATTTACATGAAATTTCCAGGTTTTTATGAAAAATCATTAGTTTTTATTTAAGATTAAAAACTAATTTTGATATTTTTTTTTTTTTTTAGTTAGGTTTGAGTTCATCAAATTAAATTTTCATTAAATTATTTTTACTGAAGGAAAAAATTTTACAACATGAAGTTTTTTATTAAAATTTATTGATAATTTTCTTGGCTGAGCTGGGGCTCGAACCTGGGTTGAATTTACATGCTTCAAGAATCACCACATTCTTTCATCAGAATTCTTTAAGTTCTAACCTCTGCAGCACTGCGGTGCCTGGCAGCCAACAGTCAAACATCAATCTTTAACCAGTGGTACTGGTGGTTCGAAATTTGCTGTAATTATCATTTTTTTTTTACTTTTTTCAATTTCAATAAAAAATTTCATGTTGTAAAATTCCATCCTTCAGTAAAAATAATTTAATGAAAATTAAATTTGATGAACTCAAGCCTAACTAAAAAAAAAAATATAAAAATTAACAGTTCATCTTAAAATCACAATTGTTATTAAAAACTAATTTGATATTTAATAAGTCTTTTTATATTAAAATTTTTGATTTTTGAAAAATATGACTTAGACTGTGTCCAAATCCTTCCATCTCAGGGAATCAAACCTTTTAGAAAATGAAGACTCAAATGTATAAACATTTTCACAAATAAAGTTTAAATATAGTGCTTATAGATTATTGCAGCATTCATAGTCTTTATTTTCTATTAGGTTTGATTCCCTGAGATCAAAGGACTTGGACACAGTAGACATATCCCTCACAAAGCATTTTCATGAGAATTTCACTCTGTCATATTTTTTTCAAAAAATCATAATTTTAATATGAAACGACTAATAAAGTATCAAATTAGTTTTTAATGTTAAATGAAAATGATTGATTTTTCATAAGAACTTTAAAATTTCGTGTAAATAGTCGTTTTTTCTTTATAATATTTTTTAATCGCATGCGATATTTTTTTAATATATATTTTATTGCATGCGATATTTTTAAAAAATGAATTTCACTTTTCATATTTATCTTCACACAAGTGTCAAACGAACTGTCATACTAAGCTCAACTTTTGGTATTTATGATCAGTGTACTCTGGCAAATTAATTTGAGTAGATTTACACTTGAATAACGCTATAAATTGAAACAAATATACGTTAAAAATCAGTCATTAATTCAAGCATCTTATAAACGATACAATTGTGTTAAGCGATGTGGCTTATGTTTAGTTTAGCGGGTTTGTTTTTAAACAAAATGGTCGCATATATAGTAAGATTAGCCCACAGTACCATTTCAATTGCCATTAGAATTAGGAAAATGCACTGTTAAGGAGGCTTACACGCTAGGGGTATTTTAATAATACCTTAATATTTTCTCTCTAACAAGCCTGTTTCGTATTAAGGGAATTCCATGGTCCCTTAAATGTTATTTTAAATATGTTAAAAACTCGTTTACTTACCTTACTGCATCTCTGTATGTCATAATGCGTTGCGCTTAGGCGTGCGCTTACTTTTTGTAATGCATCATCATTAGACCTTCGCACAATAAGAAAATTTTTTATTGGTATATTTTTCACTTTACACAAAATTGATGGCACACAAATATATTCTCTTCTGTAATCACTTACTAATAACATCCAGCACCTATAAATAAAATTAAGAATTATTTTTTATGTTTATAAAAAGTTCTTTTACAATCACTCTTTGAACTTTAATGCACTTCTCTGCATAAAACTATAAAACGCTCAAAGCACTGTGGCTCAAAATCATTCTTATCGCCAACAAAATAGGCATACTGCATGCATACACATACGCACACTTAAAAGTTCAACAAAAAAGTATAAATAAATGCTTGTGTATTTGTAAGTGTATATGCAAAGTATCATTAGCCTGTAATTATATTATACGCTCTAGCTATAATGAGGGCATCATCAACGTCATCGTCGTCATCGGCGGCAGCATCATCATCATCATCATTATTATTATCGGCACTTGTATGTTAATCCCAAAAAATATGCAATAAAAAGTATTAATGCAATTTCTGGCAGATTACTATAATCAGTAGACAACGACAATGGCTGACGACTACCAAAAGCACACACACACAACCACACACACACAATGTGCTTTACTTGTGCTGCCACTTTTCTGATCTACCCGCCAACAATTTAAATTCTGTTTTCTCATATTTGTAACCAAAATCTGATGGCATGATATTTTACGTCCATTTAAATGTTTATAACTGAATTTTGTATGTGAGTGTGTGTCTAAATGTATAACTATCTATCCTCATTTTATTATTATAGTTGATACTTTTTATTTTCTATACCAACATAAAATGATGCACTTTAAATGTTGCCCTCTTTATTTTTTGATTTGCTGAATATTTGTAGAATGTAAATGGGGAAAATGCAACGACCGTAGTCGTGTTGCAATAACAGCTACAATTGCAAATACAGCAATAACAATATGAATCAAGTGAACTATTATCAACAACTGAACAGCCATCATTAGCGTATTTTTTTCTTTTCTCGTTTTCGCGCTTAATAGTTTTTTTTTCTCGTTCGTTGTGCTTAATATGAGCACTATGCGTTCAGTTAACATAATTTGGGTAATTCGTGTAATGTGCTGCTGCATATAGTCTTTTTTATTGCTTTTAAAGCACAATGGGGCAAATAAAGAAGTTAAAAATAATTGTAAATACATACTACAATATAAGATTCTACGACAAGTTTCTTTATAACATATGTTTTTATTGCTTGCATTAATCGTAAAAAGTTTTATAACTTAATTCTAGCCTAGTCCAACTTAGGTCTAAGTCTAAAGTCGAAACAGTCAAATTGTAGTTTTAAACGAAGGCAATTACAGTAGTTTAAATCATATTGTAGTCTAAATTGTACTATCAATTTAGGTAAATATTTAAAAGCCTACTTAAAAAGAAATTATTTTATTAAGTTCTAATTTGAATCCAATAAAAAAATATTTTTTTGTCCTATTTTAATTTTTTTCAATTGCGGCTTCTATAGATGCTTTTTTAAACTTTTTTTCTTTACTATCCTCTTAACAGTGACTTTCTACGTATTATACATAGTTTTCATGAAAAAATCCTCACAGGATCACAATCTGTAAAAGGATTAAAAATGCATATGTTTGATTGACTCATTAAGTGTGTGCAATATAACATCATATCTCCACATAAGTTCTTTTTTGTGAAAATAAATGTTATCATTTTAATCACACATGACGACTTACGTTGTTATTTTTAGCACACAAGTTGGCGACATATTCAAAGTTTTTAATACTTATAGCACAACGTATGGACTTTAAATTAAAAACAACCGCTCATCTGCTGTTGTTGCAACTAAAGAAGTCAACAATAAACGCACATGTACTTATAAGTTGTTATTAATAGAAAAATGTTCAAAAAATACTTTCATATTTTTTGCACGAATAACAACATAACATCACATATGCTTTTTATTTGGAAACATATTCAGCAATTTTACAATTTTTGGCGATGTATGTCGACATAAATCGTTATAATAGCAAAATATTTTATTAAACAGTTAACTTAAGTTGTTTTTAGCAGAAAAAAATTAATAATACTACATTATATTCTAAAAAGCTTAATACTTATAAAAACCTAATGCAAAATGTAGCACTTTGACATCATTATCTCAACTTCGGTAAAAACCGACTTACGCGATTATTCGTGAAAACCACAGAATTATCAATCCAACTATGGGTTAAGTCATAAGTAATTTAACCTTAAATCGTTAATATTTTTAAAGTCCAATTTAACTTGAATTTTGTGGATAAGCAGAACCATGGTAGAATTCTTGCTTCAATTGTAAGTTATTTTGGTTTTAATATAAGGTAATTTAAAAGTCCCTTTTTAGCTTTAATCTTAAGACTTAACCGGCACAATTTTGGTTTCAGTAATAAGGAGGGCTGTAAAGTCGTCAAAAAATAGTTTTACTTCCGACTCCAACTCCAACCGCTGAAGTTTTTCAATTCCGACTCCTACTCCGATTCTTACTCTTACATTGATTCTAAATGTATATAAGACTGGTCCTTATTTGACTTTAAGCTCTTTTTTAATGTTTTTTCCTTTTTAATGGTTGAATATAGCAAGAATATTATTTTGTAAAAATTTAAAATCAATAATTTAAATATTGCATCCATCACCTATTTACAGGAATTTTTATTTTGAAAAATGTTAGAAACTTTTTTTAAAACTTTTTATAACGAAACATTTTAGAGCCAGAGTCGTGAGTTTTTGTGGGTACTTCGACTCCACAGCTCTGGTAATAAGTTGCTTAAAATTCCAATTTTAGATTTAATTGCATCTTATTTAGATTAAACTTTGAATTCAAATAATTTTATAACCCACTGACTTTTACTTGTGACTTCACGTGAAATTTGGAGCATGATTCAAAAAAATATAAAATAAACAGGGGCCAAATTACGGCATTCGATATCGATCGAAATTACAATACAGTTTGAATGGGAATTTCGATCGATATCGAATGCCGTAATTTGGCCCCAGAAATTTTGTTTAGTTTCTATATCAATGCTTATTTTATATTAAAATATTTCATTAAATAACATTACAAGATTAACTTTTTTCCTCCAACACATACATTATAGTTTTGAGCACTCAATGCTCTTGAGCAACCGACAAGCAGCATGTGAAAAGCAAGGGGTGTCTAAATATGTATATTCCGGCCACTGGACCATATGCAATCTCTACACAAAATTTATCAAAGAGCGAAAAAGTTCCAAGAGTACAAATTTTTACCCGTTATATATTTTAATATTTCTCTTGAAAGTGCTGTGTGAGGGATATGGCCACTGTGTCCAAACCCTTCGATCTCAGGGAATCAAACCAAATGGAAAATAAAGACTATGGACAGGGCTACAATAATCAATTATTACTTTATCCAAATTGTATTTGTGAAAAAAGTTATTCATTTTTTAAAATTTGACTTAGAGTGAAATTCTCTTGAAAGTGCTGTGTGAGGGATATGGCCACTGTGTCCAAACCCTTCGATCTCAGGGAATCAAACCAAATGGAAAATAAAGACTATGGACAGGGCTACAATAATCAATAATCCATGTCCATAGTCTTCATTTTCCATTCGGTTTGATTCCCTGAGATCGAAGGGTTTGGACACAGTGGCCATATCCCTCACACAGCACTTTCATGAGAATTTCACTCTAAGTCGTATTTTTTCAAAACTTATAAATTTTAATGTAAAAAGACTAAATAAATATCTAATTAGTTTTAAATATTAAATAAAAATTATTGATTTTTCATAAAAACTGTAAAATTTCGTGTAAATAGTAGTATTTTCTTTATAATACGCATGCGATATTTTTTTAAAATATTTTTTATCGCATGCGATATTTTAAAAAAACGAATTTAACTTTTCATATTTATCTTCACACACGTTTTTATATCTTAAAAAGTTCCCTATATTTTACTCTGGGCATATTTTATCTCTTTACCAAACTAGTCGAAAAGAGCAAAAGTACCAAAGTTGAAAGAGTACCAAAAGTACCAGTTTTAAAAGACTACGAAAAGTACCAGATTTTTTCTTATTTTAGGCCCTTAGAAACTACACTGTATGTTAATATAGGCTATAATTTGCATGTATACCAAATTTATCAAGAAGAGAAAAATAACCAATTTAGTCCCGTTTTTACCCCTTTTAAAAGTACAATATTTTTTAACCTGGACCATATGCAATCTTAATACCAAATTTATCAAAAAGGAAAAATATACCAAAAGTAACAATTTTCTTTCGTTTTTATGTCTTAGAAAGTACGCTATGTTTTAATCTGAGCCATATGATATCTTTGTAGCAAATTTATCAAAAAGATCTTCATGTATATAAAATTTATCAAGAAACGAAAATGTAGCAATTTTGCCCCATTTTTACCCACTTCAAAAGTACCACATATGTATTTAAATCTAAGGCATATGCAATCTGTATACCAAATTTATCAAAAAGAAAAAAGTACCAAAAGTAACAATTTCTTCTCGTTTTTACCTCTAAGAAAGTACCCTTTGCTTTAATCTGAGCCATATGTTATCTCTGTACCAAATTTATCAAAAAAGAGAAAAAGAATCAAAGCTAAAAGCGTACCAAAAGTACCAGCTTTAAAAGACTACCACAAGTACCAGCTTTTCTTAATTTTGTGCTAACAGAAAGTACACTGTACGTAATCATATGCTTTAATCTAAATGTATAAAAAATATATCAAGAAGAGAAAAAGTAGCAATTTTATCCCGTTTTTCCCCTTTAAAAAGCATATGTAGTGCTTTAATCTGGCCAATATGCCATCTGTATACCAAATATAATTAAAGAAAAAAGTACCTATAGTGCAAAATGTTTCCCTATTTTTACCTCTTAAAGAGAACTCTATATTTTACTTTGGTCATATGCTATCTCTTTACCAAATTAATCGAAAAGAGAAAATGTACCAAAGTTGAAACTGTACTTAAAGTAAAAAGCTGCAAAAGGTACCAGCTTTTCTTAATTTTAAGCCCAACGAAGGTACGAAAGCTTTCATTTTATCCTGTTTTTACCCCCTTCAAAAGTACCATTTAATTTTATCAGAAAGTACATTGTATGCTAATGTAATCTATAATCTGCATGTATATAAAAGGCTTCACAAATTTTATCCCGTTTTTAGCCCCTTCAAACGTACCACATATTTTAATCTAGACCATATACAACCTGGATACCAAATCTATCAAAAGAAATATTACTAATAGTACCAAATTTTTTCGTTTTTACATCTTAAAAGGGATCCTTGATTTTAGTCAGGGCCATTTGCTATCCGTCTATAGAATTTCATCCAAATTCATAAAGCGGGTTTCATAAAGCGAGTTTCGCCACAAACATACAAGCTCACAAATATACAAATATCCATTTCGAGGTTCCTTAATTTTTTAAAGAAAAAAAACACAGAAAACTCAAATTTAATGGGGAATGTTTATTTTCATTTGAAAGAACATTCTTTGGCATTTATTTTTTTAAGATTGTGTCTACCAAATGTTGGCCGTTCCGTGGAGTCCAATTTTCGATGACGGGTTCGAGCATTTCGACTGGTAGCTGGCGAATGACACGCGTGATGTTTTCCTCCAAGGCCTGAATCGAAGCGGAGTTGTCCGCATAAACTTTAGACTTTACATATCCCCACAGGAAAAAGTCTAACGGTGTTAACGGTACGATCTTGGTGGCCAATCGACTGGCCCAAAACGTGAAATTATGTGTTCACCGAATGTTCTCTCAATAAATCCATTGATTGATGCAATGTGTGGGAAGTGGCGCCGTCTTGCTGAAACCAAATGTCGCCGAGATCACGAGCTTCAATTTCAGGCATCAAATAGTCGCTTATCATGGCACGATAACGGTCGCCAATGACGGTAACGTTCGCACCGGCATCATTTTCAAAGATATATGGAACGATGATTCCACCGGCCCACAAGCCACAACAAACCGTTGTTTTTTCTGGATTAAGTAGCAGTTCTTGAATCTCTTCAGGTTGCTCCTTGTCCCAAATGCGGCAATTTTGTTTCTTTACATACCCATTGAGCCAGAAACTTTTCAAGAGCCCATAGAGCGAAGCGATGTTGCTTGGGAAGGTCGAGTCTTTCCATTATGAAATACAAAACAATACTAAACAAAAATCCTGAATGGCGACTTTTAGCTCTAATCGTAGGCATTGTTATGAGTAGTTCCGGCTTTTTTTGTAGCCTACACAGAAAAAATTAATTTTTCCAATTCAAACAAAAAATTTGTAGAATCAAAACATTTTTTGTCTGAAATCGGTCCTACAAACAAATTCACATATTCAAACAATTTATTTGCATTTCGTTTATTGAAAAAAAACACTGATTTTTTCAAACAAATAATTTAACTGAATCAAACAAATAGTTTACTGAAAATCATATTAATTTCAAACAAATAATTTTGCTGAATCAAACAAAAAAGTTTTTGCACAAGCAATGACGCGCACACAAGCAAGCACTGTATAAGTAGATGAAGGCAGAGCAGAGCGGCGCCGGCTGGCTTTGAGACACATTTTTTTGTTGGAATAATTTTTGCACCAAGTCTTGTTTGTTCACACAATGTTTTTCTTCTTCACTCACTGTTCTGTATCCTTTCCTTGGCAGCAGACCGACTCGACATGTTTTTCGTCATCATTTTATTTCTTTTATTTGATGTAGGTATTTAACTAAACATTTTTAAAAAATTGAATACGGGATTTTGTTTTTCATTCTTTTTTACCAACTTTGAAACCAACAAAAAATTTATTTTGTTTCTTCTAATGTTGTTGTTGTTTAAAAAGAGTGAAACGTTTATTACCTATTATTGTTTTTGTTGTTTTTTACTACAAACCTCGCCACAATATTTTATCATCTTTCTTATAGTTGTACCTTTTCAAAGCGTCCAAAAATAGACTATGTGTTTTTTTTTTTTTTGTTGTTCTTATATGTCACATAAAAAAGTGTTGCTTACGGTCAAATAAAAAAATGCAAAAACACGACAACAATAAAGAGCGTTAAATATTTTATACAAAATTATGAAAACAAGAAGCCAATAACGCGTTTATTATATTTTTGAATAGTTGTCAACATTTCTGTTGGCTAAAATAAAAATCAAACAAAAATATTAATTGAATCAGTAAAAAAATTTGTAGAAATTAAAAAAAATTTCAAACAAGCGTTTGTTTGAAAATAATTCAGCAATAATTTTTTCTGTGTACCAAAGAGATCAATTTTGGCTTCAAACGTACTACACGTTATTATCTATGTTATCACAAATGAAACTGTAAATAACTATGCAATTGCATGTTGTACTTATCCATTTTAATGCTTCTTATTCCGACTTATTGTTGCATATTTTACCCTTTGTAGCTTTTTGTTTTCATAGTTCAGTCAAAACAGAATTTTTGGAGAATTTCCTTATTTTTAAAGTGTATAAATAGCTCACCTTATTAAAGTATATTTTGTACTCATTAAATTTCATAGTGGAACAAAAACAGAATGTTTTAATTTTTTTTTTAAGTTTTGTCGAAGGTGACATTTTGAAAAATTTTCGTACTACATCTCTGGATGTAGTGTGAATATGAAGAAAATTGTAATCCATATTTTTTGTCTAATACTAACATATGTCTAAAAAGAACTTTCAATCTTTTTGAAACTTAAAGTACAGTATTTAAGTAGACTTTGTAGTATCTGTGTCAGACATGAAGAGCTAATATTGCCCCAAGACGCTATTAATTGAGTGTCAAACAAAATTTAGTGCACCTGGGCTGTACCTGGACTTAATATTGCTACATAGAAATACTTTCTATTAAATCGTAATCCAAACAAGAGCACTTATCATAAGTATAACTTAAATTGACTTTCTCTACATTTGCCCACCCCATAGTGCTCTACAGTGTATACAAGAGAATCCATCAATAATATGCTTACAAAAAGCAGAATCAGAAAATTACAGGGAATTCGTAGAATTTGCTTAACAGCTTAAAAAATTTTTGGTAGAAGGAGTCAAGGCGGTTTTTTTCGTCGAAAAAGGGAAAATCAAAAGAAAAATAGTGTAAAATGAAAAAGAAAAATGTATTAAACTAATTTATACAGCAAATTTTTTCCCATAACTTAACAGTTTTTCCTTCAACCTTCTAACAAAAGCAGCCTGCTATAAGGCACACATGCAGGACTTATTTTGTTAAAGCCGAATATTTTCAAAAGGAACATCATACATACATACAGTAGCGCAATAAAGTCTACATACATCGTGATATCCTATATTTATAATACGTACATTTATTTATATTTGTTAATAAACAAATATAACTTTTTTTATTACCATCGTAGCCAAACATGTTTATTTAGACTTGTCGCTGTATAAAATAAAAATTTTCCAGATTTATGTGAAGTTTTGCAAGCCCGTGTCCTCTTTTCATATTCACTTCGCTAATTAATGACATTTTTCTTAAAATACGGCTGTGATCCAAGAACATTTCGCCCTGTTTCGGAATGGGTACTAATATTTTTACATTTTTCAAGATCTTTCTCACTAGTTTTAGGTTTATTTGTTAACATTCAGGCCGTATAAACATGCAATATTTTGTTTTTACCGTTTCAATGTGGGCTTGGCCTACCTGATCGGTGTTTTTTTCCTGTTGCATTGAAATTATTATTATTTCTTATAATAGTTTGAACTGTTGAAGGACAAACTTCAAGTGTTTTTGAGATTTTTTTGTACGACTTCCTTTAATTTCTTAACTTTATGATAACCTTTCAAATCTTTGCAGGAACTTCTCTTTAACATAGTATTTCGGGACATTTTAGGAAAATTAAAAAAAAACTGATTTACCAATAACAAACATAAGTAAAGGAATAAAATTCAGTTACCTTAAGATATGCTCTTTCGATCTTTTTAGAGATATGTTTCTGCTGTATGTACATATTTTTGTGTGCAAAATTGAGAAATTGAGAGATTTGTAACAAAAATTTACAACCTTTTGCCTTTTTGTCATACCATTGATGATTTTAACTATTTTCTGTAAAATCCCCATAGAAAAATATTTTTTAACATGGCTAAATTCCATTAAAATTAATTTAATATAGGTGTATGTAGACTTTATTGGGCTACTGTATGTTAATGATGACAGAGACGTTGATGAGGATGGTGTTGCAGAGAATGATGAAGGAGACGTAGATCAGGAGCTATGATATAATTTTTTTTTTTTTAATATTTTTTTACTATTTTTTTCTGCATATACATAAATTATTTTTAAATAAAAAAAAAACGGCATTTCACAGGTTATACATATATGCTACATGAGCTATCAACCTTGATGGAACTATGGTAAAGATAGAGAGAGGTTCATTCTATGTAAAGTAACAAAAACTAGAAAAGAGTTTCAAGAGAAACAAATATTAATGACAACTCTCTTGATGATATTCTAAATAGGAGTTGCACCTTTAAGCAAATTTTTAGAAAAATCTATACAAAAACGAATGGTAAGCGGAATTACTGTGCTTTTTTTAACATTAATTATAAAGAGCAAAAGCTGTTCCCCTTTTTTTTTTGGATAAAGATTTCACTCGAAAATATATAAAAAATGCTACGGGAATGCGACAACAAAAATGTCGTTAAATTTGGTTGCAATATAAGGATTTTCTTTGCCATTAAGCAGCCATACCAACAATTGCAGCAGCAAATTTAACTGCAATCAGCAAATTTGATTTATGCATTTTAAGGTTCCATATACAAACACACTTTAACACTCATATCTCTGTCACAGCGCCCCTTAAAACACACAAGCAGCACATACATGCATCCGTCCCCCATAAACGCTTTTCTACTCTTGCAGCTTTATTTGTCTGTTAAAGTATTTATTTTGTGCCACACCGAACAAATATACTCGAACGTACTTTTAGCTATACATATAGAGAGAAAAAAGCTTTAAGGCATACAATTCGCTGCTATTGCTGTTTCGCTGCTTTTGTTGTCGTTGTCATTGTTGCTATTGCCGTTGTTCGCAAACGATTCTTTTGAAGGCAGGCCTTTTTCAAAAAAAAAAAAACTATCTTTTGTGAACACTTTGTTTTCTAGATTTTTCACTAACGTTCTTTTTTCTCATCGGCATATTGTGAATTAAATGCCAGATGGCTTGTTTCTTCTTCATTTGTTATTCATTCATTCATACATTCAGTCATTGAAAGCCATTGATTCAAAGTACCGAAAAATAAAGCTAATGATTGCATGTTTTCTCTTTTTTGGTTGTGCATCATGCATAAATCGTAGGGATATTCAAAGGAAATACATATGTATATATTTAAATGTTAGTAGCCAAACAATTTTCTATTGAAACTAACGAAAGACACAAGAAAAAACTCTGGACACGAAAAAAATATATAAATGAGAGCTTTGGGATTTTCCGCATAAAACTATGAAAGCCAGGATAAAAAGTTTCATTAAATTAAAAATATTTCTCTAGAAAATCGTGAGGCCTGAAAGAATTTGGGGTAGATACTTTTTAGATTTCATGTAGTAAATTATGGTAGTCACAAGATTTTAGACTGAAAGTTATGGTAGCCGAAAAAGGTTCAATAGAAAATAATGGTAGCCGGTAGATTTTCTATAGAAAATCACGCTAATGCAAAGGTTTTAAAATGAAAATCATGCTAGCCGATAGACTTTCAATAGAAAATAATGGTAGCCGGTAGATTTTCTATAGAATATCACGCTAATGCAAAGGTTTTAAAATTAAAATCATGCTAGCCGATAGACTTTCAATAGAAAATAATGGTAGCAGGTAGATTTTGTAGAAAATCATGGTAGCTGGTGGATTTTCTGTAGCAAATCATGGTAGCCCTAGATTTTCTATACAAAATTATGGTAGCATTTAGATTTTCTAAAGAAAATCACGAGGCCTGAGGAATTTGTGGTACCTGAAAGATTTAATAAAGTAACTTATGGTATGCAAAATATTTTGTGTAGAAAATTATGGTAGCCATAATATTTTTTGTATCAAAGCATGGTAGCCGTTAAATTTTCTAACGAAAATCATGCAATTTTATAAAAAAAAAATGGTAGCTTTTAGATTTTCTACAGAAATTTGTGGTAGCCGCTTGGTTTTCTATACAATATCATGATAGCTAGATTTTTATACAGAAAGACATTCATAGTAAATGAAGGTTTTTTGTGGTTGCCGCAAGCTTTTCAATAGCATGTTATAGAAGTTGCCAGGTTTTCCACAAAACGCCATGATTTTTGCTAAAACCGTTTTCTGGAAAATCATAGTAGCTCTAAGATATTTGATTGAAAATTATAATAGCCGCAAGATAATCCATAGATAAACAATGAAACCGCAAGACTTTTTCTTGAAAATATGGTTAACAAACAATTTTATATATAAAATCTTGGTAGCCGCATGATATTTTTTATTTAAATTTTGACGGCACAATATTTTTTTTTTTCTAAAAAATTATGGTAGCCGTAAGATTTTCTCTAGAAAAAGATGCTGAATCAATAATTTCATTTTGAAAATTATAGTTGCTGTAAGATTTTCAATTGAGAATTATGGTAAAGCAAGATTTTAACTAGCCAATTGTAGTAGCCACAAGATGTTCCTTAGACAATTATGGTAGCCAAATAATTATCTGTTAAAAAATTTTGGTATACATAAGGTTTTCTATCAAAAATCATACCAGCTACGAAATTTTCTGTAAAAAATAATGGTAGCCATAATATGTTCTTGGGAGAACAACGGTCGATGTCAGATTTTCTTTAAATAATTATTCATTTTTTTAGGAAATTCATGAGAGCCACAAAAATTTTTGTAGAAATCTATGAAAGCTAGGAAATTTTTAATATAAAATCATCAGAGTTTTGGGTATTTTTCAAAATCACTTCAATCTATTTGTAATCCCCCTACTACCTAAATATCCCTTCTATTCATGTTTAAAGAAAAATATAAATACAACTAAAAAAATGTTTGTTAAAATGCAAAAATGCGTTGGTTTCGTTATTCAAAAATATTTTAAAGTAATTTGTTTAGCTCTCTTTATTCGCTCAACTGCAAAAGGTTTTTTTAAGTTTATCTTTGTATCAAACTACAGATGTGAGAATTCTATTTGAAAAATGAAAAATCAAAAGCGGAAGGGGGAACAATTTCGCGAAAGAAAAGCTCTTCAAGATTTAATTGACTTTCATTGATTAAAAACTTTATTTGAATGGAAATTCCTAAGGATCTAGGTATGAAAAGATTTTTTTTATATCTGTACTGTTTTAAAATATAAGACTTTTTTTTAAAGAAATAAATATATCTCCACAGTGGGTTTCTTTTTTAAAGTAAAAAGGGAAACAGGATGAAATTTAATACTTTTATAATTAAGAAATTTATCTTTTGACTTGCTAAATAATATTAATTCCAGATATAAGTTCCTCTTTGGTCTGCGAAATGTTTGGGATTTTTTTTTTTTAACGTTTATTTGACAAGAAATTTCATATAATGTAGACCATAAATAAACAAATATTAGTTAATATAACATAGTATACACTGTCCCGTGTTCGAGCACTCTAGTATATTTGCAATCAAAAAATCTAAGTTCTTTTTAGGAATATTGAAAAATTAACTTACAGGTATTAAAATACAGATGTATAATATATTTGCAATTTTTAATGTGGGAAAAACAATTGAAAAAACCACTTTAGTATTTAGATACTTAAAATGGAAAAAAAGTTAAGAGGTAAAAGAAAAATTTTAGCTACCATATCGGTCTAGCCACCAGTATTTTTTAGTATTTAAGTTTGGCAACATGTTTTTGTCCCTCAAGTAGAGGGTTGTGTCATATCTTTTATTTTCATCTGTAATTTGTCTGCAGTTTATTGCCTTGACATTGGCTCGCCTATAAATATGGTATAATACCGGAATTCCCATATTATTTTGAATATATCCCTGTTTATCTAGGTATAAAACTGCTTCCGGTGGCACATACCCATTTTTTCGAGTTACCTCGATATATTCTTCACTGACGTAGTAGGGGGCCATAACAAGGTTATTTAACCTGCATTCAAAAGTTTTTAGAATATGGTTTCTTATTAGATGAATGATAAAATTATCTATTCTACTTATTTTTGAAGCATTATATAGTCTCTTGTTAGAAACGTATTTTTTAAATTCACTATCAGGTGACCTGAAGAGTGAAGTGCATGCTCTAAGGCATTTCCGTTCGAAAACTCTCATTTTCTCCATATATGATGGAGAAATATTGTACCAAATTTGGCAGCCATATGTTAATATTGGTCTAATTAAGGATTGGTATAGGATTAATTTAACCGAAGGGTTTATATAATTAGAATAGAATATTTTCCTGTACATAAAAAAAGCTTTTCTTGCCTTTGTTATTTGTAAATCTATGTGTTTGTTGTAATACAGAAATTTATCAAGATGAATTCCTAAATATTTTACCATTTGCTTACTCACAATATTAACGTTCGCGCCAGTTTTAACCTCAAATTCTTTCCAGTGCTTTCTTATATTATAATTGCACTTTCCAACAGGTGGGCGGAATAAAATAGTCTCGCATTTGTCAATATTTATTTTCATTTTCCAGTCATTGGCATATTTTTCTACTATTTGAAACAAGTCTTGTAACTTTCCATTTATTTTCCAAATTGTATCATCAGAGTGAAAAATTATAATATCATCGGCAAATGCAACAATGTTATTTTTGACTTGTTTCGGCAGATCTAAAATATATAAATTGAAAAGAATTGGAGCGTTTACTGTTCCTTGTTGCAGGCCATTTACAATTGTGAATTTTCTCCTACTTATTTGGCTCTTATTCGATACAAGAAAATTTTTGTTGCTAAGCATATTGAATATTAAAATAACCTGATGAAAAGGCATTCTATATTTTGTAAGTTTATATATTAATCCTGGAATCCATATATTGTCAAAAGCTTTTTCAAAATCTATGAGACAAGCGCCTGTACACAAGGTTTTATTCCAATTCCAGTTAATATTTGACACTTGATAATAAGCCGCATGCACAGTGGAATGCTGAAATTTAAAGCCGAACTGCCGATCATCAATTAAATTATTATTTTCGCAGAATTTAACTAAATTATTGTATATACACATTTCGAATACCTTACTGATGTTTGGAAGCATACTTATTGGTCGAAGATTCTTAAGATTGCTAGGAAGTTTAAACTTAGTTTAACGTAGTCTGAAACTCTGACTTTCCGGCGAAATGTGATTTTTTTATTATTTTGATAAAAACCAACATTTTAAGTAAAACTAAGCTGTTCCATTAAAACATTCTTTACAAAATTGGTAATGGCGGCACAAATCTGTTTTCAGATTAGCTTACCCTAGTTTAACTGAGATCTCAAAGACCCAGCCTAAGTGAATATAATGTTAATTTATTGCTGAGTATTATTTCTAAAATGCCTATGTATTTCATTTTTAACCGATATATTCTTTTTAGTTTATGCAAAAATCTATCCTTGATACTTTTCTAACTTCAAGTTTCCTAAATTTTTAAAAAAAAAAATCAAGAAATTAGATTGCTGTTTTCGAAAGTTTTTAACAATAGTTTTGGTTCTCAAGGGGGTTAAATTTTCAAAATAATTCCGTGGTTGACGCGTCAAAATATCTAAAGTGTGTTTTTAAGACGTATAGAAATTCCGATAGGGATAAATGTAAAACTAGCTGTAATACTAACGAAGTGTGTTTACTTTATTTTAGTATATTTTGGCAAACCCCAGTGCAAAGACTTACGTCAGAACAACGTGTACATTAGCGTGGCCGTTATTTTTTTTTTATTTCTTATATTCTCTCCCCCAAATCGGTTCAGTTTTATATAAGAAAAAATACAAAAAAATTTCATAGCGGTAAGTTGGTGTTGTAGTTTGTCTTCATGCCCATTTATTCAAAAGTAATTTGTTTGCATGTGACCATCTTTTAAAAAACAACATATTGCAAGATTATGATATATGGCAATATTTTAGCCCTTCTAGTCAACAACATTAGACTCAAAGATTACCATCAGGGCTGCCAGGTACTTTTTTTCCTTGTCCCCAAAAAATTAAAAAAATATCCCCAAAAATCCCCAAATTCCCAAATCCTCAAAAAACAAAACCTCAAAAAGTTAATATTTTTTGTTTGTTTGTTTTCTGACCAAATTTTTAATTTTTTTTAAAAAATAGTTAGAAAAATGTTAATAAGAAATCCCCAAAAATCCCCAAATAAAAATTTTTAGTCAAAAAAATTATTTTATTTTGTTTGTAGCGACTGGTTTCGGCATGTTTTTTTAATTCCTTTTTATGCGATTCCAGTAAGGAATAACAAGCACAACAATATGCTGTTATTGGAGACGAATGAGCCAATTTATAACAATTTGGACTTGTTCAATCGGTTTAAGCCATCCTTATAATCAACAATAAAAATACATATATCCGTTATTTATTAAGAAATTCGATGCATCATAACTGCTAACCAATAGCCTAGCATTTTTTCTCAATCTTTATTATATTGTTTTTCATATTTACTTATTTTTGGGGAATACATACATATTTGCTTCAAAATTGTCTTTAAAAAATCAAAAATTTTATGTGTTGTCAACGGGTTTAGATTCTATTTTTAAATTCTTTTTTTTTAAATACTCACTCAAGAAAAATAACAAGTTTATAAAGTATCTTTTACACACTTAACAAAATATTAATCTTAATTAGGACCCTTCACACTATATAAGAGTAAGATAAAAGTTTTGCTATTTTTTTTTTCATATTTTATATACGAAACAAACAAAAAAAAGTGTAAAATCCCCAAAAAATCCCCGAAATTTTTTTTTAAATCCCCAAAAAAATCCCCAATCCCCAAATGACTTTCTTTGTCCTTTTTGCTCACATGATATCCCCAACTTTGGGGATAAATCCCCAAGTCTGACAGCCCTGATTACCATTACAAATTATATTCTAACCCTACTTCTCGATCAATAGTAACGTAGACCTGCAGCCCGTTGTAGTGAAACAGACCAGAGTCTCTGGCGGGAATCGAACCCGCAACCTTCGCACTGATAGACTATTAATACATTTTACATACAACAAAGTTGTAGATAAAAAATTGATCAATCGGTCCATTATTTCTTTTAGCCTCCATACAAATATTTAAATTACTAACAAGTTATAAATTTTTTTAATAATAAAATAAAAGATTTCCAAGTTTTATGGTAAAAATTACAGTTAAATAGCCGGAAATACCATTTTTTTTATCTCAATAAACAAAACATTCAAAACACATAGTAACCAAAATAACAAAAATATTTGTTTGTATTTAAATTTCCAATATATTTTCTAAGCTATGGTTTGCAGATTTAATTATTAAGAAAAAAACTTGGGCTTCCATTCTCCCTACAGCCTCCAACAATTACAGTTTATATATCACACTGTGTAACGTTAGTTAAGATTTATATGTTTTTTTTTTTAATATAAAAACCACATGCAGAGTTTAGCAAATATATTTAAATTGTTGACCGCACAACAGCAGCCCCAGAAAACTACAAAGTTTATAATTTAATAAATTTCTGTGTTCTATTTTCTTTCTTCCTTCTGTCGAACTACCAATACAAAACGAAAACAAAATGAAGCAAGACATTAAAAAATCAAAAGTTTTGCTGAATATCAGCAGTGAATGTTTCTCTTTTTACGCTTTAAAGAAGAAAAACTGTATTTAATTTAACCGGAAATTGTATTTAAACTCTCTCAGGATACAATTCCAGCAATATGTTGGAATAATTTTTTTTGCTGTCATTTATTTTTTGCGCTTTTCCAAGTCCCAATGCTGTATTTTTTGCTAATAACGACAAAAGACGTGCTTACTAAACAATTCGTGTTCATTGTTGAAGTTGTTTTTACTGAAATTGCAAGGAAAAATAAAAAATTAAACTGGACAAAAGGCATGCAACACAAATTTATTTGCGCCAATATAAATGAAGAAGTATCAGTGAGACAAATTGTTGGGTAATAAAGAACATTTGTCCTGTTAGGGAAATTACTGTCAAGATGCAGAAAATTTTCTGCCATTCAAATATTTGTCTTGGAATATGAAATTTTTTAAACTGACAAATTTCTGTCTTGGTACAGAAAATTCACAAATCGACAAATATCTGTCTTGAAATAAAAAAAATCTGTCCCAAAAATTTCTATCTAAGGCTAGACAAATTGTAGATCCGCAAAATGTCTGTCTTAAAACATATAATTTATAATCCGAAAAATTTCGTTTTTAAACCAGAAAAAAGTCTGTCTGACAAATTTCTGTCTTAAAAAAATTGTATTTCCAAAAAATTAAAAATTCCCATCTGACATATTTCTGTTTTAATGAAGAAATATTAAACTGCCAAATTTCTGTCTAGAAACAAAAAAAAAAAAAAAAATGTATATTCCAAGGTATATTTACACAAGGTAGACTCATTTGGGTGTGTAGACATGCTGCTCTATAAAAAGAACCGAGTTGTCAAAATTGTCTTCATATAATTTAACTCACACATGTACAAATTTTGGCTCATATACACGAAATTTGACGTTTGGGTTCTAACTAGGGGTAAACAGCTGACAGCTGGGCCAACGAGTTTACCTTGTGTAAATATACCTTGGTATATTCTACAAATTTTATTTCTAAGCAGAGACAATTGCCGAACGAGCAAAACTGTTTTTTTTTTTTTGATATATAAAAAATGTTTAAGATTTTGTTTTGCGTGCTTAATTAATTAATTTTTGTTCCACAAATTTTTTCTACAAACAGAAAATTTTCGATCTGGCAAATTTCTGTCTTAATGCAGATAAATGTGGATCCAACATATTTCTGTCTTGTAACAAAAATCTGTCCGAAAAAAATCTGTCATAAACCATTTGGCATAAACCATTATATCACACCATTTTGCTTTCTAGGCACAGGCAATTGCCGTTCGAACAAATTTATGTCTGAGATAAGAAAATTGGCAAAACTACAATTTTTTGACCCACAAATTTCTGTCTTGTTGCAGATAAATTTGAATACGAGAAATTTCTGTCTTAGAACAAAAAATGTCTGTCCAAAAAGTTTCTGTCTAAGAACGGAAAATTGTCAATCCAAATAATTATTCCAAGAAATAGAAATGGCAGTTTCCGACAAATATCTGTCTAGGCATAAGCAATTGTCGATCGTACTTATTTCTGTCTAGTGACAGAAATTTTGAGCTGACAGATTTTTGTCTAGAAAAAAAACATATATCTGACAAATTTTCTTTCTAGGAACAGCATATATCGAGTCGACAAGTTTATGTCTAATCACGGGAAAAATTCTTTCTTACAAATTTTGATCCGACAGATTTCTGTCTTGGAATGTCAATTTGAAAATGTCAGTTTGACATATTTTTGTCTTAAAGAGAAAATCATCGATCCAAATAATTTAAACGAAAAAATAAAACTGAAAATTCTCGATCTGACAAATGTATCTCTAAGAACAGAAAAAATTTTCCATGTATGGTAAATTTAAGTTTAATTGCACAACATTCTGTCTAGAGAAATGTATTAACATTTCATTTTTATTCCTTTCAAAACTCATGTGGCATATTTTGACATCACGTTGTTATTGTTGTTATTTGCTCCCACAATTCTATTTTTTTTTGACCAATACCAAAAAAAAGGTCTTGTCTTCAAGTTTACACAAAAAAATTAAAAAAGAAAAACTATATAAATTTCTCCCTTTTCATTTAATTTTATATTCTCTTATTCGCAATTTAATAGTTTGTTTTTCTCGAATGTTTTTTTTTCTTCTTTTATTTGCTTCCCACAGATGGGTGAACTAATGACACAGTCGCATGTGTCACTACGTGATGATTTTCAAGTATCATGCATAGAATTAGATGTTCTTGTCGATGCGGCCATTAATTGTTCTGGTGTTTTGGGATCACGTATGACTGGCGGTGGCTTTGGTGGCTGCACTGTAACACTTGTGCAACGCAGCGCTGTTGATAATGTTGTTGCCACAATGCGTGAGACTTTCAGCAAGAAATTCAATAAAACTGCTGCCAATCGTATTGAGTTTTATATTTGCACGCCAAGTCAAGGAGCTAGAAAAATACAACTGTAAACAAGAGTACCTGCTGTGCTGAAGTAGGGACTATTAAGTGGACGAAAACAGGATTATTATGAAATAAGGTGGAGTTGTTTTCTTTAAATTAATTTTGAAAATTAACAAAAATATATTTAGATATAGTTTGTGATTATTTTAAATAAAAAGTTAATTGGCTTTAAAAATTTAGAAAGTAATATTAATTTTACTTTTATTATAAATTGTTAACAGAAAAATTTGTTAAAACTAAAAAATAAATCAGCCTAAATATAAATAAAATTATGCATTTATTTAATCCTGTCCTCAATTTTTTCTTTTAAATTTTAGTGGTAAAAATAGAAAAAGGGAGAACTTTTACAGGACTTTTTGTTAATAATAAGTTGATTATAAAAAATACATTTAATAACAGTATTCTTACCATAAACGTATGATTAATAAAACTATTTTATATAACTTACATATATTCAAAGAATAACTCTAGAGTATAGTTGTTCTGAATTAAAAAAAAAAAAAAAAAAAAAAAAAAAAAAAACAGTTGAAACGAGTGTTCGAAAATAAGCAGAACATTATTTAGCGTTCGGCTCACAGACCCAGGAACGATATCTATTTGTTTAGTGTTTGTGTAGACGAGTACAACCCTTACAACCGTTGGTAACTATTTGCAAGAAAGAGGCGAACATTATATAGTGTTTTTCGTTAAAAAACGGAACAATTGTAGTGATACTGTAGACAAACATTATATTTTAATGTTCTATTATGTTTCTTTTTTTAAATTGATAACAAAAAATTTTAGCAACGACCGCAGCACATTACATTGTTTGCCAGGCTTTTTCTTTTTTTTTCGTATGTGTATTTTGTTTTTTTTTTTTAAATGTTTGTTTTTTTTACCAGCCAAAAGAGTGCTAAGCACAAAAGAAACGAACGAACACTAATGAGCTGAACCGAACACAATAAAGTTTGTGGTTATTCCAAAAAAAAAAAACCCCGAACGGAATTAAATGTTGTCATCTTTTGTTGAGTTGGATAAAAACAGTATTATTTTTGTATTCACCAGATGACAAACAGGGAAACAATATTTTTTTAACGATTTACTACACAAACACTAATAGAGCTTGTGTTCCCCACAAATCTACCGAACCGAACACTAAGCAGCGATATTAAGTGTTTATTTTCGAACACTGGTTGAAACCAATGATCAAAACATGCTGTTTTATCGGCATAGAACACACAAACGAGTTGGGCAATTTACAGGCTCATTTTTTTGGTCACCAAAGATTTGGTTCAACAAAAAAAATCGCGATTCATTTGTCTGAAGCGTTCGCCAAGCACGGTAATGTTGCCATTTGTTCCGGATTAAAAGATTAATGAGCCTATGACGCATTCACGTTAACCGCACCAAAAAGTGATTTTCTCCAAAAAGGACAATTCTGCTTGCCGTTAAAGCTGGCCAAACACTTGTGATTTGTGTGAGCTCGACGTCTTCTTACTTGTTTATGGGGCTGTGCGCGCACAAATCAAAAGTAGTTCAAATTTTTTTATTTCTTCTGATTAGTTCGATATTTTAGTAGGCTTGTGCGAGAACATTTTAAAATTTAAGTGGACAACAAAACGTCGAATTGTGTCTTTTGCGGAGTTGTTTAGCATACAAACATTTTTGGCAATCTTGTTCGATTTTTTCTATTTCTTTTTTTGTTGTGTACACAAATAAATTAGCAAACGTGCAATTGCATCATCCGCTTCACAATTCGTGTTGTCTTTTTAGGTTTAAGGTTATTGTGACTTGTTCGTCTTGTGTGGAGAAATGGTACGCTAACAAATTACTAGTATGTGGCCAAAAATGAGCATTTTGTAGTGTGTTCAATTTTTGCATGAAACGATTTTTTTATTATATCTTGTTTAAATTCTGTTAATTCAACAAATCTTTGTATGTCGGTTTTGTTCACTGCACGAAATAGACCTTAGTTTTTTCAGATATTAGCAGGAGCTTAAGCTTTTTTTGCCCTGACTCTTAAGCTTGAGTATGCGTAAAAGGGTAAATTAAAATGCTATTGTAGTTAAATTTGGGCTGTGATAGTTCCATTACTCTACAAATCACACTGCCAAATTTCATGAAGATCGGTCTTTATATGGCTACAATACTGCATTAAAATTTGGTTCAATTCAGTGTTCTAATGCGAAAAATCACTCTTACTTATTTTGTAATAGTCGATCAAATGGTGGCTGTTAGGTATCAATAAAATGACAACCCCATGTAAAAGTGATAGGTCACATTCATATAAAGTGTTAGAACTAGAACAGGTTTCTACCACCAAACCCCTATCACGGGACTACTTGGTATCAGATTGCTTTCCTCTAGGGTAACGACTTTGAACTTATCGACGATCTATTTTTTTACTATCAAAATATTTTATTTCTGTTTATTTGTTTGTAAAATATTTATATTTGGGGGATTCACAAGGTGTGCTATAATGTCATATCGTCATAATGTCCTAAATAATATTTTACAATTGTTAAAAAAAATACTGTTGTGTTTCAAACAAGATAAAAGTTTTAATACTCTGTACAGTAAAAATATAAATAATAAGCGGTGCCCACAGCAGTCATAGATATTTCTTGTAGTTATTTTAAGACATATGATTAAACAACTTTACGACTACCTTGTGAATCCCCCAATTTTATTGTATAAATATTTTATAATGAACCCTAAGGGAAAGGGAACTAGCACCTAGATTATATAGGGTTCCAAAAATTCATACAATTGATTTTCCATTAAGACTAGAGTTTCTACGCGGGAAAGAATTCGCGGGTATCCCGGGAAATTTTTTTAAATAAATTTCTGGAAATTTTTTTCTGGGAATTTTAGGGAATTTTATGTATTATATTCTTCTATATTCTTTACTAAAATTACTAAAAACTACCTACAAATCGAACTATTTTTCCTACGCCAATAAATCAATGGTCTTTTTAGTTGCTGACGAAATGTCTAAAAAGCTTCTTGAAGTAGAAAATGAAAATGTACACGATACCCCAACACCAGAACCATTTTCAAATTCTAAAAAAATAAATGTAAAGAAAATACAAAAACCTGCAAAAATCTTTAAAAAAAAAAAATTTTACGTCTATGAAGTCACAAATTAACAATCTTTGTATGATGCGCTTCTTACTATAAAACCAACGTCTGTAGAGAGCGAGAGCAAATTTTCAGTAGCAGGCAATATACATATTAACAAGGCTTAGAAATAGAATCTCTTGCGGAAAGGGCTCGATATGGTGTTCGGCCATAAGAGCTTTTTTAGAAGGATTGATTTTTAGCAGTCATTATACAAGGAACCTACGATAATTCTGACCTGGAAAAGCCTTACATCTGTCGAAGGTCTAAATAGTAACTTAGTATCTTTCAGATCACATTTTTTTTTTTTTAATCTATGAATATGAATTTAGGTTTATCTAATAGCAGCTAAAATGTTATTTTAAAATTAAGTTAGATGAACCACTAAAATACCAGCAGTAATTTAGTGTTGTAATACCAGCAGTAGCTCATGGCTGGCGATTTTCTTTATTTGCCTTGATCCACTTTACAAATCGAACTAGCCATAGCCTGATTCACATACGCTTGCGATGGATTTAAAAGTAAAATTACCACCTGTGTTACATTTTTATTTTATGGTTTTTTACAAACCCACATTTTTTTTGGCATGAAACATTGAATAGTTATCCTAATTTATTCTTGTTAAATTTTCTATATGAAACTCCTTTCCATAATAAAATCGTTTGAATTATAGTTAGATTATATAAAAGCTCTGTGAGTACTTTATTATATTAATCTGGCTAAAAAAATATATTTTATTTACAAATGACAAAGTTGTCATACACAAGCGACAATATTAATCGGATTCATACAACTTTCCAACAACAAAACTCTTTTTAAAAAAAATTGTAATAAAAAAAAACCATCTTTGATTACATTTAGTATTAAAACTGAGCAATACACTAAAAAAATTAAAATGAATTTTATATAAAAAAAAAGCTAAAAGCCAAAAAAGAAAATATTTAAAAAATAAGTAAAAATCCTAACAAAGCATAAAATTGACAGCTAGAATTTAATGTTTGTAGTTGCAGCTGTAACTCTACACATAAACAATTTGAGTTATCAGTTTTTCCAAAAGCAACAACAACAATAGAGATTTCCCAAAATATATCACCACAATCAACTGTCACCACTCTAAACTTCAGTCACTGGAAATATGTACAATGAGAGCGAGATGATATAAAAAAAAAAAAAAAAATATTATGGACAGTAACCATGAAATATTGTACGTTTCATGTAAACAATAAAACAACATCAGCGAGTAATGACAGCAGCAAAAACAACAACAACAGCAAAACAGTATGAGAAAAATGAAAAAGTGTTTAATATCAAGAGGAAACAAAAAAAAAAAAAATGAGAAAATGAGGATACACATATCACGGAGCTTACAATAACAACAACAACAGCAACAAAAATAATCAAAAAGTTTTTTATTTACACAGTTTTCCAGTGAATGGCAGAGACGTATTCAAGATGAATTTTTGAATAGAAATAATTCTGAAACATATTAACCTTAACCATACTATGGTTACCGGCAACCATTGTGTCATTTTTACAACCACAATATGCATTTTAATTTAAATAAAGTATGTATTCCTGAGGCGCTGAATTCCAAAACTCGTTACTTGCATTTTTTTTTAAAAAACGCATGAAAGCAATGACTTTTGACACTGCGTTGCTTAAGTATCTGAAGCGAAAAACAAATAAAAGTCTCTCCTTGACCACTGTAAATTACATTTTTTTTTACCTTGTATTGTCCAGTGCGAGACAAAACTGTTTCCTTCTATGGAACAGCACAAAACTTGTCTCTTGCAGCCATAATCTATATTGTACTTTTTTTCAAAATAAAGAATCAGTTTTTATGTTTTTACACCATCAGCGTTTAAAAGATTCTAATTGGAATGCCTCTTCCATCACCTTCAGAAAAGTGACTTGACGAATGTGAAGGAGATTAAACTGTTTTGCGATGGTTGTCTTGGCAAAATAAAAATGTGACTGTAGATTAGAGTTTCTACGCGGAAAAGAATTCCCGGGGACCCCGGGACAATTTTTTTAATAATTCCCGGGAAATTTTTCCCGGGAATTTTCGGGAATTTCAAATTAAATTTTTTGAATAAAAAACGAGCAAGTAAAATATCTTCTTTACTAAAACTACCTACAAATCGAACTATATAAATGAAGTAAAAAATTAAAATGAAAAGAAAGAATAAACAACAGTCTGAACAACTCTTAAAAAAACAATTTTACGTCTATGAAGTCACGGGTAACAGGCCAACAAATTATTAATCTTTGTATGATGCGCTTCTTACTATAACACCAACGTCTGTAGAGAACGAGAGCACGTTTTCTGTAGCAGGCAATATACATATATATCAACAAGGATTAGAAATAGAATCTCCGATGAGCTTTTAAATACTTTAATAATACTAAAATTTTTTTCTTAAAAGAAAATTAATTTTACCAAGTTGCTATTAATAATAACTACTAAATATTAATAAGTTTTAGTAATTCGTGATCTCCAAAAAAAAAAAAATATATATACATACATATAATAATAATAATATGCATGCACATATGAATGCAACAATTTATTTGGTTTTGTTTTGGTTTTCTTTGGAATTAATAAAGCTAATTTTTTTAGACTGTTGTATATGTATATGTAAATATATTCTTTTTGTAAAAAAGTAAAAACTTTTGTCTTGAACTCATTTAATGAAATCATTGTTTTATTTAAAGAATCCCGGGATTCCCGGGAATAAGATTTTTTTTGTTTCGTTTCCCGGGAACAGAAAAGGTCCGGGAAATTAGAAGCCCTGCTGTAGATGGAATGATTTGATTATAAGATACAAAGTCTGGTGTGAAAAAGAAAAGAATCCCGGGATTCCCGGAATAAGATTTTTTTGTTTCGTTTCCCGGGAACAGAAAAGGTCCGGGAAATTAGATACCTTGCTGTAGATGGAATGATGGAATGATTTGATTATAAGATACAAAGTCTGGTGTGTTGTCAGACACTCGTTGTTACCGGCAGATAGGGTATTCGATAGTCGAAGTCGATACGATAATTAACGCACAAGAGTACCAGGGGACTAATTCTGATAGTCGCGATCGAATTTTATTTCTGTCGATACTGAAGGAATCGAAATTATTTTTCAAAGCTGTGTAAACTCAAATAAATGTTCAGTATCGACAGAAATAAAATTGCTTTGGAATCGAAAAAGTATTTGATCAAGACTGCCATAATTAGCCCTCCTTGACTTATTTTCAGAATTCGGACCAGTCTATAAAGTCACTGAGGAAGTTGCTGTTGAGGATTTTAAGGCTACATTTAAGGTTTGTCCCAAGCAAACGAATCATTATCAAAAAAAAAACAAGAAAAAAAAACAAAAGGTGAATTTTTGTACAGGGGGTGAAGCACTATCGATCAGCATTAACTAGTGCAGCTCCCAAAAGAATTTTAAAAAAAGGGAGCCTAGTAGCAATGACTAAGCCACGTCCATAACCTTAACACAAAACCTAAAAAGGTGGTTGACGTGGACAAACTTCTTCAAAAGCATTTTTGTGAAGACTTGCGAGAAATAGAAAGTTTAAAGTTTTACTGTGATATTTTGGATAGCAGAAGTGATGCTTTGGAAGAAGAAAACGAGAACGATGAAGAAAATTATCACTTTGAAGAAAATGAAGACTTTAGAATTTGCTGAATCCAATTTTTAATTGAATTTTAGTTTTTAGATTTTTAAGATTATCTTCACTTAAATAATTTTTTTGTTTTATATTGATCAATTATCCTGTTTTACACCCTAAGAGCGGGAAGTGGTTTTAAGGAACAAAGGTTGCTACTTGCTGAAAACTTAATTGCAAAACTCTTTTCTTGCGATTAAGAAAGAAGGGAAAATAGTTTTTCTTTTGCAAAAAAGGACTATATGCCACTCTAATAAAACAGCAAAAAAGAATTAGGTAAAAAAAGTCACATTAAGCGTATTAAATATTTTTTTTTTAGATTTGTGAAAAATGACTTATCGGGCCAGTAGCGAGTTTTCGCACTCACCTCTTCATATATAGATATTAAAGTATGCAGCGATTCCCAGGACTTTTTACTACTGACAAAATTATAGTACGATAATTGAAAGTGCCTTTTTTGGTGCCAGAAAAACTTCTTCAGATGTTTAACCTGAAAAAGTTATCCCAAAACAAATATTTCATTATGGTCTTTTTTTCTAGATTTGTCAGTCCACAGAATGAACAACACACAGGATAAATTAAGTTTTTTAAACTAACTTTAAGTACGAGTTGTGCTCAAAAATTCAAGTTCGAATAACATTAAAACGTACTTAAAACAATACTAGATGGAATTTCTTTCGAAAACCAAAACCGGAATTACTTAAAATAAGTACAAAACTCTTAAACCAAGTAAAAAAAAAAATAATTAAACTTTTCTTTCGTAGTGCCAATCTAAGGGCTAAAAAAGCAGAGCAAGTAAAACTCTCCTTTTGGTTTAAAATGTGTTTAAGCCAACAAATCTATCACTAAACATATAAACCATCTTTAAAAGAATGAAATTGGGCGTTTAAACTACCAAATCAGACCATACATAGTGCTGCCACATGTTATTTTTTTAACAACATAAACTACATATAAACTACATATAAATTCATGTTTAGTTCAACTAAACTAGCGTTTAAGCCATCAGTGATTTATTAGCCATAAGAGTAAAATTCGAAGTGAGCGTTTTAATCTCATTTAACTTATCAAAGTTTGTTGCAGGCACTACAACAACACCACTCAAGTAGTTAAAAAAACGCTTGTTGTTGCTTGTTGTGTGTAGAAACAACAGAACAAGGCGAAAACACATTATTATCATGTTTAAAAAGTAAAATTGAGAATTCTTGCTTCTCATTTAGTTTATATTTTCAGTTATATATGAACATTAAGTTTTTAAAGTGAAAACCACATCGGGAAGTAAATCAATCAAAATAAAATTCTCCTTCTAATTTTACTTTTGGTTTATTTCAAGTACGAATTCGGACTAAAATCAATTTTATAATACTTGAATCAAGCGCATTTTGAGATTGATTCAGTCTTTTTTACTTAAATCAATCTCATTTTCGTATTATTTCAAGTACGAATTCGGGATTGAATATGGATAATTTAAGTATTTCGCGATTGAAAATCCGTACTTGAATCAATCTTTCTGTATTTGATTCAAGAAAATCCATACTCACCGTACTATTAATACCGCTTCGGATTGATTTGAGTACGGATGGATTGATTTTTCTATTGAGTGTAGAGTTCTGCACAAATATTTTTGGATTCGAGAAGTACTCGTGTAGTGGCAAGGCATGAAGATTTATTCCCACCATGCTTGATTGTGTGGCGCTCCTGTCGTCTTTAGCTTAAGTGTAAAAGTTTATTACTACACATGTACAATACCAATACATTTATATAAGTGTGTGTGTGTATGTAGTAGTTGTTTGTAAACCATAAGAATCTGATGATAAATTTTGTGATTATGATGAGTTATTAACTCAACCAAAAAAGGAGTATGTATGTATTAGTGAGCATACAAAAAAAAAAAAAAAAATAACTACAATAAAAAGTTAAACACTCAAAGGGAAACAACAACAAGTTCAAATGTAACTACTGTTTTAGAAAAATATGTCAGTCTATATCACTCAAACATACGTATTTATTCATATATAAAAAAATAAAACATATAAGGATTAGAACCCAACCCTGCATGCGTTCATTTATAAATAAAATTTACAACATATACAGTGAAACAAAAGCAAACACAAACACAGATATAAGCATGTTGTTCTTAAATGTTTATTCTTTTTGCAGTTACTATTTTTATATATTTTTTTAACTAGCAATTCATAAAAAGCATTTTAGTAATTTGTAGTTTTATATTGTAGTTTTTTCTCTCTCTTTATCGTCCTTAGATACAATCGAAATTACACACTATGCAGTAGACAATATTCCTTCTTCTTTATTAGTGTAAATCATATAAACAATCTACGATTTAATAAGAACTATATAAATTAATTTATAACCATCAAGAGCAGGCGCTATTGAAAGTGCTGAGAGTAAATTTAAGTTTTGTAATTAAGATCCTGGTATCAGGAATGTCCTTACAGTGATTTTGTACCGGACATAAAGATCGGCTGCATTTCAATCTGTTTCGCAGCTGCTTTGCAAATAAATGGAAGTAGCGCTTTATTAAAATTGTCGAGACTGTTGAAAAGTTTAAAAGATAGCTGTAGACAAGATTTGCATTGTTGTCCTAGAGCCCACTCCATGGTGGATCTTAACCCCTGGGTGACAAATAATGTGTTTACCAACTGCCCCATAATGCGTTCACAACCAACACACCCAGGTTACAATGTGAGTGTATAATCCAGCAAAATTATATACTCCTGTCCCCCCTGCTTAGAAACTGGGGCTCTCTGACTTCAACAGCTTTTGGAAAATGCCAGCAGCTTCTGTTGAATAGCAGTGCTGTCCTCCCTAAGTGGTGAAGACTCAGCCCTTTAGTCGTAGTTGCTGCAAAGGAGCAATATGTCGTCTACGTATTTGATGCTCTCTAACCTTTTACGCTATACAACGGGCTCTTACCATCGCGTGTTTAATGACTCTGTTCAACATTGTAAAAAGGAGTCATAACACAACCATGACGAACTACAGTTAAAATCTAAATCTTACGTGAGAGTGAGGGTTCTTACAGCTCCTAGTTTAAAACTTCGTGTCAGCAAAATGAGTTTTATGGCACGCCCCCACACTTAGGAGCGTTTTAGAATAAACTATGTTCTAATTGGTTGATTGCCTTCTCGAAGGAAAGACCTTATAGCTTCAAAATAGAATGAACCATAAAGTTTCTTCATTATTTTTCTATCTCCTTGGGTTATGACAAACTTTGCAATATAAAGTTGTTACACTAATTAAGATCCAATTAAGGACATTGTATAATATCGGTCCTCTTTAAGCATTTTTTTATAGTGTATAGCTATATAGTGTCCATAGGGAGCTTAAGACTGAACAAATGTTTGTCTGTACCTTAAAATTGGATCAATTGGTCTATTTTTTAACGTAAAATAGTCTACAAACGAATTTGGTCAGACCAAACAAATATTTGAATTAATCAAATTTTAGACTTATTTTTACACCCAAAAGAGAAATCAATCCATCCGTACTCAAATCAAACTAAAGAGGTATTAATAGTACGGTGAGTACGGATTTTCTTGCATCAATTACAGAAAGATTGATTCAATTACGGATTTTCAATCGCGAAATACTTAACTTATCCTTATTTAATCCGGAATTAGTACTTGAAATAGTCCGAACAATAGATAGACTTAAGTATCACTAAGATTAAATCCATCTCAAAATGAGCTTGAGTGATGTAATTATCGCAATCGCTTCGGTTTTCTTTGAGAAGAGATGAAATGCAAACATCAGTTTCCATCAGGCTGGTTCAAATGCAACTAGTTCTCTAAGGAGGGTATGGCAGGAACCAAAATGAAACTAAAAAAAACAGAAGTTGCAGTTTTATTGCAGTTACGCTTCAACGGCTATTCTGGGTGGTGCAAGTTAGTCGTCCGAGAATTTACTCAAAATGTTCTAATTTGTAAGTTATTTAGTAACTTAAAAAATATGTGTAGCCAATAATTGCAATAACCTGGTCCTTACCATTAAGTGGATAGTTTGCCAAAAGTTACGTATTCCAAATATATGTTTCTTTTTTTAAGAAAATGTTAGTTAAAACGAGCGTAATCAGGATTTAAATGCTCATCAGCTGGATGCTTTTTATTTTTGCTTTTGCCACTGCTATTGAAATTTTTAATTTTTTTTCCAATAGCCAATGTTTTGTTTTTTGTTTGTGCAAAAAAGCAAATCTCCTATTTTGTATATTTTTAGTTTTTGACAATTGCTTTTTTACCAGCCAGCGACAAAAATGGACAACCACCTAAAAAGCAAAAGCTAAAAAAAATATTTCGCCTTTTGCTTTTTTACTTTTTCCTAAAAGAAGAGCTAGTTAAAAAAGACAAACCAAAAAAAAAAATCTAAAATTCAAAGAACAAAAATTCTTCACTGGCTGGTAATAACAAAAAGCCGATTCAATAAAATGAAAAGCAGCTGAAGAGTGTGCTTAATACCATGTTCGCACGACAGCGTTTTTTCGTAATTCGCTCTCTCATTCGTAATTCACACCCCAATTATGATCCAAATTACATAATTCGTCATACAAAATTTTGAGAGCGGATTATCTCATTTGTACGTTATTCAATTTTTATTACCCTGTGGATTACTTTAAAATCAATGTGATCTCTAATTTTTATCGTTTTTTTCCCATCACCAGCTGTCAAAGCACTAAAAAAAACAAACCAAATATTCTATTTACTGGGAAAATAAATAAATGTATGTATTTCTTTAAAATAATATTTTTTACTTACTTTTTCTTTTCATTCTTAATACAAGTTACCGCAAAAAAAGCATTAAATTTAGCAATAAACAAAATTAATAAAAAGAAGAAGAAGAAAAATTTTCAAAACCGATTAGGAATATGCCGTGCGAACATGGTAATTCAAATAAGTAATTAAAACGGAGAGCGAAGTAATCCAAAGCACCGTGCGAACAAGGCATAAAGCAGTCTGAGCAGAGCTATTAGCTCTGCAAAAAGGCAGATTACAACGATAAAATACTGATCAGTGTACAAGCGACGTGGTTTTTTTCATGGTGGTGAGGAAAAAAAATGTTTGCCTTTCATCAGTAATATTGTTGTAATGTTGTTGTTGCTCAACAGTTTGCATGACTACAGCACGAAATGTGTGTGTGTGTGTATTTTGTTTTTCTAAAATATTTTTAGTAAAGGCAACCAGCAAAGTGTCTGTTGGATTTTTTATTGTATAGAAAACAAAAATAAATTCTTGTTGTGTTTGTTTTGCATGAAAAATATCACTTGTCGTCGTCGAGTATTTTTTCGCGATCATGTGCCATTGCAACCTTTTTTGCTGCTTTTATCTCCTATTTTGCGGCTATTAGCTTGTATTGGTTTTTGATTTGGCGGCTGTTTGACAGAAGCTGTTTGTTTCATTCTTTTTCCTACATATTTTTTCCTACAACATAAAAGTCTAAATTTACACGTTTCATCTTTTGATGCTCAACTTCTTTTCAATTCCCTTTTAAAGATTTCATCTTTTGATGCTCAACTCTTATGTTTTTAGGTGAGAGCAGAAAGAAGAAAGGGGGTTGGTACTGAGATGCCTGTACTCGGTCAGTACGCTTTGTGTTCTTATTCGTTTATATATGCACAACGATGGCTGCATGTAATTTTTTCTTTTCTTTTTCTCTTTGATTCTCTGTTAATAAAATTGTTGTTGTTTTGAACAGAAAAAAGTTGAAACCGATTGCTACGTGTGATTATATTGGCATCTTTAAAAGGGAATTTAAAAGAAGTTGAGCATCAAAAGATTAAACGTGTAAATTTAGACTTGGAAAAAGCCAGTGTCCATTTAAAGGTTACTTTTCAAAAACAGTGTGTTTATTTTGCTGCTGATTTTTAAAAGTGTGGGCTTTTTTTAGCAGTGGAACTTGTCGGCTTTTTATTTTTGATTTTTTTTTTTTAATAAGAAAAAGGCAAAATTTGGCTGCTTTTGCTAATATGGCGATAGCAGTTTAAACCCTGAGCGTAATATACAAAAATCAAGAAATTATTCTTGAATTTTGGATTTTCTTGTTTTAAGAAACATTGATTTCTTTAGAAAACAAACTTCTTTCCGTGTAAATACTGCATACAATGATTTATAAGGAAAGAAGTAATTTTTGCACATAAAATTAAGTTAAAAAGGATAATGACGTTTTCTCACAATACATTTATACAAATATTTTTCTTCGCAACTCAAAAAAATGACATCATAATCAGACAATGTAGATAATAAATAAATAAATTGTCGACTTAAAGAGATAGAACAGAAAAATAAAAACAACCAAGAGCCTCTGTTTTAACATACGGACATCATCAAAATGATTGATATCCTGGTGACTGCAAACAAGAGAAAAGAGATTAATTTATTAAATTTATGTTAGTGAGGGACATTTTTATGTTTATTGATTGAATAGAAATAAGGATAAATAAAAGCAATTGTTTAACTTGAATAAGAAAAAGTTTAATGGCCATTTTCTCAATAGGCGATTATCTTTTTTCCCAACGAAAAACTGCACATTAAATAAATTTGGTTTTCTCAATGTCTCAATTGCTTCTATACAGATAAATTCAATCAGCTGACTCCCAACTTTTACATGTATTTTGAGTGGTGTTGCCAACTTAAACCAATATTTTTTGTCGGTATATTGAGAAACCCAAAATCGTTAACGGACAGTTTATCGGTATAATAAATTTATGTTGACATTAAGTAACAGGCAGTTTGTCTTATCTTTAATTGGAAATAAAAATAATTAAAGCGAGTGAAAATGATAGCATGAGATAAGAATCTTGTCTAGAAGATTACTTCCATGTAGAGGGTGGCGCCAAAGTCATCACCAGGGAAACCAAAAATATGCAATTGCATGTTTTTCCTTGTCCGACCAATGAAGGCAGAAACAATATATTTATCCGTTTTAGAGCTTTTTATGAATTTTGCCATCGATTTGTTAGTGCATATTTTTGCATATTTTTGCATATTTTACAGTTTGCAGCATTTTTTTTGCATAATTTAGTTAAAAGAGCTTTTTGCAGCATTTTTTAAGTTATAAGCGCGTATTTTGCCTTTTTGAGGCATATTTTCACAAATTTTTTTAGAAGCCTGCAAGAGCTTTCGCAGCAAAAATGTTTTTTTGCGAAATTTTGGCTTTTCTGTTTGAAATATCGATCTGTATACTTAACGTGTTGCATCAATTTCGCCTTCTATGTACATTTAATTTTTGCTCAAAAATTGTAAGACAAAGGCAGGTTATCATTACGGATAAATGTTATTTTAAACTTTAGAATTTTATGTATACATAGAAATCTGGACCAATCCTTTAGTATACCGATCGATTGAGAATCACTTTTTAAAGAAACCTAACGATGACGATAACCGTCTGGCTGGTTGCCTGTCCATGTTAATTTTGTGCGCATAGTACAAGTTGCAATCTTGTAGATGATAATTTGTTCAAATTTGGTGAGCACATTTTAATTGTACTAAGAACGAAGTCTATATAAATGGTGAGAATCGGTCTATAACTTTACATGTTTCCCATAAAAACTTCTTTCCAAATTAGTCTCTTTGTGTCCGTTAACCATCTTATCATGTTGGTATTAAGATAAAATTCGCGTCAAAAATATTTTACTGCAAATCAAATTATTTTCGAATCAGTTCACATTTGCCCAAAGCTCCCAACTATAAAAAGCTTTAACTTCCTTTTAAATGTTAACATTTATAAACAATTTAGGGACCGTCCCTAAAATTCCTTTAAGACAAAAAATCTCATATGCATGTTAATATCTAGATACTATTCGGCACAAATAACTCTTATACGAATTTTAACCTACTACTTATCGTTTCCAAATAGGGTAAAATCGCGAAAATTTGTCTGTAAATACTATAGTGTTTGGGTTTTACCGGTTATAAGTTTAGGATTGTTTTTATTAAATGAAACTGTTATTAAATTGTGGAGTATTTTGTTTTTAAACTAGAAATTTTTGAATTTTTTGGCGCATATTTTTACCAATTTTCAGGGCATAAAAACATGTTTTTTAGAGCATATTTCTGTTTTCCCTGGTCGTCACTCTTTCGAAAGATGCTTTAATTTTTGCCAATGGCGGTTACTGTAAATTTTACTTTGACATTTTTGAAGTCAAGCGCTGCAAAATACAATTCAGTATGTAATGGAACGCTATACTCCTCCAGAACGTGAGATAATTGTTTCGATTTTTTTTAGTCTGAATTTACGGGTTGCCTCTTCTCTCGTTTTGGTTATTTGCACTGGCCGTCAAGATCGCATGATTTAACCGTGGTAGAGTTTCTGTTTGTGGGGTTTCTTGAACTCACTGGTCTATGTCAACAAGCCTCAGACTTTTGAAGTCTTTGAAGTGAATATCCGTTAGTTAGTTCTTGCAAGAATGATTTAAAATGCCATCAATTCTGGTCGCGGCCACTTGACCGATAATCTTTTTTTCTAAATGAAAAAAAAAATTTTAACATCATAACACTAACTAAGTGGAGGAAAGGGCAAAACTGCAAAGAATTCGGATGATAAGAACGTGGTTGATCTCGAAACATGTAAATTCGGCGCGAGTTCAAGCCCTGGTTCAGTCAAGAAAAATAATCGATTAATTTTAATTAATTTCATGTTGTAAAAATTCCTTCCTTCATTTAATTTTAATAAACATTTAATTAACTAAATTTGGAAAACTGATTTAAAATAAAATTAAAATTCCAAACCATAAACAGTTCGATTAACCACAAGAAACTTATTGTTTTTCATTTATTAAAAAAAGAACATTTTTTTAAAAAACAAGCACAATGGTGAACTGATATATATATGGGGGATTTCATGTCAAGTGACCCAATTTTGAAATCGATGTCTTCCGATTTGGATGAAATTTGCACCAAGGTTAGTCCTATTGGATAGTAGTTTAGACACAAATTTTCAACAAGATCGGTCTAAAAGTTTCTGAGTTAGTGGGGGTCAAAATTTGACATTTTGGCCATATAGGTGTTCTTTCTTATCCATGTAACTTATTACCTATTGGTGTTAGCAAAATTTGTCCCAAGTAGCTTCGATAGCTATTTGATCCATCTTTTGAAAAAAATTTTTTTTGTTTTTTTAAAAAATTTTTTTTATTTTTTTTTTTAAATTTAAAACTTTTTTTTATTTTTTTTTTTAGCGGGTATGTTTTTTTTTTTTTTTTTTTTGTTCAAAAGAAAGCTTATGTCTTTTCCTTTCAGGTAGTTTTGGTCCCTTTTTGGGATGCGAGCGGCTTATGTATAAAAAAAAATAATTTCTAACTCTAGACAAGGGTTTTTCAATTTTTAGCATATGCAGTGTTCTTTCTCATCCATTTAACTTATTACCTATTAGTGTTAGCAGAATTTGTCCCAAGTATCTTCGATAGCTATTTGATCAATATTCTGAAAAATTTTTTTTTTGTTTTTTTAAAACTTTTTTTTTTTAATTATAAATTTTTTTTTTAAATGCAAAATTTTTTTTTTATATTTTTTTTTTATCCGGAATGTTTTTTTTTTTTTTTTTTTTTGTTCAAAAGAAAGCTTATGTCTTTTCCTTTAAGGTAGTTTTGGTCGCTTTTTGGGATGCGAGTGGCTTATGTATAAAAAAAAATAATTTCTAACTCTAGACAAGGGTTTTTCAATTTTTAGCATATGCAGTGTTCTTTCTCATCCATTTAACTTATTACCTATTAGTGTTAGCAGAATTTGTCCCAAGTATCTTCGATAGCTATTTGATCAATATTCTGAAAAATTTTTTTTTTGTTTTTTTAAAACTTTTTTTTTTTAATTATAAATTTTTTTTTTAAATGCAAAATTTTTTTTTTATATTTTTTTTTTATCCGGAATGTTTTTTTTTTTTTTTTTTTTTGTTCAAAAGAAAGCTTATGTCTTTTCCTTTAAGGTAGTTTTGGTCGCTTTTTGGGATGCGAGTGGCTTATGTATAAAAAAAATTATTTCTAACTCTAGACGAGGGATTTTAAATTTTTAGCATATGCACTATTTTGAATTTTTTCCTATTTGTGTTTAAGTGTTTCTAAAGCCTTAAAAATAAAACGTTTGCAAAGAAACTAGACAAATTAACCTTTCCGACGGTATGTTACAAACCCAATTACTATTTTATACCTTCGATACTATAATGCCCACAATATGTTAATCCCAGGAATAAAATCACTTTTTTTCTGTAGAAATGTTGACAAATAATTCTTTTTTTAATTTTTCCTACATAAATTTTATTAAATTATTTATCTTTATCTTTTTATTATTATTATTAGAAATTATTATTATTATAATTATATATTAGTTTAATTATTATTACAAATTAATAAAAAGAATTTAATTTGTCAACATTTCTACAGAAAAAAAGTGATTTTATTCCTGGGATTAACATATTGTGGGCATTATAGTATCGAAGGTATAAAATAGTAATTGGGTTTGTAACATACCGTCGGAAAGGTTAATTTGTCTAGTTTCTTTGCAAACGTTTTATTTTTAAGGCTTTAGAAACACTTAAACACAAATAGGAAAAAATTCAAAATAGTGCATATGCTAAAAATTTAAAATCCCTCGTCTAGAGTTAGAAATAATTTTTTTTATACATAAGCCACTCGCATCCCAAAAAGCGACCAATACTACCTTAAAGGAAAAGACATAAGCTTTCTTTTGAACAAAAAAAAAAAAAAAAAAAACATTCCGGATAAAAAAAAATATAAAAAAAAAATTTTGCATTTAAAAAAAAAATTTATAATTAAAAAAAAAAAGTTTTAAAAAAACAAAAAAAAAATTTTTCAGAATATTGATCAAATAGCTATCGAAGATACTTGGGACAAATTCTGCTAACACTAATAGGTAATAAGTTAAATGGATGAGAAAGAACACTGCATATGCTAAAAATTGAAAAACCCTTGTCTAGAGTTAGAAATTATTTTTTTTTATACATAAGCCGCTCGCATCCCAAAAAGGGACCAAAACTACCTGAAAGGAAAAGACATAAGCTTTCTTTTGAACAAAAAAAAAAAAAAAAAAAACATACCCGCTAAAAAAAAAAATAAAAAAAAGTTTTAAATTTAAAAAAAAAAATAAAAAAAATTTTTTAAAAAAACAAAAAAAATTTTTTTCAAAAGATGGATCAAATAGCTATCGAAGCTACTTGGGACAAATTTTGCTAACACCAATAGGTAATAAGTTACATGGATAAGAAAGAACACCTGTATGGCCAAAATGTCAAATTTTGACCCCCACTAACTCAGAAACTTTTAGACCGATCTTGTTGAAAATTTGTGTCTAAACTACTATCCAATAGGACTAACCTTGGTGCAAATTTCATCCAAATCGGAAGACATCGATTTCAAAATTGGGTCACTTGACATGAAATCCCCCATATATATATTTTTAATTTTTTATTAATTATTAAAATTGATTTGTTCGGCTTGAGGTCTAATGAATAAATATGTAACATTTGGGCCAACAGTTTTTCCCTTTTTCGTAACCTGCACACCAACAAATCGCTAAGAAGAGTCAAGTCCAATCATTTTATACATTATACATTCTTAAGGTGTAACTGCGATTGAAGTTATGAGGTTGGGATCCCTGCCGGAGATTGAACTAGTATCCAATCCGTTTATATTGTGACGACAAGTCTTGTGGGACAAAACTCGGTCACACCCTGTTATGCTTCTTAGATTTTTTTTTAATCAAATAAACCTTGCCTTACACTCTAATCGCTACCCGTGGTCGCAAACTTTTGTACCACACTGTACATAACGGGCAGGAATGTAAGACCCCTTTCAGACTCGGCAAGTTAGTTGCGCAAGTTACTTGCCGAGTACAACAAAGTCTGTACAAAATTTTTTTTTCGTTACCCCGACCTTACCGCTTATGTCTACAAGCCAAGAGTTGCGCAAGAGACTTGCGCAAGTAACTTGCCGAGAGTGAAAGGGGTCTAAGTTATAAAATAACCATCAACAACACTACACGCAATCGCGACAAACAAGTAAACAAGTAACAAAAACAAAGCATGCATTTTTAAACACGTAAACAACAAGCAACAAAATATACATAGGACAAGTAATGAGACATAACAACAACAACTACAGGTACTGATTGTTGTTAATGTAAAATATTAGTCCTAATTTAGTATAAAAAGGGCAATAAACGTTGAACAGTCACTTGTTATCCAGCCGAGCTCGAGAACACATAAGGTAAGACTGATATCTAGCAAAGTAGTAATACTAGTAAAACAACCCAGTAGACAATTTCACCGCGTGGTTTTTCTAATACAGAGTGAAATTCTAGTAAAACAACCCAGTAGACAATTTCACCGCGTGGTTTTCTAACACAGAGTGAAATTCTAGTAAAACAACCCAGTAGACAATTTCATCGTGGTGAAATCCTAGTAAACAACAAATACCCAGTAGAAAATTTTCCCAGCGTGTTATCCTAACACCAAGCAAAATAACCAGTAGAGCATTTCACGAAAGTGAGATTTTACAACAACCCGAAATATCCCGTAGTGACAACCCCAGAAGTGTTTACTCCAAATTTCCCGTCACAAGCGGCACAACGAAGTTTTCATACACTGGGATTTATACCAGCTTAAGCAACCAAGTTTCTACAGCAACAAGACGAGGAAGGACATAACACGGGAGGAGTGCTGAGGCAGGACAAGCGGAAACACAACACAACAAATCATAAATTACTGTGCTATTAAATTGTAAATTAGGATAAGAATATAAAATAAAACTTATTGAGTTATCATTAAAACGAAAATTCATACGTGTCATATATTCTTGTAACGAACCTGGACGAAGGCTGAGTATACCCCAAAATAAAGTCGTTACAATATTAAATACAAGTTGCCATTTTATATGAAATAACAATAGGTTTGAAAAATTTGGAAATAGCACCAAATGCGTCACGGGGGTACCAGCGTACTTTTTAGCTTTGAATTGTGCCAAAAAAAAAGTACAATTGTAACCACTTTATCAACCGTGATATCTACTACCCGATTAACTGATCGGTTAATTTAAAATTGGATTTTTACGATTAACGATTAAACCGGTTAATTTCAGTGTAACAAAGTTTTTAATTTTTAGTAGTATTATAAAATATTTTTTGTCTTTTTTATTATTTGTTTTATCTCATTTACAAAAGGTATGTGTTTAGAAATATGTTTTCATACAATAGATTTCCTTCGAGCAATACATTCTTAAAATAAAGTAAAAAACAGAGACTAAGAAATTCGGACACACACTTTTTTGCAGAATGTTCGGTGCTTAGTTTTGTTAGGTCATTCAGATGATGACGTTACAACAGAAGAAACTCACGATAGTAACACAAACAGTTGTTTAACATAATTAACCGAAACAATTAGAAGTGTTAAAAATTTTAAAAAATTAAAACAAAACTCTAATGCCATAACTGAAGAATTTATATGTTTAGAGAAATCCAGGAAAAGGACTAATAAATAATGAAATACATATTACATTTTTAATAAATATATAATATGTATTTACAAAATACATATTATTTTTTATGAATTATATTTTTGTTAGCTCGTTTTAGTATAAGAATTGTTATGTTTGGTATGTTATTAATGTTTTTCATTAACTTATGCATTTTTATTTATTGAAATTACTTAATTTATTGAAAAAACTTTATTAACCGGTTAACCGATCAACAACAAAATTAACCGATTATTAACCGATTAAACCAAAACCTCGGTTAATAAATCGAGCGGTTAACCGATTAATGCAAAAGCCCGATTTAATGAATACCCTCATATCTACACATGATTATGAACGAAAAGCAGGTCTTCGCGTTTATCTAGCACATTTCTGTTCTAGGAGATAATTTAAATGGAGGCTAAGTAAAATAATGAAGAGATTATTATTTTTTCATAAGCCTCGCCTTTGAATTAGAAAAGGTTTACAAGAAAAATTTCATTTAATAATCTTGAGAATTGCTCTTTGTCGTTTGTCGTTAGAAAATCTAAGTCGATTGGTACATTAACAAACTATATGATCTAGGATAAGGCAAGGTAAAACCACAGTGGCTTTATTTAAGCCAAATCCTATTTAACTGCCCCTGCTGTCTGATAAATCTGTGGTTTTCACGAATAATCGCGTAAGTTATAAAACCAAACTTTTCAGGAGAGCAAAAAAATTATTTTTTTCAATTGCGGCTTCTATAGATGCTTTTTTAAACTTTTTTCTTTACTATCCTCTTAACAGTGACTCTCTACGTATTATACATAGTTTTCATGAAAAAATCCTCACAGGATCACAATCTGTAAAAGGATTAAAAATGCATATGTTTGATTGACTCATTAACGGCCAATTTCAACAATTTCGGTCATAATTAACTACCGGTTATAGCTGTCAAAACATATTGGTAACCGGAACTTTAATTGAAAGTTAGTTTTAACCGAACTTGGTGAAATTGGCCGTAAGTGTGTGCAATATAACATCATATCTCCACATAAGTTCTTTTTTGTGAAAATAAATGTTATCATTTTAATCACACATGACGACTTACGTTGTTATTTTTAGCACATAAGTTGGCGACATATTCAGAGTTTTTGATACTTATAAAACAACGCATGGACTTAAAATTACAAACAACCGCTCATCTGCTGTTGTTGCAACTAAAGAAGTCAACAATAAACGCACATGTACATATAAAATGTTATTAATAGAAAAATTTTCAAAAAATACGTTCATTTTTTTTGCACGAATAACAACATAACATCACATATGCTTTTTATTTGGAAACATATTCAGCAATTTTACAATTTTTGGCGATGTATGTCGACATAAATCGTTATAATAGCAAAATATTTTATTAAACAGTTAACTTAAGTTGTTTTTAGCAGAAAAAAATTAATAATACTACATTATATTCTAAAAAGCTTAATACTTATAAAAACCTAATGCAAAATGTAGCACTTTGACATCATTATCTCAATTTCGGTAAAAACCGACTTACGCGATTATTCGTGAAAACCACAGAAATATCGAGCGAAGAACATTTTTTTTTAAAGTCTGATTGAACTTCCTGCATAAAAATGCTTAGGTTATTGGTTCCAGAAGATACCAAAACTCTTTTCCTGGCGCGACGTTTTCAAGGAAGCTACGTTGGCAAATTTTTGTATACAAAAAAGCTTTAGAAATAAAATAGTTTTTACTTAAATTTATTCAAATCGTTTGAAATTGTTGAATATTAAATTCAATCCTCGAATTTTGACTTTTTTTAAGTTCTTTAATCTGTTGCACTTCTAATTTTTATCCTTAAACATTTTTTTTAAAACCACAACACTAATAAAAAAAAAGAAAATAAGTGTCATCCTTTTTCATGTTTAATGTCGAGTTAGTAAAAATTAACTGTTGACAAAACTATAACACTAAACATTTAACTACAAGAACAATAGCAACAATAACAACAACAGCAACAGCAACAACTTATAAGCAATTGCCACATACAAACAAGCAACTGTCCAGTCAACAGTAATAATTTAAAAGAACATATTCTTTCCCTTGTACCAAAGAAAACTCAATATTGTGTCCTTTTTCTGTTTCCAACACATACAATCATCCTTCTGGCAACAACTCAAAGTCATGTCATCAGAAAATGTAGGAGGAGAAAAGTTATTGTTACATTGACTACTTCTGTTTTATATGTACATATGTTGTTGCTATGTGTTATTGTGTTGTTCCTATTGTTGTTGCTTAGCTGCTGTTGTTTGCTGCTCTTTACGAAATCAACAACATCAAATCTTAACCAATTCTTGATATGCGGTTTGTATCGTTGCGGCTGGTTTTTGTGGTCAACATGTCTCACCACTGTAAAAAAAATAAAAAAGAAATAAAACAATTGTGGAAAATTTTAAGGAAATATTTTACTGTAACAGCACTTTGTTCTTGATAAATTCTAGAGATGTTGTGTTTTCATGTTTTTCTTATTCTGTGTTACGTTTCGTATGTTTTTGCTGTCTGAACTGAATACTCTAACGGACAGTAGTACTACAGTACTACAGCTGAGTAGTACTTGTTCAGTTTAAGAAAAGAGAGTAAATAAACCCATTGAGCCAGTGTTGCCAGTGAAATTTCGAGAAAGATACATTTCAGTTTCCAAAAAGATACACTTTTTCATAAAAAGCTACGTTTTGGAAAAAAATTGAAAATCCATTTTTAACGTTTAATATTTATTGACTAGCATTTTTATTTCTAATTAAATGAATATTGTAAAGAAAGTCATAAATATTAGGTAGATATGTAATTTTTAAAAATACAGTAAGCAAACTTTAAAATTAATTATATGTAATTATCTTTAGATGTTATCAAAACAAATTCATTTTTGTAAAAATTTATGCTAAGGCGATTATATCAACGTTCATATGTATAAATTTCCTGAAAATAAAAAAGATGTTCATATTTCCTCAGAACAACTTCGCACTACCAGTAATCATCGATTTAGGTGGATCATATGCTGCAACCCCATAATGTTGTCTTTCACCCTTATCAAAGCTGCTATCAAGGCGAATTCACTCGAACGTTGGGTCAAGTCAATATATGGTGTTTTTTTCGACTTGGGAAAGTGTGTATGCAAAATAATTTTTTATGTAAACTAACCTTATTTTACTAGCAATATTTTTGACAATCAGTGTTGTTGTATAGTTGACCTGACCTTTTAGTCAATGCGCCTTGGCTGCTATTGTATTAGTATTGAGTCAGTTACGATGATCATTCTTAATAAACTTTAGCTGGCTTAAAATTCTCGAATGTTTTGTTTCTGTACATTTTGCGTACAGATTCAAAAGATACGAAAAATGTCAGGATTATACATGATACCTGAAGTAGTCAAAAGATACGAAAAATGTATCTTTCGTATCCTAACGGCAACACTGCATTGAGCAGAGCGAAAGTGCAATAGCAGACAACAGAGAACTAACTGTAAAAAAACATTAAAATTTAAAGACTTTTTTGTATCTGGTTGTCAACAACTTGTTTCCAGCACATACGACCACAAGTTTTATTGAAAACAAGTAAAACTTATTAAGAAGAATGTTTTTTTTGTTTCGTTTTCTCTTTGTGGATATTTGGCGAAGTGCTTCTGTTAGGGGATCGAAGAGGCACCCAAGGATTAAATTTAATTTCTGAAAATATAAAATTAATATTTTATATTTGTTCCTCCTGTATTTTTGAGCTTTATTAATTTTTGAAGACTGAGAATAAATACGCAAAATTTCATCTCCTTAAGTTATTTCAGTTTTTTTTTCGAGAAGCCGTAAGCCAGTATCATCCATATCAAGGGAGTTATGCATATACGGCTTAACGAACTCCTTATGGTATTCCTTCTATAAGGTACATTATAGTAAAAGATTGAAAACAGATCGCTGCTGACAAGATTTTAATTTAATATTACGGCAGTTTCCTCTAGAACTTTATAAGTTACCTAGAGATTTAAGACGAGGTATTAGTGGTATTCAATGGCTATCCTACGAAAAAGGAGAAAAAGAAAGAAATACATCTTGGTGGCGTGGTGTATTGGTTAAATCCTTGGCTGAGGACAACAATTTTGCATCATGGTTTTTAAGTTTAAAAAATATTAAGTGGTTTAACCCCCTCCAAACAATTTATCTTAGAAACCTCTAAGCTCCTCATCCCCAGGAAAAGAGGATAACATCATTACAAAGGTCAGGCAGATGTCACTCCCTGGGAAAAAAGGTAGGACACAAAGACTAGCAGCAAGTTTCGTTGTTTCAAGCAGTGTTCAAAAATAAACATTAAATATCGCTCCTTAGTGTTCGAAAAAAAACGAAAATCCAGCAAAATTATTTTACACAAACATAACATGTACACAATATACACACAAGCTGTTCGTGTTGCGGTCGTTGCTAAAATTTTTTTGTTTGTTCATTTCTTTATCAATGTAAAATAAGAAACATTATAGAACATTAAAATACAATGTTTGTCTACAGTATCACTACAATTGTTCTGTTTTAAACGAAGAACAGAACAATGTATAGTGTTCGCCTCTTTCTTAAAAATAGTTACGAACGGTACTAAGAGTTGTGTTCGTCCACACAAACACTAAAAAATAGATATTGTTTATGGTGTGTGACCTGAATGCTAAAGAATGTTCAGTTTATTTTCGAACACTGGTTTCAAGGCAATGCCCTATTACCCTCAGACCTGATACAGCAGACCTATCATCAATCAGTAGGGAAGAGAGAATGACATTTATTTTCCTATCTCTCCTTAAAACTCAAGACTTGACGGCTAAAGCTTGAAAAGTGTGAACCAGCACTAACAGTTCTAAATGGATCGATACTCCAAGAAATAGGATAGTGAAATCTTACATAGGAAGACGCGGAAACAACTGCAACAAATCCAGTAGCATGGTGATGCTTTGTGGAAGCCATATGCTCCCAAAGTGGGTTATGGAGAAAAACAAACAATATTTCTAAATTGTTTGTCAATTATAATCTTTAATGCACATTTTCAAAAAAAAAAAAAAAAAAAAAATTCCAAGCCTTTAAGGTTGCCCACAGCTGTTTACAAAAACAAAAAATTATCTTTTTGGTCAGTTAGTTTTTTGAATTTCCCTCCCTGAAAAAAAAAATAAAAACTTAAATAAAAAAATAATGAACAAAACAAAATTCTTTAATTAAAACTATAACAAAGTTTTGTTTGTCGTACTTATTTTTGGCATCTTTTTTAATTTTTCTTTATTTTGTTACTTCTAAAAGCGGGTTGTGGTATTTTTGGTATTTAAAATGCGAAATATATAAAAAGAAGAATATTTTTAAATTAAAAATAAAACAAAAATGCCATAATGTTTGGGAATAAATAGGAAAAGAGCCCAGAGACTGGAGAGCGAGGCATGTAAACAGCTTCCCATAGCATCGTCATTTGCATATCAAAACAATTATGATGATGTTTAGTGAAATGAAGTTGACGACAATGAAGATGAGTGTGAAACTGGTGACGGCTGTGCACCAGAGATGATGAAGTGGGTAAAAAGTTGTGTTGCTGTTTAGTTTGTTAAATGAAATCAAAGTTAAAAGTCATAAAAATAAATGTTCATTTTGTCATTATACATAGTTGTACTATGAGTTGAGAATGATAATAACAGTAGGAATTTTTATTAAAACTAATTACATTAAAGTATATAATTTTATACCCTACACTACGATTGGTAAGACGGATACTGTGTGTTTGTAACGCTTAGTAAAAATTATAGTGGCTGGTCATTAAGGAGCATTATTTTGAGATTCAAATTCGAAAGGGGGGAAACAAAACTAACAAATGTGGGACTGATTTTTGTCCTAAATCTTGTGACAAAATTTTGATAGCTGAAGCATATATAAGGGTAAATTGACAAAAAATTGCAAAAAAAAAAATGCCCAGTTTACCAATAAAGGAACAACTTAAAAAGAAGAAGCCATGTTTTTTTAATATAATTTCATTAGATTTCAGAGTTGCAAAATTAAATTGATATAAGTGCTACTTAACTCTTAATTCTTGAACCAAGAGATAAAAATTAACACAGTTCCGATTTCTGACGTTGAAATACATAAGATATGGAAATATAAAGTTCGTCATTCTTTTTTAAATTAAAAAAAAAAAGTTTAATGCCACATTTAAATAATTTTATGTGAGTTTTAATTTAAGCGTCTGTTTTTTCATTGGTACTGTCATCTTTCAGTTTTCTGCCTCTCCTAAGTATTTTTGAATTTTGAGTTGTGCCTGTTTCGTGAAACAGTCGTGCTAGAAAATAAATTTAGTTATGAGTTAAGAAATTAAAGTTTATAGATGGGCATTTTCCTAGAATGGTCTACCAGGATGAAAAAATAAAATGTTGATAATCATCGTCTTTTATTGTTTATTATTATAAAAGCATAACTCAGCTGTTTTACTTGAGGAAATAGCACTGGAACCTGGAAAATTTTATATGTTCCAATATTTTATACTTCTAAAGACATTTTGATACACTTATTTTACATGCAAAAATATGTCATGTTTACACTCTTTCTTCATTATCTCTCCATTACAATCAATTCTAAATTGAGTATTAAGTTGTTTGTTTTGGAAATTTAAAGATATTTATGGGAAACTGCTTGGTGATAATAAAAAAAACATATGGAAAAATCGTACGTTCGCGACCGGTACATAAGCCAATCAAACAAAAACCAAGAGAGAAATTTTATTTTATACATACTGGATGGACCCCTACATTAATCAATCACGTTGGTATTCTTTAATTAGGCTCGAGCTCATCAAATTTAATTTTCATTAAATTATTTTCACTGAGGAAGTAATTTTTACAACTTGGAATTTTTATTAAAATTTATTGATCATTTTTTCCTTGGCTGAGGTGGGATTTGAACCCGGGTTGATTTTTACATGTTTCAAGAATCACCACTGCGGTGCCCGCCTGCCAACAGTCAAACATCAATCTTTTAACCAGTAGTACTGGTAGTTCGAAATTTGCTGTTGTTATCATTTTTGTTTTTTTTTTTTTTAATTTCAAATTATATCAATAAATTTTAATAAAAATTCCAAGTTGTAAAACTTCTTTCCTCAGTGAAAATAATTTAATGAAAATTAAATTTGATGAACTCGAGCCTAATTAAAGAATACAAATTAAACAAATTAAAAATCAACAGTTCAACTTAAAATCAAAATTGTTCTTAAAAATAGCTATGGCACAAGCTCTAATGTTTACATTTGTACTTTAATTTGTGCAAATAAAATGTCGACAAAAGTGGCCAAAAAACATAATAAACAAATGTATTCAGGTTTTTAAGACAAAGTCTTGACAGAAAGAATACGAAAAAACAGAGGATAGGAGGCAACATGTAATTTGAAATTAAAAAATTATAATAACAGCAAATTTCGAACTACCTGTACTACTGGTTAAAAGATTGATGTTTGACTGTTGGCTGGCAGGCACCGCAGTGGTGCAGTGGTTAGAACTCAAAGATTTTTTGAAGAGAGAATGTGGTGATTCTTGAAACATGTAAAAATCAACCCGGGTTCAAATCCCACCTCATCCAAGGAAAAATTATCAATAAATTTTAATAAAAATTCCAAGTTGTAAAAATTCCTTCCTCAGTGAAAATAATTTAATGAAAATTAAATTTGATGAACTCGAGCCTAATTAAAAAATACCGACAAATTAAAAATTAACTGTTCAACTCAAAATTCAAATTGTTCTCATAAATTAATCACAATATTCCATTCTATTACGCAGATTTTTACATTTATTTAACCACATATTGTCAGCCAAAGTTGACTTCTATTTTGCGTAAGTTCGTGACCACACGTTTATAACTATTATTATGAAAACTTAAACTCGATGAAATTCATCTTTTGCACTAAACATACAACTACCCTAATGCTATCGAATCGCAAAAAAAAGGTAGGAAAAGTCTTGTTTTCTATATTATTTGTACATCAAAAGCGTACGAACGTACGTTCGTGACCCCAGGAAATGCCCATATACATACAAATTAAATGCGCTTATTTGTTTGTATGGTTTGTTCCTAAAAAACTCCTAAACTACTGAACAGAGTTTTCTGAAATTTTCAAAGAAAATTCCTTACGCTTACTATAGGCTTTTAATATTTGTAAATTTAAAAGAGCGTGTGGCATTGTACAATGTACAGTACAACTGGAAAATGGTTACAGTAAAAGTTAAAAAATTTGGAAAAAATAGTCTGGTTATCTATACAAAGTTTAGTTTAGAATGGTTTAGATAAGTGCTAGTACAAAGACAATATAAATTTCGTTTACATCAAATTTTTGATTAAATTGTGTTCAATTAAACTGGTTATCAGTACAAAACATCTGTAAAGAAGTCAGCGGGATTGTAGAAGTGTACGTGGTACCTCCATTTCAAAGCCAATTGAGATTTCTACATATTTAGAGAACAGCAGCAGTGAAAGTATTCCCATTTTGTAGAAATAACTGGGATATTAATACACAAATTCAAAAAGTAGGCTCAATTAAACAAATAGACATGGGATTTCCCATACAAAGACGCTACAGTTCAAATTCAAGTACGAACAACACTTAAACGTACTAAAAGCAATTCTAAATGGGATAACTTTTGAAAATCATTCTCCGAATTTCTTAAAATAAGTACAAAATTCCTAAACCAAGTAAGAACTTTTTGTTGGCAGTGCCGCTCTGAGAGTAAAATTACAAAGTGAGCGTTTCAATCTCATTAAACTTATCAAAGTTTGTTGTAGACTAAATAAATTATGAAAACATCTGTTGGCGAATGCCTGTATTCTTCCAATGATTTTTGCAGATGTGTTCCATGTTTCGCACCCAGATATTCCCAAAGATAATATAGTGGAATTGAATATACATTGTACATACATATACATAGTGTTGACTATACATGGTGTTACGTTAAATCGGCGACGGTTGCCAAACATTGTTCGAGGGTCTAAATGCCAGCCTTGTTTTTAACATGCGGTTGTGTATATCTATTTCGGGGTCCCTAGAGAATTAAATTCCATTAATTTTTTCATTGGTATGATGCATTAGATGCAGCGTTGCCAGAATATTTGGAAGGAAAATCTTCATATGGCCAAAAAAAAATCTTATTTTGAAGAAGAAAATCTTAAAATTTTTAATAACAAGGGCAAAGAAGTAAAAATTATTAATTTTTCAAAAGGAAATAATTCTTATTATGGAAACTATTTAAATTAAAATACATAATTGCGGTATTTATACAAAATTAGATTGTAGGTTAAAATTGTGTTTTAGGTCTATTTTCCATAAAATTCTTTCTAAAAGTATACTTTAAATCCATTTGTTTTCTAATAAATAAGAACGTAAAAAAGTTCATATAAATAAAGAAGTTTCTTTGGAAGTAATTAAATTCTAAAATTAGAGATATATAAATTTTGGGCAGGAAGATCATACATCATATGAAGTTTTAAGGATTCTCAATTTAGTATTATATTTGATACCGTTGTTGTATCGAAGGCATTTGAAAATATATGGATTATATGGATTTCCCTAAATGTACACCTTTGAAAAGACATTGTAAAGCACTAATGTATATACACTTTATTTAATAATTATCAAAAACATGGAATGTGGAATTTTCACACCAAAAGCTTCTTAACCCTAGGTAACTTTTTACCACTTAGGTCTCCTCTTGGTCAGGCCTGACCCCAATTAGAACAGCTAAAAAAAAACCCCAATTAAATAAAAAGTAAATAAATATATTTTTTATTAAATTATTATTTTAGATAAGCAGGGGTGTTCTGGAAATCGAAAACACAAGAATTTGGAAGTTGTTTTTAATACACTTTTAATCAAATTTGTATAATGTTTGTTATTAAATTCTGTTTAATAGAGAAATATTTGTAAAATATTTGTCATAAAATTCATTTATCACAGAAATCTTATTAAAAAACGACGTTTAAAATGTTTGCCTTTTCGATTTAAAGGACACCCCTGTATACGAATTTATTATATAATTTTATTATTTTATTTTACATGCAAGTCATCGAATATGTAGTCCCTTATTTTGCCCATTGCTTTTTTGCAACTGAGTGAAACGAGTTTTCCGCTTGGTTTTTTTAGTTAAATTATACTTAGCTTATAACGGGCCGTAGTTTTCTGATTTAATTCGAACTTGATTCATTCAATTCACAACATATCATTTATAGAATTCACCTTTCTGTTTTTTTTTTTGATATATTGTTCTATATGAAAAATATTGAAAAAAAAAAATTTGGTCCGTCCCAGAGGGTAATTTCATAGACTTTTACATAAAAATAAAATTCCACCCCACTAATCTTGCTCCAATCAAATCCAAATTAGTTTCATTCGATTCAGCACACATCATTTTTAGACGCCCCTGTTTTTTTTTTGTTATATTCGAAAAATTCCAATAATTGCAAAACACAAATTTAGTCTGGCCAGACCAAGACGGTAATCCTAGGGTTAAGTTCCATTAGTTTTACCTTTTGGTACTAAATACATGAACTTTTTTGTTCTTAAATATATTAAACTTTATAAAAATTCGGGTTTTCTTTTTCCAAATAATTTTTTTTTCATCAATATTCCCAAAATGAACAACCGCTAATTTTTGTGTATGCTAGACAATGGGTACAAAAGTATGCATATCCAATAGACAACAAGCTGATACAAAACCGCATTGTTTTAAAAACTGACTGTTTAAAAAACTGCAAAAAATTATGTAAGTTTTACAAACTTAGAGTTAAGAATTTTTATTTCTAAAATTAAAAAATCTTAATTTGAGAAAAAAGATCTTCAAATCTTATTTTAGTCAAAAAATCTTCAAAAATAAGGTAAAATCTTCATTCTGGCAATGCTGATTAGATGAGTGGTGTTGAATTTCCAGCGTTTATGCGCATGGATTTGGTTTTGGAGCTATGGACTGCAAGACCTGCTCTTTTCGCTTTCTCTTGGGCTTGGCTTAGTTTGTGCTGCATACTGAACTATTACTGAGTTAAAAGTCATATATCATCTGAATAATCAAGATCCGAAGTGGTATTAATAGTACGGTGAGTACGGATTTTCTTGAATCATGTACAGAAAGATTGATTCAAGTACGGATTTTCAATCCCGAAATACTTCACTTATCCATATTCAATCCCGAATTCGTACTTGAAATAATCCGAAAATGAGATTGATTTAAGTAAAACTAAGATTGAACCAGTGTTCCCAGTTTTAGGGATTTATCCCCAAAAAAGGCGCTTTTTTCGTTGGGGATTTTTGGGGATAATATATTATTATAAATTCCATTTTTACAATGTGAAGACCGATTTGGTCAAGATGTGGGTACAAATTATTTTCGTGGTTTAAAACTTTTTGAAAACTTGTTGAAATAGTTTTAAATATGCTTTTTGTACCAACTAGCGTAACTTCTGTTGAACTATTCTTTTTCTGTAATGAACACAACCAAAATCAATATTGCAACAGAATGCAATATAAGTTATTAGAATTAATAAGAATAAATGCACACTTTAAAATAATGCAGCTTGCTGTGACAAATTTATTCAACCATCTCAAATGCACTTTTTAAACAAACAACTTGTAAAACAAAACTGCACTGGCTGATGAATCAGAAGATTTTGATACCCTAGTTTTTGAAATGATAAATATTGACGCATAGTTATTTTACTTTTGCGTTTTTACTTTACCCTTGTTACATACTATACATGTGTACATAGATACGTAGAACTCAAAGAATAAATAACATTAGTTTTAATAATATTACACAAATAGATTTATTTAAATAAATCGATGTATGCATATTTTTTCATTGACGTAAAATTATGTATTTTATTTTTAAGAATATGTGGGGATTTTTGGGGATGAAAAATCGCAAATTGGGGATAAGGCTTAAAATAAAACTGGGAACCCTAAATTGAACCAATCTCAAAATGCGTATTATAAAGTTGATTTAATACCAATTTCGTAATTGAAATAAACCAAAAGTGAAATTCGAAAAATAAATTTATTATGATTGATTTACTAACCCGTTTTAACACCTTACAGAATTTTCAATTATAAAACACCAGCATCATTCCCGATAGGGTTTTTGCTTTAAAAACATTTATAATTTATAAACTAAATGAGAAGCAAAAATTCTCAATTTTACTTTTTAAACATGAAAATAATATTTTCGTCTTGTTCTGTTGTTTTTGTTGTTTTTACATAGAAAAAGCAAAACGTTTTTTAACGACTTGTGCGGTGTTGTTGTAGTGTTTGCAACAAACTTTGTTAAGTTTAATGAGATTTAAACGCTCACTTTGTAATTTTACTCTCAGAGTGGCACTACCAACGAAAAGTTTAAGTTTTAAGTTTTACTTGGTTTAAGATTTTTGTACTTATCTGATTCATTAAATGTAAAGAGTCGCTAAAAGTCAGTAAAAGTTGTACACACATTTTCGTTTTTTGTTCGACAGTTTTCGGTTTTGACTGTAGTTTTTTAAGCCCTGGTTTTAGGTACGTTTTAGTGTTATTCGTACACTGAAAGAATTTTCTTCACAGATCCAATGAATTTTGACATTAATCCAATGAAAAATTACATTAAAATTCAACCTATGTAACGTTTCATTGTATTAATGAAGAACGTTACATTGGCCCCCCGTTAATGAAATGTTTCATAAGATCGATAAAAATTTGAATTTGTTTAATGACATAAATTATTAAATTACTGATTAAATTTGGTAATTTTTATGACCATATATATATTTAAGTTTATTTATTTCAGCCATTTCAATGTGCGTTTTGAGTTGTTGTTAATTGTATTTTTTTCCCTGTTACAAATCATCAAGTTATATTAGTTTTATTTCGTTTATATATTTCTGCTACATCATGTTATGTTCTACTTGTATAAGCTAACCTTTTAGTAAATTGTATTTAGTTTATTTTCCAGCCCGGGACGACCTTATTCTTGCTTCTTTCTATTTTGCTGTCTTGTACTACTACGTAAATTTTGTGTATTTAAATTAACAATTATGTATGTTTTTGAACCGTTAACTAACATTAAGCTAAATTCAGTGTTTCGTTATCGTTATAAATTTTTTCATTGATGTTATGATTGAAACATTAAAATTTACAATTTTTTTTATATTTTTTCGCTTAAAATGGAATTTAAAATACGTTTTTACAGCAGTTATAGGAAGAAAATATTTTCTAGTTATAAGCAATTTGAAGTTAGAAAAATTTATCTTGTTTTCATTGATTTAGTGACAATTTTCATGGAAAATATGAAGTTACCCTTTTTTCATTGACTGAAAAATATTTGAATACATTAATTAATAGTTCATTTTAATCTTAAAAAATCTATTGAAATAATGTGTTGAGTTTTTCTTTTGAAAAGGATATTAAGTTGTCATTAATTAAATGAAAAACTTTACCAAATTACGAAACTCAATATCGTAGTGGTAATGAAATTGCTTCATTATTTCTGTAAAATTTCATTCCCGTAATGAAATTCTTCATTGGATTAAAGAAAAAAATTTAATGAAATTGATTCATTAGATTTATGAAGCATAATTTTTTCAGTGTACTTGAATTTTTAAGTACGGCTCGCACTTAAAGTAAGTATAAAAAACTTTATTTATCTTGAATGTTTTTCTTTTTGTGTAGCCAACTATTGAAGCACCAAGTAATATCGTTAGATTCCCGGGTCGCAGCTGTCATAATAGTTTCTATTAAATTTAAATTTTTTTTGTCTGTTGCCGTACATGCCTTTTATTTAATTATTTATTTCTATAGATATCCCCTTTACCTTGTAGTGATGTCCTTATTGCGTTTTGAATAATATATCATAGTACGTACCCATATAACCCGCTTTGAAAAAACACTTCTTATGCCAACATTTTCTCAAAAAAAATCAACATTTTAATTTGTATTAACAAATGTTTGTAAAACCTTCTATTGCGAATGTTATGAAGAATTCTGCTTGGCTCGTTGTTCCTTCCGTACTCAAGCTGCTGCAGGAAGAAAACTGACTGTGGCATTTATGTATTTTTCTATTATTTATTTATTTAACCGTTAAAGGTACTTGAAGTAATTTGGCAACAAAATGTTTACATATCCAATGCGATTTTCCCTCTAACACGATTCCTCTGTCATTTAACAAACTCAAACTCTGGCAATTTTACTATGATGAAAAAAAGGATAAATTTGTTCGTTATTGTCCTGTTTACTGTAAACGATTTAAATGCTTTGTATTCCAGCAAAGTAAACAAGGCTTAATTCTTTTGTTAAAAAAGAAATGCAGTTTAAAGAGACTACAAGGCAGGAGTAAACATAAAGGCACTAAGAGTCTTCGCTATAAGCCAAATCTAGGACAGCGAAACACCTTAATGTTCTTAAGTTTCCATGTATGAGTAAGTTTGGTAACAAAATTGGTGTTCTTCCTTTATTTTCATTCATATTTACATGAAATACTATTATGACACAAAAATGTTCGTAGTTTTCATTTTCTAATTTTATGCGATGTTTTTTAGTCGTTCTTTTTTTAATAACTTTTTTTTAGATTCTATACTTTTTCTTTCTTTTAGTCTAAAGGAATTTATGGCTTATCATTATTATTATTATTTTGGATTAAAGCCAAAGTTAAAGCAAAATAGGAAGTAGAAAAATCTATTTGGCGTTTCTTCTTTTTTTTTAGACTGGCATAGAAAAAGTTGTGCCCAAATGTGAATTTGCTATATTTAGCAGACAAGAACATACACACACACACACACACACTTCTCTATACACCAATTCACATATACACGCGTACTTCTTATACACATACATACATAAAGATGAAAATTAAAAATGAAATAGATTTAAAATGTTAAAACTTTGCACAAACTTGCCATTAAAATTTGTTTTTTATTGCAACGAAATAGAGTTTCGTTTTTATTTTTTTCCCCCACCAGAATTTATAATAGAAAATGAAATTAAAAATTGTGCAATACGACTACGGCTTTGGAATGTAAGGAAGATACAAAATGGAAATTTATGTCAGATCCGTAAAGAAATAGTTTATGAAAATAATTTTAAAAATAAGTATTAAAGATAGCCATAAAAAAGTTTAACTTATTTGGCCTTTAAAAGGGGACAATTAAATATGAAGAAAAAGTTGATAACACAAGTATTTTAAATATTGTTAAGATTATGAGGTACTAAAACTTAATTTCTAATTGGAAAAGTAATAAGAGGAGTTGTTGTACACTGTAAGAGGGATTAAATCCTATATTCAGTCTTACCAAATTTTTAATTCTTAGCGGAATTAGTTTGAATGAAAGCACGGCTACAGAAAAGGGGGAACTATATTATTATCTTACATATAACAAGTAAGGAAGCATAGTCGCTCAATCCCGACAATCTGATACCCTACACCAGAGTAAAAAAACAAATTTTCAAGAGTCATGAACATGGCAAATAAAAATTGAGTGCATAATTTATTACAGGTCCCAATTGAGTCAACATTTTAAAATATTTCATATATCCGAGATTTTTCGTTTACAATTATACAAAACCAGCTGCCCCGGCAAACGTTGTTTTGCTGTATAACTTACTTCTAGTGCAACAAACTGGAATGAAGCGATTTATAGTATACACGTAGATATTGTATAAAGTATAAAGATATACAGCCATATTCATAAAAAGTTCTTATATAAAGCTTATAGTAAGTTATTACTATTAAACGCTTTTTGTCTTATAAACCTCTTATAAAAATTTGTATTCATTAACGTACATTAACAGCTTTTTTACTATTAACTGTTTGCAGCGATTTTCTGTTGTAAGTATGGCAACTTACTTTATATTTGGCTGCCATTTTATTGTTAGTGATGCATGAAACTTCTATTCGGTTTACATGATATTCTATATTTAAATTTTTTTATATTTTTTTTTTAATTGCAGACCTTCAAAATTATTCTTATTAAATAAAACTACATATTATTTTAGTTTCTGAACAAAATGTTTCCGAAAGGTATCATAAAAACTTTTGTTTGAACCTTTTTTAAATATACGATAAGAAAGTATTTGAATAAAAAGTTTGTTTACTTCTTATTAACATCACTATTATTATGATTTGTTTATTTTATTTTTTTTATATTTTTGAAAAATAATTTGTTGTTTTAAACAAAAAAAAAAAAAACAACTACATAGTTAGATTGATCGAAAAAGTGATTCTACAAAATCTCTTCAATACACCTGTTTAGTTAAATCAAAACTGTTCAATTTCATTTAAATTAAAAACATCTTTTCCGCTTTATACAAATATCACAAACTGTGTGTGGTCAAAAATTTAAACTTAGTTGAATTTCAATGATTAATCTTCAACATCTAAATCAAACGATTTAATTTATTGCAAGTAGCTTTTATTATCGATTTAATTAAAAAAAACATGTCTATTTATATTTTAATATATACAAAGTATTAATTTAAAATTTTTACATATTTAAACTAACTTTATTAGATTAACTAATGAATAAATAATGAACTAAATAAATACGTTTAACATGCGTTGATAAAATTCTGTTTTAATGTCCTTAAACAAATAAATTATTCATCTATTGCTTACTTTACGTATTAACATATTTATTTATTTATTTTTACTTGCGTATCACAACATTTGTTTTTGTAGATGTTGTTGTTAATTTGTGTATTTTGTAATAAAATCATTTTATTTCGCTTTGATGTACTGGGGTACGATAAAAATTATGAAATTTATGGTGGTGCTCCCGCCACTGGCGATAAAGATTAAAAGAGAGATATCACCCTCATTATCGACGTTGTCATCTGACTTTTTGTTTTAAGTGGTAGTTATTATATGACTTTTCATGCGGTTACTCTATCTATGAAAATTGGGTAATAATGTTTAAATGTGGCGTATGTAACCAATAATTTTGTTAAGAGTTTTATGTTTGCCAATAAAAATTTTTCAGCTTTTTCAGAAAAAAGAAAACTTTTGCTTTGATTAACAAAAGGCAATTATTTTTAAAAATCTTAATCACCCCTATTATGAAAATCGACGTTGACAGGAGTCGACGGCACCGGAACAGTAAATGTATTTTCTGAGTCGTTATTGACAATATTCGATTACTTTCGACAGTCACTTTATATTTTCTAAGGCGCTTTTAAGTCGACGTTAAAAACAAAAATAATAGAAAAGTAATTGGAGATGGGATTTATTTTTTGTCAGATTTTCGATAGCTAGTCAACGTCGACACAACTTTCTTATAAAATACCAAATTACGTTAAAGTGATGTAGTCGTCGACTTGTTGTAAAAACAATTAAAAATTAATGTCGACGACTTACATAATACGCGTGAATAACTAAAAAATTAGCAGAAGTGTTCTGGAAATCGAAAACGCAAATTGCAAGAATTTTAAAAGTTTTTAATTAGATTTCCGTAATAAAAGAAATTTTTGACAAATATTAATTTTAAAACACATTTTCGAAAATGCACCCTATTCGGTACCCATGGAGAATCATGCGTATGTGTCCATATAAATATGGATCTTTCTGTGTTTAAATTTCATTAAAATCGGTTTGATAGTTTCTGAGAGGCAGAAATTGCCCCTATCTCCCCTCATGGACCTACCATTAGTCCCATTTTCAATAGGCTTGGTCCTTGTGCCAATAAAACCCTATAAGCCAAATTTTTTAAATTATCTCCAAAATTACGACCTGTGCTTTGCGCACAAAGTTACATGGACAGCCAGCCAGACTGCCAGCCAGCGGACATCGTTAGATCGACTAAGTCGATCGGTATTTTCGAAGGTGGGTCCAGGACCCATTTTGTAAGTTGTAACACACATCAGCACCAATGCATATACCCTCTCCACTATTGTGGTGTGGGTATAATTATAAAAATCAGATTAGAAGTGTATAAAAAAGAACATCAATAGATAATTTTAAAAAACTTGTATATCGTGACCTTAATATAAAAAGGCCCCAACTCATTATTTTTGGAAATCCGTTTTTTTATTGATTCTTGTAGAATGGTTGCTAATACACATTTTATTAAAATTTCAAGCAAATTAGATTAAAAATAAAGAAGTTATAAGCAGAATGACAATGTTTGTGTAGCTATATTATTTCAGCTTTTATTAAGTTTTTTCCTTCTCCTGTAAAAAGTGTTTTTGATGAGTTGGGGCCTTTTTATATTAAGGTAACGTTGACTCCTTTTCCAGAAATCTGGACTCATCCCCTAGAGAATTCAAAAGAGTAAATTGGCCAAAAGTCGCTCCAACTCGCTCTGTTAAAAATTCTGGGGATGGAAAACGATGGAGAATAGTATTGTCCACAAATCCCAATAATTTTTTTTCGCCCACGTTGACTCCTTTTCCAGAAATCAGGGGCCTGATTCTGGCAGTCGTGATCGAGTAATTTCTCGATTCGAAAGCAATTTATTATCTAATTATTTCAGTCAATACTTAACGAATTGGAATTATTTTTTCAGTGTTGTAAAGCATTAATTTGAGTTTCACAATACTGAAAAAATAATTTTGATTCGTTCAGTATCGACTGAGATAAAATTGCTTTCGGATCGAGAAATTACTCGATCACGACTGCCAGAATTAGGCCCCTGGACTCATTCATCATTACAGCGTTAACATTAGGTCTGTTAAGTGGTTAACATCATTCTGTTAACATAAGAGAATGTGTCTAGGGTTATAAATTTTAAAATTTAACTTCACACACATCAAGACTTTTGACAATCCTGATCTAATTATTGTTTGAAATTTTTTTCAAAAAAGCAATAAAATTTTCCGAAAAATACTTAAGTCCTGTATGATAGTGTTAAGTACATATAAAGTATTTGTTGTTTTGTTTGGCTGCAGGTCCACGTAAATTAATAAAATAAAAAATAAAAAATAAAAATTCGTGATATTTTCGTTTTTTTATATTTTTATTATTATATTCCCAATATTTCGGTTAACATCGCTAACCATCTTCAGGGGGTATGTAAACAATTAAAAAAATATAATAAACACAAAACTTCACAATAACACTTGTGTCACTTCTTATTAGATAGTACCCTTAAAAGATATTAAAAAGTGTCTCTCCAATTCGTTGAATACCCAACAAATATTTTTCACTTGCTTAAGTTTTGGTCTCAACATATGGTAAGATAATGTTTTTTAATTAAATAATCTTTTATTTTTGCATAATTTTATAATATACCCCAATATAACCAAACAACAAAACACACACACACACACACAGAAGCACTAACATTTTTTAGAATATAATTATAGATTAACATTATACACGTATGAGGATATATGAGCTTTCTCACATTGATAGATATATATGCATGTACTCAAATACATATGCATGAATTTAAGTCTGATAGTCATTATAATTTGATATGCCTGCATAAGTAAAACTAAATAACCCAATAAACATAAACACACAAATTTGAAATCCTATGGTTAACCTATGGTTCTCTAACAATTTTCATATCTTATGATCTGTTTAAATAAACTGTTGATTTCAGTTCGATATTGATTTGCAAAAAAAAAATTTTTTTCAAAATTATTCTCGCGATTTCCCAAATAATTTCACCTAAATTAACCCGATTCATACTGACATAAAATATTACAAATCCTTTCAACATGCGTAAAAATTTAAAAAATAGAAGATTTAATTAATTAAAAACAAATAAAATTAAGAAAACATTTTTTTATTACACGCATTGTTTACGTGCAAAAGTTTTTATACCATGTTCACTAAAAACATTATTATTTTGTTTTGACTTTTAAAAAAATAGAATAATTAACAATTGACTTTGTGAATTGCCTTAAAAATAGATTTTATTCCAACATAATTCACCGAACTCGTTTTAGTGAAGCAGACTAGAGTCTCTCACTCCAGTGAGGCTACAGGGACATCAAAAATTGAATATAATTTTTTATATAGAGTCCTTTTTTAAAGATTTGCATTTATATGTGCTGGGTATGTTTTTGTAAAATAAGTGCTTGTATATGCGAAATTATGTATTTTTTTTTATTTTTTGCTTTATAAATCTTAATAAGTGTCATGTTCCCAACACTGTGGTTTTTTTATTTTTTAAGGTCCCTTGTTTAGGAAAGTGTGCATATGTGAGAGTGATTGTCTCTATGTATTTGTGCAAGTAATAATCGTTAACCATTTTATTTTGGTATATAATTAGAAATTAAAAGTACTAAATTTTTGGTTTTTAACTTTTGAAACACAATTTTAAAGGGACGGGTTAAGTCATGCAGATAGTAATGCTATTTAGGGATATATTTTACATATTTTTTTTAGGATAAGAATAAAAGGTTGTAGAATAAAATTTAAGTTTTATGTGCTTAATAAATTGCTTTTTTGAGTCAAAAAAATGGAAAAGGTTGTACCAAGTTTTGCTTTTAAAACACCATTTAAAATAAGGGTCCGCCAAATCATTTTTTTTTTTGAAAATGCTATAAAAAAAAACTACTGAATATTTTCTCAAATTTCTTTTTTTATTTGAAAGTACAATCCTTCCGGTTAATAATGGAAAATAATTTCATTCAAATGGCTGGCTCGGCTGGCCATGCAGTAGCCTACATGATCGGTCCAATTTTAAAGCACATTATCGATTGTGTGCAGCTGTATGTAGTAACGACAATATTTTCATCTTCATTGCTCACACACTATATTCGGCGTAAATTCAAAAAATTTAAATTAAAATGACGAGCGTCTTAAACTTTTACGTTTTTTCGGATGGATCTTCGCGAATGAGGAACCAACAATAGTCCGCCATCATTTGTTCATCCCACCAGCCTTTGTAACGTCTCTCGATTTTTTCCATTTCCTGGTGAAAACTTTCACCTTCTTCATCACTTTCGGAGCCCAAGTTCGTGGGGAAAATATCCAAATAACTGAATAAGAAGTCGACTTTTCGGTTGGGCTCCACAAGGGTTTAAGTGGGATCATACACCGAAAAATACAAAAGTACCGTTATCTAAAAAACGTGTTCAGGAGGTCCCAATTAATTTATCTATCAAATTAAAAATTTGTAAAGCAGTGTTAGCTTTCTAAGCTACTTGGGACAAATGTTGCTAACACCAATAGGTAATAAGTAACATGCATGAGAAAGAACACCTGTATGGTCAAAAGGTTAAACTTTGACCCTCTCTAACTCAGCAACTTTTTGACCGACCTTGTTGAAAATTTGTGTCTAAACTACTATCTAATAGGACTACCTTGGTGAAAATTTCGGAAGACCTCGATTTCAAAATTGGGTCACTTGACATTAAATCCCCCTTTTATATATATAAAACGTATATAAAATGTTCGGTGTTTTGTTTGTTATTTTCTTCATTATTTTCTAAAATATTTATTTTAGCAATAAACTTTCTTTGAGGCTAATGTTGTTGACTAGAAGGGCTAAAATATTGCCATTTATCATATTCTTGTAAAATGTTTTTTAAAGAGATAGTCTTATGCAAACAAATTACATTTGAATAAATGGGCTTGAAGGCAAACTTTGAGGGGCGGACGCCCCAACCCCTATGAAATTTTTTTGTATTTTTTTTTTACATAAAACTGAACCGATTTGGGAGGGGGAAAATATAAGAAATCAAAAAAAAAAAAGTTCTCCATACAACTAACGGCCACGCTAATGTACATATCGCACACTAAATCATAAACAGGCACAACTCAAAGTTTATCAAAATCGTTTTATTTTTTTATAAATAAGCTCACAAATCACCGACCACGAAAATTTCGATTGTGTCACTGTGTTCTTAAACTTTTCTTCTTTAACAATTGTAAAACTCAATTTGATGAAAAAAATTACATAAAACGGCTACTCCAGGTTAATGTGACACTGATAGGAACACTAAGTTAATGGTATTTAATGCATGAAACCAGGAAATCAATAAATACACCATCTCTTAAAGTCAGTATTGCCAAAACTTGGTGACCAAAAATGGCTAAATATCCGAAAAAGTTTGCTAAAAATTGGCGAAAAACGAGACCCGGTTCCTGAAAAAATCTTGCATTGAGGCCAGCCAACCCCAGACAGCCTGCCAGCAAGCCGGACGGACATCGTAAGATCAACCCAGAAAGTGATCATTTGTCGATCGGTATTTTTTAAGGTGGGTTAACGACCAATATTTTAAGATGTTACACATACCAGTTCAAATGCATAATACACTCTCTACTAATACAGGCCATATGAATTTGACAACATTTATCGTAGTATTGCCACAATATTACTTTTTAACTAAAGGGCAGCACTGGTTGGTAATTGTGTCCAAACTACATCTGTGAAAGTAAAAAGTGTTCAGTATACTCTGCCATTTCACCCTGGAGAAACTCACAAATGAGCAACGACTGCAAATCGTTGAAATTTATTATCAAAATTCGTGCTCTGTGAGAAATGTCCATCGTTTGTTATGAACTTTTTATGGTCGTCATAATCGACCTAGTGTATCAACAATCCGTGCTATTATCACCAAATTTCGCACCAAATTTACTTTGGTGGATATTAAACCACCGACTCGAGTTCGTAGAGTGCGTACCGAAGAGAATATTGCAGCCGTAGCGACCAGTTTTAATAAGGATAGTGAATTACTAAAAAGGATATTTTTACCGGTTTTTTTAACTTGTTTGCTTTCTTATCTCGACTGAAGAAGTTTTGTCAAAATGACACAGATAAAATTTTTTATTGTATTTGTAACATTTATTAAATAAAAAAAAACTAATTTATTTTAATCAAACTAACTAAATTTTATTTGTCCATCCATCTCATTAAAAAATACAAATCAAAGACATAGATTAGATTTTAGTTTATTAAGTTAATTATCTTTTAATCTTAGAGATTTTTTTGTTTTTCATTACGGTTTTCATTAGGAAAGAATAAAAAAAAAATCCTTTTTATTATTCTTTTTTTAATTTCTAACAAGCAATGAGAATGTTGATTGTAGCAAAGAAATTCATTATGGTCAAATTTAACTTCTCATTAACCTTTTTTGTGCCTTTTTGGGGAAAAATAAATAAAAGTCTACTATCCCATTATTTGCCATTATTCGGATATTTTGTTTTAGAAAATAATTCTTTTATTTTTTTTTCAGGACATTAAGGTTTAAACAAATTCCTTGGTGAACAATTAAATGTGAATAAAAATAAATCTGTAAGTTAAACTTTATACGATTTTAAACATGTGTCTAAGTATATAGTTTTATATGTAGGGCACAGTGGGCTTAAATAAAAAAATATTTTGATTTATTTTTTATTTGTTTACTTAATATTAAAACTATATATGTAAATATGTATGAAACAAGTAAGAGTGCTATCTATATTCGGTTATACCGAAGCTTTTATAGGCTTCACTAGGGTGTTATAAGAACAGAAAGTTATATAAATATTCTTATTTAGATATAAATAAATCTATTTTTTTGGAACTCCCACTCTTCTAATACCGCCAATATTTTGTCGGATGTTGTGTATTGAAAACCAAGATCCTTATACCAGATTTAGAAGCTTTAGCTTCTTCCGTTCCCCAAGTATACAGAAATCGTTAACCCTCTATTCTTTGTGAGAAAGCTAATATTGTGCATCGAAAAAATAATATTTCAAAGCTTTAGATCGGGCCGAAAAAAATAGTGGTGAGTATCTAAACGTTCAATTAAAATAAATAATAAGTTTTTATTATAAAAAAAATAAGCGCTACTGAGAAAATGCCGGGATGTAAAGCAAAAATGTTGCTTAAACTATTACGATAATGCCCAACTCCGCCTCAAGGCGGACTTTACAGTTTGACCCCTTACAGGGCAACGAGTACTCAAAGGAAAAACCTGAAGTCAGATTCATGTTTCTTACCCTAAAATTAGCTTAATATGATTTTATTAAGAAAAAAAAAAAAATGCGGCATTAGAAGGTTAATCGACCATATTTGAGATGTTGTTCGTTTGGTACCTAACTGCATGTGCCAAGCTTGAAAAATTTTACTCTTACCGTTTTGAAGATATAAAAAAAATATATTTTGTGCCACGACCACGTCTCCATTCCCGCCCACGTTTTGTCTAATGATATCCAATATAGAGTAATCTATTATGTCTTTGCATGGGAAGTTCCACGCCCACTTTTTCAATCGCGCCCACATTTTACCGGATTTTATGTACCGACAACTTATATGCTTGTACCTTATTTGGAAACTTGGGCTCTTGCCGTTCTCCAGACATAGAAAAATCTATGATGTCTCCCTTTGGAAAGTGACACGCCCACTTCTTCAATCCCGCCCACATTTTGCCTAATATTATGTATTAATCACAATTCGCTTGTACATAACTTGGAAACTTTGGCTCTTACCGTTCTCCAGGTATACAGATAGCAAAAACAACAAGGGATTTATGGGTAGAATTAGCCACTTGTGGAACGATTGGGTTCAATTTCAATAGCAATATTTAACGTGCTTATGTGACATAAATATATACCAAACTATTCTTTGCTATACCCTTTTATTTTCGGTGAAGGGTAAAATGTATATATAACGCTAGCACTGGCTGCCAAGGCCTTCGGCTAGAATTGTGAGTTATTTTAATCTGGTTTTTGAAGTAATAGCTTTGAGGTATAAAATGTATATAATAATAATTTCAATTTCATTAATTGAAAAATTGGTACTTTAATTTTGTTACTTAAATTACCAAGACAAACCATTGAAATGGCTTTTGCTTAAAAATTTAATTAAAAACTAATTCCTCGTTTTCATCACTGTAAGTTAATTTAACCATTAAAAGTATTTTAGTATTTTTATTACAAGTAAACGAGTAATGTCCATATGACTTCCCGTAATCCATTCTTCTCTATTCCTTTTTTTGGTTTTGTAAAACTGAAACCAAACATTAAAATACCCATTTCTATGTAATCGTTATTTCTTCTATTTACACTTGTTTATAAATTTTCCCGTATTTTCGTTTCCTTTTTATTTTCCCTGGTCTCTAATTACTTTTTACTTACTTTGTTCACCTTTTTTTTTTTATTAATAAAACAAAGGAAAATTACTTGCTCTATGTGAAATATATGCTTTTTTTTACTGCAACTAGAATTTATTTAAATTTTACACTCGCTCTCTTTAGACGAGGTAGAAAGTAGTTAAAATTTATTTTTTTTATATAAAAATATTTTACCAACTTTTATCGGAACACTGTAGTTTGAAAGACAGATTTGAATTAAAAATCCGACCTTAATTCTCCTCAGTCCATCTCTTTTTTCCGCTATCGTGCAGGTAACATTGGCAAGGTCAAGTAATAGAAAAAACTTACACATCTTGAATACTCAAAATTGCTTTGTTTGGATTTGTCTTGAAATTTGTTCATATGGAAATCTTGGTCCTATCTACCAAGCGACTCCAAGTTATTTTCTAAATCGATCTAAAATCTTTCATCAACTAACGAAGATGTTAAAATTTCCCCTTAAGAAATACATAAAGCTAAAAATCAACATTTTTACAAGATGTTTCTTTCTCTTTATATTCGATTCTACATCATTCGATGATTTTAATGTCAACACTAGAAAAGTGGCAATAAATTCTATTATTATTGTGGCATCACTGACAAAAAGACGTTTGTTTTGAAAGCAGCGTTACCATTAGTCAAGTTATTTCTTTTATGTAAATTTTGTTTGTTTAATTTTTTTGGTGTTTTCTTTTAAAATCTTGGCACTTTTATAGAAAAGAGCGAAAAAAAATTTTTTTTTTCAGAAATGGTGACATTTTGTTGCCTAGAGGAAGATGTGTTGAAAAGTTTTGTGAAAATTTAACAGTTATTGTTCACATGAAACTCGTTATTCTGGGTCTTAGTGTTGGTTTTATGTGTTTTGTCATGGTACAAGTATTAAATAAAATTCTATATTAACTATTAAAGAACAAACCTTTAATGAAGGATATCTCTTCATGCGAACTGTTTGCAAATGGACTTTTTATTACGAAATTTTTTACAAAACAAATGAATAAAGATTTTCTTTGGAAAAATGTTGTCTTGAAGCAAAGGAATGCTAAAATTACCTTTTTACATTGCATAAAATACGGGATATATAATATATGCATTTAGTTCGTCAGTTTGCTTGTGTCCTATATACTACTAAGCAACTCAACAGATATTCCTGAAATATTCCCAGCAACATCCAGAATACCCGGCGCTTAACATAGGCCTCAACTATTTCTAAACTTTCAGGTAGGCGTGACAGCTTCCACACAAATACAACGTAAATTACAGTCTATTTGGAGAACTGTTACAGAAAAACTTTCCAAATCGGGGAAAAAATTGTGCAATACGAAACTGGACCTGTTAAAGTAAGCGTGGAACATCACTTTCAAGTGCAACATACATAACTTAATATCTGAAGTAGGATAATGGAAGAAGTATCTTAATATGGTACAAATTGCTTCGTTATCAATACAGGAAATCTGTTTTGAAAAGATTTATTTCAATGGAGGTAGCGAAGCGCACCGGGTAACCTAGTTTGTAATAAAATAAAAAAAATAAAAATAGTTCTTTTTAATTATTTCATATTTTAATCTAATTTAAACTAATGTAAAAGAAATGAAACTTTTAATGTACTTATAAAACCTTTTCATTCAGTATTAAGTTCCGCTCACAATGGTAGCGACAATTTCGTGCCTTCTTGTATCTTGTTTCTTCTCTAAGTATTTCATATGTTTTCCTTTAATTTATCGAACAAAAATTTAACTAAGTGTTTTTTAAAAAGTTGAGTCTACTTCTACTACAGCAACAGTTTGTATGAAATTATAAATGGCGTTGAGAATAATTTTATTTAGTTTTGAACGAAAATTTGAATAAAATGTTTCAAAAATAATAATTAATACAAAATATTGTTGGGAGAAAAATTTGCATACGTTTTCTTGATTAAAACTGGATGTGGTGTCGAAAAAAAATTTGTTGTTTCTATTGTGAACACCAAGTGAAAATGTGGCTGCCATTGTGAACGAAGCTTAAGGTGTTTTAATTTTAATTTACAAACTTTAGAAATATATTTATTACTATTACATTAAATATTAAAAAAAGCATATAAAATCAACTCCATGCAGATGCACATACAATATCTTTTATGACTTTATCTCACCAAGTTGTTCCTTATTTCTTTTTACGATAATTTCTATTTTTACCTTTTCGACAACGTCATAAGTAACAAAATATAAATCATAAATAAAGTAACTTTCGTAATGTTTTAATATTAGCAAGCAGGGCAGTTTTTTAAATGCTCAAAAGTTTAAAAATATGCCAGCAAAAAATGCCCAAAAAAACCAAGGAATATGCAAAAAAGCTTAAAAATATAGAGAAATATGCAAAAAAAAGCATAAATATGATACTATGATAATTTTTTCCAGCAGTATTCATAAGAGATTATTTAATTTAACAAACATTAATTCAGGAAAATTTTCATAGAAAATTTGTTTTGTAAACCTTTATTAAATATAAAATATTTTCATGAATACAGGTAATTATTTTTATTAAAATGTTGACGAAAATATTGAAAATTATTTCTTCATACTTTTGAATTAAAATTAGCAATTATCGCTCATATCAATAGATATATCGAATTAACACCGCTCAAGATTTTGGATTAAGCGTTAATGGCAAAAAAATCATATTATTATCAAGAAATTTATTGCCAAGTTCCCGTCCAGGCCTTGCAACATTTTCTGCGAAATATTTGTTTTTAAAGGGAAAAGCGGAAAGACAAATGGAAAAGTGTTTTTTATGTTTTTATTCAGAGAAGAAGCTAGAAAGAAAGAGGGATGGAACAATACTTTTAATGCTGCGAAACAAAAAGTTTTTTTTTTTGTAAACAAATAGAGGTTATCACCGTCCAGACTTGAAATTTTTGTTGTGCAACAATTTTTTAAAAATCTGCTTTGAAATTGCATAAGTATCCAGATTATAAAATTATAGTTTTCAAACTTTAGTAATTTTATCTTGTCTCAAAATTTTTACAGTAATATCACTTAAGCCCCGAAAATAAAAAAGGCTACTTATTTTTTGATAGGGGCAGGGGAAGTGATATTCACCATAGGATGCCAATAGTAAGTATCGCATGTCTTAAGAGCCGCTGCAACCAATTTCTTTAACTTTTTGCATTAGGATCCCCATAATTTAAAAAGGAGATCAGGCAGGGTAAGTGGTACCCCCCATAGGACGCTAATGTTAAATATCGTATACATATCTTAAGATCTGTTATAGTGAGAATGTTCAACTTGGTAGGAGTCACTCTTATAGTTAAATAAATCTTTAAAAATAGAAACAAGCTGGGAAGGCGCAGGGGAAGCAATACAATCCATATGATGCGTATCGCTTTACTGAATAACTATTACAGCTAGAGTCATCAAACGTGGTTAAAGCCACTATTATGGTTGTATAAATTAGCATATAGTATTTTAATATATTTATTCTTCTTAAATTTCTTATATTGAATTTATTCTATTAAAGCCCTTACCATTTGAATTTCTGTAACGGTCCATTTATATCCCTTAATACCACAGTTTGAAAACAATTGTACTAACCTTACAATAATGTTATCTATCTGTCGGATAAAAATAACATTTTAATTTGCCATTTTTGTATTGTATTACTGTCATGTAAAGTTAGCTATATTGTAAAACCCCTAGCCTTCATGGCAAGAAATTAGTATTCAAATCCTTCTTATTAATCTAACTTTCATAAGGTGAGCATCTCTTGCAAGTAATTAACATTTGGCTAAATAAAGACTACATTGATTGTACAACTTACTTACATCAAACATATCTTTTATTTCTACCCACGATTATATGATTTAATAATTCTCCTTCATGCGAATCTATTAAATCTTAGGAAACATCTACAGTAACCGTATAATTAGTGGCCGTTGGAACTTACCAACCAGAACCTCATTATTGTCTTTTGGAACCTACCAAAAGATCATTTCCTCTTCAGCTCTATCAACTGCAAACCACCCCTAAAAGCGATTTGCATACATACTTACCTACAAACAGATGTACTTTCTCTCCCCAGTCTGTATTAGCCACCAACTCATCATTCCTCTTCAACTTTGCTCATCTTGAAATATCTTCACATGATATACTACATACCTACAAGCAACTATACCTACATAACTACTCCAACAAAACACCTACTCTCATCATAAAGCTACATCCAACCAAACATTCATCATCATATTATACAAGGTGAACTACATATACACACACCAACCTACACTTTGTTCAATGGTAAATTATAAATTATAAAATAAACGGAGGGGGAGCACTATCCACCAAAGAACGAAAATATTAAATATCACATTTATGAAAACAAAAGTCTTCAAGCTTTGTGGGACCCACTCTTATGGTAAACTACACAGGGCGAGCAATTAATAATATATAAATGAAAAATCGTATGTTTGTTTGTTCCCTATAGACTCCTAAACTACTGAACCGAATTTCCTAAAATTTTCAAAGTAATTTTCTGATTACACGGCGCTAAACATAGGCTTTTATTATTTTTTTTATTTTCAAGTTGTAGTACTACAACAGTAAAAGTATTCAAATTTTGTACAAATAGCTTAGATAATAATGCACAACATCTTGCAAAAATTAAGTTCAATGGGAAAAGTAGGAATGGCACCTTCCATACGAATACACTTGAAATTTCTGTATATCTGTAGAACGGTTACTATAAAAACATTTAAATAATGTACAAGATGTTTAATTATGGGGGTTGCAAAGCGCACCGGGTTAAGCTAGTTTTATATATAAATACAAATACAGCTACAACCAACTTCAAGTTGAAAAGTAGGAGAATAACAAAACAAATCAGATTTGTATAGTACATAAATCTGAGTACCTTTTTCCAATCTTCACCAATAAATTCAATAATTCCTGTAACAAAGATTGCAGGTCTGGACGATGACTTTCAAAAGAGGAGTATCTGAAGTTTCATAATATGAACGGGGACTTAATGCCAAACTGGCCTTATGTACATAACATTTCTATATATGCTGTATTTTTTTAAAGCTTATTTTTCAATCAAAAAGCCTGAAAAATTACCCCTGCTTATAACTAAGTAGCAGTAACAATCATTAATGCCATTGAATATCTATTCAATAACTTTTATTATACAAATATGCTTATTACTAGCGCAGCTAATCTTTCCATCCCCATCTTTATCATTACAATTCGCTTCAAAGTCATAAACATGCTCGTCATCATTGACTTTATTGCAGTTTAAAAGAATGAAATGGATGTTAAGAATGACAGACATAAAACAAAGAGCAACATGAATTTGCAAGCAGTAATAAAATACTTAATAGAGAAAAATCAAGTACTAAATGGAAAGTGGTGCATATGTCTGATTTATTTAAGTAGGAAATTAGGGTGACCAAAGAAATTCAATAAAAAATTTTTTTAAAGTTTGTTCTCATACAGCTTTCCTGTTTTAAGAATGTATTTAAAATTTTGTTCACGATTTGAATTCAACTTGTCTTAAAATCTTCTAAGCTCGTTTGTACGAAGAGTGACTGATTAAAAAATCAAACTCTAGCTTCATTAACCTGTTTGTTCCCTTAAGTTATTTTAAATTTCCTTTTGCATGAGCGCCCTATAAAGGTGAATGAAAATATTATAGAAAAAAAAAAAACGTTAGTAATATAATGATCTATAAAATCTGATTTTTTTTTTACAACATTATAGCAGCAAATAAAGGGTGGTCCAAACGAAACAAAGGGGCTTAAAAGTCTTGATATTTATTTTCAAGTCAATCGCTATCTTCTTAAATATTCAATGTGTTCATTAAAAAAGGCCCGCAATAGCTTCAACTTTTGTCTTGATATACGACCCGGATCAATAAGTCCGTGACTCTTTCAATTTTCCACTACTTGACCAAAGGGTCAACACTGCCCCAATGTATAAAAAGAAGGAGGGAAGGCACAATACTTTAAATACTACGAAAAAAAACTGTGTTGTCTAAGCTTTGATAAATAATTATTATTATTATTATTTTTGTTTTTTTTTTTTTTTTTTTTGATAAAAGTCCTCACCAAGCTGTATACTTACTGCCTCTTCATCTATTTCCAAACGAACACTTTGTTCGCTTAACTTACATTTAAAACCCCAATTATATAAAATATTGTTTTTGTTCAAAATCGAAGAACTGGCCATTAATGTGCAAATGTTTCGGCAAAGGGACGATTCGGCTCTGTTAGAGAAAAATTAAACAAAATAGGGACAGAGAAGGCAATAGCATATACATTAAAATATCTCAACAGCCCCGCAAAAAATATTAATAAGATTAAATTGTGTAAAATATCTGAAAACAATTCTATCTTAGTCTTAAGGTTTCCAAACCTTAACTTCTTGAGAGGGTAAAGTTGCAGCTGTTGGATTTCATTTTTTTTTTTGCAATCATATTACTTTACGAAAAGCCATTTAAATAAAAAATTAACGTCGTCAGTTATTAAAAGCATATACAGTGAAACCTTTCATAACCGGACACTGAACGTCGCGGCATTTTTGGCCGTTTATGAGAGATTTCCGCTTATGAGAGCGATACACATTTATTGTTTTAAGGACCATTATAACAACTTGCCGATAGTTAAAGGTAGGAATTTTTCGGACGTCCATATAACAAGTTACACAGAAAAAAATAATTTTCATATTTGAATACGAAAATCGCATATTTGATTACAAAAATTTTTGAATTTTCTGCGATGACGATTTTTGCGGTATTGATAAAAAAGTTTGTATGTATAATTGTTAAATTTTTAGTCAACAACCAAGTTTGTTGAGTCAATAAAAAAGTTTTTGCCTAAAATAATTTTTTTCAACAAAATTTTTACTTGATTTGTTAAAATAAATTGTTGAAAATGTTGAATAAATCAAACAAAATGTTAATCGAATCTTTATTTTTTTATTTATTAATGATGATGTCATAAATTTTCAATTTTTATATTTTTATAAAAACACTAAAATTTATTATGCGGGGAAAAGTAAGTTCCTATGCGCATTTCTCTGGTTGCTTAGGCCAGATCATCAGGAAACCTTTTCCAAAGACTTTGGCAAAACTAAATATATTATTCAAATAAAACTTTAAAACAAATGAGAATTATGAGCTATTAAAAAATGGGCAAGAGTTGTTAAAATACTGTCTTTACTTTGACTCAAATATATTTTTTATTGAATATGAAGAAATATTTAATTATTTCATTATTAAATATGTTTTATTGAGTGCTATTTTAAATTTGATAAATTTTTTCTTTGAATCAAACAAAAAGTTTGTTGACCTAAAATTTTATTTTTAACAAACTGTGTTGTTAAAAATTTTCTTGAGATATTTTTTTCTGTGTAATTATTATTTTAACTTTACTTTAACCTACCCGGTATGATGAACTAGCCTTTAACATATGGCTCAATTTAGTTTAATGCAATGTTATAATAGTGAAAAAGTTCTAATAAGTAGGACAAAATTTTACGTTTTACCAACGGCAACATTTCATAAAAGCAATTAAAGTGTATTGTGGTCGGAAAAATTAGTAGAGAATTTGAGCTTTTGAGTTTCAAAATACCTTTTAAAATTTTTGATGTGTTGAAAAGCGGGAAAGGCGTCTCTGGCGAAATTTTTCAAAGGAACAATTTGTTATTTATGGAATCACATACCTTTTTTTACATGTATGTATCTCGTCTCAAGAGTCTTCTGACTGACTAATCTCCAAAACTTCGCTTTAATTTAATATTTTAATACAGTCATCTTCAGTTTATATGCTTTTATCTACTTTTAAAAATTCGTCAAAGCCATTTGATTGACCGTTCTTTTAAATGTGAATAAGTTGCAAGGGAGATATCATCATCGGCAACAAAATCTGGATGGTGTGAGTCCAGCTTTCCGAAACACTAGCTAAACAAACAATTTTTCCAAAAAAAGATCAGTTCCTTTTCCTTCCTTTATTTTAACAGGGAAATCAAAAAAGAACTACTATTTAAATACAACTCTTGTGGGTGCTTTTTAATGCTTCTTTCTGTCTGTTTATAAGAGATAATAAATAAAAAATTTTTTTAATTTAGTGTCAGCGTCCGGTTAAAAGACTGTCCGCACAGAAAAATACAAAATTTGATTTTAATTAAAAAATTTGTGATATTAATGGAAAAATTAATTAAACTTGCACCAGTAAAAAAATTAATAGCACTATCAACTAAATATTTTTTGATTTTAACAAGATTTTGTGCAATAATGTTGTTGATATAAGTAAACGTTTATTTCACTTGATGAAATTTTTAATTAAGCCCGATTTTATTTTTGATTAATGGTTTAATGGAAACAAAAATTGGCGAGAATGTTTTCTGTGCAGATATGGGAATACATTTTGTATGGAAAAAGTAATAAAAGGTTTGGAGCAATATAATCTGACCGGTTATTGGAGGTGTCCAGCTATGGCTATGGCTTCCCTTATGGGACGTGTCACTGTTTTTTTAATCATGAAAATTCAATTGCATTATAATTTTCCATCATCCCTTTTTTCCAAACCCTCTATAAAAAAATCTAAACAAATAAAGGATAATCATATTGAAATTATATAATAATAGAAAATTAAAACCCATTTCGTTTCTTTTGGGCTACCCTGTTAAAAAGAAACATTCAAGAGTTCAGGTTCCATTACCCTTTTAGGGGAACTTTTAATGAGGAAGACACATACAAAGACATATACACTCTTGGATTAAATATTGATGAGGCTGCTGTCGACGAGGTGACTATTGTCGATGATGATGTGGATGATGGCAAAGTTGGTTTTTTATTGATGAGGATAAGAATAATGATTTATATTCATAAAAATTTCATACACTTTTATTCCTTGAGTTCATACATATGTACTATGTCTCTTGTAAATGAAATGTTCGAAGGTACATGTTCACTTTTCTAATTTCCAGCAAAAGGCTTAAACTTTGTTTTTCATTTTTTTCATTTAAATAAAGTCAAACACATTAATCCGATTTAGGTGAAAGAATTCTGATTCCTATAGACAAAGAGCCTTAAGTAAGGAAATAAAAAAGGAAACAAAAAAAATTGTTAAAATCAAAAAGTTTTTTTAATAGGCCGAGAGTTGTTTACAAACCCGTAATAGTTTTTGTACTAAAGAAACAAGTACAAATCTTGTGTTCAATAAATAATCGCCAAGAGATTAGTAAGAGGAAGATGAAATTTTTTTTTATACATCTAGATGATTTTTTTACATTTTCTTTTGCTTCTATAGCATTTCTAGGGGGGATTTTTGTTAAATGTTAAGTTAATTAGTAGAGAGTTTGATTTGCTTTTCATTGCAATTTTTTTTTTTTTTTGGTTTTTGTTCAATTGTTATTCAAGTTCATTATTCTTTCTTTAACATAATAAAGTATTTGTAAATAGTTTTGCTGTTTTTATTCTAATTACTTATTTGCTTTCTAAAGTTTTCCTCTTAAGAGTCTTTTTCATTTTGTTGTAAACATTTTCTGCTGCTCATATTTAGTTAACAAAAGAAGAAAACAAAAACAATAAATAATTTTAGGAAAAACAACAATTGTAATTTGTAGAATATATTTCAGCCTTTAGCAGATATTTGCTATTCACTTTTGTTGTAAGATGTTTACATAAATGTTTTATTCTCTGTATTAACAGCTGCAAAAAGGGTGTTCACTTTAAGTTGCAAAAGAAAAATATTTTTTAAGAAACAAATACAGAGTTTCTTTATTAATAGCACATTTAAAATTAAATTTAAGCATATTTTTTATTTACATTGGGGTTTTTTATTCCTGGACCTATTCACTGCCCTGGAAAGCGAATTTGAAATTTCATGAGTCAAAGCAAAAAAAAAAAATTTATTTTCGTTCGTTGTTTTAAATTTTACGACTTCATTTCAATTTCCCAAGGCTTCTTACAATAACCTGAAAAAGTAATATAAAATCAGAGCTTAATACTACAGTTATAGGCTACTTAAAGCCTATCTACCGTATTCATAAAAAATTAGAATACATTTGAAATGTATTTTAAGACAAATTTATATGAAAATTTTACTTTACACATTTCAAACTTGTTTAATTTTGTATGAATACGGGAGTATGTGTGTGAAGTTAAATTTTAAAATTTATAAGCCTAGACACATTCTGTTATGTTAACAGAATAATGTAAACCACTTAACAGAACTAAGTGGGTGAAGATTAGTCTTGGGCTAAATCGTTCGTTTAGGTGACCGGTCATTAACGTTCAATTCGAAACAGTGAACGAGTTCGTTCATTTCGTTCAGTCGGTCATTTCAGGTCACTTGTCTTTTGGGTCGGTTGATCGTTTGGATCAGTCGGTCTTTTGTATCAGTTGCTCTTTTGTGGTTTTCGTTCAGTCATTCACAATTGATTGAATACGGCAATGTGTTAAAAGAGTATAGCAATATTCATATAAGAAATATACAATAATACAAAACAATAAACACAAAGCAAATTCGAAGAAACATTTTGCTTTGTGTTTTGCATTGTTTTTTGTGAATGACTGATTCAAACTGATTCAAAAGACCCAAGTGAACCAACCATATTGAACGATGTATTATGAAAATGTGTAAAGCAATGTGACAATGAGTAAAAGAAACAAGTATATTATTCTGGCATAACAAACATATACACAAGAATAGTACTGTTGTTTCTTTTCAATCAGTTGTTCGGTAAGCAAGTGAATGACTGATTCAAACTGATTCAAAAGACCTGAAAAACCCAAGTGAACCATATTGAACGATGAGACTGAACGGCCGTTCAACGTTCATTTGACTGATTCGTTCAATTGAACCGGGTCGTTCATGACCGACACAACTCTAGTGAAGATAAATACGCCGAGTTAAATATGTTTTATGACGTAAAACGTTACGTTATTAAAAACGTAGCTGAGCTACGCGTAGCTAATTAAAAACCTAGCTCAGCTACGCGTAGCTCAGCTACGTTTTTATTAATTTTTTTTTTAATTTTGACCGGTGTATCCGGGAGACATTTTTTTAAATTGTGACCGAACCAAAAAAGATTACGGAACGAGAGGGTATTCAAATTATAGGTAATTAGCTCTACATTCGTAATCTAGAAAGAAAATTTATGAAATATAAATTTTTCTATTTTTAAAAAATTATTTTAATTTCCGCTAGTGTATCTGGGAGGGATTTTTTTAAATTCCGACCTAACCAAAAAAGATTACGGAACGGGAGGGTATTCAATTTATAGGTATCAATTTTCTTTCCAGATAACGAATGTAGAGCTAATTACCTATAAATTGAATACCCTCCCGTTCCGTAATCTTTTTTGGTTCGGTCGGAATTTAAAAAATATCCCTCCCAGATACACCAGCGGAAATTAAAATAATTTTTTAAAAATTGAAAAATTTATATTTCATCAATTTTCTTTCAAGATTACGAATGTAGAGCTAATTACCTATAAATTGAATACCCTCCCGTTCCGTAATCTTTTTTGGTTCGGTCGGAATTTAAAAAAATCCCTCCCAGATACACCAGCGGAAATTAAAATAATTTTTTAAAAATAGAAAAATTTATATTTCATAAATTTTCTTTCTAGATTACGAATGTAGAGCTAATTACATTAAAATAATTTTTTAAAAATAGAAAAATTTATATTTCATAAATTTTCTTTCTAGATTACGAATGTACAGCTAATTACCTATAATTTAAATACCCTCTGGTTCCGTAATCTTTTTTGGTTCGGTCACAATTTAAAAAAATGTCTCCCGGATACACCGGTCAAAATAAAAAAAAATTAATAAAAACGTAGCTGAGCTACGCGTAGCTGAAATACGCGTAGCTGAGCTACGTTTTTAATAACGTAACGTTTTACGTCATAAAACATATTTAACTCGGCGTATTTATCTTCACCCACTTAACAGAACTTGTGTTAACGCCGTTATTATGGATGAGATTTTTGGAAAAGGTGTCAGCGTGGGCGAACAAAAATGAGTAAGATTTCTGAACAATAACATTCTCTATCGTTTCCCATCACCAGAATTTTTAGCAGAGCGTGTTGGAGCCACTTATGGCCAATTAACTTTAAAATTTAACTTCACACACATTTAAATCATCTTTTCATTTCCTTGGGCCACCCTGTTTTATCATTGAGTACCTAAATACCTAGTATGGTAGATATGGAAAGACCCTAAAAATTCAAAAGTTGAAAAAGGAAACAATACGCTCTCTCCTTTAAACTGGATATCGAACGATATAAGCAGTAAGTCTGGAAGACCAAAGCTGTTGAACATCCCTTATACTTGCGACATACACTTATTATAACCAGCATTTTCAAACTAAAGAAGATTAAGAATTAATTAAATCCCCCTAGCATACTAATTCAAAATTCCACGATATCTGGTGGTGTCACTACTCCACTAGCTTACATATCTATCACCTTCTACCTTAGAGAAACGTTAAAACAGTTAAGCATAACCCAAAGCAGCAGACAGGAAAAAGGCAGTTCACAATAAACTGTAATTAGCTTTAAATACCACATCAAATTGTGGGCTTTTTTTCTGTTGACTTCTTTTACCACCTCTCAACTGCAACAAGTTTAGGAGATAAAGCCGGTGGTATGTTTTAATTTATTCTTTTAAACATAAATGAATATGTTCACAATGAAACAACAACCAACTGCTGTTGCTGCTACTGCAACTCTATCTCAGTAGCAAAAGTGGAAATATCTAGTCAATAGTAGTATGCCTGATTCCCATTGAACATATTTTAGCTAAAACTTGTAAGAACTCTTTGGTATTTGTATTGTTATAAAAGTTTTACTTTTTCAAATAACAAACACACACAAATACCTGCTCATGTATGATTACTTTCTAATGTATGCATAAGTATGACTATTTCTAATACCCTTCACCGGAGATAAAATGGTAAATATACGTTTGTCATTCCGTTTATATTGAAATAGGTTTTCCAAAGACCCCAGAAATGATGGGGACTAGGTTGTTATATATTTATGTCACATTGACTCCGCTAAAGTTTGCTATTGAAATTCTGTCTAATCTTTCTATAAATTACTGAGGCATGAAAAAAGCCACGACTGCCTCTTCTTTTACCCATAAATACCTTTTTGGTTTTTTTTTTATTTTATTTTTCTGTATATCTTGAGAAAGCAAGAACCAAGGCTTTAAAGTTTGGTACAACCATCTTGGAAATCAATACACAATACCCGACAAGATGTGGGCTGAATGTGGTTGACGGTGCATTTCGCATACAAAGACATTATAGATTTCTGTATATTTGGAGAATGGCAAGAGCCAAAGTTTTTAAAATAGGTACAAGCATTTAAGTTATAAATGTATACATATTGAACATCCGATCAAATGTGGGCGGGATACGAGAAATGGGCGTGGCACAAAATAGGATTATATTATATCCAAATAACAAATTTGGTACAAATAACTGGGTTATCAAAACATAACCGTTTTAAAAAATGGGCGGGAATTGGAGAGGTTGGCGGGCCACAACATATTTATATGTATATAAAGAACGGTAAAAGGTAAATTATTAAAATTTTGTACACATAGCTTGGTTATCAATACACAACCTCTACGAGCACACCTCGTACGGAGCTATCTTGACGGGTCAGTGTTCTGTTAGGGCTTTTGCGAGTAAATGGGACAATACCATGCCAGACTTTCGCATTTTATGCCAGCATTCTGAGGAGCTAGAGACGAATGAGCATGTTCTCTGTCTTAGAAATGGCTAGAAGATAGATTTCACGACGAATTGGGTTGTATCGCTGTATGTAATCCAGTCGATCTCCTAGGGCTTGTCAGGGAAATAGGTCGGTTGGTTCTGATGAGTGGACTGTAGACTGTAGGGAGTTTTTGTTCAATGTGGTATCTACTTACTATCTTAAATCCATCTGTGATCTCTTTTCTTCTTCACTTTTCGCATTCTTCTTCCTCTATATTGAAAGGATTCAAAATGGGCCGCATTGGCCTCCTAGTGACGGAGTGCCCTTAGGCGGATAACCTTTCTTAACCTAACCTAACCTAACCTAGCCTTACCACCCAAACAAATACAAAAATGATTAGTAACAGTAAAAGCTAGCAAAGCGCACTGGGTTTTTATTTTTATAACTTTCTGTTTCTTTCGCAAAATTGTGAAGGGTATATAAGATTCGGCATAGCCGATTACAGTACTCTTTTCTATTTTATTTGAATTGTTAAGTTTAAAATTTTTTAGGTTCAAAAGTTTAGTTTGACTTGCGTTTATTTGTTTTACCTATGCAAAGTTTCTATAATGTTTGCTTTGTTATCACAAAGGGTGTTTTTTAAAATACTTGGAATTTTAATTTGTAATTAAAACACATAAAATAAATAAATGAAATGAAATGAAATTTTTACTCTATTTAGAGGGAAATTACTTTTTTAGTTTTAAAAACAAAGTCTAATTTTACAGTTTTTAGAGTTAAATCAGTAAAGGCATAAATTATTTTGGCCTTAAAATGTCTAATCCAATAGTCAGGCCTCACCGACTATACTTTCTCAAGGATTACCGATTTTATTAAGAGCACACACAATACCAAAAAAATTTTTACAAAATTTAAGAAATTAACATTTATTTTTTTTAAATTCTATCTAATTAATAGACTACACCCAGTTTAAAATAATGTATTGAGTAATCAGCAACTCAACTCTACTGAAAGAACCAATGAATTTTACAAGTGACATTCCAAAATGAACGCATTTAAATGTAAGTCGTTATTTTTACCTACATACAACTGAAAAATAAGTTGTTTTACAAGTAGTTATAGTACCCAGTAAAAACTTCGCTTACTTTTTCAAAATGAATAGCTTCTTTAACTCATTATTTAGTAGCTTTGTTCTATAACTACATCTATAACAACTTCTATAACTTATTTTTTCTGGATGTATGTAGGCAAAAAAAATAGAGACTTCCTTTTGAATACGTTCATTTTGGGACCTCCCTTGTAAAATTCATTGGTTCTTTCAGTAGAATTGGAATTAGTATATTTACTTTTTGCTGATTACTCAACACATTATTTTGTAGGCGAAGTTTTTACTGAGTATTAAGTATGTTCAGTAAAATTTGGCTTAGATATCAGCAAAAACTTCTCTTACCAAGTAACTAGGGTATTCATTCGGTTAACCGTTAATCGGTTAACCGATTAATTACTACCCAATTAACTGATCGGTTAATATAAAATTGGCTTTTTTCGATTAACGATTAAACCGGTTAATTTCAGTTGATTAACCGACTAACCGATGTAACAAAATTTGGAATTTTTTGTAGTATTAAACCATATTTTTTTTGTGTTTTTAGTTATGGGTTAGTGTCAAAACGTCAGTTGCAAAGCAACTCCCTTTTTTAAATTCATTCTACAATACAACCATGTAGAATTTTACAATGTTACCCTTCAAACATTTTTGAAATTTTTTGGCGATTGCTTGTTTGGCGATGATTACGCGATCCTTCTCAGGGAATACGAATCGCTAACCATCGCCTACGGCGATGAATATGCGAGCGCACACAAGTAGCGGCAATTATAAGTGTTTTTTATAACTTTCAATAGAATTTTTTTTGTCTTGTTGTTTTGTTAAGGTAACGGGAAAATAAATATTTGGTTTAAATCGCGGTACGCGATGTTCACGCGAATCGCGATACGCATGTAGCTTCCACGCGATGCATCGCAGCGATGTTAGACAACTTGCCGGCGATTCGCGGGCGATGATTCGGCGATGGAAATTGTTTGCAGGGTATCTGTACCAAAGTTCTCGAAAATAGTTACCAAAGTACACGAAAAAAGTTGTGTTTAGAAATATTTTTTCATACAATATAATTTCTTCTAGAAATACATTCCTAAAATACAGTACAAAAACAGAAATTAATGAATTCGGAAATAAACTTTTTTGCAGAATGTTCGGTGCTGAGCTTTCTCAGGATGAGTTAGATGATGACCTGACAACAGAAGAAACTCTCGATAGTAACACAAAAATAGAATTAACCGAAACAATTAGAAGTGTTAAGCATTTAAAAAATTATAACAGGACTCTAATAGCATAATGGAAGATAAAAATGATTAAAGGAAAATGATTGAAAAATTTGATAATCTGTATTATAGGTTGTTTTCGATTTCTCCACCATCTTCGATAAGTGAAAGAATTTTTTCCAAGTCAAGTTTATCAAAACTAAAAAATCGCTCAAATCCTTAACATTTAAACCAATTTATTTTTCTAAAATATTATTTTATAAGATCTCCTTAAACTATTGAAATTATTAATCAAATGATCTTACGGTTTATTTTTAAGTAATATATAATATGTTTAAATTAAAAAATATGTATTACATAGTTATTAATTATCTTTTAGTTTGCTAGTTTTAGTTCAAGAATTGTTATGTTAATTTTTTTTACTAATAAACTCAAAATAATAAAAAAATTTAATTTTTATTTATTAAAATTACTAAATTTAGAAAACAAACTTATTAACCGGTTAACCGATCAATAACAAAATTAACCGATTATTAACCGATCAAACCAAAACCTCGATTAATTAATAGAGCGATTAACCGATTAAAGCAAAAGCCCGATTAAATGAATACCCTACAAGTAACGTATTTTGTAATCAGAAATTTCATTTAACACAACAATAAATAGTGTTTCCAAATTAAGCATAATGCAAAAAAAAAAAAATGCCCACCCATGTTAAATAGCCTTAGCAGTGCAAAAATATTAAAAGCGATTTGTTAAATTACCTGGCCGACACACGTTGTACAAAGAAAATGGGTACTTAAATACCAAACAGCTCATAACGAATTCCAAATATTACTAACTTTTTCATATCGCAAAAAATTTATTTATAAACCGATAGAATCTGAGACCACAGTGCTAGTGGTCGACACAATCGATAGTATGCGATAGTTTTTTTAAACCTTCGATAACTATCGAAAGTTTTAAAAGACAATATTGCCTACAAATTACAAAACAATCATACCAAATCAGCAAGACACCTTAAGAAAAATAAATCTTTTTATCATAGAATACAAATATCTGTGGTTTTCATGGGCAACCGCGTATGTCCATTTTTCCGATTTTGAGATGTTGATGCCATATTGCCTAATTTTAAACGCCCTTTACATGTTTCTAAAAATTTTTGAAAAAAGATGGATCAATTCCGATTTTTTAACGTAATGACAAAGTTTAAAAAGTGCAATACATAGCCCAACGTTTGGTCTAGAATGGTTTTTCGGCTTTACTGAAAAATTTGTTTTAATACATACGTGGTTGCCCATGAAAACCACAGATATAACAAATAAAACTTTATACCATTGAGTACGTAGAGTCCTAAGTAACAATAAAACGGGTTACATAGAAATACGTAGCACTTATGGGAGTAGTCAAATGTGCAAAGAAACCCGTTGGGGGAGCAACTTTACAATGGAAGGTCATAAATAAACACCAATTCAAACATTTTAGGCAAATTGGAAAATAAATTTCTATAAAAAGGGATAGAAATCATGAAACCTAAACTGTTTTATCATTCAAATAAAATAAATGCTATAGCAAATACTAACAAAGGGGATTCAAGAGGCTATGCGGAGGGTGCCTCAAAATATGGAAAAAGCTTATCGATGTGTTTGTAAAATAAGTTAAAGTTGTGTATTTAAACTTTGATTTTTTAATACCTGATTAAAATTTTTTATTACTGCTAATTTGTCAGTCCCTATTTTCTTCCGAATACATTAGAACTGGCCGAAACTTAAGCCAATGTTGGATTTTCTAATTAATTTTGAGGTTGAATCGTTCGAAACAACTGTATGAAGGGCATGGTCTAAGCTCTAAACAGTGTGTCGTAAGACTTTCTTGCCGTTGTTCTCCAAATAACATTATGAAGCCATGCTCTGGAAATCGACATCGATTTTGATTGAAATTAAAATGGCACAAATTTTGAAAATGACCCTGTTTTTAATGATCGCAAAATTATTTCCTTCTAAAGTATGAATTACTGGAATTCAAAATTTTTCAATACTAATGGCCAATTTCACCAATTCTAAGATTTCTGTGTGACGTGCAAAATTCCCAATTTTTCATATTTGTGTATTTATACACTGAAATTTATCGTTGAGGGAAAGCAAGCTTCTATGCGCATTTCACTGGTTGTTTAGGCCAGATCGTCAGGAAACCTTTTCAAAAGATTTTAGAAAAGCTTAAAATATTATACAAATAAAACCATAAAGCGAATAAAAATTATAAACACTCAAAGTCTTACTTGTAACTATATCAAAGCTTAAACAAAACACCAACAATAAACAGTGAGTTTATCTTTTATTACATTCCTCCACAATTGGTTGGCTTTTTTCAGACTCGAATTGTAGTAAAAAGAAAAAACAAATTGCTTCATTTTATTGTTTTCGTAAGAAAACAAAAAAAAAAAAAAAAAAACTCATTTGCCAGTTCAATTTTTTTGCACGGGCACAGGCAATTATATTATCAAAGTTATTTTAAGGGAATACAAAATTTATTAATCATAAGATTTCTGTATGACGTGCTAAATTCCCAATTTTTCATATATAATAAATACACTGAAATTTATTGTTGAGTGAAAGAAAGCTTCCATGCTTGAAATGCGCATAGAAGCTTTCTTTCACTTCTTATTTAAATATAGTTTTTCGTATAATTTTATTTTAATTTGACATAAAAAATGAATTTTAAGCATGATATTTAAATAGATTGGTGAAATCGGTCATAAGTCTTAAAATATTTTATTTAAGAAGCTTGGAACATTTGTATTTTATTCATATCTTTTAAATTCAATTTTTTTAAAACAAATGTACTTTTTTTATTGACAATTAAATATTATACCTATTTCATGTTTAAAGCATAAGTGCCATATAGGCTTTGTAGAGACTATAGCATTATGTTAAATACCTTAATTATTATTTACAATATTTAAATTTACATATATATTGCAATAAACTATACATATTTACAATTATAAAATTATATATAGATTTAAATATATTTTTATATTTAGATATCTGATGAAAATCGATCGTTTTTAAAAGGTGTGATGAATTTAAAATCCATTTCTGAATTATAGTCTTACCCCCTTATAAAAAAAAGGAAAATTTTATAGCTTACATAGAGATAACATATATTTATGTAAGTCCAAAATAAAATTATAAAGAAAAAAGTAACTTCTAATAAAAAATTTTCAGTTTGCAAATAATTTAAATAGAAAAATAATAAAGTGTCCCACTGTCATGTTTACACATTAACATTTAAGTTTGAAAGCTAAAAATTATTAGCCAATGAGAACGAAGGTGGTGTGACGTCACAGTTCCTACATGCGCAGCAAAAAAATTTTATATATGCCTGATGTCGTAATCTTTATTTCTATCATTCTTGGTATTCAGTATCATTCGGTCTGCGAGACCAACGCTTGTCGGTTGCGGTATGTCCTGAAACTTATTTTGAGGCTGAAAACTAATAGTATGTTCACATTTGGCTTCTTAAACGCGTTTAAGCAGTTCGAACGTGATTAAGCTCTAATCACTTCAAAATCGAGATGATTACCCATACGTTGAAGTGATTTGTTAATCACTTCAAATTGACATGACTACAACTAAATAACTTCATAAATCACATAGAATCCACTGAACATACCTCAAATGTAGAATCGGCATCATGATCGTGTACAACCGGCCAAGATTTCTGCTTAATGTTTTTATTTTTTCCTTAAATAATTCATAAATTTTCACAATTTCATCATTAAAATGATTAAAATAATCTTCTGATAACTTTAAAAAAGTGTTTTTATCCATTTTTAATACTTTAAAGCAGCGGTCACCACAAAGAGAGACAGTTAAAAATGTGTATGTAGTGGTGAGTTCATATTGTGTGCATTGAAAAACACCAATTCTAGAAAAGAGAGCAAAATAAATTTACTCTTTTGAGACATTAACTATGTGTTTTGTTTTTGTTTTTTGTCGTTTCGTTAACCTTCGTGTTGTGTGTGTGAAATTCACGAAAAGTGCTCGGCCCCTGGGGGCATAGCGTGATGATCGTTGCTTTAAAGAAATATAAATTTGTTTGTTGTGTTTTTTTCTTAATCATCTGTCATCTTAATCATCTCAAATGTAATGTGAACGGCTTTGATTAGCTAAATCAACATTTTGCTTAAACGCGTTTAAAAACCTAAGTGTGAACTTAGCATAAGTCAACTTGAGACTTATATATTGTTTATGAAGTATTATTAATGGCCAATTTCACCAACTTTATTTAAATATAAATTCATATTTAAATATAGATTTCATAAAATGTTATTTTTATGTGACATGAAAAGCGAATTTTAAACATAAAATCAAATATAAATAAATTGGTGAATTTGCCATAAGATTGCAAAAGTTAGTTTTTGTTTTTTTTAAGAAAAATTTTTTTTAGTTTGTTTTTGTAGTATATAATGAAAAAAAAACTCAACCGATTTTTATGTAAAAGATTGAAAATAAATAAATTTAACTAAATAAAATTTAATGGACAGTTAAGTTTTTCTATTATATCTTCAAGTTTAAAAAATAAAATTATCTGTTAAGGTTTTCTTTTCTTAATAAGCTTTACTTTTTGTTGAAAATAAGACTAATCGACTAATAAATACACCTAAATGTAACCCACCATTGCATTACCTAGCGCCGGTACAAATATCTTTTCAAGTTATCGGTTGTTTTCCGATTAATCGAAATTCTGAAGCTAAGGACTTATTGATTGACACAGTGCAACACGAACCAAAAAAAAAAAAACACCCGTGTCTCCCAGTTTTGCCCAAAGTCAAAGTTTTTTTATGGGCCCTTAAAGATTTAGGGCCTCGGTGTCATTTTTGCAAAAAAGTGATCATTTTCTCAGGCTCATATCTTGCAAACTCCGGTTTTGGTAGACACGGGTCTTTTTTTTTGGTGCTTTTTGGTTAATTATTGTCCGTATATGGTTATTTTTCCATGACTTAAAAAATTACACACAGTGTTTGTTATACTGGTATACAAAGTGCTATAAAAACAAGTAAGAGTGCTATATTCGTCTATGCCGAATCTTATATTCCCTTTACGTTGCCGTTCTCTAGATAAATATACAGAAATCTATGTTTTTGTGCGGGAGGTGCCACGGCCTCTTCTTCAATACCGCCTATATCTTTAGAGAGGTTGTGTCTTAATACACATCTATGTGTGCCAAATTTAAACAATATTGTTCTTAACTTTCTTAAGATAGAAAATAAAATCTTTTGTGCCACGCCCATTTCTCAAATCCTGCCCACATTTTGTGGAATGTTGTGTATTTATAACCAAGTTGCTTGTTCATAATTTGAAATTTTTGGCTCTTGCCGTTCTCCAGATATACAGAAAAAAACAACAAAAAACAACAAGGGATTTTTGGGTAAAAATAGAGGCAGTCGTGGTTTTTTGCTCATATCTCCGTAACTTTTAAACGGATCTGGCTGACTTTCAATACAAATCTTTAACGTGACATAAATATATACTTAGTCCCTTTCGTTTCTGGGCTCTTCGGAAAACTCATTTCAACATACACACGGACAGACGGATCCTTATGATTGCCACTTCGGCAATCATAAGGATCCAGAATTTATATACTGTATAGGCTTTAAGATCAATATTGTAAAAATTACAAACGGATTAACAAACTTATGTGTAAACACCCTTCGACCTTCGGTGAATTTATTTTAAAATTAGCAAAATTGCTTAAAATTTCAGGAAAAATTATGTATTTATTATAAAAACCTTACTTTTGATGATGACTGCTAATCTTTTTTTTTCTTAAATCTAACGGAACTTCTTAAGAATAAATGTTTGTACAGAGGAGCTAATGGAAAAAAACCTTAACAAATTATGAAAAATAAAACTTAAAAAAACTTGCATTTTTGGTTTAGGGTGCAAAAGTTTCGGCATAGCCCAACAAAACGCTTTTACTTGTTTTTCTTATCATTTTACTATTGTAAATATGTTTCCGTCGTTGCAGCATACAACTAGAAAAGTAGGAAAATGTAGCAAAAATAATTTTCCTCTTGTCAATGGGAACGTTGTTGTTATCTAGTTTTTTTTTTAGTATTTTAACAACTCGAATTCACATTATGTTTGTGAATCATTTTTATTTTGTAATTGCTGCCTCAGTCGTTGCATAAACTACTGATATAAAGTATCGCAATTATATTCTTATTACTCAAATGTGATATCTTTTATCTTTATTAAGAATTAATTTAAAGAAAAAATATGCTAAATGCATGATAATAAAGTTTTAGTATTAAACAAAAACCTATAATCAAAAAACACATTTTTTACATAATGATGATCTTAACAGAAAACTTTTTGTGAATACCAATTGCTTAAACGTCAATATTAACATATGCCAAGCATGACCAATAAACAGAAGATATCGATTTATAAAAATTATTTTTATTAAAGCATTAAAACGAAATTACCTTAAACTACGAGTATATATTAAACACACATACATATATTTTTAATTTCAGTTACAAACAAACTAATATATACAAGTTTCTTTTTATATATAAAAAAATATCACGAACAAAATAGTGCGATAATAATGATTTGTTCGACCTTAAAAGTAAATCAGATCATAATAATTTTATTGTTAATAACTTTTAGCATACGCTGAAGATGAAGCTGTGGCACTGGCAAAAGCACCAGATTTACCATAACCGCCACCACCACCGCTACATTTGGCACAGCTGCCGTCAAGACCGCCGCCTCCAGTACTGCCACCAGGATTTCCAAATCCAAATGAACCAGCACCAGCTCCGGCAAAGCTACTAGCACCAGCGCCACTGAAAGCACCAGCTCCGCCAAGATTTGGTATAAAAGAACTAAGAAAATCTTTACCAAGAAAATCTTTACCTGCACCGCCAAGACCACCTAGGCCAGTATGACCTCCACCACTTCCAAGACTACCCCCATCTCCAGAACCAGTACCGCCATAACCTACGGATCCAGGTCCACCATGGCCTCCTTTACCAGAACCATTTTCTGCTCCTGCGCCGCCGCCAGCACCTGCACCGCCCCCAGCACCGGTGCCGCCATATCCGCCTGATCCACTATTTTCTCCGGGTCCTCCAAAGCTAACGCCTTTACCGAAACCACCACCGGCTCCACCGCCTACTGAACCTCCATATCCACCATTTCCGCCAGAATCACTGGTACTAACATGACCACCACTGCCGCCGTGACCGCCAATACCTCCTGAACCACCATGACCACCAACGCCGCCATGACCCCCCGAGCTACCATCTCCACCAAAAGCGCCATGGCCTCCGGAACCACCGCTACCCACTCCACCATTACTGCCATCACTACCTGGACCACCAGGACTACCATTACTGCCACCATAACCAGGTCCGCCAGGACTTCCATTATTACCACCAAAACTACCTCCTCCTCCAGCACCACCTCCACCACCACCACCGGTACCAAATCCACCATAACCTCCTGGGCTACCGGGATTTCCAGTTGCCGTGGAATAACCTCTAGCACCTCCTTTACCACCAGCACCACCTCCAGAACCACTGCCTCCTCCAACACCACCCCCAACACCTGGACCTCCATGTCCTCCAGGGCCAGCAGGGCCGCCAGGACCTTCTAAGTAACCACCATGACCTCCCTTACCACCGTAACCGCCAGCACCGGTACCAGCACCAACACCTGCACCACCACCAGCACCACCACCACCGCCCCCACCACCTCCAGCACCACCTACACCATATATTCCAGTGCTCCCAGGACTTCCAGAAGCTCCATTATATCCTTGAGTACCTCCATGACCTCCCTTACCACCGTAACCGCCAGCACCGCCACCAGCACCTACAGCGCCTGCTCCACCATAGATTACAGGGCTGCCAGGAGTTCCAGAAGCTCCATTATATCCTCCAGTACCTCCATGACCTCCCTTACCACCGTAACCGCCCCCAGCACCTCCGCCACTTCCACCTCCAGCGCCTGCTCCACCATCGATTCCAGGGCTGCCAGGACTTCCAGGAGCTCCATCATATCCTCCAGTGCCTCCGATTCCGCCATACCCACCGGCTCCAGCTCCTCCACCAGCACCTCCTCCATCTCCAGCGCCAGAACCCCCATAGCCGCCAGGATTACCGGGAATTCCAGGAACTCCTTCGTAACCTCCTACTCCGCCCTTTCCTCCAGCACCTCCCTTACCACCATAGCCTCCAGCACCTGCTCCGCCACCTCCATAACCACCAATTAGACCACTACCAGAAGAACCGGGCTTGTGACCAGCCAAAAATGGATTTCCTGGTTTACCAGAACCGCTCGTACTAAAACCTCCACCACCTCCGCCGCCACCGAAGCCACGCCCTCCTCCGCCTCCAAAAAATAATCCACCTCCTGCACCAGCATTTGCTGCAGCTCCATGAAGTTTGCCAACACCATCCAAAATGCCACCCAATACACCAGTTATTCCATGTTTAAGATTATTTAAATTTACTTCTTTACGTATTGAAATCACAGCTCCATCATGTCCACCAGCTCCACCGCTACTCAAAAAAGGATTTCCTCCTCCTCCTCCGCCACCACCACTACCCCAGCCACCTGCACCGCTTGAAGCAAAACTACTTGCACTTGCTGAGGCTGAACTACCAGCTAAACCACCTCCATAGCCACCATAACCACCGGCCAAAGCTGAAAATTTAATTTCAAAACATTACACTACTGATGCTGGTATTTACTGGCAAGAATTTCCTTGTGCATCAATCACACTGAATATTGAAACTTACCGCCGCTCAATCGATTGCTGCTAATCACTAGTAAAATTGTGGCTGCTTTTAGAAAATTCCTTTGTTTCCTCCAGTCAATGGCGGGCATTCTGTTGCAAAACGGTCTATTACTACAGCTACTACTCGTTCGTGTCATGTTAAAATTACAATTGATTTTTACAAACCATTTACAATTTGCATTTATACTACTCAACTCCCTAACGAGTTGAGTTTTAGTTTGAACCTTTTTTTTTTGTTTTGTTTCTTTTGGTCACTCATCAAGTATTCTAATATTTCATATACAGTTTAAACAAATCTAGCCATCCCTTTTCAATACACTGTGAAGAGACAAATTAATTGTATTTTTTTCGTTTCAAAAAATTTCTGTTGATTTTTTTCTACATTGTGCTAATTTTAGTTAAAACACCTTCGTTGTAGAAACTTTTTTCTTCCAACAAATTGTTTTTTTACATAAAAAGATGGGAAAATACGTTATTAAAAATAACAAATATTTTTTTTTTACATACAGATTTGCAATCAAACACGATTCTCATTGTTAGCAGCAGCAGCATCTACAAAAAAAGTAATAAAATCAGCCAGATATCCTATAGAACTAATGAAAAATAATAAATTGTATATTTGTAGTATTAAATTGATTTAAAAAAATAAAAAACTTTTAATTAAAAATCACCTCAACACTGAGAATAAAATTAACAATTGAAATTAGTTTTAATTAATTTGTGTGTGTCTAGCGATTCTTATTTATATTCAGTTTTTGTTCTATGCACTGTATTAACACCGCTCATAGTAAGTGTTATAATTAGTTTCATAGATGACAAAAGTTGTCAGTAGTTATTGTTTAGAATTAATCAAATCAATTAATAATTGATTTTGAAAATGCATTAAAAAGTTTAAATTTAAAAGAAGAATTGTTAAAATGATGACAATTTAAAAATAAAAACTGTTTATACCCTCAACCACTAGTGGTGAGTGAGGGTATACTTTGTTTGTCTTTCCGTTGTTGATGGTGCAATTCAAGTTGACTTAGGTTCAGCGGAAAAGAACAATATTGGTATCAAATTGTTTCTAGTTCTTCTACGCAAATTTAGGATTGAAATGCAGCGTAGTAGGAAAATAGTCATGAAACAAAATTAAGAAAAACCATCCTAAAAATTTATATTTTTGTTACAAAACATAAAAACTAGAAATCACACCACAATATTTTGGGAAGAACTGTCTATAACTTACTATAAGCACCGTATAAAGTTCACTCTCGGAAAACAATTTATTAGGACATAAAACCATAACAGATAATGCTATTGTAGTAAAATTTGGTTTATCGTAGTCATAATATACCAAATAACTCTGTCATCGTGAAGATAGGTCAATCATTTACCATAGACCCCATACAAAGCGGCCTTCCGTAAAGCACTTTAAGACATATTATATGGTAAAAAAAATATAAAGAAACTCCCAAAGTGTCGAATATGACGCAATAGAACACTTTAAAAGAGGCTATATAAAACGTAGACACAAATCAAAATATTTTTTTCAATCAACACAGTTAATTGAAACAATTAACAAATTGTTCGAGAATTTAAAATATTTTGAAGTTTGTGTGTATGTTTTCATATTTGCAAATAAACACACAAACATTATAATTTTTGTTTTCAATTAAGGCAAAATAGTTTAAAACAGCATTATTGAATTAATTGAAAAAATTTTGGTGAACATTTTTTCTGTGCGATTTGACATGGAATTACACAGTTGTTTAACATGATATAAAAAAGCCATTCCATGAAATATAAAGAAGTCATTTAACCCTAAAATTAAATATTCAGATACATATAGTTATCCATAGTGCTATTAATAAATACAATACTTTCGACTCGTCAAAATCACTGCCCTACGAAAATCACTGCAATACAACAGTGATTTTGTAAGACCAAAAATCACATTGCCGAAGTTTGATGATCCGTCAATAATTTACTAAAGGTCCCATATAAAGCGTACTTTCGGAATGCACTTTGATATGCTAAAAACCGTAACAAATATTTATACTGTCATAAAATTTGTCATAAATTGGGTTTTTTGAAAAAAGAAATTGTGACGTCATAATAATTTAAGATTGATTAATAATTTATTATTTATTTATAAAAAAATAAAACGGATTTGTTAAAGGTTTACAAATTTTCTCTAGGAAATCCTCTCCATAAGACTGTTATCAATTAATTGAATTCATTTCCTGACCAATAAGACTGGGTCTTATGTTTTTAGTGTAGGAATGTATTAGGTTACAAAACAAAATAACTTGAGCTCCTTCCGTGTTGGTAAAATCTCAAGGTGGTTTAAATCACTCGGTGACCCATAATGCGCTTACCAACCGTCACACATTTTGGGTGTATACGCCTGCAGAATCGTACACTCGCCCCTTGTTTAGGAGCTCAAGCTCTCTAACCTTCGCTGCTTTTGAAATATGCCAGCAGCATCTGTTGAATAGCTACAGCACCTACACTGAAAAGATAAATCAATCCACCCGTACTTAAATCAAGCCAAATCAGTGTCAGTAGTTTCTACACAAAACAAGCAAATAGTTTTTGCCTTCTTTTGTAGTGTTGTTGTTGTTTCTACAAAAAAAATTTTCAAACACACGCGTATGTACGCACATTGGTTTTCGAAAATTATCCCATTTTGGATTATTATAAAACTTTTTAATGTTTTTCCCACTTAAGTTTAAGAGTACGACTCGTACTAAAAGTATATTGAAAAAACTTAAATTTAGTAAAAGTTTTTTTGTGTGTAAGGATGATCTGTCCTGCAAGCCGAATTTCGACCAGTGGTGAAGACTTAGCCTTTGAGCAGGCTATTTCTTTAACTTTGGGTTCAAACTGCAACCACCATGTGATCCCCAAAGGGTGCTCAGCCAGTAGTCAGTCTGGTGCCATTCCACTAGCGGTTACTGACTCACGTGGTAGCCGCAATTTCAAAAGATCTTACAATTTTAAAGTCGGCCGAATTTCAGGTATTAACTGAAAAGCCGATGCATCCACAAAGAGTGACTGTTGGAGCGGTTTATGACCAAGAAAATAAAAAATAAGAAAATATAAGCTCACTGTTTATTGTTGTTGTTTTTGTTTAAGCTTTGATATTGTTACAAGCAAAACTGGTGCTTATAATTCTTATTTGCTTAACAGTTTTCTTTGTATAATATCTTTAGTTTTTCTAAAATCTTTGGATGAAGATTTTTGATGATCTGGCCGAAGCAACCAGTGAAATGCGCACAGGAAATAGCTTATCCCATCAACAATAAATTTCAGTTTTTTATCAAGAATATTAGTTGAGAATTAAGCACGACAAACAAAATCTTGTTAGTTAATAATGTTTGTTTTATTTACAATTAACATCGTGCGTCTTGGTTGGACCACCCTTTATATCTTATGTTAAAGTTTTGGTCAGAAATTTATAGTATTCTTTAAACTGACTTAATAGTTGCAGTGTTCTATTCCGATCGGTTTCTATAATTTTAACCATAACTGTCTTTTTGAAGAACATCAAGCTTGTATGTCTAATAAAATATTCAAATTGTATATTCAATTTTAATTATTTTTTTTTTATTTCTAACATTTTGTCTCAGTGCATTATTTACTTCAAATCATTTGTGTTTATAATAAATATTATTTAACATTTATTATCTCTAACGATTTTGATTTCATTTAATTATCTTTGAGTTGCCGTATTACTCATCTTATCTTCACGGAGCATCTACACTCACATTTTAAATTACGTACTTGTTGTATTTTGTAAACAAAAGAGTTTATTTTTCAAAATTCAAAAAAATTTTGCGGCTAAAGATATTTGCATTTAACAATCATTTTTACATAGAAACCTTAAATAAATTAACTTAACTGTTGCATCACCGTTCCAAATGATGTAAAAAAGTTTTTTTTTTTAAAAAAAACATTTTGTTTATTTTTGCAGAAATGTTAAAAAAGTGCATTAATCAGTTTTTAAGGGATATTTAAATAAGTTCAAATAAATCCGGTAAGTTAAAAAACTTAATATTTTTATTGTTATTTCCATCAATTAATTTGAATGATAATAATGGAAATATTTAAATTCTTAAATGCGGATTCTTTGTAATAAAAAAGGGAGCCCTTGCTTTGCCACACCTCTGCCAGACGTACAAGCTGATATATAATTCTCGGCGGCGGCGGTTTGAACAAAACTAGCCGGCGGCGCCTTAAAGCCGGCTGAAGCCGATGTTAAATTAATTAATTTTCTTAAATTTGAAAACAAACCTTCGTTGAAAGGTATAAAAAAATAATATTTATTTGCTTAAAACATATCTTGCTGAATTTATATTTTTCAAGTACCCGTCTCTTGCCAATTTAAGAATCTCACAAAAATATCCGCTATTGGAGACATCACATGTGCTTTCCCCATTTTTTTCTACATAAGCTTCTCTATTCAGAAGTTTTTTAAAGTATTCTATAAATCCAAAATAACTTAAATAACACTGTGCATGAAATTGACACTTTTTTTTCGTGACAAGCACAAAAGTCGACAAATTTTTCATTAATTTAAGAATTTCCCTTAGGGGGCTCCCATGCAAATATTGCGTTTTATGAAATTCTTAAATTAATTAAAATTTGTCGACTTTTGTGAATAAAATCAAAAGTTGCAAACAGATTTTAATCATTTATGGCTGGTTTTGTTTGTAGCTTCGTTTTTTATAAGTCTGCAAAAAATTAGAAGCCTAGCTGCATTTTTTAATTTTGTATGAGTTTTTAAAAAACAAAAATTTCGAAATTTTGATAAAAAAATTAATTTTTTTTTCAAAAAAAAATTATGTTTCAATAACGACTACTCATATTAAAAAAAGAATTTTACTTTTCTGAAATGAAATTTTATTGCGGAATTTCGGTTTTTTTAGTAATTTCAATAAACTAAACCGTTTTTGAGTTACGCGAATAAATGTTGTGCAACCTCCTCCATTTTCGAAATAACGGTATATCTCGAAAACCAGAGCCAATCTGAAAAAACCGCGGGCACCACTGGATTCAGCGTCCCCGAATTATGTTAAAACGCCATGTGCCCGACTTGTCAGTTTTTTCAACTAGCATAGTGTAATTATTATAATTGGAAAGCTCTTCATTTTCTGACCCTGATGAATTTTCTACAATTTTACTCGCACTTTGTGTAGAAAAATAACTTTTTATACCTATCTCTGAAGTTTGGAAAAAAAACTCTTAAGTCAGAAACTGTAGTGTTTCGTATTGGTGAATTGAAAATTATAGATTTGCCTTTTTTAACTGACGTATTTTCTAAAAAGCAAATGATAACAATTGAAAGCATTAAAGAATAAAGTCATCGACACCAAACAAAAGAGGAAAAAAATTGAGTTAAACCTAATCAGAAAGTTAAAATGGATTTTTCCAACTTTAAACCTTTTTGCCGAACTTCAAAGATATTTTTTTGTGTTCTTAAAGTAAATAACTTTATAAAGATACATGTAAAATTGTTGCGAAAATAACGAGATATATGTACATATTTTCAAAGCCCAGGGTTATAATTTTTTAATGTCGAACCAAAAAAATGTTCGGCTAAGCTGGTAAAGTCGGCTTTAAATCTAAGCCGAAACTAGCTGGACTTTTCGGCGGCGGCTTATGCTAAGAAAAAACATCGGCGGCGGCGCTAAGCCGGCTTTGAGCCGATCGACTTGGACCTTTAACTTCTGCTTAGAAATCTGTGTATATTGTTTTTGTTTTTTTTTTTTTGGTTCTTTCCAATTTTTTTTTTGCACATTTTTAAATAAAATCTTAACTGACATGTAATACTAATTAGTTTAATAACTTTTTGGGTTTGTTTTAACTAAAAATTATAATATATTTTATAAGGATTTATATATAAATATAAATTATAAGGATTTAAAATAATTTTTTTTATTGTTGCTTTTTTGAATAAACGAAATTTATTTAAAATGTATTTTAATTGAATTTTGATAATTAATTAAAAATGACATTCACGTTTGAGAATACACAGATTAGCTTTTCAATAAAACATTGCTATTGCTATAAATATAAACAAGCTGTGCCTAATCTTTAATACCCTTCACCATATTAATAAAAGCCAATTTAATAATTGTTTAAAACACAGGCAGTTGTGGTTTTTTGCTCATATCTCAGCCATTTGTGGACCACTATAGCGGAGTAAATGTGACATTAATATATAACAATCTACCCACCATAATTTCTGCGCTTTTCGGGTAAAACACATTTCATTATACACACGGATAGACGCACTGACAGATATCGGTAAATCAACTTCGCTACTCACAAGGGTCCAGAATATATATACATACGTACTTTATAGAGTCTTAGATTAATGCTGAAGAAATTACAAACGGAATGTCAAACTTCTAGTGAGCCCAGAATTAAGTTTATTTTAATGCAAAAAAGCCTATTTTGTTTTTTGGACATATGTATTTTTTTAAATTTTTAGTGCATATTTTAAACTTATTAACATGTTAACCTAGTTGCATTACTTGCTGTGTTGTTGTCAAATAGTACTGAGGCAATTAAACGAATGAAATTTGGGTGTAATTTTGTTTCGATAGTTTAATTCTTAAGGCAATTACCCGAATTGGGTAATAAAGCGTAGGCAATTAGGCGTGGATTTTTTTTTGAAAAATGGAAGAAAAAAACGGGGATTTAAAACTCAAGGTAAAAAAGCGTAAAAGGTATTTAAGCGTGGGGTAATTAACCGGGTTATACTCGTATACAAGTTTGCAGATGCTGCGATCCAATCCCATTTACACAAGATTGTGAATTGGGCTTATATATTTTCTTATCGCTCCAGTGCTTCAATAGTGTGAAAACTCGAAATTATTCGAAAAGAAAACTTTCATAGTGTGAACCCAGACGAAGTTTGGAGAAATGTGTGCAATATCATGTTTGATATTGCTTTAAAAAAATTCTTTGTGAAATGTTGGAAATTAACCGTTTGTGATAAAATTATTCAGATATTATTCTACTTGTTATTACGCTTTTTTGAATACCATTCACAGCAGTTGAAGCTTAGTTAGTAAATATATTATGAGGCCTTATGAGTAGCAAAGTTAATTTTAAGATATGATATGAGAGAGGGGACAAGGTTGTTATATTTTAAGTCTGAAATTCAGCCAGATCCGTGCATAAATGGCTGAGATATGAGCAAAATACTACGACTGACTCTAATTTTAAGACATTAATTCCAAATTCTTACCCATAAATCTACAGTTTTCGAAGTCCTCTTATAACTTATTAACTTAATTTTTTCAATTTGATCTTAAAAAAACTTAGTAGATATTAAAAAAATTGATCCATAAATGACCCAGTTATTTACAAAAAACAAGTTTTTTACGCAATAATGGTTTTAGCACAGTAGCACCTATACAATACGAGGTAGGAGGACCAAAGTTTGGTTCAGATATATATATTTAAAATAAGAGGTACTTAGTATTGTAAATTGGTGTACTATTTCTCTGCCCGCCGTATAAGCGTCCCACTAAGTGAAGGGTCTTAATGCGAAGATTAAGATCGTAGGGCTTTCAGATTAAACAATATATTTTGTATTAAAACAATATTTCTTTACTTTAATTTTTGATATTTTTAATCAAACACATGTTAAGGCTCTACTGAAAAATAATTGTTTTAGGTCGCGTTGTACGCAAAATTCAGGTCGCAACTTTGGAGACAAATAATGATGAAATTCGGTACATGAATTCTTATTGTATCAAAAACCAAGCCTATTCGAAATAATTAGAATCGTTTTAAAATTACACATAGTCCCCTTAAAAACGTCCTTTTTAGTGCACATAAACCATCTTATATTGCTATCGCATTAGAAAGTAACTTTATCTAGCTCGGTATAAATTTTTTTATCCCTTACACAGGGCTGCCAGGTACTTTTTTCCTTGTCCCAAAAAATTAAAAAACAAAACCTTACAAAGTCAATATTTTTTTTTTTTTTTGTTTTTTTTTTCTGACCAAATTTTAAATATTTTTTAAAAATAGTAAGAAAAAATTGTTTAAGAAATCCTTAAAATCCTTAAAAATCCTCAAATAAAAATATTTAGTAAAATAAGTATTTTATTATGTTTGTAGCGATTGGTTTCGGAATATTTTTTTGATCGTTTTTATGCGTTTCCAGTAAGGAATTACTGGAATATACGTACATATATACGTCATTTATTTAATACTTCGATGCATCATAAGTACTTAGTTATTTTTAGGGAAGACATATTTGCTTGAAATTTGTCTTTAAAAATTAAGAATTGTATGTGTTGTCAACGGGTTTAGATTCTTTTTTTAAATTTTCTTTTTAAAACACTCACACAGGAAAAATAACATTAGTTTATTAAGTACCTTTTACACACTTTACAAAAATGGTAATCTTAATTAGAACCCATTACTCCGTACAAATAGTTGATAAGAGTAAGATAAAAGTTTTGCTAATTTTTTTATAATTTTATATACGAAACAAGGAAAAAAAAGCGTAAATAATAAAAGAAGGGAAAATATATTATCCCAAAAAATCCCCGAATTTTATTTTTAAATCCCCAATTTCCAAATGACTTTCTTTGTCCTTTTTGCTCGCATGAAATCCACAACGTTGGGGATAAATCCTCAAGTCTGGCAGCCCTATCCTTCCAAACAAACGTTGATTTTGGTTTTAAAATAATGTTTGTGTTTGCTTTATGTCTCGATATAGTCTTCAGCTCACAGGTCACACTTAAAAAATATTTGACGCCCCACAATTATCTTTTGTTTTTACACCTAGTATCAAAATGACTTAACTCAAAATTTTAATTTTTTGGTAATATATGCTTAAAGTCTGCACAATACATTTGTTTATCTATAAAAAAAATTTCATTTAATTGTTAACTGTTGCTCAAAAACAGTCTTTCTTTATGTTTCAATTGGTATAAAGTTCCAATCAGTGTTCGATAAACAGTACATTATTAAGCGTTCGGCTCACACACCCAAGAACGATATCTATTTTTTTAGTGATTGTGTAGACGAACACAACCCCTAATGCCGTTCGTTACTATTTTCAAGAAAGAGCCGAACATTGTATAGTGTTCTGTTCTTCATTAGAAAACAGAACAATTGTAGTAATACTGTAGACAAAAATTATATTTTTATGTTCTATAATTTTTCTTTTTTTTTACATTGATAAAGAAATGAACAAACAAAGAATTTTAGCAACGACTGCAGCATTATGTGTATTGTGTATATGTTTTGTTTGTGTAAAATTATTTTGCTGGCTTTTTGTTTTTTTTTCGTATGTGTATTTTGTTTTTGTAAAATATGTTTTTTTTTACCACACAAAAGGAACGAACATTAATGAGCCGAACCGAACACAATGAAGTTTGTGGATTTAAAAAAATCGCGAACGAAATTATATGTTCTCATCTTTTGTTGAGTTTGATAAAAACAGAATTATTTTTGTGTTCGAAAGATGACTAACAGGGAAACGTTATTTATTTAATGATTTTCTACACAAACACTATCAGCGTTTGTGTTTTCCACAAATCTACCGAACACTAAGGAGCGATGTTTAGTGTTTATTTTCGAGCACTGGTTCCAATTCATGAAAGTAACTTGTTTTTAATTGTGTCAGAAAATATAATAGTAGTAGATTCCTTCTACTTAGTGCTAAATAGTCTTAATTCGAGTTGTGACACTTTTAATAAAATAAATCTTTGTTGAAGTTTATATTTATTAGACTTGGGTCGGTTAAGAATTTGGCAAAAGTGTCAAAACATGAAAAGAATTCAAATAAATTGACATTACTTAAAATAATTCGGTAACTTGTGCATATAATACATGATCAAAAATGACACAAGTAGTGTATAACATTTTTATTTTATTTATTTAACTTCAACGCTGACGATAACTTATGACGTCTTTGTTACCTCAAGTTTAATAATTTAGATTATAATTACGGTTATACCGCTTTTTAATGACGTTACAGTAAATGTGAAGTTTTGTTTTTTTTTAAGTTTTACATGTAAAGATAATATTTTAAAAGTTATTTTTAAAACAAGTTAAACACGGTTTTATTAGATACCCATGACTCATTTTAAGCTGATTATCACAAGATTTTATAGTGTTGAATTCGTCCAAATTGTATATTAATTGGGTTATTCGTTACAGTTTTTGAGAGTGAGCTTTATATGAAATATACGGTAGATTGTGGAGCGATCATTAGTAAATGTGACAGTGTAATCAAATTTCTCTAGAATTTCAATATGCGTTAATGTTTTAGATGTATGAAAATACTTTCAAAAGTGTGTGCATTATATTATGAATAATTATGAACCGATCATAATAAAATTTTATTATAAACTAAATGAGACTTTATCATTATTTGCGAGCTTTTAAGACGTATTCAAGTTGGAGATGACTTGCTAGAAGAGCTCTTGTAAATTGAAAAATGATCATTACATAAGCGGCGAACGTGAGTTAAGAAAATACGAAAGCGAGTAATAAAATTAACTTTTTGCAAATAAGAAAGTGAATTTAATTCACACCCAGACAACAATAATTTTTCAATATGGGTACCTCCAATAAAACTATTTATAATTATTGCCACCGGCAAACATATTATGGTTAAATTAGTCCTTAATTTAGACACCACAAATATAAATATTATAATCGCATCCGAACATCTTATAATACATAATAACTAAAATATGGAAAAGACGAAAATACTATTTAAATTACGGTATAAAACCAAGCAATTACACTGTCCAACAAAAAAAAACAGCCTCAATACTTGCAACGCGAAAAGAAACTAGACTATTGGTAGAGCAAATCTGCCAAAAGGGTTTAAAAAGTTAGCTCGGGCTCTTTATGGAGTCTAAAATAAAAAATTCTTGGTGTTAAACAAAAAAATTGCAATAAACCCTACTAGACCTACTAAAATATAACATGTATTAAAAAATGCCTCATAAAAATTTTTAAAATACCTACTGATCAAATAAAATCGTGAAAAAAATTTTGATTAGATTAAAAGAGAGGGAATTAGCGTATCTTTATTTAAAAAAAAAAAAAAAAAAAAAAAACAATTGTATTTTAATTTCTATTATTAAGATGCAATAAAAAAAAAACAAATTATCACACTTATAAAATAGTGGCGTTTTGTAATAATAAATTACATAATTAAAAGCGAAAATATTCGTTGAGAGGTTTAAAGTAAAATTTTTAAACACAAATATAAAAACGTCATAGTTTGATTACGTTGGTTTTGTTTTGAACACAAATAGGCAAAACCCTGGGATAAAGATTTTTTTTATTTTTTTCAAAATACATACTTTAACAACTTGTAAAACTTTAAACAATGATTTATTTACAAAAACTTGTTTTATTATAACATTTTCCTTTAAACTTGGTTCATTTTTTTTTAACAAAACATGAATTTATGTTATACAAACTTAAGTATTTTCAAACAATCAATTAATTTTGAGTTTTAATTCAAGTATTTCCGTTGGCTTTTTGTTAATATTTGTTTTTATAATTTAAAAAAAAAAATTTGTTAATAATAATTTGATTATACGCTTTATGGTTTTAATTTACATAAAGAAAATTTACAAAACAAAAAAGAACATACAAAATTAAAATTTCTGATTTCAATAAATGGCAACAATGACGTTCATCATCTGTAGGAGTTAAATGATTTGTTTGTATGTAAACAAATGCTTGTAAACCGGAATAATTAGAATTAATTAATAATTAATTGAACATTTAACCGAGACTATTAATTATGACAGCTGGTGGAAGTAATAACAACAAGAATCAAATAAATCTCATCTAAATTAATTTTTTTTTTTTATTATACTCTTCACTACAGGTGGAAACGGTATATATAAGTTTGTCATTCAGTTTGTATTTTTTACAATATTGCTCTTAGATAGTTGAAATGACAAAGAAGGTTTTAACGCGAAAAAAAATTACAAATAGTCTACACACATACAAACGTATGACAACGAAAGTCAATTACAAAACAAATATCAGCGATATTATGCGTTTTTTTATCAAGCGCACAAATTCTGAAGTAGATAAATATTGCACGGATAATTACCTCGACAAAAACGCCAATATTTTTGGGTTATTACGCGGGGTAAGCAGTTATATGTATGCATATGTATGTATGTATATATATACATACATGTACTTAAAATAATATGAAATGCCCTAATAAAAATTTATCCCATGACAACAGTATTATCAAACAGGTTCTGTTTACTTACTTACATACGCTTAATGCGTACGTAAAATAATGTAACACTAATTGTATGTGTCTATTTTATTTGTTGCTACACGTCTTAAAATCTTAATTTCTGTAACTTGTTTATTTTTTTTGTATTTCTGAAATCCCAATATGACCAGACATGAACAATCTTGCTTCTTTCTGACTTACACACGCTGTGTATGTAATTCAAGTTAGTGTCAATTGCGCATGTCTAGTGTTTGTTGTAAAGCTTTTTAAAAAGAACAATGTTCTTCAATACGTTGTCAAGCGATATTGCATTCCCGATATATATACATATATGTAAATACGTATATTAAGTATTAATAGGGAAACGATCTTGATATTTAATAAGTATTATGTACAGTATTGTTTAAAATTATTTTTTTAAATACGACAAAATTATTATTTTGGTAGTCAGTCGCAGAGAAGTGTTCAACACGAAAATTATTGTTAAAAGTATCCTTTATAAAGGACATTCAACTTTATAAAAACATTTATTAAAAAATTAATTGTGGAACATTAAAAAGAAAGGATCCTAAAAGGATCGTTTAGAATTAAATTTGTGTTTATTTTAAGAAAATAATAAATTTATAAAAAATATAAAAGAAATAAATAAAAAATATATTTAAGTTAAAATAACTTTAAATTAAATAAAGACAATTTTTGAATGAAAAAATTTGAAACATCCTAAGCGTTTTATTTCAAGAACCATAACTGTAAGCATTTAAACGAATACAACTACTTCTGTGCGATAATTAAACGTATTTTAAACGTATTACCTTAACTTTGATGTACGAAATAAGTTCAATAATCTGGAACATAGTAATTTGTACTCGTATCAGCTTAATCTAAAAGAGATAGAAATAAAAAACAATGGGATTTGCTGTCTAAAATTTCATCTGCAAGGCTTTGTGAGATGTCCTGTCATACCCTTCTAAAAAAGCGCACGCATAAATACGGGGAAACCGTAAATATGCAATTGTATGTTTTTTCTTGTGCGACCAATGAAAAGGGAGACAATTAGTTTATTCGTTTTAGAGATTTTTATGCATTTTGGCATCAACTTGTTAGTGAAAATTTTAAATATTTTAGTTTTTGCTGCAAAAAATAAATATTTAAGCCTGCATTGTATATTTACATTAGCTGGACTATAGTATTCCGTATATGTTTTACTTAAAGTTCATTACAGTAAGGAAATTGGGCTCACTCCCCAAAATATGGGCCAAAAAACAGTTTTTCCGCAAATCTCAAAATTTAAAACGCAGGTACGGAACAACTATTGACATAATGTTGTCATATTTTTATCTCCTATTATATCCCCCATAAAACCCTATGTGATGACAAAAAATTCTGAAATTTGTTTATCAAAATTTTTAAAAACTTGAAAATGGAGTTTTGAAACTGCCGTTAAACAATTTTTTTTTGTCATACCTGCAAGTGAAAGTCTTCACTAAATACTTAAATAAAACTTAATTCACCGATGTGGTACATTTAAATTTACAGCCAGGCCCACGATGTCACACGTTAACGTTCGCATAGAAAATTACATTTAAAACAAAAACAATTTCTAAAATTTGTTTTTGTTTTAAATGTAATTTTTTATGCAAACGTTAACGTGTGACATCGTGGGCCTGGCTGTTAACTTAAGTTTCTATTGGAATAACTTAGCAAGATGGCTTCAATATGACAACAATGCAACAAGAACAGGCAAAGCAATAACATTCAGTTGTTTTTTTAAAACCAATAAATAAACTTTTTTAGGATAAAAAAAATCAATCTGTATACGATTTAAGTTTATATGAAAATTAACTTAATATTCATTTAAATACAATCCTTTAAATTGGGCATTAAACTAAAATTTCATAATTGTGTCCTACACAATTTCCCTATAAGAATAAGTTTAAGGCCTTAACACAGTTCAACAATTTAAAACAAAAACAATTAGAGATTACTTTGATTTATACCAGTGTTGAAAAGTTCAGTACTTTAGTACTTTTTTATATCAAAAATACCGCAGTAAACCCCTCCCCCCCCTTCCCCCCTCGGGTTGTTTTAAATACTTTTTTTGTATTTTGCGCTTTTTAACTTTTAATATTTTAGCAACATTCCCAACTCAGCGCTAAACTAAAACTGTGTGATGTGATCATTTCGATAACAGAAATTGCAAAATCATAAAATTTTAGACTTTGCGAATCATTAAAAACAAAATTTAGTTATGAAAATAATATCTTAAAAATGACAAGCGGCTTTACTCCAGAAAATAATTGTTTCCGAGAAACCAATAGCATAGTAAACGAGAAAGAAAAAATTTCAATTCTCAATTTCGTGTACTAGCGGGTTTTCCAGAAATAAAGTATTTCAGAACTTAAAATACTTAAATTTGTTGAAAAAATATAGCCAAAACTAAGAACGATATGTTTCCTGACATTTTATGGATTACTTTTGAAATTTTATCGATACCACATTCCTCAGCATCGGTGGAACGCAAATTTTCAAATGCAAAATTATGTAAACAGCAATGGGAGAAATCGTTTACACTTAGAAACTGTTTCGAGTTTGATTAAAATTAAAGATCTATTAAAATTAAATGATAGTTGCTTTTTAATTTATTTACTTATTCAAAAAAAGATGAACTATTTTAATAATTTTGTTTAGAAAGTACTGAAAAACAAGAGGTAAGTTTATGTATAACAAAAATATTATTTACATGTCTACCTTTAATATAAGTACTGTATGTTCTTAAATACATAGATAAATTAATTCCTATACCTAGGTACAATATTTTTTGTTGCTTTTATTTTTATAAATTACATATTGTCTTATTTTTATCAAATAATACCATTTGGTGGAAAAAAGTACTTTAGTTGAAGTTCAGTACCATTTCAAAATTTCAATTTTGCAACACTGATTAACGCTAAACCAAAAAACAACTGGATTTAATTTGCACACACACACACTCTGTTTAGCAAAAAAATGTTTCAACTCTCTGCAGATTTCTTAAACGACGCGACTCTCTTAACAGTTTTAACAAAAGAAACAGCGAACCTACAGAGACTGCGCTGCTTTGTTACTCTGCGTTTATATGAACAAATTTTTCAACACACGTTCTAGAAACTAGAAAGAAGAGGAAAAGGAAACCAAATAAAAAGGAGGTGAAAAGAAATCTGTTTTTGTAATTATAATAATGGGGGAGTGGGGAGAGGAAAGAATATGCAGTTTAAACAACAACATTAGGTTTTCAGTTGCATGTGGTTATTGTATGTAACAATAATGTAGTGGTTGGCGCATCACGAATATTTTACAAAGCATAAAAGTAGAAAAATTGTTTTTAATGCATGAGGTGGTGGAAAGGGGAATAAAATAATTTACAATAACAACCAGGGTTGTCAGATATGGTGATTTTCAAACTTGATTGGCGACCTAATTTTAGAGTTGGCGACATGGCGATTTATGAAATAGTTGGCGATTTCGTTGGATATTTTTGATGAGCTATGAATTTGTTTTGAAGTTCGTTAAATTCAATACTAGGAAGTAGTAATAGTATTTTTATTTTAGTACCTTTTTGTGTTTGAAATTTGAGGCATTCATATGTTTGGTCAGTATTTAAAAGTATGTATGTATGTTCAAATAGCTGATGAAGATAAATTAAATCTTCGATAAAACTGTTTTTCATATTTTTAAGTGCTCTTGAAAGAATCAATAAATATAACTCATTAAAACATGAATATATTAAAAGTCTATGGGCATTTTTGTATGTGTGTGGCAGTTTATTATCACATATAAAATACGTTGTTGTTAGTGGTATTTTAAAGATTTTTATGAATCCTAACGTACCTTTGGACGTTATGAAGCAAAATGGAAAAAATTTGCGTTGGATAATTGGAAAGATAAATATGTTTAGGTCAAATTTAAAGCTACAAGGATACGGCAGGTACGTAACATTTTAAGGAACTTACTTTAGGTATCCTTTATTAGCTGGCAATTACCACTAGTAATGCCTGTGCTGAAACTATGAATTCCACTAAAACTCGCCTTCGAAGTAGAATGCAATACGAACTTCTAGACGCGTTATCACGAGTTATAAGTTATATGAATAGTGAATAGTACAAGTTGCACTTCTTTTGTACCTTCGTTAAATAAATGCAAAACTCTCACAATGTATTCGAAAAAGGAAACATAAAATGGCTTTATGTGCGCTAAAATCATGATTTAGATATTGTATGTATGTGTAAAAGTTATTTATGTATGTTTGTTGGCTAGGGAAGCCAGATGTACTATTTTTTGCAGTACATGTACCGATTTTTTTCAATTTTACTGTTGTAAGACAACACCCACAACAGTACGCAATTATACTCTTTTTTACACTTTGTACGGTTTTTTTTTGTTTAGTGTATAGAAATACAAAGATACAAAAGTAACACACAATTGGAGAATTCAAGTAATATTGTCATAATATTCTAATATTTTACTTTAGTTTAAAATAAAGGTGGTTGTGTTTCAAACAAAATAGTTCTCAAATAATAAGACTTTTTTCCTGTGTCTATTGTTTTGTCATAACTACACAGTATAAATCTAAATTATAAGAGGTTGCTCACAGAAGTCATATGTTTTTCGGGCATGTTCTATAACTCGAAATCGAAAACCAGCGTACAAAGAAATTAAACAAAAATTTTGTATATACTTTTCGTATATTAACAAGAACAGCTCTTTAAACTAAAAAACCTATAGTCATTTTGAAAAGAATTGAAATTAAAATCTCGTTCGATTTTAATTCCATTTTTTAAAAATACAAAATATGTAAATATTTTTCATAACACATTTCGAAACTTGATCATAAAGAGGGTATTAACACAACAAATAATTTTTAAACTCTTAGAAAAAGCCGACACGTAAAATTTATATTTACCCGCTGTAAAAATATCGTGCTATTTTGCCTACTATTTGGTTATGAAAAGATTGGTTTAAAAATTTTTTCATATGCGTTTAATAATTAATTAAAATTAGTTTTGCTTCTTCTGAAAATTATTAAATATTGAGTTATTATCATCTTTATGATCAAGAGCGATTTATCTATCATTAGTAAAACTTTTTTAATATTGTATTGCCGACACACATTTTTTTAAAAATTCTATTAAAACTTTTTTTTGACTAATTTAATGACTAATTTTATATTTTCTGAAATAAAACTAAACCAAACTTGGTAACATTTTGTCGGTTAAAAATGACTGCTTAAACTTTTGAGTCTACTACATGGTAGTTTGTTTTATTGTTAGTTAAAATAAACAAGAAACCATTTAATTTTATTAAACTTGAAAGTTATAAAATTAACATTCAATAATAAAAGAAAAAGAAAAATTCATTTGGTTTGAATTATCCCGTTTTTAAATAAAATTTTAATTATAATTAATGAGTTTTCCTTTCAATATACCTTCAGAATATTTTGAGTGTACATATCTATACAAACTAACACGAATATGTTGGCAAAGGAAGACGAAAATATATTAATCTTTTTTGCAATCAATATTTCATTTGTTGCCTAAAAAGTTGGCATTACTAACTCTCTTTCTATTAACCGAATTTTTAATTAAAAACGAGCACTAAATAATGGGTAATACCATGTCAAAATTACCAAGAGTGGGACACTACATCTTTCGATTGTAATGAAATTTGGTCAGAAGGTTCGTTTTATCCTATTAGGAACATATATGAACAAAAAAAATTTAAAATTTTTTTTTTTCAAAAGTTATGTCATATTCAAAATGTCATAATTTCGCCGAATAAGCCAAATGTGTTGAGCTTATTTCTTCAATATCTCAAAAACTACTTTACATACGAAGATGATTTTTGTGTCACAAACAATATATTGAAAAAAAAATTTTAAAAACGGGCTAAGTCAAAAACTTATTTTTTATTTGGCTGTTTTTTTTATATCATACCTCAAACCGTTCTTTAAAAATCCTTTCTTTTTTAAGATATTATTTTTTTTTCTTTGGCAAACTTTAAAAAATAATCCTAAAAAAGAATTTGAATATTGTAATTTTCAGCTAGTTGCAAAAAAACAGACAAGCCGGGCACTTAGAGTTTTAACCTAATTCGGGCACGCCGAATCCAGTGGTGCTAACCGTTTTTAGGTTAGCTCTTGTTTTCGAGATATACCGTTATTCCGAAAATGGAGCGGGCTGCCCACCATATGCGCTCCTGCCCTAGGAGTCCAGGGTTTCGACTTTTTCTAAATTTTGCAGGTTTATGATATCTTACATAAACAACCTAAAATCGATATTATGAAGATAACAAAATTTTTCCATATATTATAAGCAAAAAAAATTGTTTTTATGTTTAAGATTGTTAAATTTTGCACTCATGTACTTTTTACAGTAAATGAGTAATAACTGAGTAAACTGAAAAATATGTGCCGGTTCACACACGTCAAGTTTGAAGGGAAAAGAGAATACCATTTCTTTTCACCTTTCTCCTTAAAACTCAAGACTTGACGAGTCAAACTTGACGTGTGTGAACCGGCACTAACTCTCAAAAAACCTGTTGCCCAAAAAAGTACGCGAACGGAAAATTTAGGAAAAATTTTTAAACTTTTAACTACTTAACTCGTTTTCTTATCGGTACTCGATAAAAAAACTAGTTTAGGAAAATACAAACAAATATTTTTATGTAATCTTTTATACCTATTTGTTAGTTTTTTTATTTGATTTTGCCAATTTAATTTAATTTATTAAAAAAGCCGAAATTTCGGCACTAAAAATTTGAAAATACTGAGTTAAGAACTGTCACTTTAAGCTCTTAATTTCTGATCTTATTTACCTATTTTGTGTACGCGAACGCAATATAGTAAAATGCAGTAAAGTTCAGTAAAAATTAAATAAAAATATCGACTTACCCGTATTATGAATACCAACTTCACCAGTTCCTTGCTTTCTTTAGAAACAATGGCAACCACTATTTCTTCTATTTCCTTATTACTCTAATTTCATAAGAGAGGATTTTCAATAATAAACTCTTTATTAAATCAAACATATTTAAGAAACAAAAGCACTTGCACATTCCATACCAAAACTAAATCTTAAATTAAAAAAAAAAAAACAATACATAACAACAAACCGACACTTTGGTACGAACCAGACTAACGCAACATTAAGCTGATTTTTTTTATCAACTTACATACATAGTTGCAACCAAACACGAATATACTTGTTTTCATGAAAAACTTACTTAGCGAACAATTTACAGTTAATTGTTTAATTTTTTTCCCCGAAAAAACTTTAAAATATTATTAAACACTTATTAGTAAACATTTTAATCACAAGCTTATTAGATTTTATGCACTTTTTGCCAATTATTTTAGATTTAAACACTAGCAATGAATTAAACGTTTACGCATGTTAAAGACCGCACCATTAACTAAAGAATAAATGGAAAAGAAGCAGTGTTTCCAACTTTTTGCTTAACACTTAACGTCAAATCTCGCCAAATCGTCAAACACGCTAGAAACGGCTAATTTTTTTTATTAAGCGTAAAATATTTTAAAACTTTCGCTAAAATCTAAATATTATCCAACATTTTTATACAAATCAAGATATAGGATGTTTTTTTAAGGGTTGTGGATTTAAATTAAAATTATAAAGCAAGGTTCAGAGAAATTATATTTTTAGTCCCGGGTGCTTACAAAATATTTCCTTTATAAAAGTGCGTATAAATTGACAAGGTTTGAGCTAATTTTGGCACATTTACAATACCTCAATCATAAACGATTTTATGTTGGTATTATGACATTGTTATTAATATGAAAAAAAACAAGAACTGCAAAATCCTACCATGTATTACGACTTTATAGAAAAATATTGTCAAATTCCCTCCGTGTTTTTAAATAAAAAGTCTGTTGTAAGTATGTTTCATGTTTACAGGGTTGGTATAAGTAAAATCATAGCAAAGAGATTAAACAACAGAGTTGTTAACAAAAAAAGCTAGTGGATTCAGTTCTACAATATTTACAAGAACAACATGCAAATTCCATGAGTTGCTTTTGTAATTAGATACAAATTTTAGCACCTTCAATGTATTCCGTTAGTGCTGCTGTTTACTTTAAAATACACCTCTGACTTAATGAGAATACATACGTTTCTAAAATGGTTTAGAAAATAAACATTTACTGAACGCTTGTCAAATGTTGTATCTGTATTCTCACCTACACTATACATTTTGCTTTTACATAATAAGATTTTTTTCACTCTACACCATTTTTCGACATGTCGTAATACATTGTATTACCGTGTAAACTAGCCGTAAATAATTTTAAATTAATTTTTAGAACATAAAGAAATAAAAAAACACCAAAAAAAAATTTTCAAAATGTTGGATAACTGTGACTTGACCACAAACTTACTTGCGTTAGCCAGCAACTTAGGTAAGTCAGCCAAGATAGCTATTGCTAGCCAAGGCGAATTGACTAGAAGGTGGGGTAAACTCTACAACAACACTGCTTCTATGGGCGGGTTGTCAAAAATATTGCTAGTAAAACAATAGGTTTGTTTACATAAAAAACTAGTTTGTATAGGGCAAACTTTGACAAGTCGTCCACCTAAAAAAACAGCATATGATGACTTGACCCCACCTTCTAGTCAATTCGCCTTGTTGCTAACGAAGCGTTAAAGTAAAATATATTGAGTCAACTTGTTTGTTTAATATGTAAATTTTTCTCTATTTAAGTGGTAAATCATGTTCATATATGGGCATTTCCAGCGAAAAGTCAACTTATTGTAACATAACGCCACGGTTGCCAAATTTTTGAACATTTCCCGTCAAATCGGACTTGAAAACCGCTAGAAACCGCTAAATATTTTAATTAGCGTGATATTTTTTTAAATACCGTATATACGTATGAACCTCTCAAATACGTTACATACTAATGTTTCCAACTTCCCTAGCTATTTATTTCCAAAAAAAAAAAAAACAAGTTAGAGTGCTATATTCGGCTGTGCCGAATCTTTGATACCCTCCACCGACAGTTCAAATGTTTAAGGAGTAATATCTGTATGATGTCTTTTTATTATTATTATCTTAAACTGTGACGATTTGTTATTAATTATGGTTTTAGGAGACTAAACTGTTTTCCGGGAGTAGGGCATAAATGGGGCCTAGGGTAAATTATGTACCGATCTTCACGAAATTTCACAGTATCATTTATAGTCCTATAAAATTGTGACGAGCCAAAATTTGTTATGATTGCATTATTTTTTACGGTTTTAGGCGTACTAAACTGTTTTTCGAGAGTAGGGTTTATATGGGGCCTAGGGTAAATTATGGACCGACCTTCGCGAAATTTTACAGTGTAATTTCTAGTCGAATAAAACGGACTTGTGCAAAATCTTATGTCATTCCGTGCATTTTTGCATCATTTATGTTAGTTTTTGTAACAAAATTATCAAGTTTTTGAAGGTGGTGGTTCCACATTTTGATTCATAGCTCTGGTCCTACTGAACCGATTTTGCTGAAATTCAATCCCAAACTGCTTAGGATAACTACAAGCAATTTGACACCTAGTTTGTTTATTTCTTTTGAGTTTTTCGAAAGTGAGCGTGTTTTCAACAGACGGACAGACGGACAGACGGACAGACGGACAGACAGACGGACATGGCTAAATCGACTTAGAATTACTCAAGCAGCCAGAATATATATACTTTATGGGGTCTGAGATGAATAATAAAAAAGTTTCACACGGAATGACAAACTTAGTATACCCTCTTCACAACTAATTGTGGTGGAGGGTATAAAAATAGTTAGAGTTATGAATTGGGCTGTGCCGAATCTTTGATAACCAACAAGTAATTTATAGTCTAATAAAACTATGACTGACGTAATTTTATTATAATAGAACACAGATTGAGAGCGTTACGGTTTTACGCGTACTTAGCTGTTTTCCAAGAGAAGGCTCTATATGGGGTCTATGGTAAATTATGGACTGATAATCACGAAAATTGACAGTGTGATTTCCTGTCATTTAAAACTGTGATGGACCAAATTTATTCCAGTAGCATTATTTGCTACGGTTTTAGGCGAACTTAAGGTTTTTTGCGAGAGTGGGCTCTATATAGGGCTTTTTGTTTATTATGGACCGATCTTCACGAATTAAACAGTATGGTTTTTAATCATATAGAACAAATTTTTGCAAAATCTTATATCGATATGTGCATTTCGCCACTATTTATGCAGGTTTTTGTAACAAAATAACAAATTTTTAAGGGTGGTTGTTCCACATTTTAATTCATAACTCTTTTCCCAAGCTGCTTAGGAAATGAGACACAATTTGATACCAATATTTATCTTTTCTTTTGAGTCGTTTGAAAGTTGAAAGTGAGCGTGATTTCAATAGACGGATAGACAGACTGACATGGCTAAATCTACTTAGAAATAATCAATGACCTAAAAAATATATTTTTTGGGGTCTTAGATGAATATTAAAACCGTTTCACACGGAATGACAAACTTAGTATACCCTCATCATAATTTAACAATTCCTATACAAAAAAGCAAAAAAGTTTATAACATTTACGCTATTTTTGGAAATTATTTGCCGTTTTAAGCACTTAGATAAAATTAGTTAGATGATAAATTCTGAAATTTGTTTAACAAAATTTTTTAAATTTCAAAATAGAGTTTTGAAACTGCAGTTAAAAAAATTATTTATTTTTTGGTCAAACCTGCATTAGCCGATATAACCTTATTATTTGATTCATTGAACACATTCAAAAATAAAAATGGTTGATACCTACATATAATATAAATAACTTATTAAAGGAAATAATTCTCACATTCTATACTTAGTAACTTACCATTTAAACTAAAATTTTATAATTGTGTCCTACACAATTTCCCTATAAGTATAACTTTAATGCCTTTACACATTTCAACAATTCAATTTTCTTTCTTTTGCACATTTTTATTTAAAAACAGCATATATTTTGTGGCAATTTTTCAATCTTTACAAATTGACTTTTATTTTTACTGCAAAATAAAAACACATCTTCTTATTTACTCTTCTATTAATTAGATTCTTATCACCCTAATAAAATAAAAAACAATTACATTACGTTGAAAAATTCAGTAATATTTTTTAATATTTTACCAATATTCCCAACTCTGCGCTAAACTAAAACTGTGTGATGTGATCATTTCGATAGCAGTCGTTGGTAATAAAATGTTTGTTCCAAATTGTATGTTGTCGTATTATAAAAATAATTTACGACGTTAATATTGAAATGCAAAGCGGGGTCGCCTGGATTCATATTTTGCTATCCAAAATGTAATATTTGCTCTAAACAGTGGCAAGAAATTTTATATAAAGGAATGCATTGGATAATATGTTAGTGGAAAATTTAAATAAAAATCATTTACCTTAAATTTAAATTTGTTGTGGAACTCGATATGACATATTTATAGAAAGATGCAAAGTTAATAAAGAAATTGTTTATGAATTGAAAGATTTTACAAAATCATTTTATTTGAGATTTTGCGAATCATTAAGAATTAAATTTTGTTATGAAAATAAAATCTTAAAAGGGGATAAGTAGCTTCGCTCCAGAAAATTGATGTTATTTCCAAACCAGAAAGAAAAAATTAAAATATCAATTCTAAATTCCGTGCACTAGCGGGTTTTCCAGAAATAGAGCATTTCAGAACTTAAAATATTAAAATTGTTTGGAAAAATATAGCCAAAATTAAGAACGATATTTTCACGAATTCCGCATCAGTTGAACGCACATTTTCAAATGCAAAATTATGTAAACAAAGTAAGAAGCCGTTTACACATAGAGACTTTGTCGAGTTTGGTAGCTTCGCTCCAGAAAATTGATGTTATTTTCAAACCAGAAAGAAAAAATTAAAATATCAATTCTAAATTCCGTGCACTAGCGGGTTTTCCAGAAATAGAGCATTTCAGAACTTAAAATATTAAAATTGTTTGGAAAAATATAGCCAAAATTAAGAACGATATTTTCACGAATTCAGCATCAGTTGAACGCACATTTTCAAATGCAAAATTATGTAAACAAAGTAAGAAGTCGTTTACACATAGAGACTTTTTCGAGTTTGATAAAAACTAAAGATCTATCTTTAAAAACTTAAGATCTTTTAAAATCAAATGATATTTGCTGTTGTGGTTATAATATTTTTTATGATCTCTTAAAGTTAAGTGGATTTATAGGTATTGCAACACTGAATTAAAAGCTTTATTATTAAACATAAATGTTTTAAACTTTAGAGTCTGAATAATATAAGTTTGCAAAATTTAAACAATAAATAGTGTACCAATGTAAATGCAATGTAAATATGAACTATTTTAAATAATTTTCTTTAGAAAGTACTGCAAAAACGTGAGGTTCGTTTATGTATAATAGAAATATTATTTACATGTTTACTTTTAATATAAATTCTGTATTTTCTTAAATACACAGATAAATGAGTTCAAATACAATATTTCTTGTTCCTTTTATTTTTAATAATGATTGTTTAATTTTATAACAAAAGGTACCATTTAGTGGAAAAACGTACTCTATAAGTTGAAGCTCATTACCATTTCAAAATTTTAATTCTGCAACATTTACGCTAAACCAAAAAAAACAATGGGATTTTATTTGCACACACACACTCAGTATAGCATAAAAACGTTTTAACTCTCTGCACATTACTTACGACGCGACTCTCCTTACAAGGAAACAGCGAACCTACAGAGACTGCGCTGCTTTGTTACTCTGCGTTTATATGAACAAATTTTTCAACACACGTTCTTGAAACTAGAAAGATGAGGAAGAGGAAACCAAATAAAAAGGGGATGAAAAGCAATATGTTTTTGTTATTACATTAATGGTGGAGTGAGGAAAGAATATGCAGTTTAAACAACAACATTAGGTTTTTAGTTGCATGTGTAAAGCAGACCATACACGATTCAATTCAATTGTCAACTGAGTCGGTTGTTCTCCAAATCAAAGCGTGTATGGCTTTGTCAATTGATTAGTTTGACGGTTGTCGAGTTGGTTGAAGAATAATCAAAAGATTTTGATTTTTTCAAGTTGACTACTAAGTCTTTCAGTTCGATTGTACTGTGTGTGCTCGAGTCTCTTGATTAGCTGTCAAAATTAATTTTTGTAGTTAAGTATTTTAAAAATTGTCTTTTATTTCATTAAATTTTAAAATAAATTTAAAATCTTTCAATTCAGTTGATGAAGTTGTCAACTGAGTTGAAAGACTCAGTTGACAACTGAATTGAACCGTGTATGGGGCGCATAACAATAATGTAGTGGTTGGCGCATCACGAATATTTTACAAAGCATAAAAGTAGAAAAATTGTTTTTAATGCAAGAGGTGGTGGAAAGGGGAATAAAATAATTCACAATAACAACCAGGGTTGTCAGATAATTTTTGATTTGGCGACATGGCGATTTATAAAATAGTTGGCGATTTCGTTGGCTATTTTTGATGAGCTATGAATTTGTTTTGAAATTCAATACTTAGAAGTAATATTAATTTTATTCTAGTATTTTTTTTGTGTTTGAAATTTGAGGCATTAATAGGTATGGTCAGTATTTAAAAGAAGAAAAAAATGGTTTTAATGCAAGAAGTGGTGGGAAGGGGAATAAAATAATTTTGCATTAGCAACCAGGGTTCAAACTTGTTTTATTATAGTATTTTTATGACGTGTGTGAAGATAAATATGAAAAGTTAAATTCGTTTTTTAAAAACATCGCATGCGATAAAAAATATTTTAAAAAAATATCGCATGCGGATTATAAAGAAAATACGACTATTTACGCGAAATTTTACAGTTTTTATGAAAAATCAATAATTTTTATTTAATATTTAAAACTAATTAGATATTTAATTACTCTTTTTATAATAAAATTTATAAGTTTTGAAAAAATACGACTTAGAGTGAAATTCTCTTGAAAGTGCTGTGTGAGGGATATGGCCACTGTGTCCAAACCCTTCGATCTCAGGGAATCAAACCGAATGGAAAATGAAGACTATGGACAGGGCTACAATAATCAATAATTACTATATCCAAATTGTATTTGTGAAAATTTTTATACATTTTTGAAAATTTGACTTAGAGTGAAATTCTCTTGAAAGTGCTGTGTGAGGGATATGGCCACTGTGTCCAAACCCTTCGATTGATTACAATTATTGTAGCCCTGTCCATAGTCTTCATTTTCCATTCGGTTTGATTCCCTGAGATCGAAGGGTTTGGACACAGTGGCCATATCCCTCACACAGCACTTTCAAGAGAATTTCACTCTAAGTCAAATTTTCAAAAATGTATAAAAATTTTCACAAATACAATTTGGATATAGTAATTATTGATTATTGTAGCCCTGTCTATAGTCTTCATTTTCCATTCGGTTTGATTCCCTGAGATCGAAGGGTTTGGACACAGTGGCCATATCCCTCACACAGCACTTTCAAGAGAATTTCACTCTAAGTCAAATTTTCAAAAATGTATAAAAATTTTCACAAATACAATTTGGACATAGTAATTATTGATTATTGTAGCCCTGTCCATAGTCTTCATTTTCCATTCGGTTTGATTCCCTGAGATCGAAGGGTTTGGACACAGTGGCCATATCCCTCACACAGCACTTTCAAGAGAATTTCACTCTAAGTCAAATTTTCAAAAATGTATAAAAATTTTCACAAATACAATTTGGATATAGTAATTATTGATTATTGTAGCCCTGTCCATAGTCTTCATTTTCCATTCGGTTTGATTCCCTGAGATCGAAGGGTTTGGACAAAGTGGCCATATCCCTCACACAGCACTTTCAAGAGAATTTCACTCTAAGTCAAATTTTCAAAAATGTATAAAAATTTTCACAAATACAATTTGGATATAGTAATTATTGATTATTGTAGCCCTGTCCATAGTCTTCATTTTCCATTCGGTTTGATTCCCTGAGATCGAAGGGTTTGGACACAGTGGCCATATCCCTCACACAGCACTTTCAAGAGAATTTCACTCTAAGTCAAATTTTCAAAAATGTATAAAAATTTTCACAAATACAATTTGGATATAGTAATTATTGATTATTGCAGCCCTGTCCATAGTCTTCATTTTCCATTCGGTTTGATTCCCTGAGATCGAAGGGTTTGGACACAGTGGCCATATCCCTCACACAGCACTTTCAAGAGAATTTCACTCTAAGTCAAATTTTCAAAAATGTATAAAAATTTTCACAAATACAATTTGGATATAGTAATTATTGATTATTGTAGCCCTGTCCATAGTCTTCATTTTCCATTCGGTTTGATTCCCTGAGATCGAAGGGTTTGGACACAGTGGCCATATCCCTCACACAGCACTTTCAAGAGAATTTCACTCTAAGTCAAATTTTTAAAAATGAATAACTTTTTGCACAAATACAATTTGGATATAGTAATTATTGATTATTGTAGCCCTGTCCATAGTCTTCATTTTCCATTCGGTTTGATTCCCTGAGATCGAAGGGTTTGGACACAGTGGCCATATCCCTCACACAGCACTTTCAAGAGAATTTCACTCTAAGTCAAATTTTCAAAAATGTATAAAAATTTTCACAAATACAATTTGGATATAGTAATTATTGATTATTGTAGCCCTGTCCATAGTCTTCATTTTCCATTCGGTTTGATTCCCTGAGATCGAAGGGTTTGGACACAGTGGCCATATCCCTCACACAGCACTTTCAAGAGAATTTCACTCTAAGTCGTATTTTTTCAAAACTTATAAATTTTATTATAAAAAGAGTAATTAAATATCTAATTAGTTTTAAATATTAAATAAAAATTATTGATTTTTCATAAAAACTGTAAAATTTCGCGTAAATAGTAGTATTTTCTTTATAATACGCATACGATATTTTTTTAAAATATTTTTTATCGCATGCGATATTTTTAAAAAACGAATTTAACTTTTCATATTTATCTTCACACACGTATTTTTATGTATGAAATTTGAGGCATTTATATGTATGGTCAGTATTTAAAAGTATGTATGTTCAAATGGCTGATGAAGATAAAGTAAATCTTCGATAAAATTGGTTTTCATAATTTAAAGTACTCTTGAAAGAATTAATAAATATAATCATTAAAACATGAATATATTTAAAGTCTATGTGAATTTTTTATATGTATGTGGCAATTTATTATCACAGATTAAATAAGTTGTTGTTAGTGATATTTTAAAGATTTTTATGAATCCTAACGTACTTTTGGACGATTATGAAACACAATGGAAAAAATTTGCGTTGGATAATTGGAAAGATAAATATGTTTAGGTCAAATTTAAAGCTACAAGGATACGGCAGGTACGTAACATTTTAAGGAACTTACTTTAGATGTCCTTTATTAGCTGGCAATTACCACTAGTAATGCCTGTGTTGAAACTAAAACTCGGTTTCGAAATAGAATGCAGTTCTTTTGTACCTTCGTTGATTAAATACAATACCCTCACAATGTATTCCAAAAAAGAAGACAAATAGGGAGTCTTGTTGTTGATCGGTTTCGTATTCTAAATAAAAATTAAACAAAATATATTAGGGGTGCTTTGGAAATCGAAAACATAAAACGTAAGAATTCGGAAGTTGTTTTTAATACACTTTGAATCAAATTTATTTATCATTTTTGTTATAAAATTCTATTTAATAGAGAATTATTTGTATATAATTTTTTTTAATTTTTAGCGTATTTTAGCGATACGAAACCCATGTATTTTTTAGGATTTATAAAAAATATTTTTAATAATTTTAAAAATATTTTTAAAAATTTTAAAAATAAATAGAATCTGGGAATTTATTCCTCATGGTGAGGAATAATTCGAATAATATGAAAAATTTATATAATTTTAAAAATATGTATCTTACTGTCAAATATATTTAAAACAAAAAAAAATTTTAGAATTTGTTTTTGTTTAAAATGCAATTGTTCGAAAGAAATAATTCTTTCCCACATCAGAAATAGTCTATTAATTTTGTATTACAGATAAACATTTTTTTGAAACTTTTTTTTATTAATGTAATATATTCAGATTTTCTGAAATAAAACTAAACCAAACTAGGTAGCATTTTGTCGGTTAAAAATGACTGATAAAACCTTTGAGTCTACTCCATGATAGTTTGTTTTACTGTTAGTTAAAATAAATAAGAAACCATTGAATTTTATTGAACTTGAAAGTAAAATTAACATTTAATATTAAAGGGAAAATTCATTTGCCTTAAACGAAATGTAAATGATCCGGTTTTAAAATACAATTTTAATTATAATTAATGGATTTAACGTTGAATTTACCTGCATAATATTTTGAGTGTCTTGTCAAAGGAAGACGACAATATATTAAGTGTATTTGCAATCAATATTTCATTTGTTGCCTAAAAAGTTTACAATATTAATTTTGGATTATTATTATATACACATTTCTAAACAGTTTTGTACCGAATTCATTTTATTTCGTGCTCTATTAACCGATTAATTTTTAATTTAAAAATGAGCAGGGCTATCAGATATGGCGATTTTTCTCCAAACGTGGCGATTTTGAAACGTGTTTGGCATTGGGATTTTCCACTTAGCGCCTGCCGACTTTTTTTTTTTTTTTTGCGATTTTTAATATAACTGGCGATTTACTTGGCAATTTTTACATTTATATTATTTCAGCGATTTTTTAACAGTTTGTCATTTTTTGCTATCGTTACTAACTTAAAAAATCTGGCAACTTTTTTGCACATGACTTGTTTTGTTATCATTTTAACAGTCACTATTTAGTATATAACTTTTTGTTTGACCTTTTTTAATTAAATAACTGAATTTTTATATTTAAATCTAGGTCTTTTTTAAAAAATTTTTAAATTATTTATTTTTTCGATATTTCGCTAACCATCGGTTAGGTTATCATCGTCAGGAAATTTTAATTATAAAGCATAGATAGCATGGTTGGGTGGGTTAAGACATTTTGAAGGGGGACTTACACCGTAACCTCTTCAACTAGTTAGCTTCACTCCATTTTCTTTAGATTATCTTTTATGTTATGTTTTTTTTTTTAGTTTTCTTTCTGTATCTTTTGGTCGGTTTTATATAAAAGCTACCTAATTTTAAATTGTTTGTGGTGAACCGTAATTTAACTCGATAGGGGCAAGAACCATCCCAATTTCCATGAGCACGGCCGGTATTATAAGGTAGCAAAGCACCTTGAGAGTAAGGCCTTTACGGTGGTTCGTTACATATATAATTAAAATTTCCTGACGATGCTAACCGATGGTTAGCGAAATATCGAAAAAATAAATAATTTAAAAATTTTTTAAAAAAGACCTGTCACTATTTAGTTTTAATAGTATGTATGCAAGTCAAAATACCAGTAATAAAATCGATGAGGCTGAAGTGTACGATCTTATAAACTTGTGTACTTAATTTAATTTTTTTTTACTGAATATTTGATCTCCATTTTATGTTATAAAAAAAATAACAGAAACTAAACAAAATTTATCTTCGGCGACTTTTTGTATTTTTTTTTTCTCAGTTTTTGGCGCGTTTTGACTGAAATATTTTCTAGCTTTTAGGACGCAAAATTTAATTAAAAAAAAAAATATTACGAAAACTGAACAAAATTGACGTTTGGCGATTTCTGACATCCGGTTTGGCGATGGAGCTCAAAAAAATCTGACAACCCTGAAAATGAGCACTAGTAAAAACCAAGGCGAATTTACTAGATTAAAACTTAAGGCCTAACCATAATGTGCTTAAGTTGGATTAAGCAAATGTGCGAATACATGTAAATCATATGAAACAAACCATATTGAACTTACGGAAACTTTTTGTTAAATTTTATGAAACTGTCATTTGCTTAAGCAAAGTGCGAAACAGATCGCACATTCCGTACGGAATCGGATGTTTTTTGATTTTGTTATTGTTTTTTTAAATACTTTTGAGAGACTTTTTGGTAATTTTTGACAGTAGGCTAAGCACGGCTATGCATATTATGGTTGGGCCTTTAAACGCATGTTGAAGCCCGAACCGCAAACTTAAAAATGAATGGGAAATAAGTGCCAGAGGAGAATAAGAGTTGCCCACATTGCCAATTCAGTTCTAATTGAAGGGAATGTTTGTTTAAAATAGGAAGAGGAAGTGTATATATTATATTTGTGAATTTCCGGTGTTGTAAAATTTTTTTTATTTACTGTTTTGAATTTTAGTAATAAATATTCATAGGAATAGCTTATCCCATCAACAATAGGAATAGCTTATCCCATCAACAATAAATTTCAAGTGTTTTTATCAATAATAAAAACTGGGAATTAAGCACGAATAACAAAATCTTTTGAAATTAATAAATATTCATTTTAAACATTGAGACATAAATTATCTGCTTCCATAAAAAATATTTGAAATTGCTTATAGCTTCATAAAATGTTTTTTTTTTTAAACTAACGTGCATAACTTGTTTTGCAAACATTTCATAGATTGAAAATGTTTTTTTATAATAATATTTTGAAAAAGAAACATATCTTATTTTACTTTCAAAATAATTTTTTCGTAGAGAGCAATTTCTTAAAAATTAAAGACGTACGCTTTTGATGTACAAATAATATAGAAAACAAAACTTTTCCTAGCATTTTTTTCAATTCGATAGCATATTCGTAGCTCTTTGTTCAGGGCAAAAGATGAATTTCGTCGAGTTCAAGTTTTTATAATGATAGTTATAAACATGTCGTCACGAACGTACGCAAAATAGAATTCAACTTTGGCTGACAGTGGTGAAATGTAAAAATCTGCAAAATGGAACGGTATATTCAAAAGTGCTTAATTTATTTTAAAAGTGTATTAATGTAGTTCTCTATTCAGTATTTAAACAATAAAATATCTATATTGGCTTTTGTTGAATTGTTTTGTTTAATACTCAATTTACAATTGATTGTAATGAAGAGTTTATAAAGAAAGAGTGCAAACAAAACATATTTTTTGCATGTAAAATAATTATATAAAAATGTCTTTTAAAATAGCTTAAAAAGAATATATAAAATTTTCCAGTTGCCAGCGCAATTTCCTCAACTAAATCAGCTGAGATATCCTATGAAACTATTCTACTATAAAAACATAGACTTTTCTTTAAATAATAAACAATAAAAGGCGATGATTATTAACATTTTATTTTTCCATCCTGGTTTACCATTCTGAGGAAATGCCCATATACCTAAATTATAAGTGATTTTTGTAAATTTTTCACTGATTTTTCTTTTTAAATTAATTAAGCAATAATTGCAAATTGGAAATAACTTATAATCATATATCAAAAACTGCATTTTACGCAATGAAATAATGACAAAACAAAAAGTACAGAAAATTGTTATAGTTATGTATATTAAAAAAAACACCAAATTAAAAAATGAATAATCCACATACATTTCAGGCTTAAAAAAAGTTTATGAAACGAATTTTCTATGAAAATTTGTTTAATAAACCTTTTATAAATAAAAATTTTTTTATGAATATGGGGGTAAGAATGTAAAACAAAATAAAAATGCTCAGCGGATACCTATACTGTCCATATACCAATTGACTCGTATTGAAGGGTTCTTTCAGAATCTATGATGATCTTAAAAAAACTGTCTCAACTCCACAGTTAAGAGGTATTTTTTAACGTAAAAATAAAAGGTGTGCTAAAACTCGTAAGAAAATAGTTTTTTTTTTTGCTGACTAAAATTGAACTCTTTTGAGGAGTTTTATTTTTCCGTTTAAAATAAAACATATTGGGGAGATTTATTTTACATGTCGTAAGCTACGACCCTTTAGGATCTTTATTTTTTCCGTCGAAATTAAAACTCATTTTGTTAATTTTATATTCTTAAAAATTTTAATGATCTAACCAGCGACAAGCTTTGGGTGTCAATTTACATAAAATGAGTTTTATCTTCTGACGGGAAGATTAAATTTCATCAAATAAGTTTTATTTTATTATTTAGACGTTGAAAAACAACTGTCTTAAATTCACAAAATAATTTTTAAAAATAAATTTTTTGATATAAATTATCAGGGGTGTTCTGGAAATCAAAAACGCAAAACACAAGATTTTAAACGTCGTTTTTTAATAAGATTTCTGTAATAAAATATTTTATGACAAATATTATACAAATATTTTTCTATGTAACAGAATTTTATAACAAAAACTATTGAAATTAGATTAAAAGTGTATTACAAACAACTTCCAAATTCTTGCGTTTTCGAATTCCAGAACACCCCTGTATAACTGCTACGTTTCCTGATTTAAATTAAATCGTTTTCAGTTCAAGATAAAAGCATATTTTCAAAAACATAAAAAATTTGTGCATACATACATATATATTTTTTTTAAAGCGGTCTTTAGAACAAAAACAAATACAGTAGTTTTCCTGTTTAACGAACCTTCGATTCTGCGAACATCGCATTTAACGAACACACAAGTTTGCTCCATTGAGTACCTTATATAGCGAACAAAAAATATTTTTTGTGCTCAATTTAGCGAACAAATATGTCCGGGTTCACACTATGAAAGTTTTCTTTCAGAAAGTTTGAGTTGAATGGTGAGAAGGGAGAGAAGGATAGCCTGTTTTCTTTCCCTCTCACCTATAAAGTCAGACTTTCTGAAAGAAAACTTTCATAGTGTAAACCCAGACTTGCCCTACAAGAATTGAATGAGCGAATAGTCACGTTTTTTACGTTGGTGTTAAGAAAATGATAGAAAGAAATGACCGAAATAAAGTTTTCTGTAATTTCTTTTTATAATTTTTTTAACACCAACGTGAAATATGTGACTAATCGCTCATTCATTTCTTGAAGAGAAGATTCATAATGTCAGTTTAAAAAAGCATAATGTGAAGTAATTTCTTACTAAAAACCAAGTGAGTAGCAAAAAGTAAAACTATTTTAGGTTTTGTTTATGTAGCATTTTAGTTTGATTATGCTGCAATGATCAGTTACGCATATTTTTTCGATCATGAAAAACATTTGGAGCAACAAATAAAACACAAGGATGCTATCAAAAGCTTCGAAATATGATTCAAGGGGCTCAGCAAAATAAGATTAATTTGTCAACTTTATTTCTATTAAGAGAACTTAAAAATTTTCAAGGAAATTGAAAAAAAAATTTTACCTATTTTTCATCAAAATTATTTTAGGTTTTATGCTACCAGTGTAATGACTTGTAACTTTTTAGTTTTTTTTTAACATATATACAGACCTCAAAACATATTTCAAATAAAACGACAAATAATACAGTTCTAGTTATTTATTTATTCATAACATGGGTACTAGACATTAGTATGGCATATAACGAACTTTTCAGTTTAACGAACAAGCCTGACAAAGTACTGGTTCGTTAAACCGGAAAACTACAGTATATTTAAATATTAAAAATTTCTTATTTCGTGAAACAGATTTTATTTATTTAAAATCGTTGAAATTCACTACATTTCGACTAAATTTCGCTCTGCACTACTGGTCGAAGAAAATCATCTTTTATTTTTTGAAGAAACCCGAGTTTTAAGATATACCTTAAGATATACCTATCAAAGAAAGAAAAAGAAATTTCAAAGTCTTAACGTTTATTTTAAAGGTAAATTCCCCACTTTTGGCTTTACTAGTCGCAGTATACGTTAGTCCCAGAGTTTCGACTTTTTCTAAATTTTGCAGGCTTATGATATCTTACATAAACAGCCTACGATCATTTTAAAATCGATATTATGAAAACAAAATTTTTCCATATATTATAAGCAAAAAAAATTGTTTTAATGTTTAAGATTGTTAAATTTTGCACTCATGTACTTTTTACAGTAAATGAGTAATAACTGAGTAAACTGAAAAATATGTGCCGGTTCACACACGTCAAGCTTGAAGGGAAAGGAGAATGCCATTTCTTTTCCCCTTTCTCCATAATACTCAAGACTTGACTAGTCAAACTTGACGCGTGTGAACCGGCACTAACCCTTTAAAAAAACCTGTTGCCCAAAAAAGTACGCGAACCGAAAATTTAGGAATCATTTGTAAACTTTTAACTACTTAACTCGTTTTCTTATCGGTACTCGATAAAAAAACTTTTTGTAACACGACTAGTTTAGAAAAATACAAACAAATATTTTTATGTAATCTTTTATACCTATTTGTTTGTTTTTTTATTTGATTTTGCCAATTTAATTTAATTTATTAAAAAAAACCGAAATTTCGGCACTAAAAATTTGAAAATACTGAGTTAAGAACTGTCACTTAAAGCTCTTAATTTCTGGTCTTATTAACCTATTTTATGTACGCGAACGCAATATAGTAAAATGCAGTAAAGTTCAGTAAAAATTAAATAAAAATATCGACTTACCCGTATTATGAATACCAACTTCACCAGTTCCTTGCTTTCTTTAGAAACAATGGCAACCACTATTTTTTCTATTTCCTTATTACTCTAATTTCATAAGAGAGGATTTTCAATAATAAACTCTTTATTAAATCAAACATATTTAAGAAACAAAAGCACTTGCACATTCCATACCAAAATTAAATCTTAAATTAAAAAAAAAAACAATACATAACAAACCGACACTTTTTTACGACAATAGCGAACCAAACAAACTCAACATTAAGCTGATTTTTTTTATCAACTTACATAGTTACAACCAAACACGAATATACTTGTTTTCATGAAAAACTTACTTAGCGAACAATTTACAGTTAATTGTTTAATTTTTTTCCCCGAAAAAACTTTAAAACATTATTAAACACTTATTAGTAAACATTTTAATCACAAGCTTATTAGATTTTATGCACTTTTTGCCAATTATTTTAGATTTTAACACTAGCAATGAATTAAACGTTTACGCATGTTAAAGACCGCACCATTAACTAAAGAATAAATGGAAAAGAAGCAGTGTTGCCATCTTTTGTTTAACACTCAACGTCAAATCGTCAAACACGCTATAAACGGCTAATTTTTTTTAAGGCGCCCGTACACGACATGTTTTTGTCATCTGACATGTCAAATTTCCCACTGCAAAATACATTTATGTCGTGTGTTACCTTTTTAACTTTGCTTCTGTAAAAGTCAGACGCAAAGTCATCTGACAAAATTTAAATTAGAGCGTGCTCTATTTTCTTCTGACAAACCATCTGACATCAGAAAGCTATGCCGGGAAGAAACCGGCAGCGGCGTCCACGGAATCATTAGCCGACTGAAGTTAATTTTTTACAATACCGAGATATGTTTGATCATCTTACCATTGAATAGAATTTATGTGAATATATATATAAAAACCGTTTTATTATAAAATCCTAAATTGGTATCTTTGAATTAAAAGAAAAAAATGTTAAGATGGCTAAACTATTTTACGGCGCAAATAAAACTTTTCATGGTGGCAGCAAGCTATTTTGAAACCGAGCACTACTTTGGTTTCTGCAATAACAATGCGAAAAAAACAGAGACAATGTCAGAAGCAAATTACATGTACGTTTGTGACCGAATATTATAAAGCTTATGTAAAACAGCGATTTTGACAGACATGCACAATTACATGTGACAATTTAACATGTCAGATGACAAAAACATGTCGTCTATATGCTCGTATATAAGCATAAAATATTTTAAAAATTTCGATAAAATCTAAATACTATCGAATTTTTTGATACGAGTCTAGATATAGGGTGTTTTTTTAAGGGTCACGGATTAAAATTATAAAGCAAGGATTTTAATTTCCATGACTTTTTTGGTCGCGGGAGCATACAAAATATTTCCTTTTTAAAAGTGCGTATAAATTGATAAGATTTGAGCTTATTTTTGCAATTATGTATGTCATAATCATAATTTTATGTGCACATTAAAGTAATTTGTGCCAATAAAATAAGAAAAAAAATGCTAAAGCTCAGTTAGCCGGGTGTAACAGTAACTTAACCTTACCGTAAAAAAGTAAGACCAATCTATTTCTTACAGATTGAGACGTAACATCTTACTGATAACTATAATCGTTGTAACTCTCCATTATAATCAATTGTAAATTGAGTATTAAGTTTTTTGTTACGGATATTTGAAGATTTTTATAGGAAAATGCATGGTGATAAAAACAAAAAAAAAAACATATGGAAAAATCGTACGTTCGCGACCGGGATATAAGCCAATTAAACAAAAACCAATAGAGATATTTTATTGCGTAAATACTGGATAATACACTTTTAAAATAAATTAACCACTACTAAATATTTCGTGCCATTACGCAGATTTTTACATTTCACTACTGTCAGCCAAAGTAGACTTCTATTTTGCGTATGTTCGTGACCACATGTTTATAGCTATCATTACGAAAACTTAAACTCGATGAAATCCATCTTCTGCACTTAACATAGAGCTACCTAAATGCTATCGAATCACAAAAAAAAATGCTAGGAAAAGTTTTGTTTTCTATATTATTTGTACAGCAAAAGCGTACGAACGTTCGTTCGTGACCCTAGGAAATGCCCGATTTAGCTGTAAAAAATTTTTGGATGTGGCCACACTGGCGATACAACAACAAGAAACAACACCAAAAACACAACATTGTATTTTATTTGTTGCTTTCGTCAGGACTGTCAGATTTTTTTGAGCTCCATCGCCAAACCGGATGCCAGAAATCGCTAAGAATCGCCAAACATTAATTTTGCTCAGTTTTCGTAACATTTTTTTTTATTAATAAAATTTTGCATACGAAAAAAAGCTAAAAGAAATATTTCAGTCATACATCGGCAAATGCTGAGAAAAATACAAAAAAAGTCGCCGAAAGTATATTTTGTTTTGTTTCTGTTATTTTTTTTTAATAACATAAAATGGAGATCATATATTCAGTTAAAAAACTATAATTGGATACACAATCCTATAAGATCGTACTTTGCAGCGAGAAATCGCCATATCTGACAGCCCTGGCTTTCGTTGGTCGATATGGCAAAACCACAAGTAACTTTTGACATTCCTTCCTCTAATTTAGAAAAAAAAGTAGCTTTCAACCAGCGATGCCAGAAGTGCAGATTTATCTGCATTTTGCAGATTTTATCCCCAAAATTTCCAAAATGCAGATTTGACGATTTTTGTCTTAAAAACGCAGATTTTTTTAGCTCGGTGGCAACTTCTTTATTTTGCCACTTAGTCCCAATTTACACTATAGACATTTCTTGCTGGACAGAAAAAGGTATGCCATTCACTGGCGTTATGCTCATCATATTCATGCCTTAAACTCCCTTCCGCTGTCGAAACCCTAGCCAGAGATGTATGTATATAAGTATCTGTCCAACAGTCCAAAACGTCACAACCAGTTTGAGAAAATACAAAGTTTATTAGAAATAAAGCCCAAAAAGGTTTTACATCCATGCCAAACTCGTTGGCTTTCTTTAGAATCTGTTGTAAACCGCTTGTTAGAACCATATGAAAGTTTAAAAATATTTTCCTCATTTGCAGTTAATATCGATCAAATTGACAGTTCAAAATTCATATAAAACAATCTTAACGATATAAATAGAACATATTTATGTTTTTTGAAGTATATACTTGGTATTACTAATAATAATAATAAAATGTTCCAAAGCGAAGACACAGAAATCCACAATTTATTTGCTCAAATGGAAAAACTACTCAAAATAGTAATGAGCAATTTTTTAAAACAACATTTGATCAAAACTGGTGACGTTTTTAGTGTGAATTACAAAGATCCTTCAAATTTTCTAAATTATGATAATGTATACCTGGGTATTCATGCAGCTGAAATGCTTGCAAATGACATCATCTCTAAATGCGATGTTAAAGTTATAATTGAAAATTGTATTTAATTTTATATTGGACTGTTGGATCAAATTTTAAAAAGATTTGACTTTGATAATAAAATAAGATCGCTTAGCATTATAAGCCCAAATCTTATAATAAATGGTGCTACTAATTCAGTCTTTGACATTGTGAAACATTTTCCAAATTTTTTGAAGGAATTTAGGGAATTAAAATTGCTGAACTTAAACGACATTTTACATGGAGAAGAAATAACTTTAGTTAATTCTGGAAAAAAGTATCTGAAATAAAATACGCTGATACTAAATCTGCTTTTCCACCTCTTTCTAAATTTATTCAAGGTATATTGGTCTTACCGCATTCATCAGCAAACGCCGAGAGAATCTTTAACCAGGTAAACCTAAACAAAACAAAAGTTCGAAACCGTTTGGAAATTGATTCATTAGTAGGAATATTACTTACAAAAGATTATTTAAAACTTAAAAATTCGCATTGTTTTGATACTTTAATATCACCGAACTTGTTGAAACTTATGTCATCTGATATTTACACGAAATAATCTGCTTATGTACGTATATATTCCTTTGTATGTACATATGTATTAATACATATTTTTAATTTAAGCAATATTTGATCTCTTGTAAATTCTCAACTTGACTTTTAATAACTTAAATAACAGGTCAAGCAATTAACTTTTAATTTATAATTTTTATGTGATAAATCCTAACTTAACTTTCTTTTACATATGTTTTGCTTTAGCTTAGCCACTTTAATGTTTAATTTGTTTTCGTTTTGTTTGAAATAAAAAATATTTTTATATATTATTATAGGTACATACATATTTTAAAATGAATTGTTATATCTTTTTTTTAAATAAACTACATAAAAAATGGGCTAAATTTGTTTTGAAGATTTTTTGAAGATTTTAAAATCCATACGCACATTTTGCAGAATTTTTGATGAAAAATCATTGTTTTTTGATGATTTTACCTCCAAAAATTCTGGCAACACTGCTTTCAACGCCACCTGAAAATTTAATTCGCCCTGTGTTTAGTTTTAATTAAGGCGAATTCACTAGAAGGTGAGGTCAACTCTACAACAACACTGCTTTTGTGCTCCGTTTGCTAGTTAAAAACAACCGTTTGTTTACATAAAAACTGTTGCTTCACGCAACTTGCCTGTATACAAGCTTTGATAAATCGACCACCGAAAAAAACACATGATGACTTGACCCAACCTTCTAGTGCATTCGCCTTAGCTTTAATAATTTGAATTGTTTTGTTCGTTATTTAAAGTTTTTGTTATAGTGATGCCACTTGACGGTTATTTTTATCTATGTTCTTATGGTACCCACAGACGAAGCAACATTAGCCGAAACATGGGCATGTTTCACTTAATGTTTCTGCGTGTGTAGTAGGGTATTCATTCGGTTAACCGTTAATCGGTTAACCGATTAATTACTACCCGATTAACTGATCGGTTAATTTAAAATTGGCAATTTTCGATTAACGATTAAACCGGTTAACTTCAGTCGATTAACCGATTAACCGATGCAACAAATAATTTTTGCGTTTTTAATTATTTGTTTCGTCTCATATAAAAAAGGTATATGTTTGGAAAATATTTGTTCCTACAAAATATTTCCTTCGAGAAATACATTCTTAAAATACAGTACAAAAACAGAAACTAGGGGTTCGTATTTAATTTTTTTCGATGATGATGACAATAGAAGAAGCTCTCGATTGTAACACAAACAATCTTTAACAAAATTTCCGAAATAATGGCATAATGGAAAATTTTATATGTTGAGAGAAATCCTGGAAAAGGACAAAAAAACCAAGATATCGCATTCAGCTTTTAAAAATGAAATGTTTCTGCGCATCTACGTCACATCAGCGTATAAGCACAGCTAAAATATAGAAACACAAGCAAAGAAACATGTGTATTAAATGCTTAAGTGACGTCATATTAAACAGTTGAATTTTGTAAACATGTGCAAGGCGTAATCCTGTTTTTATCATTCTTGAATCTATATTATGGGTTGCTTCCGATTTCCCAAACATCTTAGATAAGTGAAAGAATTGTTTCCAAATCAAGTTTTATCAAAACTAAAGAAAAGACTCGCTTAAATTCTAAACTTTTATAAAATCTTAAACTATTGAAATAATTAATACAAAAATCTCACAGTTTTTTTTTTTAATAAATACGTACAAATATTATGTATAAATTATAAAAAGTGTTTTTTTTTATATTTATGAATTACTTTTTTGTTTGCTCGTTTTAGTTCAGGAATTGTTTTGTTCGTTATGTAGACTCCAATAATAAATAATTTTTGCATTTTTATTTATTGAAATTACTTAATTTATAACAAAACTTTATTAGTCGGTTACCCGATCAATAACAAAATTAACCGATTATTAACCGATTAAACCAAAACCTCGGTTAATTAATCGAGCGACTAACCGATTAAAGCAAAAGCCCGATTAAATGAATACCCTAGTGTGTAGTAATGTTTCTGGTGGAAATTCGTGTTATCTTTTTGCTTTCTCAAATATCAAAATTTTTGATATTTTATGTTTCTAAACACAATGTTTCATGGTGTTTAGCGATGTTGACTGTTTTCTTTTTCTCATTTTGTTGAGAGTAGTTGTTGAGTGTGGCGGTTTTGCAACTCTCGGGGATAAAAATATGAAGAAAGAAATCGGAAAATGGCAATTATTGCAAATTATGAGAATTCGAAAAATTACCTATTTTATCTCGCACGTGCCTTTAAATATTGAATAATAAATAATTAAATAATTTATAGTTTTAATTAGCGGACGGATTGATGATTTTCCTGGTACTAAAAAAAAAGACTTACTTATTCACTTGCACATTTCTTGGGCCTTTCGATTTAACAGGCCCCTTAAATAATTCAACACAGCTTAGTTGGGCCTCTTGACTTCAAATAATTTAATGCATGGTCATATTAATAATTTATTGTCTTAAAAAAATTACAAAATTAATTATACCCACACCACAATAGTGGAGAGGGTATTATGCATTTGTGCTGATGTGTGTAACGTCTTAAAATATTGGTCCTAGACCTTAAAGTATACCGATCGACTCAGAATCACTTTCTGAGTCGAACTAACGATGTCCGTCCGGCTGGCTGGCAATTTTGGTAAATAAAATGTTTTACCTAAACTAGTTTTCAATTATCAAGCATCGACATTATATTTAAATATAAGATTTTACTTAATTTCGTAGTCACTATCATTTAATCCAACGTGGCTCAGGACTGAGCATTTTGTTGTTGAAATACCAATTTTGTTGTAGTGGTTAATGGTTTTTGCAGAGTAATATTACAAATATTCAATAATACGACAAAATAAGAAAAAATTCTTGAATGAAATGCAAAATCAAATACGCATATAACGAAATGAAAAAAAAAACAAAAATACAAACTAAGGATGTTAACAGATTAACAAACGATTATGTACAAATTTAGAAATTTCAACTTTGATTAAAATAAATAATTTGTACGTGGAAAAAATTTTTTACATACGTAACTTTTAAGGGTTTTTAGCAAAGTTTTGAAAATTTATATTTAATAGGTTTTATATTAATAACCAAAAATTTTATTAAACTTTATATGAATAAAGTTATTAAATTCAAATTCATGCGTTATACACACATACATACATATGTATGTATATATGCTAAAAGTATGTGTATAAAATATCAGGCGCGGATCCAGCTTGAGCCTTAGGGGGGGGGGGGCGGAGTGGTAATTTTTTATGATACAAAAAAAGTAAATATGTAATTTGTTTTAAAAGATTATTAAAAACAATATGTGTATATTATATTAAAAAAAACTCAACAATAAGATTAAATAAAGTATAAGATCATTTCAATATAAATTAAACTTTTTCAATAAGCAATTTATGATTTCCCTATGAGGCATATTTAGATGGTATAGTCTATCTTCTGTCATTGTTGATCTGAGACATGTTTTTATACGACGAAGGGTAGAAACTGACCTCACGCTCGTAGCATTACTGGCGAGCATTGAAACGAAAATTTGAAATATTTTTCTTAGATTTGGGTAGATATCTTCATCACAGTTTATTAAAGCATTTACAACGTTATCTGATAGATTTTCAGATATTTTTTATGTTTGTTGCCAATGCAACAGTTCAGGCTCAAGTTTAGATGTTATAAGGTGTTTATCTCTTTTATCAAACATAATCAGCTCATCAGCTAGTTGTGGTTTTAAAAGTTTTGTATCTGTATATGACTTGATTACACTTTGAGATAGAAGTTTACGTTTGTTCAATACATTTAGGATATCTATTGAGAAAGGTGTTTAAGATCTTCTAAAATAAATTCCATAAGAAGAATATAACCTACAACTCGGTAGTAATCTTCAACATTTTGGATGTGGTTATTTCGTTTAAATCTTGGAATTGGTACTTCGATTTATATGCAAATAATAACTTTAACTTTTTCAAAAATCGCTTTAAATTGTTCTTCGGCTTTATTTCTTTTCTCTTCCAGGCACATGATTAAAGATTTGATAAGGCTTGATCCTTTTTGAAGATCTATATCGTATTTTTGTAAAATTATACTAAGCGGCTGTGTTACAATAAGTATCACACTTAAAATGTATATTCCAGAAATAAATTCAAAAGTACTAAGTGAGTTCCTTAATATAAGGCTTTTAATAAATCTCTCTCTACCTTTCCATTCAGATATTTTTTTCCAAAGCTTCTACTACACGATGTTCACTTGTTGCAAAGTGTTAAATTGAGTCGTGACGGTCCACCTATTTATCTTGCATAATGCAGATAGTTTGGCTCCCAAATACTTTGATAATTTTGTCGTTTCTTTAGCAAATAATACCATTTTTTGTTTTAATGGCACTTTATTGATTTTAGAAATTGAGTTGTTTGATTTATGGAAGTAGCCAGGCGTTTGTTTCGCATTGACGCGGTTTCCAGAATTTTTTAACAGCTCCATTTTCCGCTGACATCAGAGGACACCCATCTGTTCCAACTCCTACACAATTTTTTAGGTCAAGACCAAAATCAAATGCGTTTACAACAAAGCCAATAAATTCTTCCCTAACAAATTTTTGTTGTATGTTGAAATATCTTAATGATAAGTAAATCTGGCTTTTCCCAGACAAATCCGTGTTTTCGTCAAAAATTATCGAATAGAACTTTAATTCATATATATTTCAAAATTTCAAATTTAAAGCCGACTATGATGAAAATCTGATTCGAAAAACGGTTGTATTTAAATGTATATAATAATTATCATAACACATATGTACATACATAAATAGTTCTTATTAATAATTCAACCGCACGCATTTTCAAGTCAAACGTTTACTTTTTGGATAAAGATGGCACCTGCTGGGATTGAATGTAGAATAATAAGTATTTGAATACAGTTGGAAGTATCTAATAAATAACTTTGTATTAGGATAAAGATTTGGATACTTATTGAACATTTCGTTCGGGGGGGAATTTCCTGTTTCTTGTTGGGGTCAAATTTCCCAGAATAACCTGGTGTGGTTTTTTGTATTTTTTCCAAAATGTGGGGTATAATCCACTTCTTGTCCAAATTCTGCCTGGCACGTGGGCAAATTGGCTCGTATTGTCACTTTGGTGGTCGATGGATCGAAAAAAATTTATTTTATATGACACCTCCCTCGTGCAATTTAATTCAATTTCTGTTTTATTAATTTGTGAATTTTTCTTAAATATGACTTTTTTCTTTTCTTGAAACTTCCTTATCTTTTGACGGTCAAACTCACAATGTCATTTAATTAACTTTTTATCATTACCTTACCCTGCGGCCACACGATCAAGTTGTTCTTGATAGTCTTTTACATATACTGCTTGTCAAAATTTACAAAAATTGAGAGGTGTGACGTAGGTGGCACTCAATTTACTTTCAAGATGCCATAAAAAAAAAACAATTTATAAAGACAAACATGTACTCAGCTGTTAAATTGAAAGTAAATGGAAAGGTGAAATTGAAAGCCATCTCGTAGTCAATTTAAAAAGTGTGAGTGTGTTAGTAAAAAAATGAGAGAGTTGAGTAAATTGAATGGAATTGAAAGGCAAAACTTGATCGTGTGGCCACCAAGTTAAGCAAAGAGTTTCTAGAATAATCCCTTAGTGCCTGCACTTGTCCTATTTTCTCATTCATAAAGTCTGGCTGCTAAATTCCATTCATAAATTTTTATAAAACAACGGATCATTTACTACACTCATTGAGCAGTTTATTTCATTGCAGAGATCAAATGGAATTGACACAACCAAAGTTTATGAGTGACAAAATAAGAAAATCATTCATAAAAGAAAAGCTTTGTGAAGAAGAAAAAAACAGTACCAATATCAGTGATGAGACCAATGGACAAATATTTATATTGATTTACCTAGGGAAAAAGTATGGATGAATGAAATGTTTCGTTTTAAAAGTCATCGTCTGTGGTCAAAACTGAAACATTAGTAGTGATGCAAATGATACATCGATGTTTTCTATAGTTTTTTTTAGAAAACTTCGTATATCATTTTTTTTTATCGTTCATTAACATCGATGTTTTCATTTGTGAATCATGGGTTTTTGGTAAAAATTACATCTGATATGTCGTCTTAAAATTCTACCAATTACCTTTAAAGTAAACGCTTATCCCCGTATTCATAAACGTTTATTAAATTTAACAACCGTTTATTAAGTATAATTTTCATAATAAATTTGTTCTTTAAACCTTTACATGTTTTAACTGTAACCACTCAATCTCTTCAGAGGGCCTTTAAACCAAATTGTATTTAACCTTTGGTAGATAGAAATTTGCTTTGAATGATTATCTATTTTAATTGATTTACATGTTCTTCCTTACTTCTGTTTTTTCATCCTTTTAGCAAGAATTCTTCTCGAAGTTCAAAGTACGTTTTTTGTTTTTCATTTTTTTTTTTGTCTTTCTTTTTCTTGTTGTCTTTTTCAGCGCAATTTGAAGGACAAATGTAAACATAGAGCTCGAGCCTTAGCGTTTAACAATAATTAGTATTGTGGTTATTTTTGTTGAACTGTTTATGGTTTTTAATCCAAATTTTGATATTTATAATTAGGCCGTTTTTGCCGTTTAACACTCACAGCCATCGACGACTGCTGGCAGGCAAACCCCTCTGAAGAGATTAAGTGGTTACAATTGCAACATGTTAGGGTAACCTGTGCGTGAAAGTCTGGGTTCGAGGCCCGCGGAAGTCAAGAATGAAAAATTATCAATACATTTAAACTAATTTCATGTTGTAAAATTCCTTTCTTCATAAAAATAATTTAATGAAAATTAAATTTGATGAACTTTAGCCTTATTAAAAATATCAAACTAGAGTTTGTACGCGGGAAAGAATACCCGGGAATGCCGGGAAATTTTTTTAATATTAATCTCGGGAAATTTTTTCCGGGAATTTTCGAAAAATTCAAATTCAATTTTTTGAAATTTTAATTTGATAGCATCGTTAAAATCAAAATCGAGCAATAAAAATATATTCTTTACTAAATTAACTAAAAACTACCTACGCCAATAAATCAACGGTCTCTTTAATAGCTGATGAAATGTCTAACAAGCTTCTTGAACTAGAAAATGTACATGATACACCATCACCAACACCAGTTGAACCTTTTACTATATTTAAAGAACACCTTGAAAAGGCTATATCAAATTCTAAAAAAAAAATGAAGATAATACAAAAGCCTGAAAATATCTTAAAAAAAGAATTCGACGTCTATGAAGTCACGGGTAACAGGCCAACAAATTGAAAATCTTTGTATGATGCGGTTCCTACTATAAAACCAACGAATGTAGAAAGCGAGAGTACGTTTTCGGTAGTAGGCAAAATACATATCAACAAGGATTAGAAATACATAGAATCTCTGATGAGCTTCTAAATGCTTTAATAATACTAAAATAATTTTTCTTAAAAGAAAGTTAATTTTAGTAAGTTGCTATTAAACTAATAAGTGATTTGGTTTTGTTTTGGTTTTCTGTAGCATTAATAAAGCTATTTTTTTTAGACCGTTGTATATTTTTACACATGTATATTCTTTTAAAAAAGTAAAAACCTCTGTCTTGAATTCATTTAATAAAATCATTGTTTTATTCTAAAAATCCCGGGATTCCCGGGAATAAGATTTTTTTTGTTTCGTTTCCCGGGAATAGAAATAGTCCGGGAAATTAGAAACCTTAATAAAAACCCATAAACAGTTCAACAAAAATAACCACAATACTAATTATATAAAAAAAAATTCCAATTTTGTGAAATAGACTTAAATTATTCAAAATCGTGTAAAAAATTCACCACATTTTGACCTAATTTCGCTCTGCATTACTGGTCTGAATAAAATCATATCTAATTGTTATTTTTTTTTTGAAGAAAACGGAGTTTCTTTAGAAGTAAGTTTTGATAATATTAAGTCAAAAGTATAAACACAATTACACAAAAATTAAAAAACAAATAATGAAAATATCATGAATATAGCGAAAATTGGATGTTGTTATATATAGACTTGATATCTCAGAGAAGGAAAAAGATATAATAAAGTTTAATGCTTGTATTCATAAAAAAATTTTAAATTGGTAGAACTTTCAGACGACATATCAGATGTAACCTTTAACAAAAGCCGATGTTTCATAAATCAAAACATCGATGTTAATGAACGACAACAAAAGCGATACATCGAATTAAAAAAAAAACGATAGAAAATATCGATGTAGCGTTTGCATTCCTACTTAATTTTCAGTTTTGACCACAGACGATGACTCTCAAAAGAAAACATAAGTATTGCGTGTTTTTTAAAGCACTACAAATAAAAACAAAATGTTGTTTTTATTTAATGTCCCATATATTTGAACATTTATATATTCATTTATAATATTTAGAAACTGGGAATTATTTCCTTTCGCAGGTTACTTTATATTATATTCAACATTTTTTTTTTATTTTTCGAATTTATTCTATGAGTTAAATTTCAGTTATGTATTTTATAAAGCTTTTTTGTAATAGTTCTATTCCTTAAATTAAAAATTAAGGAATAGAACTATTACAAAAAAGCTTTATAAAATACATAACTGAAATTTAACTCATAGAATAAATTCGAAAAATAAAAAAAAAATGTTCATTTATAATATTTTTCGGATTCTCATAATTTGCAATTATTGCCATTTTCCGATATCTTTCTTCATATTTTTATCCCCGAGAGTTTCAAAATCACCACACTCAACAAAATAAGAAAAACAACAGTCAACATCGCTAAACACCATGAAACATTGTGTTTAGAAACATAAAATATCAAAAATTTTGATATTTGAGAAAGCAAAAAGATAACACGAATTTCAACCAGAAACATTACTACACACGTAGAAACATTAAGTGAAACATGCCCATGTTTCTGCTAATGTTGCTTCGTCTGTGGGTACCATAAGAACATAGATAAAAATAAACGTCAAGTGGCATCACTATAAAGAAAAACTCTAAATAACGAACAAAACAATTCAAATTATTAAAGCCAAGGCGAATGCACTAGAAGGAGGGGTCAAGTCATCATGTGGTTTTTTTCGGTGGTCGATTTATCAAAGTAAGTATACAAGCAACCAGTGTTGCCGTTAGGATACGAAAGATACATTTTTCGTATCTTTTGACTACTTCAGGTATCATGTATAATCCTGACATTTTTCGTATCTTTTGAATCTGTACGCAAAATGTACAGAAACAAAACATTCGAAAATTTTTAGCCAACTAATACTTATTAAGACTGGTCATTGTAACCGACTCAATACTAATACAAGGCGCATTGACTAAAAGGTAAGGTCAACTCCACAACAACACTGCTTCTTTGGTCGGATTGTCAAAAATATTGCTAGTAAAAAAGGTTAGTTTACATAAACAATTAGCTTGCATACACACTTTGACAAGTCGACCACCGAAAAAAAATCCATATGTTGACTTGACCCCACCTTCTAGTGAATTCGCCTTGATAGCAGCTTTAATAATGGTGAAAGAAAACATTAAGGGGTTGCAACAGACCTAAATGGATGATTACTAGTAGTGCAAAGTTGTTCTGAGGAAATATGAACATCTTTTTTATTTGCAGGAAATTTATATGAACGTTGAACGCCTTAGTATTTTTTCGTATATGTATTTTTACAAAAATGAATTTGTTTTGATAACATTCAAAGATAATTACATATAAATAATTTTAAAGTTTGCTTAATGTATTTTTTAAAATTACATACATATGCACCTAATATTTATGACTTAAATAAATATAAGAATGAATTCACACGAAATCATTTTATTTACAATATTCATTTAAATATGAAATAAAAATGTTATGTTAATAAATATTAAACGTTAAAAATGGATTTTCAAATTTTTTTAAAAACGTATCTTTTTGGGAAAAAGTGTATCTTTTTGGAAACTAAAATGTATCTTTCTCGACATTTCACTGGCAACACTGCAAGCAACAGTTTTTTATGTAAACAAACGGTTGTTTTTAACTAGCAAACGGAGCACAAAAGCAGTGTTGTTGTAGAGTTCACCTCACCTTCTACTGAATTCACCTTAATTAAAACTAAACACAGGGCGAATTAAATTTTCAGGTGGCGTTGAAAGCACAGCTGTGTTACTTTTTTTTCTAAATTAGAGAGAGGAATGTCAAAAGTTACATGTGGATTTGCCATATCGACCAACGAAAGCCAGGGCTGTCAGATATGGCGATGTCTCGCTGCAATGCACGATCTTATAGGATTGTGTATCTAATTATAGTTTTTTTAACTGAATATATGATCTCCATTTTATGTTATTAAAAAATAGCAGAAACAAAACAAAATATACTTTCGGCGACTTTTTTTGTATTTTTCTCAGCTTTTGCCGATTTATGACTGAATTATTTTTTCTAGCTTTTTTTTGTATGCAAAATTTAATTAAAAAAAAAAAATTGTTACGAAAACTGAACAAAATTGAGGTTTGGCGATTTTTAGCGATTTCTGTCTGACATCCGGTTTGGCGATGGAGCTCAAAAAAGTCTGACTGCCATTACGAAAGCAACAAATAAAATACAATGTGTTGCTTTTGGTGTTGTTACTTGTTGTGGTATCGCCACAACCGTTTACATGAATTCGCCTCGACTAATATGGGGCTAGGTAGTTTTATATTTACGTCACAGTTGATTGCTATTGAAATTTAGCAAGATCGGTCCACAAAGCTGTGGGTAAAAAACCACGACTGCCTCTTATATTTCCCACAAAACCATTTTTGTTGATATTTTTTTAATGCTATCGTGTTGAATTTTGTGCATAACAAACAACTACACATATTTGGAATTTGGAGCGAAACATCTACTTTTTGTATGGTAGCGCCAGCAAGTAAATTGTTTTTAAAAAAATTTTAAATACACAAATTACATTTTTATATTTTGGCAACTAGCTCTACATTTAGTAACAAAAGGGATAACATTTGAGCAACATGGGCCTAAAATACAAGCTTATTTGCTTGCTGGCGTTACGTTACGAAAAGTTTACTTTTGCCTGGAAATGTCCATATACAGTGCCTGACAAAACAATGGAAAATTTTCTCAAAATTTACTTCCATACTGTTGGAGGTCTCAAATATAAATTATTTCTTGAAAAAAAATAACAAGTGTTTCAGTATTTTATTTTATAGATTGTTTTTGATATATTTACTAAAATTAAATAACATAAAATATCATATATCTAAATTATGAAGCGAAAGTAAAAAAATCAATATTTGGGTATTGACAAAACAATGGAAACTAAAATTTTACTTCAATAAAAATAGTTGACCAGTCATCAAAACTTAATATTTTGTTGGATATCCTTTATTTTTGATAACTGCATCACATCGATAATGCATTCACCCAATCAATTTGTCAACTGTGTCTTTTGAAACTTTTTGCCATTCACTTAAAACTGCATTAGATAAATCCTCTTTTCGTGTGTAATTATGGAATCTTATTTGGCGATCTAGAATTTCCCATAAATTTTCTATGGGATTGACATCTGGGGATTGGGCGGGCCACCTCAAAACACGCACCTCATTGGTTTGTAACCAGTCAGCTACAACTCTAGAGGTATTTTTTGAATCATTGTCCTGCTGAAATCGCCAAATTAGTGGCATGTTCTCTTCTGCATATTGATACATTATGTCGTTTAAAATAGCTTTATAGCCTACACCAGTTATGACGTGAATTGGGCCCATTCCTTGCCCAGAAAAACACCCCCAGACCATAATATTGCCACCTCCAAACTTGACTGTCTTACATGTATATTTTGGGTCAAGTCTCTTTCTCTTTGTCCGCCTCACAAAGGACCTTCCATCATTTCCCCTTAAATTATATTTAGACTCGTCTGAGAAGAGGACAGTGTTCCATTTCTGTCTAGACCAATTAATATGCTCTCTGGCAAATTTTAAACGAGCTGCGCGGTTTTTCTCAGATATCAGAGGTTTTTTCACAGGGCGAAAGCATCCGAGACCAGCCTCGCGAGCTCAAAGGCTAACTGTTAGTGAGCTAATATTTAATCCGAGAACATTTTTAACCTCTGTCGATTATATTTGCGGGTCTTTTTTAAACTCCCTTGCTATTAATTTATTTTGTCTAGCAGTAAGTAGTCTTGCGTGGTCTTCCTCCTGAATGCAGAGTTTTAACAGTATACGTTTCACAAAATTTCTTAATTATCTTCGAAACTGCTGATTTATTCATTGAATATTTATCGCGTATAGTTTTTTGTTTTAATCCGGAATTAAAATCATTATTTATTATTACTTTAAGGTCTTCACTTGTCTTAACTTTAGCCATTTTCACTATTTACGTACTATAAATTTTTGTGTTTAAATTATTTAATAAAGAAGAATTTAAATAAATAATTTTAAAGATTACGGTTCAGTTTTTACATTTTGCTTTGTTTTCTCATCAATGCGCTCTGTTTTAGTCATCTTTTATGCAGAAGTGTAAAAGTCAATACCCAAATATTGAATTTTTTACTTTCGCTTCATAATTTAGATATGTATATGACATTTTATGTTATTTAATTTTAGTAAATTTATCAAAAACAATCTTTAAAATAAAGTACTGAAACACTTGTTAGTTTTTTTCAAGAAATAATTTAGATTTGAGACCTCCAACAGTAAGGAAGTAAATTTTGAGAAAAGTTTCCATTGTTTTGTCAGGCACTGTATGTACATCATTTGCCACTTTAATAGAGAAAAATACAGATTAAATAAACTTTAGACTCAATATATTTTAATTTAATGCTTCGTTAGCAATGTCAAAAAATATTGTAGAATGAAAAAATCTTATTATGTAAAAGCAAAATGTAAAGTGTAGGAGAGAATACAGATACACAATTTGACAAACGATCAGTAAATGTTTATTTTCTAAACCCTTTTAGAAACGTATGTATTCTCATTAAATCAGAGTTGTATTTAGAAGTAAACATTGGTAGCGCTTAAGAAATATATTGAAGGCGCTAACATTTTTATACAATTACAAAAACAACTCAGGGAATTTTCATATTGTTTTTCTAAATATTGTAGAATTGTGACCACCAGGGTTTTTTTTTTTTTTTTGCTATTTACTCAGCGGTTTAATCTCTTTGCCTTGATTTGACTTATACTATCCGTGTAAACATGAAAAATACTTACAACAGACCAAGGCCAATTAACTGCAGGAGGTGTCGAAACGGCATCTGATTTTGACAGCTCAAACCTATTTGTTTTGATTTGTTAGAGTTTTGCTAAAATACGTTGACATTTCGAGCTATAAGCACTAGAAAAGGCAATGCAAAAAACCCTGTGTTGTTTATGGACACTACCTGTACATACATTGTTGGCTTTAAAGCTCACTAAGCCGGGAGTAACAGTTACGTTGCAAATCAGCTGCTTCATTTTGTTGTATGTATGTAGAGCAGTTACAACGATTATAGTTAGCAGTAGGATGTTACGTCTTAATCTGTAAGAAATAGATTGGTCTTACTTCTTAACGGTAAGGTTAAGTTACTGTTACTCCCGGCTAACTGAGCCTTTAGCAGTTTTTGATTTTTTATATTTTATTGACATAAATTACTTTTATGTGCACATATGACATACATAATTGCCAAAATAAGCTAAAATCTTGTCAATTTCTACGCACTTTTATAAAAGAAATATTTTGTATGCTCCCGGGACTAAAAAAGTCAGGGAAATTAAAAACCTTGCCTTATAATTTTAATTTTAATCCGTAACCCTTAATAAAACACGTTATATCTAGATTCATATAAAAATATTTAGTCGTTTCTAGCGTGTTTGACGATTTGACTTGATTTGACGTTAAGTGTAAAACTAAAAGATGGCAACACTGCTTCTTTTCCATTTATTCTTTAGTTAATGGTGCGGTCTTTAACATGCGTAAACGTTTAATTCATTGCTAGTGTTTAAATCTCAAAATAATTGGCAAAAAGTGCATCAAATCTAATAAGCTTGTGATTAAAATGTTTACTAATATGTGTTTAATAATATTTTAAAGTTTTTTCGGGGAAAAAATTAAACAATTAACTGTAAATTGTTCGCTAAGTAAGTTTTTCATGAAAACAAGTATATTCGTGTTTGGTTGTAATTGTAACTATGTAAGTTGATAAAAAAAAATCAGCTTAATGTTGAGTTTGTCTGGTTCGCTAGTGTCGTAAAAAAGTGTCGGTTTGTTTTATGTATTGTTTTTTTTTTTTTAATTTAAGATTTAATTTTGGTATGGAATGTGCTTTTGTTTCTTAAATATGTTTGATTTAATAAAGAGTTCATTATTTAATATCCTCTCTTAAGAAATAAGAGTAATAAGGAAATAGAAGAAATAGTGGTTGCCATTGTTTCTAAAGAAAGCAAGGAACTGGTGAAGTTGGTATTCATAATACGGGTAAGTCGATATTTTTATTAATTTGTACTGAACTTTACTGCATTTTACTATATTGCGTTCGTGTACACAAAATAGGTAAATAAGATCAGAAATTAAGAGCTTTAAGTGACAGTTCTTAACTCATTATTTTAAAATTTTTACTGCAGAAATTTCTGTTTTTTTTTTTTTTATAAATTAAAATAAATTGGCAAAATCAAATAAAAAAAACATATGGGTATAAAAGATTACTTAAAAATATTTGTTTGTATTTTCCTAAACTAGTCGTGTTACAAAAAGTTTTTTATCGAGTACCGATAAGAAAACGAGTTAAGTAGTTAAAAGTTTAAAAATGTTTCCTAAATTTTCGGTTCGCGTACTTTTTTGGGCAACAGGTTTTTTTTAAAGGGTTAATGCCGGTTCACACGCGTCAAGTTTGACTCGTCAAGTCTTGAGTATTAAGGAGAAAGGGGAAAAGAAATGGCATTCTCTTTTCCCTTCAAGCTTGACGTGTGAACCGGCACATATTTTTCAGTTTACTCAGTTATTACTCATTTACTGTAAAAAGAACATGAGTGCAAAATTTAACAATCTTAAACATAAAAACAATTTTTTTTGCTTATAATATATGGAAAAATTTTGTTATCTTCATAATATCGATTTTAAAATGATCGTAGGTTGTTTATGTAAGATATCATAAACCTGCAAAATTTAGAAAAATTTGAAACCCTGGGACTAGCGTATACTGCGACTAGTAAAGCCAAAAGTGGGGAATTTACCTTTAAAATAAACGTTAAGACTTTGATATTTCTTTTTCTTTCTTTGATATATCTTAAGCTAAAGTTAAAAAAAAATCCAATTTTTCTCTAAACTCATAATATTTTCAACATTTCTTTTTTAATAATTAGTATTGTGGTTATTTTGTTGAACTATTTATGGTTTTTAATCCAAATTTTTAATTAGGCTTAAGTTCATTAAATTTAATTTTCATTAAATTATTTTTATGTAATCTGAGGAGATCGAGTGTTTGCGATCGAAACATGTCATGGTAACCTGCCGGCCCGGGTTCGAGCCCCGGCCACGGTCAAGAATGAAAGATTATCAATAACAATTTTAAATAATTTTCATGTTGTAAAATTCCTTTCTTTTAAAATTTTTTTTTTGTGATTGTTTTTATAATTTGTCTTAATATTATTAAAATTAACAAGCAATAAAACTCGGGTTTCTTCAAAAAATAAAAGATGATTTTCTTCAGACCAGTAGTGCAGAGCGAAATTTAGTCGATATGTAGTGAATTTCAACGATTTTAAATAAATAAAATCTGTTTCACGAAATAAGAAAATTTTAATATTTAAATATATTTGTTTTTGTTCTTAAGACCGATTTAAAAAAAATATATATTTTTTATTATCAAAGTTATTTACGGGAATACAAAATTTATCATTAATACGATTTCTGTATGACGTGCTAAATTCCCAATTTTCCATATTTGATAAATACACTGAAATTTATTGTTGAGGGAAAGCTAGCTTCTATGCGCATTTCACTGGTTGCTTAGGCCAGCTCATCAGGAAACCTTTTCCTAAGATTTTAGAAAAGCTAAAAATATTATACGAATAAAACCCTTAAGCGAATAAGAATTTTAAACACTCAAAGTCTTACTCGTAAGTAACAATATCAAAGCTTAAACAAAACACCAACAATAAACAGTGAGTTTATCTTTTCTTACATCCCTCTACAATTGGTTGGGTTCTTTCCGACTCGAATTGTAGTTATAAGTGGGTAAAAAGAAAAAACAAAATTAATAAACAAATTGTTTCATTCTATTGTCTTCGTAAGAAAACAACAAAAAAACCAATTTGCCAATTCAGTTTTCTGCACGGGCACATGCGAGTATATTATCAAAGTTATTTACGGGAATACAAAATTTATCATTAATACGATTTCTGTATGACGTGCTAAATTCCCAATTTTCCATATTTGATAAATACACTGAAATTTATTGTTGAGGGAAAGCTAGCTTCTATGCGCATTTCACTGGTTGCTTAGGCCAGCTCATCAGGAAACCTTTTCCTAAGATTTTAGAAAAGCTAAAAATATTATACGAATAAAACCCTTAAGCGAATAAGAATTTTAAACACTCAAAGTCTTACTCGTAAGTAACAATATCAAAGCTTAAACAAAACACCAACAATAAACAGTGAGTTTATCTTTTCTTACATCCCTCTACAATTGGTTGGGTTCTTTCCAACTCGAATTGTAGTTATAAGTGGGTAAAAAGAAAAAACAAAATTAATAAACAAATTGTTTCATTCTATTGTCTTCGTAAGAAAACAACAAAAAAACCAATTTGCCAATTCAGTTTTCTGCACGGGCACATGCGAGTATATTATCAAAGTTATTTACGGGAATACAAAATTTATCATTAATACGATTTCTGTATGACGTGCTAAATTCCCAATTTTCCATATTTGATAAATACACTGAAATTTATTGTTAAGGGAAAGCTAGCTTCTATGCGCATTTCACTGGTTGCTTAGGCCAGCTCATCAGGAAACCTTTTCCTAAGATTTTAGAAAAGCTAAAAATATTATACGAATAAAACCCTTAAGCGAATAAGAATTTTAAACACTCAAAGTCTTACTCGTAAGTAACAATATCAAAGCTTAAACAAAACACCAACAATAAACAGTGAGTTTATCTTTTCTTACATCCCTCTACAATTGGTTGGGTTCTTTCCGACTCGAATTGTAGTTATAAGTGGGTAAAAAGAAAAAACAAAATTAATAAACAAATTGTTTCATTCTATTGTCTTCGTAAGAAAACAACAAAAAAACCAATTTGCCAATTCAGTTTTCTGCACGGGCACATGCGAGTATATTATCAAAGTTATTTACGGGAATACAAAATTTATCATTAATACGATTTCTGTATGACGTGCTAAATTCCCAATTTTCCATATTTGATAAATACACTGAAATTTATTGTTGAGGGAAAGCTAGCTTCTATGCGCATTTCACTGGTTGCTTAGGCCAGCTCATCAGGAAACCTTTTCCTAAGATTTTAGAAAAGCTAAAAATATTATACGAATAAAACCCTTAAGCGAATAAGAATTTTAAACACTCAAAGTCTTACTCGTAAGTAACAATATCAAAGCTTAAACAAAACACCAACCAATTTTTTATGTTTTTGAAAATATGCTTTTATCTTGAACTGAAAACGATTCAATTTAAATCAGGAAACGTAGCAGTTATACAGGGGTGTTCTGGAATTCGAAAACGCAAGAATTTGGAAGTTGTTTGTAATACACTTTTAATCTAATTTTAATAGTTTTTGTTATAAAATTCTGTTCAATAGAGAAATATTTGTATAATATATGTCATAAAATATTTTAGTACAGAAATCTTATTAAAAAACGACGTTTAAAATCTTGTGTTTTGCGTTTTGGATTTCCAGAACACCCCTGATAATTTATATCAAAAAATTTATTTTTAAAAATTATTTTGTGAATTTAAGACAGTTATTTTTCAACGTCTAAATAATAAAATAAATCTTATTTGATGAAATTTAATCTTCCCGTCAGAAGAAAAACTCAATTTATGTAAATTGACACTCAAAGCTTGTCGTCGCTGGTCAGATCATTAAAATTTTTAAGAAAATAAAATTAACGAAATGAGTTTTAATTTCGACGGAAAAAACAAAGGTCCTAAAGGGTCGTATCTTATGACATGTAAAATAAATCTCCCCAATATGTTTTATTTAAAACGGAAAAATAAAACTCCTCAAAAGAGTTCAATTTTATGTCAGCAAAAAAAAAACTATTTTCTTAAGAGTTTTAGCACAACTTTTATTTTTTTTTTACGTTGAAAAATACCTCTTACTCCACAGTTGAGACCGTTTTTTTAAGATCATCATAGATTCTGAAAGAACCCTTCAATACGAGTCAATTGGTATATGGATAGTATAGGTATCGGCTGAGAATTTTTATTTTGTTTTACATTCTTACCCCCATATTCACTAAAAAATCTTTATTTATAAAAGGTTTATTAAACAAATTTTTGTTCTACATTCTTACCCCCATATTCATAAAAAAATTTTTTATTTATAAAAGGTTTATTAAACAAATTTTCATAGAAAATTCTTTCATAAACTTTTTTTAAACCTGAAATATATGTGCATTATTCATTTTTTAATTTGGTGTTTTTTCTAATATACATAACTATAACAATTTTCTGTACTTTTTGTTTTGTCATTATTTCATTGCGTAAAATGCATTTTTTGATATATGATTATAAGTAATTTCCAATTTGCGATTATTGCTTAATTAATTTAAAAAGAAGAATCAGTGAACAATTTACAAAAAATAACTTATAATTTAGGTATATGGGCATTTCCTCAGAATGGTAAACCAGGATGGAAAAATAAAATGTTAATAATCATCGCCTTTTATTGTTTATTATTTAAAAAAAAGTCTATGTTTTATAGTAGAATAGTTTCATAGGATATCTCAGCTGATTTAGTTGAGGAAATTGCGCTGGAAACTGGAAAATGTTATATATTCTTTTTAAGCTATATTAAAAGACATTTTTATATAATTATTTTACATGCAAAAAATATGTTATGTTTGCACTCTTTCTTCATAAACTCTTCATTACAATCAATTGTAAATTGAGTACTAAACAAAACAATTCAACAAAAGCCAATATAGATATTCTATTGTTTAAATACTGAATAGAGAACTACATTAATACACTTTTAAAATAAATTAAGCACTTTTGAATATTCCGTTCCATTTTGCAGGTTTTTACATTTCACCACTGTCAGCCAAATTTGACTTCTATTTTGCGTACGTTCGTGACCACATGTTTATCACTATCATTATAAAAACTTGAACTCGACGAAATGCATCTTTTGCACTAAACAAAGAGCTACGCAAATGCTATCGAATTTAAGAAAATGCTAGGAAAAGTTTTGTTTTCTATATTATTTGTACATCAAAAGCGTACGTCTTTAATTTTTAAGAAATTGCTCTCTACGAAAAAATTATTTTGAAAGTAAAATAAGATCTGTTTCATTTTCAAATTGTTATTATAAAAAACATTTTCAATCTATGAAATGTTTGCAAAACAAATTATGCACGTTAGTTAAAAAAAAAACATTTTATGAAGCTATAAGCAATTTAAAATATTTTTTATGGAAGCAGCTAATTTATGTCTCAATGTTTGAAATGAATATTTATTACTAAAATTCAAAACAGTAAATAAAAAAAATTTTACAACACCGGAAATTCACAAATATAATTTAGACACTTCCTTTTCCTATTTTAAACAAACATTCCCTTCAATTAGAACTGAATTGGCAATGTGGGCAACTCTTATTCTCCTCTGGCACTTATTTCCCATTCATTTTTAAGTTTGCGGTTCGGGCTTCAACATGCGTTAAAGTTTTAATCAAGGCGAATTGACTAGAAGGTGGGGTCAAGTCAACATATGGTGTTTTTTCGGGGTCGACTTGTCAAAGTTTGTATACAACTAGTTTTTTTTCGTAAACAAATCGTTTTTTTTTACTAGCAATATTTTTGACAATCTGACCACAGAAGCATTGTAGTTATAGAGTTGACCTCACCTTCTAGTAAATTCGCCTTGGTTTTAACTAGTGCTTATTTTCAGGGTTGTCAGACTTTTTTGAGCTCCATCGCCAAACCGGATGTCAGAAATCGCCAAACGGAAATTTTGTTCAGTTTTCGTAATATATTTTTTTTTTATTAAATTTTGCGTCCAAAAAGCTAGAAAATATTTCAGTCAAAACGCGCCAAAAACTGAGAAAAAAAATACAAAAAGTCGCCGAAGATAAATTTTGTTTAGTTTCTGTTATTTTTTTAATAACATAAAATGGAGATCAAATATTCAGTTAAAAAAACTAAAATTAACTACACAAGTCTATAAGATCGTACACTTCAGCCTCATCGATTTTATTACTGGTATTTTGACTTGCATACATACTATTAAAACTAAATAGTGACTATTAAAATGATAACAAACAAGTCATGTGAAAAAAAGTTGCCAGATTGTTTTTTTAAGTTAGTAACGATAGCAAAAAATGTCAAACTGTTAAAAACTCGCTGAAATAATATAAATGTAAAAATTGCCAAGTAAATCGCCAGGCGCTAAGTGGAAAATCCCAATGCCAAACACGTTTCAAAATCGCCACGTTTGGAGAGAAATCGCCACATCTGACAGCCCTGCTCATTTTTAAATTAAAAATTAATCGGTTAATAGAGCACGAAATAAAATGAATTCGGTACAAAACTGTTTAGAAATGTGTATAAAATAATAATAGAAAATTAATATTGTAAACTTTTTAGGCAACAAATGAAATATTGATTGCAAATACACTTAATATATTGTCGTCTTCCTTCGACAAGACACTTAAGATACTCTGCAGGTAAATTCAACGGAAAATCCATTAATTATAATTAAAATTTTATTTTAAAACCGGATCATTTACATTTCGTTTAAGCCAAATGAATTTTCCCCTTAATATTTAATGGTAATTTTACTTTCAAGTTCAATAAAATTTAATGGTTTCTTATTTATTTTAACTTACAGTAAAACAAACTATCATGGAGTAGACTCAAATGTTTTATCAGTCATTTTTAACCGACAAAATGCTACCTAGTTTGGTTTAGTTTTATTTCAGAAAATCTGAATATATTACATTAATAAAAAAAAGTTTCAAAAAAATGTTTATCTGTAATACAAAATTAATAGACTATTTCTGATGTGGGAAAGAATTATTTCTTTCGAACAATTGCATTTTAAACAAAAACAAATTCTAAAATTTTTTTTTGTTTTAAATATATTTGACAGTAAGATACATATTTTTAAAATTTTTAAAAATATTTTTAAAATTATTAAAAATATTTTTTATAAATCCTAAAAAATACATGGGTTTCGTATCGCTAAAATACGCTAAAAATTAAAAAAAATTATATACAAATAATTCTCTATTAAATAGAATTTTATAACAAAAATGATAAATAAATTTGATTCAAAGTGTATTAAAAACAACTTCCGAATTCTTACGTTTTATGTTTTCGATTTCCAAAGCACCCCTAATATATTTTGTTTAATTTTTATTTAGAATACGAAACCGATCAACAACAAGACTCCCTATTTGTCTTCTTTTTTGGAATACATTGTGAGGGTATTGTATTTAATCAACGAAGGTACAAAAGAACTGCATTCTATTTCGAAACCGAGTTTTAGTTTCAACACAGGCATTACTAGTGGTAATTGCCAGCTAATAAAGGACATCTAAAGTAAGTTCCTTAAAATGTTACGTACCTGCCGTATCCTTGTAGCTTTAAATTTGACCTAAACATATTTATCTTTCCAATTATCCAACGCAAATTTTTTCCATTGTGTTTCATAATCGTCCAAAAGTACGTTAGGATTCATAAAAATCTTTAAAATATCACTAACAACAACTTATTTAATCTGTGATAATAAATTGCCACATACATATAAAAAATTCACATAGACTTTAAATATATTCATGTTTTAATGATTATATTTATTAATTCTTTCAAGAGTACTTTAAATTATGAAAACCAATTTTATCGAAGATTTACTTTATCTTCATCAGCCATTTGAACATACATACTTTTAAATACTGACCATACATATAAATGCCTCAAATTTCATACATAAAAATACGTGTGTGAAGATAAATATGAAAAGTTAAATTCGTTTTTTAAAAATATCGCATGCGATAAAAAATATTTTAAAAAAATATCGTATGCGTATTATAAAGAAAATACTACTATTTACGCGAAATTTTACAGTTTTTATGAAAAATCAATAATTTTTATTTAATATTTAAAACTAATTAGATATTTAATTACTCTTTTTATAATAAAATTTATAAGTTTTGAAAAAATACGACTTAGAGTGAAATTCTCTTGAAAGTGCTGTGTGAGGGATATGGCCACTGTGTCCAAACCCTTCGATCTCAGGGAATCAAACCGAATGGAAAATGAAGACTATGGACAGGGCTACAATAATCAATAATTACTATATCCAAATTGTATTTGTGAAAATTTTTATACATTTTTGAAAATTTGACTTAGAGTGAAATTCTCTTGAAAGTGCTGTGTGAGGGATATGGCCACTGTGTCCAAACCCTTCGATCTCAGGGAATCAAACCGAATGGAAAATGAAGACTATGGACAGGGCTACAATAATCAATAATTACTATATCCAAATTGTATTTGTGCAAAAAGTTATTCATTTTTAAAAATTTGACTTAGAGTGAAATTCTCTTGAAAGTGCTGTGTGAGGGATATGGCCACTGTGTCCAAACCCTTCGATCTCAGGGAATCAAACCGAATGGAAAATGAAGACTATGGACAGGGCTACAATAATCAATAATTACTATATCCAAATTGTATTTGTGAAAATTTTTATACATTTTTGAAAATTTGACTTAGAGTGAAATTCTCTTGAAAGTGCTGTGTGAGGGATATGGCCACTGTGTCCAAACCCTTCGATCTCAGGGAATCAAACCGAATGGAAAATGAAGACTATGGACAGGGCTACAATAATCAATAATTACTATATCCAAATTGTATTTGTGAAAATTTTTATACATTTTTGAAAATTTGACTTAGAGTGAAATTCTCTTGAAAGTGCTGTGTGAGGGATATGGCCACTGTGTCCAAACCCTTCGATCTCAGGGAATCAAACCGAATGGAAAATGAAGACTATGGACAGGGCTACAATAATCAATAATTACTATATCCAAATTGTATTTGTGAAAATTTTTATACATTTTTGAAAATTTGACTTAGAGTGAAATTCTCTTGAAAGTGCTGTGTGAGGGATATGGCCACTTTGTCCAAACCCTTCGATCTCAGGGAATCAAACCGAATGGAAAATGAAGACTATGGACAGGGCTACAATAATCAATAATTACTATATCCAAATTGTATTTGTGAAAATTTTTATACATTTTTGAAAATTTGACTTAGAGTGAAATTCTCTTGAAAGTGCTGTGTGAGGGATATGGCCACTGTGTCCAAACCCTTCGATCTCAGGGAATCAAACCGAATGGAAAATGAAGACTATGGACAGGGCTACAATAATCAATAATTACTATGTCCAAATTGTATTTGTGAAAATTTTTATACATTTTTGAAAATTTGACTTAGAGTGAAATTCTCTTGAAAGTGCTGTGTGAGGGATATGGCCACTGTGTCCAAACCCTTCGATCTCAGGGAATCAAACCGAATGGAAAATGAAGACTATAGACAGGGCTACAATAATCAATAATTACTATATCCAAATTGTATTTGTGAAAATTTTTATACATTTTTGAAAATTTGACTTAGAGTGAAATTCTCTTGAAAGTGCTGTGTGAGGGATATGGCCACTGTGTCCAAACCCTTCGATCTCAGGGAATCAAACCGAATGGAAAATGAAGACTATGGACAGGGCCATATCCCTCACACAGCACTTTCAAGAGAATTTCACTCTAAGTCAAATTTTCAAAAATGTATAAAAATTTTCACAAATACAATTTGGATATAGTAATTATTGATTATTGTAGCCCTGTCCATAGTCTTCATTTTCCATTCGGTTTGATTCCCTGAGATCGAAGGGTTTGGACACAGTGGCCATATCCCTCACACAGCACTTTCAAGAGAATTTCACTCTAAGTCGTATTTTTTCAAAACTTATAAATTTTATTATAAAAAGAGTAATTAAATATCTAATTAGTTTTAAATATTAAATAAAAATTATTGATTTTTCATAAAAACTGTAAAATTTCGCGTAAATAGTCGTATTTTCTTTATAATCCGCATGCGATATTTTTTTAAAATATTTTTTATCGCATGCGATGTTTTTAAAAAACGAATTTAACTTTTCATATTTATCTTCACACACGTCATAAAAATACTATAATAAAACAAGTTTGAACCCTGGTTGCTAATGCAAAATTATTTTATTCCCCTTCCCACCACTTCTTGCATTAAAACCATTTTTTTCTTCTTTTAAATACTGACCATACCTATTAATGCCTCAAATTTCAAACACAAAAAAAATACTAGAATAAAATTAATATTACTTCTAAGTATTGAATTTCAAAACAAATTCATAGCTCATCAAAAATAGCCAACGAAATCGCCAACTATTTTATAAATCGCCATGTCGCCAAATCAAAAATTATCTGACAACCCTGGTTGTTATTGTGAATTATTTTATTCCCCTTTCCACCACCTCTTGCATTAAAAACAATTTTTCTACTTTTATGCTTTGTAAAATATTCGTGATGCGCCAACCACTACATTATTGTTATGCGCCCCATACACGGTTCAATTCATCAACTGAATTGAAAGATTTTAAATTTATTTTAAAATTTAATGAAATAAAAGACAATTTTTAAAATACTTAACTACAAAAATTAATTTTGACAGCTAATCAAGAGACTCGAGCACACACAGTACAATCGAACTGAAAGACTTAGTAGTCAACTTGAAAAAATCAAAATCTTTTGATTATTCTTCAACCAACTCGACAACCGTCAAACTAATCAATTGACAAAGCCATACACGCTTTGATTTGGAGAACAACCGACTCAGTTGACAATTGAATTGAATCGTGTATGGTCTGCTTTACACATGCAACTAAAAACCTAATGTTGTTGTTTAAACTGCATATTCTTTCCTCACTCCACCATTAATGTAATAACAAAAACATATTGCTTTTCATCCCCTTTTTATTTGGTTTCCTCTTCCTCATCTTTCTAGTTTCAAGAACGTGTGTTGAAAAATTTGTTCATATAAACGCAGAGTAACAAAGCAGCGCAGTCTCTGTAGGTTCGCTGTTTCCTTGTAAGGAGAGTCGCGTCGTAAGTAATGTGCAGAGAGTTAAAACGTTTTTATGCTATACTGAGTGTGTGTGTGCAAATAAAATCCCATTGTTTTTTTTGGTTTAGCGTAAATGTTGCAGAATTAAAATTTTGAAATGGTAATGAGCTTCAACTTATAGAGTACGTTTTTCCACTAAATGGTACCTTTTGTTATAAAATTAAACAATCATTATTAAAAATAAAAGGAACAAGAAATATTGTATTTGAACTCATTTATCTGTGTATTTAAGAAAATACAGAATTTATATTAAAAGTAAACATGTAAATAATATTTCTATTATACATAAACGAACCTCACGTTTTTGCAGTACTTTCTAAAGAAAATTATTTAAAATAGTTCATATTTACATTGCATTTACATTGGTACACTATTTATTGTTTAAATTTTGCAAACTTATATTATTCAGACTCTAAAGTTTAAAACATTTATGTTTAATAATAAAGCTTTTAATTCAGTGTTGCAATACCTATAAATCCACTTAACTTTAAGAGATCATAAAAAATATTATAACCACAACAGCAAATATCATTTGATTTTAAAAGATCTTAAGTTTTTAAAGATAGATCTTTAGTTTTTATCAAACTCGAAAAAGTCTCTATGTGTAAACGACTTCTTACTTTGTTTACATAATTTTGCATTTGAAAATGTGCGTTCAACTGATGCTGAATTCGTGAAAATATCGTTCTTAATTTTGGCTATATTTTTCCAAACAATTTTAATATTTTAAGTTCTGAAATGCTCTATTTCTGGAAAACCCGCTAGTGCACGGAATTTAGAATTGATATTTTAATTTTTTCTTTCTGGTTTGAAAATAACATCAATTTTCTGGAGCGAAGCTACCAAACTCGACAAAGTCTCTATGTGTAAACGGCTTCTTACTTTGTTTACATAATTTTGCATTTGAAAATGTGCGTTCAACTGATGCGGAATTCGTGAAAATATCGTTCTTAATTTTGGCTATATTTTTCCAAACAATTTTAATATTTTAAGTTCTGAAATGCTCTATTTCTGGAAAACCCGCTAGTGCACGGAATTTAGAATTGATATTTTAATTTTTTCTTTCTGGTTTGGAAATAACATCAATTTTCTGGAGCGAAGCTACTTATCCCCTTTTAAGATTTTATTTTCATAACAAAATTTAATTCTTAATGATTCGCAAAATCTCAAATAAAATGATTTTGTAAAATCTTTCAATTCATAAACAATTTCTTTATTAACTTTGCATCTTTCTATAAATATGTCATATCGAGTTCCACAACAAATTTAAATTTAAGGTAAATGATTTTTATTTAAATTTTCCACTAACATATTATCCAATGCATTCCTTTATATAAAATTTCTTGCCACTGTTTAGAGCAAATATTACATTTTGGATAGCAAAATATGAATCCAGGCGACCCCGCTTTGCATTTCAATATTAACGTCGTAAATTATTTTTATAATACGACAACATACAATTTGGAACAAACATTTTATTACCAACGACTGCTATCGAAATGATCACATCACACAGTTTTAGTTTAGCGCAGAGTTGGGAATATTGGTAAAATATTAAAAAATATTACTGAATTTTTCAACGTAATGTAATTGTTTTTTATTTTATTAGGGTGATAAGAATCTAATTAATAGAAGAGTAAATAAGAAGATGTGTTTTTATTTTGCAGTAAAAATAAAAGTCAATTTGTAAAGATTGAAAAATTGCCACAAAATATATGCTGTTTTTAAATAAAAATGTGCAAAAGAAAGAAAATTGAATTGTTGAAATGTGTAAAGGCATTAAAGTTATACTTATAGGGAAATTGTGTAGGACACAATTATAAAATTTTAGTTTAAATGGTAAGTTACTAAGTATAGAATGTGAGAATTATTTCCTTTAATAAGTTATTTATATTATATGTAGGTATCAACCATTTTTATTTTTGAATGTGTTCAATGAATCAAATAATAAGGTTATATCGGCTAATGCAGGTTTGACCAAAAAATAAATAATTTTTTTAACTGCAGTTTCAAAACTCTATTTTGAAATTTAAAAAATTTTGTTAAACAAATTTCAGAATTTATCATCTAACTAATTTTATCTAAGTGCTTAAAACGGCAAATAATTTCCAAAAATAGCGTAAATGTTATAAACTTTTTTGCTTTTTTGTATAGGAATTGTTAAATTATGATGAGGGTATACTAAGTTTGTCATTCCGTGTGAAACGGTTTTAATATTCATCTAAGACCCCAAAAAATATATTTTTTAGGTCATTGATTATTTCTAAGTAGATTTAGCCATGTCAGTCTGTCTATCCGTCTATTGAAATCACGCTCACTTTCAACTTTCAAACGACTCAAAAGAAAAGATAAATATTGGTATCAAATTGTGTCTCATTTCCTAAGCAGCTTGGGAAAAGAGTTATGAATTAAAATGTGGAACAACCACCCTTAAAAATTTGTTATTTTGTTACAAAAACCTGCATAAATAGTGGCGAAATGCACATATCGATATAAGATTTTGCAAAAATTTGTTCTATATGATTAAAAACCATACTGTTTAATTCGTGAAGATCGGTCCATAATAAACAAAAAGCCCTATATAGAGCCCACTCTCGCAAAAAACCTTAAGTTCGCCTAAAACCGTAGCAAATAATGCTACTGGAATAAATTTGGTCCATCACAGTTTTAAATGACAGGAAATCACACTGTCAATTTTCGTGATTATCAGTCCATAATTTACCATAGACCCCATATAGAGCCTTCTCTTGGAAAACAGCTAAGTACGCGTAAAACCGTAACGCTCTCAATCTGTGTTCTATTATAATAAAATTACGTCAGTCATAGTTTTATTAGACTATAAATTACTTGTTGGTTATCAAAGATTCGGCACAGCCCAATTCATAACTCTAACTATTTTTATACCCTCCACCACAATTAGTTGTGAAGAGGGTATACTAAGTTTGTCATTCCGTGTGAAACTTTTTTATTATTCATCTCAGACCCCATAAAGTATATATATTCTGGCTGCTTGAGTAATTCTAAGTCGATTTAGCCATGTCCGTCTGTCTGTCCGTCTGTCCGTCTGTCCGTCTGTCCGTCTGTTGAAAACACGCTCACTTTCGAAAAACTCAAAAGAAATAAACAAACTAGGTGTCAAATTGCTTGTAGTTATCCTAAGCAGTTTGGGATTGAATTTCAGCAAAATCGGTTCAGTAGGACCAGAGCTATGAATCAAAATGTGGAACCACCACCTTCAAAAACTTGATAATTTTGTTACAAAAACTAACATAAATGATGCAAAAATGCACGGAATGACATAAGATTTTGCACAAGTCCGTTTTATTCGACTAGAAATTACACTGTAAAATTTCGCGAAGGTCGGTCCATAATTTACCCTAGGCCCCATATAAACCCTACTCTCGAAAAACAGTTTAGTACGCCTAAAACCGTAAAAAATAATGCAATCATAACAAATTTTGGCTCGTCACAATTTTATAGGACTATAAATGATACTGTGAAATTTCGTGAAGATCGGTACATAATTTACCCTAGGCCCCATTTATGCCCTACTCCCGGAAAACAGTTTAGTCTCCTAAAACCATAATTAATAACAAATCGTCACAGTTTAAGATAATAATAATAAAAAGACATCATACAGATATTACTCCTTAAACATTTGAACTGTCGGTGGAGGGTATCAAAGATTCGGCACAGCCGAATATAGCACTCTAACTTGTTTTTTTTTTTTTTGGAAATAAATAGCTAGGGAAGTTGGAAACATTAGTATGTAACGTATTTGAGAGGTTCATACGTATATACGGTATTTAAAAAAATATCACGCTAATTAAAATATTTAGCGGTTTCTAGCGGTTTTCAAGTCCGATTTGACGGGAAATGTTCAAAAATTTGGCAACCGTGGCGTTATGTTACAATAAGTTGACTTTTCGCTGGAAATGCCCATATATGAACATGATTTACCACTTAAATAGAGAAAAATTTACATATTAAACAAACAAGTTGACTCAATATATTTTACTTTAACGCTTCGTTAGCAACAAGGCGAATTGACTAGAAGGTGGGGTCAAGTCATCATATGCTGTTTTTTTAGGTGGACGACTTGTCAAAGTTTGCCCTATACAAACTAGTTTTTTATGTAAACAAACCTATTGTTTTACTAGCAATATTTTTGACAACCCGCCCATAGAAGCAGTGTTGTTGTAGAGTTTACCCCACCTTCTAGTCAATTCGCCTTGGCTAGCAATAGCTATCTTGGCTGACTTACCTAAGTTGCTGGCTAACGCAAGTAAGTTTGTGGTCAAGTCACAGTTATCCAACATTTTCAAAATTTTTTTTTGGTGTTTTTTTATTTCTTTATGTTCTAAAAATTAATTTAAAATTATTTAAGGCTAGTTTACACGGTAATACAATGTATTACGACATGTCGAAAAATGGTGTAGAGTGAAAAAAAATCTTATTATGTAAAAGAAAAATGTATAGTGTAGGTGAGAATCAGTGTGGCCATATCCAAAAATATTTTACAGCTAAATGGACTTTAAAATAATGCTAAAAAATGCTAAAAAAAATCCTAAACTGCCAAAAAATAATGCTAAAATTTAAATTGTGTTATTTTTCATAAAAAGTTTTTAAAGAAAAGGTACCATACCATAACAAAAAATCAAAGGACCTTGACCTATAAATGGCTTTTATTTAGTATTTCAATAAAATGCATAACATGTTTAATAAAAAATTTCATTTTATAAATTAAATACGTCATCAAATTAATAATCTTCTTCAACTTCTGTAGAATCATTATAATATATGTATGTTCTTATCGCATTTTTAAATGATATCGTTCATTTTTTTTAAACTACCGCAACATGTTAAACCACACCTAATATAAAGTAGCAAATACATAGTCTTTAACGTCATTCTATTTCGAGTTTCCGTTTTTAAGAGATTTATACCACTAAAAACCTATTTTATCTTCCGCGTAGCTAAATGGCAAAACCAAAAACTTCATTGCAAAAGAAGCTAATTCACTGACTGGATTTTCATTTAATGCATTTTTATATCCATATATCCGACTTAGATGTAGAGAGTAGAATAAACAAGGCAAGATCCTCCTTTGGCATATTAGCCCCAATATGGCAAAACAACAAAATAAGTCCACGCACTAAGCTTAGAATTTTCGAAGCAAATGTCAAATCGGTACTTCTCTACGGATGCTTAACCTGGAAAGTTACAAATATTATTACCCACCGCCTACAAACATTTGTCAACCGCTGTCTCAGAAAAATTCTTCGCATTTTCTGGCCTCGGACAGTCTCTAATGCCGACCTGTTAGTGCAGTCAAGACAGATACCGATAGAAATTGAAATACGGAAGCGCAAGTGGCAATGGATTGGTCATACACTACGACGAAACAACGACAACGTCGCCAAACAGGCACTTCGATGGAACCCATTTCAACAATCTGGCCGGCAACCTGGCAGACCACGTACAACGTGGCGACGTTCCACCGAAACTGAGATGAACAGTCTTGGCCTATCTTGGAACGAGTTAAGATCAACGGCACAAAATCGGGTCCGCTGGCGATCAGCTGTTATTGGCGCCCTATGCTCCAATGGGAGTTAGAGGAACACATATATATATCCATATACATTTATCCAGAAATTAACTGTTGAATTCTTATTTAACAATTCATATGAATTTAGTTTCTGCCACTGATGTTCCAAAGTTGTAATTTCTTCTATTAGTCTTTAAACCAAGGCGAATTCATGCAGGTGGCATTTTCGAGTCATCTGTTAATTGTTTTTTGTGTATGCAGAATGCTTTGTTTACAATTTGTGAAAAAATTAATTCAAATTTAAAATTCAATAAAAATTTTAATACTTGGAAAAAAAACTTATTTAAATTTTATAAAATAAAAAAGTGAATATTAAATATAAACACAATAAATTAGAAATGCGTAAGGAATAAGTGGAGCCACAATTAGTTTGCAATTGAGGAACAAGATTTACTTTCTAAAGCAATTGTATATATCAAGGTATATTTACACAAGGTAAACTCGTTGGCCCATATGTTTGTCAGCTGTTTACCCATAGTTGGAACCACAACGTCAAATTGCGTGTATATGAGCCAAAATTTGTACATGTGTGCGTTAAATTGTTTTTGTTTTATATGAAGACAATTTTGACAACATGGTTCCTTTTATAGAGCAAAATGTCTACACTCCCAAATGAGTCTACCTTGTGTAAATATACCTTGGTATATATTTTATAAACAAAAAAAATTCCTTTTTTATATTTTCAACAAATATTTTTGACATTCACTCTAACCTTTTACAAAAACAAAATACATAGTATTTTTCAATAAAAAGGGATAGCTAGCATACCGCTATCTCATGATACGGTCACCTTTGTGAATTCGCCTTGCTTGAAACTGTTTTCTACACAAAAAAAGTTATTTGTTAAATTATAAAACTTTTTTGGCAATCGTTGTCAAAGCTGCATATTAATTGAGCTATAAAATCTCGGCATGTAATTCATATTTGTTTTTCTATTTCAAAAGTTATGGTATCTCTTTTCGTTTCCAAAAATTTTTCAAAATCGTAATGATCAATGTTTAAAACAATTTGATATGAAAGATCTTTTATAAGATTGTACAGTTTCTATAGCAAAAAAGTAGGAATTTGTATGTACATTCAACAAAAAAGTGTGGTAGATTTTCAAAACAAGATTACTTCAATATTCTTAAATTAAATAATGCTAAAAAATGCTAAATATGTAATTGAAAAATGCTAAAAAAAATGCTAACTGCTAAATGAAAAATGTGCAGCTAAATCAGAGAAAAAAATGCTAAATCTAGCTGCAAAAATGCCAAAATGGCCACGCTGGTGAGAATACAGATACAACATTTGACAAGCGGTCGGTAAATGTTTATTTTCTAAACCATTTTAGAAACGTATGTATTCTCATTAAATCAGAGGTGTATATAAAAGTAAACAGCAGCACTAACGGAATACATTGAAGGTGCTAAAATTTGTATCTAATTACAAAATCAACTCAGGGAATTTGCATGTTGTTCTTGTAAATATTGTAGAACTGAATCCACCAGCTTTTTTTGTTAACAACTCAGTTGTTTAATCTCTTTGCTATGATTTTACTTATACCAACCTTGTAAACATGAAACATACTTACAACAGACTTTTTATTTAAAAACACGGAGAGAATTTGACAATATATACAGTCATAATACATATGTAGTAGGATTTTGCAGTTCTTGTTTTTTTTTTCATATTAATAACAATGTCATTATACCAACATAAAATAGTTTATGATTGAGGTATTGTAAATATGCCAAAATTAGCTCAAACCTTGTCAATTTATACGCACTTTTATAAAGGAAATATTTTGTAAGCACCCGGGACTAAACAAATAATTTCCCTGAACCTTGCTTTATAATTTTAATTTAAGTCCACAACCCTTAAAAAAACACCCTATGTATTGATTTGTATAAAAATGTTGGATAATATTTTGATTTTAGCAAAAGATTTAAAATATTTTACGCTTAATAAAAAAAATCTCGCCAAATCGTGTTTGACCGATTTGACGTTAAGTGTTAAGCAAAAAGTTGGCAACACTGCTTCTTTTCCATTTATTCTTTAGTTAGTGGTGCGGTCTTTAACATGCGTAAACGTTTAATTCATTGCTAGTGTTTAAATCTAAAATAATTGGCAAAAAGTGCATAAAATCTAATGAGCTTGTGATTAAAATGTTTACTAATAAGTGTTTAATAATATTTTAAAGTTTTTTCGGGGAAAAAAATTAAACAATTAACTGTAAATTGTTCGCTAAGTAAGTTTTTCATGAAAACAAGTATATTCGTGTTTGGTTGTAACTATGTATGTACCTATGTTGATAAAAAATCTTCTATAATGTTGAGTTTGTCTGGTTCGCTAGTGTCGTAAAAAAGTGTCGGTTTGTTGTTATGTATTGTTTTTTTTTTTTTAATTTAAGATTTAATTTTGGTATGGAATGTGCTTTTGTTTCTTAAATATGTTTGATTTAATAAAGAGTTCATTCTTTAATATCCTCTCTTAAGAAATAAGAGTAATAAGGAAATAGAAGAAATAGTGGTTGCCATTGTTTCTAAAGAAAGCAAGGAACTGGTGAAGTTGGTATTCATAGTACGGGTAAGTCGATATTTTTATTAAATTTTACTGAACTTTACAGCATTTTACTATATTGCGTTCGCGTACACAAAATAGGTAAATAAGATCAGAAATTGAGAGCGTTAAGTGACAGTTCTTAACTCAGTATTTTCAAATTTTTACTGCAGAAATTTCTGTTTTTTTGAATAAATTAAATTAAATTGGCATAATCAAAAAAAAAAAAAATACAAATAGGTACCTATAAAAGATAACATAAAAATATTTGTTTGTATTTTCCTAAATTAGTCGTGTTAAAAAAAGTATTTTATCGAGTACCGATAAGAAAACGAGTTAAGTAGTTAAAAGTTTAAAAATTTTTCCTAAATTTTCCGTTCGCGTACTTTTTTGGGCAACAGGTTTTTTGAGAGTTAGTGCCGGTTCACACACGTCAAGATTGACTCGTCAAGTCTTGAGTTTTATTGACATGTGTGAACCGTCAGTTTACTCAGTTATTACTCGTTTACTGTAAAAAGTACATGAGTGCAAAATTTAACAATCTTAAACATAAAAACAATTTTCTTTGCCTATAATATATGGAAAAATTTTGTTATCTTCATAATATCGATTTTAAATTGATCGTAGGTTGTTTATGTAAGATATCATAAACCTGCAAAATTAAGAAAAAGTCGAAGCCCTGGACTCCTAAGGCAGGAGCATATATGTTGGGCAGCCCGAAATAACGGTTTCGAAATAACGGTATATCTCGAAAACAAGAGCTAATCTAAAAACGGTTAGCACCACTGGATTCGGCGTGCCCGAATTAGGTTAAAACTCTAAGTGGCCGGCTTGTCTGTTTTTTTGCAACTAGCTCAAAATTACAATATTCAAATTCTTTTTAGGATTATTTTTTAAAGTTTGCCAAAGAAAAAAAATAATATCTTTAAAAAGAAAGGATTTTTAAAGAACGGTTTGAGGTATGATATAAAAAAAAACAGCCAAATAAATAATAAGTTTTTGACTTAGCCCGTTTTTAAATTTTTTTTTCAATATATTGTTTGTGCCCCTGTAGAATTCTCTTCAAAATGACACAAAAATCATCTTCGTATGTAAAGTAGCAAGGTATATTTACACAAGGTAGACTCATTTGGGAGTGTAGACATGCTGCTCTATAAAAGGAACCATGTTGTCAAAATTGTCTTCATATAAAACAAAAACAATTTAACGCACACATGTACAAATTTTGGCTCATATACACGCAATTTGACGTTTTGGCTCCAACTAGGGGTAAACAGCTGACAAACATATGAGCCAACGAGTTTACCTTGTGTAAATATACCTTGTAAAGTAGTTTTCGAGATATTGAAGAAATAAGCTCAACACATTTGGCTTATTCGGCGAAAATATGACATTTTGAATATGACATAGCTTTTGAAAAAAAAAAATTTTAATTTTTTTGTTCATATATGTTCCTAATAGGATAAAACGAACCTTCTCACCAAATTTCATTTCAATCGAAAGATGTAGTATCCCACTCTTGGTCATTTTGACATGGTATTACCCATTATTTAGTGCTCGTTTTTAATTAAAAATTAATCGGTTAATAGAAAGGGAGTTAGTATTGCCAACTTTTTAGGCAACAAATGAAATATTGATTGCAAAAAGTTTAATATATTTATGTCTTCCTTTGCCAACATATTCGTGTTAGTTTGTATAGATATGTACACTCAAAATATTCTGAAGGTATATTGAACGGAAAATTCATTAATTATAATTAAAATTTTATTTAAAAACGGGATAATTCAAACCAAATGAATTTTTCTTTTATTATTGAATGTTAATTTTATAACTTTCAAGTTTAATAAAATTAAATGGTTTCTTGTTTATTTTAACTAACAATAAAACAAACTACCATGTAGTAGACTCAAAAGTTTAAGCAGTCATTTTTAACCGGCAAAATGTTACCAAGTTTGGTTTAGTTTTATTTCAGAAAATATAAAATTAGTCATTAAATTAGTCAAAAAAAAGTTTTAAAAGAATTTTTAAAAAAATGTTTGTCGGCAATACAAAATTAAAAAAGTTTTACTAATGATAGATAAATCGCTGTTGATCATAGAGATGGTAATAACTCAATATTTAATAATTTTCAGAAGAAGCAAAACTAATTTTAATTAATTATTAAGCGCATATGAAAAAAATTTTAAACCAATCTTTTCATAACCAAATAGTAGGCAAAATAGCACGATATTTTTACAGCGGGTACATATAAATTTTACGTGTCGGCTTTTTCTAAAAGTTTAAAAATTATTTGTTGAGTTAATACCCTCTTTATGATCAAGTTTCGAAATGTGTTATGAAAAATATTTACATATTTTGTATTTTTAAAAAATACAATTTAAAATGGAATTAAAATCGAACGAGATTTTAATTTCAATTCTTTTCAAAATGACTATAGGTTTTTTAGTTTAAAGAGCTGTTCTTGTTAATATACGAAAAGTATATACAAAATTTTTGTTTAATTTCTTTGTACGCTGGTTTTCGATTTCGAGTTATAGAACATGCCCGAAAAACATATGACTTCTGTGAGCAACCTCTTATAATTTAGATTTATACTGTGTAGTTATGACAAAACAATAGACACAGGAAAAAAGTCTTATTATTTGAGAACTATTTTGTTTGAAACACAACCACCTTTATTTTAAACTAAAGTAAAATATTAGAATATTATGACAATATTACTTGAATTCTCCAATTGTGTGTTACTTTTGTATCTTTGTATTTCTATACACTAAACAAAAAAAAACCGTACAAAGTGTAAAAAAGAGTATAATTGAGTACTGTTGTGGGTGTTGTCTTACAACAGTAAAATTGAAAAAAATCGGTACATGTACTGCAAAAAATAGTACATCTGGCTTCCCTAGCCAACAAACATACATAAATAACTTTTACACATACATACAATATCTAAATCATGATTTTAGCGCACATAAAGCAATTTTATGTTTCCTTTTTCGAATACATTGTGAGAGTTTTGCATTTATTTAACGAAGGTACAAAAGAAGTGCAACTTGTACTATTCACTATTCATATAACTTATAACTCGTGATAATGCCTCTAGAAGTTTGTATTACATTCTACTTCGAAGGCGAGTTTTTGTGGAGTTCATAGTTTTTACACAGACATTACTAGCTGTAATTACCAGCATATAAAGAGCAGCCAAAGTAAGTTCCTTAAAATTGTACGTACCTGCCGTATCCTTGTAGCTTTAAAATTTTGAACTAAACATATTTATCTTTCAATTATCAATTATTATTAAAAAAGAGTATCATTGCGTACTGTTGTGGGTGTTATCTTACAACAGTAAAATTGAAAAAAATCAGTACATGTACTGCAAAAAATAGTACCTCTGGCATCCCTAGCCAACAAACATACATAAATAATTTTTACACATACGTACAATATCTTTATCATTATTTTATGCGCACATAAAACAATTTTATGTTTCTTTTTTCGAATACATTGTGAGAGTTTTGCATTTATTTAACGAAGGTACAAAAGAAGTGCAACTTGTACTATTCACTATTCATATAACTTATAACTCGTGATAATGCCTCTAGAAGTTTGTATTTTATTCTACTTCGAAGGCGAGTTTTTGTGGAGTTCATAGTTTTTACACAGACATTACTAGCTGTAATTACCAGCATATAAAGAGCAGCCAAAGTAAGTTCCTTAAAATTGTACGTACCTGCCATATCCTTGTAGCTTTAAAATTTTGAACTAAACATATTTATCTTTTCAATTATCAAACGCAAATTTTTTCCATTTTGCTTCATAACGTCCAAAGGTACGTTAGGATTCATAAAAATCTTTAAGATACAATGAACAACAACGTATTTTATATGTGATAATAAATTGCCACACACATACAAAAATGCCCATAGACTTTTAATATATTCATGTTTTAATGAGTTATATTTATTGATTCTTTTAAGAGCACTTAAAAATATGAAAAACAGTTTAATCGAAGATTTAATTTATCTTCATCAGCTATTTGAACATACATTCATACTTTTAAATACTGACCAAACATATGAATGCCTTAAATTTCAAACACAAAAAAGTACTAGAATAAAAATACTATTAATTAATATTACTACTTCCTAGTATTGAATTTAACGAACTTCAAAACAAATTCATAGCTCATCAAAAATAGCCAACGAAATCGCCAACTATTTTATAAATCGCCATGTCGCCAAATCAAAAATTATCTGACAACCCTGGTTGTTATTGCATATTATTTTATTCCCCTTTCCCCACTTCCTGAATTAAAAACAATTTTTCAATTCGTGATGCGCCAACCACTACATTGTTGTTACATACAATAACCACATGCAACTAAAAACATAATGTTGTTGTTTAAACTGGATATTCTTTCCTCTCCCATTACACCATTAATGTAATAACAAATACATTTTTCTTTTCACCCCATTTTTATTTGGTTTCCTTTTCCTCATCTTTCTAGTTTCAAGAACGTGTGTTGAAAAATTTGTTCATATAAACGCAGAGTAACAAAGCAGCGCAGTCTCTGTAGGTTCGCTGTTTCCTTGTAAGGAGAGTCGCGTCGTAAGTAATGTGCAGAGAGTTAAAACGTTTTTATGCTATACTGAGTGTGTGTGTGCAAATAAAATCCCATTGTTTTTTTTGGTTTAGCGTAAATGTTGCAGAATTAAAATTTTGAAATGGTAATGAGCTTCAACTTATAGAGTACGTTTTTCCACTAAATGGTACCTTTTGTTATAAAATTAAACAATCATTATTAAAAATAAAAGGAACAAGAAATATTGTATTTGAACTCATTTATCTGTGTATTTAAGAAAATACAGAATTTATATTAAAAGTAAACATGTAAATAATATTTCTATTATACATAAACGAACCTCACGTTTTTGCAGTACTTTCTAAAGAAAATTATTTAAAATAGTTCATATTTACATTGCATTTACATTGGTACACTATTTATTGTTTAAATTTTGCAAACTTATATTATTCAGACTCTAAAGTTTAAAACATTTATGTTTAATAATAAAGCTTTTAATTCAGTGTTGCAATACCTATAAATCCACTTAACTTTAAGAGATCATAAAAAATATTATAACCACAACAGCAAATATCATTTGATTTTAAAAGATCTTAAGTTTTTAAAGATAGATCTTTAGTTTTTATCAAACTCGAAAAAGTCTCTATGTGTAAACGACTTCTTACTTTGTTTACATAATTTTGCATTTGAAAATGTGCGTTCAACTGATGCTGAATTCGTGAAAATATCGTTCTTAATTTTGGCTATATTTTTCCAAACAATTTTAATATTTTAAGTTCTGAAATGCTCTATTTCTGGAAAACCCGCTAGTGCACGGAATTTAGAATTGATATTTTAATTTTTTCTTTCTGGTTTGAAAATAACATCAATTTTCTGGAGCGAAGCTACCAAACTCGACAAAGTCTCTATGTGTAAACGGCTTCTTACTTTGTTTACATAATTTTGCATTTGAAAATGTGCGTTCAACTGATGCGGAATTCGTGAAAATATCGTTCTTAATTTTGGCTATATTTTTCCAAACAATTTTAATATTTTAAGTTCTGAAATGCTCTATTTCTGGAAAACCCGCTAGTGCACGGAATTTAGAATTGATATTTTAATTTTTTCTTTCTGGTTTGGAAATAACATCAATTTTCTGGAGCGAAGCTACTTATCCCCTTTTAAGATTTTATTTTCATAACAAAATTTAATTCTTAATGATTCGCAAAATCTCAAATAAAATGATTTTGTAAAATCTTTCAATTCATAAACAATTTCTTTATTAACTTTGCATCTGTAATGTGTAATGTGTGATTTGAAAAAAAAACGATTTTTTTCCCAAAAAAACAAAATATAAACCTTTTGCTCCGCGATGGATGTTGGCACGCTGGTGTTTACGGCTGTAGCTCGCCGGGAATGGGTGGTTCGATTCCATCTAGGTTATCACAATTACAAACTTTATCCGTGCCAAAATGTAAACGATGTTAAAAACAAAGAAGCAATTAAAATGAGCAACAGTGTAAAAAAAAACCTTACGAAAGGGTAAAGACCTATGATAAACGGACAGACATTTCGATGACAGAAACTTCACAACGTTTGCTTGGCAGGACTCGAATCCTCGGGACAAGGTATAGTGGTCCCGGCCAGGCTGCCCACCCCATATGACAACGAATTGTCATCCATGGCACTACTCATTGCCTGTAAATATGTTTGGAGTAATGCCCCAAATGTTACTTACCACTTCGCCATATGCGTGTTACACTTCAACCATTTTCGTTACTAATTAAGGCATTATTAATCTTTTCATTCAATTCTAAATATAATTCAAGGTTTATTTACCAAAATATTTATACTATACAGGTTTATCAATAAGTACAGGATATGTGTAAAAAAAAGTTAAACAAAATTATTTCTAATAATGATTGTTATCTACTTAAATACGGTTTATATACTTGAATTTAGATTTTAGAAAAAAATAGGAATGTAACGATTAATTTTGAAATCTTATCATTTAAGTAAGTTGCCATATAAAAAGGATATTGGACAATAAATTGTAAATTTATCACCATTCAGTTTAATGGTATTTCCTTTCTTTTTCTAAATCTAAATTGTTTGTTGGGTTCATCTAATTTCTATTTTTTTTCTAAATTGTTTGTTAGGTTTATTTAATTTTCATTTTTTTCTTTTAAATCCAAATTGTTTGTTGGGTCTATTTAATTTACATTCAATTTATTTTTACTCTAACTTGTTTGTTGGGTTCAATTAATTTATTTATTTTATTTTTAATCTAAATTGTTTGTTGGGTTCAACTAATTTATTTATTTTATTTTTAATCTAAATTGTTTGTTGGGTTTATTTAATTTACATTCAATTTATTTTTACTCTAACTTGTTTGTTGGGATCAATTAATTCATTTATCTATTTTCCCCCTTTTTTCTTAATCAAAATTGTTTATTGGGTTTATTTTCGTTTGTCAAATTTTATTTTTTTTTTTTTTTTTTATCTTATCATTATTACTGTTTACTTTTTCCTAAACCTCAAAAAAAATCTAATTAGTATTATTTCGAAAATTAAATTTCTCTTAAACGCGATTAAAAAAAATGAGTAAAAGGTATTGACAAAAATATTTTCAAAAAGAATATTTATTATGATTTAGAATGAGTTTTCAAGTTTTCAATTTATCTTAAATCTCAAATTTATGTTCTTGTATTTCATTTCAGTTTATTTGGTTATTTTTAGTTTAATTATCTAGATTTATTTTTTTAATCTTTTAATCTGCATTTTGAATTTCCAAACTTGAATTTTGTTTAAATCTGATTAATAGACCAAATTTTGTTTTTCACTATTCAAATTATATTTTATGGCTCAAATTTTAAATTTAACTACACCTAGTTTAACTTAGTTCAACTATGTAAATTTGGTTTTAAAAAAACTTTTAACTTTACTTGATATCATAAAATTTAATTTTGTTTTTTTTTTTTGTTTTGTTTACGTATTTAAATTTAGTTATACTATTTTCTAAATATTTAAACTTAAATACTGTGTTTAAATATTTAAACCAAAATTTTCACGTATTCTAATTTGAATTAAGCTTAAATAGTTGAAATCAATTTTAACCGGCCGAATGAGTTTGTTTAAACAAAAAAAATTTAAATTGTATTTCACCTATTAGGACTACGTTCTAAACAATTGAATAGTATATTTCTACTTTTGAGTTCAGGTTAGTTAGTTAAGTTTATTTAAATTCTATTTCTACGTTTACAAACTAGAACTAAGAGTGGTTAGTTAAATCTAGTTCAACTATTCTACATGGGTGTAAATCATTAAATGTTTAAGTGTACGTGTTCGAACTTAAATTTAACTTACGTAGTTAAATCAAGTTTTAAAGTTTAAAATTTGTTTTAAATATTATTGAGGCCTAGTTTTAACTATTTGGATTTACATATCCCGTTTTGACCTTTTCTTTTTCTAGACCACGTAGTTTAATTTAGTTTTACTTATTCGTATTTCGGTTTTTTTTTTTTTTTATTCAAGCGTATTTCAAGTTTTTCTTCTTTTTCTTTTTTTTAGAATCTACAGATTTAGATTGAACTTAGTTAACCAAGTTTAGCTCAGTCATTTAAATTAGTATTAAATATTTAATCTGCATATTCAAATTTGGGTTCAGTTTAGGGGATAAGAGTTTATTTAAATATTCAAATTGTTAAATGTTTAAGGGGTATTTAACGTTTTCAAATTCGAATTGGGCTTATGTAGCCGAATTAAGCTTAGATCTGAGTACAAATAATACAAAGGTTTTTTTTTTTCTTTCATCCAGTTTTTTTTTTTTTTCTACAATCATTTCAATCATTATTCCAATTTGCCTCAAGACTTTAATTTTTTTTTCTTTAGTTTATTTAGTTAAATTTGAATTTTGTTCTGTTAGTTGACCCTAGTTTGAATATTTAAATTGTTTTTTTTTTTCTTATTTTAATCTGCAAAAATTAGTTTTGGCAAAAAAAAATTTTTTTTTTGTTGAGCTTAACTCGTTAAAATTTAGCTTAAAAATTTCAATCATTCTTAAATATTTAAGTTGCCTTTTTTTCCTTTTTAAATTTAGTTTAGTTGAAATTTTTTCAGTCTAAATATTCAAACTTGGTTTTTTATTTTTTTCAATATTCAAAAAAAGGTATTTTTACGTTTTTAGATTTCAATTTGGTTAACATAGTTAAAGTTGGTTTAACTATCTAAATTTTGTTGGACATGTTTAAATTGTATTTGACGTTGAAATCAGTTTGAATATATAGATTTTGTTCCGTTCCCTGTTTTTTTTTTTCTTCAAACTGTATATTTTTTTTTTTATTTTACTGGTTTTTTTATTTTACGTTTTTACATTTAGGTTTTTGATGAGTCAATTGGCCTTAGTTAAGAAATTTAAAATTTATTTTTTTTTTTTTAATTAATTTTTTTTTCGTCGAATAGCAAAAGGTTATTTCTGTTTTTTTTTCTATTTCTACCGTTTAAGGGCGTATTTTAAATTCAAAATAAAAGAAATCAAGTATTTAAATGAGCTTTACTTTTGCCCCCAAGAATGAATCTGATCCGAATAAAAAGGATTTACCTGTGATCTGCTGAGACTATTTATAGTGGCCAGGGTTGTTGTTGTAGTTGTAGAGGCGTCGAGTGCCGGGTGTTAAAAAATGCGTTTTGACGTAGAGTCGTAAGGCCTAGAGAAACGTGGTTTTGTTGGCTTTTTTTTTTTTTAAGCATTAACTATGGTTTTGGCAGATGAAGATGGGCAGGAGGCAATAGACGAAGGATTTGCTCTTGTACCAAGAGGTGACAGTGATGATGATGAGGTACTATATTCTAAATTGTAGGAAGCAACGTTATTACTTGAGGCATGTGATTTAAAACTGCTATCGCTGTTACTATGTTGACTGCTGGTACTGTTACTGCTGCGGCTTTTATAGAAATCCATAATGAAACGGCCTAAAACATCCGTTAAAAATATGATTAACGTATTTGTTGAGAATAGAACCAATTGTATGTATGATAAATTATAATAAAAACTTGGAAGGAAATTTTTCCTTTTTTTGTTACCACTCACCAGCGAATTTTGCAATGTCTTTGCAATAATTTTTTTTTTTGAAGTTTAATCCTATCGAAGATTGTTAGTCTTTATTGCTAGCCATGGCAAGTTGTAGATGTAATCAACGATCCTAAATGGTTTGCTCTGACGCGCTTTATATTACGAAGACCTGTAGGTTGATTACTTGGTAGTGGCCACTCTCTTTTGTTGATATTATAGCGATTACAGCACCAATTTTAATTCCAATTGAGATTAAATAACCCTCGCAAATTCCAAATGGTCGTCAAATTTGCAAACAAAAAACCATAAATTTATGAAACTTAAATGGATTTTTGTTAATCTCTTCGCCAGGCGTGACCACGTTGCTAAATTGCACTTAAAATCACTCGATTTAAAAACACGGGATAAATTTTGCTTGCACGTTTTTCTCGGTTTGTCTAAAATCTTTACTGCCACTCGTTTAATCAACTTTTCTTATTAGAATCGTTTATATACCCACGCTGAATCTGCTAATTGCGCTTTTGTTAGTCAATTCGCCGTGGTAGAGTGGTATTTTTTTGTAGGTTTCAGGGTTGTATTTTTTTTCCATTAAATAGGGCTGACACTCAGAGATGGGTATATTTAAGTGATTTTGAAAAAAAAAAACGCCACAATCAAAGTGTTTGTCACAAAGCCAGCTCTTTTCTCCTAGCCTGTGAGGTGAAAAGAGTTGGGAAATCACTGGATCTGGCAACTCCCTTTAAAATTTCAATTCACTACGACAAATATTACCCTTCGAATCCTAAGTATTCTATTGTTTCAAGTGCTGCGCGTGTATTACCCCGATCAACTGTCCCTTAAGATTCTCAACCTCATACTGACTAGTGCCTATGGCTCTCCTAATTCTGCACTTCAGCCAGGGTCTGCAAAGCTTAGCGTTTATTCCCTTTGCAAATTTGCTCTGTATAAAGTTTTTTCTATAGACCTCTTGGCCAGGCATGTATTTTATAATTCTACTTTTGAGGTTGTAAGATCTTACATTTCGCAAATAGGCGTCATGTAACTTTTCGCCCACTTTCTGATGGATCAGTTGCATTTGCGAAGTCTTAGGCAATATTAACATTTCCCCTTCTTCAGCAGATTTCAGTTTTCTCAATATTTCGTACGCGTCCGCGTGAGTTACCATGTTGTACCCAGTGAATGAAAAATAAGGTGTTACCCCAGTAGACGAATGAACCGTAGATCTTAGTGAACATTCTATTTTAGCCAAATTTTCATCCCATTTCGATTGGTCACTATTTAAAAAACTTCGAATGGAACTCAGTATTGTCTGATTGACCCTTTCGCTGGCGTTAGATTGCGGTGAATAGATAGGGGTACGAATATGTTTAACGCCAAATACTTTTAAGAAATCATTGAAGGCTTCGGATGTAAACTGTTTACCATTATCCGAGTGCAACATTTCCGGTACTCCGAATTTATAAAACACCTCATCCCGTAAAAATTTAATCACTGCTTTGGTGGTAGCTTTGGACAACGCTTTCAATAAGACAAATTTGGTTTTGTGGTCTAATACTATAAAAATAAAAGTATTACCGGATTTAGTTCTAGTGTAGGGTCCTAAAAAGTCGATATAAATCTTTTGAAAAGGCCTTTGAGTTATGACTTCTTTTCCCATCGGTGGACGCAGTATTTTCCTTGGGTGTTTTATTTCCTTACATGTTTCACACTCGCTTACGAAGTTTCGGATCTGCTTCACCATTGAAGGCCAGTAAAAATACTCCCTTATATTGAACAGGGTTTTCGCTATCCCTCCGTGTAATGTGTTGTCAATATGCGATTTACTTATTATGCCATCTGTTAGGCGGGATGGTACCCATATTCGCCAGCAATCATCTTCATTTTCTAAGCCATTGCGGTTAAATTTCACCCTTTTGTAAAGAATACCTTCTTCTACTTTCAAATCTGGAAGTCTATTCACGTTTTGTTCCACAGTGTCTATGAGCGTTAAATATTCCTTACTCTTGAATTCTTCGGAATTGAAATCTAATACAGTGCTACTAGGATCGGCTACTACCTCCTCCATATGCTGACGCGATAGCATATCGGGGACTACATTCTTACTACCCTTCCTATGCTCGATATTAAATTTGAAACCTTGGAGCTTTAAACTCCATCGAGCAAGCCTACCGTTTAGGTCATTCTGCCGCATGAGCCACTTTAAACTGGAATGGTCTGTTATCACCGTGAAATCCATCAGCTCTATGTATTGCCTAAACCTTTCAATCGCAAGTACAACCGCGAGACACTCTTTCTCCGTTGTAGAATAGTTTTTCTGGGCATTATTTAATTTCCGGGAAAAATACTCAATCGGATGCTCTTCACCTTCATCATCCTTTTGAAACAAGACTGCGCCCAAACCAACGTTTGAGGCGTCACATTGAACAAAGAACGGCTTTTCAAAATCAGGGCTAGACAATACCGGACTGGTAACTAAACGATGTTTCAACTCTTCAAAAGATTTCAAAGCTTCCGCAGTAAAGTTAAATTTAGGGGCTTTCTTTAGGGTATCAGTCAGGGGTGCAGTAAGTGTGGAAAAGTCATGGATAAACCGACGGTACCACCCTACGGTGCCTAGGAATCTCCTAACATCTTTCTGATTTTTCGGCGGTTTGATCTCCAATATTGCCTTTACCTTCTCATCATCGGGCCTAAGTTTGCCCCCACCTACAACGTAACCTAAATACTTCAATTCCCTATAGCAGAATTTGGATTTTGACATATTAATGGTCAGACCGGCAGCTGTTAATTTCTGACCTACGATTCGAAGCATTTCCATGTGTTCATCAAAATTCGGGGATACTACCAACAGGTCGTCAAGGTACACGAACACCCTATCTTTCAGCTCAGACGGCACCACTTTATCCATCAATCGACATAATCTCTGAGCAGCATTACACAGTCCGAAAGGCATAACCTTAAATTGGTATTGAGGCCTACCTGGGACTGTGAATGCTGTTTTCGGCCTACTATCCTCATCCAGAGGGATTTGCCAGAACGCATCCTTTAAGTCGATTGCTGAAATAAAATGTGTGTCGCCAAGCCTAGCTAGTAAGCCATCGATGTTAGGGAGAGGATAAGCGTCCTTTTTAGTGACTTTATTCAATTCCCTAGCATCGAGACATAGCCTATTTTTACCGGGTTTCATGACTAACGTTGTCCGATTGTTCCATTCGGCTCCTGTAGTAACTTCTATAACTTCCAAATCCAACATTCGGTCCAATTCTGCGAAAATTAATTTCTGTACGGCCGGACTAACAGGATAATACCTCATTTTTTTAGCGGGTGCATCACCAGTATCAATTTTGTGCGTTTCCAAATCAGTTTTACCTAGACCATATTGAGTATGACATTTGAACGAAAGTTTGACTTTTTCGAGAACTCTACGTTGGTGACTAGTCAAGTCGTGAATTTTTGAGTTTTCTGAACCTTCCTCGGCAAGGGCGTTTATTGTTTCGTTCTCGAAACTTATTTTTAATCCGATTTGCCTCCAAAAGTCATATCCGAGTATTAATTCCTGACTCAAATTAGGTACTAAGTATAAAACTGATTCAACTGACTGGTTTCCCGATTTAATAATTGCCTGTATTTTTCCCACTATCATATGTTGTTTACCGTCCGCCGTTCTTACTGAAGATTTGTAATCAAGTACTTTCGCATCCATTTTCCGAACGTTTTCTAAACAATTTTTGCCGAGACAACTTACTGACGCGCCACTGTCGAGAAGACCGTGATAATTCAACCCATTTATATTCACCGACATGTAAGGTCTTATGTCATCTTCACTGCATATTATGGTGGACACGATTTTTTTTCTTTCTGCTTTCCTTGCAGCATATCTTTTTCTAGTGTTAATTATCTTTTGGCTCACCTTGGGTTCGTAATTCGCAAAAATTTCCGCCCTTTTTTGTTGATATATTTCTAGGCGTTGTTCGTACGAAAGATGGGGATTAATAGTTGCTGTAGAATCGAGTTTCTGGCATACGTCAGGGTTTTGGTTTATTTGTGGGCTATTCTTTTCATCCATTTGGCTGTTTTCCGACTTAATTATCTCAGTGGCTTGGTCTAAAATCTGGTTTTCGGTTGGTTTTTCGCTAGCTAGTATAAACTTTAAAAAATTGTCATTTACTGGGTTGGGTTTTGGAATGAACACGCCGGCCCAGTCCTTTGCGTGTTCAGCTTTTGGTTTCCCATACATTTAGGACAAGTCGGGCTAGTTACGTCCTCGAACCCACATTTGTAGCAAAAGATTCTTCTTTGGGTTACGGGACATTCAATAAATGAGTGGCCAGGAGTCTTGCAGTTCCAGCAGATAAGTTGCTTTGCTGCGAGGTTAACCTTTTGTAACTCCTCCACTAGCCGCGCTTGATCATCGTTTTGCTCGCCATCAAAAACATCAACTTCATATACCCTACGCGTGTTCCCTAGAGGCGTACGTTGTGAAAAGCGTTTGGCAATGTTTCTTTCTGCCCTTTTGCATTCTTCAAGAAGTTGGTCTAAATTATCAATCTTAATGGGAAAAACTAGCTGTGCCAAACCATCCTTTAAATTATCTTTCACTATCTTAACGAGCTCGGATTCTAAAACGTGTATTCTCATTTGGTTTTTGAGTTTTATGATTTCCGTAATGAAGGCATCAGCGGTTTCATTCGGAGCTTGTCTACGTTCCATTATTTTTCGCTGTATTTCGAAATCGCTTTCGAAGTTACGGAATTTTCTAATCAGGTGGTGTTTAAACGTAGTCCAATCACATATGGGATGCTTCATTCGAAAGGCCCAAAACCAGGTACTAGCAGCTCCAGTAACTAAATGGTGAAATCCCTTCATTACCGTGTCCCATGAGCAATTATAGTCATGTCGTAGAATCTCCACCCGAAAAACGAAATCTTCAACAGTCAAAGATTTGTTAGTACCGTCATACTTAATACCCCACTTTTCTAACTGGTTAGGTGATATGGGATGATAACCATGGTTCTGTGGTGAATTATCAAAACTAGCGGGTTCAAAATAATTTTGTGGACTATTTCCAAATAATTGTTGTGGTACATGTGGCTGAGGTAATCGATGTTGGAAAGGCCTTTGAGGATTGTTTGGTGGACGAAATGGTGGTTGGTGCCTATCATTATTATTAAAGGGTGTGCGAAAATCTTGATTTGGATTGAACTGTCTAGTATTCGGTTGGTTTGCTTGGTCTATAGAATGGCTGCGCTCTGAACGTAAAGATTCTCGGATTAGTTGCGGTAACATCAACTGCATATTCTGTACTTCCCTCATTATTGAAGCTTGTACAGCGCCAACAGATGCAGCGACGTATTCCCTAATCGTCACTCCCTCCTCATCTACGCCTAAGCCTGGGTAAGCTTCTTCTCTAATTGGTGGTAAATCTCGATCCTGTTGATCCATGTTGTCAATATCGGGCCTTGCTGGTCTACTTCCTTGTCCGCTAATTTCCCTCGCTGTTATACTGCTATACGTTGGTGTACGGATGGTGATTTCGCTTTCGGGCGAAGAATGTGTTTGCGGTCCAAATCCCGGAGGAAACCTAATAGACATTAACGGTGTAACCGCGTTTGTCGAAATAACCGGTGCAATGTTCAGCGGGGCTGATGTTGTGGCCGAATCACGAGGTTGATTATCTTCGCTGGTAACGGGGTTTCGACTAGAGGACCTGAGATTCCTGGTATTCATCATAAACCACCGTTCAAAACAACTATAATCCCTCAACTAATTCAACAGACAATCGAAAAAACGTTCTAAAATCAATCAGATCAACTAACTCCCGATAAGAGAATACCCTCTATGTAAATCAATAAAGCGAATCCTAAAAGTTCAAGAAAAACAACAATCGTATAAACTAGATAACTATTCGAGCCGTAAAAACAAGAATCACCAAAAATACCAGATACCAAATCACCGGTACAAATACCGAAAGTAAAAATGACAAGCGTATAGACAAAATTTACAAAAAAAAGAATTTACCCAAAAAATCCCAAAACAGTGGTAAATAGTTATACCCACTCCACCGATAATTGACGCAATATTTAAAAATTCAATAAAAAATGTAATAGAATGTAAAAATGTATTCGCAAAAAAAATCCGTATTATTTACGATTATTTTTTTTTTTTAATTATTTAACGCCCGTATTCATAAGAATATTTTCAAATTTAACAAAAGACCAAAGAATTTTAGTATATGTAAAAAAAATTCCCTTAAGCCAAATTCAAAAACCGCCCATGAATATGAGGCTAAATAATTTATAGTGGTTACGTAAAATCCACTAAATAATGTGTATGTATATAAATTCAAGAAAAAATGTAAAAAATGTGTTTAAGAAATAAGAATAATCTGTATTATTTAAGATTATTTTCTTTTTTTTTTTTTGATAATTTAATACCCGTATTCACAAGAATATTCTTAAACTTAACAAAAGTAAAGAAAATATTTTAGTATAAAAATTTTCCTTTAGTAAACGTCAGCCAAATTCAAGAACCTCTCACGAATACGTAGCTAAATATTTTATAATGGTTACGTATGATCCACTAAAAAATGTGTATTATCATAAATTTATAAAAAAAATGTAAAAATTGTTTGTGTGAAAAAAATCTATATTGTTTTAGATTATATGTATGATATGTAATAGTTTTAATAGTTTATAACTCTTACGGTTTAATACTACAAAAGTTTAATGCCAAATACATATATTTTATAATTTTAAACTACCAAAGATGTAATATTATAATTAATAGATACGTTTTGTTAAACTACAAAAGATTTAATAATGTGATTAGTAGATAAGCTTACGAATCTACAAAAAAAATTTTTAGGTTATTGTTTGATGTGTAAATGTAATTAATAGCTTTAGGTTGAAAAGTGTAGCATAAAGTGAAATAAAACTTGTGGTAAGAAAAAAAAACTATCAAGTTCGAGTCAGCAATTCATCAATCTTCTCATCAGGAGATTGAGTACAATATTTTATGATAAAGAATAAAATTGTTTTTATGCATTGTTTTCAATACAAAAAAACGAATGAATCTAAATCTTGCCAAACAAAAAAAATTTTTAACTGTGTGTGAAATGTTGGAGTTATTTAGTTTACTGTCATCGAAATGATTGCGGACGAAAAAAAACAATAAATGAAAATAACGTTAATTTGAGTCGCGGGATCCTTTTCTCCTCTTTTCAACTAACTGAACCTAATGAACGCTTAGCTATTTAGCCCCCGGATCATGATCAAGGTTAATGATAAGATTCGATTAAAACCCTTTGACTCCCCCAGTACTAAGTTCCCTTGTCCGACGCTGACGCAACTCAGGCGTGGCACCATTAACGTACCTTCCAGGACATACATTATCTTCAAAAGTTCCTAATACCGAGATCCCTAACAAGTTTCCCTATACGATGCCGACGCAATGCAGGCATGGTATCTAATTAATACCTTCCGCGACATAAGTCATTATATAAAAGAAAAAAGTACGAGATTGAACATTTTGAACAGAAATGTTCGAGAGTATGGAAGCCAGCAAAGATGAATTAAAACACCTTCAGGCTAAATTAATTTAACCCAAAGAGTTAAATTACTCTCGAGCCAAGTTACTTTAACCCGAAGGGTTAAATCTCTTTCGGGCCCCACGTTGGGCGCCATTTTTTGTAATGTGTAATGTGTGATTTGAAAAAAAAACGATTTTTTTCCCAAAAAAACAAAATATAAACCTTTTGCTCCGCGATGGATGTTGGCACGCTGGTGTTTACGGCTGTAGCTCGCCGGGAATGGGTGGTTCGATTCCATCTAGGTTATCACAATTACAAACTTTATCCGTGCCAAAATGTAAACGATGTTAAAAACAAAGAAGCAATTAAAATGAGCAACAGTGTAAAAAAAAACCTTACGAAAGGGTAAAGACCTATGATAAACGGACAGACATTTCGATGACAGAAACTTCACAACGTTTGCTTGGCAGGACTCGAATCCTCGGGACAAGGTATAGTGGTCCCGGCCAGGCTGCCCACCCCATATGACAACGAATTGTCATCCATGGCACTACTCATTGCCTGTAAATATGTTTGGAGTAATGCCCCAAATGTTACTTACCACTTCGCCATATGCGTGTTACACTTCAACCATTTTCGTTACTAATTAAGGCATTATTAATCTTTTCATTCAATTCTAAATATAATTCAAGGTTTATTTACCAAAATATTTATACTATACAGGTTTATCAATAAGTACAGGATATGTGTAAAAAAAAGTTAAACAAAATTATTTCTAATAATGATTGTTATCTACTTAAATACGGTTTATATACTTGAATTTAGATTTTAGAAAAAAATAGGAATGTAACGATTAATTTTGAAATCTTATCATTTAAGTAAGTTGCCATATAAAAAGGATATTGGACAATAAATTGTAAATTTATCACCATTCAGTTTAATGGTATTTCCTTTCTTTTTCTAAATCTAAATTGTTTGTTGGGTTCATCTAATTTCTATTTTTTTTCTAAATTGTTTGTTAGGTTTATTTAATTTTCATTTTTTTCTTTTAAATCCAAATTGTTTGTTGGGTCTATTTAATTTACATTCAATTTATTTTTACTCTAACTTGTTTGTTGGGTTCAATTAATTTATTTATTTTATTTTTAATCTAAATTGTTTGTTGGGTTCAACTAATTTATTTATTTTATTTTTAATCTAAATTGTTTGTTGGGTTTATTTAATTTACATTCAATTTATTTTTACTCTAACTTGTTTGTTGGGATCAATTAATTCATTTATCTATTTTCCCCCTTTTTTCTTAATCAAAATTGTTTATTGGGTTTATTTTCGTTTGTCAAATTTTATTTTTTTTTTTTTTTTTTATCTTATCATTATTACTGTTTACTTTTTCCTAAACCTCAAAAAAAATCTAATTAGTATTATTTCGAAAATTAAATTTCTCTTAAACGCGATTAAAAAAAATGAGTAAAAGGTATTGACAAAAATATTTTCAAAAAGAATATTTATTATGATTTAGAATGAGTTTTCAAGTTTTCAATTTATCTTAAATCTCAAATTTATGTTCTTGTATTTCATTTCAGTTTATTTGGTTATTTTTAGTTTAATTATCTAGATTTATTTTTTTAATCTTTTAATCTGCATTTTGAATTTCCAAACTTGAATTTTGTTTAAATCTGATTAATAGACCAAATTTTGTTTTTCACTATTCAAATTATATTTTATGGCTCAAATTTTAAATTTAACTACACCTAGTTTAACTTAGTTCAACTATGTAAATTTGGTTTTAAAAAAACTTTTAACTTTACTTGATATCATAAAATTTAATTTTGTTTTTTTTTTTTGTTTTGTTTACGTATTTAAATTTAGTTATACTATTTTCTAAATATTTAAACTTAAATACTGTGTTTAAATATTTAAACCAAAATTTTCACGTATTCTAATTTGAATTAAGCTTAAATAGTTGAAATCAATTTTAACAAAAAAAATTTAAATTGTATTTCACCTATTAGGACTACGTTCTAAACAATTGAATAGTATATTTCTACTTTTGAGTTCAGGTTAGTTAGTTAAGTTTATTTAAATTCTATTTCTACGTTTACAAACTAGAACTAAGAGTGGTTAGTTAAATCTAGTTCAACTATTCTACATGGGTGTAAATCATTAAATGTTTAAGTGTACGTGTTCGAACTTAAATTTAACTTACGTAGTTAAATCAAGTTTTAAAGTTTAAAATTTGTTTTAAATATTATTGAGGCCTAGTTTTAACTATTTGGATTTACATATCCCGTTTTGACCTTTTCTTTTTCTAGACCACGTAGTTTAATTTAGTTTTACTTATTCGTATTTCGGTTTTTTTTTTTTTTTATTCAAGCGTATTTCAAGTTTTTCTTCTTTTTCTTTTTTTTAGAATCTACAGATTTAGATTGAACTTAGTTAACCAAGTTTAGCTCAGTCATTTAAATTAGTATTAAATATTTAATCTGCATATTCAAATTTGGGTTCAGTTTAGGGGATAAGAGTTTATTTAAATATTCAAATTGTTAAATGTTTAAGGGGTATTTAACGTTTTCAAATTCGAATTGGGCTTATGTAGCCGAATTAAGCTTAGATCTGAGTACAAATAATACAAAGGTTTTTTTTTTTCTTTCATCCAGTTTTTTTTTTTTTTCTACAATCATTTCAATCATTATTCCAATTTGCCTCAAGACTTTAATTTTTTTTTCTTTAGTTTATTTAGTTAAATTTGAATTTTGTTCTGTTAGTTGACCCTAGTTTGAATATTTAAATTGTTTTTTTTTTTCTTATTTTAATCTGCAAAAATTAGTTTTGGCAAAAAAAAATTTTTTTTTTGTTGAGCTTAACTCGTTAAAATTTAGCTTAAAAATTTCAATCATTCTTAAATATTTAAGTTGCCTTTTTTTCCTTTTTAAATTTAGTTTAGTTGAAATTTTTTCAGTCTAAATATTCAAACTTGGTTTTTTATTTTTTTCAATATTCAAAAAAAGGTATTTTTACGTTTTTAGATTTCAATTTGGTTAACATAGTTAAAGTTGGTTTAACTATCTAAATTTTGTTGGACATGTTTAAATTGTATTTGACGTTGAAATCAGTTTGAATATATAGATTTTGTTCCGTTCCCTGTTTTTTTTTTTCTTCAAACTGTATATTTTTTTTTTTATTTTACTGGTTTTTTTATTTTACGTTTTTACATTTAGGTTTTTGATGAGTCAATTGGCCTTAGTTAAGAAATTTAAAATTTATTTTTTTTTTTTTAATTAATTTTTTTTTCGTCGAATAGCAAAAGGTTATTTCTGTTTTTTTTTCTATTTCTACCGTTTAAGGGCGTATTTTAAATTCAAAATAAAAGAAATCAAGTATTTAAATGAGCTTTACTTTTGCCCCCAAGAATGAATCTGATCCGAATAAAAAGGATTTACCTGTGATCTGCTGAGACTATTTATAGTGGCCAGGGTTGTTGTTGTAGTTGTAGAGGCGTCGAGTGCCGGGTGTTAAAAAATGCGTTTTGACGTAGAGTCGTAAGGCCTAGAGAAACGTGGTTTTGTTGGCTTTTTTTTTTTTTAAGCATTAACTATGGTTTTGGCAGATGAAGATGGGCAGGAGGCAATAGACGAAGGATTTGCTCTTGTACCAAGAGGTGACAGTGATGATGATGAGGTACTATATTCTAAATTGTAGGAAGCAACGTTATTACTTGAGGCATGTGATTTAAAACTGCTATCGCTGTTACTATGTTGACTGCTGGTACTGTTACTGCTGCGGCTTTTATAGAAATCCATAATGAAACGGCCTAAAACATCCGTTAAAAATATGATTAACGTATTTGTTGAGAATAGAACCAATTGTATGTATGATAAATTATAATAAAAACTTGGAAGGAAATTTTTCCTTTTTTTGTTACCACTCACCAGCGAATTTTGCAATGTCTTTGCAATAATTTTTTTTTTTGAAGTTTAATCCTATCGAAGATTGTTAGTCTTTATTGCTAGCCATGGCAAGTTGTAGATGTAATCAACGATCCTAAATGGTTTGCTCTGACGCGCTTTATATTACGAAGACCTGTAGGTTGATTACTTGGTAGTGGCCACTCTCTTTTGTTGATATTATAGCGATTACAGCACCAATTTTAATTCCAATTGAGATTAAATAACCCTCGCAAATTCCAAATGGTCGTCAAATTTGCAAACAAAAAACCATAAATTTATGAAACTTAAATGGATTTTTGTTAATCTCTTCGCCAGGCGTGACCACGTTGCTAAATTGCACTTAAAATCACTCGATTTAAAAACACGGGATAAATTTTGCTTGCACGTTTTTCTCGGTTTGTCTAAAATCTTTACTGCCACTCGTTTAATCAACTTTTCTTATTAGAATCGTTTATATACCCACGCTGAATCTGCTAATTGCGCTTTTGTTAGTCAATTCGCCGTGGTAGAGTGGTATTTTTTTGTAGGTTTCAGGGTTGTATTTTTTTTCCATTAAATAGGGCTGACACTCAGAGATGGGTATATTTAAGTGATTTTGAAAAAAAAAAACGCCACAATCAAAGTGTTTGTCACACATCTTTCTATAAATATGTCATATCGAGTTCCACAACAAATTTAAATTTAAGGTAAATGATTTTTATTTAAATTTTCCACTAACATATTATCCAATGCATTCCTTTATATAAAATTTCTTGCCACTGTTTAGAGCAAATATTACATTTTGGATAGCAAAATATGAATCCAGGCGACCCCGCTTTGCATTTCAATATTAACGTCGTAAATTATTTTTATAATACGACAACATACATTTTGGAACAAACATTTTATTACCAACGACTGCTATCGAAATGATCACATCACACAGTTTTAGTTTAGCGCAGAGTTGGGAATATTGGTAAAATATTAAAAAATATTACTGAATTTTTCAACGTAATGTAATTGTTTTTTATTTTATTAGGGTGATAAGAATCTAATTAATAGAAGAGTAAATAAGAAGATGTGTTTTTATTTTGCAGTAAAAATAAAAGTCAATTTGTAAAGATTGAAAAATTGCCACAAAATATATGCTGTTTTTAAATAAAAATGTGCAAAAGAAAGAAAATTGAATTGTTGAAATGTGTAAAGGCATTAAAGTTATACTTATAGGGAAATTGTGTAGGACACAATTATAAAATTTTAGTTTAAATGGTAAGTTACTAAGTATAGAATGTGAGAATTATTTCCTTTAATAAGTTATTTATATTATATGTAGGTATCAACCATTTTTATTTTTGAATGTGTTCAATGAATCAAATAATAAGGTTATATCTGCTAATGCAGGTTTGACCAAAAAATAAATAATTTTTTAACTGCAGTTTCAAAACTCTATTTTGAAATTTAAAAAATTTTGTTAAACAAATTTCAGAATTTATCATCTAACTAATTTTATCTAAGTGCTTAAAACGGCAAATAATTTCCGAAAATAGCGTAAATGTTATAAACTTTTTTGCGTTTTTGTATAGGAATTGTTAAATTATGATGAGGGTATACTAAGTTTGTCATTCCGTGTGAAACGGTTTTAATATTCATCTAAGACCCCAAAAAATATATTTTTTAGGTCATTGATTATTTCTAAGTAGATTTAGCCATGTCAGTCTGTCTATCCGTCTATTGAAATCACGCTCACTTTCAACTTTCAAACGACTCAAAAGAAAAGATAAATATTGGTATCAAATTGTGTCTCATTTCCTTAAGCAGTTTGGGAAAAGAGTTATGAATTAAAACCAACCACCCTTAAAAATTTGTTATTTTGTTGCAAAAACCAGCATAACTAGTGGCGGAATGCACATATTGATATAAGATTTTGCAAAAATTTGTTCTATATAATAAAAAACCATACTGTTTAATTCGTGAAGATCGGTCCATAATAAACAAAAAGCCTTATATAGAGCCCACTCTCGAAAAAAACCTTTAGTTCGCCTAAAACCGTAGCAAATAATGCTACTGGAATAAATTTGGTCCATCACAGTTTTAAATGACAGGAAATCACACTGTCAATTTTCGTGATTATCAGTCCATAATTTACCATAGACCCCATATAGAGCCTTCTCTTGGAAAACAGCTAAGTACGCGTAAAACCGTAACGCTCTCAATCTGTGTTCTATTATAATAAAATTACGTCAGTCATAGTTTTATTAGACTATAAATTACTTGTTGGTTATCAAAGATTCGGCACAGCCCAATTCATAACTCTAACTATTTTTTTTTTTTTTTTTGGAAATAAATAGCTAGGGAAGTTGGAAACATTAGTATGTAACGTATTTGAGAGGTTCATACGTATATACGGTATTTAAAAAAATATCACGCTAATTAAAATATTTAGCGGTTTCTAGCGGTTTTCAAGTCCGATTTGACGGGAAATGTTCAAAAATTTGGCAACCGTGGCGTTATGTTACAATAAGTTGACTTTTCGCTGGAAATGCCCATATATGAACATGATTTACCACTTAAATAGAGAAAAATTTACATATTAAACAAACAAGTTGACTCAATATATTTTACTTTAACGCTTCGTTAGCAACAAGGCGAATTGACTAGAAGGTGGGGTCAAGTCATCATATGCTGTTTTTTTAGGTGGTCGACTTGTCAAAGTTTGTCCTATACAAACTAGTTTTTTATGTAAACAAACCTATTGTTTTACTAGCAATATTTTTGACAACCCGACCACAGAAGCAGTGTTGTTGTAGAGTTGACTCCACTTTCTAGTCAATTCGCCTTGGTTAGCAATAGCTATCTTGGCTGACTTACCTAAGTTGCTGGTTAACGAAAGTAAGTTTGTGGTCAAGTCACAGTTATTCAACATTTTCAAATTTTTTTTTGGTGTTTTTTTATTTCTTTATGTTCTATTAATTAATTTAAAATTATTTAAGGCTAGTTTACACGGTAAAACAATGTATTACGACATGTCGAAAAATGGTGTAGGGTGAAAAAAATCTTATTATGTAAAAGCAAAATGTATAGTGTAGGTGAGAATACAGATACATCATTTGACAAGCGGTCGGTAAATGTTTATTTTCTAAACCATTTTAGAAACGTATGTATTCTCATTAAATCAAAGGTGTATTTTAAAGTAAACAGCAGCACTAACGGAATACATTGAAGGTGCTAAAATTTGTACACAATTACAAAAGCAACTCAGGGAATTTGCATGTTGTTCTTATAAATATTGTAGAACTGAATCCACCAGCTTTTTTTGTTAACAACTCAGTTGTTTAATCTCTTTGCTATGATTTTACTTATACCATCCCTGTAAACATGAAACATACTTACAACAGACTTTTTATTTAAAAACACGGAGAGAATTTGACAATATGTTTCTATAAAGTCGTAATACATGGTAGGATTTTGCAGTTCTTTTTTTTTCATATTAATAACAATGTTATAATACTAACATAAAATAGTTTATGATTGAGGTATTGAAAATATGCCAAAATTAGCTCAAACCTTGTCAATTTATACGCACTTTTATAAAGGAAATATTTTGTAAGCACCCGGGACTAAAAAAATAATATCCCTGCTTTATAATTTTAATTTAAATCCACAACCCTTAACCCTAGAGTACTAATGATCGACGTTTCGACGAGCATCGCTTCCTTTTAATTAATTTACTTTTAAATGGGTGTGCTTAACACTCTCAAATTTTATATGCTGTTAGTAGATGATTTACTTTTGCTGTGTGTAATTGTGTTTTTTAAACTGCGTTGCTGGAACATTGCTTTTATTGGTTTTGTACTCGTCGAATCGTCGATGGTTAGTATTAACGTGACTTTTATTTTTAAACTTTGTGAGCAAATGTTGCAAATGTGTTACTTTAAACAATAGTGGCAACAATGACCAGCTAAGGAGAAAAAAAAAAAAAAACACAAATGAAATATGTGTATATCATGCCCATACGAAAAAATGACGAATGTCAAAATTAAAATGTGATATATCCGAAAAACCCATATGCGGAGAACCCAAAGTTGAACTTTGTGACTCTGGCTCAAATTGTTATTTAAAAAAAAAAAAAAATTATTTTTTTTAAAGCCAAAAATGTCTTTTTTAAGTTTTGACTCTTTTTTAGTTTTTCAGTTTTCCTAACAATATTTTAAAAGTAATTCTTTATGATCCCAAAAATATGTGCAACATTAAATAAAAAAGTTCTAAAATTAAATATTTCGTTTATCTATATGAATTAAAACGAAAATTTTTTTTTATATAAACTTATAAGGTGCCATGATGATTAAAAACATTAATTGAAAAAGTATATTTGCTTTAAAGCCAAAGTTATAGGCAGTTAAAAAATACATCGTCGAATCGACGATCATTAGTTACAACGTACGTAAAATATGGTTCGTACTCTAGGGTTAAAAAAACACCCTATATCTTGATTTGTATTAAAATGTTGGATAATATTTGACGTTAAGTATTTAGCAAAAAGTTGGCAACACTGCTTCTTTTCCATTTATTCTTTAGTTAATGGTGCGGTCTTTAACATGCGTAAACGTTTAATTTATTGCTAGTGTTTAAATCTAAAATAATTGGCAAAAAGTGCATAAAATCTAATAAGCTTGTGATTAAAATGTTTACTAATAAGTGTTTAATAATATTTTAAAGTTTTTTCGGGGAAAAAAATTAAACAATTAACTGTAAATTGTTCGCTAAATAAGTTTTTCATGAAAACAAGTATATTCGTGTTTGGTTGTAACTATGTATGTAAGTTGATAAAAAAAATCAGCTTAATGTTGAGTTTGTCTGGTTCGCTAGTGTCGTAAAAAAGTGTCGGCTTGTTGTTATGTATTGTTTTTTTTTTTTAATTTAAGATTTAATTTTGGTACGGAATTTGCAAGTGCTTTTGTTTTTTAAATATGTTTGATTTAATAAAGAGTTCATTATTTAATATCCTCTCTTAAGAAATAAGAGTAATAAGGAAATAGAAGAAATAGTGGTTGCCATTGTTTCTAAAGAAAGCAAGGAACTGGTGAAGTTGTATTCATAATACGGGTAAGTCGACATTTTTACTTAATTTTTACTGAACTTTACTGCATTTTACTATATTGCGTTCGCGTACACAAAATACGGTAAATGAGAACAGAAATTGAGAGCGTTAAGTGACAGTTCTTAGCTCATTATTTTCAAATTTTTACTGCAGAATTTCTGTTTTTTTTTTTTTTTAATAAATTAAAATAAATTGGCAAAATCAAATAAAAAAAACATATGGATATAAAAGATTACTTAAAAATATTTGTTTGTATTTTCCTAAACTAGTAGTGTAACAAAAAGTTTTTTATCCAGTACCGATAAGAAAACGAGTTAAGTAGTCAAAAGTTTAAAAATTTTTCCTAAATTTTCCGTTCGCGTACTTCCTTGGGCAACAGGTTTTTTGAGAGTTAGTGCCGGTTCAAACACGTCAAGTTTAACTCGTCAAGTCTTGAGGTTTTAGGAGAAAAGGGAAAAGGGAAAAGAGAGTGCCATTTCTTTTCCCCTCTCACCTAAAAACGCAAGACTTGACGAGTCAAACTTGACGTGTGTGAACCGTCACATATGTATTTTTCAGTTTACTCAGTTGTTACTCATTTACTGCATTTTACTGTAAAAAGTACTCGAATGCACCTTTTATCAAATAATTTGTTACAGTTTAACAACATGCTAAATTTATAAACTTTAAATATAAAAACAAATTTTTTTTGTTTATAATATATGGAAAAAGTTTGTTACATAATATTGATTTTAAAATGATCGTAGGTTGTTTATGTAAGATATCATAAACCTGCAAAATTTAGAAACCCTGGGACTAACGTCTACTGCGACTAGTAATGCCAAAATTGGGGAATTTACCTTTTGAAATAAACGTTTAAACTTTGTTATATGTTTTTATTTCTCTGAGATATCTTAATCTGAATTTTAAAAAATCTAATTTTTCGCTAAATTCATAATATTTTCACCATTTCTTTTTTATTTTTTTTGTGCTTGTTTTTATAATTTGTCTTATTATTATCAAAACTAACAAACAATAAAACTCGGTTTTTCTTCAAAAAATAATAGATGATTTTCTTCAGACCAGTAGTGCAGAGCGAAATTTAGTCGAAATGTAGTGAATTTATGAATTAGAAAATTTAAATATTTAAATATATTTGTTTTTGTTCCTAAGACCGCTTTAAAAAAATATATATGTATGTACATATTTTTTTATGTTTTTGAAAATATGCTTTTATCTTGAACTGAAAACGATTCTGGAAATCGAAAATGCAAAACGCAAGAATTTGGGAGTTGATACACTTTTAATCTAATTTTTATAGTTTTTGTTATAAAATTCTGTTAAATAGAGAAATATTTGTATAATATTTGTCATAAAATACTTTTATTACAGAAATCTTATTAAAAAACGACATTTAAAAGTCTTGCGTTTTGAGTATTTGATTATCAGAACGCCCCTGATAATTTATATCAAAAAACTTATTTTTAAAAATTATTTTGTGAATTTAAGACAGTTATTTTCCAACGTCTAAATAATAAAGTAAAACTTATTTAATGAAATTTAATCTTCTCGACAGAAGATAAAGCTCATTTTATGTAAATTGATACCGAAAGCTTGTAGCTGGTCATATCATTAAAATTTTTAACGCAGTTAAACCTTATCAGCCTGAATTGCAATTGAAGTTATAAAAAACGATAATAAAAAAATAAAATTAACGAAATGAGTTTTATTTTCGACGTAAAAAACAAAGTTCCTCAAAAGAGTCTCATCTTATGACGGGTAAAATAAAACTCCCCAATAAGTTTTATTTTAAACGAAAAAAAACTCCTTAAAAGCGTTAAATTTTATGTCAGCAAAAAAAATAATCTTTTTAGGAGTTTTATCATATCTTTAATTTTTACGTTAGAAACTACCTCTTAACTGTGGAGTTGAGATTTTTAAGATCACCATAGATTCTGAAAGAATAATAAGAATCAATTGGTATATGACAATTTAGGTATACGCTGACACTAACATCAAGAGTGTAAGGTTCCAGTCTTAAATAGTTCATCTTTAATGAAACTTGACAAATCAAAATTCATTAATAGACTAGATATTGTTTAAAAAATAATGTAATTTTCCTGAATACACAGAACTTTTAATCATTATGGTTTGCCACTCTTTTTGAAGATTTATCTTCTGCTTTTGTTCTGAAAATTCTGTTTTGGAATTTTTATTTTGTTTTACTTATTATTCTTTTTTTTATTAAATTTCAAAAATTTTTATAAATAACTCTTAAAATCTGTTTAAAATGAATATGTATTCCTAAAATTCAAAATTGTAAATAAAAGAAATTGTTTTACAACACCGGAAATTCACAAATATAATTTAAACATTTCTTTTCCTATTTTAAACACACAATCCCTTCAATAAGAACTGAAGTTGAAATGTTGGCAACTCTAATGTTCTTTTGGCACTTATTTCCGATTTGTTATTAACCCTTAAATACCTGAAATTGAAATATGTATTAAATTGCGGCAATAATTTTTGTTCTAGCATATATTTATGCTGGAAATTAAGAATCTTAGTTTCAATTCAGAAAAAAATGCTTGTGTGAAGCTCCAGGACAAAATTAAGGAAGACCGTCTGTAGACGGTCTTAGTTGCTTAAGGGAAAAAAATATTTTAAGAAATAAATCAAATATGATGGTTAGATGAAAGAAAATACGTTTTATTTTGTACTTTTAGTGCTAAATAAATTACATGTTCAAATTAAATATATTAAGTACTCATGTGGTATCCTGTGAAACAGTTCTTTGTTTTTGAAAAGCATAGGTGGACGTTGCATTTAGTACAAAATGTGTGGGTGTCAGATTTTTTACAAAGTTTGCAGGACTTTTTTGAACCCCATTGAGGAAAATGATTAGTCTTGTCATATCTTACACCAGCTACAGGATGAACGGCTTTTTTCCCAATAATTGAGCTAATAGTTGGTTCTTCAACAAATAATGGACGACCAACCGAACGTTTTTCGACGGAAACGCAGAGCTCTTTTGCAATGCTCGAGCGAAATTCAAACATTGTCATGGTATTTTCTTTTTTATTATCGTTCGAGTTTTAGCTTTTTTCTGATTTATTTCTACGGTATAACACAAAAGCATTTGTTATACTCATGTCAAGCAAATGGTAAAATAACCTGGTTGCCATGTCCTGTGTTTTGATTTTGAGACCATTGCGACCCATATATGCATCCATTAAGTCTATACCTCCCATGTGCGCATTATACTCATGGATGATCTGTGGACAGTCGATTTCATCGTAGATTTTTTTTTCTTACGGTTGTAACGTCCAATTTTAGATGGCTGGTTGACTAAACTGCTTCGTTGGAAAGGCATTATGCCCACATATGTTGAACATAGTCTTACATTTGTTGTGTCCTTCCACAAAACTGTAGACATATCTACCCCATAAGCACTTCCAATAAATTCCGTACAATAACCTCGTGGCTCTTTTTTGAGTTCAACGGCCTTGTCCATTGGAAGTTTGCAATTGGGAATTCGGTTTGCTCTTACAGTGCCAAGGCTGTAAATACCACGTGCTCTTAGGTACACTATAAGGGGTAGAGACGTATAAAAATTGTCAGGCGGTAAATTCGTTTTTCCTCGAAACGCAACTTCGTTTACGTGCAGTTGCAAAGACGTTTTACGCCATAGTATATTTTTAAATTCCAAAGACTCTTTTGTTATATCCGACAAGGCTAGCATATACATAAAAACTATAAACTTCTTTTTTTCGAAACAAACGTTTTTATATACTTACCACCCCCTGATGAGGGTTTTGCTTTAGGTCATGATAGTTCAATAACTGGTAAAGGTGATCGAGGTCTTTTGTGGGCTTTAAACGTAATTGTCGCCTCCGGTTGTTTTTGTAATATTGAAGCATTGTCGGAAACTTCTGACGTAGGCCCATCTTGTGTTAAATTTACATCAACTGGCTCAGCACTAATACCGTTCAAACTGGAATTGCTTGCGTTAATCGATAAATTTACTGCATTTTTAGTAACTATGAATGTAATATCTTTATACAATCTGGCAACATATCATTATTTTCAGGAATAATTTCATTACACTCATAGTCAGTATTTTCAACGCTATCAGGAATGATTTCATCGCACTCGTAATCCGGATCTTCAATACTATCGTCAATGTCTTCAAAATCATCGTCTTCTATCGAGTCCATAAAATTAGCTATTTTTTGGTCACTCAACGAAGAAAGTTTAATTTTTCTCGTTCTATGTAAATGCTGGTTTTCTTCCTCTTGTGCCGACATCTTGTGTGTTAAAGATCTCTTAGTTGCTGTTCCAAAAAACAAGGAGTAACATTGATTATTTTTTACTCCGGTAAAAAACGTTACAACAAATTTTTTTTCGCCTAAGTGACTAAGACCGTCTACAGACGGTCTTCACAAAAATCAACATTCAAACAACATTCTTATTTGTTTTGAAATTATACTTACGTAATATGAAAGTAAACGTTTCAACTACTTACCAAAAAAAATCCAGACTCAATTCAATAACCAGAAGATTTTATTTTTTAATTTTAATTTGCACTAAATTCACAAGCAATTTATTTGTCTTTTCGAACCAGCGTGGCCATTTTGGCATTTTTGCAGCTAGATTTAGCATTTTTTTCTCTGATTTAGCTGCACATTTTTCATTTAGCAGTTAGCATTTTTTTTAGCATTTTTCAATTACATATTTAGCATTTTTTAGCATTATTTAATTTAAGAATATTGAAGTAATCTTGTTTTGAAAATCTACCACACTTTTTTGTTGAATGTACATACAAATTCCTACTTTTTTGCTATAGAAACTGTACAATCTTATAAAAGATCTTTCATATCAAATTGTTTTAAACATTGATCATTACGATTTTGAAAAATTTTTGGAAACGAAAAGAGATACCATAACTTTTGAAATAGAAAAACAAATATGAATTACATGCCGAGATTTTATAGCTCAATTAATATGCAGCTTTGACAACGATTGCCAAAAAAGTTTTATAATTTAACAAATAACTTTTTTTGTGTAGAAAACAGTTTCAAGCAAGGCGAATTCACAAAGGTGACCGTATCATGAGATAGCGGTATGCTAGCTATCCCTTTTTATTGAAAAATACTATGTATTTTGTTTTTGTAAAAGGTTAGAGTGAATGTCAAAAATATTTGTTGAAAATATAAAAAAGGAATTTTTTTTGTTTATAAAATATATACCAAGGTATATTTACACAAGGTAGACTCATTTGGGAGTGTAGACATTTTGCTCTATAAAAGGAACCATGTTGTCAAAATTGTCTTCATATAAAACAAAAACAATTTAACGCACACATGTACAAATTTTGGCTCATATACACGCAATTTGACGTTGTGGTTCCAACTATGGGTAAACAGCTGACAAACATATGGGCCAACGAGTTTACCTTGTGTAAATATACCTTGATATATACAATTGCTTTAGAAAGTAAATCTTGTTCCTCAATTGCAAACTAATTGTGGCTCCACTTATTCCTTACGCATTTCTAATTTATTGTGTTTATATTTAATATTCACTTTTTTATTTTATAAAATTTAAATAAGTTTTTTTTCCAAGTATTAAAATTTTTATTGAATTTTAAATTTGAATTAATTTTTTCACAAATTGTAAACAAAGCATTCTGCATACACAAAAAACAATTAACAGATGACTCGAAAATGCCACCTGCATGAATTCGCCTTGGTTTAAAGACTAATAGAAGAAATTACAACTTTGGAACATCAGTGGCAGAAACTAAATTCATATGAATTGTTAAATAAGAATTCAACAGTTAATTTCTGGATAAATGTATATGGATATATATATGTGTTCCTCTAACTCCCATTGGAGCATAGGGCGCCAATAACAGCTGATCGCCAGCGGACCCGATTTTGTGCCGTTGATCTTAACTCGTTCCAAGATAGGCCAAGACTGTTCATCTCAGTTTCGGTGGAACGTCGCCACGTTGTACGTGGTCTGCCAGGTTGCCGGCCAGATTGTTGAAATGGGTTCCATCGAAGTGCCTGTTTGGCGACGTTGTCGTTGTTTCGTCGTAGTGTATGACCAATCCATTGCCACTTGCGCTTCCGTATTTCAATTTCTATCGGTATCTGTCTTGACTGCACTAACAGGTCGGCATTAGAGACTGTCCGAGGCCAGAAAATGCGAAGAATTTTTCTGAGACAGCGGTTGACAAATGTTTGTAGGCGGTGGGTAATAATATTTGTAACTTTCCAGGTTAAGCATCCGTAGAGAAGTACCGATTTGACATTTGCTTCGAAAATTCTAAGCTTAGTGCGTGGACTTATTTTGTTGTTTTGCCATATTGGGGCTAATATGCCAAAGGAGGATCTTGCCTTGTTTATTCTACTCTCTACATCTAAGTCGGATATATGGATATAAAAATGCATTAAATGAAAATCCAGTCAGTGAATTAGCTTCTTTTGCAATGAAGTTTTTGGTTTTGCCATTTAGCTACGCGGAAGATAAAATAGGTTTTTAGTGGTATAAATCTCTTAAAAACGGAAACTCGAAATAGAATGACGTTAAAGACTATGTATTTGCTACTTTATATTAGGTGTGGTTTAACATGTTGCGGTAGTTTAAAAAAAATGAACGATATCATTTAAAAATGCGATAAGAACATACATATATTATAATGATTCTACAGAAGTTGAAGAAGATTATTAATTTGATGACGTATTTAATTTATAAAATGAAATTTTTTATTAAACATGTTATGCATTTTATTGAAATACTAAATAAAAGCCATTTATAGGTCAAGGTCCTTTGATTTTTTGTTATGGTATGGTACCTTTTCTTTAAAAACTTTTTATGAAAAATAACACAATTTAAATTTTAGCATTATTTTTTGGCAGTTTAGGATTTTTTTTAGCATTTTTTAGCATTATTTTAAAGTCCATTTAGCTGTAAAATATTTTTGGATATGGCCACACTGTTTCGAACCAAAGTTCTGACTAGAATGATTTTTTCTGCCACACTATTTAAGTCATCTCAATTCAATTGGTACCGTTATACGGAGAATTTTATACTCATTTAAAATGTTTGCATCGTAACAGCGTGAAGTTAATAGTTTTTATTCAATACTATTTTTTATGATGGCCGTCTGTAGACGGTCTTAGGTGTTTAAGGGTTAACCCCAAGTCTACACTAGCAATATATTGCTCAGCTTATGCTAAAGGCATGGGAAAACGTATTTATGTTAACTTATAATTCGAAAAAAAAATGAAGAAAGCGATATCTTGCAAAAATTATTTTTATTAATATAAATTATTTCTTATTCGACTGTTTAAATTATATTAATTTGTTTAAGCTCACAAATTAGAGCTTTCAGTAATTCGAACGTCCAGAAATTAGAATCAGTGTTTGCAATACATTAAACGCTCTAAAATTCGAATTTATAGTTCTAATTTCAGAGCGTTTTTTTTTTTTTGTTATTTGAACACAAGAAATCCGCAATTTATTTTTATTCTGTTTGAACATGTAAAACTAAAAAGGGGAATTACCAAATTTTAGATGTGTTTCCTTATTTGTTGTTTTTTTTTTGTCGTATTTATATATATTTGTGGCTAGTTTATTTGTGAAATTCGAAACATGTGTACATATTTTGGAAGTCTCTATTAAAAAGTGAAAGTGTATCATTCGAAATGTCAAATAAACGTAAAAAAAACACTTTATCATTGGAAAAGAAGGTCAAAATATTAGAAAAGCTTGACAAAGGGTTTGAAGGGAATATTAATGTTACGACATCTTCAATCAGCTATATCAAATCACATAGAACAGCAATATTAAATGCTGTTTTCAACACATATCAGGAAGCAAGCAATAAATCTTTGCACAGCGCTGAATACCCAAATATGGTAAGTCGTCTGTATGAGTGGTTTAAAGAGAAAGTTAAAAAAATATTTAGAGAGGAATATCCCTATAAAGATGAAAATGCATTCCGTGGAAGCAATGGATAGTTCTCCAAATATAAGAAACGACACGGTATTTTTAATTTTAAAAAATACATTTAATGTATTGGAGTGAATTACGTTTTGTTTTCTTGTTTTTATCAAATAAAATTGAATTAAAAAAAATTTAAGTAATTTTTATTTTTTATTCGAAATAAAAACGTCCAGAAATTAGAATAATTCAGAAATTAGAATTGCCTCAAAAACAAAGCGGTTCTAATTTGCGAGCGTCTACTGTAATATAATTAATTTTTTTTTTGTTAAAGTAAAATTATTATTTTTATATAAAAAAGACCTCAAAATTAAACAAATTAATATAAATTTAAATAATAAATAAAGATCGTATAAGAAAAAAATTATAAATAAAAATAATTTTTGTATATTTTTCGTGTTTATTAAATTCTTTCATTTAATTCTTTAATTCATGCACTGAATTAGTAAATTTTGAATTAATTCTTTTCACACAAAAAAATTAATTGAATGAAATTTGAGTTAATTAAAATGAATTTGGTTAAAAATGGATTGCAATTCGTTTTTAACTCAAATGAATCTGTAAAAGGAATTGCAAATCATTTGAAATAATTTAAATGAATTAGAAAAAAGAAGAAGCAATTCATTTATAATTCATTTGAATTGAATTGATTGAAATTTGAATTGATTTTGTATTCGAATGGAATTGTCAGGTAGCGCTAGAATAGGAATTAGATTATTTGGTATAGGCGAAAATCCTATCAAAATGGAAAAATTTTGTTTATTTGCTTAAAGAAACTTAAATTTTTAATTTATCAAATAGTGTGTAAATATTATTAAAAGTGTTTAAATAATCTCATATTTGTATATAATGGAAAATTTATTTTTTTAAGTTTTTCAATCTAATTTTAAAGATTGTAGCAACTTTAAATCTCAACATTTTTTGCTATCAAAGCTGTGTTCGTTTACTCGAAATTCTTACTACTTTTAGTACAACTGGAAAATTTGTTTACTTTTTGTATTGAAAACTTCCAACTGCAGTAAAAAAAGTAAATTTTAGTAATTCCACCTGCATGTGCTCCTCAATTTGATTGATTGAAACTCATTTTTGATCTAATTCATTTGAATTGCAATTCATTGTTCTAATTCATTTGAATGAATTCAATCAAAATAAATTCAATTCAGATCAAATGAATCTTTAAAATGAATTGCAATTCAGTTTAACAAATTCATTTGAATTGGAAACGAATTGCCACTTATTCTACAAATTTATTTATATTGGAAAATTAATTGAAATTCATTGCTGCCTAATTCGTTTGAATTGATTCAAATTTCATTTAATTCTTTTTTGCTGTGAAAAGAATAAATTTAAAATTTAGCTAATTTGTAACGAATTAAAATCAAAAAAGAATAATACATTTACAGCTCTGAATTCTTTTACTACAATTATAATTTGCTAACATTACACAAATTAAATTTCTTTCTTACACAATTTGCTTCTATTTTTTTTTTCTTTTTTGCTTCTTTTTTTCAATTGACAACCAAATTTGACGTTTAACGTTAGCAATATTTGTCAACGAAAATTGACTAACAATTATTGCAACATAATTTGCCGGCAATAAATATGTATGTACAAAAAGTTGCTGTCTACATTAAAGATAACATAATTTTGACATTTACTGCAATATATGTTGCAATAATTATCTCTCGTATAGACGGAAAGTTAAGTGTAGACCTGGAGTCCTCATCTTTTTTTATTGTTATAAAAGCTTTTTTTCCATTTTTTGCACTATCTGTCTCTTTTACTCTCACAATCCAGTTAAACCCAACAGGTTTTTTTTTTCATTCCCTTTTTCTTAATTTCCTTTTCCTCTTCTTTTTAGTTTTTAAAATTTTACAAAGTGTATGGACGTCTTCAAAAATACTCCCTTAAATCAATTAAAAAGAGAGTAAAAAGTGTTAGAACATTTTTAATTTTTATAAATAAATAAAATTAAAACACCATTATGTTTTATTATAAAAAAATCTAAGCAAAAAGTTGAACGCAACTTAGTAAAAAAGGTCATGGAAAATTATTTCATAAAAAGCAGAGCTAACGACAGCGCAGTCTCGGTTGGTTTTAGGTTGTTAAAGACGCCGCGGTTGTGGGCAGCATTGAGTGAGTTGTGTGGTGTTTGTTTTAAGTGTGAGTTTGTTTTTGTAGAATTTTAGGAAATACATAAAAGCAAAGTCAATAAGAAGAAGTGTCTTAGCTAAAAGCCATGTAAATGAAAGATAAAAGGGGTTGTTTTGGTTTTTTTGTTGGTAAATTAAAAAAGTAAATGATTAAAGATGGAAAATTTCCACAAAATATGGCGTTTTTATTAAAAATGTGCAAAAATGAAATAAAATTAAAAGAAGGTTAAAATTATATAAATGAAATATAGAAAAACAATATAAGATTTTATAATAGTTTAAAGAATTTTTAAGCAGCTTAAAACAAAGTGTAAGTTTTTCAATATCTTCAAAAATTTAAAAGACATAAAATGCAAAAATAAAATTTTGTGAAATATTTTTTTTATTATTGAAAGAAAATATTAAACAAAATTTTTAACGAAATGTATCCATGTACATGTGACTTTTGCTGACTGTTTTTAAAAATAAGATAAAAATTATTGCTAATAGAAGTTAGATATGGGCATTTCCTGGGGTCACGAACGTACGTTCGTACGCTTTGGTATGCAAAAAAAAAAGAAAACAAAACTTTTCCTAGAATTTTTTTTTGCGATTCGATAGCATTTTGGTAGCTTTATGTTTAGTGCAAAAGATGGGTTTCATCGAGTTTAAGTTTTCATAATAATAGTTGTAAACATGTGGTCACGAACGTACGCAAAATAGAAGTCAACTTTGGATGACAGTAGTGAAATGTAAAAATCTGCGTAATGGAACGGAATATTCAAAAGTGGTTAATTTATTTTGAAAGTGTATTAATGTAGGTCTCCATCCAGCATTTACAAAATAAAATATCTCTTGGTTTTTTTTTAATTGGCTTATGTACCGGTCGCGAACGTACGGGTCGCGAACGTACGATTTTTCCATATTTTTTTTTATTATTATCACCATGCATATTCCCATAAATATCCTTAAATTTCTTTAACAAGAAAACTTAATACTCCTTTTACAACTGATTGTAATGGAGAGATTATGAAGAAAGAGTGTAAACACAACATTTTTTTTGCATGTAAAATAAGTACATAAAAATGTCTTTAGAAGTAGAAAATATAAGAAAATATAAAATTTTTCAGTTTCCAGTGCAATTTCCTTAAGTAAAACAGCTGAGATATGCTATGAAACCATTCTTTTATAACAACATAGACTTTTTTATAATCAGGGATGTGCTGGAAATCGCAAACGCAAAACGCAAGAATTTTAAAAGTAGTTTTTTAGTAAGATTTTTGTAATAAAAGAATTTTATGACAAATATTATACAAACATTTCTCTATTAAACAGAATTTTATAACAAAAATTATAAAAATTAAATTAAAAGTTTATTAAAATCAGCCTCTAAATTCTTGCGTTTTGCGTTTGCGATTTCCAGCACACCCCCCAATAATAAACAATAAAAGACAAAGATTATCAACATTTTATTTTTTCATCCTGGTAGACCATTCTGGGGAAATGCCCATATGTATATTGATACGACAATAAAAAAACTCAAATATGTTTTTGTTTACAATATAAATTTCTAAACGAAAATTTATAGAACAAGTGATTTATTCGTTTTTAGGCAATACTTAAGCTTTTCCGAACTATCGATATCGGCGTTATTTTTCTATCGATCGACGATAGTTTTAAAATTTTCTTTTTTTAGATTTTTCAATAAACAGCCTAATTTTGACAAATAGCGAAATACAATATTTAATTCCTGACCGTTTTGGTTTGCACCATGGCACAAAGGTATATATCGATAATTTCCAATTTCGATTACAATGTGCAGCCTACTTCGTCTGTTGGAGCGCCGAAAAGTTAGCATATTTCGTTATGAGTTTTATTGCAATTATTTGGCTTTTTCAACAACAAAATCGGTGTAGCCTAATATTGATATTTTTCATATACATATATAAATATTTTTATTCGGTCTTTGAAACTGATGATCTTTTAAGTTAATTCACATTATTTTTGATAATTTTTACTGCATCATTTATAGAAATTTCCAGTACATAAAATACACCCACAATAAAAGAAAAAATATACAAGGTTTTGTAGGCGCCGGATTTTTTTAGTAGCTTTTAAAAGTTAAAGGGACTTAACAAAGAGCAGTATATAGGCACACAAGAAAGTATTGAGTTAAAACACGTCAAACCATCACGAAAAATGGCATTTTCGGCATCATCACCTCCGATTTCAATGCAATTCAACACAAATGTTGTATGTTATTGGACTTAAACGAAACATAAATTTTCAGACCCCAGATTCTTTCGGCTTACGAAATATGACTTCATAAAAGATGTGAAAAATGTTAAAAAACACAAAAGCATCTTACAAAATGGGATAGAACTTTTGAACTACGTAAGATAATTTAGTTTTTTTTGGTATCGTTTTAAAGGTGAAAGTTCACCCTTTAAAATGATATGCAAATTTTGTTTTTTTAAGAATAGTTCAAAGGTCATTTTTTGGGGTCTTGAGTTCAAAGATCCATATCTTAAAAAGTATATTTTTTAAAATTCTTAAAAAAATAAATGTCAAGTATTAGACCCTTTTCTATATTTGCAGAAAATTTAAAGGTGGACACTCGATCCTAAGTATGTGTTGTGTTCAAAAATCCCTTGTTGTTGTTGTATTTTTATTACTTTTTTCAGTATATTTGGAGAACGACAAGGGCCGAAGTTTCCAAATTAGGTACACACATTTAGGTTATCAAGACAAGTGGGCGTGGTACCTCCCTTACAAAAAATATCCAAAATTGTATAAAAACCTGAATTTTTGGACTGTCATATGACCTATGGTCATGCCTTATATATCAAAAGATCGGAAATCTTTCGTAGAAAAAATTCTCTGAAAACTCGGAAAAATCGGTTCAGATTCAGGTATTTTTCAAAAAAAAATTTATATTTTGGTCATAACTTTTTTGTATCTGAACCAATTTTTCCGAGTTATTTAGAGAATTTTTTCTACTAAAGATTTCCGATCTTTTGATATATAAGTTTTAATACAGTTTTTGATATTTTTTGTACGGGAGGTACCACGCTCACTTCTACAATCCCACTCACATTTTGTGGGATGGTGTGTCTTGATAACCTAAATGTGTGTACCTAATTTGGAAACTTTGGCTTTTGCCGTTCTCCAGATATACTGAAAAAGTAATACAAATACAGCAACATTAATCGATTTTTGAACACAAAACATACTTAGGATCACGTTCTTGTCTATAACTCTGATACCAATCGAGTCTCCACCTTTAAACTTTCTGCAAATATAGAAAAGGGTCTAATACTTGACATATGTTTGGTTTAAGAATTTTAAAAAATATACTTTTTCAGATATGGACCTTTGAACTCAAGACCCCAAAAAATTACATTTGACCTTTTCTTAAAAAATACAATATGCATATCATTTTAAAATGTGCACCTTTACTTTTTAAACGATACGAAAAAAGCTAAATTATCTTGTATAGTTCACAAGTTTTATCCCCTTTTGTAAGAAGACTTTTGTGATTTTTTAACATTCTTCACATCTTTTATGAAGTCATATTTCGGAAGCCGAACGAATCTGGGGTCTGAAAATTTATGTTTTGCTAAAGTCCAATAACATACAACATTTGTGTTGAATTTCATTGAAATCGGAGGTGATGATGCTGAACACTCTATTATGAGTATCACAACCAAGTTTTCAATGTGTGAAATGTACTATGTGTTATTGCTTTACGAAAAAAATTGGAAATCTTATAAGCTTTTGGCCAAAATCTCCCACTGTGCCTAGCAGTGATGGGATTCATGGTACAATTGAGCCATTTTTGGCACGATTGGATGTTGAATGGCCCTATGCCATTGCGCTCTTTTTTGGTCTTTTTAGGTTCATATTTATTTTTTGGCTGTTGGGCCCTTTTGCATTTCAGGTGACAATACAATCTTATTTCTTTTGTATATGCGAAGAAGAAATAGAATTTACTAAAAAAAAAGTTTAATCCATGTTGGATTATTGTCAGGGAAACCGGAAATATGCATTTAAAACAATTTTATAGCATAAAATACACGATTAAAAAGGTCTATGGGCAGTAATGGACGAACCAGAATAAATTTATGTTTTGAGGTTAAGATTCATAAAAGAGTTACATATTTGTTATATTTTTTGTAGCATAAAAATATTTTTTATGAACCCTAAAAAATAATTTTTTTTTCGAATCACTTAAATTCGCTAAAAATGGAAAAAAGTCGCCATGATATTTGTATATTTTGTTTATTTTTTATTTAAAACAAAGTTAACATGATTAGTGGGCACAATAACTGTACAATGTTAACAATAAAATACTTTTTTACTTTTTACTTTAAGCAACAAAAAAAGAGTTTTTGTAATTAGTACTAAACAAAAAAATTGGACATACATATGTATGAAGTTTCAGTTCTATAATATATCTAAAGCTGGAGTTTGCACAGCAAAATGCATACACTTATCAACATATGTGGTGAAAGAATTCCAGCTAGTTTTGATGGCCATAAAACAAATAATTTTTATTTGCAATGCTATCGATAAATATGTTAAAACTATTTTTCTGTAATAAAAGCTTTCAAGAATAAAATATATTAAAATTATTTGTAGCACAATTTTTTCATGAACAAAATTATAAACATTTGGCCAAAACTGATTTAAATTTACGAATTGTAATCTTGTCTATTGTGTTGCATAAACATCCAACGGTTTGATAGGATTCACAAAAATCATTTAAATATCTTTAACAATAACGAATTTTGTTTGTGAAAACGAATTGCCATATTTTATAATACAAACATTTTCGTAAACTTTAAATGTATTCATTCACGTTATCAGGAATTATATTTATTAGTACAAACATTTTCGTAAACTTTAAATGTATTCATTCATGTTATCAGGAATTATATTTATTAATACTTTTAAGAGTATCTTTTAATATTAAAAACAGGTTTCTCGAAGATGTTCAATATCTTCACCAGCCATTTCAAACATAAAAATAACAAAATAAAAATAATATGTTTTCGTATTGACTTTAACGATTCTTAAAACAAAATCATGGCTCATCAAAAATAGCCAACAAAATCGCCAACTATTTCATAAATCGCCTTGTCGCCGAATGAAAAATTAGAACACCAAACTTGCTTTAAAATCGATACATCTGACAGTTAATCTTCCAAAACAAAACCTAAGAATTTCCCCAAGGCGAATTCACTAGAAGGTGAAGTTAACTCTACAACAACACTGCTTTTGTTGCTAGTAAAACAGCTTTGTTTGCATAAAAACAAGTTTGTATACAAACTCTGACAAGTCGACCACCCAAAAAAACGCCATATGTTGACTTGAACCCACCTTCTAGTGAATTCGCCTTAAATTTCCCTAACCATCTTATCTTTTCTTCTTGTTAAAAAAGCTCTTATTCTACCATTGCTAGCACTATCTGTCTCTTTTACTCTCACAATCAAGTTTAACAGGTTTTTTTTCATTCCCTTTTTCTTAATTTCCTTATCCTCTTCTTTTTAGTTTCTAAAATTATACAAAGTGCGTGGACGTCTTAAAAAAATACTCCCTTAAATAAATTAAAAAGAGAGTAAAAAGTGTTAAAACATTTGTAATTTTTATAAATAAATAAAATTAAAACACCATTATGTTTTAATATAAAAAAATCTAAGCAAAAAGTTGAACGCAACTTAGTAAAAAAGGTGATAGAAAATTTTTTCATTAAAAGCAGAGCTAACGACTGCGCAGTCTCTGTTGATTTTAGTTTGTTAAAATCGCCGCTGCCCACAGCATTGAGTGAGTTGTGTCGTGTTTTTTTTTTTGAAGTGTGAGTTTGTTTTTGTAGTATTTTAGGAAATACATAAAAGCAAAGTCAATAAGAAGAAGTGTCTTAGCTAAAAGCCATGTAAATGAAAGATAAAAGGGGTTGTTTAGGTTTTTTTGTTGGTAAAATAAAAAAGTAAATGAATAAAGATGGAAAATTTCCACGTTTTTATTAAAAATGTGCACAAATTAAATAAAATTTAAAGAAAGTTAAATGACATGAAAGAAAAATAGAAATACATATAAAATAAGAATTAATAAGCGTTTATAGAATTTGTAAGCAGTTTTAAGGAAAGGTATTGATTTTTATAAGGTAAGTTTTTCAATATCTACAAAAATTAAATTTTGTGAAACATTTTTTTATTATTGAAAGAAAATTTTGAACAAATTTTTTGACGAAATGTATCTACGTATGTAAGCATTTATGTGACTTTTAGTCTTATAGAACTATGCCTAAACTTTCAACTTTTCAACCACGTTCTTTGTTTTACGAAAAGAATTAGAAATATTATAGGGTTTTGGACGAAATCTCCAACCGTGCCTAGCAGTGATGGGATTCATGGCACAATCGGGCCATTTTTGGCACTATTGGATGTTGATTGGCCCTATGGCAATTTCGCTCTATTTTGGCCCTTTTCAGATTTACATTTTTTTTGTTGATAGGCCCTTTTGCATTTCAGGTGACAATACAATCTTATTTGTATTGTATGAGGAAATAGAATTTAATAATAAAAATGGTCAATCTTAGTTTGATTATTTCAGGGAAACCGGAATTATGCACTTGAAACAATTGAATAGTACATATTTGCATATAATACACAAGTAAAAAATATATTTGGTCAAACGAAGAAGAAATATAATTTAATAATAAAAAAGGTCAATCTAAGTTTGATTATTGTCAGGGAAACCGGAAATATGCACTTTGGAGCCCATGGACCAACCAGAAGAAAATTATATTTTGAGGTTAAGGTTTATAAAAGAGTTATTTGTTTATTTAAAAAATATTAAAAAGTGTCCAAATATGCTTCAAAAGCTGGAGTATAGACAACTAACTAAAAAAATGCTAGTTTGAAAAATTATAATTGCGTATTTACGGTTTCGCTGATTATCGTTAACTTGATTAAAAATTTGATTTAACTAAAAAAACGCTCTTTTGACAAATTATAATTGCTTATTTACGGTTTCGCTGATTATCGTTAACTTGATTAAAAATTTAATTTAACTAAAAAAACGTTCTTTTGACAAATTATAATTGCGTATTTATGGTTTCGCTGATTATTGTTAACTTGATTAAAAATTTAATTTATTGTAAACTAGGAAATGTCCTAAATTTCGTACAGTTCTAAAACTATGCATACACTTTTTCATATATTCTTTTTTTTATCAAGTTTTATGTCTCATACTTAAAAAAATGTATATGCTAGATACGCCCCACACTACCACATATGCAAAGCAAAAGGAAAAAACGTGTATGTGTGGCATACCACAAACGTAAACAAACGTATACATGCACATGTAAGCAAAATCAAAACAACTTTTGACAACTAAAAAGAACATAAACAATGATCATCAGGCTTCTTGCGCAGACCTTTTCAATGGGCCTTGGTAATAACATTCTGTGGTGAACTTCTTTTCTTTAATATTACCTCTTCTTCTATTATACACAAACAAACACATACAACGATTCACAATTTAGAAAATGTTAATTAACGTTTAATTTACTCATTTTAACAACAGTGGTTGAATAGTCTAGACGGTGTGTCCCAAATAGTTTTCTATTAGCCTTAGGTTTCGAATCCCACTTTTTTTGTATATGTAAATTTTTTTTTAGATAAATAAACTTTTGGAATTTTTTATGAACAATATATATTTTTATGTATGTGTAGGTGAGTTGCAAAACTCGTTCGTTACAAAATTAAAAATACGAGATGACAATTGAATCTAACAGTTCTTTTGGCGCTTTATTAGAAGAAATATTGTAATAATGCATGTCCACAATCAGTATATTACTTCTCATAAAGCGCCAAAAGAACTTTGTAACGAACGAGTTTCGCAACTCACCTACTCATATATTATATTCATATATACATGCTCCTTTTATTATACCCTTTTTATAATTAATTTAGCTTATACATACATAAAATTATTTAAATAACTTTCTGTTCTTATGATGACATGGTGGTATATAAGATTCTTTAAAGCTGAATATAGCACTCTTACTTGTAAGTTGGGAAGGGGGTATACTTAGTTTGTCATTCCGTGTGAAACTTTTTATTATTCATCTCAGACCCCATAGAGTATATATATACTGCCTCCTTGAGTAATTCTAAGTGGATTTAAAGATGTCCGTCTGTCTGTTCATCTGTACGTCTGTTGAAAACACGCTCACTTTCGAAAAACTCAAAAGAAAAAAACAAACATGGAGTCAAATTGCTTGTAGTTATCCTAAGCAGCTTGTAAAATTTCGTGAAGATCCGTCCATAATTTACCCTAGGCCTCATATAAACCCTACTCTCGGAAAACAGCTTAGTACGCCTAAAACCGTTGTAAATAATGGTATCAAAATAAAATTTAATACTTCACAGTTTTGTAGGACTAGAAATAACATTTATAAATTTCGTGATGATTGGTCCATAATTTACTATAGGCCCCATATTGAGCCCACTCTGGCAAATTAATTAAATACGCCTAAAACCGTAGCAGATATATCTATTGTGGTAAACTTTCTTCCAACTTCATATGGTCAGAAAAGATGTTATGCAATTTTGTGATATACGGTCCATAATTTACCTTAGATCCCATATTTAGCAGCCTTCTGAAATTCACTGTGAGCGCTACAACTAATTCCAACGCTGTTTTGAAATTTATTCAAATATATGTTTGTAATACCAGATATCACTCTGCAGAATTTTGGGATGATTGGTTCATAACTTACCATGGCTCCAATATAAATTATCCTCCTGAAAATCATTTAAGTCGGTGGAGGGTATCAAAAATTCGGCATAGCCGAATATATCACTCTTACTTGCTTACTTAAGTATGGTTTGTCTACTCTTTTATCAAAGTTTTCTTTATGTTTACAAAAAATCGTTTTATTTAGTGATAAGTGTATTTTTTTATTAAGTTTTCATCATTTTGCTTTGATTTAAAGAATTTACCATAGCGAAATAATAAAAGGCTAAAAATTTACTTATTTCACCACGTTCAGCAAAAGAATTTGATATTTGCTAAAAATATTTTTTTGACGTATTCGGAGACAAATTTCCATTTCTGTTGCAATTTTGTATGTGTTGCCATATGCTGCCGCCTGTATTATTTAACCATCGTTAAACCTAAACAATTTCGTTCGAACTTTCAAAGTCAGCCTGCTTTTCGCTGAAACATTTCGTAAATTCGCCTTGTTATTGTACAAAAACAAAAACATCATACAATAACTATTCCATCTTTTTCTAATGCTGCCCACAGACGAGTTTCCATTAGTAGATACTTTGGCATGTTGCCACGTGTGTAGTAATGTTTCTGATAAAAATTCGTGTTACCTTTTGAGTTTCTCAAATTTTAAAATATTTTTATATTTTTATATTTTATGTTGCCAAATGCAATATTTTTTCTTGTGTATCGCTGTTAACTGTTTTTTTCTTTTCCATTTTGTTGAGAGCGGTTGTAAAAAGGTTTTTCATATAAAGCAGAGTCATAAGCAGCGCAGTCTCTGTTGCAATGCTGCTTGTGTTCTTAAAGAGAGTCGCGTTGTTATGATCAATGTCAGAGAGCTTATGAAAAAAGTAGTGTGCGTTTTTTGTGTATACTTGTGCAAATAAAAGTAAAATGGAAGAGGAAATAAAAGACTGCGATTATTTTGTATAAATGAAATAAAAGTCAGTTTAGAAAGATGTCAATTAACAGCAAAATAAAAAAGAAAAATTAAATTCTATAAAGGTGTAAAGTTATAAGAACAATTTAAGAAATAAAAAAAATTAAAATTAAATTAAAATAATAATAATTATAATAAGGTCAATTAAAGATATAAAAAATATCGAATACATAAATAAATCACTTTTTAAAGGTGAGTTCATTTTCATATTTGTATCAAAAAAGCTTTAATAATGCTTGATAAGGGATTCTCTTTCTTTTTGTTTTAATGGCTTAATTAAGGTTTCTAGTCCATTCCATGTGCCCGTTGTGGTGTCAGCAGTACTGTTTTTAGCAGTTCGGGTAATGATTTTTTCAATGCACCCATCTTAATAAATGTTATTGCCATATGACCATATTTGACCAAAGCTGCAATACAAATACCATTTCTGAAAATAGTTTTTCATACCATAACTTCCTTAAAAATGTTTGTATTGTTATACAATTTGTGACTATAACTTTTAAATTCTCGGGAAAAATTTTGTGCAATAAGTCCCCCTTCCCGTTCCTAATATCGCTTTAAGAAGAAAAATCCTCAATAGATATATAAATCTATACAGTATGCGGTACAAAGAACTCTCATATTAATTTTAAACTCATAACAATATTATGTCTTGGCGGATCCATTCATTGCTCATGTGTCTCAAATAGGGAAGACTCTCGAAAATTGTTTTTCAAATACATGGTCGGGCTTAACCGACTATATTCTCTTTCATGTTTTTTTTTTTTGTTTACACAATTTTGAGCATTTGGCATAAATTCGTTCTATACACGCAGAGAAAAAACATGTTACAATATGGTCACCTGGAACAACACTATTTTTACAGAAAATTATAAACATATTATGTTTAATTAAGCCATATTATTGTGACCGGCAAACATATTATGGTTAAATAAGTCCTCCATCAAGAAGCCACAACCATATTATGATTGTCTCTAAACATCTTTTGTTTAAAAATAAACACGTATATATTTTAAAGAAAAGTTAAAAAATAAAGCAAAACATTTAGTATTGAAGGAATAGTTTGATTACAACGTTAGTTTTTTGCACTTTTTAAATTTTATGTACATAAATATTTTTCAAAATGCTGCCACCACGTCCATCGAAACCTACTCAAATCCACATGGTATCGACCTGTTGTCTTGTATTTTGTTGGGCAATATACCAGTTTGTGCCTTTTTAACTGATATATATTCTGTTCCCCAGCAAAAATAAAGTGGGAAAATTAAAGGGAAAAGTGAACAAATTACAAGGGAAAAATTATTTACGAAAAGGGGAATTTTTCCCCGTAAAAAATTTTTCACGTTATTATTCTCCTTTGAATTACCTTTAAAAAAATTTTTCATAGAAGTTTTTCATGATCGCAAATTAGTGAAAAAGGGAAAAAATTACGAGGGAAAAATTATTCACGATAGTTGTGATTATACTACCAACCTTAATGATAATTTATCTATAGTGCACATACAAAGGCCACTCTTGGAAAACACTTTAATGACACTAAAACCATAACAAGTAATTATACGGCTATTAAATTTGGCACACATTAATTTTATGTAAATTAATGATGTTAGATTTTCTTAAGATAAGTTCATAATGTGTCACAGATTTTTATTTAAAACCCACTTCTGTAAAATTCTAATGCTAGGAAAAGGGTTTTCATTGAGATAAAGTTTCTTTAAAATTATTTAAATATTATTATAAGCTTCACTGTAGGTTAATGGTTACATATATACAGTGTTACCGTCGGATATTTTCAAAAAGTACCAAAAAAAGGGGATATCTACAAAAAAAGTGGCACCAAAAAGTGGATTTTTTTAAAAAAGGGGCACATTTTTAAAATAAGTACACCACATTTTGTATTTTTTACATTTTTTTTTCTATTTATTATAATTTTAAATGGTATAAAAACTAAAATAAATATTTTGTAAATATTTCTTTCAAGAAGTAATTTTTATAAAATATTTACTTAATTGTTTTGGTAATTCAAAAACGTTAAACTTGTTTTCTGCCAAACATGTTTTTTGGATTTTGACATTGTTGCAGCAAATAGAAGATATTTATGTAATGTGTTTTATATATACATTTAGTAATATATTTCTTGTACTATTCATTCTGAATACATTTTCTTTGATTTATTTAAGACACTGTATTGCAAGGTAGACATTTAAAAACTTTTTAAAAATTTATCTGCCCATTCCATCCGATTCTTATGTTTTTGGAATGCTATGGCCGAATATGAGCACAGTTTTCTCCCATCACTTCACAGTTTTCAAAAACACCAATTATTGTAATTTCGGATGATGTTTTGTACCACAATTAATAACAAAATCCATAGTTTAATAATTTTATTCTATAGTCAACCTAATTACAAAAGTTGTATGCCCAGGCCTACGATGTCGGCAATAAATTTTATTTCGTATATTTGTTTTGAAAACAAAAACAAATTTAAGTTTTTAATATTGTTTATAATATAGATATGCGAAAGAAATGTTCTTATCGACACCGTGGGCCCTGCAGCTAAAGGCCGTTCTACACTATCCCACAAAGTCTTTAGTAATTTACGAAAATGCAACCCTGTCATGATAAGTTGTTATTGTTTTTTAAAAATATTTAAAGAATAATTAGATCAGGGAAGCATTTTTGAAAAATACGTAAGACTTTGTGGGATAGTGTGTAACGACCTTAAGCTACAATCGGATGAAAACAAGAAATCCTATAACAAAAAAACGAAAATATCACTTTTTCAAATACTTTATATATAATCAGTTCCTCACTTTAATACAAATAAATGCACGGCATGCGTACATGCTACTAAATTTAAGTGCTAGTGTTTTAATTTCTTAACTATATCATATTTAGTTTTTATCCAATTTCGTATATTATTGCTTCAAATTTTTGTAATCAGGTTTATAAAACAAAACTATAAAACTGGATTTTGTTATTAATTGTGGTTCCGAAATAACAATAATTGGTGTTTCTGATAAATGTGACGTGTGTTCATATTCGTCTTTAGCTTTCCAAAAACATAAGAATCTGTTGGAATGGTTAAACAAACTTTTTTAATGTCGTCCTGTGCTACATATTTATTAATGGTCAGTTTCATAAAAATTTTACAATTAATTGTTCTTAAAACGATCCCATACTTTCTCAAAATGTCTTTAGCCTATTTGTTACTTTATTTTTGATTAAAGCTAACTTAGTAAAAACACGCCCAGCAGAAGCACTACTATGTGACAATGTAAAAATATGAGAGATCAATTTGTACAAGTTTGAATATATATACAGGTATATTCATCAAAACTATTTTTCAATGTTCCTATTTCACGCCAAAAATTTTCAGCATTCGAAATTTTAAATATGTGTTTATAATTCGTGTCATTTACTTTACTCTCTAGAAGTGTAAATTCATGTATGAATCCATCTGGGTCAGTTATAATATCATTAAACTCTGAAACTAATTCGAAATAGTTTATATCTTGATTAGACACTATAAATATTGGGTCTTAATACTTCAATATATTGAGCTTTTTGTTTTTTATACCAATTCTTATTATCAATTCATTACACAATTTTTGGTAAAAACTTAGATTTTACTTTTAATGTCAATTACACAATTTTAGACAAGTTTTCGGTACGCAACAGTTCGGTTTCTGCTTCATGACTTCTAAGAAGAGACGAAATACTTTTTTTTACCAAATATTTGAAACTTTTTGCTATATATTCTTTTAAATATTTATAGGAATTTTTCCTAATTCTTGATTTATAATAGAATATATAGCAAAAAGTTTTAAATATTTGGTAAAAAAAAAGTATTTTGTCTCTCCTGAAAAGTAGTTGTTTTTGAGTTACGATGTTGCGGAAGAAAACCATCGATATGTGAGATAGAGATATCTTTATCCCCTTATTCATAATAAATAAAACAGGTTAATAGAAAGCTTACTAAACCGATTTTCAGCTAACCACTTGCTTAAATATACATATATTAAAACAGTTTTACATATATTAAAGCTGGGGGCCATAACAAAACAGAAAGAAAAAAAGTATACTTTCCTAGCGTAAAAAGTATCAAAAAAGTGGCAGCAATCGCAAAAAGTACCACATTTGGGTGCATTTTGTAAAAGTGGCCAAATAGTATTCAAGCAGTCGAAAAAGTGGCAAATTGCCACTTTAGTGGCACCAACGGTAACGCTGCATATATATAAGCTTGTCATTCCTTTTTAATTTCAATAATATTGATCTCAGACGCTATAAAATTTATATTTATATTCTGAGTCCTTATGAAGAGCAAAGTTGATTTTACGATATCCGCATGTCCATTGAATTGAGATTTTTAATAACCCGAGATATGCTGGGACCTAGGTAGCTTTACATGAATGTCACATATAGTGCCTGATCGGTCCACAAATTTCTGAGATATATTTTACCCATAAATCCCTTTTTATTGTTTTTAATTTTTTATGTATAACCTGTCAAGAGCCAAAGTTTATAAATAAGGAAATCACGGCTATCAATGCACAGCGTCCGAGAAAATGTGAGAGGGATTAAAGAAGTGAGCGTGGCACAACATATATTTATTTGTATCTAAAGAACGGTAAGAGAACAAATTTTTCTTAATTTGATACACATAGCTGGGGTTTCAATAAAACCAAATCTCTAAAAATATAAGCGGGATTTCAGAAGTGATCGTAACACTTTCCGTACAAAGACATTATAGATTTCTGTACATTTGGACACGGCAAGGGCCAAACTTTCCAAATAAGTTTAAAGCAACTTGGTTATCTATACACACCAACCAACCAAATATGGGCGGAATTGAAGAAGTGGGCGTGGCACAAAATGGTTTAATTCATATATAATGAATGATATTTATATAACTTTCTGTTCTTATCGCACCAAGCTGAAGGGCATATTAGATTCTGCATGGCCGAATAAAGCACTCCGACAATCACATTTCTTTACAATAAGAAGCACAAGAAGTTGCAACAATTAAACAATTAATTTAATTAACATATATAATTTACATTTTCATATTAATTCGATTGTATATTCTAAGCAGTGTTGCCAAAAGTTGGGAAAGATCCCTACATGTAGGGTTTTTTGATACTAAAATAGGAGCGTAGGGAAAATCGGACTCATTTTTTATATTCGCCAAAATGTAGGTATTTTTTCTCATATTGCATTTAATATGAAATAAATGCTAAAAAATTTATTTTAAATAATGAATTAATATTTTAAAAAGTGGAATTCTTAAATCCAGAAAATGTTGTTGGACAAAAAAAAAGTTGAGTACTAATATTAACTTTTGTGTTAACAATTTAACTTAAGTCTTAATTAGGGATTCCAATCAGCGAATCCCGAATCCCGGGATTTAAATTTTGTAATCCCAGGATTTTCGGGATTGAATTAATCCCGAAATTGTAAACTAAATTTTCTTGTCTTACCATATTTTTTAAAAAGAAATTCATCATGACATTCCCCCTTAAGAGCATAGGGAACAATATACTGATCTTTAATAATAACTTAATTAACTCTGTTAATACTGTCATTGAAAACAATTATAAAGAAATTTTAACGAGAAGTAAAAAAAATAATTAAAGCAGAAAATTAATAAAGGAAAAAATGTCTTTTGAAATGAACAAAACATTCCACTGGTGCTACAAATTCGACATTAAAACTTTACTCTTAACAGGGTTAGAATTATTAAAGTATTTTACGAGAGTAGGCATAGGAACAACGGCAATTTATGCAGCGATTTTACAAAATTTAAAAGTGTATTTTAAACACTACACAATTCCTTCCACTTTGTGGTGGGTATAAAGATGTGTTTTTGTTAAAATGAGATTTTTATGGTTAACTAAATAAATTTATTTTGATAATTAATTTCGAATTCAAATTTGAATTATTCATTCTAAAGCTTCGTTCACAATCAGAGCAACAGTTTCGTTTTTTCTTCTATCTTATTTCTTCCCAAAGTATTTCATATATTTTCCTTTAATTTTTCAAACAAAAATGTAACTAAAGTTTTTTTTAAAAAATTGGTTCAACTAGAAATTCAGCAACATTTTGTATGAAATTGTTTCTGACGTTTAAAATAATTTTATTTAGTTTTAAATGAAAATTTTAACATAATGTTGTAAAGAATAATAATTAATGCATAATATTGTTGTGGGTAAAATTTGCAAACGGTTTCTTAATGGAAAATTTGTGTGGTTGCGCAAAAAATTGTTGCTCTATTATGAACACCAAGCGAAAATGTTTCTGGGATTGTGAACGAAGCTTAATTTACTTAATAAAAATTTGAATCGAATCTTACAAATAAATCAATTACAAGTTTGTTCTATTCAATTACAATATTAATTCTTTTTTATTTAGTTTGAATCAACTGAGGTAATTGAATAAAATATAGATTTTATGGTAATTATTATACCCTTCCCCACAGGTGGTGAATAGGGTATATATAAATATATAAGTTTGTAATTCCGTTTGTAAGTTCTATAATATTGATGTTAGACCCCAATAAAGTATATACATTCTGGGTCCTTATGAGGAGCGAAGTTGATTTAACGATGTCCGTCTGCCCGTCTGTCCGTTGAAATGGATTTTTCGAAGACCCCATATATGATGGGGGCCAGGTTATTATACATTTATGTCACATATGGTCCGGAATTGTTTGCTATTGAAATTCAGCAAGATCGGTCCACAAATGACTGAGATAAGAGTAAAAAACAACGACTGCCTCAAATTTTTTCCTTTAAAGGTCCAATTAGACGTGACATTACCATACCAACACTGTATTACCAAAACGACATAAACATACCATACAAACCAATTCAATTTTGGTTTCTACGGTCATACAGTGGCTATGGTAATACAGTGTTGGGAATGTGTTTTTTTTTGTTGTTTTTTTCATACCCTTCACTACAAGTGGTGGATTTTATTTGTAATGTGTTTAATTTTACGCATCCACATGCACATTAATGCATTTGCATGATATGCCGCTCAAATAAAGAAACAAACTCATAGACTCATGGTGGCTATGGTAATACAGTGTTGGTAATATGGTTTTTTGTTGTTTTTTTATACCCTTCCCTACAAGTGGTGGATTTTATTTGTAATGTGTTTAATTTTACGCATCCACATACACATTAATGCATTTGCATGATATGCCGCTCAAATAAAGAAACAAACTCATAGACTCAATATATTTTATTTAAAAGCATTCGCAGCCGAGTTGTTAAGTTCTCTCCTGAGACTGATGTTATTGCTAGTTCGAATCCTAAAGAGAATTTTTTAAAATTTTTTTTATTTAATTTTTGTATGTTCTAAAAAACGATTTTAAGATTATAAAACGAATTTCAAACATCAACTTTGGCAAAAGAGTAAACGGGCTTAGGTACATATAAAAATTTTTTGTTTTTTTATATTCTTCGGCATGGCGAAATGAAAAGTTGGCGTGGCTCAGTTAATATTTATTTATACCTATCTAATGAACATTATTTATGTATATAAGCATTTATCTTTTAGTTTTAAAAAACCCGAATCCCGAAAAATCCCGATATCTTGAAAAATCCCGGGATCCCGTAAAATCCCTAAATATCGGGATTTGATTTTTTTAAATCCCGAATCCCGGGATTTGCGAAAACCAGTCCCGATTGGCATCCCAAGTCTCAATGATCGCATTTATGAGTGGAGAAAAATCGCATACAATTTATTTTTCTAAAGTGGAGAGTCAGAGAGACCACCGAAAAGCGAAACAAATTGAGCCACACAACTTTAAGTTTAATTTGTATAAGATCAATTACAAAAAATTTTTTTAGTTTTATTTCTTATTTTTGGTTTTTTTTTTATACATATTAGAATCAAATAAGTTTTTATAACTATCGTTTTTCTTTGATATAAATGTCTAAAACGCGTAGGGATTTCTGTAAGGAAAATTTTTTCCAACGTGTAGGGAAAAATCGGATTTTTTTTAGTATGTGTAGGTATTTTTCAAAAATTCTTCTGGCAACACTGATTCTAAGTCAAGTTACAATTTATGAAGCTTTGATACTTTAAAGGTCTTATTTTAATATTTCCCAGGAATATTTTCCATGCACTATCGGAATTTTTAATTTAGAGAACGTTTATTGGTTTGAAGACTTTCAAATGTTATTCATTTAGAAAATACAAATTAGTAAGAATGAAAATGCATGTAAATATTTTATGCTAATTAAAAAAAATAAATTGTAAAATTAATTGCTTTTTTTGTTTTTGATTAATGACAATGATAATACAAAATAAAAGTCAATAAAATAGCAGGTATAACTCAATGAAATTTGAGCATTATTTAAGATTTTAATACAATGCAGTTCAGATTGGCAGGGTGTTAATAAAGGGTCTACTTGTGGGTGAAACTGATACATTTATAAATATTTATTTAATACAAGTATAACTAGTAGTATTTATTATTAAGGCTAGTTGGAAGTGAATTAGACTATAAGGGTTGCGAGTTCGGTTCTCGCTAGTAAAACTTGCCTGTTTTGCTGCAACAGGCTGAATATGTGTAATGAAGAGACAATCGGTGCTGCTAAATACCACAGCATGTTGGAAAATTTGTTAAGCCCAGCTGGGCAGAACTATCCACTATATTTTCTACAAGATAGAGCCACAGGGCAGGGAAGCTAAGAAACTAATAAGTGTTAATTACGCGACATTATTTTTATGCCTGAATCAATTAAATTGCTTATTTATAACTAAGCATTTACACATGTAGCTGCCAGTTCGAAAAACTCAATTTACACACGATTTTTTAATAATTAACTCACATTTTACGCAATTTTAGCTCCAGTGGCAGCAAAATGTGCATGCGAGTCAGAATCGACCGCGACAACGAATCTCGCAATAAGGCTGACTATTTAGATGCACCATCTATATGAGATTTTTCGTCTTAAAAGGTATTTACTAATATTTTTCACCGATTCTCATCATAGGCTTCGTTCTTAGTATAATTAAAACTTATTTACCAAATTTTTTAAATTATCTACAAATTTGCAACCTGTACTTTGTGCAAAAGATATACATGGACAGCCAGACGGACGGATCGACATCGTTAAATCAAATAAAAAAGTGATTCTGAGTGAAGCGTTAAACTAGAACATGGGTCTTCATTTCTATGTATATAATTGCTTATTCCATAACTTCTGCTTATGTTTAAAATTTCACAGTTTAGATAAAGCCATCTGTTAACCAGAACTTCAAAAAAGCGGCTTAAACATTTTTAGGCATTATCAAGATATGCCTAAAAAAGGTGAAATATGCACTATAAGCCTAAAAAATGCAGAAAGAAAACTATTTCTACTTAATTATACAAATACATGCACCAAAGGCTAAAATTAAACTATTTATCTTTAATGGGTAAACCTGATAATTTATTGAATTAAAATATGCTAGACGGAATGACAAACGGTTATAACTTAATTTTTTAAAGTTACTGTTAAAAATATAAACCAAACAATTTGTTAAAAATATTTGTGAAAATTATGTGCTTGTTCTGTTTGCCATATATCCAAACATCCAAAGATACATATTAAAAAATATTGCAAAAAATTATTTACTATGCAAAAGATGGTCGGTAATTTCCATATAATATTCTATTCTATCAACGAAATAAATTCGCTTTAAATTGCGGTTTAGACTTAAAGTGTTTTCCCAAAAAAAAAACACAGACTTATTGAATTTTTTCTTTAACAAAAACGAAAAAACCAAAAATTTGATATCAAAAAGTTTGCGTGATTGGAATTGTAATTATTTATTAGCATGATTAATTGCAAATGCTTCTGTTAATGATGATGACGATAATGATATTTACATTTTATTGTTGTTATTTGCTACGTCATTTGTTTAGAAGAACGTTTAGGCAGACAATTACATATTAATCATAAATATCGAAAACTAACTTTTATAGTGTAACAAGCACAGACACGCTTTGTTAATTGTTTTTTATGGCTGGCTAAAAATTCACGTCTTTAAAAAAACATTGTTTAGCAGGGGTTCCCAAACTCTTGTTTATATAGCTAAGAAAAATTCGTTTGACTTAAGTCGAGGATATGGTAAGAACATGTAACTAAAGATTCTTAAGTCTTCGTTAGATATTTTTATAATTACCAGTTTTTATTTAGGACAAAATAAAATTATATATTTTTTTTTAATCCTAAAACTTCTCAATCCAAGTATGTGATGTTTTACATATAAACAAATTACATTATCAACGCCCAAAGTGAAACGTCTCACTTAATGAAGTAGTGCTAAAGCTACTAGTCAATTACTGTTAATTACCCTGTTTAATCTTTTAATCTTCCCAGGGTCTAGTAATTAAATTATATAGAAAAAACACTTAAAGCTTAGAAATAAATTTTTTTTAGATTTAGTAATAAATAATGATTTGTTTTTACAATTACTCAGGGTTTTTTTTAAAGAATTTGTTGCAAAATGTTGACTACAAATATTGCATTAAAAAAAATATAAAATAAAATAAAATATAGAATAACCAGTTTAAGAACTTAAATCATTCCTCTATAAAATTAAATATATAAACAAATAAAAAACACAATAGTGGGATTCACACCGAGCTTGTTAGTTTGTTAGTCGTTAATCGTTACTTTTTTACACGCATTTTGTTTTTGTATATTTAACGCGCTACCGGATTAACATTTAACAAATTAACGACACGGCACCCCTGATAAAATAGTTGTTAGTTGGTAACTCACAATCAGCTGTTGCAGTTTCTAAATAAATATAATAAAAAAGTCATTTATGATACATTTCTAAAAAAATATTTGTGTTTTGGCAATTTTCGTGTACATTGAGAGTAAGTATGTTAATTAAATGCTGTTTTACTACGAAAGTTACCAGACTAACAAAGTTTTAAAAAGGGGGTCATTCACAGTTGGTAACTTTAACAAATTAACAATCTACCGAGTAACAAATTAACAAGTTCGGTGTGAATACCACTAATGTTTTGAATCTGAGTAAAATCACGGTAAATGGTGTTTTTTAAGATGCATAAGAACTATCGATATCGATAACTAGGATTTGACAGCTGATAATGCCAAAATGTGTTGACATTTTTTTCAGTAAGGTTTGGCAAGTCAGCATGAATTGTGTAACGCTAGAGCTACGCTTCCAAATTTTTCAAATTTACTTTGAAAAAAATAAATCTGTACACGAAGTTCACGTGTGTGAAGATAAATACGAAAAGTTAAATGAATTTTTTAAAAATATCGCATGTGATAAAAATATATTAAAAAATATCCCATGCGATAAAAAATATTATAAATAAAATTCGACTACTTACACGAAATTTCAAAGTTTTTATGAAAAATCAATCATTTTTATTTATTATTAAAAACTAATTTGATATTTTATTAGTCTTTTTATATTCAAATTTATGATTTTTAAAAAATTATGACAGACTGAAACTCTTATGAATGAGTTCCATGAGGGATATGGCCACTGTGTCCAAATCCTCAGGGAGTCAAACCTTATAGCATTGTCCATAGTCTTCCTTTTGTATTAGGTTAAATTCCCCGAGATGGAATGATTTGGACACAGTGGTTATATCCCTTACGTAACTAATTCATAAGAATTTTAGTCTAAGCCATATTTTTTAAAAAATCACGAATTTATAAATTATATAAATTTATTAGTTATATAAAAACACTAATAAAATATCATATTAGATTTAAATATTTAATAAAAATGATTGATTTTCATAAAAACTTTAAAATTTCGTGTAAATATTCGCATTTTCTTAATAATATATTTTTATCGCATGCGATATTTTTCAATATATTTTTTATCGCATGCGATATTCTTAAAAAATTAATTTAACTTTTCCTATTTATCTTCACACACGTAAAATGTTCGTATTTGTAGCGAATACCATGCTCAAGCCGTTGACGAATCTTCATTAGATACATCCATTAAAATTAGTCCTTATTTCTATCAATATCAGCAAGAAGCTACCGTTACGGTGAATGGCGAGCACTTTCGAGCCGTGCTAGCTGCGTTCCTGTTTCCATCAATTAATCAGCTTAACATCAACGACATGATGGCGCAATTTGCCTTACATCATGCTTAACAATCAATTTATTGCAAAATAAATTTGGTGACAACTTTATTTCCAGAAGTGGTACTGGTCACTGGAGGCTTTGTAAAGTCATTGGCTTATGTTAACAAACCAGCAACTCCTGAAGCATTGGAAGGCAATATTTAAGCCACCGTTGACGCCACACGGCCAGTTTTGGAAAAAAATAAATGCCATGAATCGAGAGTTATAACAAAAAAATTTCATTCTTACAGTATTTCTGTTTTGTATGATCATTTAAAGTTCTCATAAAGCTAAAAAAACACCCTATAGTTTGAATAATAAACAATTTAAAGTTTTTGTTAAAACGTTGTCATACAAAAATTACAAAGGTGGACTACTTCAATAAAAAAAATTAAAAGAGAGTTAAACGAATGCTAATTTCATCTTCAGACATGTTTGATTTAAAAACTGGATAAACGAGCGAGAGGAACTTTGCAAGTGCGAGTTTTCTTAAGGTGAGACAGCAATATAAGACAGATTTTCTGTAGGCCAGAGAGAGCTTTTGACATTTTCCGGACAGAGAGCTTCACTTTAGACTAGCAAGTAACTTTAGCTAGCGATAGTTTCTTTTGGAGACTAGAGGCAAGCTCCAGGTAGTTCAGTTTCTATCTAGGCTAGAGAGAGACTTTGACAAGTGATATTGAAGTAATATATATAAATGCAAAAGAAATAAAGGATCTAACAAATATTCTGTGAGAATTCAACAAAAAATTTTCTACAGGATGCCAAGAAGGTGCTACTTTAAGGCGCATACACATAAACACCAGCGATTACAAATAATCTGACATAATCTTATTCAACTGGTACACCTCAAGTAGTTTCTAAACCCTCCGAAAAACAAACGAAAAACAAAACAAAAACAAGAAACCTGTAATGTCTCGTCAAACAACAACAAAAGATTTGTTAAAAATCTAAAACGTTTTGGGGAGAACGACTTTAGAATGCAAATGATGTGTTAAAAATGCGAGAAGTCAATCAAGCACACATAATAAGAAGAGTAGTTGTTAATTTATTTTTTGCAATATTAACTAAAATTTATTCATAAAATATAGAAATCAACAAATGAGAAAAGTAATAAATAAAAAAAAAATCAAATAAAATAAGGCTTATATCGAATGTATTTGCAGAAATCTATAAAAAGTAGTGCTGATTCTTGACGGTTTCACATACGCGTTTTGAACATGAGAGTTGTAGCAGTTTTGGGATTATTGACGGTTGGCGTTTCCTTGTCAAACGGTATGAAGGTTGTTTATTAATTCGACAATAAACACATTATAAATAAATCTTATTCAAAATTACAGCTTATGGCGTTAGTCTTGGTGGAAGTTTGGGAGTCCTGGGTGGAGGGCTAAATATTGGTTTAGGCTCTGGTCATGTTTCCGTAGGAGGTGAACATAGTGGTCAAAAACATGGCGGTCTTGGTGGCGGATTAAACGTTGGTGGCAGCGGTTCTTCGAGCTTTGCCTCAACTTCATCCTCAGCTTCTGTTGGTGGTGCTGGACATGGTTTTGCTGGTAGTGGAGCTGCTGGAAATACCAACCGCCACAGTCATGGAGCATCTGCAGGTGTAGGTCTGGGTCTTGGAATAGGAAGAGGGCACGGCAATGGAAATGCATTTGGTCATCATAAGGGAGGGTCCAGTTCTGTCGGTATTGGAAGTTCAGCTGGATCATCTTTTTTATCCAGTGCCTCAGCCAGTGCAAGTCATAGTCACAAAGGAATTTATGGCGGTGGGCATTTGGGTGATGGATCATTATCTGCTGGTGCAAGCGGTAGTTTTGGTAGTGCTTCAAGAGGAGGACACAACGACGGTTATGGTGCTAGTCACTCAGCTGACGGATCTTCAACCGGCATTGTGTCTGCAGGTACCAGTGGGAGTGCAAAGGGTAGTTACGGATCTGGTTTAAATTTTGGTGGAAGTTTGAGTTCAGCTGATGGCAGCGGTGGCGTAGAAGGTGGAGTTAGTTCTGGTTCTAGTGCATCTGTTACATCAAGAAAATATTCTAAGACTCAATCTAGTGCTTCCTCCAGCTCTGGTTTCAAGGTATATTTAATAGATTTTTTAAAATTCACTTCTTATATCTGTAATATACAAAGGTGAATTCTGAATCCAATACCGGTGCTGGGATTTCTGGTGATTTTGGCGTTGGTGATTCTAGTTCGGCTGGCTCATTAAGCTCTGGAGCTGTAAGTGGCTCTTATGGTTCTTCAGATTTATATAAATCATCAAATTCTGCTAAGGTAGATACTTCAGCAGGTGCAAGCGTAAGCGGTGGAATTGGAGCTGGACATAGTGCTGGATCATCCCACGCAGGCAGTGCTGGTGCTGACGGAAAAGCAGGAATCGCAGTTGGTCTTAGTACTGGAATATCTTCTAGTGGATTACTTGGTTCCATAAGCTCAGGAAGCAGTAACTCTGAAGCTTTAGCCAATTCAAATGCTGGAATAGGAGCTGGATTAGGTTTAGGTGTTGGCTCTGGGTACGGCGCTCAAATTTCTAAAAGCAAAGGGTTTAATGCTCAGGGAAGCTCTTCTGTAAAAAGCAGTTCATCAACCGTAGCTTCCGGTAGCTCGTCCAGCGGTTCACTTGGGATATCCGGTTCATCTGGATCCTTAAGTTCCAGCCACGCAAGCTCGGATGCGGCTGCTGCTGTTGGAGGCGGTATTGGATTAGGCGTTGCTGCCGGCCATGGCGCTCAAGTTTCAGAAAGTGGCAGTGCTAATAGTCAGGACAGCTCTTCAGCCAAAGGTAGTGTATCCTCTGCCACAACTGGTAGTTTTTCTGTTGGCCTAGGCGCTGATGCTGGTTCTAGTGGCTCTGCTGGCATTGCTGCCGGTTTGTCCAAAGGTTTTGCTGCTGATGGCTCTTTAAGTGGCTCTAATAACGGTTATGGTACAAGTGGATCACATGCTTCATCGGGAGGATATGGATCTGCTGGATCTTTTGGTAGCACTCATACTTCAGGATCAGTTTCAGGTTCTTCTGGTCTCTTAGGTCACATAGGAGGTCTAATAGGTGGTCTTAATAGTAAAGTGCATGGTGCGGGATCCACAGAAGAACTTTTAGGTGGCATTCATGTTAATGGCCATGGATCTTCTGGCAGTTATGGTTCGAGTGGAGCTAGTTCACAAGCCTCTGCTTCCGCTTCCGCTTCCGCCGGACATCATGGTGGCTTATCTGGCGGTGGTTCATACGGAGTCCCGAATTCTGGTAGAATTGGTGGTAGCCTAAATTCTGGTGCTAGTGCTTCTACAAGTGCCAGTTCATCTGGTAGTTCTGATTCATTCGGAATACTTTCTGGTGGTTTTGGCCTTCGAATTGGCCGGTAAAGAGAAACTCGACTTAAGCCATCTCATTTTCATTTAGTTTTGTTAAATTGCTTTAGGGCTTTTTCTTAACGTAAAGCCAATATTTTATTAAAAAAATTAAATATTTAATTAAAAAAATAAAAAAAATGGTTGTTTTTTATTTTAATTTATCACTTATGGCCAATTTAACCAATTTATTTATAGATATTCCTATTAATGTTTAAAATTAATTTTTCATATCAAATAAATACAAAATTATATGAAAAACATTATAAAAATATGAATCGATATTTAAATAGAATTGGTGAAATAAGCTATAAGTCCTTTGGAAGCTTTAATATGGGTAATTCCAAAGTGTTGAACCTGACAGTCGTACGCATCAAAAATGCAATGAAATTTTAAACAATAATTATTTTTACGTTCTTTTAACCCTTAAATTATAGCACTAAGAAAGCACTATTATCTATGCTAAAGTTTATGGGGGGGGCGCGATTCCAGGTCAAAGATAATGACAAAAGAAGTACCGGTTCGAACGTGAAAAAAATAGAAGTAGTTTTTGTGGCCATGTATAAAAAGGCGTAATTCAGCGAAACCTGGCACAATTTTTAAGTTAAACTACTTTCAGAATTTTACGTAGCAATGAACCATTTAAATGTCTTTAGTTTGATTTCAAAATCGTTATATTTTTTTATTTTTGTTTAAGCCAAAATCTGGTTCGATAAGTGACATTTCGAACGTGACATTTTTTCCATAATAATTTAACTGAATAATGATTAAAAAAAATAAAAATTTACCGTTAATCCGAATAACATATTTCTCTTCGAACTCTTCCTTAGATTACAGAGCATGTAAGAAAATTTTTTTGGAATAATTTTCATTAAATATCACCTCTTTTAATGAAATTAAAATTTATAAAATTAGTAAAATCTTAATATTTCTCTATAACAATTGTTATCGTAAAATAATCAGCTTTTAATAACTTTTAAATTTTCGGTCACGGTTTTGACCTTTTGACGGAAATGCCTATATCTAAATTTTGTGTTAATTTAGAATTCTGAGTTATCTTAAAATTGTTACGGCAAATTGCCTTAGATTTTTAATCAAAACAACATAAACATGTAGGACTATCAGTTTTAAATTCCAATTTTAAAATAAAATATATCTTTTCTACATATCGTCACCTAAAAAGTAAAAGCCACTATCTAACTTTTTAAAAATTTTATAGGAGACTAAAAAACTATTAAAAATGGTAAATTGATAAATCGCCTTAAACTGTTTTTAATTTATTTTTCTTGCAAAACCTACCAGTTGTTTGGCCGACCGAGAATGTTGCATATTATGCAAATTGGTAGTTAGGACTTTTTGTGTTTGCCAGATTTAAAGATTATCTTTTGTAGATAGATAGATATATACAGAGGGATATAACCACCACGACCCAGCGGATCTTTTGTGCAGCCGATGCATCTCACCACGTCAGCTTCAGGCTACGTACAACGCCAATTACACTGCCTGGTGGAAGAGCAAAGAACTCAGTTGGGCCCATTATATGCCACCAGAAAAATTTCCGACAAAAAGTCCCCAAGACGGTACAGCAGCAGAGCAGATGTTCCGAAGTCTCGTCATCAACCCCAAAAAATCTGCATGTTTTGGTATCAACACAAGCCGTTATGAACTGATGGTATATAAGACCACAGTGCCCCATAAATAGTCCAACAAGCAGCCTAAGTTCCCCCTTTCCCAGCAAGAGAAGCATTCTTGCCCCACCACGGGATAGGGTCACAAATCTCCTCGACTGTCTTAATGCAGAAACGAAACATGTACGAAGGAATTCACGTTCGGACCATGTCCGGATTGTCTCCCTATTGTGATCAGCAGGAACGCCGAAGAAAGGAGCAGAGCCAATAAAAGGATGACGAGCTCCCCAAACAATCAGTCCTTTTGTTGCCCACATGGTTCTCGTGGCCGGGTTCCCAACACAAGCCGTTGTGTTTCCCTAGATCAAATCTTTTGTAAATAGGGCCTTTTGTTCTTTTGCTAATAAATTGGCAAATATTGGTCTAAATATTCCAAACTTTTTTGTGGACACTTAAATGAAAAACATAATTTTTAATTTGATATTTCTGCTAAACTACTTTCCAACATATATTAAATTAAAATCCCAAATTTTAAAATGAAAGAAATCCCAAAAAACATAAAATAACCCCAAAACAAAATGAACAAAAACCTTAAAAACGGAAACTTGATTCACTACGATATAAGTCTTCAATCCCGATATCAATTCACGAATTAAGAAGCTTTAGTTAAGCCCTTATGACACTACATTTTTTATTCATTAATTGATATAGAATTGATAGAAAGAAACAGTAAATGTAAGAAAGAGCAAACTATATGTATGTTATGTTTTTGTTTCAGGGATGGCGTTGAGAATTTTTAATATTGTACCAACAACCTTTAAAAATTATAGTTTTTTACCCTAATTGTACTTAAAGATTTTTTTTAGTTGAAATTAATTTTAATTATGTTCATAAAAAACACCACAAAAAGGTATTATAAATCTTAGTTTAAAAAGTATCAACAAAAAAATACAATTGAAACAACTTAGCCATCCCTGTTTTGTTTATTTTATTAAATGCTGCCAACTTTTTGTTTATGAGAAACCTAAAAACAAAAAGCGGTAAATCGCTGAATTTGCCCATAAATCGCTGATTCAGCAACACTTTTAATATTTCAAGCTTGAAATGTCAATTTTAAATTAAACAATTTTACATTTTTTTTGACATAACTTCATTTTTTATCGATAACTTTAGTAAAATTTTTGGCAGTTTGCCATTTATCTTAATACAGCTTAACTCTTTGCACTTGGTAAATTTTTGTATTACATTATATTTGTACTGTTCACCAAAACTTGAACAATGCATTAAAAATGTAGTGTCATAAGGGCTTTAGCTAAGCCGGTGCTTGTTTCACCATAGTTAGAGGTTAAAATATTTGCGCTCGGCCGAAGACCGGCTGTGCAGAGAAGCTTTAGTAAGCGATACAGGATTTTAAAATTCGCGATTTTGGATTTCGGGACATTGGAATTCGGGATTTAATGTTTCGGGCATATGACATTTAAACACTTACATATATATATATCAATATATAAAATGTTTAATGTAATTATATATGAAATAAGTCCATAAAATATTAATTGTAAAAGACAGGACTAATGGCCAATTTCACCAATTCTATTTAAATATCAATACATATTTAAACAGCGTTCGAAAAAAAAAACAGAACATTATTTAGCGTTCAATCAATTTTTTTACTGTTTGTGTAGAGAAACACAACCCTTAATACCGCTCTTAGCCAGTGATGCCAACTTAGCGCTTTTTGCACTATTTTTGGTGCTTTTTGATGCCTCAAAACGCCAAAATTTTATCCTCAGTGCCAAACTAAGAAAAAGCACTAACTTGGTGCTTTTTAAATTTTTCTTTAGAGCCTTTAGTGCTTTTTGCAATTTTTATTTTTTTCTACCCTTTTGTTAAACTTCTAATTTATAGAGGATGACTTAGATGAGATTTGCTATTTGGGGTACAATTTTGAGAAGGCCTGTAATGATTTTAAAATTTCAAATGATGAAAAAGTGATAAAAGAAAGTTGCATTCGTTTTACCAAAAACTTGATTTACGAGGTTAGAGCAAGGCCTTCTAGCCATTTGGAAATTTTCCAAAACGTTGCCCTTTTTAGCGTTGACAAGATATTTAGTAATCATAATAAAAACGATGAATTTGTTTTCGGTAAACATTTTTTAAAGATCAAAAATAGAAAATTGCTTGGAAAATATTAGGAATTGTGAATTGAAAAATAAACAACGATTATGAGTCATGTAGAAAAAACGTATTAAAAAGTTAAAAAACATGCAGTCGGAAACCATACAAAAGAACGCAAAGAGCCGTAACTTGGTATAAGCGAAGTGTTTAATAAATTAAAAACAGCTGACAGAAAATGCTTTTATAACTAGTGTTGTGTTACCTGCCATTTTTCATGCACTTTAGTTTTCAAACGCACGACACTCGTCTCCAAATAACCAAGTGTTGTGCACTTCTACCTCAAGGCCAGATTTTTCGAGCTACAAAAATCGAGCTCGTAATATATTGCTCTTAAACTGTTTTATACCCAATTCAAACTCAGCTGATGATGATCCAAATGATTTGGATAATATTATTTTTTATTGAAGATAAAGACTTCAGCTGGTTTTAAAATTGACATCGGTAAAGTAAGCTTTTGCTTGTCTATAGTAGATCGAAAGCATATTTTTAATAAAAGTTTACTTTAGAACTCTTAAAGTATGCTTTGTTTATGACTATAGTTATGGGCCAATAATAATATATTTTAAAATGTTTATATACAAATGAATATATATTTATTATTTAATATAAAATGGTGCCCCATTAACGCCGTCGCCATTTTTTAAATTTTGGAGGTATATAATATTCGGCACAGTCGAATGCAACTGGTTTTGTATTTAATTAAATTGTAAAATTGGCTTAGTGCTTTTTTACGCTTTTTTTTGTTCGAAATAGTGCTTTTTAGTGCTTTTTTTAAATTGTAAAGTACTTTTTGCTCTCAAAAAGTTGGCATCACTGCTCGTAACTATTTTCAAGAAAAAGAAAAACAGAAAAATTTTAGTGATACTGCAGTAGACAAACATTATATTTGAATGTTCTATAATGTTTATTTTTTCACATTGATAAAGAAATTAACAAACAAACAATTTTAGCAACGACCACAGCACGTACAGCTTGTGTGTGCATTTTATATGTGTTTTGTTTGTGCAAAATTTGTTTGCTGGCTTTTTGTTTTTTTCTCGTATGTTTATTTTGTTTTTGTAAAAATATTTGGTTTTTTTTACCAGCCAAAAGGGCGCATTAATGAGCCGAACCGAACACAATGAAGTTTGTGGTTAAAAAAAAAACTGAACCGAATAAAATGTTCTCATCTTTTTGTTGAGTTGGATAAGATCAGTTTTATTTTTGTGTTCGAAAGATGACAAACAGCGAAACGTATTTTTTTTAATGATTTTCTACACAAACACTATTAGTTTGTGTTTTTAGTGTGTTTTCTAACGTTCCATTATTTCTGAAACTTTAACTGAATTTAGGCAAAAGGAAAATAACTGCCGTTCAATAGTTTGTATGTACAATAGTTTAAATATATAACTTCTTTTCTTTTTACGATACTTTTATTTAAATCGAAACTTGCTGAAGTCTTTAAATTTTCATTTATTTGTTTTTTTTTTTTTCATTTCCAGTACGACTGTATCCATGTTGCAAGTAAGTGTGTATTTGTTCATTTAATATTTTATATAAAATTTCATTAGCTGCTGTTAACAGACTTGTTGAATATTGAATTCAATATAAAATTCCATTCCGCTGCGTTGTTATTTCAATTTTTATTTTGTTCAGTTTTTTCACAAGGCTTGTGAGACCATTGATTTCAATTTTTAATTGTAACATGGATTCTATAATTTTTTTTTTTTTTTTTGTATTACCATTTGGACTTTCACAGAAACTCTCATCGGTTCGACTTTTCATTGTACATTCATTTAATATTATTTGAAAGTGTTGTTGTCAATTTTTTATTATTTATAAAATTGTTAAGCAAAGATGGGAGTTTTCTAAATATCGTCAGCTCATAATTGGTTTGGCGCATATGCCAAATTGTCGTTGTCAGAAAAACGATAATAATGGTTTACATGAAAATATACCCGATAGATTTTTTTTTATTTTCACCAATGCTTCCGGCACATATTTTGAAGAACAAATCTAAATTTTTGTGAAATTTCATGAATGAACTTCGAAGTTAATAGTATTTTATTGAATGTTAAAATTATGGGATTGTGCTGTATACGCCACTTTTCTAAATTTATTTTCAAAAAGTAGCTTTTTGTGCTGCATACGTTTACCTGCTGCTGTATATTGAGTTGTTTAAATTTTTTATTGCTTTTGCTTTAACAAATTTTTTTCTTACTGCAATAAAGCAAAGCAATAGTGCAATTTATTTTGTACATTTTGTTTGATGAATTTGCTGGATTAGCCAAACAGGGGCGTGTACAGCAAAGCAATACTTAAAAAACTAAAAAATAGTTGATATGGAGCAAAATCAATGCTTATGACTCAGAAGCCTTACAAAATTTCTTGAAAGAGGTTTTGGATTCAAAAAGAGGGCATTCAAAATATATAGGTCGGTAGGTCAAAAAACTTTAATTCTTAAATTTTTATTAAAAATTTTCCATTTCCCATCTCTGCCTTACAAATGGTTGTTACTTTATAATAATGCTAGTGTTGCTGCTGTGTTGTTGTTTTTACAGCCCACAATTTCATTTAGAATGTTTTTGTTACTTTATGTTGTTTTTCTTGTTGTAACAATTGTTATGGTGACTGTGCAAATGACACTTTTTTATGAACAATGACAACAGAAACTACAACTACAACAGCTACTAGTTGTTTGAGGTTTCATTTATTACATAAATTGCTCTTGTTATTGGTTTTGAAATTAATTTTTCGTTTAATTGAAAGAGGAAAAAATTCGATTTAATAAAAGTTCAGCTATAATTTTTATTTTTAAAATCTTAAAAAAAAAATAAACGTGAAAAATAAGTGGTAAGTTTGTCAGTTTTAAACTGGAAGTACAGGATTTATTTGTGAAATTAGATTTTTTAATAAAAACAGTTTTGAAAATTGCGGTTTAAATTAGTGATATGTTTGTTGGCTTTGTGCTGAAAAGCTATCCATAATAAAATATATTTTAAATTAAAAAATTTTGAAAATTTAAATTAAATTAGTTTAACAAAACGATACGCAAAACAAAAACATCCAAAAAATAAAAAATTTTGAACACCAGTAACAGGGAAAGGTAAAAGATAAAGAGAAAGTTGTTTTCCCAAGCACAATCATAGTGAGTTAGGGAATGGTATTAAACTGCCTTGTTTATGTTAGTAATGCATGCATCGCGCCCTTTTTTCGACTCGGTAGGCTAGCTGGTAGCGAGCTAGTCTATCAGCGTCGAGGTTGCGGATTCCCGCCAGAGACTCTGGCTTCTTTCCTGCAGACAAGCATAGAGCTTCGCGGGATTAGCTTAGGAAATTAAAAAAAAAAAAAAAATATCTTAAGCGACAATTTATCGAAATTAAGTTTTTTCTTGCAAATAGGTTATAGGTACTCGCTACAATGACTAACAAATTCACAGACTTTGTTTGAATTTGTACCGCTGCGGAGAAAAAGCCCCCCTAAATTCAAATTAAGTATTGCACTGCTTAAAAAAAATAATTAAATCCCTTCTTCTGTGAAATTTACCTTCTGTACGAAAAGGTTGAAAAATCATCAAATTTGAGTTCGATCGGTTAAAAATTGGCGTGCCGCACGAGGGTTAAAGTTCGTGAGAACGAAATTGGGGGTAAATGGATAGAATAAAGCTCGTAAAATGAATGAGCAACACCGATTATTTTTGTGTCCCTATATTTTTCTCCGACACTTCGGGCGGTCCCTATACAAAAAAACTGAATTTTCACAAAAATTTAGAAAAATATAAAACTATGAAAGCACTTCAAGAATAAAAGCTTTGAACGTGAATCGGATCGCAGAACCAAATTCTTTTATTTACCAGAAACGAATATTATTGAATTTCGACAATATAAAATAATTGACACTTTATCCCCTGGTAAGTTATGCTTGAAAAAAGTGAACTAGGGGTACTTACGGTCCTATTCACTGGACACAGATCCTCTTAGATACTATTAGTTTATGTTAGGTAATGCCATTGCTCAACAATGCATATTCTAATGGATGAAGAGACATTTGAAAACTACCCACAAGTTATCGTTATCCTGAGTGCGGTATCAATACCAAATACAGACGCTGAAAGGGCAGGCGATTTTGCAGCCAAGAATACTACAATTTCTTTTTTTGCCCAGTTAATTCTAAAATCTAAAAGGCTAACAATCTGTAATTTTCCATAAATAAATCCAAAAATATAAATTTGCTTTTGTTAACATAAAAATGGATTTTTTGCGATTTGGAAAAAATAGTCTTATTTGAAACTGATTATGGGTACTTTTGGGTTGGGTACTTAAATACCCATTTTAATTATGCAACGTGTGTCGGCCACGGATTGATTTTTTTGTCTTAAATTGCTGAGAGGACGCCTAAAAATATCTGAAACTGAATGGCTACTTTTTAAATAAAAATCAAAGTTGCAGCTATTATCTCTTATCTGGCCGTCGCTAGAACTTTTTTTACTTCCTTAATTTTTTTTGGGCATTGAAATACCCATTAGCCAGTAATGGGTTAAATAATCTTATATTTCCATTTGTATAACCAATCAGTTGTAATGATGAGAGATATCAGCTCCCATAGCCTTCATGATTGATGAATTGAGTCGGCCGTTTTGAGAAAGATAGTTTAAAAAGCAGAAAAAATTCTCTCCAATGTTTTTTCAATTAAACCATTGATTAAAAATAAAATCAGTTTTAGCTAATAGTTTAATCAAGTGAATTACAAGCTTTAATATAATATAAATTGTGTAATCCGTTGTAAGTTGTAAGTTTAAAAGCTCGTTTTTTAAAAGATTTTTTACTTTTAATTTATTTATTGTATAATGGTTAGCATTTTTTAAACAGGACAAAAAAGACCCCAAAAAATGAAAATATAGATTTAATTTTTCTTAAAAAAATGCCATAAGATTTTTTTTTGTACAAATCTTAGCTCTCAAATACTTTACACTGTTTTTACCTTATTACCACTGCTTTTGTGAAAAATAAAAATATATGCGTTTTGGCATACTTTTGTGTAAAAGTTTGGAAAAATAACAGAAATGACACCTTTAAATGAGAGTTAGAGGGTTAATATGTTCTAAGAAAAGAATCGCCATACAATTCTACTGAGGACATCTGTAATAATTTTTTAGCTCAGAAGAACATTAAGTATATTTTTTTTTGACTTATTCCAAAAGCATTTTTAAAAAATTTCAAAATCTTCAAGGCCGGTAGGCTAGCTGGTAGTAAGCTAGTCTATCAGCGCCGGGGTTGCGGGTTCGTTTCCCACCAGAGACTCTGGTTTCTGCAGACAAGCGTAGAGCTTCGCCTGATTAGATTAGGGAACTAAAAAAAAAAAAAAAAAAAAAAAAAAAAAATTCGAAAACCCGAGCTTACTCTTCAAAACCCTTTAGCAGATTTGCTCTACCAGTAGTCTAGTCTTATTTCACGGTGCAAGTATTGAGGCTGGCGGCGATGACCCGAATTTTGTTGCACTGTGTAATTTATTTCAATTTCGGTTGTCGGTTGGCATGTCTTACAATTTTTTTTTTTTTTAGCAGATTCTTATAACATGTTATTCGTATAAATATAAATTGTTGTATCTTAGGGACCTGAAAATTGTTTAGCAAACCTCAATATTTTAATTTAAAATTTAAAACATCTGCATTGAATAAATCAAAACTTCTTATAATAAATTTCTTAGTCACAAGACCTGTCCACATACGAAACACAAAAGATCAGAAAGAAACAAATAAAAAAGTCCATTAAAACATTTCATCATTGTATCTTTATAAAAAAAAAAACAACTACAACAAGACAAACCTTTTTTTCGTATTTTTTTATTGTAGTTCTGCTTTTTCGACAGAAATAAAATAAACCATTAAAAAACTGTACAAATAAAAATGCGCAAAAGTGTCAACTGAACAATAAACAATGTGTTACCTGTAAATAGGTGAAAAGAATAAATTTCCTCACTTGCAGTGAGTGTCATTGAGTTGGAGAAGATTAGAAAAAAGACCAAACAATAAATGAGGTTACAACCATTTATCAATTTTTAGAGGCAGGACAAGCGTTTAAACTAAGTCACACATAAATTCATTTTTACCCAAACACACTCACACACTCACACGCATACACAAAATCACACATACGAGATTACATTCGTAAACCAAACACATATTGCACATTTATTCTTTTATTTCGTCCTGAAAATGTCCTGTAAATATAAAATCTGCAACACGTAGTCTAATATTTTACTAAACAATAAAATATGGCGTCTGATTTTACAATAAACAACATTCTGTATGGTTGTTGTAGAGGAGGGTGGGGGGAGTTGGTTAGGAGTATATGGTAGAGAATAGATATATAAATGCTTTAGAATAAACTTAAAAAAAAAACTCTATTCACAGTGACTTTTATTTATATTTGTTCACTTTTGGTGCATTAAAAACTAGTCAAAGTGTCATGCAAGTATATGTTTGAATAATTTTTATTTGGCTTTAAAGCCCTACAGCAGATAATGGTGACAGTTTTGTTTTTAACATAATATGTATTCGGGGAATTAAAAACAGATTATCAAAGATCTTTTTGTTAACCTTCTGGCTGGGAGACATCGGTGGGTTTATACAAGTAGATGCTTGTGAGCGAGTCCGCTGTTTCACCACAATTATGCGGTCTGAGTAGGGTTTTGCAGCTTAAGAGCTTTGTATGCTTTTTCCTAGACTTTTTAATTCCTTTTGAAATTTTTAATTATGCATCATGTAACATTGTTAATATTTGGTGACAGACATTTCGGGGTTGTGGTTCAGCAGTCAAGTCAAATTTCTTAATAATTTACAAAACTCCTATAAGGCGATGAGGTCGAAGAAATTTACCAATTCAGAGAAATCTTCCATCCATAGTTTTATTAAAACTAAAAGCACCCTTCTGGTCGACTTAACCCTCTGGTAATATCAACTATTGGATTAACATCTTTTTGTTTATATTTATGCTCTACACCCAAAAAAAAAAAATAAACACTACAAACTATAAAAAATAACAGCAATAATAAAAAAATGGAAATAAGACCAGGATTTATACAATACGTGAATAACAAACAAATAAAAACTCTTTAAATTTGTTTGTTTATTCTAAAGTTGGTTTTTTTTAAACTATTTTTATAAAAATATTTTTTTCAACTTGCAACTCATGAATATAAATTGTAAAAATAAACATAAAATCAAACATCTACTAGTCTTTTTTAAGTCATTTTTATAGTGCATATGTGCCTGCTAAAGTGTTGCCAACTTTAAATTAATTTTAATAGTGTTGTCAACAATGTTAGAGTTTGATATGCTGGAAAGAAGCATAAAATTAGCACTTAGTTATAAACATTTTAAAATTCATTTGGAGAGTAGTATAATGTTAGCTTTTGGCATTTAGTTTTACGGGAAACACAAAATGGGCAAGCAAGGCCGACTGGTTTTTCCACAAACAGAAATTCTTTTTTTTTTATATACTTTTGAATGAATTGAATAATTTTTCAATAATTAATAAAATGGATTTGTTTTATTGCCCTTAAAAAATTCCACTAAATTTAAATCCCCTTTTAAAATACAGAGTGACGCAGAATGTGCTTTATGGTCCGAGTTCTTTTAACTTTTTTATTTGTTTACACTTTTCTTTTTTTTCCCCAACATTTTGTGACAAAAGATTTCGGGAATGTTATTTGAATACCTACATAATCGGTGGTGGCGTGGTGTTTAAAGTGCTTGCCTACAAGACCAAGTACACTTGGTTCGATCCATTGCAGGGGAAAAAAAAATTTCGAGCTTAAAAAAAACAAGTGGCTTTAACCCCCTCCAACCAATCCATCCAAGAAGCCCCCTGACCAATGCCAAACCCTGCGAAAAAGGTAGAAATCAAATGTTAGAAAAGATTCCCCACCACTATACCAAATACACGGAGTTCGTAGCTTCTAGGCAAAGACAGATAGCAGCCCCATTATCAAAGGACCTGTTACTGCAGACCAATCATCTACTTAGCTGGCACAACAAACGATTAACGAAACTGATACAAGGCAGAATTACAATGACTGATCAATACTCTAAGAACTAGGACAGTACAATCTTACAATCTTACCTGCTACAGCAGATCATATACTTAGCTGGAAAAACAACCGATTAGAAAACAACAGCAAAAATTCGTGTAAGATGAAGATGCTTTGTGGAAGCTATATGCTTTCAATGGATGAAAAAACACTACATAATCGAACAACGTACCATAACAATTGAATTTAATTTTTCAAACTAAACCTGAAGTTTAAAAAGGACTAAAAAAAGTACAAAATGTGCAAATATTGTCGTTTAAAAGCTCCTTTCCCCGGTCCCGGGAGTACGTTTGCACGAGGGCTAAGATAAATAATAAGTCCATTAGAAAAAAAAATGGCAAGAATTTTTTTTTTTGGATTTTCATGGCTGCTCAAGAATAATTTAAGAGCTTACAGGGTAAAGTATTTTTGAGATTTTTTTCAGATTTTTCGGAAGATGTTTAGAGGTCGCTCAAGTCGAATTTTTGCCAAAAATCGGGACTACCGGCCTTTTTTTAAGTTTTCTTCATAACTTTGTTGAAAACCAAAAATATTTTTCCCTTCTAAGGTTATAATTCAAAAGAAAAATGTCCAAGCTTTATTGTGGTGTACAAGGACTATAAGTTTTTGCAATGCATTTGCTCATTTATGCACCCTACATTAAAATTTTTCGTAATTTTTCCTTAAATTTTGTAAATAACGTTTTATAACTATACAAATTTTTATGAAAATTAAACAAACTAACAATGCAGTTTGAAAGATCAATTTATTCTTAATAATTTAGAAACAAATATTATTGAATTCGCTCTTACCGTTCCTGAGTTATACCGGTTTTCAAGTTTGTACCCAATTAATGATATTATTACTCACAACCAACAAACAATTAAAAATCAAACTTTTGCGTATGATTTCCTTAAAACTCATTTATTGGGGTTCGTACGATGTAGCTCTATGCCCTACAGTAAATTCTGAAAATCAGTTTCAGAAGTTGTGACACTGAAGTAAGTGTTAGCCAAAGCCACACCTCGTTCTGCCACATCATTTACCATTTGTAAATGTTTAACTTTGTTCTTTGCATCTTGAATGGCTTCCCAATGGCTTTTTAAAATATCAATTGCAATATTTGCAAAAAAAATTAGACTGGTTTTGAAAATGAACCCTTGAATTTCTTTATTTTTAAGGTTGTCTACTGTTTACATTTACTTCGTTCTCGCTACTTGGCGTATGTAGATTTTTTCCCATTCAACCCATAGTTTTAGTGTCGAAATGTCGATAAGGTTTTGACGGGGCGTGTTCAACTGCTTCATTAATAATTTTGTAGTTATCCAACTGCTTTATAAGAGTAAGATAATCGAGAGGAGCGTATCGAGGGCATTGACAGAGGTACCAGTTTTTGATATTTATTCTTAAAATAAATAAACTAAATTCTAGGCAAGGCATCTGATTTTGAATTGTCCTTGCAAGATTGCAGTGATTTCGAAAAATGCATAGGTTTAAAAAATATTTAATTTTTTTTATCCAGGTGGCCCGATTAATAGCTTCTGAAGCTTTTACTTTTGGATAGGGCTTAGTTATCACCCAAAAAATAAGAATCAGATGAAGCAATTATTTATAATCTTCTCTTGATTGCATGTCTTCAAGCTGGCCTTAAGTAAAATTGCTCAAATCTTCACGTATTGGTAATGGATAACATTACATTAATGTCACAACTTCTGAAACTGTTGTTGCGAATTTATTGCAGGGCATAGAGCTACATCGTAAGAACTCCAACGCAAAAGTTTGATTTTTATGGTGTTTTCTTTTCTACAAAAAAATGTGACATTTTATTTTAAAAAAATGCAATTTGGTGTCTGTTTCTTAAAAATTTTGCTCCCCAAAAGTGTGGCTTGTTTTATTCTAAAAAACTCATCCTTTTCGGGAGCAAAATTTTTAAGAAACAGACACCAAATTGCATTTTTTTAAAATAAAATGTCACATTTTTTTGTAGAAAAGAAAACACCATTAATTGTTTGTTGATTATGAGTAATAATATCATTAACTTAATACAAAGCTGAAAACTAGTATAACTCAGGAACGGTAAGAGCAAATTCAAAAATATGTGTTTCTAAGTTATTCAGGGTAAATTGATCTTTCAAACTATATTGTTGGTTTGTTTCATTTTCATAAAGATTTTAAAAGTTATAAAGCGTTATTTACGAAATTTAAGGAAAAATTACGAAAAATTTTACTGTAGGGTGCATAAATGAGCAAAAGCATTGCAAAAACTTATAGTATTTGTACACCAATATAAAGCTTGGACATTTTTCTTTTAAATTATTTTCGTAAAAGTGAAGAAAATCGTGGTTTTTGACAAAGTTAAGAAGAAAACTTAAGAAAAGAATGGCAGACCTGATTTTTGGCAAAAAATCGACTTGAGCGATCTCTAAACCTCTTCCAAAAAATCTCAAAAGTACTTTATCCTATAAGCTCTTAAATTATGCTTCAGCCCCAAATTTTTTTTGTACACACTAGTGTACATTTAATTTTTATACATTTTCTATAACATTGGCAACCTTATTGTAAACACATTTAAATGATACACGTACCACATTGTCAAGCTCAACATAAATAACGTACTTGTCCACCAGCAGCAACAAATAAAAAAATAATAAACGTGCAACATGCAGCAGTCATCAAAAAAAAAAAAAAAATATACTAAATAAAACAAATGCAGCAACTTGTTCTAAGCCAAAAGAGTGTTATTCCCACAAAAAATATTTTGTTATCCTCTGCACTCACTCAAATACACAGAAACACACACACACATTCTGCATTTTCTATATGCCTCATAAAACACACAATATAATAAACTAAAAGACATGTCCGAAAATGATTTCTTTTGTTTAAACTTTCTTAAAACAAAAGTTTTGTTTATTGTTTGTTTTCATTTTGTTTCCTTCTTACAAAAAAAAAAAAAACATGTTTATTTTTGATTAAAGTTTTATTCAATAATTTTGAAAGAAACTTTAAAGTATAAGTATTGTGTAATTGGAGTACCCTTATTTTATAAGAAATTCCGCTTGGTAAAATAATTTTCGTCCACATAATTATATGTGATTACTTTAATCTAAAATATTACATTACATTAATTCTTTTCATAGAAAATGTATTTGGTGAGAGAAATATGGTAAATTTTTGATAACAGAAATCGGATATAGGTAGTAGTCTAACAATTTATTTTTTACACAAAATTAGTTGTCACAACAAATCCGATTATTTTCTTGTAGGGGAAGAAAAAACTTTACATTGTTCTATGATTTTGTTTTTATTATTTTTAAAATTGTTATTTTTGCTTAAAACAACAGAAATTACAACTTTTTTTTATAACAAATTCCATATTTTAACAAATTGCATATGACATGATAAACATGTTTGCAATAAAACAAATATTTTGTTTATATACTTTAACAACTTAGAAACATTTGTTTTGGTAACTTGAATTCAATTTAGTTTTTGTTTTGCTTATATTTATATTAGGGGCGTTCACAAGAAGGAGTTAAGTATAAGAAAAGTTTTAAATTTCAAAATCTTTGTAAATTTATTATAACTATTTCCATCCACCATTCTGTCTACAGTACCTGGAAAAATCATTCAAGATGATATTTAGTAAACTGGAAGGAACGTTAAGGTCATCTCTTAATAGGTCATTGTCGATATAGACTGATAAAATTGGGCAAAAGTACTTTTTAGATTATAGAGCTATATGCCATTCAAATCAGGTTTAATAGTCCAACTACCTTACTTACCTTAATCTCATATAAATGTCCCTCAAAAAAAAAAAAAAGAAAAAAAGGTTTTGTTATGATGAAACCGACAAAGATTAACTAATTAGACAATTAGTTTAATTAAAAATAGATCAAATTAGTCATTTGTATCACCTTAAGCATATCTCCTACTCAGAATTAAGTGTTAAGGATCGATAAAAGCGACACGGAGTGAACTAAGTCGACAAATAAAGTCACACGTCAAGTTTTGACATTTCTTTGTTTCAGTGTTTGAAAAATTCAATCATGGAAAGGTACATAATTGAGCAGCGCGTTAAGATTGTCGAAGCCTTTTACGAAAATGGGCGTTCAAAACAAAATGCATTTTGTGGCACACCTTCACCTCAGTGAATTCGTTAACAAGAAGAATTGCCGTATTTGGCTAAATGAGAATCTACGAGTGATTGTTGAAAAGCTAATGCATCAACAAAAATTGACTGTTTGGTGCAGTTTTATGCTGGCGGCGTCATCGGGCCATTCTTTTTCGATAATGAGGTCGACCAAGCAGTTAGCGTGAATGGTGTTCGCTATCGTGAGATGATAACGGATTTCTTCTGGCCAGAAGTTGAGGGTATGGACCTGGACGGTATGTGGATGGATGTGCCACTTGTCACGCAGCCAACAAAACATTGGCTCTTATGCACGAGAAATTCAATGGCCGTGTAATCCTTCGTCGGGACGATGTTAATTGTTCGCCACGATCATGTGATTTGACATCGCTGGACTTCTTTCTTTTGGGAGACTTAAAAGAAAAAGTATTCGTCAATAAGCCAAGAACAATTCGCGAGCTAAAAGATTAGATAATTCGGCACACTAACGACATAAAACCTCAATTATGTCTCAGAGTCATTAAACCCAGGGACCATCGGATAGAGGTATGTATGCCACCGAAGACGTGGCGTGCATTTGGACGATATATTTCTTCACACATAATTTACAAAAACTCTTCTATCAAAATAAAAAATATTAAGATAAGTCTCTGAAAACTTTTTGTTTTATTTACAGAATTTGAAATTGACTATGTGGTATACTATCCGAAGACCTGACCGCACAATGGACAAAACCAAATCCACATGGTGAGTTCATATTAAGCACTTACCAAATGCCCCTGTGTGAGTGAGAATTCATTTGCACACACAGGTAGCAACTTTGAATGTGTAAACCCGTCGAAGCCTACACATTCGTCCCTTGTTTGAGAACCGGAGCTATCTAACCTCCACTGCTTTACTTGAATTCTAGCAGCATCTGTTGAATAGAAACAGCACCCAGGGCCCCCTCACATTCCGAACTCTCCCCGAAGGTGAAAAATCAGACTTTGACGTGAGCGAGCCCCTACCTGCGACTTTAGGTATAAACCACAGCCACTACGTGTACTCTGTATTAGCGTCCCTCCAAAGGGCATCGACTTCCGCAAAGACAATCAACCTGAAAGACAGGAAGCATTTCTCACGAAAGCCCACTAAACAGAGACCTCAACCACTTGTCAGCCCGGCTTGCACCGGGGGCAGCTGACACCCGTAGTGCCCACTGTTTAAGTCCTTGGGTCAGACCTCGAGCGAAGTTGATCATTGGACCAAACTCACTCTAGCTTTTGAGTGTTTTAGTGACGCACTCAAGCAGCCAACGCTCTACTAGGTGTATGAGACCCTCTTGGGGTGCCAGTACACCTGGGTCAAGGAAAATCCAAGACCATTCGAAGTCAATTATCACCTTTCGGATCCCAGGGATGACCGCAACCTGATTATGTTAATCCAACCGACTCCCCCTCTAATTCAATATACTAGACGGGTAAGCTAAATTGGATCATTTATTCTATCAAATCATCACTATACAAGAGGTGTGTAACTCTCCAAGTATTTTTACTAAACTTCTCAGAAGAATAGTGTGATAATTTGAAGTATGTATGTCTCTGCTTGCCCACGCATGAGGTATAGACCCCACCGTTTTTCTAAAAGCCGAAGACTAATGATTTTGGTCAATAACCACTATATAGTGAGGTAGATTTCCTCAAAATACCTGACTGCCCCCAAGGGGCAGTTTGTTAACAGACCTGTAACCCTGTTCCTTAGCCAACTGGAAATATCCAATTGTTACCGGGAGCCGCCGCGCGGAGGCGGAACATAGGCACTTGATGCAAATCTGATGGCTTATGAGGCACATCAGATTAACATCTTGGCTCCCTGTTTTATTTACAATTGACATCGTGCGTTTTGATTGGACCACCCTTTACTTTTGTATCCGTCGCATGCGTCTTGAAAACAGTTAAGCTCTTTTTGATAGCCAAGGCTGATAATTTATTTTATATTAATTTCAATGATACCGCTAAAAATAATTGTGTGTCAGTTTTTTTTTTTAAAAAAAATAAAAATTTGATAATAAATTGGCAAGTGCACGGCTAAAAAACCAAACTGGCAACATGCTTAATTTTTTTTCTTTTTGCGAAAACAATAAAGCAAATTGCTTTTGTTTTCATATTGTGTTTTTTCTCAACCTACTTACAACTACAATTAATGTTGTAGTGGGGAATGTAAAAAGAGATAAACTCACTGTTTATTGTTGTTGTTTTTGTTTAAGCTTTGATATTGTTACTAGTAAAACTGTTCCTTATAATTCTTATTCGCTTAACAGTTTTTTTTGTTTTATATATTTAGTTTTTCTAAAATCTTTGGATGAAGTTTCCTGACGATCTGGCCTAAGCAACCAGTGAAATGCGCATAGGAATAGCTTATCGCTTCAACAATAAATTTCAGTGTTTTTTTCAAGAATAAATATTGGGAATTAAGCACGACAAACAAAATTTTGTAAATTGTTTTTATTTAAATAAAATATTTACACAAAAATTTAACCAAACAAAAATTTGGCCCTTTAAATTCACAGAATGTATCAACAGCGCATTAAACGCTTGTTTTGGACCGCCAGCTAAAGAACATAATAAAATTTTCCCACCCTAATATTTTAATCTACTCAAAATTCCATTGTTTTATAAGAACAAATTTTAAACTTTCTACAAGAACAAAAAATAAAATTGTATTGTCTTATTGTTTTATTATTTCATGCATTTTTGTCTTCTCTTAGGAAATTGTTTTCAAACTTTTTTCCTAACTAATAAATGTCCATTGAATTTGGTTTTAATAAAAAACCACATAAAATTTCTTAAACAAATAAAAAAAGTCCTGACAAGAAATACAAAGTTTTCTTAGTCAAGTTTTAACCCAAGTGTTTTTTCTTACTTTTCTTCTAGAGAACTTGTGCGTGTGAGTGCCAGGGAGTTTATATTTTTTACTAGTTTTTCCTTTTTTATTTTTAATACTTTTTGAAGTAAATAATTTATTAGTTAAATAAATAACATGACATTTTACTCAAGAGTATTTGTGTTATTTAATTGGCAGCCCTCATGAAAAGTTTTTAAAGTAGAAAATTTCCGAAAATCAAGGAAGTTTATGTTGAATTTATGTGTGTCTTTTGGCTTCCATGAACACTTGACTTTTAGTGGAGGAAATTTCGAAGAATTTATTCTAGAAATATTTCTGATTAATATTTAATATTGACAATTTTGTTGTAATAAAAAGCGTTTTTAATTGATTGGGGTTATTTTTAATCAAAGAAAATAAAATTTTAATAAAACTCCAAATTTGTTTGGCCCAGTGCGGGAAACTTAAGGTCTAAAGGGGCATTACCGAACTTGTCCAAATGTGTTAGTGTCAAAAGCAAAAGGACTCAAAAAGGACGATATAGATAGTCTGGGCACTTTGCGCGCATTAATGACAGCAAAACGTAGAATGCGATGCAATACTGGGCAGTCAGGCTGGACGAAGAGGATGTCCAAAAACCAGATGTTACAGCTGCATTGAAAAAGACCTACCTATAGCTTATGGGTATCCGTAACTGACAACAAAAAATAGAGAAGGATGGGGGCATTCTAGAGAATTGTGGAATAATCTAATTGGTAAATGAAGTATAGAATTACAACTGAAGTTGAGTTACCAGCAGGGAAATTAGGCAACGCCGCTCATGTTAAAATATACAAGAACATTTTTTTATTTTCAGTTTTATTTTTGTTTTTATAATATGATTCAAAATTTTTAAAAAATTCAACAATAAAATTTAGTAGAACAAAATATTAAAATTTTTATTAAATGAAAAATTTTTAATGCTAAATTTAACGTTGGCTTAAAAAAAAAACAACAAAAATATTTCCACAAATTGTATACAATGAAAATGTAAATAATAAATATAATCTGCATAATTTAAATGAAACAAATAAATTTTTGCGACATCATTCATATCACAAATTTATTTAGATACAGTCATGTGTAGATGATACACACGCATACTGGCACATGAATATAAATTTCTCTGCATGTGTGAGATTTTTCGAAAAACACTATAATTTAAAACTTAAAAACAATAATTTTTTATGGTTGTAGTCAGGCAGCATGATGGGGTTGTTTAGGGTTCTTAAATTACCAGGCTTCTTTTTCAGTTCGATAGTGCATGCAGTTTTCCTTTTTTTTGCGGGCAAGGTCGAAGGCGTCAGTTGGAAAGCAACTTGCTTTTTTTATGCATTCTAGAATGCAACAATGTTGAGTTTTGCAATAGCGTTAATCACTATTCGTTTCAAACTACCATTGTAAACCTTGCGTGGGTTGAAACTCAAGCATCTGTGTTATATTTTGCAACACTACAACAACAAAATAAAGCACTTATGAAGGATTTGCAACATACATAGAAAAAAATAATTTTCATATTTGAATACGAAAATCACATATTTGATCAAACATTTTTGAATTTTCTGCGATAAAGATTTTTGCGGTATTGATTAAAAATTTTTTGTAGGTATAGTTATAGAATTTTAAGTCAACAACCAAGCTTATTGATCCAAAATAAAAAAAAAGTTGTTGCCCAAAATAATTTTTTAAAACAAAATTTTTACGTGATTTGTTAAAATAAATTGTTGAAATGTTAAATAAATCAAACGAAATGTTTATCTAGTCCTAATTTATTTATTTATTAATTATCATGTGCTAAATTCCCAATTTTTATTCTTTGATAAATACACAAAAATGTATTGTGTGGGAAAAAACAAGTTGCTAAGCGCATTTCGCTTAGGCCAGATTATCCGGAAATCTTTTTCCAAAGACTTTGGAAAAACTCAAGATATTCACCCTTATCATGAATAAAACATGTAAATTTCACAATGTGTGAACAGTTGGTATCATGAATTAGATGTGTTGTGTTAATTTCAGAATGTTTACATATTTAAACTCCAAAAAGAATTACTCATAATTGGCTATTTTTTAAAAAATAAAAAGCTCACATGTGAAATATTTTTACAGCATATGAAGAAAATAATTCACAAAGAGTTGTCTGTCGGAAAAGGAAGAAAATGTGAGTTTGTAAAGGGTGGTTAAATTTTTAAGGGCCGGTGTTGATTTTGAATAAAACACAAATTATTTAGGAAATTATTGTAATTTCTTTTTATTATAATAATAATGCTATGGTTCAATTATGTATGGAACAAAATATCACCCAAATGGCCGCAACGACTTCGGCGTCACACCTCTAACCGATGGTCCAAATTTTCGATGACGCGGAGGCACACATGAGGTTCTATGCCGTTAATGTGCCGAAATATCTCATCCTTTAGCTCTTGAATTGTTGCTGGCTTAACGACGTACACCTTTTCTTTCAAATAACCCCAAAGAAAGAAGTCCAACGGTGTCAAATCACATTATCTTGGCGCCCAATTGACATCGCACGGCCATTGAATTTGTCGCGCAAAAAAGCCATTGTTTCGTTATCTGTGTGGCAAGTGGCACCGTCCTGTTGAAACTATATATCGTCCACATAAATATCTTCCATTTCGGGCCATAAGAAGTTCGTTATCATCTCGCGATAGCGAACACCATTTACAGTAACTGCCTGACCGGCCCCATTTTGGAAAAAAATACAACCCGCTGATGCCGCCAGCCCATAAACCGCACCAAACAATCACTCTTGGATTATCATTCTGCTTATTGACGAATCCACTGAGGTGAAAATGTGCCTTATCACTGCAGATGATTTTCCTCGAAAATTTATCATCCATTTCCATAATAACCCTGAATAACATTAACGTGTTGTTCGATTGGGTATCTTTCCATGGTTCAAATTGAAATAGTCTGAAATTGAGAAATGTCAAATGAAATGCAAAAAAAAAAAACTTGACGTTTAGGTGTAGTTCAAATTCAACATCGGCCCTTAAAATTTAAACACGCGTTATTTAAAATTAAAAGAAAAAAAAAAAAACGTTTTAAATGCACAAATTTAATTTATTTCATTTAGCGATCTCAAACTAGTTTTAGGGTATGTTTCAAATCTTGCAATTTTTTGCGACTTTTAGCCATGTTCACAATAGAAGCGATTTGTTCCCGTAATTTTTCTTAATCTTTACAGCTTTAAAGATTTATTTTTACGCTGTTTGCAAAGTTTTTAACAATTTTTACCGAATTTTTGCCATCCCTTATAGATTTAGGAACTTTTAATCAATTTTAACAATTAAAAATTTTCGCTATTTTTGCAAACCTATTAGCGATTTTAAATAAATTTTAGGGTTGTTTACAAGTTATTTTTGTTTTGCAATTTTTCGCGAATTTTAGACGTGTTCCCGATGGAAGCGATTTTTTTCTGTGAATCTTTACAGCTCTAAATATTTTTCATAAATATTAGACTTTGCTATCATGAGCTCTAAACAAATTAGCGATATTTTATTCAAATATGGAATGTAATTCCATAAATTTTTAAAAACACACAGTTTTCTGAAATGTCAAACACAGTTTACTGAAATAAAACTGTAAAGCTAATGGGAATTATGAGCTATTCAAAAATGGACACGAGTTGTAAAAATACTGTTTTTGCTTTGATTCAAATATTTTTTTTATTGAATATGAAAAATACTTAATTATTTCATTATTAAATTGTTTTATTGAGTGCTATTTTGCAAAGTGTAATTTTGATAATTTTTTCACTGAATCAAATCAAAAGTTTATTGACTTAAAATTTTATTTTTAACAAAGTTCGATCACACCCCCCTTTCCCCCATTTTTATATAAATCAGTGAAAAATAAATCGTTTCTTATTTTTTTTTTTTTTTGAGAGTTAATAAGTCAGTAAAAAACTAAATCCAACAATTTCTTGATATCAGAAAACTTGTCTAATATCTCTTTCAAAAAACGACGATATAGTTTTAAGATATCTCCTAAAATTTCGTGTTTTATCCCTTAATATTTAAAAATTGTTCTTAATCTAAAGATGTTTTAGATGAATAAAATTTTTGGTCACCTTAAGGATATTTTACCATTTGGTGCTATATCCTCCGGAGAAATAAAGTGTTAATACCTGGGATTCGGCGAAAATCTAAAATGAACAGATCTCAACAAATCTTCGCGAACTTTTACAATGGCGATTGACAAGAGATTCTATCTGGTATAACGGAAGTCAGAAGCGTGGTGGCTATGGCTTACTACCAAAAAAAGCGAGAAGGGATATGCTGAAAATATTAATAATTGACAAAAATTTGAGCTCGACCGGTCCGAAATTGGCTCGTGTAAAAAAATTGGAAGAAAATTATAAGAAAAATGCTCGTAACAACTCGAGGTCACCCCTAGGAAATGTATTAGAAACCTCGATTATTTTCGTCTCACTAAAATTTCCCCAGAAAAAAACCTATCTTCTAAGTCTATCTTCTTCTTGTCCCCAAACAAAAAAAAATTGGATTTTCGCAAAAACTCCCCAAAATAAAAATAAATGGAATTAAACCAAGTCTAACAGCTTCGAATGTGAACCGGATCGTAAAACTAATCTATAGTTTTTACCGGAAACTTTTAACAAGAAACGACAATAGTTGTGGGACAAAATTCGCTCAATATAAACGGGCACTAAGAAATAAAATTTTCTAAAATTTTCCTATTTTAATAAAAAATTTTTTCTCCCGAGAATTCCCAAAAATATTTGCCGAATAGAAACCCTAGTGTTGGGCATCATTTGAATGACAGACAATTCTAATAAATTCACAAAATTATATCAAAATACAAGTCTACATAAAAACCAAATATGAAATAAATAATTTTTAGATTTAACAAGTGAAGAGGCTGAATTCGGCCGTGCCGAATCTGTGATACCCACCACTTTTTTATTTAAAATAACGTATTAAATATTAAGGACTACTATTTTTTCCTCTGAAAAATTTGAAGAGAAATCTTCAACAATTAGTGGCGGTTCACAGACGTCAAGTTTCACTCGTCAAGTCTTGAGTTTGTAGGAGAGAGGGAAAAAGAAATGACATTCTCTTTTCCCTTCTCTCCTAAATGCTCAGGACTTGACGAGTCAAACTTTACGTGTGTGAACCGGCCCTTAGTAAATAAAAATTTGGTAAACTGGCGTTTATTAAGTTTATCGGTACGTGTGTGTAATATTTGCTAATTAACTGTCACATTCACGATGCTGAAATAACGCTTTCCTGCGCAAAAATACATTTAAAAAAAAATTTTTTTTGAGAATTTGTTTTTCATGTAGTTACGCGAAATAAAAGAGTTCTTTCGAATTAAGTTTAATAAATAGGCAGTTAATATAGAGGATGTATGAAATAATTTTGTTAATTTTGGCACTTTCTGCTTATTCCGTAGGGCCGCCTCTTTACCAAAATTCGTATCTTAGGACGAGATTTTTAAAGAGGCTAGGCGAAAAAAACATGTTTTGTCCTATTTTCAATGAATAAAAAAACTAAAGTTTCAGAACTATTCCCATCATATTTTATCTGGCTGAGTTTTTTTATTGCAGCCTCTTTAAACATGATATGACTAGATCGTCTAAAAATTTTGCAAGGACGAGTACCAACGAATGGACAAAATTAATATATAATCCATCTTTTTAGTGGTGCGTATAAAAATAATTGAATGTGAGCGTTCATTTCTGTGAGTTAGTTTTATATAAAAGTGTAGATATAAAAGGGTTTGATATGCCCACCTAGATGGCCTCTAAAGTGCAGCTAGTGCAAACGGCGACAAGTATTTTGCTTAACTCATAAAGTGCTTTATCTGGACAACCATTGACCCGCCAAAACTAAATTATATTATGAGGTTAAGTTTTATGAAAAAAATGTTTGTACCAAATATTATCAAGATATCAACATTTATATGAGATTTATTTGTCTTACATCTCTTTTGGAGAGGGGGTTTATATGAGACCTATGGCCAATTTTGGACCTATTTGCACAAAATTTTTTCACGGTAATACTCTCTGATTGCTGGGACCTGAAAGGTCCCGTACAGAGGGGGTGTACCGATCACAACTGATATGTTTAACCCTCCGTTACTATCGTATATCTCACTTACTTCGGTACTTTCATTGGGTGTAATCCACCCATGCCTTTTAAGTGTATGCGTTTCTTAACTGTCAAATTCAAATATACAAATAATGTAATTTTTTTAAATAATGAGCACTTAAATACCGAACAAATTTAGTTTAATTCGTGTATCTATTATGTTATTTCAAATTATAAGTATGTTGTTTATTTACATTTCATTAAAAAAAATAAAAAATAATATTAAATGGATTTTGTAAAACTAGTAATAATTAAGAAAATTTGTAAGCCAATCCTATGCGGGTTACTGATTTGGAAAGTTGAAAGGATATAGAAAAAAAAGTTATTTAACAACATTTTTCTAAACAGAATAAAAATTTTTTATTTCAACAAAGTAAAATTGGGCCGTTACTCATTAAATCCATCAAACATATCATCATGGTTTTCGTAATTTTTTGCAAATGCTGAGATTGTAGATTGAAAGCAACTAGTACACAGTAGGTGGCTGTGACTTTTGAAAAAAAAATTTCGCAATTGCACAAAATGTAATCGCTACAAAGATATATATGGTTACTATCAATGGGTATAAAACACCCAAAAAAATTAAACGCTATTACTATCGCGGGTGTAAACCACCCAAGCTCTTTTTAAAACAAATTTTATATAAATTTAATCTCAAATTAATCTTCTTAACTTACTTACTTCTTAACATAAAAAACTATTCAAAGATAGATTACATTATACTAAAAGAACGATTTTCATTAAAAATAATATAGTTTTCCTTAAAGTTAAGCCTTTTGGGTGGAATCCACCCAGACGATAGTAACGCAGGGTTAAAGATATCATTGAATGGCGAAATACGCTACCAGACATGAATCCGTAATATTCAATCATGAAAACGTTCGGTCAAATGTTGCAAGATGGAATTTTGGATCGGCTGCCTTATACTGTTATACTGTTTGCTTTAAATTGAAACTATTTTTGGACAAAAGTAGCCTGCTAAAAAAACTTTGACTGACCGCCAAAATTATGTTGTTAACGCTTATTATGGGCAGACATTTTCCAGATATTTATTTTTGTAGCACTTTTATTCACGTTAAAGCGATTTTCGTAAGGATGTCTAAGTCTCCTTGCTATAAAATAATTGCTATTATAAAACGTTTTAGGCCTTTAAATTATTTGTTACCCCTTTAATTTGCTGTTGACTTATAAAATGCAATCACATACATGCTAGACAATAATATTTAAACAGGCAAAAATATAAACTTTTGTGATGTTAAAAATATAAAAGATTATTCAACAATTAACTATCTCATGAATACAGACTTTATAATTTTAGTGGGTAAGCAGATAGAATAAACCTTATAAACATAGGAAGAGTTAATCAAAATTTTGATCACATTTTGTAATTAAACATACTTTAAAAAACCGATTTCGAAACATAATACTATTAACAGTGTCGCCATAGATAATTCATGCACTCATATAAAGAGATTAATACAAAAATTTCATTTTAACAATACAACACGGAACTCAAGTGACTTACAGTGGGGCTGAATAGCTTGTATTTTTATACAAGCAAAATTTTTTAAATTGGATAAAAAAAAAATAAAATTGTCTTTGGTTTTGCAAAATTGCCCTTCTTAAGTCCTTAGTGTCCATATCTTTTAAACTATTATGGCATAGAGTTTTTTTGTATAATATCGTTACCTGAAACGCAAAAGGCCCCAACTAACAAACAATTAAAAATCGAATTTTTTAATAAATCTGATGTATTTCATCATCACAAATGTCCACAATTAAGAATCTTTCAAAGAACATTAGCTATTTTACTTACAAAAAAATATGCAACATTGTTATTTGTCAAAACAACTGGTGGGTTTTACAAGATAAATAGAAAGGAAATTAATTATAAACAGTTTAATGCATTATATCAACTAACCATATTAAATAGCTTTTTCTTCTCCTGTTAAATTTTCAAAATGTTAGATAGGGTCTCTTGTATTTAAGGTAACCATATGGTTTGCCACCAAAGAATTGAATTGAATTAATATATATTTATATAATATAATTAATATATTCCCTTTCGGTTAATTTCCAAAACATTCCCACTGTGTTTATGCAGAAAGCTTGAGATTTTAAAATGCAAATGCAATTTATTCCATCATACATTTAGTAATAAACAAAATCCGTTGCTTCGTTTTAAAGCATTTGTGTATAAAATATACAATTTAGCTTTGCTACACACAGAGAAAAATATATGTTGGCACGTAGTCACCAAACCATTGTTAAATGAAATTTTTTTTTATAGATAACACTTTCTTTTAACGGTTTGTTGTCAGCGCAACCGTCTATATGCTATATACATAATGTGTGTGAAGATAAATACGTATTTAACTAGCGGAGACATCCACCACAATTTCTTACCAGCAACTGTTTGCAGTTAACATTGCACTTAACAGTGCTGCTATAATAGAATTAAGTGTATTAAGGACGATTTTGAAGGAAATGGAACCGGTTGCACATTCTGAAATAATTTTGGAATTTCAGAAATTCAGATTTGAAAAATTTCGGTTTTTACGAAAATTTCTGGTTTGGATTAGTGACCATTTTGGAAAATTAATAGCAACAAACTATATGGAAATAGTGCTCCAAAAAGTCCTCTTTAGGACCCTATTAGTGGTATATCTGAAATAATTTTGAAAATTAGGAAAATTGAATTTTAAAAAGGTGCTATTTTAAAAAATTTAAAAAGTGGAACAATAACAAAATTAATGCGAACTGCATTATTTGTTTTTTTTTCTTTTTTCTCAAAAGAAATTACATATTTTTATCCATTACAAACTTTAATGGATGACAAAGCAGACAATGATAATGTGGATGATTTACCTACTAAAGTAAAGAAAAGTATTATACCACCTATTACTTTAGTTAAATTTGATATGGAAAAAATACACCAAATGTGCAAAAAGCTATCGATTTCGAGTTACTCAATCAGAAAAAAGACTATCGGCCACAAACTTTTCTGTGAACTTCAATACGATTATGATTGTGCAGTTAAATATCTCAATGAAAACAAAGTTGAGTATTTTTCATATACTCCAAAAAATAATAGGCCATACAAAGTCGTTCTATCAGGCAGAGCAGCTTATATTGGATTGAGACAACGTGTTGCCAATAGGCAAATCAGAAATATTCAACAGATTTCCCATATTGGACGGCCAAATGGTATTGCTCAACAAAATATAAATCTTTCACAACAAAATTATGGAAACAGAAGCTGGGCTAATGTTGTATTTTCTTCTAATACGAATAATAATGATTTGTTTTCTATAGAACAACTAAAATCTTTAACCTTTGATCTGATAAATAATTTGAAAAATTGTAAAAATAAGTTAGAGCAGTTTGATGTTATAACTTCATAAGCATTTAAATTCCTTTCGTAAAAATGGATAACAATATAAAAATAATTACTTGGAACGCTAGAGGTATTCGTATTAATGAGTTTTTTGATTATCTAATTAGAGAAAACATAGACGTTGCATTATTATGTGAAACATGGCTAAACGATAAAATAATTATGAAACATCCGAACTATTTTTGTTACCGAGTGGATAGATCCAACTCAAAAAGGGGTGGTGGTGTTGCAATTGCAATCCGAAACAACTTAAAGCATGATCCAATTTACATATTGCAAACAAAACTAATAGAAAACATTGGAATCAAATTACATACTTCAAACAATCACTCTATTGACATTTACAGCTGTTATTTTGTAAATATAAATATTATTATAACAATAAAATTGGAAAAAAAAAAATAAAAAATTAATGTTTGTACGAAATATGATTGTATTGTTTATTGGCAAATTGAAACAGAAACAAAGTGTGTGTTTGCCCACCCTGTTGTTTACAACAGTTCACGGTGGCTTAGTTGGTTACTCGACCTTCTTAAGACTTTCCTTATTCATAAATTTTTGTTATTTGTCTATCGTCTTTATATGATTTCCATTTTCCAAAGCATACCTTTTGACGTTTTATTATTTTGTTGTTCATTTCACTGCCATTTTGTGTTGGTTGCTCTTGGAGATTTGCTTGTTTTTCGGAATCAAGTGTGCATTAGTTTTAGTATTCAGACACCCAAAAGTATGTGTTACTTAAGTCATGCATGTTTAAAATTTCAATATGTGCAAATGTGAAAGGTTTTTATTTTATTTCCATTGTCTAAACTTTTTCTTTTTATTGTGGAATAAAATTCCTAAAGTATGAAGATAATAAAGGAACAAATAAATACTTACTACTGTCTGTAGTATCGTGTTATTTTTAACGTCATTTATTTTGCACCTTGTAAGAACTTTATGCTCCCACATAAAAATGAAGTAAATAAAGCACAAAATAATAATGTGAGAATTGTATTATATATAGAGTCGGTACATTATTTTAATATGACATTGAGTGACTTAAATTTTAGTGTACAAACGTGTTACATACTTTATTGCTAACAAATAAAGTTTATCTTTGAGATAAAAAGTAGGGGTTAGCTTAAGTTATTTTTAAACAAAATTTGTAATATTAACGTTCAATTTCAGCAAGTTCAATTATAATTTACTATCAGTTATAACTGTCAAAAACATATTGTTAACTGGAAGTTAAAGTAATAGGTAGTTTTAACTGAACTTTGTGAAATTTTTTAAACATTTTATTTTTTAATTTCTTTAATTTTCAATTTCGAACAAAACAAACTTATCACCGATGCTTGTCTTAATTTCTATCTTGTTTTTAAAGGGCATAAGTAAGGAGGCAATTACAAATTATTTAGAGACGTAACCCACTGTGGCTTTCAGAGCCACAAGTAAACAATTGGATTGTAGTGTTAGGAATCGATAATGACCCAGGATACATATACTTTAAAATTTCGACGTGATATATTTAAATTTAACAGGTAAGAGTGCTGTGTTCGGCTGTGCCGAATCTTTACTACACTTTACCTAACATAATGCAGTGTTTTAAACCACTCACCCACTATCACACATTATGAAATAGAATTACAAAAAAAAGTAAAATATGTTGAGTACACGCAATTAGTGGTTCTACTTGTTGAGTACTTTATAAGAACAGCGTCTTAGACCACTCACGCACTAACACACTTTCTGAAACAGAATTACAAAAAAAAAAGGTCTAAACAGCGGCTCTACTAGTGAAGTAACTAAAGGGGTTACATTAAATCACATCTACTTATTAACATTGTGCCTAGGATGCTTCTAGATGGTTCAAATGTATGACCAACCCCACTTTATTTTTCATCTACATCATTTATTTCTAACGTACCTACCCGCTATCTCCATTCCTTAAGGGGGCTCCCATACAAAATACAGATTAGAAATATATTGATAAAAAGTCCCATAAATGCCCAAGAGTCGCCCCTGGTAAAATAAAATGTATGACCGACCTCAATTAGTTTTTTGTTCGTAACATTTTATTGGGACATACTTGCCCCTTATCACCACTTTTTTGGGGGGCTCCCATACAAATATTGCGTTTTATGAAATTCTTAAATTATTTACAATTTTTCGACTTTTATAAATAAAATAAAACGTTGGTGACAGATTTTAATCATTTATGGCTTATTTTGTTTGCAGCTTCGTTTTTTTGTCTGCAAAAAATTAAAAGGCTATCGGCATTTTAATTTTTAATGAATTTTTAAAAAACAAAAATTTCGAAATTTTGATAAAAAAAATTATGTTTCAAAAACGATTGCTCATATTAGAAAAAAGTTTTACTTTTCTTAACCCTTGTGTTAATACCCAACTTCAACCACATCGTTTAGTACCCGGGATAGCCGGGTATCCATATACTATAATGTATTAATAATCCATATTTTTATGAAATAAAATTTAATTTTTAAACTTTTTAAAAGCGTATTAAATTATATTTATGTTAAAATGTGATTTTTTAACTTTGTATTACATAAGGGCTTACATTTTAAATTTTTTATACAGGACAGTATTTTTAAGTATAACAATTGAAAATTTTTGGTCATATAGATATGTAAATGGGACTTTCCGTATTATAATACTGATGCTTTGGAAACTAAACTTATGTAATTGTATAATACAGAATTTAGTTTATTGAATTTTTTGAGCAGTTCAAACGTGTTTGTGTTATCCCATAAAGTGTATTGTATTGTATTGGGTACCGGGGTACTGAGTATTAAAGGAATTCGCTTTCTTTTAAGTTAAATAACGACGATCTAGAAGCTTGTTTAAAAATTTTAATTCGTAATACATTTTTTTCATGTTAATATATCTAGGTGGGTACCATGGTATTAACACAAGGGTTAAAGGAAATTTTATTGCGGAGTTTCGGTTTTTTTTTAGTAATTTCATTAAACTAAACCGTTTTTGAGTTACGCGAATATATGTATGTTGTGCAATCTCCTCTATTTTCGAAATAACGGTATATCTCAAAAACCAGAGCCAACCTAAAAAAAAACGGCGAGACCAATGGATTCAGCGTACCCGAATGAAAGATTATCAATAACAATTTTAATTAATTTTCATGTTGTGAAATACCTTTCTTCATGAGGATAATTTAACGAAAATTAAATTTAATGAACTTAAGCCTAATTAAAAATATTAAAAATTTGGATTAAAAACCATAAATGGTTCAACAGAATAACCACAATACTAATTATTGTACCCGAATAAGGTTAAAATGCCAAAAGCCTAGTTTGTCTCAAAGTGTCCATTTCTTGCACATTGTTATTATTTGAATTCAAAATTTATTTCAAAACAACTAAAATGTTAATTAAATCAAAATTATATTTTTAATTTTCGTTCAAAAAAAAAAATAATTGATTCAATTGTTACATTAATTAAGTTTAAATACTTTCTAAATAACTTTTTTAATTGATAAAAAACTACTAATAATTTTTTCTGTTCCTTCACTTCGAAATTAATTTTTTACTCCCAAAAATTTATATTTTTAAACAAGAAATCAAGGTTTTTTAAAGGCGAATTCACATCACGTAATTTGTAACTTTTCTTCAATTGCGTAACACATTTAAGTTTAATTGCCATTCTTTAGCGTTTACATAAATTTTCGCTTCTGTGCTGCCAAGTTATTTTTTGATTTGAGAATAACATTTGATAACAATTTGACATCAAATTGATAAGACATTGTATGTCAAATATTTATATTCAAATCATTATCAATTTAAATTCAGATGTTAAAATTAAACAATTAAAAAAGGTTTAAAAATTGTGTTTGACGGCAAATGATAAATTTATTTCATATCAAAAGTTTGACTTCGTGTTTGTTGGGTAACTGATATTCAGAGCAAATTTGGATAATTTCGTTGTTCAAGCATGAATAAATTCAAGATGAGCGGCAGTTTTGCTGACAAATAACCCTTTTGTAAGTTCTATCAGGCTATAAAAATAACTTTTTGTTTATTTTCTATACGAATGGTACGAGTTAAGATCGAATTTCCTATGCAATGTATTCGTGAGATTCGGTAGACAATCAATTTTAGATATGGGTACCAATTGTTTTCCTGGAATAACTGTTTTTACAGGGTGGCCCGAATAAGACCTAACAATGTTAAACACATAGAACTTTTTTGTTTTGTAGGACATATACATAATTGTTTTATTTTTGCAGGTTATAACTGAATTTTTGGATAATGAACGCCTACAGTATACAATAACGCGTTACATTTATCGATTTCTTGTCAAAGATCAATTGTTATGACGCAACGAAAATATCTTAAATTTTTTAATTCAAGATTGGCTCTGTTATGATTAGGAATTTGGTCGTACAATTTGAGGAACAGACTTCAGTGATCGGCCGTCCTGGAAGAGATGCTAATCGATATATTTAAACTGAAAGCAACGGACAAACTATGCGGCATAATGTTGAAATTTATACATCTGTCTCAACTCGTCATTGTTCGGGCCAATTGGGCATCTAAAGAAGAACATTGCACGAGGTTTGAAAGTTGGATCTTAAATTGCATTCATATAAAATTCAAATTGTGGAAGCACTGCTAACTAAAGACAACCAACAACGACTTTGGTCTTATTTGGGACATGGTGTATATCGTTACGACGTATTTAATGATGAAATGTATATTAATTTTAAATAGTGAATACTGTCTAAACAGAATATAAATATCAATATTTTAGGAATGTAAGCCCACATTTGTTCTTATAACTATTTTCCCAAACAAATGTGCTAGATTTCGCAAAGGCCTTAGAGCCAGTAGCAAGGCGACCTCAAAGTTATGCTTTTCTCTAGAGTCCTTTGGAAGTAAACGTGTCAAAAATCACCTTATTTATTCGAAAATCTTTTGAATGATGCAAAACTTATTTTTTTTAACAAAACATCTTGAAGAACTTGCCCTTATCATGTAAAAAAATTTAAATCCTTTTCCAAAGAAATAAAACAGTTGCTATTGGTTATTAATCTTCAAAGCTTAAGTAGAAAACAAATATTTTGTTTCGATTGAATAATTATTCTAAAATAAACAAAAGAGAATAAATTTGATTAATTGGTATCTGAGATGATACATACTAATGTCTTCTCGAAAATAATACATAAATTGTCATTTTATATAGTCCATATTCCCAAACCTTAACTCTGGTACTCTTCCTAACACTTCTTTTTTATTGCACACTTTTTAACTTGGCTACACACTCCAACTTAACACAGGGATTATGCGATTTATATTTTAGAGTTTTCATTCTATGAACATAAAGAAAAGCATCTAAAAGATACTGTGTATGAGAGAAAACGAACATATTTTATTTGGAAAATAAAATACAAAATAGTAAAAGACAAAAAGTATTCTGATGCTTCTTAATCTTTCTATCATCTTAACAATGGATCCTTTTAAAAGCAAAGCAGCCTCTTTTTAGCATTTTTCTTTTTGTTGCATGTTTGTGTATTACTTTCAAAATTTCAAACTCTTTCACTACATGTATGAGTTGTCTGAATTTATTTGTATGTGAATTTATGTCCGGGTGTTAGTTTGCCGGCCATTGTATTATAACAATGTAGTAAAATGTAATAGTTGGACAAATGTGGGTCCTCATCATGATTTATGGTAAATGTGCAATTATCCTTAACATGAACATTAATCATGTTTTTTGGTTATTTTTGCAACTACTCACACACATACCAACACATACGTACGTTCGAACTCTTAAAGGCAAACACATTTTACTTGGTCTATCCTTACTTACCATGTTCTCATTCTAGAAAGTCTATCCTTGATATAGATTGTATAAGGAAAAATTGCTTGTATATAAATTTGTGTATGGGAATTTAAGTCTATATATTCGTCTGAGTAAAAGGATATTTTATTGAATATACTCATCTAATAAATGTATGTATGTATGTGTTTACATTAGTGTTGTTCTTACGGGATTTCCCGAAAAATAAATTCCGGAATTCCGCACATTTGTGGACAAAATCCTGGGAATCTATATATTTGTGTATAAATCGGCAAAGGCAAAACTTTCCTCCTCTGTTTGTACATCAATATGAACAAAAAATGTATTTGCACAATTTATGTTTTATTAAAATCTGAGAGGGTAAAAAAGCGATACAAATAAATTTAAGACTTATTGTTGTTCATTAGATAAGTAAGTGAACAGGTATCTGGTACTTTTTTTAAATTTTGCCCTTTTGGGACGTTCCCGTCACCCCAGTTATCTTTTAAACTAATAAACATAGAAATAAAGATTATAGCAAATTCGTAACAAATATAAGCTTGGTACTTTTTCGAAATTCAAACGTTAAAGGGGTGAAAGTTTTACCTATTATTGGGAAATTTTTTTCAAAACATTTTTCTTCATGTATTGACATAAACGTACTAATTAAGAGCTCCACCTACAATATTGAAATATCAAAATCAATATCAAAAAGGGGGAATACGGGAAATAAAATTTCTTTCTTTTACTTCTGTGGTACTGCTTGTGATAGTTTAAGAATTTTCTAAAATATAGAACTTAGGAACATAAAACTATAGGTGCAGGGCCCTGAATGAATGAGAACCTATAAAATGTTGGTACTTTTTTGTTCTTCAGCTGGTAATTTTTAAATTTTCGTTAATATTGTGACTAGAAACATAAAATTAAACGTGCACGGTTCTGAGTGAAAAAAATCTGTAGGGGGGGATTTTGGTACTTTTTCATTTTTAAACTGGTACTTTTTTGATTTTTGTTTATAGAAACATAAAACTAACTAGGCAATGTCCTGAGTGGGTGAAAATCTATAGAAGGTAGCTTTTTGGTCCTTTTTGCCTTCCACGGGTACTTTTTCAATTTCCGTTAGTATTAGACCTAGAAACATAAGATTGAACATGCAAGGTAATGAGTAAATGAAAATCTGTAAGAGGGATCTCTTTGGTACTTTTCGTTCTTTAACCGGTACTTTTGGTATTTTTATTCAAATTGAACCTAGAAACAGCGAGATTGAGAAGCTTGAGGAGACTTTTTGATACGTTTTTGATATTCAATTGGTACTTTCTGATTTTTTTTTATAAAATTTAAGTTACAAACCTTAATTAAACATTTAATTAAACAACCGGAGGTTGGTTAATTTGTATATAATTACTTATTTTAATGTTTTCTTCATGTTTGCATAAATATTTATGGTCGAATTTAAATTACTAGGCAAACACTAGTATTTATAACCCTTCTGCACTCCTTGGGTCAATTTGACCCAATTTTGGTTTTCAAACGCAAAATTTGTTCCTTTAAATATAAGATATGGACGTGAAACTTTAATTTATACATTACAGGGACGAAAATTATAAATTTAAATAAAAATAATAAAATTTTAGTTTTTCCTCCCCCCTCCACATTTAAAAACACGATTTACTCACATTTAATATCCTTTGGGTCAATTTGACCCAACAAGCGATATTGCAAGTTTAATTCCACTTTAAAATTTTTTTCCTATTGAATATAATTGAATTGAGTTCATCTTCATTCAGAATCATCGATCAATAATTTATCAGTCAAATAATCAATAGATTCCCAGGGATGCAGAAGGGATAAATACATTACGTCAACAACTAGATGTTAATTCAAATCGGATAAGTAAGTCAATGTCTTGTGCCCCGAAATTTTTAATTTGTGAAAGCAGGGAATTAAAAATTAAATTTTGAAATTTTTTTAAGACCCAGATTTTTTTTGTAAAACCGCAAAAGAATTGTCCCACATGCTTAAACAAATTTGATTATTTCATATGCAGAGCAACTGCATCTAAGAATTTTTTTAATAAGAGTCTGAAAATGCAGTAAATACTATTTATGTAAGAGATGATGACGAAAGAAAAAATTATTTAGAATTCTCCTCACATTAATTGTAGTTGTTAGTAGGTTAAGAAAAACCAAAATAAAAGAAATTTGCTCTATTGTTTTCGCAAGAAATTCCAAATAAAACAAGTTGCCAGTGCCGTTGTTTTAAGCCGTGCACTTGCATATTTATTATCAAAGTTATTTTTGGGAATACAAAACTTTTAATAAAAAATATGATTTTGTTTGTCGTGCTTAATTCCGAATTTGTATTCTTTATAAAAAACACAAAAATTTATTGTTGGGGGATAAACCAGTTTCTATGCGCATTTCACTGGTTGCTTAGGCCAGATCATCAGGAAATATTTTTCCAAAAAATTTTAGAAAAGTTTAAGATATTAGCAAACAAAACTGCAGAGTGAATGAGAATTGCCAACACTCTATTATTTAAAATTTACTTTTTTTGATTTTGTATCAAATGGCTTTGCATTTACATAAAATATATGAATTCATTTTAACTTTATTAAGAGCTGAAAATTATTTAATAGATCTCCTGAATTGTTTTTTGTTCAAATAAATTTAATAAGATTTCATAGCGGGAATTCCCGGAAAATTGGCAAATCAATCCCTCTGTCCAGGGATATGAAAATAATCCGGGGAAAGAAAAACTCTAATATACATGTTATTGAATTTGTAAGTGGTAGATGGACATATGCACACATATATATTTACATATATGTATAATAACAAGATCCTTGAAATAAATTTATCTTTAGTTTTTGTGCATACGAGGATAGTTGTGATTTATGTTAGAGAAATTTGTATTTGAATTTTGTCTTTCTAGATGAAAGAACATATTTTTGTAATGAAAGTTATCTACTTTTTACTATATAAAATAAGGGGAAGATGTTAAACCAAAACTTTAAAAATACATAAGCGGAAAAGTATGGTGACTGGCATAAGTTTTTGTATGGAAGCTGATCCGCTATAATAAATTGAAAAATTAAAAAAAAAATGGTCTAACTTTGGCAATTTTGTGTTTTTTTTTTGAAAAATATTATTAGGAAAGTTATCACATCTTTGTATATTTTATATCTACACTCACAATATTCTGTACGTAAAATTAACTGAAATTGTAATATAAAATAAATGAAACTTCAATTAAAAACCGGTCTACCTATTTTTCATTTATTTTTAACAAAAAGTTCATTTAATTTTTACTGTCAAAAATTCAACACATATTCAGTAAAAACGATTAAATATTCAGTTATTTATTAAAATTTTACTGTCAAAAAATTGACCCCATATTCATTAAAAATTAAATATTCAGTTATTTTATTAAATTTTCGTTTACTCCACAGAAGAGCCGAATTTCTAAAAAATACCAGACAGACACCTGTCCGCTTGTTTTTCTTATACGCGAGAGAGGGAGAATATTTTTATTTACTTACCCAGTTACACACGTTTGTTTTACTTTTGTTGTACTGACCACGTTGTTTACAGAAGAACTCTCAATTATAAGACACCAGCAGCATGACCGATATGGCTTCGCAATTATTTTACTTTTAAAATTTGATGTAATTAACTAAATTATTTTAACAAATAGCAAATGGGAATTGCTTACACAAAACAAGCAATTCATTTTTTATAGATAGGTAAAAATTAATTTTTGGTAGTAAAATTATATAAAATAACTGAATATTTAATTGTTTTTACTGAATATGGTGTTGAATTTTTGGACAGTAAAATTTTATAAAATAACTGCATATATATTTGTTTTTGCGGAATATGTAGTTAATTTTTTGACAATTAATTTATATAAGATAACTGAATATTGATTTGTTTTTACGGAATTCGCGGTTGAATTTTTGACAGTAAAAATTAAATGAACTTTTCGTTGCTTTAAATTACATTTTTATTTACTTTAACATAAAGAAGAATTTAACTCAATCAACAGACAATATTAACTGCAACTGAAAATCCGTATCAATATGCACTTAGTTTTTTGAATAACTGTTAGAATCAGTTAAAAATAAATTTGCTTGGAATTTTAAATGTTTATTTATTTAAAAATGACTGAACGGAATATTTCTTAAATAAACTACAGTCCGTTACTGGAATAATATTGTGAATGTACAGGAGATTACCTCTCCAATGGTACCAATAGTTCTTACCAAAAGGTAGCGTTTGATTCATCGCGCGATTTTATATACTTTTGCCACTAGTTATGTGCGATGTAAATATGAATAGTTACAATGTCATCTTTATGTTATAAAGCAAGGATTCGTATAAAAGTTCTTTGTGCCGAATACTATAAAGATAGCTTCATCTTTACGATTTTTTTTGTCTGTTACTTCCCAGTATAAACTTCGCCTACAAAATAATGTGTTAAATAATCAGAAAAACTTAAAAGTACTACTTACAATTCTACTGAAAGAACCAATGAATTTTACAAGGCATGCCCCAAAATGAACGCATTCAAAAGTAAGTCATTATTTTTTTACCTACATACAATCAGAAATAAGTAGCTATGGAAGTTGTTATAAAGGGTGTTTTTTTAAGCCCGATAGAACTTGAAATTGTAAAAAATAACACAAAAAATTAAATTGTAATCAAAATTTTTTTTTATTCGAAAGATCAATACGTGACATTAACATTTGAAAATGACGTATGGGCACCGCGGCTGTTCTTGACGAAGCGCATTCTGGACGTCCAATTTTGGGCCACTTTTTCGAGCACTGCTGGCCGTATGTCACGAATAACACGAACAATGCTGGCCTCCAAGGCGTCAATTGTTGCTGGTTTATCAGCATAAACCAGTAACTTCACGTAGCCCCACAGGAAATAATCGAGAGGTGTCAAATCGCACGACCTTGGAGGCCAATTGACAGGTCCATTTCTCGAAATCAACTTATCGCCAAATTTTGATTTCAATAAGTCGATGGTTGCGTTCGCCGTATGGCACGTAGCGCCATCCTGTTGAAACCACATCTCCTCCGGATCAATGTCATCCATATTTTCAAACAAAAAATCATTGATCATGGTGCGGTAACGATCTCCATTGACCGTAACGCGAGCTCCGGCCTCATTTTTAAAGAAATAAGGTCCGATGATGCCACCAGCGTGAAAACCGCACCAAACGGTGCATTTTTCTGGATGTAATGGAGTCTGTAGGGTCTCTTGTGGATTTGTCTCGCTCCATATGCGGCAATTTTGCTTATTAACAAACCCGTTAAGCTAAAAATGCGCCTCATCGCTGAACACAATTTTGCGATATAAGTTGCGCGAATCGACGACTGATTTTCAAAGTAAATTTGGATAATTTCGTAGCGTTGTTCAAGCGTTAGTCTATTCATGATGATTTGTCAGAGTATACTGAAACGATAAAAAAAATATTTCATCAAAATTTAATTTTTTGTGTTACTTTTTACAATTTAAAGTTCTATCTAGCTTAAAAAAACCCCTGTTAGAAGCAGTTATAGAAGAATGCTGCTAAATAATGAGTGAGAGAAGCTATTCATTTTGAAAAAGTAAGCGAAGTTTTTACTGGGTAGATAGTAGCTACCGTCAAAGTTTTATGTCAATACATACCAACATTTATTAGTCATTAAAGCACTAAAAGCTATTTTCGGGATTGGTTCTTGTATGGGGTCAACTAAGAACAGATTTTTACAAAATTTGGTGAGATGATTTGCATTACAATAAAATAAGTTGGGACCAAATTTAGTTTAAGTACCATCATAATGAGATTTCGGAAAGAAGGTTGTATGGGACTATGTTAAATTACAGACTGATTCTCTTAACTTTCCATGGGCGTATGTTCTTGTAACAGTTACAACCAATGCGCAAAACTAAGTACATCAAATTTGCTGTAAAATTGCGACCTGTACTTTGCGTACAAGGCTCACAGCTGGATTGACATTATTAGATTGATTTAAAACGTGATTCTAAGTATATCGGAATACTTTAATACACAATTGAGCATATTGCATAATATAAGAGGGAATAATGCGCTTGTGCTGATGTTTGTCGCACCTTAAACTATTGGTTTAGCCCCATCTTTTAGTAAAACGAGCAAGTCGACCTAAAACATTCTCAATTTGTCTACCCACTGTTCTTGATTTGAAAAGAGCACCTTCTTGATTTAACAGCAGATCGTTTTAAATTTAAAAACGTATGATTTTCTTTGATGTTTACAGTCGACAACAATTTGACCAAATATTATATAACCCTGCATTCGAGTGGTCCATAAATAAAATTATTATTATAAATATTTATGCTTAAATGTTCTTAAAAACGTTGAAAAATATCTCACGAACAAAGTTTTTTGGACCACTTGTTCTGAAATCTTTTGTGGTAATAGGTACACCGAAAAAAAATAAGAATTGGTTTCAATTAAAAAATTTGTGATACTAATTAAAAAATCAATAAAATTTGCACCAGTAAACAAATTAATAATATCAATTAAACGTTTAATTCACTTGATTAAACGCTTTATTTACTTGATTACATTTAAAATTAAAACTGATTTTATTTTTGATTAATGCTTTAATTGTTGAACAATTTTGGAGAAGTTTTTCTGTGTATTCTTTATGGTTTTCCAAACGTTGACAAAATGTGACCCTCGTATATTTCATGATTTATTTCGTACATTGATAACAAAACGCGTGCATTCATTTTGCCCAATGCAAATTGATTACATGACCAATATTATTTTTATACATTCCACAATGGACTTCAATTTGCTGAACACTAAGGGACACTTGTACAACAGATGATTCAATGAGATTGTAATAAAATTAATAAATATGTAAACGTTTATAAATTGGACCAAACAGCAGAAGGGAGAGTAGACTATTTTCAATTACGATTGAAATGATAAATAACTTGTTATAAAGATTAAAATATGCGGGAACTATCAAACAATGATCTGAACGATCGGCCTTAAGTATAATGTTGCAATTTCTTCAGATAACTTGAAGTTTTTTTTCTAAATTGAACAATTTTATTTTTTCAGTTTAATTAAAAAAAATTTTATTTTTTACAAAAAAGTAATTAAAATAATTTTAAACCTAATAAATTCACACATTCGTTCACAATAATCTAAAACTTTAACACTTAATCATTAATAATAATTATAAATCAATCACACAAACACAGGCAATCCTAGGATTCCGCCTGTAAGTTCTCAGTGAGATCTGAGGCGATAACGTTTGACAGCACGGTAACGATAACCGTCTTCACCAAAATCTTCACTAGGAGTGAATAAGGTTTGTTGGGGTTGGGTAGGGGGCAGGTAAGTTTGTTCGGAATGTAGAGCGGGAGCCAAGTAGATTTGTTGGGGTTGAGGATCGGGGGAAATGTAGGCTTGGTGAAGCTCAACAGGAGCCGAGTACAATTGTTGTGGTTGGGAGGGCGGCAAGTAGGTTTGTTGCAGAGCTGGGGCACTGTAGCGGTAACCTTCATCTTGAGCCTGTTGCTCATACTGGTAGCCATCTTCATGTCTAGGATAATCGTAGCCACCATCCAAGTGAGATAGTTCAGCAGCAGCTAAACCCAAAAGAGCGAATATAATAGCGACGGAATATATCTAAAAATAAACACCACTTTAATTAATATTTAAATTTGTAAAAATTTATTATTTTTTTAATATTATTTTATTTTAGTTTATTTATTTTTTTTTATTTTATTTGATTTTATTTTATTTTAGTTTATTTTAGTTTATTTTATTTTTTTTTTATTTTATTTTATTTTTTTTTCATTTTTTTTTATTTTATTTTATTTTGTCTTATATTTTATTTTATTTTCAAAACCTTTAACTTTAACACTAACCATTTTAATTATGCTCTTCTCAATACGAAAGATAAAATTGCTTTGTTATAGTTTAAGCAGCATTATTACGCTTTTATATGTTTTTTTCAAGAAATATTTTGCGGCGTTGAACTTTAATTTCTCTGAAGATTTTTAAAATTGGTAATCCATTTGTTGTTGTTGTAGTTGGACTGTCATTGAAAAGCCCTCATAAAACAATCATCAGAAAAAAATATGAACGCGAACTATTAAAAATGAAGACAAAAAATGTTTGCTTGTAAACGATAAAAAATCGTTAGAAAAAAGTTTGTCGATTAAATTGCTATAAAGTTTTTGTTGTGTACCATAACAACTGATAGCACAAGGCAACAAAATCGAAAAAATTTAAAAGACTTGAAAAACCACAATACAATTTTGATGTATTGTGGTTTCAGTAGTACAAATATGGTCAAAACTTTAAATTCTATGCACAGAAAAAAATATCTCAAGAAAATGTTTAACAACACAGTTTGTTAAAAATAAAATTTTAGGTCAACAAACTTTTTGTTTGATTCAAAGAAAAGATTTATTAAATTTACACTTTGCAAAATAGCACTCAACAAAACATATTTAATAATGAAATAATTAAATATTTCTTCATATTCAATAACAACAATATTTGAATCAAAGTAAAGACAGTATTTTAACAACTCTTGTCCATTTTTAAATAGCTTATAATTCTCATTTGTTTGACAGATTTATTTGAATAATATATTTAGTTTTGCCAAAGTCTTTGGAAAAGGTTTCCTGATGATCTGGCCTAAGCAACCAGTGAAATGTGCATAGGAACTTACTTATCCCCGCGTAATAAATTTTAGTTTTTTTGTAAAAATATAAAAATTAAAAATTTATAACATCATATTCATAAATAAAAGAAATAAAGATTCGATTAACATTTTGTTTGATTTATTCAACATTTTCACCAATTTATTTTAACAAATCAAGTAAACATTTTGTTGAAAAAAATTATTTTGGGCAACAATTTTTTTTTATTTTGGATCAATAAGCTTGGTTGTTGACTTAAAATTCGATAACTATACCTACAAAAAATTGTTAATCAATACCGCAAAAATCTTTATTGCAGACAATTCAAAAATTTTTGAACAAATATGTGATTTTCGTATTCAAATATGAAAATTATTTTTTTCTGTGTGGAGAGGCTTTTTTAAAAAATTTTTAAGTAAAATTGCAAATTTTTTAAGGAGTTCCTCCACATTATTAATTATAACTCAAAAAGAGATATTATTAAAATAAACTTAGAAAAATTATAATTTACATAAACTTTAAGCAGTTTCTATATTGCGTTTCAATCGGCTTGGTAGTTTTGCAGTTATAATAAAAAAATGAAGCAAAAAATATATTTTTTACGTGAAAATAGCAATTTTTTTTGTTTTAAAAAAATCATGAAAAACCGAAAAAGGCAAAAATGGTTCAGATTTATTATTTTATTGCAAAGCCACACGTAAGAGCAACAAAATAAGATATTGATCAAATCAAATCGATTGATTTTTTTCGAAGCTATTCACAGTTAAGTGAATTCGCTCATTTTCACAAAATTTTAGCTTCTTGTTTGATATACATAAAATTGAGTAGTTGATGTCCTTCTTTCGATTTATTGAAGTTTTAAAACATTTTCCCGATGCTATTTACGAATTTTTACATCGAAAATGCATTACATAGTAACATTCGTGTATTTTTTTTTTTTGTTGCCAAAACTCTACTCAGTACTGATTCTATCCTTTGGAAAAACATTTGAATTTGATGAGTTTTAATGTATTAAACACTAGAAAATTAATATTTTATTATTTAAATAAAATAAAAAAATAAGTTAATAAATAACTCTAATAAACTACAGACCCTGGAATTTTCTTTTTTTCGATTTTCTACTATTGTTGAATAACGAAGTGCTACTCTGAATACTCCAGCGAAAATCAGCCATCATGTGCGCATCCCAGCGACCCTGATATCGTTCCTCCATTATCCGGATATCTTGGTGGAATCGTTCTCCCTGTTCCTCACTTAAGACTCCTAGATTTTTAGGAAAATGATCTAAGTGACTGTGCAGGTAGTGTACTTATTGCATCCTAGATTCTGGAAGTGACTTAACGTAATCATCACCCTTGTTAATTCCTTAGAAATTTCGAACAACCATACAAATGAATCCATGCATTCTTCTCAATTTCTTGTATCGAACTGCCAAAACCAGTATCTTTTACCAATTTTCGAATTTATGGGCCGTTAAATATGCTTTTCCATACTTAGATTGGGTAACTTTCTTGAAATATACTGAAAACATTCACTATCTTTGTAAAGTGTTTTAACATATTGTTTCATCAGACCAACTTTAATGTTAAGAGGGGGTAATATGATGCGATCTCGGGGCAGTAGAGCTACATTTATAACATTTGGAATATCTGGAACTAGTGTTTCCCAATGTTCTGCTTTAGCTCTGCTGTCCCATAAACATATAAAACAAGGAAGGATATTTTGTAAGGCTGCTTTGTTGACCTAAGAGGAAATTTACCTTCTTAAGATTAACATAAATTACCCAGTTGTGTTCATCAAACTTAACCTTCTTCATGACCAATGCAATAACAAAGTATTCTTCTTGTACTTTCTATTTTGCAAGCTGCGTTTTGATGAATGTTGGGTAAAAATATGTCAACGTGTCATGTGATGTTCAAATGTTTTAAAAAGAAAATTTGCCAAAATTTGTAACGATGATTACAAAAAATTACTTCTCATAAAGTTAAGCTCTTGTTAGTTGTGCATTTTGTATGAAAATATAAAAAGAAAACGGTGTGTGCGTCAATTGCATGTTCGCTCTGTCAACAAACAAAAAGTTCTCTAACAGCTGATACGTAAAACCGGAAAAAAGTTTTAATTTTATTTGGTTCATCCGCCACGTAACGTCGTTTACTTAATGTATGAGTACTAATTAATACATAAGCTTGTTTAGGAAGAGTAGCGTACATAGAAAAAAATATCTCAAGAAAATTTTTAACAACACAGTTTGTTAAAAATAAAATTTTAGGTCAACAAACTTTTTGTTTGATTCAAAGAAAAAATTTATCAAATTTACACTTTGCAAAATAGCACTCAATATTCATATTCCATAAAAAAAATATTTAAATCAAAGTAAAGACAGTATTTTAACAACTCTTGTCCATTTTTAAATAGCTCATAATTCTCATTTGTTTTACAGTTTTATTTAAATAATATATTTAGTTTTGCCAAAGTCTTTGGAAAAGGGTTCCTGATGATCTGGCCTAAGCAACCAGTGAAATGCGCATAGGAACTTACTTATCCCCGCATTATAAATTTTAGTGTTTTTATAAAAATATAAAAATTGAAAATTTATAACATCATCATTAATAAATAAAAAAATAAAGATTCGATTAACATTTTGTTTGATTTATTCAAAACTTTCAACAATTTATTTTAACAAATCAAGTAAACATTTTGTTGAAAAAAATTATTTTGGGCAACAACTTTTTTTATTGACTCAATAAACTTGGTTGTTGACTAAAAATTTAACAATTATACATACAAACTTTTTTATCAAAAATGGTCATCGCAGAAAATTCAAAATTTTTTAATCAAATATGCGATTTTCGTATTGTATTGTAGCCTTTACTGGTCGTTTCAAACAAGTTGTATGCTGTATGTACTTATAGTAGTAAAGTAATGTATCATTTGTTATTCTCTTTTAACTGAGGGAAACAAAATTCAATGAACTAATTTGATAATAATCAAATACGAAAGAAATAACAACAATAATTTTAAAGTATATCCACCTTTTTGGCAAAAATCTATAAATAAATCAGACAAGACAATTAATAATAAAACCAAATTTTTGTTTAAACATAATAAATCATTAACATGAATCAATCTTATTTGTTTCTTATAATGGTTTTTTTTCTACAACAACTTATCTCTATACAAAAATACAGATAAGAACTACAAACTCAAAAACTTGTTCAAACAGGTATGACAACATTAATAAAATTTTACAAACAAACGTCACTCGTTAAATATCTTCGAACTGACCGATAAAGCAGAGCAGACTAAAGTGTTTTTTTTTTTTGAGTTGTGGGATTATGTTTGATGAAATATTTAATGAGATACAATAAAAACAATGAATAATAATTAATTTGATATTAAATGTAGCATAAAGTTGATGATAACTTCTATACTGATTGACCACTGTGTCAAACTAAATGGTCGCGTGTCATTGATTAAGAGTTTTTCTTTTTGTTGATAAATGTCTTTGAGTTGCACTTGTGAGTGGGAGTTTCGGAGTTTACTGATTCTGTATACAAAATTTTCGAATATATTTAACAAAAAGGTGAATTTTGAAACCTTCGTATAGTTCCAATGATTAATTATTTGCATAATTTTAAATGGCCTTAATACTTTTAAGTGATTTAATTTAAATTAAGCATTAGGTTAATTATTTATTTGCTTTATTTTTATAACAACTTGAGACAGAAGCAGTAGTTAAAGGAATAAGATTTCGTTCAAAAGGTCATTGGAAATGAGTAAGTTATTTTATTTATAAGAAATATTTTATTTGATAGACTTTGCAGCATCTGTAGTGATTTATTTAATTTTGATTTATTTCTTATTTTTAAGTTTTCGTTCTGCTAATGATTTTTGGCAAAATGCATTTGAGCTGTTCTATGCTATTTAACCTTCCAGTTTAAGGTTATTTAAACAATTTAGTCTGGGGGTTTTTTTTTTTTTGTTCTGATACCTTATAATTATCATAATCTCTCTTAAACATGTTTAAGGAAATCTACAAATCAAGAAGTTAATATTTGATAATCGATACAAATTTATATGGATACTTTATGCAAATGAAAAAATCAAACTCACTTTTTTCCATACAGTTTAATTTTCAAATTTGGCGCTTTTATGTTACGAAAATTATGCAACGCTAAATGAAAACTGAAAGACATGGAGGAATAATACAACACCCATGAGTATATTTGGGGTATTTGCCTTACCCTAAAAACATACAGTGAGTACCTTATGTATTTATGCCACAACTGCGTATATATATATATATATAATTATTTTCTTGTGTATAAAATGTGGTATAGGAAAACATATTTTTTATGACAATTTTTCTGTAATGTTATTTTGAAACTAAGTACTCAGATTAAAAAAACTAATACAGCACATCAAAGTTTTTCTTGGGATTCAAAAAATTAATTAACAAGGTTTCGTTTAAATGTGCTAAATTCCCATTTCGTACTATTGACAAACTGAAATTTATTGTTGAAGGGACAAGCTATTCCTATGCGCATTTCACTGGTTGCTTAGGCCACATCGTCAGGAAACTTCATCCAAAGATTTTAGAAAAACTAAAGATATTATACAAATAAAACTGTTAAGCGAATAAGAATAATAAACCCTAGTTTTATTTGTAACAATATCAAAGCTTAAACAAAAACAACAACAATAAAAAGTGAGTTTATCTTTTCTTACAGTCCCGACTACAATTGGTTGATTTTTGTCAACTCTAAATGTAGTTGTAAGTGGGTAAAAAAAAACAAAAATAAAAACAAATTACTTTATTTTATTTTGCCAGTTCAGTTTTATTTACACTGCCACATGCATATTAGTTATCAAAGTTTTTCTTGGGATTCAAAAAATTAATTAACAAGGTTTCGTTTAAATGTGCTAAATTCCCATTTCATACTATTGACAAACTGAAATTTATTGTTGAAGGGACAAGCTATTCCTATGCGCATTTCACTGGTTGCTTAGGCCAGATCGTCAGGAAACTTCATCCAAAGATTTTAGAAAAACTAAAGATATTATACAAATAAAACTGTTAAGCGAATAAGAATTATAAACCCCAGTTTTAATGTTTGCTGTTTTTACCAGCCAAGGTAAAAATAATTTTAATTGAATCATTGCGACGATTTACGTACTCTGTGTATAGTGACGTTATACTTAAGTATTTACACATACCTATTTATTCGTATGGATAATTTGTTACGGGTATTGTATGGATTTTTACACATGTTTGCTCACTAATACTTTGAGACTACTTTTGTCTAGAAACTCCGTCGGTAAAATTTTGTTAAAACTTGTTCCATATCCAAAAATTAAACAGAAATGCCTCGTAGAACAGTTTTAAGTGAAAAGGAACTAGGAATATTATTAGTCTTGCCACGAAACAAAAACTATCTTTTATGCTCTTGAAAACCCCTAAAATGTGTGAAGAAACAAAACTGAAGAAAAAAAAGGAAATTTTCGGGAAAAGATTTTGGCAAGAATGGTTGGAAACAAGCTAACAAAACAATCAGTTTGAAACCTTTTGCGCAGCAAAGAGATCATTTGTCGACAAAAAATGCGTAAAGCGTCAAAGCCAACAAATACCCACAAAATAATGGGTGAATTATTTTTGGGAACAACATGAGCACCAATCGGAATCAAGAAGGGGCTTAACATGAAACTCAACTTTCATTTCCGATCAGATTTTAAATGGTTGATCATTTGTTATAATGAAAAAAATCCGCCATTAGGTGTTACAACTAACTTGCCAATCGAAGTTCCATATCTTCTCAAGAAATTTTCCATATAAATCGCTTTAAGACGAACAAATCCCGTAGAGATGTTGATATCTAGATAGTATTGGGCACAAAGAACAACTTTTCTACGAATCTTAACGTCATAGCATAATTTTGTTTTGGCAGAAACGTAATTGCTCATGTGGTGTAGGGTATCATGTGTTCGGACATGACCTGTATACTTTCTTGCTCGATTTTTTTATTTTGGAAAAAAAACAATAATTTGTTATTTAAATCATCTTGTTAAAATAATGAAATACATTGTTATTTTTATAAAGCATAATTAATTAAAAATGACGCCATTAGATGAATAAATTAAAATTTCTTTAGATGAACAGATTAATTAAATAGATGATTATAAATATTAATCGTTTACTAATTCCTTACACCTTTTTTATGGTCTTAATTAATAATTTGTTATTCATTTATTTATTTATATATATTTTTTTTTTTTTTGAAAAATTATGATAAGAATTTTCAAGCATATTTTTGTAAAAATAAAAGTTTTTATGAAATATATTATTAAAATTCAATTTACTATTTAGCAGATTTAAGCAAATTTTTTTTTGAAATTTTGGCATATTTAAAATCGTAATTTTTTATTCAACTGTTGGCTTTTAATTGCCTCAAGCGGTAGAACAGCAAAGAATTCTGATGATGAGAATGTGGTTATTCTTGAAACTAGTAAATTCGACCCGAGTTCAATACCGTGTTCAGTCAAGAATAAAATTATCAAAAATCTGTAATTCATTTCATAATGTCATCACTAAAAATAATTTCATGCAAATTTTATTTAATGAACTTAAACATAATTTAAATATCAAAAACTTTCGATTTGGCATATTCTCATTAAACAGTTATGGCAACACTGAAGGCCAGTTAACAGTTACATTTCCTTAAAAAGTTCATTTGTCAAAAGTCCCTCTCAGAAAATTGGTTGTTTCTGAGAAATCGCCATATCTGACAGCCCTGGACGCAAGTAAGGTATGAAAAGCATGAAAAAACGCGAGGCTTGGGCCTCCAGCTGATGCAGTTACAGAATTCAGTGCTGTCAATTTAAAGTTGAACGCCTCTTAAAAAAGCACCCCATATTTGCAGTTAGCCAACAATTTTTTGTTTTCTTTTTTTCAAAACTTTTTTAAATTATTTATTTCTTATGCTAATTAACTTTTGCTTTGTTTAAGTAATTTGCTTAATGTTTTAATTAATAGTTGAATCTGCATAAATTTGCTTTGCTTTAAAGTTTTCTTTTAGAGTTTTTATGACTTTTTGATAAGCAATTAAAACTATTGTTCACAGATTATTTTGGATTTAATTTTTAAAAGTTGAGTTACGAATTTCTACAATAAAACCCACCTTTTTTACAAAAACTAAAAACGAACACTGCCTTGCTTAGGAAAAAGGCAGTAAATTCAGTTAGCATATTTTTTTAATTTTAATGCCTTTAAAATCCTTTGATAATTTTCTACTCATTATTTTTAAAATAAATCATTTAAATATTATTTCAAAGTAAAAGCAATTCTAAAAGTTTGTCAAATATACAAATACAAAACATTAATATAAAATTTCTCCGAAATTTAAAGATCGCTTTAATTAAAAAAAGTTTCCAATAAACATTTTGCCAGTTTTTTTTTTTGATCTGCTAAATAGTTTCGGAGTTATTGAGACAAAAAAGGGCGAAGAGCAAACGTTTTTGTTTCCTGTAAAATTTAAACATTTTGAATTTTTTATACATTCATATGGGAAAAAATATGAATCTTAGAAAATGTTCAGTTTAATTTTTTTTAAAATTACCGTAGTTTTTTATGATTTTTAGAGTAATTCAAATAAATATACGGACTGAAAGTATGACGTATATAAAACGGGATATTCTTATGAACCTTTTAATTAGGTCCGTTAATAAAATTCATTCGTTTTCAATTTCAATCGAATTCGATTTCCAGAACACATTGGAAGCATATCATATTGAAAAAAAAAATAAACAAAAATCTTTAGATTTGTGTCTTATTTAATGACATCGGACAATTCAACTCTTTTTAAAATTTTACAAATTTTTTTGAAAGTTTTTACCTTTTCTTTAAGAATTTGATTTTGAAATGTCCTTGATAAAGAATCTGTGCATAATGGAAGAAACTTGAGGATAGATATTTATGTATGCATGCGCTTAGTTTAATTAGATTTATGTATTTATTATATTTATGTGTTCAGTACTTTTTTCATATTTTGTTTTCCAACTTTTTCTAATTCTTAAGTTAATGTCCTGCCCATGCCGGACGGACATTTTCCTAAAGGCCGTTCTACACTATCCCACAAAATCTTTAGTAATTTACGAAAATGCAACCCTGTCATGATAAGTTGTTATTGGTTTTTAAAAATGTTCAAAGAATAATAAGATGAGGGAAGCATTTTTGAAAAATACGTAAGACTTTGTGGGATAGTGTGTAACGGCCTTAACCACGATTCCCTTTCACATATGTGTTTGGCGCTCTTCTGATCGGATAAGAGCTGCATTGTCTTTCCTCCTTAAGCAAATGTAGCCACCATCAATTAAAATATTACGAGCCAGTGAAGTTGGGTGCACTTATTTGAATATGTTGTGATCATAGGTTTAACTGATGGCACATTGAGGTCTTTGTGAACAGGGTTTACAAAACTGCAGCTGAAACAAAAAACTGTCAAACAAAAAACGAAAATTTGTGGACAACTTTTTGAGTTAGTTTGCGACAGCGACTGTTTACATTTAATGAAACAGACGTTAAAGCAACAGTTTTTTTGGCCAATGACAAATAAAGAAGTGAAATAAATGGCAGTTTTTCTACTTTGACTGCAGTTTTTTAAACGCTGATTGTGAATGTTCGAGTCTTATACATTCCTGGGAGCAGATGTGATGATTCGAAGAATTCTGCTTTTATGCCTTTCTATTTTTTCTATTTCTAAGGCCAAGGCAGTGCCTCATAGCTGAAAACCGTAGCACAAGATTGGCTTTAAGATAGAGTTGTAAAGTAGAAGTTCACAATCCAAACTAATGTAATCCAGACAGATTAAAAATTTTTTTCCATTAGGATCAAGATTTTTGGTACGAATGCTTTATTACGCGATAAGTACGGTCCAAATCGTTTTTATTCAAGGTTTGGTTTGTTATTAAAAGAAAAAGAAAAAAGTTTTTAATATTTTTAATCAGACTTGAGCTTATAAAATTAAATCCTCATTAAGTTATTTTATGAAGAAAGGAATTTTGCAACATGAAATTAATTTAAATTTTTTGATTATTTTTTAACTTGACTGACCTGGGAATCGAGCCCAGGTATTCACGAACAGGTTTCCCTGACATGTTTCGATAGTAACCACAGTATCTCTTCAGAAGCGTTTGCCGTTTAACATTCACCGCCAGTCAATAGTCAAACATCAATCTTTAAGCCAAAGGGTTTTCACTTGGTGGATTGAAATTTGGTTTTGAATGATTATCCATTTTAATTGATTTACATGCTCTTCCTTACTTCTGTTTTTAATACTTTTTGTCAAGAATTCTTCTTGAAGTCCAAAGTACATTTTTCTGTTTTTTATATTATTTTCTTTTCATTTTCTGTCTTTCTATTTTCCGTTGACCTTTTCAGCTTAACATGAAGGACAAATGTAAACGTAGAGCTCGTGCCTAAGCTGTTAACAATAATAATAATAAACAATAATGTGGTTGTTTTATTGAACTGTTCATGGATTTTAATCCAAATTTTTTAATACGTCGTCAATGGTGGTAAGTGTTAAAAAGCAAACCCCTCTGAAGAGATTGAGTGGTTACTATCGAAACATGTCAGGGCAACCTGTCCGTGAAAACCTGGGTTCGGTTCCCAGGTCAGTCAAGAATAAAAAATTATTAATAAATTTTAATTAATTTCATGTTGTAAAATTCCTTTCTTCATAAATATAATTTAATGAAAATTAAATTTGATAAACTTTATTAGTCTGATTAAAAACATTAAAAAATTAAAATTGAAAAACATGAACAGTTCAATAATATAACCACATTCTAATTATTGAAAAATATATAGTTTTATGGTTACACTTGCCATATGTTTGTTATCGGCAACCAGTGTTCGAAAATAAACAGTACATTATTTAGCGTTCGGCTCACACGCCCAGGAACGATATATATTTTTTTTAGTGTTTGAGTAGACATACACAACTCTTAATACCGTTCGTAACTATTTTCAAGAAGGAGCCAAACATTATCAGCCTTATTTATAAAAAATAAAACATGTTAATAAAGGGTTTATTAAACAGATTTTGTATGAAAATCCATTTTATTAACCCTTTATTAACCGGTTTTATTTTTTATAAATAAGGCCGTATGTATATAGTGCTTTGTTCTTCGTAAAAAAACAGAACAATTGTAGAGGTACTGTAGACATACATTATATCTTAATGTTCTGTAGTGTTTTTTTTTTTTTTAATTACAAGTACATACAGGACCCAAATCGTCGAACTCGTGATCGAGTAACTTTGATCGAAATTTTACTTTTTGAAATCGTCCCATTCGTTATCAAAAAACTTCTATCGTAATTTGAGATTATGTCATTCGATAACGAGTAGTCGATCAAATGCCTTTACTCGGAATGTTATTCGATAGGTTAAGAGCTTTCGTAAAAACATTTAATTGTTTTTTTTACAAACAATTTACATACTTTTTGGGAATAATTATTAGATTTCTTCAACAAATAGCTAAAAATTTAAGTATTAAACTTTTTTAGCAATAAGAAAAAAAAAATAACATTTAGTTTTGCAATTTTTCGCAAATTATAGTCATAGATAGAAGCGAAAGTTTTTTGATTCTTTACAGCTTTAACGATTTTTAATAAATAGTGACGGCCAACAAGCTTCTCGATAGTCGTCAATTTGGATTTAAGAGGGGCAAATCGACAATTGATGCTCTACTTTATGTAGATCATCAAATTGCTGACTGCCTTTCCTTAAAAAAACACCTAACAGTAATATCTTTGGACTTCGAGAAAGCGTTCGACAAAATCGGAATACACGTGGTCGTTGACCAACTAATGGCTTGGAAGGTGGGGCCAAAAATTATAAATTACATTAGAAACTTTATGACCAATAGGAATATTTTGGTACGGGTGGGTGGACACTTTTCACATTGCCGGCAGTTACAAAATGGAATTCCCCAGGGTTCCCCGCTGTCAGTAATTATATTCCTCATAGCGTACAATAAACTTTGTGTAAAAATATCCTTTTATAAAGAGATAGATTATATTGCATATGCTGATGACTTCCACCTTATTATAAAATCCGGAAATGAGAAGAACCCAATCATAAATGTTCAAGGCCTTTTTAGAGATATCAACCAATGGTGCATCTACTCCGGTGCAGTTCTATCCAGCTCAAAATGCAAATGCCTTCATATATGCAGAAAAAGAAATTGTACAGTTTCCGTACCGGGCGATAATAACATCTCCATTACACAGGTCGAAACGTTAAAAATACTTGGTTTGGTCATAAGTAGTAGGGAAATGGGGAGGCAGCAAAAATGCTGCCTCCCCATTCGTTTTTTTCCCATATACCACAGAGGGAGCATTTTGCTTTTCATTGAAAGCAGCAAAAATTCTGCTTCCCCATTCGTTTTTTCCCATATACCACAGAGGGAGCATTTTGCTTTTTTCATTTAAAGCAGCAAAAAATTCTGCCTGTTTTTGTTCCCAATGTATTTTCCATAAGGAGGAATTTTGAATAAAAACAAAATTAAAAAAATTGTTGAGTATTTTTTAAATATAAAAGAGAGTAATATTAAGTTGATCACGTTATATTTTCTTCAATAAAGAGAAATTTGCGAAGTTCTACGTATAAGTTCTATGTATAAAGAAATTGTTTGAGTATTTTAAAATAAGAGAGAGTAGTATTTAATATAGTTTAAATATTCAACATATATATATATATATGTATATATATATATATATATATGGGCATTTCCCCAGAATGGTCTACCAGGATGAAAAAATAAAATGTTGATAATCATCGTCTTTTATTGTTTATTATTATAAAAAAAGTCTATGTTTCAATAAAAGAATGGCTTCATAGCATGTCTCACCTGTTTTACTCGAAGAAATTGCACTGGAAACTGGAAAATTTTATATTTTCTTATATTTTCTACTTCTAAACACATTTTTATATGCTTATTTTACATGCAAAAAATAAGTTATGTTTGCACTCTTTCTTCATAATCTTTTCATTACAATCAATTGTAAATTGAGTATTTAGTTGTTTGTTAAGGAAATTTGAAGACATTAATGGGAAACTGCATGGTGATAATAATAAAAAAACATATGGAAAAATCGTACGTTCGCGACCCGTACGTTCGCGACCGGTACATAAGCCAATTAAACAAAAACCAAAAGAGATATTTTTTTTTGGTAAATACTGCATGGAGACCTACATTAATACACTTTTAAAATAAATTAATCACTTTTGAATATTCCGTTCCATTACGCAGATTTTTACATTTAACTGCTGTCAGCCAAAGTTGACTTCTATTTTGCGAACGTTCGCGACCACATGTTTATAACTCTTATTATGAAAACTTAAACTCGATGAAATCCATCCTTTGCACTAAACATACATCTACCCAAATGCTATCGAATCGCAAGAAAAAATGCTAGGAAAAGTTTTGTTTTCTATATTATTTGTACATCAAAAGCGTACGAACGTACGTTCGCGACCCCAGGAAATGCCCATATATATATATATATATATATATATATATATATATATATATAAGTATATAAATTAACTCAATTTGTACTCTAACCTAAGCAAGCATTAATATAAAAAGGCTTTCGGGAGTATATTCCACATCATTATTCTAATTGTCACTTTAAAGGAAACTTAATAAAAATGGTAAGTATTTTCTTTATAATACAGGTTTATTTAATTATTCATTATTATTATTTTTTTCTTGTTCGTTTTCAGATGTATAAAAAAATTGTAAATATTGCCCAAGGTATTAAGCCCGAGTATATTAGAATAGATGACATACCTTTAAACCAATCTTTGAAAGTTGTGAATTTTGAATGGAAAGAAACACAATATGGACTAAAAGTCATTGCCAATTTAGATGACAATAAATGGTTTTATCTCCCCAATAGAATGATGAAATTTTTAAACAAGGAGGATCCATACTTAACTCAAATGAATGATAAAGTTTGGACAATTATTTACAAGGGGCGTCAATTACCAAATGGACCTGCAATATTTGATTTAAATTATACCTAAACTCTGCAAAAAAAAAAAATCATTACAATAAATATAAATATAATAAAACAAAAACAAGATTTTTTTTTTTTTTTTTATATTCCTTTTTATTATATATATTTTATATTATTATATTTTTATTAACAAATAATTTTACATAAAAAAAAAAATTAAAAGTCCTCCTCCTTTATTTCTGATAAAAATAGCTCATCCTCCTCCATAAATTGTCTTATTAAATCGTCCTCCACCTTTATTTCTGATAAAAATAAGTCATCCTCCTCCTCCATAAATTGTCTTATTAAATCGTCCTCCTCCTTTATTTCCGATAAAAATAAGTCATCCTCCCGCCTTTTTTCCTTGATATCTGAAGGACTTTTATAAAATTTCGATTTCTTGGCACTGAAATTATGCAGGCGCATAAAGTGCCTTTTCTTATTAAATTTGTTTGCAAAACTTATGTGCTCACAAAATTCACAAGTTAGTTTAACACTTTCCATTTTTTAATTAAATAAAACAGTAAAAAAATCTTTTGAAAATACCTCGTAAAACATATATTTATGACTTATGCACTATTTTGTTTTTATTTTGGTACATATATTTAATGTTTATCAAAGCATATTTTGAAAAAACTGATCTATGATTATTGAACTTTTAAGAACATTCTCGTAAAAAGTAAATATACAATTGTTATTGTGGAAATTAAAAGTCAATAAACTTTTCGTTATGCTAAAAAGTGCAATCGTATGCATTTTTAAAGTTTAAACATTAACCTTGAATGTTTGCTTCATATTTAATTATGAGTTAATAAACTTTTCATAAGTGAAAAATGCAATAGTGTGCATTTTTTAAAGTTTAAAAATTAACCTTGAATGTTGGCTTCAAAATAAGCTATGAGTGAATGAACTTTTCGTTAGTGAATGCAAAAATATACGTTTTTTTTTTTTTTTTTTTTAAGTTGAAAAATTAATCTAGAATATCTAAGTTTAAATTAAAAACTTATGATTAAAAAACAAATCTTTTATTTGGTAACTATCTATAAGCAAAGCCGCAATGGACAATCAACAAAATAACCAAAACATAAGAGAAAGAGTTGATGTAACGGAAGTCATTATATTACCGCCGATAGATATGACGATATTCCTGGCGATGTATGACGGGCAGGACGATGTTTTCAGGTCCATACCACCGATATGGCTACTTTATGACGACATGGATACCATTCTCTTGGATACGATAAGGAATTGGGAAGAAAAACAATAATTATATTTTCTAATTTTATTTTATTTTTTTTTTTAATTTATTCTTAAAAATTCTTAAAAATATATTTAAATAAACTTAAAACTAAAATATCATTGTAATATAAATTAAAATAATTAAATAATTTTAAAATTAGTTTGAAACTTATGTTTTTACATCTTAAATAAATAAATACACAACAATAAACACCACATAAAATTGAAGTTTCACTTTGAATACGATGACTATTATAAGTAAAAGTTTTACAATTTTTATTTAAAAATAACTTAAAGTATTTATTTGGATATTGGCCAGCAGAACAAAAGTACTCAGCAGGTTTGTTTTTAGGAAAATAAAAAGCAACCCAATGCTCTCCAGGCTTATGTGATGGATCAGTGTTAGCAACGTAAAATGACGGTTTTAAAACTGGGTGTGTTGCAGTGTTGCCACCAACGAAATGGTAAATTACACATGGACCATGGCAAAATTACACATGAAAATACGAATTACACATGCTATCTTTTTACGCATGTTACAGAAACAAATTTTGATCAAAAGTGGAATTAAGACCATATTTGGCTTCTTCAGAAAACGTAAACCAATTTCAATTTCTGTTTGCAAACAAATAAACAAATATCGTCATCTAAAATGCAAAAGGGCTTAACAACTCTTTTTATTTTTTACAGCAGAAGCAAACAACTTTACAAAATCAATAACAACAAGGTATAATTGGCGTTTGAATTTCTTTAATAAAGTCGCAATTTTTGATCTAAAATTGTTTGTGATCATAAAGTTAATTAAAACGAACAAAACTCAATCAAAAACCATTATTTCGAATTTTGTTTTGTTGTTAAGCCCTTTTGCATTTTAGGTGACGATATGTTACTTGCATTTCATTTGGGTATCATAAAGGATCTAATGCATCCCTTAAATAGCGTCGGCGCAATTTTTCAACGGAATGTTTATTCAGTTCCTCTATCGCTGCCGGACATTTTTATATTTTTTACTTATCCAACACAAAAATATTTTTCAAATGTCTCTTTATTAGCTTTTTGTTAACAACAATCGTATCGTTGCTATATTTAATACAAAAAAATAATATTATATAAAATAATAAAACAAAAATAAATATTTGCAAAGTAGGAAATAATTTGTCTCCAAATTTGTCTAATAATATTCTGCCTTCAAATTACTATGAAGCGAAAATTTTTCAAAATGTGCACTCTTACATTTGTTGTCGCGAAAATATTCTTGAAACACCTTAAGTTTTATCTTCCGAGCATTACTTTTAATAAAACAAGATCTAATATTACAAAGTAAATCTTCCAAATATGTTGGAAGGTTTCAGGCAGGCCTTCGACGCTACCAAATGTATTAGGTGTCACGAGCATTTTATCAAAATAATAACTGGTTTTTCGTCTTTTAGCAACTTGACTTCTGAATTTTACTGTCCAAACTTAACATTAGGTGTATCCGATGCAAATCCAACTAGATTTTCAAAAGGGATCCCTTTTTCTATAATTGTGCTTTTGAGAAGCTCAAACATTTCTTTTGCAGTCGATGATCCACTCTCTTTGAAATAAAAAAAAGAATAATGTACCCAGGATGTTTCGCCGTGATAATAAATTGTGGCAAAAGCTATCTAAATGCCAAATGGTTAGTAGTTAATGATCCAAACATTTTTAGTTCAGCTCTTTTAACGCTTCCATTCTTTTAATTAAATTTTTAAGTTTTGCCAAGAATAATAAAACTTTTTGCTTCTTGTGAAAAAATAATAACAAAAATCAGTGCAACACAACGTTAAAATGTTAAATTACACATGAGTTACACATGCAGTCAATTACACATGGGCTACACATGAAAAAATATATAACACATGATATGTGTAATTACACGTGAGGTGGCAACACTGGTGTGTTGGTAATTTATTACATGCAAATACACCTTTAAATTTATATTTTGTTAAATTATTGGAGTTCAGAGTATCTTTAATATTAATTGAATTCATAGTGTTTGAATAATATTACGCGTTCTATCAATTTCTATAACACTATCAAATTCACAGTATACTAAGCACGTTATTGCTTCAACAATTGGTTTTCCAAAACGCCCTTCAATACGAATAGTCCCCTGGTTTATTAAGTTACCGCAATTGGAATTATTATTATGATCTGGTGTCAAGTCGAAAGCAAGTAAAAAATATCCGTTATCAAAAAGTTCTTTAGTTATTTGATGACCTTTATCGAAATGGTGAATTCCAGTTCCTTTAAATAGTGTTTGATAACCACGTGTACTTATTATTCCTCCGTTATTGTAGTTAAGTTCAATTGGTTGTGCAGGAAATTGTACTCCATTAACAACCAAATTAAATCTTTGTAAATTAAAATGTTGAAAGTTAAATGGATTTTCTTTTTTCTCTCCAGTATATGCTTTATTAGACACCATTCCAAAAATTAAAAAATTTGGTAACTGTCCTAGTATAACGTTATCTAAAGTTAATGAGTGATTTCCAGGGTGTATTGTAAACGTTTTTATGTCCACTCTTTTATAAGGATAAATAGCATTTCTTGATTGTAATACATTATGATGAGCCATTAGAATATTATGATTAATAGTAAGATGGTTTATATATAAATTAGCTTCATGTATTTTAATATAGGATTCATTTTTATCGCCACCTTCTAAAATGTAAAATTCCGGTTTTTCCAAATTTAATGTTACCTTTAGATCAACATTATTAAGCAGGTATTTTTGTTGGTTAAATACATCAACATGAAGTTTTCCAAAAAGCTCTACTCTCTTCCCATCCTTAAATAGTTTTTTTCTCTTGTCTAAACCAGGATTTTCTTTATCAACTAATGAATTTATTTTATTTGTGTCAATAGCCCAGCCACATGATTCAAGATGTGTTGATCTGGCATCATTTCCATAATTTAACAATTTTTCAATATAAGCCCTATAGTGATAGTTATTGTCAGGTTGTGATACATTTTTATTGTTAAGGTGTACAACACAATTTCTAAACAAGGAGTGCAGTAAGTTATTAACTACTCCCCCGTTTCCTTTTAATTCAATGACCAGTCGAAGATAAATACTGTTCAGATCTCGATATGTTTCACCATTGCCGAGTGATACAAATTCAATTGTGCTCGAATTATCTAGTGAGGCAATTGGATTGTAGCATATTTCTTCGGTTTTAACAACGCTGGTTTGAATTGGAGGAGATTCAAATAAATCCAACTCACTCTTCATACATTCTATAAATCCTGACATTTCCAATTTCCAAAAATATCCTTAAAGTTCTTTCCTCTACAACGTTTTGATTTAATCTGTTGCTTTTGCTTTAAACGTTTAAGTTTTATACGTCGACCTTTACCTTTCTGCATTGTTTTCATTTTATCAATAGTAGCTTCTTTTATATTTTGTATGACCTTTTTTCCTTTGTTTAGTAAGATTTCTTTTATTGGCTTTGTTCCAATTTCTTCCAAAATTTCCTTTCCAATATCTAATGATTTATTCTTTAATATATTCATCCCCGTTTTAAATAAGGGTTTTAAATGTGAAAATACAGCAGAAAATATGGATCCAATACCACGACCGTATTGTAAAATTCTTGGTGCGTGATATATTTCACCAATATTTTGTATATTTTCTCCAGACTGATTATTATAATAACTTGTATAAATCGCATCCATGGTTGTAATAAAAATGATTAATTTTGTTTGGTTACACACCTATTTTATATACACTTTTTTTTTTTAAAGTGTAGAGTTCAATAGACGGGAACTAATCTATTAAAGCTTATCTCTTCTCCCTCATCATTTCGAATCATTATGGAAATATCATTTATATTATAGGCTTCAAGAGGAAAATATTCAATTCTATTGAAATGAATGTAGTTCTTTAATGTTGCTACTGAAAATATTTTTAAACATTTAATTTTTTTACTACCAACATTCCGAGGTTTTATTATATCAGTATAAATAAATATGTTTTCACTTATATCAGACGATTCAAATTTATTAATAAACTGATTTATGTTGTCAGAGAATTTGTTCAAAGATTTTTCCAAAATATAATTTGTTGATGATAAAATGGGATCTTTTTCATTATTTGATGATTCCGGACTTTTTATATTTACGCTACGGGTATCTTTTTCTCTTGATGATAAAATTGGATCTTTTTCATTATTTGATGGTTCTGAGCTTTTTGTATTAACGTTAAGAGTATGTTTTTCTTTTATAGGTATAATAGATTGGGACTTATCAATGTTTAATGTATTTGAAAATTTTGAAGTTTTATTTATATTTTTTAATTTCAGCGCGTCAGATGTTTCCATTAGTTCTTTAAATTTTTTTTTAATTTCATCATATTCATTATTGGAGTCAATTTTCAATGTTTTTACAGATTGATTTACAAAATTTGAAATGTTGCGTTTTTTACGTTTTAGTATATTTTGATTCATATTTAATTGTTTATTCATTATCGAAAATGATATATCTGACAATCCAACTTCCCACTGGTCGCTCATGCTAAGAGATTGATTTAATAAATTTGTGAAAGTACTTGAAGTGTTTTTATATAAATTTACTGAATCATTACTTAATAAAGTAACATAAATACTGTTTTCCTCTGTGCTTGATGCCATATTTATAAGAAATGTTAAATTTTATAAGATGTATGTTATACATATATGAAAAATGTAATTCATCAACTGAAATCCGTTTGATTAATCCATGAATTATATTCTTTATCAAAACCCAACCATTTTACAAATAGTTTTTCACCTCTACGTTTTAAGACTTTTTCAACTAAAAAGATGTTAGGAACTTTAGTTTTTAATAACTCCTCTTGATAAAATCCACCTTTAATTAAATTTCCATTAAAATCTATTAAATGGTAGGTGACAGGGTTTGTTGCATTTATTTTATTTACTTTAAAAACTTCTGTAGACCAATTTGGTGTATATCCCTTTTCAAAAACATTTTTATATTTGCTTATGCGAACAAAATCGTTTATATTAAATTTTCCATTTTTAAAAACTTTTAAATTATTATATACAGTTTTTAATAGTTTTTTTTCATTTCGCTTATTAACTGAATTAGGTTTCATCTTTATACTTCTATGATAAGATGAGTTATATTCTTTCAACAGCTTATCTAATGTATCTATCCAGATATAATTTCCTTGCATACTAAATTGTTTCCACATTTTATTTTTTAAAGTTCTATTAAATCGTTCAACTATTGACGCTTTTACATTTGAATAGGTATGATAATGATTAATATTTAGCTCTTTCATAAGAGTTTTGAAATATGTGTTATAAAATTCTTTTCCTTGGTCTGAATGCAGGTTTTTAGGAGCTTTGTTACTATTTAATTTTACAATACTTTTAAATGATTTTGAAACCTCAAATCCTGTTTTAGTTTTTAAGGGCAAAGCGTAGGCATACTTTGAAAAAACATCAATTACAGTAAGCATATACTTGAAACCTTTATTAAATTTTGCATATGGTATCATCTCCACCAAGTCTATTTGCCAAGTATCTAAAATTCCCTTTTGAATAAACCTACGTCGCTTAAAGTTTTTTCTAGCTTGACTATGAATTTCGTCAATAAGATTTTTTTTACTCATATTAATTAAAATATTCTTCCTTTTTAATTCATTAACAAATGGTTTTTAAGAGTGCAAACATGTTTCATCAGTTTATATATCCATTTACAATGATGGTTTGTGGTCCCTCAGGCTGTGGGAAATCTACTTTTATTAAAAATATAATAAAAAATCAAAATATAATATCTAAAGATATAGACCGAATCATATGGTGTTATTCTGAAATAAATGCACTTCCAAATATAGAAAATGTAGAATTTGTTAAAGGAATTCCAGAGTCTTTTAATACGAATGACGAAGAATCTACTTTAATAATATTGGATGATTTAATGCTTGAATCATCAAATAAGAAAGTTTGTGAACTATTTACAAAAGGATCTCATCATAGAAACTTATGCGTAATTTTAGTTACACAAAATATTTTTCATAAAGGGGCTTATTCGCGAGATATATCATTAAACTCCAAATATATAGTTATGTTTAAAAATCCAAGAGATAAGACACAATTCCAACATCTAGCTCGTCAAGTATATCCAGAAAACTCAAAATCTTTAGTAGATGTATATAATCATTGTACAGAACAGGCTCATGGTTATTTAATAGTTGATCTTACTCAAGAAATACCAAACGCTTTAAGATTTAGATCAAATATTTTTAATACAGATTACTATATATATGCAAATATAAACAATGACTTCAAATCTAAAGTTACTGAAGGAGAACAAACATATTCTCTATGTTCTTAAAAAAGCTGATCACAAGCTACGAAATGCAATTTTGAAAAATGTTGACAATGTTGTTATCAAAACTTTAAATGAAATTATTTTAAATATTATAAACAAAAATCATAAAATAAACAAAAATGTGTTTGAAAAACTAAAGCCATATAAAAATACTTTGAGGAAAGTTTGCTCATCACAAACCTCTATGCGTCAAAAGAGGAAACATCTTATTCAAAAGGGAGGATTTTTACCCATTATTATTACATCAATATTAAGTGGAGTCATTGGAAAAATTTTAGAAAATGTCAAATAAATTATCAAAACTTATAGTTCTTCATCCATCAACTTACGAAAAATTTAAAGTTAAACATTCTGATTCAGATTTTTTACATCGGAAACTCTTGCCAATATATGGGTCCCATACACTAAAGGATATAAACAAATGGTATTATATTAAACAAGCACTTGCTAAATATTTAATTGGATCCCAACGATCATCTAATCAGAATAAACTATCAACAATTCATAATTTGCGCGATAATGAGACTCAAACTAGAAAGGTGTATAAAAAGCATATTGAAACTCAAACAATCACACCTCAATCGAGTAGTATAGCACTGCAAACAGATTTGAATTTGCCTGAAGATATTTACACAAATAATGATGACCAGAACGATATGGATACAACAATACAAAAATTTAACCCTTCTTCTGCATCTTCCGTAGCTAAGCGTCTTAAAAGCTTTTCGGAAAAAGGAACTCCAAAAATTAGAATATTATCCAAAACTGATAACTATTCAAATATGAAACAATCAAAAACTGATAACTATTCAAATATGAAACAATCAACTTTACCTTATCAATACTCTCCTCGTGTAACAAGAAATCGAAAGAAATTAGATTACGACACTGAAAATGTATTATGGCAAAATATTTAAAAAACTTATTTTAGAAATAAAATTAAATTTTTTTTTTTTTTAATAAAAGTGTATTTATTAATATATGTATATTGTTTTATTTATTTATATTTTTTTTTTTTTTTTTTTTTTTTTTTTTATATATATATATATATATATATATATATGTATATGTATGTATAATTATTAAATATTAATTTAAATTTTTGTACTTAAAATTTTTGTAAATTTTTTATTATATCATAATTATTAAACATTAATTTAAATATCTATGTTCATTAAATATTCATCGTCAGATGAGTCATTTAAAAAATTGTCTATTTCTGTACAAAAGTTGTCAAAGTTAGATTGAAGCCTATTTGGTCTGGAGCGATAATTCTTTTATCATCCGCATAACTCAAGACAACCTTGTGTAATTTTTGAGTATACAGCTGATGAAACTTAGATCTAAATGTATTCATTGTATCAGAAAGAATTACTTTTTCAAACAATGATTTTTTATAGTCTGCAATTGAAAGGTTTTTAATGCACGATTTTTTAACACCTTTAGACTTTTTTACTTCATTCATACCAACTGTTTTAAATGAATACATTTTTGATCGAAGCCCAACAAACTCTTTCATAATTTTTCCATTATTTTCATCCTTCATCATACCTAAAATTTTTTTATTTAATAATGGCAGGTTAAAAATATTATTAGGATGATATTCAGATGTGTCAAACCTTGAAGCAATGTCATCATGAATATCAGCATAAAAATCGTCCGTTTTTATTGTGTAGATAAATGAATCTGTATCCATATAATTTAAAGCTAAATTGGATTGAAATTTTGGCTTCATGTATTGATAATGAAAATCGTACATTTTCCATTTAGAGAGTTCTAGCACAGCAAAGCCTAAATAAATTGGTTTGTTGTAAGTTATTTGCATAAGTTTTAATTGAATTGCAAACATATTATTGGAAAATTGTGTAATACTTGAGAAATTTGGCTTAGAAATTAGTGCTCTAGCTCCTAAATGATTACGATTTGCAGTTTCCCAATCACTAACTATTTTAACATCTGTACGATTAAGGACATTTTCCATGGTTTTCCCATAAACAGCATTGTTAAGAAGTTTGAAGAAATCTTTTTCAAACGAATTTTTTGCTAATGTTCTGTGGTATGTGTTTAAATCTATATACTTTTTTAGCCATGGAGATTGTTTAAACTTTAACGCTCTATGAATCTTTTTTAATTTTAGTCCATTTTTCAAACACTGTTTAAGAACCCTATAATGAATTTTATATTTTGTTTTTGATGTCAAGTCTGCAATTAGCTTTTTATATTTGGATTCACCAATAATTTTATTTTCTGGACAAAATGGTAAATCATTATGTGTTTCATGTAAGTATTCGGGGTATTCTAAATCTACCTCCAAAAAATAACCAATTTCAGATGTATCTGATATATTAGCAACATCCAAATTATTTAAAATGTCTTCTTCATAATTCCATTCGAATTCTCCATGGGGAAGATATTCTGACATTGCCCATCCATACAAGTTATTAGCGTCGAGGTACATTAAATACTCTGAAGGCTTACTACTGTCAAAATCTTCTAAATATTTGTTATTTGCTTTAGAATATCTTTTTGAACATTGAACTAAGCCTCCCCTAATACCATCTTGTATAAAATTATACATATTGACATCACTTAGCAATTCTAATTCTATTTTAGTTGTTCTCAACATAGCATCCCATGATAGTCCTGGGGCAGTATAATATTGGCATGGGTCAAGTTTATAAATACTTTTGCAAATGTGTCGAAAATTTTGAAAAATGTCAGTTAACAAAAGAACATCTGTTTTTAAATATAATTTTGCGTAATCTAATAAGTCAGTACAATTAAAAGTTTTCCAAACAGCTTGAGCATGTTCATAGTCTTCATTAGTGCAATTAGTATTATTTAAAATATTGTAAAAATTGTCTTTAGTGGGAAGATTTGATTCATAAAAGCGTTCCATTGAATCAATGTAAGAGTAAGGAAATACTCCCTTTCTTCTTATTAAATCAAATTCATTTTTCTGTTGAAAAACTTTATTGAGAGTTTGAAAGTCATGGTCATCTAAATTGTTTGCAAGAGATTCTAAACTTGACGCCATAAATCGAAAAGAATCTAAAAATCGAATTTCAAAGCTCTTATTATTTTGCATTGGAATAAATTTGGATAATGATATATATAATTCCTTGTTGAGAGGAATTACTTTTATATCAACCTCAAATTTCGATAATTCTTTTACAAATAAGTGGCAATCATAGGAAGAAAAATTATGAAAAAATACCGGTATAAACTTAGCAATTTGGTACAGAAGATTACAAGAGTTATGCGCCGCTCCTCTGTATTTACCAGTCAAATGACAATGATCCTTTACTTTGTCACTTCCTAAGCTTTTTTCACATATGTGACAATTTGTTGCGAGATTATATGCAATCGTCTCAACATTAGTAAGTGTTGTCATGGTTTGATGGGTAGATAAGTAGTTCGTGAATATTTCTTTAGTATCCTTAATTAAATTTTCAATGAATACGTAGGGAGCATCTTCACCAAAATAAATGTTAAATCTATCTAAATTATTATTAAAACTACACTTAATATAATAACTAAAGGCACAAGCTATGTGTTTTTGAATATTACCATGTTCATCACTCCCATCAATTTTCTCTAAGTAAGCCTCAAAATCTGCATATATGACGAATGGTACATCTAATTGTTTCTGGTAGTTTTTAAAGCGTAACACACAGTCTTCCGCCTTCGGCATTTTTGAAACAACTTTCTTACAACCGTCTTCATGATCTTTCATAATTTTCGCACTTGAAGAGTATTGAAGACATGCGTTACAAAGATATACCCGTCCCTTATGGGAAGTTAAGCTACTTCTTATTAGCCTAAAATATTTAGACAATAAAACAAAATTAATATTTTTGAATTAACATTTTGTTATTTACGTTTGTTACCTTGAAATATCGGTTATTAACACATAATGGGACCATTCATCATCCGTTAAAAGAAGTAGATTTATATGATGGTCTTTCACTTCACTGGTAAGGTAATATGGTCCCACAATTTGACTTCCCTCACAACCAAATACATTAATACTTATATTTGGATTCATTTGTTCAAAGATCTTAATATCCTTCAACTTTAGAGGGAACTCCAATCTTTCAAAATTTATAAAATTATCTCTAATTTGAAACTTTTCTTCAAATATATTTATTTCTTTCAATAAATTTTGATTATTGCCTAAAAATGAAGCAATAATACTCCATTTAAAGCAGTAGTCATCATCATTTTGGAAATTAAAAACTCCCTGCTTTTTTCTGATCCACTGTGGTGTTGGAATATATTTGGAACCTTTAATAAACGATGATTTATTTATATTTATTTCCAGTATTTTTATTTTTAATAGAGACCATCCACTGTCCCTCTCCTGAAATTCGGACATTTTTGAACATATATTAAAAAAATGATTTTTGAGGGAGTCCTCCACGTCATCGCTTAAAGTCAGGAATTGCATTTTAGATCTGTGCGTAATAGAGCGAATGTATATATCCTCATTTTTTATTTGTATGTATTCACATTCCAGCTCTAGATTATACTTTATAGTTACATGTTTCTTTAGGCTTCCATTAATAATTTTTAAAAGATCCAAAAGAATTCCATTGAAAAAGTCTTGAGGATGTAGAATTTCTTCTTTTTGATTTTCATAAATGTAGGTGACAATTCTATCCTTAAATGCCCTTTTCACACATTTAAGGTTTTTCAAATTGGATATTTCAATACCCGGTTCTCCACTATGACATCTAAGCGATGTAGATGCATGCGACTTTTCATGCTCCCTCAGATGATTTAGCTTTGAGAACCATTTGAAGCATTCACGACAGTGAAGGACTTCATGAGTATCGAGCATGTCCTTTTCCTCGAAAACCGATTTACAGTATTTACAATTGAATGATGCCATTATAGTATATAATTTTTCTTTTTAATTAATGTTTATGCACTTTGAAAGAAGTCTATAGACTAATTAAATAAATATATTTAAATGATAATATTGTTAATTGCATTTTTTTTTTTTTTTTTTTTTTTTTTTTTTTTTTACCCTAACGAAAAGTTTATTGACTCATAATTTAATGCGAAACAAAAATTCAAGGTTAATTTTTTAACTTAAAAAATGCATACGGTTGCATTTTTTTCTTTTATTTTTAATCTAACGTAAAGTTCATTAACTTGTAATTTCTATGTTGAATATTTAAACTATATTAAATACTACTCTCTCTTATTTTAAAATACTCAAACAATTTCTTTATACATAGAACTTATACGTAGAACTTCGCAAATTTCTCTTTATTGAAGAAAATATAACGTGATCAACTTAATATTACTCTCTTTTATATTTAAAAAATACTCAACAATTTTTTTAATTTTGTTTTTATTCAAAATTCCTCCTTATGGAAAATACATTGGGAACAAAAACAGGCAGAATTTTTTGCTGCTTTAAATGAAAAAAGCAAAATGCTCCCTCTGTGGTATATGGGAAAAAACGAATGGGGAAGCAGAATTTTTGCTGCTTTCAATGAAAAGCAAAATGCTCCCTCTGTGGTATATGGGAAAAAAACGAATGGGGAGGCAGCATTTTTGCTGCCTCCCCATTTCCCTACTACTGTCATAAACAAAAGATATGATTGGAACAGCCAAATAGAAATTTTATCAGATTCTCTCACGAAACAGTTGAATATTATCAAATGTCTATCAAGCCACAAGTTTAACTGCAACACATATTCATTGATCTCTATAATCAAAGCTCTTCTAATATCTAAAATTAATTATTCTTTGCCCTTTTTTGGATACTCATCAAAATGCTCTTTAAGGAAAATAAAAACGAAAGTATCATCTGCGATAAGAATGGCTCTTGGAGCGTTCCGGACAACGCCCATAACCAATATGTTATTCGAATCTAATATAATTCCTTTGGAACAGCAACGGGATTTATTAACATCGCGTCTTATTAAATCCATTTATAATAATCAGGACACACCCATTTATGCGATTACAAGAAAATGTATTAATGGCAAAAAAGTCCCAAAAATTCAATCGGTACTCTATAAAATAATCGAATTGGCAAATTCATTAGACTTACCAACTAAAACGCCATTACCTAAACAGAAAGCACAGCCGCTGTGGCACTTTAAACAGGCATCCATAGACCTTAGTCTAAGCAATTTTTCAAAACCATCAACTGATACATTAATATTTAGGAAATTGTTCCTGGAAATTCGCAATAAATACAACAAATACTCTTTTATATACACAGACGCTTCTAAATCCCATGATCTAGTTAGCTATGCTATAGTATCAAACAGTAAACTAATCAAAACTGCAGTGCTCCCAGGATACACAACCATATTTACAGCAGAAATTATTGCCATCATAGAGGCTATTAATTCCATTAAGTCTAAAAACGGCTATTTCGCATTATGTACTGACTCTCTATCCTCTCTAAAAGCAATATCCAATTTATGCAATAATAATACCTATGTATCTTTCATAAGAAATTTCCTTATCGAAAACTTCCCAAACGTTATATTAATATGGACCCCAGGTCACTGTGGGATCGAAGGTAATGAGCTTGCCGACAAAGTGGCAAAAGAAGCCCATAGATCTCCACTCTTAACAACCACCAACTTTAACATTAACGACTTGAATGGGTTCTCAAAATCTCACCATCTTCAAAAACATAATGTCTTTAACTCAACATCTGATTGGTACAAATCAATTAACATTAACAAATTAACCATTGAAAATTTTCTGAGAAATAAAAGGAATGCTTTAGGCACAAAAGATTACATAAAATTCGAAAGAATCCGTTTGGGACATTCTAATATCTCACACGGTCACCTAATTAAGTTATCAACCCCACAAATCTGCAATTGTGCCATTCAGTCAACCAAAATCCTTAAACACATCCTTACTTCATGTCCCAATTTTCAAACTCAACGATATCGCCACCTAAAAACCCCATCAGATGCTTTGTCATCAATCTCCAATCCTACGCCTGAATCCATTCTGAATATAATATCATTTTTAAAAGATTGAAAAATATATAACCTTATATAAACTAAAATGTAAACATTAAAATAAAAAGAACTGTATAATTTGTAGAGCCTAAGGCCTTGTAGCCATGGCCTCGTTATTCATTAGCCTATAATTTGTAATTATTTTCTAATGCTATAAATAAATAAATAAATAAATAAATAACAACAAAATACCAAACATTTTATATACGTTTTATATATATAAAAAGGGGATTGATTTAATGTCAAGTGACACAATTTTGAAATCGATGTCTTCCGATTTGGATGAAATTTACACCAAGGTTAGTCCTATTAGAAAGTAGTTTACACACAAATTTTCAACAAGATCGGTGAAAATGTTTCAGAGGTAGAGGGGGTCAAAGTTTGCCATAAAGGTGTTCTTTCTCATCCATGTAATTTATTACCTATTGGTGTTAGCAAAATTTGTCCCAAGTAGCTTAGATAGCTATTTAATCAATCTTTTTTAAAAGTATTTTTTTGTTTTTTTTAAAAAATATTTTAATTTTTTCTTTTGAATTTAAAACTTTTTTTTATTTTTTTTTAGCCAAGTGTTAAATTTAAAAAAAAAAAATTTAAAAAATTTTTTTAAAAAACAAAAAATTTTTTTTTAAAAAGTTTGATCAAAAAGCTATCTAAGCTACTTGGCACAAATTTTGCTTACACCAATAGGTAATAAGTTACATGGATGAAAAAGAACACCTGTATGGCCAAAAAGTTAATCTTTGACCCCCTTTAACTCAGAAACTTTTTGACCGATCTTGTTGAAAATTTGTGTCTAAGCTACTATCTAATAGTACTAAAATTGGTGTAAATTTCATTTAAATCGAAAGACATCTATTTCAAAATTGGGTCACTTGACATTAAATCCCCCTTTTATATATATAAAACGTATATAAAATGTTTGGTATTTTGTTTTTATTTTCTTAATTATTTTCTAAAATATTGATTTTAGCAAAAAACTTTCTTAAAGGCTTATGTTGTTGACTAGAAGAGCTAAAATATTGCCATATATCATATTCTTGTATAATGTTGTTTTTAGAAGATAGTCATATGCAAACAAATTACATTTGAATAAATGGCTTGATGGCAAACTTTGAGGGACGGACGCCCCCCCTAAAACACAAATTATCGCTACGAAATTTTTTTGTATTTTTTTTACATAAAACTGAACCGATTTAGGGGGGGAGAATATAAGAAATCAAAATAAAAAAAATAGCGGCCACCCTAGTGTATTATAAATGAGTAAAGAGGTCCAAACGTATAGTTTCCGAGACTTTTTCCATATATTTTCTTCTCTTTTTTAATTTTCTATCACAAAATGTATTTGTTTTTTAAATCTCAAAAAACAACAATTAACAAAATTTATCTGTTTGTGCATCTGGCAACGTTAAGCAAATCTAAAATGAACGAACATTACTGGGCCGAAACGAACACAGTGAAGTTTGTGGTTTTTAAAAAAACCGAACGGAATTTAATGTTCTCATCTTTTTTGAGTGGGATTAAAACAGTATTGTTTTTGTGTTCAAAAGATAACAAACAGGGAAACGATATTTTTTTTAATGATTTTCTACACAAACACTATTAGTGTTTGTGTTTTCCACAAGTCTACCGAACCGAACACTAAAGAACGATATTTAGTGTTTATTTTCGAACACTGCCGGCAACAATTATATGGTAAGATTAGTCCTCCTTAAAAACGTTACAGATTTTAAAATTATGTTAATAAAGCCGAATCTACAGCTTTGATTTTTTTGAACTTGGATGTTAAATATATTCAATGCGATCGAATTTAGAAATGAGACCATCTGTTAACTTTTGATAAGTTTAAATTATTTGTGTTATTGTTGCTTTCAATAATGAAATAAAAAAGCATTATTATTACAACTTTAAGCTCCCTTAATTTGTTTAATATTATCAAACCCATAACTTAAATAAAAATTTTCTTTTATTTTTATAAATTTTAGGAGATCGTTTGACTATTTCTTGTTTGTTTAACTTTTTTTTACACCAGTCTATTGTTAAAACTAATTCCATTGTTAGTTTAGTTTTATTTGTTTTCAAATGCATGCTTATTAAATTGAACTGAATATGGCTGATATGCCCCAAGGTCAAGTGCATTATTTGGAAATAATCAAAATGCTTGAGACAACAAAAGAATATTACTTGAATAGTTTATTTCTAATAATATGCAGTTTTAACCCACTTTTTTTAAACGTAAAAAAATTTACAATCAGAAAATAAATAATAATCATTAATAACATTCAGTTTATGTTAAATTTTAATAAAATTTTAAAATGTTCAATTGGTCAGTTGGACCTCCGAAGATGAGAATGATATTATGCGGTTGCAACCCATAGACAATATGTTCATATCTAACAAACTACCGTAAAAATTATTTTCACTCTTTAAAAAAGAGAGACATCAAACTGCATATAAAAAATGTATGTTCGGATACAAATTATGTCCGGAGAACATGGTTGCATTCACCCTAAATATTAAAGAAAAATAATTTTAAAGTTCTTATGTTAATTTTCTGGCGGCATTGAAAACTTTTCACAATCCAAAATGGCAAACTTTTGTGCAAAAACAGAAACAAAATGGCGAAAGACTCACCAAATATCACAAAATTATAAAAATATATAAAAATAAAATTTACTTACAGTTTAACATAAGAACTTTTAACTAGTTTACAAATAATTGAATAAATATTCTTTCACAGTCTTACGAAACAAGTTTTACTTTCTTTTTAGAACTTCTAATGACAAGAAAATCTTTAATAATAAAATATTTCAAAAGAAATACAAAAATAAACACAAGTTACCACATACACACACACATTCATAAGCACACACACACACAGAGTGAGAAAGAGAGACTTAAATACAAAACAAACTAACAAATACTGAAATTCTATTGAAATCCCAGTAAATGATAAATGATGGTTACGTTAACAAAGTAATATACCAAAGTAAAGGTATTTCTTTGTGTATGTATGTATTCAGGTGTTTCTTTACTTATGTATTTCTATAAGTCCATTATGTTTATATAATATTTATGAAGAATTGAAAATGTCCTCGAAATATCTTTGTGAGATTTACACAAGTCCAAATTGTAAAGAAGAGGGGACTTAAGTACAACAAAAGTGAAACAATAGAAACTTTTGAAAAAATCATTAATTATAAGAGCAAGAAAAGTTTTTAGTTTCAAATAATTAGGAAGAGTTGATCATAAAGATAGCATTCTAAAAATAAGAAAGCCGCTTAATATAAACTATGAACTTCGTTATTAAAAAGTATAGAGAAATGCATTTGGAAGAAGTTTGTTTTTAATAATGCAAAAGAATCCATAGACAGATATTTCTTTTTATGAAATTGTTTGTTTAAAAAACTACCTCATAATGAATCTCCCGATACTTGCCGCAATACTACAAACAAACTTATGTCATACAACCAGACCAAAAACCATTAAAATGCCTACAGGGCTTACTTCTGCTTCCTGTTAAGAGCAAAAGTAAACAAAGTGAAGTTCTTTGTTTTTTGCTTTTTGTAGAAATTTAAGTTGGTGTTTGTTTTTACGTATTAATAAAGCTTAAGCATTATCTACACTCTTTAAATTAAAAAAAGTTAAAGTATAGTTGGTCAAGGCCGACCATATGATACCCTACACAACAGTTTTTAGAGACAAATTCTCGAGAGCGTAGCCTATTCGGGACCCATGTTGTATGAGATTAAGATTTATATAAAAATTCTATATGGCGAATATTATTTTGATACCTTCTTCTTTATGAGAAATTTTGTCTTTAAGTGATTATATATAGAGGGGCTTATATACCATCTATGCTGAATTCTGGACCCAAATTCTGGCACGACATTATCGCTATTGAAGAAGTTATTGTTGTTATTTATTTTATAATAATTCCAACGCTTGTAAGGAAATATATATATAAATATAATAAGGAAAAATTAATCCATCCGTACTCAAATCAATCCGAACGCTGAGTACGGATTTTCTTGAATCAAGTACAGAAAGTTTGATTGAAGTACGGATCGTGAAATACTTAACTTATCCATATTCCATCTAGAATTCGAATAATTGAAACAATCCGAAAATGAGATCGATTGTAGTAAAACTAAAATTTAATCAATCTTAAAATGAATTAACAATTATAAAGTTAATTCAATCCCTAATTCGTACTTAAAATAAACCAACGAAAAGTCTAATCTTTTTTCTTTCTTTCTTTTAAGAGTTTTGTATTTGTTTTAAGAAATTCCGGGATTGATTTTCGAAAGTTATCCTATTACGGATGGTTTTAAGAACGTTTTAGTGTTACTCGTACTTGAATTAAGTATAAAAAACTTAATTTATCCTTTCTTTCTGTGTAGTATGTCTAGAGGAGCTATGGCCAAATATAAAGCGATTACAGTAAAATTAAAAATATTAAAAATTTGGATTAGATAACAGTAAAATTTAATAAGTTGATTTTGATTGCAATAAAATAAATAGTTTGGACCAAATAATAAAAAGGCTAAGGGGCACAAAGACTCTATTCTGGAATTGAAAGAAGGTTTTATGGTAAATATGTGAAATTATAGATGGATTCTCATAACTTTCAACCGCCTTAGTCTAGGTTTGCTGAAAGCTACTTTTCAAGCGCGAGTCTTATAGAATTGCACAAATGGAATGGATTTGCAAGTCCACCTGCTCCATATCCAGGGCACTGTGGCCTCTCTATGACGAACTGAGAACTAGCTCTTTACTTAGGTTAAATAGGGACCAGATAAGAACATATCTCTCAGTTGCAACTGCACTGAACGAATTTTCTTTACAGATCCAAAGGATTTTGACATTAATCCAATGTAAAATTACATTAAAAGTCAACATATGTAACCCTTCATTGGATTAATGAAAAATGTTAAATAAGCCCCTCGTAAATGAAATGTTTCATAAGATCGATAAAAATTTTAATTTGTTCAATGACATAAATCATTCCTGTTTCAAATCATCAAGTTATATTAATTTTATTTCGTTTTTATATTTCTTTTAAATCATGTTATGTTCTACTTGTATAAGCTTACCCTTTAGTAAATTGTATTTAATTCATTTTCCAGCCCGGGACGACCTTCATCTTGCTTCTTTCCATTTTGCTGGCTTGTACTACTACGTAAATGTTGTGTATTTAAATTAACAATTAAAGAAAAAAAAAAAAATGTGAGAATTGTTTGCACTTCTTTTTTCCTTCTTGTTGGTTGTTTTTGAACCTATTACCAACATGGTGCTAAATGCAGTATTTTGTTATCGTTATGAATTTTTTCATTGATGTTATGAAACATTGAAATTTAAATTTTTTTTTCATATATGGGCAGTTCCAGCGAAAAGCCACTTTTTGTAACGTAACGCCAGAAATAATTTAAATTGTTTCTCGAAAAATTTAATATGTATAGTTTACTTTTTTATATTTTGGTGTAAAGCGCAACTTGCTCTACATTTAGTTACAAAAGGGATAATGATTGAACAACATTGTCCAAAAATGCAACCTTATTTGCATTCTGGCGTTACATTAAAAAAAGTAGACTTTTCGCTGAAAATGACCATATGTACATTAAAACGAGCAAAGATTTTTAAATTTTATAGCTTAAAAAATAAATATATATAAGTCAAAAGTTTACTAAATAAGGTTTTATATAAACCGTCTTGCTTAATTCGTAGTCTTATTTATTTTTGTAATGCAAGTCAAAATCCACTTCCGTTTTTTTAACGTCACGCCAGCACATATTTTTGCTTATATCTGCAAATCCTTAGCGTCGATTGCTGTAATTTTTTTTCTGAATATAGTGCTACTTCATTACTTTGTATACATAAAAACCTTTTTCACAAATTTGACTTCTTCATTTAATTTTTTTACATTTTGTGGTACAAATATCACGACACGTCAAAATGGAAATGCCCATATTTTCATGTTTATCGCTTAAAATGGAATTAAAAATACGTTTTAACAGCAGTCATAGGAAGAAAATATTTATCTTGTTTATCTTGTTTTCATTGATTTAGTGACATTTTTCATGGAAAATATCAAGTTACACTTTTTTCATTAACTGAAAAATATTTTAATACATTTATTAATAGTTCATTTTAATCTTAAAAACCCTTTTGAAATAATGTATAACAATTAGTTGAATTTTTCTTTTGAAAGAGATATTATGTTGTCGTTAATTTAATGAACAATTTTAACGAAATTACGAAGCTCAATTTCGTAGTGCTAATGAAATTGCTTCATTATGTTTGTAAAATTTCATTCCCGTAGTGAAATTTTTCATTGGATTAAAGAAAAAAAATTTTATGAAATTGATTCATTAGATTTATGAAGCATAATTCTTTCAGTGTGGCCACTGGCGAATCATGCTAGGAGAATCGGTTTGGAAATCAATGACTACTATGGAAGTTGTCATGATGAGGAGGAAGAGGAAACTGTGTTTCACTTTCTTTGTCTATGTCCTGGTATCTGGGTCACAAGGGAAATATACTTTGGAGAACCGGTGTTTGCCTGCTTGAAGGATCCATTTAGGATAGAACTTAGTTAGATTCTTCTCTACATTAGGAAGACGAATTGGTTTAATTCTGCAGTGACACCATCTGATTAACTGCACTGGAGAATGGGCATTTGCGCAGGGTATCAGAATCAGACAACTGAAGGACCCAAGTGAGCAGTCTCTCTGTGGCTGCCCATGGAACCATATCTAACCTTACCTAGTCTGGGTTTCAATTAGAATTTATGTACCCAATTTGATCAAATTATCTTGAAAACAGCGACCTCTATTTGGCACACAATGTTATATGGATGGCCAGCCATTCGGACGGACATCGTTTTATAGATTCAAAAAGTTATTCTGAGTCGATAAGTACTTAAAAATCTTGGTCCAGAACCAATATTTTAAGGTATTACACACATCATCGCAAACGTATAATACCCTCTACAAAATTGTGGTGAGGGTATAAAAAATTCCCCTTAGTCCGTGTAGCTTAGTTTAAATAATACCCTCCCCACTATTGTGGTGTTGGTATAATAAATGACACTAAATTTCCTTTTATGCTCTACACCAAACTACTAAGTGTGCTTGTCATCTTTACAGCCACTCACATCACCAGTCATCATTATAATTTATCATAATATTTGAATGCTGATTTTTGGTAACAATGTGGCTTAAGTCGCAGGTGTTTTCTTGTAACTTTTTCGTTTATTCTACACAGTGGGCCGTAAAAGGAAAAAAAAAATAATAATAAAGATTAATAAAGACTTTCTCGTTAATAGTTAAATTTCATGGCCCAAAACCATGGTCATAAACAAAGTATACTTTAAGGCCGGGTTTTCAAGATCTTAGTTAAGTTAGGTTTATTTTATCCGAAAACAGATTTGTGCCGCCATTACCAAGTTTGTACACAAAATTTTGACGGAACAACTTTAGTTTTGCTTAAAATGTTGGTCTTTAATGAAATAATAAAAAAAGTTTCGCAGGGAAATCCGATATTCAAACTACGTTAAACTAAGTTTAACCTAACCCGGATTAAAAGTTCTAAAGTAAACTTTTGTTAAAAATGTGCTTTTAGTCTGCTTTAGACAAGCCAAAGCATTGTTTACACGTTAAGCCGGGTTTTAATTTTTAAACAAGCTGAAGTTGTTTTTAACTTACATATTTAACAACACTTTACATCTGCTGTTTATGTGATAAAATAAAAATGGCATTGTTATTTATATATTTAGGACAAAAATAAATATGAAATTAAAAAACTTCTTTTGGCCAGAAATTGAGTATATAGACCGGGACGATGTGTGGTTTCAACAGAATGGTGCCACGTGCCACACAGTGAGAAAAAATCAATGGCTATGTTATCCCACGTCGTGGCGTTGTTAATTGGCCGTCACGATCATGTGATTTGACACCATTGAACTTCTTTCTTTGGTGATATTTTAAAAAAAGAGCATGTCAATTAGCCAAGAACCACAATTATGTCCTGGAATCATTGAAAATATTGGCCATTGGAAAGAGGTATGCCACCGAAGCCGTGGCTAGCATTTGCCCACATAATTGTCATAGATCCTTCTATAAAAACTAAAAATATTATAATCATTTTTTGAAAAATTTTTGTTTTATTTACAATTAACATCGTGCGTATTGGTGGGACCACCCTTTACTACATTCTAGTTAAATCATATGCTACTTCTAGCGCTTTCTCCCTTGCTACCTTATTGCTGCATCTTTTGAAATCTTTATTTGCTATTTAAGATGTTAAGCCTAGTACTCTGTTCAAATTTGTGAAAAATGTTGAGCAACATTGATTATTCCACACGAAAATTTTGGCATTTATCAATGTTACCAATCTTGCGAGTTTGTACAATTTGACGTTTTTATTCCTTCAAAGTATGCTACATTGTTTCGTGTATGTAAACAAACGCCACATGTATTTTACTAAAATTATTTTTTTTTAATAACAAATTTGATAAAGAAAAGTAAATATGGATAAAAATCTGTTATCGATTGTGTTCATTTAATTTTTTATTTCTTTTTATACCCTTCACCACAGGTGGAAAAGGGTATATATAAGTTTGTCATTCCGTTTGTAATTTCTACAATATTGATCTTAGGCCCTGTGAAGTATATATATTTTGGGTCCTTATGAGGAGATAAGTTGATTTAACGATATCCGTCCGTCTGTCCATCTGTCCGTCTTACGTTTGATATGTGTTTTCCGGAGACTCCAGACATGATAGCGGCTAGGTTGTTTTACATTTATGTCACATATAGTCCACCATTTCTTGCTATTGAAATTCAGCCAGATTGGTCCAACAATGGCTGAGATATGACCAAAAAACCACGACTGCCTCTAATTTTTCCAAAAAATCCCTTGTGGTTGTTGTATTTTTATTACTTTTTTCTGTATATCTGGAGAACGGCAAGAGCCAAAGTTTTTAAATTTGGTACAAACATTAAGGTTATAAATACACACCACCACAAAATGTAGGCGGGATTGGAGAAGTGGGCGTGGTACCTTCCATACAAAAAGTATTAAAAATTGTATAAAAACCTGAATTTTTTGACTGTTATAAGACCTATAGTTACGCCTTATATATCAAAAGATCGGAAATTTAATTAATAAAAAATATTTTCTGAAAAACTCGGGAAAATCGGTTCAGATACGAAAAAGTTATGACCAAAATATTAATTTTTTTTTGGAAAATACCTATTTTCGGGAACCATAGATCTTCCCGAGTCCAAGTCTTACAACCAAAATAAATGGCAATTTTCTTCTTTAACACGTCGGTATATAAATCTTTCAAATCGGTTCAGAAATAGCAGAGTTATGACCAATATACTGAAATCCCAAAAATTACTCTTTTTTGTAATTAAGTTTGTTTTTTATACCCTTCACCGAAGGTCCTGCACCCTATAAAGTATATATATTCTGGGTCCTTATGAAAGACGAAGTTCAAATCCGGTTGTCGTCTCATCCCTCCCCCCCCTTCGCATTTGTTTACATATACTAGCATAATGCCCAATATGATTTTCGTTTATTATTTCAACTATTTAACGAAATAATTTTAACAAATAGAAACTAGGAATTTTTGTGTTTTTTTTGCTACTTAAAAACTCGCCAAAAGAGATAAAAAATGATGACAGTGCCTTTACAAAAAGAAAACAAACAAAAAACTGTGTTGAGTTGTAAACAGTAAACGGTCTATATTACATTTTAATGATATTTAAACAGCGTTCCTTCATGGTAGGGGGTGTGTTAAGTTAGAAACTGTGAGTTCCCTGGTTCGAATCTTGGTTTTTTAAAAAGAATATTTTTTTAATATTGTTATGTTCCAAAACAATTTTAAAAAAATATTTACCAGTTTTCGCTTTTTAAATTTCATTTATAATGAAGTTTTAAGTATTGTAAATATGTACGTATATGTAAAAATTATTTAGTTGCTCTGTATTCTGCTCGCACAATGGTGAAGGGTATATAAGATTCGGCACAGCCGAATATAGCACTCTTACTTGTTTAATATTAAGTTCATATTTTTTGCTTTTGCTTAAAACTCCACGTGAAATAAAGGCAGCTTACATTATTTCGCAGTTGTAAAAAAATGTTGCCAGAAACATTTCGGAACTTTTTCACAAAATGAATAGAGTACAACTCCATCAACAATATTTCGTAGATATTCCGAACAAGTTTTTTTCATATGCATTTTGACAGCATTTCACGTGAAATGTTGAACAGAGTACCAGACTTTAAGCAAAACTTCCCGCAAAAAGTGCTTCGTGTTCAAAAAACTCTATAGCGTAACACTATTTCGTTCAGCGTTTACCAGAGAATAAATAACCGATGTTTATTCTTAAAAATGCCTGTTAATTTATAAAAGGCGCAAAAGCATTTGTAAAAAAACTACATAATAGGTTTGTTCATTTACTTTACTAGCAGCAAAAATTAAAAGTTTACAAAATTTTAAAATTACTCAAAAATATAAAAAATTAAACGAACGCTTTAACAGCAAAAACTAGCAAAGTAGGCATATTCACACTATTCATCTGGGACATACGAGATTATTTCTAAATAAATTCAATTATTCTGAACTAAATTTTAGAAAAATAAATATTTAATTTTATTACAAAACTTTTAATTTAAAAATTATTTATTTTTTTATTTTTATTAATATTATATAATACAATAAATGACACTATTTAATATAAGTTGGGAGTGCTTTCTACTATGGCCTTCGTTCGACTCCTCAAAAATTATAAAAATTACTTTTGTTTTGTAAACAAAAACCTGAAACAGGTGGTTGAATAATTCTTGTTAGTAAAAATTTTATTATCAAAAATTTTCAATAAATTTTTTGCCTCTCAGATTTTGCGCTCATTTTTCACTCTCTCGTTGCAAGTTTTTCGACTACATGAACACGTAGGTTAGGTTAGGTTAGGTTGATAGCAGCCGTGATCAAGCACAGCTCACGTGGGTCCATTAATTAGTTCCCTTTGTGATATCATGGTACACCGTCTCCCAAGGGTCCTGTGTAACCTGGCTGCTAATATTCTCACGCAGCCACCAAGTCGATTCAACAAAGGAATGTTTCCTGTTTAAATTAATATTAAAGAGACAAGTTTTGTCCCCAAGGGCTCTTCGACCAAATAATTCAAGTCTTAAATCTCCGAATACCGGACAATTACAGAGAAGATGTTCCGTTGACTCTTCTTCCTCCTCGTCACCAAAACTTCTACATAAGTCATTATAAGGGAGCCCCAGCCTCTGGGTGTGCCTCCAAATGGACCAGTGGCCAGTTATAACCACAATTAGGTTTCTTAGGTGATTTCTGGACGGCTGTAATGCCCGCCGTGAACACTTGTAACAAATATTGAAAATAAGCAATAATTTTCTGTAAGTGAACACAACTAATATTTTTAAACTTATTATTAATAAACTGTTAATTTTTTTGAAAATTGTCTATCTTTTGTCTATTTTTTGTCAAGAAAAGTTTTAACTTCGGAGCTTTAAAGCTTTTGCAGGAGGTATTAAAATTTCGATCTGCCCCACTGTTCTTTATTGTAATGAATTACTTGCTATTGTAAATTTGACCGCAGAATGTATCTTGGAAAATATTTCAAACTTTTTGTCAAGTCAAATACATATTTCAAATGAATATTTGTTTTGGTTTTGGTAACTTACATTTTTTTTTCATTAAATTTGTTTGCTTTAATTTTGTAAAGATAATAAAATTTAAAATACTACCCTACTTTTAATTGCAAATACAGAATGATACCAACAGCTTTTGAAACTTCTGTCATAAAATTTCATGGGCTGTGGACTATTTAAGAAATGTGCTCTTTAATAGAAATGCCTGAAAAATAGATTTTGGCACATTCGCTTTCTGTGCAGTCCGTTTGGTGGGTATTAAAGACAAGTTGAGTCGGTTTTGTCGGATATTTCTGCATAAGATTACTTTTTTTTTGCGACAGCAATAGTTTGCTAAAGGCTAGTTTACACCATCTCACAAGTCTTACGTATTCCATAATACTTTGTGAGATGGAAATCTAATGAGCTTTGTTGCGACTGTCAAAAAATCTAATTCAACATAACAGTTTGTGTTCAGACCATCACACAAAGTATAAACACTCACACATGAAATAACATGCAACCCTGATCCTATGAAAAGTATTATTGTTTAGAAATTTTTCAAAAAACGATGAAGTCGTATGGGATGTCAAATTTTTTTCATAATACTTGTCGTTTTCATCACACATGCATTCACACTATCAGACTTTTACATATTACTTGAGTTTTTGTATAATAGTGTAAACTAGCCTTTAATAAGTATTGCCTTCCCGCTTAATACAGGATACAAATTGCTTTTTACAGTTTCAGTTGTCTGACTTAGCTTTTAATGAATCAAATTACCAGGTAGAGATTACCATTTAGTACCATTTATTTGCATATTTGCCAGCACTCCTCTTTGCAAGAAGATTATAAATTGCTTTCAACATTTTTATTTACTATTGCAAATTTTGTTTGTAATTGTTCTCCTTTTGTGTTTGTTTTTAGTTTGTAATGAAAGTTAAATTATCCACATTAAAGTATGACTCATTTGGGTATAATTTGGAAACAACAAATAAATTAATATTTAAGCTAATTGCGAACATGTTTACTTAATTAGCATTTAAAAAAAACACACGCCAACACCCATAAAACAGCTTAAAGTAACTGAAATAATGACAGAAAAATTTTTTAAAGCATACTTGCAGGCTGAAAATAAATTAAAAGGGCCAGCAACAGTATTTATGTTAAAATAAAATTTAATTAACTAAAAACTGCATAAAATAAAGACTGCTTTAAAAAGGGGTTTATTTAAATATAAATTAAATAGTTGTTTAATTCTGCAAATATTTATTTCTAATAAATTATAAGATTTTTCTCTGTGGGTGCAGATTTATTTAGATTTATTTCTCGTCCTAAGTCGACAAGTGCGTTTTTATGTACATGAATAAGTCAGAACGTGTTGGATGCCTTATCAAATCTGCCATGAATAAATACATATGTGCTTTTATATAGAGTGTATTAGCAGAATATTTAAAGAATCAGTTCTTTTTTTACTATTCCAAAATCTAATATATATGTAGATAACAAATTAGCTTGCATCTTCATTATTTTTAGTTCCAAGAATTGTTCTTCGCCCGGGTGCATTTAAAATATGAGTCTATAGTCTAGTTAGTCTTATAACTAATAGCAGTAACAGGGAGAATGTAAGAAAAGATAAGTTCACTGTTTGTTGTTGGTATTTGTTTAAGCTTTGATATCGTTGCAAATAAAACTTGAGTGTATTTGATTCTCATTCACTCTGTTTTATCTGCATAATATATTTTGCATTTTTTAAGTTTTTGTGCTACAGCCTTTACGATGACCGTAGCAACCAAAATTAAATTGGTTTGTATGGTTATGATTATGTCGGTTTGATAAGTGACCTATAACACAAGAGAACATATTTAAACTTTTTTTGAAAACCAGGGGCTTTCTTGGGGTTTAAATCACAAATAGCCTTTTCTGTTTCTCTTATCTCAAATCTTAGGGGAACAGCTGCTCTATTAGCAACAGGTGGTAACTCGACCGCAATATCGTAAGATATATTTGGAGTAATCCTAAAGATATTTTTCTAGAAAAGCAGTTTTCTGAGTCTGCAGTAACTTTCTTAGACTTTTTGTATACTTTTTTAGTAAGATCTTTAGTTGAGGAGATCTGTGCAATTGCCAATCTCTTCGAGCTCTTCTTTTTTCAGACAGGAGACGCTCGACATCGAAGCTCGGGCGCAATACTGGAATGTTGAACAGCTAGCTTCAGAAAACGGTCCAAATTATTAATAGAGCGATCTACATTCTCCGGTGTATCTAAATATGTATTGAAAATATTAAAAGGCTTAAAACAGAGAAGTTTAAATTTAAAAGGGGTTGAGTTTTAGAGATTATAACGTAGAAGATTATTAGTAAAGAATTTGGTAAATTGGAGGGAAGAGGAGGGTATGTGTAAGGCGGGCAGCTAACTGGGTGAGGCACTGTCGCTTATATGTTTATTGACGTATTGCAAGGCCGCCATTGCAGCTCTGGCTCGTATCTTAACGACATTTATGTTAACACTGGAATGCCGTTTGTCCGTAAATTAGATCGCGGAACATTCGAGGGTAGCGCTGTCATGGGCACCAGGGCACCGTGGACGCCCAGGCAACCAAACTGCAAACAGTCTGGACATGTTCGTCGATGGCTTGATTGGCTTTTCAGTGGCTTGGTGCAAGTCTCTCATCGGACGTGAGTCGTACAGAAGGGCTAAGGAGAGATGGCAGGGGCAGCATAACTGCTTGATGTCCAGACCTTTATGGTCTGGCTACGAAGCGGCGAAAACGCTCATGCTATTTGTTCTCGGTAGGGACCAGATAAGGACAGTACTATCGGTCATAACGGGCCACTGTACTGTAGAAGTTATCATGATGAGAAGGAAAGGGAGAAGGTGTTTCACTTTTCTATAACAGCGACACGTGTGCTCAGCTTGATTGCGTTGGTCTCGCTAACGTACACATGAAAACGTAAAAGTCGATGTTTGTACAATAAGGAGACACATCAGAGACATACGGTTAATAACGGCGGAATCTTAGTAACGAATAGAAAAGAGCAACTTCTACCCTGGAAACAACATTTTGAGCGTACATTAAAGATTATCGACAGCGAAGACCCACATGCTTACCAAATTAGCTCCTGTTTCAGCACGGACATTTATACGTCATATGGCTACCCACTGCAGATTAAGAAAGGCAAGACGACTGGGCATGAAGTACTTCAAGCTGATTACTTTAAGGCTGACGCTATTGGAACCGCTTTACCACTTTTTTTGAATGATACGGCTATATACTGGAAGAATGGAAAAATTTAGCAATAACTAAACTTCTGAAAAAGAGTGACCTGGAAAATAGGAACAACGGGAGAGGCATCTCTATTCTGTCCGCCATCACTAAACTATTTTATTTTAAACAGAATAAAGTAGAGCCTACAGTACACGGAATGTAAAAAGCCACATGCGAATGTCATTCTGACGTAATTTTATCTTCATCACAGATCTTGAACTTGCTATTGAGGCTTTGCAGTGACGTCACTTGATTTTATGCTATTGCCAAATTTAGCAATGCAAGTTACAGTATTGCATTCGTAGCCAAAAATCGCTTAACTTTAAGTTTTTTGAATAGAATTTTTAAGCATTTATCCTGGTCCCCATCTTGAACCTACTACTGGCTGCGGTGGAATATTATCAAATTGGATTCTAATTTCCTCTGCAACGCGGTATAACCCATATGCCAAGCAAGTAACTTGTAGCAGTTTTGGATATAATATTAAAAACTTTTTGGAAGCCTTAACTATGTTAGGTGCTGCATCGCTTTATAATAGAAGGATCTTTTGTCGAAATGTTGTATGTATTGATTTTAACATTTTTTTTGGAAGGCTTTTTTGTGTATTAGAAAATATTTTCAAAAACTTTTTTATAATATGGAAATTAAAAAAAAAATTACTCAAAAATGTCAAAATATTCAAAAATATGCATTTAAAACCTAAATATGCAAAAATATGCATTTTCACCAAAATATGCAACAAAGATAATTGGTCGACATCGTTCTGAGACTATCGACAAAAAAACATGTATTTGCATGGAAATCGCATCCCTACTAATGATTATTAACTCGCAAAAGACAATATACGTGAAAGTAAGCACAAGCAGTGAGGCTATGCTAAAAATCAATAACGTGGATATTAAAATTTTTGGCGGAGTTGGAATAATAAGTCAAATAAATACGATTGGCGGTGCATCGGAAGATATTGAAAACCGTCTACGAAAAGCATAATTGAATTGGGTATGCAGGTACAACAATATTTCATAAAAAACCAAAATTAAATTTAATTAAAGCTTGTGATTAATCCATTTTGCAGTACGGATGCGAAACTTGGTATTGGGTAAAATCTGCCAAGCAGAAGCTCTTGTCATTCGTAAATAGATGTATGCCTCAAATGCTTAAAATCTCTTGGCGGAGAATAATTAGAAATAAAAAGCAATGGGACATTACTAAGCTGGTCAGGACACACACAATGACGACGTCAACCTTGCTGCTTTAGATTAGAATCTTTTAAAGAATCTGTAACAAAGGAAGGCCAAAAGCAACATGGCATTGGTTCTTATCAGTGTTGCTGTAACTTCAAAAAAACAAAATATATATGCTAAAATCTGCTAAATCATAAAATGAAGAAAATATGCTAAAAATCTGCTAAGATTAAAACATAAAATTTTTAATATATTAAATTTTCTAAAAATATGTAAAATTTTTAATACAAATTTTTTAATATTGTTTTTTTTTTAATATTTTTAATTAGCCTTAAGTTCATTAAATTTAATTTTCATTAAATTATTTTTATGAAGAAAGGAATTTTACCACGGTCAAGAATGAAAGATTATCAATAACAATTTTAATTAATTTTCATGTTGTAAAATTCCTTTCTTCATAAAAATAATTTAATAAAAATTAAATTTGATGAACTTAAGCCTAATTAAAAATATTAAAAATTTGGATTAAAAACCATAAATAGTTCAACAAAATAACCACAATATTAACAATATGTAAAATTTTTCCAAAAAAAAAAAAAAAATTATGCAGACTTTCGCTGATTTTTTATAAAAAATATTTTGCTAAAAATCTGCTAAATAAAAAGAAATTTCAATATCTATTTCATTAAAAATATAATTTTTTTAAAAAAGTATTATGTTAATAATGCGAAGAACGATGTAGTAGTAACCCAGCGGTAACTAGAATGAGTAAACAGGCCTAATAGAAGGCCTTATTTAGCAGTCACAAGCAGTCGGAAGACCTTCACGCCACATTTCATACTTATTAATTTTTAACACAGGTTGTCATTGGGCGCTAGGCCCTCCACACTTCCTTTAATAACAACTTCGGTCCCTTCCCGAAGAAGGAAGTTAGGACGGTCACTAAAAATAAAAAATAAATAAAAATCAACAACTTCCTTTCTCCCTTCTTAAAGAATGTGTACTGAATAATTTAGAAGGTCTTTTAAAAAGAAGTGAATACCTTCTAGAAGGCATTTTTCTGAAGGCAGGATATTATGCGAAGCAAATCTTTTAGAAAGGAGTATAGAGGCCTTCAAAATGGCCTGCCACTTGCCGTCCTTTCAATATTTATCGCTAGGAATAATTTGAATATGAAATTGTTTGAAAGTATGAATAGAAGTCTGTTTGAAACAAAATTTGCTTAAAAAATTCTGCGTTTCTAAAGGTAAAAATCTGCTTTTGGACAAGGAAATATGCTAAAAAGCATATTAAATAAAAATCCCAACTCAATCTTGCTAAATCTTGCAGAAAATATGCTAAAATGGGAGAACTGCTTCTAATTGAAGTAAACTTTCAAATTGTTTAATGAATGAAGAAGAATAGTGCGACATAGGGCGCAATGGGAATTCCGTACTCTTGAACTTTCCAAATTAGGCTAATACCCTTTGTACACTTGCATACATTTTGGCGGAACGCATATAAGATGTTGAAAATGTGTAATACACGTTCACACTTGATACATCTACTATCAATAAAAAAATGTCACCATTTCTGAAAAAAAAACTTAAGCAAAATTAAGCAAAATAAGGCATGCAAAAAAGGAAAAACTTCAGAAATGGTAACGCTTCAAAGCAACTTCCATTTTGTTAGTGATGCCAAAATAATTACAGAATTTATTGCCACTTTTCTAGTGATGACACTAAAAGAATCGAAAAATGTAAAAGGGAACAAAATTCCATAGTAGCATTCTGTAAAGATGTTGAAAAATTTTGATTTTTAGCCCTATGTATTTCTTATGGGAAAATTCCAACATCTTCGCAAAAAGATGTTAAATGTTGACAAGTGTGAAAAGGCTATAAGTTTGAATACTATTGTATGTAAGACTGCCATAATAATAATAATAAAAAAATAAGTCTGATGCCTATGTAGTTCAATCCGTAAATACTTTTGTCAGTTTATAAAAAATCTGTAGTCCAGTGGGTCTATAATTTAACTAGTTTATAGTCTAATCAGCCTACAGCTTAGTTAGACTATAGTCTATTCAACTTAGATTCTAGTCAGTCTAATTAACCCATAAACTTCTAAGCCTATAGCCTGCTGGTGTATTATACTGCCCTCCTAAGAAAGAAAGTCACATCTCTATTTAATTAGTTTTAAGCAGGATAGGAAAAAATTTTTATCGCGAGCACAATTCGAGTCAATTCTCTCGTTTTAAAATTTTTGCTGGCGAGTTTAAAAATCAAACTTGCAAGCAAAAATTTTAAAAATAAAAGTGGCGAGCAAAAATTTTAAAAATAAAACTGGCAAGCGCAAATTATAAAACGAGAGAATTGACTCGAACTGTGCTGTTGAGTAGAATTTTTTCTTACCCTGCTCAAAACTAATTAAAAGGGAGATGTGACTTTAGTTCTTAGCAGGGGAGTAAAGACTTTATTCTGCATAATTTAGTCTAACGTTTGTCTGGTCTGTAAAGTTTTTAGCCTATAAAGCCAGGATGCTTGCAGTCCTTCTAGCCTTTATTAACCCGGCTTAAGGTGTTTGTATATTTAATTCTTTTACAAGCCTGACTCTTCTCTCTTTTATTGCGTATTTCTTTGAATTTTTGTTATGAATTTTTCTTCTATTGCCAAGTTAATATGTAAATTGTGGTAAGAAAAGTTTTTAAATTGTATAAAACCACATATGATGAGTTCCATTTGACAGTAGTTTGTTTTTCATTTTCTTATCCCCCAACTCAATTCCTCACTGCTCCCACTTAACAACTCAAAATCTCAGACATTTTTAAGACTTACAAAGAAGGAAGTAAAACGGGAAATATAAACTTAGCGTATAAGTTTAACTTTTTCTCTCTCCAAACTTATACGTCGTATCAAGCTCTATTTGTCTGTCTGTATGTCTTGTTACTGGGAAGGGATATTTTCATATAATATACGAATGTTAACTGTATGAAGGATGAAATAAAAATTCATTTCAAAGTTAACAGAAAATAAATTTCGTAAGAAAAGTATAAAATTGATATTCCAAAGAAGAGTAGTGCAGAGTCGCTGGGAGACATACGCTGCCTTATCTTTTATCTTCATTGGAAGATGTTGAGTAGAATAGAAAATAACAAACAACAACTGAATTGTAATTTCAATTTAAGATAATTTTATATGATGACGATATTTTTACATACCAATGAAACTGTCAACAAAAATAAATTTAATTTTTTTCTATTATGTATTTCGGGGGTTGATGTAAACAAACATATAAATAATGATGGACTTTATTATGGGAAATAAATAGCGTATTTTTATTACGATTACTTATGAGTATGGATTACTTAGAGAAGTGATAGTGGCCTTAAGTAGAGAAAATGAGTTTAGTTAAATTTACTTAACAACAAGTATACAATTGAAAAACAGCAAGCAATGCTATGTTCACATTTGAAGTTTTAAACGCGTTTAGGCAAAATGTTGATTAAGTCAATCAAAGCCGTTCACATTACATTTGAGATGATTAAGATGACAGATGATTAAGAAAAAAAAACACAACAAACAAATTTATATTTAGTTAAAGTATTAAAAATAGATAAAAATGATTTTATGAAGTTATCAGAAGATTATTTTTATCATTTAAATGATGAAATTGTGAAAATTTATGAACTATTTAAAGAAAAAAATAAAACCATTAAGCAGAAATCGTGACCAGTTGTACACGATTTTTTTCCAAAATGAGGCCGGTCAGCGAGTAACTGTGAATGGTGTTCGCTATCGTGAGATGATAACGAACTTTTAATGGCCCGAATTGAACGATATGGATGTGGACGATATGTGGTTTCAGCAGGACGGTGCGACTTGCCACACAGCTAACGAAACAATGGCTCTCTTGCGCGACAAATTTAATGGCCGTGTTATCTCACGTGGTGGCGATGTCAATTTGCCGCCAAGATCATGTGATTTGACACCGTTGGACTTCTTTCTTTGAGGTTATTTGAAAGGTGTATGCCGATAAGCCAGTAACAATTCAAGAGCTTAAGAATGAGATGTATCGGCACATTAACGGCATAGAACCTCAATTATGCCTCAGAGTCATCGAAAATTTGGACCATGGACTATGGCAATATTATCATAATAGAAAAAAATTACATTAATTTCCTAAATATTATTGCCTGTATTTATAAAAATTTGTGACGACCAAAAGTCGGAGCCTCGTTTTTGGGCCACATGCCCTAACCTGAACTCCTACATCGGATGTGTTCCGAATCCCTGAACTGCTTATTTATGTTATGTTGAATTATTATACTATAGTTTTCGTTTAAATATGTATGTATTTCCACATTATTATTACCCCTATATGAATGAATATCATTACAATTTACCTTTATTTACTATAATTTACTTTTATTTTCTTTATTATTCTTATTATTGGTATTAAATCACTAGATGTATGAATATCGTTATTATTATTGTGTATTTTTATTGCTATTTGAAATTAACGGATCGATTCATCACGCCATCTGGTGGCGCGTAGGAAAGATTGGGACACGACAACATACACTTATGAGCAACCCTGATTAATGGTTATTGTGGTATGTGTGTGTAAATGTCCGCTGGCAAACAGTATAAAAGCGGAGTACGTACCATTAAACGAGGGAGTCAGTCGGCAGCCGGCAAACGGGTAAGGTCTTATTTAGCTGTGAGAGGTTACACCGCTACAGCTAACTAATATCCAGTGTTCGATTGAAGAGAGGTTACACCTCTTTCATTTGATCCCACTCGTTGCTAGGAAAGATTGCAAGACAAGAGAAGAGCGGTGTAGACTAAATTCTCTTGGTTTGTTTTCTGACCTTTTTCCCTGACTATCGTGAGACAGCGCTTGAGAGCAGGGTGATACTGCATCTCGAGAGAACAGCGGTGTAGACTAAATTCTCTCGACGTGGAGTAGATCGCCCGGAACGACTGCAAAGCAAGAGAACAGCGGTGTAGACTAAATTCTCTTGGTTTGTCGTCTGCCTTTCCCGTGGCCACGTTGGCCTTTCTGCCAAGCCGTCGTGTGTGTCGCGTCGCTACCACCGTGTGTGTTGTCGGTCCCGTCCCGAGAGTGTCGTGCACGTCATTTGTGGTCTACGTAGTATTTAATTTGTCGATCATTGTAGTAGACTTTTAAGATTAAGAAGGATTTTAAGATTTAAGAGAAATAAAGGTATTACATATACGGTTTATAACGTTTTGTGAAAAGAGCGAGTCCGGTGTTTCATTTCTCTGGTCGTTGAAATAAATTTTTGTAACGAACCCTGGGAGCCGCGAGCTCTACCCCAGCATAAGGTGGAAAACACGTCGTTACAAATTTTATAAATTTAATAAAGGTTTACAAAACAAATTTTGTATGAAAATTTGGCTTAATAAACGTTTGTTAAATTTAATAATCGTTTATAAATACGGGGGGTATGTGTTTTATTTAAAATTATCATCGGCCCTTAAAATTTAACCACCCTTCATAAAGAATTAATAAATAAATATTGAGAAAAAAATCTTTTCAATTTATTTCCGTTTTCAAAGTTTTTTTAGGGATTCAAAAAAATAATTAACAAGGTTTCGTTTAAATGTGCTAAATACTCATTTTGTACTATAGATAAACTGAAATTTATTGTTGATGGGATAAGTTATTCCTATGCGCACATCTCTGGTTGCTTAAGCCAGATCGTCAGGAAACTTCATCCAAAGATTTAAAAAAAAACTAGAGATATTATACAAATTAAACTGTTAAGCGAATAAGAACAATATTAAAGCGAAAAGTAACAATATTAAAGCTTAGACAAATACAACAACAATAAACAGTGAGCTTATCATTTTTTACAGCCCCGAACTCCATGGGAGAACGAAGACTTGCTAAAAAAACCAAATTTCTTTATTCCTTTCAAATCGTTATATTCTCAAAAAAAGGAAAACTCATTGTTAAAGTGATATTTTTTGATTGGTTGTTGATAGAACTTGAAACAAGAATGACGGCAACAACACTTGCCATTGTCGGAAAGATGACATGCACACATACGAACTCACACGAATGAAACAGTTTATTTTATACGAGGCAAGTGCGGAAAGTTCTTTTTTGATTAGGTACTTTATATTTTTGTATTCGTGTAAAATTAAACTTAACCGAAAACGATCGTTTGTTGAATATTATCTATTGTCTCTAGAATATCAGCAAATATTTTATTTTTTATTTTTATTTATCTGCAATATTTTGTTATAGTTATAAGAACTCTTTTGACGATTTAATTCTTTAGTCGACAGCTATATCAGATTTAGTTCTTAAATTATCTCTTTAATGATATTGAAAAATATGTGAGATCTTCCGAAGGTACCCTACATGCAGTATTATCTTAATAATAAATGGAGCTTCAAACGAATAGCTTTTTTACACTAATCAATATCTACCATAAAATTGCCACAATTTACGAAGATGTTAACATCTTTCCATAAGAAATACATGGGGCTAAAAACCAACATCTTTAAAAGATGTTCCTATCTCATTTAATTCCATTCTACATCTTTCGATTATTTTAGTGTCATCACTAGAAAAGTGGCAACAAGTTGTATTATTATTGTGGCATCACTGACAAAATTTTTTTGTTGACTGCAGCGTTACCAATTGTCAAGTCTTCTCTTTTATTGCAATTTTTTTTTTTTGCTAAGTATTTTTTATATTTTTGAACAAGTTGAATTTCAAATATATTTTTTTTGTTTTCTTTTAAAATTTTTACACTTTTGTAGAAAAAAATTTTTTTTATTTTAAACGAGTGTTTCCCATTATCTACATCTTTGATGGTAGATGTTAGATGTTGATCAGTGTAAAAAGCCTATAAGGGAGAAACATAAAAGTTTCGCTTACCATTGCGGTTACGGAAGACATGAATTTTATCTGGCGAGTTCCCACTTTGAAGCAAAACATTTTTGACACATAAATCGTATTATTCAGCGCATATAAAAATTGTTGGATGTAACGATCAGCTTTACACACTAAATGTTTTGATACAGTTATTTTTTTGTATTCTCCCTTACAAACCTGCTTCGTAGGAAGGGAATGCCGTGGCACTTGAAATGTTATTTTTTTTATAAAAGTTGTTGACAGTTTTTTCACTTACTCTACTGCATTTCTGTATGTCTTATTGCGTAGCGCATAACTGTGCGCTTATTTTTTTAAATGTACAATTAGTGCTTTGCAAAATGATAATTTTTTTTGTTGGGATGTCAATATAAGTTTTAAATAAAACACAAACAAACACTACAAAAATAGATATAGTTCCTGTGTGAGCCGAACTCTAAATAATGTTCTGTTTTAGCAACGAAAATGTCGAGGAAATAGTCGAATGTCATGCAAGTTGCATGCATGTTTACACAGTCAAATAAAATAAATAAAAAAAAGTGCGAAACAGAGCTTCATTTCTAAATAAAGAGCTGGTATTAAAAATTATTATTACTTTTTCGAATGAGATTAATAATTTAAACATATGAAACAATATAACATATGTTTTTCGTACAAACCCTACAAAACAACAAGTGCAATATTTACGAAAATAAAAGCGCCAGTGGAAAAACAACAAGAAATTAATGTTGTTTATCAAATCAGGTGTAAGGGAAATGACAAAGAACAATGTAATCAAATATACATTGGAACAACAAAGAGGGCGTTATCTACAAGGATCGGAGAACATAAAATGGACATTGCAAAACAGAAGGAGACCATAGCATTAGCTATGCATATGATTGAATCTCAACATGTTCCAGATTTCCAACAAATAAGGATATTAGACAAAGAAGACTCTACAAGAAAACGATTTACTAAAGAAAGCTTAAGGATCCAACAAAACATAAAAAATACGATGAATCTAAAAGAAGATACGAACAACATTTGTGCAAGTTATCGAGTCGACATAAAATAAGTTGTGTTGTGGAAATATGTTTTTTTTAAAATAACTCAATGTTTTATGTTGTTACTTTATATATGTTAAATGTAAATTTTGTCATTTTGATGTAATAATATAAAAAAAATTTAAGTTTTCAATGTTATTTGTTAAAAATTTTATGTTATTATTTAATAGACGTATTCCCAGAAGAAGTCGACAAAAAATCGACGAAACGTCGGGAAAAAATTTATTAAAATTGTGTTTTAATTACATTAAAGATTTTAGGCCGTATTAGCGTGATAAGAAAATACAAATATTTTAAAATTTTAATCAATTGTCTTCCTTTTTATATTTGCAAAAAATAAAAAAACAATAAGTATTTTTTATATAAACTTAAAAATTACAATTTTAATAAATGTTTCCGCAATCAAGTCAATTGCGTCACACTGTTTATATTTTTGACAATAACTAGCTGCATGTGGCAAAAATTCACTGTCTTCAGAAATTTCTTGCAAATAGAGCTGCAAGTTGGGTGCAAGTACCTTGAGTACTGTGATTACTTTAGTTAAAAAGTGTGAGTGTATTGAGTTTTTCAAACTTGCACTTGCATGTGTAAAGGCCAGATTATGTGTACAAATTGCTTTTGCTGGGTGTTTTCAGTCAATAAGCTACCAAGAAAATAAATTAGTTACCATTCAAAGTTTTTCATTAAAACTTTTGTCTTTTATATTCAGCCCTTTTTTATTGCTAAGTTTTAAACATACATATGTATTTATTTTGTTTTTTATTTTATATACATATTGATAATGTTTTAAAATTTTTAAACTTCAAAAAACTCTTCCTGCTCGTGATGAATAATTGAATAGCGAGACAAAAAGAAACGGATGTGTGTAAATTTCAAATATTCTCAAATACCTTTTCCTTCTATCCCTTTTATCAATGCGTATATTTATACCGAAGTTAATCCAAATCTGCGAACGTATTTGAAAGATTGCTAAAAAAATACTTTAAATGCGTGACGTCCTGAGCATCTAAGCCAGAATTTTTTTATGCTTTATGCCGCCTTTGGCTAAAATATGATGCTGTGCTGGCCATAAATGTCTGTTATTTTGGTATCGTTTCAATTTTTTCTACCAAACTTTAGAAAATATTTTCTACCCCTAGTCGAGTTTTTGCGCGATAAACTCTTTATTGTTGTTTGGTTGTTGTTTTTTTTTTTTTGCAAATCAGTCAAGGCTCATTTTTTTCTCGTTTTTTGGGGTTTTTAACATTGAATTTTGTTGACAGATTGATTGCATGCGATGACAAGTTACACACACACACACACACATAAATGCCATTTGGCTACAAATTGTGCAAATATTGTTACAAGTTTTCTATTATTTTTACAATGTTTACATGCATAAATATTTAACAAAAATAGGATGTGGTAAACATTATAAATAGAAGCTAAAATATTTTGTTTATTGTTTACTTTTAAACGTTTGCATAAAAATTTCTGATTATTAGTAAAATATTTTGTTTTTCAACTTCAACTAAAAAAAGAAAACAACTCACATGTGTATTTATTTGTAAAATATGTAGAAAAGTCAACAAGTGATTTGTTTTGTTAAAAAACAATCAAAAGTTAGACTGTGGAAAAATTTGATGGCAAAAATTCAATTTTGTTCAGAGTTTTCATTTACATGATTTTTAATTATTAACTAAAAAAGATGTTTGCGACAAATAAAATAAATCTGTGCGGGGATTAACCAAGAACAGGAATAGGAATCGTTAAGTTGACTTGAAATTATTATAAATGAATAAATTCACTTTAGGCGATTTCCTTAAGTTTAAAGTTAAAAAAGTTTAAAACAAAAATTTGTTTAATAAATTTGTGCACTTTTTTTTAAAAATATTAAAGATTTGGTCCTTCTTTTTTAATTTTGGTATAATTATTTTTAGATACCTTGAACGCCTTCAGCTTTAAACAGAAAACTGAGAACCTAAAAAATCGAGAAATGGATGCACAACAAAGTGAATTTTTAACAGTCGAAAGGTAAATGCCAAATACATCAACATTAATTATATTTTTTGCTAAGATAATTTTAAAACCCAAACAATCTAATGTTCTCCGCACAGAAAAAAATTTACAAAAATTTTCACCAATTAAAGCATTAATCAAAAATAATGTAAATTTTAATTAAAAATTTAATCAAGTGAATTAAACGTTTAATCAAGCAAATTAAACGTTTAATCAAGTGAAATAAACATTTAATTGATACTATTAAATTGTTATCTGGTGCAAATTTAATTAATTTTTTAATTAATGTCACAAATTTTTTAATTAAAATAATTTTTTTTTTCTTGTGTGCGTGAATAAAAAAACCAGGAAATTGTTATGCTCAAACTGGGAGTTTTGAAACTAAAACAGGAAGTTTTTTACTAAAACTGGGAGTATTTTTAACTAAAACAGGAGTAGGAAGTTTATTGTGGATTTAAAATCATTAAAAATAAATGCCTTTCAGATGACTTGCTAAAGTTTTAGTTGCATAATTATTCAATCTATTCATAAATATTACTTAAAGAAAACTTTTTCAAAAATTAGCAGAATTCATTAACCCGAGAGGACGTATCACTCACAGAGAGAATACCCCTCCAGTTGCTTGAACTGCGCCATACAAGGCCGTCCATCTGGCTAAAATTATCGCTAAAATGATTCCGAAGAATTTAAGATGTCTGTAGCTCGATCTAGTAAACTTTTTTTCCAACACAATTTAATTTTATTGCACTCCCTTAAAACTTACAATAAAAACGGGCAAAATGTGATGCTTAATCCTCACATTATCATACGCATTCGCACATTTCCAACAAGAACAAAATATTGGCTCAGACACATACAAAGAGCACACATGCATAAAAACTCTCATTTATGCACTTACACAATTATACAATTGTTTACAAATGCACTCAATGAAGATGACTTTGAAACGGATGTTCTTACTGTCACTTTATTACACTATTTCCGGTCTACAAAATACACAAATGCTTGAGTTATTGTGACTGTTATTGTTATTTCTTTTCATTTTGTTGGTGGCTGGTTGTTGTCTGTCTTCATTTCTTACATTTATTTCCGCTGTTTGTTTTCCCAATTCTTCTTAAAGTTAATTTCAGTTTTCTGGTTTTGGCTTGAATTGGAATACTTTGCTACGTTTTTTTTTTGTAGTTGTTGTGACAAAAGAACAACAGAAATTTTTGTAAGTTTTTTTTTTACCAGAAATCTTGAGTTTTTAAATATTTTTATTCCACTATATTTGTTTTATGAAAAATTTTTTTACTGCATGTGAGTTTTTCAAGTTGAATTCTGTAAAGAAAATTAAAAAATAACTGCTTTATTGTTTTTAGTATTCTTAATTTTCTAGCATGCTACGAAATACTAATTTAAAACAACTTTAATTTCTGTTTTAACACTTAAAAAACTGAACAACTATTTAACATGGGTGGTGTGTTTTGGTTACAGTGTATGGATCACACCAACAAAAGACAAAAAAGCTTTTTTTTTTTGGATAATACGACAACAAAACATTAGTTCTTATGAGGCAACCTTCACTAAACAAAATAACCTCAAAACTGTCTTTTTGACTTACAGCGACAAAATATTGGTTGCAGACAATACATGTAGCTTGATATAAAATACCCACACAGAGGCAGACAAAACAGACTGAAACGAATGTCGTTGCAAATTATTGCTTGCTTTCTAATCACGTAACCCACACCAATTAGGACAAATCAAAAAACGAAAAAAGACAAAAAAAAATGATCGTATTGCTGTCCGATTACCGGTTGTCCTTTAAAACAAAAAATTAATAAGACGTTTTTTTTCGGTATGGTTTTGAATCAACCAAGAGTAACTACACTTTATCACCAGTACAGAGATATGTTTTGTTTTTACCTATCACAATGCTGTCCATTTTATTATATTGTTCTGTTTTTTTGGTTACAGGATTAGTGATTTAAGAACAATTGGCACAAATTCTCCTTACGAAATGAACCATTACAACAGGATAATTTCAGAAATTTATTTGATTTTAATTTCACTCAAATTCGATTTTCAGGACATGGATGTATGACTTATTGTTTGAGGAAACAGCCATGCTTTTGTTTTTTGTTTGTGAAAAGAAGTGCAAGTCTTGCCTATCCCGCACGCATTTCAAAGACCTTCGCCTTAATTCTATTCAAAGTCAGGCCTGTTTTACTAAGAATCTCTCTCAGTGCAATTCTATAATGTTAGAAATAAAATAGCAAACACAGTATTTTCTTTGATACAATCTGCCCAGCCAAAGCCAATTCTAATGCCATTAGCTAAGAAAGAAAGCAAAGTATAAACAACCGCAAGAAATGTGTGGTTCACAAAAAAACATAAACTTAAAATTTTATTAGCGTTTTCTTTTTAACATCGTAACGTGAAAAGAGCTGTAAACGAACAGAACGGCATATTTTAAGCGGTTGCACTAAAGAAAAGTAAAATATGCATTTAAGACAGTAGTTCTTAAAACAATATCAAAAAGTTTTTTTTTAAACTTAGACATTGAGAAAATAACTAGACATGAGATGTAGTAAAAAGGCGAATAAAATGTCCCAAGGCGTCCGCCTTTATACATCTTTTCTATATGTACCACTTTAATGTTTTTTTTTTTTTTTTTTTTTTTTTTTTTTTTTTTGTCATACAAGTTTCATTTTCCAGTTCTAAATAAAAATTTTCTATACAATTTAAGAATCCCTGACTTTCTTTTTAAAAACGCTTCTTTTATTTAAACATCGTTTGGTAGGAGTTGGCTATTTGGTTGTTTCTTTGCTCATCTTGAGTTGGCGTCATTTCTTTAACCATCCAGAGTGCAACGTAAGAGCCAATATAGACATTGTGTATTGAAGAAAAAGTAGCACACAATCTCCTTAGCTTAAAGAAGAGGCGGAAAGTCTATTTTATAACACCTTTTAATACAACATCAAGTAGACTGAAACAAATTATAAAAATATTTGGTTTATAACAAAAAAAAAAAATACTTAGAGGGATGGAAAAATAAATGGGAATATTAAAAACCATGGCTGGCGATAAGAAGTTTAAAAACTTTAGCTTACATTAACTTCGAAAACTTTTTTAAAAAACTTTTATTTCAATCTATCTTAAGTTTAATAAAAAAAAGAATTGTGTGAAAAGGTATACAATTTCGTATAAACCTTTCGGTACCTTATGACTACAAAAAATGCAAAGTCATGGCTGCTGCTTAAGTTAAAAAGACGGAATGAAAATCCATTACTGAAATAAAAATTTGGTGGCTTTATTTCAGTATTGACAAGGGTCTAGAATATATATAATTTATGGGAACTAAAGCTTTGTACAGACGGTGGTCAGATCTTACAATGTTGTCATAATGAAGGCATTGTGAGATGCATTAATTTAACACATCTGCCAAATGAAAATAGCGTACAATGTTCACACAGTTGCAAGACATTTTTAGTCAATTCTAATGACAACATTGTAAGATCTGACCACCGTCTGTACGAAGCTTAAGATAAATATTTCTTTATATAATCCTTATTCACCGCTCGTGGCAGTGATGGGCATAAAATAGCAAATAATTATTTAATATAAATAATATCTTTCCATCGCCCGGTTTCATTCTGTCAGTAATGTAACGTTTGTCTTACTTTTCTTTTAATTTTCGTGTCTTAAATTTTATAAGCTAACGCTTTTAAACATTTTTGCCCAGTGCATATCCGTAAGCTCCTTAGCGTATGATGAATATTTATTTTTTGTGTAAAAAAAGCAAATTGCTCATTCGCATGGTGTTCGCATATGGTTTATGTTTGAAGGTGCATGTTTAAAGTGCACAGTAGGCGTTAGATGTTTATTGGCTTCTTTTGAATATAGTTCAAATTTAAAAATGATTTTGCCACCACGTTGTGTTCTTCTTTATGATCTTTGAAGACCTTTTGTGGTTGACGACGTTTTTTTAAGCAATGTCTTTATTTTTTTAACTTCTTCCAGAGAAATCTTGCTAAAAACATTAAAATCACTATCCTTGAACTTAACACTATCAGCTGGTAATAAATTCTGAAAAGTATATGTTTAATTTCGAAAATAATTTATTCACATTCAAAATGCAATAAAATATTATGATGTTTTGGAAAAGACAATTCGCTGTAAATATTCTTAAAATAGAAAATGTTTATTTAATTAAACTTAAGCGAATATTTTTAATTTTTAGCATCTTGTTTTCAGAGCATATTTTAAATTTTCGCTCGATCGTTAGCACTGTTTTTTCTTCTGTCATTCTCTTTTTAAACTAAAGCTTAGTGTTCTACTATTCTTTTATATCTAACTGTGTTACTGGCTTTTCGAACGATGTGACCCCATTTATATTTTGTTGATTTCAATTCACCGTCAAAGGTTCTCTTCCAGGTCCTTGCCGTAGCACCGAGTCGCCGACTACTTTGTACATTCCACCTAAATGCTTGCCGTGCTGTATTCTGACAAAAAGTTCATCGAAGTATATGGCCTGCCTGGCACTTATTCTGCTCTCGTGCCGGCCTTTAATTAGTTCCTTATACGGTTTTACTACAACATCACTGTTAAAAAGATATTCAATAATTTACCCTTTTTTTTGGTCTTTTTGCTTCTTCATAGAAAAAGGTAATTTATTACGATTGCTACAAAAAAATGCTAATTACACATGCAATCATCAACAATTGCAACCAATATTTATGTCACGTTCATGTAAATGCAACACAAATTTTTAATTTCAAGTAACATAACGCCAAAAGGGTAATTGAAAAGTAAGGTTTTGCAATTTGATGTGTAATATATGACAAGAAAGAACATATTTTAATGTTTTATTATGAAACAAAAAATTAATTCAGAAGGGTTTTTAAATTACATATCCTATAAAATCTGATCATTTTTGGAAAATTTCGCTTAAGACGCAAATAAATTGTCATTAATTCTTCGACCTAGCGATTCTTATTTCAAATATAATACTTTAAGTTTGAATAAGTCGGAATGAAAAGAACCAAATTTTTGAACAATTTCCTATAAAAAGCAATTTTTGAAACAGTTCCTATAGAAAGTAATTTTCTAAAAATTTCCTTTAATAGGCAATTTTTAAAAAATTTTACTACAAAAGAAATTTTAAAAAATTTATCGAAATTTTTTTAAATATTTGCTTTTTATAGGAAATTTTTAAAAAATTTTATTTTATAGGAAATTTTTTTAAAAATTTTATTTTATAGGATAATTTTTAAAAATTTGCTTTTTATAGGAAATTTTTTAAAAAATTTTATTGTAATAGAAAATTTTTTCAAAATTTGTTTGTTATCGGAAATCTTTTAAAAATTAGTTTTTTATCGAAAATCTTTTAACAATTTGCTGTCAAAAGAAAATTTCCTATAAAGAGCAAATGTTTAAAAAATTTCCTATAAAATAAAATTTTAAAAAAATGTCCTTTTAGAAGCAAATTTTATAAAAAATTTCCTATTAAAAGCAAATTTTTAAAAATTTCCTATTAAAGCAAATTTTAAAAAAATTTCCTATTGGCAGCAAATTTTTAAAAGATTTCCATTAAAAAACAAATTTTTAAAAGATTTCCGATAAAAAACTAATTTTGAAAAAATTTCCTATTAAAATAAAATTTTTTAAAAATTTCCTATAAAAAGCAAATTTTTAAAAATTATCCTATAAAATAAAATTTTTAAAAAATTTCCTATAAAATAAAATTTTTTAAAAATTTCCTATAAAAAGCAAATTTTTAAAAAAATTTCGATAAAAAGCAAATTTTTAAAAAATTTCCTATAAAATAAAATTTTAAAAAAATTTCCTATTGGAAGCAAATTTTAAAAAAACATTTGCTATTGAAAGTAAATTTTTAAAAGATTTCCGATAAGAAACAAATTTTTAATAGATTTCCGATAAAAAACAAATTTTGAAAAAATTTCCTATAAAAAGAAAATTTTGAAAAAATTTCCTATAAAATAAAAGTTTTTAAAAATTTGCTATAAAAGCAATTTGACACCCATAGTTTTTTTTTTGACAGGAATTTTATACAGTCAAATCCCGATAATTCGTAATAAATTGTCGGTCCCTTGAAAAAATCTCGGTAATTCGTAAAATTTCCATACATTTTGGTCCCCTCGCTAATTCGTAATTTTTTTTTCAAATAAAATCTTATTTACCTCTTATAAATCGTAATTGTTTGCTAACTACCACTTATAATTCGTAATAAAAATAACAGAAACATGGAAAGAATGATTTTTTGTTTACCGCTATTTTGTTTGCGTGGGTTTTTGCTTTTGCTTGTGTGTTTGTTTATTTTCTTAAGATCAGTTTGTTACATGAATAATTTTTACATATTTTATTTTTAACAATTGTTTTTTATGTTTCTTTATCGTATTAGTAAATAAATTGAAAAATCCCATTAATTGGTATTTATTTTATTTTAACCCCGTTAAATCGAAACCCCGCTAAATCCAAAACCCCTATAATTCGTAAGAAATGGCCGGTCCCTTGCGATTACAAATTATCGGGATTCTACTGTATTTCATAAAAAATACTAATACTTTACACACAATTATACTTGATAATATGTTTTTTAAAACTAAAAGCTATGATTTTCTGGAGTATTTAACCTGAGGCTGGTCTCTTGCAAGTGTCCAACAATAATCTGCCAACATTCGAGAACTCCATTTGCCCTGGTATCGTTTTTCCATGCTGGAAATATCCTGATGGAACCTTTCGCCGTGTTCGTCGCTAACGGCTCCTAGGTTCTCGGGAAAGAAATCGAGGTGGGAGTGTAGAAAGTGTATTTTGAGTGACATATTGTAACCCAATGCTTGATACGTCGTTGCCAAAAAAATTTTGTGCGACATTTTTAAAACTTTTCCAAGCAGATTTCTCTAATAAACTTAACTTAACTTAGCGAGTACGTACAACCTGAGGCGTTGCAATCCATGACTTTGACAAAAAATTTTATCAAACCTAGTTTAATATGTAGTGGTGGTAAAAGTGCTCTCAATAGGTGTAAAACCTGTAACACTTTTTTAAATGAAAACTTGATGCAATTAAACCGTACGTACAGAAGATTAACAGAATATAAAATAAAATCATAAGTTGGTGTCACCACAAATCTGTGCGTGAGAGAAACAAATTAGTTTGTGCTTTGCAATGAGAGTATACAGTAAAGTAATAATTAGCATACAGAATCCGTGTGGCAAAAACCTTGTTGTTCAGTGTTATTTAAAATTTTTTCAGCCTTATGAAATAAAAATAACCGAAAAATTTAAATAAAACAAAAATTCTTCATAAATAAATAAAAAATAAATCTTTTTTTAATAGAATTCATAAAATAACTCCATTCGTTAAAAAAAGAAACAAAACATAGCATAAAGAAAAATAATATTTTTTTCGCGCGTTAAATAAAATATAACAAAAATCATTTAAACAAATAGATTCTTTTCTGTATGTGATTGAATAAGAAAGAGGCAAAAACGCATACTAAAACACCATAAAGGCTCAATGAAATCAGACATTGTACGAAATTTAATAGCAGCAAAGGAATGTTTTCGGTTGTTTTGCAATATCCTGTATGTGTGTATGTAAATAACATACTCGCACACTAATGAATTGAATTTTTATTTTTTGTTTTAATTTAAATAGTTAACACCCACCAACATAAAAAGCTTAAATCTGAATGCAAATTAATAAAGTAAATGAAATATTTTTATCAATTTTATGCGCAATTCAATCAATTGAATCAAGCAAAAATATTATTTTAACTCGTTAGTCAAATATAATTTACAGGCTTTAACGAAAAGTGACAAAAAAAGTGCATTAATTGGATGAGGGTACAGATTTAAATACATGATTTTTTTCGAAATTAACAATTTTTTTTTAAATATTTGAGAGAATTTTACTTTATTATTTGCGGATATAAGCGATAGATACATTTAATATGAGCAATAAAGTCAATTAAATATTCACAAGTGCTTAAAGCTTAAACTCAAAGTAAAAGAAAATTTAGTTAAACATAAAAACTACCATTGAATTTGTAATTGTATGAATTATAAGAGAAATTATTTAAATACTATTTAATTTTATGTTTTTTCGTTCAGATTTTTTGCTTTCTCCGCTTATTACTAACCCACATTTCTCAACAAATCTTTTTGTTTTGTAGATCATGGAATATTTATCTTTTGTTTCCTTATCATTTATTAGTTTTAATAGAAATAAAACGTGCATGGACGACAAGCAGATATAATACAGAACGTAATAGAAAATTTTTAAAATATTTCCTTGAGTTAGAAAAATGTTCGGAAAGTTTACTAAAAAAAGAAAAAATTCCTAACACTTCCTAAAAACAGCAAATTTTCCAATATTTTATGTAAATAACAAATTTGTGCAAAATTTCTTATGATAAGCCAATTTGTGTAAAATTTGTGCAAAATTTCCTATAACCAGACAATTTTTACAAAAATTCCTTTAGAAATACATCTTCATATTGATGATGCCCTAACATCAGGATTGTGACATCAATGTTATTACAAATGGCATCAATGAAACAAACAGTGACATCAATCCAATAGCGAACGTCATATTAAAATGTTGTCATATTTTTTGTGCGATCTATGTTATGACAACACTGACATCAATTTGATGCCACAGTTCTTGTGTATTATTAACATTACTTGCATGTTAAGTAAGTAAAATAAGAAGCAGAAATTCCCATATTCTATTTGCTTAATTATTTCTTGAATACATCAAATTTTCAAAGCAGAATTATTACGAAAATTATATCGGGCATGCTGCTGTTGTCTTATAATTGAGATTTCTTCTGTAAACAAAGGGCGGAGTGTAACAAAAGTGAAACAAACATGTGTATCAAGTAAGTAAATAATAATATTCTCTCACTTTGACTTAAGTAAATCCTAATGGTTCAATTTAATGATAGTTTGTCATGATAGCTTGTGATGGGAGTTTGTCATTAAATTGAGCATAATGAGTCCTTTCTCCGATGTTACTAAGTCATTGCACTGATGACATTTTTTATGGCTCAGCGAATAAAGGCCTAACGAACTAACGCCTAAAAAAAAAATGAAATAATGCCTAAAAATTGCAACAAAAAATTATATAGGAATTAGGCGGTTGTTCATTATGAAAGAATGTCTAATATTTTAGGCATTCCTTCATTAAAATTGTTAGGTGATTTTTCATAATGAAAGAAAGCCTAACAATCAAAAATGAAAAAACGCCTAATTAGATATTTATTCATTTTTGATTATTAGGCTTTCTTTCATTAATGTTAGGCGATTTTTCATTTTGCTAAAAGTGTGATTTTTATTACTATTATGCGTGAATTCATTGAAAACTAACAGTTGTATTTACGGTTAGACAACTGTTTTTGCAATTTGTTATCAGTTGTCGTCATTCGTTAAACTTCTATCACTACGAGCAAGTCATTCATAAGTGTTGGACATTAAAAATTATATTATAATTAAAAATGGATTACGAAATTATTTCTGGCAAGAGGATTTCCCTTTTACAAAATGCATACACTATCTTGTAAACATTCTGTAAAAGGGAAAATTATTAGTTTTTAAAATTATAAAAGCAATTGGTTTTCCCTTTTACAAAATGCATACACTATCTTGTAAACATTCTGTAAAAGGGAAAATTATTAGTTTTTAAAATTATAAAAACAATTGATTTTCCCTTTTAATTCCAGTTGTTAGGTTTTCTTTCATTAGGTGTCATAATGAAAGAAACCCTAACAATTTAGACTTTCTTTCATTTTTATAATTAGACTTTCCTTCATTTTTAAAGTTAGACGTTCTTTCACTTTCTTCTTAGGCGTTCTTGTTTAGGCATTCTTTCATTTTGAAAAATTAGGCGTTAGTTCGTTAGGCCTTTATTCGCTGAGCCATTTTTTATTAAACCGATTGCGATTCGTCATTTCTGTGATGCCTATGTGACATACCATTGATGCCATAATTTCACCTGATGAAAATTTGGGCAAGTTTTGTTAAGGCTAACATCACAATTATGAAAAGTGTCATGTGGTTAAAAACGAAGACACTTGTTTTAGTACTGATGTTAATATATAATGTTTAATAAGTGTACTGTGTATTTAGGAAGAACGTTTTTGTTTGTCACCGAGCGCATTTTTTAATCGTAGAAGATTCCTCGCACGGAAAAAACTTTTACACGAGCTCATTCCTCATTGAAATACTTCCACATCACAGCGAAAAACGCTTATATTAATCGTAAAGTACATCGTTTGAGGGTTGTGTTAAATTTATATAACGACTTTTTTAAATAGCATGTTTAGAATCTTATAAGACTCATGCAGCGATTATCTTACTACTCGTTATATTCTCATTAGTATTATAGTTATACGATTCATACAGAGAGTCGCAAAAAGTTAATTTGATTATGGTTTGACGAAAGATAAACAAAGTGTAACATTGTTGCTTTAATACTTTTGAAAAAATCATTAAAAATACTATACAAGTTTTCTGTCGAATTATGGGATTTTTCCCATTAAAAACAATCCTGGTTGATCAAATTGAGTTCAAATATTCTTTACTAGCTTTTAACCGTGACTTCGTTCACGTTAAAATTAAAGCAGATTTAAAAAAATGGTTTATCCTTTTAAAAATTTAAAGAAATTTTATGTAGTTTTCTACATCTATACTACATCTATACCAACGCAAACATATTAGTTTTGGGCAGTCGATACTCATGGGCATTTAACCTTCCATATGAAAAGCCAGGGGTTTTTAATATGTATATTCCGGACCCTGGGCCCAAATATAAAAAGTACTCTATTTTTTAATCTAGGCCATATGCTTTTTCAATACCAAAATTTTTGAAAAGAGAAAAATTACCGAAGGTAAAAGAGTACCTGCTTTTTCTCATTTTAGTCCCCCAAAAAGTACACTGTATGTTAATGTAGGCTTTAATCAGCATTAAATTTATCAAGAAGGGTGAAAATACAAATTTTATCCCGTTTCCCTTCAAAAGTTGCAATTTCATCTACCTGCTTTATTTTTATTATATTTATTTTTGTTATCGAAAATTTTACTATGCATGTAAAGGCATTGTACTAATCACTTATAATTTTTCTGTTCTCCTCATTCCTCATTCCTCTATCATCATTATCTTTTTTATTCTATAATATGCTGCTAAAATATCTCGGGGTTTAAAAAGTAGTAAAATTTTAAAAATAATCATATGCAATCTCTATACCAGAATTTACCAATTTTTTCCCGTTGTTACTTTTTAAAAAGTACCGTGTATATGAATCTGAGCCATATGCTTTCCATCTACAAAACTTCGTTCAAATCCATTAAGCGCGTTTCACGTGATTGAGCCACAAGCTAACAAACATGCAAATGTACAAACATACTTCTTTAACATATATAATACACAGAACAAAAAAATAAACACGGATTTCAATTAAAATATATCTGCTTTAATTAAAAAATTAATTAATTTTTTTTTTATGTATAATTCCTTTTTTCATTAATAATTTAACAGTTTTTTAAATTGATGCCCCAGCCCCTGAAAGGCTTTATAGGGGCTTGAGGCAACTTGTTTGCTACTTTAAAACATAAATTAAAAAATACGAAAAAAACTAGAGAAAAAAAAATTAAAAAATTTACATATGGGTAATTCCAAAGTGTTGAACGTGACAGGCGCACGCATCAAAAATGCAATAACATTTTAAACAACAAATATTTTTACGTTCTTTTAACCATCAAATTATAGCACTAAGAAAGCACTACTATCTATGCTAAAGTTTATGGGGGGTGCGATTCTATGTCAAAGATAATGGCAAAAGAAGTAGCGGTTCGAACGCGAAAAAAATAGAAGTAGTTTTTGTGGCCATGTATAAAAAGGCGTAATTCAGCGAAACCTGGCACAATTTTTTAGTCAAACTACTTTCAGAATTTTACGTAGCAATGTAACATTAAAATGTCTTTGGTTTAATTCCAAAATCTTCTGTATTTTTTTTTTTTAAGTCAAAATCTGGTTCGATACGTGACCTTTTTTCCTTAATATTTTAACTGAATAATGATTAAGACAAAAAAAAAAATTTACCGTTAATCCGAATAACATATTTCTCTTCGAACTTTTCCTTAGGTTACAGACCATGTAAGAACATTTTTTTGGAATAATTTTCATCAAATATTACCTCTTTTAAGGAAGATAATATTTAAGAAAACATGCAATAAAACATTCTCACAAATAAGAAATTACTTTTGCACAACTTTGCAGTCTGATTGTTTATCTAAAGCTACGGTCAGACTTATCAAATATTTGACGAAAAAAACGGGACCAACAACCAAACTATAAAATCATTTCGCTTAATATCAATATTTATTTTGATTTAAATACCACATCTTACAAAAAACTGTTTTTTGCTATGTCTAGTAGTATAATTAGTTTATTTTGTAATATTAAGACCATTTTAAACCTCACTAACTATTAAAAAAAGTAGGGGTTACGCTTATTTGATCAAATATTTAATAAGTGTGACCGTAGCTTAAGTGAAGAAATTTATGGGTAAATTTATAAAAAAGTAAAATCTAAATAATTTTCTGTAACAATATCGTAAAATAATAAGCTTTTAATAACTTTTAAATTTTCGGTCACGGTGGACCTTTTGACGGAAATGCATATATGCATATTTAATAAAAAATAAAAATAAATTATATAAGTAGAATTTAAGATTTACATAAAAAGTGTTTCTATGTTTTTAATAAGATGGTCTTCAATAAGATTTTTAAATGTTGAAATGGCATCTATATTTTTTCAACTTTCAGGCAATTGATTATATTCAATAGGCCCAGCATATGAGATTCTTTGCTTATTTAAACCGAGACGGCATCTAGGGAAACTTATGTTATGAGCTTGGTATTATTTTGTTGCGTACGACTAAAATTTTGAGCAAATTGCACAGATCGCTGTTCATTTTCTTTCAGTGTCTTGAGAACATAGATTTAAACCTTTTGTTTATACAATCTTCGTATGGGCAATATAGTTGTTGCATACCTCTGAAGCAAGTCCAGTGTAGAATACCTTAATGGTAGATTAAATACAAGTTTCATAGCTTTGTTCTGAGCTGATTGAAGTGACTTCAAATAACTATTAATTCTGCAACCATCTATAGCAGGAAAGTAAGTAAAATGGGAACGCACTAGAGACTGGTAAATAAGTAATTTTGTTTCGCTGTTTAGTTTATTCCTAAATTTTTATAATATTCCAATTCCTGGTAAAATATTTGCCTTCATTAAAAGCATTCATCCCATAGTAAATTATGATTGAGCACAACGCCCAAGTATTTCACCATATTAGATTCAGATATAGCAATCCCATCTACATATACTACCATTTCCTTATCTTTTCTTAGTTTATATGGCTTAATTCTTACAAATTTAGTCTTAGAGGGATTAATACACAGTTTATTGCAGTGCAAGAATTCTGTTAGTATAGCCGCATCATATTCAATCTGTGCTTTTAACACCAGTGGGTGTTTATAAGGATAAAAAAAGGCATATGTCATCGCCATACATAAATAACCTGCCGTTGAAAGCAATAGTTTTTAAATCATTAATAAAAATTGCACCCGTAAACAAATAAATAGTATCAACTTAACGTTTAATTCACTTGATTAAACTTTTAATTCACTTGATTAAACGTTTAATTAACTTGAGTAAACGTTTAATTCACTTGATTAAATTTGTAATTAAAACTGATTGTAATTTTGATAAGTGCTTTAAGCCTGGAACTCTGTTCAACATTTCACGTGAAATGCTGTCAAAACTGATATGAAAAAAACTTGTGCGGAATATCTATGATATAATGTTGATAGAGTTGTACTCTGTTGATTTTGTGAAAAAGTTCCGAAATGTTTCTAGCAACATTTTTTTACAACTGCGAAATAATGTAAGCTGCAATAATTTCACGTGGAATTTTAAGCACAGCAAAAAAGTATGAATTGATTATAAATTAAGAACTTAAAAATTAAAATAACACAACCGGTAACAGTTTTTTTTATCCATTTTTACTTTCTATTTTATTAAAAAAAAATAATTTTTAGTAAAATAAAAGTGGAGTTTGTTTACATACGCAAAACAATGTCGCATACTTTGCAAGAATAAAAACGTCAAATTGTACAAACTCGCAAAATAGGTAACATTGAGACATGTCCAAATTTTCGTGTGAAATAATCAATGTTGCTCAACATATTCCACAAATTTGAACAGAGTACTAGGCTTTAATTGGTAATAAATATATATGAGATTTTTTCGATTTTGAAAATCAGCGAAGTCGAATAGTTATTTCCATAGCGTTCCTACAAATGTGCTCTTGGAATAAGGATTTGGACAAAATAGAGTCCATTCCCTATGGTCTAGAGAAAAAGTGGCTTTTCAATTTATATAAGATTTGGCATAGCCGATATTGTTCTAAGCTTTCCATAAAGAGCAATATATTTTTTTAATTTTCTTTAAATACCAAATAATTCTTTTGAAATCTGGCTGTATTTAATAACTTTTCTGCAAATATTTGCTTATATTGTAATTGTTGTTGTTGCTATTTATGATAAATTGTTATTTGTTGCATTATTAACGAAAACAATTTATGATGGGCTTCGAAATTGATGAAGAACGAAAAAGTGAAAAAAAAAATTACTAAAAATAATAATAAAATAAGAAAGCAAACAAATAAATAAATAACAACTCACAAACAAGTTTCTCGAACAATAAATAATTTTATTTTCATTTCATCTTTTCGCTTATACAACCACCACCAACTAACAGGACACACACTCGCATGCATACGCACACACACAAACAGACAAAAATAACACTAGTCCCAAAAACTTTTTCCAAAAAAAAAAAAAAAAAAAAAAAAAAAAAAAAAAAACAACAATAGCAAATAGAAAAATTATTTTAAGATGTTGGTTAAAGTGGCTAGATAAGGACATTTGGATAGACAAGGACATTTTAGCTGAAGAACAACAAAAAACTTCAGTTATAGATAAATGTGGCAAGGACAATGGCAAGAATATTGAGTGGCATCAAGAACAAGGGCTGCAGCCTTATAATACCAAAATAATGTTTATTGTTATCATTCCATTTCATTAGGAAATACATGTGTGTCTTCTTATCATTCATATACTCGTTGGTATTCATACATGAATCTATTTCAAAAAGGAAAACAGAAACCTCTTAAGTACAAATATTATTTAATGTGTGTGCGTGTGTATGTTAGAGCAATGTGCTAATAGATGCAGCAATGAATAAACATGAGATCTTTCATGCTTTTTTATTTTTCTTTACTATTTATTTTAATAACGTGTGCGTGAAAATTGTTTATTAATTTTATCAAGTGTTTTAAATTATCTTGAACTTTTTCTGTGGGAAATTACAGACAGATATACACATTTTTCGTTATGCAATATAGTTTTTTTTTTTTTTATTTTGATTAACTATTTCTATTTTAAGTATAAAAGAATTGTCTCGAAAAGAGCTGGACATTTTTGTGTAGCCTTAACGCACAGTGGTTCATCTCATTTAACGATTGGACATAAATAAAAGGAGTTGTTCTAACTAAATGGAACCTAGTACCAATTATTTTTTGGCAAAATATTGATACATATATCCTCAAGTATATCCTTAAATGAGGATAACGGAAGCAACGACCCCACGGAACCTAATTGGTGAGCGATAAATAATCCTGAATGGCCGAAGGACGTCTCAGAAAGTAAGAGATGGCTGCACAAAAACCAACCCCTCTGATACACTGCCTCCAAAATTGTTATAGGTTTTGCAGAGGGCAAATAATCCACTCATTCAAAAAACAACATGTTGCACACGTCACTCACTAAGTCATAAACAGGCACCACTCAAAACTAATCAAAATCGCTTTTTTCCTATACCAGTTCACAAATCAAATCAAAAGCAGCCACAAAAATTTCGTTTGTTTCACTGTCTTCTTTAAGTTTTCATCTTTAACATTTGTGAAACTCATTTTTATAAAAAAAAAAATTGCCACCATATTTTTGAAGCCAGTTTTCCGCCTCTCCTAAACATTTTTGAATTTTGAGTTGTGCCTGTTTATAATTTTATATGTGATATTTTCAACATGAACTTTTGTTTCTGTTATCATATTTTTTTTTTTTGCATATTAATACCAGCTTTCACCCGTGACTTTATTTACGTTAAAATTGAAGCAAGATATAAAGAAAAGGGGGATCCTATAAAAAATATACAGACATTTTATGTAGTTTTCTACATTTATACATATTGTGTTTTTAAAATTTTTCAATAAACAACATTTTAGGCGTTTTTATTTTTCGCCAACACATCGATACTTTTGAGCAACCGTCATTCAACTGTTGGTATATTCCGGCCACAAATTTATCAAAAGGATAAAAAGTACCAAAAGTACAATTTTTAAAATTTTTTAATCATAAAAAGTACCCTTTATTTTTTTAATCTGTTCCATATGCTACCTCTATAGCAAATTTTTCGAAAAGAGAAAAAGTACCAATATTAAAAAAGTACCAGTTTTTCCTCATTTAAAGTCCCCAGAAAGAGTACACTGTATGTTAACGCAGGCTAAGTCTGTATATGTATCATATTTGTTGTAATGAAAAAAAGAACCAACGTTTAATATTTTATCCCTTAAAGAGTACCCTTTATTTCAATCCTGACCATATGCAACAATCTGTGTACCAAAAATATTAAAAAAATGCGTTTGATTGTGTTTGCATATTTGCTTGTTTCTTTCCTATAGACTCCTAAAATTTCTCAGAAATTTTTACAGAAATTTTCTGATACCAGAAGCCTACCTTAGGCTATGATCATTTGTAAGTTTTCAAGAGGGTGTGGCAGCAATTAAATTAACAGGCTGGCCCACGATGCCGATCGGATATTTAAAAAAATTCATAAAAAATTTAAATCAACAAATACTTACCAGTTTTAGTACTAAAGCCTAAAGCAGCATGTATAAGAACTAAAATCCATGGAATATTTCCTGTTTTATTCCCGATAAACTGAAAGACCCTAGTTTTAACCTCTTGTATCGCAAATGAAATGAAAATGAAAGTACCTAGTTTTGAAATTTTTTTTAACGCAAATTTGTGTAGAGCAGCATGTTGCAATACAAAATAAACATGTTGCTCTACACAAATTTGCACTGTTGTTGTTTTTGTTTAAACTTTGATATTGTTTATAATTCTTATTCGCTTAACAGTGTTATTTATATAATAACTTTAGTTTTTCTAAAATCTTTGGATGAAGCTTCCTGATGATCTGGCCTAGGCAACCAGTAAAATGGGCACAGGAATAGCTTTTCCCATAAATAACATAATTCAGTCAATCAATATTATGAAATGAGAATTCAGCACATAAACGAAACCGTGTTAGTTTATTTTTTGACTCCCAAGAAAAACTTTGTTAGCATGTATATATTTAAACACCTATGCCAAATCCTAACGTTACTGGGTTTTTTTATTGTTGGCCTGTAGACAGAGAACTAAGAGGAAAAAAGGGCGTGGCAAAATTAAAGTTTTTAACATTTTAGCTTGTATTAAAGCCCCTTATGGCATTGGAAGCTGAAAATTGGCAAAAACTACGACTTAGACATGCTCACGGAGCGGCTATACGCGTGGACACGGTTACAAATTTCACCTTAAACATAAAACATTCGAGCTGTGGACTCACCATACAGAGACTGGCTATTTAAAATGGGCAATGGGACGCTTAACATAGACTTTGGAGAAGATGTTATTCAAGTACCAAATGATATGCTGGCGCAAGATTCCATTGTCAAAAGTGTTTTTGGTGAAAAATTTAAACCACTTGATGTAAAAAAGTACTTAAAATCTGCTATCCTTTGCCTCAGAAATGACGAAGTATGCAAGATCAATGAGGAGGTACTACACATTTATGAAGGGGAGTGTTCCTCATACTTTAGTATTGATTCAGTGGAATGCTAATCTATTTCTTAGGTGGGAGATGTTCATATGCTTCTTCGTACATTTAGCACAAAGAAAAGACTATGCAGAGCCTCAAGATTATAAGACAAAACTTTAAAAATTTTTATTTGTGCAACTATTCTATTAGTCACTGCTGAAGATCTTCCATTTGTTTTGCGTCGACGACAATTCCCAATATGACTGACATTCTCCACACTGAAAGAAAAATGCTTCATATATTTAATGAATCGTTTTCATAAAAAAATTTCACTGGTTAAATGAAAATTTTCATTGTCCAAATGGAATTTCGTAGTTATAATGAAGTATTTTCGTTAAAATCGATTCATTGGATTTCGTAGTTACGTTAAAAATTTTCATTGTATAAATGAAAACTAAAGTTTGTCCAAGTTAAACAAAAAATTTTAATTGGAAACATAAAAAACAATATACAAACATAACTATATACATAAATTAATACAAAATTATAGTTTCCTTAAAAATATGTTTAATTGTTAATTAAAAAATGTAAGATTTAATTATTTCATACATCTAATGTAATATGCCATTAAATTTATGAAATCAAAAATTTTTTTATAAAAGCAACATATTTCAATAATTGAAAAAAAAAAAATATTTATAACATTCAAATAACTCTATAGTCTTAATAATTAAAAGTATAAAAATATTTCGAAAAAGCATGCCTTCATAAATTTAAATTTTCATTATGACAATGAAAATGTCATAATAGTAATGAAACAAAAACTTTCAATCCATAAATAGGTGTGTTTTTAGTTTCCTTTGTTCTCTCTTTATGAGGTCTTTTTTTATTATGCGTTAGCAAAAAAATCAACGTTGTTTTTGTTGTTATGGGCAATTTAATCTCATATTTACGCTCTTAATTGAGTAGTGGCAAAAAACAAAGTTTTTTTATTCAAAAACTACACTGCCCCAGTAGGCTAGCTGGTAGTGAGCTACTCTGTTAGCGCCGAGGTTGCGGGATCGATTACCGCCAGCGACTCTGGTTAAAAAAAAAAAAAAAAGTTGAATAAGAACAACTTTTGATTATAAAAAAAAAATCAAAAAAAGTTCAAAAATCAAAAAAGCTATTAGCGCCAAGGTTGCGTGATCGATTCCCGCCAGCGACTCTGGTTAAAATAAAAGTTGACATGTTTCATTGATCCAACAAAGCGCTGCATAGATTCCTTTTTTAATGCAATTTTTCATGGGATTAATGTCAAAATTCATTGGTATTCTGAAGAATATTCTTTCAGTGCATAGCTGTTAATAAAGCGCAGGGTCAGTCATTAGAAAAGTTGGGAGTATACTTGCCTTACTAAGCCGGTCTTTAGTCATGGTCAATTGTATGTTGCATTTATAAAAGTTAAGTCTTCTGTAGATGACTTCAACAACAGGGAATGCTTCGTAAGGCCAGTTCAGAAGTATTCACATAAAATATTTTGTTTAAAGACATTTTTTGTTTTTGTTTCTTTAATTGTTTTTTGAATTAAAAAAATTTATAAAAAAAAATTTAACTAACAAATTTTCGTACTAAGTATTTCGTTAGTTAGTTATTAAGTTCATTTGTATTGTACTTTTCTTTGGGTTATAAAATTCGCCTATTTAGAAAAAAAAAACTTCTCGATTTTGTAAATAATTTTTTGCTTTCTTTCTGCCAAACAGAAATTCTTTTTCTTCGTGCGTGGCAGTGACAGGATTAATAGCTGGTATTTTATAAAACAATAAAATTTTAAAAGTAGTGTTGATTTGAAGAAATATGATTACAAAAAATAATTTATCGCTTGCTAGCATTATATAATGACAATTCGTACGAAAAATTTTAAGTGGGGCGAAAATCAGCTGTTTGTCTGGAAATCAGTAAAATTAAAAGTTTTTAAATATGAAATCCAAACAAAACATCTTTTAAGAAGTGAAAATATCGAGTTTGGCATTACTGAATATATTTCTTTCTTTTTTAAAAAGAGTGCACCAAATATAGGCAAACATTTGGTAGACAAGCTAAAGCCCCAACTTTAATATGCCTAAGTTTACTTATGCAACTGTTCGAATACATGTAAATCATATTTGTCAAACCAATTAAACTTAAGGATTATTTTTGTTAAGTTAAATGAATCTCATTTGCTTAAGCCAAGTTCAAAACAGATCTCACTTTCCGTAAGGAATCAAATGTTTTTGGATTTCGTTTTTGTTTTTTTTAAATGCATCTGAGTGGCTTTTCGATAATTTTTGACAGAAGCTTAAGCAAGCTTATGCATATTATAGTTGGGCTTTTAACCTCTTCCAAAAACATTCTTGTTCTCCCATTGACATCTTTAAATTACGTGAAGAGTAAACGATAGCGGAGAAGGAATAGGAAATGTTAAACCTATTGCAACATAATTTGTTATCTAATCTTAGAATAAAAAAAAATTATAGCTGACACTTAAGAAACCATAATGCGTCATGTTTATCTTTCATTTCACCACAAATTTTTACGGAAATGATTCATAAGCTTTTACTACCATGAAAATATTTCCTACACTCAATTCAAATTCAACTGCAAATAATTGAATGACTTGTAACTTTGTTTCCTTATGGGTCAGTTAATGGTGATGTGATATTTTATGTGATGAAACAAATTCATCATCTTCTGATAATTTATTATTTTTTCCTAACATTCTTTTACATTCTAGAGATTTTAATGTCGTTTGTCTTGCACTCCCATGAGGAGGGGTATCATGATTTTAAATAAAATACAAAAGGGATATGGGTTTTGGCAGTCTTAAATTTCCAGAAGGAAAATGCAAATTTTTCACAAAAAAATTCACGGTAGAATGCCAGCAACAACATGAATGGGTGTTAACTTTGGAAGGTGTTTTTCTTTGTGTCACTGGCTTGTAATTTGTTTCTTTGTTATTTTCTTTCGTTACTTTTCTTGAGGTTTCAAACCATTTAATGGAGCACAAAATAATAGAAAATAATTTGTGTGGTGTTTGGTTGGGTTGTTGTTGTTGTTTATTCATTGGCAACACCTCCAGATGTTGTTTTATGTTCATGTTTGGTGTTTTTCTATTTTCTCTTACTTCTGTTGTGGTTGATTTTCTCAGTCTTCCTTTCATTTTAAGAAATTCATGCAAATTGTAAAGAATTTTCCTTTAGTTTTTTTTTTTTAAATGTATTGAATTTTTGTTACAAGGCAAAGAAACAAGATTTACTCCCCTTCATAACCACAGAACAGGGCGAAATAGACAACAACAAGTTGAAAATGACAAATAGCTTTAGCAGCTTAAACATCAACACAATTTAACGTAGTAAACTGCTTTTTGTCTGTGTTTAGAAAGGAAAATTAACGGTTTAAGGGATGATGAAATATAATAAAAACGGCGGGCGACTGGCGAAGTTGTTATTAAAAAAGCACTTGTTTCTGGAAAGAAATTTTTCAATATTCTAGATTTTATTGGTTCACTTTTCGCCCCTAGCTTGTGGCAGCTATTGTAGGCCGTTGCCTTTTAAATCATAGTCTTTCTACTTTCCATAAATTAAACTTCTTGCTCTTATGTTTTTCATTTCTTTCAGAACTATGCAGGTATCTATCTATGTTTTCTTTCGTATGTTTTTCCAGTAAATTGAAAATAAACATTACAACACATTTCATTCCATTTTTTTCTTTTCAAGTCATCGGTATCGCAGCATTTTTTTTATGATTTTGCTCCCACTTGATTTTTAATCTTAAAAGACTTTCCGCTACAAACTTTAGCATGAGACTGGCAATTGCTTTGGTTATAATCTCTAGGAAAAACAAATTCTGTTTACAATAATAGGTTTACTAAGCAAAGATTGTTAAGAAAAGCTGGTGAAAATTAATACTGACTAAAAAATATCGAATACAAAGCTAAAGAAAAAGCTGTAAATTAAGTGGAAGTGATGCGGAGTATTTTTAAATTGAATAAAAAATTATGCTAATTTAAGTGTTGTCCTATTTAACAGTTGTCGCTGGATATTTAGTAAATAAATCAATAAGAATTCTTTTTCTTAGAGATGTGAAAAAACTAATCATAGATGTATCATAGGTAGAGTTGCATGACTTCCATGGAATACACGTCCTTAAGCGGCAGATAGTGGGATGCCCGGTAGATAAGACCTAACAATTAACTCCATGCAATGACTGAATCAGAATAAACGGTTCATGGTAGACGTCTGTTCCTCAGTAGAGGCGGTCCTGAAAAAGTATAACAAGGCTAGATGCTAAGCAAGTAGTCCTAGCATTGGGATCGGGTGCGGTAGACCAATCATCTGCAACACCAAAGTGCATATGGAAACCCTTGGGTTTTTGGATCAAAGATTTTATGACATTAAAACAGTCTTACTTGCCATTACAATTCGAAATATAAACGAGACTGCATTGAAATCACGGCCTTTTTCGAAACAACCTCAGGCCTATTCACACACTGAAAAGAAAAATCAACCCATCCGTACTTATGTAAAGCCAAAGCGGTATCAATAGTGCAGCAGCTACGAAAATCCTTAAACCAATTCCAGTATGCTTGAATCAAGTACGGCTTATTCAAGGGCCCCATACTTAAAATGTTCCGAAAACTGGATTGACTTAAATAAAAATGAGATAAAATTTAATCTAAAGCTTTGCTTGATTTAAGAGTTTCTAAGTTGTTTTAATAACGAATTCTTATTTGAAATAATCCGAAAATGTTTTATTTGATTGATTCTAACCTAAAAACTTACCCCAGAGAACCAGAGAGAGAAAGAACGAATATTATTTACTTACCCGTTTACATATATTTTTGTTTCACATTTGTTTTTGTTGTAATAGAAAGGGTGAAATAGGCCCTAAGTAATTTAAACAAATAGAATATGGGAATTATTGCTTGTTATTTTACTTTTTAAATATGAAAATAATTTGTTTTTTTTTTCTTGTAGTGTTGTTGTCTCTTCATAAAATAAGCAAATCTTTTTTTAAGTTCTTTTGCAGTGTTGTTGTTGTTTCTACAACAAACTTTTACAAGCACAGTTATCCCATCTTGGATTGTTTTAAGTATTTTTTCGCCTGTAAATATATAATAATTTTAGGTTTTTTTTTTTAATTAAATTGTCGAATATTTTGTTTTAAAGGAGCAATTTTTGATTTTTAAGGGCATATTTTTAACAATTTTTAGAGCATATTTTCCAGTTTTGACTGCATAAAACGCGTTTTTAGACCATATTTCTGGTTTCCCTGGTCATTAGATACAAAGGACAAAGGAGAGACTTTCACATTCTTTCGTTTAGCATTCATTAGTTCTTCAAGTTTGTAAGCAGTTTTAGTTCGCTAGGATTTCTATCGGAAAACATTATCTAAAGTTACCAGGGAAAAATATTTTTAAATTTCAGGAAATTTTTGGATGAAAAATTTGAAAAACTTATTCGCAAAATCCTTAACTCTAATTAAAGGACTAATAGTACTTTAAGCCGTTGGGGAAATGAACACTATTTTTGATTGGAAATATGTTGGAAATATGTGACTAGATTAGACCGATTTAAATAATTTGGTACTAGAGTATCCAGTCGATTAATCGTTATTCGATTAATCAAGGAATTATTCCGCCATTATTTGATCGAATAATAAAAATAGCCAATTTCGAATAACGAATAACTCGAACAATTTATGTCAATTAATCGACTAAAATTATTTCTTACAAAATTCTTGTGTTTTTAAGTAAAAATATTTTGTTTTGATCTCTAACCTTAAAACAAATTAAATGGTGATACCTTTTGCATTTATTTTCTTTACATATACTTTTAAACATACTTTAGTCCATTTTTAGATTTGAGTGTGTGTGACATATTATGTAAATCATTATTTACAGGGCTTTAAAAACTGCAGTCGAAATCAAAACTGTCGAAAAAAAAACAAAAATTTGTGTACAACTTTTCGCTTTTTTAACTGGTTTGATAGCGACTGTTTACATTTTATGAATTAGAAGTAAAAGGAAAAGTTTTTTTGGCCAATGACAAATAAAGAAGTGAAAGGAATGGCAGTTTTTCTACTCTGACTGCAGTTTTTAAATGCTGACTATAAACGTCAAACCGGTAAAAAATTCATCAGCAGTTATAAATGTGCAAGGTATGTACTGTCAGATAATGGGTTACCTGTTATTACCCGAATGTATTTTAAATCGGCTGGATGCTGACGTTTAAGATATCTTTAGATCCGTCTTAAAAACCTAAGCATCCTTGTTTGAAAACGAAGTGTCTGATTTTTGTCATGAAATAGTAATACGTTAAAAAAATTTAGTTTTTAAATGAAGGAAATTTAAAGGGAATTACAAAAAAATATATATAAGTTATATATAGTGTAATTGGAATTAAACGAATTAAAAAAAAGATCGTGTTTTAAAAGTTTATTAGAAAATACATACATTGAATTCTTATCTTTACCACAACTTCTCTTAAAATCAGGAAAAACAGCGATGATTTTTAAAAAAAATTTAACGGATAATCTCCATCGATTTCAATTTCACTCGATTTTAAGAAATAATAAATTTGTCTAAAATGTTTTTTATAACTGGCTGGCAGCTCTCACCTCTCTTTTTCTGTTTATTAATAAAATAATAGTATGAGTTCAAATAGAGATGTTTTCTTTTTCCCATTGGATAAAATTATTTGAATTCTTCGAGTTGTTCGAGTAATTCAAACAATTTAAAACCTTTATTCGATTAATCGAGCAATTTTAAAATTCAAAAATCGACTAAATCCTTACTCGAACAAAACCAAAAGTCGAATAGTTGAATACTCTATTTGGTACAACAAACACTTTATATATGAAGGAAAGTCATGTTGCCTTTGCTCATTTGTGCCAAAAGTATTATTCCGGAAGGAAGTTTTTATACGCCCTCGGAAAAATTGTAGACCGTTTTGACCTATTATGGATAAGAAGGAAAGTATTTGCAATAATTGTTTACGACTTACATTATTAAAAGTTGCGGCTATAGCGCCAAAAGTGTGATGGGGGCATTTGCAAGGGACTTATTGAAATAAAAAACAGATTTTTGAGGGTAATAAATACGGTGACCTTCTGTATTCCCTATTATACAGAACTATATTTTAGAGTATTTTCAGTCTTCATTGAACATTTTGTAAATTTGTTGCTGGGAATATCCTGCACATGAATCGTTAATATTCCTTTTCGATTTTAGAGAAATCTCTTCTTGATACTTCTCTAATTTCAAGTTTATAAGCAGGGGATCTCACAAAAATAACTAAAGTCAATTTCAACATCTTGAAAAATATTTTAATTATACGTTATAAAGATATGCGTATTGCATTGAATGAAATGGATGTGTGGCTTGCTTCTAAAAGGGCAAAATATTCACTCACGTGCTGAAAAACGAGCGATTGTAAAATCACTTATGTGTTAAAAATGGATGAGAGTAAAAAAAAAACTTAAAGCAACGATTAAGTCAAAAGAGCAAAATATTGGCGTTAGCTCTTTAAGCACTAAGCCACAGGTTTTTCCTCGGCCATTTTTTGCATAATATAAAATTGTTGATTCTGTATTTTGGTTTCAAAAATATGTTCGCAGAAGGCATAAAGAACAGTTTTGGCTAATTTTTTAGCAAATTAAGTTTCCTAAGTTTTCGTTTGAAAGCTTTATCGGCTTTTAAAAGACAGATGGAAAGACACAGCTTTATCGTTCGAGAATTTTAAAATGATCCAGAATATATACATTCGATAATGGGTGTGGAAAAATCTCTGTACAGGGCAACATTTAAATGTTCCTATATTTTTTCCCCTATTCTAATCCCGCCAAGCTCATCGCTTGTCTGCAGGGGACCATAGCCTATGGCGGGAATCGAACCTGTAACCCCGGCACTGAAAGGCTAGCTTACTATCTGCTAGCCTACCGGGTCACTTAATTATTTCTACACCACAAAAGTGGAAGTGCATTTGTGTGTAAAACAAGAAATAATTTCTTTCCTGTATCTATCAAACAATGTCCGTCCGTCCGGCTGGCTGGCTGGCTGGTTGTCGGTCCATGTAAATTTGTGCGTAAAGTACTGGTTGTAATTTTAAAGATTATTTGATGAGATTTGGTAAATATCTTAAGGACAAACAATACTGAAAATGGAAGAATTTGGACGATTTTTTAACATAGTCCCCATTATAAACTTCTTTCTGTAATAGCCTTTGTAATTTAGTTCAAAAATATCTTTAGTCCAAAAATATCTTATTAACATAAATCGTCTTGACAAATTTTTTTAAAATCGGTTGGGCATGGCTCTCATACAAATTCCACTCTCGGAATTCGCCTCAAACGCCATAACTTTCTTATAAATGTGTTAATATCAAATTTGGGAACGTTTCCTTTTATAACAACTTCTATATCATGGCACAATTTTGTACTAGAAGGTCCAAATTTGACCATAGATCCCATATAAAATCCAAAATCGCTTTAAGACGAAAAAATCTCATAAAGATGTTGATACACTGAACCAAAAATCCAATGAAAATGTGCGTTAAGCAAACAAAATTACGTTTATTAAAATATTTTCGTTGGCTCAACGAATTATTCGTTAATATAATGAAAATGTTGAGCCAACGAAAATATTTTAATAAACGTAATTTTGTTTGCTTAACGCACATTTTCATTGGATTTTTGGTTCAGTGTATCAAGATAATATTTAGAACAAAGAATTCTTATATAGATCTTAAACTCATAATATGATTTTGTTTTGCCGGGTTCATGATTAGCCTTGGGTCCGAAATAGCGTACATCTTGGATATATTTTCTTTATATACTGTGATGTAGGATATCAAATGCTCGGGCTTGATCATCTATACTTTCTTACTTGTTTTTTGTGGGCCTTTTATTGCACGGCAAACGAAAAAAATTATAAAATTGCTTTTCCACATTTTTTAAATGCTTGGATTTAAAACAAAATTTTCAACTTAAGCATGGTACTCTGTTCAGTATTTTGTGCGAAATGTTTTAAAAATCAATATAAAAAAAATTTCTGTGAAATGCAAACGAAAAAACGTTGATAAGAGTTATTCTATTTATATTACGAAAAACATGCGAAATGTTTCTAGCAACATTTTTATTTCCGTGCGAAACAAGTGCAGCTAATATTATTTCGCACGGAATTTTAAGCAACAGCTTATCATTTTTTGTAATTTTCTATTTTGCATATGTGAGGTGGGGTTTATAAAAAGCGTTTCAAAAAGAAATATGTAAAAAGGTACTTAAGTGCCGGTTCAACGATTTCGAACGTTATCGTTCGCATAGAGAATTTATATGAAAAACACTCAGTTTTAAAAATATTTTGCATATAAAATTCTATGCGAACGTCTACGTTCGAAATCGTTGAACAGGCAGTAAGAAAATTATTTAAATAAAATTGTTTTACTTTTTTAATGACAATTATCAAAACACAGGGTTTTTGTCATAGATGGGGGTAGTGCACTTGTTCAAAATGATTGCAATAAGTTTGTTGATGTTGAGTGATGAATTGAAAATAAACAATCTCACTACACATGAGTGATTGTAATGTTAAAACATTATGCGCTAAAAAAATAGTTTGATTTAAAAAAAAGCAATCATCAGTATATTGAAATATTTTTTTCTTCACTTATTTGACTAAAAATTTTGCACACAATTTAAAATACAAAAATTGTGTATAGAATTTCATCACACCATCATCAATACCAATGTAAAATAAACATGGACAAATGTTGACTGAGAATCATAGTAAATTTCTGCAAAAGAATGACCTTTATTTAAATTTATCATTATTTCATACTAATTTTTAATAAAATAACCTTAAATCACGTTTATTTAATATTATTCACTGTTAAAATATAAAAAAAAAATATAGATAAATATGGATTCAATATTGAATCCATAAAAACCTGTTTTATATTAAAATCAAAAGTTAAATTAACATATATACATACTTGAGTATGTACATCTTTTTATTTTTATTTTTAAAATATGTAACAAAAAGAAGACAGTTTCCGTATTCTTTTAATTAAAATTATTTAGTTAAATAGTACATCAAGTTTTCAAAGTAGAATGATGACGAAGACCATATGGGGCGATTCTGCTGATGCTTCTGTTAACAAAGGAGAATACAAAATAAGTGAAACATGTGTTACAGGGGTAAGTGTTTTGAATTATTCTTAAATAAATGCATATGTTGTCTCTGAAGCTTCTTCACACTGTTATAACTAGGGCAACCAAAAAAAAGCAAATGCTTATTTTTTGGTTTACAAGATAGAAAGATTTTGATTGAACACAAATTCCGATCATAAGAAAACAAAGAAAATGAGCTATATTTGTTAGGGCTTTTTTTGCTTATTTTGGCAATATCGGCTTTTTTTAGTTATTTTTGCGATATCGGCTTTTTTTTACATATTTTGCCATTTTAAGACAATTTTTAATTTTTTTGATACGAAAAAAAAACTTATTTAAAAAAATTTTGCAAAAATCTTTATTATTATTTTTTTTATGTGCAACTTTTTTTTATAAATACTAAAAAATCAGTCATTTCTTTGCTGTAACAACTCTTGTTAAAAAATCGTTCAACGTTATGGTAATATTTTGTGCTTCCCTTGAACAATATCATCCCAAAAACCTATATTATATCTGTATGTTATTATACCTACACTAAAGAGTGGAGAGGGTATTATGCATTTGTGCTGATGTGATTCCTAAAGTATACCGATCAACTCAGAATCACTTTCAGAGTCGATCTAACGATGTCCGTCCGGCTGCTTGGCTGTCCATGTAACCTCGTGCGCAAAGTACAGGTCGCAATTTTAATGATAATTTAATGAAATTTGGTATGTGTGTTCTAATTGGCACAAGGGCGACTCGGTTCATAATTTAACATAGCCCCCATACAATTTGCTATCCGGAAGAGGGTCTTTGTGCCTACTATCAAACCAATTTAAATGCAATTTAAGACATATGTATATAGAACCATTTTTATATGGACACGTAAGGTATGCATTTTTTAAAAAAATAGGACCACGAGGGGAGATAGGGTAAATTTCTGCCCATCAGTAACTATTTAACCGATTTTAATGGAATTTAAAACATAGATAGATCCCTATTCATATAGCCATACACTCTTGAAACTTGTTTTTAAATACTGTGGTGTTGGGTATCATACGGTCGGGCTTGACCGACTATACCTTCTTACTTGATTTTTATGCAACTCTGTCTTAGCGGTACAGTAACGTACTTTTTATAGTGTTGTGTATAATTTTTATGTGTTTATGTTTTTAGTATTAAGCCTTTTTATCAACTTTTTTTTATTATTTGCTTGTTTAAGTTCTTTTCTCTTGAAAATTTCTTAGCTGTATTCTTACGATCAAATTCCTCAGTCTGTAACGTCTTTTACAATCATACTTTTTAACGTCTTACTTCTTTTTAAAAATATTTTTTGTATAAAGTAACGTCTGTTAGCTCCCCTTCTCTCTGTTTTTGGTATCGTAACGTCTTAATTTTTGCTTTTTTAATATAGTTTTAGCTATTAAGAATTTCTCTGTATATCAAATATTGTTAATTTCTGCAAATTTTGGTGTTTTACACGAAGTTGTAACAAAATTGGAAGCAAAAAATCTTTCATTGGTTTTCTAAGTGAACATAGTTGTGGACCGTAAGAAAAATATCCCGTGTTCCAGAGGATATAGAAGACCAGGGGAATACAAATTTAAAATCGGTTTCATTAAAAAATCAAGGATTTTCGGTATTAAAAGATATTGGGGATATTTTGGGAGGCAAACTGAATTATGAGTCCAATCGTATAAAATGAACTTCAGAGCAAATACTCAACTTTTTCTATATTCAAGAACTTGCTGACTCCGAACAGACATAGTTTTCTTTTCGAAAATTAATTGTATCAACTTTTAATTTACTATAAAAACGTATTAAACGAATTAAGTGGAAAATAAACAAGTTTAAATTGCTTTTTTTTAATTTTAACAGCTTATTTTTATGTTTTTAAACGCTTTTTTGAAGAGCTTAAAACTGTTTTTTAGTGCTTTTTTTTGGTTGCCCTAGTTATAACACACTCAAACCAATTTGATTCTACATGAAATTCACGTTGTTTTAACTTGAAATAACTTTCATTCAACGTGATTCGGATTGTTATTTCAATATAAATTACATTTTGCTCTAACTTTACTGCAATGTTAAATTAACTTGAATTATAGTTGTTTTAAAAGAAAAAAATGTTGTTCGCAAGTTATTGTAAAATCAGGTTGAATTAACATGAAAAACGTATGAAGCAAAATCACCACCGAAAAATTTTAAATCCACCTTATTTTCTACGTTTTTAACTAGATTTTTTTCTGTGTGATTTAGTGTTATTTCCTTTGCTTATGCATATCATCAGAAAACCACGCACATACAAAATTAACTTTTATTTTAAATTTTAGTGATATTATGTTTCTGTACAGCTTTTTGATTGCAAGTTCAAATTTTGAACTACATATTTGAATTGAATGCAGATTTTATTCATTCAATCACAGTTAGTGATAGTGAAAAAATTTGCAATACCAATTAATTTTTTTAGTGCTAGTGAAGCAAAAACCAATCATCACTAAAGCTGGTAAAAAATAGTAAAAACTAATTTTTTGCAGTTGTATTTACTGAGAGTGCAATGTTGATGTAAATCAATATTTAGTGCATTACCCCCAACTATGGGTTTTTTACCTTCGCAAAATAATGTTGTATACTTGTAACTAATAAAAACGTTAAGATAGACAATATTGATACATGACAATATTTTCGTGTGAAATAATTAATGTTAATCCACATTTTTCGCAAGTTCAGAGTAACTAGGCTTTAAGCCTTAAATTGATTTTATCATTTAAACAAATACATAATAATAAAATAGAATAAAACATTTCATAATTAAACATTTATACATTCTTAAAGTATTCATTCCATGCCTGATAGAATATCTCCAATAATGATGTAACATTCTCACTACGTGTCCCATTAACCACATTGTCGACACTGAAGATGTCATGTGTTTCATTTGGCATAGAAGCCAATGGTTTGCCATTTTCACTATTCCATTTAACTTGTTGTTCCTCCAGATTGAATTGTATCAATATGATCAAATATGTTGTAATGCCACCACAGAACTTGAAAATTTATTAGATAGGAGACTTTTAATAAAACTTCACTTAAATGAACATTAACGTTGTTTTTTTGACTGAAAGGATTTAAATGCGAAGAAATTTTTTAAATTACTTACACTAAACAATGTTGCCATGTTTAAGGAAAAATAGCCACAAGCATTAAAATCAAATGGATGATCAAAGAGTTTTAATGAAAGATGATTTATCTGGAAAATAAATGAAAAAGAAAATATCTAAGAGTTTTTTAAGGAAGGAAATTATAAGAGTTAATAAATTTTTGTAGCGCTTCATACCATCTCATATGTTTCATTTTTATCACTGGCCAAAGCACAACGATGTATACATATTCCCGTCTTTTTCGATTCCAAATTTGTCTGCCAATTTCCATGTAAGATGAGTACACACTTCGACGCGATATAGAAAATACTCATTACAGTTATCCACCAACTTTGAGCCGGACGAAACAAAGAAGGAATTGTCTTTAAAAATTTGAATTTGTTATAAGAAAATCAGAAAGGTTTACTCAAACTTCTCTCACCTGGTCCACATGAGCACAGTAAAAGAAATATAATTGAGCCGTTACAATACAAAATCCATAACCCATTAAAATTAAAATCGGGAAAGCGTAGACCTTATTAAGCTCTTTGCCCACATTGCACAGCGAATCATGTAATTGACACAATTTAACAAATTTAGTTTCGAGTGTAGCAAAAGTCGAGGCGAAAGAAGTTGAAGAATCCGCAGAGGTAGAGGAACGTTGAGGGAGTGGTAAAGACACATCGTCGAATGTGGGAGAATTTCGAACAACATCACCAAAAACAGCTTGAAAATTTTGTTTAACTTAGAAAAAAGATTTGAAGAGTTTCAAAGAGATATTTGATTACTTATTTCTTACCTGGCCTTATCTGATTTCTAAAAGCATAAATCTTAACCTTGGTCTCCGCTTTACATTTTTTCTCTGATCTAAGCTTTTTGTCCTCCAAACGTTGCTTCTCTAACTTGAAAGCCTCCTCGTCAAAGGCCTCGTTAATGGCTTCAAAACGTTTTCGAATTGCTATTAAAACTCCAATATACCAAAGTTTATCTAACGTATTACATAAAATAGGTAAGCTAGTATAAATCCACAGCCATGCCAACCAATTGATCCTTTCCACATAGACGATAAAAGTCACGGTAAATATTGAAAGTTCCAAAAGGACTGTAAAAAATATGCCCACGAGCAAACGGTACTTTATATAATTATTATTGACTACTATCTTCAAATCCCTAAGATCCTCATCAATTTCTTCTAAATCCAAAAAAATACTTTCAAACTCCTGCTGTTTGATTAAAGCTGTTATGCGGTCACCCATGAAAAGAAACAAACTGTAATAGGTCAAGACGAAGCCTATGCTTATGGGCAAAAGATCTATGAGAAAAACCAAAGAATTAATTATAAACTGAATTTTAAAAGCCTTTTGATTAACTTACTTTTTTCGCTTAAATACGTTTTTGTTTCGAACACCAATATCATTAAATTGAAGTTAATAAAAAGTATGATCATTCCAATTATTACCAGACACTCTCCTGTCGGCGACTTCTTCAAATTTTTATACCTACGAAACTCTTCTAAATCCTGAGGAACTATGGCGAAAATTTTACATATATAAAATAAAGTGGCAAAACTTTCCAATAAAGGTTTTGAGCTTTCCGTTTTTAAACCGCAGGTTTTCCTTTTACTAGACGTCATGTTGTTTAAAGGGTTCCAAAAGAACTGGGCGCTGTCTGCTTATGCATTTTTTAATGAACACTTGACACCTTTTAGTTTCAGCTTTTTATCTCAATAACATCAACTAATTTATCAAGATAATTCATTAATTAATTGATATGTATGTGAAAATTTAATCAATTAAACATTTAGAAAAATTACTTTGAGGTGGAAGGTTGGTAAATATTTTTTTTTACCGAAGCACAAGTTGGAATGGAGTTGTCGAAGCAGACAATTCCGTTGGTAAAACTTTATTTCGCTAACTGAAAATTTCTAAAAATAAAAACTGGGGTTTTTTCGTTTTATTATTTTTTAACAGGAATTTATTTTCCTTTAACAAGGAACGCACGCACAATTCAATTCTGTCATAATCAGTCCACAATTCTTTATATGTTGTTATTGTTAGAAAATCTCTCCTGTAATTGACTTTAGTTCTTACACGTTTTGAAAGTATTTGTATCGGGTCAAAATTTGATACCAGTAATTTCTTTTCAATTGTAAAACTCAGAATTCGAGGACCAATTTTATCCGAATCAGTCTTTATGACTTTCTTTTGAAGGCAACAAACTTGTCTGGGGCTTAAAGTTGTCGCATCGGTAGATGTGTGGCTATCCAAAAGTTAATTAATTGTTTTCTTATTCTCATCCCGTGAAGCTCTACGTTTCTCTGCGGGAGACCAGGGTTTCTGGCGGGAATCGGACCCGCAACCTCCATACTGATATAATAGCTCACTAGCCTACCGGGGCACCCCTTAAAAGTTTTTGCAAACATATGTAAGCTTATAGCTCAAATAGACCAAACTTCCTACAGTATAATGGTGAAAATATGGTCGGATTTTTTGCTTCAAATTTCTGTAGTATTTGATATCTACGAAAAAGGTATTTTTGTATCTCCAAAAGAATTGTCAGCTACTGGGTGGCCCAGAAAGACCGAAGTGCTGTCGCGTAAAAGAGCCATTGTGGCCCTCGCAGTGTGCGCTGTGGCTCCATCCTTTTGGAACCATATTTGCGGATGGTTTTCCACGGTTGGCCTTACAAAATTTTCCAACATGGCCCGATATCGATCACCATTGATGGAAATGGCGACATCTCGTTCATTTTCAAAAAAATATGGGCCAATGATCCTTTCTGAAGAAACACCGCACCAAACAGTACACTTAACAGAGTGTAATTGTCGTTGATGAAGTACTCTCGGGTTTTCCGTAGCCCATATCCTACAGTTTTGCTTGTTAACGAACCCATTTAATTGGAAATGGGCTTCGTCACTCATAACTAAGTTATGAACACAATGGACCGCTGATTTGAAAAGTAAATTTCAACGATTTGGGCACGTTGTGCAGTTGTGTATTGCTCCATAATAAATTGTCCAAGTCTTCTTTACAAAATACTGAAAAGAAAAGAAAAAAAAAAATTATAATAAAAAAAGTTATAAGGAATTCACACCACTTCGGTCTTTCTGAGCCACCTTGTATTTGAAATATCGCCAAACGAACACTACCGTTACGTTTAGTGAGATTTAACCACATCTTACAACCCTCTTTAAGACGGATTTTTTGCTGCGTACAAATGCAACAAGCAAAAATTTCCTGAATAACCACTTTATATTTTTGATCCGCAGCAAAATCATCATTATTTAAAATTCTATGGTAAGGTTTTTTTAAAAATTTTTTTTTCTAAAATTTGAGATTTTTGAAGAGGCTGCTCCATACATACTGTCATAACTTTAGAAAGAAATACCCTATTTTGTTATACAATCCGTCAAAACATTTTAAAGTTCGCCATATTTAAGTATCTCTTACATTATTTTTTAATTTAGTCATTATTTTTGGAGTTATTGAGGCCAAAGTGGCAAAAAAATATTTTTTTTTTTTTTTTATAAAATTTTTTAAAATAAATTTTTTGAAATCAACAAATACTTACCAGTTTTAGTACTTAAGCTCAAAGCAGCATGTATAAGAACTAAAATGAATTTGATTTTATGAAAATCCATGGACAAACCTTGACCTCTTTTATCGCAAATTTGTGTAGAGCTAAAAATCACAAAGTTTAACCATTTTATTACACAATATTTTTTTTAATCCTTTACTTAAACTATTTTTTCATAAAGCTGCATATAATAGAAATAAAATAAATTTTGTTTCACGAAAATCCATGGATAAATTCGTTTTTTATTTCCGAAAAAAAACTTGTGCGGAATATCTATGAAATAATGTTGATAGAGTTGTACTCTGTTCATTTTGTGAAAAAGTTCCGAAATGTTTCTGGCAACATTTTTTTAAAACTGCGAAATAATGTAAGCTGCACTTATTTCACGTGGAATTTTTAAAAAAAGCAAAAAAGTATAAAGTGATTATTAAATACGAAATAAAAAATTAAAACAACACAACCGGTAACAGTTTTATATCCATATTTACTTTCTTTTTTACTTAATTTTTTATTAAAACAAAATATTTTTAGTAAAATACATGTGTGGTTTTTTTACATACGCAAAACAATGTCGCATACTTTGCAGGAATAAAAACGTCAAATTGTACAAACTCGCATGATAGATAACATTGATACATGTCAAAATTTTCGTGTGAAATAATTAATGTTGCTCAACATTTTTCACAAATTTGAACAGAGTACTAGGCTTAAGAGAAAGAACCTAGTTTTGAAATTTTCTTATCGAAAATTTGTGTCGAGCAACATGCTGCAAACATAAAATAAACATAAATGTTTTGACGGATTGCATAACTGTTGTGGTCTCAGGTAGCTAATACTCTGGCAACACCGAATACGTGTCTATGTTGATTGTACGCTTCACGTACTTTTTTACTTTTCATTTTAACCTTGTTAGAGATACTACATTTTTTCCTTTTGCTTATTTAATATCTCTGTATTAAATAACTTAATAAATATCTTTAATTAAATAAAGTCGTGCATTTCTTAATACCCTATCGTGCTAGCCAAATTACACGTTACAACAGTATTGGCGACGAGGATAAAAACACAGCTAAATTAATATTGTGCATTATAAGGGAAATTGTGTTCGGAAAAAAAAGCAGGTAAAATAAAACAAAATGAATGCCGAACAATTTACAACGTTCATGAAAGTGCAACAACAACTAATGGAGCAGTTATCAAAGATGGCAGTTGGCGCCTCTACTTCAACTTCAGTGCAAAACGGTAGCAATAACGCCATTAACACTATGCTAGTGCCCAACTTTGACAGTTTCGATGCTTCAAAAGAATCATACCGTAATTACGTACAGCGGTTTACAAACTACATTAATATGAAGGGAATTGATACCAATAAAGAGTATTGTACAAAGCTCCTTCTAAACTCTATTGGCGCTAAGCATTTCAATAAGGTTACAGCACTTGCCGCGCCAAAATTGGCAACAGAGCTGAAATACGACGAATTGTTAAAACTTCTAGAAAATTATTTGGCGCCAAAAAGGAACATTCTGGTGGCGCAGCACAAGTTCCTCTCAAAATACCAGGGCGAAGGGCAATCAGTGGCAGATTTTGTGGCGATTCTTCGCACTGATATTAATGACTGTGAATTTGTGTCCGATTGTGAGTGCAAAAGCTCTATTGCTGATTTGTTTTTAAGAGCGCAATTTATTCGAGGGTTAAATGACAATAGTATTCGTGAACAACTGCTTCAATCAAGCTCGCAAAAGTTTGAGGAAATTGTTTCGAAGGCTTTGGCTTTTGAAGCGGCAAAGTGTGACGCAAAAGAATTGTCGCATGCTACAACAAGTGCAGCAAGTGCAACAATTAACAAAATTGGTGATAAGAAGAAACCCTTTAGTCGTTCTAAACAACAAACTAAAGTAAATTACGAACAGCTGGGAATTGCTGGGTTGTGTTTACGTTGTGGCAAAAGTGATCATTTTTCTCGAGAGTGTCGTTCAACTACAAAATTAAAGTGCAGCTTATGCACAAAACACGGGCATGTAGCAAAAGTCTGCATTGCTTCCCTTTTGGCAAATAGTCCTAAGGCCGGACCTAAAAATAAACCCTGTGCACGGGAAAGTTCGACTAATCTAGTCCAGTGTGAAAATTCTGAATACGGAATTTACAAAGTTGTCGACGTATACAGCAGTGAGTACATAAATACAAATTCTGAACGCTATTACGCAAACATATTAATAGAGGGTAAAATTGTAAAATTTGAAGTCGATTCTGGTTCCGGATACTCCTTTTTACCAAGAAGTATGTTTAAAGAACTTAAATTAACTAACAAAATATTATCAACAAATATTGTTTTTCGTTCGTATACACACAATACTTTCACTCCAGATGGCAAGGCCAGAGTTCATGTCGCATTCAATAACGTATCTATCGTTGATGATATTTATATTGTTCCAGATGGGTGTGCGGCCCTCATAGGTCGAACGTGGATACGGCGCCTAGGCATTAACCTCAACGAATTAGATCAAATTAATTCACATGCAACTGTAGCAAATGTCATCACTGATGCCAACCACAAAGAAGATTTAAAAGCTGAATTTGCATCTGTTTTCGAGCAGAAAATTGGGTGTCTTCCTAATTATAAAGTTTCTTTGCAACTACGTGATAACGTTACGCCTGTGTATACTAGGGAGCGTCAAATACCTTACGCTTTAACAGAAAAAGTAAATAGTGAGCTGGAAGATTTAGAGAAACGTGGTATTATAACTAAGGTGGCTAATAGTGACTGGGGGTCACCATTGGTGGTCATACAGAAGGCGGACGGAGGCGTAAGGCTTTGCGTAGATTACAAAGTAGGGGTTAATCAAAGATTGGTGAATGCGCACTACCCAATACGTAAAGTGGACCAAATTTTCAACAGCCTCAAGGATTCCCGGTATTTCTGTCGCCTTGACCTGTACAAGGCCTATTTACATGTTCCAGTTGATGAATTTTCATCTGAAATTCAAACAATTTCAACACATCGTGGTACATTTCGAATGAATCGTCTGTCATTTGGGATCAAAACTGCGCCTGCTGAGTTTAACCGAATTATCGACCAGATTCTACATGAAGTTCCAAAGGCAGAATCCTACTTCGATGACATCGTGGTACATGGTGAATCATTCGCTGAATGCAAGAATAATTTAAAATTATGTTTAGCTCAACTAAAAAAGTATGACCTTCACTTAAATCTTTCTAAATGCACCTTCTTTCAAAAACAAATTGAATTTTTGGGTCATACTGTTGAACATAATAAAGTGCGAAAATCGTTTTCTAAGATAAAGGCTATTGTTGAGATGTCACAACCAAAGAGTGTGGAAGATGTGCGCCGGTTTTTAGGTATGGTTACATATTATGCCAGATTCATACCTAATGCATCTACAATGACTGCACCTTTACGTCAGTTATTATGTAAAAATTCAAAATTTAAGTGGAATTCTCATTGCCAAAAATCTTTCGATCTGTTGAAAAATGAAATTGCAAGTGAACGTGTGTTGATGCCATTTAATCCTAAGTTACAAGTTCAACTGGCGTGTGATGCTAGTCCTACGGGAATAGCAGGGGTTTTGTCTCACGTAATTGATGGAGAGGAGAGGCCAATCGCTTTCGCATCGAGATCGTTGACTCCGGCGGAACAAAATTACTCGCAACTTGACCGGGAGGCGTTGGCAATTGTGTATGCTGTTCAACACTTTCATGAATACATCTATGGTAGAGTTTTTAAGCTCGTAACAGACAACCAGCCGTTGTCACGAATTTTCCACCAAAACTCCAAATTACCACAAATGACATCTTCAAGGCTTCAAAGGTACGCAGTGTTTCTTACTAATTATAATTACGAAATAGTAGCAAAAAAAAGTGAAGAGAATATTAACGCTGACTGTCTATCCAGAGCACCTATAAATTCAGAGATGACTTCTAGTAATTTTGTAGATAAGGAAGTGCAGTCAATTTGTTATTCAACCCTAAATCAAATAAACTCATCTCAGTTAAATTATTATTCAATTCGAGAGGCGACAAAGAAAGATGAAAAACTGTCAAAAATCATAACTGAATTGCGCTCTTCAAACGTACCTGATACTGAATTAACAATTGATTCAGATATCTTGTTCAAGGGCAATAGGGTCATGGTCCCAAGTTCGCTGCAACAAGCTGTGCTAGATGAACTCCATTTTACGCATATTGGAACAACCAAAATGAAGCAGTTAGCGAGGAGGTATGTATTTTGGTCTGCGATCGATAAGGACATTGAAAGATATGTGCGATCCTGTGCTGCTTGTTGCTCTGTTCAAAATAATCCAACAAGAGCAGCTTTACACCCGTGGGAAGAACCACAGCAAAATTGGCAACGTGTGCACATTGACTACGCCGGGCCTTATCAAGGGTATCAATTTCTGGTGGTCATCGATGCCAAGTCTAAATGGGCCGAAGTGGCCGTCTGCTCCTCTTCACCTACGTCTACATTAACAATTGAAATGCTAGTTAACATATTCTCGAGAAACGGATTCCCTAATGTGATAGTGTCCGACAACGCAACCATCTTTAAAAGTGTGGAGTTTCAAAAGTTTTGTCGGGAATCTGGTATTTTCCAAAAATTTATTGCACCTGGGCATCCGGCAACAAATGGCTTGGCCGAAAGGAATGTCCAGACCTTAAAGAAACGCCTGAATGCTATGGCGGATGACCCATCACCGGTGTCAAAGAAAGTGCGGGACATACTTTTCCGTTATAGGGCAACACCTCTACAAAATGGGAAGTCGCCATCTGAACAGTATTTGGGACGACAATTGAGAATTCGTCTGGATGCATTGAAGCCTGCTACGTTGGTTAAAGCTCCTGAACCGGAAGTGGCAGTCCGACAGCTAGAAGAAGGAGATCGAGTACAAGCCAGATATTACGCTTTAAACAAACCTACGTGGAAACTTGGAACTATAGTTAAGAGGCTAGGTCGTCTCCATTATATTGTTCGTCTTGACAACGGATTCTCCTTTAAACGCCACATAAACCAACTTCGTCTTACAGAAATACAAATGTCTGACTCTACGCCAAATTTACAGCCTGATTTAGAGTCAGGAACTGGTACGAGTGACCAGCAAATTATTCAACTACTAGTTTCTTTTCCTCCATTGTCGATTCAACCACCTGCCGGAGACAAGAATTCGGAAGAACAAGAACAGCCGTCAAGCTCTCAGCAGGCACGAACCGAGCCGGAAGTCACACCAGGCCAACGATCATCTAGTCGACAGCGGAGACCACCACGCCGCCATGAAGATTATATAAAACACTGATTCCGTGAATGTGTGTTCTTAAGTGGGGGAGAATTGTTGTGGTCTCAGGAAGCTAATACTCTGGCAACACCGAATACGTGTCTATGTTGATTGTACGCTTCACGTACTTTTTTACTTTTCATTTTAACCTTGTTAGAGATACTACATTTTTTCCTTTTGCTTATTTAATATCTCTGTATTAAATAACTTAATAAATATCTTTAATTAAATAAAGTCGTGCATTTCTTAATACCCTATCGTGCTAGCCAAATTACACGTTACAACAATAACCAAGTCGGGTACGTCGTTCCAAAGTTATGACAAGATGTATGGAGCAGCCACTTCAAAAATCTCAAATTCAAGACAATAATTTTTTTTAAAAAAAAAAAACCTTAACTTAGAATTAGAAATAATGAAGATTTTTGCAGTTAGTTGATTATGGCGGATCAAAAAAATATAGTGGTTATTTAAGGAATAAATAAATTTTCCTCGTTTGTTGCATAGTGTTACGTAAGTGCTAGATTCGGCTATGCCGAATCTTTTGTACCCTTCATCATAGTAATAACATGCCAATTGTTCCCTAGTTCATATGTTATGGACGATATCGTGTCCAATTCCTTATTCCAGGAGAATGTTTGCACGGGCGCTAGGTGAAATTGTAGGTCAATTTATCTACCCCTTAATTCGAGAGCCCGCTTGTATGAGGGCCAGGTAAAATAGTGCACCGGTTTGGTTCAATTTTAATATTAAATACTCTTTTTATCTAAGAAATATCTGTGCCGAACTGGCATGGCTCATATAGTTGGTTTGCTACTGAGCCAGAACCATTATTTTGGATAAAACATCAGTTATTCGGCAATGCTTAATAATTAGTTAAAGTAACACTCAAAAAATAAAGTTCATAAATTAAGTGGTTATTTTTGCTAATATCTCTGCAAGTTTTAGATAAATCTAACTTAATTTCAATAGGAATCTGTTTCGGACCATATACGATATAAATATATATCAACCTAGTCTCCGTTGTATCTGAAGGCTTCTAAAAACCCATTTCAACATACTTACGGACAGACGGATATTATTAAATATACTTCGTAACTCATAACGATATGTACATGGTGTGCTAATTTAATTAAGGAAGTAAACTGGCTTAAAAACAAACCATTTTTGACAATTCAATTTTATTGATACCAGTGTAAAGTAGAAATAGGGAAATTTATAATGGATTTGCACATTTGCACGACATCATAGTGCAAATGTCCAGCTTAAGTATCCAGTCGGCAGGCGTTCGCTCTTTTCGCAAAATGTTTAAACAAATTTTGCATTTAAACTTCGCTTAGCTCGTCAATACAGTGCAAAAATTCACCTTTCAGAGCGTCAGTTGCTTATGGTTTCTTCACATACACCGGGTCTTTCAAATGACCTCAGAGCAAATAGTCTAGTTGCGTCAATTCACAAGAATTAGCCAGCCAATTGACATTACCATAATTTACTCATGCGATAACTGAATTGTTTGACCGGCATTGTGGCTCGAGACACCGTCTTACCGAAACCACAGGTCACTGATCACTACATTAGCCAAGTGCGATCACAAAAAAGCAGTATCAGAAAGGGCCTTATTACGAGAAAAATCTGCTCGAACTTAAAGAAGTGAATTATTAAAATGTTCACCATTTTAATAAAACTTTTTTTAAAATTAAAGAGCGCTTTTCAAGAATGTTGCAAAAGGGTGACAGCTTAGTTTTTGACATTTCATCATATCACAGCCTATTTATTTCCTAACTTCCTATCTATTATAAATATGTCCTAAAACTAAAATTGAGCCACTGATAAAGCTACTTTTCAAAACAATTAACTCAATATTCTTTTAATTTTACCTTAGAGAATCTTTCTAAAAGAAGAAACATCAAGCACAATAATGGTTTTAATTAAATTAAGCAAAATACTACATATGGGTCATTAAGATGATCTTATTTAAAAGCTCATCTTCCTTTGGAACACTGGAAATAATTGCAATTGCTACGATAATCCTTATAAAATAAACTACAGGTTATATGTTTTTGTATGTTGGTCCTTTTCTATTATAACAAAGGATTTTTTACACACACATAGGTAAACTTTTATAACGAGTTAAAGGACTAAATGAAGAAATAAATATTTTAGTAAACTTGCCACATGCACACAAGTTAAAAACACACACACACGCACACACAATTGAGAAAGTGTTTACGTGTATGAGGGAAAACAAAGTTAGTTTTCCTGCAACAGGGAAAGTAACATGAATTAGTGTGTGTTAAATTGGATATGTGTGTGCGTGTGTATAGTTTAAATGCCTTAACATCGTATGAGTCGAAGACCAAAAACTTCTTTAGTGGCCTTTAAAGTGTCATAAATTTTGTGCTCAACAAAAGCTTAGCAAAGCCTTAAATTGGCCAAAAATTGCAATTCATAGAAGTTGCTGTGGAAAAAAAGAGATTCCCATTTTTTTAGTTTGTCTTTTTACGTATTTGCTGTTTAGTGATAGAGACTCTTTTACTACCAACATACAATGTGACCGACCCCTTTTAAGGGAATTAGACACAAATTTCCTTTGTGATTTTTTTATGAAAGATTTTTCTGCTTTTTATTGTTTCTTGGAATGTTATGATGGCCATAATATGTTAACAAGAATATGAAATGTTTAACTAGATATTAAAAGTATTCCACAATGATTTCTATTTATTTTATTATTATGATTCTTTTGTTGCTACCGTTAAGAGACTGTTGATTATGTGATACAGAAAACAGAGACGGGATGTTAAAGTTTAATTCAAAAAGACTCTGGCCCAAGTCTTTGCGAAGTGCAGTTTAGTTTTAATAGATAAAATATTCAACCAATAAAATGGTTGTGGGCATTTATAACATTGAAGTAGACATTAAAGAACCGACTTAAAATTTAAAAATTAGAACTTCTGTTTGGGTGACCATGGCCCTGTTTTTTTTTAACGGGTTATCCATTTTGGCGGTTTCAAAAGTAAACGTAAATAAAATAATATAAAATATTTTTTTTTTTTTTATGATACATATTTCTTTTTTATTATAAAGTTTGAACGTTGACATTATGTGTGAAACACTATATCATTTAAATGACCACCACGCGAAGTGTTGCAAGCATTGATTCTTTTGAGGTAATTTTGAACCACTTTTTGACACATATTGGGCGGTATCTCAGCCATAACTTAACGAATGTTGGTTCTTAAGTGCTGAAGAGTTAAAGGTTTATCTGCATAAACACGGTCTTTCGCGTAGCCCCACAAAAAAAGTCTAATGGTCTCAAATCGCATTATCTTGGTGGCCAGTTGATGTCGCCACGACGAGATATTACACGGACAGAAAATGTCTCATGCAATAAAGCCATATTCGCTCGAGTTGTGTGGCATGTGGCACCGTCTTGTAGAAACCAATTATTCTCCAAGTCGCATTCTTCAATAGCAGGCAAAAAAAGTCGGTTATCATACGACCATACAGTCCTAATTCCTGAGAACAACGAGGAATAAACACATTCGGGTCTTCGGCAACACTTTCGTTACAGCAGCGATATTTTCAGCGGAACGAGCGAAACGATGATGCACTGGCCTTACAATATCTGTAACCGCTCCAGTCTCTTCAAAATGTTTTCACAATTTTGCCAATTGCTTGCGTAGTTGGACGACTATATAAACTACAATCTCCTCTTAAAGCACGATATGTGGCTGTGCCAGAACCACGATTTTTGTAGTATGCTTGCAACACTTCGCGTGGTGGTCATTTAAATGATATAGTGTTTCACACATAATGTCAACGTTCCAACTTTATAATAAAAAAGAAATATCAAGAAAAAAAATATTATATATGTGTTTTTTTTTATTTTTACTTTTAAAACCGCAAAATGGATAACCTTATAATACCCTAAACTGTTCTTTAAAATTCCTGAAACTTGGAAGGAGGTGTTTTTTTTTTCTTTTTTAAGATATGATTTTTTTTCTTTAAAAAATAATCTTAAAAAAGAATTTTAATATTGTAATTTTGAGCAATAAGTACACTGTGCTAGTTGCAAAAAACAGACAAGCCGGGCACCTGCCATTTTTACCTAATTGGGGCACGATGAATCCAGTGGTGCTAACCGTTTTTTTTTAGGTTAGCTCTTGTTTTCAAGGTTGCACTGTATATATTCGCGCAACTCAAAAACGGTTTAGTTTATTGAAATTACTAAAAAAACGAGACTCCTCAATAAAAAATAAAGTGGGGTTGGTCATACATTTGACCCATCTAAGAGCAGGGGCCAAATTATAGAATTTTATTAAACCGCCATATTTGTATTGTACAGCGCGTAGGGTGCTCCTAGATGGGTTAAATGTATGACAAACCCCACTTTATTATTTATTGCGGAATTTCGGTTTTTTTTATTATATTTTAAGAATATTTTTTAAAGGTTGCGAAAGAAAAAAAAATTATATCTTAAAAAAGAAAAAAAACACCTCCTTCAAAGTTTCAGGATTTTTAGAGAACAGTTTGAGGTGTTATATTTAAACAATTTTTTTTTTCAATATATGTTTTGTAGCCCCAAGTATTCTCTTTAAAATGACATTAAAATCATCTTCGTTTGTAAAGTAGTTTTCGAGATATTGAAGAAATAATCTCAACACATTCGGCTAATGCGGCGAAATTATGGGTGGTGTGCTGGAAATCGCAAACGCAAAACGCAAGAATTTTTTTTTTTTTCATTTCTTTATTTGCGATCTATTTAACAATAATAAGCAAATTTGAATAAATATAAATATTAACATAATTTATTGATTCCCATCGGAAACAACAATATAAGATATGCATGTACTAGTTATATAGAGATGATTTATATTTTTAATAAAATAATAAAGTAATTACAAAATATAGTTATAAATTAAATTATATAAATCACATTTTATACAAATGGGAGATCTAATATGTGTTTTCTTTTAAGTCTTCGTACTTCGTCAGTCTCGTCTAATAGTGTGATTGCCAGTGTGTTAGAGTGATTGCTGAGTCTTTTTAAATAGTTGCAGCTAAATTTTTGTATTTCAGTTTTTACAAAAGGTATTTGGAGGTCATTATGTAATGCTATATTGGTAACGTAAAAAGGAGCGTTTGTAATTGATCTTAAGGCCTTAGATTTGCAAAATTTCTATATTTGATGTGCTGGCTGTTCCCCATAATTCTATGCCATAGGTCCAAATTGGCTTTAATATTGTTTTTAGAAGAAGTACCTTATTTTCGAGTGATAGTTGTGATCTGGGCCCCAGAAGCCAGTACATTTGTTTAAATTTCATATCGAGTTGTTTTCTCTTGGCATTTATGTGCACTTTCCATGTAAGTCGTCGGTCCAAATGAAGCCTAAGATATTTGACATTTTCTTTGCTGGGTATTGGGGTGCCATTGAGGCTTACAGGTGGGCAGTTTTCCCTTCTTAACGTAAAAGTAATGTGATTAGATTTTTGGGTGTTAACTATAATATTCCATTTAGTAAGCCAGTGTTGTAGATGGTCGAGTTGCAATTGCAATAATCTTGAAGCTTCAGTTGGTGATTGATGTGAGGATATAAACGCAGTGTCATCTGCGTATGTTGCTACAGTTAGGTCTTCTGTAGTTGGCATATCGTATGTGAATATAGTGTACAGCACTGGTCCTAGAACGCTGCCTTGAGGTATACCGGCTTCTATTTGATAAATGTTCGAAACATCACTGTTGATTTTTACATAAAAGTATCTGTTACTTAAATATGACAGGAAAAACATATAAAATGGTGCTGGTAGAATATTTTTTAGTTTATATAGCAATCCAGTATGCCAAACTTTATCAAACGCCTGTTGTATATCTAAAAATACAGCAGAACAATATTTTTCATTTTCGAAGGAGTCAATTATAACTTTACATATTCGGTGGCATTGTTCAGGCGTTCCATGTTTATGGCGAAAGCCAAATTGGTGATCAGGAATGATACTGTTTTTTTCTAAAATAGGTATTAAGCGCTTTAGGAGAAGCCTTTCAAAAATTTTTGAGAAAATGGGCAGTAAACTAATTGGCCTATAGGAATATACTACATTTTTTGGTTTACTTGGTTTTAAAACCATAATTATCTCTGCACACTTCCATTGGGAGGGGAAGTGTTGGAGTCGTAAAATAGAATTATTCATTGAATATTTATCGCAAATAGTTTTTTGTTTTAATCCGGAACTAAAATTATTTATTATTATTACTTTAAGGTCTTTACTTATCTTAACTTTAGCCATTTTCACTAATTACGTACTATAAATTTTTGTGTTTAAATTATTTAATAAAGAAGAATTTAAGTAAATAATTTTAAAGATAACGGTTCATTTTTTACATTTTGCTTTATTTTCTCATCAATGCGCTCTGTTTTAGTCATCTTTTATGCAGAAGTGTAAAAGTGTCCATTGTTTTGTCAATACCCAAATATTGAATATTTTTACTTTCGCTTCATAATTTAGATATATGACATTTTATGTTATTTAATTTTAGTACATATATCAAAAACAATCTATAAAATAAAATACTGAAACACTTATTAGTTTTTTTCAAGAAATAATTTAGATTTGAGACCTCCAACAAGGAGGTTTTGAGAAAAGTTTCCATTGTTTTGTCAGGCACTGTATGTACATCATTTGCCACTTTAATAGAGAAATATACATATTAAATAAACTTTAGACTCAATATATTTTAATTGAATGCTTCGTTAGCAATGTCAAAAAATATTGTAGAATGAAAAAATCTTGTTATGTAAAAGCAAAATGTAAAAAGTAGGAGAGAATACAGATACACAATTTGACAAGCGATCGGTAAATGTTTATTTTCTAAACCCTTTTAGAAACGTATGTATTCTCATTAAATCAGAGGTAAACATTGGTAGCGCTTAAGAAATATATTGAAGGCGCTGACATTTTTATACAATTACAAAAACAACTCAGGGAATTTTCATATTGTTTTTCTAAATATTGTAAAATTGTTACCACCAGCTTTTTTTTTTTTTGCTATTAACTCAGCGGCTTAATCTCTTTGCCTTGATTTAACATATACTATCCGTGTAAACATGAAAAATACTTACAACAGACCAAGGCCAATTAGCTGCAGGAGGTGTCGAAACGGCATCAGATTTTGACTGTTCGAGCTTATTTGTTTTGATTTGTTAGAGTTTGGCTAAAATTCGTTGACATTTCGAGCTATAAGCACTAGAAAAGGCAATGCAAAAAACCCTATGTTATTTCTGGACACTACCTGTAGTTGAATTCGCCTTGTAACCCAACATTTTTTTAAGACCCCAAGAGAATATCATAATATTTTTCTGTAAAGTCGTAATACATTGTAGGCTTTAAAGTTCACTTAGCCGGGAGTAACAGTTACGTTGCAAATCAGCTGCTTCATTTTGTTGTATGTATGTAGAGCAATTACAACGATTATAGTTAGCAGTAAGATGTTACGTCTTAATCTGTAAGAAATAGATGGGTCTTACTTCTTAACGGTAAGGTTAAGTTACTGTTTCTCCCGGCTAACTGAGCCTTTAGCAGTTTTTGATTTTTTTTATTTTATTGACATAAATTACTTTTATGTGCATATAAAATTATGATTATGACTTACATAATTGCCAAAATAAGCTCAAACCTTGTCAATTTCTACGCACTTTTATAAAAGAAATATTTTGTATGCTCCCGGGACTAAAAAAGTCAGGGAAATTAAAAACCTTGCCTTTTAATTTTAATCCGTAACCCTTAAAAAACACGTTATATCTAGATTCGTATAAAAATATTCGATAATATTTATATTTTAGCAAAATTTTTACGCTTAATAAAAAGTTTAGTCGTTTCTAGCGTGTTTGACTATTTGACTTGATTTGACGTTAAGTGTAAAACAAAAAGTTGGCAACACTGCTTCTTTTCCATTTATTCTTTAGTTAATGGTGCGGTCTTTAACATGCGTAAACGTTTAATTCATTGCTAGTGTTTAAATCTAAAATAATTGGCAAAAAGTGCATAAAATCTAATAAGCTTGTGACTAAAATGTTTACTAATAAGTGTTTAATAATATTTTAAAGTTTTTTCGTTGAAAAAAATTAAACAATTAACTGTAAATTGTTCGCTAAGTAAGTTTTTCATGAAAACAAGTATATTCGTGTTTGGTTGTAACTATGTATGTAAGTTGATAAAAAAAATCAGCTTAATGTTGAGTTTGTCTGGTTCGCTAGTGTCGTAAAAAAGTGTCGGTTTGTTGTTATGTATTGTTTTTTTTTTTAATTTAAGATTTAATTTTGGTACGGAATGTGCATGTGCTTTTGTTTTTTAAATATGTTTGATTTAATAAAGAGTTCATTATTTAATATCCTCTCTTAAGAAATAAGAGTAATAAGGAAATAGAAGAAATAGTGGTTGCCATTGTTTCTAAAGAAAGCAAGGAACTGGTGAAGTTGTATTCATAATACGGGTAAGTCGACATTTTTATTTAATTTTTACTGAACTTTACTGCATTTTACTATATTGCGTTCGCGTACACAAAATAGGTAAATAAGATCAGAAATTAAGAGCTTTAAGTGACAGTTCTTAACTCAGTATTTTCAAATTTTTAGTGCCGAAATTTCGGTTTTTTTTAATAAATTAAATTAAATTGGCAAAATCAAATAAAAAAACAAACAAATAGGTATAAAAGATTACATAAAAATATTTGTTTGTATTTTCCTAAACTAGTCGTGTTTCAAAAAGTTTTTTATCGAGTACCGATAAGAAAACGAGTTAAGTAGTTAAAAGTTTAAAAATGTTTCCTAATTTTCGGTTTGCGTACTTTTTTGGGCAACAGGTTTTTTTAAAGGGTTAATGCCGGTTCACACGCGTCAAGTTTGACTCGTCAAGTCTTGAGTATTATGGAGAAAGGGGAAAAGAAATGGCATTCTCTTTTCCCTTCAAGCTTGACGTGTGAACCGGCACATATTTTTCAGTTTACTCAGTTATTACTCATTTACTGTAAAAAGTACATAAGTGCAAAATTTAATAATCTTAAACATAAAAACAATTTTTTTTTTGCTTATAATATATGGAAAAATTTTGTTATCTTCATAATATCGATTTTAAAATGATCGTAGGTTGTTTATGTAAAATATCATAAACCTGCAAAATTTAGAAAAATTTGAAACCCTGGGACTAGCGTATACTGCGACTAGTAAAGCCAAAAGTGGGGAATTTACCTTTAAAATAAACGTTAAGACATTGATATTTCTTTTTCTTTCTTTGATGTATCTTAATCTAAAGTTTAAAAAAAAATCCAATTTTTCCCTAAACTCATAATATTTTCAACATTTCTTTTTTAATTTTTTTTTTTGTGATTGTTTTTATAATTTGTCATAATATTGGGGGGTGTGCTGGAAATCGCAAACGCAAAACGCAAGAATTTGGAGGCTGTTTTTAATACACTTTTAATCTAATTTTTATAATTTTTGTTATAAAATTTTGTTTAATAGAGAAATGTTTGTATAAGATTTGTTTTAAAATTCTTTTAAATCAGAAATCTTACTAAAAAAAGACTTTTAAAATTCTTGCGTTTTGCGTTTGCGATTTCCAGCACACCCCTGTATGACATTTAGAATATGACATAACTTTTGAAAAACAATTTTTAAATTTTTTTTCGTTCATGTATGTTCCTTAAAGAATAAAAGGAACCTTATCACCAAATTTCATCAAAATCGAAAGGGGTCGGGTCCCACTCTTGGTCGATTTGACATGGAATTACCCAGATGGTTTATTGGCACAAAATCCCTATTCCGGAAAGAAACTTGTGTGGGGGCTATGCAAAATTATAGACCGATTCGCCTGATTTTCAATAGGCTTGGTCCTTGTTCCATCAAACAATCTTCAAAATTGTACTTTGCACACAAGGTTTACATGGACAGCCAGCCGGACGGACATCGTTAGTTTGATCCAGAAAGTTATTCTAAGCCGATCGGTATACTTAGCTGTTGGTCTAGGACCAATATTTTATGGTGTTACAAACATGAGAACAATTTCACATTACCCGCTCCACTATTGTGGTATGGGTATAATTAAAACAATTAAATGAGAGAGAATTTGAAGTTACTGACGAAGTTTTAATTATGGGCTTTAGGATTTTTGCCTGAAATTTAAGACTCAATGCAGTTTGAACACTTTTTTTTTTAAATGTAGGTTTTTGGTAAAAATGCGTGTCTGCTTTTATATATTTTTAAATTTTATATTAAATTGTTATTTTTTTTTTGTTTGTTATAACTAGGGCAACAAAAAAAAAGCAAATGCTTATTTTTTGGTTTACAAGATAGATAGATTTTGATTGAACACAAATTCCGATCATAAAAAAACAAAGAAAATGAGCTATATTTGTTAGGGCTTATTTTTGCTTATTTTGGTAATACATATCGGCTTTTTTTTAGTTATTTTTGCGATATCGGCTTTTTTTTTGCTTGTTTTGCCATTTTAAGATAATTTTTCATTTTTTTCATACGAAAAAAAAACTTATTTAATAAAATTTTGCAAAAATCGTTATTATTTTTTTTTATGTGCAACTTTTTTTTATAAATACTAAAAAATCAACCATTTCTATGCTGTAACAACTCTGGCTGGCTGTCCATGTAACCTCGTGCGCAAAGAACAGGTCGCAATTTTAAAGATAATTTAATGAAATTTGGTACGTGGATTCTAATTGGCACAATGGCGAATCGGTCCATAATTTAATATAGCCCCCATCCAAGCTGCTATCCGGAAGAGGGTATTTGTGCCTACTATCAAACCAATTTAAATGCAATTTAAGACATATGTATATAGAACCATTTTTATATGGACACGTAAGGTATGCATTTTTTAAAAAAATAGGACCACGAGGGGAGATAGGGTAAATTTCTGCCCATCAGTAACTATTTAACCGATTTTCATGAAATTAAAAACATAGATAGATCTCTATTCATATAGCCATACACTCTCGAAACTTGTTTTTAAATACTGTGGTGTTGGGTATCATACGGTCGGGCTTGACCGACTATACCTTCTTACTTGATTTTTATGCAACTCTGTCTTAGCGGTACTGTAACGTACCTTTTATAGTGTTGTGTATAATTTGTATGTGTTTATGTTTTTAGTATTAAGCCTTTTTATCAACTTATTTTATTATTTGCTTGTTTAAGTTCTTTTCTCTCGAAAATTCCATAGCTGTATTCTTACGATCAAATTCCTCAGTCTGTAACGTCTTATATCTTTTTAAATATAGTTTTTGTATAAAGTAACGTCTGTTAGTTCCAATTCTCTCTGTTTTTGGTATAGTAACGTCTTATTTTTTGGCTTTTTTAATATAGTTTAACTATTAAGAATTTCTCTGTATATCAAATATTGTTAATTTCTGCAAACTTTGGGGTTTTACACGAAGTTGTAACAAAATTGGAAACAAAAAATCTTTCATTGGTCTTCCAACTTGGTGGCCACACGATCAAGTTTTGCCTTTCAATTCCATTCAATTTGCAATACACTCTCACTTTTTTACTAACACACTCACATTTTTTAAATTGACCATGAGGTGGCTTTCAATTTCACTTCTCCATTTGTTTGGCAATTTTACTTTCAATTTAATAGCTGATTACATGTTTGTCTTTATAAATTGTTTTCTTGATGAAATCTTGAAAGTAAATTGCTTACAAATTGAATGCAGCCTACGTCACAGCTTTCAATTTATGTAAATTTTGACAAGCAGTATATGTAAAAGACTATCAAGAACATCTTGATCGTGTGGCCGCAGGGTAAATGAACATAGTTATGGACCGTAAGAAAAATGCCCCGCGTTCCAGGGGATATAGAAGACAAAGTTAATAAAAAATTTAAATCAGTTTCATTAAAAAATTAAGAATTTTCGGTATAAAAAGATATTGGGGATATTTTGGGAGGCAAGCGGAATTATGAGTCCAATCGTATAAAATATACTTCAGAGCAAATACTCAATTTTAAATATGCTCCCTCAACACATGTTGACGTAGGAAGAACTTTTTCTATGTACAATAACTTGCTGACTCCAAACAGACATAGTTTTCTTTTCGAAAATTTATTGCATCAACTTATAATTTACAATAACAACGTATTAAACGAATTAAGTGGAAAATAAACAAGTTTAAATTGCTTTTTTTTAGTTTTAACAGCTTATTTTCATGTTTTCAACCGCTTTTTTAAAGAGCTTAAAACTGTTTTTTTAGTGCTTTTTTTTGGTTGCCCTAGTTATAACACTCCTAAAGATGAAAACAACAAGTTTTTGTGTAGCAGATTTTTCTCATTTGTTTACTTTTTGTATTATTGTTATTATTATAATTGTTATTATTATTATTATCAGAACTGTACACTACATATGCATAAATACCAAAACAAGTTTTGCTTATGTACTTCATACATACACGTGTATGTATGTTCACGAATTACATAAGAGATGATTTATGATTTAATAAAAAAGCAAGAAATTATATAAAAAAATAAAATGCGAATATAAAATCACACAAGGAAACAAAATAGAAACCACAATTTTCAGAAAAGCCCACAAATACAACAATGTTAATTTGGCTATATACACACGCACACCCTGCTACTTACACATATTATACAATCACATCATATAAGAATATTATTTGGAATAAAAAAAAAAATTAAACTTTTTCTTTTCATAACGGATGTGGCATATCACTCGAGGATATACAAAATATGTATGTAGAAATTTTTCATTTATTTTTTCAATGGGTGGCTCAAAAAAGTGAAAACAAAATCAAAATTTTATAAAAATATATAAAGAGAGAATCATATATACAAACATACATTGAGTCACACATGTATGTATGTTTTTATGTTCTAAAGGATGTAGGTTGAAGTTGCAAATGAATTGTATGTTTGTTTGCATGATCTTTTTTTTTTTTTTTTTGATATTTTACCTTAAAATTTTATTATTTTCTCATTCATATCCTTTAGAGAATATATACCAACTGCTGGCGTGCAAATGTGTGGCTTCAAAATTTGATTTCGAAGGAATAGTTTGTAGATGAATGTAGAAAAAATATTGCCAGGAAATGTTGCATTATAAATTAATGTGCCAAAAAATTCAAAATATATGTATGTACATTAGGGCTATAACTTTTTCACACTTTTTGCGAATATCAAAAACGGCATAGTAAAGTCGTGTAGAACATTACAAGTAATTAATAAAAAATATGATAACTTTTTCGGATTATTAAAAAAGTTCACCCAGGGATCGGGTTAAACTATAAAATATTTTTATCTCACGAAAATTTTAAAAAATATACACCTGATATTTGTATATAGTCCTAAACGTATCGCTTAAATGCTATTTTTGAATTTATCCACTGCTTTTGATTTAAAAATTTTCCTACGGTTTGCAATTCATCGCGGTTCAAAATTTCTTGGAAGGTTTTAGAAATTTGCTTCCCTGTGCGAGGGGAGACAGGTGTTTTTATTACTAAAACATTCTTGGCCACTCCGTAGTATACTATGCCAAAAATTTGGTTATAGCCCTAATGTACATACAAAAGAGTAATTCCTGAACAGGTGTTATTAATCATTTTTGTGACAAATTATTTGACATTGTGGAATATTCAAACGGAAAATTGTTAGAAGGAGCGGAATGTAATTAACTAATTGGTGTTTTTTTAGGAAGGGACTCTAATCGTTTGACAATTTGAATTTAACGACCCATAAACATTTCTTTATAATTGATTAACCCTACGTTTTCAAATGCAAGTTATTACTTGCAAGTAGTGTATACGTATTATCAACGAAAAATCGAAGAAGCAGCCTATTGGATAAAAGTACAAAAAATGTGTGAATGTTAGTGAAAAAGTGTGAGTGTATTGAGTTTTTAGAACTTGCACTTGCATGTGGAAACGGGGGGTAAGAATCAAATACAGCAGCAAAGCGTTTCTCTCAACGTAAGCTCATTAGATAATTTTGGTTTGGGGGGTCCACTCTCAAAAAAAAAATATGTCTCTAAATAGTGTGATGTAGGGTATCGTATGGTAGGGCTTGACCGACTCAAACTTCTTGCTTGTTTTTGGCTGAACAATTTTTTGTCACACACAAAGTTTTCTAAAACAAAATTCACTAATTTAAAAAAGTTTTACTGGAAAATCTAAAATCTAATAAGGTGGACTACACTGAAAAGAAAAATCGATACATACGTACTTAAATCAATCCGAAGCGGTATTAATAGAACGTTGAGTACGGATTTTCTTGAATCAAGTACAGAAAGACTGATTCAAGATTCATAAAAAACTGCAGTCAAAGTAGAAAAACTGTCATTCCTTCCACTTCTTCATTTGTCATTGGCCAAAAAAAATTTAGCTTTTACTTCTGATTCATTAAATGTAAAAAGTCGCTATCAAACCAACTCAAAAAGCGAAAAGTTGAACACAAATTTTCGTTTTTTGTTCGACAGTTTTTGGTTTCGACTGCAGTTTTTTAAACCCTGGATTCAAGTACGGATACTTTACTTATCCATATTCAATCCGGAGTTCGTACCTGAAATAATCCGAAAATGAGACTGAATTAAGTAAAACTAAGATTGAATAAATCTCAAAATGTGCTTGATTCACGTATTATAAAGTTGCTTCAATACCGAATTCCTATTTGAAATAAACCAAAAGTGAAATTAGAAGGAGAATTTTATTATGACTGATTTACTAACCCGTTTTACGCCTTACAGAATTTAAATAACAAAAGACCAGCGTCATTCCCGATATGGTTTTTACTTTAAAAACTGAAAATATAAACTAAATGAGAAGCCAGAGTTCTCAATTTTACTTTTTAAACATAAAAATAATGTGTTTTCGTCTTGTTCTGTTGTGTTTGTTGTTTCTACACACAACAAACAAATCGTTTTTTAACTACTTGTGTTGTGTTGCTGTAGTATCTACAACAAACTTTGATAAGTTAAATGAGATTATAACGCTCACTTCATAATTTTACTCTTAGAGTGGCACTACCAACGAATAGTTTAATCTTTTTTTTACTTCTTTTGAGAATTTTGTACTTATTTTAAGAAATTCCGGGATTGATTTTCGGAAGAAATCCCATTTTGGTTTGTTTTAAGTACGTTTTAGTGTTTTTCGTATTTGAATTTTTGAGTACGACTTGTACTTAAAGTAAGTATTAAAAACTTAGGCCCCTTTTACGGTTCACAACTAAACTCAGTTGAGTTGTACTTAACAACTCTGTTATATAGCTATGTTGCGGCGAACAAAAACATCAACAAATTAAAACTCAGCACAACCAGTTGTTTGATTTACCACTGTGTAGTTTAGCGCCAGATTATATTTTTTTGTGTTTGTTTTTTGGTATCAAGGTAGTCATAAAGTTGTAAAGTCATAAAATAATTACAAGAAATACATATGACTGCTGTGGGCAGCCGCTTATAATTTAGATTTGTACTGTAGAGTTATGACGAATCAATGAACACAGCGTTTAAATTTTTTTTTTTGGTTTGAAACACAACAGTTTTTTTTAAACAATTGTAAAATATTATTCAGGACATTTAACAATATGACTTGATAGCACAATTTGTGAATCCCCCAAATATATGTATACGCTTTTTTGATCAAGGTAATCGCTTCGATGGATGATTACTTCGACTCTCAAATGAACATTTTTGATTACGGTTCAGAAGTTGTTAGAACGGCCAATCATTTAGTAATTAAATGTCTGATGTTAAAATAATCCAAGCTCTTTTAAATATTCCTCGAGATTTTAACAAAATTCCTTTTAAATTTATGTCACTTTCGACAAACACTTGTGAAAATATTAGTCACACTTTTCAAACCACTCTTTTGATTATACATAGCAAAAATTCAAATTGGTTGCACAATAGAAAATTAAATTTGTTGCTACAAACATACATTTTATTTCCATCAGAATCTTTGTGTGCAATAATCTTTTAAGCATGTGTGTTTTATGTATGTATGTGTAGTTAAAATGTCCTTTTTAATACGAAACAATTTACAAAAGTTTTAATAAAAACTTTTTATAAGACATTTTCTATGATTTTGACAGAACAATTCCGAGTTCTAGAAATCAAGTTTAAAACGTTTTATAGACAGTTAAATCTAGTGTCAAATGGGACAATTTGGATTTCTTTGGCTAACATTAAGAGAGAATTTCAGGTTTAATGCATATTGCGAATAACCAATAGTGCTTAAGGACCAACTAAAAGATGCATGTGCTAGCTTACGCTATTTACAAAAATTAACGAAAAGCCTGTCAAATGCATATAAAAAAACAAAATAAAATAAAAAAAAACACCTGATTCCGTACGAAATATGCGACCAGTTCCGCTTTTCCTTAAATAAAACTAAACAAAAAGTTTTTTTAGGTTCAAGTTTAAGTTTGACACATGTGATAAATATGCTTAAGCTAGCTTATGCGCATTATGGTTTGGCATAATGTAATAATACATAATGATTTGGCAAAGCAGACTGAAATAATGACAGCCTATTCAACAGAACTAGCTTAAATAATATGGATCACTATCAACTGTCAAAGTTCAAAAGGCGCTTTTAGAAGCCCCTCTATTTATAATAAAAATTTATATTTTAAAATGAAAATATTTTTTGGTTTATTTTAAAATCCCCTGCATAACACAGAATCTTAAATTGATTTACTACTAGCTTAAGCCGTAGCAGTTCGCTAACCCCTTTAAAATAAAATTAGTACATAACAAAAAAATTTGTAAACAATTTCAAACGTCTGCTATTATCCTTCTCCAGAGTTTCCAAAATAACTTTTTCACTTCAGATCGCTTTTCGACAGATGCTCTGTACTGATAACCAAACTATTTGCTCCGAATGTGGAAACTTTTACTGTAACCACGCTGTAAATAGCTGATCGTACGGTGTTGTGTAGTTGGTGTGTTGCCGTGCTGCCATCTAGATGGCGGTATTGCTGCCATCTGTATATGAGTTGTGGCGCGTCGTGTTTTGCTGGCTGTTTTTGATGCTGCCATATCCTGACGGCAGTTCATTGTTGTGATTGCTCTTGGTGTCTTTGTATGAGAGATGCCACGCCCACCTAAAAATATTTATAGCCCACGTTAAGAGCCAGGTGATCAGGAAATTACTAGGAAAATTGAGGAATATTGGTTGAGTAGCTAGGGAGTCTATAGGGAACAAACCAACTCATTTGCATTTGTTAATATAATTATATATAGATTTATAGATATATTTTCCACCAGTCTACTAACATTTCGTTAATTTTTAAATCAAGAATTTATGTTGTTCTAACTGGCCATTATCAGTTAATGAGATTTGGAAACTATTTAACCTCTCTGCAAAAAAAAATTCTTAATAAATGTATCTGGAAAAACTTTAAATGGGGGAGAAAATATTAACATTTTCAAATAAAAAAAAAAAAAAAATACCGTACCCTAAATAAAATGATATTCTCTGACCCCATCATCAGGAAATTATAACAAATACTTACTTACCTTTATACATTACCTTAACAATACTTTAACAACAACTACACCTGTAGTAACTTGTTGAACAGATACTTTTGCATGAAACATTTGTTGCTTGTGCCAAGAACCAGAAAAATATTTAAACTCAAAAATATTTAAAAAATGTTGTTGAAAAAACTCTATACCAACGAAACGCATTTGAATTTGGAAAAAAATTTGCATTTAAATAGAAATATTTTTTTTTTGTTACAAAACAGTCATAAGAATAAAAAGTAATTTTTTATTATTTGCACTAAAGATAGATGTTGTTTATATATTTCTATTCTGGTTTTGATTGAACAAAACAAAACAGTTTTTTTGGCTTTAAAAATATATTTTCTTTTTTTTATAATAATAGTAATGGATTTTATTGTTCAGTTTTCGAAAACTAATATTAATCCCGGAGTTTATTAAAAATATTAAAGAAGTAGTTTTTTACGATGATTGAATTTGGTCAAATTAATAGAATTGACTGAAAAGTGTAAAAAGTATGTGAATTAAAGCGTAGAGATTTATTCGGAGTAAATATTTTGACTAAAGCGAATTCTGATTCTCCCTGTGGCAACCCTTGTCAAGAGAACAAATGCAACTATGCGAAAAAACTGCTGTAGTTTTTGCGGACAATTTAATTGGGACGTTAAAAATTATAAATCTCGAATTGGATTATAAAGAATAAAAAAAAAATATTCGATAATATTGAATACTGTACTGCTGTTTTTGGTTGGTTAATCGCCAAAAAATATGAGACAAAATTTCAAAAATCCGTACCTTAAAATAAGTAAGAAGTATAGTTGGTTAACCATTACACCACAGTATATAAAAACAAATTTTCGAGAGTGAGCCATATCTAGGACTAATGGCCCATCTTGGACCCGGCAAAACGAGAAAAAGACCCTGCAGCACTCACGTAAGCAGAAGAGCGCTAAGCACTTATGTGAACGGAAATCGTGATCAGGAGAATTTTTGTCTGGCATTGGCGGGACGTTAACTTACATATATAAAAGTGAGAATAAAATTAAAAAAAAAATAAAATAATAAATGGGCGGTGTAGGGTGGGTGCACACAGAGAAAAACTCGGCTGAAGTATGGTTAAAAAAACATATTATGGACCCGCAATGGCAACAAACAAGTTATTGTTTTTTTTTAACAATAAATACTTTTTTCACGATTAATAATATTTTGTTTCTATTTTACAATAAAGTGTTTACCTCACTTGAAACTTCAAATATATGGTTGAATTTAACAATATATATGAGTAATTCCATGTCAAACCGTACGATTTTTGCTAAAAATTGACTTTGATGTCTCCGATGTCTTTCAAAATTTGAGAACGAAGTCTTCATTAAAAAATATTTTACACGTGTTTCGGGAAAAAAATTAAAAATTTTTTTTTAAAAAGTTATTTGCATTTGAAAATCGTCAAAATCGTGAAAAATCTTCCGACATGACAACATTTAAACTAATGTTTTTATAAAACTAGTGAATGGATTTTGAAGTTCAATACCTTATTTTAAAGGTATTTGAACCTTCTTTTAAAAAAAAATATTATTTTTTATAAATTAATTTTTTTTTATTATTAAAATTTGGTTTTTTTACTTAATTTCTGTTTTCCACAATCTTCGAACAAGTCGAAAAATCTGAAAAAAATATTTTCCTTAAGGTTAATATATTCTTAACATTCCCTCAAAATTTCAGAGTGGAGGTCGAATGGATTCTATTTTTTTACAATTTTTTCCCATTGCAGCACCACAAAAAAAAATACATTTTGTATATAAACATTTTATTTTCAAGCATGTTAACGAAAATGTCAACGCATACATACATGTATGTATGTGTGTGTGTATTCAAAAACACACAAAAGTTAGTGGTTACATTTTAGTTATAAAGAAATACGAGGTTAAGGAGTTTAACTTATTACCAGGTAACGTGTTCCGTAATACCAACCTATTACCGAGTTTTGCTGGGATTTACTTAAGGCGACCACATACGACATGTTTTTGTCATCTGACATGTCAAATTTTCCACTGCAAAATACATACATGTCGTGTGTTACCTTTTTAACTTTGCTTCTGTAAAAGTCAGATGCAAAGTCATCTGACAAAATTTCAATTAGAGCTTGCTCTATTTTCTTCTGACAAACCATCTGACATCAGAAATCTATGCCGAGAAGAAACCGGCAGCGGCGTTCACTATTGACGGAATCATTAGCCGGCTGAAGTTAATATTTTACAATACCGAGATATGTATGGTCATCCCACCATTGAATATAATTTATGTAAATATATATATAAAAACTGTTATATTATAATATCCTAAATTGGCATCTTTGAATTAAAAGAAAAATTTGTTAACATGGCTAAACTATTTAACGGCGTAAACAAAAATTTTCGTGGCGGTATTCTTATTTTGGTTTTTGCAATAACTATGCGAAAAAAACAGAGACAATGTCAGAAGCAAATTACATGTACGTTTGTGACCGAATATTATAAACCTTCTGTAAAACAGCAATTTTGACAGACATGCACAATTACATGTGACTTGAAAAGTTGACAAGTCAGATGTAAAAAACATGTCGTCTACATGCACCTTTAAGTATCAAATTTTGTGTGTTTTTGAATACATACACACATACATACATGTATGTATGCGTTGACATTTTCGTTAACATGCTTGAAAATAAAATGTTTATATACAAAATGTAATTTTTTTGTGGTGCTGCAATGGGAAAAAATTGTAAAAAAATAGAATCCATTCGACCTCCACTCTGAAATTTTGAGGGAATGTTAAGAATATATTAACCTTAAGGAAAATATTTTTTTCAGATTTTTCGACTTGTTCAAAGATTGTGGAAAACAGAAATTAAGTAAAAAAACCAAATTTTAATAATAAAAAAAAATTAATTTATAAAAAATAATATTTTTTTTTAAAAGAAGGTTCAAATACCTTTAAAATAAGGTATTGAACTTCAAAATCCATTCACTAGTTTTATAAAAACATTAGTTTAAATGTTGTCATGTCGGAAGATTTTTCACAATTTTGACGATTTTCAAATGCAAATAACTTTTTAAAAAAAAATTTTTAATTTTTTTCCCGAAACACGTGTAAAATATTTTTTTATGTTTAATACGTCTGGCAAATTTAAAGAAAATCGGAAGAGGTGGTGTAAAAAAGGTGTTCGGTCTGACATGGAATGACTCATATATATATAAAAGTAATTTTCGGAAATACAAAATTGATTATTAATAAGATTTCCGTATGGCAAGCTAAATTCCAAATTTTTTTAGTTTTGATAAATAAACTGAAATTTATTGTGGAGGGAAAGCTAGTTTCTATGCGCATTTCACTTTTTGCTTAGGCCAGATCATCGGGAAATATTTTTCCAAAGACTTTGAAAAATCTAAAAATATTATACAAATAAAACTGTAAAGCGAATAAGAATTATAAACACTCAAAATTCTACTTGTTACAATATCAAAGCTTAAACGAAACACCAAAAATAAACAGTGAGTTTATCTTTCCTTACATTCCTCTACAATTGGTTGGTTATTTTTCGACTCGAATTGTAGTTGTAAGTGTTTTAATTAGTATTCGAAAATATGTACAAAATATCGTTCCTTATTGTTCGGTTCGGTAGATTTGTGGAGAACACAAACGCTAATAGTGTTTATGTAGAAAATCATTAAAAAATTAGCCTAACCCTGTTTGTCATCTTTCGATCACAAATTTAATACTGTTCTTATCCAACTCAACAAAAGATGAGAACATTTAATTTAATTCGATTGCGTAGCACCCTTTTGGCTGGTAAAAAAAAAACAAATATTTTTTAAAAAATACGAAAAAAAACCAAAAGCCAGCAAAATAATTTTACCTAAACAAAACATATACACAATACACATACAAGTTGTTCGTGCTGCGGTCATTGCTAGAATTTTTAGTTTGTTGATTTCGTCTTCAATGTAAAAAAAAAAAAAAAAACATTAACGAACATTAAAATATAATGTTAGTCTACGGTATCACTTCAATTGTTCTGTTTAAAAGAAGAACAGAACACTATACAATGTTCGGCTCTTTCTTGAAAATAGTTGCACAAACAATTAAAAAAATAGATGCCGTTCCTGGGTGTGTGAGCCGAACAGGGCTGTCAGATATGGCGAATTTCGCCAATCGGGGCGATTTTGAAACGTGTTTGGCGGGGGGATTTTCCATTTGGCGACTGGCGACTTTTTTTTTTGTTTTTGGCGATTTTTAATATAACTGGCGATTTACTTGGCTATTTTTACCATTTATATTATTTCAGCGATTTATTTTAACAACTTTTTTTTTTTTTGATTTTTATATTCAATCACTATTTAATTATAATAGTATGAATGCATGTCAAAACACCAGTAATGAAATCGATGAGGCTGAAGTGTACGATCTTATAGACTTGTGTACTTAATATTAGTTTCTTAACTGAAACTATGATCTCTATTTTATGTTTTTTAATAAAAAAATAACAGAAACAAAACAAAATTTACTTTCGGCGTAACCATATTACAGTTATCTCCTAACATGTTATGGTAAATAATTAGAATAATATGTTTGAAATAATAATATTTCAAAACATTGTCCCCCGTATTTATAAAAAAATTTTAACTTTAATAAAGGTTTACAAAACAATTGTACAGACAATACTATTTTTCCATTTAAACAAAACAAGTTGTTTATGGCTCACTCATCTTTTTTCATTTCTTTGGCACTTCTTAACCCTTTCAGACCCAAGCAATTTCAAAGGTTTCGGATTTTAATAAAATTTTCGGTATATGATAATTCGCCCTAAGATAACGTAAAAATGAATTTTTAATGTACATAAAAAGCCCAAGTCCTTAGAAACAGGACATACACATATGTGTACCTTGGGACTTCACTTGGAAAAAATATTAGCATTTTTTGGCAAAAGTGCAGTTTACGGGGCATACGAAAAAAAAACTTGTAACCCCTCTGGAAATAAAAAAAAAACAAAACAAATTTAACATTTAAGGGGGCGGAGGCCCGTGAGCCCCCTGGATCCAAAAAACGGCCCCGACCACTTAGTGTTATGTGAAGGTACTCGAATTAAAGGTTATTGTACGGGAAAAAAATTTGGAGTGGGCGGGACTTTTGGAGCCCTCTGGGGCAAAAAAAGTGTCCCCTCCACTCATATCTTTGTGTGGGTATTAAATTAAAGGTAACTTGCTCACGATAGTAAATATTTTGATTTAATTTTGTTTTTTTTTTTATTGTTTTATGGGCTATTTTTTCAAAAAATTATCCTTCTTTTTGCTTGCGAAAATGACTTGTTAGTTTCCGTAAACGACTTGTTTGCATTGTGCCTGTTCCATGCACATTCATTGCCACCAATCGCTCCAAAAGTAGTAAGCTGGTAAAATACCGAACAAAAAATACAAAGGAAATATTTGGCAAAGTCCTCAAAAAACGATTGCACCTAATCACAGTTTTCTTTCGCAAAATTTTGGTAGTAGAAACCCATATTACACATATCTGTAAGTACACATTGTGCTCACAAAAACACAAAAACTCTTTGTGCATTTTAAAATATTTGCATATTATTTAAATGTATGATGCTTTTTTTACAAAATAATAACAAAATATTCATATGTTTAGTGTAATTTAAGCAAAATAATGATACTTTCATATCTTGTCTTCCGCACTGCGAAACATGATCATCTTTTTTGCACGCGTTTACATAAATACTAAAATAAACCTCGAAAAAACTTATAAGACAACGATTAGGAGATAACACATAACATGTAGAGACTAAAAGAAGTAAGAAAAGTTAGATATTTATATATAAACTTCTCTCTTCAAAACACGTTAAATTTACCTACACGTATGTGTAGCCGGGGTCGGAAAGGGTTAATGGAAACGTTTTTGTTCTGCTCTCTTTAATTGTTCCAGTCGCACGAAATCCATTTACCTAAAGTAAAAAGTTATCAAAAATACTTTGTGTATTGACCCTAAGGGATCATTAGAATTTTCCTCCAATTTGCCATAGTAAAAATCTAAAATAAAGCAATATCCGGGGGAAGAAGCTTGTTCCCAGCTCTTAAAGCCTAATCGTACTGGTTTTCCACATATAAGCTGCTTAGCAGTGTGATTGCCTAAATATTTTACCATTGACTCTACAACTGATATGTGCTCGTGCAAAACTCCCCTCTGATGACATTTGTTCATTACAACATCATCAAACATTTTGCAACTGGTAGTGCCAGATTTGTCATTGTTCACAATATGAAGACTTCTTTTTATATCTCAATATCTTTGCCTGGACATTGATTTTGATACCAATTATATGCCACCATCTTCTTTGTAAGACCACTTTAAATCTACTCTGGGTAATTTATGATACCCCATATATTTGTTAAGTCATTCCACGATTTGTATATGGACTCCGCCGCTGTACTCAATTGAGTAAAAAAAATCGGGCTTGCCGGTCTGTTTTTGAGTTTTCTTTAAAACTTTGTCAAAAACCATGATTTTCTTCACTTTAAAGGAAATAAAGAAATTATAACTTTTTGCAATGAATTTGCTCATTAAGGTACCCTACATTACAATTTTTCATAATTTTTCCATAATTCGTGTAAATAACGCTTTATAACTTTTACATTTTTTATAAAAATTAAATTAATGCAGTTTGAAAGATCAATTTATTTTAATTAATTTAGAGACAAATATTTTTGAACTAGCTCTTACTGTTCCTGAGTTATACCGGCTTTCAGATTTGTACCCAGTTTATGATATTATTACTCATACCCAACAAACAAATTAAAATCAAACGTTTTATTTTGCTTTGTTTAAAAATCATTTATTGTGCCGGCAACTCGATTTTTTGCAAAAATTCTCTTTAAGCGACCTCTAAACATCTTCCAAAAAATCTGAAAAAAGAAAGGATCAAAAATACTTATGCTTGAGCCTAAAAATTTTTATTTTTATGGCATACACTAATGTACATTAGAGGTCTAAACTTGCGAATTTTGAAGTATGCGTATAAAAACTTAAAGAAAGTCTCTCTTTTTTTCATAAATTTATATTCTTTACTCTATTGAATATTTTTCTAAACAATATTGAATAGATACAAAATAATCTGGCATTGTAGTCTTTAGTTTCTGAAAACTGCATTTGCAATTTTTTTTTTTTTTATTGAATTAATTGCAGTCAAAACAAAAATAATAACACGATTAAAATCCGCGTTCTTGATTTTGCCATACTAGTATATTCTAGGAAGGGTAATTTCTTAAAAAACAACATCGCCAAAAAAAAATAACACAAAATTTTATTTAACAGAGCTTGACTGACTTAAATTAAACAATGATATCGTCTTATGCTACTTTAGTATTTAAATTTTTAAACGCGAATTTCGCGAATGCAAGCAATCACTTCTAAAAATGTCTAGCAACATAGAAATAAGCGTACTCAAATTAGTTTTCCGATAGGTTTATATTTATATTATATTTATATTGAGTAATGAAAAGTAGTATAATTATACTTATAATAAATAAAATTATAATTTGCCAGCATTAGTAAATAATTAAAAAAAAAAACCAAATTCAATTTGTTACATAAATTTAAAGAAGATTTATCAAAACACAAAATTATAGTCAACATTTTTTTTTTGTGATGTACCTAAATTCTAATGGTGTCTTAAATATTTTGCAAAGGAAATATGTCACACGCTTTTTTTTTTTTTGTAGGACATTTTTAACGTTTGACCAAAATTATTCTTGTTTGCTACAAGTTTTATCAAGGTTATTTTCGGATATACAGAATTTATTATTAATAAGATTTCTGTATGACGTGCTAAATTCCCAATTTTTAATATTTGATAAATACACTGAAATTTATTGTTTATGCGCATTTCACTGGTTGCTTGGGCCAGATCTTCAGGAAACCTTTTTCAAAGATTTTAGAAAAGATTAAAATATTATACAAATAAAACCCCAAAGCGAATAAGAATTTAAACACTCAAAGTCTTACTTGTAAAAATGAGTTTATCTTTGTGAGTTTGTCTTTTCTTACATTCCCCTACAATTGGTTGGGTTCTTTCCGACTCGAATTGTAGTTGTAAGTGGGTAAAAAGTTTTATTATTACTCTGATTTTCTTATAAATCTACTAAACATTTTATACACATAAGTATACATATTATAAAAATACTTAGTCAACATGTTGAGAATCATTTTAGCTTAACGAAGCAACATTTGCAAATTATAGCAAGAAATTTAAAGCAAACAACAAATACAATATGTATACAAAAACTCTTACTATTTAACTAACATTAACTAAGCTTCTCTTATTAACTACACAAAGTCACGTGCATTTTAGAGCTCTTTAAACGAGTTTCTTGTTTTTTAAAACCTTTATTAAACTCTTACTAGCTCTTTAATAAATCGGGAAAGAGAAGTGGATTTTAAAATGCAAAGCGCATGACTGCTATAAAAAATGATTAAGTTAATTTAGTTTTAAGCTTCTTTTTCGTATCTATTTCTGAGTGAAATGTCAAATGTCATGAGAGGCACGGGAAAAGCCAAATAAATATTTAGCTTTTGTTTGTTTTTTTCTCTTGTTGCTTTTTTCGTGCTTCTTTTGCATGTGTTTTGGCAGCTTTTGCTAAAAACAGCTGTTCTGGGTGCTTCAAACATTAAATAAATATTAAATTTCGGATTTCGTTGTGTTGCTATTGAAAATAAAAAACGTGAAATCGATAAAAATAAAATTAAACTAAAAATAAAGCTGTTCACTAAATATTAAAAATTAATGAATTTCTTCGAACAACAAATTGCCTTTCTCGTTATCAGCAATAAAAGAAAAGATTTACAAGTGTTTAAAAATAAATTAATTTATCTTTTTGAGTGTTTTCTCCCCAATCCCAAGTTTAATTTGTGCAAAAAAAAAGGAAGCAAAAACAAACATTTTTGGTCACAAAAAACGGGAATAACTGTTCGTGTGATAGCGTGTGCATCGGCTGGCGAGTGTGTTTGCAATAAAAGAAATTATGAAACAAATTCACGTTTTGGCAAAGTCTCGTTTCTTTGTTTATGTGTTTGTTGTTGCTTTTTATTTTTGCCCTGATGTTTTTAATCAAGTGTGTGTTTGAGTTTTTATTTATATTTTTTTTTTGTTTAATTTAATTTATTTTAATTTAAAGTTGTTCATTGTTGTTTGTGTGTATGTTTTAATTGTAAAAACAAAATCAAAAATAACACCAAAAACTTCCTGTTTGTTGTTTGTGTTAAAATATAGAAATAACTGGTTTTTTTCAAAAACTAAAAGTTATCAAATCGAAAATAAAAACCACTTGCTGCTGCTCGTCTTGTGTACCTACAAGTACAACGGTTTTGTTGTTGTTTTCGATGACAACCTGAATAAGAGGGGGCTCCTAAGCCAAAAATCATTAAGAAGTTTAAGGAAAATTGATAAATGGTGAGTATTTTAAAGATTTATATGATACCTAAAGGTCCAATTAGACGTGACATAACCATACCAAAACTGTATAACTATAGCCCCTGTACCGTCTAATTGGACCTTTACAGCTGGGGTCCCCACCCTTTTTTGATTAGTGAAACACTTATTTTCCCTTCAAAACTGCTTAACTTTGTTTGAAGAAATTTGCGCCACAGTTTTTCTGGTTTTATATGATTAACAAGAGTAATAGAAACTATTTTTGAAAGCCTCCATCATCATCTATGAATTACACAGTGCAACACGAATTTTTTAAAGTTTTTTGCGATTTTGATCTTGAAGATGAAGTTTTTTTTGATTTAATATGTTCTTTATGGCAAGAGCTACAACTTTGTCTCAGAGCGTAAATCAAAATTCCGTACGGTTTGCAAGATATGAGCCTGAGAAAATTATCACTTTTTTGCAAAAATGACTCCGAGGCCCCAAATCTTTGGGGGCCCATAAAAAAAGTGCCTCACTTTGGGCAAAACTGGGAGACACGGGTCTTTTTTTTTTTTGATCTTTTATCACGTAGTGGTTTCCGTATATGGTTATAGGTAGAGTATTATCCCTAAGTTGACGTAAGGAAAAAACAAATGAAATTAAAAAATTTTCGGGAAATTTTTCACTTTTGCGGCTACCTTAACGGTGTTAAGCATCATTTCTAGGAAGTTCATATGCTCTAGAAAATTGTTAATTGAGATCTTAGGTACATTTTCGTACTTGATTGTTTCCTTAAATTGTGAACGCTTTGCAAACTATAGACCTCAACAAGGGGAAAAAAGTAAAAAAAATCGAGTTTTTTAAAGTTTTTTGCGATTCTGATCTTGAAGATGAAGTTTCATTGATTTAATATATTCACAAGTTTTGTTCTTTATGGCAAAAGCTACAACTTTGTATTAGAGGGTAAATCAAAATTCCGAACGGTTTGCAAGATATGAGCCTGAGAAAATTATCACTTTTTTGCAAAAATGACTCCGAGGCCCCAAATCTTTGGGGGCCCATAAAAAAAGTGCATGACTTTGGGCAAAACTGGAAGATACGGGTCTTTTTTTGGTCTTTTATCACGTAGAGTTGACCGTATATGGTTATTTTTCCATGACTTAAACAATTACACACAGTGTTATCAATTAAAATTTTAAAAAACAAACCTCAGAGTATTAAAATTCCTTGCAGCTTTAAACGTCGATTTCCTTAAACACATTCGTAAATGATTTGTAATATTTTATCTGTAAAGTCTCACTGTAGCTGATGCACTAAAATATTTCTGCCAAGCTAAAACTCCTTTTTTACTTTCAACTGTTTGGTGGGTAAACAAAATGTTATAGTTTAAAACAGGGCTTAAAAAACTGCAGTCGAAACTAAAAACTGTCGAACAAAAAACGAAAAAAAATGTACAACTTTTCGCTTTTTGAGTTGGTTTGACAGCGATTGTTTACATTTAATGAATCCAAATTAAAAGCAACCGTTTTTTTTTTGCAGTTTTTCACTTTAACTGCAGTTTTTTTAACGCTGATTAAAAATAACTTAATTTAGGTTAAAAAAAAATCACAAATTAATATTTAATTAAATTTTTTTGTGTTAAACAAACAGATATAAAAAGGCATAATAAAATTGGCGTGAAACTTTATTTTTTTTTTTAATATTTCTTCCTCACCAAAATTCTCTTTTAATTATGGCTAAAATATCTTTTACGTCACCTGCAACTTCAAATCTATAAAATGTTGGGAATGTTGCATTTACAAATTTGGTATTACATATTGTTGTTTTTATGTAGTTTTTATTAAAAATAATTAATAAACTTAAACTAATGGTTGTTGTTGGTTATTACAACTATATTATTTTTTTAGATTTTCAATGAATTTCTTTCTTATTAAACTCTTATACTAATCCAGCAACTTGTATAAGAGTTTTGTAATGATTTTTCACAATATGTTTAATTAAATAAAAAACAAAAAATAACATCGTTATTTATGAAAGATTAACTTAATTAAATTTTCAAAAATCTTAACTGCGAATTCAAAGATTTTCACAGCAAATTGTGTTTGACCGCAAATATGTAAAGGCCATGTTAGATAAAACTGTTGCTTCGCGTTGCGTTACTGATTCGCTTTGAAATCTAAGATGAAATAAACATACTTATACGAATCATGTCACATAAAGTACTTTTAACGCGGAGCGAAACGCATAGTTATGCTAGGAACACAACTGGGACGAACGACGAATTTCGCCCTACATGACGATATTTTTAGTAAAAATTCGCTGAGTAAATTCGTCGTATGAAACACAATAACGACGAATAACTTTCAGCTTTACTAATTGAGAAACTTGTTTGCTGTTTTTGTAAAGAGAGAGAAATAGTGTGAACATATAAGAAAAAATTTACTTGAAAAACCCAAACATTAACAAAAACACAATTAAAAACTATTCTTATAGTTATCTACTTTGTATATTTATTTAAAATGCGATAAAATAATAAAAAAACAATTATAAAAGTAAAAAAGTAACTTTATATACTAAAAAACTTGAAAAGTAAAATCAAACATGGTCACCTGGTACTGATTTGTTCGTCGTTCGCCGCGTATGACGAATTTTGGCCGACGCCATGATTGTGTGTATTTTCATATACACAAATATGTTTTATTTTTGGCGACGAATATTCGCGGCCAAAAATTCGTCGTTCGTCCCAGTTGCGCAACTCAAGGCCGTGTCAGATACAACTTCTTCGCTTTGCGTTACGTTTCTTACTTTAAGCGAATCTGTAACGCAACGCGAAGCAAAAGTTTTATCTGACATGGGCTTCACATCTTTTTGCCCGCTTTGACAATCTGCTAGTATAATTTTTTTTAAAATTTTTTTTTAACAAACTATACGTAAGTGTTGGTTATCAAAGTTTTTATTGTGTCATACACTTTTTGCTTTACGCGTTTCTGTCAAAGTTAGAAACGTCACGCAACGCGACGAAGTTTTATCTGACACGTCCTTAAGTTTTATACTTTGTTCAATTTTATTTGAAATCATATTTAAAAATATTTTTTTAGCATTTAAATTCTATTTTATGCATTGGCGATTTAATTGTTTTTAAGAATACTTTTCCTTTGTTAATAATTGGTTTAAAACAAAATTAACAATAAACAAATCTCGGATGATTTTATTTAAAACATTGATCCTTAAAATGTAATTAATGCAAATTCCTTAATATTTTGTTATGCCAATTTTAATTATCACTCAAACTGCAATCAAAATATTTTAATGTTTGTTAGACTCGTTTCATGTTTTATTGTTTTTACTTAAAAGACCCACTGAACTTAAAAATATTTAAATTCTAATCTCCGTTCCCAGGTAACTGTTGATTATCATAAACAAAAATGGCAGTTTAGACCACAAAATAACAAGGATTACAAATTAGTTAAAACACCCTTCTACACATTTGTTATGTATTAAGCATGCACACTTTTGAAGGGTTTGTGGGGTAAATAGTGGAGTAATAGACGAACGAGGGAAACACTACATGGACTCAGGACACAAAATGAATTCTCTAGGTTTCTTCATTAGTAAGGTTCGAGTTTTTTATAAAGATTTTTTTTTGTTAGGAGCATAGCGCAGGGGATGACCCCGATTAATGCATTGTATTGTGTTGGAACTAGGAAAATAGATTATGGGATGGTGGGTAGAGGGAGTAGTGGTTGTATACATTTCACATGAACCTATTCATGTTGAAAATGAGAGGGACGACTTCAGCAGGAAGGTTATTTCATAGACGAACAGTCCGGCCATTACAGTTTCCTGTAATGCGTTGTATCTTGCAACGGCCAATCTATCACAAAAGGACAGGCTGTTGAGAAAAACGTGTATTGCGAACAAGCGTACGAGTTTCGGGAACCAGATCCCCTATTTAATCAGAACACATCCCATTGTAGAGACGATAAAACAGGTAAATTCAGTCCAAATGTTGACGGTGCTAAACAGAGTCGATAGAGCTGGATATCCTACTGCCAATAATAAGAACCTTCGTCCTCTCCTGCACGTGGTCAAGAAGCTCCAACATAGATTTTGATCACTGGCCCACACATGGGAGTTGTTTTCTATTCTAGAATATATTATATAGGTGGTATATATAGTAAAAGATCAAAAAAAGTGAGGCACTCGACTGCTTCTTTCGACATATTGAATACACGTTTTGTTCACCGAACATTACATTGTATTTTCAAGCCCAGAATTCTTCAATAACTATACACAGAAAAAATTTTCACCAAAATTTATTCAATTAATTCTATAATGCAGTTTTAAACAATTTTTTTTAATTGTTCCAATTAATTTGCCTTAATTGAAAACAAAAATTGTAAAAATTATAATGTTTGTGTGTTTATTTGCAAATATGAAAACATACACACAAACTTCAAAATATTTTAAATTCTCAAAAAATTTTTTAATTGTTTCAATTAACTGTGTTTATTGAAAAAAATATTTTGATTTGTGTTTACGTTTTATATGGCCTCTTTTACTGGTGGTCAAATTTCAATTAAACATATTGATTGGAACTGAATAGCAGGAAAAGCTCAAACTTACAAATGCGTTAATTGATATGATCAATCTGTTTGCAGGCGGAAAATCAGTAAAGAATTTAATTAATAGTACAAATTTCTAACAAATACGTTAATTGAAGTTGGTTTTTCATCTGTGTACCATCCATATATGGGTAATTCCAAAGTGTTGAACGTGACAGTCGTACGCATCAAAAATGAAATAACATTTTAAACAACAAAAATTTTTACGTTCTTTTAACCCTTAAAATATAGCATTAAGAAAGCACTATTATCTATGCTAAAGTTTATGGGGTGCGCGATTCTAGGTCCAAGATAATGGCAAAGGAAGTAGCGGTTCGAACGTGAAAAAAATAGAAGTAGTTCTTGTGGCCATGTATAAAAAGGCGTAATTCAGCGCAACCTAGCACAATTTTTTAGTCAAACTACTTTCAGAATTTTACGTAGCAATGTAACATTAAAATGTCTTTGGTTTCATTCCAAAATCTTCTGTATTTTTTTTTTGTTTAAGCCAAAATCTGGTTCGATACGTGACATTTCGAACGTGACATTTTTTCCATAATAATTTAACTGAATAATGATTAAAACAAAATAAAAATTTACCGTTAATCCGAATTACATATTTCTCTTCGAACTCTTCCTTAGAATACAGACCATGTAAGAACATTTTTTTGGAATAATTTTCATCAAATATGTTCTCTTTTAAGGAAGATAATATTAAAGAAAACATACAATAAAACATTCTCATAAATAAGAAATTACGTTTGCACAACTTTGCAGTCTGATTGTTTATCTAAGTGAACAAATTTATGGGTAAATTTATAAAATTAGTAAAATTTAATTATTTCTCTATACAAATATAGTAAAATAATCAGATTTTAATAGCTTTTAAATTTTCGGTCACGGTGGACCTTTTGACGGAAATGCCCATATACAGATGAGGCACCTTGATCCGTAGTGCGTTTATGCGCACCATTCCTAGATTAAATCAAGATCTCACAGCACCAACATCTGATATGCAAAGAGTATATAGGGTTGCAAGTTTAATAAAAAATAAGAAATAGGGTAGGAGAAAAAACAAAGCCTTGCGCCTAAAGGTTGTTTTAGATATTTTTGGCAGTGCATTTTTTTGGGGACCTAACTTGGCTAAAACTTTTAAAGATTGCCAGAAAGTTAAATTAGCAAGCAAAGAAGAAAACTTATACTATAAACGCAACGACAGCTTATCTAATTTTTAACAAGAAATCTTAAGAACGTGATTGAAAAAACGTTTTAGAAAATGTTATTTTTAGTTGTGTCGAAAATATAACAGTAGTAGATTAGTAGATCCCTTCTGCTAAGTGCTTAATAGTCTTAATTCGAATTGTGACATTTTTGATAAAATAAATCTTTGTTGGAGTTTATATTTATTTGGCATGTGCCAGTTCAGAATTTGGCAAAAGTGTTAAAATTGAAAAGAATTCTGCTTAAGTGACATAACTTAAAATAATTCGGTAGATTGTGCAAATAATACATCATTAAAATGACAAAACTAAAAATTGTTAATTATCTAGTGTATAAATATCTAAAAAAAACTTTTTAGATCATTATCTGTATGGATTGTCTACTAAATGGTCCAAAGATCTTTTTTCAACTATTTTTTTTTTAGATCAAAAACTGTTATTTTCGATTTCTGAAAAATTATGTTTTTTGCAAGCCTGAAAACTTTTGATGTTACCGTTCTGTAAATAGCTGATGGTACAGCGCGCTGCAGCGTGGTGTATTTCGTTATTTATCGTGCTGCCATCTACATGGCGGTAGTAACATTGATATGTTGGCACAATGTTTTTGCGTGCTAGATATTTGCCTGGCTGTTTTTGGTGCTGTCAACTTCTGGTGGGTTCTTGCACCATTTGTTTTTGCTGTCTTTGTATGAGAGTTGCCTGTTGACTGCCTCAGATTATCAGCCGTTATGACCTTAGATTTTCTCTCCCTAAGAACGAGAACAACACTTGACTGCTGCTCATCTCGAAACGAGATGGCTGAGCAGGTTGATATCATCATCAAATGGGTCCCGGGGCACAGGGATATACTGTGGTGGTTCCACTGTATTTGAAGGGCATTGGAGTACCTCTGCTCTCCTGTAAACTCGAATTTCGGCGATTGACCATCGATATTGCAAATGGCAGATGCTCCGTGAACACTGGATGCAGGATTGCCAGGTAACTAATGCAACAACATACAGAGAAAAAACATCGTTGAAGTATAGTTAAAAAACACATATTATGGTCCCTGCAGTTGCAACAAACAAACTTTTGTTGTTTTTAACAAAACCTTTTCCAAGATTTGTAATATTTTGTTTCTATTTAACAATAAAGTGATTACCTCCCTTGAAACTTCAAATATGGCTGAATTTAACAATATAATGCTTTAATAAAATAAAGCTACAACTGTACAATTAAACATATTATGGTTATCTTAACCATATTATTATTTCGGCAGCAATATTATGGTTGAATTCATCCATCCAAAAGCTATAACCATATTATGGTTGCCTCCAATCATGTTATGGTTAATAATCGAAATTATAGCATTTTAAAACATTGTATGTTAATTTTAAATTTTAAATAATATGTTTAAAAAGCAACAACATTCTGGTCGTTTGCATTTTATAATAGTTGCTTGGTTTGCTTAAAATACTCATTCATTTTTTTTAATTATTGATTAAAATACATAAATTTAAGTAGAATAAACTAGTAGAACAGAAGAATGGTAATGAAGGCCGTCACTGGTTAAAATAGGAATCAAATGGGATTTTTTATAAAAGTGGAACATAACACCACCTATCAGGAATAAAAAAATTAAATAAAATTATAATTTGACACTTAACAAACAAATTAAAAATTCATGATAAATAAATAACCATAATATGGTTAACATTGACCATATTATTGTTAACTCTGACCATAATATGTTTACATTTGTCAAAATTCTGGGAAATTTTGACCATATTGTGGTTAATTTTGATCATAATATGGTTAGTTTTTATCATTATTATGGTTAATATTGTCCAAAATATGGTTCATTTTGACCATATTATGGTTGATTTCGGGAAAGTTTTTGTTGATTTTAACCAAACTGTGTAACTTGCAAACATGAACATTGTTAAAACCCAACCATAGTATGTTGCTCTTAGAATATGGTTACCTCCAACCATATTTTTTTTTTTTTTACATGAAGAAAAACATGATATTTTTTTTTGCCTTTTGCTACATTTTTCATACATTTATCGTATTTTCAATGCAAATACAGCTAGAAAATATGAAAATTTCATCGGCATTTTAACAAATTTGAGGCACTAGATGCTGTATTTTAAGCTAAGCTTTTTTACACTATTTTCTGCTGATTAATACAGTTGTGTCTAAGTCAGTAAACCAAATTTTCAATTGGTTTTCAAGATTTAGCCGAGGGGAAAATTACATGTTCTTCGGTTCAATACAAATGGGGCCATAAAATCCGAACAGCAAATACACTTCCAAAACCCAAATAAGGTTTTCTTATTTTCGATAAGTACTTGGAGAAATTCTACATGAGAAGGAGTTTGCAATCGATGCCTTCAAACATGTTGCACAGTGTGATTTTAAGTCGAATTTGTCTATATTTAAAAACACAACTCTTTACTGTAAAAAAGTTCAAGATAAATAACTTTTATCTTATCTTGTTTGTATACTGCCGTTTGTAGGGTACATCCCATGAATCGCTATCACCGCAAGACACCCACCATAACCACTCCAAATCGTTAAATAAAATTTCATAATTTCAAAATCAACTACAATCATTAAGCTTATCAGGTTCTTCATTAATTTGAAAATGCTTTATCACCATGACAATTCCTGCCCGTTATTGATATTTTTGTGGCAGTTTCTGCCTTTATTTCCTGCAATAATGGTTTTTCTATTAATTTGAAATGAGTATTTTGAAAATAATCATACTTGACACAATTGGTTTTATGTTGGACTAGCCGATGGTGGTAGAAGTGTAGAAAAAAAAGAATTGCATTGATATGTATGACGTTCCTACCATTGTCCCAGTCTAGATGGCAACATATCACTAAATGGTATGGGCACACTTAACAGATATTTGACGGGAACAATCTAAAAAATCGTGACTTAAAAATAAATCAACCTTTAACTTTCTTTTTAACAATTTGCATTAAATTGTGCTTAATTTATAAATAGAACTTTATGAAAAATCATACAAGTTTTTAATAATTAAAAGCGGATACATGTGAGGCATCAAATATTTGCTAAGTGTGACCATAGTTAAATGTTTTAACAATATTATTTTATTGTATTTTGGTCTATTCGTTGGCCCAGAAACTAGGGGTTAAACTTAAATACCGGCTTAATCGCTTGTTACAAATGTTGGCTGCTGTCTCCAAACCACCTTATCCTCCCACACTGTGTGGTTTTTTTCTCGGTAACGTTTTCTGTGTTTCTGTACGTTTTTATTTTGCAATTTTATAAATGATTGTAACTGAAAGTGTGTCTGTGTGTCATAGATATCAATTTTCGTCAAATACCCCCTTCATTATTCATATTCTATGTTGGTTTTTTCTTCGATTTTGGTTCGCGTTTTTAGTGATGACAGATTTTGAATGACGATGACTTTAAAGCCCTCACTAACTACAACTACTATTTTTTCAACCCCCCTATTTATGACTTCTTTCTTTATATTTTTTGTCTGTTTTTTTTTTTTTTTTTAAATGACGCGTTACAATGGAAGAAATAGATTTAGAAAATCGTTAATAATTTCAAGTTTTTTTTCTGTTTAATGGTATTAATATTAATTCAAACATGACATTTAAAAATAGGTCTTAACGAAAGTTTTAATCAATATTATATTAATTCAAACATGACATTTAAAAATAGGTCTTAACGAAAGTTTTAATCAATAAAAAAATTATTAAATCACGAAAAATAAGAGTTTAAAAAAATTAAAGCTCAAAGTGAATACACGCAGAAAAAAACGTGGTTAAAAAAATATTTTAGTCCCAGCAATAGCCACAAACAAACTTTAATTGTTTTTAATATTACTTTTGTCTAGATTGATAAAATTTTGTTTGTATTTAAACACAAAATGTTATCCTCCCTTAAAACTTTAAATATGGTTCGATTTACCAATATAAAATATTAAAAAAATATAAAATGCCACAGAAATTTCAATATGAATTGATATTTAAATAGAATTGGTGAAATTGGCCATTACCAAAAAAAAAAAAAAAAAAAAAAAATGATAAATTAAAGTGACAAAAGATCATAATTGTACAACAAATGGGTAAATTTAATTTAGTTCTTAAACGGGTTAAAACATTTTACACAAAATTAAGCTCTTCACTACCATCTTACGAAAACCAACGATTTTCGCATCATGTATTTCTGTATGTCTCATAAAAATATGGAGAGCATTACGGCAGACGTTGGCCATAAAACCTTCTGACCCATTCAAATGAACGAATGAATGAATGAATGTGTGTGTTTGAATGAACAAGTGAAAAACAAGTTGAAATTTGTGTTTTTCCCCATTAAAGGTTTGTGGCTGCTATCAATATCATTTATTCACTCTCATACATTTGCATTCATTTGCTCATTCATTCATTTACTCACTCAGCCGTTCTAAAGTCTGTTGTTGGCTGGCAGTATGGGGTGTTTGGTTGGTCGGTAAAATTGCTGGATTAAGTGGTTTGGTTGAAAATAAGTTTCTATTTTGTTGGTTTGAGAATTACAATACATAATGTTGGTAGTGACTCTGGTTGCCTGTCACACTCGCGCAAATACACAAACACTCTTTGACAAACACATAGTTTGGATACCACTGCCAAGGCATGTTAGCTGTAGTGATGCTACAGTGTTGCTGCCGCTTCGGCTGTCAGTTATTGCTGTTACGATGGTGCTGACGATTATACATATTGATGTTGATGATACTGATGTTGTAAATGAAAATAACAACAATGAAGAGGATATTGGATGGTGGTGGTACTGATACATTTCTATTCCAATTGTAAATGTGATGTTATAAAATGATGACATTACTGCACAAATTATTACTGATAAGAGGATTTCAAACTGTTGTTTGTCGCTGATAACAAGAGTTGTGGAAAATGCTTCATACTATTGATATTGATTTTGTTGTAGAAGTAGAGTTAATAGTTGTGTAGAATTCGGCTACGAATGTTTGAGCCTTAAGAATTTGGAAGTGTGTGTAAAACCAATACCACTTCTTTTAGATTGATGTTATGCAATTTTAATAGTTAATGTAAAATTGGTTTGATTTAGTTCATTTTGAAAAGTCTTGAGGATAGTATCGGGTGATTTTTTAGCTATTATCTTTTTGGCAACACTGGTTTAAACAGCTGACGCACGTTTCGTGTTTTGTTTCACTGTCAAACATCTTCAGTTTGGTCTTTAATTTAACCATGAATCGTCTTACAAACGAACAACGCTTGCAAATTATTGAATTTTATTATCAAAATACGATCCACTTTTTTATCGAAAAATTGTGTTCAGCGACGAAGCTCATTTTTGGCTCAATGGGTACGTTAATAAGCAGAATTGTCGATTTTGGAGTGAAGATCAGTCAGAAGCATAGCAAGAGCTTCCAATGCAACCAGAAAAAGTTATGGTCTGGTTTATGGGCTGGTGGCATCATTGGACCGTACGTCTTCAAAGATGATGCGAATCGTAATGTAACTGTGAATGGTGAGCGCTACCGTGAGATGATATCCAACTTTTTTTTGCCCAAAATGCAAGAGCTTGACTTGCATGACATGTGGTTTCAACAAGACGGGGCCACATGCCACACAGCACGCTTAACAATGGCCTTATTGAGAGGCGAGTTCGGTGAACATTTTATTTCACTTTCGGGACCGGTCAATTGATCGCCTAGATCGTGCGATTTAACGCCTTTAGACTATTTTTTGTGGGGCTATGTTAAAGCTCATGTCTATACACACATGCCCGCTTAAATTCACGCATTGGAAGACAATATTGAAGCATTTATTCATGACATACCGGCCGAAATGTTGGAAAGAGTATGCTAAAATTGGACTAAGCGGATGGATCATTTGAGGCGCAGTCACGGTCAACATTTGCATGAAATAATCTTCAAACATTAAATAATATGGACCGTCCTATCGATTCAAATAAAGATTTCATGCATTTTTCTGAATTTTATGTGTTTTTTTTTTAAACTTTCCTTTAGCTCTTAAAAAATCACCCATTAGTTTTAAATTATTTATATAATAAAAATGAAATGTTGTCTGTTGCTGATCGCATAACTTAAGAACGGCTTGACCGACTTGGACGATTTTTTCTTTGATCGCCATGGTCCAACTTAGGCTTATACGTAAAGAAAATTTTGGCCCGCCCACTTTTACGCCCCCTTCTTTCGATTTACCTAAAATCAGAAAACGGCTCTATTGATTTGACTAATTTCTTTTCAAATGTTCGTGTTAATCCTTTTTGAGTTTTCATCCAAAGAAAAATTTACCACGCCTACTTTTACGCCCACTTTTTCTATTTTTTGACCGATTTGGACGATTTTTTCTTTAAAATGGTCGCCATGGTCCAACTTAGGTTTTTAAGGAAAGAAAATATTTCCCCGCCCACTTTTTTCGATTTACCTAAAATCAGAAAACGGCTCCATCGATCATTAGTAATCAGCTACCGAGCCAGCTAGTTATATATAAAAATTGTTGAAAGGCATTACGTTTTTTCATTTAAGTATAGCAATTTTTTTTAAAGGAACTAATAATTCACAAAAAATAGGAGACGACCCTAGGGGATAAAATATATGACCGACCTCCATTAGTTGTTTGTCCCTGACATTTTCTCAAAACATACGTTTTCCTTATCACGATGCTTTAGGGGGCCGTCCACACATATGTGGCGGCTTAATGAAATTTTTCATAAGATATCCCTAGACGGATCAAGTGTATGAACAACCCCACTTTATTTTTATACCCTCCACCAGAAGAAGTTGCGAAGAGGGTATTTTAAGTTTGTCATTCCGTGTGAAACCTTTTTATTATTCATAGTTCATTCTAATTCGATTTAGCCTTGTCCGTCTGTCTGTCCGTCTGTTGAAAACATGCTCACTTTTGAAAAACTCAAAAGAAATAAACAAACTTGGTGTCAAATTGCCTGTAGTTGTCCTAAGTAGTTTAAGATTGAAATCCAGCAAAATCGGTTCAGTAGGATCAGAGCTATAAATCAAAATGTGGAACCACCACTTTAATAAATTGATAATTTTGTTACAAAAACTAACATAAATGTTGGAACAATGCACGGGATGATACGAGATTTTGTTAAAGTTAGTTTTATTAGACTGGAAATCACACTGTTAAATTTCGTGGAGATCGGTCAATAAATTACCCTAGGCCCCATATAAACCCTACTCCCAGAAAACAGTTTAGTACGTCTAAAACCGTAATTATTAATGCTATAAAAACAAAATTTGACAAGTCGCAGTTTTTTAGAACTAGAAATGAAACTGTGAAATTTCATGAAGATCGATCCATAATTTACCCTTGGCCCCATATAAACCCCACTCTTGGAAAACAGTTTAGTACGCCTAAAACCGTAATTAACAATGCTATCATAATAGAATTTGGTACTTCACAGTTTTATAGGACTAGAACTAGTACTAAAAATTTCGTGATGATCGATCCATAATTTACTATAGGCTCCATATAAAGCCCACTCTGGTTAATTAATTAAATACGCCTAAAATCGTAGCAGATATATTTATTGTGGTAAAATTTCTTCCAACTGAGTTTAATATGGCTAGAAAAAATGTCATGCAATTTTGTGATATACGGTCCATAATTTACCTTAGATCCCATATTAAAAACAGCCTTCTGAATTTCACTGTAAACGCTAAAACTAATTTCACCACTGTATTGAAATTTATTGAAATTAACGTTTTTTAATACCAAAAATCACTCTGCGGAATTTTGGGGTGATTGGTTCATAACCTAACATGGCTCCAATATAATACCCCCCCTGAAAATCATTCAAGTTCGGCTTAAACTGTTACGAATCAAGATATTTTACGCAAGATTGTCGGTCAATAATTTAATATAGGTCTAAACCGCAACCAATTTTAATGCTGATGTCTGTTTTTATATATATAAATTAATATCACTTCTGAAATATTCGAACTGTGGGTGGAGGGTATCAAAGATTCGGCACAGCCGAATATAGCTCTCCAACTTGTTTATCCCCAATATTTGTTTCCAATATATGTACCTACCCGCTATCTCCATTTCTAAAGAGGGCTTCCGTTAAAAATTTTCAATACAGACTACAAGTGTATTGAAGAAAAAGTCCCATAACTGCCTAGGAGGAAAAAACATTTTCTGAAAACATACTTGCCCTTTATCACCACCCGTCAGGGAGGCTTCTATACAAGTATGACCTTTTATAAACTTTTTAAATTTAATAAAAAATTTGCATCTTCTGCTAATAAAATCAAATGTTGTAGACAGATTCTAATCATTTATGTCTTATTTGGTTTGGAATTTATTGTTTTATATACAGAAAAAAGTTTTGCGCCAGTAAAAGCATTAATGAAAAATAAAATCAGTTTTAATTAAAAATTTAATCAAGTGAATTAAGCGTCTAATCAAGTGAATTAAAGGTTTAATCAAGTGAATTAAACGTTTAATTAATGTTATTAATTTGTTTACTGGTGCAAATTAATATTGATTAAAAGTTTAATTAACTTGATTAAACGTTTAATTCACTTGATTAAATTTTTAATTAAAACTGATTTTATTTTTGATTAATGCTTTTACTGGCGCAAAATTTTTTTCTGTGTATATACATGTAAAAATAGACATAGCTGCTGCTAAATTTTCTGCCGTTTTATAAAACAAAAATTTCGAAATTTTGCAAAAAAAAATTTTGTTTCTTAAAAGACAGCGCAGATTGGAAAAGTTTGGATTAGAGCTACGCCAATATATGTATATATATATATATATATATATATATATATATATAACCAGAAAGCTCGAGCTAACAAAAGCTAACCTGCAAAAACGATTAGCACCACTGGATGCAGCGTACATGTATTAGGTTCACCCGCCGGGTGCCCCGCTTGAAATTTGTTTTGATATTTTCTGTTCGGGAGGGAGCACGTCCAATTTTACAATCCCGCCCATTTTTTTGGAGAGGTTGTGTCTGATAACCAAGATGATCGGATCTTATTTGGAAACTTTGGCTCTTGCCGTTCTCCAGAAATACAGAGAAAAACCAATAAAAAAACAACAACAACGGATTTTTGGGTCGTCATAGGCAGTGGTGGTTATTTGCTCACTTCTTCGTCTTTTTTGGACCGATCTGGCTTAATTTCAATAGCAAACTTAAACGGAGTATATTTGACATAAATATATGCCAACCTAGTCCCCATCATTTCTGGGGTCTTCGGAAAACCCATTTCAACATAGACATGGACAGACGGACAACCGGAATTGAACTCTCTTCACATAAGGAACCAGAATATATACACTTTATAGGGTGTAGGATCAATATTGTGGAAGTTACAAACGGAATGACAAAGTTATATATACCTCACTTAGCTTAGGTGAAGGTGAAGCAAATATTGGCGCGTATTGTGTTGTTTGATTGCCGTACAAGAACACAATAAATATTGGTCAATTTTTTTAAATTTTTATTAACGCGCAGATTACCGCACCAGGATCCCACTTTATTGGTAAAAGTAAGCACAATATTATCCTTTTTTTGGTACATGAGCCATTTCATTGTAGAGGCATTTGAATGAGTGAACTGCCATTATTTTTTTAGCCATTGAATTAGATTTTTAACCGTTAGTTTTGAAATGAAACACTTTTAAATTTAGTCCGTTACAGAACTGAATAAAGTTAAACTTTCCGGAGAATTTTGAACCAGTTTTAAAATACATATGTACATTTATACATATAAAATATTTTTTAACTTGTTTCGGTTAAGCCCTGAACCCTCCATATGTATATATGTAAGTTTACTTTATGGTGTCCTAGAAGAATATTAAAAAATGTTCACACGGAATGACAAACTTACTCTTAATGACTTGTTTTGGAGGGCATACAAAATTCTAGTGTGGCCCATATACGTTGCAACTGGTTGTATGTACAATTGAGTTGAATATACCAGTTTAATAAAAATCAAATTCTTTTGATTTTTTATTCAACCAAAGACCAACCACACCTCTTACGTAACAATTTGTTGCACAAATTCAATTGAAAACAAGTCGCAACGTGTAGGGGCCGCATAAGAACTTAATTAAAACAAGATTTAAATTCCCTTTTGCTACTATTTAATACAACACTGTAATGCTCACTTTATGTATATTTTCACTTTTGCTTTAGACCTCATTCCAATCAGCAATAATGTCGCCGTTAATTTTTACACCCTCATAATTATTTGTTTACAAATGTCGAAAGGAAAAATGTAGAAATTCTTAGCTGTGGTCATAAATTGCATAGAAAAGAAATAAAAAAATGTCAATGAAATGACATTAAGAATGTCATTAAAAGAAAGAAGGAAAATTTAGAGTTTAAGAAAAGAGCAGAAAGAAGAGATTGTATTTATAAAAACTATTCTAGCAGTTCTTTTTAAAGAGAATTAAAGAAAGCTTTTTTATGCATTTAGGAGAGCCTCAAAATCACAACATGCGCTTTGACCCACAACTAACAACACCCATGTATCACGAACACTATAATCTAACAGAGCAGAAAAAAAAAATCAAAAATTTTCAAAAGTTTCATTATGATTGACAGATAGAAATGTTTAAGTTTTTGCTGCTTTGCTGCTGATTTCAAAATAAACAAACGAAGTATTTCGGCCTTTAACAGCCGGAATTTTATAATTGTATGTTCTTTTATTATAATTAATTGTTTTTTTTCAATTCCTGCTTTTACCTGATTTCTTAATCTGTCAATCATTTTATTAACAAAAAAAAAACTGGCTTTTTAAGTTTATCCTGCTGTGGTTAAAGGACTTGCCTTATATTTTTCTGGCAAGGCTTCATTCATTCATCCTTATGAAAGCATCTGTCATAACTTTGGCCTTGTCAAATGTTAAAATTCTCAATTCTGTTTAAGATAAAGGTTAACAAACTACATACATACATACTTTTGTCTTGTCAAATATAAATGCCAAAAAGTGCTAATGTTTCAAACTCGCCTCTGTATCAGTTTAAGCATTTAATACCATTCAAATTGCCATCTGTTTTGTTGGTTAATCAAAAGGCCAGTCGTCAGCTTATTATTATTTTTATTTTATTTTCTTTTTATTTTTTTTTTATTTTTACAATTTCAAGGCTACAAACATAGTTATTTACGATTCAATAGCAACCACAGGGATCAAGCTTTGCTAAAGTTGGATTTCTTTTATAATAAAACTTCCATGTAAAACAGTTTTGTTATAAAAGGGAAGAACTTTTGCTGAAGTAAAATTATGAATTGTTGCTAAAATTTTTGTTTGTGTTGAATTAAGATGAAGCAATGTGATTCTCATAGAGATCTTACAAATAGCCGGTCCAGAGCCATTCCAAATGACTCTCTGCTGATAACGGGAGTCTCCCCGATAGCAGCGTAATACAGAGAGGCTCACTTCTAGCAAGTTGTAGGCCGTAAAACTCACATTTTTTCAGATCTGAAGCCTCGTGGTTTGAGTCAAGGCGAATTAACTACAGGTTGTATCGAAGCGCCATCTGATTTTGACAGCTCAAACCTATTTGTTTTGATTTATTAGTGTTTTGCTTAGAATAATGGTTGACATTTCCAGCTGTAAACACTAACAATGCAATGCAAAAATGCATATGTGGTTTCTGTTGTTTTTGGAATGTTGTACTTTCGACACCTCCTGTACTTGAATTCGCCTTGGTTTCAGTTTTAAGTGTTCACGTGTCAAATTTTTAAAGTATATTCTAGATCTCAGTCGTAGCAACTTAAGCATAAGCAACAGAAAAAAGTTGTTTCTGAAAGCAATCTAGAGCACTTAGAATCTGTTATACCAGTTTTCCACGACAAAAAACTTTCAAAACACAGGCTTTACCCATTTACTCCCCAAAAAGGGCGAACTCACCAAAAGGGCCGAACTTCTCAAAAGTACCATCCAAATTTCAACTCTTTAGCTTCAAGCGTGTAGGCTGCACAATGCTGAATCCGTCAGTCAGTAACGTAACAGTTTAATATAAATATCATAAGCTAAAATGCAAAAAGGCGTAACTAAAAAAAAATTCAAAATCGAGTTTTTAATTCTGTGACATTTTGACAAAACATCTTAAGTAGAGATAAGATAGCAAAAAGGTTTAAAAAAAAACTCGGTGAAAAATCAATTTTATTTAAAAGTAAAATAAAACAAAATTTAAGAAAAATTTCGTTTATAATACAAAATTTTAATAATGTAAACAAAAATGTTTTTTGAATCAAAATTGGTATGTTTAACAACATTTTTTTCAACTTTTTAAATTTGACTTAAGATGTTTTGTCGAAATGTAACAAAATTGATTATTATGAATACCATTAAACTACATGCTTTGACAAAATGTTACACTTCTGCGATCAAAAATTACGCTTTATTAACAAAAAACAAAGGGACGTAACTACAAGTGTGTTTATTTCATAAATGTTAATCGACATAATTACACATTTTTTTCTAACAAAATATAATGAAATGTTTTTCTTTGAAAATTGTTTGAAGAACTCCATGGAAGACTTAACAATGCATGTTTTTCGGACATGTTTATAGCCAGGCAAAGTAGGGATGGGCAAATTGAAAAAATATATCGATATATATCGAATCGATATTTTTTAAAAAATATCGATTAATCGATATATCGAAGGTATTTTGCTGAAACTATTACCAAATTAAAAAATTAAATATACCTTTGTACAAACATATTATATGTAATTACATTGTTACTTTTTATTATTGTTTCCTTTTATTTAAAAAAATTAAGAAGAACAAAAAATTCAATCAAAACAAAAAATTCAATAAAAAAACAAAAAATTCAAATTTAACAAAAACAAAAGGGAAGAATACAAAAATATTGTTTGGAAAATGAAAAAAATATCGAATTTGATAGTCGTATTTCAATATCGACATATCGGTATTTTAAATATCGGCGATATATATCGATAATGTTTTTCTTAAATATCGATATTTAGATATATTGATATTTTTTGCCCATTCCTAGGGCTAAGGAGGTGTCAAGAAACAGTTCTAACTGCAACTCCTACTTCAATTCCGACTCCCACTTCAACACTGACTCCTACTCAAACCTTGATGCTAAATGTATATGAGACTGGTTCTTATTTGACTTTAAACTCTTTGTGCAGTACCTTTTAGGGCCATTATTACAACCTTATGATAAAGTTGCTGATAGTTAACGTGAACAATAGCTATCTTGAACGATAAAGTGACCAATAAGTTTTTTCCATTATTACAACTGTCCGATAAAGTAAAAAATTTAATTTATATACTTTGGCAACATTGCAGTATATACCGACTACTTTTGGTTGTTTAAAATACGTAGTGGCAACGACTTAGTTTTGAGTTATTTATTAATTAAAAACAAAAGTAAATTTTTGTGCTTTATTTTTAGTTTTAATGGCAAATTGTTTTGTTTTTTGTGTTAAATTGTGTTTTTTGAAAAAGTTGAGTAATTTAAGACTATCATTGAAGTTACCATATCTTCAGCAGAAAATATGGCATCTTCAAGTTCTTAAAGTTCACTTGTAAAGTTACCATGAGGACAAACCTGATGTTAGCTTATCAGTCACTTTTTAGGTTAATGTTAACTTGTAATAACCAAAAAATATTTATCTGTCAGATAGCATCCTAAAAATAACTATTTGTAAGTTGTAATAATGGCCCTTAAAGGGTTAAATATATCAAGAAAATAATTCCGTCAAAAAATTTCAATTCGATATTTTAATTCTAACGCTTGCCGCATTGACCTTTAACATAGGGGGGTGTGCTGGAAATGTTTATAGCCAGGCTAAGTAGGGATGGGCAAATTGAAAAAATATATCGATATATATCGAATCGATATTTTTTAAGAGTATCGATATTTATTATTTCAAAAATATCGATTAATCGATATATCGAACGTATTTTGCTGAAACTATTACCAAATTAAAACATTTAATATACCTTTGTACAAACATATTATATGTAATTACATTGTTACTTTTTATTGATTCATTTTATTTAAAAAAATTAATAAGAACAAATAATTCAATTAAAACAAAAAATTCAATAAAAAAACAAAAAATTTAAATTTAACAAAAACAAAAGGGAAGAATACAAAAAATATTGTTTGGAAAACGGATAAAATTTTGACTTTAAAAAATATCGAATTCGATAGTCGTATTTCAATATCGATATATCGGTATTTTAAATATCGGCGATATATATCGATAATATTTTTCTTAAATATCGATATTTAGATATATTGATATTTTTTGCCCATTCCTAGGGCTAAGGAGGTGTCAAGAAATAGTTCTAACTGCGACTCCTACTTCAATTCCGACTCCCACTTCAACACTGACTCCTACTCAAACCTTGATGCTAAATGTATATGAGACTGGTTCTTATTTGACTTTAAACTATTTGTGCAGTACCTTTTAGGGCCATTATTACAACCTAATGATAAAGTTGCTGATAGTTAACGTGAACAATAGCTATCTTGAACGATAAAGTGACCAATAAGTTTTTTCCATCATTACAACTGTCCGATAAAATAAAAAATGTAATTTATATACTGTGGCAACATTGCAGTATATACCGACTACTTTTGGTTGTTTAAAATACGTAGTGGTAACGACTTAGTTTTGAGTTATTTATTAATTAAAAACAAAAGTAAATTTTTGTGCTTTATTTTTGGTTTTAATGGTAAATTGTTTTGTTTTTTGTGTTAAATTGTGTTTTTTGAAAAAGTTAAGTAATTTAAGACTATCATTGAAGTTACCATATCTTCAGCAGAAAATATGGCATCTTCAAGTTCTTAAAGTTCACTTGTAAAGTTACCATGAGGACAAACCTGATGTTAGCTTATCAGTCACTTTTTAGGTTAATGTTAACTTGTAATAACCAAAAACTATTTTTCTGTCAGATAGCATCCTAAAAATAACTATTTGTAAGTTGTAATAATGGCCCTTAAAGGGTTAAATATATCAAGAAAATAATTCCGTCAAAAAATTTCAACTCGATATTTTAATTCTAACGCTTGCCGCATTGACCTTTAACATAGTTATATTCATATGTAAAGTAGACTGTTATTTTCTGGGGCCTAATTTTGGCAGTCGTGATCGGGTACTTTCTCTGAAAGCTTATGATGGCAGAAGAAAAACCCTAGCTGGGTTTTGAATTATTAGCTAAGGTTTTTTTAAAAATTCATTTTTGAAGTTTTCGACTGTGGGTGGATTTAAGTACAATTTTCAAAAAACATGTACTGATTCTTAGGTCAATTCGAAATATTGCTTTTCTCTCTTCGGCAAATTTTTAGCTCTTCGTCAGATCTAACAATTTTACCTTAAGATAAATTCAAAAAAACAACAACATCTTACTCAAAACAGCAAAACGGTAAAAAACGGAAAATTTCGTCACACATTTTTATTCTAAGAGCAATAATTTTCCCGAAATCAACCATAATATGGTCAAAATTAACTATTATTATGCTTTCAATTAACCATAATATCTATGTTAAAATTTTTCCAGATCAAAAGTAACCATATTATGTAACATATCAATGTTAACCATATTATCAAAGCTTATCTTGGGAGTCAAAAATTCATTAACAAGTTTTCGTTAAAATGTGCTAAGTTCTCAATTCATACCATTGATAAACTGAAATTTATTGTTGATGGGATAAGCTATTCCTATACGCATTTCACTGGTTGCTTAGGCCAGATCATCAGGAAACTTCATTCAAAGATTTTAGAAAACGAAAGATGTTATACAAATAAAACTGTAAAGCTAATAAGAATTATAAATACTAGTTTTACTTGTAACAATATCAAAGCTTAAACAAAAACAACGACAATAAACAGTGAGTTTATCTTTTCTAAAATTGGTTGATATTATATTAGTGTCATTTTTTTAGCCATTTTTTCAATTTGGTTTATACTTCTGGGTGAATTTATATATTTTACTCAATAATTAAAATTAAATGATTGAAAATTTTAAGCAAACTAGGCAAGTATGTAATTGAAATAAATATCGGTAAAAAAAAGTTCACAAAGAAAACAAAAACCAGACAAAAAAATTAAAAAGTTACGTAACAAGAGTCACAAATGTTTGCAAACACTGAGTCTTTAATGTTAATATTTCGCACTTGTTCCTCAAAAGCATAACAACTCAAAATTCATGAATTTTCAGTAGAGACAAAAAACTGTTTTCTTTTTATATGTAGTCTAATACTAGAAAGCGGGAAACAATTATATTTTTTTTTTTTGGCAAAATACTAGAAAGACTGATAGATATGACCATTGCACATCGATTTCTTGCAAAAAGTGAAAATTGAAAAATTTTGAGTTGACTCGCTTTAGAGGAACAAGTGCGATTTATTTAAGTTGTTGCAGTAATCGAGGAGTTGCACTTACTAGACTTGCAAATAAGGAATTTTTTAAAAAAAATTTGCGATATATGTTAAAAGTTATTTTTCAAGCAAAAAGCTTGAAAAACTTGCCCTGTTTATTACGAAATTATTCCAGTTTCTGTTCTCTCAATTTTTGTTTTTTTTACAAAACTTTAATTTCTAAAAATTTTTTCTTCGCTTATTTTTTTAGGTAAAAGTTCATTAAGCTATTGAAATCTCTCCAAAAAATGCAAATAAGCAATTCCCTACAGTTTCCAAATATTTTGCCAATGATGTGTGAGTGTGTTTGTTTTGTTTTTCTCTAAACAAAATTTATATTTATGCTCAAGAACAAAATTGTACCTTTATAATGGAAACATTATACAACTCGCTGCCAGTTAAAATGAACACTCGCTTAACCATATTTTTTAGGAAAATACAGAAACGATAATGTTGACGTTGTAATTGCTACTGATGCAGGTGGGTGCCTGGGTGCTGGCATATCATTACAACTTCTAAAATTTTGAATTTAAATGTTGTTTGAAACTAAAAGTGATGCAAATTTGACCTAATTTTTGTAGTTCTCTTGTGCACACAACTCTATGAAATATGAAATGAGGAATACTATTGGATACTTTTGTTGTAGTTAAGGAAGAAAAGCACAAAAAAAAACATAGTATAACACAACAACAAATAGTTTTTATACTTTTTGCTCCCAGGCTTGTTTGTCATTTATTGTTGTTTTCGAGTATTATTTTTAGAAAAGAGTTTTTTTTGTTCCAAATAACAAAAAATCTTTATTTAAAAAAAAAACATATTTTCAAAAAGAGAGTTTGCTGCTACTTGATAGATTAATTAAGAACTATTTTAAGCTGTTGATCAGGGTCAGGGAAGGAGAGATATTATATCATTCTCAAATATTTCATGTAATTTTTTAGTTCTTAAAAAAAAAATAATAATAATTGTGCTTTACAGAAAAAAATCTCGCCAACTTTTTTTCAATGAAACCATTAACCAAAATTATAATCAGTTTTAAATAAAAATTTAATAAAGTAAATAAAAAGTTTACTTATATCAACAACATTACTGCAGAAAAAATTGTAAATAAAAAAAATATTTAATTGATACTGTTAATTTTTTAATTAATATCACAAATTTTTTTATTGAAATCAATTTTTATTTTTTTTCTGTGTAGACATTCTCAAACATAGACTGAAGTCTGCAGACAAGATGAGAGAAAGTCTATAATAGAAGATTGGAAAAAATTCACTAGAAGAGTACTGCACAATACAAGGTTAGACTAAGCAAAAGTATAGACTTTTATATTATAAACTTTATGATAAACGAACTTTAACTTAGAATATAGTCCAACATTTATGCGAGACTAAACTATAGGGCAGGCTTTATTGAAGTCTATAATATATTTTAGACTATAATCTAAACTAAAGTATAGCCTATTAAACAATAATATAACTTAACTATGGTTTAAACTATTACCCAAGACTAGACTACAGTATAGGATTGCAATCGATTGTCTATAGAATACCTTTGATCCATAGGTACGAATCTTTTATACTCTTGACCAAAAATTAATTTTTTTTTTTTTGAAAATGGACTTCATAAAGCAAACTTCATAAGATCTGATGGCCCTATTTCTAATATGTACCAAATTTCGTGTAATCTCTATTCTTTTAAAATTTAATCGGACCAAATTTAATTACAATATACTTTTATATTAGAGTTCAATGCATAAAATCAAAGGTTTTGTGATGTAGCGCTCACCTTAATGGGTGGTTCAAAATTTTTTTGCTTGAAATAATAATCTGAACACAGAAATAATTGTGGTACTTTGCAATCTCAAACTGTTTAGCAGAACTAAAAACAATTTGACTCTTAAATTTTTCTGTGCAGCCATTTAAAAGTGAACAGACAGGCAAACATGGTAAATGGACATAGAATTAAGAACCCAATACATATATCGTCGTGCGGGAGTTTATGTGCTTTATCCGCCATTTTACACATTTCGAGTTAATTATGCCACTTAAGGTTTTCGACCCCAAATTTTTCAAATATGTAATCCGTTTTCGGCTTTCTCATCTAGTTTCTGAGATAAAATTTATGAGAAAACCGAAAACGGATTACATATTTAAAAAATTTGGGGTCGAAAACCTAAAGTGGCATAATTAACTCGAAATGTGTAAAATGGCGGATAGAGCACATAAACTCCCGCACGACGATATATACTGTGTGATTAATTGCTTCTATGTGCTACACAGAGAATGACAGGCTTAATATACCCCGGTAGGCTAGCTGGTAGTGAGCTAGTCTATCAGCGCCGGGGTTGCGGGTTCGATTCCTGCCAGAGACTTTGGTTTCTTTCCTGCAGACAAGCGCAGAGCTTCGCGGGGTTTAGCTTAGGGAATTAAAACACAAAATAAAAAAAAAAAAAAAAAAAAAATTCCCGCTCGTGGGAGTGTTACCTATAAAAAGGGGACTCTTTAGGATTTTAGTAGTTTTGTCAAATCGACGTATTTTGGAAGAAACTGACTGTTCATATGGTTTATAGCATTTTGAAATAGAAATTTTGTCGATATTTTCTTTAATGAATTCGATTTGTTGGTTTTTTTTTTTTGAAAAATTATTTTTTTTATATTATGTCTTGATATATAAAATGTTTCAGTAATCGCATTCTGGATTCCCAAAAGTTAGGTGTTTTAATAAAGATTTTTTTGTGTTTTTTGCTAAAATTTTAATACTCAACCATTTTTGATCCGATTGACAAATTTTTTTTGTGTCAAATTTATTCTAAAGCAATTTCCAACCCAATAATATAGAACATATACACGGTAAGATAAAACTCGTTCTAAATTTAAGTTTTCACCTCTTACTGTTAGTACGAGTCGTACTTAAAAATTTAAGTACGAATAACACCAATAAGTACTTAAAACAATTTAAAATGGGACTACTTTCGCGAGATATTGCATTATATCCCTGCAGATAACGAGACTAGTCCATACATGCATGTAAAGAGTGGTCTATAAAGGAGTAGGAGTACTCCAAAACTACTCCAAATAAATGGGTAAAAGGTGGTCGATTTAACATTACGATGTCCCAGGAGGGGACCATATAACCCACCGAAGTAGTCCCTAAACTACTCCACGGAGTACTAAAGTGGGTTAGTTTTAAAAGTACTCCATGTCACTACAGTATGGAGTACACTAAAGGGATAGCTTAAGCATTTTTCATTTTTTACTCTTTTATGGCGTGCCCTGTAGTCTATTATTGCTATTATTAAATATATTTACTTGGTATTTTTAATTTTATTACCTTTTTTCACAAATTTCACAAACTTTCACTTTTAAATAAGCAATTCGTGGTTATTCCAAAATACGCGTCGAAGAAGTGAACATTTACATACATGAAAACAAAACCAAACCAAAGTGACGAAAATTATTTTTGTTATATATACACTTCTAAAATAAAATTAACGCGAGAGTTGTAACGCGTTTCTTTCTCTTTTATAAACTGTAAATTTTGTATGATAAACAAAAACAATTTTTGTCAATTTGGTTTTGTTTTCATGTAAATGTTCACTTCTTCGACGCATATTTTGGAATAACCACGATTAATAATGGACACCATCAGGGCTACCAATGTGTAATACTGTAAACTATAGAAAAGTATACATCATGCAGTTGTTGGCAGCACTGCATGTTAATTTCTTATAACATGGTCCATATTACAGTAGATTGGACCATGTTTTAAGTAGACCATTTAAGCCACAATGGACCACGTAGTCCAATATTATCTGTAGGGATAGCGTGCATGCGTTTGTTGTAGAAACAACAACAATGTTACAAAAGAGGGCAACAATTTATCGCTTGTTTTTCGTAGAAACAACAACACTACTACTGAAAGAAAAACAAAAAGTAAGCAAAATTCTATTGGGTAAAATTATTTCGTTAATTATCTTAAATTTACAATTTACAAAGTAGAACGATTACGAAAACCATATCAGGCATGCTGCTGGTGTTTTGAAATTGTCAGTATCCTGCAACATACTCCAACACATTTCTTCACTCACAATATTCTGTACGTAAAATTAACTAAAATTGTAATATAAAATAAATAAAAATTTAGTTAAAATATTTTATTATATTATTTTTATTTATTTTAAACGAAAATTTCATTTAATTTTTACTGTCAAAAATTCAACCCCATATTCCGTAAAAACAAAGGACTATTCAGTTATTTTATGAAATTCAGTAATTTAATTTAATACAGGTTTTACTGGTTTATTCCACAAAATAATTTTTAAAAAATACCAGACAGACACACCTTGTTATTTTTCGCTTGGTTTTCTAATGAGAGAGGGAGAATATTATTATTTACTTACACCGTTACACATGTTTGTTTCACTTTTTGTTTTCCCCTTTGTTAACAGAAGCACTCATTGCACAGAATGGCCCGATATGAGTTTCATTATCATTCAACTTTGAAAATTTGATGCACTATTTAACTAAATAATTTTAACAAAAAGAATACGGGAACTTGTTTTCTCTTTTAGATTATTTTAAACATGAAAATAAAAAATACAAAACAAGCAAAACGGGTGTTTATGGTTTCAATATTGAACAAATTTATTTTAAAATTTTTCATTTAAAATAAATATGAAACCAAGATAATTTTACATAAAGTCCATACTTTTGCAGAAATTTACTATGATTTTTTATCAACGTTGCGCAATGGACTGAAATCTAGACTAGACTAGACTATAAACTGAACTATTTACTTAAATATAAACAAAACTTGGATGTTGCTGTCAAAACTATTTGTGTTAAATTTTTTTATTTCTTTGGAAAATTCTTTTATATTTTATCTTAAAATTACCAGCAATTTTCTTTATTCATCACATTTAATTAATTTAATTTTTCCAATAAACTTATCCAATTATACCATAAATACTGCCGTTATACATGGATCCTTTTAAAACCTTTCTCTCTGAACCATTTTCTGCATGCATCAATTCCTCACTTGGTATCACTATTTTCTCACATATAAAACCAAATTCTTTGGCATCACAGTCAACGATGTTCCAAGGAAAATTCTTTCTATTTCTCATCAAATAAACACACTGCTTTTTTGAAGTCGCAAATTTATCCACCTCATCGGATACCCAATTGGTGAATGAGAATTCCTGTTCATTAGCAGCCCACAGGAAAGAAATTTTGGTATAAAACACATTGCCACCGATCCAAAAGTTTTTGTTTTTTTCTACGAAAAGTAAATTGCAAAATTATATTTTTGTTCTTTCAAAACTCTTTAAATTGTTGCTCACCATTAATATTTTTCAACAATTTCATTATTTGTTCATTTTTTTCCTCACTTTCGATAGCAATTAGTTGGGCATCATAACGAGCACATTCATTCCAGGCCTGGTACCAATTGTACTATAAAACAAATATTAGCAGTTTTTTTTCTGTTATTTATTAATGATATTCCTACCTTTTCTTCTGTATCGATTAGAAATGTTTTTCCCTTACTACCTTCATGCCAGGCCGGTTCCATCGCGATCATTTCGATTTGTAATATGAGCACCACTAAAAGCTTGATCCACACTTGACTGTTCTGCATTGTTGAAAATTTCGTTGACAACTACTGTTAGATGAGGGTTTTTTTCTATATTTATATACCCAGACTATTTTTATATGATAATCTTTTATTGTCAACAGTTTAATTTAATTCATTTGCTAATTTGTTCGCTAATAATTGTTTAAATTGAATTTTGTGAGGACTAGTGGGTGTACAATGATCGGAGAAGATTAAAACATAAAGTACCCTACTTAGTGTAGGTAAAAGGTATTAGTTTGCCTTAAAGAAATTCAAAATGCCCCAAATAAAGTTATAATTATAAACAGGGGTGTGCTGGAAATCGCAAAAGCAAAACGCAAGAATTTTAAAAGTCGTTTTTTAGTAAGATTTCTGTAATAAAAAAATTTTAGGACAAATATTATACAAACATTTCTCTATTAAACATAATTTTCTAACAAAAATTATAAAAATTAGATTAAAAGTGTATTAAAAACAGAATCCAAATTCTTGCGTTTTGCGTTTGCGATTTCCAGCACACCCCCGAAAGTTATAAATATATAATAACTGACTGATTCATTATCGCACAGCTTAAACGCCCGAAGCTAAAAAGTTGAAGTTTAAACCGGAGTTTTGTGTACCCAAATCATTCGACTGGGACGGGATTTTTGGAAATTCTAATGTTAAGTGATTAAAAAGGGATAAAAACGGCTAAATTCGGTAATCTTATATCTCCAAAACTAAAAGAGCTACAAAAAATCTTAATACTTATCATCGTTCTTTAGAAAAATAAGCGGACTGCTATGTGGTACTTTTTTTAAACTCGGAACTTTTATGGAGCTAACGGGTAAAACGTTTATTTTGGTACTTTTTTGTCACCCCATCTATCTTTTAAGCCAATAAACATCATTCATATTCGAAACTTATCTAAAAAAAAAATAAATGGGACTTTTTAGGAATTCGAACGTTGAAGAGGCTAAAATCGTTACTATTTTTGGTAGATTTTTTACAAAACCTTTTTTTCTATTCATTGATCAATACGTACTTAATTTTGGGCTTACACTACAATATTGATATTTTTATACTTTTAAGTGGAGAAAAAAAGTACCAAAAAGGGGAAATAAGAGAAATAATATTTCTTTCTTAAGCCTTTTAACTCTACAACTGTTACTTTTTTATTTATCACTAATATTGGACCTAGAAACATTAACTTTAACAAGCAATGTCCTAAGTGTATCTATAAGAGGAGAGTTTTTGGTACTTTTTTGTACTTTAACTGGTACTTTTTGCATTTCCATAAGTATAAAACCTAGAAACATAAAATTAAACATGCAAGAACTTGAGTGAATGAAATATGTAAGAGGGCCTTTAGGTACTTTTTTCTTCTGTAGCTGGTATTTTTTGAATTTCCGTTAGTATTGGACGTATAAACATAAAATTAAACATGCAAGGTCTTAAGTAAATGAGAATCTGTAAGAGGGCTATTTGGTACTTTTTTGTTCTTTAGCTGGTTCTTTTTGAATTTCCGTATATGGACGTATAAACATAAAATTAAACATGCAAAGTCCTGATTGAATGAGAATATGTTAGTGGGATCTTTTTTTGACTTATTCGTTCTTTAACTGGTACTTTTCTTAATTTTCGTTAATAATGGATCTAAGAACATAAAATTAACATGCAAGGTCTTGAGTGAATGAGAATCTGTAAGATAGCTTTTTGGTACTTTTTTGTTCTTTAGCTGGTACTTTTTGAATTTCCGTTAGTATTGGAAGTACATATAAACATAAAATTAAACATGCAAGGTCCTGAGTTAATGAGACTCCTTTAGAGGGATCTTTTTGGTTTTATTTTCGTTCTTTAACTAGTATAATTTCATAAAAATCTAAACATTCCCTGTGATTATAAAAGAAATAAAAATAATTTTATACGTGCTTAATTCCCAGTTTTTATTATTGATAAAAACACTTGAAATTTATTGTTGATGGGATAAGCTATTCCTATGCGCATTTCACTGGTTGCTTAGGCCAGATCATCAGGAAACCTCATCCATAAAGATTTTAGAAAAACTAAAGATATTAAACCAAATAAAACTTTTAAGCGTATAAGACTTATAGTAACAGTTCTACTTGTAATAATATCAAAGTTTAAACAAAACACATCAACAATAAACAGTGGGTTTATCTCATCTTACATTCCCCACTACAATTAGTTGAAATTCTCTCAACATTAATTGTAGTTGTAAGTTTTTTATTATGAACAAATATTTGAAAATAAAAGGAAACAATCATTTTAAATTGTAACTTTATAAGTCGCAGTAGTACCACCGTAACAAAAATAGTACAAATGTACCACGATTTTCTTCGCTATTTGGGTTTCTATGGAAAATAGGAAAATATGCTTAGAAGATGATATTATGTGGGAGGCCCGCACATCATCCTATCCCACAGTGGGTCTCAAACTGATGATCAAAGCTCTTTTGATTTTGGTTAACAATACAAGAAATTAGTTCAAGATCTGGCCTGACCTGAGAGAGAGAATGAGATATAAGTAACACTCCTAAATAGATAAGCACCGGGATTCTTAAATTCTTTGTCTTATGTGAATATTTTCTTTAGAATAAATATTTTTAGCTGATTTAAAAAATCTTTTTCGATTCTTAGAAAATACTTTTTCTATTTCATCATAGTCCACAAATTCCATACAATACTATTATATCATTCATATTTAAGTTTTCGTATTTTCATTCACAATTCTTAGAAACGACACACACATAAGTTTAAATTAATAATTTACAATAAGAATTTGATCTTGCAATTTCGCTTTATAAATTAAATTAGACATTCGGTGTCAACAGTTCAATCTTAAATGTTCAGCAATGCACATCTCAAAAACCTTATGGATAGCGCTTTTAATTTTTATAAATTCAATAAAGTTCGTAATTGGCTCTCAAACGAAATACCGAAGAAATAATGGCAATGAATATCTAATAGAAACAAATGAAGAGGTAAAAAATTTTAAAAAATGTTATCTTGTGTTAATCCATAAAAAATATAACTAGAAAAAATTTATACCAAATTTAGTTCAACTGGTATCAAGCCTCCATGATTTGTTCTCTGAACTCAGCCCAACTTGTCATTTTGGATAGCAAAGAAAAAGCACAACTTTTGGAACAAATATTTGAACAGGATAATTGTGAGTAATAAATAATTTCTTTTAAATAAAAACTTATTTCTTAAATTTGTATTATTAGTGAACTTTAATGATTTATGGATTGGTGGCAGAACTGCTTACAGAAATCAAAAAGACATTTCTAATGCCACAGAAGAATTCAAAACATTTTATTGGTACAATACCAGGAAACAATTTTCATTTGCACAATGGGATATTAATCGATTGCCCAACAATACACTTGGTGAACAATGTGTCTTTATTGCTAGAAAATCTAAGCCAATTTATGGCTGGAGAGCTGGTTCTTGTACTGGTCTTAAAAATGGGTTTGTTTGCGAAAAATCAATCTATTTTAGTGAGCAGAAAAGGAACGAAACAAGTGGCCAGAGCGGCCTGAATTTTCTTGATGAAATTAAAACGATTTCTAATAACACTGTAACTTGGAGAGAGCTTATTCGAAAAACTATAAGAAAAGCACAAATCAATATTGTTAGAACTTTTTTTAACATCGAACAAATTATAGCCAAGTTAAGAGGAATTAAAGACAATAATCAATAAATAAATATTAATAGATATTATTATTAAATATTTTATTTTTATACCCTCCACCACTAGTGGTGAATTAAGATATACTAAGTTTTTCGTTCCGTGTGAAACTTTTCTAATTTTCATATAAAGCCCCATAAAGTATGTATATTCTCGGTCCTTGAGTTATTCTTAGGCGTTTTAGCCATGTCCGTCAGTCTGTCCATCTATTAGAAATACGCTCACTACCGAAAGACTCAAACGAAAAGAACAATAACGGTGAAATCCAGCACAATCGATTCAAAAGGAAAAGAGTTTTAGAACCAAATACGGAACAATCTCCCTAAAAAATTGATATTTCTTCTCAAAAAAACAACTAAACAAAATTACAACACAAAGTTTGAGAAAATAGGTCCATCCTTTACCATAGACCCCAAAAAATCTACTCTCAGAAAATACTTTAATGCCAACGGAAAACACTTGAGTTAGACTAAAACCGTAATGAATAATGCTAGGCTAGTTAAATTTGGTCTTTCATAGCTTCAAAAGATTATAAATCAGTCTGCCGCATTGGTAGCTATCGGTCCATAATTTGCCATAGGCCCGATATAAATTTCACTCTTGGAAATCATTAAAATAATTAAGTTGACTTAGCTCGTAACAAATATAGATATTGTATAAAATGCATAAGCTGCTTTAAAGCGGCCTTCTGAAAACAATTTAAGAAGCACTAAATTCTCAAAAAAATTGTATTATTGTATTGAAAATAAGTCTAACTTAAGTTTTATTTTAATAATAGATATCACTCCACCGTTTTTTATACAGAAATTTTCTACAGCTGTAACGAAGAAATCTGAACCATATAGCCTCTATATAGCTAAGTTCTTGTTCCAATGAACCTATTCAATAAAGTTAGATTAAAACAAAATTAAATTAGTTAGCCAAATTGCAAATAGCTGTATCAAAATTCGGGGAGAGTCTCTGTATAGCGAATTCTTCAAACATACATATACATAGATATGTATGTGCCAGCTACGAAATCCCCCATGAAATAAGTCCCTTAAGGAAAAATTAACTAATTCCCCAATTTTTCATAAAGGGAATAACAACATCGACTTTTTGGGGACTTGCCAATTTTGTTTTAAATACTTTTAAATTTTGTGCTGGGTAATTATTTAATATAAACTGACTCCCCAAATTTTTCAAATGAAATAAAGGCCAATTCATAATTTACGGGATTTATTTTCATAGATGGGCAAAAACCATTAAAAAAGTACTGCATTACTATTTCCATTACCAATAAACTTTTACTGGTACTGCAATTTTTCATTTAATTACCAGTAAATTTTTACTGGTAATGAAGATTAAATTCCAGTACCAGTAAATATTTATTTCTAATTAAACAAAAATTACATTACCAGTAAACATTTACTGGTAATTAAATGAAAAATTGCAGTACCAGTAAAAGTTTATTGGTAATGCAAATAGTAATGCAGTATATTTTGTAGTGTTAAAAAAAATTAATTTTTAGAAAAAAATAAATAGTAATTTTGTCGTGTAAAAAAATGCATAATCGAACTAAAAGTGATCGATGACTCGTATTCATATAACCTAAAGAAGGGCATCATATGGTCGGACTTATCCAATAATGACACGTGCCTACCGTGTTTTTCTGCCAGAAATAGCAGCTTACCTTACCGATGAAGATCAAAACATTGAATCCCTTCACAATCACCCAATTGTAAAAAAGCTTTTTATGAAGTACAACACGGCTCTTCCCTCATCTGCTCCAGTGGAGCGCCTTTTCTCGTTTGCAGGAATCGCCAATCGTTCACGTAGACAAAAGCTAAGTGATACGAATTTTGAAATTTTAGTTCTAAGGAAAGCAAATAGCAAATAGTGGCGCATTTAACGTGTACTCAAAACTTATATTTCTGTGTGAGATTAAATTTGAAGTAATTTTGTTTCTTTTTCTGTTTTTTTTTTTAATTTTGATTGAATTGTCTCAATATAATTTACATTAATATAAACTTCTAAAAAAATATATTTTTTTTGAATATGCATAAATTTTTTTTTAATTTTATTAAATTTTTACTGGTACTGCTATTTTTTAATTACCAGTTAATATTTACTGGTAATGCATATTTTTTTTTAATTACCAGTAAATTTTTACTGGTACAGCAATTTTCATTTAATTATCAGTAAAAATTTACTGGTACTGGAATTTTCATTTAATTACCAGTAAAAATTTACTGGTAATGGAATTTTATTTTCATTACCATTAAAAATTTACTGGTACTTGAAGTTTATTTCAATTACCAGTAAAACAATTTACTGGTAATTGAAATTTTACTGGTACTGGAATGTGCCCAACTATGATTATTTTATATATCACTCAGTTTGCATTTAATATTTCAAATATTAAGGGAAATTACGATGGGTAGTGCAAAGTGGCAAACGATGCAAATGCGTTAAGAAAACACACATTTGCACAACACAACAACAAAATGTATGTATTTGCGATTTGCTCTATTTTCTTTGTTTGCACTAAAACAACCATGAGCAAAATTAGAAAAGCATATTTGCTCAGTTGCAAACAAATGTTTTTATTGTTGTTGTTTTTGTTTAAGCTTTGATATTTTTACAAGTAAAACTTAATTCCTATTCGCTTAACAGTTTTATTTGTATAATATCTTTAGTTTTTCTGAAATCTTTGTATGAAGTTTCCTGACGATCTGGCCTAAGCAACCAGTGAAATGCGCATAGGAATAGCTTGTCCATTCAACAATAAATTTCAGTTTATCAATAGTATGAAATGGGAATTAAGCACATTTAAACAAAACCTTGTAAACAATAACATTTGACATATTAAGCGCCATATTGTTTTTTTAATTGAACATTTTTGTGGGTTTTAATATAAAATAGAGAATTAAATTTAAATAATTAAAAAAGCAAAACTTTATTTTAATTTGCTTGTGTATAATTGTAAGCAAATGCAGTTTTTTTACAGTGGTGCCAGAATTTTTTGTGATGCGAGAATAAATTTTTAGAAAAATAGCACATTTGCCCAAAATTGCTCACGATCAATCATAATATGCACTCTAAATTTGCAAATTTGCACATTGACCATCGTGATTACCCTTATTGATGTAAATTGTAAATTTGTAAATTTCAAGTGTTTTTATCAATAATAAAAACTGGGAATTAAGCACGAATAACAAAATCTTTTGAAATTAAAATTTTGTATTCCCAAAAATTGAAATTACTTTTTTATAATAAACAGGCAAGTGCACGGCCTTAAAAAACACTTAATTGACAACATCTTTTGTAAAATGTTGTTGTTTTTATTTTGTTTTTCTTAACCTACTTACAACTACAATTAATGTTGAGAGAATTTCAACTAATTGTAGTGGGGAATGTAAGATGAGATAAACCCACTGTTTATTGTTGATGTGTTTTGTTTAAACTTTGATATTATTACAAGTAGAACTGTTGCTATAAGTCTTATACGCTTAACAGTTTTATTTGGTTTAATATCTTTAGTTTTTCTAAAATCTTTATGGATGAAGTTTCCTGATGATCTGGCCTAAGCAACCAGTGAAATGCGCATAGGAATAGCTTATCCCATCAACAATAAATTTCAAGTGTTTTTATCAATAATAAAAACTGGGAATTAAGCACGAATAACAAAATCTTTTGAAATTAAAATTTTGTATTCCCAAAAATTGAAATTACTTTTTTATAATAAACAGGCAAGTGCACGGCCTTAAAAAACACTTAATTGACAACATCTTTTGTAAAATGTTGTTGTTTTTATTTTGTTTTTCTTAATTTCAACTAATTGTAGTGGGGAATGTAAGATGAGATAAACCCACTGTTTATTGTTGATGTGTTTTGTTTAAACTTTGATATTATTACAAGTAGAACTGTTGCTATAAGTCTTATACGCTTAACAGTTTTATTTGGTTAAATATCTTTAGTTTTTCTAAAATCTTTATGGATGAAGTTTCCTGATGATCTGGCCTAAGCAACCAGTGAAATGCGCATAGGAATAGCTTATCCCATCAACAATAAATTTCAAGTGTTTTTATCAATAATAAAAACTGGGAATTAAGCACGAATAACAAAATCCTTTGAAATTAAAATTTTGTATTCCCAAAAATTGAAATTACTTTTTGATAGTAAATTGTTAAAGGTATAATGATAACACTGGGGAACAGTCATTTTGCGGCCTGGAACTTTATTACTTTATTTTTTGGGAATACAAAATTTTCAATTAACAAGATTTCATTTGTCGTGTAAAAGAATTCAATTTTGTTCTCTTGTGTAATGAACTTTTTCGCTTATTTTTAGGCCTTTGTACATTTTTGAACTAAGTCCCGAACTTATTTCAGTAGGGACTTACTTAAGTTCAAATTAGACGTTACATAACCACAGCCATACAAAACAACGTTACGGCTATGGCATTATGTTTAAGGCACGTATAATTGGGCCTTTAGTTCTTAGCGCCATTTCTCGATTTCTTTAAATCGAAGCTTCACTGTACTTTCTAATTGTTGTGAAAAGGTGTTAAATTCTTCTGTAAACACGTATTCTGCAATAGCAAAAAATGTGTATGAATTGTAACAATTCTTTAATAGCTTTAAAGTTTTGCCGATTTTTGTAGAAATCCTAAAAACAAAAAAATAAAGTCTTAATTTACACATCAGCCTCACAAAAAAAAAATTGTTTCAAACCTCATTACTAATTAATAATACATGCAATTCAATTGTCACAGTATGTAGGGCAATACAACAATTGCTTGTTGCATTTATTGTGGACTTTAAATGCTCTTTGTAAACAAACATTTCGTATCGCTTATTTGTTAAGAATACAAAACTCTCTTTACCTTCGTTAAGTTTTTATAGCAACTCGTTAAAAGATGTTGAAGAAAAAAGAGAAACGAGTAAAAAATGTTTACAAACAAATTTTTAATGCACTGCGTACACAAACACAACACACGCACAAACACCTGCTGGCTTGGCCAAAGCGGAAGTAAACAATAGTTTTTTTTTGCTTATGGGGAATTTTTACTTGTTTTGTTTATGGGAACGAAATGTTCCGGTTGGCTGAGGATGAGAGCAAATGACTATTTAAAAAATTTTTGTTTTAAGGGAGAGCGAGATATTGTCTGTTTTGTTTCAAAGAAACTTGTTTTGTTATCATCACTTGTGTGGAATATTAGTGACGATTTTTTTGTTGCTTATTTCGTAATTTGTAAGAGTTTTTCTTTTGTTTTGATTAGTAAGAGAAATAGAAAAAGGGAACTTTTTTGTTTATAGTTAACAAAAGAGAGCAAGTATCTGGTTTGTGTTGATATTAAGGAAGATTTGTATAGTATATTTACTCCTGGGTAATTAAGTTATATTTTTGTGAATTTTTCAAACATTTTGTAATTTTTTTTTGTTAGTTCTTTTTAAAATTATTTTTTTTTATTTTTTAGCTGAAACTACATAATTTTTTTTTTAATTTATATCACGAACATAATTTTGTCAATTGTTGTAATTTTCTCTTTTTTATTAACGAGTTTCTCTTACATTTTTTTGTTTTTGTTACATATTTTATAAATTGTACTCGTCGTCTTACTAGTTTTTTGTATTACACCTCTTTATTAAGACTACAACAACATTAAATTATCATTATCGTGATATATAACATCATTATCGTCTTAAATTATACACAACGGGCAGCAAAAAGCAAAAGTGTATATGGCCCAACCACGACTCTGTTAATGATGATTTTATTTTTATTGTTGTTGTTGTATATTGGGGTATTTGTGTGTGTATTATAGAGTAGAGCTGTTGTGACAGACACCAACCAAATGAAATCCAATTTGAAAACTTCAGTTATAGTTGGAGCGTATAGCCAAACGGTACGTTTAAAAAGCGACGCTTGTCAATTTATTTTTTTTGTAAAACCTATAACGTTTATTCTTCTTCGTGTCACCACTATATGTTGTTGTTGTCTTTTCAAAATATATTTGTACACGACGTCAACAAAATTATTGCGGACGGGTATAGTTTTAATTAATTTTGTTGTAACATATTTGTTGCAACAGTCAAAATAAGTATAAAAATTATCGTGTCGCGAAAAGTAAAATATAACAAATTTTTATAAAAAAAAAGATAAATTTTTATATGTATAAAAAGTAAAAAAAAAGAAAAAATAATTAAATACCAGAAATCCCAATAAAAATATAAATTGAAGTGTTTATTTTTTTATGCTTAAAAATAAAATCGTGATTTCCTCGTTTTTCTGTTTCTGCCTTCTTTTTGCTACTTCTACGACCATTTTTTCCATTACACTCGATTTATTCAGTCCTGTGTCAAGCAATTCGTTATAAAAATCGTGTTGTTTTTGTTACTTTTTTTTCTTACGTTTACGTTATTTTTTTTCTATTTCGGTTCGTTTCTCTGTATGTTTTTTTTTTTCTTTAACGCCAAATTTTGTAAATTAAAAAAAAAATTCCACCTTAAAAAATCGTGCAGAAAGTGTGTTAAAACAAAAATTTAAAAGTTAAACAAAAATTTTCAACATATTGTAAGTGTTTTTTTGCTTTAAATAATTATTATGAAATCTTAAAAAAATCTGTTACCAAATAATTGAAAAAAAAAAATTAATTTAATTATATTAATTCAAAAACAAAACCAAAAGTGAAATTTAATTTTAAAATCTAAATCTCTGAAGTGTGAGTTAATTTAATTTGTAATAAAAAAAAATTGCCAAAAAATCTCATCAATCTCTTGGTTCCCCATGAAAACGTTAAAAAAACTTTCATCAATTTTTGTATACTTATATTTCCTCATCATTAATTTTATAATTGCTGTTGTTGTTGTTGTTAAATAATTACAATAATAATAAGATTGAAACAGATTTTTTTCAGACCTCTTCTCCATAAAAGCCGCTCTCACTTCCTGCTCTTCAAATATTTACGGTTTTAAATTTAACATCTCCCCTTTAAACTTGGTTTTATTTTGTTATTTGTTCTCTTCACACGAATTTTTTTGTCTATTTCTTCTCTCCACTTTCTTAATTGTTCAAAAAAAAAATGATCAAGCTGTAGAAAAAGGGAATTTAGCTAGCTAAATTGTCCGACCTTCAGCTCGGCTTAAGAGCTCTCTGCATTAACGCTACAGAAAACTAGTTTTCTTAGGATCAAGTAACCTTTCAAATTTGTTTTTTTTTTTTTTTGTTTATTCAATTAATATCTTAATTGTATGAAGTAAGCGGTTTAATTTAAAAAAAAACTTGTTACCGGTTGTTTAAGTGATTTAATGAAAAATGTTACAAAAAGAAACATTTAAATAATTTGAAATAAATTTTAACCATTTATTTAGTAATAAATCACTATTTAATTTTTTGTTTTACAAACTGGCTTTAAGAAGCAACCCAATTAGGAATTTGGCTGGAAATCAAGTGCAAAACAATTGTTAGTCAAGTGTGAATTTCAAGTTTCAAGAGTTGAGATATATTTTTGTTACACTTTATATCAATAGCATTCTCGAGTAAAATGAAATTTTGAAATCAAGTGAATATTAGTAAAATATTTTGAATAGCATTTAAAAATAAGTTTGAGCTCAAGTTTATTTTTTCAGTTGAATTTTAAGCACATGAAATTTTATTTTTGAGTGCTTATTGGAAATAGTTATTTTAAGTTCGTTTAAAATTTTGGGTTAAAATTCGAAATTTGTTATATATTTACTGGGATTGCGATATGGATTTTTTTTGCGAAATTTTGCGATCATGATCAAAACCAAGGTTGGAAAACGAAACGGATTTCGGTTTCGGTACCCAGTAAAAACTTCGGTTACTTTTTTGAAATCAATAGCTTCTTTTATTCAATATTTTGTAGTTTTCTTCTATCTACTTATATACCTTCTTATTTTCTGGATATCTGTAGGTATAAAAATAATTACTTACTTTTGAATGTGTTCATTTTGGGACATCCCTTGTCAAATTCGTTGGCTCTTTCAGTAGAATTGTAAGTAGTATTTTTATATTTTTCTGATTACTCAACACCCCAATAAAAAATGGAGCTTCCAACGAAGCAGGTTTGCAAGGCAGAAACATAAGAGTTTCGCTTACCATTGCGCTTAAGGAAGACATAAATTTTATATGGCGAGTTCCCACTTTGAAGCAATACATTTTTGACAAATAAAGCGCATTATTCAGCGCATATAAAAATTGTTAGATGTAACGATCAGCTTTACACACTGAATGTTTTGATACCGTTATTTTTAAGTATTCTCCCTTACAAACCTGCTTCGTAGTAAGGGAATGCCCTAGCACTTGAAATGTTACTTTTTTTATAAAAGTTGTTGAGAGTTCTTTCACTTACTCTACTGCATTTCTGTATGTCTTATTGCGTAGCGCATAATTGTGTGCTTATTTTTTTAAATGTACCATTAGTGCTTCGCAAAATGATAAAATTTTTTACTGGGACATTATTTTGTAGGCGAAGTTCTTAGTGGGTATTAAAGTTTCTGTTATTTCGTTACCGGCACTATCGGATATAATTAAATATCATTATCGGTATACCGTTAGATGACACATTTTCAACAATTACACAGGCCTACGAGTTTTTTACAAACTAGTTTTATTTGTGGCTATTGTCGTAAAGGTAACGGGAAACGCTTTTGATACATATAAAATTCTTACCATCTTACATTTACAAGATAACGGTACATTTGGGTTTTTCGATGATACTTATCTTTAAGGGGCCAACCAGAGTACAAAGCTGGTTCGATTTAAATAAATTTTATCTTGTAAAACGTTAAAATTTTCATAAAATTCTAGCTGAGAGCCCCTATAACTTAGGCAGTCTTAAACCGATCTAAGCCAACTAGCAACTGTTCGAAGCGTTATATAGTAGGCTCATTTTAATCATATCCGAGACAAATGCATTTACATAAGTATATGTTAATCCATTGACAATTCTTTAACATAAAACCAAATCAATGGTAATGCAAGTTAATGGCATTACCATTAACTTTAACCATTTTAATGCACTATTTTTTGCACTTCATTATTTTCTTATCAAAGTAGTGCATTATTTTCGAAATTTCGAATTCGAAACATTTATCAGATAACGGTACATTTGTGTAGGGGGATGTAAGAAAAGATAAACTCACTGTTTATTGTTGGTGTTTTGTTTAAGCTTTGATATTGTTACAAGTAAGACTTTGAGTGTTTTATTCGTATAATTTTAGCTTTTCTAAAATCTTGGGAAAAGGTTTCCTGATGAGCTGGCCTAAGCAACCAGTGAAATGCGCATAGAAACTTCCTTTCCCTCAACAATAAATTTCAGTGTATTTATCTAATATGAAAAATTGGGAATTTAGCACGTCATACAGAAATCGTACTGTACATTTGATTTTCAGCCTCCACCCGAAGTCAAAAGCTGGTCAATTAAAGCTCCACTGCTTTTGCTTTACCATTTAATTGTTCATAAAGTATTCTTGTGCAAAGTTATTGCATTACCAATAACGTTTACTATTTGTTCACTACATCAGTTTTATTAGTTTAGCACTACTTTTGCATCTTTATTAAAACACATTGTCAATAGTACACGTTATTATTGCATTATCACTAGTGTAGTGTAAAAATAATAATGCATTTTTTTTTTGCTTCATCATTAAAACAGCTTATGAAGTTAATCAAAAAATTATGATTGGGCCTAAAGTTACCTATAATTATAATTGGATAAGTGTCACTTAAAACGTTTGTAAGCGAAGATACGTTGCTATAGCCTAATTTTACATTGATTCGTAAGATCCAGAAAAAAGATTCCATAACATAGAGATCACAAAGGAATACAAATTTATTAATATACATATAAATCTAAGTATTCATAATGTTAAAGTAAACCTTAATTTAAAGAGCTCATCGTTATTATTTGAATCCAAAGGTAAAGCCTATGTTGACCGATGACCGCCTGCACATGATTTCAGACAGTCCTCATGATAAACCTCACTAAATTGGGTCTTTATTGGAATACATATTTATTTATCGTTATCGTTAATTAGCTTACGATAAAGTATGTTTTAGTTCGAAAATTAAAGAAAAAAACGGGCATGTTTTAGAAATCGAAATGAAGTGGACTTGAAAACGAACGAGATTTTGATTACAATTATTTACAAAATGACTATAGCCATTCTTTTTTTTAAGAGTTCTTCGTTAAAAGATAATTGATACTCAAAGTGTGAAGTGTGTAAAAAGAAAAATTTTTATAAACTTTCTTTACGGTTTCGTTATCAAAATTTGTTCGATTTTAAATCCACTTCATTTCAATTTCAATCAGAAACTTCAAAGAAATTAGTTTTTAATAATTTTAGAAAAAATAAAAAACTTTCAAGTAAAATAAAAAAAAAATATTTTTTCCAAACAACTATGCAAAAAAAAAAAGAATTTTTATCAAAAGTGAATCACGGTCACGAAAAACTAATCCCTTCATAATCACAAGTAGTGAGTGCATCCCAAGGAAAAGAGTACTTTTTAGGGGAAATATTAAACAAAATTTTAGAGCATCATTTCGTCGGCTTAATATGCAAACCTGCTAAATCCCCTTTTTAAGTAAATTGAGATTTAATCCAAATTTTTAATATTTTAATTAGGCTTAAGTTCATTAAATTTAATTTTCCGGCCACGTTCAAGAATGAAAGATTATCAATAAGAATTTTAATTAATTTTCATGTTGTGAAATTCCTTTCTTCATGGAAATAATTTAATGAAAATTAAATTTAATGAACTTAAGCCTAATTAAAATATTAAAAATTTTGATTAAAAACCATAAATAGTTCAACAAAATAACCACAATACTAATTATTGTAAATTGAGATTTTGATGCCGTTTAGTAGAGAAAGATACGCCTCATCGACCAGCATGTAGTTTTTCTTCAATTTGTGTCTTGAAGTGTGTTAAGCCAACTATATTTTTGGTTTTTCTCTTAAGCTGCTCATATAAAATATAAAAAAGTTTTTGTCTGTCCTGTCAAATTTACTGAAAGGGAGTTAGCAGGTTTGCATATAAACCCCAGAGTACTTTGTAACTAATGATCGCCGTTTCGACGATTTACTTTTTAACTGCCTATAACTTTGGATTAAAACCAAATATACTTTTTAAATAAATGTTATTTATCATTTGGGTACTTTATAAGTCTATATAAAAAAAATAATTAATTTTTGTACTAATTCATTTCATATTGCACATATTTTTGGGATCATTAAAAAGGATCTAAAAATATTGTAAGTAAAACTGAAAAACTTAAAAAGAGTAAAAACTAAAAAAAGACCGTTTTAGCTAAAAAAAAATAACAAAATTTTTTTTTAAATAACACTTTGAGCAAGAGTCGCAAAGCTAAACTTTGTGATCTCCACATATGGGTTTTTCGCATATATCACATTTTTATTTTGACATTCGGCATTTTTTCGTAAGGGCATGAGTTACACACACTTCATTTGTGTTTTTTTTTCTATATTTTCTCCTTAGCTGGTCATTGTTGCCACTATTGTTTAGAGTAACAACATTTGCATATTTGCTCTTAAAATTGAAAAATAAAAGTCACGTTAAAACTAACTTTCGACGAGTACAAAACCAATAAAAGCAATGTTTTAGCAACGCGGTTCAAAAAAAACGCAATTACACACAGCAAAAGTAAATCATCTACTAACAGCATACAAAATTTTAGATTGTTAGGCAGACCCATTTAAAAGTAAATTAATTAAAAGGGAGCGATGCTTGTCGAAACGTCGATCATTAGTACTCTAGGGTTAAGCTGACGATTTGACATTTAGCCATACCTTTTAAATATATTAATTTTTCGAGAAAAATCCCATCCTTTTCCTTACATACCATGTCTTTTGTGTCTCTAAAATCCAAATAGGTCTCATCTCTTAGGAGTTATGCAGTTAATAACAATTAATAACAAATGCTTTAAATCAATGTTGTCAGATTTTCTTAGTTAAAATGAAATTTACTTATATCGGAAATGTTCCATCTGTGCAATTTTTTAAAGTTCTACAATTAATTTTACCTTCACTTCAATTTTATTTGAGATCGTTCATTTGAATCAGGTTTTTGAAAATGTTTCCATCTCGTAACAATTTGAAGCGAAAACGTGTTCGAAATTTATATTTTATAAGCTATTAAAATTTTTTCTTGTACATATTAAGGCTGACTTCCAAAACGTCAATTGCTTTGTATTAGAACAAAGTATAATGTTTCATAACGCCGCAGTACAATATATATACAATGCAAACCCTTCCAAAACGTCACTGCTCAGTATTAGTAACGCATCAAAAAAGCAATCAGAGCATCGGTTTTAAAGTTGATGCTTTGTGACATTTAACATTTAATTTGCAAGCAATACAGATTTATTTTAAAAGTATTATGCATTGCATTACTTACATTTCAAAACGTTTTAATAAACAAAACACATAGTTGCATTGTTTCGGTACTTTGTACATGTACATTGTTAAAATACAGTAGTAAAATTGTGTACGAACTTTGTATTAGGACGTTTTGGAAGTCAGCCTAACTTACATCTTTGGATTCTATATATATATGGGCATTTCAAGCGAAGTCTACTTTTTGTAAAGTAACGCCAGCAAGTAATTAAAGTTGTTTCTTAAAAAATCTTATATGTATAATTTATTTTTTTATATTTTGGCTTTACAAAAGGGATAACATTTGAACAACATGTGACCAAAATACATGCTTATTTGCTTGCTGGCGTTACGTTAGAAAAAGTAGACTTTTCATTGGAAATGCCCATGTATAAACTGGTACAAAATAAGTTAAAATTATTATTTAAAAAAAACTTAATGTCAAGTTAAGTTTTAATGTTAACTGAATAAATCAGTTTTTAGTACTCCTAAATAATTGTTATTATACAGAATGAATTTAAAAATGCTCGCGATTTTTATTATTTAAAGCCTGGCACTCTGTTTAACATTTCACGCGAAATGCTGTCAAAACTCATATGAAAAAAAGTTGTGAGAAAAATTTATGAAATAATGTACTCTGTTCATTTTGTGAAAAAGTTTCAAAATGTTTTTGGCAACATTCTCTTGCATTTGCGAAATTATATAATGCTTAAAAAATTTTTTATTTCTACAGAGTTTTCCATTTGGATTTTTGTAATAATATTGGATCCTTGTGAGCAACGAAGTTTATTTAATTATGTATGTCTGTCCTTATGGTGGGTTTAAATGAGTTTTTGCTAAAACCACGACAGCTTCTATCTTTCATCTTTAAAATTTATATATATGTAGTTTAATTTGACCTTTTTTAATATAAATTCTGTCAAATTTTGGTATTGATCGGCTTATCCACTCCAAAGTTATGCACAAAAAAAAACTTAGCATACAACTGAATGTTGTATCACCCGTTAGCTTTAAGAGCTTCTCCTGCAAAATTCACTTTCTCGACCAAGCATAATTAGGAATTACGATTTTGATTTATATAAATAGTATTTAGTATTGAAAATAAGGCAAGGCTATCAGTTTTCTACCTGACACCGCGCATGCAAGTGTCCTATCGGTCCATAAATGCCAAGCTAAATTGATAACAATTGAGCTTAAATATTCTCTGATATTTTTTTGGTTTTAAAAATTGTATAAATCATACAAATGAGCTACTGGAATAAGAATGTCAGGACAATAGCGGTCATAAGAGGAGAACTACAAATATCGTTAAAATTTTAATTAAATATTTTTCATGTACAAAAATTATTTTGCATTAAAAACTTTAAATAATAATAAAGATCTTTGAAGAAAACGTGATTTTAAACGTGATTTTTACTCACACGTGTGATTTTGTGGTATTCTGAAAATCATACGGTTTTGGTGTTTTTCGGTGTGATGTCGGCAATTACAAATCACACCGCCAAAAAAAAAAAAAAAAAAATAATATAAAACGGAACACCACAATATCACACGTGTGTGATTTTTGATATATAAAGAGTTTATTTGATTTGAAAATGTCTAACAAAATAACGGGTTTTTCAATAAATTTAGGAGTTTTTTTTTGGATGGAAAGTGTTTTTCATGGAAAATTCGGTTCAAAAACTGCTGAAAATAACAGAAAGTATCAAAAGTTTATTTAAATTTGAGCAGATAACACGAAAGTTCTTATAAAACTCAAATTTGTAAGTCTCATAATCACTGTCTAAGGTGATAGAATGATGTCCGTCCGTCCAACCGGATGGCTAGCTGGTGGTCTTTCCATGTAACCATGTGTGCAAGGTACAGGTCACAGTTTTAAAAATAATGATAAAATTTGATAATCGTGAGAATAGATCCTCAATTTAACATGGCCAGAGTTGATAAAGTTGGTACAATTGTACTTTTGTTGGTACAATTCAAAGCTAAAAAGTACGCTAGTACCCCCGTGACTCATTTGGTACTTTTTCCAAATTTTTTAAACATACATATTTATAATTGGTATTAAATGTGCAACACTAATTTACTTTCCATTTAATATAAGCGGAGTTTAGTGTTTGGTGCAAATAGTCTTCCGAAAATGCAAAAAGTAGTAGCTTTTAAATGAAATCTAAGGGAAACTCTATTTTTTGTTGTTGGATTTAACAAAACATTTATGATATTTTGCATTTGCTCCTTTGCAAGACCATTTGAACTAACCACTGAACTCCGCTATTGTGAATAGATTTTTGCACTTGCTCATTAAACGATTGCTTATGCCACATTCTAAATTTAGTATCAGCGGCAGCATATAAGCGTGCATTTTATGCACTTCTGCAAAAGTTCTATGTACATTGTAGAAAAGACGACTTCCTCTCAATTCAAGCTTATTTTGGAACGAATAGTTTCAAATATTCGTCAAGAAGTAATCAACAGAATTTTGGAACGGTGGGAGCCCTCTCCATTATCATTTTACTCCGAATTAGTTTAGAGGAGATTTTACAATCGCTTAATTAAATTTTATAATATTCGGACTTTTTACTCCTTTCCTGTTTCTGCAGTACATATTGAAAATTATAAACACAATAAATTTGGAAATTAATTTTTGACCTATTGTTTCTTTGCAAAATTTCTTGGAATGACTTATAGAACAAGAATCGCGATGTGCTTTCGAAGTGAAAAAATTTTACCCACCCTATTATTATGTAAAATTAATGATCATGTATTTATTGCTATCTATACTTTACTGCCCGTCTATACCAGAGGTAAATATTTATTGCAGTAAATGCCAAAACTATGTTATCTTTAATGTAGATAGCACTTTTTTTACATATTTATTGCCGGCAATTTATGTTACAATAATTGTTAGTCAATTTTCTTTGACAATTAGTGCCAACATAAAACGTCAAATGAAAAAAGAAGCAAAAAGAAAAAAAAAAAAACAAGAAAATTGTGTGGGAAAGAAATTATGTTTGTGAAAAAAGCAAATTATAATTAAAGTAAAAGAATTAAATAATTAAAAATAAACACTAAAATAATATTTGCAAAAATTTTTTTTGCTACTATAACTTCTTTCTTATTCGATCTTTATTATTTAAATGTATATTAATATGTTTAAGCTTGAGTTCTTTTTTATATATAAATATTAATTTTATGTTTACAAAAAAATAAATTTAATAAAATTATTATTGTTATATAAAAAAGATCTCAAGCTTAAACAAATTTATATGAATTTTAATAATAAAGTCGCATAAGAGATAATTTATATTAATAAAATTTAATTTAATTAATAAAAAATAATTTTTGTAAGATGGCGTCAGTTTCTACACTGCACCTTCTTCCTTGATTTTTTTCAAATTATTAGTTAACATATATACGTTTTCCAATGCCTTTAACATAAGCTGAGCAATAAGAAATAATGCTCTGTTTTTCTGCCGACCTTATTGCTAAATTGCTGAGATATTTATGTTTGGTGTAGACCTAGGGTAACATGCACAAATGAATTTTAAGTACTTTTTGCTTTTGTTGGATTAAATTTTTGTTTTTAAAAATAAAATAAAAAAAATTTATAAAAAAATATGATTAAGTACTATTGGGGCCGAAAAAGTACGATTTTAAAAGTTCGTTGGTACGATATTGGTTTTCTCATTTATCATCCCTGTACATGGCTAAAGTAAAAATATCTTTGTGCCAATAAACTATCTCATTATTAGGGATGAGATTTTCATGCACTTAAAAATTGAAAATATGCGCTTAATATATGCACTAAAAAACCCAAAATATGCACTAACAAAATAAAAAATATGCACTAAAAACTTAAAAAATGTCCATTAATTTTTTTTTCAAATTTTACTAAAAACAAAAATTTTAAAAACTCAGCCTATTGTCATTCAACTATCTTTTAAAAACTAACAACCGTATTCAAAACGAAAATTTGTGAACTCCGATTATACTCCGCTCATCGAGTGAGCAACTAAAATGTTAATTAAGCTTAATCACCATTTAGTCATGAGTTTATTCAAAAAATGTTTAAATCGCCCGATTAAGAAACATTTTTACATCTCTGTTTTAGTTAAATTCAATTGACAGAAATAGCAAATTGACAGCAGCTAATTAGGAGTTAAAAAGTCTTTGATCATTCGATAATCATAGTTTATTCAAAAGTGTTTTGAATAAGAAGTCCTTAATCTGGGGATATGCAGTAACTAAATTTTTGTTTTAAATACGGGTGTAAATGACTAATTTTAAATAAATAAGTACTGTTTTATTAAAAGTCCGACTTTGTCTTGTGCTTGAAGAATGCCAATGCACTTTAAAAAATTTTGTTTTCAGATGCCACTTTGATTTCAGATCAAAAATATTTGAAATACACTTTATACTTTGAAATCCCTAATTTTTTTTGGAAAAAGTTTCGAATTTTCTTTTAATTTGTCGGGCTATTCTTGCTTCCACATGGTTAATTTTACTTTCTGCAATATCAATTAATTTGACTTGAGTATTAAGTGAACTAAATCCCTCCTAATTAGTTATTGTTTCACACCAATATATCCGTTATTATAAAATACAAATTCTAATTGACTTTTGATGTTATTCAAGTTTAATATTTTTTTTACATTTTTAATTGCATAATCATCAGTATCAACAAGGTCTTTTAACATCCTTAAATTACTTAAAGTTTTTCGAATAGAATTTTGAAGCATCTCGCCAGGCCTCCATCTTGTTACTACTGGCTGTGGTGGAAGGGGAATCAAGGGATACATTTTATTAAAAATTTCAATATTATCGAATTGGCTTCTAATTTCCTCTGCAACGCGGTATAACCCATGTAGCAAGCAAGTAACTTGTAACTGTGTTGGATAAAATATTTTAAACCCTTAACCATGTAAGGAGTGCATCGGTTTAATATTGAAGGATCTTTTGTCGAAATCTTGAAAATCTTGTATTTAAAAAAAAGTTCCAAACAAATTAATTTATTATTTTTAAAATTTTTTTTGGAAGGTTTTTTTTGTGTATTAAAAATTTTTTTAAGAACTTTTTTTATAATATGGAAATTAAAAAAAAAATCGCTCAAAAATGTGAAAATATGTAAAAATATGCATTTAAAACCTAAATATGCAAAAATATGCAAAAAACATATCGATGCCGTTTTAACGCAAATTTAATGATTCGGAAATATAAAAAAACATTCATTTGCATGGAAATCGCATCCCTACTTATTGTGTTTGTATTTAAATAAAATTTGTTTCAAAAATATCTTATTGCAACATAAAACGTCTTAATTTTTGTTTTAAAGATGTTCATTTTTGACCATAGCACACAAACAGCACTTCCTAAAATGGTTTAAGTGACATAACTTCTATATAAATACTGGTTTTTATATAAAATTTGGCAACCATAACTTTTATAATGTGATGTGATTACAAAATTTTGTAATGATAGGTTTAAAATTTACCATAGGTCCCATATAAACCCACTCTTCAAAATCGCTTTAAGATGAAAAATATTTTAAAAATGTGGAAATTTAAGTAATATTCGGCACAAAGAACTCTTTTATAGATCTTGTTTTGCCGTGTCTATTATTGGCCTTGGGTCCTAAATAGAGTAGAATCACGAAAATGTGTCTTTATATACTGTGGGCTTGACCGACCATATTTTCTTACTTGTTTTATTGTTTCATTTAGTGAGTTTTTACATATTGAAGCCTTATTTGCGACTAATTATTCTTCTAGTAAATGCATTTTTAAACATTTTTTAATTCACAAATCGTGTTCAATGCATTAAATTGTGCTTAATAGTTTCTAGACTGTAAATGACACAAAAAGCTATTAAAAATAAAAAAAAAAAATAAAAAAATAAAAGTTTTATTATAATTCATATTTGTTTCTTTTTAATTTTGATGGTTGTAATTATCTTTTTTATGGTGCCTGGTTAAATGATAAAAAAAATTTATTTGTTACTAAATTGCTAGAGCATATTAACAGGATTTTTGTTAACAAAAGCTGAGATTAAAAAAAAATATTTAATTAAATTTTAATTGAGTTTTAAGTGTAAATTTATTGGAATATTAATTTTTGCCAACTAGCTTCATAAATTATAAGAAAAATCAAGATAATGATTGCTTAAATTTTAAAAATTCAAATACAAATTTATTCGATCAGTTATATTTGTAGACAATGAACTTTATTACGTTAAAAAACAGGGGCTCTTTTGTAGATTAAAGTCAAGTCGGCCATCTAAGGGTACCTTTTCAATATAAACTTTTTAGTTTATTCAAGGATTTATATCTAAATCAGAGTTGTGGAAAATACGTATTTTATATATTTAAAAAAATGTTATATGTTAGATGCACCTTCATTAAATTAAAGTAACAAAATAGACTGCATTTACGCAGTGATTTTTTAAACATATCTTTTTTCCATTTTCTTTCAAAAGCTGCTACCATAATCTTTTTAAATTTATGTGATGAGTTTTAAGGCATGTCATTTTTTCTTGTTGTTTTAAGTTATTTGAATAATTAAATTTGAAAATAGAACATAATAGCAAATTTTTTAAATGGCAGTAAAAGAAAATTAGAAAAAACACGAAGAACTAAACTCATGTCTTTTTTTCTACCCCTCTTTCGAATTTGTCAACAAATAAAAATCATGCCCTAAAGACGTGTTTTTAAAATCACCGCATAAATGTCGCCATACTTATCAACAAATTTGGAAACTCATGTTAACAAACATGAAAACTCATTTCGTGTCTGTTTGGCAACCCCTTATTCTTCTCTTACCCGATCGCCTACAAATAAAACAAACGTGTTTGATAAATATATCTGACAAGACATCTTTTAAATGCTGCCATACAAAATAATTATCGTATAACGTTACAAAAAAAAAAAAAAAAATATTAATAATATTTTAAAGAAAATATTTTTCAATGAATTAAAATATTTTGAATTTTGTATTTGCATTCTAAGTAAATGTATTTTAAATAATTCACACGTTACCACAATTTTCATTAAAGGTTTGATTGATTTGGCATCACGTTTTCTAGACCAAGCCGTATTTAATAGTTACATTCTACTACGATTTTTCAGAAATAAAGTAAATCGGCAAAAATTGCTAAAGGGAAAGTTAAATGCCAACTTTACGATTTCCAAAAACGCTTTCTTTCGCACAAATACTTTTAAAACAAAAACCAATTTTTGAGAATTTGTTTTTGTTTAACATGTAGTTGCACGAAATAAAAAGTTCTTTTGCATTTAGTGAAATAGGCAGTTTAAGTATGTTTATCGAATAAGTGGTCGTTACATTTCTTATTTTTTCTTTAAATGTTGATTAAGTGTGAACATACCTTTAGTTTAAACTTTAAACACTAAATAAAGTTAATACTGCTGAAGGTTATTAAAATTGCTTCTAGTTGTGAGTTTATAGCTTTTTTAAAACTTAAGAAAAAAAAAACTAAACAAGCTAACCGAAACATTAATTTGAGTATAATATAATATCAACTTAAGTTTCGCCTTAAAGATAGACTACAAGAAGTCGTTTCATAAATTCGATTATATTTAAAAAGTCTCCATTGCCTCCTTAAGTAGCTTTAACTGGTATCTTATCTATTTTACCAATACTTTTTTTGTGACTGCCTGCTAAACTCATCGTTGTTATCAAAATAATCAAATATTATTAGCATACCTTTAGGGCGGTAAAAATTTTTATAACCAATGCATATTAATGTGCTGGCAAAAAGATAGCGCATAGCGCTCCTAAATATAAGTTAACCACGTTTTAATATTTAATAAAGTTAGAAATTAATTGATGAATAAATATTTACAAGTTTTTTAATTGTTTTTCTTTTGCCAGTTATTATTTTAATTAAATTATTCTACCTGAAAAACCAGCTAAAAAAAACATTGCCTAGAATACAATTCTGTGGCATTTTGATATAACATCTTAAGTCGAGAAAAGATAAAAAAGGTTTTGAAAAAAATCGTTGTTATTCAAAAATAAAATAAAGCAAAATTAAAGAAAAATTTGGTTTAAATACAAAATTTTAAAGACGAAAGCAAAAATGTTTTTTGAATGAAAGTTCGTATGATTAACAAATTTGTTTTCAACTTTTTAAATTTGACTTAATTAATTAAATGCTACTGAACTAAATATTTTCAAATACCATTGAGTATTATTTATTGAAAATCAAGTTATAACCGTGAAAAAACTTTTGGAAGCAAAAAATTTTTATTTGAAAACAGTTTGAGAACATTTTAAATTAAAAATATCTTGCATACCTTAAGGGTGCTTCATATAAGTTGAAACAAGTGCATATAATTTGGCTGACAAAATAAGTGTTAATTGTTTTTAATTACTTAATACCATAAGTAATTTATTGCTAAACAGAAATTCCCTCAACTATTTTTTTAAAGGTATATTTAATTTTTTTTTTTTTAATTTGGACGAGTTTTTTTAATTCTAAATGCAGAATATATAGAGATTAGATAATTTCAAATAAAATAATTGGTTTATTCCTTTTATGAATATAATAATGCATAAGTGGGCTAAGCAGCTGGCTTTGTTAAGGCCGGCATTTACAATCCTGTAACATCGATCGATTTATTCACACGAAAATCTGAGAAAATTCTATCCAACATTAAAAAATCTGCAAAATCTGTTGTCAATTCCACTCTATCACAAAAAAAAAAAAGATTGAAAAAGATATGACTCAGTTACTTTGCAAAAAAATGCCAAAAAATTTCCATCATAAATTTCCCAAATTTTCCAATATTAATTATTAAAAAAATGTCTATTATGCGCTATGGCGCAAAAGTTGTCGATGTTCTTTGAATAATTACACTATGGAACATTTTTGGGATTATTGTCTGGGGGGTGAGAAATTCCAAGTCAGGGTGATGGTACTAGGTCAGTATAGTAAAACCCTCAAAGGGTTTGGCGTTCGTATGTGTCAGTTTTTTTTTATGACATTTTAAATTTTTTCCTTATCTTGATGTTTTTTTGTTTAACATAACTCGAGAACCACTTGTCCGATTTTGCTAAAACAAACTCAAAAAAATTTAGAATTACAATTTCTTTAATCCGTTCATATAACGTTTTTCTTTATAATCAACAGTTTTGCCGGTAAAAATAAATTTGTGGAGAAAAAAAATTATTTTTTTGCCTAAAAATAGGCAATATTTATTAAAATAAATTTTAATTTTTAGGCAAAAAAATATTTTTTTTTCTCCACAAATTTATTTTTACCGGCAAAACTGTTGATTATAAAGAAAAACGTTATATGAACGGATTAAAGAAATTGTAATTCTAAATTTTTTTAAATTTGTTTTAGCAAAATCGGACAAGTGGTTCTCGAGTTATGTTAAACAAAAAAACATCAAGATAAGGAAAAAATTTAAAATGTCATAAAAAAAAACTGACACATACGAACGCCAAACCCTTTGAGGGTTTTACTATACTGACCTAGTACCATCACCCTGACTTGGAATTTCTCACCCCCCAGATTGGCTGTTGTACTGTGTTATTGATAATTAATTTGCACGTCCCCTTTAAAAAAAAACTGAACTGGCAAATTTGTTTATTTTGATTTTCTTGCGAAAACAATAAAATGAAGCCACTTGTTTTTAATTTTGTTTCTTTCTTTTTATCAAACCAAGCAATTGTTGGGGAATTTAAGAAAAGATAAACTCACTGTTTATTGTTGGTGTTTGGTCTAAGCTTTCATATCGTTGCAAATAGAACTTGAGTATTCGTAATTCTCATTCGCTTTACAGTTTAATTTTTATAATATCTTTATTTTTCCAAAATCATTGGGACAAGATTTTCTGCCAGCGAAATGCTCATTAGAACTATCTTATCCCCCAACAAAAAATTTCAGTGCATTTATCAATGAATATTGAGAACTTGGCACACATAATTAATTATTATTGTTATTCCCGAAAATAGCTTTGATGAAAAACTTTAAATTTGATTTGGATTGTGTTTATTTGATGTTAAAAAAATGAGGGCCGCTGCCAGAATTGATTACCATACGCGACCGATTTAAGGCCGTTTCCATCACTTTTTCCAGAACTTCCGACGAAAGGAATTCGGGAATCTCTAAGACTATTCACTTTGGGCGCTTAAGAAGTCTAAGGACTGTTGACATGACTTGAAAAAAAAAAACGCCACAAGAAGCGGTCAGTGCAAATCACTAAAATCACTCCAGAACTTCCGACGAAAGGAATTCGGGAATCTCTAAGACTATTCACTTTGGGCGCTTAAGAAGTCTAAGGATTGTTGACATGACTTGAAAAAAAAAACGCCACAAGAAGCGGTCAGTGCAAATCACTAAAATCACTTAAACACTTAATCTTGACGATTAAGGCGCTCCATATCTTATCGACGTGTGTTTTATTAAATCTCAAACCAGAACTGACATTTACCGCTATTTTCAAAAATATTAGCATACTCCAATAGAAAATTACTTTTGCGCTAATCTGTTTTAAGCGTCATCATTTATTCTAAAAATTTGGTTAGTCCAAGGAAAATTTTAGACTAGTTTATTGACCAACTGTAATAATTATTATTTTATTTTTCCTTTTCATAAAATAATCGTCACTAAACAAATGCAAAATTTTTGATTTCGTATTTAAACACGCAGTTAAAAAATTATTATTTAAATTTTAGTTGTATTTAAATACAGTTTCAGTTTTGGAGTGCCACTTATTTAACATTAACCTTATTTGATTAACAAAAAAGTACGGTAGCACTACAAAATATCGAAAAGGGACTAATTGGCATTTCAATGGCTCTCTGCAAGGCTCTCATCGGACGTGAGTCGTATAGATGGGCTCAGGAGAGATGGCAGGGGGAACATATCTGATTGATGGCATGCGGAGAGAATTGGTCTTGATTATAGTAACTATTGTAAAAGTTGTCATAATGAGGAGGATACGATGTTTCACTTTCTCTGCAAACTACCCGGTCTCGGGGATTTTACGTTTAGGCATTTTGGGAGACCGTAATTGCCATGTCTGGACGACATGTCAGGTGTAGGACTTAAATCGTTCTCTCTGTTCTGCAGGGAGTCGGGGTGGTTCGAGGTTGCAGTGCCTTCTTGGGAATAAACTGGTAAATACTGGCGGATTCTTGTCACTGACATAGGGTATCACAAATGAACCGCTACAAGGACACAAGTTAGCCGTCCTCGTGTAGGCTGCATATTGAACCTTACATAACCTTACCAAAAATTACAATATGACCTTAAATAAACATCTGGAAAACTCGGTTTCTTATTTAAATAGAACGAACTTAAATTAAATAATCTACCATGTTCTGACAATCGCACGATTTGAAATAGCAGCACGCCAGAATTATTATATCATAATTTAGAACTTGCTTGCAATCTGTTATAGTTTCTTAAAAATATTCTAGATCCCTTGAACACACTTTTGCGATGTAAAGTCACCAAATTTCTTGCGATTGCGATTTATAAAAGGCCTATTATGCGATTTCAAGTCATTTTAAGCATTTTACGGTTGTTAGAACATTATTTCTTTCATTTCTTTTTTTCTATGGAACAAAACATTCTAAAATTTTAAAAGATATGGAAATAAATTTTTAGTTTTATTTTATGTTATTAAAAGGATCTTTTCAGCTATATTGTAATTTTTATCAAGGCCATTAACTAAAAATATTTTTTACATAAATAATTTGTGTGACCTCACATCTTCTTATTTAAGATTTTTTTATTTTATTGAATTCTTTAGGTCTGTTTTGTTTTCCATTTTTCTTTATAACATTATTCTTTTTAATTAAAATTCGCTTTAAAAATGTGTTCCATGATATCTTATCTCAATCTTGTATTTAAATTAAATTGCTATTCATGTTTTACAAAATCTATTTTCGTGTTTTGTAATTTATTTATTCCATTATCAGTACATCATTTAAATGTCTCGTTTAATCAAGGCAATTAAGAGTGTATTTTCCAGCATTTCTAAGTAATTTTATTTATGAACTTACATTTAGTTAAGCTGCTACTTAATAGAAAAAAAATATTGTTTGTAATCTAGAGATTTGTTTACATCACTTTGATAATTTTCGCTTAAAAATTATAATCAAAGTTTATTTTCAGATTTATTAAATTCCCAATAACAATTTTGCAATAATATTTTTTTTTAAGGATTTCTACGTAATTAAATTGTTTTTAGTAAATTAGTTTCGTACTAGTGTTGTGTAAAGAGAGACAAATGTTTGTGTGTGTTTGTTAAAGAGAAATTTATTTTTATTAGGGAAATAATTTGTGGGTTTATTGATAAAGTTTTTGAAAAGATACAATTAAAATTGTATCCAGATATGTTAAGCATAATGTTAGTCAGTTCGAGAGCAGAGGAAGGCGCAAACAAACTTTAGCTGGCGGTCCACGCTTTTTCGCACCCTACCTAGCTGTGAGGGGAAAAGAACTGGCATTCTCTTTCCCTTCTTTACTAAAAAACTTGAAGAGTGGAAACCAGAACATACTAATTTTTTGAAGAGCTTCTAAAAGCCTTTCAATTAGATGCGACAAAGCCTTCTTGGCTGTGTAAATTAAAACTGAAGCTTGAATAAAGCAGGAAACCCTAATGGCTACTACGAGAGCCTTTTATAATGCCTCTTTTACTACTTGTTTTTCCTGCTCCGATTTTGTGCTGCTTCACTCATACACGCGTTTAAATACTACAATATCCGATATGATTATGCACTACCCACTAAACACAATTTTAATTAAATTTAAAATTGATACTGTCAGTCTTGCCTATTACTGATGATCCCCCCACTCCCCCCTCAATTCAATTTTTATTTTTATGTTGTTTAAGTCTATTGTACGATACATGGTTTTAGTTTTTTTTTTTTTTTGTCAATTCATTAATTTTTTCGTGTTTTTATGTTCTTTTTTGGAAAGTTTTTTTTTTTGTCTCTCTATTAAATATGAATCTCAAAAAAAAAAATCTGCTAATTAAATGTTTGTTTTTATGAAGAACAAAAAAAAATATATATATTTTTAGCAATCACATTTCAAAGCCACCAACAAAAATAATCTAGTCAGCAAAATGAAAGCAAATATTTCTCAAGAAATTTGAATACTTTTTTGAATGAACTTCATATCAACATTTTCTTTTATTTTGTATTACGTGTTCTAAATGAACCAGATCTAGTGGTGTGAATTAGATAGTGGCTTTGTAGTTGTGGCAATTTTGCTTGATTTGTTTTTTAAGAAAAACCCGCGTCAATGACATTTAAAATTTGTTTTTTTTTATTTAAAAATTTTAATTTTTTTTTGGTAAATAAGTGCAGAAATATAATTGATATTTTTATAATAATATATAATTAAAAACCTAAGATTATAATGAAATCCTTTTTAAAATTGTTTTTGTTAATGACAATAATTTTAAGAATTTATCTTTAAAGTGTTTCGTCTTGAAGACAATGACCATGTGCCTAAAAGTGCCTACTCAAGAATATATTTATGAACCACTCTTCAGGTTTTACCCGTCAAGTCTTGAGCTTTCAGAAGAGAAAGAAACGAAAATGCCATTTTTTCTATCTCTCCTTAAACTCAAGACAAGACGGCTTAAACTTGAAGAATATGAATGAAGCAGCACTAATAATAATTTCGCACAAAACAAAAATCTTTAAGTTTATTTTTTAAATACTTTAAAAAAAGTTTTTTTTTCTTTTTAATAAAAAAAAAAAATATTAAAAGAATATCGTAACCGAAAACGCAAAAAGCCCTAACTAGCCAAAAATTAAAAATCGACTTTTTCATTGGTTTCGAAAAATGTTGGAAATTTTCGATCAAAATTAGCGATTTTATTTACAAAAAACAAACGGTCTTATCTACAAAATATTATATGATAAACGCCTTAAAGCCTAACTAACAGTTTGCTTGCCTATTGTCAAAACAACTGGTAGGGTTTTTTCTAGAAAAATAGAAGAAAATTAAATTATAAAAATTTCAAGGCGTTTTTATCAATTTATCATTTTAAATATTTGTTTGCTTCTCCCATAAGATTTTCAAAATGTTTAATAAGTTATTTTGCGTTTTAAGTAACGATATATCAAAATATACTTAAAAACGTCAGTATCAAATTTCTATTACACACCAAAATTACAGTGAGCCTATGGCAAGAAAAGAAAATCGAACGTGTGTTGCTTTATTCAAACCTACAAGTAGTCCAATTGTCTACTGGGACTCAATTTTAAATTAATATTGGTCAAAAGATACAAAGAGAGAGAGAGAGAGAGAGAGAGAGAGAAAGTGAGATACTAGAATGTGTAATCAGCGTTACCGTTGTGCGACTTTATTTGCAATTTGCAACCTTTTTGACGCTCTGAGACTTTGTGTGCGACTTTTTTAAAATCGTCTAATTTTGCAACTTTTTCCAACTTTTTGCGACTTTTTGCCCCTTTTTTGTAAGTGAAATACTTTTTTACAGTTTATAAAAATTTTTAATCCAAATTTTTAATAATTTTAATTAGGCTTAAGTTCATTAAATTTAATTTTCATTAAATTATTTTTATGAAGAAAGGAATTTTACAACATGAAAATTAATTAAAATTGTTATTGATAATCTTTCATTATTGACCGTGGCCGGGGCTCGAACCCAGGCCGGCAGGTTACCATGACATGTTCCGATCGCAACCACTCGATCTCCTCAGATGGATTTGCCGTTTTACACTCGCAGCCATCGACGACTGCTGACGTCAATAGTCAAACATCAATCCTTAAACCAAATTGTATTTTAACCTTTGGTAGATCGAAGTTTGCTTTTTTGAATGATTATCCATTTTCAATTGATTTTATTTTTATTTTAAGGAAGAACTTACTTCTGTTTTCTCGTACTTTTGTCAAGAATTTTTCTTGAAGTCCAAAGTACATTTTTTTGTTGTTTCATTTTTTTCTTGTCTTTCCTTTTCTTGTTGACCTTTTTCGGTACAACTTGAAGGACAAATGAATACATAGAGCTCGTGCCTTAGCTTAGCTTAGCTTATAAAAATGTAAATTTTGTTTTAAACATTTCCCGGGATATATAACCTCATTTGATTGATCAGGTGATTATTTTGTATCCAGACCATTTTAACTAGTGAAATGTATTGTATATGCCTTGTTTTGTATAGTGTTCATTGAATTTCCATGCCAATCTAGGATGATCGGCATTATTATTTAAAGCGTTTTAAGACCAAATTTTTTCCGCTATTGATCTCATATCTTTATTTAAAATTGTTGTTAATGACACAGGCTTTTTTTAACGAATTTAAGTTGTTAAAAAGTAAATCCATTTAAAAATCATACAATTACATTTTTAAAAAAAATTACATATGCTAACCATTTTTAAAAATTTTTTAAAACAGTGCGTGTGCTGATAATTTTTTTTTTCAAAATAATTGAAAATAACTTAACCTTAGAAACCTGTGAGTCCATGCTGTCAACTCTAAATTTTCTAGGCACTGAAATAGGTTTGTTAGAAGTAATGAACTTGTGCGAAAAAACAAAAAAAGTTAAAAAACATAAAACGTTTGGTGTATACATATATTTAAGTATATACAAACATATTATTTAAAATCAATCAAATGTAAAATTATTACACAAAAGTGTATTTAAAAACATTTTTAACGTATTATTTCTCAGCTATTAACATCGTTTAAATTCTTAATTCCTTTTTGTTTCGTGTTTTTTTGATTAACTATCGCCTTAACAAAGATGTTTATGTACATCGTTAACCAATACCCACCCGGGTATTACTGCATGTCTATAAGCGATGAGAACAAGTTATCGTCATACAATTTTTTTTCGGTTTTAAGAGAGTGTTATCAAAAAAATAAAACCGAAATTAATATGTTAAAAAAGTGTGAGACTTAAATTTGAAAAAACGACTTTTTTGTGCGACTTTTTTTTAAAAAAACGACTTTTTGTGCGACTTTTTCAAAATTCTCAACGGTAACCCTGTGTGTAATCCAGGGGCTTAATTGCCGCATTCCATATGTATCGAAATTCCCATTAAAATTGTATATTAATTTCGATCGATATCGAATCCCGTAATATGACCTCAGGGATGGAAAATGGCTTTAATGATTTTGTACCAACTATGAAAATAAAATGTACTTTTTAGACCATCGCAGTACAATTTTAAATATTTATTAAGAACAAAACTTAACAAATATGTGCATACAAATTCAGAAGTTCTATAAATATTACATGCATATAAAGACTCACTTACATCCCCGCCAGAAAATTACTCAGACATTGTCTGTATCAGAAATTTCTTGCAAACGTCTGACTTCAGTCTAAGAGACTTCATTCAAATTTCTGTCAGACATTGATTTAACGTACTGTCTGGCCGCTTTCTCATCGATTTCGCATGGATATATCGGAGAACATTTATGTACCGATATATCTAATAGATTTCTGACTTTTTTTTGAACAAGCATCGGTTTTAAACACTGAAACTATGTTACACATAATTAATACACCAACTGCACAGAGAATACATTTTAAAGCAGACACAGAACATATAGCGAATAATTATAGGAATTTATTTATTAAGAGATAGAAGTCCTTAGGTCACGATATAAATGTAAGAATTAAATAAGTTTAATTAAAAATGTTTTTATAAGTATGTATGATAAAAATAGGTATAGTTTAAAAATTTTTATATGTTATAGGAATTTACTTTAGCAAAAATATTTTTTATTATTGTACTTATGGTTTTTGATAGGAAATTTTTTCAGTTCATATGAATTGTTATACTTTAGTTATATTTTAATTTTTGTTTTTATGTTTTTTGAAAAAATTTTTTATGACAAATTGGTTTTGAAATTTTTTCATAATTTTGTTATCGTTTTTTGTTATTTGTACAAAAATTTGTTAATTTAATTTCCTAAGGATGCTAACCAAAGGTTTGCGAAATATTGAAATTAATAAATATAATATTTTATAAATAAAAAGACCTCAAGCTTAAATAATTAAAAATCAATACTGTATCACTACAGAATAAAGCAAACTTGCATTGGTTGTGTGAGTAAAGTTTGCTTGTATGATGCACAACAATTATGCAGTTACGAACAGGACCGGTATTAGTTTATAGGGAAATACAAGCGTTGATGCTGTCATCGTTGTGCGAACAAATTTTTGAACACGAACAAACCATACATAACAGCAGTCCAAACGAACTTAATTTACGGGTCCACACAAAATTGTTTGTTGCTCGAACATAAGATGGCTCATGATGCCTTCTATGTTCGAGCAACTAGCAAGTTAATTAGATAAACTCCCTGTTTTTTTAAAATGAAATAAAAATTTTCACTTGGGAATTTATGCATATTGAAACAACAATGAAAAAACTCAAATTTATTTTTGCTTTTAATATAAATTTCTTAACAAAGTATACTTTGTTTCTAAACGAAAGTTTTTTTTGTTTTGAAAAGCAGGCAGTAAACCAAGGCGAATTCAAAAAGGTGACATTTTCGAGTCAACTGTTTAATGTTTATTTCCTTGTGTGTATACTGAATCTCAAGCTTTGTTTACATTTTATGAAAAAATTTGTTAAAATTCAAAATTCAATAAAAATATAAATTCTTGAAAAAAAAACTTTTTTAAATGTTATAAAACAAAAAACCGAACATAAAATATAAACGCAAGGATTTTAAAAGGCGTAAGAAATAAGTGGAGCCAGAATAAATTTGCAATACACAAAAGCAATAGTGTATATATTTTATAAACAAATAATTTTGACATTCACTCTAACTTTTTACAAAAACAAAAAAAAAAATAGCTAGTATTTTTTCTAAAAAAAGGGATAGCTAGCATAAGTCTGTCTCATAATGCGGTCACCTGTATGAATTCGCCTTGCAGTAAGCACAAATAATGATAAGGGTTGCCAGTTCTAAAGACGATATGAAAATGTTTACCCTATAAGAAAATAAAATTTTTAAACACGCTTTATATGACTATTTTGGTTTTTTTTTTTAGGCCAAGGGTATAGAAATGCAAGTGAGTTGGCTAAACTTTTCTACACCATACGCTTACAAAGTCATGCCTGTTGCCTCAAGCAAAATAATAACCATGATAAAAAGCCACTCACACCACACACAAGTACGGAAACATAATGAAAATAATTAAATACTTTAAAGCTTAAAATAAAACTAAAAACCGTTAATAACTTACAAAGTAAACTAAAGGTTTTATTAACGTTTTCCTGTATAATATTTTTCGCTCTTTTTCAATTAATAATGCAATTTTTTAGTCAAACCATTAACATTAACTTAAGCGAATGTTTTGTTTTAAAAAAGACATGACGGAAAAAATTTCAAAGAGATAATGATATGAAAGTACTATTCAATCTTACTTATTGTAAAAAAAAAACATGAGATTTTCCAGGCGTACGTTATCACCAAGTACCCAGTAGCACTAGGAACTGCTTTTGCTTCACATTTACAATAAAATACTAGTTACATTTTAAGTACACTGGTATTATGGAAAGAAGTGTACCAAGTAGTTTAAAGACCGTGTTTAATATCTATCAGTGTAAGCAGAAATCTGTGAACATTTTTGAAGAAACAAACAGATCGAAGAAAACTTTGCAATGTACAGTAGCGTGGCCCATATCAAACGCTTTTAATTTCAAAACTAGTTTACATATCTGGGCACCCCCTTATTTTTTACTAGTAAAAAAACAAGACTCTTGGCAAATCTTGAAAATAATATTACTATCGGAAGACAGAGCTCAAAGACATGGTTACTTTAATAATAAATTAAAAAAATCGGTTTTAGCATAAAATTGACGAATAATACAAAAATAATATAGGAAAGTCGTGAGCGGAGAAAAAACATAAGCATAGTTTAATCCTCTGAAGTCGACAGCTTCAAACTTTCAACCACTACTTGTTTGTAGTTTTGGTCTGAACACACTTTCTGTTAGCTTTTATCACTTGCTGGAGCAACAGTTTCTCTTCTTCAAAATTTGGAAGAATCTTTTTAAAGTCTTCAGACAGTTTTTTTTCACCATGCTCAGCTATATCTATCATTAATAACAAATGTTCCATTCATTTGGATGTGTGGTTCATATATTGAATATATTTTTAACTCCTCAAGTAGCTGCAATGATCTTCTGTTAGAAAAGTCAGCTAAAACGGCTTGGTCAGGTAAAAGCGACGAATCTCTTCTTATTTTCCGGAACTTATGATGGTTACTTTGGTCATTAGTGATATTATGGGTATTTGCGGTCATGTTATGATTAAAAGCTGAATGCGTTATCTAGGTTTCTTTGTGTCATGATTTTTGGTCATGGTTACGACTATGGCATTATTCTTATGTCAGGTCTAACTGAACCTTTAATCTGTATGGCCGGAACATCGAATTAGTCACAGATTTCACATAACTAGGCAGCCAAGTTACACCAGACGGAGGCACGCGTATTGATATACCTTACAGACTTAGGAAGGCTAAAACCGCTTTTACTGGTCTATATAAGATTTGGCGATCTAATAAAATCAGAGCCAAGACAAAAATACTACTCTTCCAAAGAAATGTTCTCTTTGTGTGGTTATATTAACTCCAAATGTGGCTCAATCTATTAAAATCAGCAACAAACTGCAAACCCTTGAAAGCAGATCCTTGCATTATATTCTCCACATGAGAAATGTTTTTGTAATGTTGTAAAAGAAATGCAAATGCAATGACAAGCATAGGGCAATACAAGGAGCAGCCATAAGAGGTTATTTGATATTCTTCATAAAACGGAGGGCTCACCGGTGCAAGTTCAGACAAGAACTTCAGAACTTCAGTTTAATGCTGATATCGTAAACACCTTTTACCATCAGGTTTTAATACTAAATGAAGCAACCTCTGCCCTTGATTATTAAAGTGAGAACCTCGTGCAAAAAGCATTAAGCAAGTTAATGCAAAAGAGCTTAGAAATGCAGGGCTTTTTCGGCTGCATTGAATATGAAACAAGCGTAGAAAAATGCGTACTAAAACATTTAAGTTTCAGTAATTGTAACATCAGGTGCATCCATATTTAAGTATATTAGCGCAATAAGTGAACTCAATACAAGTCCGCTAGATTGATCACCTTTTGGGCTGCGAATCAAAACCAATCTTCTCTATAAAATAAAAATGAAATGTTGTGTGTTGCTAATCGCATAAATCGCTGAGAACGGCTTGACCGATTTGGACGATTTTTTCTTTAAAATGATCGCCAACTTAGGTTTTTACGGAACCCGCCCACTTTACGCCTACTTTTTTCGATTTACCTAAAATCAGAAAACGGCTCCATCGATTTGACTAATTTTTCTTTCAAATGTTCGTATTAATCCATTTTAAGCTTTTATCGAAAGAAACATTTACCACGCCTACTTTTACGCCCACTTTTTCTATTAAGCGCATAACTTGAGAACGGCTGGACCGACTTGGTCGATTTTTTCTTTCTAATGATCGCAATAGTCCAACTTAGGTATTTACGAAAATAAAATTTTGCCCCGCCCACTTTTACGCCTACTTTTTTTGATTTACCTAAAATCAGAAAACGGCTCCATCGATCATAAGTAATCAGCTACCGAGCGAAGCTGAGGCGGCCAGATAGTTTAGAATATTTTCTTAAGTTGCAACAAAATATCTTACAGGCCCTGCTACTTCGAAACCTTCAAAAAGGTGCTTATCAACAGCACAATTTTTTAAAAACTGTTATCTTAAATAACGTGCGTACATACAAAAAAAAAAAAAAAAAAAAAAAACAACGAACTGTAGCCTGATAAAAAACTAGTTCAAGTTTTCCTACTCAACTACAAACATTCAGTCGATAGTAATATTGTAGCAAATATCGATAGTATCGCAGCACTAGTGTCTACACAAGTGGGTATCGAATGTGGAGTTATATCAAAGCAGAAATATGAAACTTTTTGCTCTTGAAATTCGTGAAAGAAAATGGAGATGGTTAGGTAATGTTCTATGCAAACTAGCCAATTATATATTCAAAGAAGCCTTAAATTGGAATCCTTAGAAATGCGAAGAAGACGCAGACCGCGAGGTAGTGGGAGATGCTGTATTGAAGAAGAGATAAACTCACATCCAGGAAATTAACCATTTAATAGAATAAAACCCTTAAGTTCAAATGTAAATGATTGGAACTATTTTGAAGTGGCCCTATAAGTTCACGATTTGGCGTAAAACCCATAAATTATTATTACATTATTCTAAATAATCAAAGTTCTTTTTGGGAATACTACATTATTTTTCATTAATAAGATTTTGTTTTTTTTTTGTTTTTTTAGTTTATTAATTTATTAAAGTTTTTCTTGGGATTCCAAAATTTAATTAACAAGGTTTCGTTTAAATGTGCTACATTCCCATTTCATACCATTGATAAACTGAAATTTATTGTTGAAGGGATAAGCTATTCCTATGCGCATTTCACTGGTTGCTAAGGCCAGATCGGCAGGAAACTTCATCCAAAAATTTTAGAAAAATTAGTATTGTGGTTATTTTGTTGAACTATTTATGGTTTTTTAATCCAAATTTTTTTTTTTTATTATTTAATTAGGCTTAAGTTCATTAAATTTAATTTTCATTAAATTATTTTTATGAAGAAAGGAATTCTACAACATGAAAATTAATTAAAATTGTTCTTGATAATCTTTCATTCTTGACCGTGGCCGGGGCTCGAACCCAGGCCGGCAGGTTACCATGACATGTTTCGATCGCAACCACTCGATCTCCTCAGATGGATTTGCCGTTTTACACCCGCAGCCATCGACGGCTGCTGACGTCAATAGTCAAACATCAATACTAACAATACTAATTATTGTTAAAGCTAGGGCACGAGCTGTATGTGTTCATTTGTCCTTCAAGTTGTGCTGAAAAAGGTCAACAAGAAAAAGAAAGACAAAAGGAAAAAACAAAAAATTTACTTTGGACTTCAAGAAGAATTCTTGACAAAAAGTACGAAAAAACAGAGGTAAAGAAAAAACATGTAAAATCTATTAAAATAGATAATCATTCGGAAAAGCAAAAACTTCGATCTACCAAAGGTTAAAATACAATTTGGTTTAAGGATTGATGTTTGACTATTGACGTCAGCAGCCGTCGATGGCTGCGGGTGTAAAACGGCAAATCCATCTGAGGAGATCGAGCCTGGGTTCGAGCCCCGGCCACGGTCAAGAATGAAAGATTATCAAGAACAATTTTAATTAATTTTCATGTTGTAGAATTCCTTTCTTCATAAAAATAATTTAATGAAAATTAAATTTAACGAACTTAAGCCTAATTAAATATAAAAAAAAAAAAATTTTAGAAAAACTTAAGATATTACACATATAAAACTGTTAAGCGAATAAGAATTATAAGACAGTTTTACTAGTAACAATATCAAAGCTTAAAGAAAAACAACAACAATAAACAGTGAGTTTATCTTTTCTTACATTTTATTATCAAAAAGTTTTATTGCAAAATAAAGTTTGACTCAGCGTCATATGCCATTGTTGAGGCGAGTTCGCATTAAATTTAACCAAATAATTTCCATAATTTCATTTAAATTAATTTTTTTTTTTTATTATTACATTAAAAGCATTTCTAAACTGTTTAACAAATGCTCCTTTAAAGAGGATTTCATTCTTGATAAATTCACTGAAATTTATTGTTGAAAGATAAGCTTGTTCCCATGCGCATTTTACTGGTTGTTTAGGACAGATCATTAGGAAACCTTTTCCCAAAAACTTTAAATAGGCAAAATATATTATGCAAATAAAACTATAGAGTAAATGAGAATTACACACACTCAAGTTTTATTTGCAAAGATATTAAAGCAGTGAGCTTATCTTTTCTTACATTCCCCACTACAATTGGTTGGATATTCTCCCAACATTAAATTTTCTGTTAAACATTGGGCATAATTGGTTGCTAAATGGCTGAGATATGAGTAAAAACTACAACTGAAAAAAATTGCTATTATCCATAAAATATACCCGAATAAAGCACTCTTACTTGTTAATTTTTTGTTAATAGTATAAACAATATTTTAAAATTTAAAACAGTTTCAACTATTTCAAGTGTTTCACTTGCGATTAATTAGACAAAAAAAAAATATGTTAAAATAATCAACACGCAATCTAAAGAAACTATTTCTTAACACGTTTCAACTTCAACACAACCAAATGTCTTTATTGAATCGAATTTTTCTATTTCCCATAACACGTTGTTGGTGTTTATAAGAGGAAAAATTTAGAAAAATATCAAACAACTACTGGAAAATTGTAAACAAGTTGAAATTATTTAATACTCATTTTTTTTTGTTCCGATATCATCTGCCTGTCATCTGTCTGTCTTAAAGTGACTAATGCCAAACAATCTTTAGTTTTATTTTTTTCCTACATTTTTCTAACACAAAATTTAAAGTTTTGTGAAGAATGACACAACAGCCAGACCACAATAATAAGCAGAATTAGCCAAAAGTACATAGAAAAGTACTTTAGTAGTTGAATGGTAAATATTTAGTTGTTGATTTTTATTACGTTTTTCTCAAAAAATTTTTCAAAGAAATAAAATAAAAAACTCTATTGTTAGAGTGTTAAGTATTGTTGGTTGATTATAAATATTTGCCAATAAAAGTAGTTATTTTATTGTTGCTGGTTTTATTATTTAGAGGAGTCTTTGCAATTAATGCTGTTTAAGTTATTTGGTATTTTTTAAGTTTCTTTACAGTTTCATTTACGAGTGGTTTCTGTTGCTTTAGGTTTTGTAGATTTTTTAAGTTTCTCAAAGAAACTTTGCACCAGAGTACCCCTTTCAAATATAAAAAAGTGAAATAAAAATTTTAAGAAACAGATCTTAAGGTCATCTGGAAACGACTTTCATTATATAAATATGATTTTCAATACAGAATATGTGGTTATTGCTTTAATATTATTTCGAGCATTTGGCTGACTTGGTTGTTTCCAAGGTTGGCAACCAAAACTAATTTCATTATCGGTATTAAGCTATTTGTTTTTACGTTATTGGCAGCAAATTCATAACGGTATCAGTGTACCGGTCCAAAAGTTTTATAACGGTATAGATATGTATGTAAATCGGTTCTACCATTTAATTAACTTAACCAAACAACGTCTTAAACGTCACATTTCTTGCATGGTGGCAATTATCAAGGGAATTTTTCGGTTGACAACCAAAACGAATTTCGCTATCGGTGTCAATGACAGTAATCAATTCTAAGCGGTATTTAAGCCGTATCGGTATAAGTAACTGTGTCGGTTGCCAACGTTGGTTATATTTTATTTATTTATTATAAAGGGTGGGCCAACCAAAATTCGAGTCGGAAAAAATTGTAGGGGAATGTAAGAAAAGATAAACTCACTGTTTATTGCTAGTGTTTTGTTTAAGCCTTAATATTGTTACAATTAGAATTTTGAGTGTTTACAAGTCTTAATCACTTAACAGTTTTATTTGTTTAATATTTTTGGCTTTTCTAAAATCTTTGGAAAAAGGTTTCCTGATAATCTGGCTTAAGCAACAAGTGAAATGCGCATAGAAACTACCTTTCCCTCAACAAAAAATTTCAGTGTATTTATCAAAAATAAAAATTAGGAATTTAGCACGTTCTACAGAAATCTTATTTATAAAACACACGATGTTAATTGTAAATAAAACAAAAAGTTTTCAGAGAATTATCTTAAATTTTTTTATTATGATAGAAGGCTATATGACAATTATGTGTGAAACAAAATATCTCTATGCGATGGTCCATATTTTCAAAGACTCTGAGATATAATTCAGGTTCAATGTCGTTAATGTGTCGAATTATATCATTCTTAAGGTCTTGAATTGTTCATGGCTTTTTGACGTACACTTTTTCTTTTAAATATGCCGATAGCGAATACCGTTCCCGGTAACTACTTGGCCCACCTCATTTTCGAAGAAGTACGGCCCGATGATGCCGCCAGCCCATAAACCGCATTAAACAGTCACTCTTTGTGGATGCATTGGCTTTTCAAAAATCACCTGTGGATTCTCATCTGACCAAATGCGGCAATTCTGCTTGTTAACGAATCCAATGAGGTCAAAGTGTGCCACAAAATGCATTTTAATTTGAACGCCAATTTTCGTAAAAGGCGTCAACAATCTTAAAGCGCTGCTTAGTTGCGTACCTCTCCATGGTTAAATTTGTCAAACACGGAAACAAAGAAATGTCAAATTAAATTGGGCAAAAAACTCGAAGTGTATGTATGACTCACAATTAACATCGTGCATTATGGTTGGACCACCCTTTATGTTCGAAATATAATTTTAACCCATTTGTTGTCAAATAGACCAGAGTCTCTGGCCTGAATCGAACCCGCACCTCTCGCACTAGAGTTAAAAAAACTCACTTCCAACTAGTCAATCGAGGCACTAAAATTTCACCAAATTTATTATTATTAAAAAAAATTGGTTTTATTTCCTACCAGTCATGTAAGCTAATGCTAAATTTCCATAAGCCTTTGACTACACATAACCCTAGAGAAAAGAACCCAAAGACAATAAATTCTGTGGTGTAGGAGGCAAAATTTCAGCTTATATTTAGAGAAATAATTCATACGCAAAATATTTCGTCGAGTTTTTTGATTTATGGCGGTAAAGTTTCTAGTTGATTTTTATCCATTAAAATGCCGTTATTTGCTCTTCTCTGACTAAAATTTATTGAGAGAAGTACTTAACTACACTGAAAGAAAAGGCGCCATAAAGCTGATGTATTTTGAAATCAGTACTATGACCCCATGACACTTTTCATCATTGTGATGTCAACCTTAACATCACTTGGCCAAAGTGTCATCAGGGTCAAAATGAAATTATGTCATCAATGGGATGACACATCGGCATCACAGAACTGACAAACATGTTCTCAGTGCGATGACACAGTAACATCGGAGAAAGGACACATTAGCATCCATTTAATTACAGTTTGTCATTAAATCAAAGACATTGGAATTGACTTAAGTCAAAGTGAAAGAATATTATTATTTACTTACCCGTTGCATATGTTTGTTTCACGTTTGTTGAATTACGACCTTTGTTTATAGCAGAACTGTCAATAATAAGACACCAGCACCATGCCTCATGTGGTTTTCGTAATCATTCTACTTTAAAAATTTCATGTATTTAAATAAATAATTTTAAAAAATAGAATATAGGAATTTTTGCTTCTTATAATACATTGTTATCATGAAAATAATGTTAATAATATACAAAATGTGGCATCGAATTGATGTCAATATAGTCATAAAATAGACGACACGTAAAAAATGACAAAATTGTACGAAGACGTTAGTCATTGGATTGATGTTACTTTTTGCATCATTGATGCCATTTGTAGTAACATTGATGTCACAATTCTGATGTTAGGGCATCATAAATATGAAGATGCATTTTTCTATCAGTGTATAATAAAATTGTGTTAGCTTACAGTCAATATTAACAAAGTACTTTAAAACAATGCTGGTTGATACCCCCAAATAATATTCTCTTAAATTAGATGAAGTCATCGGTTTGGAGCAACAACTTCGTCATTTTGGACAGATATTAAAAATATTGAAAAACACTGCTCTAAAAATTTTTTTCTCTGTTAGTTTAATAGAATAATTCTTTTTAATACACTTTATTTTTAATTAAATAATTCTATTATAGTTTTATTTTATTTTATCTTTTCGTAAACAAGAAGTTGGTCAAGTTCGTTTAGTTAGTTATTCTAACTAAATTATGTCTTAGAACTTGTTTTCTTGAACTAAGTGTTGCTTATAGATTAAAATTTTTATTTTTTAATTGAGAAAAAAATCAAAGTTCAATCGTTTTAAAAGAAACTATACAAATTTGGGAGAAAAAACAATAATCTGGTTTTTCAAGAAGTATATCCAACAAAAAACTAAAAATAAAAATTTTTGTTTAGAATTTAAATCAAAATTTCAAGGCTGCTTAGGAGATTTATTCTAAGAGACTAGATTTTAAAAGACAACTTTTATACGATGAAGAATTTTAAACTTTATTAAATTCTAGGTTAAATGAAACCGGATCCTTGTCAAGGTCCTACTGGGTTTTAGAGCTTTTTGTTTTCAAGTAAAATTAAAGTATCCAAATCAATCAAAGAAATTCTACAATACAATTTGACTTTAAATAGTATTAAAAAGATTAAACGATTGTATCGACTTTTATACCTCTGTTTAATACTTCCTGACTTCAATGGCCTAAACATTACATAACTTACGGAGGGGAGACTGAAGCAGCTTCGGCACTTTTTTTGAAGCTCTGAGTCTGAGAAGGTATGCAACAGATTTAAAAATTGTATCACTTGTTGTTGTCCTTGGATGTTGAATATTAAAATATTGGTACAAAATTTAATAAGAACTGAGTATTTGTTATTTTTTAGAGAATTAGTAAAAAAAGTCATTTTCGCTGAATATCGGGATATATTCATTTATATATGCATTTATTGGGGCATCCACACTCCCGTTAATGACAAATTCATAAGCAAGGTCACTAAAAAAATAAAACTGAATAACTGCCTTTCTCCCTTCTTAAAGAAGGCAGTAGCGAATGTGTACTGAATATTTTGGAAGGTCTTTCAAAAATAAATGTATACCTTCTAGAAGGCATTATTCTGAAGTCAGGATATCATACAAAGCGAACCTTTTTGAAAGGAGTATAGAAGCCTTCAAAAAGGCCTGCCACTTGCGGTACTTTCAATATTTACCGCTGGGAAGTTAAAACATTGTTGCTCTATAATAAATGTTTCTTTTATTTATTCAAATGTATTTGAAAAAACTTAACTAAGGTACAACCCGTTTTTAGAAATAAAAACCTGCAAGACTGTTTTGCGTTAAAAAAAACTGCAAACAACAGATAAAAATGTATATTTGGCAACGCTGCGCTCAAGTTACTTTCATCTATTCTAAGGCGAACTCATACAGGTGATCGCAGATAAAGTTATGCTGGCTGTAATTTTTTTGTATTGAGTTTGAAATTAAAAAAAAAAAAAAAAAAAAAGGACAGCTGGCATTAGTCTCTTTCTCTCACTCTCTCTCTCTCTGATACTGTCTCTTTCTCTCTCTCTCTCTGATACTGTTACTTGTATAAACTCGCCTTGATCCAAGGCGAATTCATTACAGGTGGCCTTATAAGCCCTGCTGATGACATTTTTTAGCCTTATTATTGTTGGATGTCAAAATTTTGTTTATTATCTTTATTTCTGTTTTGTTTTGCTTCTTTTTTCAACACTTTTGTACGAGTTGTACTTCTTGTAGTACGGAGATTACCTGTAGTGAATTCGCCTTGCCTTGATCCATTTGAATTAAAAAGAGTTGCCAGATTTTACACTTAAGTGACATTTTAGTCTTTTTCGAAAAATGAAAAAGCGTCAATAATGATGTTTTTATCAGTTTTAAAATCTATTTTTGAATCAAAAAAATTAATCTAAAACTTTGTATGGAAGATTATATATATTGTATCTAAACATCTCTAGAATTTTTTAAATATTTAAAAAAACATCCAACAAAAGTCACGTTGTGCATGATGTACTTTTAAAATTTTTCATGTTTGTATTTTATCATTAAAATTATTTAAACTTATAACATCAGTATTATTTAATGTAAATTTTGATTGTTTAACAGTTAAGGTCAAAATAACGTACAATTATTTATTTAAACAACGTTGTCATTGTTAGCGTTTTCAAACGAAAATTACACAAACAATAAAAAGTAAATAAACACCATGTGTTGAACATTTGTTTAAATTTTGTTTAAATTTTTATTATATAAATTTTTCAACCTTATTTTAATGTCTAGATCAAGTAGCATTATCATTTGTGGTTTACATAGAAAGAGAGACCTTAACGACTCTTAAACGTGTAACTATAAAGAAATTCATCTTTTGACAAGTCAAGCGTTTATTGAAGTTGGAAGATAATAGCGGTATTCAGGATTTGTTGCGTTTTAGGTTGCAACTGTTTGTCATTGCAAATACTTTGTTATGGTCAACGAGCGACATTTTCATCGACTTTGCAGTGCTTAATACAAATTAGGTTACATCTGATGTACAGAATTATTGGTCGTGCAAAATTTACAAAATTGTGTTTGATTATTTTGGGAAATTGTTTAAAGATTTCAAGAAGCAGTGCAAAAGAAAATATTTTTCGAAGTATAAGTAAAATAAGTTGCCTAGAAAATAGTTTTGAACAAACTTCTTGGATTTTCTCTATTTTATTTATAATTGTCGGCTCCAAAGACTTAATTTTGTTCGACGATTCTAATTAATTGTCTACAATGTCAGCTGTTTAGGGATGGAAACGCAATGGCAATAAAAACTGAACAGTTTCAGTATGGCGCAACAGCAGTTTATTTATATATTTTACCCAATAGATTATACATTTTTACAGATATTAGTGTAAAAATTAGAATATGATTGACAATTGCAACTCTTTGTTTTTTGTTGTTGGATTGCAAAAACGACTTTCATCAAACACTTAACTCCGCTAATACAAATGTACTTCACCTTTTTAAATTCATTTGTACTTTAGAGTTAATTGCTTAGTTATTAAAAATATTAATAACAAAATTTATAAAAAATACAGTAAAACATGGTTACAGTAAACTCGAGGGAATCAAGAATTTAATTCATTTTTATTGAAATGCGTTTTATCTGAATAAAAAGGTAACAAATTAAACTTCATTGTGACCGGAAAAAATGCTTGAAAAATTTTCGAGCGCAAGATGAAATTACTTTTAAAGGCAAAGAAAGGTTTAAAAAAGCCTTCGTCCTTAGAATTTTTAGTCATGCCTGTTCCTCTTATTAAAAATGTCGTAACCAAAATTCTGTCTTAGAAAGATGTTAGAAGGTCTTTAAGGTTCGGAGTGCTTGACTAAAACACAATTGAACCACAAAACAGCTTTTTTTTAAAAAAATATTTTTTATGTCATTCATAAATTATAGAATTTGTTTAATCAATGTGTAAAGAAGCCAAAAAATACTTTTTTATACAATTTAAATTACAAAAGTTTACCATAATTTTTTTCTCTTTTGAGTCATGTAAACGTTCGATGTGTTTGTCAGTCATTGTGAAGAGATTTAAGTAAAACTTTTATAAAACTAAAATTAAACCGTTAAAGTTTTTTTTTTGGGGGGTTTTTATTTATTTTGTTTTTGTTCTTTACGATTATTTCTTAATGTTGTTGTAAATGTTGGTTTTTTAATTCTTTGATTTTGTATTTGTATTTTTTTTTGTCAAAATTGTTGCCATTGTTGTTGTTGCGTGTCTACAACTTTAATAAGAAACCAGCGAACAACAATTGACAATGAGTTTTATTTACAGAAAAATACTTTGGCTTGGCAGCAGTATAGAATGAAAAGAATACAACAAAACCAACCCAATTACAAAAAAAAAACCAACCCAAAGAAAAAATGTCACTTAAACATTTTAAAAGTTGGTAGTAAGGCAAACACACATTCACACAGATACAGACTTACCCACACACAAACACTTGGGATACATTTAGAACCAACCATTTTACAACAGAATACAAAAAAATCCAAAAACTGTCATTATGGTTTCGTTCATTTGTTAAGAAACTATTGAAGTTTTAGGATTTTTTTCTGAGGTTTATTATTATTGTTGTTGTTGTTGTTGTTAGCGTTGCTGCTGCTAATGTTGTTGTCGTTTTTCTATTGTTAAGTTTGGAAAACATGCAACTTGTACAACTTGCCACCAAAGCCAAACCAAGTAAGACAGACAGACGGACAGACAGACAGACAGACATTAAGAAAAAAAAGCTTATATCAGTTGCATATTGAGTTGTTTGCAATAGAAAATTGAAAACGACATAAAAAAAAACGTTACGAAAATCTGGTTTTGTAGAACAAATGTTTCTTATAAGAAAAAGAGAAAAAAAAATGCATTGAATTGTTTTATTTGTTGCTACTTTTCTATTAGTTTTTTTCTCTCTCCCCTCTCTCTTTTGCAATGGTTTGAGTGCAAATCTATGAGTTTCAATTGAAGTAAAAAACCATGTTGTCGAGGTCATGCACCAGTTTCTTTTTCTGTTTTTCAGTTTTCCAGTGTGTGTTAGTGTGTTGCATGTAATTTGGACGAGATCGTTTATACTACCTTTAAATTTTATTCAGTTAACGATTTATTTTTTGTTTTTTTTTTCTCTATTCGACTTTGTTTAAATATTTAAGTTTAAACTGTAAACAATTTATTAAAGCAGGGCGTTTCAATAGGAGGTTTGAATTGAAAATTGGTTGTAAATAGCGGATTTTGCTAAATTGTTTATATGCTAATAAAGTTTAATTTCAGCTACTTAAGACTCATTGAAGTGGTTCAATGGATTTTAAAGTCAATTTTATTTGTAAAGTGGAGGCCGATAATGGAAATTTCGCAAAACTGTTAATAAAAGTTGTTAATGGCTTGAAACTTGAATTAAATTTTCTCTTTAAAATCACCAGATTAGATAAAAGATGATAATTATTTGGTTGGAAATGGGGTTTGCAGTACTTTTATTTAATTTTGTATACATTTTTGCTATTTTTTATAGGCCGGTACGCCCCGTTTTTCTGGAATTAAAGGGATCTGTAGGGTTTGTTGTGTTTTGGTCTCAAGCCATATTCAGCAATTTTGTTATTTTGCCAAAAATTGGGATCGTTGATATGGGCCACATTAAAATAAAAAAATCGTCTATAAGTTGCTCGATAACTGATTTTTAATGTAAATTTCAATAATTTGGTAGCGATATTTTAAACTGAATCGATTTATTATGATTTGCCAGCTACTACTTGGTATGACAGTTGATTTGACATTTAACCCTTCCGTCAGTTCTAGTGGTCTTAAAGGCTTGTTTACACGATCATACAAGTCGTTCCTACTTCGACGAAAGTGCATCTCTTTTCTAAATATCGTTAAAACAATTTAAAAAAACAATAACAACTTTGTATTTTCTTGTGTGATCGTGTTAACTTCCATTAACAAAACACCCTTTACATTGATGTTTTTCAACAAAACAATAAAGAGTGATATTTACGGCTATACCCTTTACCAGAGAGCACAATAAGAACGGAAGGTTTAAAAATACCGTCGTTTTACGTGCCCCTAATTTGGATACTTTGCATCTTGCCGTATTCTAGATACAAGAATTTATGAGTAAAATTAAAAGCAGTCGCAGTAGTGGGTTATTGCTCATATTTCAGCCATTTGTAGACCGATCAGGTTGAAATTCATTAACAAAGTTGAACGGAACATATTTGACATAAATACATACCAGCCAAGTCCCCATCGTATCTATGTGTGTTCACAGAAAAAATAAAAAGCCAAATTTCAATTATTTGTACTACTAATAAAATAAAGGGTGTGAAGTAACATACGTCAGTTAAATACGTCCCACAGTTATTTTAAATACGTTCCACACGCTGTTAAACGAGTTGCTAAAACAAACAAATTTTATTTTAAAAACAAAAAACAAAATAATTATTAAAATTAAAAACAAGAATATTTTTCCTTTAAAAAACAAACAAGTTTTTATTAAAAAAATAATTATTTTCATTAAAAAAGTATTTTCATAGAAAATCGTATTATAATAAGGTTAAATAAAAGTTGGTCCATTGGGTATTTCGAGAAGACATGAATCGGAATAGCGGAAGACTGGAAGTAGACTAGGGCTAGTAACTTCCAGCACTATAATTTCTACGTCCAGATTCAGCCCGATATCGGAGATATATAATTTTGAAAATTAGAAATTATAGTTATGGAATCTACTAGCCCTAGTCTACTTCCAGCCTTTCGCTACCCTGATTCATGTCTTCTCGAAATACCCATTGGACCAACTTATATTTGACCCTATTATAATACGATTTTCTATGAAAATACTTTTTTAATGAAAAAAATTATTTAAATAGACTTTTATTCGACCTTTACAAAATTTATTATTATTATTTAATTAAGCTTGAGGTCTTTTTTTATATTAAAAATATATAAAATTTATTAAACCAATATTTCGGCACTCCGTTGTGTGCCTTCTTCAGGGTTTTTCTTGAATTTTTGACAAAATTAACAATTTTTAACAAATTAAATAAAAAAAACTTATTTGTCAAAAATTCAAGAAAAACCCTGAAGAAGGCACACAACGGAGTGCCGAAATATTGGTTTAATAAATTTAATATATTTTTAATATAAAAAAAGACCTCAAGCTTAATTAAATAATAATAATGAAAAAAATTATTTTTTGTATACGGAAAAAATTCAATTAAAATGATCTAATTTCAGTGCAAACATACAAATACAATATCAAATTTAAATGCCTCTCTTATTTAAAAGCCCTGTTTAAAATCATACAAACAAAGATATCCACTTACAAAATTATTATTTTTAGAGCGACTTTTTGGGTTTGAGATTAAAGTTAATTTAATCCTAAATTTATCTAATCTGAGAATTAAGTTAATCTACTATCAATTGCAATTAATATTTTTGGGTGGTGGTTTAAACGATGTAGTGTTACCATACTGAGCACAAATAAGTGACAACATTTTTTTGCTAATGTCATCTTTTTATCAAAGCAATATGGATGTTTTTAAAGAAGAAGAAGAAAATGCGCGAATTTAATTTTGTTTACAAGGTAGAAATTTTTTGTGCTTAAAGAAAAAAAATATTAAAGAAATAATATAGAAAGGAAAAATTATATAAAAGTGCCTAGCAATATATCAGTTTTCTAAAATTATTTTTTGTTTCATATTTTTGCAACAGTATAACATAACCAAACATGTGTATGCTGGCACGTTAAGTTTAGGTTTAAGCCACCACCATTGGCCGCTTAAACTAGTAAAATAAAGTTAAAAAAATACCACTCAAAAAGTAAATACGGAGATTAAAGTTAATTTAATCGCTAATCTCTAACCCAAAAAGTGGCTCTTAAAGGTCAGCTAATTTGCCATTGATGTTTACATTTTATCATATAACTTTTTGATGTGTATTTAAGTTACGCTCTTTTTTTCAACAACGTTAGCTGATGACGAAAGCTTTAAAAAAGAGCTAAAATTCGTATCAAGTTTTGAGATAGATTAAGAACTTTTTTTTTATGTTTTGTTTTAGTTAAGTTTTTAATAATATGCTAAACTAAACTTTAGAAATCGTTCCGCTAGAATTAATGTACCTTAATGTACCAATATGAAGAGTAACCTTTTATACACAGAAAAAATTATTTTTCCAATTCAAACAAAAAATTTGTAGAATTAAAACATTTTTTGTCTGAAATCGGTCCTACAAACAAATTTGCATATTCAAACAATTTATTTGCATTTCGTTTATTGAAAAAAAACACTGATTTTTTCAAACAAATAATTTAACTGAATCAAACAAATAGTTTACTGAAAATCATATAAATTTCAAACAAATAATTTTGCTGAATCAAACAAAAAAGTTTTTGCACAAGCAATGACGCGCACACAAGCAAGCACTGTAGAGGTAGATGAAGGCAGAGCAGAGCGGCGCCGGCTGGCTTTGAGACAAATTTTTTTGTTGGAATAATTTTTGCACCAAGTCTTGTTTGTTCACACAATGTTTTTCTTCTTCACTCACTGTTCTGTGTCCTTTCCTTGGCAGCAGACCGACTCGACATGTTTTTCGTCATCATTTTATTTCTTTTATTTGATGTAGGTATTTAACTAAACATTTTTGAAAAATTGAATACGGGATTTTGTTTTTCATTCTTTTATACCAACTTTGAAACCAACAAAAAATTTATTTTGTTTCTTCTAATGTTGTTGTTGTTTAAAAAGAGTGAAACGATTGTTTACCTATTATTGTTTTTGTTGTTTTTACTACAAACCTCGTCACGCTATTTTATCATCTTTCTTATAGTTGTACTTTTTCAAAGCGTCCAAAAATAGACTGTATGTGTTTTTTGTTGTTGTTCTTATATTTCACATAAATAAGTGTTGCTTACGGTCAAATAAAAAAAATGCAAAAAAACGACAACATTAAAGAGCGTTAAATATTTCATTCAAAATTATGAAAACTAGAAGCCAATAACGCGTATATTATATATTTGAATAGTTGTCAACATTTCTGTTGGCTAAAATAAAAATCAAACAAAAATATTAATTGAATCAGTAAAAAAATTTTGTAGAAATTAAAAAAAATAATTCAAACAAGCGTTTGTTTGAAAATAATTCAGCAATAATTTTTTCTGTGTAGTGGAAGGCCAATGAACGCGGCATGCGACTGCGGGCGGCGATCAGCTGCTCTGTTTTTCGCTTGAAATTTTTTTGATAGGCAAATGAAAGCGGCACATTTTAAAGCGGCAAATGTTGAATAAGCTGTTAAAAAAATGTTCAATCTATAAAAAAAGAGTTATTTGAACATTATAAGAATTTACTAATCAAATTAGTTTTTTTCCACTTCATTTGTAATGTTTTTTAAATTTATTTTGTTAAATGATTATGTTTGTGTATGGCAACGTCTACTTCATGCGGCTTAAAACAAAAGTTGAAAAAATTCAATTTTGCCGCGCGGCATCTTTTCCAAGTAATACCAAGTCTTATTTTTTGTGATGTGTATTTTTTTTTATATGAACATTTTTGTAAACATTGCTACAATTTTCACAATGGCAATGCTATTGCCGCCCGCAGCCGCATGCCGCGTACATTGGCCTTCCACTATTAGGGTTAAACATTTGAAGCAGATAGCATCTAGTTTTTGTATTTGAATTCACTTTTGCGTACCTTGAAAAACCTTCAAATGTCATATTTTTATTCAGTAAATTAAGTAAATAATAAATATTAAGTAAATAATAAATAAATATAATATTTTATTTTATTTATTTTTCAATTTTTATTCAGTATAAAAACCTTTTTTAAATTCATATTTTATTTTCTTCCTTCTCTTTCAGGTGTCATTACATTTCTTCGGGAAAACAAACTTTGGCAACCCTGAAATTTCAAACACATCAATAAATTTATTTCTCATAAAATTTATTGAAAACAAAAAACCAAACACATCAAAATAAATTAAATATTAAAAAATAAAAATTTTATTATATAACGACAAGAAAATAACATCACAAATATTACAAAAGACCCCAACGTTTAAATTCAAATCAAATTTTAATACAAAAAAAAAATAAATTTCCATATTTTGCATGCAGAAATAAATATTTGTGGAAAGAGAAAAAAGTAATAAAATTGAAATTATAATAATCACGCAAAAAATTGTTTTGAATAAAAAAAGTGAAAATTTATATAAAAAAGCACAATTTTTTTAAAACAAAACAAAATTTCTGTAAATCTGGGCAAGAGCAACAAAAAAGAAAAAGGAAGAAGACTTTCAATCAGGCGTATTTTATGTTTGTGGCTGAAAGCAGACAAAGCAAAAAAAGAAGTGTCGAAAAATCACTTTTAACCGAAAAATATAAATCAAAAGGTCAGTATAACTAGTAATTTGTTAAATATTTAAATTTTTTTGTGTGTTTTGACAAATGACCAAAAACAAAAGCTGCTTAAATTCATAACTTTTACAAACGTTTAATAGAATTTATTCGTCGTGCCGAAGTTATCTTCACGAATTTCACAAAATCCAAAAGATGAGATAAGACCGTTTAATGTAATAAATTAAACAGATCTATTGATCTGCGCAATTCCCAGATGACACAATACTTTCCTCCAGTGTTTGTGAAAATCGTACCTATTTTTTTATTCTTACTGCAAATTTGAAATTTTTGATTTTGTTTTTTTTTTTTTTTTGTATTCTTACTACAATGTTGAAATTTTTGATAGAAAAAAAGTATCAGAAAGGAAAAATACGGGTAATAAATTTTTTTTTTTTTTTTTTTTTGGAATTTTCTATGATTTTTAACTTACCCTGCGGCCACACGATCAAGTTGTTCTTGATAGTCTTTTACATATACTGCTTGTCAAAATTTACATATATTGAAAGCTGTGACGTAGGCTTCATTCAATTTGTAAGCAATTTACTTTCAAGATTTTATCAAGAAAATAATTTATAAAGACAAACATGTAATCAGCTGTTAAATAGAAAGTAAAATTGCCAAACAAATGGAAAGGTGAAATTGAAAGCCTTCTCGTGTTCAATTTAAAAAGTGTGAGTGTGTTAGTAAAAAAGTGGGAGTGTATTGCAAATTGAATGGAATTGAAAGGCAAAACTTGATCGTGTGGCCAATAAGTTAGAAACTTAAAATCATAGGGTACTGAGTGAATGAGAACTTTTAAGATGAAAAATGTTGCTACTTTTTTGTTCTTCAACTCGCACTTTTTGAATTTTCATTAAAATTGGAAATAGAAACATAAAATAAAGCATGTATGTTTCTTCATGGGGGCGTTTGGTACTTGTTCTTCCTACAACTTGTACATTTTTTATTTCCGTTAATTTCGGACCTAGAAACATACAACTAAACATACAATGTCCTGAATGGATGAGAATCTGTAAGAGGGATCTTTTTGGTAATTTTTCAATCTTAAACTGCTACTTTTTGAATTTTTATCAATACTGAACCTAAAAAATAATATTTAACAAGGCAGAGTCCAGAGTGAAAGAGAAACTATAACAGGGATTAATTTAATTTTCGTAAATATTGGACATAGAAACATAAAATTTAATATTCAATGTCCTGATTAGATGAGAATCTATAAGGGGAAACTTTTTGGTACTCTTGTGTTCACAACTGGTATTTTGTGATTAGTATTGGTATTAGGTATTAGTATTGGATCTAGAAACCAAAAATTAAACAAGAAAGGTTCTGAGTGAAAGAGAATCTGTAAGAGAGATCTTTTTGGTACTTTTTCTTTAATTGGTACTGTTTGAATTTTTTCATTGAACCTAGAAACATAAAATTCAACATGCAGAGTCCATTTTGGTTTTGAAAATTTAACATTCAATGTCTTGAGTGGATGAGAATATACAAAAAGGGAACACTTTGGTACTTTTTTTTACAACTGGTACTTTTTAATTATCTGTTAGTATTGGACCCAGAAACATAAAATTAAACATTCAATGTCCTGAGTAGATGAGAATCTATAAAAGATTACTTTTTTCTTCAACTGGTACTTTTTGAATTTCCGTTTATTTTGACCTAGAAACATAAAATTTAACAGGCAATGTTCTAAGTGAATTTAATTTGAAACATAGATCTTTTTGGCACTTCTTCGTTCTCTAACTGGTACTTTTTAAAGTTTTATTTATACTGAACCTAGAAACATAAAATTCAACATGTAGAGTTATTGAGAAACTATACGAGGATACTTTTTGGTACTTTTTTATTATTGAACTTAAAAATTACACTTCTTCATATTTGCATAAATAATTATGATCGAATTTTGACCACTGGGCAAACACAAGTATTATTTTGTTTGCGTTTTTTTGATCTTTTTTTGTATTTTGTTGTTCACTAATTTATTCACTTTTAATAAATTTATTTAAACTCTATTTACGCTTTATAACAGTTTCAGTAGTTTAAAACTTGAAGGGTGTTAAACTATTTTAACAAAATCCAGTTGCAAATTTTGATTGATTCATGTTTCAAGGCTTTTAATATTTGTCTTTTGATATCTAATGAACGGAATTATTTTCGAATTGCAAAACTAAACTCAACGTCTGTTCTTTCGTAGATAGAAGTTCTTATCAAACTACATATGTATTAAAAAAATTTTTTTATACTCAAAGTGGTTGAAAAGTTCAAGCTAGGAAGGCCATTCCAGCTTTTTCTGCCATTTCTGGTTATAATAATGTAATACTATGGATTTGTCAGTTGGTAATGTCCAAATTTTATTAACGCTTTGCTGTTGTTCATAATTGATCTCGTTTTGACAACACTTTTTTTAATTTTTTATCTGCGTACTCTAACCATCTTGACAACACGTCGTTCTAATTTTGATAACTTATTATTCTCATTTTTCTCATTATCACATTTATTAATAATGACTTATTTTTTTTTTATTTAAATTAAAAAAGTAATAAAAAGAAACAAAAAAAAAAAAAAAACGCGAATTCCCTGATACAAAAATGTTGTTTTTTTTCTAAGGCCGTCCTTACACTAGACAAGTTCAGTGTTAAAGTCTAGAATTTTACAGTCGGTTTGTGTAGAACATGGCAGTGTTTTTAATATTTAAAATTGCAACACAATCCATAGTTTCAATAGTTTTATTTTTGGCGGATTATCGATAGGTTTCTTTCGATATCGATACTAGCGGCAGATTTTTAAATTATGTACAAAGTTGATTAGATATAGTCCAATATATTTTTCAAAATGTATTCCAAAATTGGAATTTTGTATCCCCAAAAATTCCCAACAAATTTTAAAATAAAATTGTTTGCCAACACAAAGTGCTAGACTTGAATACTGAGCTTGTGTATATCGGCTTTAGTTATATAGGGTGGCCCATATAAGACCTACCATTTTACCTTATCAGTTAAATTAAAATTTAAAACTCGCTGTAATGTTCTACAAATGTCCAATAGGCTGTCTTGAGACAGATTGATCATTTCCAACACTGCTGAGCAGCTTCTACGTTGGTTTCAGTGCGGATATTTCGATGAGCACCTCTTCCAGGACGTTTGATGGCTAAACCCTAAATAGCCGAAGAAATTTGTTATCATGAAGGCAGTGGGAACTGATCTTAAATTTCTAATTAATTTTATTTCTTATTTAAACTAAAAATAACTCAAGGTAAGCCCCAACGTCAGTACTATATGCTTGGCAATTCTTATCTTCTCAATTCTCCGTCTGTAGTCTAAAAATCTTAAATCCCAGTACTTAAGGCTATGCTTCATTGCTAGGATTATATGCTAGGTAATTTTCAGCTTCCTATGTCATTAGGGGGCTTTATATATATATTATATATTGATTCCTATGGTTCCAAGTTGGAACAAAGGGCCGTAACGAAATTCTTCCATTGGGATCTGTCCTGTGCGATTTGTCTGATCTTCTTGTTTCGCTAATTTCGGATTCTAGTTGCCTTCTCCAGGTGTTAGCTGGTCTACCTCTTCTTCTGCTGCCATGAGGGTTCCAATCAATTGCCATCTTTGATATATCATCATGGGGTCTTCTCAAAATATGACCAACCCAGCTCCATTTCCTCTTTGCAATTTCTATGCGAATTGGTATTTCACCTGTTCTTTGCCAGAGGTCTCTGTTGGAAACTACGTTCGGCCAAAATATTCGCAAAATTTTTCGCAAGCAACGATTAACAAATACTTGCAGGGATTGAATGTCGCTTGCAGTAGAGTTCCAGGACTCACATCCATATAGCAGGATAGAGCGAACATTAGAGGAAAAAAGGCGAAGCTTAGTTTTTATATGTATTTGTGGTGACTTCCATACTCTTTGTAATGCACCAAAAGACTGTTTTGCTTTCCTTATGCGATATGCAATATCATCACGTGAGCCGCCTGTTGTTGATATGATACTTCCTAAGTAGGAGAACGATTGGACGTCCTCGAGTTCTATGTTGTTTACTCGGAACTTGGAGAGATTAGTCGAATTGATACGTAGAACCTTAGTTTTGTCGAAGTTAATGTGAAGACCGACACCAGATGCTAGCTGATGTATCTGATCCAATTTGGCTGACATGTCGGTAAAGTTATGTGCGAGCAGGCAAATATCATCAGCGTAGTCAAGGTCTTCCAATCGACCATTCATACCCCATGTAATGCCTCTTCTTATTCGGGTTGTTTGCCGCATAATTGAATCCAATACAATATTGAATAACAGCGGTGATAGGATACATCCCTGTCGTACCCCAGTGCTTATACCAATCGGATTGCTTAACGTGCGTTCATGCAGTACTCGACTTGTTGAGTTGCCATACAAAGCTTTGATTAAGTCGATTAGCACAGGTGGAACTCCCTTGCATCGAAGTGCGTGCCAAATTGCCTGATGGTGGATCGTATCGAATGCTTTGGCGAAGTCGATAAATATCAAGTATAATGGAGATCTCCATTCCACCGACTGTTCCACTATGATCCTTAGACTATTTATATGATCGGTGCAAGATCGGTGTGGTCTGAAACCAGCTTGCTCATTTCGAAGATCTGCTGAAATTGATGATGCCAGTCTAGCATGGATTATACTCGCTAACACCTTGTTAATCATGGTTAAAAGGGGCTTTAATATAAGCTAAAATGTTAAAACTTTGATTTTGGTAGGCCCCTTTTTTCTCTTAATTCTCCGCCCACAGGCCAAAAATCCGCCTAAGTTAGTATATGGCCTTGGTGTTTTACCAATTTTCGGCTTTCTTGCCCACAAAAGAGGAACACACAAATAAGGAAATTATATATAGATTGGGTGTCTCGGTAGGCTACTTAATGTCTGTAATTTCTACAAAAATAAAGCCGGAGGTGTTCGTACCTTACGTTTATTTGACATACGTATTTTTACGTTCAATTTTTTTTTAAAAATGGCAGCTTTTACACCATAGATTTATATACACAGCTTGTTTCTTTTTTGCAAAAATTAAGGGTATTAATATTGAACTAGCCTATCAGTAAGACAATTAAAGGATACATTTCAACTAGAGACAGATAACCTGCTAAAAGTCTCTGTTGAAATTGATCGGTAAAATTTAGTAAGAAAAATATCCGAAACAAATATTTTTAGCAAAGAAATGAAAACTTCAAGACAATACTAAAAACAAAACCAGAAAGTTCCTAATTTAACAACGTATTGTTCTTGATTTGACAATAATAAGTTCTTGATTTTACAAAAGGGCAATTTCGTTCAAGCAGCATTCATATAGTATTTTATTATACTTTTCATGTAGATTTTGACAATATTTCGTTTCGCTTTGCCTATAAAGCTCTGCAATAGTTAAATCTTTACTCGTAAGTGTAACTGACCTTTAAGGGCCATTATTACAACTTTCAAATAGTTATTTTTAGGATGCTATCTGACAGATAAATAGTTTTTGGTTATTACAAGTTAACATTAACCTAAAAAGTGACTGATAAGCTAACATCAGGTTTGTCCTCATGGTAACTTTACAAGTGAACTTTAAGAACTTGAAGATGCCATATTTTCTGCTGAAGATATGGTAACTTCAATGACAGTTTTATGTAGTCGTAGTCGTTGCCACTACGTATTTTAAACACCCAAAAGTAGTCGGTATATACTGCAATGTTGCCACAGTATATAATTTACATTTTTTATTTTATCGGACAGTTGTAATAATGGAAAAAACTTATTGGTCACTTTATCGTTCAAGATAGCTATTGTTCACGTTAATTATCAGCAACTTTATCATTAGGTTGTAATAATGGCCCTAAGAGTATTCTTGACATTTGCGTTGCGTAAGTTTTAAGTGGCGATATATTATTGAGCTTAGTGGGATAAATAAGCAACTGTAAAATAATTTTTTTTTTCTTAAAATTGTATACATATAAAAATTTAAAAGAAAAATTAACTTAAAAACTCCTTTTCCTAAAAATCTTTCAGGTAAGATAAACAGTTTTTTTTTTTGATAAATTATTTCTTATTCCTCTCAAAAAATTTTTATACACTTGCTTGAATTTCCGAAAGTTTACAAATCTTAAATCATTGTAATCTAAAAGTCATTTGTATATATGCATAATTTTAACGCCGTTTTATACGAAATGAAAAAAAAAAGTTTTTTTTTCCTTTTCATACGTCATTATCACCGTTTATTTTATGCACATTTTATTTCGGCCCTTTCACTTTTCTTACGTGACACCATTGTAACGCACAAACGACACAAATGTTTAGGAAAAAAAAAATCGGTCTTTCTCTTTAATGGGTTCTATCGTCAATCACAGTCGTTTGCAAACCAACTCCGTTACTGGCATTCCTTGCCGGATTTTTTTTTTACAAACTTATCATTTTTTCGCTTTTTTCAAGTACAATTTCGGTTGATTTGTTTTGTTTGTATGAATATTAGAAGAGTGAGTGAGTGAATGAGTGTCGGAGTTTCTTTTATTAGCACTGAAAACGTTTTTTCGTTGAAGTGCGTACGTGCTTTTTTTAACAAACGTTCTGCTAACAAATTTAATATTCTTGGCCATTTAAATACGTTTTGTAAAAATGAAGCATGACTTCGATTGGAAAATAAATAAATGGAAAATAAAAATATTCACCCTTATCGCGGTTGGCGTAGGCGTATTTAGGCGTATGTCGCATTTGTTGTCGTATTTAAAATTGAATGGTATCGTGGAAACTTTTCGCCTACGCCTACGACACTATTTTTTGTAAGAGAGTCGCTTTGTAACAGATTACTCAATTTTTTTTTTTAATGAAACACCCTGTTATGAAAATGTCAACAAATCACAGCTGATTATTTTTCTTAAGCTGTTGATTATAAAAAACAAAATCGTTATAAATACAATTGCGCCAATAAAAATAAATATTTTTTTTTAACAAATATGTTGAGTATTGGTTTTTTTCATCATCAGAAGACGAAGAAGATTTTAATAATTCGGAAAATCATCTCGACAAAGAAATCAGCCAACCTTCGCCTGTACGGAATGGAGGTCCTATACTATTGAATTCTTCTGCGACTTCATTCCACTCATCTTTTGTATTAATTTTACTTAATTCTTAATTATACCCTTTTGCCAAGAACGGCTTTTTCCATTATCTCAACCAACTTGGAAAATTGTGCGGGTGTGGTAATTTTTATGCTAAAATATAAAAAAATAGAAACAAAAAACAAAAATTGAAACAAAAAGCTTTAAAGCTGCTTTTTATATAACTTACGATTTGTTTGACTCCATTTTTAAATAATTTTTATCAAAAAATAAACTCTGTCGTGAGCAAAAAACTTAACGACAGTTTTTAGCGCTTTTGACAGGCAAATACGCCATCTGCGATACCGTTTTTGTAGTAGAATTATATTCAGTGTCGTATTCGCTGGCGTTTTTGCCAACCGCGATGCGATTTTCTAAAAACGCCTAAAAAACGCCAAAAAAACGACTCAAAATTGCCAACCACGATAAGGGTGATTGATTGATGATGATCGTCATCGAAATTTTGTTTATTGCCTTCAATATTGAAATAGAATTAATAATTAAGAAAGCAGAGGGTGGGTGTATCTTATAAGTGAAGTGAGAGTCATTTTCGGGAGATATTCTATGGAACATTTTTGTCATTTAAATTTTTACTTTATACCAGGAGTAAGTACATTCTCAAATTCCCATCGCTATTAATTAGGCTACAAAATTTAGCCTAATTAATAGCCCTCGCTACTCGTACGAAAATGTTGTGGACACGTTAACGTTGCGGCCGACTTCAATTGTGGGTAGTAACAAAAAACACAAACGTGTTAAAATTTAAAAAAACAAAACAAAAAATTTATTATTATGCGTTTTGTATCAAAATGTAAGAAAACGTCGTGTATGACGATTTAATGTTCGCTCTGTCAATAAACAAAAACTTTTTTTTTACAGCTGATACTTAAAAACGTAGATACATTTAAATTTAATCAGTTTCATCCGCAAAGCAGAGTCACGTTTACGTTAGAGTAACTAATAATACAAAAGCTTGGTTAGGAAAACGGAACAGCTGATCCGTTAAGTATCATTTACGTTAGAGTAGCGAAGCCTATAAAGTTTTATCTCTCTATTTCTCTCCTTCTCTGTTTTTTTTTTTTTTTTACTAAAATTACAAAAACTTTTAACTTGTTATCGCTTCTCTGCTTTGTTGAAGCAAATCTTCTGTATTTCACGTACGACACAGAAAAAATTATTTTTCCAATTCAAACAAAAAATTTGTAGAATCAAACAATTTTTTGTCTGAAATCGGTCCTACAAACAAATTTGCATATTCAAACAATTTATTTGCATTTTGTTTACTGAAAAAAAACACTAATTTTTTCAAACAAATAATTTAACTGAATCAAACAAAAAGTTTACTGAAATTCAAAATCAAAAAAAAAAAAAGGTTTTGCACAAGCAATGACGCGCACACAAGTAAGCACTGTATGAGAAGGTGACGGCAAAGCAGAGCCGCCGACTGGCTTTGAAACATATTTTTTTGTTGGAATAATTTTTGAACGAAGTCTTATTTATACACACAACACAATGTTTTTCTTTATCACTCTCTGTTGCTGTATCCTTTCCTTTGCTAAAGAAGAAATGTAACCAAAAACGGCAGCAGACCGACTCGATATGTTTTTCGTCATCATTCTATTTTTGTATTTGATGTATTTAACCAAACAGTTTTAAAAAATTGAATACGGGATTTTGTTTCTTATAATGTCGTGTCTGCTATTGTTTTTCTTATAGTTGCACTTTTTTAAAGCGTCCAAAAATAGACTGTGTGTGTTTTTGTTGTTGTTCTTATATTTCACATGAAGAAGTGTTGCTTACGATCAAATAAAAAAATGCAAAAAGACGACAACATTAAAGAGCGTTAAATATTTCATACAAAATTATGAAAACTTGACACCAATAACGCGTTTATTTTATTTTTGAAGAGTTGTCCACATTTTTGTTGGTTAAATAAAAATCAAACAAAAATATTGATTGAATCAGTAAAAATATTTATAGAAATTAAAAAAATTTTCAAACAAGCGGTTGTTTGAAAATAATTTGGCAATAATTTTTTCTGTGGATAATTAATATAATATCAATCAATATTTCCCACCACCGCTCTATAGAGGTAGCTTAAAGAAATTTACACGAAATAAAGACATTTTCGAAATTAAGCATTTTATTAAAGCCATTGATTGAAAGCTTATCGCAACTAAACTCACTAACGTAATTTAGGTTTGAAAAGGTAAAACTATTTTTTGTCGTAGATCTGCAATAGGAGTTTTTGTTTTCCATTTCCGAAAAACTTAATTCAATCACTGAATTTTGAAAAAAATTTATAAATTTCAAAGAATTGTTTTGATGGAATCTTTGTATCTATATCGGAGATGTGGTCAGTTATAAACAACTCAAAACGACAATTACATTAATGTTCGGAAAATCGAATTCGAGTGAAATTCGAATAGTACAAATTTTTAAAACCGATCCCGTTTTAAATGTTCGTGAATAGATTTCCTTCTGTATTTTCATACATTCAGAACTACTTATTCTAATTTGAACTGCTCTTAAAATCAAAACAAAGTACGGTCATTTAAAAAAAAAAAAAATAACTAAAAATTCCCACTTGATTAAGAAAACTTGGCCGATAATAAATCAAGCAATTAAAGGTGCGTTTCCGCATACACCTGAATCGGTGCCGAAAACGAACTTGCATACATTTGCGCCGAAAAAAATTTCGTTCGAGAAATCGGCGACGAAAATTAGGAACGTAACGTTACCGATCAGCAACTATAAACTATAATTTTGGTGACGGAACGAAAACAACTTCGGGTAGGTTTTTTTCGGTGCTGTAGCAACTAAATATCATGAGTCATTTAAATGTGTTCAGAGTTTTTCAATTGTTTAAATATATTAAATCAAACATCATGCGGCACTATTTAAAATGATTTTTTTTATCCCAAATTCCAAGAAAATTAATTTAATTAATTGATTAAAAAGAATTTGTTAAAAAATTATGAAATTATGCTCATGGGGACAGTTAAAATAATTTTGTAGCAGGTTTTAAAAAGTTATAGAAAAATGACGTTTTGCTTATCTTTTTTTAAATGTGCTAAATATACCTGCCCTACCATTAATGATTTATGCAGGCTAAAAATATTTTCGGAAATGACAACAATATGGGATCAGCAGTTATTTTTAAATCAATTATATTTAAATTTAAGTAGTAAGTTGCTGAATTATTTCTACTGAATTTTTTTAAGATGTATTTCTTTATATTCCTGACCAGCAAATCATTAATAAAATTATCTGAATTAAATTATAGCCCGATTCTTAAAGGATTTAATGTTGCTTGGTAAACTGTGTATCTGTGACTATAATTTCTGGGCATTACCAACACCAAAACAATCTTATATTAACTGTATGCAGTATGCGACTGTTTTCATTCAATGAATCATAAGTTTAAGCAACAGTTTTTTTTGACCAATGACAAATCAAGAAATGGCAGTTTTTCTACTGTAACTGCAGTTTTTAAACGTTGCTATACTGAAGGGTATACGAATTTAATAAAAACATTTTCAAAACTACACTTCATTCCCACTCCTTTTTTTATTAGAACCAGTAAGGTAATCTTTAGGCCAACAATTTCTCAGAAAGAGAGAAGGACTTAGTGAGATTTGATTTATCAAATTGAGCCTGTTTTGACTTGAAAATCGACATCATCATTCAAGCTTTAAGAAATGCAAATCTAATTATCTATTATCATATTTTTCCTTTACAAAATTAGAAAAAAAGTACTTAAATATTTGTTTTAATTTATTACAAGTATTTGATGACTACTAATGCCAATTTGTTTAGAAAAATTTGTTTTTTTTGAACGTAGTTGAGATTTTATTTTTCTATTGTCTCTGATGTTAACAGTTTGCTATTTCTCCAATTGTATTTCAAGGTTAGTAACTAATCATATTTCCCAGAATTTATGTGGCATCGCAAAAATAATAATAAAACCAAATTGTTTATTCAATTAAGAAATTGTTAAAAATAATAAATTAAATACTTTCAGATTATTGCTTACAAATTGAGGCTAGAACTTCACAGGGGAATTTACAAATTACAATGTTTCGAACGAATGCAAACCTTAAAATTTTTAGGAATTTGTTTTGTAGATAAATAAATAAAACAAAATTGTTTTTAAAAACTTTTTATTTTTCCACGAATCTTCGTTAAGGTATAAAGAAAAAACTAATTGAATTCCCTTCCTCACAAAAAAAATTTTACTTTTTTGTAATTTTTTTCAAACAAACTCGAGGAGAATGGAATAAACTTTAAAGGGGAATTTTTAAATTCTAAATTAAAACCGAAAATGTTTAAGAAGGTTTAGTTCATCAAGCCTAAACATACGATACCCTACGCTACACGCGAATACAAAACATGTTTGTATATGTGACCCGAAATATATATTTTTTTTAAAAAAAAAGTATTATTTTCTGAACATCGTGTACCCTTTTTGAACATTAAGCGATTTCTTGAAACAAAGGTACCGTTTTTTATATCTCAAGAACGTTCTCAAATAAAAAGTATGTACTTTGACTAAGAAATTGTTCTTAAACATTTAAGCGTATTAAAGCAAATAGTACCTTTCATAATTTAAAGTGATTTATACCACCCAAACCTTATCTATGTGTTCTTTTTACAATCTGAAGTGCATTTCTTTTTTTTTATTAAAAGTGATTTTATCAACAAAATGTACCTTTCCACGTCAAGTGCTGTTTTTAGCCTAAATAAACTTTTGGAACTTAAATAATCTTTTTTAACAATATAACCTTTAAAAAAAACAATTTATATAAAAAACGGATTTTTTAAAATAATGTTTTTTTTATTAGAAAGAATCTATTTTTTAAAAAAGTATATTTTTAAAAAGTACCTGTTTTTAAAAACTCCTTTTTTTAAAATGTACCTTTTTGAAAAGTACCTATTTAAAAAGTACTTTTTTTTAAAAGTACGTTTTTTAAAGTATCTTTTTTTAAAAAGGACCTTTTTTATAAAAGTACCTTTTTTATATAAGTACCTTTTTTATATAAGTACCTTTTTAAAAAGTACCCTTTTTAGAAAGTGCATTTTTTAAAATGTTAATTTTTAAGTATTTTTTTTTAAAGTATCTTTTTAAAAAAAGTGCCTTTAAAAAAAGTATTTTTGAGAAAATTTACCACTTTGCTTAAAATAACGTTTTTTTGTAAAAAAAAACAATTTGCAGAACAATTTTTTGTTTAAAAAAGTACTAAATACTTTGTAAAAAGAACTTTTTGATAATTTCAAAAAGTAGTTTTTTGAAAAAGGTTTATTAAAAAAAAATAGATAAAAAGTATGTAAGAAACAAATTTGGTCAAATAAGTACCCGGTTCGCCATAAAATATCTTTTTTTATCAAGCTCTTTGAACAAAAATTATTAGTAGACTCCTTTCAAACATTAGCTTTTAAATTTTATTAATATTTATTTTAATATTTAATGTTTTTAAATTTGTATATAACAGACTACTCTATGTCATTGTTATTTAATTACTTTATTTGTATAATATCTTAATATTTTAAATAATGAACATACATACATATATACAACCAAAACAGTAATTTTGTACAGGCAAAAGTAATTTAAAAAAAAATACAAGATAAATTTTTTAACAAAAAGTACCATTTTGTAACAAAAAGTAAATCTCTACATACATATATAAAAATTACGTGTATGTTCGTGATCGCTAAACTCCAAAACTACTGGACCGATTTTGACCAAATTTTGCCGTGGTGTTTCTGTATAGTTTGAAGTTCGTCCGACAGATGGCGCAATATTTAGTATTTTTGTGTCTATGGGCCGTGAGTAGTGTTTCTGTGTAGTTTATCTTCTTATCTAATCAACCGGTTTTCTTTAAAATTTGACATGCAGATACTGTAACATCAGAAAGGAAATAAGTAATAGGGCGTGAAATAAGACAAACGGGATAAAATCTCCCCCTCCTTATATCTTCTTAAATAATTAACCAATTTGACAGGCAAATAGTGTAACATCTGGAAGGAATTATAGCCTATATTTAGGGCGTGAAATATGGCAAAAGCGGTAAAAGCTCCCCCTCCCAATATCTTTTTAACTTATCAACCGGTTTTCTTTAAATTTGGCATGCAGACACTGTAACATCTGAAAGAAGTAAATTATATGGCTAAACAACGTTTGCCGGGCCAGCTGGTTTAAAATGAAAAGTCATTTTTTTGTACAAACAGAATCAATTTTATCAAAAGTTTATTTTTAAGCCGAAAGTTATTTTTAAGATAAAAGTATCAAAAATACTTTCTTCAACCAAAAGTACTAAATGCTATCATGTTGTAAAATTTTTAAAGTGTGGTACATATGTGTTTAGCAGCCACTAACAGATTATGACACATGATGATAAAAAAAATTAATTACTTAGTTAATCTCTTTATTATTATGTTTATTTTTAATTTACTAGAAAAATGTTTTTGTACTTTTAAACGGCTAAAAAGGGAAAAAATTATGAATTAACCTATTCCCTACAGAATTTATTTTTATTTAAATTTTAAACCGTTTTTGTGTTTTTCTTTTTATTATTTAATTGTTATGTAAGCAAATAAATAAACAATCCAAATCATAATTTACTTAAATATTATTTAAGTTAAAAAATAAATGAGGCGTATTATCAAGTAAACTTGTCATAACTCCCTTTCACTCTTTTCTCTTATCGTTGTGAAATATTTGACACAAGAGACAGCAGAGTACGAACAAAGAAATTTAAATAACTTATATTTATTTTGTTGCTTTTATTATTTAAAAGACATTTGTTTATGTTTAATGCTAAAAATGTAAAAGCACAACATTTACAACATTCATTAACATCATCCCCATAAAATACATTTTCTAATTACACAGTGACATAAATTCAAAATTTAAGATAAAACATGCAAAATAAAATGTAGACCAACGAACACGCACACACACACACACACTGTTACATGGAAACGGAAAATGAACAAAATACACAAACAAACAAACAAAAGTAGTAGTTTTACTCTCCCTAATGACCAACTAACTTCTATTGGTTTAGTTTGTTGTTGTCTTTACTTTTTTCTATTATTTATTGTTGCTCATATGTAACTGTAATTTAGTGTTATAAAACACTCAGAGAATTGTGATAGTTTAAGTATTATAAAAATCTATTTAGTAATTGGTTACCACACTGGTGATTTTGTAATGTACTGAGTGCTTGAGCTAAATTCTTGAATTTGTACATTTATTTATTAAAAACGTCAAATTTTTTAACAAAAAGGCCTAAAACAAACATATGGAGGCAAAGAATTTTTTTTTTTAAATTTGTGGCACTTTGACAAAACATCTTAAGTAAAATTTAAAATGTTGAAAACAAATGTTGTTAATCATTCGAATTTGTATTCAAAAACATTTTTGTTTACGTTATTAAAATTTTGTATTATAAGCGAACATTTTCTTTCATTTTGGTTAATTTTATTTTATTTAATAAAAGTGATTTCTTTACCGAGCTTTTTTTTAAATTTTTTTGCTATTTTATCTCGACATAAAATGTTTTGTCAAAATGCCACTGAAATAAATTACAACAAATTCAATGGAATGACCAAACTTTTCGTCATTCCATTAACTCACAAATGTTATGGCATTTAATGTTTAAAAATAATTTCTGGCATTTGGCCTCCGTAACTGCGCTTTTTAAACTCCATCCTCTCAGTCCAATTTTGCAACACTTTTTCAAGCATACACGATCTTATTTCGTCAATAGTAAGTCAAATGTTGGCTTCTAAATAATCAGTCGTTGCTGGTTTATCAGCACAGACAAAAAATTTGTTGTTACCCTACAAAAAGTTGTCCAAAGGTTTCAGATCACACGACCAAGGTGGCTAATTTAAAATTCCTTTTCTTGAGTTAACCCGGTCAACAAACGTTTGGCTCCACAAAGTGATGGTTTCACGCACTGTAAGGCATGCTGCGCCGTTTTGTTGGAACCATTTCTCCTCCATGTAGCGTTTACCGTTAACGATAAAAATGGCAGCGGCTTCTGAGTTAAAGACAAATTGGTCGATGACGCCTTCGGAATGTAAACCTTACCAAACAGTGATTTTTTTCCAAATGTAATGAAGTCTCAAGAGTCAAATAGGTATTTTGTTCTGTCCAAAACCGACAATTCTGCTTATTTACATACCCGTTAAGCGAGAAATGAGCCTCATCGCTGAAGATGATTTAACGATAAAAATCTGGTTCAACTTCCAGTTAATTTTCAGCCCATTCACCGAACACCCGACGCAATTGACGGTCCACTGGCTTTAAGTCTTGAAATAGTTGGATTTTATAGGGACTTTCCTCAAAATTTTCCAAGTAAAAAACGAGCAGAGACCAAGTTGCTAAGAACAGCGTCGGATCGATTAATTCGAGTCCTTTCTCAAACTTACGTCTACAGGGGCAATGACTTCTCCTGTACTTCCTATACGTGCTGGATTTGGATGCATATTAATCAAAAGAGCAAATGTATTCTTTAGAAAAATAGAGCTGCATAGAATTCTGATGATAGAAACGTTGTTATTCTCGTTCAGTCGAGAATAGAAATTAATAAAAAATTTTAAACTCATTTCATGTTGTAAGATTACTTTTTTCAATAAAATAATTTAATGAAAAATAAATTTGATGAGTTTTAGCCTAATTTTAAAATATATATAAAATTCCCACTTTAAACAGAAAGTACAACTTTTTTTTTAACAAAATAAATCTTTTTGAATACAATCAGTGGTCAAAAGGTACCATTTTCAACAATAATTAGTTATCGCCTTTGGAGCAAAACGTATTTAAAAATACTCCTTTACAAACAAAACTTCATTTTGGAGAAAGATCGTTTTTGGAAAAAGTAAATTTTTAAAAACGAATTGTAGCATTTCAAACAAAACAGTTTATTACGAATAAAAAGAACCTTTTTAAAAACTACCTTATCGAACAAAGTGTATCTTTTTGAACAAAAAATGTTTTTATTTTTTAAAAGTACTTTTTTGATCAAAAAAAGCTCCTTGAATAAACAATTTACTAAAGCATTTTTTAAAAAGTTTTATTTTTATAAATAAAAGTACTCAAAGTGTATTTTTAACCAAAATTTCTCTTTGGCAAAAGGATTCGTTTAAACTAGAGGAATTTTTTTTAGCCAAAATAATTCTTTAAACCAGAAGAAATCTTATTATTTAAAAATAGCTTAAACGACTCTTGAATTCAACTTGAACTAAAAATACCATGTTTTTAATAAAAAGTACCTTTTTGTTTGAACAAATAATAGCTTTTGGGACAAAACTAACTTTCTAAAAAATAACCTTTCAAAACAAAAGATTTATTTCAAGAAAAACAAAATTCATTAACAAAAAATATTTCATCTAACAAAAAATTAAAAGTTTCTTTTTAACAATTTTTGTACAGAAAATGTAAATTAAGACAAAAAGTTCCTTTTTTTCTACGCCATTTTCCTTTAAAGCCTTTAAGAACAAAAACTAATTTTCTTTTCGTTTTGTATATACATACAAATTTTTTAAATTTAAACATTTTGTAATTTAAAAAAAAAAACGTCAGAATTTTAAAAGTCGTTTTTTTTTATCAGGTTTCTGTAATAAAAGAATTTTATGACAAATATTATACAAATATGTCTCTATTTAACAAAATTCTATAGCAAAATTTATACAAATTATATTAAAACTGTATTAAAAACAACTTCCAAATTCTTGCGTTTTCGATTTCCAGCGCACCCCTGATTATTTTAAACATAAAGTACATTAAATAATTAACATTTTCCTCTGAGTCTATCTTTTTTTTAAAAAGGCAAAAGCGAGCGCAACATAAAAATATGTTGTATAAAAAGTGTAGTGCTAGTAAAGTTGCAAAGTCTTTTTCGCAAAAGGAATTTAGTTTCCTTTTTTCCTCCATATTTTTGCTCTATAAAGGAAAAAGTATTGTGAATATAAACTGTTTCTATTCTTTAGTAAAACACCCCACCCCACCCGGCCCATCATGTGTTGCTCTGATTTCAATACTTTTTGCCATCTAGAGCACGGGTTCCTTGTTTTGTTCTAGTTTTTATTTAATATTGTTATTGTTGTTGTTGTTTTTGCTTACAACAGATAAAATATATAGAACAACAACACTATCGGTAGAACGAAGTGAAAAGTAGCATTTAAAAATCTTCTCTTTGCTGCAACTTTTAAGGATGATATTGCTGTTACATAAAAGCAATTGGCTGGTTGATTATTACGAGGACAATTCAAAAATGAGTATACATTTTTCTGAAAATTTTTTTTTTAAGAAAGACGCAAAGTGCCCTTTTTTAATCAAAAGTAAATAAAACAAGAAATGATTTGGCAAAATAGTAATATATTTCTGTGGCTTGGAGCTAAAAGGGCCAATGTCAAAATATTCACTTTTGAGAAAATTGGAATTGAAGGTTATTATAGATGCTTTTATAGATGCTTTCATAGTGACATTGGCCAGCATTTTATTTATGAAGCCGTTCTGGATTAAGTATGACTTTAGCTGTTTTACCATAATGAAAGAGAGCAAGAAAACAAAATTAGATTTTCTTTGTAAAAAAGTATTTTCTTTCACCAAAAACTTACTTTTTGGAATAAAAAAATATAATTCTCTTACAAAAAATTTCTTTTTCTTTTAAAATTTTCCCTTGAAACAAACTCTAACTGCCTGTTTTTAGAACGTTTAACTAACCTTTCAAACAAAATTTCAAAATTTGTTTCGTTCGTCTAACCTTTTAAACAAAATTTCAAAATTTGTTTCGTTCGTCTGGCTGGTTTTTAACAAAACTATGTTTTCAATCAAAAAAGAAAAAGTACTTTTTTCTAACGAAAAGTACCACATTTGCACTACACAGCACAACAAAATAAAGCTTTTTTAAATTTTCTGAAAATAAAATAGCTGTTCCTTATATATTTTCATCTGCTGACGACGATAGCATATGCTAGTTTGATTTTTGTATTAGTTAGTTTTTCTCTACCAGCTCTAGTTTTGAAGATACAGTGACACATATTATTTGCATTATTTACACCGTTGTTTGTATTATCAAGTGGAAAGATTTATTTAAACGTACGTTATTCAAATCAAAAGCACATCTTTTAAAAACAATTGGGGTATTCACAAGGTGTGCTATCATATTATATTGTCATAATGTTCTAACATTTTACAATGGTTTAAAAATATTGTTGTTGCTTTATAAACAAAAAGTGTCTTAAATAAATAGAACTTTGCTTGCTATGTTTATTGTGCTATCGTAGTTAAATAGACGAGACCTGCGGTGAGCGGCTAAGCCGAGCCGCATTAGTTTTTTAGCCGTCGCCGTTGATGGTATAGTTTTATCCGGCTTACAATCGAATCCAACCTGCGGCTAGCAATTTTTGCAACAAATCACTTGTGCGGCGTCAAATTAGATCGGCTTAGGACTCTGCTGTTTGGTAAGCAAACAAAATAAAATTTATTTGTGATTTGCGTCTGAAAAATGGAAAATAGTCATTTAAGATCTAATTTAATTTATTAACCCATTTGGACCCAAATATAAACTACAAGGAAATTTATTAAAAACGCTTTGTTTCTGTAACTATTAGAAGCTAATTAAACATTTTTAAGAAAAAAAAATTAAAAAAAAGTTCTTAAGTTCGGAAAAATATCGCCGTCCTTAAATGGGGCCAATGGGCACATACATACGAGAAGTTTTTCAAAACATCCTTTTTCGATGCAGAGTGATTTGATGAATTTCTTACATTGCAAACGGCCTTTATTGCATCAAACGACACATCGTAGTTGGCAGGCAAGTTTTTGGGGGATGTCGCCAATATTATCTAAGTTTTACCTGATACCACTGATGAAGGCTTGCACCGCCTTTCATCATCCTTTTCACCCTCCGAATATCTTAAGTGAGTTTTGCATATACTTCGCCGAAACTGGAGCTGGCTAATGCATATTGTGCTTAAAATTTAATCAAACTGCGCAACAAACAAGCATTGGCATCAGTTAATTTCCATAAACATCGCAAGCTTATCACATAAGCGCATCAGATGCAGTACAGTATGGCCCTTAGCCGCAGACAAATTCAGCATGTATATTGGTCAATAGATTGGTTAGCTTGATTGACGCATCCCATGCCTTCGTTGTAGTTCTGGAAGGCAAGAGGAATGTTCAGATCTACTTTTCTTTTTTTAATGCAGCTCCATCTTTTCACCTTACCAAGTGAATAAGCAAAATCGCAGTTTGTGCACATGGTACACACTATTGTCAAGCCACCGCACGAAAAATTTGATTGACTGTATCAAATTAGTAGTCAAATTCAGCACAGGCTTTCTTTATCATATTCTTGACATAGTCCAGTGGGCATTTCTATAGCACTATAACTGACTTCGCTTAAATCTCGCAGCAATGTTTGACTAGTTAAAGAGTTGTGAAATTATGGGCTATGCTCATGTGGCCAACATTTGCTTTTGTCAACAAGTTCTTGACGACTTTCAATCCTAATTTCTCATTTCTCGACTCTCCTGCCAATTTCCCTCAGTATACTTCGAAAGCATAAAAATACCCATCGGCACTTGCAATCATTGCTTGGTTGGATGACGTCCCAAAAATGTTATCATTGATTCGTCTATTGAAAAATCTTCGTGGAATGCGCTTCACTGGTGGAACTTCTTGATTATAAAACAGCAAGAGATTTTAATTTAAGCATCTTATTGAGGAAACCGGAAGCAAACTGCTTGTTATAGAAATGTAAAAAAAATAATTTCCATAAACCTGTTTCTAGATATTACTTTTAAAATCGAAAACACATGACTGACGCTAGCAAAAAGTAAACAAAAATATATAAGCTTTCTGCCCATTGGACCCATTTGGGGACACCATACTACAATTTGCCCCCTTTCGTTCAAATATTATTATATATGCCCAATTTCATTACAATTTGCTAAAACGACTGTATTCAAATAAATCTAGGCTAAAAACGCATAAAAACATCCACGCATATAAAAAAATAATAGCGTAGCTTTGGCTTATAACCTAGTTCTTTTTAGATATGAATTAAACCTCAAATGTTAACCAATTTAAGCATATATTTATAAAAGTACCTATTTTATGAGTACGCCGGGCGTTAATGGGTTAATTCATGGATTAGAGCTAAAAAATAATTTTTATTTTAGGTAAATATTCAATTGTTTACATTTGTTTTAAATCAGCTGATTTAAATTCAAAAATACACACTAAATTATGAGGGGTTGTTCACAACAGTCGCATTTTTTCATGTTTATGACACCTTGTGAATCCCCCAAATATTATAAATTTTTTTTTTTTTTAAAATAACTGTTTTAAGAAATTTTAGCATTTTAACGAAATTATCAAAAAGTAATTTCAATTTTTGGGAACACAAATGTTACTTTTTTTTAGTGTTAGTTGAACAAAGATTGATGATTACATTTTTGAATAAAAATAACTTTTATTATTATTAAAAAAAATTTTTTTATTTTAAACATAAATTATTTTCGAACTGTAAGAAAAGAAACTATTTGTAATCTTTTTGTGATTTGTAATTTTTTTGAAAACGTACCTTTTGAAGAATACTAAATTTTTAACCAAAAAATTTCTTTTAATGCTGTCTTTTTATCTGCCTCTAGTTGGTTGTCTGTATGATATCTTTTTGTTTTGGTAACTAAATTGTTCATATAACAAGAGCAACAACTACAACAATTTCAACTATATTTTAACATGGGTATCATAAAGAAAAATTCTCCATAGAGCCATATAAACGTTTATATGGTTGTTTTTCATTACAAAGACTAGATGATGTTACAGTTTTTTCAGTATCTTCTTTTGTTGTTGTTGTAGTTTTTTGTTTGTTTTCCTCTTATCTTCTATTACATATATTTATATACATGTATTTGTGTTGACTTTTTCTACATAATAATCATATATTTTATTTCCTCTTCCTTCTCTCTCTTCCTCTCTTTCTCTTACAGACACTAGTTCACTACTTTTTTGTTTACTTTTTTTTTGTATAAATTGCGTGTGTAAAATTTCGTTGTTGTTGTTGGTGTTTTTATTACACTCATCTTGTATCATTTACTCATTGTTCATGCAGATACAAGCACACGCACATTCAGGCAAACATGCATAATTCACACAAACATACACGCATAGATACTAACATACATATCAAATATTTTTGTATAATAAATGACAACAATAACAAATATTATATATTTCTCTTATAATACATACTTTTTTTCCTAAAGTTTATTTTTTTTTGCTGTAAATGTTGTAAGTGCCTTAATGTAACACTTTGCCACTAACATTTTTTTCTGTTGCTGGTGCTGCTGCTGGTACTCATGTTGCACATGTTGGTAAATGATTATACGCATTGTTGTTTGGCTGCAAGTGAATGTGGGTGTTGCTTGCTGCAGTGTTTCCATGCTGGTGCAATAATTTAAGTATGATAGTGTTAAAGGCAAAAAGTTATTTTGTTTGGTTAGTTTTTTGTTTTTGTTTCTCTTATCAGTGTGTTAAGTGTTTAGAGTCACTGTTTATGCACTAACTTTATGACTGGCAAATGTAAAATTGTGTTCTACAAAATATTTTGATTATAAATATAGAAGCATATTTTTCTATATTCAAAAAAGAAAATTGCAATTTTGTGACAAAATTATAATAACTGGTAATATTTAAAGTAAAAATAATTTTAAGATGCTTAGGAAAATTAAACTAGAAACTTTATTGCAGAAGCAATGCACAGCTGACACTTTGGAATGCTTAGAGTGTAGAAAATTGACTTACTAGAATGAAAAGAGTGAGAAAAAACCGAAGTCAGCTAAAAATTCTTACTCTATGATGGAGTTAGTAAGAATTATGCTTAATTTGCTTTTGCTTTACATTCCTGCAGCTTAAATCGTTACTAGTAAGTTTTGGACTGGCTTATAACTAGTTGTCAGGCGTCGTAAAAGGAGAAAGATAATCAGCATTATTTTTGTTGTCGTTTTCATAAACGACACTGTCGTTTTTTTGTGGTAGATTAAAGAACACAGGTGGGAATAAAATTCGGGCTTAATGGAGAGAAAAACGCCCGTAACTACTGAGGTGTCACCCATAGAGATGTAAAATGTATGAGCAACCGCCATAATTTTTGCATCCTCAATATTTCTCTAGAACAAACTTATCCTCTATCTTCAAACCTTCATATGGCCCCCATACGACAAATTTAATTTTCTCGAAAACCGACTCTAGAACAGACGGACGGACAGCCAGAAAAAAATGAAGTCCGAGATTAAAAAAACGGAATTGGATTGGTTTACATCCTAACTGATTACCACAATAATGCTGAAGAAAAACGATTGTTGAAGGAAGAACAAAAACTTTACAAAAGTAGAAAAAAACCATTTACTGGTCTGTTTTATAAACAACAACAACACTACAAGAAGACAAACGTACATTTTTGGTTTAGTTTTAAAGTTGTCGGCATGAAATAACAAAAAAAAAAAAATGAAATAACCCCCCAAAGTGTGAGGCCTTAATAACTTGTTGGACTATTATGCTAAGCTAATGTTAAATACGATGGCTTGATATACGAAAAAAAAAATCAAAAATGCAACTATGTAGTTTAAAGTATATTTAAAGCTGAATGCTAGTTACTTTTTCTGCAAGGATTGTACCCGTATAGAATATTGATATTCAACAATCTTAACGCGCTGCTCAATTGTGTACCTCTCCATTGTTGAATTTGTCAAGTACTGAAACAAATAAATGTCAAATTAAGTTGGTCAAAAAGCTTGACATTAAGGTGTGACTTACAATTAACATCGTGCATTATGGTTGAACCGCCCTTTATAAGAAACAACCCTGGTTTAAGACTGTGCTACTAGAAGACTTATGATTTAAAGACTATTTGGCTATAAAACTATAATATCGTTAGGCTTTAAGACTTAGAGATCATAAGACTACAAAACTTAAGTACTAAAATACCATAAATGAATAATATTTAATAACATAATAATATTTGAAGGCTAATTTTTTTGGGATTTGTATGTTTTCCTTTGATAAAATTCCTGTGCACATTGTAAAAATTAAAATTATTGTTAAATATAATTTACTTTTTAAAAGTCCACTTCTGTTTGTTCATTTACTTAAAATAGAAAATCTAAAAAAATAAATTCATAAATTTTAATCAAAATTCATGTTTAACTCAACAAGCTTAAATTTTATTTTGCAAAAAATACTACGCACACACATACTTTCTGGGGTTTATTGAGTATAGCATGTACTTAGGCGTATTATTTAATACTTAGCAAAGCATAAGCCATATAAATTATTTATTTAAGTTTTAATGTCGAAAATATTCTTTTTAATCTTCATATTTTTTTTTTTAATATCTTGTTTTATCTTGCTTCCCATTTTTTTTTTTTGAAAACAGAAAAAAAACTCAACACAATATTAATTAATTTAACAAAATAAGAGAAGAAAAATTATAAAACTCCAACATAAATCCAAAGTGAAATTAAGTGAATTATTTTCAGGTTGCATAACCTGAATTCATATGAAATAAAACATAATTTGCTTGCTTCACATGAGTATTTTGCTGCATTTAGGGGAAGTAAAAGGTAAAGAGAGTTAAAGAGCAACAAAAAAAAAAAAAAAAAAAAAAAAAAAAAAAAAAAAAAAAAAAAAACCATATTGTAGAAGGAAAATTAATTGGTTCTATGCATAAAATATTAGTAAGCTTCATATGATGCAGTATGTGAAATTAAAGTATCTTCATAGTTGTATACATATGTATGTAGATATATATGCACAGTGGGATAATTGATGAGAAGGACAAACAACACAGAAACAATTCTTGCCATTTTTTTCAATTAAACCATTAATCAAATATATAATCAGTTTAAGTTCAAAATTTAATTAAGTGAATTAGACGTTTACTAATCTCAACAACATTGCTGCAGAAAATGTTGTTAATAATTAATTGATACTGTTAATTGGTTTCTGGTTCAAATTAAATTAATCTTTTAATTAATATCACAAATTTTGTAATTGAAATCAATTTTTATTTTTTTTTCTATGTACTTCACTTAATCCCAATTATAAAAGTTTGATACTTTAAAATTTTTGTTTTATTTTTTTTTTAGCCCTAATTTTTCTGTAAAAGCTTGTTTTATTTATTTTGAGTCACCCTGTTGTAGTACGACAAGTGTACCAAATTATGTGCACATCTTTTTGAAGGTTGTGAATAATTTGTAAGACATATTAAGCTTAATTAAAAAATATGTATGTATATAAACAAGTATATTTATAAGAATGCATTAAAGTACGAACAGAGGATAATACATTTTAAGAATATGTCTAAGTACTTTATTGCTTTGCTATAAAAGTTACACCCTTTGAAAGATAAAATGAAATAATAAAATGTTAAGAAAGAAATTGGTAGTTTAAGGACCTAAAAAATAAAACTCATTAAATAACAAGAATTAAAGGACTTTTTAAATAATTATCAGTTTTGTACTCATGTGCTTTTTGATACAAAATGTTTAAGAAAATGTACACTTCTTTCAGGGTTTTGTACCTAAACTGATTTTTATAACCTTCACCACAACTAGTTGTGAAGAGAGTTTACTACGTTTGTCATTCCGAAACTAAGATCCCAAAAAATATATATATTCTGGATCCTTGAGTAATTCTTAGTAGAAAAAGCCATGTCCGTTTGTCTGTCTGTTGATTTTTGATTTATGATTTTGCACAAATTCGTGACTAGAAATGATACCACAAAATTTCGTGAAGATCGGACCATAATTTACCATAGGCCCCATATAAAGTCCCCTATCGAAAAACACTTCAGTACGCCTAAAACCGTAAAAAATGCTATTGCAATAAATTGTAAAAAGTACATTTTTGTAAAAAGTACATTTTGGTGAAAAGTACCATTTTGTAAAAGTACCTATTTGTTAAAAGTACCTTTTCGTAAAAAGTACCTTTTCCTAAAAAGTACCTTTTCGTTAAAAGTACCTTTTTGTAAAAGGTACCTTTTTGTGAAAAGTACCTTTTTGTAAAAAGACCCTTTTTATAAAAAGTACTTTTTTGTAAAAAGTACCTTTTTGTGAAAAGTGCCTTTTTTAAAAAGTACCTTTGTGTAAAAAGTATTTTTTTTTTAAAAGTACCCTTTTGTAAAAGCACGTATTTGTAAAAAGTACCTTTTTGTAAAAATTACCTTTTTGTAAATATGTAGTACTACCATTTTGTAAAAAATATCTTTTTATAAAAAAAGAATCTACTGGTGAAAACTACGTTTTTCTAAAGATGTTTCCTCTGGCTTAAAACAGCACCTTTTTTATGACTGCTGTGAAAAATTTAACTAAGGCCCTAATTTTGTAAAACGCAACGCAACGCCAAAAATTACACTGAGAGCAAACACAAATCCAAAAATATTTTGTAATTTTGTGTGTATTAAATTTTTAAATATTAATTGCTATATGAATTTCAGTAAAAAGCAATAACAAAGCTATGAAATATTTTTGACTTTGTTGGTACTTTTAATGTAATTTTTGGCGTTTGGTTTTACACAATTAAAGCCTGAATGTTTTAGAAATGGTGTAAACTCTACTACGATAAAGTTAAGGCATTAAATTTGTTATATCTTTTTACTTTTATTTTTTGTGAACAAACCAAACCGAGAACAAAACTTTTTTTTTTTAAACGGCAACATGTTTTTGTGGTGATGATATTTTTTTTTTCTCTGTGTGATACTGGTAGTTAATCAACACAAAAGAACGAATGAAGGAAAATATTCTTAATTCTCACATTTATTGTGAAAGAGCTATACGCTCACATCATATAAAATAAATAAGTTTTACAAATGTGGAATGTTTAAAATTTTTTCGTAGATAAATTTCAAAGTCATTTAAGTTGTGTTCTTCTTGCATGTTTTCTTCCTCTTAGATTAAGTTTCTGTTTCAGATAATTTTCTGAATTTTTTGCATGTCGAGTTGTGGTAACAGTTCTTGTTCCACTACGTGTGGAAGATAAATAATGTGTGTATGTGTGTATGAATTACACATTTACACATTCATATTCAGTATCTGTGTGCATTTTAAAACGTGCTTGGCAATACAAAAATATTTTCTTATTATTTTTTTGAAGATATTCTCAATGCACATTTTTGTGTATTATTTTATTTAGAATGTGCTACAGAGCCTAGTTTTGGTAAGTCAAGAAAAAAAAAGAATTTTTTTTTTTAAACTGCCAAAGAATGAAATATTTTGTTTATTTTTGTTAGTAAATAAATATATTTTTCTCTCAATTCTTTAGTCGTGCATATGCCAGCATTATTATTATTTGAATTATGCTTTGCGTGTGTATTTGTTTTCATCATACAAGATAAACAGAACAAGCAAGAGTTCTATAGTCGGCAAAGCCGAATATTATATACCCTTCACCATAGTGCCGTTCTCCAGGTAAACAGAAATCTATAATGTCTTTGTATGGGAGGTGCAGCGCCCACTTCTCTAATCCTGCCCATTTTTTTTAAAAGAGATTGTATATTAATAAACCATCTATGTGTAACAAAGTTGGACAATTTTTCTATTACTGTTCCTTAGATACAAATACATCATGTTGTGCCACGCCTACATCTCCACTACCGCCCACATTTTGTCGGATGTTGTCTAATGTATCACATTTGGAAACTTTGGCTCTTGCCGTTCTCCAGATATGCACAAATTTTCAATGTCTTTGTACAGAAAGTGCCATGCCCACTTCTCATCACATTTTGGAAGATGTTTTCTTAAAATCACCAAGATCCGCGAACCTTATGTGGAAATTTTGGGTCTTGCCGTTCTCCAGATGTACATAAAAAATAAAATAATTATTTAATTTGTAAAATTAGAGCCATTCGAGGGTTTTTACTTACATCTTAGCCATTTGTGGACCGATCAGGCAGCATTTCAATAGCAAAAATTAGGCACTTCATGTGATATAAATGTGTGACTGCCGAGTCCCTTTCATATCTCATGTCTTTGAAAAACACATTTCAACTGACACACGGACAGATGGAGGGATAGACGGACGGACAGATGGACATCTTGATTTGAACTTTTCTTCTCATAAGGATTTATAATATACATATATACTTTATAAGGTCTGGAATCAATATTGTAGAAACTACCAACGGAATGACAAACTAATATACACCCTTTTACCTTCGGTAAAGGGTATAAAAATAGACACTCTATTCATTTCTCTATTAAAAAACAAACACGTGCCAATCTAGCAGCCAACATAAAGCAAAAAAGCACTAAATTGATTTTTTTACACATAAATAAAATAAAATTTAAAAATTCGTTTTATGGGCGATATTAGTAAAACTTTTTTTACAGTAAATTTATTTAAAGCCGAATTTTTGGTCATTAGAGGAAGTCAAAAAAAGAAGGCTAAGTGCTTTATGTAAAGGTAAACCTTTTATAATAAAGTATTTTTTTTTGAGAAAATAATATGTTCTAAAAAAAAAACATACAGTAGGAATAAAGGGAACCCAGGATTGAAAGAGCTACTCTATTAAGTACTCTATAGAGGGCATCTGATCTGATGAATATTGATTGGAAGAAACATCGCACATAATAAACAAGAAAACAAAAGTCACGTGCGTGTTCTAAAAAAAATAAAAATCCGTTGCCTTTGCTTTGCTTTCATATCTTGATTTAAAATATATAAGAGCATTTCTTATATAAAATACTTATCGCTCATTAATTTCAATAGGGACATAACTCAAAAAATCCATTTTTAAAATAAGCGCACTTAAAGTTTTTAATTTGCTCTAGCCACTTACAGCCGTGCCTAAACAAAAGCGGAAAGCAGAACGTTTTCGTTGGCTTAGCTTTTATGCTGATATGCCATATCTAAGCAAGAGCGTCAACGTTGTCTCACAAACACTAGTGTTTAATTTCTTTTTGAATGAAACCAACATAATAGAAATAAAAAATGGAGATAAAAACGCTAGATTGACCAAACAATAGCTAAATTGCCATTATTAGTTAACAATAGCGGCCAACTTTACTATTAAACGCGCTGTCAAAATCGGATTTTCCAATTGCAATGTGTTGTCTCGCAATGAGCAGCGAAGCGGTGAGTGGCAGAGCGGTGAGCGGCAGAGTGGTAAGCGGCAGAGCGGTGAGCGGCATTGCGGTGACCGGCAAAAATTAAAACACATTAATTATTACTGAAGTGGCCACACAATGAGCGGCTTTTCTGAGCGGCTAAGCGTTGCCGCTCAGGAATAAAACTTGTTTTTAGTTTTAGTTGTTTCTGAGCGGTAAAAAATAAACATGGAAAAAGTGAATGTGCAGCTTATAATTTCATCTGTCAAAGCTGATCGCTATTATGGCAAGAATACGATTTTCTCGTTATAACATTAAACAAACCTCTCTTGACAATGGCATTTTAAAAAGTAATAAGCTACTTGCCGCTTAAACTCATCGCCGCTTTGCCGCTCAGTGCGTGTCCTCGGCCTAATACATTTTGTACGAGCATGAAAATGTTTGCCAGATTGGAAACGCTTGACGCGCTGATTAAGGTTAGTTTTTTAGGTATATTTTGGGATGCTTCTTACAAATCGTATGAGCATGACAATCTTTGACAACTAGAAAACGCTTTCCTCTCTTGTTTAAGAATGTTTGTTTGAAAAAATATTTCTATTACAAGGCTTCTTTTGGGTAGCAATGAAGTAAATTGTAAAGAAAATTTATACAACTATTAGATACCAGCAGAATGTAATGCAATTTCTGGTCCACTACGGCTTTCGTCAGCATTCTTTGCATCTTAAAACTGGATAGTGCCTCTTGTAAATTTTATGTATTTCACTTAATTATTTTAATAAATAGAATCTGGGTATTTATTTCTCATGGTGAGTTTAGCTTAAGTAAGCATCGTAACATAAATATAAAAACGAAAATTCTGATAGTGCATAGAAATTATTCCTAAAAAGTATTGAAGCAATAAGACTATTAAAATATTAAAGCTTTTAAAAATTGCAATTTGACTTAGAATACAGATTCGAATTAATATGAAAATGTTTGTAATAAATGTTACTCACCATGAGAAAGAAATACTCAGATTCAAATAAAGAATTTTTAAAAGTTTTCATTGTTGTTTGGAGTTGGCTATAAATGGGTTAGGCGAATATAGTTCCTTTTTGTAAAAAGTTATCCATTTTTTATTAAGAATGCAGCTTATCGTATAATTATTTTTATATAAAATAATAAATTTTTTATAAAAATGTTGTTTTATGGTATGTTTTTAGTGAAAGAGTATCAGTGTGTAAAAAACGTATTTCTCGTAAAAAATTACTTACTTATTCCGGACCTCTTTTTACGTTGCAGTATAGAGGTTTTTGCAAAGACTGCTCTATTTCGATCAATCCTGTGTCGCTGTTTTGCAACGTTTTCTTGTTCCTCTGCTTTTCGTACCACTCCGTTTTGCTTCTGACACTCGTTTCGGCAGGCGGTTCTCTGACATTCTGGCTACATGTCCGAACTGCCTTAGCTTATTGCCTTCGATTTTGTTGTTTAGCGGTTCTGTATTTAAGCTGGCTCGTATAGTGTCGTTTCGTTTTCTGTCTCGTCTTGTTTTACCGGCCACACGTCTTAAGTATTTCATTTCTGACGCCTGAACTTTGCTCCGATTTTTTGTAGTTAGCGCCCATGATTTGCAGCCATACCAACCAACCCTTACAAATGGCTGCGAATCGTAAAAAAGTTGTTAAAAAAAAATTTGAAGGAATGAGCTTTACGCTCGTTCATTTAATTTTTCGATGATAAATGATACTCTTATTACGATAAAAAAAAAGTACCCTACCGATAAATCACCTTAAAAAATCATTTGTGGTACAAATTTATGATTACTTTTTGAGAATATGAAATTCATTCATTTTATGAATGAATCCTTTTTGGATCAAATTTCAATCAATTCAATTAAAATCAATTCAAAACGCTTAGAGATAATTTTTTCAACACATCAGTGAATTATAAATGATTCCTCTTTCAATCGCTCAAGTGATAAAGCAGTTTTTAATCATCAAAAGTGATCTAAGAAGTCTCATTTAGGTGAGTTTTACAAATCATGATCACCCAAATGCTGGCTGGGACGTTATGATTTTCAAACAATATCTTTTTTCGAAAAAAGTTTATTTTTTTTTTGTATAAATCCTTAAAAAAAATTTTTCTTTCTGGCATTTATTTCTATTTGAAAGAAATTAAGAAATTTAGTATGTTTTCGTAAAAGATAAAAAAGAGTTTTTTTTCGTGAAATATTTGATTTTTAATATCTTTAAAAGAAAACATAAATGTATTTACCTTTTTATGTTATAAAATAAAACAAATTGCCGTACAAAATCCTCTCATCATTATTTAATCGACTCGACTTTTCTTATTTAGCTAAGCGTTTTAGAAGGAAAAAGAAGGCTATTGCTTCATTATCCTTTATAGTAATGTTACAGTTGTTGTTGTACAACTGTATTAAAGTTTGCTTTTATTTTTGTTGTTTTTACAATAAAAATCCTTTTTACTAACCTTAATGTTGAGGTCATGTTTAAATACTGTTTGTTGTCGTTGTTAATAAAACTGACTCTCTATTCATTAGAGGGGGTTTTTTCCACCCTTTTAGTACCCTAAACTGCTTAACCAGAGGTATGTGTCTTTGTTGTCTATCATTTTAGGTTAAAGATGTTTAAGCAGTGTCACTTTGACTTTTGCATTTGACTCCTGTATTGTCAACAGTAATTTCAACAATCTTATTCTAGCAGGATTTTAGTTAAATCCTTAACTCAGCATTTTTGTTCTTTCCATTACTCATTTTGTTTTTTCAATGTTGTTGTTTGTTACTTTCTTGGACTTTTTATTCAGTTGCCTTGTGTCAAGATTTTTGTTAATGCCCTGTGAGCTGGTTCCTCATATCCTTTTTTATAGTCTTTGCCATTTTTTTCCAATTAACTTAATTTTCTTTACTGTTTTCATTCTCCTTAAAATTTTAATTAAGTTTCTTAATTTGAAGGTCTACACTTTCTTGCTTTTTGTAATACTTTTCTCCTTTCTTGTCGGCTGGTCTTGGCATGGAAAATTTTCTGTTGTCGATTTCTTTTTAACACAATCAGAACATTTACGCACAGAATCATGAAAAAATGGCCTTTAATCTTTTTTTTTATTTGCTGTCATCAACTCTTTCCTTTTTTTTTCTCAGTTTATATAAAACTGTAGACATTTATTTCGGTTGTAAAATATTATTCTAAGTTGTAATTAAAACTAAAAATAAAAAAATTAAATTACATTTTTGGGAATATTTATGAAAATATTAAGTTTAGTACCAACATAGAGGTTTAATGGCGTTAAGAAGATTTTACGTAATGACTTAATTAAAAGATGGATAAATTTTGTGACTTAAATGAAAAGTTTTATTAAGTTGTAATTAAAAATTAATTACATAATTTTTAAATGAAAAAATATTCAAAAATGAAAAAAAAGATACGTTAAAATCAGAGTGGCAGTGGCCAGTTTACGGGTTTTCAACCCCAGTTTAAGGGGTTTTATTTCATTAAGGGTGTTTAAATTCTTAGGGAGAAATTGAGGGGGCATAAATTTATATTAAGGGTCTTTTTAGGGTATAGTGAAACATACAATTACAAAGTAATTTTACAGCTTGACTTGGTCGGTCAGAAAACGCCAGATTCCCGCTCTACGTGTCTAAAAATCGCTTGATTTCACAGAGCAAAAAAAAAAATTACCTGGCAACACGGCTTAAAATCAGATTTTTAACAAAGTTTTATCTTTATTTTCACTTTTCATACAAAAAAATTTGTTTTTGCCCAAAAGACTTTTTTTTAACATAAATTAAACTTTTGCCAAATTAAACCGAATTTCAATATAGTAATATATTTTATTTAGAATTTAATGCTTCTTTTTATGAGCCATCTTCACCAAATTTTAGTGCGGTTTCCAGTCAAATAAATTTTATAAGAATCGGTGCATTCTGTCACCAATTTATCGGCCATGCTTTGGAAAACGAAATCATGTGAAATTGAAGTCGATGGAGATTTATTATTTTTTTTTTTAAATTAACGTTTTTCTTATCTTAAAGGTAGTTCCGTTAAAGATAATTGGTCCTTAAAGAATGAGGTATGAACAGACAGGCGGTGTTTATAACAGTGTTTCTAACAGAATTACTTTTTTGCAAAAATATATGTTTTCCTAAAAATAGTTTTATTTCCTTACAGCTACTTAATCATTTTCTCAAAAAAAGATACTCTTTCACAGAAACATACTTTTAACAAAAGGATACTTTTTTACAAAAAGATACTTTTTCACAAAAGAAACTTTTTCATCAAAAGATACTTTTTCACAAAAATATACTTTTCCCAAGAAGTTACTTTTTCACAAACAGATACTTTTTTGCAAAAATATACTTTTTACAAAAAGATACTTTTTCACAAAAAAATAATTTTTCACAAAAAATTGCTTTTCACAAAAAGATACTTTTCCACAAAAAGATACTTTTTCGCAAGATGCTTTTTCACAAAAAGAAACTTTTTAATAAAAAGATACTTTTTCACAAAAAGATACTTTTTCGCAAGAAGATACTTTTTTACAAAAATATACTTTTTCACAAAAAGATACTTTTTCACAAAAATAATCTTTTTCACATAAATAATCTTTCTCACAAAAAGATAATTTTTCACAAAAAATTGCTTTTCACAAAACGATCCTATTTTACAAAAATATACTTTTTCGCAAGAAGATGCTTTTTCACAAAAAGATACTTTTTCACAAAAAGATACTTTTTCACAAAAAGATACTTTTTAACAAAAATATACTTTTTCGCAGGAAGATACTTTTTAACAAAAAACTACTTTTTCAGAAAAAAGATACTTTTTCACAAACAGACTTTTTACAAAGAGATACTTTTTTACAAAAGGATACTCTTGCACAAAAAAAAACTTTTTCACAAAAAGATACTTTTTCGCAAGAAGATACTTTTTTTAAAAAGATACTTTTTTTTAAAAAGGTACTTTTGCACAAAAAGATACTTTTGCACAAAAAGAATCTTTTCACAATAATAATCTTTTTCACAAAAAGATAATTTTTCACAAAAAATTGCTTTTCACAAAAAGATACTTTTTCACAAAAAACTATTTTTTCACAAAAAGATACTTTTTCACAAAAAGATAATTTTTTACAAAAAGATAATTTTTTACAAAAAGATACTCTTGCACAAAAAGATACTTTTTCATTAAAAGATACTTTTTCGCAAGAATATACTTTTTTACAAAAAGATACTTTTGCACAAAAAGATACTTTTTCACAAAAAGATACTTTTTCACAAAAACACACTTTTTCGCAAAAAGATACAAAACGATACTTTTTCACAAAAAGTGACTTTTTCACAAAAAGAGACTTTTACAAAGAGATACTTATTTACAAAAATATACTTTTTCATAAAAAGATACTTTTTCACAAACAGAGACTTTTTACAAAGAGATACTTTTTTACAAAAAGATAATTTTTCACAAAAAGATACTTTTTTTAATAAAATATACTTTTTTCACAAACTTTTTAGCAAAAAGATACTATTCTACAAAAATATACTTTTTCCTCAAAAAACAATACATTTTAGAAATTTGTGTTTCTTTTTTTATAAATCTTTTTGGAATGTCCATATTTAAAATATTCAAATTCAATTTGACTTTCTTCCCACTCTTCTGATTTTAATAACGAGGACCCTTTTCTCAAAGTTTTGCAAATAATGGTTTTAATTTCTTCTTATTTGTTTTGTCTCGTTAAAGTTCGTTTGCCTCCCTTTTTTCTCTTTATTGTACTTAAGAGACCAATAATTTTTTAAACATAATTAAAAGCAACAAACGTAAGTAAAATATAATTAAAAAAATATAATAACATATACTTAATGAGACAAGAATTGTTTTAAAATTGACTCTCTGGAATATAACTCAATGAATTCATTAAGATTATTTAATAAAATTCATCTTTTCTACAAAGAACTACAACTAAAAGCTTCTCGGTTGTATGAGTTTTAAAGTTGAAAGTAAAATTTTTTTTAACCTATCGTAAATAATCAAAGAACACGAAAAAAAAACTTTTGTCTCAAAAAACAATTCATTTTGTTTGTATTTGTTGTTTTATAAATCTAAAAATTCAATTTTACTTTCTTCCACTCGTCTGATTTTTTTCGAAATTGGTAATTTTCAAATACATTGTTAAGGGAACAAGTTCTTAGGAATTTTAAATTTATGATTTAGGTAACTGAATTATTGCAATTATCGCAAAATATTATCGTCTTTTTCTTAAAGTGTTCAAATCCTTTATCTGGAAAATTAAACTTATGTTTGCGAATTTCCAACCTCAAATATAATGTTTAAAACAACAAATTCACTTTTTTCCGAGAGATTTTCTTAACAAATTTAAAACGGTTTACAATCTTATGTCACATATTTTCGATTTTTTTACAGCCATCATTTAAAAATTTCCCTTTTCACATTTGGCAAGTTCTATCATTTAAAACAATTTAAGGTTTAACATTTTAAGACGTTTAAAATAATACACAATAGCGATGGGAAATGAAATAAAAAAACAACAGAAGAAAATTCACTAAAATTATTAAATTAAATCAAAAGTTTAAAAAAATATATCTATACAAAAGTAAAAAGAGAAAAAAATAAAAAATAAGATGATTTAAAATATCTACAACAGTTTAAGCTTATAATAACACACAAACAGCTAAGCACAGTGGGATAGAGAGAAGAAAAAACGTAAATCTAGACAATTAAGGACACAACACTGCAACCAACGCTGGACTTTGATACAGCAGAAATAAAAAATCCAGGCAATTTCTCTTTAAGCCGTCGTTTACTTGTTTATCAGTCGCGCAGTTGATCATAAAGCTTGAATCGTTTGCCAGAGAAAAGGTTTTATTAGGCACTTAACTAGTAACGCTTTAAAAAAAATTTGTAAGCCTAATAAAAATAATAAGAAAGCATAGCTACGTTTTCTGAACAAACATTTTTCTAAAATCACACGTTCTAGTGGACCAGTTCAGATGTTAGATGACGATGCTCTCAAATCTCTCCTGCAGAATGTGGCTGTTTAATAAATAACGCCGTCTGTTAAACCAAATTTAGGTCAAAAGAAGTTGGTTATCATCGCTCGCAATGAAATAGACCGATGTCGCCGCACACTGGTTCATATTTTGAGAAGGCGGCCAAAATTATTTTTTTTTTTGTTCTCCGATTTTAAAATTTTTTTATTCATGTGAAAGTAAATACTAGTGAACCTCGGGAGCCAAAAAATTAAAACCCTATTTCAACTATTTCATTGAGAACAGGGTGGTCCGAAATGGACTTTCTCAATATTTGGTTATAGTTTTGAATTTCTGAGTCAATTTTTGAAGTTGAAATGCTCATAACTTTTTTGTTTTTTAAGATTTTTTGACAGAATAAGTTTTGTGTATTAGTTTATTTTATTAGCTATACGTGGTTTAAAGCATTAAACTCTGCGACCTCTAGAACTTTTTAATTTTTTTTTTTTTTTTTATGTCAAAATTTCCCGGAAATTTCCTACTTTATAGAGCATAAGTCCTGAGCGTCAAAATGCGTCAAAAAAAAACCTATACTCTCTTGTAGTCCAGAATCTAACCTACATTTCTATACCCCATTGTACGCACGTCTGGATACGACCTTGCGAACTACAGCAATTTCTGTGACCCAAGGTAAGATATTCGGTTCAAAAAATAAGTCCTGCAAGGAAAAATTACTGAAATTAAAGAAGGTGAATCTTAAAGAATTTTCGACAAATAAAGCAGTTCAGGCCACATAAATTATCTAGCACGTCAGGTTATCAATTAATTTGGAGAAGGTAAAGGTATTGCCATTGTTATGAACTTATTGTGGGTGAACGGATGCTGCAAAACGAATAGGCGACATAAATAGACTAACACGTTAGATTTCTGAGTAAGTTAAAAGGTTAAACATAAGTAAATAGCCGCAACATAAACTACATAGTTTAATTACCTGAAAATTGCAAATTAATTTAAAAAAATGGAAGAACAGGTAAATGGTAAAAAAACTAGCACGCAGTTATATTTTACGTGAAAATTACCTACATGTTACCAGTTAATTTATTGCCGGTATGTTATCCTTTTAAAAAGTGTGAAAACAGGGGTTTTTTATGTTTCAAAGAAATGCTAATAAAAGATTAAATTTGTATTTAAAAAAGGGTTTTTATGTTTTAAAGAAGCAGTAACAAAAGATCATTTAAAAAAACTTCTATCAAGAGTATAAAAGTGCATGCATTCATAATTTTACCTTCATTATTGTTTAAACAATGGCTAAGTTCAGTTATAAAGTTCTCGCAGATATATATTTTCAACAGAAAGATGAAAAAGATTTTGTGTTACACATAATGAATAATCCATTTTTTAAATTATGCAACGAACAAGAAATCAAAATTCATAAGATAAAAATTAAAAATTTTTCATTAACATTAAGAAAACGGTACCTGAAATGTTCTAGAAACAAGAAAAAGTTTTATTTACACAACGAAAAATGGCTAACAAATGATCTGATTTTTAAGAAGCTGTCAATAACCGCTAAGGAAACTGGAAAAGTGGGTCGGCCCGCAAAACAAATTGACAATTGCAGTGAAAGATCACGAAGACGCAAGCTAGCAAATATCAATGAAGAAATTTCTCATAGTATGATAAAGGATTCATTTCTGCATCAAATTCAACCAACGCAAAATAAGAAAACAAAAATTGCAATAATTGAAAAAATAGTGGAAGCGAGCCCTAAACGCACAAAGAGGATTTTAAAAAGTATGCCTACACCAACTGAAGAAATGAAATTTACTCCAGAAGAAGCATTTGCACTATTTTTGGATTTAAAACTGACAAAAAATCAGTATACAGAACTGCGAAAGCGAACCAATGAAAAAAACTGTGGAATCTTTCCAGCATATCGAGATTTAGTTTCTGTCAAAAAAGAGTGCTTACCTTCACAAACGGCTATTAGTGTAACTTCAAGTTCAGCAGAAGTAAAATTGCAGGCTCTTCTCGAACACACTGCAGAACGATTATTAAATACACTTGATGCTGACTGTTTAAAAAAACTTAAAAATTGCAGCATCACTTTATTTTCTAAATGGGGATGTGATGGAAGCTCTGGTCAGAAACAATACAAGCAATGTAATTCAGAAAACTCATCTGATGCCAACTTATTCATGGTATCTTTAGTTCCATTACGTTTAAGAAAAACTTATATTGGCTTAGAGCCGTCAACCAGTAGAGTTACAGAAATGGATGTATGGAAAAATGAAATTCCCTCTTCAACAAAGTATTGCAGACCAATAAAGTTTGTTTACAAAAAGGAAACTAAAGATGTCATAACTGAAGAAGTTCGAAAAATAAAAGATCAAATTAAAGAACTTCAACCGGCAATATTTAAATTTGATGACCAATGCATTGAAATTAATTTTCAAATGTTCCTTACAATGATCGATGGAAAAGTTGCTCAAGCATTAACCGAAACAAAGTCTTCGTCAAGCTGTACCATATGCCAAAAGACATCAAGTCAATTAAGCCAACCCCCATCACAAGACAATAGTTTCAATGAAGCATACGAATTTGGAATGTCCCCTCTTCATACCAGAATTCGTTTTATGGAGCATATTCTTAAATTGGGTTATGATTTGGAATTTGGCCCGTTAGGCGAAACAGTGAGAAAAAACAAAGAAAATGTGGAAAAAAGGAAACAAACAAAAAAACAAATTCAAGAAAAATACCTTCACCTAGGCCTTATAATTGATCAGCCAAAACAAGGAGAAGGAAATTCAAATGATGGAAACACTGCAAGGAGATTCTTTTCCGATCCAGAAACTGCAGCATCTATCACAGGAGTACATTTTGAATTAATAAGACGATTCCAGATCATTTTACAAGTTATATCATGTAGCAGAAAGATAAATGCAAAAAAATTTGGGCAGTATGCAAATGAAACAGCAATTCTTTATAACAAAAAATACTCTTGGAGACATATGCCAACCACAGTTCATAAAATTTTATATCATGGGGAACAAATAGTTCAACACAATATGCTACCAATTGGAGATCTATCTGAAGAAGCGCAAGAAAAAAGGAACAAAGACTACAGATTCTTCCGCGAGCATAACACAAGAAAAATGTCCAGATGTTGTACTAATGAAGATCTTATTACTATTTTGTTGTGCACATCAGATCCATATATGTCCAGTATTCGACAAAAATGGAAATCAACCTCAATCGAATTAGAGGAAGAAGCTAAACAACTTCTCGAAAATGAAACCCAAAGCTATTTAGAAGAAATTTTTACTAATATTGTTTAATTTAAAATTGTTTATAGATTATAATTTGTTTTTGTTTTAAGTATATATTTGTATTAATGTATAAAAATAAAATACACATACATCTCTAACCAAAAATAAAAGTTGAATTACCTAAAATGTTATCGATAGCCAATAATGCTATTTGGGAATTTTTTAAAATATTCCTTTTCAGTTTTATCCTTATAACAACTCGTCTTTCCTAAAAACGCCAACCTTTGGCCCCTGTGAATATTGGTACTAAAAAATTTACAGGGGCCAAATATTGGCATTTTCTGACAGGATCTAAGTTATACAATAAAAAATAAGTATCAGTTGTAAAATACAAGAGAAATAATCATAAATTATAAAAAAATCATATTTGAAATATTCAACTTTTACACCGAAATTCAACAAAAAAATGAAAATGCATTTTGAACTCCCCATAACTTTTGCTCCTATCAGTCGTTTTATAGCGCAAATTAAAGCCTAACATCGCACCTATCGAGCAAAAAAAATCGCATAAAAAAATACCGATCCAGTCAAAAGTTATGGAATTTTGACCGCCTTCTCGTAAAATTTCCCACTGTGCGCCGCTAGCCTCAAATTATATAATACCAAAAAGAAACTTTAGGAACGAATTGAAAGCTTATGTGAATTGGTTTCGTCCCAAATACGACATTTCATCTAGAAAAAGGCATAGAAAGGTTTTTGTATGAAAATAAAGGGCAATTGTAGAGTTTAAATGTAGCTTAAACAAAATAGCCACTGCCGAGCATTGGAAGTCCCAATTTTTTACATATGCTTAGTGGACCTTCCTTTCAGCCCCACTGTCCTTTTGTTGCTATTTCGCTACTTTAACTATGGCGTATAATATATATTTTGTTAACCACGGAAATATAGTTTTTAGTTACATAGCTAAACAGCTCTTGACAGCTTGCTGACATTTAAGCTTTCATCATGGCAACACAAAGTAAAATGAGATGAGAAATATAATAATAAAAACAAAAAATTTTAAACAAAATGACATGAAAAAAATCTACATTAAAAAATAATGTCTGACACAAAAAAAAAAAAAAAGAAACATCTAAAATATAACAACATAAAACGACTGACTAGTGATATTTGGTAACATTAACACAAAGTAACACAGATACTCTAACACTAACAAAACTATACTACTAACCCAACAGTATTTTAGCACAAACAGAAATAGTTTAGAGCACCCAGCTACTACACCACACGGACACATTCACATCCCCATACAATTCAGCTTTGGCGTCTTTGAATTTTGTTTTTTCATTATGTTGGTAACATTTTAGTTGTTGTAGTTGTGCCAGTAATTGTTGTAGTTGTTGTTTGTAGTGTTGCTTTTGTTATTTTCCTTTCACTAGTTTGCAATCTAAAAATTTATGTTTAAAGAGCTGTGCGAGTTTGTGTTTAAATTTTATAGATACTTTTTTGTAGTTTTTGGTGTTACTTGATGCTAAAGACTTTTTGGGATTATTTGTTTGCTTTGTTTTTTTGTTTAAGCATTTTAGCTGTTTTCTCTCTTTTGTATTAGTTAAGCTTAAATAATCCTGATATTTTTTTCTCATTCTGAGGTTTTGTAAAAAACCAGCGCCGGGAGAATTTTTTTTATATCAAACTGTAATTTTAGACCAAGAATAAGATATAATTGCAGATTTCAGCAAAATCAAGGATAATTAGTTGCTTATCATTTTAATTTAAAATTCCCTAAAGGCAAAATTTACTCAAAATTTTGATGAGAATTAATTTCTGTGTCCAATGCTGCCTTTTTTATGAAAGTAAAAAAAAATATACAATACCAGTTTTCATTAAAAAATCCATTAAAAGAAACGGACAACTGGAGTTGAACTTCGCTTTTCATAAGGACCCAGAATACCCAGAACTTTATAGGGTATAGGACCTTCGGTGAAGGGTATAAAAAACCAACTTAATTATAAAAAGAGTAATTTTTGGGATTTCAGTATTTTGGTCAAAACTCTGCTATTTCTTAACCGATTTGACAGATTTATATACCGACGTGTTAAAGAAGAAATTTGCCAGTTATTTTGGTTATAAAACTTGGACTCGGGAAGATCTATGGTTCCCGAAAATGGGTATTTTTCAAAAAAATAATATTTTGGTCATAACTTTTTCGTATCTGAATCAATTTTCCCGAGTTTTTCAGAAAATATTTTCTATTAAAAATTTCCGATCTTTTGATATATAAGGCGTAATCATAGGTCATATGACAGTCCAAAAAATCAGGTTTTTATAAAATTTTTGATATTTTTTGTACGGGAGGTACCACGCCCACTTGTTCAATCCCGCCCACATTTTGTGGGATGCTGTGTATTGATAACGTTAATGTGTGTACCTAATTTGGAAACTTTGGTTCTTGCCGTTCTCAAGATATACAGAAATAAAAAAATACAACAACAACAAGGGATTTTTGGGCAAAATCAGAAGCAGTCGTGGTTTTTTGGTCATATCTCAGCCATTTGTGGACCGATCTTGCTGAATTTAAATAGCAAGAAATGGTAGACTATATGTGACATAAATGTGAAACAACCTAGTCGCTATCATGTCTGGAGTATCCGAAAAACACATATCAAACGTAAGACGGACAGACGGACATCGTTAAATCAACATCTCTCATAAGGACCCAGAATATATATACTTTATAGGGTCTAAGATCAATATTATAGAAATTACACACGGAATGACAAACTTATAATATACCCTTTTCCACCTGTGGTGAAGGGTATAAAAAGTACCCCTATTTTAGGTTTTGTTTATGTAGCATTTTTGTTTGATTATGCTGCAATGATCAGTAAAATGAGTACAAGAAAAAGTCTCTTTCTGCAGCATAATTTAATAATTTAAAAGAAAAACTAAAAATTGTGCATGATTACCAAAATGGATTGCGAGTTGTGGATTTGTGCAAAAAGTAATAAGAAGTGCAAACTTTGGATTTATAAATAGGAAAGCCATGAAACAAGGTGTATTTCCAAGAATGAAGAAACAACTTTTTTCTTGGTTTTTACGGCAACGCCATTCATACATGCATTGTTCTAAAAAAAAACAAACATCACTCGACAAATTTTTTTTGTAAAATTTTCAAGGAAATTGAAAATGAATTTGAACTTATTCTTCATAAAAATTATTTTAGATTTAATGCTACCAGAGTAATGAATTGTACCTTTTCATTATTTTTTTCTAATATTTTATACAGGGGCCTAATTCTGGCTGTCGTGATCGAGTAATTTCTCGATTCGAAAGCAATTTTATCTCAGTATTGTGAAACTCAAATTAATTCTTTACAACACTGAAAAAATAATTCCAATTCGTTCGGTATTGACTGAAATAATTAGATTTTAAATTGCTTTCGAATCGAGAAATTACTCGATCACGACTGCCAGAATCAGGCCCCAGATCTCAAAACATATTTAACAAAACCACAAATAAAACAGTTCTAGTTATTTATTTATGAATAGCATGGGTACTAGATATAAGTATGGCATATAACGAATTTTTCAGTTTTACGAACAGGCCTGACAAAGTACTGGTTCGTTAAACCGGAAAACTACTGTATGCCATTTTTTTCATTCCTCACATTTCAATCGAAAAATTTATTGACGCGGGAGTTACAGAAAATAAGCATCGGATAACTAAAAAATTGTTAAAAGTAAAAATGTTTATAAACATCTTATATTCTTATTAAAATACATCCATCTCCAATGTTTGTTGAAGGTTACAAACTTTAAATAAACAAATTTTTTTTTACATTAAAAATAATTATGGAAAAATTATTCGTGAAAAATTATCTTAATTGAAAATTATCACTGAAAACAATTTTTCATAAAAAAATTTCTCTAGCAAGCATTCTTTTATCAGCAATCTTTTTCGTAAAACGTGTTCTTCGACAAACCGGTTTTTTAAAAATTTAACTGGCATTTTTCATCAGTGTTCGAAAATAAACATACCATTATTTAGCGTACGGCTCACACACTCAGAAACGATATTTCTTTTGTAGTTTTGTGTAGTAGAACACAACCCTTAGTAACATTTGTAACTATATATGAAAGAAACAAACATTATATTGTGTTCTGTTCTTCGTTTTAAAACAGAACAATTGTAGCGGTTCTGTAGACATACATTATATTTTACTGGCTGTTTTGCAAAGTAAAATAAAAATTTTCCTTTAGAAATTTATATTGAAACCAAAAATAAATAAATTTGAGTGTTTATATTGTTGTTTCAATATAAACTTCAAAGCGAAAATCTTTATTTTATTTTGAAAATTACGCTGTTAATGTTTTATAGGGTTTCTTTTTACATTAATACAAGAATTTTTTGTTTGTATAAAATTTTTTGCTGCCTTTTTGTTTTTTTTTTTTTTCGTATACGTATTTTGTATTTGTAAAAAATTTTTGGTTTTCTTGACCAATGAAAATGTGATTTTCTTTACAAACACTATTAGCGTTTGTGTTTTCCACAAATCTTCTGAACCGAACACTACAGAACGATATTAAATGTTTATTTTCGAACACTGTTTTTTATTAAATTTGTCTACCCGCAAACTATTTCTTTTTTTGATTATCAAATTTTCTTTTCAACAAAAATTTTTATTATCAAAAACTTTCATTAGTAGTTTTTTTTTTCAATATAAGTTTGCATTAACAAAATGTTAAGAACAACAAACATGTTTTCTGAATATGTTTATTAGCAAAAATTTGTGACCGAAAATGTTTATAGACAAAAATTTTTCGCCAAAAATGTTCATTGAAGGACATTTTTTGCCAAAAATGTTCATTGACAAACATTTTGAATCAAAAATGATTTCATCACTAAAAACAAAATTATCGATCAACAATATTTTTTGATTCAGTGTTTCGCTTAAAGCCTAGTACTCTGTTCAAATTTGTGAAAAATATTGAGCAACATTAATTATTTCACACGAAAATAATGACACGTATCAATGTTACCTTATCATGCAAGTTTGTACATTTTGACGTTTTTATTCCTGCAAAGTATGCGACACTGTTTTTCGTATGTAAACAAACCTCACATGTATTTTATCAAAAATAATTTTTTTTATAAAAAATTTAATAAAAAAGAAAGTAAATATGGATAAAAAACTGATACCGGTTGTGTTAATTTAATTTTTTATTTCTTATTTAATAATAAGTTCATTCTTTTTTGCTTTTGCTTAAAATTCCACGTGAAATAATTGCAGCTTACATTATTTCGCAGTTGTAAAAAAATGTTGCCAGAAACATTTCGGAACTTTTTCACAAAATGAACAGAGTACAACTCTATCAACATTATTTAATAGATATTCCGCACAAGTTTTTTTCATATGCGTTTTGACAGCATTTTACGTGAAATGTTGAACAGAGTACCAGGCTTAACAGAGTTTTTTTTTATCAAACATTTATAATTTTTATCGAATATTTTCATTAACATATTTCGAAAATTTTTCATAAATTTTCCATCAAAAAAAAATTTTATCAGCAGACTTTAAGTGAAAAAATCGTCTTATCAAAAGATTTTGCATAAGATAAGTTGCCCCCCAAAAATAGTTTTTTATTGAAAATATTCATGAGAATAATTTTTATAATATTTGGTAAAATGTCGTTAATCAAAATTTTCGCTGGCGATTTAAAAAAAAACAAACTTTTTTTTATTATAATAAGAAAAGTTGTAGCAATAATAAAATTGTTTGTCAAAAGAAGTTTTTTATCTTTACTCCGGCCATACACTACACAAACTCAGTGCTCAAGTCTGGCACTGCGTAAACGAAATCTGGGCAATTCTTAATTTTAAATTTGTATGCGAAGAAAACAAAATGTGTAAATAAAAAAATAAACAAAAAAATTTTGCAAGGTTTCGTTTAAATGTGCTAAATCCCATTTCGTACTATTGATAAATTGAAATTTATTGTTGATGGGATAAGCTATTCCTATGCTCATTTCACTGGTTGCTTAGGCCAGATCTTCAGGAAACTTCATCCAAAGATTTTAGAAAAACTAAAATTTTTGCTTTTTTAATGTTTTTATTAACATTTTCATTAACTTTCTTAGAATACGACTTTCATTTGTCTATTGCTGCTTTAGTGTGCCACAATTCAGGCGATTCGTGGCAAAATCTTAGGAACTCTGTTTAGAATTTTTTGTGGTCAACTCTTAAAAATCGCGATAGAATTGAACGAAAAACTTGTTTATTGATTATCACTGCTTTAAGAAAACTGCAACAAAATAATATCCATTTCTAAGGGGCCTTAACGAGATCTACTACTTGACTTGATGCTTTCTGCAAAATCGTTTCAAGCAGTTGGGTTCTAAAACTTTTTTTACTGGAAAAAAAGCCAAAAAGCTTTATAACTATAGTGTAATTTTTCACAAAATCCCAGAAAAACAAGAAGTAACTGAGAATAGTCCTCATCTATCTCTGGGACAACCAGTACCATTTCATATTCCTGTTGATGTTGGTTTAGTTGTTTTTTTTTTTTGGATTTAACCAAAAGTTTCGCACTTCAGTAAGTTTTTATGTTTGTAATCATTTCTTTTATTTATTTCTTTTCATTTTTTTGTATTTTTTTCTTGTAATTTTTCTTTTTTCTCCTTCATTTCTTTTCATAGAGTTTTAGCACAGTTTTTTTTTTTTTTTGTTTGCGTTCGATTTTCTTTCGCTGGTCTGTTCATTTTCTTAGTTGGCTGGGGGTGGCATGGCAGTGGTGATTGTGGCCGGTCGTAGTTTGTTGAATGCTTCGTTGAGTAGACAAACGGTTGAATAGTTGATGGTTCTGTTTCGTTGGATGGTTTGTTCATTATTAAAGTTAACAGATTACTATGATGTAATGTTTGTTTTTATTTTGTAAATTTCTTGATTTTTTTTTGATTTATTTATTTTGGAATTGTTGGTTTGTTGTTACTTTGGTAATTCTTAATTTTTCTGTTTGCTTTTATTAAATTTTTCTTGATTTGTTACTTTTTTGTTGTTGTTCTTTCTGCAACTTTTCATTTCATTTGTAATCATTTTCATTTATTTGCACAAAAATCTTGTTTCTCTTCATTATTATTATTATTATTTTTTTTTTGCTGCATAATGGTATTAAAAGAGGTGATAATTAAGAAAAGGATTTTGATTGCATACAAAGAGGGAAGTAGTTAGAAAAAGAAATTTAATATTGTTAGGGAATACTTTAAACCATTTTCAATAATCAAAGCAGTTATATAATAACACGGTGCTACAGTGTAAAAAAACTTGGAAAACCACCTAGCGTGGGTTATTGGTCTTGTTGAGTACATAAAAAATTGTGTCAAAAAATTTCAGAAACACCCTCAAATTCAGAAGTTATTTAAAAAAAACCGTTTTCAGTGATGTTCGTCAACTTATCGACATGTAACTCGGTCAGTTTTTGTCCGATTGTAATTTTTTTAACAAGTTTGGAAAGAAAACTGATTACGCTTTAAAATTACGTGCATTTATTGATACATTTGTATGTTTTAACCATTAATTTTGTTAAGAATATCTACAAAAAAAACGAAAATTATAAACTTTTTTGAATTTAGTAGCTTTTCATTGCTTATTTTAATATGAACGCTTATAAAAATTAAAACCATCATATGAAGAAAATGTTGTTCTTAACAAAAAATGGTTTTAATTTTTCAAATCGGATGAAAACTGTATAAGTTATTTAACTTTTCATTAACACCTGTTTTTAGTATTTTCTCCCCCGCGCAAAACATATGAATAAAAAACAAAAACCAATTAACTATACAAGCAAATTTATCAACTTAATAAGAGAAGTTATTATATTGGATAATGCCGAATTAAATATACCCTGCGTTATTGTTAATCTGTCTTTATTTAAAAAAATCGAACTGGAAGATAATACAGATGAATAGGGTTTATTATGTCCTATTTTTTTGAATCATTTAAAAAGTTTAAAATGTTTTTATATGCAATTTTTAGTTATATATATTTGGATAAATACATAAACTAATCGAATTTAAAACCAACACAATGGCAACGTTTATATACTACCTTTTGGTGGAGGATATTGTTTTTAGATAAGAGAAAAAAAAGTGTAAAATTTGTGACAAGTGAAGTGATATTAATATTAATTTTATTAAAATAAGTAAGTTTGTAATTTTTGTAAGCCTTTAAGAAATTTTAAATTGTGATTAATTTTTTCTGCAGTGTGTGATAAACGTAAAAATTTTTGTTATGTTTGCGATTTATTCGCTGACAAAAAACATCGCTTGGATCTAAAGATAAATAAAGCCTTGGTAAATGCCTTCAATACAGGTTTTAACTGCTCATACAGTTCTAGCAAATGGTATGAACCCGAAAGTATTTGTACAAGCTGTTCCAGTGTGCTTAAGAAAACTAAGTCCGAAAAGTTTATAAGCCAGCCATTACCATTATCTATCCCAATGATTTGGCATCATCAAATATTCCATAAACCACAGGACTGTTATTTTTGCCAAACAAACATCACTGGTTATCAATATAAAAATCGTGATAGCATTAAGTATGCTAATGTGTTAACTGTAACTAAGCCAGTATTAAGTGCAATTAAATGTAATGAAACTTCACATAAACAAAATGATGATGAAGATGAAAACGAGGAATGTGATATGGAATATTTACCAAAATCGGCTGAGCCACATTTTGTGACAAATGCAGATTTTTGCGATCTTGTGCGAGATTTAAAATTTTCGTGGAGACAAACAGAGGTTTTAGGGTCGCGACTAAAACAATGAAATATTACACAGAGTGACTTTAAAGTTACGTTTCCAAGAGATAATCCCCAATCGTGTTTTGAGGAAATTTTTAAAACCAGTGATGGTAGTGATGACCTTGTGTATTGTTCAAATATAGAAGAGTTGTTTTTTTACCTTAATCACCAACATGAAGCGAATGACTGGAGGTTGTTTATGGACGGACAATCAACTAACATATTTTGAAGGCCTTCAGGCAGTGTTATTGCACAATAAAAATGAATTACCATCAGTGCCAATAGCTTACGCTACAAAAATGAAAGAGTCATATGCCACAATGGAAAAAATACTGTATTAAATAAATTATAGAAAATATCAGTGGCAAATTATTGCAGATTTAAAAGTTCTGACAATATTGTTTGGAATGCAAGGAGGTAATACTAAGTTTCCTTGCTATCTTTGCGAGTGGGACAGCCTTAGCGATGACCAATACAGGCGTAAAAACTCGCCTGCAAGGACATCTTTTAAAATAGGCCAGAAAAACGTTAAGAATATTCCTATTGTGGAATCAGATAAAATCATTCTACCGCCACTGCACCTTAAGTTGGGCTATATGAAACAGTTTGTAAAGCGGCTGGATGTAGAAGGCGATGCTTTTTTGTATTTAAAAGCTGTTTTCCCACAAATAAGTGAAGGCAAAATAAAAGAAGGTACTTAACACTTTTTTCTTAAATACTGTTATATTAACTTGATGTTATTTTTGATTTTTAGGTATTTTTATTGGACCGCAAATTCGAAAAATAATGCTTGATAAAAATTTTTCTAAGAAGCTTACTAATATAGAAAACAGAGCATGGAATAGTTTTATTTCCTTATGTCAAAACTTTATGGGAAACAAAAAAAGTCCTAGCTACGTTGAAGTGGTAAACGAATTTCTTGAGTCTTACGTTGAAATGGGATGTCGAATGTCCATAAAAATTAATTTTCTGCATGCACACTTAGATTTTTTTCCCGAAAACCTTGGTCAATTCAGTAACGAGCAGGGAGAACGATTTCACCAAGAAATTTTAAAAATGGAAAAGCGTTTTGATGTAATGAGCCACATAAGAATGATGGCAAATTATTGCTGGTCTCTCAAACGAGAAACAGATGGTTTGTTGAACAAACGTAAGAGGGCTAATAATCATTTTTAACTCCACATGTTAACTTAGGTTAAGCTATCGCAAAATTTTTACTTTAGAAAAAGTTTAGTAACTTTTGCAAATATAAACCGATTTTAACAAATCATATCTCGTTTTTTTCTACATAAAATTATCTTTAAAATACAGTGCAAACAAAAATAGGTTTTCATAGAAAAAAATTAAAATAACTCTTGTTGAACTTGAAAAATTAGGAAAAAAATTAAAAAAAATTTGAAACTTTTGAAAAATACTCACCTAATTTCTTAGAATATATTTTTTATGAATAAACTTCATAAAAGATTAATTGTTTGCCTTTCCAAAACTGTTTAAAATTTTGAAATTGAACAAAAAATGTGTGAGTTAGATGAACTTAAGTGCTACGACCTACCCTAAATCAGTTTTTTTAAAATTACTCAAAATTTTGAGGGTGTTTCAAAATTTTTGAACACGGTTTTTGTATGTCCTCACCTAGGCCTACAACCTCCACTAGGTCGATTTTCAAGTTCTGACAAAAAGTGTTTTTTTGTAGCAGTGTGTAATTTATAAGTGTATATGTTAAATGTAAAATACATTTTTGTTTTCGACTAAACTCCGAACCAAACTTCTCTTTTTTCTCTATTAAAGAACTTTTATAAACATACGAAGGTTTCTATTTATATTTAAAGCAATATGAGTCGGATTGGATTGACGTAAGTACCTGTCGAGTGTACCTGACCCCAAAGTGCTTTTTGCACTTGGTGAAAATAGTGCGTCCACCAACTTTCCCAATGTATGAGCCCAACCAACACATATGTACATAGGTGGAAATTTTAGTTTATAATCGAACAAAATTATATACTCGCCCGGTGCTATGGAGGTAGAGCTATCTTACCTCCGCTGCTGTAAGCCAAGCAGCATATAAGGCAACAGGAGGCTGGAGTTCTTTATAATAGTTCGAAAATCAGCCCTTGCAGTCGACTTTCTATGATTTTCCTTTTCGCGTCTTTGAATTTAATCACAACCACCGCGTGAACCCCGAAAGGGTCACAACAATAGTCAGACTGGATTCGCGGTTCCAGGGAATACTGACTTCTGACCAGCTATACTCCCATGAATGCGAAAACAAAAGGTATGCAGCTTCTAAGTGTTGTTAGTGCATCCCCGGGGGAGTTTTGGGTATAATAATGACAGTAATTTATTATCGAAAATAGCTTTATTGTTTTTCAAGGTAATCTCTACGCTAATAAATAGAGTTTTGCATGCCCTAGAACCAACTTTTTTCACTTTGATAGAGCTTCCTTAAAAAATGGTTTCTTAATGTATTTGGCTTGTCCTGGAAGACCAATAGAGTAGTTTATGTTTCTTTTTTTTACTTAAGGCCATAAATTCAAGATTCGGCACCTGTGTGCATTTTATACCCAGCAATGTGACTGATCCAGCGCAAACAAATCTTTTTAGCATTAAAATGTTCATGAAATATCCTAATGCTGCTCGTCATACTAACGATTGTTCTCCCAAGCGAATTGTGGCCAGGATTTAATTATCAGCGTTTAACAGGGTCTAAATCGCTCAATATATATATGGAGCTCTAACCGCGGAAATAACGTAAGCGACATAATTTTCAATAAATAGTTTATGTAGTTTCCTTTATGAATGTTCGGTTTTTTTTTAATAAATGACATTGTTTTCAACACTTGCATCATCTCCAAAATTGCCATGGTCACATTAGTTACAGTTACAATTTAATAGCAAGAACAATTTTATCGTAAGCGACAAATTTCATAAAAAATTTATATGAAATAAAATAAAAAACTCTCTCCTGTAGAATATGATTTTTGGTGCTTACGTTATTTTCGCGGCTAGGGCTCGATATGTTTTTCTTCAACTCCAACTGGAGCATAGGGCTCCAATAACAGCAGATGGCAAACGGACCCGGTTATATGCAATAAAACTTAGTTGACCCAGATTATGCCTTTAGCCCTTTCAGACCGAGATGCATCGATTGTGCGTGTGGATTTCGGTCTTAATATTTTCGCTTCTATTTGACAAATGTCAAATTACACCGGCATGCACCGGTTACGCTAGTTATTTTTATGTTTGTTTCTCACATTATCCGCTATTCGCTTAAATTCGCTTAATCTATAAATTTTGCCAAAATGTGCCACAGAAGAAAGTTGTGTTTTCAATTACAAAAGTGCAAATCGTTTAAAAAATATGGCAGTGGGCATGTTTTAACGAAAAAAAGTAATAAATTTTAATGTTTAAAACCAATTGAAGTCATTTTATGCAATAAAAATGCGTTTTAGCTAAAAAATTTAACGAGGTGCATCAATTGTGCGAGTCCTGAAAATCATTAAAGGATATACAAATGATAAAACCTTAACACTGATTTTATTTCTGTAAGTTATAGAGACCATATGTTCCAAAAATTATGAAAAAATTCCCAGTAGTTTAGAGTCAGGTCTGAAAGGGTTAGATTACATTTACGTGGTCTTTCTGACCTGCCCGGTGAAATAAATTCCATATAAATGCATGTGTGTGAAGATAAATTCGAATTTAACTAGCAAAGACGCAAACCATATTTTTTAACATTGCTTATTTTGCAGTTAACAGAGCAATGTTAACCACTTAACAGTCAAAGTAATACACTACGGAGTAGGGTATTCATTTAATCGGGCTTTTGCTTTAATCGGTTAATCGCTCGATTAATTAACCGAGGTTTTGATTTAATCGGTTAATAATCGGTTAATTTGGTTTTTGTTCGGTTAACCGATTAATAAAGTTTTTTTAATAAATAGGGTAATTTCAATAATTAAAAATGCATAAATTATTTATTTTTTGGAGTTTATTATTAAAAAAACAAAAATAACAATTCTTGATCTAAAACGAGCCAACAAAAAAAATAATTCATAAATATGTGATATGTATTTTTAAAGTAATACATCATCAGGGGTGTTCTGGAAATCGAAAACGCAAAGCGCAAGAATTTTAAACGTCGTTTTTTAATAAGATTTCTGTAGTTAAATAATTTTATTGACAAATACTTCCCTATTAAACAGAATTTTATACCTAAATTAAAAAATTAGATTATTATTATTTATTAGTTATTTCAATGGTTTAAAGAGATCTGATTAAATAAATTTTGAAAAAAAAATTTGTTTAAATGTTTAGGATTAAAGCGATAATTTTCTTTCTTATCGTGGATGCTGGAGGAATCAGAAGCAGCCATAATAAAGAATATCTAATTTATCAGTCCTTTTTCCTGGATTTCTTTTATATATCTAAAATCTTCCATTATGCCATTAGAGTCCTGATTTAATTTTTAAAAATTTTGAACACTTCTAATTGTTTCGGGTAATTCTGTTAAGATTGTTTTGCTAGAAGGAAATATACGGCCCAATTATGATTAAAAATTCCCCTGCAGTTTTTTGCCTTTTCCCATTTTTACAATTGAATTAACATAGGAAAAATCGGAGAAGGGAGAAAACTCCCGGGAAATTTTTATTCATAATTGGGCTGATATTGTATAAAAAAATATTTTCTAAACATGTATATGAGACAAAACAATTAATTAAAACAAAACAAATTTGTTATAAAATTACAAAAAATTAAAAATTATGTAACATCGGTTAATCGGTTAATCGACTGAAATTAACCGGTTTAATCGTTAATCGAAAATAGGCAATTTTAAATTAACCGATCAGTTAATCGGGTAGTAATTAATCGGTTAACCGATTAACGGTTAACCGAATGAATACCCTACTACGGAGACAAAATATCATGATTTGAATGACCATTTTGGACAATTATGGAGTTCCACAGATAAACCACCATATAGGAATGGTAGTCCAGGGGGTCCTAAATACGATTCCAAAATTCACATTTCTGAAATGATTTTGGAATTTGAGAAAATTAATTTTGAAAAAAGTCATATTTTTTTGAAATTTCTGGAGAAGATCAATGACCATTTTGGACAAATATGGATTTCCACAGCTAAACCACCATATAGGAATGGTAGTCCAGAGGGTCCTAAATACGATTCCAAAATTCACATTTCTGAAATGATTTTGGAATTTGAGAAAATTAATTTTTTTGCTAGTTTACTTTGCTAGTTAAATTCGAATTTATCTTCACACACATTATAAATGCTTGCTTAGCCACGTTATCATTATCTCTACGCATGGTATTTCCAATGAGTGTCCCGCTAGTCTATCACCGCCGGGGTTGCGGGTTCAATTCCCGCCAGAGACTCTGGTTTCTTTCCAGTACACATACGTAGAACTTCGCGAAATTAGCTTAGGATTTAAAAAATTCACCGCCACTTTCGTTCACGTTTTACCATAACTATGTTTATTTCGCAAGTTAGCGTAAGCAGATCCGAGTTTGAGTTGGCTCTGGGCCAGAAATGGCGGAGTATTCTTTTCCAGGTTTCTCAGGTTTTACAACCATAGAGAAGTATCGACTTAACGTTTTCTTTCAGAGAATCGCAATTTAGTGCGAAGGCTGATTTTATTTCTTTGTCATATTGAGGCCAATACACCAAGGGATGTATTTGCCTAATTGATTCTTTTATCAACGTCAAAACGCAATTTCAATTATCATCTATCTTGCAACCCAGGTAGCATAATTTGGAAATATTATCCAAGTGATGCTCTCCGACTCCTAAAGGCTTAGCTACATTGACACCTTTGCGCAGGGGTTTTAGTTAAATGGTATTAATTTAAAGTCCCGTACATTTCACTGTTTCCTTAAGGTCCAATGTTGGCCGTTTTAGGTTTTAGGTATTGAGAGCTGATCTTCCACCGAATTCCCTAACTTTCGTTCTCTGTTGAGCTTAGAACAGCTGTCATTACCATCAGGAGCAAGAGAGGTGACAATATATTAGGGTATTCATTTAACCGGGCTTTTGCTTTAATCGGTTAATCGCTCGATTAATTGACCGAGGTTTTGGTTTAATCGGTTAATACTCGGTTAATTTGGTTTTTGATCGGTTAACCGATTAATAAAGTCTTTTTTATAAATGAGGTAATTTCAATAATTTAAAATGCGTAAATTATTTATTATTTGAAGTTTGTTAGTAAAAAAAAACCATATTAACAATTCTTTATCTAAAACGAGCAAACAAAAAAAAAAAAGTCATATATGTATATGTGATATGTATTTTTAAATTAATACATAATCAGAGGTGCTCTGGAAATCGAAAACGCGAAACGCAAGAACTTTTTAAGCGTCGTTTTTAAGAACATTTCTGTAGCAAAAGAATTTTATTGACAAATATTTCAATATTTTATAACAAAAATTATAGAAACAAAATTAAAAGTGTACAGAACACCCCTGAATATCTATTTATTTAAAAATAGACTGTCGATCATTTTATAAGTTATTTCAATAGTTTAAGGATATCTGATAAAATAATTTTTTTGGAAAACAATTTTAGTTAAGGATTAAAGCAATAATTTTTTTTAGTTTTGACAACACTTGAATAGAAATTTTTTTTCACTTATCGTGGGTGTTGGAGGAATCAGAAGCAGCCCATAATACAGAATATCTAATTTCTCAATCCTTTTCCTGGATATAAACATATAAGATCTTCCATTATGCCATTAGAGTCCTGATTTAATTTTTAAAAATTTTTAACACTTCTAATTGTTTCGGTTAATTCTGTTTAAAGAGTGTTTGTGTTACTATCGAGAGTTTATTCTGTTTTGTACTGTATTTTAAAAATGTATTGCTAGAAGGAAATATATTGTATAAAAAAATATTTTCTAAACGTGTATATGAGACGAAGCAATTAATTAAAACACAAAAAAATTGTTATAATATTACAAAAAATTAAAAATTATGTAACATCGATGAATCGGTTAATCGACTGAAATTAACCGGTTTAATCGTTAATCGAAAATAGGCATTTTTAAATTAACCGATCAGTTAATTGGGTAGTAATTAATCGGTTAACCGATTCACTGCTAAAGCCTGCTTAAGATGAACTGATGTTTTGTGTCAGGTGTTTCCTTATGCGATTGAGGATTATTCTTGATATTAATTTTGCGATAGTTGGCAAGACACATATGCATACCTTTCCAGTTGATATAATTCTTCAGGACTCCTCTCTTTGCGTTCTTGCCGATAATACCGTCCTTCCAATCATTAGGGAAGGATTCATTTTCACAAGTTCCCATTATAAGAGGCCCTAGAAGTTCAGCAGTGAAGCTTGGGTCGCATTTTTAAATCTTGGTAGGGATACCATTTGTACCAGCTGCCTTACCATTTGGTACTTGTCTGATGGCTGCTGTAACTTTCAATAGACTTGTGGTTGCAGTACTAATCCTTTAACTTCTTTTATCATCTGCTTAAACTAAAAAACAAACATTTTGCTTTAATTTTTATATAACAAAAAATACAATTTGCATAATTTTGTATGCCTTTTTAAGAACTGTGTACCTAAACACTCACACACAAAATAACTATCTTTTTTCTATCAGTTACTTTCCCCACTCTTCTGTTTTCTTTTAAAATATAAAAACCAACCCACACTCATTTATTTTCGTAATATCTGAGTACGAAACGCCACTAAAACCCCGATAAAAAGCAACTAAATGGAACAAGTTTTAGTGGTGCAGCCACGAATTTTAGCACTCGAGTAAATAACAGATACTGCTACTTTGCTACGAGAGTGTGTTAAATAAATAGTAAAAGAAGCATATATACACACATTGACATACATCCTCATACAAACAATATTTCAGCAGAGATACGAGGCAAGACTGTGGGGCTCTTTTTCGAACACTTTCATTAAAAGTTTTGTTTAAAGACTTTATTTGCCGACAGGGATTTTCTTGTTATTAGATCGATAACTTTGTTGTTACTTGTGTTTAGTATTTTTACCATCTTCTACCACGTAAGATAATTATTATTAAGTTTTTCATTTTGTAAAATATATTTTCTGGGTCTCCTTTTTTCTAAGTTAAGCCTTGTTTTTCTGTTAAAAAACGCGCTCACTTTTAAACGACTAAACGTCAAGTTTGGTATTAAAATCCAGCAGAATCTGTTCAGTTATGGAACTAAATACCGGCAAAACTTCTATCAGCACAGTATTCAGTATTATGTGCTTAAACTTTGCACAATACACTTGTTTATCTATAAAAAAATATATCAGTGTATAAAGTAACAATTCGTAAAAGTCGCTCATTTTTAGTTGTATTGGAAAATATAATGGTAGTAGTAGTAGATACGTACTGCTAAGTGCTAAATAGCATTAACTCTCTAACGGCTTTGGCTGCCTGAAGGCAGCTATTATTAATTTTTGTACCCTGAAGAACAAAATTTTAAAGCTCTAAATTTTCTTTTGTCTTATTTTAAATTCAATTATGTTCTTTATTTTAAAGTGTTGTTGTTAAGCCAGATTTTGTTAACTATAAATACAAAACGAAATTTTTTTCCATCCGTTAGAGGGTTAATTCGAATTGTGACACTTTTGATAAAATAAAGCTTTGCTGGAGTTTATTTTAATTATACTTGTGTCAGTTAAGAATTAGGCAAAAGTGTCAAAACTTGAAAAGAATTCAGCTAAAGTGACATAACTTAAAATAGTTCCGTAACTTGTACTAATTCTACATCATCAAAAATGACACAACTAAAAATTGTTAATTATCTAATGTATGAATATTAAAAAAAAACTTTGGAGATTATAATCCGTATGGATTTTCTACTAAATGGTCCAAAGATTTGTTTTTTACTAGTTTTTTTGGTCAAAAACATTTTTTTCCGATTTCGGAAAATTTATATGACACAGTAAAGCCCTTCTATGGAAAACACATTTAAACGCCTAAAACTGAGTAATTATTCATTAATGCCGTAGTTTGAAGACTCAAATTTATTGTTTGACTTTGTTTTTCTTCACCCAGAAAGCGTTTTTTTCAAGCCCAACGAAAGTAACGCATCAGCTCAGGTCTTGGGAGAAGCCTATTTTGACAAGGTATCGAAATACAATCTCTATAAAATGAAGGCGTTTGCAAAGGAGATGTTAACCTGTTTTTATCTCCTCTTAGTATAACCAGATCCTTTAACGGTCACTACAAGAAACTGTGTAGTTTAAGTCCAGTTTATGGTGTCTGTCACAAATATGGACTTCATCTTGGCATTCCATCGTAACCATTTGCTCTTTAGGCAAAAAGTCAACTAATTAATGCAATTAAATAATTTTCAGTTTCCGACTTAACACCTTTTTGCATAGCTTCAAAGAATTCATTCAATTAATCTGGCACGTAAACAAAGATAAAGATTAGGTCCTTACCTGTCATAACGGTGCTCTTAACAACAAGTGGAATTTAAAGATGATTTAATACTCAGGTATATGGAGAGTGTGCATGTCTGGCAGTTTAAGAACGCGATTGCCTTTAACATTCACTTTTCCGTTATTTTGAAACTGGATTTATCTGGCCTTTACTGTTTAAACAGTTTCTGTTTATTAGTAACGTACTCAGAAATATCCGTCAGCAGGCTGAACGTCACCTTAGGTTGCGAGAATTTGGAATTATAAAAATCTTGTTCCATGTTCCTTTCTTAGTTAAAAAATTATTTAATAATAATTTAATTTCAAAATTTTAATTACAAAAATTTCTAAGAACAATTGTGATTTTTTTAGTTGAACTGTCGATTGTTAATTTGAAATTTTGATATTTTAGTTAATTTTCATTAAATTATTTTTTACTGAAGGTAGGAATTTTACAATTGGAAATTAACTAAAATTTATTGATAATTTTTTTCTTGGCCGAGCTGGGGCTCGAACTCGAGTTGCAACTACGTTTCGAGAATAACCAAATTCTCATCATCTCAATGGTATTGGTGGTTCGACATTGCTGTAATTAATAATCATTTTTCCATTTTATTTACATGTTCTTCCGTTTCTTCCGTTTCTTCTGTGTTTTCGTACTCTTTCTGTCCAGACTTTGTCTTGAATACCAGAGTACATTTGTTTTATATTATATTTTTTGTCCACTTTTGTCGTTATTTTATTTGTACTTGTACTTGAACTTGAATATTTAAGCTTAAAAAATCATCTCTTTTGGAATTTTGTAAAAGAAATATTTTTTTCAATTTTTTGGTTTAATATGAATGAGTTTTTGTAATAAAATCTTGATTAACCATTTATTGTTAAAAATTAAGCCGTTGTTGGCTTTAAAAATTTGGCAGCACTCTTAGGGTTTTATACACATACGTTTTAAGCACTTCCCTTTTTAAAATACCTTCTTTAATGCAGGCTCTTTCTCGCAAATACTATTTTAATTATGTTCTTAGAAATAGGCTTTCACGAAAGCTTCCAATCCAATTTCAAGGTATTTGACATCCTCCCAAAATTGTAAGTTTTAAGTTTTTAAAACACTTTTAATGTTCTCCTCGCATAATAATTAATTCTACTTTCAGATTTTGGTTTAAGCATTTTCCCACTTTATAAATTTACTATGTATCTTACAGAAATGCTTGTAGCGGGTGATTTTTTTTTAAGGCGAAGAACTTTATTTTTATTTAATGTTACAAATGAAGTTCTAACTTTCAATTGTGATTTTAAGTTGAACTGTTAATTTTTAATTTTGATATTTTTTTTAGTTAGGCTTGAGTTGGTCAAATTTAATTTTCATTAAATTTTTTTTATGAAGGCATTTTACAACATGAAATTTTTTATTAAAATTTATTGATAATTTTATTGGCTGAGCTGGGGCTCGAACCTGGGTTGAATTTACATTTTTCAAGAATCACCACAGTCTTTTTCATCAGAATTCTTTGAGTTCTAACCTGCGGTCAATCCTTAACCAGTCGTACTGGTGGTTCAAAATTTGCTGTAATTATCATTTTAAATTTTATATTACATGTTGTTTCCTTTCTTCTGTTTTTTCGTATTCTTTCTGTCAAGACTTTGTCTTGAAAACCTGAATACATTTGTTTATTATGTTTTTTGTCCACTTTCGTCGTCATTTTTTTACTTTCAGTAAAAAAATGTGTTTGAAATTAAATTTCGAAATTTATTGCATAACAGAGTTCTGTTGAAGCGCTAGCATAACACTGTTAACCATATAAAATTGTGATACATGTATTCAAATTGGAATTATACCAAAATTTTTGGATCAAATGTACTGGAAAAATATAGGGCTAAATACATAACCCGCTAATCAAAAACTTTTATTATTTAAGGTATATAATAGGACTTTACATTTTCTTTTTAATTTTTAAATTTACAATTTCTCTGTAAGATCATCCCGAATTCCAGGAAAACGGTAGGAGATGGGCAGATGATATTTGATGGAATTTGGGGAAAAAGTGGCCTTTAATATAAAAACCATTGCGTCTTTATACGAATTTTTCAATTTGTCCATATTTTCAAATTTGGAAATTCTCTGTAAGATGAATTCCAGGAACACGGTTGGAGATGGGCAAGGAACGGAACTCTGTTATGTAATAAGTCTCGAAATCTAGCTTCACACACATGTAAACAAATCGTTTTCTCTCAAGCGCTTTAAAGAAAAAGCCCAGCGAAAGTCAATGACAAGACGAATATAAACGAACCCTTCCCGGTTATTATGTTTTTTTTCGCAAGCTCAAAAATTATTGAATAAAAAAACTCAAAGTAAAATATAGGCTTGTTAGTTTAAAAAAGCGTTAATTTAAAGCAGAACGTAGTCCTCCAAACTGGGCACTTCGCATTTAAAAATTATGCGTCCCATCATAGAAAAACCCTGCTCCTTTTAAAGTTTTAAATGAAAATTTTAACAAAATGTTGTAAAAAATAATAATAAATGCATAATATTGTTGTGGCTAAAATCTGCAAACGGTTTCTTAATGCAAAATGTGTGTGGTTGCAAAAGAAATTGTTGCGAATAATAATCCAAGAGTGATTGTCGAAAAACCAATGCACCCACAAAGAGTGACTGTTTGGTGCGGTTTATGGGCTGGCGGCATCATCGGGCCGTATTTTTTCCAAAATGAGGCCGGTCAGGCAGTTACTGTGAATGGTGTTCGCTATCGTGAGATGATAACGAACTTTTTATGGCCCGAATTGGAAGATATGGATGTGGACGATATGTGGTTTCAGCAGGACGGTGCCACTTGCCACACAGCTAACGAAACAATGGCTCTTTTGCGCAACAAATTCAATGGCCGTGTTATCTCACGTAATGGCGATGTCAATTGGCCGCCAAGATCATGTGATTTGACACCGTTGGACTTTTTTCTTTGGGGTTATTTGAAAGAAAAGGTGTACGTCGATAAGCCAGCAACAATTCAAGAGCTAAAGGATGAGATAATTCGGCACATCAACGGCATAGAACCTCCATTATGCCTCAGGGTTATCGAAAATTTGGACCATCGGATGGAGGTGTGCCGCCGTGGTCGCGGCGCCCATTTGGCCGATATTTTGTTTCATACATAATTGAGTAATACCAATATATCATAATAAAATAAAATTACAATAATTTCCTAAATAGTTTGTGTTTTATTCAAAATCAACATCGGCCCTTGAAATTTAACCACCCTTTATCTCTAGAGGAAAGGGAACTAGCACCAAACTTGTCACGTGACAGTTCTAAAATGATAGGGATCGGTTCTTGCTCCAACACTTATATGAAGGGGACTTGTCGCTTTAACATTGCGATGTCCTAGAACAGAATTAATTGGCAATTTTTTTTACCCTTTGTAAGAGATCACTGAAGTAACCCTAATGAACACATTTAATTTCGGCTAAAATAATACCTGCCGCAGATATTGTCCCGTGTGAATCATTTTAATATAAAGCAATATAAACAGATAGCATCAGCCCGCACAAAATTAAGTTCAATGTGTCATTTACCTTTGCTGTGGAGTAACTATACTTAATCATCAGTACAGCGATATGTCTTTTTTTCTCCTATCACACTTCGGTCCATTTTATTATAATATTCTGTTCACTGGTCACAGGATTAGTGCTTTAAGAACAATTGAGACAAATTTCTTGCAGGGATGTTCTTAAACGCGTTTAAGCAACTCGAACGTGATTAAGCTTTTATTACATCAAAATCGAGATGATTATCCATAAATTTAAATGATTTGTTTACCACTTCAAATTGACATGATTACAACTAAATCACTTCATTAATCAGATAGAATCCACTGAACATACCTCAAACTGAGTATAATGTAGATTCGGCCGCAATGAACGTACCTCTCTCGTTTTATGTTTTTATTTCGTCCTTAAACAGTTTATAAGCTTTCAAAATTTCATCATGATTATGTTAAAAATAATCTTCTGATAACTTTATTAAAGTATTTCTATACACTTTTAATACTTTAAAGAAATATAAATTTGTTTGTTGATTTTTTTTTTTTAATCAACTGTCATCTTAATCATCTCAAATGTAATGTGAACGGCTTTGATTAACTGACTCAACATTTTGCTTAAACGCGTTAAAAATCCAAGTCTGAACATAGCCTAACATTAAAAATCATACCTAAACATGAGCGGAATGCGGAACGTTTTCTTTCGCTTAGCTTTAACGCTGAAATTTCATGCCCAAACAAGAGCGATAAGGTAACGTCAAACGAACAAAAAAGAGGGTTATAGTTTAGCAATAAAGTGCATTACAATATTGTTGTTTGCGATTTTTAAATAAAATTTTTATAAAGAAAAACAAAATATTAAAGTTTAAAAAATGGTTATTTTAACAAAAAAATTATTTTTTTGCTGCTAATTTCTTTCTCCTTCTGCATTTATTTGTTCATATTTCTGGTTGTTTCCAACTAAATTCAGTGTTCAAGAAGAACGGCGTCCACAGACCACATTTATCATACAATTTGACATACAAATTTGTCGTAGAAAGTCGTCGTGAAATAAAGTATATTTAATTTTCAGAACGTTTTTTTCTAATGCTCTCACATATAGATACTTAATTATCCCAACAATGATGCCATACTATCAAAGTTATTTACGGGAATACAAAATTTATCATTAATAAGATTTCTGTATGACGTGCTAAATTCCCAATTTTTCATATTCGATAAATACACTGAAATTTATTGTTCAGGGAAAGCTATGCCATACTTTCGTTACATTTCATACATTTTGTAAACATAAAAATTAAAAACACAAGAATATAAAAATTCAAACAATAAAATGAGGAAGAATATAAAGTTACTGCCAACGTTTAAATTATAAGCTTAAGGGTTTTCGCCTAAAGTTGAAGACTCAATTCGGTTTGAGCACGCACTATTAAAAGCGCTGTCAAAATCGGATTTTCCAATTACAAATCGTTGCAGCCTCGTTATTTTGGTATGCTACATATAAATTGTATGGGCATGATACAAATTAGTGATGACAATTTTTTCCGCCTCTAAAAAAAAACACCCGATATATGTGTTTGTTCACTAACACAAGCATATACATATTGCTATTTTCCCTGCTAGCATTTGGAAGATCGTTTTTCACAAAAATCATCGGTATGAGTCTTTTTGAGTACTGTTGGTGATTAAAAACTGATTAATCACTTGCACGCTTAAATCGACCCAAAAATGACTCGCGCTTATGATTTAAAAGTGTTTGAATAAAAACTAATGGATGATTTTTTAAGCGTAGTTTTTTTAAAAATCTAATAAAGTACTCAAATTGTCATCCTATATTCAAAATTTTTATTGTAATCAATAAATTGGTCTTTGCCATTTACATTTCAAAAAAAAAACTACATGAAAATGGTGCCCGCGACTCCGGTTCAAATGGTCCATTCGTTAGGTCCAATTTTGCACTACTTTTTTGAGCATTTCGGCCTGTATTCCATGAACAACACTCTAATGGCCATTTTCTCATTGTATCGACAAACTGCCTGTTACTTAATGTCAACATAAATTTATTATACCGATAAACTGTCCGTTAACGATTTTGGGTTTCTCAATGTACCGACAAAAAACATTGGTTTGAGTTGGCAACACCACTCAAAATACATGTAAAAGTTGGGAGTCAGCTGATTTAATTTATCTTTTCGTCAAATAAAAGGAAAATAAGTAATTGGCAGATGAGTGCCGGTTAGCATTGCGATAAAATAGAAGCAAATGAGACATTGTGAAAACAAAATTTCTTTAATGTGCAGTTTTTCGTTGGGATAAAAGATAATCCCCTAATGAGAAAATGGCCATAAGGCTTCAATCGTGTTTGGCTTGTTCACATAGACGAACGACTTCACATAACCCCACAAGAAATAGTCAAGAGGCGTCAAATCACATGATCTTGGCGGCCAACTCACAGGGCCATTTCAAGAGATAAACTGCTCACCAAATTCATCCTTCAATATGTCCATTGTTTCACGAGCTGTGTGGCATGTCGCACCGTCTTGCTGAAATTACGTCCAACTCAGCCAATTCGGGCAAACAAAAAGTCGCGTATTATGGCTCGATATCGTTCGCCGTTGACGGTAACGTTTCTTCCACGGTCGTCTTTGAAGAAAAATGAACCGATGATGCCACCAGTCCATTAACCACACCAAACTGTCGTTTTTTGGGATGCATAGGTAATTCTTGTACGGCATGTGGCTGTTATTCACCCCAGATGCGGCAGTTTTGCTGGTTTACGTATCCATTTAGCCAGAAATGAGCCTTATTGCTGAACAAACGATGGACATTTCTCACAGAGCACGAATTTTGATAATAAATTTGAACGATTTGCAGTCGTTGCTCATTTGTGAGTTTCTCCATGATGAAATGGCAGAGTATACTGAACACTTTTCACTTTCATAGATGTAGTTTGGACACAATTGCCAATCAGTGCTGCCAACCCGAAAAACTTAATTAAAAAAGAGTCGAAAATGTCTCTAAACTAATAGAAAAACGAATCAAATATAACTCTTCAAGAAGAGTCGCGGGTAGGGTACCATTTTTCCCCGACAAAAGTATCATTTATGATCAGTAAATGAGCGCATATTCTGGTATTTTGATCGCGCTGAAGAGTCAAAAAAGACTCGAATATGATTAAAAAATGCTGGCTGGGTATATATTTTAGTTATCCTTAAAAATTTACATTTACTTGAACATTTGTTAAACAGTAAAGACATATTTTTTTTTTTTTTTTGGATTAAACATACCCATAGACGTACAAATACAACTAAAGAAAGTATCTATACATTCACAGTGCATAGAAGTCGTTAGATTATTTCACTAAAACAAACGGAGTAAACCGCCATTCACACATACTTAAACAGGCCCTCACACAACTACAAATACATATTCTTAGACACAAAGAATTTTATATTACAAACCGAAATGTTAATACTGCCACTTTAGTTACTTTTACTTGGTCCTTTTAATGCTGCAGTTGTGGTTGTGTGTTGAGAAATAATAGTTGCTTTCATATTCTTCACATTATGACTGTCAGTCAGTTGTGTAAGCTAGAGAGAGAGAGAGAGAGCGATAGAAGCTAAAATAGCAACATTGTAAAGGAAATCTATGGAAACTGGCAAACTACCAGCCTTTTTGTTATTTTACATTTAAAATTCTCCTACTTACACTAACACGCACAACAACTAAGCCTTTTGAAGGACTATTATAATTATTACTCTTGGACGAAAATTTAAGTAGATATACCAAGACATACAACTAAAGGCATCATATTATAAACATTATTATATAATAGTCATAGAAATCGTGAAACATACACGCGGAGAAAACTGATTTTTCTACATAGTCATTTCAAACAAAATTATTTTCAAAGAAAACTTTTGCAACATTTAATTGGAACTTTAACCAAATTATTGACACCGGCAATCATATTATGTTTAAATAGGTATTCCATCAAGAAGACATAATTATACTATGGTTGCCGCCGAAAATGTTATGGTTATTTGGTTTTTAATTAATGGAGGCTTATTTAAGCATAAATATGGTTAAAGTCACCATAATATATTTAAAAATGATCTATTTAAAAATAGTTTTGTTGGAGGTGACCATATAGAAAATAAGTTTTATCTGCGTGTACCAATACGGTTAGACAGTTTCTATTAGAGTATGCAGTCCTAAAAATATATCCAAAAATGGTGGTTTTCTAGGGTTTAAGAGGCGTCACGAGACATTATATATTTGGGCTATTCACAAGGTGTGCTATCAAGTCATATCGTCATAATGTCCTAAATAATGTTTTACAATTGTGTTCATTATTTCGTCGAAACTGTACATTAGAAATCTAAATTATAAGCGCTTGCCCACAGCAGTCATATATATTTCTTGTAATTATTTTAAGACATATGATTTTACAACTTTATGGCTACCTTGTGAATAGCCCAATTGTGTTTTTTCTTCGAAAGCTGCCCTTTTTTATTTTTGTGTTGATCACGCAATTTGTGTTGATTGTAGTGGTCTGCTTTTACACACTGCCACTTCACTACCAAAAAACGCTTTCTTTCTCTTTCTTCAAAAGCTTTCCTGATAAGGCTTTTGATAACGTATTAAATTGTTTATTGGGAGTGGGATTTATACGAAACAAATGGTTAGTTGTGGACTGTTCACTTAAAAATTGGTTTAATAATTTCTGGTTGTAAGCAACGATTTTATTCCAAATTAAATGACTTTTCGTCATCGATTTTATGCAAATTTTTAGTACTTTATGTCAATAACACCGCCCTACCTTATTGGGCGTACCGGTTCATTAAGATTAGTAAAAAATGTTGGTTCTTTTTAGATAAAACTGTGTAAACAGAATATAGATTAGGTAAGGTTCCATTGCCAGCCGTAATCAAGTACAGCTCACGTGGTTCCATTAAAAAGTTCCCGTTGTGTTACCAAGTTACACCTTTTCCCAAGGGTCCTACGCTACCTTGCTGATAATGTTCTTATTCAGCCACCCGGTTGATGCAAAAAAGGAGTGGATCCTGTTCAAATCAAAATCAGAGATACAGGTTTTGTCCCCAAAGTTTCTTTGACCAAACAGGTAAGTTTTTTAAACTCTCCGAATGCCGATCAATAACAAAGAAGATGTTCCGTTGACCCTTTCTCCTCCTCGTCACCGCAACTTCTTCATAAGTCATTGTAAGGAAACCCTCATAATGGGCCAGTGGCCGGTTATAACCGCAATTAGGGGTCTGAGATGAAGTCTGGACAGTTGTGATGCTCGTCGAGTCTTGTTTCATCCCTGATGAGCCAGATTTTGCTGGTGTCCCTACATGTAGTTTCATCCAACCATTATCGTCGCCGCAACTTCTACATAAGTTATAGTAAGGGAGCCTCCTAAAGGGCCAGTGGCTGATTATAAGTGTCTGAGATGATGTCTGGACAGTTGTAGTGCCTGCCGAGTCAGTCCTTTTTTCATCTATGATGTAACAGATTTTGCTGGCTTCCCCACAGGCAGTTTTATCAAACCATCTCTGGCTGGCAATAGGATGAAACTAAATAGAATATAAATATCAATATTTTATAAGGGTCGGTCCATATTTAAGTTCATGACTCTTTTGCTATACCACTCCCATTTTCAGAAAAACTAGAAACAAATAAATTTCCAAAGGCGGAAAGGCATACACGGCTTAATTATTTAGACTTACTCAATTACCCAGATTATATGTTACATACAAAATGACAAAACTATATACCTTTCACGCATCACTCGTAATTGTGAAGTTTATAACGATTATGTCTTCACTTGCTGTGGCCCTCTGAAAATTTCCTTAAGGTCCCAGTGTATTTTTAATTCCACTAAAATTTGTGAATTACAGATTTTTGCAAGTTTATGCATGTGTCTTTCTGCATTGTAGTGCCATCTTTTGTAATTGTAATCGCATTTTGTTATTGTTGTTGTTGTTTTTGCTGCTGCTGATGCTTTTATCCTTCGCCCAAGTTGTTGTCATTTTCTTGTTAAATATTGTTCTACAAGATGAAACTGTAGCCGGAACATGATGCTGTGTTTTGTTTCTCCAGCCTTTAATTCAAATTTATGTCTTTAAGTGGCAACTTTCCTCTCCAAAAACCTTGATACACACTCGTACAAAAATGCATAGATATCAAAACTGTAAAACTATGCAATCAGTTGGGATTGAATTAAAAATGACTTCAACCAAACTGATTTCAAAATAATTTCATTTATCAAAATCTTGCCAAAACTGCAATCATTTTTTTTAGAAATTAGGACTGCAATCAAATTTTATTGGAAATGATCCATTGCTCTGAAATCTCAACTAAAGTGAAAGTCCAACAAAATAGTATATAAGGGGTGATTTTTTAAGAGCTATAGATAGGAAAGTTAAAAAAAAAAACACATAAAATTCAGAAAAATGCATGAAATCTTTATTTGAATCGATAGGACGGTCCATATAATTTAATGTTTGAAGATTATATCATGCAAATGTTGACCGTGACTGCGCCTCAAATGGTCCATCCGCTTAGTCCAATTTTGGCACACTCTTTCCAACATTTCGGCCGGTATCTCATGAATAAATGCTTCAATGTTGTCTTCCAATGCGTCAATTGAAGCGGGCATGTGTGTATAGACATGAGCTTTAACATAGCCCCACAAAAAATAGTCTAAAGGCGTTAAATCGCACGATCTAGGCGGCTTATTGACCGGTCCCGAACGTGAAATAAAATGTTCACCGAACTCGCCTCTCAATAAGTCCATTGTTAAGCGTGCTGTGTGGCATGTGGCACCGTCTTGTTGAAACCACATGTCATCCAAGTCAAGCTCTTGTATTTTGGGCAAAAAAAGTTAGATATCATCTCACGGTAGCGCTCACCAATCACAGATACGTTACGATTCGCATCATCTTTGAAGAAGCACGGTCCAATGATGCCACCAGCCCATAAACCGCACCAGACTGTGACTTTTTCTGGATGCATTGGTAGCTCTTGCAATTCTTCTGGCTGATCTTCACTCCAAAATCGACAATTCTGCTTATTAACGTACCCATTGAGCCAAAAATGAGCTTCGTCGCTGAACACAATTTTTCTATAAATTTTTGGATAATTTTTTGATAATTTTTGATAATAAAATTTAATAATTTGCAAGCGTTGTTCGTTTGTAAGACGATTCATGGTTAAATTATAGACCAAACTGAAGATATTTGACAGTGAAACAAAACACGAAACGTGCGTCAGCTATTTAAACCAGTGTTGCCAAAAAGATAATAGCTAAAAAATCGATACTTGGATTCTAGCGGTTGTAGGCAAAAAATTAACACTATTGCCAATTCAAAATTATCAGAATCCGGTTTTATTTATTTTGAGCCAACACTCAGGGGATGCCCCCTACTAACACAATGCGTTGTGTTGGTTTTAGGAAAATAAGTTATAAGGAAAAGAAAAGAGCAAGTAGTGTTTGTGGACATTTAGTTTGAATTTTTGCAACTTGTAACCGACTGGGAAGACTTCTGGCGGGAGTTTATTCCACATACGGTTAGTTCGACCGAGAAACGATTTTTTTTTTTTTTGTAATGCGTTGTTCGATACATTGGACAGTTGACAGCGAACGGATGTGATCTGCTAGAATGGCAGGTAATACGGGCATGCACGTCTCAAGGAAGAGTTCTCACATCTCAGCTGGTCACTTACTGTGGTAATATCGATGGAACTATGACGCACAACCCACATTCCGACGGTGCTTCAATGAGTCTATAGAGCTGGATATCCTACCATCATCGATGAGCTCCGACGCTTTGCACACGATCCAGAAGCTCCAAGATAGACCTTTAAGCACCTTTTCAGATATAAGAGTTGTATTCCATTTTCGGTCCATATAGGCGGTTTAAATAGCGAGGAGATAAGACGGAGTGAAGTGGTTCTTGCACCGATTTAATTTTGATTGCCATAACTGGATTTGAATGCAATTAAAGTATTGCAATCAATTAATTAATTAATAAATTAAAAATTTATTCAAATCTTTTTTAACAGCATTTATTTTATGATTTCAAATTGAATTCATACAATAAATTTTCCCATTTTGAATGAAATAAAAAATTAACAATTTATTAACGAGAGAAGAGATTATTAAATAAAAAAAATAAATAAATAAATTGCAATCTTTTACAGCTCTGACAGATATACACTTCTTACTTAAGAGTACTCGTTTAAGTGTGTTCTGAAGTATTGTTGTATGTGGCAGGCTGGAGTAGCAAAGTCCATTTTGTATTGTTATCTTTTTGGATAACTCTCCAACTTATTTACATTTAATATGGCTTAAATATGCATATAATCCAAAATATGGCTTAACATTGACCAGAGGGCATATTTTGGTCTTTTAATGCTGTTGCTAGAAACTAAGGAAATTGATTTATAGTTGTTATTTTTAATTATGTGTAAAATGTGTTTTATATGTTTTGAAATGGCAGAGATTAACTAGCTTTTGTTGTGGTGTCCTATTTTGAAAAGTGAAGTAAATTTTTGAGGAGTACTTATAATTAAGTATTTGGCAAGATAATTAAATTTTGGGGGATTTCATAAGAATATGTCGTAAATATTTAAATTAAATAGGAGCTAAGAATATAGGTCAAAGGATTGTATCTAGGAAAGTATAAAATATTTACATTTAAAGCTTTTCTAATACAAGTAAAACTTCAATAAGATCCTTAAGAAATGTGTTGGAAGTAGGGTATTAAATTAATCGATGTTTTGTAGTAATCGATTAATCGCGCGAATAATAATTATATATAACCTTTTACCTTCGGTACCAACAACATTTTTTTATTATACAAATTTATCCAAACGAAGTTTTTGGATCAGAAAATTTACACTTGCGATATTTTTTGACCGAAAATTGCACAATTACAAATTATACAAACAAAAAACGTGTGTGAAGATAAATATGAAAAGTTAAATTCATTTAAAAAAATATCGCATGCGATAAAAATACATTAAAAATATCGCATGCGATAAAAAATATTATAAAAAAAAACTACTATTTACACGAAAATTATAAGTTTTTATGAAAACTCCATCTTTTTTATTTATCATTTAAAACTAATAAATAAATAAATTATTAACTTGAACGGAAAACAACTTTGCTTTAAAACTAATTTGATATTTTACTAGTCTTTTTGTATTAAAATTTATGATTTTTGAAAAAATATGACAGACTGAAGTTCCTATGAATGAGTTCCGTGAGGGATACAACCACTATGTCCAAATCCTTCGATCTCATGGAATCAAACCTGATAGAAAATGAAGACTATGGACAAGGTTACAATAATATATAAGCACTACACAGAAAAAATTATTGCTGAATTATTTTCAAACAAACGCTTGTTTGAAATTTTTTTTAATTTCTAAAAATTTTTTTACTGATTCAATTAATATTTTTGTTTGATTTTTAGTTTAACCAACAGAAATGTTGACAACTATTCAACAATTTAATAAACGCGTTATTGGTTTCAAGTTTTCATAATTTTGTATGAAATATTTAACGCTCTTTAATGTTGTCGTTTTTTATTTTATTTGATCGTAAACAACACTTCTTTATGTAAAATATAAAAACAACAACAAAAAACACATACAGTCTATTTTTGGACGCTTTAAAGAAGTACAACAATAAGAAAGATGATAAAATAGCGTGGCGAGGTTTTTAGTAAAAAAAAGTCAAATACAATCTTAGGTAAAAAACCTTTTACACTTTTAAAACAACAACAACATTAGAAAAAACAAAATAAATTTTTGGTTGGTTTCAAAGTTGGTAAAAAATAATGAAAAACAAAATCCCGTTTTCAATTTTTTAAAAATGTTAAGTTAAATACCTACATCAAATACAAAAATAAAATGATGACGAAAAACATGTCGAGTCGGTCTGCTGCCAAGGAAAGGATACAGAAACAGTGAGTGAAGAAGAAAAACATTGTGTGCATAAACAAGACAAAAAAATGTGTGTCAAAGCCAGCCGCGCCTCTCTGCCTTCATCTACTTCAACAGTGCTTGCTTGTGTTCGCGTCATTGCTTGTGCAAAAACTTTTTTGTTTGATTCAGCAAAATTATTTGTTTGAAATTTGTATGATTTTCACTAAACTATTTGTTTGATTCAGTTAAATTATTTGTTTGAAAAAATCAGGGTTTTTTTTCAATAAACGAAATGCAAATAAATTGTTTTAATATGCAAATTTGTTTGTAGGACCGATTTCAGACAAAAAATGTTTTGATTCTACAAATTTTTTGTTTGAATTGGAAAAATAATTTTTTCTGTGTATATCCAAATTGTATATGTAAACTATGATCAGTATGGTTTATGGTAGGCTTATCCAAACTCTTAATTTTCTATAAGGTTTCATTCCCTGAGATCAAAGGATTTTGACACAGTGGCCATGTCCCTCACAGAACTCATTTATAAGAGTTTCAGTCTGTCTAAGACTCATAAAATATCAAATTAGTTTTTAATGTTAAATAAAAGTGATTGATGTTTGATTAAAACTTTAAAGTTTCGTGTAAATAGTCGTAGTTTCTTTATAATATTTTTTTATCGCATGCGATAGTTTTTAATATATTTTTTATCGCATGCGATATTTCTTGTATTTAACTTTTCATATTTATCGTCACACACGTAAACAAAAACATTGCTTATCAAAAATTCTCACAACAAACTTTTTGATGAACAATTTATATTAACGACCAATTTTGATTAAAGAACTTACACCAACGACAATTTTATAGCAACAAATTAACATCCATGACATTTTTTTAATCAAAAAATCTATAACAACTAAAATTTTTTGATAAAAAAACACTTACACCGCCAAAACGGTGTGATCATACATTTTTGTTAAAAAAAATTTCACTTTAACGATATTTTTATTACCCAAAAATTTTTCCTCTACGATTAATGTTTGTTCATCCAAGAATTTAATTATAATCTTATTAAAAATTTGCTCTTCCTTTAAAAGACCTCGCTTTGTATCCAGCGGATATTTCCATTATTTGTGTGCCAATTCTCAAGTCATTACCCCTTCAACTTATTAAATTTCAGTTTGTTAATTTAATCAATTTCCAATTAAATAAATAATCGTTATTTTAAAACAATTAGCAACTGCAAAAAAAATAAAAAAAAAATCGCTACCAATTATTCATTTCAAAATAATTAAGTAAAAACTGGGTTAATTCAAGGTTGCTGCTGTTGTTGTCGCAAATAAAATCAAAATTGGTTAAAACTTAAAACCTAAACCACAATTTGAACAAGCTGAAAATAAAATATCAAAAAAAAAAAAAAAAATTAATGTTTTTCTCTCTAATTCAAGTTTCAGTTTATAAACTTAACCAAAGCACGCAAACTTTAATGACATTTGTAACACGCAAAAAAAGTTAATTTTTGAAAAACTTTTTAGAAAGATACTTAAACTTGTCAAGGCAAAATTGACATAAAGCGCTTATGCAAATTTCAGGAGGGTAAAGGGAGAAGTTGTTTAGAAATCTTAAAGGCATATGAAGCAGGGTAATACTCACCTAAGAGGGAAGGAAATAATGGAGACAAAAATATAAGGGAAAGTTCGAGTTCAAAGACGACTAATATTTTGGAATGTATTGGCGAGAAATCGTGCAGGGTGATCATAATAAGGCTTCTAATAAACTGAGAAGGTGGGAAAAACGAAACAGGCATATTTTGTATCATTGTATAGAAAATTGTGTCAATTACTTTGAAGTCAAATTTTGTAAGCCGGTCTTACAAAGAAATCACAACAAAATTAAATAAAAACATTGTTTTTTTTATTTCTTTACACAATCTCCTCTAAACTCAATAATCACTAGCTTGATACCATGTTTAAAGTAAGAACTTTTTGAGTCTCTTAAATACCCATAAGCCGCAGAATCCACTTCTTAAGTGAAGGCACATCTTTCAACACCGCGGCATTTTTTCAAGTTTGAAAATAGAAAATAATCTGAGGCTGCAAAATCTGTCTAATAATAAGCGAATCAAACCAATTCGAACTTCAATTCATTATGTCCATCGCTGTAGCGGATGTGTGACCCAGAGATCTGCAATGAATCGTTTTTTCACTACTCATAGTTACACACGAAATTTTAAATATGAGTGAGTAGGCATCATTAAAATTTGACTACTTTGATGTAGTTATGCACACAGTAACATTGATTTAAGAGTATTTATATGCTAAAACAAATATGAATCATACTCAAACCATCTCAAATCTGTTTGATTCATTCTTTACCTCAGCTTGATTTATAATTTACGGAAAGGACTTATAATATTTTCAATTGATTCAATTTATTCATGGATGACATTTGCCGTTTTAAAGCTACAAAGCAAACACACAACCCCATAATCAAAACTCTCAGATAAATTTGCAGAAAATTCGTCAACTTCATACACATAACATTAGAAAAATTTCACTTTGCTATAATGAGGACAAATCTGTCAGCATTTGCTATAACGAGTTCGTGTGCGAATCATGCTTAAGTATTACTCGATTTTTTGCATTGCCTACACATTGAGTTAAGTTAACTCTAAATTAACCACGTCATAAATGTTGTTAACCCGAATTGTACCAGAACTTTTTTTGTAAAGAATTTGGTTCGCCACATATACAAAAATCTAGAATGAATCTGCCACTCCCACTTTCCTAACCGCGCCCATATTTTTTTTTAGAGAGGTTGTGTATTGATAACACAGTTATTTATACCAAATTTAGACAATTTTTCTCTTACTGTTTTTAGATATAAATAAACATATTTTGTGCCACGCCTACTTCTCCACTACCGTCCACATTTTGTTTGATGTTGTCTAACGATTACCAATATCCTTGTACCTAACATGGGTTCTTTGGTTCTTGTCATTCTTCAGATATACGGAAATCTATAATGTAATCGGACGTTAGTTACCACGCCCACTTATTTTCTCCCTCGCACACAGATTTTTTTGGGATGTTGTGTATTGATAACTATTGCCCCTATTGCGGTTCTCCACTTTTGTAACAGTTTGGTTGTCTTTGATAAATTCACATTGCCATTCTCAACTCAACTGGCAGTTGGCTATTCAGTTGTGTATCTGTTTGTTTCGTGGTATTGCCGTTTTCAACTTTGTAAAAGTTTGGTCGACAAAAATGTTAAATACACACAACTGCTAAAAAGTAGTTATGTTATTGGCAGTTAAAATTTATTTTTTTTCAAATTCGGTGAAAATCGAAAACAAAATGGAGAAATCGTATGTATAAATCTTTGTAATAACTTTTTCGGTTTTTTTTAAAACTTTTATTAATTTGAAAATAAAAACGAAAGTTCAATTTGAGCGGCTCGTCCAGCTTATTTAGAGAAACTTAGAAATTGTTCGCGGAAAACACCAAAGTTTGGTATGATGAAAAATTCATGTAAGGAGTTATGGGAAGAGTTTATAGTGGAGTTAAATAGTTTGGGACCACGACAAGAACTTCTGTTAAACATAATAATAATCTTCTTAATCTAATTATAATAACGAGTGTTCGCCTAATGGTCAAAATTCGACCATTAATTTTAAGGTTCATATGAAGATACTACATCTAAGTATATTTGAATTTACATGTTTTGAGCATTCATTTTTTCCGTCATAGTGGACCGATTTGGCAAGGGACCAACCTCTGGTTCATATTCTATCTTCTACTATAAAAAATATCAAAAAATATCAATTGAAAAACAAAAAATTATCATAAAATCTCCTTTGTAAATTGTATTCCCCTCAGGACATTGCATTTTATTTTTTTTTTTCTATGTCTAATATTAATGAAAATTAATCAAAAAACCAGATGTTGAACGAAAAAGTACCAAAAAGCTCCTCTTACATGTTCTTATTCATTTTTCATCTTATAGGTTTTAATTCACTCAGGACCCTGCACCTGTAATATTATGTTTCTAAGTTAAATAAATCACCACATGCAGCAAGGAAAAGTTAAATAAAGAAATTTAATTTCCCGTATTTATATAGCCGATATATTCGAAAACCGGTTTCTTAAAAATGTCGAATAATCGAGCACCCTATTTTTTTTATTTTTTGATAATTGAAAAAAACAAATTTTGTATTTTGTACATATGTATGTGTTAGTAGCTAATTTGAACGCTTATTACTCCGAAAATATTGAACAGATTTTAATAAAATATATATTGTGCACTTCTGTAAGTAAATATCTTTCAAATGTTGTGTGTTTTTTTCAAATCGGTTGACATACAGAGGACGAAAGTGTTCTTAACTGTTTTCCCTTAGCCGATTTATATATAGTTTTTGGCACAGGTTTGGATACACTACAAGGCAAGTATAAAGAAAAAACTTGTAAACAATAAAAGAAACACTCAAGCGACAGGGGGAGGGCTATCACAAGAAGTTCCATTTGTGGAAAAAATAAGCCCAAATCCACCCTAGAGATGCAACTATGAGCGCACCGGTAGGCTAGTTGGTAGTGAGCTAGCCAATCAGTGCTGAAGTTGCGGGTTCGATTCTCGCCAGAGACTAGTCTCCTGCAGACAAGCGTAGAGCACCCGCGAACTTAGAAATGTTAGAGATTTTCAATTGGTCTAGGGCCTTGACTTACCTCTGCCACCCAACATTTTACAGTTGCAAATAAAGGAGCAGACTTCCCGATAGTAGAATCTAGCTTGGCTTTAATATTGCTTAAACTAAAATCTTTTGAATATAAATATTAACTTATAGAAAGATGGCATCTTGTCAATATATCATTTTATAGGGTTGCCACTTTTCATTAAAGTAGATTATTAAAACTACTGCCACCATATAAACAAACATCAGGTCGGCTTAAGCTATGCTCACACCTATCAAAAATTTGACGTCTAGTTTTATAAAATAAAAATAGTTACTTTTGCAAAACGTTTGCTACATCAAACATCATTTAAAAGTTTCTAAATTACAGTTCAATAAAAATGAAGCAAAGTTTGATCAACTTAGTCACGCTCCTTTAGGTCTGAACATATCTTAACTTTAAGAACGCTCTCTCGTATGCTTGAAAACGGCTTCTTCATTTCGTTTTGTTTTTATAGCCTTTACTTCTAATTTAAGTTTTCTCAGCTTCAAACAAAAACTTTGTCTATTTTTTTTAAAACAATTTCCAGCCTACCCTCTTGGTTGCCATTAAAAAAAACCATTAGAAAAAAAAGAACATTTAAAGTAATAATAACAGAAGCTGACACTCATTCTCCAACACTTTGTGGTAAAATGACAAACTGTTTTAAACGGCAAAGTAATGTAAAGTTAACGCAAAAAAAAACTGACATTAAATAAATAATGACATTTAGAGACCATTAATTAACCAACAACTTACTGCGGGGAAAAATAGACTACAAAAAAAAAATCAACAAAAACACACATAAATGTTGAAAAGTTCCTAAAAACCGCGAAAAAAATGATAAAAAAATTTATAAACAAGTTTTTAAAAAAGTAATTATAGATAAATGCAAACACAAAAAAAAAAAAAATAAATATTTAATGCTCTAATTAATTGTTTTGTGTAATTATTTCTGAGACAAAAGTTTTTTTTAATTATTGAAAGCAAAACATTTTGTTTTGCTTTTAGATAAAATTAACGTTTTCACGAAAAAGTTTGCGAAATGTTTAAAAATGTTTTCATGAAAATAATTTTGAAACTAATTTTGGAAATATTTTAATTATTTAAAATACTTATTTGTGTTTTTAGGTCTTTAATAATTTTAATTAATTAGTGTTTTTTTTTTCTCTTGCAGGTAATAAATTGATAAGCAATATAATCAGTAAGTATTTGCTGTATCTAGAAGGAAAATTTATATCCAAAATAAATTTTAAATGTAAACTAAAATAATTCTAAGCTTACTATGTTTGCATTAAGCCTTAATATGGGCCTACGCTATCTACGCTATATTGTTAAAAGAGGAACATTTAACTTATAAGTTTGTTAATTACTTCAGCCCGTTTTAGTGAAAGACCAAAGTCTTTCGAAAGCGCAACCTTCGCACTAATAGAGACTCCTTACAAGAAAATTAATGAGCGAATCATCATATTTTTCACGTTAGCGTTAAGAAAATGATGGGTGAAATGATAGAAAACTTGATTTTCTATCATTTTCTTAACACCAACGTGAAAAATATGATGATTAGCTCATTCATTTCTTGTAGGGCTGGCTCACTATCAACTAGCCCTCCGGAGTCCCCCAAAACAGATGAACAAGAAATACTCCTTTTCGTACAAATATGCAAACTCGGCGTTTTAGTTCTCTCTTAGTAAAGTTTTTCGAAAGCGCAACCTTCGCACTGATAGAGACTCCTTACAAGAAATTAATGAGCGAATCGTCATATTTTTCACGTTAGCGTTAAGAAAATGATGGGTGAAATGATAGAAAACTTGATTTTCTATCATTTTCTTAACACCAACGTGAAAAATATGATGATTCGCTCATTCATTTCTTGTAGGGCTGGCTCACTATCAACTAGCCCTCCGGAGTCCCCCAAAACAGATGAACAAGAAATACTCCTTTTCGTACAAATATGCAAACTCGGCGTTTTAGTTCTCTCTTAGTAAAGTTTTTCGAAAGCGCAACCTTCGCACTGATAGAGACTCCTTACAAGAAATTAATGAGCGAATCATCATATTTTTCACGTAAGCGTTAAGTAAATGATGGGTGAAATGATAGAAAACTTGATTTTCTATCATTTTCTTAACACCAACGTGAAAAATATGATGATTCGCTAAACAGATGAACAAGAAATACTCCTTTTCGTACAAATATGCAAACTCGGCGTTTTAGTTCTCTCTTAGTAAAGTTTTCTACAAAAGTTTTTAATAAAAGAAGTGAAAAAATTCAATTATAGACAATGAAAAGCATATTTTTTGTAGGTTCAAACTAAATGCACTAACTTTAAAGGGTCCATAAGCAACTTATCTTTTATTCGGTTATATTACTACTCTCAAACAGTCAGGATGACGCAAATAAATGCCGGTTTGACAAAACCTATCCATTCGCCAGATTTAATGTTCCTAAGATTAAGTATATTTAAGGCAGGTTAATACTGGGTCTATCCTTTAGCCGAAAGTCATCAAATTAGGCCTCCAATTTTGAACCGTGATATCTAGAAATCTTTACTCTTTTCAGGGCTTAAAAATTGTGTACTGCGTTTGGTATTCGAGCAGAGCCACACACAATTTGGCAGCCCTATTAATATGACTATTACGCCGCTTGTTTTCAGATTTCTTAAGAAAGGGTCTTAAGATAACACAACTGAGCAACTTTTTTTTTTGAAAACTTAGATAAAGAAATGACAAAAAACGGTACTAACTGACTGACTGATTATTATCGCACAGCCTTAAAGCCTAAAGTTCACAAGGTAACATATATCGTTGTTTATTAAAAAAAAAAATGAGCAGACAGGTGTCCGGTAATTTTTTGAAATTCGGCCCTTTTCGGGGTACTCTCCTGTATTTTGAAACTTTTTTGTCATCCCATCTAACCCTTTAAACAATAATTGTAGAAAAGAATTGGGTTTCTCGGCAAGCTGGTTAGTAGTGCGAGGGTTGCGGGCTAGATTCCCGTCAGAGACTCTGGGCCACGGATGGAAATCATGGTACTACCGCTGCTTACTTTTTACAATTTAAAAATCCCAACGTTTTGCTTAAAACTATATGAATTTGCCAGGGATATCACTTTAAATAGCCTCCATCGAAAGAGTTATTTAAAGCAGATCCCGCTCTATCTTAAATGAAATTGGGACATCCAAGAAGAAAATTGGCTGTTATTTTTTATATGCTTGTATTTGTGGTAGACCTTAGTTGTTTTAGAACTTTTAGCGTGTAGCAATTTACACCCGTGGCGAGCAATTTAAAACAAGCCGTCTGCCATTTAAAAAGAGTTTGTTGACATTTGTGTTTGTGTGCCCATTAAAACGAATAGAGGGCCTCTGCATTAAATCACCAACACCATTTTATTTATCTTTTGCCTTAGATAAATAATAACTGTTGTTTTCTGGGTTTTAATGTAGTTAATTTTCTCCACTTTTTTTCCTTCTAAAGATTGTTAGAAAAAACTTTTAAGAAATGTAAGGCACGTCGTTATCACAGTGCAAATTATTGCGTAGAATCAAAGTGCAAACACTCAAGAAAAAAAAAAAAAAAAAAAAAAAATAGAATTATGAGTGTAACAAAAAAGGAAAAATATTCTATTTGTTTTTCACATTCCTGTTTTTGTTGTAATAAAGAAAATTTATTAATATTTCGTTTTCTCGGCTTCCTTATTAATAAATTCGTCTTGTCTTTTTTCGCATTTTGTGTTGGTTAAGAAGGATAAAGTTGGTGCTGGTGGATTGAGATGAGGAGGTGTTATCGAAGATTATAGCGATTATGATTTCTGTTCGTGTGTATTTAATGGTGTGTTACAAGATATGCGTTAAGTAATTTCCAGGGGGTTACATTTAAGGGAAAGGAAAGGAAGCTGAAAAGGATCGATTTTTAACGTTAAATAAAAATTAAAAAATAGTACATTTTGAATATAAAGAAACTACCCAGGTTTTTTTTTGATTTAGTGTATCAAAACATTCATCTGTTTAAAAAATTAAAGAAAAAAATAATTCGCTTGTAGTCCTTAAATAATTTTTTTTTTTTACATTGTACCTCCATAAATTTAAGTCATGTGTGTGCCTTTCCTTTAGTTTCATATTTATAACGTGTTAAGAAAACTTTTAATTACTTTTTTTTGTCATCCTTTTAATCATAAATATTTTAAATCTGTTATAAAATCCTTAATTATAAGTTTGTGGTGTACAACTAGGTTAACCAGTTTTTTTTGTTTTATTAAAAAAATTCCGGCCCACACGGCGAAAAAACGAGGTGTAAATGTATTTTTTTGTTTTTCATAAATAAACAAAAAATGTTGTTAAGCCTTAAAACTATAACGATGATAAAAATCTTTGTTAAAAACACATAGAAGCACACACACATACATATACAGACACTCGCATAAGCCTTTTAAATTCACAAACAATATAAAATGATAATGAAAAAGTTCTTTTAAGTTTAAAAACAAACACACTCATAAAAAAAAATATTTGCATACATAAACTCACACATTTATACACTTTTGGTTTTTTATATATTTTTTACTTAAACATTTACAGTGTGTATTGTCCTTTTTTTCTCCTTAGTTTTATGTATGTGTTTGTATTAGAACAATACAACTACATATTTTTACACAGACACTTGAACATTCATATGTTTTGTCTAATATTTACAAACATGCTTAAACACATGTATAATTTGATATCTGCATGTCGAAATTTTCTCTAATGCTTATGTGTGTTAGTGTCTCTAAGGTATAATTTACATTAATATTCAACAGTAAACAACACACATGTAGATAAATACCTGAGGCTGCTACAAATACACCCACTCATCTACAGATGTTTGTTTCAAAGAAATGAGGATGGGTACACGTTGCAAGCAGGTGAATAAATTAACGAAAAGAAAAAATTATTTATTTTCAGACAATTTATCTTTTACTTTGTTTGTATGGTCATCAGAGTGCTGTGCGAAAACAGAGGGATAATTCATCACTCAAACACACTTGGGTGTAGACCTACGCCAATTTAGCATATTGTGCGCTCCCGCCCCATCCATTAGCACAAAACCTGATTCAATACAAGCTTAAGAATAGTTGCTTTTAAAGGCTGGTCCAACCATAATGCACGACGTTAATTCTGAGCCACAACTTAACGTCAAGTTTTTTCCCAACTTTATTTGACATTTCTTTGTTTCACTGCTTGACAAATTTAACCATGGAGTGGTACACAATTGAGCAGCGCATTAAGATTGTTAAAGCCTTTTACGAAACTGGGTGTTCAATTCAAAATGCATTTCATGGCTCATTATATTTTCACTGGATTCGTTAACAAGCAGAATTGACGCATTTGGTCAAATGAGTATCCACAAGTGATTGTTGAAAACCCGATGCATCCACAAAGTGTGACTGTTTGGTTCGGTTTATGGGCTGGCGGCGTCACACAGTGGTTCAGCTTCATACGATTGGTGGCGTTAAGTATAAGGAAAAAATCCGAGCACAACCACGCCTATTTCCCATATAACACAAAAGTTAAAAATCTTTTTATAGTCACAATATTTAGCTGATTGCAATTTTATGATAATATTAACCAATAGTGAAATATTAGCAAAATCTGCTAACAACCACGCCTATCTCTCATACAATATGACCACATAACATATTTTCCTTGTTAACAAAGCTAGATCGCTTTAAAAAGCTACACAGGTTTAAGTTTTTAACACCAAGAACTTGGTGAAATGGGGGAAAAGTATCACGCCTAATTTCTTTAGCACTCCATCTTAATATTTGATTCTGATGTTTTGATAAAAAAAGCATCAAAAATGAGGCTTAAGCTACGGTCAGACTTATCAAATATTTGACGAAAAAAACGGGACCAACAACCAAACTAAAAAATCATTTCGCTTAATATCAATATTTATTTTGATTGAAATACCACATCTTCCAAAAAACTGTTTTTTGCCATGTCTAGTAGTATAATTAGTTTATTTTGTAATATTAAGACCATTTTAAATCTCACTAACTATTAACTAAAGTAGGGGTTACGCTTATTTGATCAAATATTTAAAAAGTGTGACAGTAGCTTTAGTGCTTTTTCTGGACTAAACATTTCTGAAAAGGTTTCATCATTATTAATTTTTTTCGCCGCTTTTGAAATTAGTTCTGCCTAATTACTATTACATAACTTTAGCAAGAGATTGGCAAATTTTAAAGCTTTAGAAGGACGACCCCGTTTGACTTCATAAGAACACATTGGCTCTTCATATTCTTGAAGATCTTCACCAAACCAATACATATTTTCCAACCAAACATCGTTTTGTTCAACAAATCTATTTCTTATACGTTTTAAACTGTCACACTTAGTTTTTAATTTTCGTAAAAATTGTTTATTTAAAATTTTTTCAAAATTGATCTACGTTAATTATTGATTACTTTGTTTTATTTGTTGAAATAATATCGCAAATTACATCAATGTTCTTATCACAATCAAATAAAATATCAAAAATTTCATAATAAGATAACTGAAGATCATCCATATTAATATAATTTTCTGCTATTTGTCACTTCTTTAAAAATAAACTAATTTGCTTTTATCATTTAAACACAACTAATAATTACAGCTGATACGAAATTCAAAACAATAAACTAAAAGGCTATAATCACAAAAACAATGCAACTAATATTCACAGCTGATAAAAATATTTAACTTTCAATAACAACAAAAACAGCATAAAAATAATGGGAAGAAGTTATTGCAAGCGCTACTAAACAGGGTTTTAAAAACTGCAGTCGAAACCAAAAACTGTCAAACAAAAAGTAAATTTGTGTACATCTTTTCAATTTTTGAGTTGGTTTGACAGACAGCGACGACTGTTTACATTAAATGAATCAGAAGTAAAACCAACAGTTTTTTTTTTTTTGGAAAATGAAGAAATGAAATGAAGAAGTGGTTGAAATGGGAGTTTTTCGACTTTGACTGCACACAGAAAAAAAAAATTGATTTCAATTAAAAAATTGTGATATTAATTAAATTTGCACCAGTAAACAAATTAATAGCATCAATTAAACCAGTTAATAGTATTAATTAAACTTTTAATTCACTTGATTAAACGTTTAATTGACTTGATTAAATTTTTAATTAAAACTGATTATATTTTTGATTAATGCTTTAATTGGTGAAAAATTTTGGAGAATTTTTTCTGTGCAGTTTTTAAAACGCTGCTACTAAGTGCAATAATTTCTATGTTATTTTATTATAAAGTACACATTTTTAACTTGAGTTTTTCTTTTCTGTGTTTTTTAACAACAAAACAACATTGCAAACAAACAAAAAAACAAAAAATAAAAAAAATGAAAAAAGCTGTTATTGCATGCGCAATAACAAGCTTGTGAAGGGAATTTTTTTCAACTTTTTTTTTAGTTTTTTATATTGGAATTGCTTAGGGGCAAAAATGGGCAGCTAAATTTTAGAAAATCGTAAGCCGAGGCTTCAAGCTTTAATATAAGATATAAGACTCGGGCTAGAGGTCGTTGGAGATTTATATATACAAGCCATAGAAGTTGGAAAAAATAAATATATTTGGACAATTTTTAATAGTAAAAAAAATTTTTTTTTTTTTAGTTTAAAAATTTTTGTTTTTTGCATATATATCATTTAAAACATCCAATTGTATAAAAAAAATCAATATAGTGTCATTACAAGAGTATTTAAACTCCTCTGTTTGCCAACTGGTTACAAAAGTGTGCAATTTGTATCTGAGGTGGTTAAAAACGGGAAAATTCGGTAACCTCATGTCTCCAAAACTTAAAAAAATAAAAAAAAAATGTACAACTTAAGAAAATAGGCGGAATCGTGCCTGGTCCTTTTTTGAAATTCGGCCCTTTTGGAGGATATAATCTGTATATTAAATTTCTTTGCCATCCCATCTATCTTTAAAACTAACAAACATAGAAATAAAGATTATTCCAAATTCAAATAATACAAGTATAAATGTGGTACATACTTTAAAACTCGAACGCTTTAGGGATGAAATTTTTGGTACCTTTTTTAGAAAACATTTATCTCCATGTATTGAAATATACGTATTAAATGATGGGTTCTCACTACAAAATTGAAATTTTTGATACTCCAATGGGGAGAAAAAAGTATAAAAAGGGGAAATAAGGGAAATTAAAAATGCTGCATGTAGTAATTTTTGAATTTTCTATCATATTCAACTTAGAAACCTAAAATTATACGTACAAGGGTCTTGAGATAAGAAACTAAAATATGAAAAATTTTGGTACTATTTAGTTCTTCAGTTGGTACTTTTTGAATTTGGGTAAAATTGGTCCTAGAAATATAAAATTAAACATGCAATGGCCTAAGTGGGTGAGAATCTAGAAGAGGGAACTTGGTGGTACTTTTTTGATCTTAAACAGCTACTTTTTGAGTTTTTATTATTATTGGACCTTGAAACATTAAATTAAACATGTTTTTTAATTGGTACCTTCTGTTTTCTTTACTATTAAACTAAGAACACTTTCATCGCCATATCGATCTACTACGATGAAAAAAAACAATTGGTCCAAACATGTAACTTAATTTTTACTTATATTTATGTTTTCTTCATATAAGCATAAATTATTATGGTCGAATTTCGACCACTGGGCAAACACTAGTTATATTAAAAACTTTTGTATATTTGTACAAAATTTGTCATTTGAAAACTCTTTAAATTGCGAGTTTAAATCGTCAACGCTTTGACAACGTTCCCTTTTTTGTACACAACATTTGATAAAAGTACAATAAATCGTCAAATCTGGCAACCGTGGTTGTAGGGTATCTTAAAGTTTGACTTTCCCTACCATTCTATCTTTTATGTTCTTTTTATAGAATCTTGTTGATTTGCTATGTGATCCTTTTCATTTCTTAAAAATGTAGTTTAAAATTGTTTTTTTTTTACTTTTATAAATTACAACAAAAAAAAAAAAAGCATTTAATTTTTCATAAAATCTCCTACTTCGATCTTCTTGCTGCTACAAATCACAAATTTTGTTTATGCACTTCACTTACTACATTTTTATTACGGTCGATACACAAAAGTGTCACTATAAATAAATTTCTAATAGACTTATTTATAAATGAAAAACCAAAAAAAAAAAAAAAAAACAAATCCATACAAAACAAACTACCAAAACAAGCAAAGAAAAAAAAAAAGAAAATTGCGAACAAAATTGGAAAACAAACAACTATTTTATTGACCTACAAAGCTGCCAGATACAAAACAGTTTATCTTTCTCTGTCTATAACTAACTACTAAATTTCAGTGCGAATTGTTATTTAAAGCAAAATAATACAATATTTTATGATGATATTACATACACATTACATTTTGCACAGATACTAAAACTTTAGAGCCAAAATATTATACCGACACTTAAAAAAGCAGCGGTTCTTAAGGTGTTTTAGTTAAGGGAGTTTGTTAAAGAAACTTGATGTTTTTAGACGATTGTGACATTTAACTTTGCATGATAGAGAAGAAACTCTCTAAAAATGGTAAAATTTTGCTTCGTATGTGTGAAGTTGAAAGAACAAAATAAGCACGCAATTCTAAGTCTATCATAGAGTTAAATTTTTTAAGGCTCCCTGCAGCTAAAATCGGTATTAATAAGGTTTTGGATTAGTTAATTACTAGTTGTGTGGCGTCAAAAAAAAAAAAATTATAAAATTTCGGCTGAGCAGCTTTATACGTGATGCCGTTTGTTGTAGAAACAACAACAACACTACCAAAGTTGGTAAAAAAAACAATTTACTTCTTGTTCGTTGTAGGAATAGCAACAACTCTACAAAAGTTGATAAAACTAAATAATGAGCTTGTCTGTTGTAGAAACAACAACAACACTACTAGAACACAAAACGTAAATTTTTTATTGGTTCTCGTGTTGACAAAATATTTTCATGTTACAAAAATAAATACGAAAATAAAAGAAACTTCCCGACTTATTTTTGTTGAAATTATTAAGTGAAATACATCAAGTATGCAACATAAAATGATGCCGAAAAGAATGCCACCGCTCGTTACATGTTTCTTTAGAAACCCGGAAAAATATCCATTACAGTTTTGCAATCGACTAACTAAGAGCTTTTATTTGTTGTCTTGGAACCCCATTCAGGCGCATGATACAAATAAACAAGATAACGCATTTAGCTTTTAAAAATGAAATGTTTCTGCGCATCTACGTCACATCAGCGTATAAGTACTGCTAAAATATAGAAACACAAGCAAACAAACATGTGTATGATATGCTGATGTGGCGTCATATTTTACAGTTGAATTTTGAAAACATGCGCATTGCGTAATTTTGTTTTTATAATTCTTGATTCAGGTTTGTCTTAAGTGCCCCAAACTAAAGTTGGAATATAATTTTAATTTTCAATTAATCCACCCATCGTTACATGTCTCCTGAGAAACCCACGCTCCGCTGTTGTTCTTCAGGAAGCGCATTTTGGACAGCCAATTCGAAGTGACTTTTTACACCATTTCTGGCACGTGACACAAACTATGTTCTCCTCCAATTCGTCAATTGCTTGCGCTTTTTAAGCAAAAACTAATGACTTCACGTAACCCAACAGGTAACAATCAAGACGTATCAAATCGCCTTAGAGGTCAATGAACAAGTCCTTTTATCGTCGCGAAATTTTGATTTCAATAAATCAACTGTCGCTGTAGCCTTATGGCACGTAGCGTCATCCTGTTAAAATCACAACTCGCCCGGATAAATATATTCCATATTTTAAAACAAAAATCAATTATGGTGCGTTACGAGCTTAATTTTTAGGGAAATAAAATAAAATGATGCCACCAGGGCTTAAACTGCACTAAATGGTGAATTTTTTGGAATTAATGGAGCCCACAGGGTATGATATGGATATTGTGCAATTTCGTTTACTAACAAGCCAGTGGACGATGGCAAAATTGTCTATGTGTTGCGCATATCAATGACTGGTTTTTAAAGTAAATTAGTAATTTAAGTTGACTTGTTCAAGAGTGGATATATTCATGATGATATGCTAGAGTATAATGATAATAAATGTTAAAAAAAACCTTTCAACAACTTCATCTTTGCAAGGTCTAACTGACTTAAAAGAACATCCTTCATAAAACTTCAAAATAATAAATTAAAATTTTGTCGTTGAAATACAAAAAAATCACTAAAAACCTTAAAGGTTCCGCTGATCATCATTTGAGAGCTACTGTTCTAAAAAGATATGAATGTTTATTTTAGAAAGAATATACCACAAATTAAAAGACACACACGTAAATTATACGTGCGTCATAGAAGAGAGTTTTCTCGGTTTTTTGTTGTTTAAAAACAAAAATTGTAAGTTGGAATATACAACAAACAAATATAACAGGTAGATTTACTACTACTACAATAACACTACTCATGCTCAAACACACACACATACATATTTATATATAAAAATAAAAAGACAAATAAAAATAACAACAACATAACTGTTAATGTTGCCAACGTAACGACATAATTCAACGTAATACAAACATCTGTATGCCATACAATTATACCTCGTGCTAAATAATAATAACTACAGCAAAAGAAGCAGCAGCAACAACACCAACAATAGCAATAATCTAATGTAAATATGGCATAAATAGTCTGCAACATACACACATATGTATAAGTACATACACAAACTTACACTCGAACATTTGTACAGAAATTTACAAGAAAATGACATTAGAAGAATAAATTTTGGTTACATGGTACCAAAAAGGAAGACAAAAACTTTTTCTATTACAATGACACAGGATTGCCAATATTTTTTTTTTTTGGAATGATCCTTAATAGGAAGCTTGACTGCTAGGAGTTCGAGTAATGTCGTATGTTTTGTAGTAAAGGAAGTTTTTTATAGAGTGACACAAGTTTAAATCATAATAAAACAAGGAAATATATTTTTAATATCTATGAAACTATGATATCTGCCATGTGGCCGCACCAATTTTCAACAACTTTTCGCATGCTGACCATTATCGTTTTTGAAGATATATGGGCCAATGACTCCGCCAGCCCATAAAACGCACCAAACAGTAATTATCTGTGGATGTAATGGTGTTTCGACAAAAGCTTGTGGATTCTCCTCACTTCAAATACGAAAATTTTGCTTATTTACCATTCAAGCAGAATTGGGCTTCATCGAAAAATAAAGTTTGAATGGAAATTCAAAATCAATATCAATTTGTGCTTCAGCCCATTCGGCGAATTACTTTGATAAAAAATTTCAACAACTTGCACGAGTTGTTCTGGTGTAAGTCGATTCATAATGAAATTTTTAAGCAAACTAAACAAAAAGCAACTATGTATCAGCTGTTAAATGGGTGCTCAAATAAGGCAGTGACGCCAACTCAAAGTTTTGACACTCTACAAAAAAACCCTTTATTAGTAAAATAAGAAACATAAACTTAATTCAATAATAATTAGTATTGTGGTTATTTTGTTGAACTATTTATGGTTTTTAATCCAAATTTTTAATATTTTTTTAATTAGGCTTAAGTTCATTAAATTTAATTTTCATTAAATTATTTTTATGAAGAAAGGAAGTTTACAACATGAAAGTTAATTAAAATTGTTTTTGATAATCTTTCATTTTTGACCGTGGCTGGGGCTCGAACCCAGGCCGGCAGGTTACCATGACATGTTTCGATCGCAACCACTCGATCTCCTCAGATGGATTTGCCGTTTAACACTCGCAGCCATCGACGACTGCTGACGTCAATAGTCAAACATCAATCCTTAAACCAAATTGTATTTTAACCTTTGGTAGATCGAAGTTTGCTTTTTTTGAATGATTATCAATTTTAATTACTTTTACATGTTCTTCCTTTCCTCTGTTTTTTCGTACTTTTTGTCAAGAATTTTTCTTGAAATCCAAAGTACATTTTTTGTTTTTTTTTTTTTTTTTTTCCATATTTGTCTTTCTTTTTCTTGTTGACCTTTTTCAGCACAACTTGAAGGACAAATGAATACATAGAGCTCGTGCCTTAGCTTTAACAATAATTAGTATTGTGGTTATTTTGTTGAACTATTTATGGTTTTTAATCCAAATTTTTAATATTTTTTTAATTAGGCTTAAGTTCATTAAATTTAATTTTCATTAAATTATTTTTATGAAGAAAGGAAGTTTACAACATGAAAGTTAATTAAAATTGTTTTTGATAATCTTTCATTTTTGACCGTGGCTGGGGCTCGAACCCAGGCCGGCAGGTTACCATGACATGTTTCGATCGCAACCACTCGATCTCCTCAGATGGATTTGCCGTTTAACACTCGCAGCCATCGACGACTGCTGACGTCAATAGTCAAACATCAATCCTTAAACCAAATTGTATTTTAACCTTTGGTAGATCGAAGTTTGCTTTTTTTGAATGATTATCAATTTTAATTACTTTTACATGTTCTTCCTTTCCTCTGTTTTTTCGTACTTTTTGTCAAGAATTTTTCTTGAAATCCAAAGTACATTTTTTGTTTTTTTTTTTTTTTTTTTTTTTTTTTTTTTTTTTCTTCAATATTCAATAAAACATTTTTTTTACTTTGTTAGGACCAGCACTCAGGGGATCATCCCTACTAATGCATTGCATTCTGTTGGAACTAGGAAACAAATTTCAATAAAACATGACATCCCAGCATGATATACATACAAATCAACTTCCTCATAAGGACCCAGAATATATATACTTTATAGGGTCTAAGATCAATACATATTGTAGAAATTACAAGCGGAATGACAAACTTATGTATATCCTTTTCCACCTGTGGTGAAGGGTATAAAAATAACGTTTCAATTCCCTAACTACGAAGCAGGTTTTTAAGGGAGAATACTAAAAAATAACTAGAAAAATATTCAGTGTGTAAAGTGATAGCTACTTTCACCAGTTTTACTATGCGTTCAATAAAGCGCTTTTTGTGTCAAAAATGTATTGCTTCAAAGTGGGACCTCACCAAAATAAAATTTATGCCTTCCGTAAGCGAGATAGTAAGCGAAACTCTTTTATTTCTTTCTTACAAACCTGCTTCGTTAGAAGCTCAATTTTTTATTGGGTACATATAAGTATAAATTGTTTTATGAATTTTTAAACTTCGCGATTATACCCCAAATTTGTTTTATAATTTGTAACATTTCTTATTTTTTTGTGCAGAACTTTACAAAAGAGGCTAAAAATAGAATTGTTAAAATTTTTTTCTTTTTTGATATTTTGGAAACGCTGGGAATTTTATATACTTTTTCATCATCCCCTTTGTGAGCATGTGACTTCCACAAAACATATCTATCTTACACGATTTTTTGTAGTTGATTTCCGCTTCTTTCCATGTAAGATTTCACTCTCCTAGTTCTTGGAGTATCGATCCATTCAGTATTGTTATTTTGCCTTGTATTAGTTTTATTAATCATTTGTTATTCCAGGTAAGCAGATGATTGGTCAACTGTAGCATGTGCGAGGATAATGGAAATTCCATTTGTCGTTGCCTAGAAACAATGCCGTTCGTGTATTTGGTATAATGTTGGGGATCCTTGCTAATCTTTGATTCCTACTCTTGAAATGTTCACCGTCATTTCACGATTACCCGGCACTTAATAAAGGCTATAGCAATTTGTAATTTCTCAAGTTGTTTATCAAGTTAGCTGGGTTATCAATACAAAAAGTTTACCAAAAAGAGGGCGTGATTGATTACGTCGGCGTGGCACTCTCAAAACAAGGAAAATCCGCCATGTTTTAGATATCGAAATCACATGAAATTGAAATAGATGGAAATTTTAAATTATTTTTTTTTTAAATGAACGTGGCTTTTCCTGATTTCAAAAGTATTTCTGTTAAAAACAAGTGGTCCTCAAAGTATGCGGTATATAAAAGGGAATATTTTTATGATCTTTAAACACAGGATAGTTTTCAAAACTGGTTCGATTTAAATTTTACTTGAATTCTAGTTTCAGAACATGGATGAATAGTATATTTGCGTGTATCTGGAGAACGGTAACAGTGGAAGTATCCATAACGAGTTTTGCATCAACAAATTGTACTTATTTTATTTCAATGGGGGTACACAGAAAAAATTCTCTAAAATTTTTCACCAATTAAAGCATTAATCAAAAATATAATCAGTTTTAATTAAAAATTTAATCAAGTGAATTAAACTTTTAATCAAGTGAAGTAAACGTACTATTAATTGGTTTAATTGATACTCAGGGGTGTCATAGAATCCAAGTCGGTTTTGCTCATTGTCGGTTTTGCAAACCAATATTGGTTTCATTTGGTGTCATGAAAACAAGTCGGATTTGTTATTTTCGAATACAAATAAAACCGATATTCGAATCAGCTGTTTAATGTTTTGGCTCATGTGTTTACATCTTTAAATGCAATTTTTGTTTGACAATTTTGTAAATTAGGATTTTTACGCTAAAATATTGTTAAAACCTGTGTTTTAATTATAGAAAAGAAAATAAGAAGTGGTAATATAGTAAACATATAAAATAAATGCCATCGTTGTATTACTTGCGTTGCATTTGCTGTTTTAATTTGTGTAATTTTATTGTTTTGTAAAAATATGTATGTATATAGGTATACAGCGAATTTATTAAAAATATAAACAAATTTGTTGTTTAACGTTATAAAAAAGTAAAATGACAACTGCTGTTGTTGCATATTTGCTGTTAGCAGAAAAAGTGAGAAGAAGACTTTTGCAAATTTGCAGCAGCCCGCTGCCGGAGACTACCGGGAACATGCAAAAAATACTATTTCACCAATTTATCAATTTTATTTACTTCTATCTGTAGAAAACACCTAACTGTTGTAAAAAATTAAATAAAAAATTAAGCTTTTAACAACTATATTTATTTCCAATAAAAAAACAAGAGCTGTAAGCTGCTTGGTTTATTTTCAATAAAAAACCGATATCATTGGTTTCTGTGACACCTAAAACCGACAATAATTTTAGTTCGAACAAAAAACCGACAACATTGGATTTCATGACACCAACGTATTTTTTTTGTCGGTTTCAAATCCAATACCGATAAGATTGGTTTCTATGACACCCCTGACTATTAATTTGTTTACTGGTGCAAATTTAATTAATTTTTTAATTAATACCACGAATTTTTTAATAGAAATTAATTTTTATTTTTTTCTGTGTAGCGAATCGCACTGGGTTAAGCTGGTGTTTTAGAAAAATGGCCATTAAATTTTCTCAATAAAAAAGATATCAGCAATAACAATTTTGGTCATTTTCTTATCTGAACAGAAACCTGATCTACGATGTTCGGATCACTACGGATGACTATGCTTTTTATTGCCCTTAAGTAACCTGAAGTGAAGTTATTCTTGTTTTTGTTTATAATTGTAGATTTCTCTTTTTTTCGAAATACAGGATCCAACTTTTAAGAAAAATCAAAATTCCGAGAAATACGTTTTATAATCGACATAGAAAATGGCAACACTTCTTCGTTTTTTTTTTTCTTTTAAGTAAATTTTCCTTTCCTACAAGCACATTTCAAAAGCAAATATAGCATGTTAGTGACATTTTTGCCACGTACTGGGATTTTTTTATAGAATCCACACAAAGTCCTTTTACTGTTTATTCCTCCTTTTTGGTTTTAGTTTATTTTTTTTAGCTCTGTTTTACTTTTTGTTATATCTTTTCCTTATAAATTTTTTTGATTTTCTTTTATTTTTTTTTCTGTTTATATTCGTGTGTTTCTTGTGTCAGTTGGATAATTCACGATTTTGTTTTTCCCGATAAATGGCTTTAAGCGTGTATTTTACTAAGATGGTACTAAAAATTTTTTAGAATAAAAAAGAGAGAGAGAAAAAAAGAGAGATGAATGTGAAAGACATGACTACACTAAACGTGAAAGCTGTGATTTAAGTTGATATTGTTTAAAAAAAAGGGAGTGCGTTAGATTTGTGTTCTTTTTTTCTTTTTTTTATTTTATCTAACTGGTATTGTGACACAAGGAAGGAAAATAGCACAAAGGAAGGAAGGATGATGTCCTTGTGAATATATATAAACCACTTTTTTTTTTTAAAGGGAATTCAAATGGCACAAGAATGAGAAATCTCTAAAATTAATTTTTTTCTTCAGACATTTTTGTTGGTTAAAGGAAAAGTAAGAGTGGTAAATGTTAAGTGTCAGGATTGTCAAGAAAATCAAAAGTCAATTGAAGCAATTAAACGCCTTAAATGTATTCAATTTTTATGGTAAATTTAATAAACTTTAATAAGCAACAGAAAAGTCCTTGATTTCCTTTGAAATTCTTTTAATTCAGATTTTTTTCTAATATAACTTTTTGGGCTGTTTGGAAAATTACCTTTTATCTTGTAACAACACGATTTCTTTATTGTAAAATGTCTTTTTTAATAGTGCTTTTATGTCATTTATACTATTTTATGTCACTAGAATGGGGTAATAATAATAGTTTTGTCTCAATTCAACTTCTACTTTTCAGATTATGGTATTAAATACAAAAGGTTTTGTATCCATTGTAAATAAGACAATGAATTTGTTCCCTTTTCCCTGTATTACGTGCATTTTTGCATTAAAAAGAAACACATTTCAAAAGGGTTCTTCTTCTATTTCTTTTTTTTATTTGTGATATTTTCATCAAATGATTAAAAATCATACTCAGACATAAAATTTACAATACAAAACACCTCATTTTTTATACTCAAACTTTATAAACAGATATGAACTTTAATTATGTATGTCTGTTCTGTAGACAGGCTTAAAAAGGACTTAAGGTACAATTTTAACAAAAGGATTTAATCTTCTTCTAAAAAAAGGCGAAGTTATGTTAATTGATATAATCAGTTATTCTTCTCTTCCTTTTAAAATATTTCTAAGCTTCATTTAAATAAATGGTGGTCCAACCAAAACGAACGATGTTAATTGCAAATAAAATAAAAAGTTTTCAAGGAATTATCTTGATATTTTTCATTATGATAGAAGGTTCTATGAGAATTATGTGTGAAACAAAATAAAGGTAAAATGCTCGCCACGACTTCGGTGGCATGCACACCTCTTTCCGATGGTCCATATTTTAAATGACTCTGAGACAAAATTGAAGTTCAATGTCGTAAATGTGCGAATTAACTCATCCTTTAGCTGTTTACTTGTTCTTGACTTATTAACACACTTTTTCTTTTAAATATCTCCAAAGTAAAAAGTCCAACGGTGTCAAATCACATTATCGTGGCGGCCAGGTAACATCGCCACGACGTGAGGAACAATCCTGTTGGAATTACATATCGTCCAGGTCCATATCTTAAAATTCTGCCTACAAGTAGTCCGTAACCATCTCGCGATTCACGGCAACTGCTTGGCCTACCTTTTCAATTATTTTTTAAAAACACAATAAGAGTCCTCATAAATTCGCTTAAAATTGCCATTATCTTTTTCTTGCGATCGCGGCTGACCCAATGGCATGTGACCAGACTGACTTTTAGTTGAGGCCGCGGTAAGTATGCTTCTTGCGGCGAATGCTTTCGTCTTTCAGGAAGATTGTCGTTGGGGCTGATTTTTCACCACTTGTCGGAGAGTTCGGCCTAAAGGAGGACCATCTTAAGATGCTGTTGCTATTCAACAGCTGCTGCCAGCATTTCTGCAAAGCAACGGAGGTTTAATATATCCTGTCCCTTAATAAGGGGGAATGTATAATCTTGCCGGATTATGCACTTAATTTTATACAGGTGCGTGTTGGTTGCGCTTACACTCGTGGTCGGTTTGTAAGCGCATTTTTTGCCAACAAGTGTCTTCGATTCAACATGGAATAGACCATTTGAGGACCGCCCTGATTTGTTGCTAATACTCATGTACTGCGACTTAAGAAAAAGATCTAATGGGACTAAGTCGCAATATCTTGATGACCAGTTTGCATCGCCTTTACCTGAGACGACCACGTCCATGTCCATTGGTCGTTCAGAGCGTCCAATGTGGCTTAAGGCTGTCCTGTTTTCTTGGCATGCATTGGAAGTTCCCAATTCGTACTCTTTATCAACACACCGAAATATATTTTTGGTGGCACAAGCTAGTTCCAATGCGCATTTCACTGGTTGCTTAAGCCAGATCATCAGGAAACCTTTTTCCAAAGGCTTCAGAAAAGCTAAAGATACTATAAAAGTAAAACTGTAAAGCGAATGAGAATTACAAACACCCAAGTTTTACGTGCAACAATTTGACAAAAAAAAATTGTTAAGTTAAATGCTCCTGTTATCCCATGCGCGAATTGAGTTAAGCTACTTATCAAATATTTGACGAAAAAACGGGACCAACAACCAAACTAAAAAATCATTTCGCTTAATATCAATATTTATTTTAATTAAAATACCACATCTTACAAAAAACTGTTTATTGCTACGTCTAGAAGTATAATTAGTTTATTTTGTAATATTAAGACCATTTAAAATCTCACTAACTATTAACAAAAGTAGGGGTTACGCTTATTTGATCAAATATTTAATAAGTGTGACCGTAGCTTTAGTTTGCGCATCCTCTGTAGTTCAAAAAAGTTTCGTTTCCGATAAAACCGATATACCTTTTTCTTTCTTTCTATTAAATAAAATTTCTTCGTTTGCGAGTTAATTTTTTTCTAACAAACATTTTAAATTCTATAATATCAAGGAACTTTTTGGCTGTTAGTATTTTATTTAGAAAAAAAAAAACGAAAAATCAGATTTATATGAAGTTGTGCAATAATATAGTTGTCGTAACTTAACAGTTGTACTTTCTATTCAAAAAACATTTTTTTTAGAATTTCCTACGCATGGAGTCATATGCAATCAGTAGCTCACTACACCCTTTAGCACACATACCAACACCTCTTTTGTGCAATGGCAAAGAAATTGTAGTAAACAAAAAGCAAACCCAGCAAAGTTTTCATATGATCAAGCGTAAAAGGAAACTCGTAACTGGTTGAATGCTGCGGGCTTTAAACAGTAGAAGGAACTAGTTACGTAATTGGTTGCTTAAGCAACGGCTTAAGTGTTTTATCTTTCTATCACCATTTGCAGATTACAAAATATTGTAAAAGATATTATCGCTAACTAAATTTTCTAAAGGAATATTTATTGGTAGCATTATTTTTTTATGATAATATTGATTTATTAATAAATTTTTTAAAAAAATTTATTTCCAACTAAATTTATCGCTTAGTAATTTATTTTTTTCTTCTTTTAAAGAAGTTTTAGCTATCTTGGAGAATAATTATTGCCAAATAATTTTATTTTAGAGAATATTTATTTATTACAAAATTTTCTAAAAAGAAGATTTTTAACCAACTTTTTTTCTTTAAAAAAACTTATCGCCAATTAAATTTCTTAAAAAAATTTATCACTTACTAAAATTCTCAATTTTTTTTTTTTTTTTATTTCTTAACGAAAATTTATTTCAGAGAAAATTTTATTAAATAAAATTTATCGCTTGATAATTTCTCTAAAAGAATATTAATCGCTAAATAAATTATATTAATAGAAAGTCTGTCGCTATATTTTCTTAAAAAAAATTTTATCGCTTATTGTTATGAACATTTTATTACTTAAGAAATAAAAATATATAGCTTAGTAGTTTTCTTTAAAAAAATTAATCGCCAATTAAATTTCTTAAAAATAGTTGATCACCAACTTAAATTCTTAATTTGTAATTTTTTTTTTTAAATTTTCTTTTTTTTAACTTCTTAATGAAAATTTATCTCAAAGAAACTTTCTCGCTAAGAAAATTTTCTTAAATACAATTTATCGCTTATTCATTTCTCTTAAAAAACATTCATCGCTAAGTTAATTATTTTAATGGAAGATCTATCGCTATATTTTCTTAAAGAAAATTTTATCGCTAACAATATTTGCTTAAAAATTTTATTGCTTAAGGAATTAAAAAATATTTCGCTTAGCAAATTTTATTAAAAAAATATCGCCAATTTAATTATTTTGAAAAAATTATTTTTTTTTTAAATTTATCGTCAGTTAAATTTCTTAAAAAAAGTTTATTTAATTATTTTTTTTTTCTTAACTTCTTAATGAAAATTTATCTCAAAGAAAATTTCTCGCTAAGAAAAGTTTCCTAAATAAAATTTCGTGCTTATTAAATTCTCTTAAAGAACATTTATCGCTAAGTAAATTTTCTTAATTGAAAATCTATCGCTAAATTTTTTTGAACAAAATTTTATCGCTAACAATATTGTACTGAAAATGTTATTGCTTAAGAAATAAAAAAATAAGGGGGGTGCTTTAAAACCATGGGAGATAAGGCCATGATGGCTTTATTGCTCAATTGAATGGGAGATAAAGCCATAATGGCCTTATTGCCCAATCATTGAGAGGTAAGGTCATATTTAAAATTTTGCGAAATGAAAGATATAGCCATATTTTTTTTTTCACAAATGTGAGATAAAGTCATATTTTTCCAGAATATTGTTACTTTACTTTAGTGTTTCCGGGAAAAGTCATTTTTTTATTCTTGTGACGCACGCAGGAAAACTTTATTCAGCGAAGCCACCTGCCGTGTCCTACTGGAGGAGAAAACCTGTAAGCCCGGCCGCAGGCCGCCACGCAGAAAAACTTTAGTATGCGAAGCCAGATTTCAATTCTTAACTTTTGTGTTTCCGGGAAGACTCTTAATTATAAAAATAAGAAAACTATTAATCAATGTAAAATGCAAAAGTTCTTCAAAACTGAAATGAGAGATAAAGCCATTTTCTAAAATTACTTATGTGAGCTAAGGCCATGATGGCTTTATCTCCCATTCAAATGAACAAAAAAATAAAAGACTTTATCTCCCTTTTGAATGAGAGATAAAGCCATCATGGCCTTATTTCCCATGGTATTAAAGCACCCCCTCAAAAAATATCTAAATGCGGGCTTTCAAGGTCATTAATTTAATGTAAAAAAATATCGCTAAAACTAAAAAAAAAAAAAAACGATAATTTGATATATAAAAAAAAAAAATATTAAAATAAAAAAAATTATATTTTTTTTTTAAATTTATCGCCAATTAAATTTCTTAAGAAAGTTTATCACTAACCAAAATTCTCAAACTATAATTTTTTAATTTCTTAACGAAAACTTATCTAAATGAAAATATAATTAAATTAATCGCTTAATAGTTTTTCCGAAAGAACATTTACCGCTATGAAAATTATCTTAATGAAATATCTGTCGCTATAAACATTTTCTTATAGTAAATTTAATCGCTAACAATCGGCTTTTTGGTGTAAGGCGTTCTCGTTAACGCCTGAGTCGTTTTTTATAGTAGATTAAAGCCACACACAACACGTGCTCTTAACTCTATTACAAAAACGATTCAGGCTTTAACAAGAATGAGCAGGCCAAATATTGGTATGAATTAATAAAATTTAATGGCTTAAGAAATTTAAAAAAAAAAAAATTTAAAAAAAACTATAATTTCAGAATTAAAGTTAGTGACACATTTTATTTTAGAAATTTAATTGGCGATAAATTAAAAAAAAAATTATTTTTAAAATTTTAAATTGGCGATAATTTTTTTTTTATATTAGCGATATTTTTTTAATTTCGTAAGCATTAAAATTTTCATAGCAATATTGTTAGCGATAAAATTTTCTTCAAGAAAATTTTGCGATATTTTTTTTTTTTTAAGACAATTTAGTTAGCGACAAATGTTTAACTAATTAACTTAGCGATAAAATTTTTTATAACAAAATTTTTTTTTAGGGGAGAGTTTATCCTTTAAAAAATATGTTTAGAGAATCTATATATAAATCGGCTAAGGCAAAACAGTTAAGAACACTTTTCTCCTCTGTATGTCAACCGATTTGAAAATAACACACACCATTTGACAGATATTTACTTGCAGAAGTGCACAATATATATTTTATTAAAATCTGTTCAATATTTTCGGAGTAATAAGCGTTCAAATTAGCTACTAACACATGTGTACAAAATACAAAATTTGTTTTTTTCAATTATCGAATAATAAAAAAGTAGGGTGCTTGATTATTCGACATTTTTAGGAAACCGGTTTTCGAATATACCGGCTATATAAATACGGGAAATTACATTTCTTTATTTTGCTTTTCCGTGCTGCATGTGGTTATTTATTTAACTTAGAAACATAATATTAAAGGTGCAGGGTCCTGAGTTAATAAAAACCTATAAGATGAAAAATGAATAAGAACATGTAAGGGGAGCTTTTTGGTACTTTTTCGTTCAACATTTGGTTTTTTGATTAATTTTCATTAATATTAGACATAGAAAAAAAAATAAAATAAAATGCAATGTCCTGAGTGGAATACTATTTACAAAGGAGATTTTATGATAATTTTTTGTTTTTCAATTGATATTTTCTGATATTTTTTATAGCAGAAGATAAAATATGAACCAGAGGTTGGTCCCTTGCCAAATCGATCCACTATGATGGAAAAAATGAATGCTCAAAACATGTAAGTTCATATATACTTAGATGTAGTATCTTCATATGAACCTTAAAATTTATGGTCGAATTTTGACCATTAGGCGAACACTCGTTCACTTAATTTTCTTTAAAAAAAACTTATCGCTAACTAAATTTTCTTACAGAAAATTGGCGATGACTTAAATTAAATGATAGTTTTTTTTTATAGATCATAGATAAAAAGTTTTTCTAGAGAAAACTTAACGCTAGCCGTACTTTTTTATAAGATTTTTAATAACTAAATTTTCTAACGAAAAATTGGCGTTTGCAAACTTAAAAAAAAACTTTTTTTTAGCGATATCTAGATTTTTTAGTGGGATTATTAAGAGTTTTGTAAAATACTCTGCAGTCTTATAGAGCACAAATATTTCCTTTATGTATATAACTTTAGTATTTTATCTCGCTTTTTTATTATTCTTGGTACCAGAACTTATATTTATATTTTCACACATTTCAAAAGATAAAAAAAATATAATGCAAAGAAAAATTTTTAAAACATGTAAACTAAAAAAAAAAAAACTGTGAGAAAATAATATAACACACAAACTTTTTATCTGCAAACAAACGTACAATATGTCATTTGCAACACATTTACAGTGGAGCATTTTTTCAACCGTTCCAGCTCCTGTTTACAATACAAAAGTAAGAAAAGCTGGGGAAAAATAAGAAAAAAAAAACATCACATTGTCAGGCTAAAGTAGTGGCATCATCACGTTAATGTCACTTTCATATATATGTGTATTGTATGTCCTTGCTTATGTAATTGTTCATGTGTGTGGGTAAGAGACGAAGACAAAATGTATGCATGTATTCAGCATCTGAAATGTAGCAAACGCACATACACACTTTCATATTCTATTATGAATTTTACTCATACTTGTGCATGCATTTTAGCTTACAGTTATTTTTGCAAATATTTGTTGCATACTTTTAGTATGCTAGTGCGTATGAGTATGAAAGAATGCATGTCTGTGTTTGGGTGTGTGTGAATATAACAGCTTATTGTGATTATATTTCACACCATACGCTTTTCAGTTTTTACTACCGCTTTTTGTTTTTGGATTTTTTTTTTCTGTTTTAAAAGAGTAACAATTACTTTTTTGTTTGCATTTTAATAAGACTTTTCTTATTTCTTTATTAAAAACAAGATTTTGTTGTTTGTTTTATGAAAAATTGTAATTTTCATGGAGGGAAAATTAAGTTTTAAAAATGTGAACAAATTCTTTCTTATGAAAACGTATAAGTGAGGAAAGCCTCAAATAATATTAAGTATTTATGTGCTTTTTTTTCATATACTGAAAAAAAAGAGATAATTATTTTACACAGGGTGGTCCAACCATAATACACGATGTTTATTGTGAGTCACATATTAACGTCAAGTTTTTGCCCAACTTAATTTGAAATTTGTTTGTTTCAGTGTTTGACAAATTCAACCATGGAGACGTACACAATTGAGCAGCGCCTTAAGATTGTTGAAGCCTTTTACGAAAAGGGGCTTTCAAATTGAAAATGCATTTCGTGATTTATTTGGCCGTTGTGCCCAACAATTGAAAATCTCACGAACTTCACTGATGCGAATTTTGAATAAAGATTTGAATTGAATTTACACGCTACAAGGTTTAATTGACTCATGAGCTGAAGCCTAGTGCACATTTAAAGCGACAGAAGTGAATGGTGACTTAACAAAGAAAATCATCTTCAGCGACCAGGCACACTTTCATCTCAGTGAATGTTTATAAACATTTTTAGATAATTCTCTGAAAACTTTTTGTTTTATTTACAAAAAACATCGTGCGTTTTGGCTAGACCGCTCTTTATTTATTGAACGTTTTAAGTAATTAATAAATATACTCGCCAGAAATATTTTTATCGCTAAGTTTTTACAGCAATCAGCAATAATTATTTGGAGTCTACTTATAAACCCTTTGCAAAATCTTGAATTTCTTTTTTCATTTCCCTTTTAACTGCATTTTTCAGTTGCTTTTTAGAATGTTAAAACTGTCCTTTTCTTTGTTGTTGCTTTGTTTTATTTCCCTACATTTTTAAATATTTAATATTCAAAATTGTCCATATTGTTATTGTGATATTTCTTTTATCTCGAGGTATTGTTTCTTCCGTAAATTTTTATATATTTGTTTGTTTAACAATTCACCAGGCTAAAAACATGTTTCCATTGTTTCGAAAAACTTTTTTTTTTGTTTCGTTACGAAAAAGGAAACGGAAACAATTGGCGGTTTTCAGTTTTACAATTTTGCTGTTGTCGTTGTTTTCTAGTTAGCTTTTTTTTAATTCCTGAATGTGCTTTCATTTCCCTTAAGTGTTGATTAGTAAAAGTACTCTAGTTTTAGTTGTAAATTTTAGCAGAAATAAAAATATAAAAAAAAACTCAGAATAATAAACCAGCTAAACAATAAACGTTGCCGTCGCCAGTATCATCATCAACACCGCTGTCATAAATATCATCATCAGGTTGTGGGGACATTTTTTTTTTAAATAAAGACACTAAGTTTCCTGGCCAGCGGAAAATAAATAGAATATGGAAAAAAATACAAAAACGAGCTGTGTGTAAAACTTGCATATTGTTTATTTAAAAATTGTTAGCAATAGTTTTATATATATTTTTTTCTGTTTTTTAAGAATAAAAAACTAGAAAAAAATTAAGCACAACTGCGACAACTAAATAAACAATATGTTGAAAAGAATACAAAAAAAGGAAAGAAAATGTTTAAATTCAAAGAATGAAAACCATTAAAAAAAATATAGAAGTCCTTTAATTGGAGTAGAATTAATAAGAAAATCATTACGAAATCACGTACGAAGTACACCCATCACTTCGAAAATAATTTCTTAACTGTACACAGAAAAAATTCTTGCCAATATGTTTTCAATTAAGCCATCAATCAAAAATAAAATCGGTTTTTATTAAAAATGTTATCATGTGTATTAAAAGTTTACTTATATCAACAACGTCGTTATCTACTGCAGAAAATGTTGTTAAATTTGATGTGAAAAGTTAAATTTATTTTTTAAAAATATCGCATGCGACAAAAAATATATTAAAAAAATAGCGCATGCGATAAAAAAATTATAAAGAAAATACGACTAATTTGATATTTTATTAGTCTTTTTATATTAAAATTTATAATTTTTGAAAAATTATGACTTTGACTGAAATTCTAGTGCTGGGATACTATCGATATTTTCTACTTTCGATATTTACCGATAGTTCATATTTAACTTCGAAAAAATTTATTTTTTTTGGAAAAGTCCACCTTTTTTTGTCAAAGCTCATAAAGCATTATTGGAAGATCATTTTTTTGAAATCCATTTCTATCCAATTTCTTAATATAATTTATAATATGTGACTTCCTTCAAGGACACTTCTATATTTTTATACCCTCCACCACAATTAGTTGTGAAGAGGGTATACTAAGTTTGTCATTCCGTGTGAAACTTTTTTATTATTCATCTCAGACCCCATATAAAGTATATATGTTCTGGCTGCTTGAGTAATTCTAAGTCGATTTAGCCATGTCCGTCTGTCTGTCCGTCTGTCCGTCTGTTGAAAACACGCTCACTTTTGAAAAACTCAAAAGAAATAAACAACCTAGGTGTCAAATTGCTTGTAGTTATCCTAAGCAGTTTGGGATTGAATTTCAGCAAAATCGGTTTAGTAGGACCAGAGCTATGAATCAAAATGTGGAACCACCACCTTCAAAAACTTGATCATTTTGTTACAAAAACTAACATAAATGATGCAAAAATGCACGGAAACACTTCTCCCGGAAAACAGTTTAGTACGCCTAAAACCGTAAAAAATAATGCAATCATAACAAATTTTGGCTCGTCACAATTTTATAGGACTATAATGATATAATGATAGCACTCTAACTTATTTTTTTTTAACTTTTATTTAAATTAAATAGTTTTATCTCTCTTTGTACAAGTTTTCTCTTTCAATGTTTAAAATAATAAAATTACAGAATATTGCCTCAAGTCATACTTAAACTTCAACATTGTGCTTTATTTTCTATGGCGTTTTTTTTTACAAAATCGTATTTACAAAATGCATTAAAGTTAAATTTGCCTCAGGATTAAAACTAAATTTAAATTTTGTTATTTTACATTATACAGAAGTTGTTAGGAGGGAAGAAAAAGAAAATTTTAAAATAACAAGTTTTATTTAACCTACTAATGTGTTCAAACTACCAATAGCCTAATGCATGCGTATTATTTGGTTTTAAACAACTATTTAAAGAATTAAAATATTCTTTTGCTGTGTTACTGATGTCTTGCAAAATTGCACTAATTTTTAAATTTGTTGTAATTTGGTTCTTCATCAAATTATGTAAATTATGTTGTGTTGATTCCACTCTTCTTCCTTTTCGTTTGGGCTCTGCAACTTCATCTAAAATTGTTTCTTCGAAACTATTAGCATCTAAGCTCCCCTGTTCTCTTTTTATGCTCGCTGGCTTCATTAAGACCACAAAGCTTTGCAAGTGCAACATTTTTAGATTAAATCTGCTGTATATTGTTAGGAACACCACCAGTTACTGTTGTTTCCGCTCTGTTGTCGGCTAAATTTTTGCAACTGCAGGTTTTCGAATCAGCCTAAACTTTTTTCCAACATGACGGATCCTTTCTGGAGGACCTTTAGAATTAAGTTCTTCGCTAGGTGCTTCCATAGCTGATCTGCCAGCGTCCAATCACTCTTATAAAATTCTTTTGCTAAAAACATTCACCCTTATCGTAGTTGGCCTTTTTGTGGCGAACTTTTGGCGTTTTTAAGAAATTATCAATGTTATTTTTGGGAATACATTTTTTTTTTAATTAATAAGATTTTGTTTGTCGTGCTTAATTCCCAATTTTTATTCTGGATAAAAACACGGAAATTAATTGTTGGAGGATAAGCTAGTTTCTTAGCGCATTTCACTGGTTGCTTAGGTCAAATCTTTAGGAAACATTCTCCCAAAAATGTTTAGAAAAGCCAAAGATATGCCTATTTGGTCAAATGTTTAATTAATGTAATCTAAGCTTTACTCATGGATATTTGTCCAATTCACAAGCTCTTAGTAACGTCTTAATCTTTGCACAATCGTCTTATTATACAATATTGTATATTTGTTGTTGGTTGTTTTCATACAAAAGTTTTATCTCATCATACGAATGATTTTAATGTGTTAACAAAAATGTTTTATTAATGCCAGGCCTGGAAATGCTTGATTTGCTTGTTGAATTTGTAAAAATATTTTTAGAATGTGATAACACAACAAATTTAATTTTCCCTAATGATTAATATATATTTAATTAATTTCAAATTATTTTTTAAACGAATTTAATTAACACTGCTTATCAATTAATATTTATTACCATTTCAAATCCAATTAAAACTCCCATACCTGGTTTTATTTTTATGGTATCGAATAATGCAAATTAACGATAATAGCCTTTTCACACTTGTCAACATTTAACATCAACTTGCGAAGATGTTGGAATTTTCCCATAAGAAATACATAGGGCTAAAAATCAACATTTTTCAACATCTTTACAGAATGGTATTATCTCATTTTGTTCCCTTTTACATTTTTCGATTCTTTTAGTGTCATCACTAGAAAAGTGGCTATAAATTCTATTATTATTGTGGCATCACTGACAAAATGGAAGTTGCTTTGAAAGCAGCGCTACCATTTCTCAAGTTTTTCCTTTTTTGCAAGCCTTTTTTTGCTTAATTTTGCTTAAATTATTAAACAAAATGAATTAGAAATACATTTTGGTGTTATCTTTTGAAATGTTGGCACTTTTGTAGAAAAAAAGTATTTAAAAAAATAAAAGTTTTTTTTTCAGAAATGGTTACATTTTTTATTAATGGTAGATGTTAGATGTTTCAAGTGTGAACGCGTATTTCACATTTTCAACATCTTCCATGCGTTCCTCCGAAATGTATGCAAGTGTACAAAGGGTATAAGCCATACGACAGAGTTTGTGAATTGTATAATTATGCCGTTACTTTATAAATGTCATTATATACAACTCGAGATTAATGTGAAATTACAGAAGTTGAAAACACATATCACTTATTCATATCTTCTCAGCTACAATAGTGAGGTATACTAAATTTGATGTGTGTAACTCTTAGAACATGTTTCAACTAAATCTTTGTAGAAAAGAAGGGGTGGAGGGGTACCTCCTATGTAAAAAATCTATTATTTTTCTTATATTTAAATAACTACAATAGTGAGGCAGACTTAATTTGATGTGCCTAGCTCTGCATGTTCCAACAAAAATCTTAGGGGAAAAGGAGGGGGGAGAACTTAAAAAAATAAAAGCATTTCCACAAGTAGTTATTTTTATAAATTTAAGCAATACATGTGAATAAATACCTGACTTTGGTCGTCGCATGGCAAAAAAAACTTGCACAAGAGGGAAAACTTGACACATGGTAACGCTGCTCTACAAACAATAATCGGAAGATGTAGAATGAATATGTGCAATGAGAAAGGAACATCTTGTAGAGATGTTGATTTTTAGATTTTAGATGTTAACAAGTTTGCAAAGACTATTACAGAACATGGGCATAAAAAGGTAAACCGAACGTCTTGGTGGTTCTAGTTAAAGTCAGTTTTACGATGTTTTTTAACCTCAAGGGAACAAAATGCTAAGAGTTCGGTATGTTATTTGTCACATATCTTTAAGAAATACGAATCTATCTTTTTAAGCGAAAATGAAATTAAGTGCTGCCATACTTTTTACCTAATGCAATAAATCGTACACTAAGAGAAACTTATTTTAATAAATAATCTTATAATTAATATAAAAATTATCGGGCATGTTCAAGAAATTGAAATGTAGTGGATTTAAAATCGAGCAAGTAATGAAATTTCATAAGAATTTTCCTTTTTCCTACTTCATTCTTTGACTACCAGTTATTTTTACAATAGCAACTCTTAAAACCAGAAGAATTACGTTCATTTTGTAAATAAATGAACTTAAAAACTGGTTCGGTTTCAATTTCACCTTATTTTGATTTTTAGAACATGCCCGTATAATTATAAAAATTCACTGCACAGGAAAACATTTTTCACTAATTAAAGCATTAATTAAAAATAAAATAGTTTTAATTATAACAGCCCTTCTCCCATTTTAACAAATGAATTTACATATGAAAAATGGGAGAAGGGAGAAAACTCCCGGGGAATTGTTATTCATAATTGGGCTGTAAATTAAATCAATTGAATTAAACGCTTAATGAAGTGAATTAAACGTTTTTTCATTAAACGTTTAATTGATACTATTTTTTTTAATTCACTTGATTAAACGTTTAATTCAATTGATTAAACGTTTAATTTACTTTATTAAATTTTTAATTAAAACTGATATTCTTTTTGATTAATGCTGTAATTAATGAAACATTTTTTTCTGTGTAATTATAATGTGACTGTCCAAATTAGTTTGGACAAATCTTACATTACGCAGTTTTTGTAAAAATAAGTTATTTTTAGATATCGAAATATACGAGATAAACTGGTCTGTAGGGTATCAAAAAGGAAATATAATCATATTTCCTTAACAATTATAAGACTGTTTTTTGTTTATAACCTTATTTAACAATTGTTAATTATTAAATATTTAATTTACAAATATAGTGATTAATTACCAACAATAATTCCAAGAAAATATTACTCAATAGCAAAAAAAAAAGTGTAAAAATATTTTATTTTTTTTGCAATATCATAAATAATAAACTTGTTTTTTTATATCAATACCAGATTTAGTTAATTTTTTTTTTCATCTACAACATTTTCATGATGTACTAGTGTGTGAAATAAGTATTTGCTAAAGCCTCTTTAAACATAATTAGATTTTTATTAATTAAACCTAATTGTATAATACTTTACACCGAGTTTTTATTACAGAATCATAAATAACAGGGTAGAAAAAAAAAAATAAATTACTAAAAATGTGAAGAAAAAACACACAAAAAAAAGCAAAAATCGTTAACATCATCAGGCATCATTATCCATTAAAAAAAGTCATTGTGTATGAGAATATAATTTTTCGTATTTAACTTTTTCTCAACATTTTTTTTTTATTTCATTACTTCATTACAACGACCAGCAAAGTACTATTTGTATACAATCTTCTTTTCAATAGGCTGCCTGTTTGAGACTGGGTGCCGTGCCTTGCCTGGCTTTCACAAATACACTTGTTTTTGCTGTGGCAGGGACTCTTAACTTGTATGCGAGTAGTACAGTGAATCTAAAGAGTCCAAGTGGATGTACATAATAATAACAGCAGGCAGTAGAAGTGGTTTTACAGCAGTCGATGTAAAACATTGGTAATGATGTTGGCATAAAGGAAATTTTTTTATTTTTTATATTCAATAAACTTGTACTATCGTACTTGTATATACAGGCAGACATGCGAGTAGTTAAAATATTATTTACAAGTAGTTGAAATCTTATAATGACTTTGTTGTAATAAGTTTCTCATTTTTTCAATTTGTTTTTTTTTTTTTAATTTTGTAAGATGAAAACGATCACTATGGGAGGATTTTTGTGTAATATTGTGTTGTTATTTTTTTTTTTTAATTATTCTCACTGTCGTTTTGAAACCTTAAAGATACCCCCATCTCAACAACAAACTTCGTAGACTAAATTACTTTACAAAAACAAATTTCTATAATGATTTAATTAATTTAAGCCCATAGTGCAATGCAATTATACATTTTTTAGACTACTTTTATTTGTTGATATTTATCTTAAATGAAGTTCTTAAATACTAACGATAGCTTTTATGAGTTAAGTTAGCAAGGGGAAGTTTAAAGCTACATAGCTTTCAACAAAAGCTACTGGGAGTTTTTTGACATCCACCTAGGAAGTGAAGCTTGTGAAAAATGCGGGTTGCCCAGCTAATAAATAGTGCTAACAACAACTATTGGCTACCTTACAATCCATAAGAGCTATGGAATATTTCAGGTAACTGCACTGAAAGAAAAATGCTTCATATATTTAATGAATCGTTTTCATAAACAAAAAATTCACTGGTTAAATGAAAATTTTCATTTTCCAAATGGAATTTCGTAGTTATAATGTAGTATCTTCGTTAAAATCGATTCATTGAATTTCGTAATTACGTTAAAAATTTTCATTGGATAAATGAAAACTAAAGTTTGTCCAAGTTAGACAAAAAATTTTAATTGAGAACATAAAAAACAATATACAAACATAACTATATTCATAAATTAATGCAAAATTATAGTTTCCTTAAAAATATGTTTAATTGGTAATTAAAAAATGTAAGATTAAATTATTTCATACATCTAATTTAATATGCCATTAAATTTATCAAATCAAAAATTTTTTAATAAAAGCAACATATTTCAATAATTGAAAAAAAACAAGTTAGAGTGCTATATTCGGCTGTGCCGAATCTTTGATACCCTCCACCGACAGTTCGAATGTTTAAGGAGTAATATCTGTATGATGTCTTTTTATTATTATTATCTTAAACTGTGACGATTTGTTATTAATTATGGTTTTAGGAGACTAAACTGTTTTCCGGGAGTAGGGCATATATGGGGCCTAGGGTAAATTATGTACCGATCTTCACGAAATTTCACAGTATCATTTATTGTGACGAGCCAAAATTTGTTATGATTGCATTATTTTTTACGGTTTTAGGCGTACTAAACTGTTTTCCGGGAGTAGTGTTTATATGGGGCCTAGGGTAAATTATGGACCGACCTTCGCGAAATTTTACAGTGTAATTTCTAATCGAATAAAACGGACTTGTGCAAAATCTTATGTCATTCCGTGCATTTTTGCATCATTTATGTTAGTTTTTGTAACAAAATTATCAAGTTTTTGAAGGTGGTGGTTCCACATTTTGATTCATAGCTCTGGTCCTACTGAACCGATTTTGCTGAAATTCAATCCCAAACTGCTTAGGATAACTACAAGCAATTTGACACCTAGTTTGTTTATTTCTTTTGAGTTTTTCGAAAGTGAGCGTGTTTTCAACAGACGGACAGACGGACAGACGGACAGACGGACAGAAGGACAGACGGACAGACGGACAGACAGACGGACATGGCTAAATCGACTTAGAATTACTCAAGCAGCCAGAATATATATACTTTATGGGGTCTGAGATGAATAATAAAAAAGTTTCACACGGAATGACAAACTTAGTATACCCTCTTCACAACTAATTGTGGTGGAGGGTATAAAAAAAAAATAATTTTAACATTCAAATAACTCTATAGTCTCAATAATTAAAAGTATAAAAATATTTCGAAAAAGCATTCCTTCATAAATTTGAATTTTCATTATGACAATGAAAAATGTCATTATAGTAATGAATCAAAAATTTTCAATCCATAAATACGTATGTTTTTAGTTTTCTTTAATATGTACATACTTACTTACCTAAATACATATAGTATGTACTAAGTAATGAACAAACAAATGTTCTCCTTTAAAAAAAAAACACATCCTTTTTTTAAACTGTTGTCAACCAAATGATGTTTACGAAAAAGCTTGTTCTCTCTTTATGTGTTTTTTTTTTATTATGCGTTAGCAAAAAAAAACCAACGTTGTTATTGTTATTTAATCTCATATTTACGCTCTTAATTGAGTAATGGCAAAAAACATAGTTTTTTTTATTCAAAAACTACACTGCCCCAGTAGACTGGCTGGTAGTGAGCTAGTCTATCAGCGCCGAGGTTGCGGGATCGATTCCCGCCAGCGAGCGACTCTGGTAAAAAAAAAAAGTTGAACAACTTTGATTAAAAAAAAAAAAATTTTTTACTCTTTTGGAAGTATTCATCCAATGAATAACATTCATAGATCTAATGTTATGTTTCATTAAATACATATTAAAGAAACAGGTTTCATTGATCCAATTTGTTTACTCTTTTGGAAGTATTCATCCAATGAATAACATTCCTAGATCTAATGTTATGTTTCATTACATACATATTAATGAAACAGGTTTCATTGATCCAACGAAGCGCTGCATAGGTTCCTTTTTAATGCAATTTTTCATGGGATTAATGTCAAAACTCATTGGTATTCTGAAGAAAATTCTTTCAGTGTGGGAAAGATTTTTCAATTGTCTACAGTTTTTTCCTTTTTAAAATGTCGTTCTAGTACCAGGAGCTTGTAGACATAATATCTCGGTAAAAAAAAGTAGCCTTCGAGAGTAATTAATTCCCTAGGTATCAATGAGCTTCCTAAGATTGCATTTAAAATTAACTTGGAAACTGGAAAAGCTAAATAGTCTTAACCTTGAAAGAAAAGTCAGCTACTTGTTAAACCAGTAAATGTAGCTACAACTTTTGGCTACCTGACAATCCATAAAATGCTAGAGATTGTTTTGTTTTACTTTGCTACATTTTTCTTTCGTTTACGGGATTGTGTCTTAAGTGTAGTTCTAATAGCGAATATAAATGCAGCAATGCTAATTAAAGTTAATACCGGCAGTAATTGGTTTGATAAAACCTTTAAAAATTATGGGGCTTACGGCTCCCACACAGCGGAAGCACGAATTGTTGTCTGGCTGGTTAAAATTTAAGCTAACGAAAATGACTGGTTATCTGGCTAGCAAATTGTTCTTACAAGAACTATTGGCTACCTCGCTTAACTATTATAACTGGTTTACAAAGTAATTTAGCCAGTATTGTTGGCTTTTCTATTAGCAATTTGATTAACAAGTCTAACAATAGACGCTATCACTTTTATTTAACTACAGCTAGTTACATACATATTTACAAAGAACTGACGTTTTTTATGTTATGTGAATTATAATATTTTTAAGGGATAACGACATTAATTGGTTACCTGGCCAACAATTGGTGATAGAATGCATGCTTATCAATTGAATCTGAAGTAAATTATTAACTTTTTATTTATTAAACGGAAGTATTAGTTGCTGTGTAAACAAATAAAATTCGATATTTTTAGGTAATTTTTAAAGAAATTGTAAAACTAGCTGACTTCTAAGTGGAGCTGAGTGCTATTACATGCTACTCATATATAAAGCTATCAAAAGTTATTGGCTACTGGACTAATAAATTAAAAGGGATAATTTTGGCTATTTTTAAAGAAATTTAAAGTAAAAAAACCTATTGAGGTCCAAATAAAGGTAATGGGCTACTGTCTTCCCTTTCATTAGGAGTAGGTAATAGACTACCTATCAAACCAATTGTTCTTACAAGAACTATTGGCTACCTAGCTAGAATATTATACCTAGTTTACAAGTTAAGCTAGCCAGTATTGCTTGCTTAGCAATAATTAGCAAGTAGAGTAACAAGTCTAACAATAAAAACTATTACTTTATTCAACTACAGTTAGTTACTTAAATAAAGCTCTTTACAAAAAACTGACGTTTTTTGTGATGTGTGACTTAAAATATTCTTAGGAGCTACCGAAATTTGTTAGTTATCTGGTCAAAAATTGATGCTAGTCTGGTGCAAGTGGTGCAAGTATGCATGCTTATCACTTGACGCTACCGTGAATTATTGTCTTCTTGTTTCTTAAACGGATGTATTAGGTTACCTGTCTAAAAAAGGTTGTTGACTGCTGGGTAAGCAAATAAAATTCGATATTTTATAGTTCATTTTTTAAGAAATAGAAATAGAAAAACTAATTGACAGCTAAATGGAGCTAAATGCTATTACAGGCTACTTACAAGCAGGGCTGTAGAGTAGTCCAAAAATAGTTCTAACTCCGACTGTTGTAGTCGGACAACCGCTAACATTTTTTAAGTCTGACTTCGACTCCAACTCCGACTTAGACTACAATTCCAACTGCAACTCTGACTCCTACTCCTACTCTTACATTGATGCTAAATGTATATGAGTTTGGTTCTAAATTAATGTTAAACTCTTTTTACTAATGAATTTTCTTTTATATGGTTAAATATAGCAAAAAAATTGTATTGTTAAAATTTCAAATTGATATTTTAATTATTGTATCGCCGATTTAGAAGAATTCTTATTTTGGAAAATATTAGAAAATTTTTTATGGCTAAAAATATTGGAGTCGGAGTCGCGAGTTTTTGTGGGTACTTCGACACCGACTCCGGTTCAAAAAAGCTCAACTCCGACTCTTCAACTCCGGCTTCACAGCTCGTCTTACAATTAGAGCTATTAAAAGTTATTGGCTACTTGACAAAAAAATTAAATTCGATATATCTTTGGCTACTTTTTAATGAAATTAAAAGTGTAAAAATTATTGATGTCCAAATAAAGCAAATGGGCTACTGTCTTCCCGTTCATCAAGCAGAAGTAATAGACTACCTGTCTAACCAATGAAGCTACTGGGCTCACAAATTTTGTAAGACCATAGTTGGCTAATTTTTATTTATTTGCAGTCTGTGCAACCAAAGTATTGAGCAAAAGTTGTTTAACCAGTAGGTACATAAAAGCTTTATTACCACTAGGTAAAGCTACCTGTTTAACAGCGGAATTTTTAAATTAAAAAGATTAGGCGGGTACTTAGTTCATATCGGCTTCTGTTGGCTTTCTTACTAATAAAGGGTGCTGGTGAGAAATAGTGCTTTTTGGCTGTTAGAAGGCAGTGAGAGTGTTTAAAAGTTCTTGGCTATTTGGTTTAAAAAACGGGGGGGGGGGCTATAAAAATAAAGACTATCCGTAAAATTTATTGACTTTATAAGAAAAAAGGGCGTAGTAGGATACAATGAATTCTGCGCTACTCCGAGGACCTGTAAGCAAACACATTGAGTTTTTAAAAGCAATTTCTAATAATGAAATTATATAGATAGACATTGTTTTAATCTCTGCAATAAACAATTATTTCAGTAGTTTTGTTCGAAGGTTAAGCTAACTTTTCAATTAAAGCTACCAAGGGGCTGCTAGCTCTACAGTAGATGGAGATTATTTTCAGAATCCTTTTCTCTAATCATTTTGTTGCAAGTTAAAAAAGCTTTTAGGGACTGTTGGACATAAAGAAAATATATGGGGCTATCAATAAAAATTTGCTTAAGCTTTTATAGTTAGAGCAGCTCTTGGAAAAAAGCTACTTTTTCAGTAGCTCTTTCTCAGAGCAAGGCTACTTTTTTTATTTATTTTTATTTTGAAGTAAAATTTTAATGTTTTATGGAACTATTGGGGGGTGTGCTGGAAATCGCAAATGCAAAACGCAAGAATTTGGAGGCTGTTTTTAATACACTTTTAATCTAATTTTTATAATTTTTGTTATAAAATTCTGTTTAATAGAGAAATGTTTGTATAATATTTGTCATACAATTTTTTTTTTTATTGCAGAAATCTTACTAAAAAACGACTTAAAATTCATGCGTTTTGCGTTTGCGATTTCCAGCACACCCCTGATTTATTGGTCTTTGTATAGAACAAATGTAGTTGGCCAGTGTTTCTTTTAAATATAATAAGCAATGGCTCCAATAACTCTCCAATTAGAGCTTCTGGTTTCCCTTAACAACACTTCAGTCATTTTCAAATCAAAGTGTACTACAAGTATTTAATTTTCAACTAGCAGACATAGTTTTTTCTTTTTTTTTTTTTTTGCCAACATTTGCAATAATCATGCTGAGTGGTATTTTAGTACATGTACTTTTTGCTTTATTTTGTTTTTCTCTGTACTAGATTCCTATTAGCCGACATGAATGTATATATTTGAAACTAATTAGTTTATTAGATTAACTGTAGTGGTTGGTTATTGATGATTGTTTGTTTGGCTTATAGTTAAAAACAAATATATGCAAAAGTTGTTTAAACATGTTATTTTAGCTATTTGTATTATCATTACTATGTTTAACCCAAAAACTGACAACCACCCCGTGATCTATGAAATGTTACTGAATGAGAATCTGCTGGCGCAAACTCTTTTATTGCCAACACTTGCACACTAACAAAAAGAAAAACGCAAAATTAAAACTAAAAACAAAAAAAAAAAAAAACGCAGTAAAAGAGTCATTCATTTACAAATGAAACTGAATTGAAATTCGCAAATAAAGCCAGCTACAAAAATGCTAAACATTTTTATACGCTTGACTTGTTTTTACATTTTTTTATTACTTTTTTTTTGAATATAGATGGATTTTTTGCTAGTATTTTATCATTAGTTTTTGCTTCTTTGAAAATAGTTTATGTAACACTTTTTTTCTATACTTCATATTTGGCTTCAGAGGAAAACTCTTTTGCAAAAAAGGGAAAAAAACTAAACTAATTATATGTTTTAAGGCATTAGTTTAATTAAAAGTCTGGCTAAAGTATGGCTTCGAAGTGAAAATGTTGCAAATGAGAAGGAAAATGTTGCATAATAATAAAACAAAAATGTGTGTGTCTACAGGTAAATCTTAAAATTACTTTAAGATAAGTTTCAATTTAATTTTGGATTTTATTACAGAAATGAAGTTATTTTATAGCGTCAATATTAAAGTGGCGAAAATACGTAATACGTTTTCAATTCAATTAAATACATATTTTAATTTGTTTGCTCTCATTAAAGTGCAATAAAAAATTAGGTAGTCAATGATCGTCGCATGCAAAAATAGTTGCCAAAGATTTTACAATGATACAACAGTCATGAACGGCCAAAACGACCTCCTCCTGTAATACATAATTTCTGTATGATTTTGTAATGCTGGTCACAAAAATATTAGGTGAATAACTTAAACACTGTATAACAGAGGGCGCATTTTTAACACGTGCCCAGTGTCTTAAATAACTTATACGAGGTCTGCTTTTTACATTTAGAGCCTTGGCAACAAGTTTATGCGCCAACAGGTACCATCTGACGTTTGTAATATAGAGTAAAAATTGCTTATTAAATTTTTTTTAAAGAAGGTTTTGTCATTTGAGCATAACTCCTAAGCGTTTACGAGCGATGATTTTTTGCGACTTTCGACGTGAACTATCAAGACTGGAGTGCATCAATCAACTTAATGCGACTTTGGACGATGAAAGCTCATACTTTGCCACTGTGATACGCTGGTATAATAAATTTAATCGTGATCGCAGTTTGCTCATGGGCAAAATTCGTGAAGGTTGTCCAAAATCATTTGTTGTGCCATAATAAATCGATGCTGTTTGCAAACTAACAAGGCAAGATCGGCAATGTAGTACCGCAAGATCGCATAAACGTTAGGCTGCTAAAAAATTTTCGCATTGGATCCCGCATAATTTTACAAAAGCTTAAAACATGCTTAAAAAGCACAATCGCGGCGCTTCAAAAGCTGGATAAATAAAAAATTGTACCACCGTACTGGGACGAACGACGAATTTCGCCCTACACGACGAATTTTTTAGTAAATATTCGCTGAGTAAATTCGTCGTATGAAACACAATAACGACGAATAACTAACAGCTTTACTTATTAAGAAAGTTGTTTTCTGTTTGTGCAAAGAGAGAGAAATAGTGTGACCATATAAAAAAAAATTACTTAAAAAACACAAACATTAACAAAAACACAATTAAAAACTATTCTTATAGTTTTCTACTTTGTATATTTCTTTTTAAATGCGATAAAATAATAATAAACAATTATAATGTTGAGTATAATGTGAAAAAATTCTAACTATAATATTTTTAAAATTGTAATCGATAACTTAGTGAAAGAAACTGGAATTTCTTTATTTTCATTCATTGCAATCTATCAATACCAAGTTTTCATAATCCGAGGTGTTAAACTGTGGCACCCTGTATCTTAACTTATAGTCCAACAGGATGGTCAGAAACAGCATTTTCCTAAAGCCTATCTCCTTCTCAACGTCTCGTTCATACATAATTTTACAATCCAGCCAGTAGCTTTGGAGCCTATCTCCTTCTTTACGTCTCGTTCATACATCATTTTACAATTTAGCCAGAAGTTTAGGATATTCAGATTTATTAACACTTTTTTGCGATTGACCCCACTGTGTGTCGCTAGTTGCACTAAAGGCTAGGCATTCAACATGTTTTTCTAGCTCCAACTAGTAGATAAGAAATATTAAGCTCTTAACAGCTCAAGCTATTTGCCATCTTAATTTTTAACCCTTTTTTGACAGCTTACCATAATTTATTAGGGTTTTTCTAGCAAAATCAAATAAACTTAAACAATTTCAGCAGCTCATTTTATAAATTAACAAACCATACAATAGTTAAATTTTTAGGAGTATTTATTAAAACAATCAATGAACGACGAGCATAAAAGTCAAGTTAAAAGAATAAAAAAAAATCAGCAAAAGACCTTTTCCTTAATACAAAAAAAAGATCCTTAAAAGAAGGACATGATTTAAACATTCGATTAAACCTTTTTGTGTTTCACACACAAACATCTTCCTCTTTTGCCGATGCAACTAGCCATAATATCATGTAAGTGATGGGCAATTTAAACTTCCCTTTTTGCCCAGGATTATCATATAAAAACAAAAGCAAAAAAGGAAAATGTAGTTTTTACCTAAAAAAAAAAAACAAACAAACAGGAAAAAGATTTTCAGTTCCATATATCTATTTTTCGGTGCTTTTGCCTTTTAGCAGAAGATTTTTAGTTTTGGAAAATAAATTCTGTGCTTTATTGAAATTGTTGTTTGTAGTTCATATTTATGTCTTAAATAACTTTTTTTTTCTTTCTTTTTTTTTGCTTTTGTTTTGCCAACGAAACCGAAAAAAGGTCAAAATGTTAAATTTTAAGGATGGAGGTTGTCTCTACTTTGTTTGGGGTTAACTCTCAAAATGGGGGGTGTGGCAAAAACTTGTAAATAGTCGTATAAATAAATTGAGGGCGTATATTAAACATGTCAAAATATATTAAAAAGCTTTTAAGCTTATTTCAAGATACTTTTAAGTAAACATCTTCTTTAATACCAGAATGAGAGTGTGTCTATTGGAGAATAATGATGTGTGCAAGTATGTGAATATGTGTGTTTTTTTTTTTTTTTGTTGTTTATATCCTTTTTTTCACTTGAAGTGGACCGACAGCTAATGCATGTACAAAAGTACACAATAAGAACGATACAGCAATAAGAAAAATAGAAACTGAAGCTTATCGAGGGTTACGTATGTAGAGTTTTTAACTAATGCTTATGGACAAGGCTGTTTTTTATGGCCAAACTAAATTGTATTGGCATCACCCAGAGATACATACGGTCACATATATTATTTCCTTTAAACTCCTACAAGGAGCATAGGGCATACGGTCATGGGCACTTAAAAAGAAGTTATAAGCAGAAAAAAAGAAACTAATTCATTATGTCGAATAAAAAAATAATTGTTCTTTAATAGGCTTTTTAGGCGCACCAGATGTGCATAAAATCAGAGCCATTCGAAAATGACAGAATTTTCTGCTCTAACCTGCACAGAAAAAATTCTGCAAAATTTTTTCCCAATTAAAGCATTAACCAAAAACAAATTCAGTTTTAATTAAAAATTTAATCAAACGAATTAAATATTTAATCAAGTGAACTAAAGGTTTAATGAAGTCAATTAAACGTTTAATCAGTTAGAAGCCATTCAGTAGTTTATAGTATTTCATGGTTAGGCTTACCTTACTGTTATTTCTTAGTTATTTTTTATTCTTTTAATTTGGGTTAGTGGAAAACAGTATACATACACAGAAAAAATTCTCAACAATTAAAATGCTCTAGGGATTATTTCATGATGACAAACAATGCAGTTGCCAACCGCCCCTGCGTACAAATAGCAGTTTTGAGTCTACAATTTGGCAGACTCCAACCTCCTATGCTTTAGGAATAGCTAGCAGAATCTGTTGAACTGCATCAGCAACTAGGAAGATCCGCCTTCAGTCCGAACTTTTACTGAAGTGGTTAAAAATTAGCCCTAGACATTTACTTTTTAAGGTCTACCTTTCCGTGACTTTGGGTTTAAACAACAACCACAAACTGATTCCCGAAAGTGCCTTAACGAATAATCAGACCGGTGCAATGTCACTGTGGTATGAAATTTTCTTGCGGCTGTGGTATGAAACTATTTCATTCATATCACGAAAATGTCATGAATATTTTGTATTAATAAAATGAAATACTTTCATTGCAACAATGAAAAACTTTCATTAAATGTATGACACTGCTTTCTACCTACATTAAAATCAATCGTTGGTGCAATGATTTTTGTCAAGTATTTTATGAAATTAAATCATTGATATAATACTTTTTCTTCATGTATTGAATGACAATCTTTCGTTAAATCATTCATCGTACCTATGAATATATTTCATTCAGATAATGAAATTCTATCATCCTATCTATGAAAAAAATAAAAATGCAATGAAATTCTAAATAAAAATTACTAAAATTTTATTAATAATAATATATTTGAAGAAAGTTTATGAAACATATAATTCACAATATAACTTACATTACATATCGATGGATTAATATAAAAAAAAGGCCTAACTCGATTTTTTGTTTGTTAAACACTTATAAAATCTGTACAATTTAAGATAAAAAAGTTTTAATGGAATTTAAAAAAAAATATACAACAAATGTTATACTACAGCCCATTCAAATGTTTAAGTCAAGATACATGTGGGCATAGAAGGCAACGAGGAAGCGGACGAATTGGCGAAACGGGGGGCCCGTTTACCATACGATAGGATGATGGTCATCCCGGCACCAATTCCGAATAATAGGAGAGATACGGACTCTGCTATACGGAAGAGATCAGAAGCCTTTTTGGAGAACATAGGAACGTGCAGGGTTTCCAAGGTAATGTGGGGATCCTATGATCCGGAGTCGACTAGGACTCTTCTGTCGCTATCGAGAAGGGACTGTAGACTTCTGATAGGTTTTATGACGGGTCATTGTTGGACTGCGGTATACGCCCATAGGGCGGGGCGGTTGAATAGTGACAATTGTAGATTCTGTGGGGTACCAAGGGAAAAGGAGACGGTAGAGCACTTGATATGCTACTGTCCGGCACTCGTGCGCTCCAGGGCGAACTGTCTGGAAGATCATTACCTCCAAGATCTCGGGGAAGTCTCTGGGATTGGGCTAATGAGACTCCTGGCATTCGTCAAGAGAGTGTGGGGTACTCTAGGTACCATCACATCTGAATGACCTTTTTACTGATTTTCTTCTACGGGTTATCCGGCCACTCAAACCTAACCTAACCTACCCACACATCAAAATTTCACATGAATCTTTAAAAGAACAGTTAGATTAGTTTATAGAATTCTGGCAGAGTGAGGAGGGAGTACACATAAACTTTACATGTGTACTTATGAATAGGTATAACAATGAGTTTGTTGCGCACACTGCTTCAAAATCTTTTCTATGAAGAATATTTCATTACATAAATGAAATACTTTCATTTTTTTCAGTTTAATTTTAAAATTACAAAAAAAAAAAAAAAACGCATAATGAAGAATGTTCTTGTTATTTATGGTTTGGTGTCGTTGGATTTTACATAATGAAGAAAATTTATTATTTTTTTAATTTTTAAATTAAAACCAATTATATTTTCTTTGCCGAAATATGTTAATGCGTTAAATACTAAAATAAAATATAATTAAGTTTCATATATCACAATATTTGCGAAAAATAAAATTTCATAATATCAATGTTAAGCTTTTCATGAATAAAATGATAGCTAAAAAATGAACAAAATTATGAAATAAGAAAATTCATTCCTGATATGAAATTGTTCATTGCATCAACGTAACAGTTCATTCATACAATGAAGAACTATCAATGAACCCCTTTCATTAATTGAATGAATGATTTTTCTCTTAGTGTACTGACTCCCGTGGAACCAGATAATATCTCTGGTCAGCCGCAATCTGACGAGATCCATCAATTTTCAGTTCTGCCGAATTCCACATATTGCCTGTAACTGGTTTCCCCAGAGGACATAACACGGTAAGGTCGAGTATCTTTAAGATGTTGATAAATATGCTTAAGGAAAATTCACTAGAAGGTGGGGTCAAGTCAACATACGGTTTTTTCAGTGTTCGAGTTGTCTAAGTTAATATCGATGGCTTAACATAACTCGATTTTTTTTAAAATACCTTTTTTTGTTTATTCTGGTAGCTAGTGCCACACGTATCTTGATTTAAAATTTGTAAGGAGCTGTAGTACAACATTTGTTGGATATTTTTATTTAAAATTGCATAATAACTTTTTTATTTAAAATTTTACAAAATTTATTAAGTTTTTTTCTTCCCTTGTAAACATACAAGAAAATCAAGTTAGGCCCTTTTTATATTAAGCCATCGATATGCAAACTACAGTTCTTAATGTAAGCAAACTATTCTTTTAACTAGACATATTTTTGACAATCAGACCACAAAAGCACTGCACTGTTGTTGTAGACTTAGAAGTTTAGCTTAAAATAAGAGCAAGCGAAAGTGATTGTCTATCCATATAAACACGACTGGTAGCTGGACTTATTTGCGATCAGTCAGATAATGTTTTTTTTAATCAGTATTCAAAAATAAACACTAAATATCGCTCCATAGTGTTCGGTATATGTTATGCTTGTATAAATAAAATTACTTTATTTAGTTAGTATTTGAAAAACGAATGCTAGTTTATTTAATTTCAATCACTAGCTTTAAAACAATCTTCACATCAATTCAAAAACGTGTCTTTTTCTTTTTTAGCGCTTAACCTCATTTCATATCAGCTGTCAAAAATCGGGTTGCCACATATTTACATCAATCACTTTTAAATTATCGTGTAGTCAATCAAAGTATTATTCCAACAGTATATTTGTGGAAAACACAAACGCTAATAGTGTTTGTGTAAAAAATCATTACAAAAAAATAACGTTTCCCTGTTAGTCATCTTTCGAACACAAAAATAATACTTTTCTTATCCAACTCAACAAAAAGATGAGAACATTTAATTCCGTTCGGTTTTTTTATTTTAAACCACAAACTTCATTGTGTTCGGTTCGGCTCATTAATGTTCGTCGCTTTTAGCGGGTAAAATAAAAATAAAATTTTTTTACAAAAACAAAATACGAAAAAAAAAACAAAAAGCTAGCAGAATTATTTAACACAAACAAAACATATACACAATACACACACAAACTGTTCGTGCTGCTGTCGTTGCTAAAATTTTTTGTTTGTTCATTTCTTTATCAATGTAAAAAAAGAAAAATTATAGAACATAAAAATATAATGATTGTCTACAACAGTACCACTCAAATTGTTCTGGTTTCGAACGAAGAACAGAACATTATTTAATGTTCGTTTCATTCTTAAAAATAGTTACGAACGGAATGAAGGGTTGTGTTCGTCTACACAATCAATATACGAACGCTAAGTAATGTACTGTTTATTTTCGAACACTAATTCAAATATCTAAAAAACTATTAAAGCTTTTGTAACCAGCTGAAGCATGTGGTAGTTGGTTAAGCTGCCAAATTAAATACTTTTTTCTTAATCCACTTTTTTTTTTACTTAAATTTAACAAATTTACAGTTAAACCAAAGAGGTTAAAACTATTTACATTAATTTCACATCATGTACTTAAATATATGTGTAGCAAAAAAACTTTAAAACCATTAATAAGTATATCCGATTCAGTTTTTATGTACAAGAACTTGTTTTTTTTTTCTTATTTTGCTGGTACTATGAACATAACACTTTTTTAACCGCAAATAACCTTGCTGGCAACACTTTAAAAAAGGCCAGGTAGGTACTAATAATTGTTTATAGCAAAAGTTTCAACAACAAAAGTTTTATAGGTATAGTGGTTTTTTTTCGCACAAATGCAAACAATACAAAAAAAAAAAACAATACAACGCCCAGTTTAAAGACTCCGAAAACCTTAACCTAACAAAAATACAACAGACTACTATTCATACAATTTATCATGGTAGAGTTTTAATGAATAAATGAATGAACTAACGAAATATTCTTTAAGCATTTGCCAGTTTTTCAATACGATTCTTTGTAAAATGTGCGAAACATAAAAATACAGCAAAACCACAAGTTTTATTTAACAATTCATTAACAAAATTATATTCAAATTGTTTGCTAAAATACAACTTTAACGTTTAAATACTAAAACAGCGAGTATTTCAGGCAGATAGAGAGACAGACAGACAGACACGCAGAGAGACAGTTGAATACTCGAATGTTGCATTGACCGCATTTTGCTTTTGACTGTAAACATTTCAATACTTTTGTTTTTTTTTGTTTGTTTTTCGTTTAACCACAATATCACAATATTTTGTTTTATTGTTTGATTTGGCAACAAAATTTTATTTTTGTCGTTTAAATAATTTTTTTTTAAACGTACGAGTATTCAGCAAAAGTTTTTATGAACGCAAGTTTTATTAGATTTACTTAATTTAGTGTGAAGTTTGTAATTATGAGATAGAACTCATTGTTTTCTTGTGAGTCTTTTGTTAACACAATTAATGTTTTAGCGGAAGTTTGTGATTACCTGAAATTAGTACATACTTTTATTTTTTTGTTTGTTTTTTAACGTGTTAAACTTTTCGTAAATTTTAAGCATTCATTGTGAAACATTACCTCACTACATAATCTATTATGTACTCTAAGCAATGATCTTGCCTAATAGGGACTCCGCTCTAAAAGAGATTCTTATTTGTTAATCCAAGATCATATGAAGCCATCTTAGGATGTCCTGTTTGGAAGTAGAGCGTGAAAGCATTAGGAATTAATCGAAATAAATGGCTGCCGAACGGTGCCAAATCAGCGTTATAAGACTATTTTCTAGATATGTACGTCTTAACTGGCCTTGTAACACATGGCCGAGCATTGTAGAAAGCAGAAAGAGGCATTATGAGAACAACTAACACACACACACAGATGAACATTTTTAGTGTCCAATCCGGCAGAGTTACTTACTCGCCCTTTGCCTAGAAGCTTGAGCTATAAAATAAATAAATGGCTGCCGAACGGTGCCAAATCAGCGTTATAAGACTATTTTCTAGATATGTACGTCTTAACTGGCCTTGTAACACATGGCCGAGCATTGTAGAAAGCAGAAAGAGGCATTATGAGAACAACTAACACACACACACAGATGAACATTTTTAGTGTCCAATCCGGCAGAGTTACTTACTCGCCCTTTGCCTAGAAGCTTGAGCTATAAAATAAATAAATGGCTGCCGAACGGTGCCAAATCAGCGTTATAAGACTATTTTCTAGATATGTACGTCTTAACTGGCCTTGTAACACATGGCCGAGCATTGTAGAAAGCAGAAAGAGGCATTATGAGAACAACTAACACACACACACAGATGAACATTTTTAGTGTCCAATCCGGCAGAGTTACTTACTCGCCCTTTGCCTAGAAGCTTGAGCTATAAAACCTTCGTGGCATTAGAGTAGTCAGCAGCATTTGTTGAATATCAACAGCACTAGAAGATCTTCCAGCAAGCCAAACTTTGCCACAAATTGCGTGATTCAATAGTCGGTGGGGACACAGCGTATTACTGGGGGCTACTAAGTCCCGTGGTACAAGATAGGGTCTATTATCAGCCGCGATCTCAAGAGTTCTGTCGATTTTGAATAATGCCGACCTCCAGATAGTATTTACTGCACCTGTTTCCCAGGAGGATGTGACACCATAACGTGGAATAAATTTTTTAGGTTATATTCCAACATACCCTTAGCGGTGAGCGTTGAAATGCTAATGACTTGTCGCGTATACCAGATGTTTTGCGGCTAATGCTCGCCACAAACGCATCAACTGTGGTCGCTGCAGATCCCTTGAGATTGTATGCGCAGATTTCATCAGCTCATTACTGATTGGACCCTTTTGCGCTCACCATCAAATAAAACTTATTTGTTAATTATAATAGGTCCAATATTTTATCAAGTCCCATACAACTGTTATTCCAAAATATGTACAAGTTGTTATTAAAATCTTAAAAGTTAAATATAGCACTATTACCCTTTACCCTTTTACACTATACCCTGCACCACTAGAGGTAAAAATGGGCGTACTAAATTGTTCATTCCGTATTAGACTTTTTAAATACTCATCGTAGAGCCCATAAGGTATATATGCATATTTTGGATACTTGAGTAAGTCTATTGCTATTAAGCCATGTCCGTCTGTTGAAAACATGTTTACTTTCGAAAGACTAAACAGAAGAACACAATTATGTTGACAAATTCAATCTACTTCTCCTAAGCAGTTTTAGATCGAAATCCAACGCAATCGGTTAAGTGAGAATTAAGAACCCAAACGTAGAACAACCTGTGTAAAAAATTGATATTTTTTTAACAAAAACTTATAGAAATTGTTGGTAGACACCACCGGTTCTCATTAAATTTTGCACAAACTCGTTTTATTTGACTGGAAATCATAATATCGGGGTCTCCAACAAGAACTTTGCTTTTTAATTGTGGCAACACCAACAACATGATAGTTTTGACATTACGTTTTTGACGTATTCATAGTAGATGCATTGGAAATTGTTACAATGAATTCAGTTTCGCTCGAAAACCCGTTTTTTCCGAAGATGAGGCTGGAAATGCAGTAACGGTCAATGGATCACGCTATCGCAAGATGTTAACTCAATTTTGGCCTATTATTGATGACGTGGATATCACTGACATGTGGTTTCAATAGGACGGTGCCACATGTCACACAGCCAATGAAACGATCAATTTATTGCAAACCAATTTTTCCGATTCCATAATTTCACGAACATCAGATCGTGCGATTTAACACCAGTGGACTATTTTTTGTTGGGCTATGTTAAGGACAGAGTCTATACGGAGCCAATCGAATCGATTGGAGCCCTTAAACTCAAAATCCGTTATGTGATTAACGAAATTATAATTAAATTTTGCCAAAAAGTGATTAAAAACTTTGACAAAAGAATCGACATATCTGTGGTTTTCATGGGCAACCGCGTATGTCCATTTTTTCGATTTTGAAATGTTGATGCCATATTGCTTAATTTTAAGCGCTCTTTACATGGTTCTAAAAATTTTTGAAAACAGATAGACCCATTCTGATTTTTCTAACTCAATTACAAAGTTCAAAAAGTGCAATACCTAGCCCATAGTTTGATCTAGAATGGTTTTTCGGCTCTCCTTAAAAATTTTATTTTAAGACATACGCGGTTGCCCATGAATCGACAGATATGTCAGCGTGCTCGTGGTGGACATTTGCTAAATATAATTTTTCATTTATAATTGCCGAACTTTTCTCTTCGTAATACAATAAAAAATTTTAATCATCTTCATCTAAATTGTTTGTTTTATTTTGTTTTAAAAAAGCAAAGTTCTTGTTGAAAAACCCAATACAAAATTATTTGAACATCGACCCATAATTTACCATAGGCTCCATATAACTCTTGGAAATACTTTTGCACGATTAAGACCAAAACAAATTACGGTATTGCAGAATCATTAGGAATCTCTTAATCAGATTAGAAGGAACTCTGCCACATTTCTTAAAGATCGCTCCATAACTTACTCTAGGCCGAATATAAAGCTCAATTTGGAAAATCATTTAAATACGAATATGTAAAAATGTAATAAATATTTATATTGTTATAATTTTTTTTCCAGTTTAGCATTTTATGGCTGAAAATAACACCATGTAATTTGGTAATAATTGTAAAATCATAATTAAAATCTCTTTAATACGCGCAATACTGAAAAGAATCCTGATATTTTTTGAAACAAAGTCCAATTAAGTGTTGATCCATGATAGCTTATGAGCCAGATTTTTTAAATATTGACTCACACAGAAAAAAATTTTTGCGCCAGTAAAAGAATTAATCAAAAAAAAAATCAGTTTTAATTAAATATTTAATCAGGTGAATTAAACTTTTAATTAAGTGTATTAAATGTTTAATTGACAATATTTCAATTAAACGTTTAATTTACTTAATTAAAAGTTTAATTCACCTGATTAAATATTTAATTAAAACTGATTTTATTTTTGATAAATTCTTTTACTGGCGCAAAAATTTTTTTCTGTGCACAATTTATCATGGATCTCGTGAAAAGTCAACTCCAAAATTATTCTAACTTTCGTTGCAGGGTGTCAAAGATTCGGGGCAGCCGAAAAATTCGACTTTACATACTTGTTTTATTTATTTTATTCAATTTTTTTTCGCGTTATAAAAATTTTCATTATGTATTATCACGTATCTTTTGTTTAATTTGCCGGTAAGTGTTTTCATTATTTATGCCGTCATTTTGTTGTTAGTGATTTGGGTGTAACAGAATTAATTTACTTGAATTATATTTCGTATTTAGTTTTATAAACAAAACTAACCACTTTTTAGAACATAAAAAACAAATTTTGTTATGAAATATATGTTTACTGCTACGCAAAAAATATAAACAACAATGACAAGTTTAAAATGTAAACAGAACCATTACAAGTTAAATGACATTTTGTGGGAAATTTTAAACATTTATCATTTTAAAAAGGTACAAAATATTTTGTTCTCTTATGGGTTTTACTAAAAAAAAATAAGGTAAATTAGCTAGAAAGGCGTTATTTACAAATTATATTTAAATTTAAACATTAAACCCGATTTTCAACCCTTTTTTTTAAATTGTTGGAGATGAAATCCTGCTAGTTAATATGAATGTCTGTCCTTCTTAATATTTATATGTACTTTATAAAGCAAAAGTTTATAAATAAAAAAATATTAATTTAGATTTATGTAAAAAACAGAATGAAAAATATTTTTGCAGTTAGAGCAGAGCGCATAAAGTTTGTCATAAAAAAAAATTTAATTAAAATATTTTTTCCTCAGAATGTTTGCAATTTTAATATGCGTTCTCAACTATTTTGCATAATAAAAACTTTTTTTCACCACATATGGGTTTTAAAATATAAAAATGAAAATTATTAAGGAATTTTAAAATGAAGATGAGAGATTTTTTTTTGGGCGAGAATTTTAGAACGATATAAGTTTTAAGTTGTAATTATGAGGCAAAACTTGCAACTATAATTTTAAGAGAGAATTTAACGATTATTAAAATTTTTAGTAAGTACATATATGATTTTTCCTGTTTTTGCTTATACAGCTTTAAGACAATTAAAAATTAGGTTTTCTTATTATAATTATAATTTACGAAAACAAAATTTGGCGAAAACAAAATGTAAACTTAGGAAGAAGATTTTTAGCGGAAAAAAATTTTTTAATATTTTTAATTAGGCTTAAGTTCATTAAATTTAATTTTCATTAAATTATTTTTATGAAGAAAGGAATTTTACAACATGAAAATTAATCAAAATTGTTATTGATAATCTTTCATTCTTGACCGTGGCCGGGATTCGAACCGCGGCCGGCAGGTTACCATGACATGTTTCGATCGCAACCACTCGATCTTCTCAAATGGATTTGCCGTTTTACACTCGCAGCCATCGACGGCTGCTGACGTCAATAGTCAAACATCAATCCTTAAACCAAATTGTATTTTAACCTTTGGTAGATCGAAGTTTGCTTTTTTGAATGATTATCCATTTTAATTGATTTTACATGTTCTTCCCTTACTTCCGTTCCAAAGTACATAAATAGTTCAACAAAATAACCACAATACTGATTATTGTTAAAAGCTAAGGCACGAGCTCTATGTGTTCATTTGTCCTTCAAGTTGTGCTGAAAAAGGTCAACAGGAAAAAGAAAGACAAAAATGAAAAAACAAAAAATGTACTTTGGACTTCAAGAAAAATTCTTGACGAAAGTACGAAAAAACGGAAGTAAGGAAAAAACATGTAAAATCAATTAAAATGGATAATCGTTCAAAAAAGCAAACTTCGATCTACCAAAGGTTAAAATACAATTTGGTTTAAGGATTGATGTTTGACTATTGACGTCAGCAGCCGTCGATGGCTGCGAGTGTAAAACGGCAAATCCATTTGAGAAGATCGAGTGGTTGCGATCGAAACATGTCATGGTAACCTGCCGGCCGCGGTTCGAATCCCGGCCACGGTCAAGAATGAAAGATTATCAATAACAATTTTGATTAATTTTCATGTTGTAAAATTCCTTTCTTCATAAAAATAATTTAATGAAAATTAAATTTAATGAACTTAAGCCTAATTGAAAATATTAAAAAATTTGGATTAAAAACCATAAATAGTTCAACAAAATAACCACAATACTGATTATTGAAAAAAATTTATTAAAAATTTTTTTTGAAAACTAAATATTTAGTATTACAGAAAATAAAAGTTTCAAAGAAAATTTATCGATGACTGACACTTTTAAAAGATTTTTTTTTGAAAATTTACCGATAACTCTAAATTTCTGATGGAATATTTATTGATAGCCCAATGTCCTCAATTAAAATTATCGATAACCAAATTTTCTCACAGGAAATTTATCGATAATCTAACTTTTCTTAGGAAAATTATTTTTATCTGAATTTTTTAATAAATTAAATATTTTTTGAAAAAATATTTCTATATGGAGAACATTTTTCGATAACTTGACTTTCTAATCGATTTATCGAAAACAAATTTTTTTGGTAGAAAACTTACCGACTACTAAATTTCTTATTGGTAAATAAATATTGTAACATTCTTATAGAAATATTATCGATTCTTATAGAAATATTATCGATAACCAGCCAATAACCAATAGTACAAAATTTATTAAGGCCTAAACATTATTTGTTTATTTGGTAAAAATTTTACGATAACTAAACTTTGTTCGAAAAGAGTTTTCAATATTGGTAGAAATCTATTTTTAACAAAATATTCCTAAGAAAAAAAGGTATTGATAAAATACTTTTCTTAAACAAATTTTATCGTTAAACAAATTTCTTTAGAAAAATTTTTCCGAAAACTTAAATTTTTCTTAAACAAAATTCTCAGATAACTAAAAAAAAGGAATTTATCGATAACTAAATTTTTCTAGTGAAAATCTACAGACAGCTTAATTTTTTGATAACTGGTCTTTTTTCCAGTAAATGTATCGATTAATAAATCTTATTACATAAAGTTTACCGATAACAATATTTTATTAGAGAAAATTTATCGGTAACTTAATTTGATTAGAAATACTTTTCAATAACTTAATTTTTCTAAAAAAGCATTCACCGATAGCAACATTTTTTTTATCCTAAAAAAAACAACTAACTGATAATAAAATATTTTTAGAGAAAATTTATTGATTAAAAAAATTTCAAAAGATTTTGTTATTCGTGCTTAATTCCCAGTTTTCATTATTGATAAAAACACTTGAAATTTATTGTTGATGGGATAAGCTATTCCTATGCGCATTTCACTGGTTGCTTAGGCCAGATATTCAGGAAACTTCATTCATAAAATTGAAATTACTTTTTGATAATTAACAGACAAGTGAACGGCCTAAAAAGACACTTAATTGACAACATCTTTTGTAAAGTTGTTGTTTTTATTTTGTTTTTCTTAACCTACTTACAACTACAATTAATGTTGAGAGAATTTCAACTAATTGTAGTGGGGAATGTAAGATGAGATAAACCCACTGTTTATTGTTGATGTGTTTTGTTTAAACTTTGATATTGTTACAAGTAGAGCTGTTGCTTATGATTCTTATACGCTTAACAGTTTTATTTGGTTTAATATCTTTAGTTTTTCTAAAATCTTTATGGATGAAGTTTCCTGATGATCTGGCCTAAGCAACCAGTGAAATGCGCATAGGAATAGCTTATCCCATCAACAATAAATTTCAAGTGTTTTTATCAATAATAAAAACTGGGAATTAAGCACGAATAACAAAATCTTTTGAAATTAAAATTTTGTATTCCCAAAAATTGAAATTACTTTTTGATGATTAAAAAAATTATTTTAGAAACAAGTTTATCGATAACTTATTTTGCTAAAAAAGAAATTTACTGATTATTAAACTTTCTTAGACATTTTATCGGTAGCTTCATCTTTTTAGAGAACTCTACCGATAACAAACTTTTGTTAAAGAAAATTTGTCGATGACAATTTTTTTTTTGGGAAAATACTAAACTCAACATTTTTTATTTTTCGAATTTATTCTATGAGTTACATTTCAGTTATGTATTTTATAAAGCTTTTTTGTAATAGTTCTATTCCTTAAATTTTAAGGAATTACTTTTATACACTACCAGACTATTATATTGTATTTTCTTGTTACATTTTACCTTAGCTATCCTTTGGATAGCAATGAAGTATATTGTATGTACAGAAAAATTTACAATTATTAGAATAAATTCGAAAAATAAAAAATGTTGAATATAATATAAAGTTACCTGCGAAAGGAAATAATTCCCAGTTTCTATTTGTGAAAATACTAAACTTAAAAAAATGCTGTTTCTTAAAGAAAATTTTTCAATAACTAAATATTTTTAGATATATAAATATTTTCAGATATATGAATATCTTTAGAAATATAAGTACCTACATCGATAACTTGATTTGCATAAAAAATCACCGATTATAAGGTTTTCTTGTAGCAATAATTATTTTTTAAACAGAAAATTTATCTCTTACCAAACTTAATAAGAAAAAAATTATCGATAACTTAATTTTTCTAAACAAGAAATTTACCGATAATAAAATTTTCTTAGACATTTTATCGCTTACTAGATTTTTTTTAGAGGAAATTTACTGATAGCGATTAAATGCTTTGCGAAAATTTACCAATAATACAACATTTGATCTGAAAATTTATCGATAACAAATTTTTTTAAAGAAAATTTACCGTTAATTGTTGTTCTCGGCCTGTTTAAAAAATGTTCTTTATACGCATCGATCTTTTGTGCGTTGTTTCCATTCGATTTACCAAGGCTTTTCATCTTTTTTTCAAATCTTCTCGCATGTTCCTTCATTAATATTATCATCTTCTGCAAAAGCGAGGAGTATGTAACTTTCATCTTCAGCTTGACCATTCCAAAATTTTCTCCATTAATAAGTTCAAAAAGCACGATAAGTCGGAACCTTGTCTGACACCTATTGTGGTAGTAAATGGCTTGGAGAAATCAGTTCAAGTTCTTACTGACTGCAAAGACGCTCTCATTTTTCAGAAAAAACGTTAACAGGCAGCAGATTATATTATAACCGATATATTTTATTATAATACATTCGATTAATCATACAAGTTATTTTCGGAAATATTATACAAATTGAACTGTAAAGGGAATGCGAATTACAAACACTCAAGTCTTATTTGCAAGACCAAACAGTGAGTTTATTTCCTCTTATATTGCCCTACAATTAATCGATTAATCATCCTATGTGTACAAACTACTCGAAAGGTCTGCACTAAAATTTTAATTCCTTTGGTACTTTTAGCTAATTATATAATTTTCTTAGAAAAAGCTTTTTACTGATCGCTGGATTCTTTTAGATTCAATTTAAAATTATTTTCCTTAATTTACAATTTCTGAAAAACAAATCCCCAAAAAATAACCGACAACTAAGTAATGGCGGATAACTCAATTTTCATACAGGAAGCTTTTCAACTATAAAATTTTCGATTATTTTATTTAGAACAAAATTTATTTATAACAAAATATTTTAAACAGAACTTCTTTTCTTTTAGAAAACAAAATAATTTTATCTTATAAAAATATTTTCAAAAAAAGTTTAATATATTCTTATTAAACAATTTACTATAACTAAACTTTCTACGAGAAAGTTTATCGATAACTTATTTTTATTAGTACAAAAATTTTCTGACTTTTAACATCCAATTAAAATTTTTTGCGAACTTCTAAAATTCATTAATTTTCTATTTCATTAAATTGCACTTTTTCCTTATTAAATAACAAAAACCCCAATTTAAAATCGTATTGCTGTAAATTGGGTTAATTGAAGTTCAGCAGCAGCAAAAAAAAGTAAAAGTTCAAAACAATTTAAAAATAAATAAATTACATATTTTTTTTTTATTTCTACTGAAATTGAAAACAACAATCATTTGTTAACAAATACAAATGAAACAGCAGAGCAAAATAAATAACGCTGTTTGTTGTTCAATGAAATGAGTGAACAATATTTTTCGAAAGAAACACACATCCATCCAAGTCTTCGAGTTACAGTTGCAAGAGTACAATTCTATTTATACTGAAAGCAAAAATCAATTAATAATACTCATACGTTTGATGTACAACACAGAAAATATTATTGAAAACACTCATAGGAGTGATGAACTTTAAAAATGATTTCGTTGAATTGTATGATTTTGGCAAAATAATTTAAGTTGTATGTTTTTTTTTTGCAATTTCAATGGAAAACCACAAAATGAGAAAAAGAATTAAGGGCTAAAAAGGCCAAAATATTAGTACAGAAATCTGGTAATGAAATACAAAAAAAAAAAACTTAAAGTAGGGGGCGAGTACAAGAGATGACCTTCTTTTTATATTTTGGCTGCTGCCAAAAGAAATGGTTGCCTGGTAAGATCCAAATGTAGTGGATATTCGGCTCTGTAGATGAAGTTTTTATTGTGACTCATTTTTCACCGGCATTGAGACGAAAAAAAAGTAAAGTTGCAACACCCACAATAGCGGTACAAGTAGAAAAACTTTACAAAAGTTTAACAAAAATGTGCTACTGCCAACATGGAATACTAAATAATCGATATTATTATTATTTTTTTTAAGTTAGTATTTAAAAGGTATCTATGAAAATTTGGGAAATAAAATAATTTTGTTAGCGATTTATTTCTCTAACAAAATTGGGAATGCGATAAATTTTCTCAGGGGAATTTTAGTAGATAAGCAATAACTTTCCTATAAGCAATATGCGTCATCGATTAATTTCTTTTAGAATATTTAGTTATCGATACATTTTGTCTGAAAAAATTAAGTTATCGAAATTTTTTTGGAAAATTAAAATAGAAATTAGCTATCCGAAAACTATCGAAAATTTTGATTTTAAATCCATTAAGTTAACGATATGAGAAAATTAGTTTATCGATAAATTTTTATTGAAAATAAATTAGCTCAGGGTAAATTTTCTTCTAAAAAATTTAATAAGCAACTAACATAATTATCAATTAATTTTATCTAAGAAAGTTTAATAGTCGAAAAATTGTCTCTTAAGAAATTTAGTTGTCGATAAGAAAATTTCAAAATGGATAAATTTTCTCTAAAAAAATTAGTTATCGATAAATTTTTTCCAAGAACTTTTGGTTATTTATAAACTGATAAACTAAGAAAACTTCGTTATCGATTTATTTTCTCAAATGACGTTTAGATATCGATTAATTTTTTTAAATAAGTTTTGTTTTTCATTGTTATCATTTCTAAGAAATTTTTTTTATATTGGTTTTAAATTTTGCTATCGATAATTTTTTTTCAATAGAAGTAATATAAAAATTTACCTGCAGATGAATTTTCCTAAAAGAAATTTAGTTTTCCATATGTTATCGATAATTTTTTTCAAAAATTTATTTATCGATAAATTTTTTTTTGAATAATGAGTTGAGGACAAGCTTTCATTAAAAAAATTCAGTTATCGAAAGATTTTCTTATTTAAATTTAAGATATCATTAATTTTTTCATAAAAAAATTTTTTCTCAATATTCAAAGAAATTTTATGTTTGTATCGATAAATTATCTCATAAAATTTAATTTTTTTTTTAATTTTCTCTAAGAAAACATTACCAGTGTAACCTCAAAAACGAATCATTAACTTAATTACATCTGTTGTTACAAATTTAAATATATTAGAGCATATATTTTTTATTTTATTATTTCGTGTGGGGTTAATTGTTTTTTTTTTCAAAAAATCAAAATAAATTCTCTTAAACGACCTTTAATCAAAAAATGGGCATACAAATTTCTGACTCGGTTAACGCATTTATATTGTTTGCGTTAACCGAGGTTGCACTGTATATTAATAAATTTTCTTTCAAAATAATTGGGTATGATAAATTTTCCTTTAGGAAATTTAGTTGTCGATAAAGTTCCTGAAAAAAAACCGTTAAATTCATAATTTTATTACTCAAAGTTTTTGTTGCCTGTTTGGCGTATGATTAATATTATTTCATTAAGTGCTCTTTTAAAAGAAAATTCAATAAATAATAATCATACGCTCTCATACATAAAAGAAAAATGTATGTGTGTATGTGTGAAAGTATATTTATTACATATGCGAGGATTGTTTTCTCTTGTTCTCAATGTTGACTGTAAAGAATCATCATAATTTATTTAAATATCAAATTAACTCTTTAAAAGCAAAAACAAAAAACGAGAATTTTATGTTTTTCTCAGTTTCTTTTTGGTAAGAGTGTGGGAATGTGTGTGTGTGCTAAATAATATTTTATTCAGGGTTTTCGCAACATAAAATTTCAGTTGAGTATTTGCAAACATAATTTAGGTCAAGAGAAACAGAGTTAAATAGATGATGATGATAACGATGACGATGCTGCTGCTGCTGATAATGGTTGTTGCTCGTTCGCATTGTGTTCATGATGTTTATGTCTGTTGGTTTTATACGAAAAAATTTTGTTGCTTTAGTCAGTGGTATATGAAAATTCAAAAAGCAGAGAGTGAATTGTTGCCACACTTTGATTGTTGTTTGTTCGCAATAAACTTGAACATTTAAAGGGTTTAAAAAAAGGGAACTGGAAGAGAGATTGAGAGAAACCTAGCAAAAGTCCACTGTGCACAAGTAGCACACATACATTTACACTTCTGTTCGCCACTGAATGTTGTTACTAAACCCCTCAACGCGTTACTTAATAAATGGATTATTTTAACAGGATTTTATGTTCAATGTTGCTGTTGGTTTTTATAGAAAATAATTTTTTTTTAACATTATTTTCTCTATGTATGTATTTTTTGGTTTTTGTGCATTTTTAGTTTGCAGATTTAAAAATTCTAAAAAAAAACTTAACTCCAGTTTTTCGTTCAAACGTAAAAACTTGAATTCATAATTTTAAATCCTACGAATCCCTTTTTAATCCTTTTAAAACGCTTAGCTTAGACAAAACAAAAATTAAATGTAAACTAAATTCTTTTTACAATGTTTTTAGAATAGAAGGGAAGAAAATTAAATTATTTTGCTTTTACATTTTAAAAGGATTAAAAAAAATAATATCATGATTTCTTGAAATTAAAATAATAAATTTTATGTAACAAGATAATAATTAAAAATGAAAAATTACTTATTGAGGTTTTTTTTAAATTATATTAATTAATAAGTAAGAACCTATTAAAAACTTATCTCTTTTTCTCTCATTTTAGGTAAATTTTAACAAACATTTCATCATCCTTTATAACAGGTAATCAATTATAAGAAATATATTTTTATATGGCCCTCACGGTCAAATAAATCCAGCTTAATCGTATGGCAAATATAAAATTTTTTTATAAATAATGTGTGATTATTCTATCATATGATTTGACACCATTGGACTTCTTTCTTTGGGGATAATCAAAAGAAAAATAGTACGGCAATTCCCAGAATAATTCAAGAGCTAAAGGATGAGATTATTCGGCACATGAACGACATTGAACCTCCATAATGTCTCAGAGTCATTAAAAATATGGATAATCGGATAAAGTTATGCCACCAAAGCCGTTGGTAGACCCATTCTTACGTATGGATGCTGTGTTTAGTGGAAGGAATTGAGACTGGCTAATCGGTGGGACCTTCTGTCTAAGGCTCAGAGATGTGGTTCAATCGGCATGACGGGGCATGAAAAGTGCGTCTCAGGCGTATAGAGCAGTATGTGATGGGAATGGCAGGACTGTTAGGAAATTTCACAGGTCACGCGAGTATCTTTAGTGAAATTAGCGATAGTGGGTATTACCTGGGTTCTCCTGGCTCTACGACTTATGTGGGCACTGGGGTTGCTTTTGGGCGTTTGCCGGAGGTAATATTACCGTCAACGGAGAGTTGGTTAGGTCAGAGCAGAATATATAGGGGATTTGCTATTTGTACTGATGGCTCGATAGTGAAGGGCACTGGTGCATGGGTCTACACTGAGGATCTGGACATAAAAAGGCCATTTAGACTGTCTGACAATTGCAGTGTATTTCAGGCGCAGGTTTTTGGAATTCTTAGTGTCGTGGAATTGGTAGGTATCAATGTCGACAGTCAGGCAGCTCTGAGGGACTCGATGGGCTGTTATGTGAACTCCAGGCTTGTGGGAATTATGTGGTATGGCTGTGATGGGTACCGGGTCACTGCAACATCACCGGCAACGAGATAGCTGATACGTTGGCGAGACTGGGCTCGGAAATGGAGGAACCTTCTACTTTGGAAGAATAAGCCTCCTGATATGGCTTCTGAGCGGGACTAATCTGGTTTAGCGGGGCCGAACGAACCCCGGGTATCGCGCAAGCTGTGGCCGGTGCTGAACAGGTCAAATATGGATTTGCTGTTGGGCTAGAGTAGGGCCTGCGTCAGGACCATAATAAGTATTACCACGGGCCTATGTATGATAGCAGGATGGCGATGAGAATGGGATTTGACTTGTCGGATATGACCCAGAGGAGTTGGAGACGGTTGTGCACTTTCTGTGCCACTGTCCCATGCTGCAGAACAGCTGAGTTGGCTGGGTAGCAGATTCCTGTGCGAATTGGGAGATGTCTCGAGCTGCGGACTCGAAAATCTGCCGGGATTCATAATGGGAATGACCTGATTGCATGGCAGGCGACTGTAGACTGGGCACATGTAGGGCAGTTTTCCGTTTGGTTTTTGATTTTTGTCTTCCACTACTTTATTTTTTTTTCTGTGTTTTTACTATTTACTTTTCCTTTTCTTTTATACTAAAATTATTTCACTGGCCCCTATTACGGTTCCCAACTCAACTCAGTTGAGTTGTAATTTCTTAATTTTTGTATAAGGGTTTACATCTTTGCTATATTGCGATGAACAAAAACAAAACAAAAGTTACAACTGATTACAAGCAGTTGTCTTAATAACAACTCAACTGAGTTGAGGTGTAAACCGTAATAGGGGCCACTATCTACGGGGTCACAATGGACCATATTGGTCTCTGGGTGAGGGTGTGAGGTTTACTTCACACCAGCCTTTCTAACCTAACCTTATTTCACAAATAGCTGTCATAGATCCTGCTAAAACAATACAAAATATAATTCTCTGAAAACTTTTTGTCATGCGAATTAAGGTCTAAACTATAAAGCGAATGAAGCAACAGTTACCAACCACTATATTCTAAAGTTTTGAACTGGTTTTGCAGCATGTGGCCGATTGTATAGAATAGATCTATGTCTGTTCGCATATTTCCGGAGTTTTAAAGCTCCATCGATATTGGTTGGTTCGGCAGGCCTCACGTTCAATTATTTTCACTAGTGTTGTTGTAGTGAATTCATTTTTTTTAACAGAAATAAAAAGGTGCAAAAATAATTGGCTTTTATGGTTCTTAGGAAGTAAAAAAGAGCTTACCTAAGACCTAATTTCGACGTCATCACACAACAAACAGTAGCCACGCGAACGCGAACGCGAACTAGCCTGCTTTCCGAGACTAGGCTTTATAGTGGGCCTTTGGTAAATAACGGACAAATCTTTTCTAAACTTGACACTTGGGCTATTCACAAGGTGTGCTATCAAGTAATATCGTCATAATGTCCTAAATAATATTAAACAATTGTTTAAAAAAATAAAAATTTTAATGCTGTTTTTATTATTTCGCCGTAACTGTACATTAGAAATCTAAATTATAAGCGCTTGCTTACAGCAGTCATATACATTTCTTGTTATTATTTTTAGGTATATGACTGTTACGGATTTAAAATTACTTTTTTTTCCCATTTGAATTTTACCAGGAAATTTTTTCCCTTACCCAATAAATCCAAACATGCAATGGTTCATGCAAAACCTTTTTCCCTTGTACATAAATATGTATTTGATCTCTATTAATTGCGCAATTTTATTCATGCTATTTATGTATGTAGTTTGTCTTGTTGGTAACAACTTTCATCCCGTTGTTTAATTCCTCAACACCAAAAAAGAAAAAAAAAATTGAGAGGGAAAAAAGGAATTAAAAAGAGAATAAAGAAACATTCTTATTTTTTTGCATAAAGTGGTCTGATTCTGCCGTTAGAAAAAGAACCTGTTTCAACATGGTAACAAATGTTCTAGATCTTTTTTTTTATTATCATTTGTCATCCATGGTCATTTCGTGTTCTCTGTACTCTGGTTATTAGTGTTGGCATGAACTGCGCATGTCAATTTTTTTTTTTCTCTTGCCTTGGGCAGTTACGATTGCTCTGCTCATCCCTCATTTTCGCTTGCGTACATACATACCCACACAATTGTAGGCACTCTTCTCTCTCATGACAATGATTCTGGATGATGCAATAGCAAAGGGAAGAAGAAAAATGCATTCTGTGAATGCAATGGTATAAAGGGAATTAGGCAGAACATGTTAAGTCAGTTGATTTTGGGCAGCGGGCGAGTTAGTTGGTTTTTAGTCAGTGATTAGTAGAGTTCAACATATATCACTTGTGCACGGTTCGGGTAGAAGAACAAGGTATTAACTTTGTATTAATGTGAAAAGGAAAAAGTGTCCTGAAATAAATTAAATAGTGAAAAATAAAGTTTACAGCTCGGATCCTAAGATAACTTACAGATATCGACTCGAATAAAATATAAACTAATCCAATAAAAGTGCTCAAAAGTCGTATAAGGAATTAAAGTGAACAAAGAATTTGTACAAGAAAAAAAATGAAAAAGAAACACGTTTTTTTTTTATTACAACTAGTCTTAAAGTTAAATATTTACGTAAGGATTTAAAATATTAAAAAGTCAAGTCAAAACAGCATAGTCCTAAATTTACTACATTTGAACTAATACACCTTCGTGTATAATTGCGTAAATAATTTTTTTTTTTCCTAAAACCAAATGGGGAAAACGTTTATGAAACATAGTGTAATTCTAAAGAATGAAAAATAACCCCCCCCAAAACTCAAATAAGAAAATTAAAAAAAAAACCCTTTTGTTATATACTAAAAAAAAAAAATTGAATTTAAAACTGAACAAACAACCCATAAAAATGTTAAAAATTTGTTAAAACAAACAATATAGAAGAATAAATAAAAGTACTTAAAAGAAATGAAGACATTTGTGATAACATGCGTAAATAACATTAGAATTGCAAATACTCGTAATGAAAACTTTATGGACTAAACATTAAACAAAATTGTAAATAGAAAACAAAACTTTATTGTTTAAAATGTAAAAAGAAATGAAGCTTTAAAATTCCATAAATCAAGAAAAGTAAAAGACAATTCAACGCCTATTAAAATACCAGGAAATTGACTTATTCAGCAAAAACTATAATAACAACAAAATATATTAACAACTTTAATAACAACAAAATGTATCAACAACTATAACAACAACAGAATACATCAACAACTAAACAAAAGGCCGAAAAGCATAAACAGCAAATGCTGCAACATTAATGCCGACACCCCTATAATAGGCAGCAGGATTCATCAAAGGAGACCCTTTTGCGGGAATCAACGACTTTAGAAGTAAGTCTCTGTCCGTTGTAATATTTATTCTAAAATATGTTACTGCACTACATAGGCATAGTTCATTGTCAGATCTCATTATAAAGTCAGAAATTTAAAACAAAAAAATTAATCCGGATATTTGATGTTAATTAAGAGAATGGAATAAAAAAAAAAGATAGATCGTTTAAGTACTTTAATTTGAAACATAAAAAGAGAAAAAAAAAATTAATAATGATACAGTTAGCCACAATCAAAGTGGGACGCTTTGGTCCAAATCATTAACTTTATTCTAAAATAATCACCAAAATTTAGCTTGCGAATCGTATATTTTGAGTGTGGCTCACTGTATATTTAAAAAGAAAAAAAAAATAGACCATTTTACTTTAAAATAATTAATTAATTAATTACAAAAAAAAACCCCCCCCCCCCACAAACAGAAAAGGAAACTATACTGGATATTCTGGCAAGTGCTTGGAAGCAAAATTGCAGTAAAATCAAGTACGAATAAATATTTTAAAATGTCTATTGTTGACTTCTTTTTCTGGATGTAAATGAAATTAAAAAAAAAAAAAACGAATTGTATATAATAAGAAAACATTGTATTAGAAAAAAAAAACCCTAATTTTTTTTTGCTGTTTAACCCAAAACAAATAATCATTTGTAATACAAACTATAAGTATTAAAAGAAAAACCGAAAATTTATAATGCCAATAAAATTTTTTTTTTCCAATTGTAAAAATTAAAATGAGTTGCTAATTTTTTTTTTCTAATGGATGCTAGGAAGAACCGGGCCATGGTAAGTAACATGTAAATTAACGATTGTCTTGTAAACGGGACAGGTTCAATAAATTGTAGGGTACCAGCCTGTCATAGGGTGGTGTAGGGACTAGTGTACCCCTATATGGCACAACACCTAGCCATATCATCACTTTTTGTGATGAATTCTCATTTTTAGATTTCCTAGCTTTTCCGTACGCTTGATTTTAGATTCGGGTATCTTTCCACAGTGGCACTTATGCAATTTAAGATTTGTTTTATTATTGAATTTTCTACATACTTCTAGGGTGTGAAGTGTGTATATGTGTTTACGCGTCAAATCCCGGGGTCGGGAACCACACCTCCTCTTTGAGCTAGCTGGCCACCTTTTATGCCCACCCTTTTCCGGTTTTTGAAATTGTTGAAAAATTTTATTTAAAGTTATTTGACGGCGCGTAACATATATGGCGCCCAACGTAAAGGCCAACTGTGGCAGTGTTGCTTGAAATTTTTAAAAGTAAAACAAACGTAAAAATGACGCCAACGTAAAATAACATTAGCTTAAAGTCAAACTGACGATTAGGCAAATGTTATAGTTTGCAGCGGGTTATTTTTAAATTTATCGCTTGAGTTTTTTTTTGAAGATTTAATTAAATTAGACTTTCGGAATTTTTTTTATAGGACGTAAGGTCATGATTTTGGGGAAATTCAACACCCGAAATTTCATTCGCGACGGCCAATTATTAAATTATTTACGGAAAGTTTGTCAACAGCAAGTATTGCATTCGTTGAAAATTCGTTTAGTAAAAGTCCGAACTGACGACATCGAGTTGCGCGGTTACGTTGCGTTAGTAGACGGTTTTTGGGGAAGCGGTACGGAATCGAATTCATTTGTTAGAGTCCTTGTAGTAAATTGCCATCGGGTGGCAATACAAGTTGCAGAATAATTTAGTTCGGTTTTAATCCTCGCGATAATTTTGGAAAACCTGGGAATTTTAAGAATGAGATTTTTTTTTATTGTTGATAAAATTCAATAGTTTTTTTTATCATTATTATATTACAAAACAATCGTTGCAGTTATCACGGCTGGTTCTTCTTGGCATCCAGATTTTTATGAGTATTTGAAAAAAAGCTTAATTTACGAGATAAAACAACATTTTTTTGAAAAAAAAAATTAAAACTTTTTTTTTGACATTTTTACAAAATATTTTTTTTTCCTGAGAATTAAAAAAAAAAAAAAAATAACCTTTAATAAAATATTAGTCAGGTTACAAATAGTTAATCACAAAAACTTTTTTTACGAAATTTGAGCACTTTGAGCATTTTTTTTTCTTTGTCTTTACACTGATCTCCCTTTGCACATTTAAGATTCGCATTTTGAAAACAATTCGTTCGATTTGTCTTTTCCTTAAGTAGACCCGCGTTTCTACTCTTTAGTGGCTGGCGAATTATGCACAAGCCCGCCACACGGCAAAGCACAGCTAAAAATTTGTCGCGTAGTGTCTCCTACCCAAAATCAACTGACTTATCGGCTAGAGGTAGGGCACAATCGACCGTTCGTAGTTCGTCTCTGTCCAAAGGTGGGGGAAGGGGTTCAACTCCATCAGGGAGAAAGTTGTCAGTGGACTCGCAGAGTAGCATAACGGCAGTAAGGGGTTCGTCCGTGTCCCGTTCACTTATTTCTGGCCCCTCGGTAGAATCTGTCCATTCTGACCTCAAACCTCTTAGCTCATCTCTTCCGGACATAGAATCGGCCCAAATTGAGTCCGTAACATCTAGGGTAGCAAATAGTGAAATTGTTGGGATGGCCACATCGGAGACAAACCGTGAGGGTAATACACAACCTTCAAATACGGACACAATGGAAAATTTAATGGCCTATTTCCAGGAGGCCTTGAGAAACACGCAGGATGAGTTTAGGAGGGAATTTAGTGCCTTGAGGGAATCTGCAGGGCTGAATAGAAACGGTAGGGAAAATTCTGCTACGCCAGGAGCTAGTGCTCAAACATCGACGCAGGCGAATTCGTATTCTCTTGTTTCTTCAAACACGAATTTTAAGCTAAAAGACTGGAGGGTATCATATAGTGGCGAGGGTAGTGTGTCAGATTTTTTGTTTAAAGTAGATACCTTAACTGAGCGATCTCAGTGTCCCCATGACCACCTAATGTCGAATTTTCATTTATTTCTGACGGGTAAGGCCGAAACGTTTTATTGGGATTATATAAAACAGAACCAAAGGGCCACGTATCCGATGCTAAGGGCTGCACTATCTAGTGAATTTGGTGCGTTAGAAAGCGACCATGAAATTCTGCTTAAGATCTCTTCACGTAAACAACTCCCCAGGGAAAGCTATGACGATTTTCATTCATTTATCGTGCGCTTAAACTTGCGTTTAACAACCCCTATGTCAGATTCCTCCCTGATTGAAATAATTAAGAAAAATGTACATGCGGACCTTAAGGTCATGCTATTTATTTCAGACCCGAGAGACTTGATTAGTCTTCGTGACTTAGCCAGAAAAGCGGAAAAGGTTCTTCTGGAGAACAAATCAATTCCTTTTGGCAGACAGCGCCAAGTAAACGAAGTTTTAGTGGAGGTAAACTCTGAGGATTCGATTGCTGAATCCGATCCCCAAATTGAGGCCATTAGATTTGGCAGAACCTGGGTAAAGGGCGACTATTCCAAAATCAAGTGTTGGAATTGCCTGCAATTTGGCCATAGTTACATATATTGTCCCGACGAAACTCGGCATGTTTTCTGCTATAAATGCGGACAAAGGGGGGTAACTACTCCTAATTGTAAAGGTCCCCACGCGGAAAACAAGCAGCGGAGCGAGTGGGCGACCGGGGATGCTCGTTCCAAAGATTAAATCCCGAGTTTATGTTCAACAACAAGAGTAAGCCGTCACAGATGGACTTACCTCCCATGCTGACCAGATCAATCAATGATCTGCCACCCAGACTTTCAAAATGTGTAAATGATTTACCACCCAGACTTACAAAATGTGTAAATGATTTACCACCCAGACTTACAAATTGTGTAAATGATTCACCACCCAGACTTTCTGATAATGTCAATTATCCACCACCCAGACTTTCTGATAACATCAATTTTTTTCAACCCAGACCTTCAAACCGTGTCAATTATTTATTACCCAGACTTTCGAATTGTGTAATTTCTCGTAAAATCCTCAAGTGCAGAGAGCGCTACCGGAAAAGGAAAAAATATAGAAGACTTATTGAAACCACATGTTTGCCATATCAAAATGATGATAGACCTTTTGCCATGATAAAAATTTTTGATGAAGAGTTATTATGCCTTTTAGATTCGGGGGCTAACGTGTCAGTATTAGGGAAAGGGAGTTTAGACTTTATAGCCAGAAATAATGTTCGTTTAGAAAAATTTAAAACTTTTGTCATAACTGCCAACGGGGCAAAAAACGAAGTTATGGGGTATTGCAAATTACCAGTCACGTTTAAAGGGGTTACAAAGGTCATGACATTTTATATTGTACCGAACTTATCTCAACTTGGGTATCTTGGCATAGACTTTTGGAAGGCGTACGCGCTTGCTCCCCAAATATTTTCAAATCTGTCCTGTATGGAAATAGTTGCCAAACCCGATGCGAATTGTCATGAGCTTAACCCAGAGCAGAGATTACGCCTTGAAGAAGTTATTTTAAATTTTCCATCCTATGAAAAATTAGGACTTGGCTGTACGCCCTTACTTGAACACCACATCGACACAGGGGATGCTTTACCTGTTAAGCAGAAACATTACCCGCTCTCACCCCCTAGACAGGAGGAAATTTATAAGGAACTTGATAGATTGTTAGCACTTGGTGTTATAGAGGAGTCGAATTCTCCTTGGTGTAGTCCCATAGTATCTGTTCGCAAGCCTGGAAAAATCAGACTTTGTCTTGACTGTAGAAAATTAAACTCGCTCACCAAGAAGGATTCATACCCACTACCACACATTAACGGGCTGCTTAGTCGTTTAAAAGATACACACTTCATCAGTGGCATCGATCTGAAAGACGCATTTTTCCAGATAAGATTGTCCGAGTCCTCTAAGGAGAAGACAGCATTTGCTGTACCGGGTAGGTCCTTGTATCAGTACAGGGTAATGCCTTTTGGTGTTTGCAATGGGCCTCAGACAATGAGCCGTCTGATGGACAGGGTAATCCCGGCTAGGTTAAGGGAAAATGTATTCATTTACCTTGATGATCTTCTCGTGTGCAGTCACGATTTCGACACCCATCTTAAATTGCTTTCAGAGGTTGCGTTCTGTTTAAGATCTGCTGGGCTAACAATTAATGTGAGTAAGAGCAAATTTTGTCAACGCGAGATAAAGTATCTCGGCTATATTATAGGCGGTGGGAATTTAAAAGTTGATCCGGGGAAAATTGAGGCAATTACTCAATTTCCCAGTCCCAAGACACCTCGACAAGTAAGACGTTTTATAGGCATGGCAAATTGGTATCGGGCGTTCATTAACAACTTTTCTGATCTCGCGGGCCCAATGACAGATTGTTTGCGAAAATCAAACAAACCTTTTCGCTTGTCACCTGAGGCTATTGATTCTTTCGAAAAACTGAAATCAGCTTTGTCAAATGCTCCAGTGTTGGTTCAACCAGACTTCAGTAGAGAGTTCGTGGTTCAGTGCGATGCTTCACGCATTGGTGTAGGGGGCGTTCTGTACCAACTAGATGACCAGGGGGGCGAAAGACCGATCGCATTTGTCTCTCAAAAGTTGAATAGGGCACAGCGAAACTACACCGTAACGGAATTGGAATGTTTAGCGGCCATTATTTGCGTCAAACGGTTTAGACAATACATTGAGGGACTCCCTTTCAAAATCATAACTGACCACTCCAGCCTTCGCTGGCTCATGAGCCAAAAAGACCTTAACGGTAGACTTGCCCGCTGGAGTTTGAAACTTCAACACTTCGATTTTGTAATGGAACATAGGAAAGGTTCCCTGAATATTGTCCCCGATACACTTTCCAGGTTCGATACCGATGAAATAAATTTAAATTGTAATCCTCCCGAAATTGATTTTTCTTCACCCGAATTTAACAGCCCCAAGTATAACGGACTAAGAGAACAGATACGCCAAAATGGCGATGCCTTTCCTGACCTGTGTCTAAACGACGACCTTATTTACAAAAAAGTGAATTTCCGAAATGACATGGATGAAGAAAATTTATGGAGGCTATGGCTGCCAGAATCTTTGACCATGGAAACGACTAGACTAGCTCATGAGGAGGGATGCCATAGCGGCTTTAACAAAACCCTTTCTAGAATCAGGCAGAAATACTTTTGGCCACAAATGGCAAGGGATGTTAAATCGTATATTCAAAATTGCGATGACTGCAAGGCCATAAAGCCTGTTAATCAAACACTGCGTCCGCCCATGGGAAATCAGTTCCAAACAAGCCGCCCTTTTCAAAGACTGTATTGCGATTTTTTGGGACCTTACCCATGCTCTAAATCAAAAAACTGTCAGCTTTTCATCGTAGTCGATCATATGACCAAATTTCTGTTTTTAAAGCCCATGAAGACGGCAACCACAATTAATGTAATCGATTTTTTTCAAAATGAAGTTTTCTGTACTTTCGGTGTACCACAGTTTGTACATACCGACAACGCAAAGCAATTCACCTCAAAAGAGATGAATGAATTTTTCGATCTTTACGGCATAACCCATATCACCACGGGATTCTACTCGCCACAGGCCAACGCCTCCGAAAGGGCAAATCGTGAAGTGATTTCTAAAATTCGTTATTTCCTTAAAGACCATTCGAATTGGGATAGGGGAATACCAAAAATTTTACAAATTTTGAGAAGTGATTTTCATGCGGCCATAGGGTGTTCACCCTACTATGCGGTTTTCGGCCAAAATATGATTCTAAACGGATCAAGTTATAAAATTTTAGATCGTTTAAACATGCTTCGTGATGACACACCGATTGAAAGAAATGACAAATTACAGCTTATCCGAGACAAGATTAATGGAAACCTTGATAAGGCCCATGAAAAAGCGTGTAGGACATACAACCTGAGGACCAAACCGATTAACTTCATCGTTGGCCAGGAAGTTTTTAGAAAAAATCACTCACAGAGTGACTTCAAAAAGGCCCTTAACGCAAAGTTCAACCCTAAGTTTGTTAAGTGCAGAATTAGAAGCAAAATTGGAAATTCTTTGTATGAAATCGAGGACCTCCAAGGGAAGTACGTCGGTAAATTTCATGCCTCTGACATACGACCTTAGTCCAAACTCGTTTTATTGTATATTGCCCGGCTTCGTGGGTCGAGCCACACGTTGTACATAACCTTTATTTTCTATGAATATGTTCGCGCCTAAATCCTGCCTGTTCAAACCTTATATCGATGATCTTGATTTGAAGCAGGTTTGTTACGGATTTAAAATTACTTTTTTTTCCCATTTGAATTTTACCAGGAAATTTTTTCCCTTACCCAATAAATCCAAACATGCAATGGTTCATGCAAAACCTTTTTCCCTTGTACATAAATATGTATTTGATCTCTATTAATTGCGCAATTTTATTCATGCTATTTATGTATGTAGTTTGTCTTGTTGGTAACAACTTTCATCCCGTTGTTTAATTCCTCAACACCAAAAAAGAAAAAAAAAATTGAGAGGGAAAAAAGGAATTAAAAAGAGAATAAAGAAACATTCTTATTTTTTTGCATAAAGTGGTCTGATTCTGCCGTTAGAAAAAGAACCTGTTTCAACATGGTAACAAATGTTCTAGATCTTTTTTTTTATTATCATTTGTCATCCATGGTCATTTCGTGTTCTCTGTACTCTGGTTATTAGTGTTGGCATGAACTGCGCATGTCAATTTTTTTTTTTCTCTTGCCTTGGGCAGTTACGATTGCTCTGCTCATCCCTCATTTTCGCTTGCGTACATACATACCCACACAATTGTAGGCACTCTTCTCTCTCATGACAATGATTCTGGATGATGCAATAGCAAAGGGAAGAAGAAAAATGCATTCTGTGAATGCAATGGTATAAAGGGAATTAGGCAGAACATGTTAAGTCAGTTGATTTTGGGCAGCGGGCGAGTTAGTTGGTTTTTAGTCAGTGATTAGTAGAGTTCAACATATATCACTTGTGCACGGTTCGGGTAGAAGAACAAGGTATTAACTTTGTATTAATGTGAAAAGGAAAAAGTGTCCTGAAATAAATTAAATAGTGAAAAATAAAGTTTACAGCTCGGATCCTAAGATAACTTACAGATATCGACTCGAATAAAATATAAACTAATCCAATAAAAGTGCTCAAAAGTCGTATAAGGAATTAAAGTGAACAAAGAATTTGTACAAGAAAAAAAATGAAAAAGAAACACGTTTTTTTTTTATTACAACTAGTCTTAAAGTTAAATATTTACGTAAGGATTTAAAATATTAAAAAGTCAAGTCAAAACAGCATAGTCCTAAATTTACTACATTTGAACTAATACACCTTCGTGTATAATTGCGTAAATAATTTTTTTTTTTCCTAAAACCAAATGGGGAAAACGTTTATGAAACATAGTGTAATTCTAAAGAATGAAAAATAACCCCCCCCAAAACTCAAATAAGAAAATTAAAAAAAAAAACCCTTTTGTTATATACTAAAAAAAAAAAATTGAATTTAAAACTGAACAAACAACCCATAAAAATGTTAAAAATTTGTTAAAACAAACAATATAGAAGAATAAATAAAAGTACTTAAAAGAAATGAAGACATTTGTGATAACATGCGTAAATAACATTAGAATTGCAAATACTCGTAATGAAAACTTTATGGACTAAACATTAAACAAAATTGTAAATAGAAAACAAAACTTTATTGTTTAAAATGTAAAAAGAAATGAAGCTTTAAAATTCCATAAATCAAGAAAAGTAAAAGACAATTCAACGCCTATTAAAATACCAGGAAATTGACTTATTCAGCAAAAACTATAATAACAACAAAATATATTAACAACTTTAATAACAACAAAATGTATCAACAACTATAACAACAACAGAATACATCAACAACTAAACAAAAGGCCGAAAAGCATAAACAGCAAATGCTGCAACATTAATGCCGACACCCCTATAATAGGCAGCAGGATTCATCAAAGGAGACCCTTTTGCGGGAATCAACGACTTTAGAAGTAAGTCTCTGTCCGTTGTAATATTTATTCTAAAATATGTTACTGCACTACATAGGCATAGTTCATTGTCAGATCTCATTATAAAGTCAGAAATTTAAAACAAAAAAATTAATCCGGATATTTGATGTTAATTAAGAGAATGGAATAAAAAAAAAAGATAGATCGTTTAAGTACTTTAATTTGAAACATAAAAAGAGAAAAAAAAATTAATAATGATACAGTTAGCCACAATCAAAGTGGGACGCTTTGGTCCAAATCATTAACTTTATTCTAAAATAATCACCAAAATTTAGCTTGCGAATCGTATATTTTGAGTGTGGCTCACTGTATATTTAAAAAGAAAAAAAAAATAGACCATTTTACTTTAAAATAATTAATTAATTAATTACAAAAAAAAACCCCCCCCCCCCACAAACAGAAAAGGAAACTATACTGGATATTCTGGCAAGTGCTTGGAAGCAAAATTGCAGTAAAATCAAGTACGAATAAATATTTTAAAATGTCTATTGTTGACTTCTTTTTCTGGATGTAAATGAAATTAAAAAAAAAAAAAACGAATTGTATATAATAAGAAAACATTGTATTAGAAAAAAAAAACCCTAATTTTTTTTTGCTGTTTAACCCAAAACAAATAATCATTTGTAATACAAACTATAAGTATTAAAAGAAAAACCGAAAATTTATAATGCCAATAAAATTTTTTTTTTCCAATTGTAAAAATTAAAATGAGTTGCTAATTTTTTTTTTCTAATGGATGCTAGGAAGAACCGGGCCATGGTAAGTAACATGTAAATTAACGATTGTCTTGTAAACGGGACAGGTTCAATAAATTGTAGGGTACCAGCCTGTCATAGGGTGGTGTAGGGACTAGTGTACCCCTATATGGCACAACACCTAGCCATATCATCACTTTTTGTGATGAATTCTCATTTTTAGATTTCCTAGCTTTTCCGTACGCTTGATTTTAGATTCGGGTATCTTTCCACAGTGGCACTTATGCAATTTAAGATTTGTTTTATTATTGAATTTTCTACATACTTCTAGGGTGTGAAGTGTGTATATGTGTTTACGCGTCAAATCCCGGGGTCGGGAACCACACCTCCTCTTTGAGCTAGCTGGCCACCTTTTATGCCCACCCTTTTCCGGTTTTTGAAATTGTTGAAAAATTTTATTTAAAGTTATTTGACGGCGCGTAACATGACTTAACAACTACCTTGTGTCCAAGTGTGTTGTCTAGACATATAGAACAAATTTGTGCAAATCAATCATTGCATTCCGCCACTATCTATGTTAGTTTGTGTAACAAAATATGAAATCTTTTTGTCGTTGTGGTTCCACATTTGGATTCATTACTCAAATCCTACTAAACCGATTTCAATCCTAAACTGCTCGAAAATATTTTGCTCCAAAATTGATATTTTCTTTCGAGTTTTTCGAAAGTGAGCGTTTTTTTTCTTAACATACGGGCACACGGTCAGAAGGACCCAGATTGGGTCTTAGATAAATATTACAAAAGCTTCACATGAAATGAAAAACTCTTTACAACTAGTTTTGGTGGGTATAAAAGTTGAGCTGTCAATTGGCCTCCCAGATCGTGCGATTTGACAACTGTCGCTTATTTCCTGTTCTTATCACTTATTTCACTTATTTTTTCTGACTGATAAACTAGCAACGCTTCCTTAATAACAGTAGCAGTGCCCATATGGCCGAAATAGTTTTTAGATTTTAATTCCATCTATTAAAAGTTATGGATCGATTACGGATAGCAGCATAACTGAAGTTGAGTTGCCAGCAGCGAAATTAGGCAATACCGCTCATGTTAAAATATAAAAAATTTTTTATTTTTATTTTATTCTAGCTGGCCGCCCCGGCTGCTCTAGGGAGCTGATTACTAATGATCCATGGAGCAGCTTTCTGGTTTTATGTAAATCGAAAAAAGCAGGCGTACAAGTGGGCAGGGCAAAATTTTATTTTCGTTAAAACCTAAGTTTGACCATGGCGATTATTAGAAAGAAAAAATCACACAAATCGGTCCAGCCGTTTTAAAGTTATGCGCTTAATAGAAAAAGTAGGCGTAAAATTAGGCGTAAAAGTAGGCGTAAAAGTAGGCGTAAAAGTAGGCGCGGTAAATTTTTCTTTCGATTACAACTTAAAATGGATTAATACGAACATTTGAAAGAAAAATTAGTCAAAGCCGTTTTCTGATTTTAGGTAAATCGAAAAAAGTGGGCGGGGCAAACATCTTTCCGTACAAACCTAAGTTGGACGATGGCGATCATTTTAAAGAAAAAGTCGTCCAAAGCGGTCAAGCCGTTCTCCAGTTTTGCGATTAGCAACACACAACATTTCATTTTTATTATATAGATTTTAATATGAGCGGAGTTGCCTGATTTCGCTGCTGGCAACTCAACTTCAGTTTATTCGTCATCCGTAATCGACCCATTGGAACAAAAAAAAAATTTTGTTTTTTTCTTAATTTAATTTTTTGTGTTAGTTTTTACAATTTTAATAAATAATTAGTATTGCGGTTTTTTGTTGAACTTTTTATCGTTTTCAATCCAAATTTTAATATTTTAATATTCATTGCCATTGATGACGGCTGGCAGTCAATAGTCAAACATCAATTTTTAAACCAAATTGTATTTATCCTTTGGTAGATCGAAATTAGCTTTGAATGATGAATTTAAATAAATATTTATTAAATATTGTTCGATTGTTGAATTGTCTTATTTGAGAGAAATTTTGTCGACTTGAAGAAAATTTATTAAATTTTTTTTTAGCAAATGTATCGCAACGTGTTTGTTGTTAAAGAAAATTCATCTTGTATTGAATATGATACAGCAAAATCGTTGATTAGTGAATTTTTTTAGAGAAAAAAAAAAACATTTTGTTCAAAATATTAATTAAAAATTATTCTAAGAAAATGTTTGTTTCGTTTTTAATATCAGAACCAATTTTTAAATATTGATTAATTTGGATAAGGCAAAAAAGAAAAATTCACAGCCAGAGCGAAAAGAAATTATACCCACAACAAATTTAACAAAATTCGTTTTAATGAAATTGAAGGGAATTGTAATTTCTATATAAAATTCGGAAATAAAGCAAAAATAAAAAGGGAGAGGGGCTTGTTAAAGTTTTAATATGAAAATTACAAATTATCTGACAACATAAAAACAGCAGGACTTCAACACCATCAAATGCAAACAAATAAAAAAAAGGTAACGTGAAATAAAAAAGGATGTTTGCAAGGACTTAAAAGTTAGGTACGCTTAAAATTAAGAAGAATAAAAAAGACTTGAATTAAATAGGAAATATATAAAAGAGTTTTCAAAAAGAAGGAAATGTGTTATGGAGATTTAAAAAAACAGAAAAAAGGTCTTTTTAATAGTTCTCTTTAAAACTTAAACGAAATGTTTCTACTGCTACTTTTAAGTCCTCAAATGCACTGTACAATACCGGATATACGTAAATAATATTGCGAAACATTCTAAGGCAACGTTGACATGAATCCCAGAACAAGATGAACCCAACATAGCCAGACAGGGTTGTCTTTTAGATCTTGAGCAACATTGTTGTCATTTCAGTGGCTCGCCGGCTTCTTTACCAGAGTTTTTTTGCATGGATTTTCTGCGCGAAAATCCCACATGCTACACAATATTGGTAGGGACCAAATTAAAACGATGATATCGGCTATTACGCGTCACTGTTTGGTACATGCCTATGCAATAAGACTGGGCCTTAATTGCAATTACTACAGTAGGGGCTGTCAGAATGAAGAGGAGAAAGAGACAATACTTCATATTCTCTGACAATGCTCTCTAGTCTTGGGGATATTATGATAGGGATTTTGGGTAAGCAAAATTGCTCTGCTTGGATGTTCTTTTAAGGTTTTGACTTAGGTCAATCTTTCTTTTCAGCGGGCAGTCGAAATGGTTGGAGGCTGCAGTGAAGTTAAGTTATGGAGTTAAACTGCTCACTTGTTCAGGGTATCATTTAGGGGCCGCTGTAAGAATCCAAGTGTCGGCTGGACTTTAAACCTAACCTTACCTATTATTAATAATAAGTATTATGGTTATTTTATCTACTATTCTCAGCATTACAGCTTCTCATATTTGCAAAAAATAATCAAAACCAAAAATAAATTTTATTTTTTTCTTACAAATTTTCGGAAGCCTAAAATTTATCTTCCGTAGACAGATAGAAAAGAAATCTATCATCTAAAGTAAAAGAAAACAATATATAATTATGTTTAATTGCATTCATTAAAAATTTCATAATCGCAACAACGTTAACAAGTTAATTCGTGTTAAACTCTCTGTAGGGCATCCGCTTAATAAAAATTTCACACAAAATGGTGCTGTTGTTGTCATTCTTGTTGTAAAACGAAAACATTAAAAATGTAATTAACATACATTGTTATGTTAATTAAACTCATTAAACATCCGGGCGTTTTTTATATTTTTTTTTTTTAACATTCCCTTTTTTTTATCCGGCTGTCTATTTGACTGTCTCGCTGTCATTGAGTTTCACTCTTTTTTTTTATTTCGTTAATTTTAAAATGAAAATGTAATGAGAAAGGATTTTTCAACAGCACTGGAGTGATGAAAGCCCAACAAGGACAGTTAAAAGGTTAGTGGTAGAAAAGCGTCAGCAACAACAAAAACAACATCTGTGTGGAATTAAATAAAAAAATTTTTAAAAATTACAATAATTTGTACATTGAGAAACAACTTCCTGGATGTAAATTATTCGCAGCACTGTGTTTATGCCGTACGAAATTATACTGTCCGCATTTTTTTTTGTTACTGTTATAATTTTGAAAAGTTTTCTCACTTCCTGCTTGGAAGTATTTCTCGGTTATATTTTTTTTTTTTTTTTGAATATTAAAAATAATTTTTCATATTATTAACGCTTTGCGTAAATCATCCTTTTTGCATTTTAAAATATTATGTGTTTTTTAAGTTTCTTCATGCTGCTGCGAAGCTTAAAATTTTATGGCAAAAGGCTTTAATGGGGTTTTAACCATTTAGTCAAATATATGCATGAAACTTTAAATCGGGTTGTTGTAAAAGTCCTAAGAATGTAGAGCTATTAAAGAAGAACTTAATAAAAGTTTGTTTGTAATTTTGTTGTAATAAACTGTTACTCAGATTGGCTTTATTGCAAAATTACTTTAACTTGCCCAACCAGTACGCAAAAAGCGATTATACTTGAAAGTAGTGCTGGGAAACTATCGATAGTACTATCGGTAATATCGATAGTCTTAAAATATCGAAAATATCGATAGGAAAAATATCAATATCGATATTATTATTATAATTATTATTATTTAAAATACAGCTATTTTTAATTCGCGCTAAATTACAGCAATGAATACAAACAACAAGAATGGCAAGTGGTATGGATTGCTTAGATATGCTTTTTACTGCTAATTAAAGGCCTTTAAGTCGAAATTTGTACATGCTTATATAGGGACTGATATGTCAAATATTTTTGTTATGTTGTAAAAAAAAATGCAAATCCAAATGCAATTGCGAGCATTGGACAAAACAATGAAAGACCATTCGAGGATAAGTCCGCTAGATTGATTATCTTTTGGGGTTGAGAATCAAAACCAATTTAGAAAATTATTTCAAGTTGCAATAGAATATCTTATAGTCCCTGCTTCTTCGGTTCCTTCATCTAAAATAACGTGCGTACATACATACGTTCATACGTTCAATAAAGTGATAAAAACAACGAACTGTAGCCTGATAAAAAACTAGTTGAACTTTTCCTGCACAAGTACAAACATTCAGTCGATAGTAATATCGATATATCGATAGTGAAATCTAAACTATCGATAAATATCGATAGTAGAAGATATCGATAGTATCCCAGCACTACTTGAAAGCAGTGATGTCTTTAGTAGGGATTTTATCGGAAAAACTTCAAGCGCAGGGAAAACGGGAAAGATTTTTCATTTTAAGAAAAATGTAAGGAATTTCAAAATATTATCTCATTTTCAATATGCGAGTGTTCGCCTAATGGTCAAAATTCGACCATAAATTTTAAGGTTCATATGAAGATACTACATCTAAGTATATATGAATTTACATGTTTTGAGCATTAATTTTTTCCATCATAGTGGACCGATTTGGCAAGGGACCAACCACTGGTTCATATTCTATCTTCTACTATAAAAAATATCAAAAAATATCAATTGAAAAACAAAACAGTGTCATAAAATCTCCTTTGTAAATTGTATTCCACTCAGGACATTTCATTTTATTTTTTTTTTCTATGTCTAATATTAACGAAAATTAATCAAAAAACCAGATGTTGAACGAAAAAGTACCAAAAAGCTCTTCTTACATGTTCTTATTCATTTATCATCTTATAGGTTTTAATTCACTCAGGACCCTGCACCTGTAATATTATGTTTCTAAGTTAAATAAATCACCACATGCAGCACGAAAAAGTTAAATAAAGAAATTTAATTTCCCGTATTTATATAGCCGATATATAGAAAACCAGTTTCTTAAAAATGTCAAATAATCGAGCACCCTATTTTTTTATTATTTGATAATTGAAAAAACAAATTTTGTATTTTGTACATACATATGTGTTAGTAGCTAATTTGAACGCTTATTACTCCGAAAATATTGAACAGACAGACGGTTGACATACAGAGGAGGAAAGTGTTCTTAACTGTTTTGTCTTAGCCGATTTATATATAGATTGTATAAAAATACGTAAAGATTGGCATTATTTTAATTTGAAAATTAAAATTTTGAATTTAAAATGGCATTTAAGTACAAATTTAGTATTTTTTTAACAGAAAACCAACACAATGAGTCCTATAAGCCTGGCAATCTTCAACAATTGCCAAAACGATGTACGTTTATATAAGGCTTATTTGCATTCGCACGCACTGTCATAATGAATTAAATTTCTACATAGAAAGTCATTTTGTACCGAGAATAAAAGAATCACAACTTCTAAACTAACAAAATTAAAATCATACAAAATCGAATTTTTTAAAAAGGTTTAATGAAAACTTTTAAGGACTAGAAGGATATAATTTTAAAATTTAAATATTTTTATATATTTTTGTTGAATGAAAATGAAGTAAATTTTTTTTTTAAATTCTACTGACCATTCCCTTTTATTTCGTACCGAGTTTGCTAAATAATATTAAATACTTATATAAAAAAAAATATTTTGAAATAAATATTCTGGAAAAATGTTAAGCCCTTTAAAAAGGACAAAAGATGGGGAAATGAAAAATCAAGCACGCACTTTGAATTAGATTTTGTCTCTAGATTAAAGTATATATAACTGAGGGAAAAATGTAGGGAACATTTTTTTGGTTGTAGGAAAAAAAGGGATTTTTTTTGAGACACGTTGGGATTTTTTAAAATTTTTGCTGGCATCGCTGCTTGAAAGCATAAATAAGTTTATTATTTGTATTAATATTTGTCGTAGTTCAAGATATCTTACACTATGAAACGCAAAAGAACAGTCAAGAAGGAATTTTTAAGCAGACAATAATGTCTCCAGAATAGCTCTTCTGTTCTGAAAAGTTTGCTTGCGAGCTTATGCCAGGTTAAGAGTGCAGACCGCAAATAGCGATTAAACTGGCAAACCTTTTAGAAATACTGTTTCTTGATAACCATCCAAAAGTTTTTAAGAATCCAATAATGCATTTTAAAGCAGTCCAGACCTTGGTATGTATGTACATTTTAATCTCTCTTAACGGACTCATTCTTCATTAGGACACCCCCTTCCGACAGACACTGTTGCCTGGTCCCTGCAGCGCTCTAAAATAAAATATCGAGCTCTTTGAGATGACGGCCCCTTTATGCAGACACATTTAAATAGTCACTTCAGTCTCCAATCATGAGAGATTTCACTGAAAATATATATATTCCCTTCGATCCTATAAGGAGCATAGGGACTCGATAAATGATCCCCAGTGTAATATGTCTATTTCTAAATTTCACTCCAGCTTTTCCCCGTCTTGGCAAATTCTATGTCGATCCGTCTTCTCCTAATGTGAGAGGGACTTCCTCTTTGGCGAATACTTTGTGAACTCCAATCTATTCTCCCTAAGTATCTATTAATTAAGACCTGTGTAGCCTTAAGGTTTTTCAGGGCATTATTTAAAGTTTTAGCTGCATATTAAATGTTTTTCGAAGGGTACACTTAACTTTTTCTACAACTTCCTGAGATGCTGATCAATCCATACAGGACCAACAGAGTGTCCTGTATGGCTTAAAAACCCAAATTTTCAGAGATAGTTATCTCCAACTGACCATAGACGTTATGTAAACCTTTAGATTACTTAGTCGCCTTCTCATATTCGCTAGCTTTGAACGGTTGTTCTATAGCCACATGCCAGGGAATACGTGGCCTTAAGCCAAAGGTCGTGAGCTGTATAGACATTGCAAGTAAGCAATCATTACTGGCCACTCCCAAGTGAGTAGCAATCAAGAATTTTTCACCTTTACTTCCAATGCCCCTTCCCGTTTTAAAACACTGATTGGCTCATTAAAAAATTTCCAAATGGATAAAGCTCTCGTTTGTTTACAAGAATCAAAAACGAAAACTTTAATTCACTTACATTTCACTAATTTGTACATTTCTCTGCTTTAAGTTCTTAAGTTGTTTAAAATTTATCTTGTAAAAAAAAAATTTTCAAAACTTTCTTGTGATTTCTAAATCAACCCTGTCCCTGTTTCTCTTCTATTTAAACCTGTTGTTAGCTCCTAATGTCAATCATTTAACTTTAACTGTTTATTTATTTTTATTTAATGCATGTCTTTGCCTGTTTGTGTCAGAGACCAACTTCTGACGGATTGCTTTTGTTTGTTTGAGTTTATTTAAAGTTAAATATTCATAAACTTAATTAATCCCCATTGTAATGTTTATTCCGTAATGCCAGTCAAAGAATTTGATGTTATTTTAATCATACATTCCTTTAGTCAGTCAGTTGAGTTGTTTAATATTGAGTCATGGCTAAACATCATTTACTATATACAGATGTCCATTTTAGTTTCTTAACGCATCTCTGACACTTGGAAATTTTGTTACACATGTGATAAATGAGGGTATACTTAGTTTGTCATTCTGTGTGTAACATTAAAAATAAATTTATTCTGTATTATTATTATATATTTCTTAGTCCATTTAGCCTAGTCAGCCTATTTGTTCGCCTATACGTCTGTCTGTTCAAAATAACATCGTTCCTACTCCTTAAAAAAGGCTTTAAACTTTTCATCGAACTCATATTTTTGCAATTGTGTTAGAAATAATAAACCAACAGATGTAGTGTGATGTGGGCTTGACAAAAGTTTAAATACTTGTGATCTTTACAAAAATTTTAAGACTGTTTGATGTCTGTGCTGGTAATTACATCAAATTTCATTTGAACACAACTAGTTTTCAACTAAAAACGCATAATATTTCAGAAAATAATAGAACATTTTACTGTGCTAAGAAAACCAAAATATAACCAACACGTACGTAAGTTTGATGAAACAGTTTGATATGTGGCCACTGCGCTAAATACTCCTTTAACCACCTTAAGCATTAATTCCCGTATTAATAAACGTTTATTAAATTAAACAAACGTTTATTAAGGAAAATTTTCATAGAAAATTTGGTTTTCAAAACTTTATTAAATTTAAAATATTTTTATAAATACAGGCATGATTGTTTATGACTAGAAACTGTTATTTCAAATTTTATTTCGACTGGAACATAGATCCTATACATATAAAGGCTGCTCCCAAAAAATTTAAATTTATTGTAGAGGTTTTCGAAGACTCGGCACCTAAATACTCTTGCCGAGGTAAAAAGAAGTGGAAATTTGTTGGTAAATAATTCAAAAGGTATTTAAAATGTGCAGATTTGACATGTGACTTTTACATGGCGATGTTCTACCTTGTGACACCTTGTGACACCTTGTCACAGGTAACAAAAATAACCTAAATGGATACGTTAGATTTTGGTTAAAATAATGACTGTGGCAGATATTGTCCCGAGTGAACCATGTTAATATTTATAACAGATTCCCTTCATAAAAGATAATACCAGATAGTCGCATGACTAGTTTTGTGTCAATTGCCTCTCCTCCAGAGCAACTATACTTTAAACACATTATCACCAGTTAAGTGATAACAAGAAATAAGTGCTTTAAGAATAATTGACAAAAATTTCCCGCAGGGTGGTCCATGAGTTTTTTTTTTTTAAATTTATATACAACTAGCGTTGCCCGCCCAGACTTAAATTTTACTAACTACAAAAGTGAATTTAATATCGGTTGAATAGAGTCGAAGAGGCAGAAATTGCTTTTCTGTCTTATATTGGTCGAAGGTTTGCAAAAGCTACACAGAAAAATAGTTTTCATATTTGAATACGAAAATCGCATATTTGATAAAAAAAAAATTTTGAATTTTCTGAGATGACGATTTTTGCGGTATTGATAAAAAAGTTTGTAGGCATAGTTATTGAATTTTTAGTCAACAACCAAGTTTATTGAATTAATAAAACAAGTTGTTGACCAAAATAATTTTTTTCAACGAACTGTTTACGCAATTTGTTAAAATAAATTGTTGAAAATGTTGAATAAATCAAACAAAGTGTTTATCGAATGTTTATTTATTTATTAATGATGATGTGCTAAATTCCTAATTTTTATTTTTAGATAAATACACTAACATTTATTATATCTATTATAAAATATTAACATTTTTTTTTCTTATTTCTATATTAAATATTTTTATTCCGCCTAACCCCAGTTCTCTTTAAGTTAAAGTTTTTTTTTTTTTTTTTTTTTTGATTTTTAAGTCCTAAAACAAAAGTTTTAAGAAAATACTCATTATTAATAAAATCATTTTATTTGCATGTTCTTTCTTTTACGTTTATAAATATTTATTACAATCTATATTTTCATCTCCCCTCTCCCCTCCCCTCCCCAAAAAAAAAAAACCTTAAGGGGGAAATGTCAACATTTAAGCCTAAAATCCAAAAGTCAAACAGAGAGAGGAGGTAGGAAAAATAAAACCTGCAACAACCATTAAAAAAAAAAAAACTAAAACCACTTTACCAGAAAAACTGCCTGCTTATCATTTTATTTCCTTTTCCATTCCACGAAAATTTTATTTGATAACTTTAACTGCTAAAGGTGGCAATGTTGGCTCAAGGTATAAATATTACAAAAAAATGCCAAGAATATTAATGCCACCTTAAGATTCTAGAGGTTTATTTCTGTGTATGTGTGTGTGTGTGTGTGTGTGGCTGAGTTTTAGCAGTTTCCCCTGTTATGTCAGATTATTGAAATAAGATTATTTATGATAGCATCTTTTTTTTGTGCCCTTAAGGGCAAATGCTTTTTTTTTTTTTGTTGGTCTTTTACCTACAATATTTGTACATAAATGTAGCTTATATACATTTTGATTTTACCTAAAAGCAAACGTGCTTACATTTTAGACAAAATCGCTACAACACAGTTCCCTTGATACGAAGTAAATGATATTATGCCTTTAAAAGAGGAAAAAGAAAAAGGAGAATGCCCTGGAAAATGTAATGAGTTTTTTTTTCCAAATTTTTGCCTCTAAGCAACATAGACAACGAATAAAGAGCTATCATATCTTTACGTTACCATCTAGGATTTGCTATTTAGCCGCAGAAACATTTTAAATAAGAAATAAAACGAATTTTAAAAAAAATCTTGATTTATCCCTTTTTGTTTTAGTAAATTTTTAAAACCTTCTAGAAAAAGGTGTTGCTTCAAAAAAATTTTTTCTTTTTGATATGCTATTTGTAAATGTAACGGACGCATAGCTGCGAAATATGTAATGGCTCTTTTGTTTAACTCTCCGACGGGTTATAAATTTCCATTTGCGTTATGTTTTCTTTTTTTTAGGGATTGATTTTTATCTACTTTTCTGATCTAAATGTTTAAAGTGCCCTAAATTATAAAGGAGATGCGAATTGATATTGGTATTTGTTTAAGATTTACATATTCAAAAAATCCTTGAGAACCCTATACAAAGTCGTTGAAAGGAAACTTTTTTTAAACTGGTTAAAACATTTGAGCTTTTTGTAGTTTTTCAGACCAACCTAAAGAAGAGCGGAAAGTTTTTGTTACTTGTCAAAAATTACTTCTTGTTCAAACAAAGAAAATTTCCGTGAAAAAAACTCAGCTTTAAAAATATTTGCCATAGAAAGTTGTTGACGAAACGCTTTAATTCTCACAGCAGTTGTGTTTTATATGGATATACGGCATAGTCATTCCTCAATATTTTCCTAGTAGTAGACGGGTAGAGACCAAGTGGCTGAAAAATGCGTCGAATCGATTAATTCGAGTCCTCCGTCTACAGCGGCGATGGCTTCGTCTCGATTTGGATGAATTTGGTCATGAATCGATCTATGGTATTGAGAAAAGTTAAGATGGTTGATTATGCGCACCGTAAACTTGACGAAGCCCTCTATAAGTTTGTCGAACAGAGCACGAATTTTAGAAATAAATTTTCCTGATTTGTAAGTGTGGACTCGTGGCAACGCTTTGCAATTGGAAAATTAGATTTTGCCAAGGCGTACTGAAAAATGATGTATGCTTTTATTTAATAGTAATTTAGGGATTAATTTTTTATTTATATTAATTAAGTGGGTTTTATTAAACAAGATAAGTTGACATTACTGTTCAAGGCACAACGTTGCTGCTCTTGTTTAAGTAAGCCAATTCGGCGTAAACGCTAAGAGCCAAAACATGCAACGTTCAGTGCTTTAAAAAAGGTTGGTTTGTAAAAGTATTAATTTTGTTCTCGTTGTTTTTATGTTTGCATATATGAGGACAATAAGAGGAAGAGGGAGATAGCAGCGCAACCACACTCACAATATTCTGTACGTAAAATTAACTGAAATTGTAATATAAAATAAATGAAAGTTCAATTAAAAACCGGTCTACCTATTTTTCATTTATTTTTAACAAAAAGTTCATTTAATTTTTACTGTCAAAAATTCAACACCATATTCCGTGAAATCAAATAAATATTCAGTTATTTTGTAAAATATTACTGTCAAAAATTCAACACCATATTCAGTAAAAACTATTAAATATTCAGTTATTTTATTAAATTTTCGTTTACTCCACAAAAGAGCCGAATTTCTAAAAAATACCAGACAGACACCTGTCCGCTTGTTTTTCTTATAAGCGAGAGAGGGAGAATATTTTTATTTACTTACCCAGTTACACACGTTTGTTTTACTTTTGTTGTACTGACCACGTTGTTTACAGAAGAACTCTCAATTATAAGACACCAGCAGCATGACCGATATGGCTTCGCAATTATTTTACTTTTAAAATTTGATGTATTTATCTAAATTATTTTAACAAATAGAAAATGAGAATTGCTTACACAAAACAAGCAATTCATTTTTTATAGATAAGTAAAAATTAATTTTTGGTAGTAAAATTATATAAAATAACTGAATATTTAATTGTTTTTACTGAATATGGTGTTGAATTTTTGACATAAAAATTTTATAAAATAACTGCATATTTATTTGTTTTTACGGAATATGTAGTTAATTTTTTGACAATTAATTTATATAAGATAACTGAATGTTGATTTGTTTTTACGGAATTCGCGGTTGAATTTTTGACAGTAAAAATTAAATGAACTTTTCGTTGCTTTAAATTACATTTTTATTTACTTTAACATAAAGAAGAATTTAACTCAATCAACGGACAATATTAACTGCAACTGAAAATCCGTATTAATATGCACTTAGTTTTTTGAATAACTGTTAGAATCAGTTAAAAATAAATTAGCTTGGAATTTTAAATGTTTATTTATTTAAAACTGACTGAACGGAATATTTCTTAAATAAACTACAGTCCGTTACTGTAATAATATTGTGAGTGCACTTAAAGCAGTAGAATCTCTACCAAGTCTTTGTGAAAATAATAATTGAGTATTCCAAATAGCTGTCTTTATTTAAGTTACCTGACAACCTTGTTAATGATTTGAAGAATACGAGATTCTAAAATGGTTTGTCTCTCAAATTTCGTTGCTATAATCTTAACCCAAGAAAGTAAGTCGTTTATTTTTATGAGTTTTAAAAGATTTTTCTTGGACCTGATCTGAGTAAACGAAAAATGATGAAGATTTTTAACTCAATATTTTATAATAAATGTAGCTTTTCATAAGTAGTTGTGGTAAAGACCTCACTCATAGCACAGAAAAAAATATCTCAAGAAAATTTTTTTCTTTAAATTGTTCTCCTGTCAAAGTATTTAGTAGAATATACAACTCCAGTTTTGTTTTTGCTTGTTTTGGTTTCATAAAATTTTGTTGGCTTTAATGTGTCACTATTTCTCTTTTTAGCCTGTCTACTTAAAGCATTAGGTATGTTAAATTTTTATCTTCTACTCTGAAAACTTTTTTTTTGTACAACATTGTTGTTTTAGTGTTTTGTCTTTTTAACGGTCGTAGTGTTACCAGCAAAAAATTTACACACAAAAAAAGACACAAGACAACACCAGCGTCTGAAATGATTGCTGTTAACGTTTCCCTTGATGTTATGGTTTGCCAGGCATAATTATCCTTATAAAAAATTCTCTTTTTTTTTTGAAATTAAAAAAAAGAAAAAAGTTGAGACAGGTGAAATGTAGGATTTCTTATGTCAAAGTTAACAAAGCGTGAAATCAAATGTAAATAAGTATGAAAATTTTATACATGGACGTTATTGTTGTGAACAAAATTAAAACAAATTAATTTAAAAGCAGAAAAAGAAAAAATTAAATGTATCATTAAATTATTGAAATTGTTTTTTGTTACTAACTAAAGCCAAAACGAAAGCCGAAAGAGAGAGAGAGAGAGAGAGAGAGACAGGATTTAATCAGCAGCAGCAGAAACGGTGGCTTTAACTTGTAAATTGTGATTAAATTAATATTTTAAACATATTCTATTCATATTCATAGATTTATTTAATGATTTATTGAAACAAGTGATAAAAATGCAAACAAGTGAGATAAAAGTGCATGAAAGGTAAGGAAAATTATTCAAATATTTTTTAAGGGGGATATTTATAAAAATTTAAGTCATATAAACAAATTATTAAGTGTAAGACATATGAATACAGAATATTGACAAATCTATAGCGTTTTTTTTTTTTTTTTTTTTTTTTTTTTTGTAAAACATTAATGAAATATAAATTTATCGAAAGTATTAAACATCGTAAGCTTTAAACTTTTTCTATTAATTGGGCAAGATTTGGATTTTAATTTAAAAGAAATTGAGGCAAAGACTGAATAAAGCCAAGGTCGCATACCCTGTTCTGAAGTAAAGTATATTTTAGAGAGAGCAGTCTGCATCGCTCAAAAGAAATTTTAGTTGCACGGGACAAGGCCTGAACAATACGGCGGGTAAGGCAAAACTTTCAAAACATTATTTTCTGACTAGTTTTAACTAGTCTTTCAACATGTGGAAGAGCGTTGCCATGCTAGAAAATTACGGCTTCCTGTGTGGTGCCATTTTTCGGGCTTTTTTCGGCCAACGCTCTCTTCAAATTAATCGGCTCTGTGTAAACGTCTGGCACAATTTTGGCAACTTATAATAAATGCGACCCTTCTAGACTCAGTTAAAGCAGAACATTACTTAAGCTCCATGGATATTTTGCTTTAATGATAAAACTGTTGCTTGGACAAGCTTTATTTTCGATTCCTTCAGGATCTATGAAACCAGCAGCTTATGAGGAGGAACAACAGCAGTTATGGATATTCACAGGTATAACATTCCCACAGGGTAATAAATCAGCCATCCCAGCAAAAGAATCTCCCGCGGTTTTGGCTATAGTTACTACGTGTTCCGCAAAATTATCCCTTCAAAGACGGGCAGACAATCTCTCTGAAACTGGAAACATTTCTTGCGAAAAGCATACTACCGGAGGCCTCAGCTAATAGTGAGATCAGTACCGATGTAACTGGGGCCTACTGACTCCCGCAGCAGTAGATGACAATAGGGTACCCTGGTGGGTACCCCGTTTTCAAGTAATCCAAAAACCTTCATGTTCATCGCATACTTGGTATGCATGCACTGTGATCACGCTCGATAGATTTTCAATATCCAAGGGGAAAATATCGACACAACAGAAATGGTCTTGTGACGGGCCAGCTATTATTTCTCTGCTCCAAAAGGATTTCGTAGAAGGACGATTAAGGCTAGTTTACACTATCTCACAAGTCTTACGTATTCCATAATACTTTGTGAGATAGAAATCTAATGAGTTTTGTTGCGATTGTCAAAAAATCTAATTTAACATAACAGTTTGTGTTCACACCATCACACAAAGTATAAACACTCACACATGAAATAAAATGCAACCCTGCTCCAATGAAAAGTATTATTGTTTAGAAATTTAAAAATAAACGATGAAGTCGTATGGGATGTCAAACTATTTTTCATAATAGATGTTATTTTCATCACACATACATTCACAGTATCAGACTTTTAAATATTACTTGAGTTTTTGACATGTATTAATGCAAAGTATAATAATAAAAACTAGCTTTTATGAAAGGGTAAATATAAATCTTCCTATACCTACCGACGGCTCTTCTAAATTGCGGTCCTGTTACCAGGCACTGGTTGAATTTGAAATTGATCGAAACTTTATATACCACAGCAAATGTACCATCAAGAGGTTGTAGTTTCTCAAGGTGCTTACTACGAGCCCTAAGAAGCGCAGCACAACCCCCGGGGGAGCACTTTGGGACAGATTGTAAAATTTTACGCTGTGGTATTTCAGAATGCATTTAAAAAAGCGAATTGCTTTGCTACTGACGTTTTGGAACTCTGCCATAGTCAAATAGTAATTAAGTTTAATAGTCTCATTGTCTTATACAGGCCTGTCACAGCAATCAATTTCGATCAAAAGTGGAAGTGATTTCGTATATTGCTACACATAAAACGAAATTACTTTTGATCGGAATTGATTTCTGTGACGGGCCTGATAGAATTGCTGAGAGGACCGACAATTTTTCTTATTTTCTTGTATGTAAACACTTTAATATTTAAGATTTTTTTTTTTTGGGAATACAAAATTTTAATTTAAACGATTTTGTTATTCGTGCTTAATTCCCAGTTTTAATTCTTGATAAAAACACTTGAAATTTATTGTTGATGGGATAATCTATCTATTCCTATGCGCATTTCACTGGTTGCTTAGGCCAGATCATCAGGAAACTTCATCCATAAAGATTTTAGAAAAACTAAAGATATTAAACCAAATAAAACTGTTAAGCGTATAAGAATCATAAGCAACAGCTCTACTTGTAACAATATCAAAGTTTTAACAAAAACATCAACAATAAACAGTGAGCAGTCACTTGACTCACATTAATTTTGTTTTGTTTTGTTTAAAAATGGTTTTTTTTTTAATAATTGATAATTATTTCATATTAATTGCAAAAATTAGAACATTTTTCTTCTAATATAAAATAAATGCTTTGTAAATAGAAAATGCATTTGTAAATATTTTTTTTTTTAACATTTCACGAAACATTTAGCTACTAGAAGTTAGGATTTTAGTAGGCTATTCACGACATTATCATGATTAGCATAGGACTTGGGCGGGAACAGAGAAAGGAAATAAGCAATATCTCAAATTTTCCTGTTTATAAAACTTTCCTTTACATTTCAACTAATTAAAAATTTGTATCTATTGAGGGCTACCTAAATTTTTATTTCATTGTGACGAGGTGTTCATATTCGGAAGAATTAAAAGAATCTCCCAAATTTCCGTAGAGCTTAGCCGGTATTATAGGTAGCGTATGTTCTGATGAATATGAATTTTTTTTAATAAGAATCGTTACATTGCAGTCTTTATAGTGGTCTTACAGTCAATAGTAATTAAAAAAAAAATTAAGTCTCTTCGCTATAGTTTGATAATTGAAAGAGCCGAATTAGTTTTGTGTATAAGCATTCGCTTATAAGCATATCCCCCATCGATGTATTACAATTAGGCAATCCACAAAGTGTTCTGTTGTGGCATATTGGTTGTATTTGCTTTATTGCTACCGATATGACACAATAGAGCACTTTGTGAATTACCTAAGGTGTGAAAAAACTTTTGTTGATGTTGATGAATTATGGCGACTTTTGTTTTTAAGCACTTTGTTGATGAATACCTCGTTTAAAAGCACCAAAAAAAATATGCAAATAATGAAATGCAAATAAGCAATAAATACTGAAATAGTCAAAGCTATACTGTGTTATAGTGATAAATATGTACAGGGTGGCGCAGAATGAGCTATATGGTTTTTAACTGTTTTATTTATGCGATTATCATAATTTTTTTTTTTTTAATACAGTATATTATTGGGGAATTTTTTGCAATTAGCTTTGAAAAGTGATGTCATGTACGTGATGTTCATTTTCTGCTTCGCACATGCGTGCCCTTTTTAGCATATTTTCCATAACTTTTCGCAAAAATTCGGGTGTAATGGCCATGATTTAATTTCAAATGTTGGTTTTTAGTCGGAGCATGGTTCTACACTGAAAGAATTTTCTTCGCAATACCAATGAATTTTGACATTAATCCCATGAAAAATTGCATTAAAAAGGAACCTATGCAGCGCTTTGTTGGATCAATGAAACCTGTTTCATTAAAATGTATATAATGAAACATTACATTAGATCTATGAATATTATTCATTGGATGAATACTTTCAATAAAGTAAAAATTTTTTTCTTATTTTATTTTTTTTTTTATTTATTTTTGTTTTTTTATTTAATTTTTTTTATTTAATATTATTTTTTTTCTGTGTCTGGCGCGCAACCTCGCTGCTGATAGACTAGCTCACTACCAGCTAGCCTACCGGGGCAGTGTAGTTTTTGGATAATGAACTACGTTTTTTACTCTATTAAGAGCGTAAATATGAGATTAAATTATAACAACAACAACAAAGTTGATTGAAAGTGGATTGAAAGTTTTTGTTTCATTACTATAATGACATTTTTATTGTCATAATGAAAATTAAAATTTATGAAGGCAATTATTGAAATATGTTGCTTTTATAAAAAAATGTTTGATTTCATAAATTTAATGGCATATAACATTAGATGTATGAAATAATTAAATCTTACATCTTCTAATTAACAATTAAACATTTTTTTAAGGAAACTATAATTTTGTATTAATTTATAAATATAGTTATGTTTGTATATTGTTTTTTTATGTTCCCAAACAAAATTTTTTGTTTAACTTGGACAAACTTAAGTTTTCATATATCCAATGAAAATTTTTAACGTAATTACCATATCCAATGAAGCGATTTTAACGAAAAGACTTCATTATAACTATGAAATTTCATTTAGACAATGAAAATTTTCATTTAACCAATGAAAAATTTTTTATGAAAATGATATATGAAGCATTTTTCTTTCAGTGTAGGTTTGTTAACGTACACTCTTTCTTTGTTGACGAAAATTTCCAATCAAATGGTTTATTGCTGACGCTCTAGGTGCAATGCGCACATTAAAATTACGACGATATGCACGCTATGTAAACACAATAGACTGTTGGCTTGAAAAATAAAATTCAATTATTTTTGTACGTTGTTCGATTCATAATTAATTCCCAAAGTCTCCTTCACAAAATGCTGAAAAAAAAATACAAAGAAAGAATAAAAATTAAAAAAGTTATAAGGAATTCAAACCATATAGCTCAATCTGCGCCACCCTGTGTATACTCACAGCCACACAGTTGTACTTTGAAAGAGTTGTACAGCTTTGTCATTTAAGCACTTTGATTACATATTCGTGAAGCTATATAATCATTTTGATTATATAATTATTTATATATTTATACTTACATATGTTTGTATATCAGTTTAACAAATATGCATAAATAATTTAAAACTAATGGTTAAAAACTCCTATTTTTAAAAGCCAACGGTTGCTGACATTTATGTTAAATATTTATTTGCTTTTAAATAAAATCATTTTGTTGGTGATTTATTATTTCAATTAATTAATTTGTAGTTTTTTTAATATTAATTTCAATTTAATAAACAAAATGATACTGATGACATTTATTGCAGGCCATACACCTAAGTCAAATAATTATAAGTGCAAGACTTTATTTTTTAATTATAATCAAGAGAAACAATTGTCTAGTTCTCAAGCTTGTAGTATCGTCGTATTCGTTGTATAATCGTCTGATTATACAATATTGTATATTTGGTATTAGGAATTTTCATACAAAAGTGTTGTCTGATTTTTTGATTTCTTTGTGGTTTGAAAAATATTGTGTTTATGCCAGGCCTGGAAATGTTCGATTTGTTTGGAGACTTTGTAAAAAAATCTTTTCGGAATGTGCCACCATAAATGTAATTCTTCTGAATGATTAGTATATATTTGGTTCATTTAAATTTATTTTGAAAAATATTTTAGATAAAATTGCTAATCAACCAATGTGAATGGCAAATTTTATTGAAGAAGAAAAAAAAAAAAAATAAATAAATATCAAGAGTGAAGAAAAAAATTAAAACTTAAATTAGCAAATTGTTTTTTTAATTTTAATTTTTCATATATTTTTATTATTTGGTAACAACAAATTTGTTAATCTTCTTAATCCTAGAAAGATAATCTGCGTTAATTTTACGCATGAACTTTCGAAACATTGATATTTCTTTTTGATTAGCTTGAATAAGTTTCTGTGCATTTCAGACATATTTAAAATTTTGATATTTTTAAATATAAATGTAAAAATAAAATCCATATTAGTTTGTTCAGGTTGTATCAGGTTAAAATACTGCGTCAATATTACGTATGATTTAACGAATGTCATGATATGACAATCTTTTTATGTAAAATAATCTACTCAAAGTGAATTGACAGGGTACATTGAATTGATATTTCCATTATTGACATTAATGTGTGGTTTGTAGAACACGAGCGCCTTACTCTTCCTTTCAACTTACATTTTAAATAAAAACAAAATTTCGAAATTTGTTTTTATTTTAAGTGTAAGTTGAACGGACGTGTAAGGCGCTCGTGTTCTATAAACTACACATAAGAAATACGTCAAAGAACGAAACAACAAATTTATCTTTTTACAGGTGCATAAACAAACATCGTATTTTTTTTAACGATAAGCCATACGACAGAGATTGTGAATTGGTCAGATGAACAATAAGCGAAAAATATTTTTTTGGATTTACTAATTACGAGAGTTATAAATTAAATAACAAAATTAACTTCAACTTTTTTTCTTGGCATAAAAAACCATAAATACTTTTAATCCTCATATAAAATATTTATATGTGATAAAAACTTATTTAAAGATGAATAAACATAATCCATAAGTTGTGTTACCTTTATGTATCTTCACCAATTGGACACGACGAGGCATTGAAACCACCATTTTTTTTTTTTTTTTTGCACCCGTCAGAACACATACATATTATTCATTTTGTTGCACATTTACATTTTTTATACGGGACTTGCGATTAATTTTACTATAAATAACGGTGCTGCGAATGAGGTGCAGAAATAAACTTAACAAATGATAGAATATTTGAAAGAGAATGTGGAGATCAAAAACTACTTCTCTACCGTTAATAGAACATAAAGCAGAGAGAGAGGAAATTTTGCACATATAATTATTTGACTGAGAGTATTTATATAAAATATTATATCATTTAAATAAATGAATTTTAATAAATAAATAGACAATATTTTAAAAGCACTCTTGATAAAAAGGGGGAAAATGATATGAAACATTAATAAAAATTAAAAAAATAAATACAATTTTGTTTAACAGATAAACTTTAATTTTGTTAAAATAACTCCAATATAAAGCCATAAGCACTTAAAAAAATCTCATGAATTATTTTTACAACTTTAATTAGAAATTCCACAAATGCATTCTGAACAAAGCAAAAAAATTAACTTGGCTATTTCTGTATCTTAAGAAGAAGAACAAATGTGATCTTCGCGACTGTGTCATAAAATAAAGGATAAAAAAGCAAGTTTTTTATGAAAAATTTTTAATTTGTAAATTGCTTTTAAGAAAAATATATTCTGCTGTTTTGTCGTAAGCATAGTAATTTAGTCTTAAGCTTCATAAGTCAAATCTGTAGTCTAAGCCTTAAACCAATATCACAATTCTTTTGGGTGGGTTGGTGTCACTCTTAATTCCGACATTGCGCCTCAAGTTTTCTTTAATATAAATGTCGTCGGCTTAATATGCAAACCTGCCAACTCCCTTGCAGCACATTCATTTCAGCACATCCGACGATGTGATATTTTTGAGTTAAAACTAAGTTAAAAATAATAGCTTTAATAAAGTTCATTCATTATGATCTTCTTATTTAAATGCTGGATACACGCAGAGCCAAAATATGGTTGGGCATGGTTACGGCAACTACACTATGTTTATTGTAGCAATATATTGTTGTCCTAAACAAAAAATTGTTATTTTTATTTAATATCAGCAATATTATATGTAGTTGCTGTAAACATTTCAATGTTTATCGCAATTATAAATTTGAGTATTGTTGACCGAAAAATTATAATTTTTCTAACAATTTACTGAATATTACTGACAACCATTTCATGATATTTAATAGCCATATTATGATAACCTATACGTGTGCTCATAATATGTTTAAGATGCAAGCAAAATATTTTTACTCTAATTTCGTCAGCTCATAATTTTGCATCGGTTGTTTCGTTTGTTTTACATATGCCTATCGAATTATTTGTTAGTGAGTGGTGGTGCGAAGAATTCTAGTACTCTGTAAATATACACAAAATAAGCATCAACTTGAAAGTGTAGAGACCGCTTATAATTTAGGTTTATAATGTACAGTTATGACAAATCAATGAACACAGCATTAAAATTTTTATTTTGTTTGAAACACAACAATATTTTTTTTTAAACAATTGTAAAATATTATTTAGGACATTATGACGATATGACTAGATAGCACACCTTGTGAGTCCCCCAATAGTTTTAATGTGCTAAATTCCCAATTCTTACTATTGATAAACTGAAATTTATTGTTGGTGGGATAATCTATTCCTTTTCACTGCTAGCTTATCCCACTAACAATAAATTTCGGTTTATCAATAGTTAGAATTGAGAATTTAGCACATTAAAACTAAATCTAATTAATGAAATTTTTGACTCCCAAGGAAACCTTTGATAACAAATATGCAAGTGGGCAGTGCAAAAAACTGAACTGGCAGCAATGAAATAAAGTAATTGGTTTTTATTTTTGTTTTCCCCTTACAACTACAATTAAAGGTGACAAAAAAAAAAACCAATTGTAGTCGGGATTACAAGAAGAGATAAACTCACTGTTTGTTGTTGGTGTTTTGTTTAAGCTTTGATATTATTACGGGTAAGACTTTGGATGAAGTTTCCTGATGATCAGAGCTAAGCCAGTGAAATGCGCACGGGAAAGCTTAGTAAGAATTGGGAATTTAGCGCATTAAAACTAAATCTTTTTAATAAATATATTTTTTTTTATTGAACGTATACTAATAACTTCAGATTATACGAATTTATTATATAATTTTTTTATTTATTTGGGTTTGTAGTAATTAACCTAAGCGCATAATGGGCCGTAGTTTGATTCAAACTGCATTCGATGCAGCACATATCATTTATAGAACTCACGTCCCCGGTTTTTTTTTTGACTTTTTGTTATATTTGAAAAATATTGCAAGCAAAACACAAATTTTGTCTGGCCAGACCAAGACGGTAATCCTAGGGTTAAACTATTATAAAGGGTGTTTTTTTTAAGCCCGATAGAACTTGAAATTGTAAAAAATAACACAAAAAATTAAATTGTAATCAAAATTTTTTTTTTATTCGAAAGATCAATACGTGACATTAACATTTGAAAATGATTTCGGGCATATGGGCACCGCGGCTGTTCTTGACGAAGCGCATTCTGGACGTCCAATTTTGGGCCACTTTTTCGAGCACTGCTGGCCGTATGTCACGAATAACACGAACAATGCTGGCCTCCAAGGCGTCAATTGTTGCTGGTTTATCAGCATAAACCAGTGACTTCACGTAGCCCCACAGGAAAGAGGTGTCAAATCGCACGACCTTGGAGGGCCAATTGACAGGTCCATTTCTCGAAATCAACTTATCGCCAAATTTTGATTTCAATAAGTCGATGGTTGCGTTCGCCGTATGGCACGTAGCGCCATCCTGTTGAAACCACATCTCCTCCGGATCAATGTCATCCATATTTTCAAACAAAAAATCATTGATCATGGTGCGGTAACGATCTCCATTGACCGTAACGCGAGCTCCGGCCTCATTTTTAAAGAAATAAGGTCCGATGATGCCACCAGCGTGAAAACCGCACCAAACGGTGCATTTTTCTGGATGTAATGGAGTCTGTAGGGTCTCTTGTGGATTGGTCTCGCTCCATATGCGGCAATTTTGCTTATTAACAAACCCGTTAAGCCAAAAATGCGCCTCATCGCTGAACACAATTTTGCGATATAAGTTGCGCGAATCGACGACTGATTTTCAAAGTAAATTTGGATAATTTCGTAGCGTTGTTTAAGCGTGAGTCTATTCATGATGATTTGTCAGAGTATACTGAAACGATAAAAAAAAAAATATTTCATCAAAATTTAATTTTTTGTGTTACTTTTTACAATTTAAAGTTCTATCTAGCTTAAAAAAACCCTTTTTATCTATTTAAGGGTACGTTTCGGTCCGTTTTTTACGAAAGAGACAAAAAAAGATCCATTCGTTTTAGAGTCAAAGGATTTAACTAACCATTAGTCCCACATAAAACATACTTTCGGAAAACTTTAAACTCATTAGCGCCCAATGATCCCATTTGGAACATGCACAAATAATTAAATAAATAATAATTGAAAAAAGAGGAATAAAAAAATTTTATTTTCCGAAAATAGCTAACAATCTTTAAAATAAAAATTGCGCGCTGATGGGTTAAGTACAGTAAAGCCCTTATGACACTACATTTTTAATGCATTGTTCAAGTTTTGGTGAACAGTACAAATATGATGTAATACACAAATTTACCAAGTGCAAAGAGTTAAGCTTTTTTTTACTAAAGTTATCGATAAAAAATGAAGTTATGTCAAAAAAAATGTAAAATTGTTTAACTTAAAATTGACATTTCAAGCTTGAAATATTAAAAGTGTTGCTGAATCAGCGGTTTATGGGCAAATTCAGAGATTAACCGCTTTTCATTTTTAGGTTTCTCATAAACAAAAAGTTGGCAACATTTAATAAAATAAACAAAACAGGGATGGCTAAGTGGTTTCAATTGTACTTTTTTGTTGATACTTTTTAAACTAAGATTTATAATACATTTTTGTGGTGTTTTTTATGAACATAAATAAAATTAATTTCAACTAAAAAATCTTTTAGTACAATTAGGGTAAAAAAGTACAATTTTTAAAGGTTGTTGGTACAATTTTAAAAATTCTCAACGCCATCCCTGCAACAAAACCATAACAAGAGAAAATAAACTAAAAACTTTGTTTACATTTTTTATAGTTCGCTCTTTCTAACATTTACTGTTTCTTTCTATCAATTCTATATCAATTAATGAATAAAAAATGTAGTGTCATAAGGGCTTTAGAACCATACGAAGGGCAATATAGTGGCGTAAGTTTGTTTCAATTAAATTTTGTGTAACAAGAAATTATTATGTTAGATTTAACATGGATTGGCTTAGAATTTATCAAAGATCGCATTTAAAGACCACTACTTCAAAGTTCTTATTCTTGGGCGAAAGTATCAAAGATTCGACAAAAGTGAATTTCGCACTCCTACTTTTTAGGTTTTAAAAACTTGAAAGTGCGTTTATTAAAAAAATTATTTAAATAATTTCTTGCAAAGATTAAAGCAGGATCATGGGAATATTCAATAATTTTTAATTAATGAAAAATTGTACAGAAAAAAAATTTTTTTTTAATTACTTATATGAAGTAGGTTTGGGTCAATGACCCGATGTTGCTGTGTTGCTGGCTTTTCAGTTGGCTGCTTTTATATGAAAATAGAACTTTAAAGATAGCTTATACTTCGTAATGCTACAAGGAATGGATTGAGTTGAGAGAAATTCATAGCAAGTTTAATAAATTTATTGAAGACTTTAAATAAAATAAAACACCTCAATAATGAATAAAAATTGTTTCCCTTCTCCCATTTGTCCTATGTAAATTCAATTGTTAAAATGGGAAAAGCGAAAAAACTGCCGGGGAATTTTTATTCATCATTGGGTTGAAAATGATTTCTAGCCTTTGGATTATATTTTAAATGTAAAAGCTTTCACATTTAATTTCTATTTTAGCTGGTCTCCATCCTCAAAATCAAAATAGTTTCGAATAAACTTTTATTTTTAGTTGTCTTTATTTTGTTGCTCATCGAATTTCTGCTTAATCAAGTTAATTTGAAATAAAACACTTGTTTTGTTTTTACAAAAAAAAAAAAAAAAAAAAAAAAAAAAAAAAAAATTAAAAACAGATTTAAACATCTGAAAACATTTATATGAATATAAGTAACCACAGATGTAAAAAATTATATACATATCGTCACCTTAAATGCAAACGGCCGAAACTACAATTTTATTTTATTTAGAGGAGAGGCAAACAACTTTTCAAATTAAATGACAACAAGGTGTTCTTGGCGTTTGAGTTTCTTTAATAAAGTCGCCATTTTTGATCGAAGAGATCAAAACTAAATTTCAAATTTTGTTGTAGTCACGTACGTTTGCGTTTAACGAGACGATATATGTAAATTTCTGTATGTGTGCAAATGTATTTATATGCTTCTGCACACAAACAAGATTTTAAAATTTAAATTACTTTAGCAGACAGAGAAAAATTGGCTTAAAATTCATATTCATTATAAAACATGTATACACACACACACGCACGCACCTATTTACATGCAAATCTCTATAAGAACAATTCAATGTATTTATGTATATATATATACATATATAATATGCATATTATGCTTCCATACTTATACCTTATAGCCTGCAGTATTATGCATATATTTTCATTTAAATTTCCACCATTATCTATACTAGTATGTTTGTGTGCATGTAAACGAGTATGTTAATTTCTCTGTAAAAGTGTTAGTGTTAAAGTTTGTGTTTGCGTGCTTTAATGTTTCCTACCGTTAATAAATTTCAATGTTCTCAATGCTGTCTATGCAACGTCGTATTTTTATATTTGTAAACATTCACACATACTCACACGTAAACACACACACACATACGCAAGCACGCAACAAACATTTCCACACATACAATCTCTTGTTTTATCCACTATACTTAACTTTAATTGAAGTCTATAGTCCACATGATTTTGATGTTGATTATAACAGTAGCTTTGGCTTTAGCTTTAGCAGCAGCTGACGGAAGTCAATGTTATGCTATTACAGTCAAGTGTACTTATATGTGTATTAATTTGCGTTTATATCTGTATGAAAGTTGTTTATATATAAAAAGGCAAAAAAAAAAAGAAGCGTTCCCTGCTTCTATTAATATAGCAATGCGAGCAAAAGTTTTGGAAGCTACACCCAGAGAAAAAACATGTTTAAATATGGTCACTTCCTGTTTTTCACTTCACTGTTTTTTAAAAAGAAAATTTTAAACGTATTATATTTAATTTAACCATATTATTGTCACCCACAACCATATTATGGTTAAATTAGTCCTCCATCAAGAAGCCACAACCATATTATGGTTGCCTCCAAACATGTTATGGTTAATAATAACTAAATTATGTTTAAAACTTAGCATGGTTGTTTTTCAACAATAGCATGTTGCTCTTATAAAAGAGGAAAATACTATTGTTTATTTAAAAACATATTTTTGTCATATTTAACCATAACATGTTTAGAGGCAACAATAATATGGTTGTGGTTTCTTGATGGAGAACTATTTTAACCATAATATGGTTAAATTAAATAAAATATGTTTAAATTTTTCTTTAAAAATAGTTTTGTTGGAGGTGAAAATATTTTAACATACTATTTTTTCTCTACGTCCGGGCTTGATCACTTAAGAGGAGACGAATCCTTGAAAATATTTTTAAGGGAATTTGAAAAATTTAACAAATAATTTCCAAAAGGGAATATGTTCACAATAGCAGTGTATCAAATACAAACATCTGCACGAATCTTAATAGTAATGTTCATAAAACCTTTATTATAATTTTTTATTCGCTTCGTTCGTATTTAGTAAGATGAGTAATGGGTAACTATGACATGAGAGCAACCAACAGTCGAAATTTCAGACCCAAGATAGATGAAATTGTTTATTCACTTATCGAGAGAATATTAACATTAATAATTGTGAAATAAAACAACCACTGAATAAATCTCGATTAAGTTAAAAAACAATATAATTTAAAAGTCAGTGTTTCCAGTTGTAGGAAAAGGAAAAGGAAAGGAAAACATTTACGAAAGAGAACAAAAACAAAAATAACCATGCAACAAGATAAGGAAGTATTTTTTCTAACCTAAACTAGTCCAGCAAAGCTCTACGCTTGTCTGCAGGAGACCAGAGTAGATTTATCTAGATGAAAGACTAGATCACGACCACCTAACCTGCCGGGGCACACTAATTAATATTAATATTAAAATAACAAAAAACCAAATTTGTTGATGTTTTCTATGTTAAATATTTAATATTCAGTATAAATTTTGAATAAAATCAAATTTATTTGCAGCCTTTTAATTCAGAAGGCTATTGTTCTTATACCAGTACCACAAGAGTTGAGGGGGTATTATGCGTTTACACTCTCGACAATTTCTCGCTGAATACTGTGGTGGCCTGGCTCGATCGACTTAACTCCTTAACCTGCATATGCAGGTATTTATTGGTCATATAGTAAAAATATTGTTAAGTACAGTCATATTTTTTTTATATCCTTATAGTGTAGTATATTATAAACTACCCGTGGTTTAGACAGAAGAATATACATGTATTATCTAGATTGTATAGACTTAAGACCAGTGTTCGAAAATAAACACTAAATATCGCTAATAGTGTTTGTGTAGTAAATCATTAAAAAATAACGTTTCCCTGTTTGCCATCTTACGAACACAAAAATAATACTGTTCTTATCCAATTCAACAAAAAGATGAGAACATTTTATTCCTTTTTTTTTCAAACCGCAAACTTTATTGTGTTCGGTTCAGCTCATTAATGTGTGTTCGTTACTGTTCGGCGTAGCGCCCATTTGGTTGGTAAAAAAAGGAATAATTTTTTACAAAAACAAAATACACATACGAAAAAAAAGCCAGCAAAATAATATTATACAAACAAAACATATACACAATACTTATACAAGTTTTTCGTGTTTCGGTCGTTGCTAGAATTGTTTGTTAATTTCTTTATCAATGTAAAAAAAGTATCATTATGAAACATTAAAATATAATGTTAGTCTACAGTATCACTACAATTGTTCTGTTTTTAACGAAGAACAGAACACTATATCATGTTCGGCTCTTTCTTTGAAATAGTTACGAATGTTATTAAGGGTTGTGTTCTTCTACACAAACACTAAACAAACAGTTGTGGTTCCTGGTTGTGTGAGCCGAACGCTAAATAATTTACTGTTTATTTTCGATCACTGCTTAAGGCTATTGCCTGTACTCACAAAGATAGGTTTACATAACAAATTTAAGATTGGGAGGTAATTTAGTTTTTGTATGAGATCAATGCACTGTTTTCGATCGCCATAGAAAAAAATTAAAAATATGAGAATAAAAATATTTTTGAGTTTCTTTTTTTTTAAGCGGATGAGTTAATACAAAATAATGAAAGAAACACCTGCTTTACAGTATGCGACATGTCGCACATAAATATTTCATGAAAAAGAAGATTGCCGATGAAGCGTGTACACACAGAAAAAAATCAAGTTAAAAACCTAGAAAACAAGGTTGATTTAAAATTTTTCGGTGGTGATTTTGCTTCATACGTTTTTCATGTTAATTCAACCTGATTTTACAATTACTTGCGAACAACATTTTTTTCTTTTAAAATAACTTTAGTTCATGTTAATTTAACATTGCAGTAAAGTTAGAGCAAAATGCAATTTATATTGAAATAACAATCCGAATTAAGTTGAATGAAAGTTATTTCAAGTTGAAACAAAGTGAATTTTATGTAGAATCAAATGGGTTTGAGTGTGATAAAACAGTCAGAAGAAGCTTTAGAGACAACATATGCATTTATTTAAGAATAATTCAAAACACTTACCCTGTATTTTGTATTCTCCTTTGTTAACAGAAGCATCAGCAGAATGGCCCGATATGGTTTTCGTCATCATTCTACTTTGAAAACTTGATGTACTATTTAACTAAATAATTTTAATTAAAAGAATACGGGGATTGTCTTCTTTTTATAACATATTTTAAACATGCAAATAATAAAATGTACATACTTAAGTATGTATGCGTGTTAATTTAACAAGATTAACTTTTGATTTTAATATAAAACAGGTTTTTATGGACTCAATATTGAATCCATATTTATTTGTATATTAATATTTTTATTTTTTTATTTTAACAGTGAATAATATTAAATAAACGTGATTTTATTTAAAATTAATATGAAATAATGATAAATTTAAATAAAGGGCACACTTTTGCAGAAATTTACTATGATTCTCAATCAACATTTTTCCATGTTAATTTTACATTGGTATTTTTTTCTGTGTGTAGAGAAGACGCTTTCGTTAAAAACAATATCGAACGAAATGTAATATCAAGCAACAATTCGATGTTCCTAAGTATTAAGTATGTTTTATTTTTTGAAATTTAATATTTAAATTCGATCTTAATAGTTAAACGTCAAATTTTGGTTTGTGGCTTGAAACAAAATGTGTAACGTTTGAACATATACGGTTCTTTGAAGAGACCCTCAAAGAAAATGCGAATATTGTTGCAGGGTTATAGCGCATAGACTGAAAAAGTTGAAACAAATAAATAAAAGTTTTAAAGAAATTTAAAATTTTCTAAAATTTTAAGATAAACTATGAACTATGACACAGTCCTATGTGAATGCTGTGGAGACGTTAACGTTCAAGGCGACTTCAATGGTTGGTAGTTTCTAAAAAAAAACATAAACGGGTTATATGGCATTATTTGTTGTATACAAATTTGGTGCACTTCGATAAAATGTTCGCTCTATTAATAAACTTAAGCAAACTAAAAATTTTGATATTTTTAGTTAGGCTTGAGTTTGTGGTGAACTTATTTCATATACATGCTATAAAATAAATTACTTAAAATACCTTACTTTGTAAAAAAACTACTTTGTTATTCTAAAATATTTTCATCACATAAGCATTGATTTTCAAGTTTAATTTTTCTCTAGTTTTTAAAAATATTTTTTATTCTTGTTTAAATTTTTGAATTAATAAAAACCATTTTATTTTTGTATATAAAAAAATTACTTTTTATTAATTGGAATTTAGTGCTTGAGCTAAATTAGTTTTATTCAGCTTCTATAATCACTAAAAATTGGTGACCCCGAGAATTGAAACCATGTCTGTAAACAGCTCTGGAGATGATTTTGCATCACTTTCATCGCAAAGCAATGAAATAGCACGAGTTTCTATTAAGGTTCCGCCGTTTTCATTAAATTTAATATTTATTAAATTATTTTTACTGAAGGAAGGAATTTTTACAACATGAAATTTTTTATTAAAATTTAAAAAAATTTAAGTTGAATTTACATGTATCAAGAATCACCACATTCTTTCATCAGAATTCTTTGTGTTCTAACCTCTGCACCACTGCCAACAGTACAACATCAATCTTTAACCAATGGTACTGGTGGTTCAAAACTTGCTGTAATTATCATTTTAAATTTTATATTACATGTTGCTTCCTTTCTTCTGTAATCTTTCTGTCGAGACTAAAAAATCTTTTAGAGCTGGTACGTAAAAACGGAGAAAAATTCTAATTTAATTAAGGTCATTCGCAGCGCAACATTACGTTTGCGCCAAACTGCATATTTTAACATAAACTTGGTAAAGAAATAGGATAAGCTAACCCACGATGTAAACGTTTACGTAAGAGTAGCGAGGTCTTAAAATTAAATACGTCTACGCCGAAATTGGGGTAACATAGAGCGTGGTGTAAGACATTTATGTCCTACGTTCACACGACGTAAAATCCAATAGTGTTTAAAATTTTTTTTTTGTGAAGTCTTCATTTTATTTAAGAATTAAAACTTTTTAAATTTTTTAATTTAACCAGTACTTCCCCTACTTATTATTATTATTTTTTTTCCATTTTTCCCTTTGCGGTGCAAAAAGCAAATGCAACAATAAAATTCATATTAAAAACTCCGGGTTTGTTGTGTATGTATTTACTGCAGTGTGAGCATGTTTAAGTGTAGTCGCATCTGCATATGTATGAGTTATTATAACTTTTATACTTTTTGTTGAAATTCTCGTTACTGCCGCTGTGTTATTATTGCAGTTTTAAAATATTTTTTAATATTAATTCATTTGTAAAATAAAGTATTTGGTTTTGAAGTTTTTCCCGTCTAGTATTTCTTTTTTCTCTCACAGTCATATTGGCAGAAATGCAACTTTGTTATTTAAATTTTTTTGCTGCCAGTTGCAGTAAATACATTTTTTTCTCTCGGATTTGCTGCTTGTTATTATTGCTGGCAGTTATTATTGTTGCTGTTTCTGCTGTTGTTGTTGCCATTATTGTTATTATTATTTTGTATAGCATTTGCATTTTCATTTATAGTGTATAAATATAATTTTTTTTCTCATTTAAAAAAATTCTTTTTTTTATAATTTTCTTCATCATACGAATATTTATTTATTCCGCTCAGTTTTTTGTAATTTTTATTTTATTAAAGTTTTTATTTTATTTTTGGTTTCAATAGGGCTGCTTTTAAATTAATGAATTATTATTGTATTGACTTTTTGTGGCCTTAAGTTCCAAAAACGTATTAATGATATTTTTTTCTTTTTTGTTTATTATTGCTTTGATGTTGTTTATTTTTTTGCTGTTGCTTTTCATTTTTAATATTTATTTGAGGTAATAAAATTTCGTCGTTGCAGGACAAAATAAAAACATTAAATAGGAAGCCCTATTAGTTTCTTTTTCATTAAAAGTAAATGGATTGCAAACTTACAAGCGTTTTTAATGAGTTTTTAATAATTGGGAATGTACAGATTTAATGTAAAAAAAGAGAAAATATCGTCTTTTATAAATTTATAAAAAAATAAAATAAATAACACATGACTAAAGTGCACCGCATTCTGGAAAAATTTTAGCCGTCGTTGGCGTTTTAATGTTTAACAAGAATTATTTTTCAGCTCTAGTTTTCGGGATTAAGTGCACAGTGTCCTGTACTTTCAGGATATTTAGGCTGAGTTTCAAAACAGCATACTACTTTGCAGTCAAAATCAAAAATGTATCAAAGAAATTTTTAAAGACCTCTAAAAGGGCCTTTAAAATTGTGTCTTATAAGGCCTTCAAGCTTAATCCTTTTTAGGTCAATTGTTATTATATTAATTCATCGATTCATGAACTGCCTGAAAATTTTGTTTTTGAAACGAAAACGGCATCTGCCAACACAAAAGTGAGCTAGAATACATTCTTATTAATACACAAATTGATGTTATAATGATCTCTGAGACTCATTTGACCTCAAGAAATTCGTTTAAAATCAATGGTTTTAAATTTTATGATACCAAGGACACTCGAGATAGGTATTTTTGGTAAGAATTTAAAGAAGTGTCCAAGTAGAGATTATACAGAAAATAATTTAATAAATACTTTAAAAACAATTGAAGAGTTAAAAGGTATTGCACTAAAGAGTGAAGGCTATTCCCTAGAGGATATTTATTTTCTTTATTAATTTATTTATTTATTTCATCGATTTTCTAATACAACAAGACAAAAATATCTTATAAATTACAGTATTAGAATAAGACAAGTTACGTATACAAATGATAACAATGTGACAAATTCTTTATATATAAAAAAAACAGAAAATACTAATACTTGTAAGGAAAATAATAATATATATATTAAGAAAAAAATAAAATATAAGTTTAAAGTTCTATTTAAGGTACTCAAAAACTAATCTCCTAAATTTCATTGCGTTGTCGGTGCACTGTATATAATTTGGGAGTTGATTCCAGAGACGTATGCTTGAAATAAAGAATTGACATTCAGATCTTACAAATCCTAAACGCTCATACAGATACCCTGGTTCTTTTGTGACAATGATTTTGTGAAGAAAAATTAAACTTCTCAACTTTAAAATGTTGATAAAAGAAATGCAAGTAAACCGACGAGAATATGATGATATTCTGTCAAACCTCCTTAGGCTATAAGTATAACGGACAATGTTATTGTAAGTTGTATTAAGTTTTCTTACATCGTGGGAATTACAGGCACCAAAAACTTCCGATGCATATAATAGTGTTGGTAGAAGATATGCCTTAGCCAGACGAATTCTTATATTAAGTGGTGTTAAATGCTGTGTTGGCCATAAAGCGCGCAGCATACCATAAACTCTGCCACAAGTCTGATTTATATGATCAGTCCAAGTTAAGGTCACTCCAAGATTTCTAGCTGTATTCACGATCTCAATTCTTGAGCCACCAATAACAACATTCACATCTGTCTCAACTCTTACACTTTTCCTGGATATAATTAAACATTTTGATTTACTCGGGTTGATTCTCAAACCATTAGCAGATGCCCAGGAAAAGATTTGATTCAAGTCAAAGTTTATGTGAGCTAATCTTGTTAGTAATACGTCCCTTGTGCAACTAAGGTATAACTGAATATCATCAGCATACATTCGTACACAAGAGTAACGCAGTTGATGCGGAAGATCATTCGCATACATTGAGTATAACAAGAGTCCAAGAACTGACCCCTGTGGAACCCCTCTATTTACTGTTAACGGACGAGAAGTTAATTCATTATTCACCACAGATTGACTTCTATCAGATAAATAGGACTGAATCAAACTAGCTGCAAGTGCCGAAAACCCAAAAAATTTCATCAGTTTCAAGCAAAGAATGGAATGATGAACGCTGTCGAATGCCTTAGAATGGTCCAATAGAACCAATATAGAAATTCTGCTATCATCCAAATTGCCACGAATTTCTTCTACAACATCAATGAGTGCGGTTATGCAACCGCGCTTTGGTCTGAAACCAGATTGGCGATCAGTAAACAGTCTGTTGTCATTCACATGCTTATATAATCTATATATATAAAAAGAAGTGTACACTTTGATGTCACCACTAACTGCGAAAACGGGTCAACCGATTTAAACGAAAACTAACACGGTACTTTGGGGATAGTCTGTAGATGGTTTATGTGAAGTTTGGACGAAATCGGCCCAGTGGTTCCGGAGATATTGCATTTAGATTTTCCTATATATTATTCCCATATAAATATGAACAAAATGGGTTTCATTATCCATATTATGATTTTTTATTGTTTCTTGAAAAGTTACCAAACCATGCCTAATGTGTACAATGACATTCAGAATAGATCGAAGTGTATATTTTATATCGCTAGAAAGCGTATCATAGGGCAAAACGGGTAAAAGCTCCCCCTTCCAATATTTTCTTAACTAATCAACCAATTTTCTTGAAATTTTGCAGGCAAATAGTATAACATCTGGAAGGAACTATAGCCTATAATTTTTATTATTCAGGGCATGAAATTGGGTAAGAGGGGCAAACACTCCCCCTCCCTATATCTTATTAACTGATCAACCGGTATTCTTTAAATTTGGCATGCAGATACTGTAGTATCTAATGGAACTTAAAGATGTACATGTTTTTGAAATTCCAAAAATAAGGGCGTAAAATAGGGCAAAAGGGGTAAAAGCTCCATCTCCCCATGTCTTCTTAATCAATTATCCGATGAAAGTTTCAAGTCTTGAAGGAACTAAGGGCTATACATTTTAAAATTTACGGCGTAAAATAAAAGTAAACGGGTAAAAGCACCCACATCCAATACCTTCATAATTAATTTGAAAAGTTTATGTATTTTTTTAACATTTTTTTCTCCGGTTACTCTACTTCGGCTTTGCAATGGTACACGATTGGTCGTTAAAAAATTGATGAAAAACGTTATAGGAGCTACCATTTTGAATGGTAAATTCCGAGACGAAAATGTTTTGCTGCCACGAACTCCGATGATTGCCACAGACGTCCCAATTGAATTCAAACGCGTTTAATTTCCAATTAGATTGGAATTTGCAATAACAACCCATATGTCGCAAGGCCAAACGATGTATGTTTGCGGCTTAGATTTGAGCACACCATGTTTTTCGGCAAGCCATCGAGCTTATTTGTGTTGGCTAAATACGGAATGACAAAAAATATCGTACACGCAATTGCTCTTCGTAATACAAATTGACTATATCTGTTTGATTTTTATACTTCAGGATAACAAATACATTACTTTTTTATGTTTAACTTTTGAATATGTAACGAAAAGAAATAAATAACTATTGCTTTTTTTCATCGCCGATCATGGTATAAGGTGCTTTATTCCTCTTTCTTTCACTAGAAATATGTTATATGGCAAAACGACGTTTGCCGGGACAGCTAGTTGTTTATGTAATAAACGTTCAAAAACTTTACTAAAATATGATATAATAGCTATCGGACAATATTCGTTATTGGTTTTTGGTATTGGATATCAATGAAATTGAGAGAAAAATTGTAAATTATTTAAAAATTAAAGAAATCAGAGACATGGCATCGTTTGGCATTCTTGACGCTTCCAAAATAATACCTGAATTCAATGGTGACCTCGGGAAAATGAGTAATTTTTTGGGCATAATAGAATTCTATGCTGAAACGCTTAAGGATAGTAAGATAAAGGTTGGTAAATTGATCAAGTTCGTTCCAGCTACTAAATTAACAGACAAAGTAAGGAACAAGTTGATTTCAGAAGAGACACCAAATTCTGTAGAAACATTCAAACGTACCCTTAGGAAAGTATTTTCACCAAAGAAATCACTTTCTTCGGTGCATACTGAGTTATCAAAACAGACACAAGGAAATGGTTCAGTAACACAATTCGCCAACAAGGTTGAATCACTCATAGCTTGTCTTAATGAATTAAAGATCACAGAACTGGGTTCCCAAAGCAGGGAAACAATTATTAAAATGAATGATCAAGTTGCGCTTAGTACCTTTAAAAATGGTTTAAATGAACCACACAGAGCTACTGTTTTAGCTGCTAGACCCAAAAGTCTTAATGAAGCAATTCAAATAGCTTCAGAAGTAGTTTCACAACCAAATTCTATAATGCATTTTAATAAGAACAGGAGATCTTTTGATAACAGAAGATTTCGTAATAATAATAATAACGGACGGTGTAATGGTAATAATGTTAATACTTACAATAGAAATAGTAATAACAGTCCTGGTCAGTATTTTAGGAATAATGAAGGTAGTACTAACCTTCCGAGAAATAATAACAGCCAGAGAGATGGCTATTTTCCGAGAAACGGTAATAGTCACCAGAGAGATGGTAGTTTTAGAAATAGAAACCAAAGGAGGGTATATGTTACTCAGGAACAGGGAAACAAGATAAGCCCCTACAATCCTCAGGAGTAAATTTGACAGAAGATGTAGGGAAATTAAAAGAATATGCGTTAGTAACTTACAATTCGCACACTGTTAATCATAATAAATTTAGAAGCAATCATATTATGATACAGCACCTTTCATAGCTGTCATAAAAATACAAAATAAATATTTTTGAATCGATTTTTTATTTTGTGGCTTTTTACAATTTTTCTTAATGTTAATCAAATAGCGGAGTTCAATATAAGGCTTGCAAAAGAGCAAATGAAAAATCTGTGGTTTTCATGGGCAACCGCGTGTGTCCATTTTTTTGATTTTAAGATGTTGATGCCATATTGCCTAATTTTGAACGCTCTTTATATTTTTTTGAAAAAAGATGGATCAATTCCGTTTTGTAACGTAATGAAAAAGTTTAAAATGTGCAATACCTAGCCCATAGTTTGATCTAGAATGGGTTTTCGGCTTTCCTGACCAATTTGTTTTAAGACATACGCGGTTGCCCATGAAAACCACAGAAATATCGTAGCACTTTTATAAAATATAACAAAATCTCTGTGTGTTTTGTTGTAGGATTTTACAAAAAACTATGATATTTTGCATTTGCACTATAACATCACTAATACTTGAATGAACTCCGCTAATATTTTAATTTCTTTAAACTTATTTTTTTATGGAATTTTATCTTTTAATTGTTTAACCGCTCACAAACAAAAAAAACGACACAACTTCTTCAAAATTATTTAAAAAAATGGCGCTAACATAATATGATTAGAGTAAAAATATTTTGATTGCATCTTTAACATAATATGATAAATGTATAGAAAGTTATCGTGTTATGGCTATTAAATATCATGATATGGTTGTGAGAAATATAATATGTTTAGAAAGTTATCATAATTAAGTTGTTAGAAAAATAATTATTTTTCGGTCAACAATACTCAAATTCATAATTGCGATAAACATTTATATGTTTACAGTAACTATAATATTGTTGATATTAAATAAAAATAACAATTATTTGTGTACGACAACAATATATTGTTACATTAAACATAGTGTTGTTGCCGTAACCATGCCCAACCATATTTTTTCTCTGCGTGTAGAACGTATTCAGTTTCATTTTCTATTATAGCCAATGTGTATATCTCATAGTCTATCTTTGCTAAATATTTAGTGAAAATCCCTACCTAGAAAACCATCTGTTGCTACTGGAAATTTTGTATTCACTATTTGATATTCATGGTTTATTATATCCTCCAGATGCACTAATTTCAATATCGAAGTACCCATTGTTTGAATTGGATTATTTTCAATACTTGTAATTTTGCAAGAATAGTGTTGTTTTATTTCCATATCTCCTATAAAATTTTCTTTACATATAGAAATGTCCGCACCTGCATCTACCAAAAATCTCACGAAAACTCCTCCATCCGTTTTAAATTTTACAAAATGAGGGGCATGATAATATGATTACTTCTTAGCTTATTATGATTAATATGACAATAATATGATTAATTTCTTAGCTTATTATGATTAACATGACAATAATTTTATTACTTCTTAACTAAGTATGATTAACAGAATAATATTATGATTAAGGGAAAAATATTATGATGACATATTACGAGTGTATTGAGTCATAATATGTTTCAATAATAATCTTAATATGGTGACTACAATTATAATTCTTATCATAATATGTTGCTCTTAGAATATGTTTACCACAACCATGTTTTTTCTTTGCGTGTAACGGAAATATGTAAAGAATTCCAGGATATTTTTCATTTAACAGCGAATAATTTCTATAAACAACGATTACAAACTGTGGACGACACCCCGGTCTACACACGAAATTATAGATTACCACTTGATTGCATTTCTGTTTGTATTTTTGTTTGTGTTTTTGTTTACTCTAAATGAACTACATGTGAAATATTGAGGGAATAAGACTATTGTAAAAAAACTTTATAAATTTATATTTGACTCAAAGAAGCATATTTGAAAAAACGGCTAATAAAATTAAAAATAATTTATGAAAAGAAATGACTCCCACATTAAATTTTTTTATCTATATATATAAAAATAAGTTGTCCTATGTTCGGGATTTTATAACTTGAGAACCACTCAACCGATTTCCAAACGAGTACATGCATTGGAAAGGGTACTTTCAATGATGGTTTAAAAAAAAACTCCCGATAGGTGGCGCTATTTTAGTGATATTAAAATTTTTTTTTATTGATGGTAGATAGCGCTGTCAAGTTATTAACAAAATTTTCCAGTATTTCCGTTTTTATTTTTATTAAGAAAATCACGAGCAGCGCCGCGACCAAACAGCTTATTTATGTATATTATGTACCTATATATAAAAATTGAAACTAATATATTTTGTTTTTTTTTTCATTTCAGGTATGTTTCTTTAATAATTGCTTCAAGTAAGTTAAAGCACTATTTGAGTATATAATAATTTAATTAAGGATTTTGCGAGTAAATGAGTAAGAATGCGAATGAGAACAAGATAAAATGGGAAATTGAAATGATTTTATGTAGGCTTGTTGTATGATCGAGTTTCTACCCAGATCCAGGACAATCGTAAAAATTAACAAGAAAAATGGAGTTTCATCTTCCAGCAGCAGCGCCACACCATATGAGGGGCTTAAAGCAGAAGGGGTTTAAGTGCCTTTTTCTAAAATTGAGTTTACATATGGAACTATAGGTAAAGCTCGGAGAAGTTGTACAGAGCACAAGAGGTTAATGTAGAATTCTCATCCGGACGCTAGATACGGTGAACAATTCAAGCAATTGACATTAAAATACCTGCTTCGCTTGGAGCATAAGCGAAACAGCCGCTTTTGTCTCATTATTTAACATAAGTCACTTGAACCCCTTGTGCTTTAAGCCCCTCATATAACAACCCACTCTTGAAAAACATTTGAGAATGATGTTTGACAGCAAGATTGAAAGCAAATTTAAAAATTATTTATCTTTTTTGTCTATGTTTTTCAAATTTCTTTTTAATACTTTTAGGCCTTCCCTCACTGGGAAATAAGGCCATTTAGCTACGGAAAAATCACATCTTCTAAGCTTTTAGTCTGATCCACAAACAATATCTGAATAAATTAAAAATTTATAAATTAAGAAAAAAACCCTGAAGAAGGCACTCAAGGATGTGCCGAAATATTGGTTATATTTGAAAATGTATTCCCAAACATTACATTGATAATAAAAATGCTTATATTTTCATATATATATAAAAAAAAATTTCAAGGATTTTTATCTTAAATCCCTGTCTTATTTTTTTTTCAAAAACAAAATTCTTACTAAAGAAAGCCTCTGTCCTTATTTTAATCTTATATTTTCATTAAAATATCACCTAAATCGTTTTCCCTTAAGAACACATTAATAAATAGATAACTAAATGATTAAATGTATAAACGTTTTTGAACACACCCCTATTTTCATCACTAGATACGTATGAATTGACTATACATTTAAATGTTTTAACATATAAATAAAGATATATTTACATATGAAACACATATGCATATATACTTTTATGTAATTTGCAACTAATGTCATTATTTACAACTTTATTTGATTGTTACAATGAAACAAGCAAAAAAAAAACAAGTAACACCAGCAACTAAAATGACATTTTTTGTAAAAACAACATCCATCAATGACAAAATGTTTGTACACGTTTTATTTAAATATCTCAACAACAGCACAGCAACACCAATAAACAATCGTAAATGACCACTACTAACACTTACAGAATTGGCAATAGTGGCTCACACATACAAGAACTAAAACAACAAAAAATTTAAATAAATGAAACAGAAGAGAACTCTACTTGACATCTCAACGAAACAATAAATCAAATACATGTTATTTACCGATTTCTATATACACACACTCACACACAAACACATACATATACAGCTGAAATAAAGGTTGAATTCGAAAACTTATAATAACACTAAGCTACACAGAAAATGTGCAAGGGTTCTCCTAGAGCAATTCAATTTTTTTGTTGGTGTTCGTAGATAGATAATTGAAATACTTGAAAAATGTTTCTAACACCTCGCTGTGTCCTTTTTTTAGTGAATCGAATTATAAGAGACCAAAATTCATTATTGTAAGGGACAACCATGTTATGGTTAAACATGTGATTCATAAGGAATTTACAACCATGTTATGATTGTCGCTAATGAAGTTATGGTAAAAATAACAATAATATGTTAATCATAAAATAATGGTAACAATAACATCTGACTCTTCCCTGCAAATATTAGGACTAGTCCATACACGCGTGTAAGGTGTAGCCCACAAGGGACCAGGACTAGTCCAAAAGTAACGCAAACGTATGGAAAAACATGGTCTTTTTAACATTACGATATCCTAGGGCAGGACCATATAACCCAGCTTTGAACTACAAAGGAGTAGTCTTAAAACTACTCCATTTTATACACAAGAGGATTAGTTTTAACTTCGTTTAAAAACGAAAACATGTCCGTCTCACTACAAACACTTTTTAACAATGACATTGTCCATGCTTGCATTACATTGGACCAGTCCATGGAGTAGTCCATTTTATCAAAATGGATCTGGTGGTACAATATTATTTGCAGGGTTTAAACAATATTATAGGAGAAACAAGTTATGGTTAAACGTAATAATAAAACAAAATATAATATAAAAACAAAATATGGAAAAAGTAGCCGTAGCATCCCTGTAATTATTTGGCTAGAGATCAGTTCAATAAATTGATAATAAGTAAATAGAATATCATAAAACGAATTAGAACGTCGTAAGTTGACTTGTAAATTTTGTGAAAATAATCCTCAAACAAATATAAAATTTTTTGTCACTTTTCTGAAATCCAAATCGAAAAATCTTTTGTTTTTAAGACAATAAAGATTTTCGAAAGTGAAAACCCGCTTAATAGAAAACGACGATCCGGTACAAATATTTGATACTATGTTCAAGGTAGAAATTTTCGGATACACTACAAAATCTAACCGTGTGTTGGCAAATAAAGGGAGTATTAAAAATAAAACGGTACAAAAATACGTAGCACATATGAGATTAGTCAAATGTGCAAAGAAAACCGTTTACGCTGTCTCAGAAAACAGTCAGTTATCAGCAAGCATCCAATACGGGCTTTGTTAAAAATTTTTTTTTTGCTTCAGGCAAAAATGGAAAGTCATAAAAAAATGTTCGACGAATATTTTATGCATCAAATTTCACTAGGAGTCTTCTAAGACCAAAAAATCGTGCAATGTATGTAAAAAGGGTTTTCGAAAAATTAAAAAATTTAAGGCCCAAAATTTCGAAAAATCTGTTTTACACACATTGCACGATTTTTTTTTTGTCTTGGAAGACCCCTTGTGAAATTTGATGAATAACATATTCGTCGAACATTTAAACCCTCTACAGTACCGTTTTAGTATACTTTTGTGTGCAAGTTAAAAAAAGAACACAAATGACCCCTTAAAACGAGTGTTATGGCCATTTTCTCATTAGGCGATTATCTTTTATCCCAACGAAAAACTGCACATTATAGAAATTTTGTTTTCTCAATGTATCATTTGCTTCTATTTTATCGCAATGCTAGCCGGCACTCATCTGCCAATTATTTATTTTCCTTTTATTTGACGAACAGATAAATTAAATCAGCTGACTCCCAACTTTTACATGTATTTTGAGCGGTGTTGCCAACTCAAACCAATGTTTTTTGTCGGTACATTGAGAAACCCAAAATCGTTAACGGACAGTTTATCGGTATAATAAATTTATGTTGACATTAAGTAACGGGCAGTTTGTCGATACATTGAGAAAATGTCCATTAGAGAGTTTATATATTCTAAGAAAAGAATCGCCATACAATTCTACTGAAGACATCTGAAATAGTCTTTAAGGTCAGAAGTACACTTAGAATATTTTTTTGACTTTGTGCCAAACGCCTTTTCCAGAAATTCAAAAACTTAAGGGGCCGATATCTCGGGAACCGGAGCTAACTTTTCAAAACCCAATAGTCTAGTTCCATTTCGCGTTGCAAGCATTGAGGCTGGCGGCAATGACCCGAATTTTGTTGCACTGTGTTATATAAATTTATAACCATAATATGTTCAGAGGCAACCATAACATGGTTGCGACTTTTTGTTGGAGGATGAATTAAACCATATTATGGTTGCCGGTGACAATAATGTTTTTGAAGTAACCATTATATGCCTAACGAGTATTCGTTTAAAATAGATTTGTTGGAGGTGATCATATCGAAAAGCGGTTTTTTCTCAGCGTGTATAACATAATAATGTTATTAGTGACTGTTATATGATCGGTTTTGGGTTCCTCAAAAAAGATATAAACAGAATATGGTTGAAGTCACCATAAAATGCCTAAAAATTTTTAGTTAAATATTTTTTCTTAGAAAAATTATTTTTGTTTCAAATTAAAGTACAATCGATAGCGTTATTAATGAAACATGACATCGCTGCGATTCCCGCCGCGTAAGCACTGGCATGAGTGAATACTCTAGACCCAATTTTCTATGACTCGAGCGCATACATCAGCTTAAATACCCTGAATATCACCTTTGCTGATGAACTCCAGGTCTTGTAACGTTGCTGGCGTGTTGGCATAGACCAGTGACTTAACTAATATGAACGAAGCGGTCATCGGCGAACGTGGTCCCTAAAAGCTCGATTGTGCCGTACGTATGGCACATTGTGGCCCGACAGTTAAAACAACGTCGTGCTGGTTCCAAACAAACTCCCGCATTATGGCGCTCTAGCAAATGTCTTTTTAGATTGCTTGCGCGCCGTTTTCATCAAGGATAACTTTTCGAAATCAAAAGAATTTAATGTACTTTCCTTACTTTCGAAGTCCAACAAAGCAAAATTGTTATATGAGAAACCCTGCATTTATGTTTATTGTTTCCTCACTTTTGTACCACCGTGCAATCTTCGCCATAATATTTAGGTAGTGCGATAAATTTTAGTTTGAAAAATGATAAAACGAAATGTTTCCTGTGAGGTATCATCAATTTAGTTTTATTTTTTTGCTGTTCAGGAGTTAAGGAGTAGGCGTTTGTTTATTTTACTTGTCCTTAGAGGTCAGTATTAAAAACACATTTGCGGTCACTAATGAACATGAGCTGTGGCTTACAGGCAGGTGATTTCCTTTTGCTGCAGATAACATCAATGTGATTGGGTTTTATTTGGGAAGTTAAGAAAAGTGATATGAATTTTCAATTAAAATAAATTACTATTTATCTCGTAATTTGAACTTTTCATTTGGCAACAGTTCGAAATAAAATGTCTATCCTTTGTCAAATATTGGATTTTATTTCAACAGTAATTGTTAGAAGGAAATAAGTTTAGTTAATATGCAACAAATAAAATGTTCTGATAATAACTTATAAATATATTTGCTGGGTATTTAAGAAAAAAGGATTTTTTGAATGTCAGTTTCATCATTTATCTACTAAAACGAAGTTTTCAACAAATTGTATTTTTGTTTTAAATAGTTATTTCTGAGCTTAAATTTTCCTGCTTAAAATTTTGTTGAATACGGTTTCGATTCCTACCAGAACTTTTCACTGGTCTACGTTACTTTCTCTTGTAAACTAAAATTTGAGTATAACTTGCAATCGTATTTTAAGGATATACAAAAGGTTAAATTCCAGTGTATCATTAAAATTATCTAAAATTTATTTCTATTATATGTATTTTCAATGTGGCAGCGTGGTGTACTGGCTAAAGTGCTTGCTTACAAATCAAGCACCGCAGGTTCGGTTTTTGCAGTGGACGTACAATTTGCATCATTGTTTTCGAGTTTTAAAATTAAGTGGCTCCAAACAATCCATCCTGACCAACCATCGCTCTGGAATTTTTTTTTAAATTCCCTAATTTATTTGTCTAATAAAATCATATGCACCTTAAATTTGTTTTAGTTAAATACCTCATTCAATCTCTATATTGATGGCTTAATATAAAAAACGCTTAGCTCGTTTTTTTTTATTTACAGAGGAAAGAAAAAACTTCTTAAAATACGTAGAATTTTATATATAAAAAAAGTTTCAATGCAATTTTTTTATAAAAACATCCAATTTATTTTATACTAGACCCCTCTGAAATTTAAACGAAATATGAATTTGGTATTTTTATCATCCCACTCTCTAAATGCCTGAAGCTAAAAGAATTAAATTTGGAGCAGAGGTTGGTCTCTCGCCAATTCGATATTGTAACGAACCAAACCACAAAAGGCCCTAACTATTAAGAGGACTTGCTACCTATTGTTACCGGCCGTGCTCGTCAAAATGAGGGTGGTTCTTTCCCCTTTCTAGTTAGACTATGGTTCGAACATTCATTTAAAATTTAGGTAGCTGTTAAAATAAAGTCTACTAACCAACCAAAAAAAATAAAACAATACTAAATCAAAAACAAATCACCTTATTGTACCTATGAAGTATCGGCTTAGTTCAAGAGGTTTTGTTGGTTTAACCTCCGTCAATTTCATTACCCTCCCAAGCCATGCTATCCTTGCTTTTAATATATTCCTAGATAGCCCTAAATTTGACTCACCTACAATTGACCTTAACTTTTCATAGAATAGAATAGAGACTTTAGAACTTCATAACGGAATATTGAAATTTTTTATTCATTTCATCATATAAATATAAAACTATTCTTTTAATAATAATAATATTTTAAAAATTATGATATGTGTTATTATTAATTAAATTTTAACATAAAAAAAAAAACTCCAAAGTGTTGGATTATTATTAAAATTTAAATAGATTCAAAATTGTAAAATTATTACCATTAGAAATTAATGGTTTGAAATTATGTATATACATAAGATAAAACAATAGTATTTTCCCAACAAGTGTGATAGTATAAAAATTATATGTATAAATTGTTTGAGTGAAAATTTATATTAAGTTATAGTAAAAATTCCTATGAACTCACCATTTTTATTTAAATCTTAAGAAGACTCCAGGCCTGTTGTCCGCGATGATTTGATGTTAAAATGCTGTTAAATTTTCACTCAATTAAGGATTACTTCTTAGAAATTAATTAACAGGAAACAAAAAAAATGAAGTTGGTATATCAACAGGAAACAATAGTCAAATAAACAAAATAAATATAAACATAGTAAATTAACGCATTTAAATAAATAATTATTAACAAACCAATGGATACATATTTTACATATCTTCGTTTAATATTGTACGTTTATGTCTCGAAACGATTATGATTATACGGTCATTTCGATGTTCAAAATTCCAGAAAAATGCAGTTTGATTGACATATCGGTATTGGCCCGTTAGGCCATGACCATAAAAAAACGTATATACTATAAAAAATTTCTGTCCTTTCAAAATTATTTAAGTGATCGATTCGATTGGGTGCGTTTGGTTGGGTGAGATTTCCTTTATTATTTTTCCCAAAAAAAATAGACTTCCTATTAAGGAATATCGTATAATACGTCTTGACTTTCCTTATGCAAATTTCACTAAAGGCAGAATTCCCTTTATCCTCTTCTTGAGTTTCCTTTTTCTCACTACACACCTCAAATTGAATTAATGCTTGAATTGTCGCAACAATAAAACAATTAAACTTATTGCAATCGGAAATATTAATTTGCAAATGAAAAAAAAAACCATTGTCTTTAAATAAAATCTGGTTTCTTTTGTTTTTTTTTTTTAAAAACACACCATTCGAATTAAATATTTTTTTTAGTAATGAAAAAAAAAAAAATATCTAAAATTTTCAAATTTGTTATAAAAATTCCAAAACAATTTGATTAAAAAAAAAAAAAATAAAACATAGTTAAAATTAATAAAGTAGAAACAAAATTACAAATATCGAAATTCACACAACAGCCTCACAATATACTTATTTTTGGAAATTCTAGTGCTTACACTGAAAGAATAATGATTCATATATTTAATGAATCATTTTGATAAAAATATTTCATTGATTAGATGAAAATATTCATTGTCTAAATGGAATTTCATAGTTATTATGAAGTATTTTCGTTAAAATCGCTTCATTGGATTTCGTAATTACGTTAAAAATTTTCATTGGATTTATAAAAACTTAAGTTTGTCCAAGTTAAATAAAAAAAACAATATACATGACTATATTCATAAATTAATACAAAATTATAGTTCCCTTAAAAAATGTTTAATTGTTAATTAAAAAATGTAAGATTTAATTATTTCAAACATCTAATGTTATATGCCATTTAATTTATGAAATCAAATTTTTTTTTATAAAAGCAACATATTTCAATAATTGGAAAAAAAAAATATGGACGATTAAATCTCATATTTACGCTCTTAATTGAGTAATGGCAAAAAACATAGTTTTTTTTATTCAAAAATTACACTGCCCCGGTAGGCTAGCTGGTAGTGGGCTAGTCTACCAGCGCCAAGGTTGCGGGATTGATTCCCGCCAGAGACTCTGGTTCCTGCAGACAAGCGTAAAGCTTCGCGGGATTAGCTTAGGGCATTAAAAAAAAAAAAAATAATTAAACAAAAAAAAATTTAACAAAATAAAATTAAAAAAAAAAATTGAAAGTCTTCGTTAAAATAGTGATAAAAAATATTATTTTCAATGAAATTGTGTCATTAAAATCTTGTATATTTATCATCAAATTAATGAATATTTTCATGAATATTATGAAATAAAATCATTGAATCTAATAAAAATATAATTGTTCATTCAATGAATAATATTCATACTTCAATATAATGTTTCATTAAATGCATTTTAATGAAACAGCGATTAATGTCAAAATTTATTGGTGTTGTGAAGAAAACTCTTTTAGTGTAGGGGCTAAAAAAGAGTAAAGACAGATTAATTCGCTAACCTCATTATCTCCTTAACTAAAAAAGATACAAAAAATTTAATAATTATTGTTTTTCATTATAAAAAAGGCAGACAGGCGTTTGGTACTTTTTTAATTCGGTCCTTTTGGGCAGTAAACGGGTATAACCTGTATTTTAGAACGTTTTAACGTTGGTACTTTTTCGAAATTAAAATGTTTAAAGGATGAAATCGTACCTACTCACAATTCATTAACACAAATTATAAGCTCCCACTACAATACTGAAATTTTTGATACTTCAATGGGGAGAAAAATAGTTTCAAAAGGAAATTCATTTTTTTTTTTTCTTTTTATTTTCCGTTCAACATGTGGTACTTTTTGAATTTTCTATAGTAATAAACTTAGAAACAAAAAGTTATAGATGCAGAGTCCTGAGTGATGGAGAATTTTTAAGATGAAAAATGTTGGTACTTTTTTGTTTAGACATTGGCATGTAAATATGTATATGTGTTTTTAAAGTCTTTGATTTAAATTAGAAACCTTACCAGTGAACTTTCATAGTAAAATTTTAGTTGATCAAAAAAAATTTTTAAAACGATAAAAATAATAAGCCATCTTTATTTAACTTGAGAAAGTTTGAGCATGACACAAAAAAGGTACGAAACTTGGAAACAATTTTCAAGAACCGTCTCAACTATTTTTGGGTGAAGACAAATTTATATTCGAAATAGACGACAGCATTGCAAAACGTTTTAGACAACATTTTTATTACCCTTCATAATCAAAATACTTTTTTAGCATGATTTTTTCCTAAAGTGTGCCGATGGCACAAATTTTGTAATAAGAGAACAGTTTTTTTCTTTAACATATTTTATTGCTTAAAACAAAAATGTGTTCTCAATAAAGAGAAGATTTTATCCCCCTTTTTACATTATTCTTTCCAAAATTTACCAGAATTCCCGAAAAAAAATATAAAGTACGTTGCCTGTAAATATGAATCGTTGGTACAAAAAACCTTGTTTATACAAGTAATTTAGTTTGAAGAGAAATGACCCATTACATCACTAAAAACTAAAAAACCTAAAAAGTTCAAGCTTTTTTTAGGATTGTTTTTAGCCAGGATCTATTTGAGATCTGCCAGCTTAAAAGGGCGCCATACACGACTACAGTGTACATGCGTAATCAAGTGATTGTGCCAGACGATGGCTCGTGTATGTGCTTGTGGCATGATTTTCTATATCGATTTCAAACAAAGTTTGATATTTTGCTGATGGCACCACTTTTAGGTGTTTTGTGTATGGTGTAATTTGCTCAGTGGAGAAAATCTGTTAAAAATCAGGGTACTGTGCATAAAAAAAATATTTGATAAAAACCCGATTAAACAATTATTCATAACAATTGTGATTTTTAGTTGAACTGTTAATTTTTTCATTTTGATATTTATACCCACACCACAATAGTGGAGAGGGTATTATGCATTTGCGCTGATGTGTGTAACACTTTAAAATATTGATCCTACCCCCACTTTAAAATATACCGATCGTATCAGAATCACTTTCTGAGTCGAACTGACGAGGTCCGTCCGGCTGTCTGGCTGACTGGCTGTCCATGTAACTTAGTATAGGTCGCAGCTTTGCAGATAATTTGATAAAATTTATGACATAGTTTCTTATTGGCACAAGGTCCAAGCCTATTGAAAATGGGCTGAATCATAGGACCACGAGGAAGATAGGGGGAAATTTATTCCTCTCAGAAACTACCAAACCGATTTGAATGAAATTTAAAACATAGATAGATCCATATCTATAAGGACACATAAGCTTTACAGTAGGACCACAAGGGGAGGTAGGGGACAATTTCTGCCCCTCACAAACTTTCAAATCGATTTTAATGAAGTTTATAAACATAGATAAACCCATATTTATATGGACACATAAGCATGATGTGTTTTTAAATACTGTGGTATAGGGTGTCATATGGTCGGGCTTGGCCGACTATACTTTCTTACTTGTTTTTAGTAAGGCTTGAGTTCATAAAATTTAATTTTCATTAAATTATTTTTACTGAAGGAAGGAATTTTACAACATGAAAATTTTATTAAAATTCATTGATAATTTTCTTGGCTGAGCTGGGGCTCGAACCTGAGTTGAATTTACATGTTTCAAGAATCACGACAGTCTTTCATCAGAATTCTTTGAGTTCTAACCTCTGCACCACTGCGGTGCCTGCCAGCCAACAGTCAAACATCAATCTTTAACTGGTGGTTCAAAATTTGCTGTAATTATCATTTTAAATTTTATATTACATGTTGCTTTCTTTCTTCTGTTTTTTCGTAATCTTTCTGTTCAAGACTTTGTGTTAATTTTCATATAAAAACTTTTAATAACAAACTGTGTCACTATTCATTGGGTATCTTTAATTAAAACCACGAATATTCTTCATTTTTCTCCAAATATGAATAATGAATGCGGTGAGCACTAGTGGCAACAAATCATTTGTACAAAATTTATAAAGAAATGAATATTCTACCAGCATATGGCATGTGTTTTCAGCACGATCCAACATCATTTGATTGTGCAAGTATGCTGGTGTAATATATGCTCTGCATAAGCTCCAGTTAATATATGCTCTGCATAAGCTCCAGTTAAGTTTTAGGAACTGTCCGTATTTATCTCTACTTAAAGTTTAACGCAAATATGATCCCGAACTTCAGACGGTAACGAACAAGAGTCTGGAGTCCTTTTTACCAAATAAACCTTGTAAACAAGGAGTATTTAAACAATGTTCAGTATAAAAAAACTTTGTTTATGGAAAATATATTGCATTTTTTTTTTGGCTTTTCTGTTTTACTTGTGGACACTAAAGCGCCAACAAAATTTTTCCCCAAGAAATTCGCATGGGGCTTTTTTCAAACAGAAAAACTTTTCCGTCCTCTTCATTATTTTTCTTTAAAGAAGACACAAGAATATGGCTACAGAAGTAGGCTTCCTCTTTGTTCTTTGTAAGATACACTCTTGTTTCCTTTTTAAAGTTCCCTATAATGAACCTTCTCTTTAAATTTTTTCTTTATATCTACCAACAATATAAAATCCTGTGAATCGGATTGAACTTTTTTTTTAATTTATATCTTTCATTTTTGTTTTACGATAAAACATGAAATAAATGTGAAATGTCGAATGTTTTATGTACGAAAAATTTAAATAAACTATTGTTGCAGAAAGAAGACACACCAAAACACACAAAATTTACATAAAAATTCATGTACGAAAAAAAGTCAATAATAGAGGCTGTGACTCTTACCAAACAATTATTTAAATATGAACAATTGCCAGTTTAATATACGCCCCACCACAGGATATATTGTGTTTGTCATTTACTTATAACAATAAGAAATATTTATTTAATTCCGTAAAGAGGTTTGTAGTTCTTTTAGTAATTCTTAGTTGATTTGGCAATATCTATCTGTCTGTTAAAGAAACTCATATTAACGTTTGAAGGAATCAACAGAAAGCAATGTTGTTTTTGTGCAAAAACTATAAGGCCACATCCACTGCTCATGCAATCTTAATCGATTTTTTTTTTTTTTTTGATTGTTTGGGCATATCTTAAAGGTACTGGAGACAATAAAAACAAATTAATTAAATAATTGCGTGCGTACAATCGTTTTTTTAAGCGACATGTTTGCGTTTTCTGCAATGATTGATGAAAATCAAGAAGTTTTGATATTTTGATTTGACGGCTGCTTACACTGATCGATATTGAAAAAGTTTTTTTAACCATTGTAACTGATTCTAATGTTTTTGGCTGAAGCTGTCAGGTTTCAGTCAGGTTTCTTCCATCACGTTACATTTATTAGATATCGGTTTTCATTTTGCGTTTTTCGCTGTATGCTTCTCTTTCAGCCGCCACTTTTCTTAAAAGATCCAAAAAAAAACATCGAAAGTATCTTTTTTTAAAGTTTGTGTGTTTGATTAACATTTTTTATTTAATAAAATGCTGAAGAATTCGCTTATTGGGATACTTCTATCGAAAATAAAACTTTCGGAAAAAACCCTGCTTTAAAAATCGTATTTTATAGCCATGTGTGATGAGCCAAGCTTTCCTTAATGTATTAGTCTCACAAACATTAACTATTCAATTTGATTCTTAAAATTTGGCAGTGCAACAAACATAATGCCCCTGTTGGCATCATTGCCATATTTGAAGTTAAGAGCCCATATCCTAATCTTTCCCAAATAAAGCCTTTTGAAGGTCTGACTCTCTCCACACAGTCAGTATTCCCCACCCTCGCAAATCTTCGGGCATTTCATTACCGGTAATATTGCAGTCGGCATAGCTTCACTACATACTGCCCTAAGATTTTACTTAGAGCTCTTCCAAAACTATTCATTAGTTTGAATTTCACAAACCAGCTTATGAAGGCTATAAGAGCAACCTGGCTGTCTACATATATGGAGAACTTCGAGCCTCAAGAAGCAATATTACCCCTTATCAATTCTACGGCCTTTTAAATCCCTAGAACTTTCACTAAAAATATAATGCAATCAGGAAACCTGTATGACCCTCTAATATCTATGTATATCCTTAACCTTAGCCTTACCAATACCCAACCACGTGATTTTGTTGGTTTTAATTTGTTAATAACTTCCTTAAATTTGTTTTAGTTTAAATGAAATGTTTAAAATTGTTAAGTTCTTTTAAATAACATTAAAAAAATTAAGGTTAAGGTAGACCCTGCATCCGTGTCCCTTATCTTCGAGAAATCATTTAAAATAGAAAATCATTCTTACAATCTGCCCTGAGCTAACCAGCTCTCCCAAGATGGTACTTACATCCTCGGAAAATACCCAAAGTCGACCCTAGTGTCGTCGACACGAGCGGGCACAGGGAATAAACACCAATGACTATTTCATCCAAGATCCCCGAGCGACCTATAGGGAAATTTCCTAACAATCCCAATTTCCTCTGTCTAATAAGACTTCTGGTTGCTGTTACCAGTACATACTGCCCAATAGGCAGAACGTGTAGACTAACTTCTGAAGCCGCTGGAGAAGAACTTCTTTAATGCCGATATAATCACATGTTTGAGCCTCAGACAGAAGGTTTCACCGACTAACCAGGTTCATTGGCCCCCACAGCATCTATACGTCAGAATGATTCTTAGCTACTGACGGCCTTAGCCCCCCAGTTCCTACCAATCGATGATCTGCAAGCATAGTAAGCATTGAGACACCTCTAACATAACTTATTCTTTGTTAAAAATATATAAGTTTTATTATATAAAATTCAAAACAAGTGAAAAAAAAATTGCTAAGTCCACATTTAAAGTATAAAACATTTAACAGAAAAAGTCTTAAGTCACAAAAACCTTTGTAAAAAAGATCGATAATTTTAAGTTCTCCATATCTTGCATGTCAAAAAAGAGTCGATAGTTTAACTTAACTGCTTTTACAGACTTAAAAAATATTTAAAACTAAAAATGATCTTATCAAAGTTTATCTTGGGAGTCAAATAATTAATTAACAACCTTTCGTTTAAATGTGCTAAATTTCCATTTCAAACCATCGATAAACTGCAATTTATTGTTGATGGGATAAGCTACTTCTATGCGCATTTCACTGGTTGCTTAGGCCAGATCATCAGGAAACTTCATCCAAAGATTTTAGAAAAACTAAAAATATTATACAAATACAACTTTTAAGCGAATAAGAATTATAAAGACCAGTTTTACTTGTAACAATATCAAAGCTTAATCAAAAACAACAACAATAAACAGTGAGTTTATCTTTTCTTATAGTCCCGACTGTCAAAAAGATTTACAGACTTAAAAATATTGAAAAGTAGCAAGTATTTGTTCCTCTCCTATAAAATTTATTAAATTAGACTTAGCACCACTTTATAACTTTAATTTTTCACAAATAAAATACAATTTTTTTTGAAAAACCATAAATGCACATTTCATATTAAAACATTTCTCTACAAAATGGCATCATTCGATTTTTGAAATTGAGTGGTCCATAAAAACGGGGTTTTGACACCAAAAGCCCACTGTGAAGGGTATCGAATATTCAGCACAGCCTTATGCATTATTCTTACCTGCCTAAAAATGTATTCCTCAAATTGTTTGAATGCAAATCCTATAAAAAACAACATAGATCCGCTACAATTTTCAGCTTTAACGATACAAAATAATATAAAAATATACATATGTATATTAGGGTAATAACTTTTTGCAATTTTTGCGAAGATCAAATTCTTCATCGCATATCCGTATAGACCATGAAAAAATATTAAGAAATGGTGTATTGCTTTTTCACGATCGTTAAAAAAGTTTCCGCATCAAACGCGATTAAATTTTGAATTTTAATTTTTCTCCTCAGTATACAAAATTAACACTTGATAACAAAATTTTAAGTATTTTCTAATAATTTCATAAATATAACAAGATCTTACCATTTGTACGTAAGAAGGGCGCAAAAAAATCGCGTTATTATGACTCTATTTTGCGGTTTTTTTAATAAACTTAATTTTAATGTCAAATGATATATCTGTGGTTTTCACGAATAATCGCGTAAGTTATAAAACCAAACTTTTCAGGGGAGCAAAAACAATTATTTTTTTCAATTGCGGCTTCTGTATATGCTTTTTTAAACTTTTTTCTTTACTATCCTCTTAACAGTGACTTTCTACGTATTACACATAGTTTTCATGAAAAAATCCTTACAGGATCACAATCTGTAAAAGGATTAAAAATGCATATGTTTGATTGACTCATTAAGTGTGTGCAATATAACATCATATCTCCACATAAGTTCTTTTTTGTGAAAAAAAATGTTATCATTTTAATCACACATGACGACTTACGTTGTTATTTTTAGCACACAAGTGGGCGACATATTCAGAGTTTTTGATACTTATAGCACAACGTATGGACTTAAAATTACAAACAACCGCTCATCTGCTGTTGTTGCAGCTAAAAAAGTCAACAATAAACGCACATGTACATATAAGTTGTTATTAATAGAAAAATTTTCAAAAAATACTTTCATATTTTTTGCACGAATAACAACATAACATCACATATGCTTTTTATTTGGAAACATATCCAGCAGTTTTACAATTTTTGGCGATGTATGTCGACATAAACCGTTATAATAGCAAAATATTTTATTAAACAGTTAACTTAAGTTGTTTTTAGCAGAAAAAAATTAATAATACTACATTATATTCTAAAAAGCTTAATACTTATAAAAACCTAATGCAAAATGTAGCACTTTGACATCATTATCTCAATTTCGGTAAAAACCGACTTACGCGATTATTCGGGAAAACCACAGATATGTTGTGATAGATAAGTTGTTTGGCGGATATTATATGAAACAGTGATAATTTTCCAAAGAAAACACCTTTGCAGGCTAAAGTTGCTATAGATATTTTTTCATTATTTTAAACAACTTGCACTTTAAACTTAAAATTTATTTTATTTAACCCAAAAAAATATATTTGAATTTTTGTTATACAGTTACTTAATCAATATATTTAATATATATTTACCATAAAGTAAAAAAAAATTTTTTTCAGGAGCTTTAGAAATTGCATTTGGTGCGGAAACTTTTTTGACCAAAATGGCCTAAAAAATTATTTTTATTATCAATCCTAAATTGCCCATCGCGCGGTGGGATGAAAAAATTTTGTCCAAAAAAATTTATTACCCTAATGCTTATGTATTTGGATCTTTTTATTTATTTTTTTTTGCTATAGCAGCCAACCTTACTCTTTTTTCGGCTTAAAATGTCATGCGATACATTTTGTGTTGCCGCTTTTCTCTCAGCCAAGTGCACACATACCCACAAATAAGGTTACACACGAGCACACATACAAACAAACAAACAACATTTGCATATCATCTATATTTTAAATATTTGTGTATCCCATTCCTACACACATGCAAACGTTCGTATGTACATTACTTTACACACAACACAAAGTTGCATGCACGCATAAAGATTTAAAAAATGTACATAAAATACTGTATAATTTTGATGTTTTTGGTTCAACAAATATCTACCCATATATAATGAATATATGTTTGTATGCGTTAACATGTGTTTTTGTATTGTTGGGTTTGAGTTTAACGAAATATATTTCATTTTTATTTCATTGTAGTTGATGTGTTGCATTCAACAAACTTATAAATAAATAATACAATTTCACTTAAACATCTAGCAGAAAGAATTGCTGCTGTTGTATTGATACTAAAGCTGTTGCTATTTTTGCTGTATGCCGCTGTTGCAAGTGCAAGCATATATTTATGGTGTCTCTTATATATATTTTTGCTGTAATTCTTCTTTAATTTTCTTCATTCTTTTTACAAGTAAGAGGATGTAAAGAAGTGTAATTATACACTGTAAAAGAACAGTGTTTAAGTAGAGTTCAAAAAAGTCTTAATATTAATTAGCTTGTCCCAGTGCGCTTCGCTACCCCCTTTTTTTAAATTAGCAAATTCTTTTTAATACAAATTTGATTACTTTTAATCTAACCGTTTTAAGAGATATAGAAATTTCTATTGTCTTTGTAAGAGAGGTAACACACTCACTTCTGAAATTCAGCCGACTTTTTGACAGAACTTTTATATTTTTACCAAATATTAATTATCCTTCACTTACTGTTCTTTAGATACACAAAATTAAATTTTGTGCTACGTCCATTTATATAATCACGGCCACTTTTTGAATGATCTTGCTTTTTGATAACCAGCCTATTTGTATTAAATTTGAAAACTGCAGTTATTGCCGTTCATCGAATTACGGAAACCAAATTTTCTTTTAATGGGAGGTGTTACGCCCACTTATCCAATAACACTCATATTTTGAAAGATTTTGTGCACTGGCAACCCAGATCTGACTACTAAAATTTAAAAATTTGTTCCTACCGTTCTATAGATGTAAATAAATCTGTTTTGCGCCACGCCCTCTTCTCGAATTACGCCCACATTTTGTGGGTTCTTGTGTATTGCTAACCAAGATGGTTTTACTCAATTTAGAAATTTTTAGAATTTTTTCTCCAGATAAACAAAAAAGCTATAATGTCTTTGTATGGGACGTGCTTCGCCCACTTCTCCAATCCCGCCCACTTTTTTCTTGATGTCATGCATTGACATCGAATTATCAATATAAAACTTTATCGGATGATGTGCATTGATACAGAAATAGGTATTGTGTTTGTATTGTAGGTGCCATGCCCACTTCTCCAATCCCGCTCATTGTTTTGAGAGGTTGTGTGTTGTTAACCCAGCTATGTCTATCTTATTTGGACGATTTTTCTCTTACCGTTGTTAAGATATAAATAGATTAATTATGTGCCACGCCCACATCTCCGATCCCGCCCACATTTAGTCTGATATTGCTAACGGATATTTGTGCTTAATGAAATATTAGTTGAATCTAATCCATTTTTTTGCACTTCTTTTTTTGCGGTGACCCGAGTAAAAAACCGCCGATTTAACACGTTTTGAATACAGCACTATTACCCAGTCTAAAAAGACTTAAAGTTCCTTTTAATGCTAGGAACGCAACTGGATTGTAGGTACTTAGGCCGTAATTTTCTAAAACTAAGCTTTATTTACCCACAGTCTATGGTAGATGTTTTTTTTTTTTTTTCTTTTGAAAATAATTTTAGATAAATCCAAATTTATTGACATTTTTCTTCCTTTTTATTTGTTTTTAAATATTAAATTTTAAGATACAAAAATTATTGAATTTTATATTTTGAATTTTTCTTTTTCTATGACAATACGGCCATAACCAGCGTATGAAATAGTTTTATATCTAGTATGTCGACGTAGATAGTCTTTTACGTTTGCCCCAACTCTTATAGACCTTTGTATTAAATACTACACGTTTTTATTTAACACTGTATTTACGTCATTGTGTTCCTACGGTAAGGATCATTTTAATAGTTTCCTCACGAAATAACAAAATTAATTACAAACTTTATCCTTTTTGTAACTCTGAAACAACTCAAACAAGTTTTTATCCATCATTTCCTCAAAAAACTAATTGCTTTCTAATTTCACGATTTTTTTTTTAATTCCAGCATCAATACATTTTCCATTACAACGCCATACGTATACTTAATAATAATTTACATGCAAAATCATCATACGCCATAGAATATTCTATAATAAATATTAATTATACGCTTAGTAGTACAAGGCTAATCCAAACCAGTAAACAACTATTTTAAAATTCTCCTAAACTAGAAAACAAACTGCTAATTTCTTTGAATCTAAAAACAACTTTAAAAGACCGCACTACAAGTAATTTTAAAAAAACTTTTCAAGTCAATCATATCCGACTAGAAAAAAAAGAGAAACTAATTGGCCTTTTCTTTGAATAAATTTGAATAAATTATGCACTTGGTTTAATAAAATATTCGAATGATAATGATGTTGTTTTTGTTGTTTTGTATTTCCAAGCAATTATCAACTCATTTTTGCTTTCATCATCAGCTGAAGCCTGTGCGGATTCCATTGCCAGTGCAGCTGATATTATTGGTTGGTTTAGCTCATGGAAGTTAATTTGTGATATAAATTAGAATTTCATAAACACATCACTGAACAAGTAAATCAAACAAACTGGGTCAAGTTTCTGTTTCATAAAAACTATGCAAATAAGTAAAATTAAAAAAAGAAAATTATATTGAACAGAATATTGGAACGAACAGTAAGTGGTTATATGTGAAACTATAATTATATGTTGAACGAGGTAGGAAATCTAATTTCATTCTCTAGCTAGTTTAAGAGTTTTAAATTTAGAAAAGGCTTTTTTTTTTTGTTGGCTTAAATGAAAGCTTTGCAATTCTGTTCTAGTTAAAAAGTAAGTGATTATATATAAGAAATAAAAGAGTATTTACTTTATATTGTAATATAAAATTGTATGGAAACCCCACTTTATCCTTTTTACTAGTAACAAATTTGATTAAATCACTAATAAAATTTAGAGAAAAATTAATGAAAAAAATGGTTACAGACAGATTTTTTTTCCAATTGCTTTGGCAAGCACTTCCTGTGCGAGTGTTTAATTTGTGTCCTTTCCCAGAGGAAAATTGTATTAAATTTTATTAAAAGCCAGGCCACCAGGAATTAACTCAGTTAGTTTTATTCCCTTTTTTAACATTTATAAAGGGATTTTTTCTAGCCCGATAGAACCTTAAATTAAAAAAAATAAAAAAAATTTTAATATTGACAACGCGAATGTTCCAAACGCATACTGGACATCCAATTTGTCAAGCATTTCTGGCTGTATGTCACGAATAAAAGGGATTTCCCACAGGAAATTATTTAATTTTAATGTTGATATTAACCAGTCTTTTGTTTTTTCAAAACTATTTATCCTTATATTTCACTTATTTTAACTCATCATGTTAACACCATTTTCCTATCGTCAGCGTTTCCGTCTTCGTGGAAGACGGCTCGTGTGGTACCTATCCCTAAGTCAAAAAATATTCGTGATTTTGAGGACTTGAGGCCAATCTCAATTCTTCCTGCTCTGTCAAAAGCGGTTGAACATATTATGAAGGATCAGATATTGTCATTTGTTCGCAATAGTATTGTTTCTTTGCAATATGCTTTTCGTCGTGGTCATAGTACTACATCTCTTTTACATAACCTAACTGATGACATCAGATGTCATTTGAATGATAATAAGGTAGCGACCTTAGTATCGCTTGACTTGACTAAAGCATTTAGTTCTGTTAACTTCCGAATTTTGATAAGAAAATTAAGAGAAATATTTAATTCAAATTTTTTTTTTAATATTTTTAATTAGGCTTAAGTTCATTAAATTTAATTTTCATTAAATTATTTTTATGAAGAAAGGTGTTTTTACAACATGAAAATTAATTAAAATTGTTATTGATAATCTTTCATTTTTGACCGTGGCCGGGATTCGAACCGCGGCCGGCAGGTTACCATGACATGTTTCGATCGCAACCACTCGATCTTCTCAAATGGATTTGCCGTTTTACACTCGCAGCCATCGAAGGCTGCTGACGTCAATAGTCAAACATCAATCCTTAAACCAAATTGTATTTTAACCTTTGGTAGATCGAAGTTTGCTTTTTTGAATGATTATCTATTTTAATTGATTTTACATGTTCTTCCTTACTTCTGTTTTTTCGTACTTGTGTCAAGAATTTTTCTTGAAGTCCAAAGTACATTTTTTGTTTTTTCATTTTTGTCTTTCTTTTTCTTGTTGACCTTTTTCAGCACAACTTGAAGGACAAATGAACACATAGAGCTCGTGCCTTAGCTTTTTTAACAATAATTAGTATTGTGGTTATTTTCTATGTGTTCATTTGTCCTTCAAGTTGTGCTGAAAAAGGTCAACAAGAAAAAGAAAGACAAAAATGAAAAAACAAAAAATGTACTTTGGACTTCAAGAAAAATTCTTGACAAAAGTACGAAAAAACAGAAGTAAGGAAGAACATGTAAAATCAATTAAAATAGATAATCATTCAAAAAAGCAAACTTCGATCTACCAAAGGTTAAAATACAATTTGGTTTAAGGATTGATGTTTGACTATTGACGTCAACAGCCTTCGATGGCTGCGAGTGTAAAACGGCAAATCCATTTGAGAAGATCGAGTGGTTGCGATCGAAACATGTCATGGTAACCTGCCGGCCGCGGTTCGAATCCCGGCCACGGTCAAAAATGAAAGATTATCAATAACAATTTTAATTAATTTTCATGTTGTAAAAACACCTTTCTTCATAAAAATAATTTAATGAAAATTAAATTTAATGAACTTAAGCCTAATTAAAAATATTAAAAAAAAAAATTTGGATTAAAAACCATAAATAGTTCAACAAAATAACCACAATACTAATTATTGAAATATTTAATTTTTCCGCAACGGCTTGTAAGTTCGTAGATGTTAACAATATATATTCTAATCTACTTCATCTGACATCTGGTGTTCCTCAAGGCTCAGTTTTGGGACCCATTCTCTTCACGTTATACGTTAATGACTTATCCAGTTATATTGATAACCATATATGTAAGTCATTTTTGTTCGCTGATGACGTATTACTTTTGTTTAATGGCAGAAGAGCGGAAATTAATAATTTATGTTTAAACATCAATGATATTCTTCAACGTTTTCTATATTGGTCTAATGAAAATTGCCTATCCATAAATTCGTCAAAGACTAAAGCTCTTGCTTTTGGTATCAATGAACAGCAGTTACTTGATTTAAATATATATGTTGGTGGAACACGCGTGAACTTCGTGGATCGGTTGAAATGTCTAGGCATTTATTTAGATAAATGTTTAAATTTTGAGACTATTATTGATAACATTAGCTGGAAAGTTTCAAGTTTATTGCGTCCACTTTACTCTACGAATATTTATTTGCCACAACGTATTAAATTGCGTTTGGCTCATGCATTTTTAATGCCACAGATCTTATATGGTCTTGAAGTTTTTTCTGGTTCAATGAATTATGTAACCTCTAAGTTAGGTCGCATCGCTAACACGATTGACTTGGTGTTTTTCAATAAAACTATAAAAAGCGGCTTTCCCACCCGCAAATTATATTGCCTAGAACTAACAATGCTTTATTTGAAAGGTCTTTTATTTTAAGAATTGCACGTCGTTGGAACACATTGCCCATTGAGCTTCGTGTGTTTTCACACTCAAATAACGCCTTTCGTGTGAAAATGTTGGCTGTTCTTCCAAACTTATAGTGAACAATTCATTGTATTTAATTTAAAACGTGATGTTGCTTACATATATTTTGGGATCAATTGTCTTTTTATTTTTTTTTATTTAATTCTACCTTTGTATATATATATATATATATATATATATATATATATATACAATGTACACTGTACATATATATGTATATTGATTTTTATTTTGGTTTAGGACCTAGGGATTTTAGTTAAATTCTAATTTAAATATTTTTAGTATTAATTCAGGTATATTTCTTTGTAATATAGTTTATTGGCTTAATAAGGCTTTTATATTACCTGCAATAAATTGAAATTGAAATCGAACGGCTATGAAGGCCAATTGACAGTTCCTTTTTCGACATTAACTTGTAGCGAAATTTTAGTTTCAATAAGTCGATGGTTGATATCCCGCTAAAAACACGTCCCAGCTAGATCCATGCTATCCGTATTTTTAAGCAAAAAAAAATTATTGAAGGCGCGGTAACTATCTCTATTAACCGTAACGCAATCTCCTGCTTCATTTTTAGAGTAAAAAGAACCGGTTATGATACCGACGTGCAAACCATACCAAAAATTGCATTTTTCTTGATGTATTGGCGTGTGCAGGGTCTGTTGTGGCTGTGTCGCACTCCATATGTGGGAATTTTGTTTATTAAAAAACCTCATAAGCCAAAAATTAGCCTCATGGCGTAAGACAGTTTTGTTGCTGCGCGAATCGACGACTGGTTTTCAAAGTAAATTTTAAATAATTTGTCGGCTATGTTAAGCCTGAATCTATTCAGATGATGTGCCAGGACATACTGATATAAATGTGTGAGCCCAGTATGACAGCTCCCATGTCATCTAACTTTTTCGTAAGTTCGGGCTTAAAAAAAACCCCTCTTTATAACTAAAAAGTATACATATGTACATATAGTTGTATTTTCTGCAATAAAAAAAATAGTAACTTTTATTGAAAACTCTTGCTTTTCTTCTCTACCCCTCACCCAAAAATGTTTCTCCATTCGCGAATACAATGGAAAACTTTAGATGTGTCATTTCTCTTTAAAAATTGTAAAAAAATATGGAAATTGTATTAAATTTATGTCATGGCAAAACATTGTATGGATACTTTTAATGTCAATATAAAATGAAATATATTTCACTGGTATTTTTTTTATTTTTATGTTTCTTTTTTATTTTTACTTTTTTAATAAATATTCGTATTGAAAAAAAAAACTATTGCATATATTTAGTTATGTGAACACAATTTTTTTTTTTAATTGGCTTTAAAAAACACTTTACTCCATTTCAAATTTAGGTTGATTAATAAAAAGAATTGTTATTTTTATATGAAATACAGTTTGGGAAACATTATGGGAAAACTGTTTTCCTTTACGTTCTTTTGATCATTTTAATTGATATTGTTGTAGTTATATCGCATACATCATTCATTCATTCATGGTTTGTGTGTTTTACTTTATATTTGTTAAAAATATATTTTCCTTTTTTATTAAAAAAACAAAAAAAAAACAAAAAATTCGTTTATGGTTGAAAACCTTTTACAAGTAATTTTTAGTTTTCATAGAATGGTTTTTGGAAATACCTGTGTACCTGGTAACAGAGAAATCTGTTATGCCCGGACATCGCATCGGACTATTGAAATATGTCCGCATAAGTCCTCTTAAAAAATACAATACTTTTCTTATTTAACGCTGGCGATACCAAGTAAAAGGGTTTCTACAAGGGGGTATGCTGGTAAGAGGGGAGGAGTTACCCATAATAAATGAATTGCAACACAAAAAACTTTTAACTTTTTATAATGTAACGACCGTTTCTTTAAAAAAAATTTTTTTTGGTAGCTAATTTCTTTGGTTTGAAAATAAATCCATTCCTTAAACAAAACATTTCATTTTTTACAAGAGCTCTGATAAAGAAAATTTAATTTGCATATTGCGGGATACTGAATCATCTTTAAATAGTCTGGTAAATTTAAAATTTTAGACTAAATCCAGTCGCCGTAGTATCAAAAATCCTTAGATTTTCTTTGTACAATGCAAGCTGGTGGTGAAAGAAGAAGAATCTGATAATTCCATTCAGTGTGATAAATGCTCCAAAACGTTTCACTCTCTTTACACAAAACTAAACAAACGTCAATTTGAACAGCTGATGGACGATGAGAACATTGAATAGATATGCCATCTTTGTTGCGAAAGTGGTGAAAACAAAAACAACAACATTAACAGCGAATTGAATTTGATAAAAACAAAACTGAACAAGCTCGATCAGCTGGATGATATGCATAAGTCGATGATGTTTATGTCCAAACAATTTGATGAGTTATTGAAAGGTGTAACAGAAACTAAGAAAAAAATACTTTTTAATGGTCAGAAAAAGTATTGAAATTACATTTTTTATGAATTCTTTCGGTTGCTACCGTTGCTTGAACTTTCGTTAGTACAAAATGGAGCAATCCTCGTGGCATATTTGGGTAGGTTGGGCTTTTATTTAAAAAATCTCCTAAAATCGATAACGACCGTTACTTTGGAAACACCCAGTTGCAAAATTAAAACTACCTGAGTGTTGAAACTGCATCTTATTGCACGCTAATGAAATTTGGTCCATAGCTCTAAGCTTTTAAAGATTAAGGCTACGTAAAGACATAAGCGAAATAGCCGCATACCCAATTTTTTACATAAATATATTTAATACTTTATTTATTTTTTTTTATTCTAGAATAAACGTGTTGGTCCTAAGTTGTGTGTTTGCTTGCAATTTTTTTCGAAATAGAAAATATGAAAACAGGGACCTGAATTAAGCGATTCATAAGATTTAAAAGCGATTTATAATGATCCGCAAAACCAAAAAGTTATAAAAGATATTCCTTTCGCAATTATTTTATTTTCCTTTTCTTGTGTAAAGACAAAGCAATGAAATAACCAAAAACTTGAAGACTAATTAAGTTTGCCTATTTTGTGTAGACGTACACAACCCTTAATACCGTTCGTAACTATTTTCCAGAAAGAGCCGAACATTATATAGTGTACTGTTCTAATTAAGTTTGCCTATTTTGTGTAGACGTACACAACCCTTAATACCGTTCGTAACTATTTTCCAGAAAGAGCCGAACATTATATAGTGTTCTGTTCTTCGTTCAAAAACAGAACAATTGTAGAGATACTGTAGACAAACATTTTTTTAAAGTTCTATAATGTTTCTTTTTTTTATATTGATAAAGAAATGAACAAATAAAAAATTGTAACAAAGACCGCAGCACGAACAGCTTGTGTGTATATAGTGTATATGTTTTGTTTTTGTAATATTATTTTGCTGGCTTTTTGTTTTTTTCGATTGTGTATTTTGTTTTTGTAAAAATTTTTGGTTTTTTTTTACCAGAAAAAAGGGACGAGCATTAGTGAGCTGAACCGAACACAATGAAGTTTGTAGTTACAAAAAAAACCGAACGGAGTTAAATGTTCTCATCTTTTGTTGAGTCGGATAAGAACAGTATTATTTTTGTGTTCGAAAGTTGACACACAGGGAAACGTTATTTTTTAATGGTTTTTTACACAAAAACTATTTATAAACGTTTCTGTTTTCCACAAATCTACCGAACCGAACAATAAGGAGCGATATTTAGTGTTTATTTTCGAACACTGGTTAAAATTGCATATTTTTTATTTGCGATCTGCAAAAAAGAAGTGCTTTTACTCTACTAGATTAGTCAATTTCAAAAACACTGTCGCAAGTTTTCTACAGATAATTTTCTTCAATTACTTGCAGGAACAGTTGTAAAAAAACACAAGAAAACTTTTTTTTTACACCAATCTAAGTTTTTGCCATACCCTACTCTAAAGTAATTAAATTCTCATCCATGCGTATGATTAATATGGACTTGAAAGCAATGAATTAATATTACTCATACAACCATGACAATTACTAAAAAAAAAAAGTAAATACACATCTACACTTAGGAAAATTTCCATTTCAGTGAGAAACAATTCTTTCAGCTTCCCCTTTTCTTCTGAAACAACACAAAATCAATACAAAATTTAATTAAATTATCTTAAAACAATCGTTGATTTCTTAATGCTCTTAACTAATTAATTTAACAAAAAAAATATAAGAAAAGAAAAAATTAAATAAAAAAAGTATAGAAAATGTAAAGCAGAAAAACAAATGTTGTAATTGGATAATTTAAAAAATAGAATTTTTTTTAACTACTAGCAAAGCACGTTAAATTTACTTTTGAAACGTCTGTCTGTCTAAGTAGTTTGTTGAAAGAGCCTTTAAATATTTGCAGAAAATTTCAATGTTTTACCATTTTAAGCCAAGATTATAGGATTTGACATGAAGGAACAATTTTTTAAGTATAACGAAGTAGGTGTGTGTTATCTATTTTTCTGCCATTTTTTTTTTTTTTTTTTTGTTTCTTTAAAAAAGAAAAATGCTTTAGAATATTAAACTATACCATGGGGAAATTTATGTCTAATTTTTTTTTTGTGGCAACAATTTTTTATTTAAATTTCTAACGGCGTGAAAGCTTATGGCAGATAGTGGTTGCTAACGCAAAAGTTTGAGGCGGATAATGTTGAAAAATTAAATTCTTATGGTTTGGAATTTTGTTTTCTGTTAAAAAATATAAACATGAATTTAATTTAAAAAGATCAGAAGATTAAGATATTTTAATCCCTAGAAGCCCATATTAGTCATAGGGAGATTACAGTAACACTCTTGAGTAGATAAAAGCATGCTCGAATAGTCTAGAGTAGTTTAGAGTATTTTAAATTATTTCAGAAAAATCCAGAATGCCTCAAAGTACTTTTGAATAGTCAAAATTAATCCGAAGTTGAGGAGTCTTCTGTTAGCCAGAGTACTTAAAGTTAGTCAGGGGCTAAATTACAGCATTCGATATTGATTGAAGTTACTACAGAAATCTAATGGGAATTTCTAACGATATCGAATGCCGTAATTGGGCCCCAGAAAAATCCAAAATACGCTATAATGTACTCAAGTAATCCAAAACTGAGAAGTCTGCAGTAGATCAGAGTACTCTCTCTCTACGCTAGTTTTCAGTATTTCAAAATACTATTTATAGTGTAGAGTAGCCTAGAGTACACCAAAGTAGCTCGGAGCTATGTAGAGTAGCCGCAACCAGGACACATCAAGGCGTCCATATTGTTTTGAAGTATTTAGAAGACGTTTAACCCTGGAAGGCTGCTGTACGTGAATTCGACGAAACTCTTTTTCTTTTAATCATATAACTTTTGTATGCGTTTTCAAATTACGCTCTTTAATTCAACAACGTTAGTTGATGACGAAAGCTTTACAAAATTAATAAACATGAAAACAGAAAAAAGTACTCAAATTCGTATCAAATTTTTAGAGAGAAAAATAACTCTTATTTTTTATGATTTCTTTTATTTTATTAACAGTGTTTGAAAATAAACACAAAATATCGCTCCTTAGTGTTCGGTTCGGCAGATTTGTGGAAAAGACAAACACTAATAGTGTTTGTGTAGAAAATCATCAAAAAAAAAAAAAAAAACGTCTTTCGAACACAAAAATAATACTGCTTTCATCCAACTCAACAAAAGATGAGAACATTTAATTCCGTTCGGTTTTTTTTAATCCACAAACTTGATTGTGTGCGGTTCGGCTTATTAATGTTCGTCCATTTTGGCTGATAAAAAAAAAACCAAACAGTTTTTACAAAAACAAAATACACATACGAAAAAAAACTAAAAGCCAGCAAAAGAATTTTACGCAAAGAAAACATATAAACCACATACACACACGAGCTCTTCGTGCTGCGGTCGTTGCTAAAATATTTTGTTTGTTCATTTCTTCACAGAAAAAAATAAAAATTGATTTCAATTAAAAAATTAGTGATATGAATTAAAAAATTAATAAAATTTGCACCAGTAAACAAATTAATAGTATCAATTAAACCAGTTAATTGTATTAATTAAACGTTTAATTCACTTGATTAAACGTTTAATTCACTTAATTAAATTTTTAATTCCAATTGATTTTATTTCTGATTAATACTTTAATTTGTGAAAAATTTTGGAGAATTTTTTCTGTGTTTATCAATGTAAAAAAAGAAACATTATAGAACATTAAAATATAATGTTTGTCTACGGTATCACTACAATTGTTCTGTTTTTTAACGAAGAACACAACACTATATAATGTTCGGCTCTTTCTTGAAAATAGTTGCGAACGATATTTAGAGTAGTGTTCGTCTACACAATCACTAAAAATATAGATATCGTTCTTGCGTAAGTAAGCCGAACGATAAATAATGTACCGTTTATTTCCGAACACTGCTCTTAAAATCGTTCCGCTAGATTTTTTTTGAAAAAGTTCGCCGATTCGACGAAGAGTTACCCTAATGTACTTAAATAAAGAATAACCTTCCAGGGTTAAGGAAGTTTAGAAAAGTTTACAGTAGTTTTAAGAACTTAAACTGCCTGACCCAAAATATCAAAAAGACAATTTATTTCGTATATCTATAGCGAAAACAACAATAAAAAACTATTGTTTATTTTCGTTTTCAATTCTGGGCCAGAAGGTTAATCATTTCTGGAGTTTCAAGAGTAGTGCAGAGTTCTCAACAGTTATTGAGAGTAGTTCAGTAGGCTTAATTATTCTTAAGTATTTACTAATATTCTTACGAACTTTAAGGTGTCCTAGAGTCACTTGAAGCAGCCCTAAGTAGTCTTTTATAATCTTGAATAGATTAGAAAACTTACTGCTTGAATTAAGAAGGTTAAAACAAAATTTCGGGTGAGAAATTATATTGAAAAGAAAAATAAATTTTTATACTTAAACTTGGTTTCAAAATAGTTTCTCATATAATTTCATTTTCTAAAAACAGGCAGTTAAGTTACTCAAAAATATTCAGTAGCCAAATAAGGAAGTCTCAAATATCCAAGAGTATTCTTAAGTAGTCTTATTAACCTTATTTTCAGTAAGACTACTTCAAAGAAATCTTAAGTATTAAAAGCAGATGACAGTCACATTTATTATATAAAAAAATTCGGAGAGATAAGTAGAGAACTGTATTCTGAAGTTCAGAAAATATATTTGAATTCTTTACAAACAAAATTGAAATTTTAATTGAATTTTGTGTAAAACCTAAAATACATTCATTCACCTTAACTTGTTCCCCTTTATTACTATTAGCAATGACTTTGAAGATTATACTTTTACCTCTATTACCTTTTTTTTTTTTGGTTTACTCAAGTTAACAAAATTAAAAATAATATCAAAAGAAATAAATAAATAAAAAGGGCGAAAGAGATAAAATGGCAAAGTCAACATAAATATGTTTACAATGTCGTTAGTATAAAAATTATTTCTATTTATTTATTTATTTAAAGAGGGGATGTTATTTCAAAGCAACTCACAACGGCTTTACAGAAAAAGGATACTGCAAAAAAAAAAAAAAAAAAAAAAAAAACTTGAAGTAAAGCTAAAGATAATAAGAGAGCAAAGCAAGGTGAGAGGAAAATCTAAAATCTAATAAAGTTCAAGTTTTTAAATTAACTGCGAAAATATGCAAAGGACGTAGGTCGAAATGATGACAAAAGTTAATAGATGCTTAAAAAAGGAATTATGTCCTTTTTTGAGGATTTTTTTTTAGAAATTTAAAGAATGTAACAGTTGATAGCTTTAAGTTACTTTTGGCTAGTCCAGCATTTTCTAAATAACTGCTGTCTGTTCTAGGCTCTCTACATTATCCTAGAATACTGTTGGCTTATCTAGACTACTTAAGATTTCGCTAGTCTAGTTTCTTTCTAACTTCTCTGGTAGATTTCTCTAATATATCTTTTTAATAGACTTCTCGCGTTTACGCGAGTTTGGAAAAACAAGATAAGATCTATGCTTTCTATTGAATACTGCAGATGATACTTTACTTGTAACTTTGTAAACTACTCTGGAATACTCTTCACTTATATAGACTTTTATAGACTTCTCTAGTGTAGTTTCTTCTCTAGGGTACTATGGTTTACACTAGACAACTTGAGGTTACTTTTTTTTGGCAATTGTAGGTTAATTCAGACTACCCTGTCCTACTTTAGACTTCTGTAAACAATTCTAGACTTATGTAGTCTATTCTAGACTATGCCAGTTTTTTTAGATTACTCTGTACTACACTTATTTGCTCCGGGCTATTTTAAAATACTTTTATTACTAAGACATACATACTTGTGTGTTTTTTTCGGATTTTCATGGGTGCTCAAGCATAATTTAAGAGCTGATAGGGTAAAGAATTTTTCAATTTTTTTTTTTTAGATTTTTCGGAAGAGCTTTAGAGGTCGCTCAAGTCAAATTTTTGCCAAAAATCGGGTCTGCCGGCCTTTTTTAAGTTTTCTTCATAACTTTGTCAAAAACCACGATTTTCTTCACTTTTAAGGAAATTATTTAAAAGACAAATGTCCACGCTTTATTTTGGTGTACAAAGACTATAAGTTTTTGCAATGCATTTGCATTGCAGCAACCAAATTCAAGAATTTCAACCAAACATATATGGTGGTTTAATAAAATTCTTAAATTTGGCCCCTGCAGCGCCTAGTATGCCCCTAGATGGGTCGACCAACCTTACTTAATTTTTATTTCAATCATTTATTTCTAACATACACACCATACCTTAAGGGGGCTCCGATACAAAACAGTCAAAAGAGATTAGATATATATTGAAGAAAAAGCCCCATAACTGCCAAGGAGTCGCCCCAAGTAAGATAAAATGTATGACCGACCTCAATTAGTTTTTTGTCCTTAACATTTTCTCGGGACATACTTGCCCCTTATCTCCACCCCTTAGGAGGGCTCCCATACAAATATGGCATTTTATGAAATTCTTAAATTAAAAAAAAATATTTTAATCATTTATGGCTTGTTTTGTTTGCAGTTTCGTTTTTTATATGTCTGCCTACCTGCGTTTTCCAATTTTTTATGAATTTTTAAAAAACAAAAATTTCGAAATTTTGATAACAAAAATTATTTATATTTATTTTTATGAAGAAAGGAATTTTACAACATGAAAATCAATTAAAATTGTTATTGATAATCTTTCATTCTTGACCGTGGCCGGATAATCATTCAAAAAAGCAAACTTCGATCTACCAAAGGTTAAAATACAATTTGGTTTAAGGATTGATGTTTGACTATTGACGTCAGCAGTCGTCGATGGCTGCGAGTGTAAAACGGCAAATCCATCTGAGGAGATCGAGTGGTTGCGATCGAAACATGTCGTGGTAACCTGCCGGCCCGGGTTCGAGCCCCGGCCACGGTCAAGAATGAAAGATTATCAATAACAATTTTAATTGATTTTCATGTTGTAAAATTCCTTTCTTCATAAAAATAATTTAATGAAAATTAAATTTAATGATTTGTTTTTTATTTAAGCTAATAAGGCCTAAGGTTAATTAATGTAAATAAAAAGCAATTTTTTATTACAGTTTTCCCGACGTTTCGTCGATTTTTTATCGACTTTTTCAAGGGAGCGTCTATTTAAAATTTTAAAAAATATATAAATTAACATAAATACAAATAAATTACATTAAAAAAGTTAAACTTACAATATGAGCTTTTTACATTAAATTAAATTTCTCCTTTTACATGTAACATTAAACATATAAACATAAAACATAAATTTAAAGTTAAACACATATCACAACCAAGTATCACTGTAGCGATTTAGAAATTGCAACTTTATAATTTGCGCTAATATTGTTAGTGTCTTCTTTGATATTCATCGTTTTCTTTATGTTTTCTTGTATCCTTAGACTTTCAATTGTAAATCTCTTCTTGTCCCCCCTTACTTTATCTAGTATTCGCACCCCCTCAAAATCAATTTTATGTTGTGTATTTAAGATGTGTGTTGATAATGCTGTCGTTTCTTTTTTCCTTTGTATATCCATCATATGTTCTCCCATTCTAGTTTCAAGGGATCGTTTTGTTGTTCCAATGTATATGAGTTCGCAACTTTGTTCGTTATTCCCTTTACATTGTAATTCGTACACAATGTTGTTTTGTTGTTGTTTGTCTATTGGAGTTTTTATTGCAGAGAATATAGTGCTGAGTGTTTTATTGGGTTTATAAGCAAAGTTTATATTATTTGTTTCTATTGACGTTCGTATGTTTTTATTATCAGTGAGGCCAGGGATGTATTTTACACTGTAAAAATATTTTTGTTCTTTTTCTATATTAGTGGGGTTTTTATCATTTTTGTTCTTTATTTGCGTAATTGTGTCTTCTATTAGTGTTGATATAAGTTTATTTGGAAAACTATTGCTTTTAAGGATATTGAAAATTATATTTTTGTTTTTAGTGTGAAAAAGTTCATCGCTTATGTGTAAAATCCTGGAGATGAAATTTTTAGCAGTGTTAATTATTTGATTTTTCGGTTGGGTTGCGTGGAAATTCATTATCCTTCCTGATGAGGTCTCCTTAGCGAACCAGTCAAAAATTATGGAATTTTTCTTTCGAATTAGTTTGGTGTCCAGGTACGCTATTTCCTGATTTTTCTCCCTTTCAATGGTAAATTGTATCTTAGGATGATACTTGTTAAATGTGGACAAAATTTCTTCTTGGTCGTCTGATTTGATGATCGCTAAGATATCATCTACATATTTAACTATGTATTTGATAAAAATGTTCTTATTTTTCAATTCTTCTATCGCACTGTCAAGCAGGTTGTCAAGTATTATGTCTGCGATTGTAGGGGATAGTGGGTTGCCCATGGGCATGCCAAAAATTTGGTTATATATTTTATCTTTGTATATAAAATAATTATTATCATTGAGACAAAATTGGAGAATTTTAAGAAATTGAGAGCTTGACATTTTTGTGTGATTTTTTATTACGTTCCATTTTCTCATTATTGTTCTTATTGCCGTTCTAACTGGAATGTTAGTAAATAATGAGATGACATCAAATGATACAATTGTTTCCGATCTATCAATTTTTATGTTGGTGAGTTGTTTTTTAACTTCTATTGAGTTTCTTATGTTATACGTTTCAGAGATTAAATGTTTTAAAATTGTTCCAATGTATTTAGACATGTGGTAGCACGGTACCTGGACTGATGACACAATAGGTCGAAGGGGGGTATCAGGTTTGTGAATTTTTGGTAGCCCGTAAATTCTGGGTGCCGTAGCGGCAGAACAAAAAAGTTGGCGTTTTTGCCAATAGTCTATATGGTTGTTTTTAAATAAATCTGAAACAATGTTGTTGTTTTCTTTCTGTAGTTTCAATGTAGGGTCTACTCTTATAGTTTTATATGTGTTTTTGTCTTCTAGTAGTACTTCCATCTTCTTTTCGTATTCGTTTTTGTACATCAGCACGGTTTTGTTTCCTTTATCGGCTTGTACTGTAGTGTGTTTGACTAGTCGCTGTTACCATACCTTCTGTATGTAACGCGAGCTTCATACTTTGTTGAAGCAACAATGTCCACACACGCCAAACTCATTGGTGGGATTATGCTGACTAGCACATTCCCAACAATGTTTTGTAAGTGGCATTGAACAAAGTATCATATTAATGATTCTTTGTTCAAAATAAATGCCTTAGTATTAGTGTAATTTTAAGTATCTAGACTTAAGAATAATTTTTAAGAAATCAATTGGTAAAACACAAGCAAGAGAAGAACAGTCGCACAAGCGGCTGTTCATAAATCAAATAATAAAAGATCAAGTAAATTAAATATTAATAAAAATACTTAGAGTTTTCTTTACATCTTTACATGGCGATCCTGCCAGTCTGGTCGGCCAAGGACCAGCCAACGAGGGAATAAAAAAAAAAAAAGTGGTGGAATCTCAGGAATTAAAAAAAATATAAAATACAAAAATGTTGAAAGTTCTAAGTAAAATAAAAGCATATATCTAACTTCTAAAATTAAAAATAAAGTAGTTAAATAAAAAATTAATGAAAATTTTTAACCTCACAACACCTGATAAACATCGTTATATATTTCATATTAAAAATATAAAAAGGATTTACAAAAAAAAAAATAACTAAATAAAAGGATTTAAAAAAAATTTTTTTAATAACACTTCACAACAGCATAATTAGATCCAAAATTCTTTATTTAATCTATTTTATTTAATTTTTTTTTATAATTAAAAGTTTTAATTTTTCTACAAAAATCATATTTGATAGAGCAAAAACAATTATTTTAAACAACAAAACTCTTGTGTAAAGTAAATAAAAACAAAAAAAAAAAATTTTTTAATGTTAATTTTTATACAAACAAAAAAATAAAATTAACGTAAAGTAACTTAATGTTTTAATTAAAGTTTAAAATTAATCAAAACTAATTAAATATTTTAAATGAGGTTTTTAAGTTAAAAAAAAAAATGATGCGAAAAATTTATATAATAATTTTTTTTTTAAAAAAAAGCAAAGAAAATATATAAATAAAAAGTGATTTAAATTAAATAAATGAAATATTTTTAAAATTATTTTTTTATATATACAACTTTTAATTTTTATTTTTAACAACTAACCCTAACAAGAAAAATTAATAATCATTATTAAATAACCATTAAAAATGGTATAATAAAATAAAAATCAATAATTAAATAATACTTCTACTAAAAACTAATTCACCGCTGTATACATACGTGTCCCTGCAGTGGTATAACCTAAAAGATCTAACCGTTCTCGATCATCATTTGGTGATGACCGACTTATGCCATGACCACTAATCACCCTGCAACAATGGTGACGGTCGTTATGACATAAGTTCCTTTAAATTTAAGAACTAATACGCCCCAGGACATTAAAGACAAACTAACAAGTCGCTGGCCGTGTAAACTTAGTCTAAGTAAAAATTAATGTAAACTTGCCATTGCAAATGTAAACGGTCTAGCCACTAACGGACGTAACAGTTCCGAAAAGCTTAGCTTAATCATTTCAACTCTCTTTTCGAATACAAAGTATCTTTATTGAGTAATACCTATTTATGGTATTAATATAGTAACTTTCTTTGCTAATTTTATAAATCTCTCTAAGTTAATTTACCTAAAACCTAATTATAAGAAGGCCTCGTCACTTCCAATAGTTTGATTATATCCTTCTACTGGATATATAATAATGATAATTCTTCCACTAAAATAATTCAGTGGATAAAATTTATATTCTTTATTTAATAAATCCTTCTTTTATTGTATTTAAAATAATTTATATCACTCTTATAAAAACTCCAGTTGTTTGCGATACAATTATTATTCTTATTTGTATCTATTTTTTAATTCAGCACACTCTGCTATAAATGAATTCGACAATTCAGCCTTATAAATAATTCAGCCTTATAACTAATTAACATTAATCAAAGTGAATCCTCCTATAGTACTGATTTTGCCAAGATATCGCTGGCACATCTTCAAATATTACTATAGTCACTAGATTAATACCAAAATTGTTTTCTATTAAGATAGACACATTAAACCTCTATAGAATTCCTTTTGATTGTCTTTATTAATAATTAAACTCTTACTCATTTTATTTTGCGTAATAAGCTAATAATATTCTTAATTTTTACAAGTTTTCCTTACAATGGGCGGTACTGATTCAAAGGTTGAAAAACCAAACGCTAATGTCATTAATGACATCATAGTAAAAGTTGAATTCCCAGCCGTTTATTTTATAATAATTATTTGTCTTATAGCTACGCAACTCTTAGTTACTCTTTATCAACTACACAAAAGATCATTGAGAAAGTCTTACACCAGAGCCGCCTCCTTAGCAACTAATTTAGACAAAGTCTAACCTTTTTATTGTGCGAAAAAAAGGATTCCTAGTTTTATCAGTTCTTACATATTAATAAATAAAGTTCCTTGTTTATTTATGTTAATAAATAATCTAAATAAACAACACTTTGTTAAATTTTTTTTTTATTTATTTAGGTATTATTTTAATTCTATTTTTTATTTGCGTTTAATAATACAATTCTTACTCCTTATTGATTTTGATTTTATCAAATACTTAAAGAAATTCAATCATCTTATATGTTTTACCCTCTTATGCAAATTGTCTCATAATTCATGGAATGGGAAACAATTGTATCTAAAGCTAAAGCAATAAGAGAAGAATTTCTTAAATCTCATAAATGCTTAAACGTTGACAGGGATACTAAACCTGAAACTGTCAATAAGCATTTAAACATCCTCCAAAATCAGTTAGAAAAGCTTAGAGTACTACTAAATACAAATTATAGTAGATTAACAAAAGCACATCAAACATCTGCTGAGACCTTTTATTCTGACCTACGTGAAAAATTAATTTCCGTAAGTTATAGGAAAAATATTAAAGTTTTTGTCCCACACTCTCTTCACGAACCAATAGTGTTCAATCGCTTACCGGAAATAGAACAAAAACAAAAATCCACCATGCCTCAAACACTCATAGAATTCCTAAATACTGCCTCAAGGTTAATCCCAGATTTCGATGGAAATTCTGAAAACCTGCAGAGCTTTATCGATGCTATTAACCTAGTAGATTCGATAAAGGAAACTCATGAGTCAGTAGCCGTTAACCTCATTAAAACAAAACTTAAAGGAACAGCAAGAAATTTAATTTCTTCTGAATCAACATTATCCGAAATCATTTCCAAACTAAAAGCTACAGTAAAAGGAGAATCCGTTGATGTCATTAACGCAAAATTAATGAGCGTTAGACAAAGCGGTAAAAACGTTAATTCTTATGCCAAAGAAATGGAGGAATTAACGAAAAAATTAGAAACTGCCTATATTAGAGACGGATTACCTCATGAAATAGCTAATAAATATGCTACTCGTTCAGCAGTAACGGCAATAACCAAAAATGCGTCCAACGACAGAGTCAAACTGATCATGGAATCAGGAACATTCTGCAACATGAATGAAGTACTAACTAAATTTATAAGTAGTTGTACCGAAATATATGGTCAAGAAAATTCAATCCTTAGTTATGGTCTTAGACGCCCAGGTTCTAATAATAATAGTAACCTAAATAGAAATAATACTTTTTCAAACAACAATTATAGGAACAATAATAATGGTTCCAATCGGAACAGAAACCTTAGTAACCGTTATAATGGTAATAACAACAATAATTCAGGTTCTTATCGCAATAATAATAACAACTATAACTCAGGTTCAACTCGTAATAATAACGATAACAGAAACCGCAATACAAACCATAATAATTATCAAAACCGAAATATCAATCTAACTGCAGAAGACAACTCGGGAAACGGGCAACCACCCCTAAATACTCAGTAGAATCCAAAACATACAATATCAATTTAAATTTATGTAGCTATTTGCGCTGTAGAACTACTCTAAATGATACTACTTCTATCTTTCTAATAGACACTGGTGCTGATATTTCTGTCATCAAGCACAACCAGGTCTTAAATGAATCTATAAATGTCTATAACAAAAAAAACTTAAACGGCATTGGCCAGGGCATAATTTCAACGTTAGGTAGCGTACGTTCAGAATTAAAAATAGACAAATATTTGATAAAACACATTTTCCATGTAGTTAAAGATGATTTCAAAATACAGGCAGATGGAATTATTGGAATGGACTTCATACGAAAGTATAATTGTATTTTACAATATTCCAATGATAAAGATTTAATGATTATTAGATCAAATGAAGTTGATCATGACATTGGAATACCACTTAGAAACGGTCCTTCCATAAATTCAATATCACTTCCCGCCAGATCTGAAGTTATAAGATCAATACCTTTTGAATCACCGGAACAAACCGTTTTGATACCATATCAAACAATTCAAGACGGCGTTTATGTCGCCAATACTATTACTTCTAAATCAAACCCTCTAGTAAAAATTATTAATACCACTGAGCAAGATTTAATAATTTCTGATATTAATCTTGTTACTGAAAATCTCAAAGATTACAAAATCGCGAAACAAAATGTTATGCCTACTAACTCTAAAGAAAAAATGGAAAGACTGTCTAAGAACTTTCCATCTTTCGTTGAAAAAGATTTAAAATCCTTATGCCATAAATTTATAGATATTTTTGCCTTAGAATCTGAACACATATCGGTTAATAATTTTTATAAGCAAAAGCTTAGAGTGAATAATACACAACCTGTTTATATAAAAAATTACAGAATACCCCATTCTCAAAAAGAGGAAGTAAACAACCAGGTTGATAAGCTTATTAAAGACGATATTATTGAACCATCAATTTCAGATCACAACAGCCCCATACTTCTAGTACCAAAGAAACCTTTGCCTGGTACCACTCAAAAAAGATGGAGATTAGTAGTAGACTACAGAGCAGTTAACAAAAATTTGGTAGCTGATAAATTTCCCTTGCCTCGAATAGACGATATTCTTGATCAACTAGGTAGAGCTAAATTCTTTTCTTGTCTTGACCTGATGTCAGGTTTTCACCAAATAGAACTTGAAGAAGAATCTAGAGATATTACATCCTTTTCCACTGATAAAGGATCTTTCAGATTTAAAAGATTGCCGTATGGTATTAAAATAGCCCCTAATTCATTTCAACGTATGATGTCATTAGCCTTCTCGGGTCTATCTCCGGCACAAGCATTCGTGTATATGGATGACCTAGTAGTAATTGGTTGTTCTAAGGAACACATGTTACGTAATCTAACAAACGTATTTGAATTGTGCAGAAAATATAATTTGAAATTACATCCAGATAAATGTTCATTTTTCTGTACACAAGTTACATTTTTAGGCCACAAATGCACTGACAAAGGTATATTGCCTGATGACAGCAAATTTTCCATAGTACAAAACTATCCAACACCAAAAAATGGTGATGAAGCTAAACGCTTCGTAGCCTTTTGTAATTATTACCGAAGGTTCATACCAAATTTTGCTGAATCATCCAGACATATCACTAGATTGTCGAAAAAAAATGTACCTTTCGAATGGAATGAAGATTGTGAAAAATCATTTCAGTACCTCAAAAACCAATTACTAAGTCCTAAAATTTTGCAATACCCCGATTTTTCTAAAATTTTTTTTATTACCACAGACGCAAGCAAACACGCTTGTGGCGCTGTCCTAAGCCAAGAAAAACACGGTACACTAATGCCAATTTCATACGCTTCTAGATCTTTCACTAAAGGCGAAAGTAACAAATCTACCATAGAGCAGGAACTAACTGCAATACATTGGGCTGTAAAATATTTCAGACCATACATTTACGGCAAAAAGTTTGTGATCAAAAGTGATCACAGACCACTCACCTACCTATTCTCATTAAAGAATCCATCCTCCAAGCTCACGCGCATGAGACTTGACCTCGAGGAATACGACTTTGTAGTCGAGTATATTAGGGGTCAGGAAAATACAGTGGCAGACGCACTGTCACGCATAGAGTTTCAGGATATTAAGAACATTGAAGTCAACACAGTTCTGAAGGTTACAACCAGACTTCAGACTAAAGCAGGCGTGTCAATTAAAAATAAATCTTCTATACCGCCAACAGAATCAAATAATCTTAAAATTTATGAGGCTATAAATGCCCATGAGCACCGTAAAATACCTAGATTGTATTTTACTAAGGATAAAGTAATTATCCATAAAGGGAAGCAAGTTCTTTCCGATTTTAAGTTGACGGACCTCATTATTAATAGAAAAGTCGACCTAGGTCACCTCTTTCTAAAGCTTGCAAAAATAGCTAATAATATTGGTCTAACAACATTGCTACTCTCACTAGATGACAGTATGCTATTTTACCTAGGAACAGATATTGAAACCTTCAAAAGTAAAGGTAATATAATCTTGCAAGATTTTAACTTAACTATTGTGCTCATTCCAAAACTTACTAAAGTTTCTTCTGATTCTGAAAAACTAAGAATTATGCATAAATATCATGATGATCCCATTACTGGTGGACATCCAGGCATAACTCGAATGACAAAAAAAATTAGACTTCAATATCATTGGAAAGGCATGACTAGAGACATAGCCAAGTACGTCAAACATTGCCTTCAATGCCAAACCAACAAAACCACGGTTAAAGGCAAGGAGTCTCTCGTTTTAACACCAACTCCTTTAAAAGCTTTTCAAAGAGTGATTATCGACACTATAGGACCTCTCCCTCGGTCAGATTCACAGAATGAATACGCTGTGACTATAATGTGCGATTTAACAAAATACTTAGTGGCTATCCCAATAATTAATAAATCTGCCAGAAATGTAGCGAAAGCCATTATGGAAGATTTTATTTTAATATATGGTCCAATGAACACCATAGTAACGGATCAAGGTACTGAATATATGAATCAAGTACTCACGGAACTATGCAAACTGATGAAGATAGAGAAATTAAACTCTACAGCCTACCATCATGAGACGCTCGGTACTGTTGAGAGATCTCACAGAACATTCAACGAGTATTTAAGATCTTATGTATCATCAGACAAATCCGATTGGGATAATTGGTTAAAATTTTTTGTATATTGTTACAATACAACTCCATCTACAGCTCATGGATATTGTCCATTTGAATTAATCTATGGAAAAGCCCCCAGAGAGCTAGATTTTACCAATACTAACAGCATAGACCCAATATATAACGTTGATGCATATGAAAAGGAAGTCAAATTCAGACTCCAAGTAGCACAACGTAGAGTCGCTAGTCTAATTGAAAATGCTAAACTTCTAAGACAGAAGTTCTCCAATGAAGATTCAAATCCAACCACACTCTATGTTAACGACTCTGTTCTAGTCCGCAATGAAGGAGGGCATAAACTGGATGCAGTCTATAAAGGCCCCTTCACAGTAAAAGAAATTGACCTCTTAAATAATGTCACATTGATGGATACTAACGGTAAACTGTTCACAGTCCATAAGAACAGAGTCAAAAACCTCCATAATGGAGAATTTTCCCCTAGTAATGTGTAGTCACTCAGTTAGACATCCAAAAACATTTTTATGTTTTTTTTTTCATTTCCCATTTTAATTATAGTGAACCTATAATTTTTCACATTAACGTTAATAATTACTTTTCAATAAGTTTTCTTTTGACCGCTTCTTTTGACTTAATAAAACAAGAAACGGCCAAAATTTATTTTTTTCTCCTCTCCTAAATATATAATTTTACATAAAGCATATATTAAACAAATATTAATTTAATTATTTTGTATAAATACATAATTAAAATATTTTTTTTTCTCTTGATAATTGTGATTCAAAGTTAGAAGAAACCACTTCATTAACTTTATTGCATTTATTTTTTTTTAATAACAACAAAATATTTTTTTCTCTCTACCCTAATTCAATGTTAGAAGAAAATCTCCTATTAAATTCATTGCATTTATTTGTCACTTACAACAAGCCTTTTTTTACCACTTCATGAGTACTAAGAATTTGAAACTGAAAACTTTTTTTAAGTGTTTTCAATTTTTCGAAAAGGGGGAAGGAAATGTAAAGGTCACAGGAACTGGACAACAAATGTGTTTGCGTAAAAATTTTCTCGTTTTTTCAAAAATTGTAAGAATGGATTTGTCCTTTTCTGTGTTTTTAATGTTTCTTTTAAAAGTTGTTACCTTGTTTGCTACTTTAGTTCTAGCGATGTCTTTCTCTTTATCTATGTTACTGTCCATTGCCTGGATACATTCCTCTATATCTGCAATGACATGTAATGGTGAAAAACTAAACTTGTCTACCGGAAGTGAGAATTTTTTCCCCAGTGACAAAATCCACTTGCACTCTATTGGAATATTATATTCAGTTTTATTTTCAAACCAGTTATCATTAAAACTTATCATTAAACTTAAGCCTAATTAAAATTATTAAAAATTTGGATTAAAAACCATAAATAGTTCAACAAAATAACCACAATACTAATTATATTTATTTTTCTTAAAGGAAATTTTATTGCGGAATTTTGGTTTTTTTTTAGTAATTTCAATAAACTTAACCGTTTTTGAGTTGCGCGAATATATGCTGTGCAAACTTCTCCAATTTCGAAATAACAGTATATCTCAAAAACAAGAGCTAACCTTAAAAAAAAAACGGTGGGCACCATTGGTTTCAGCTTGTCTAAAAAAAGTGTAAATTTCGAGCACAGTGTTATCTGTCTTAATCGGCCCACTTAGTTACTACCGACTTGTCGCCCGACAGGTTTTATTTTTCTCATTTAATTCATTTATTTATTAACAAATAACTGTAATGCCTTATCAATAATCCCACAATTAAATCGCTCACATAAAAATAAATATCGGCAAAACATATAAATTAAGCCAATAAAAATACTACGAACAAAGCAGCAAACAAAACAAAGCTGTGAACAAAAGAGAAACAAAGCCGTAATCAAGAAATATACAATAGAGTTTTGTGAAAACTATTTTATAGAACTACTAGCTGTTTGGTCCCGGCGCTGCTGGAGATTTTCTAAATTAAAAAAAACTAAATGCTGGAGAATTTTGTTAATAATTTGACGCCAGCGCTATCTACCGGCTCAAAATTTTATTAAGAGACTTTTTTTTGTTTAAAAAATATATTTTGTGAATTTCAGCCAAATCGTGCCATAAATTAAAAAATTTTTGTATCACAAAAACAGCGCCACCTATCGGAATTATACTTATAAGAAACCTGGCTCCCGACTAATTTGTCCAAATTTGGTGTCAATCGGTTCAGTGGTTCTTGAGTATGAGGAGCACATACACTGCGCAAAGGTTTTTATATTTAATTTTATTAGGGGGTTGTTTTAAAAGAAATATTAAGTGTTTGTGTTTAAAGAAAATTTTGCTAAATATTTAAACAAAATGCCTCTGTCGACTACTGCAACAATAATTGCTGATTATGACATTTGTGGTCGAAAAATATTTCTAAGTGGGATGCAAATTTGTATGAAAATTGTTACGTTATCATTCACTGGCATTGCCAATCGACTTGCCCTGCTGAAAATTGTTTGTGGGGCGAAATTCAGCTGTTTGTCGTTGAAAATACAAGCGAGCGACAGCTGTAAAAGTTCGAAGTGCAATACTTTGTTCTTATTTTTAATTTTTATAATTGGTTAACTATTCTTAACTCTTAGGCCCGTTTTCACGACTTAACGATAGCTAAATGAAGGAAGTTATCGTACAAATAATGGGTTTTTAATTATCACAAGTTCCCTTTAATCTAAAAGTGAAGGATAAGCTAAAGAGAGGAACGTTCTACCTTTAACTTTTGTCGTAAGGTTTAGATTTGAGATTGCCATATTATATTCACATATTTTTTATATATGGCAACTCCAATTATATGTTATTTTGTATATGTAAAAAAGTACGTAGTTGCCAGTTCGTGTTTTTATTTTGGCAAAAATAATCGGTATTTTCATTAGTATTGCCACATTTTCAAAAATGTTAAGTTTATTTTATACAGAAGTTGTGAAAACAAAAAATAATTGAAGGTAACTTTATACCTCACTAGTGCTAAAGGTACCGTTAACTATTTCGAACTTTATAGGTAAGTCGTGAAAACGGGCCTTAGAGTTCTTGGATTCAGTTTAATCAAGAAATTAGCGAATTTTATAGCAGCTTGAGACTAACTGCCTGTTTTTAGAAAATAAAAACAAAATTTCGTGTGAGAAATTATTTTGGAAACAATAATAAAATACAAAAATTTGTTTTTGTTTTCAGTATAATTTCTCATAAGAAATTTAATTTTCCTTTTCTAAAAACAGGCATTAAAAAAATTACATTAACATTAAAAAATTAAAAATTTATATTATATTGCAAAAAATTTAACTCGAAAGTGCTGGCTTTTTCTACTCACATTGCAAACATAGTCAAAATTTAAAGATCTCTGTTTTTTTTTTTGTTATTAGAAATTTGCACTTATCATAGCACCCTCGTTTGTATGACTATATAGTTTATAAATCTGCAATTACTTTAATTTCGTTTGGATTTATACTTTTTTTACTTTCTTTTATTCTTGGCTCCGTTTCTATTTATTCACTTGCTGCTCGGCTGTTAAAGAAATCTTTTTAATGGCACCAGTGTTTTCTAATAATCTATATTCTTGCTATGAAAACGTAATGTTTATTTGCATATTATTTTTATACAATCTTCCATGTTCCACTTTCGCTATTTTGCATATTAGCATTACACCAATTCCAATAGAAGTTTTTAAAAGAATTTTTTCAATCACTTAAAATATCAAAAACTCTTTTCATAATAAAGGAAAAATTTTAAGGCAATAACTTCTTGAGCCTTTCTTCTGAAATTCTATTTATTTAATTCGTATAGTTTTTTTTTTTGGGAAACGGTGTAGCTATTTTGAATGTAATTCAGTTTACCTAATGTTCTGTTTGCCATTTGGTACAAATATTATATGACTGAAAGAATTTTAGCATATTTTAAATTAAAGTAAATAAATGTGAAAAGCAAAAAAAAAAAAAAAAAAAAAAAGAACATACTGGTTGGTTCTTTCTGATTTCATTAGGATCAATTGTAATTTAAATGGAATTATTTGTTGGAAATGTTTTTTAAATGTGGAAAAATTTTAAATTTTTAAAGCAAACGAAAATTAAAATCATTCAGTTAATTTAAAACAAAACAGAATTTGTTTAAGAGCAATTCAAAGCTCACTTTTAAATTCGCATGTCGCGTCCTTAATTTGTATTAAATGATATATTTTAACTGTCTACAACTTGTTTAAAGACCAGGGCTTTGTTAATTTAAAATTACAGCGCAATATCTTAAAAAATGTAAAAGTTTGCCTCATATCCTTTTTTTATCAAATAAAATTAATGTAAATAAAGTTTTTTAAAAAATATAGAATTAAAAGGCTATTCAGTAAAAATATCAAGGTTGTGGGGCGTGATCTAGAAGTCAAAATGAAGTTAAATTGAAATCGAACGAGGTTTCGAAATTACTGTAGTTTTTGCGGTTTTTAGAGTTGTTCTTGTAAAGATAGCGCAGAGTATGAAGCACATAAAAAAGAAAAGTTTATAAACTTTCTTTACAGGCTCGTTTTTAATATTGTTGGATTTTCAATCCACTTCATTTCGATTAATAGAACATCTCCGCATATGTGTTAAATTTGAATACAACCAAGAAGAACAAAGAAAATAAGTTTTCAAAAACTACAATTTTTTCCTGAATCAAAAGTATAAAGAAAATCATAACAGAAATTTTGAGTGGTTTTGTTTATTTTTGGAATTCCCTTGTTATATTTTAGGTCCCGTTTCTGATCCTGAAAGTGAAAATAATATTGTGTTTATAACAACATTTTTACTTTAACAATGTCTATACAAATTGCAAAAATTTCAATGTTAAATCACAGGAAACAAAATAGTTTTTCTTATTTCCTTTTCTTGAACTACTTATAAAAAGATTTTCAGTTTTTAAGAAAATCTCGTAAAATCTCTAAAAGCCATAGCCGTCGTTAACGAGCTCGTAGTCAACGACGACAACTACTTTAGACACATAGAAAATTTGTCGAATTTATTTATGGCGTTTGCACAAATCATAATCCTATTATTAAACATGTAAGAGTACAATATTCGGCTATGCCAAATCTTATATACACTTCACCATGGTAGAGTATAGATAAGAGCAGAGAGTGATATAAATTTCGTTTTTTAGATAGAAATAAATCTTCTTTGTGCCACGGCTACTACTCCAATCCCGCCCACATTTTGTCAGACGTTGTATATTGATAAGAAATATGCTTTTACCTTATCTGGAAACTTTTACTCCTACCGTTCTCCAAATATACATAAAAAACTAAAAAAAAACCACAGGGGATTTATGGGAAAAATTAAAAGCAGTCAGTGCTTTTTGCTCATATCTCAGTCATTTATATCAAATCTCAGTCATTTATTGACCGATCTGACTGAATTTCAATAACAGACTTAAACGTTGTATTTGTGACATAAATTTGTAACAACCTAGTCCATACCATTTCTGAGATCTTCGGAAACCCGTTTCAACATACAGAGGGCCATACGGAGATCGAAGTTTTATTAAAGGTGTCATAATGCTGATGTATTTTAACATCGGTACTATGACAAGTGTCATCATGGGATGACACATCGTCATCATGACCGATATGTTTTTCACACTACTTTAAAAATTTGATTTATTTAACAACAGAATTAAAACAAATAGAATATGGAAAATTTTGCTTCTTATTTTACTTTTTAAACATAAAAATAATATTAATTACACACAAAATGTGGCATCGAATTGATGTCACTGTAGTCATAGCATAGATGACGCATAAAATATGACAAAATTTTATGATGACGTTCATTATTGGATTGATGTCACATTTTGCCTCATTGATAATATTTGAATAACATTGATGTCACAATTCTGATGTAAGGGCACCATCAATATGAAGATGCATTTTCCTATGAGTGCACAAAAGGATATTTTCAAGTTTCTTACAATTTGCATAAAGCCTACTTACTTAATGTCATTGTAAAACAAAAGTAAGCAAACAAGTTTTTAAATATCTTTCTTTTTAAATAAATTAACTTTACCTAAAATGTACTAGCTTAATAAAAAAAATATTTTAAATTGAACTTTCTATGGGAGGCCTAGATTCAGTTTCAAGGCGTCCCTTAATACTTTTAAAGTAAAAAGTTCTAAAATTATAAACCCAAATTCTCATGCCTTAGCTGTTAAGAGATACAAAGCTTTAAGTAGCTTACAATTTGTATTTCAGCCAGAACTTAAAATGTCCACAATTTAAACACATAAACATTTGAGGCAAAAAAGTTTTTATTATATCCTTTTTCTTGGAAAAATGTTAAAAATGATAAAAAATCAAGATCTTATAAAAGTTTAGAATATAAAACAATAATAAAACACTCTTATTCGAATTTGTTAATTGAATCATTTTTGTAAGTTTTTGGATGTATTATTTTCGCCCAGGACATCGAAAGGATATTTTTGCGTGCGTTACAACATGTAGTATTACGAGGTCTACAGCATAGCAAAATTTCAAGATGAAATGTCTGAGAGCAAAAAAGTGTTGCTGATATCCTTTTTTCGACATTTTTTTTTTGAATTTAATTTAAACGAATTCCAAAAATTCACGAAAGATATACCCCCGTATTCATAAACAATAATTAAATATAACAAAAGCTTATTAAGGAAAATTTTGATAGAAAATTTTTTTGTAAGCCTTTAAAATATTTTTATGAATACAAATTAAACTCTCTTGAAATGTAAGAAAAGCGTTTTTGTGGTAAAACAATTTTCAGTTAAAAGCTTCAGCCTAAGTATTTTTCTCAAAGTTTATTAAAGGATATTTAGTAATACCACACATCTTTAAAGACAAAAATGTTTTGCTTACATCCTTTTTTGAACACTTTATAAAATTTTAAGAAAATTTCATCGACATATTTTTATTGCTTAGTATCTTTGATTTTTTTTTTTTTTTGGTAAAACTTACGTTTTTTTTTAGATTTCTTGGAACAAAAATAATAATTTTGAAACAAAGAGTTGTTCTCAAGGGACCATCCGTTTATTTCGAATTGATGCGGTTTTTTAATTAACTGGATACAAATTATCGCAGTTTGGCTGTATATATGAAAGAAAACATATTAGTTTCAAAAGTAATCTTAATCTTTGAGTTTCTACATGTCCTTCAGAACGTGTATATATTAAAAAAAAAAATTTCTTTAAATGTAATTTTAAATGATATTTTTGATTATCTGACAGCTTGTATTCCTATAACAGCTGTATCCACTTATACTTACAACTAAAATTGTTGGAAAGAAAAACAGTTCAATAAAATTGATTTGCCGATTAAACAGCCTTTGGTATATTAATAAAAGCTTTCTTTAAATTGCTAGTAATTCCTCTTTATAATTCGCAAAGATTCTTGTCTACAAGCCTTAAAGAGTACTTGAGTAGCCTACAATTTGTGTTTATATAAGGAGCTTATACTCGCTAAATTCCAATTCTTAATATCTTAAAATAAAATACTTTTACTCATATCCTTTTTTTCGTTATTATATTAAATTGAAAGAAAGTTTAATTATTTCACTTATTTTAAGATTAAGTGGTCAATTGGCATAATTTTTTGTTGAGTTACAATTTATTTCTTTTACTTTCTATTATAAAACGGCAGTACTCTAAGTATTTAAAACATTTTAAACCAGCATACAATTTGTGTATCAACAAGAATTTTAAGCTTCTCGCATTTCAATTTGTAATTTTATGAAAACAAATACTTTTACTTTTATCCTTTATAAGCCAGTATACAAAAATTTGACAAAAATTTTAAAAATTTATAATATCGCAAAATAATCATTCCTAATGGATCTTTAAAATATTTTCATTACAATTTCTTTATGGTCTTGAAAAGTCAAAATTTTCTGTAGAAATATTTTTAACAATAGAATTTAAGATTCTTTTCCTTTTTTACCAACTTCAATAGCATTGTAATTACAAATAATGTGTTCGTATTTGTTGCAAGTTCTAGAATATTTTCAAATCAGTATATTATCAACATTTACTTCTTTTTTTTTTTTTTTGTTTGCCAACAAAAGCAACTACTTTAGCACCTTGACGAAAAAAATTTTACTCACATGTTTGTGTGAGATTTACCAGCTAGTTTTCAGTAAAATTATTACTAAAACATCGTTATGCTGCATTGTTTCTCTACTTAGTATAATAGATATATTTCTAGGAATAAAACACTGGTAATAAATAGTTCTAGCACTAAATAGAAGTAATGTAGTATGTGTGTCTGTGTGAAAAAGTATTTAAAATTAGAAAATACCGAAAATTCCAAGTTTGGCACACTCAACAAACAAACAACTACAAAACAGATTGCCACAGTATGGGCTCGAAACGAGGGAGGTTTAAAAAGTACTCCTTAGTAATCTGTAGTTTATGTTATATCTAAGAAAACTTTTCCTTAAGCCGTCGTGTATTTGACTGTGAGTACTGTTTGTATATTTAGGCAATTTAATATGAAAACCAAGTTAAAAAAAAAAACTGGCGAAAACCTCTAACATTTACGATGCAGGAGGGGAAAAAAACTTTGTTTGATTTTTCAACACACATAATTCACAATTTACACAAACTTACGTATGTATGTGTGTGTGCCTATGTATTCTCTCAAAAACCAAAAATCGTTTTAGCAATAGCATATAAACATATATGTATACAAGCTATCGCTGTAGTAGTCGTAGTAAATGTTAAATTAAAGCCATAGCAATATAAACAATATCATGAGCAGTGCCGAGTGCTAGTTGAAGTTGTAAGCATTTTGTAGTTGCTGTTCTTAGTAATTGTTGTTTTAGTTGTTTCAGCAGTAGTAGTGATGGTGGTACTCATTGTCGTCATACACTGTTTGTAGTGGCAGTGTAATTTGCAGCAGCTTATTTTCAACACTTCTACATTAAACATCAACCATTTTCAGTTTTTTTTTTTTAGAACAAATATAATGCAGCCGCATCATCATGGTATTAAATTTAGGTCGTTGCATGAAAATTAAACAACAAAAAAAAAAAAAAAAAAAAAAAAAAAAACATCAAGAGGAGAAGAGAATATTAAACAACAAAAAGAATAAAAAGTAGGCAAATTTAAAAAAAAAAATCTAAAACTTTCGCTTTGGCAAACACTACAACAGCTAGTGAATGATGTTAGTACAAGCAATAGAGAGAAGAATTTTAGCATAGTAGAAAAGTACTGGGAAATACACAAAAGGTTAATTAAATTCAAAATCCCTGCGCCAGGAATCATCCCCTATTAAAATCAATAATCAAATAATACCTCAACATCCGCATGTAAAATATCTCGGTATACATTTTGATGGGCGATTAATGTGGAAATGCCATATAGCGGTATAATAAATCAAATGTAACTAAAAGCCATTCAAATTGATTAGCTTATCGGAAGAAATTCTGTCCTTAGTCTTTATTTCAAGTTATTACTTTACAACTCCAGCTTAAAGCTTATCTGGTGCTACGGTATTCAACTATGGGGCACTGTCTCGGCCTCAAATATCGAAAAATTCAAAGGCGCCAAAATAAACTTCTTCGAATAATCACAGCCGTTCCCTGGTATGTTAAGAACTCAAACATCCATAAGGGTTTCAATGTGCCATTAGCAAAAACTATGGTTACATAATATGCAGTAAAATATTTATTTTTTTTTATTTTAAATAATATTAACCTTATATAAATATAAGACTAATATGTGTACAAAAGTATAGCACTAGCTGCTTGGGCTATCGGCTAAGGTAAAATATTTAAAAAGGATTAAATTACACCCAAATCCACTATCTTGAAATATTTTAAATCATGGCGGCCACACTCGCATAAGAAGAGAAGACACTGCAGCACTCAATCAGAAGAGAAACCGTGATGATGAAATTTTTTGTCTGGCACTGGCAGGACCTAAAATAAAGTATTAGGATAAGATTTGATTAATTTTTGTTTGTTCATATTTAGAAAGATTCAATTAATAAATATTAAGAAAAAAAAAATTAAATTTTTTAAAGATACATTTTTTTATGTTTGCTATCTTATTTCTTTCCTACCGGGCACAGATTTGTAAATTTGACTCGCTTACAATTTGTGTTTAACAATTAGAATAATTTTGACAAAAAAAATTTGTCAAATATCCTTCAAAATAAAAAGTTTTTGGTATATCCTTTTTTTTTGTTTTTTGCAAAAAAAAAAAAAATTTATTTTTTATAAATAATTGATAGTAAAAGGTGGCCAAATCAAAACTCTCGCTGTTAATTGTAAACAAAATCAAAAGTTTTCAGAAAATTATCTTAAATTTTTTATGATAGAAGGATCTATGACAATTATGTGTGAAACAAAATATCGGCCAAATGCTCGCCACGGCGGCATTCCCCTATCCGATGGTCTGAGATATATTTGAAGTTCAATGTCGTTAATGTGCCGATTTAAATAATTTTTTAGCTCTTGAAATGTTCTTGGTTTATTGACATTAAACTCCTTAAGAAAGAAGTCCAACGGCGTTAAATAATCTGATCGTGACGGCCAATTAACATCGCCATGATGTGAGATTGCACGGCCATTGAATTTGTCGCGAAAAAGAGCCATTGTTTCGTTGCCTTTGTGGCAAGTGGCACCATCCTGTTGGAACAACTTATCGTCCAGGTTCATATCCTCAATTTCTGGCCACAAGAAGTCCGTTATCATTTCGCGATAGCGAACACCATTCACGATAAGTACTTCGCCGACCTCATTTTCGAAGAAGTACGGCCCGATGTCGTCGCCAGCCCAAGAACCGCACCAACCAGTCTCTCTTTGGGGATGCATCGGCCTTTCAACAATTACTCGTGGATTCTCATGAGCCCAATTCTGCCGATTGTGGCTACATTTGGTCGATTATGCTTTCCAAAAAAGAACTACGAAGGGCTTGAAATGCATTTTGTTTTGAACGCCCATTTTCATAAAAGGCTTAAACAAGTTTAACGCGCTGCTCAATGGTGTACCTCTCCATGGTTGAATTTGTCAAACACTGAAACAAAGAAGTGTCAAATTAAGTTGGGAAAAAAACTTGACGTAAAAATGTGACTTCCAACATCTAACACACTTTATACGGACGATAAAATTCTTCCTTTAGCTATCGGTTAAATGTAAAAACTGGCCTTTAAGTCTCTTACAATTTGTACTTTAACATCGTAGTAAAATTTCAACATAAAACTTCGAAAACAACAGAGTTTTGCTAATATCCTTTTTGTAAACTTTAGGGACATTTTTGTTAGTTTATGAAAAAATTTAAGATCGCCTGATGATAAGGAATATTCTGCTTGATTTTCCAGATCCTACAATTCTCTAATACACATTTTAAAGTCTTTGGCCCAATCTGTGTTTATTGATTTTTAAGAAAGTCTAAGAAAGTTTAAGAAAGAAATTTCAACTTAAAATCATTTAAATGAATAAAGTCTTCTTAATATCCTTTTTTGAGAAAAAAATTAAAATTGATTTCAATTACAAAATGTGTGATATTAATTAAATAAGCACAATTAAACAAATTAATAGTATCAATTAAACGTTTAATTCACTTGATTAAACATTTTATTCACTTGATTAAACATTTTATTCACTTGATTAAACATTTTATTCACTTGATTAAACATTTTATTCACTTTATTAAACGTTTAATTCATTTGATTAAATTTTTAATTAAAACTGATTTAGTTTTTGATTAATGCTTTAATTGGTGAACAATTTTGAAAAATTTTTTGTATGTAAAGTGTCACAATTAATCAAAAATTACTCTCTATACTGCGATTAGTTAACTTAATTTATTGAGGAAGAGATCCTTGTCGTCACAATTAAAAAAATGTTAAAATAGATTAGATCTTGCATTTTATCAAGACCAATACACTTTAGATAAGCAATATGCAATCTTAAAGAAATCCTTTCTGGAAATATTTCAAATTTTCAAGATATAGTTTTATAATAAACTTTAAAAGCCCTTAAGCATATCTTAAGCAGTTTAAGACTTGAAGTAGTTTAGAGTAACGTTGACGTGGTCAAAGTCGTATTCGACTAAAATCTTTGTCGATATAAATTTAAAATTTACAACAATGACAATAGAAATAAAATAAAACAATAAAAATTGTTTATAAAAAACAACTGGCTTTCGTCTACGACAACGACCTTAAAGAATATTTTTTAATACTAACTTCATTTACATTTTTGATATTAAATATATAAAATTTAACTTTCTTGACTTCTTTACTTTTTTTAACATTTAAAGAAAAATTGCCAACTTCAAAATAAACAATTATTTTTATTTAATTAAAGTTTTTAATTTCCTAAAGAAAAAAAAAAAATTATTGCTATAAGTACCTTATCTTCTCGTCCTGAAATATTCAAAGATGCTGATAGCTAGTCTACAATTTGAACTTTAAAATAAGTTACATGTCCTTAAAATTTGGGACAAAAACTTTAAAAAGAAAGAAATTTCTCTAATATCCTTTTTTTTTTGATAAAATAATAACTTCGTTGATTGCTACCTTTTTATCGTTTTAAAATGTAAAACAAAGTTTATAAAACAAAACATTGTTTTCTTTTGAAGACAATTTGCTAATGTAAGTTCTAATGAAACTTTTGCGTTCTTAAACCTTAAAAGAGACTACAACATGTGTTTTAAAATAGACTTTAGTTTATTAAAACTTTAAAGGAAAAATATGTGAAAAATCACAAGTTTTTTTATTGCCCTTTTAAGGACCAATTTTATGAAATATCTTTGTTTAAAGTCCTAAATGATCTTTTTTAAATATTTAAGAATACAAATGTGAAACATCATCAAAAATTCATTTGCTCGTCCTGAAATATTAAAATTTATTTTAAATTAGCCTACAACTTGTGCTTTTAAACAAGTTATAAGCTCCTTCAATTTTTAAATAAAATACTTAACAACTTAAAAGTTTTTCTAATATCCTTTTTTCATAAAGTTTAAGAAATGTTTGCTATTTTAAAAAAAGATTTTAGTTTGAACTTAAAAACTTTATTTTCCTCTTAATTTTTGTCAAAAAGCTGGGAAACAATTTTATTGATATCTAAATGCAAAGTCCTTAAGGATATTGGTTACCATTTTTTTTTTTTTTTTTTGGGAAAAAGATATGTTAGCCTTATAAAAATTTTCTCCTAAAATATTAAAGATTATTGTAAAGTATCTTACAATTCGTACACTTAAATACTCTTCAAGCTTCTTATATTTTAAAGTAAAATCTTTACGAAGGTAAACATTTCCTAGATGTCCTTTTTCCTAAAAAAAATTTAAAAAAAAAATATTAGTTTAAACTAAAAATCTTTTTTTCTGATCGAGTGTTGTAATATCCTACCATTTTTTTTTTGTTTTAATTGGTTTTTTCCATAGTTTTATTCACCTCTGTATTTAAACACAAAAACACTATTATGAGCATTTGTCTATTTGCTCACACTTTAAACTAATACTGGGTTAAATAAACAAAACAAAAAACAATCTGCTGCAAAAACCTCTTTAATAAAAAAGTACAAATTCGAGGTCCTGTATCTCTCTTAAACTCAAATATTAACACAACACAAAGAGTTTAACTATAAAAATACTAACACTTAAGCGTCGAAAACTAAAACACAAAAGGACTCTTAAACAAACGATTGCTCTTAAGCACATACACTGACTCATTCTAAAAAAAATAGCATTGACTAGTTATTTGGCTGCCTTAATTTCCTTTCTATTTATTAGTGTGTATTGGTGAAGTTGTTTGGCAGTTTGCTTTAATAGAGGAACAGCGGGTGGCCCAAAATAAACGAGGGGGTTACAGTAGTCTATGAATTCTTAATTAAGAAATAAATTAATTTTTCTTTATTGCCTTTCATTAATGAATGGGAGGATTAAGTGAATTAAGGTGTGAAAATAACGTGGTGTGTGTTCTTCGTATAATCACGTTTTTCCTTAAACGTTTTCCATAAGTTTTATAAGATTTTCAAAGTTATAGCTAAAATTTCATCTCAAACATTATTTTACCCCCACCACCTAAGTGGAGAGATTATTATGCATTTCTGCTGATGTGTGTAACACATATAAATATTGGTTTAAGTCCCACTTTTAGGGATATGAATCGCCTAAGAAAGTGATTCTAACGATGTCCGTCTGTCCGGCTGGCTGTAAGACTTAGGCGCAAAGAACAGATCACAGTTTTGGAGATAATTTGGTGAAGTTCAGTACGTAGATTCTAATTGTGAGAATATGTCTAAAACCCATACAAGCTTTTTCCGGAATAAGGCCTTTTTGGTCATAAACCATCTTACTATGTTGGTATTTAGATTAAATTTGGTCCAAACTTATTTTATTGCAATCCAAATCATCTAACCATTTGCAAATTCGTACTTAAAATAAATCAAAAGTGAAATTAAAAGGAGAATTTTATTATGATTGAATTACCCATTTTACACCTTACAGAATTTTTAATCATAAAACACAGTCATCATTCCCGATATGGTTTTTACTTTAAAAACATAATTAACATATATTACTGATAATATAAACTAAATGAGAAGCAAGAGTTCACAATTTTACGATTTTACCATGAAAATAATGTGTTTTCATCTTGTTCTGTTGTTTTTGTTGCTTCAACACACAACAAGAAAATCATTTTTTAACTACTTGCGTGGTGTTGTTGTAGTGTCGGCAACAAGCTTTGATAAGTTAATTGAGAATAAAACGCTCACTTTGAAATTTAACACTCAGAGTAGCACTACCAACGAAAAGTTTAATCTTTTTTTTACTTGATTTAAGACTTTTGTATTTGTTTCAAGAAATTCCGGGATTGATTTTCGAAAGTCATCCCATTTAGGATTGTTCTGAGTACGTTTTAGTGTTATTCGTACTTGAATTTTCAAGTACGACTCATACTTAAAGTAATCATAAAAAACTTAATTGATTCCGAGTGTTTTTCTTTCTGTGAACGAAACAACATTGATGAAGTTATACACTAGTGTATAAGAAAGTGAAATAAAATAGCTCGATCTCTTAATTTTTAGACTGCAAAGTGAGACCTTGCAACAAAGCCGGTAAGAAGAATATATAACAAAGAAACAATACACAGTGCTATTATTTAAATCGTGGATTGGTAACACCAAATCTTGATAGTGAAGAAGAGGGCACTGGTTTAACAAACAGTATAGAGAGGAGGACTTCCATCCGACTTATCTTGACTGAGATTTACAACCAGTCTGTAAGGAGTCTAGAGCACTGAGTAAGGGCTATGCCGACCGAAATCGGAGGTCCGTAGTGTAGTCTTGGATTTACATCCAAGGTAACCGAAGGGTTAAAGTAAGAGGGCAGGAGTGCTAAGGCACTGGCTCTGGTTACAATTAAAGCTTCACGAAAAAGACAATAGAGTAATAAAATCGACTTTTAACAAGCGTTTGTTTTCAGTAATAAATTTGTGCTTCAAATCCGGAGTAACCGGAAGTTCCTTACAGGGATAAAATATCTCAAACTTTTATAACCGCGATTTCGATAAAAAAAAAATACTTTAATCGCGATTATCGCTAAAGCGATTATTTGCTTTTAGTATTTCATATATTTATTTTAAATATAAACCAAATTGGCATGTCAGAAGAAGCAGAACAATAAGTAATAGATACTAGAGTATCCACTCGGTTAATCGTTGTTCGATTAATAGAAAAATTCCGCGTATTGATCGAATAACTAAAATATCCAATTTCGAATAACAAATAACTCGAACAATTTTGCATTTATCTTCATTACTCATACTGTTAAACATATTTTAGTTCATATTTAGATTTGAGCGTGTGTGATAAATTATGTGAATCACTTTAAACAGGGTTTAAAAAATTGCAGTTGAAACCAATAACTGTCGAACAAAAACAGAAAATTTGTGTACAACTTTTCGCTTTTTGAGTTGCTTTGACAGCGACTGTTTACATTTAATGAATCAGAAGTAAAAGCAAAAGCTTATTTGGCCAATGACAAATGAAAAAGTTGAAGGAATGGCAGTTTTTCTTCTTTAACTGCAGTTTTTTAACACTGACTATAAACGTCAAATCCGTAAAAAAAATTCATCAACAGGTATAAATGTGCAAAACATGTAGATGTACAGATTACGGGTTACCTGTGATTAACCGAATGTAAATTTTTTTTATGACTTCGCATCTTCTAATCGGCCGGATGTTGACATTTGAGATATAATTCAATCCGTCTTAAAAACCTTAATGTTCTTGTTTGAAAACGAAGCTTCTGATTTTTGTCTAGAAATAGTAATATGTATATTAAAAAATAAATTAACCAAACCTATAGAGTAGAGTTTTAAAATAAAGGAAATTTTAAAGGGAATTACATAAGGTATCAGTATCATATTCTGGAAACCGAATACGAGTGTAATTGGAAACAAACGAATTTAAATAAAGATCCTGTTTTAAAAGTTTATAAAAAAAAATCCTTTTATATAGCATACATTGAATTCTTATCTTTACCAAAACTTCTTTTTAAATCAGGAAAAAGTGCGGTGATTTTTAACAAAATTTAACGGAGAATCTTTATCGATTACAATATCACTCGATTTTAAAAAATAATAAATTAGTTTTAAATGTTTTTCATAACTGGCTAGCACCTCTCACGTATCTTTTTCTGTTTATTTATAAAATAAAAATATGAGTACAAATATAAATGTTTGTTTTTTCCCATTGGATTAACATATTTGAATTCTTCGAGTAATTCGAACAATTTAAAACCTTTATTCAATTAATTGACCAATTTTAAAATTCAAAAATCGATTAGCTCCTAAGTCGAACCAAACCAAAAGTCGAATAATTGGATACTCTACACAGAAAAAGAATTAATCAAAAATAAAATCAGTTTTAATTAAATATTTAATCAGGTGAATTAAACTTTTAATCAAGTGAATTAAACGTTTAATTGAAATATTGTAAACGTTTAATTGAAATATTGTCAATTAAACATTTAATACACTTGATTAAAAGTGTAATTCACCTGATTAAATATTTAATTAAAACTGATTTTATTTTTGATTAATTCTTTTACTGGCGCACAAATTTTTTTCTATGTAATAGATACCAATAAATGTACATTGTAAACAACCAGTTACCAATTATAATTTCGGATTCCGTTAGAGGCGGCTTAACAGTTTGATATCTTAGTTCAATACACAGAAAAAATTAAAAATTATCTATAATCACCAAATTCATACCAAATTCATAGAATCAAGCAACTCATTTGTTGAGTTTGCACCTACTATAACCAAAATGATTATATTGATTGCAAAAAATGGTAAAAATTTTATATTTTGAATATTTTTTTTTCAATAAATGATATTATTTTTAATTTTAATTAAAAAAATAATCAAAAATACTTTACCGTTTCGAACAATGTTTGGATTGGTTTTGCCATTTCCAACAACAATTTCACAAGTTCAAATTATTTTATTTTAAACGAAATAATTTTGTGTTATTTAATTATTATTTTAATTCAAAATTTATTTCAAAACAACTAAAATGTTAATTAAATCGAAATTATATTTTTAATTTTCTTTCAACAAAACAAAAAAAAAATAATTGATGCAATTATCACATTAATTAAATTTAAATAATTTTTTTAATTGATAAAAAACTACTAATAATTTTTTCAGTGTAGGGAAATATTATTTTTGTTTTGCTATTTATTCTACGATACAAAACATAATCTTGGCGCAATGAATCAAATTTTTTTGTAAGACTAGTCTCATGCAAGTCAGGTGCATTTTTCATGTTTTTTTTCGCTCTTCCCTTTCTTTCGGTCTTCGCACAGAGAGAACGTGTTGCTTGTGGACGTGAAACTTGGCTCTCATCTATTAAAATCCACAGCAAGCTTTAAGCCTTTATTAACGGATCCCCGCTTTATATTCTCCACCTATGATAGCCACACAACTGGGTATGGAATGTTGAGCTATACCAAAGGAGCAAAAACCTATTGCTTGAACTTCGTGAAAGAAAATGGAGTTAAATAGATCGTGTTCTAAGAAAACTAGCCATTTATTTATGCAAAGAAACCTTTGATTGGAAACCTTAAGGAACGCGAAGAAGCGGCAGACTGCGAGGTAGCTGGAGACGCAGTCTTGAAGAACAGATAAACTCACAACCAGAAAATTAATCATGGAATCGATTAAAGCACTCCATTTCAAATATAAACTATTGGAAATATTTTGTAATATCACCCGTTTTGGCATAGAAGTAATACATTGTTATTATACAATCTCTCTAGCAAATATATGGCATAATTAATTAAATTTTTGTTTGGCTGTGTTTTTGATTTTATACACATGGCAATATTTATAACAATTTTATGTTGCCTTTATTGCATTCTTGTAATAATAATAGGTGAACAACGTTTATTTTCCTATCTCTGTGTTTTGTTGATTAAATTTTTTATTAAAAAATAAAAGCGTTTCTTTGGCTTGTATTTCCATTTGATCTACAAGGAATTTCAAGTGAGAGTTCAACTGGCAAAAATACGTTGCTAAGCTTAGCAACAAAATTTTTTATATTATTTGTAATATTGTTCAATTAATATGAGCATGCTAACACATTTAAACTTTTTTTAAATGCTGTCTTGTAATAGGAATACTTCTGCAGCGTGTTTTGGCGTCTAATAGCAGCACAAGCACCTTTTTTTTTAATAATCTTGTAAATTAAAATATCTCCTCCCACGAATACTGGTTCACTTATTCACAGCAGGCCTGTATTAATCATTATTGCTTAATTTTTTAAAGAACATTTTACTTAAATTGTAAAAAAAATTTTATATTTGAACAGTAAAATTTTTTAATCGTAATCGGGTGAAATATTATGCGTGCTACAATTTCGATTATAATAATCGTGAAATCCCCGTGCCACACCAAACTGCCAATTAGGAGGATCTTATTGCCGCTGATAAAATTTTGTTTGTTGACGAACCCATTTAGTTGAAAATTTCGCTTCGGCACTTGTTATCAGGTTTTGTGTATAAACAAGTAAAAGTGCCATAACCGGCATGGATAAATCTTGGATTTCCTCCATCGAGACTTGGAATATTTCAGGAGTGGGTTTTATATGGGATCTGTGATAAAATAAGAACTTATTTATTTAAAACATCACTTCACAGCTCTATAATTCCTTACGGTTTTTGGTGTTTTAAAGTCTTTTTCAATACAGTTTTTATGGGGCCTATGGAAAATTATAGGCAAGTCCATACGAAATTTTACAGCGTAATTTCAAGTCTTAAAAACCTGTGGCAGTCAAATTTTTACTACAATTTCATTATTCGTTAGGGTCTTACGCGTACTTTAGTATATTCCAAGAGCGGGCTCTATTTGTGGTAAATTTTGGGCCAATCTTTACAAAATTCTGCAGTTAATTTACTAGTCATTTAAAGTCCGTGCATTTCTTCACTAATTTATGTTGGTTTTGGTAACATAAATATCAATTTTTAAGGAAAGTTGTTCCACATATGGGCTTAACTTTTTTCCTTCGGAACAGATTATGCTGTACTTCAATCGCAAACTGCTTAGCAAGAACTGAAAAAAAAATGTACACTTAAATTGTTCTTTTCTGTTGAGTCGTTTGGAGGTGACCGTGTTTTCAACAGACGGACAGACTTTGCTAAATAAACAAAGAATTTATCCAGGACGCAGAGCATATACATATACTTTATGGGGTCTTTGATGAATATTAAAAAGTTTTACACGGAATAACAAATTTAGTATACCCTCATTCACTACTAGTTGTGGAGTGAATAAAAATCAGAATATGCATCAACTCCATTATTTTATTTTGTTGTTTAAATAATGGAAAAAGAAGGAGTACGGCTGCCTTCAAGAAGGCCTCTGTACTCCTTCTGCCTACTCGCTCTACTCCATACTCATATCTTTTTTACACAAGTTGTCATTGCGGGGTTGGCCTTCCGTTCTCGATCCTTTAGCAGGTACAACAAAATGGTAACGGGAAGAAAAAAATAATTATTATGATTTGGCAAAAAAACAAAACGAAAAATGTTACTCCTTCTCTTCTCTCTTCTCATAAAAGCAGTGTTGCCAATTTAGCCATTTAGTGGCTAGATTTAGCCATTTTTCACCCTGTACCCATGTTCTGTAACTTTAGTGAGAACTTCACGCATTGAAAAGATGTGAAACAAAATATTCCATCGTTTCTCGAAAAGTGAGAAAAAAGTGTGTCTGTAACTTATGTCGAGAACTATCAAAAAAGATTACGTCGTTACGTTATAAATGTCATAACATTGCACTCGAAGCCGATGTGATATTGCAGACGTTGAGGACGCCAGTCACACATATAGTTAACGGCGACCAAAATTGAAAAATTTTCAACGACGGCGGCGAAAATACAACCGTCGGCCATGCCAAATAATGTAAAGTGCGACTTTAATGTTTGTTGTTTGCAAACGAGCTTTGAAAAAATTCGTATATTTTATAAAAATGGTAAAAGAAAATAATAAAACAATAAAAAAAGGGCCAAGAACATAATTTTATTATTATTATTCTTTGCAATTTGCATTTTTAGTTGTTTTTTAGTGTTAAAATTTTTTCTCGCCCCATTTTTATTCGTGAGTTTTTTTTGACAGTCCAAAGCGTGAACTTTTCTCACCAAAATGTTACAGACACACTTTTTCTGTAAATTGGCGAGTAATTTCCTTGCGTGACAGCTTGTACTCGCCAAAAAAAGTTGCAGACACAGTTTAGTAGGAAAAACAGCTGTTTGTTTCAATATATGGCATTTTTGTTCTATTTCACACATTTCAATCGAAAAGTTTCTCGACGCAAGAGTTACAGAACATGGGCACTGGTTAGCCATTAAAAAATTAGTTTAGCCATTAGCCTTTTTTTTTTTAGCCATTTTTCAACTTGTTTAGCCATAAAATTTTTTTTCCGTTTTTATTTTAAAATAATAATTTTTATTTTGTTATAAAAATTTATAAAAGTAAAATAAACATTTTTAACAATTAAAATGCCTTTAATTTAAATCAAAACTTTTACAAATGCTGAAAGTCGCTAAAAAAGGAGGATGAAACATCTTTTAAAGTAAATGAACTGTATTCCAATATTTAATTTATAAAATGGATCAACACAAACATCAGTGTTTCTTTCTGGTTGCAAGGATTTCAATAAAGAGATGCAGGCGGCAACAAAATTTTTTTTAGAAATTTCAGAATTGACTATAAAGTTGCTCTCACTTCCATGGTCTAATGCTGAAGTAGAGAGGGTATATAGCCAAGTAAACATCGTTAAAAGTAATTTAAGAAATAGGTTACATTTAGCAAACGTTTGTTCGATTTTATCAATTAGGTAAACATTTGAACCATAACAATAAAATATTTATAGCAACACCACAATAGTAGAGATGGTACTATGCGCTTGTGTTGTTGTTTGTAACACCTTTAAATATTGGTCCTAAGACGTATACCGATTGAACGAATTAACGATGTTTGTCCGGCTGGCTGGCTGTCTATGTAAACCTTGTGCGCAAAGTACAGGTCGCAATTTTGGAGATTATTTGACAAAATTTGGTACATAGGTTCTAATGTGGTGTAGGTTATCGTATAGCGGGGTTGACCGACAATACTTTTTAACTTGTTTTTAATTGTAGATCTGGACTCAAAAGGTTGGGTAAATGTTGTCGTGATAATGATTTACCTTCAAATCATTAAGAACTAATAGGCACGAGTGCTTCCTATGAGATGAACAATAACGACATCAAATTGATCGATGATTTAGTTTTTTATATCTATAAAAATTTTAATTTACGTCTATTCTTATAAAACAAATTGATCTTAACTTACAACTTCATCGTAAGCAACTTTAAATGAATTATTTCTGTGTTGTTATTGAATTTTAATATGTTTTTATTTAAAAAAAACTTTTAGCCATTTTTTAGCCCATTTTTAGCCATTTTCCCCGTAAATTTAGCCATTTTTGGTCACCAATTTTTGGCAATACTGCATAAAAGAGAATGTGTACGTTATCTTTTATACAAATTAGCCGAGGCCTTCTATGAGGCATTCTTTAACAGTTAGATAAGAATAGTAATTGAATCAAAAAAATTTTTAAGCAGGCCTTTATTTAAATAGACCTGAGCTAAGAAGATATTCTGAGTTTTCCTCGCTGGGAAAGTGTAACTTTTCATTTTCGATTTCGCAAGACTTCTTCACAACGATGTAGAAAACTTAGAGAAATTAATTTTGTGAAAAAATACCAGCTGTCTTTTCTTTTGGGCTACCCTGTATACGTGTTAGTGTGTGTAGTTCTTGAATTGTATTACTTTTCTATTTCATTTTATTTTTATATTTATTTAGAAATTTATATATGAACAATTTTTCCATTTCCTCATTTCTTTATTGTTTTGTATTTTTTTCTTTTCCTCTATATTCTTTTTTTTTAGTTATTAAGCTTTAAGTATTTTCTATTTTAATGCCTCCATAAAATGAAATGAGTTTTTATTAAATCAACAGCAGCAAAAAAAAAACAAAAAATAGCAGCAGCAGCGGCAGCAAAAATTGTGCCATAAAGTACTGGAAAATTTTTTTCTCAAGCTTAAATTGTTGCTTGAAACAAAAAACTTTGCAAAATATTGTTGTCTTGCCTAAGGATGCTATTATCCTTGAAAGTTTGATGAGTATTTTAATAGGGTGTAAGTTTTCCAGTGATTGCAAATCTTTAACTAACTTCCTATTTATGTAATTTTTGTTCTGAATATAAAAAATCATTTTCCTTGTTTCCTTTGTTAGGTGGCCCATTTCCTTAAGGGTTCTTGTTTAAACAAATATTGTTTTATAGACAATTTTTATGTTTAAGATATTTTGTTTAACGACTATAACGTTCTGAAATTTGCTATCGCTTAAGCTTATAATATCGCGAATTTTTGCTGCATTTTACTTTTGGCGATTTAATGTTTAATTTGATGGCAATGGTTATAAAAATGAAGAATTATTTAAAAGCTGCTTTGATTTTATTTTAAAATATTGTTTGGGCTTAAACCAATAATAAAAATTAAAAAAAAAAAAAAAAAAACAGAAAAAGAAAAAGAAGGGGTTTAAAAAAAAACTCGAAAAAATTTTATAGCAGTCGAACCCCTGTATTCATAAACGATTGTTAGATTTAACAAACGTTTATTAAGGAAAATTTTCATAGAAGATTTGTTCTGTAAATTTATTAAATTAAAATTTTTTTAATGAATCAGGCATAAACTTTTAACTCAATTTAAAGAATTCTGGCCGCCTGCAGGCGTAAAAATCTAAATTGACTTTGATTTAAATACTTTTTTGGTTAAAAATGTCGAAATATTTAACTATTTCATTATTAAATATATTTTATTAAGTGCTATTTCGCAAAATTCAATTTTTATTATTAAACTTTCATTAAGTCAAATAAAAAGTTTGTTAAATAATAAATTTTATTTTTTACAAACGGTTTTGTTAAAAGTTTTCTTGAAATATTTCTTTCTGTGTGTAAGAGCTAACGTTGAGCTTGCTTACTTCCTTTAAAAACAAAGAATTGTCGATTAAGCTTGACCCTCAATGGGACCAATGGGAAATCATGATTCATACAAGAGTTTTTTTGTGTTGAATATTATTTAGATATCTACATCTGTACAAGGTAATTTTTTTCTTCGTCTTAAGTGATTTTAGGAACTGGCTTTATATGGGAACAATTGACAATTCTGGAACTATCAGTACAACAGTAGCTGCTATAAAAGCTATCGTTGCCAAATTCTTTGTCATTACCAACATTTATGATGAAGTTATGGCAATTAAAGCTTTTTGCGGTGTGGTATTTGTATTTAAACTATTGTCAAGTATGGATCAATTTATAAAATAAAATTTTTAGAAAGACGATTTACAATGAGATATTTTTGGACCAAATTTAATCTCAATAAAAACATAGCAGAACAGTTTAAGCACTGATTGAAAAGGCGTTAAAACGCTGATGTACTTTGACACCAGTACTATGACAGCTTAAATATCACGTGACCAAATTGTCGTCAGCTGAAATTATGTCATCAGTGGGAGGATAACATATCGACATCACAAAAACAACGCATCGGAGTCGGTTTAATAAAAACTGTCATCAGTGCGATGACTCAGTAACATCGGAGAAATGACTTATTAGGCAATTTATCATAAAATTGAGTCATTAAGATTCACTGAAGTCAAAGTGATTGAAAAGTATTATTTGCTTACCCGTTACGCATGTTTGTTTCACTTTTGTTGTATTCCGCCCTTTGTTTACAAAAGAACTCTCAACTATTGGACACCAGCAGCATGCCCGACGAAGCGGTAGTAATCATTCCACTATGAAAATTTGATGTATTTAACTAAATAATTTAAATTGTTGCTTCTTATTTTACTTTCTTTAACCATGAAAATAATGTTTATAATAAACAAATGTGGCATTGAATTGATCTGATTGCAGTCATCGCATTGATGACGCATAAAATAGGACAACATTTTATGATGACGTTCGTCATTGGATTGATGTAACTTTTTGCCGCATTGATGCCAGTTGTAATAATATTGATGTTACAATTCTGATGCTAGTGCATTGCATCATCAATATGAATATGCATTTTTCTACGAGTGTGGGCATTAAGACTATTCAGAAAAAAATGTATGTGGGCGATGTTAAATTATGGACTAATTCTCACCTTCTTCAACAGATTTCAGTCCGTATATCAGTTGACCTGTACTTTGCGCACAAAGTTAAATGGAAAGACAACCGGCCAGCTGGACGGACGGACTTCGTAAGACAGTCTCGAAAAGTGATTCTGAGTCGATCGGTATACTAATATGTATTACATACATCAGCACAAACGCACTACTACTGTGATGTGGGTATAACATTTAATAAAATATAATTATCGCTAATTAATTTAAATAAAGCAACTCCACTAAAAATTCTGTTTTGAATAATAATATAATAATAACAAATTTTTACCTATTCCTCTAAAATCTTCCATTAATCAAAACCAAAAAAAAATTAATAATATTTCCCTTCCCTAGTTTAATATCAAACTGTGCATCAAAAAAAAAAGTTTTCTAATATCTTTACAAAACATATTATTTACATATCAACCTCATCTTTACATATCTCGGCGCTCATTATCTATTCATTCAATTAAAGTTTTCCCCACAAACAAATCAATTACCAGAACATCAACTGTAGTGAATAAAAGAAATCTCATTATAATTAATAATTAAATTAAGATTAACAACAACAATAATAATACTATTATGCACCTTCTCATATGGAAAAATTTTCGCACTTGCTTAATCAAATTCCAGATAATATATTTTTTTTGCTTACTTAAATATTCAAATTTATTCAAACACATACCTGCATACATTTAAGTATTTAAAAATTTAAACTTACACCCATACACATACATATAAACATTAATTGTCTTCTAACTACATGAACAATAGTCTCACACATTACTCACTCTAATACTTCTAATTTACAATTCGTTCTCATTCTCTTGATTTATACCTCCAACCATAAATATTCGTTTGGTAATTTATTATACAGCAATTGATTGTTAAACAAAATAGGATAAAGGATGTGTGAGAGTACTGGAATGCTGTAGTAGTTATGGGTATGTATTTGTGTAAAATTCTTGAAATTTTTAGCAAAAGGAGTTTAAAGTATATGAATGCATATGCTTAACTTAAACTACTTGAATTAACAAAAAAAAAAAAAAAATATTAAGATCTTGTTATTTATATTATTAAATAAAGTCTAGAAATTCAAAAGATTAAAAGAAATGTTGGGTTTTTAATCCAAATTTTATTGGTTTTCTCTGAAACAGTGGTATATTTTAATATTTATTCAAAGTCTTGGCTTTTGCTAACTATAAAGTTTTAAATTTTTCTAGCCACATTTGGATTTTGCTGCTGCTCATTTTTAAGCGCAAATACACGCAAAGAAAAAACATGGTTGTGGTAAACATATTCTAAGAGCAACATATTATGATAAGAATTATGATTGTAGCCACCATATTAAGATTATTATTGAAACATATTATGACTCAATATACTCGTAATTTGTCATCATAATATTTTTCCCTTAATCATATGATTATTCTGTTAATCATACTAAGTTAAGAAGTAATCAAATTATTGTCATGTTAATCATAATAAGCTAAGAAATTAATCATATTATTGTCATGTTAATCATAATAAGCTAAGAAGTAATCATTTTATCATCATGTCATGTCATGTCATTTTATTAAAAAACAAAAATAGTCAAATAGGTTTTTGCTTAATTTTTACCTCCAATAAAATTTTCTTTTGTATATATATACACATAAATTTATAAAATATTGTTAAATTTATAAATTAAGCAGAAAAAGATAAAAATCTTGAACTCTTTAAAATGTATATAAGTTAAGTGAAATGTAAATTTTATAAATAAGCAAATAAAATTGAACAATTGAAGATGGATCAATTCCGTTTTGTAACGTAATGACAAAGTTTAAAATGTGCAATACCTAGCCCATAGTTTGATCTAGAATGGGGTTTCGGCTTTCCTGAACAATTTGTTTTAAGACATACGCGGTTGCCCATGAAAACGACAGAAATATCGTAGCACTTTTATAAAATATAACAAAATCTCTGTGTGTTTTGTTGTAGGATTTTACAAAAAACTATGATATTTTGCATTTGCACTATAACATCACTAATACTTGAATGAACTCCGCTAATATTTTAATTTCTTTAAACTTATTTTTTTATGGAATTTTATCTTTTAATTGTTTAACCGCTCACAAATAAAAAAAACGACACAACTTCTTCAAAATTATTTTACAAATGGCGCTTACATAATATGATTAGAGTAAAAATAGTTTGATTGCATCTTTAACATAATATGATAAATGTATAGAAAGTTATCATGTTATGGCTATTAAATATCATGATATGGTTGTGAGAAATATAATATGTTTAGAAAGTTATCATAATTAAGTTGTTAGAAAAATAATTATTTTTCGGTCAACAATACTCAAATTCATAATTGCGATAAACATTGATATGTTTACAGTAACTATAATATTGTTGATATTAAATAAAAATAACAATTATTTGTGTACGACAACAATATATTGTTATATTAAACATGGTGTTGTTGCCGTAACCATGCCCCACCAAATTTTTTCTCTGCGTGTAGGATTCAAGCCATTTTCGAATACCCAGTTCTGAAGTGAAGCGTATTCTAGATCTTGTGGTCTTAAAAGATGGCAAAGCTTCACAACTGCTATTTTCTGAATAGTTTTTAACTGATCTTGCAACACGCGACCGAAAATTCTAACAATAAAATGTTGGGGCTTCGTGTCTTGTTGCATATTTTGGGCGTTTGTTAGACAATGTTTGCTTAAAAATAAATTTATTGTGTTCGGTACAGGTCCCTTGTAATCGCCATGCGTAATTTCCGCATCTTACAATAGAGGGTGGGCCATAAGTCCTTGAAATACGATGTTTTATAGATTTTTTTATTTTGTATTTTTTTTAAAACAACGATTGGGAGACCAAAGATCCTATTTGGTGAACCAAGAGTAAATTGGGGGAGGTATTTAAACCGAAATTTGCAGGAAGGGAGATCTTAAAAAGTCAGCTTCTAGGGCTAATTATTGACCCCTTGTGGGAAAGTTCGGCCTAATGGCAGCCCATCCTAGGTGCGATTGCTATTCAACATATCGTTACCTTAAAAACTCAAACGGCACCATCTAAGATTTTAAAAATTTTTAAGGAGAAGCCAAAAATTATTCAAGACGAAGAGTATAGTTTCAATGATAAATTGCACGGCAGGTGCCCATGTAAATATTTTCCACTACTGCCAAGCTAAACGGCCATGTGCTGAAAATCGCATGATTGTAATGTCACGTGCGATATGCAAATCGCTAATTTATTTGAGTATGTGATAGAGTTTACGAGTTTTGCTTTTTTCGATGTTTGGGTCGAAAAATTTAAGTTGTCAAATTTAAACACAAAAAATAAATATTCGCATGAAAAATGTCGGATTACACACAAATTAAATAAATTAATTTTCAAATTTTAATTCAATATTTTGCCATATATGAACACTAGTTATGAAAAAAAAGTAAAATACTCCAATTCAATAATTTTCAAAATAGCTTTTTACAAGCAAAACGAAAATTTTAAAATAAATTAAAAACTACCATTTGGATTAAGCGATTGTTGCTTTTTAATTTTATATTTTCTTTTGAAATATATTTAAAATATATTTATGTTTTAAATTAATTAAAAGAAATTACTTTTGTCCCATTCTAAAGCTCTGTTGTATGGTTTATCGTTTTAAAACTATGATTTTTGTTTTCCTCTTCTTTAATAAAAGTTGACATTCACATTATTTGATATCACGAAATTAAACCAGTTATGGGAGTTTTAATTTGATGTGAAATGGTAATAAATATTATTTGATAATGAATTTTAATGAAAATCGTTTAAAAAATAATTTAAAATGAACATAAGTGTTCAAACAGAACTGAGTCTTCAATTTCTGGCAAAAATCCTAAAGCTCTTAATAAAAACCTGAGCAGTAGCTTCAAATTCTCTCTCATTTTATTGTTCCAATTTTTTATTTTATTTTGTTTTTCATCAAGAAATTAATTGAAAGTGTGGTAGGCAGTATATGTTAGAGCATTAGAAAAAAAGTTCTCAAAATAAAATATAGTTTACGGCTTTCTACGAGAAATTGTATGGAAAATGTTGTCTTGACGCATTTCTATTTGAACACTTAAGAAGAAAACAATTTTTAGTGTTAGTTATATCATTCTAAAGGGTGGTCCAACAATAAAGTCAAGTTTTTTGGCCATCTTCATTTGACATTTCATTGTTTCAGTGTTTGACAAATTCACAAACAAACTTGAGTAGCGCGTTAAGATTGTTGAAGCTTTTTTTCGAAAATGGGCAAGCAGAATCGCCGCATTTGGGCAAATGAGAATTCACGAGTGATTGTTGAAAAGCTTATGCATCCACAAAGAGTGACTGTTTGGTGCGGTTTATGGGCTGGCGGCCCCATAGGGCCGTATTCTTCGAAAATCAGGTCGGCCAAGCAGTTATCGTGAATGGTGTTTGCTATCGCGAGACGACAACGGACTTTTTGTGGCCAATAATTGAGGATATGGACCTGAACAATAGGTGGTTCCATCAGAATGGTGTTACTTTCCAGACAGCCAAGGCAACAATGGCTCTTTTGCGCGAGAAATTGGCCGTATTATCTCACGTCGTTGTGATGCTAATCGGCCTTCACGTTCATGTGATTTGACACCGTTGGACTTCTTTCTTTGGGGATGTTTAAAAGAAAAAGTGTACGTCAACAAGCCAAGAACAATTCAGGGGCTGAAGGCTGAGATAATTTGGCCCGTTAATGACACTGAACCTCAATTATGTCTCATAGTCATTGAAAATATGGACCATCAGATAGAGGTATGCCACAGAAGCCGTGTCGACCATTTGGCCGATATTTTGTTTCACCCATAATTGTTAAAGATCCTTCTATAATATTTAAAATAATAATATAATTCTCTGAAAACTCTTTGTGTTATTAACCAGCGTTTAAAAAAACTGCAGTCAATGTATAAAAACTGCCATTTCTTCCACTTCTTCATGTTTCATTGGCAAAAAAGAAACTGTTGCTTTTACTTCGAATTCATTTAATGTAAACAGTCGCTGTCAATTCAACTCACAAAGCGAAAAATTGTAGACAAATTTTCGTTTTTTGTTCGACAGTTTTTGGTTTCAACTGCAGTTTATTAAATCCTGTTATTAACAATTAACATCGTGCGTTTTGTTTGGACCACCCTTTAAAAATAATTTAACAAACCCACCAAACAAATTGAAAATATCCAGGCCTGGCATAGATACTAGGGTATTCATTCGGTTAACCGTTAATCGGTTAACCGATTAATTACTACCCGATTAACTGATCGGTTAATTTAAAATTGGCAATTTTAGATTAACGATTAAACAGGTTAATTTCAGTCGATTAACCGATTAACCGATGTTACAAATAATTTTAGTTTTTTGTAGTATTATAACATTTTTTTTGCGTTTTTAATTATTTGTTTCGTCTCATAATGGAAAATTTTATATGTTGAGAGAAATCCTGGAAAAGGACAAAGAAACCAAGATATCGCATTCAGCTTTAAAAAATGAAATGTTTCTGCGCATCTACGTCACATCAGCGTATAAGAACAGCTAAAATATAGAAACACAAGCAAACAAACATGTGTATTTAATGCTTTAGTGACGTCATATTAAACAGTTGAATCTTGTAAACATGTGCAATGCGTAATCTTGTTTTTATCATTCTAGAATCTGTATTATTGGTTGCTTCCGATTTCTCAAACATCTTCGATAAGTGAAAGAATTGTTTCCAAATCAAGTTTTATAAAAACTAAAGAAAAGAATCTTAAACTATTGAAATAATTAATACTAAAATCTCACAGTTTTTTTTTTAATAAATACATACAAATATCATGTATAAATTATAAAATGTGTTTTTTCATATTTATGAGTTACTTTTGCATTTGCTCGTTTTAGTTCAAGAACTGTTTTGTTCGTTATGTTATTGTTTTTTTTTTACTAAAAGACTCTAATAATAAATAATTATTGCATTTTTATTTATTGAAATTACTTAATTTATAACAAAACTTTATTAATCGGTTAATCGATCAATAACAAAATTAACCGATTAAACCAAAACCTCGGTTAATTAATCGAGCGATTAACCGATTAAAGCAAAAGCCCGATTAAATGAATACCCTAATAGATACAACATTCTTCCAATTTTTTCATTCGTACAATAGGACAACACTTTTTTATTAAAACTACTAACAACAAATATATATTATTGTGTAATAAGACGATTACACACGAATACGACGATAATATGAGCTTGTGAATTAAACTATTACATTTTATTTAAACATGATATTCATAAATGTTTAACGTAAATGTTATATAAAACTTACAAGCTTACTTGCAAGTCAGATTATTGCGGGCTGGTGATTTAAAATCGCCAAATTTAAGGCGATTGCGAACTCCAGCACACCCTTTTTGCGTTTACAAATCGTAATCGTAAATTTCTTGCTTTTACGATTTCAAGCACTTAGGCGATAGTAATTTTGGGAAAGTGGTTTTAATAGATCCACCATTTCTACAATTAATTTGCAATGCAAGTGTTCTGTTCTTAGGGAAAAATGCACTCATCTTTGTTAATTATATACTTTTTGCTTTAGACCATCCAGAAAACAAAACAAGTAAACATTTAAAAAGCAATTCGAACTTAACCCTCAAATACCTGAAACTTAAATATGTAGTGTGCAATTTATTTGTCTTTTTGCATCAAAAATCTGAGTAGAATAATTTCTTTTTCCACACAATCTCAATCATTCAATTCAATTGGTACCGATGTACTGAGAATTTTATACTCATTTAAAATTTTTGCATCGTAACAATGTGAAGTAAATAGGTTTTGTTCGATACTTATTTTTTTTGATGACCGTCTGTAGGCGGTCTTGGGTGTTTAAAGGTTAACTGCGCCTATGCTTTCTATTTTAGAAATGTTTCCTTCTTCTTACAATACAGTCAATTTGTTGATAACACTCTGTATTTTAAGTTCATTTAAGTCGAGACATGTAATTAATGCAATTATAATGAAGGCTTTGTTTGATTTATTTAATTTACTTATATTTTTTCTGTGGGCGTCTTTCACACCAAAATTGTATGTGTTATGTGTTTTAATTTAAGATCGCTAGTCCTTAAATTCTTTTAATTTTCTTATGGTGCTTGCAAAATTTATAACAACAAACGACTTCTTAGCAGTTGAATTATTTTCACATTAAACAACATGCTGCTTTAGTAAGATAATTAATAAACCATCTCTTCCTTTAATACGTACGTAATAAAGTACTTTAACAAACCACACACACACACATACACACACACATGCAACCATTAGACTGTGAAAGAAACAAATTAGAGCGAAAAAAAAGCTTTAATGCCAACTTTTGCTTATTTCTTGTGGATAATTTAAGAACATGTTCATTAGAATTTCTAAGGAAGATGGTGTCGTTGTTCCTGTTGTCGTTATAAAGTGTCATGTTTATTAAATGTTTATGTCATCTAAGAGAAAGAGCGTATGTATAAATTTATGTGTTTGTGTATGTCCTTTTTTTGCGTCACAGCATGTGTGTTTAAATGTGTAAGTATATTAATTTTCTACTTGTATTATTAATCCTTTTTTTTTGACAAGCTACAAAATACAGAGTGAAAGAAAAATTACAACGTTTAGTTTTATCTACAAAATACGTGCCAAAATTTGATTACAGATTATGGCTGAAAAGGAGTTCATGGGTTAGTGTGTGTGTGTGTGTCTCGTAGGGGAACATTTGTGCATGTGTTTCTCGAGGTTATAAAGTCTTTTATTTTATAACCGCTTTGTTTCGTAATCTGAGGCAATAAAGATGACGCAACATAATCAATAATTTTGGCTTAAAGATTTTAGGTTTTTGAATTCTTAATTTCGGCAATATTTCTTTAAGGATTATGGTTAGAGATAATTTAGCCTTAATGTAGGCAACTTATTTTTGGAAATAGTGGTAAGACAAAGGGTTTTATCTTTTAAATCTTTTTCTATGTGACTGACTTATATGTGGCTTTTGTACTTAATCAAGCTTTACCCAATTGGTCTTTATAGAATTAAGAGCCTTTTTCACCAATTCTATTGAACATTTAATTTTAATCACTCTTGTGTGAAAAACCACACAAAATGAATCATTTTTAAACGATAAACAAAAAAAATGTTGTGGTACACTAAAGAAACCTCGGAATTTGTTAGCAATATCAATTTAGTACTGAATACTCATTTTTTGATTAAACAATTTTTTTTTATCGAAATATTTTAGAACTTACGTAAGTTACCCTCGTGTGTGGTTTTCCACACAAAAGTAGTTTCTATGTCATTTCGACTAGAGATTAAATTTTCCATCGGCAAGTGTGAATATTTTTGATATTTTACGAACTGCATGCAATATATGTTGTATAAAGTGAGTGCTTATATTAAATACACACAAGCTTTGTATGGTTTGATGTTGGTCACTAACAGGATAAATGCTTCACTAATGTTACGTAAATCCTGATACAAATAAACCGTGGCTCCACAGGAGAGTAGACAGACATTGCATATGTGTAAAAATCACACACGAGGGTAACTAACGTAATTTTTTTGAGAGTTATTTGAGGGTTAAACATCATTTTATTTTAAAACTTGTTTTTCATGTAAAATTGAAATAAAATTATGTAAAAAACTTCATTTTAATATGAACTGATATTTAAATAGAATTGGTGAATATTTAAAATTTAAAATTTATAAAAAAAATGTATTTCTTCGATATATGTAAATATAAACAGATCTAAATAAGATATTCTTAACTATCTGGGAAATATTAGAGGTCTCAGTGGAGGTTAAACTATTTGCAAAACTTCTTCTAAACTTTTTAAGCTTGTTAACTGGGCTTCTAAGGCGGCATTTATAGTATGTATTTTGTGACATGTCTGTTTTATTCATTTTCTTTTGAACATGCTACAAAACACCTTTTTCCTTTTCACGATGTTTTTTCAAACATGTCTGTTTTCATGCCTTATCTTTTTTATTTTGTTTCTTTGCCAACAAAAAAAATAAGTGTGTTTGTTAGACATGGTATTAATGCCGCCTTATAACCCCAATTTTAAAGTTTAGAAGAAGTTTTGCAAATGTCTTTGCCGCCAGCGAGATTTTTATATTTGCTTGACATATTACAAAATTTTGAATTCTTAACCGGAACATATTTCTAATAAACTTAAATAAAAATATATCTTATATTTTCTAATAAAAATGAAAGCTCATGTTTAAGATACTTATACTTTCTCATCTTAAACATTTTTCTATAATAATTCTTATTTAAATTTTCTATTCTTTTCAGGTAAGTCCATTGTTACAATTCTCAAAATATGTCTCGTTCAGTTAAAACAATACGACTACAAGACCGAAGAAGTAATCTGTAGGTGAGTATATACTAACTGCCTGTTCATCTATTTATGAACGAAGACTTGGATCACTTAACTAGCACGTAAAACAAAAACAATATTTTATAGTTTGTTTTTGTTTTAAATGTAAGTTAAGCGTTCGAAGTCTTCGTTCGTAAATATATAAACAGGCAGTAAGTAATAGTATATATATGTGTTTAACCCTTAGCAGTACTTTCTTGTTGGAGTAATAAATGAGCATAAGGCCGTAAAAAATTGTCGTTTAATTTTCAGCCTCGAAAGACCACATGTTATTTTCCGTTTCCATGTGTATGCTAGCCTTCCAAACCCACCGCCCCCCTAAGAGTTTTAATCTGTTGATTTCTATACTTCGTCTGCTCCTGGCTTTAAAAGCAATCCTGCTCAAAAATGTTTTAAGCTCTAAAACTTTTTAAAATAAAATAATTTTGATATTTTAATTAGGCTAAAGTTCATCAAATTTAATTTTCATTGATTTATTTTTATGAAGAAGGAATTTTACAACACGAAAATTAATTAAAATTCATTGATAATTTTTCATTCTTAACTGCTGCTGGGCTCGAACCTAGGCTTTTACAGACAGGTTACCCTTACATGTTTCGATTGCAACCAATCAATCTCTTCAGAGGGGTTTGCCGTTTAACACTCGCAGTCATCGACGACTGCTGGCAGTCAACAGTCAAACATGTTTGACTAGCAGTTACTTATGAAAAATTATCAATAAATTTTAATTAATTTTCATGTGTTAAAATTCCTTCTTCATAAAAATTGTTTAATGAAAATTTAATTTGATGAACTTTAGCCTGATTAAAATATCAAAATTTGGATTAAAAACCATAAATAGTTCAACAAATTAACCACAATACTAATTATTAGAAAAAAATTATGTAATAAAGTTTTTCTAATGGTGTTTTCTTTTCTACAAAAAGTGTGACATTTTATTTAAAAAAATGCAATTTGGTGTCTGTTTCTTAAAAATGTTGCTTCCGAAAAGGGTGGCTTGTTTTATTCTAAAAAACTCATCCTTTTCGGGAGCAAAATTTTTAAATAAAATATTTTTTTTAATAAAATATCACATTTTTTGTAGAAAATAAAACACCATAAGATACTTAGTTATACAAAATATAAGCCAGAGTTGTGTCGTTGAGCCTTCCAGTGTTAATCCATTTACATATAAATTCATCGTAAAAACAGAGTTTATTTTTATAAGATTTTTATATTTAAGACTAGTAATACAATAATATAAAAATTATACAATTATAAATATACTGGCATGTTTCTTCGTTTTAACAAAAAAATACCAAAATTTTTCATCTCATAAGTTTTTATTCACTCAGAATCCTGCATCTATAATTTTATGTTTCTAAGTTTAATATTGTAGAAAAATAAAAATAATACTACATAGAAAGGAATAGTTAAAGAAAGAAATTTAATTTCCCGTATTTACCCTTTTTGATACTTTTTATTGAAGTCTCAAAAATTTCAATATTGTAGTGCGAGCCCATAATTTAATACGTATGTATAAGACAATGAATGGAGAAATAGTAACAAAATTTAAGAACGATTTTCACCGCTTAAACGTTCAAATATTGAGAAATTGCCAAATTTATATATTTTTTTAGGTACTCCCAAAAGCAGTGTTGCTAATTTAGCCATTTAGTGGCTAGATTTAGCCATTTTTCACCTTGTTCAGCCATTAAAAAGTTAATATAGCCATTAGCCATTTTTTTTGCCATTTTTCTACTTGTTTAGCCATAAAATTTTTTTTGCAGTTTTTTCTTTTAAATTAATAACTCTTATGTTTTTACATTTAGCAACTGTTAATTCGATTTTATCGATTAGGAAAATATTTTTACCATAACAATAAAATATTTATACCCACAGTCAGGGTTTAAAAAACTGCAGTCGAAACCTAAAACTGTCGAACAGAAAACGAAAATTTGTGTAAAACTTTTCGCTTTTTGAGTTGGTTTGACAGCGTCTGTTCACATTTAATGAATTAGAAGTAAAAACAACAGTTTTTTTTATGGCCAATTACAAATGAAGAATTTACAACTAACAGGCACGAGTGGTTTCTATGAGATGATCAATACCCAGTAAAAAATCTTTAGCTTTCTGGAAGCACGAAAGCTACATGAGCGCTGATATATGCGCTGACTATTACACACTACTAAGAAGCACCAGAGAAGCGAATACCATTTAAGCGAATTTTTAATTTAATGGTTGAATAACTTCCCATTATCCCTTATAAGTAAGCAGGTTATAAGTGAATAATTAAAATCATTATTTTAAAGAAAAGATTCACGAACAATGTTCTAAGTGCTTCTGTTATTCCCTTACATGGAAGCAGGTTGTATTGCAATGATTTAAAAATGTGTTTACGATCATTCCCAAAATATTACCGAACATAGAAATTTAATTTTTTTTAGAACAAAATAAGTCATCAAATTTTTTTTAGTAAAGAGGAAAAAAGTAGTGCTTCCAAGTGGGAATTCGCCACATAAAAATCATGTCTCTTGTAAGCAAGTTTGTAAGGGGTATTGTGCTTCTCTCCCTTACAAAGTTGCTTACCAGTAAGCTCCATTTTTAACTAGGTAATGGCATTGAATGTATTGATTTGTAAATGCTAAAAAATTTATTTACGTTTATTCTTATGTAAAAAATTGATCTCAACTTACAATTTTATTGTAAAAAATTTGTAATAAATTATTTCTGTTCTGTTATTGAATTTTAATGTGTTTTTACTTATAAAAATTTTTAGCCATTTTTTAGCCAATTTTAAGCCATTTTTTAGCAATTTTTTTCAGTAAATTTAGCCATTTTTGGTCACCAAGTTTTGGCAACACTGCCCAAAAGTCCCGAATTTTGAAAAAGTACCAAATACCTTGAGGTAAGAAGAATTACCTCCTAAATATCAAAATTTCAAAAAATCCTTTCTAATTGGATCGGCTTAGCGAGAGACCAACCTCCGGTCCAAATTTTTAGCTTCATACACTTAGACTGCGCAATCTGTCAGTCAGCAACGTTACAATTATAAATTATACAAATAGCAATCATAGTTAAAACAATCTGGGCCTTCCAGAATAAAAATATTTTGTCTCGTTTACATTATTTATGGCCCATTTCACAAATTCCTTGACATGAAAAACGAATTTTAAACATAAATTGATAATTGATAAAATAAATTGGTGAAATCGGCCATTAAAAGCAACCTTTTTTTTTGTCAACCCCTATCAAATTCAAAACATAGACAAAGAAGTAAATGTGGAAAAAATACGAAAATTTAAAACTTGGAATTATCCACGTATTGAACACCATTTTGTTAACAATTAAAAAATATGTTAATAGTACGCCAACAAACAAACAATTACGCAAAAAAGTCAGCCAACCATACTTTTTAGTTGACTTTAACAAGTTTTAATAAGGCCGTGAACATTAAAAAATTATTAACAAGACTTATGCCATGTTTCCACGGTACGTGATTCGCTCTGTATTCATGCTTCGCATGCCAATCATGAACAAAACAACTGCTTCGCCATACAAAATTTTGAGAGCGAAGCAAGTAGATTAATATTGAATCTACTTGCGAAGCACGAAAAATTACTCTCTTCTCCAATTTTTATCGCAAGTTTATCTGAACTAGCTGTAAAAGTCGATTGTTTCAGAGTTGTCAACTCGGTGCGTTTCGCACCATTTTTGGTGCTTTTTTAAATTTTTTCTGCGATAACAATAATGATGAAAATATTAACTTTATTAATTTGGAGTTTTTATAATAAATTTTTGATCTCTTTTTAAAATGTTTTACGCAGAATTTATTAAATTAATTTACAAAAATGTATCATCACGTACAAATGAATGCAAACATAAATACTATCCCCCATATTCATAAAAACTATGTTTGATTAATAAAAGCTTTATAAAACGAATTTTCTATGTTTGTCTAAATTTTTCTAAATTTGTGTAGTTTTTTTTTATGTTTGCTAAATTTTATTTTTCTTCCTAAAAAATCTGAACTGTAAAGACTGTTTAATTGTTTTACAGTAGAATCATGAAAAAGTAAACCGAAATATTCCAAGGGGTTAACTTTTTCGAACTATTAAATTTTCTAAGCGGTATTTAATTGTAAAAAATGCAATAATAAACACATTCTGCTGTATTTTTAATATAAAAATAAATATTTTAAATAAAAGAGAAATTCTAACCTTGCTGCGTTTTTTTTTCTCCATTTTGGTGCGTTAAAATTGCAAAGTTAACAACACTGATTTGTTTATTAAAGACAACTGTCAATTCGAATCAAGTAGATACGTCGTGTAAACACCATGATTCATTAACATGATTCAGAGAGCGAAGCAGGTGATTCAAATCGTCGTGGAAACATGGCATTAATGGGTCAGTATCCAGATTTTAAGTATGTTTTTTATAATTGATCTTGTTCAAACAGAATAATTATTAGTTGTTTTTATTTTGGCTGCAGGTTAAGTAAATAAATAAAAGCTTAAAACTCATGATTTCTGTTTTTATATTTGAATTTTTATTCCCAATATTTCGGTTAGCTTCGTTAACCGTCTTCAGGGGTCTGAATATTTATATACATAAAATAATTATTATTAATATTTTTTAACTCTTCTACAATCTAGACAGAGTAATTCGTCATAAGCGGCCAATGATCCTAGAGGTCAAAGGTTAATATTTAAACAAATTTTAGATATTTCTTCCCCTATTTTATATTAAAGTACAAAAAGTTCCGAAAATGCTGTAAATCTGAAATAAAATAAGTTTCTTAATGCCAAGATGTTAAAGGGACAATGTCTTTCCTTAAAGTCGGTGTATTTTTGGGACTATACGATTAATGGCATTTGAACAACCTGAATTAGAAAAGCAAATTACGTTCACACATTTAAAAAGAGGTAACCCAAAAAAGTTCGAATCTTTTTTTGACGCTCCTGTTTGAAGATCAGGAATTACCAAAGTCCGCCAGTTAGCCATTGATAAACATGCAGTTTTTCAAATTTTTCCGGAATGTTTTTCTTATTTTAAAAAAAATAACTTTGAAAATAAAGATCTCTTGAATAAATTCTGTCTTAACTATAGTTTTAATAATATAACAAAATAGTTTCCATTTTTCTGTAGTCCCATGGTAGCTATTATTATTACATATTTTTGTATGCTTCCTTATATATTAAAATCATATTCACCAGGTGATAATTATCGAAAAAAAAAACATCAAACAAATCTAAACAAAAGAAAATCAAATAAATTCTAAACCTAAAAATAAATCTTTGTTTTTTTTTGTTTGTCTAAGGCGACTTTAAAAACATTGAACGTATTTAAAACTTTTTTCTAAAACTCGCCCCTACTGGTAAACAAAAAAAAAAAAAAAAAAACAGACGAATAAACAACTTTTTAACAATTGCATAAATTATTTGATTCTTTTTTTTCTGCTTTCATAAAATACCTAAAAAACAAAATGTATTTTAACATTTTAATTTATGGCCTGATTGTTAAAAACAAAATAAAATAAAAAAAATTAAACAAGATACCATTTTCAAATACTGAAAGCAAAACTACAAAAATATCTTAATAAAGTACAATCAACAAATTTTCTTAAGCCTTTTGAAGAAAAACTTTTAAATGAAGGAAAAAAAAAACAATAATTTTTATGTTGAAAACGACTTTTAGCCAAGAAAACATCATCAGCAAACAACGATCAACGATAAATTATGGCGAAAAACAGACAAAAGCAACAACACGAATAAAAATGTTTTATAAAAACAACAATAATCTTAAAAGAAAACTTTATACAAATTAAACTTTATTACTTCCTTTTTTCCTTCCCTTTTTTCCCATATTTCTTTCTCTTTTTAAAGACATTGAAAATATGGCCTTCCTAAAGGTTTTTGAATAATAAGGGAGTCCAAAATTTAAGGTATAAAAAAAGAATTTTTTGAGATATTAAAACTTTTTTATTCCAGTTTATTAAAAATAGGTTCCGGTTAATTTGAAAACTTATGTCGGTCAAGTGATGCCCCTACTGGCTCGGCAGGCTCCCAATCTTTTACCAAAATCTCAAACACATTTTTCAATTAACTGCTATCAATGGTTGATATCTACTCGATAATATTGTGGGATTATTACTGTACACTTTCGATTTCAAAAAACCCCACAAAAAATAGTCTCAAATTGTCAAATCGCATGATGTTTGTGGCCATTTCAATCCTCCTCTACGAGAAATAATGCGATTTTCGAACTTTTCTTTCAAAAGATCCATTGTTTCTCTTGCTGTGTGGCAAGAGGCACCATGCTTTTGAAACCACTTATTATCTAGTTATAAATCATCAATTTTCCGCCACAAACAGCTTTGGATTATTTTAGCGATTTACATTGACCGATTATACCTTAATTTTGGACACCCTTCATACGAAAGAAAAGTTTTGAAGATTGAACCCTTAAACGAGATAACAAGATAAAGCTTTAAGGAAAAAATCTTTCAATATTAAATTAAGTGGTTCGAAGGACCACTGCAAAACCATCTCGACTAATTGTTCCATTTCTTTTACATGTATAGCGACTCGAGGACTATAATTAGGATTTTATATATTCCAAACTTTTTCGCATATTTCCGGGTAACTAGAATTATTTTTTTTATATTAATTCCACTACATTTTTTTTAAAGACTGATATAAAAAATTGTATTAAATGTCATAAATTATTGACAATCAATAGCAATTTTATGCAATAAAACCTGTTTATTGAGTAAAAACGAAATTGTTTGCAATATAGGCAAGACATTAAACTTTAAAAAAAATTGTCCGGCTTGCCTGTTGTTAAAAAACGCTTGGAATTTGTCTTAAATACTCTAATCGAATCACAAAAGATCTTATAAAGCGGATCATGATACAAATTATGGTTACTTTTTCGATCTTAACACAGAAAAAAATAAAAATTGATTTTAATTAAAAATGTTGTGATATTATTAAATTAACTAAGTTTGCACCAGTAATAAATATTTTCCATTAAACCTTTAATTCACTTGATTAAACGTTTAATTCACTGGATTAAAAGTTTTAATCACTTGAATAAACGTTTAATTCACTTGATTAAACGTTTTATTCACTTGAACAAACGTTTAATTCACATGGTTAAATTATTAATTAAAACTGATTTTATTTTGGATTTGTGCTTTAATTGGTGAACAATATTGGAAAAATTTTTCTATAATACATTTCAGCATTGAATTGAAATCAAATGATTTGACTTTTATTGTTTTTTAATGTTAAACATTTGTTTAAGACTCTGTCGGACAAACAGTCTAACATTGTCTTAACGCCCCAGAACATTACCGGTAGAATTTGCATTTTTGTCGCTAGTCAGGCGACTCTGACGTTACTAAGGTCGCATAAAACAACATCCGTTCTCGTTAACCAGTGTAGGGAAGAACAATCCAAACTGGGCAGCATATCTGGCATTAACTCAATTTGGGTCCCAGCGCATAGGAAACATTACGAGCTGGCCGAGACAAGAGATATCGCAGGGCTTACCAGCTGCAACACCCCTGGCAACTATCAGAAGCGAAATCTTTAGAAAATATCTGGATGTGGCTAATGAGAGATGGAAAAAACTGGATGGCTGCAGGTTAACCAAGTTAACGTGGCCCACATCCGACTCAGATCGTTCTGAGCTTACTGGTCACTGGACGATCGGTAAGCACGCCATGAGACTTGGTCTCCCTTTTAATGAATGATGCCGCAGCTTCAGAGAACCTGAAACTGAGGAGATAGTATTTTATCTCCTATGTGATTGCCCAGTGTTCAATTCAACACGACATGGATTACTTGACAACTACCTTCTACAAGAACCACAGAATACCACAGAACTGTCACGAGACGGAAGATTTTGCGTTTTTTTTTTTTGTCTCTTTTTAAGAAAGCTGCCCTTTTTCATTTCTCTTTGCATCATCTTTTATGCCGCAATAAAATGGACACAAATTTATTAAGTTGAGATTTATTTGCAAAGGTTTTGTAAAAATCAACTTTTAAGTTTACCACAACACAAGTAAATAATATTTAAGTAAATAAATAACATTATAAAACAATAAATACATTTTTTTTGCACAAAACACAACGTTTGTTGAACTAATGCATTTTTTTTAACGTGGTCTGTGTTTTGTTATTTTTGTTTTGATCATGCCATTTGTGTTGATTGTTGCTGCCTGTTTTTACACATTGCCACTTCACTACCAAAAAAAGCTTTCTGTCTTTTTCTTCGAAAGCTGCCCTCGCAACTGATTTGGGCCTTTTTCACACGTCACTTTTTACAGTTCTGTGGTATTCTGTGACAAGAACTCTCTAAGATATCGCGTTTTATTTTTGTTAATTTCATGAAATACTTCAACTCAACGGGCTCTAGCCACCTCAGTATTGCGGGTTCCTACTCTGGACGAGCTGGCTGCTGTCAAAACGAAGTCACTGTTGACTCTACTTGCAGCACGCCAAGTTTTTGGTCGTGCTACCACGTTAACCAAGCAACCAACCAACCAATCTTCTCACCCCAAAGTCCTTGAAATAGTTTTCAGATATTTTCCAAAATTTTATTTTTTCGTTTCTTTATCCCTTTATTGATGCAAGTTTAAGAATTCTTCAAATGATGTTTAGAACAAGACCAAATTGATACAAAGTTCAGCTCCTCATCCTGCGTTAGATTTTTCTTTTAAAAATTTTCTTTATAATTTTTCTTCGACATTGATGCACTGCGACTTAATGCCATTTAATTCTACAAAAATTTAGATTTAAGACGAAAACTTTTGGGGAAAAGTCCCCAAGTTTTCCGTCTTGAAGTTTGCAATAATTTTAAATAAATTTTTCTTGAAAACTTTTTTCCAATTAGATTTCCTTTTTATAATGTATAAAAGGCTTTTTAACTAAGTCATACAATTCACATGGGTTAATAAACTCTTAGGTTAAGAGTATTCTCTTCTAGTTTCTTTCCTATTTTACAGTCATTTGTAGCTGCATATATTCTATAAAAAAAACCTAAAACTAACTAAAAACTTAAACCTTAGAAATGTTTCTGCCCTTTTGTTTTCGAACATTTTTCACAAAACGAAGAATAATATTATCTTTAAAGTTTAATAGCCAACAAAGAAAAAGGTGGTATAAAATACAGACTTAGAATATCTTTCGTATTTATTTAGATAATTGGTGGTAATGAAAGGTATGGCTTCCTTGGCTAATACTAAATGTCCTATTAAAGTTTTAAATAAAGGATGTAAGTGAAACCGTTTAGTAGAAAGGAAAACTTAGAAGTGTATAGTTTTTAGTTTAGAAATTTTCTAGTTTTTTTCTATTTTTCTTTTATGCTATTGTTTAAAAAAAAACTCTATTTTTCTAGGAATGCAGTTAGGTTTAAAGGATAAGTTTTAGAGTATATATTTTTTTTAAGTTTTACCCTACACTACCATCGATTGGTGTATTAACATTTGAAGGACTGTTTGTAGCGTAAAAAAATATCGATTATTAACCAAACCTTTTTTTATACCGGTTAGTGTAATTGCATTTGTAGGGAAGGCAGCTTGTAGCTTATAAAAATATTGATCCTTAACCTAACTTTTTTATACCGATCGACTCTCTTTTATAGTCTATTTAAATGTGTTTGTATATTTAAATAGCAGGTTGGATTAGCTATGTGTCCATTTAAACCTTGTGTATAAAAAATACAGGTTTTAGTTTTAAAAATCATCATCATCTTTTGTTGTTTTAGCCCGGGGTAAGCCTTAACCTAGTTCGTAACTCTCTCTTGCGCTGCTTTCTTCCAGCCTGCAATGTTTATTCTTCTGCAGACTCCTTTCATACCGTTAAGCCATCGGGAACTGGGTTTCCTTAGGCTCTTGTTATATACGGCCTCGCGCTAAGTATCTTTTGCTCTGCTCTGTGTTGTGACATTCTGGATACGTGGCCTGCACAGCTTGTTTCTGTTATATTGTCGATCTCCAATTCTGCGTGGAAACGGAGTGCTGGACGCACAAACGGTATTTAACGTCTTCACCTGTTCCAACTTTGGCAGCACAAAGGCTGACTTAAAACGAAAATGAGTTCACTTTATCTATTAGGATGCCACCAAGAAAATTATTTGTGTTATTCGTATTTATGCGCATATCTTTGTTTTAAGCTTTGTATGTTTACTGACAACCCTGCTAGCGCAGCAAACTGTTTGACATCGGTCAGTATAACGGTTGTATCTACGTACTTATGTGCAAGGAGGCAAATGTCGTCGAAATACCGCCTAGATCTTCAAAACTTCCTTGTTGTACCGACAAAACTTCTTTTTTAAGATACACGGATCGTACTAGACAATGTAATGGTCCAGTACTATGTCGAAAAGCAGTGAAGATTAAACACATTCTTGGCGCACACTTGTCTCCACTGGAATTTGCCCAGCAAGTTTTCGTTCGAGCCGTAGACGGTAAGGGGAACCGTCGTTCAAGCTTTTGATGATGATTTTGTTCGGGTCTTCTTTAGTAATATTTCATAATTCTTTTTTTTTTGGTCTGATTTAAAGATTTTTTTAAATGATTTATATACGCCATCTTAAATGAAGAACACTTTTTTGTCTTTAACTGTAAATACCATTTTTAATTTTCACTTCCTTTATATCCTTTGCTATTTGTATATTTCCTTTAAGCCCATGTTCTAGAGCATAGAAAAGTCTACTGTTTTCATAAAAAAAGAAACTATTGTTTTATTTACTATTCTTTATATCTTTGACGTCTAAAACAAGTGTTTCTTTTTTTTTCATAAAAAAATACATTTTTTTAATTGACTAAAACATTTCATAAAAATTATCTACCATCTTTTTGAAATACTGGCGGCAGCACTTTATTCTTTCTGTTATGAATGTTGTTATATGAACTTGAAATAGGAGAAACAATGTTAAATTTGCTGGAAAGATAATTATTTTATTTTTCACGTTGTTCATTATCTTCAAAGTTGGAGTGTTTGTTTTTTTTAGTGAAATATGAGTTTCAAAGTCATCTGATTGAAGTGTGTATAAATAAGTGAAAAGCAAGTACTTCATGATTGTTGATTGTTTGTTTGGTACCATCAAATTTCAAGTTTAATTTTGGCAAACATTTTCGACAACTGATGGATGAGAGTTTGCTTTGTATAATGGATTGTTGGGGGATAAGATACAATAATTTCATCATTGGAATTTGGGTTACAAGAGATGGCAGAATTATTTTTCAGCAATTTTTTTAATTTTAATCATTTTTCATAAAAACAAGTTTTAAAATATTCGCTGCTGGCAACTCAACTCCAGGGCAGCTGCTATACGACATAATCGAGCCATTTTAGTCTTAAAAAATTATTTAATTTCAGCAAGTCTATAATTGCCCAAATAGGGTTTAATTAAGGCTCCACGAAAAGCCCCCCAATGAAAAAACGCCCAAACGAGAAATGAAATATTCCCCAAATTTTGTTCATACATTTTTGGGTGTTATTTCATATGAAATAACTCCCAATTTTTTTGGGCCGTTTTTCATTTTTTTTGGGAATTATTTTATTCCTCATTTGGGGTTTTCAAATTATGAAATAATCTCCAATGAAATAACACCCTACAAATTTTTAAAATTCGGGGCTTGTTTCATAGCGTGCATAATTTGGGTGTTATTTCATTTGTTATTCGGGGGTTATTTCATTTTTTGCGACTTTGCTGTTGGTCCATATTGACTTCTGAAATCCTTGGTGAAACTGTCTCTTTTATGAATTTTGGGCATAATTTCATTTTTGTTGCTGATGGGGCTTATTTCATTGGGGGTTATTTCATTTTCATCATTGCGTGTTATTTCATATGAAATAACTCCCAAATATTAGGGGGTTGTTTCGTTTTCGCTTTAGGGTTTATTTCATTTATTTTTCGATGTTATTTCATTCACTGTTTTTGGGTGTTATTTCCTATTTTTTGGGGTTTATTTCATTGGGGGTTATTTCCTGGGCGTTATTTCATTGGGGGGCTTTTCGTGGAGCCTTAATTAATATGGTATGCTTTAAACAAATTTATCTCTAAAAAATCTGGCTTGGATTAGAATATGGACTATACTTTCTAATTTGTTTCTTATAAAATTTACATAACTTTAAAAATTAAAAAACTAAAACAAATTTAATACGATAATCTTAAATCTTATTTTAAAGATTTTCTTTTAAAAATTCTTCTTTTTAATCCTTTACAAACAAACATTTACATAATTTTTAAATCCTCTTTTAATTTTTTTTAAATAATCTAAACCCCAGTAAAACTTATTTAATTTTTATTTTACAAAAAAAAAATCGTTTAAATTGCATAAAAAATAATCTACTGGTAGACATATTTAACTTTCTTACACACTTACAAACATATACATACATGCAGTTGAAGCATTAACGCATACTCAAACCACCAAAAAGTTAAAAAAAAAAACAACAAGGATACATATCGCACACTAAATCATAAACAGCCCCAACTCAATATTCCAAAATGTTTTGGAGAGGCATAAATATGGTTGCCATTTTTTTTTTTTTTTAAATGGAGTTCTACAAGAAGAAAAGTTAAAGACGACGGTGACGCAAACTTAATTTTCGTGTTAGTTATAGATTTTATTTGTAAACTGGTTTATGAAAAATAAACGATTTTGAGAAACTTTGAGTTGCGACTGCTTCTTATTCATGTACGATATGTACTTACATATATAAGTTGCATTCATATTTTTCTTAATATCCTTGTTTGAATTTAGAAGAGTTATATCTAACATATAAAATTGTTTCAAGTTTCGGACAGATACACACGATTTTGCAAGTCCGTTTGAACCAAAGCTGCAGTAGAAAATAGTCTCTCAGATGCGACAGAACAAATTTGAAAACAAAGAAATTTTTGGCTTATTTTTTATGTTTGGGTATAAAATTTCATTGCGGCCGTAAACAAGTGGATTTGCGTCTTTAGAAATACAAGAAGATCTAAGGTATCTTTCGACTTCTTCTTCAGCAAAGGATGAAAGAGGCTTATCCTCCTCGGATTCTCTTATAAATTTTTCACAAACGCTCCAAAGGTCAGTTCCTTTAGACTTATTAGAACTTGTACCACCTGTAAGGGTAGCAGTATTTTCAACACTTTCGGAATGCAGAGAAATGTTAAGTAGCTCATTTAGAATGTTATACCCTCCTCCACAATAAGTTGTGAAGAGGGTACACTAAGTTTGTCATTCCGTGTGAAACTTTTTATTATTCACCTCAGACCTTCAAAAGTATATATATTCTGGCTCCTTAAGTAATTCTAAGTCGATTTAGCCATGCCCGTCTGTCCGTCTGTTAAAAACACGATCACTTTCGAAAAACTCAAAAGAAATAAAAAAACCTAAGTGTCAAATTGCTTGTAGTTATCGTAAGCAGTTTGGGATTGAAATTCAGCTAAATCGGTTCAGAAGGATCAGAGCTATGAATCAAAATGTAGAACCACCACTTTAAAAAGTTGATAATTTTGTTACAAAAACTAACATAAATGATTGAACAATGCACGAAGTGATATGAAATTTTGCAAATGTTCGTTTTATTCGACTGAAAATCATACTTTGAAATTTCATGAAGATTGCTCCTTAATTTACCCTAGGCCCCATATAAACCCTACTCCAGGAAAAGAGTTTAGTACGCGTTATTATTAATGCTACCATAACAAAATTTGGCACGTCACAAAGTTTTTTAGGACTAGAAATGACACTGTATAATTTCATGAAGATCGGTTCATAATTTCCCCTAGGCCCCATATAAACCCTACTCCCGGAAAAGAGTTTAGTTCGTCTAAAACCGTAATTATTAATTCTATCGTAATATTATTTGGCAAGTCACAGTTTTTTAGAACTACAAATGACACTTTATAATTTCCTGAAGATCGGTTCATAATTTCTCCTAGGGCCCATATAAACCCTACTCCCGGAAAAGAGTTTAGTACGCGTTATTATTAATGCTATCGTAACAAAATTTGGCAAGTCACAGTTTTTTACGACTAGAAATGATACTTAAAAATTTCGTGATGATCAGTCCGTAATTTACCCAAGGCCCCATATAAACTCTACTCCCAGAAAACAGTATAGTACGGCTAAAACCGTAATTATTAATGCTATCGTAATAAAAATTTGGCACGTCACAGTTTTTTAGAACTAGAAATGACACTGTATAATTTCATGAAGATCGGTTCATAATTTCCCCTAGGCTCCATATAAACCCTACTCCCGGAAAAGAGTTAAGTACGCCTCAAATCGTAATTATTAACGCTATCATAACAAAATTTGGCACATCACAGTTTTTTAGGACTAGAAATGACACTAAAAATTTCGTTTAGATCGGTTCATAATTTCCCCTAGGCCTCATATAAACCCTACTCCCAGAAAACAGTATAGTACGGCTAAAACCGTAACTATTAATGCTATCGTAATAAAATTTTTCGGTCAATAATTTAAAATAATTCTAAGCTGCAACCAATTTTAAATGCTGATGTCTGTTTTTATAAAGATAAATTCATAATAAATAGACATCATACAGATATCACTTCTGAAATATTCAAATTGTTGGTGGAGGGTATCAAAGATTCGGCACAACCGAATATAACACTCTAACTTGTTTTCGATACGATTGAAGTCGATTGTCTTTTAAATATTGGAGCATTCTAGCGAGGGTTAAGAATTGTAGGTCAACAATTATTTTCTCAAATCTTTTATTTATATGTAATGCTAAACAATTTCATTATCCTGTTTTGATTTTATGCCATGCTATTTAATGTGTTATTTCTCTTAGTTGCTATGCAAGAAATTACTATAGAAAATTAAATTGCTTAAAAATTCTAAACAAAATAATAAAAACTATCAGCTTATCGACAGCAAAGTATAGCCTTACAACCCATATTCGAATATAAACCGTACATTATTTAGCGTACGGTGCTACACCCAGAAACGATATTTATTTTTTTTAGCGTTTATGTATTAGTTCACAACCCTTAATACCTTTTATAACAATTTTTACAAGGGTAACAAACACTATGTAGTGTTCTGTTTTTCGTTAGAGGACACTATAATGTTGTTTTGTGTATTTTTCTAACATTGATGAAGAAATGAGCAAAAAAAATTTTGGCGAAGCTTTTTACTAGTGTTGTTGTTTTTTTTTAGCAATTTGCACGGCCACAGCACGAATAGATAGCCAGTGTGTGTATTGCGTATATGTTTTGTTTTTATAAAAAAATTTTGTTGGATGTTTGTTTTGTTAATATTATTTTTTTTTTTTTTTTTTTTGTAAAATCTTGTTTGTTGTGTTTACCACTCACAACGGCGCTGAGCACATTTGAAACGAACGAACTTTAAATTGCTGAACTGAACACACGAAAACCGAAAGCAATGAATTGTTCTCATCTTTATTTTGAGTTAGATAAGTACAGTATTTTCATTGTGTACGAAGACCACAAATAGAGAAGCGTTTTCTTAAAGTGCTTACTACACAAATACTTTAAGCGTTAGTGGTTGCCATATTTCTACCGTACCAAACACTTAAGAACATTTTATAAAGTTTATTTTCGAACACTGTTTAGAACTTTAAGAAGGAAAGGCTATAGATTTTTCTGCCATAGAGTGAACTAGTTCATATCTAGTACCAAACTAGTACAAAAATATCCAGTACTAAGTCTCAACTGTAAATATTTTTATTACAATTTTAATACTCAAATTAGCATTGAATGTGCTTGGACAATCACAAGTACACTTGGACCACATTGGGTGCTTCAAAACCAGTTTGTTACTAGTTCTTGTGTATAGAAAAATTTGGATTTTAACATCTTTTTATAATAAAAATTGGCATAAACCAAATTTAATAAGCAGTATCGTCAATACAAATAAGAACTCGAATTTTAGTTTTGTTACAAAAAATTCTATCAGTCTACAAGTGGTGCCCTTGTACTACGTTGGCACTAGTAGTTCTTGTTCTAGTAATTCTACTAGTGGCATTTAGACAATTAACTCTTAATCTCCTGCAGGGTTCTTACAGTTTTGTGTTTTGTATATACTCTTTTTTTTTATCAGGTTTTAAGTCTCAAACTTAAAAAAATTTTATAAGTTAGATACGCCGTTTCTAAATTAAAGTAACGATATACTCATTTATAGTACGAATATGTTCACACACATGTATTTTATGTAACATTTGCATATGTCCTTTATGTATAAATGCATGATGTGCGTTTGTATCAGTATAGGTATGCGTGCTTATGTAAATCTATATGTTTATTCAATTGTAACAATTTGCATTAATCCTTAAAACAAATAAAAAAAAATACACATTAAAATTTTAAGTAGTTACATATAGAAAATAGTCATACCCTTTGAACATATGTGAGTGTGTACATATATTTGTGTGTATGTAAGTAAAAGTATAAAAAAGAAAAATTCAAATAAAACCATTACAATCATAGAATTTTATCATATGTTGGTGAACAAACTTAAACACAATTTCGCATGCAGTTGCATTAAGGACTGATTCTAGGCAAATAAAAGAGCTTATACAAAATCGTTTAGTTCTTAAATAATGGGCTTATACTATATGGCTCCAAGTTGAAACAAAGGGATGTAAAAAATTCCATCCACCCGTCCTATCTGTCCTATGCCATCAGTTTTGTTTCAGACCAAGGGGCTAATTCTTGCAGTCGCAAGCGAATACTGCTTCGATTCGAAAGCAATTTTGTTTCGTATTCTTTCAGTCCATATGGAAAGAATAGACATTTTTGTTCAGTGTTGTAAAAACTCAAATAAATGCTTAAGAACACTAAAAACATAATTTTGATTCGTTCAGCCTCGACTGAAAAATAAGAAATAAAATTGCTATCGAATCGAAAAAGAGTTCTATCACGATTGCCAGAACTAGCCGCCAGGTTTTTTTTTTTGTTTTACTTGTTTCGGGTTCTCGTAGTTTTCTTCAGGTGTTCGCGGGTCTAACTCTTCTTCTCCTGCTGCTTTGAGGGTTCCAGCCAATTGCCATCAGTGATGTAACATTATGAGGTCTTCTCAAGAGATGGTCAACCCAGCTCCATTTTCTTTTTGCAATTTCTATGCCAATTGGCGTTTCGCCTGTTCTTTGCCATATGTGTCTACTGGAAACTGCATTCGGCTAAACAAAATTCGCAATATTTTCTTGCAAGCCATGGTAAGGAATACTTGCAAATATTCAGGTTGTCGTAATTGATCGAGTCGTTTATTGTAAGAGATTATAGTAACACACAACCAGTGTTCTTTAATCTCTTACAAAAAACGACTTGATCGATTACGACAACGACAACTGGAATAAGGCTGATTGTAAATCGCTTGCAGAAGAGTTCCTGGATTCACATCCATAAAGCCGGGAAGAGCATACATTTGAGGAGAAAAGGCAAAGCTTAGTACTTAGTGCCAGTAGAAACTAAAAGATAATAGGGGTCATGAGTACAGTAATATGAATGTTAATTCTACAACTCTTCTTAAATTGTTCCGATTATTCAATTGAATTTGTATTTGATGTTTCTGGCAAGCAAATATAAATTTTTGGTATCAAATTTGCTAAAGGCTTAAATGCTCTTGCTCAACTAATCCTCGTCCTTTTGCCTTACACTCAACCAAACATTCGCTAACATTCACTTCCACTTTAAACCACAAATGCAGAAAATTTACATAAAAAAGTGTGTTTGTAGTAGAAAACATACAGGAAATGCAAATATTGTGGTTCAGTTTTATTCTCATTTAATTTTTATTTGGTTTTTTTTTTTTCGTTTAGTAATTTTGCAAGAAATAAAAACGAATTATTTTGTTGAAGTTGTTGGTTTTGTAAATGGCAAAAAAAAAAAAAAAACTTAAAATTACAATGGGTTCCGATAATGTCATATAATTTTATTGAAAGTTGTAAACTACTTTTTACTCGAGAATGTAGCAAGTTGAACGCTTCCACATATTTTCGGTATCAATAATAAAAGTTATACTACGACTAACTAAAACAAACAACTACATTTATGTGATGATGATGATAATGTAGTTTAAGTAGATATTTACTAGTTCGTTTAGTAGTTAAATAGTTTATATTTAAGCCATTTCTGTAATTGTGGTTTTTGTTTGTTCTGATATTTAAAATTGTTGTAAAAAGAATTGGGGAAATGATTAAAAGAGGAATTTTAGAAAAATAACACGTTTTAGAATATTTTTTAGAATTTAATAGAAAACACGCTTAAAGATCTTGTTAAATGGTAATTTATTTTTATCGATCTTACAATTTTGTTACTATTTTTAGCGATTTTTTAAATAAAGAAAACTATTGAACAGTTGTTAAAAATTAAACTCTTAGCACGTTCTCTTAAAGTGATAGAATATTTAATATTATTAAATTAAAAGTTTTTAAAATGTTACAGTTCTAAAAAAGAATTGTAGGATAGAAGAAGTCAATTTTGGCCCACTATAGCTCGAGACTAACTAAAACTTGACTTGATAGCAAAAGATCTTTTGTAAACTTTAATCCTGGCATGTAGGTATGTATTCTAAAGTTTATTTCTTTAACCCTTCCGCATTCCTGCAAACTCTTCCCCATCTATGATATTTTTGAGAAATTTTTGACTCAACTATAACAAAGAATGTTACTTAAAATGTATCAAACTTAAATCACTTAACATACTTTACTTGTTTAGGTCATTTTGTTTTAAATATTCTGCAAATTTACAAGAAGCACCCAGTGCCCATGTTCTGTAACTCGCGCGTCGCGAAACTTTTCGATTGAAATATCAGAAATGAAACATATATAACATAAATTGAAATAAAACAACTGCTTTTCTCATTTAAGTGTCACGTAAGAAAATGACTCGCCAATTTACAAAAAAGGTATGCCTGTGAAATTTCTGTAAGAAAGTTCTCGCTTTAAACTGTCAAATAAACTCACAAATAAAAATGGGGGGGGAAAAAAATTTTAACACCTAAAAACGTATTAAAAATACAAAATACGAAGAACTATAACAAAAATATTTGGTTCTTGGCACATTTTTTCACTGTTTAATTATTTTGCTTTTAACATTTTTATAAAATATACGAAGGTTTTCAAGGCTCGTTTGCAAAAAAAAAACATTAAAGTTGCACTTTACATTATTTGGTATAGTCGACTGCTGTATTTTCGATGCCGTCGTTGAAAAATTTTCAATTTTAGTAAATTTTGGTCGCCGTCCGCAATGTCGCATCAGCTTTGAGTGCAATGTCATGACATTTATAACAGTGTTCGAAAATAAATAGTACATTATTTAGCGTTCGGCTTACACACCCTAAAAACGATTGTGCAGACTAACACAACCCTTCATACCGTTCGAAAACTATTTCCAAGAAAAAGCCGAAAATTATATAATGTTCTGTCCTTCGTCAAAAAACAGAACAATTGTAGTGATACTGTGGACAAACATTATATTTTAATGTTCTAGAATGTTTCCTTTTTTTACATTGATAATGAAGTGAACAAACAAAAAATTGTAGCAACGACCGCAGCACGAACAGCTTGTGTGTGTATTGTGTAAAATTATTTTGCTGGCTTTTTGTTTTTTTTTTTTTTTGGTCTGTGTATTGTTTGGTTTTTTTACCAGCGACGAACATTAATGAATCGAACCGAACACAATAAAGTTTGTCGTTAAAAAAAACCGAACGGAATTAAATGTTCTCATATTTTGTTGAGTTAGATAAAAACAGTATTATTTTTGTGTTCGAAAGATGACAGTCAGGGAAACGGTATTTTTTTAAGTATTATCTACACAAACACTATAAGCGTTTGTGTTTTCCACAAACCAAACATTAAGGAGCGATATTTAGTGCTTATTTTCGAACACTGATTTATAACGTAACGAAGTAATCGCATTTGATAGTTTTCGACATGATTTACAGACACAACTATTTTCTTACTTTACGAGAAACGATGGGATATTTTGTTACACATCTTTTCGATGCGAGAAGTTCTAACTGAAGTAACAGAACATTGGGACAGATCTATTTAATTTGACTTTGATAACAAAACTGTAAAATTAAACACAATGTAGCTCAAATTTCAATTATTTAATAAGAGGAGACTAACATTTTTGTTTTAATGTAAAATCAAATAGATGTTGCTGATATTGCCCCATCAATATCAGCCGACTTGGAATCACTTTCTGAGTGGATGTAACGATGTCCATCCGTCCGGCTGGCTGTTTATGCAAACCTTGTGAAGTAAAGGCGGAAAATTGGAGATAGTTTGTACATTATTTATAGTTGTCACAAGGATCAAGCCTGCCTACGATAATGAAAATCAATCCATAATTTAAAGTAGCTCCCATTCAATTTTTTTTTTTTGTTTTCGTAAAAAAAGTCTTTGTGCCCATAAATTATCTTTTTAACGGGTTATCAATTTATCAGTTTCAGAAGTAGTAAAGTTAAAAAAATACACATTAAACAATGATCTCGATGAAATTTTATTTCGTTATTTAAATTACCGCCTCTAGATTGGTTGCAGCTGTCTTACCTTTTAAGAACGTTTTTTTTATCACTTTTTTCCACATTTCGGATGGTTTCTCGTATGATAACTGGCTTTTCGAATTTTCCTGCATTAGGGGATTATCCGCGTAGGCTCGAAAGAGCGAGTCAAATCATATGATCTTGGTGGCCAATTGACGTCGCTTAAACGTGAAACTATGCATTCTTTAAACTTTCGTTGCAATAATTCCAAAGTTACACGACCAACTTGTGTGGCTCGTGTCATCCCTTTATTTAAACCACGTATCGTCCAGTTTAAAATCTTCAATTAAATCGTTTTTTTTTCAGAATCCCGTCGAGTGTGATTTTTTTTAAGCATCGAAAAACTAAAAAAAAAACATCCGTTTTTTAAAATAAGTTTTCCGCAATAAACAGAAATTGCAAAGCAAAATACAACCCATCGAAAGGCTTGACAGTTGACGACTTCCTGCATAAGATGGTGTGACCAAAGTAGACCCTTAATAATGTATAATATTTTAAAATAAAATTTAAAAAAAAAGTTAGTTGACGGGCTTCTGAAATCAACGATTCAATTGTAGGCCATAACATAGGCCTAATAGCTGAGAACGCCTTGGAATCGACAAATTCTGATTATATGCCACACTTTTACTAACAGAAGCAATATTTTCGGCAGTGCGCACATTGCGATGATGCACAGGCCTGACTTCATCTACAACGCTTCCAGTATTTTAAAATTTCTTGCCAATTCTTTGCACAGTGTGTCTATTCTGACGACCATAATCAGCCCGTAGTGCCCCAAAAAGTGTGCCACGTTTGAACCACCACTTTTGTAGAAAGTTTTTACTATTTTCACGCATTCTTCGGTTGTCAAACGATCAATATTTGTAAAAGGCAGGACAAACCTTTCACTAATTAAATTACACTTCAGATGACAGATATTTAACTGCCGACAGCCTTGCCAGACCGGCGGTTTTGAAAGCACTAAATAGATAATACTGTATATTGATATTAAGATTAAATTCAGTCCAAACATATCGTCGGCTTAATATGCAAACATGCTAAATCCACTTTTTAAGTAAATTGATATCTTGATATTTTTTTGGTTTTCCTCTCAAGCTGCAAATATGAAATATTATTAGTTCTTATCTCTCCTATTAAATGTGCTGAAAGGGAGCTAGCGGGTTTGCATATTAAGCCGACACACAAATACTACTACCGAAAAATGTTCTCCTTTGATTATGTTATACACAGAAAAAAATTATTAGTAGTTTTTAATCAATTAAAAAAATTATTTAAATTAAATTAATGTGATAATTGAATCATATAATTTTTTTTGTTAAAAGAAAATATAATTTTGATTTAATTAACATTTTAGTTGTTTTGAAATAAATTTTGAATTAAAATATTAATTAAATAACAAAAAATTATTTTGTTTAAAGCAAAATAATTCAAACTTGCGCAAATTCAACAAATGGATTGCTTGATTCTATGAATTTGGAATGAATTTGGTGATTAGAGACAATGGCGCATATTCATAAATCATTACCAAGTGTAAACTTTTTTAAGTACCTATTTAAGCTATTCACAGATGATTACTTGCAGCATAAAAAGTTTACACTTAATTCTAGGTAAAGCTGTAACTAAATGCCAACTAACTAATACATTCAAAGAACAGCTGATTGATATCGTTTTATAATTTATTTCAAAAGTACAACATTTTTGAAGTGGTTATAAAAAATAAATGGAAAGAATTATAAGATATATTCAAATAATAACAGATAAAAACATGACAAAAAACTGTTAAGACGTATAAAACACGCTGCAATTATAGTTTGTGTTTGAAATCAATTTCTGCTGCACCAAAAAAAAAAATCCATAAAAAAATAAACTAGAGATGTGTTCTTAGTCGATAAAATTCTTTTGAATAAATAGAATCTGGGAATTTATTCCTCATGGTGAGTTACATTTATTATATAAATTTTTCATATTATTCGAATGTGTATTCTATGTCAAATACAATCCTCAAAAGCTTTTATACTTTAATAGCCTCATTCCTTCAATATTTCACAGGAATATTTTCTATGCACTATCAGAATTTTTGTTTTGTATATTTCTGTTACGAAGCTTACCTTAGCTATCCTTTGGTTAGCAATGAAGTAAATTGTAAAGAAAATTTATACAACTATTAGATACCAGCAGAATGTAATGCATTTTCTGGCCCGCTACGGCCTTCGTCAGCATTCTTTGTATCTTATAACTGGATAGTGCCTATTGTAAATTTTATGTATTTAACTTAATTATTTTTTTTTTTTTTTTTTTTAACCAAAGGATAGCTAAGGTAAGCTTCGTAACAGAAATATACAAAACAAAAATTCTGATAGTGCATAGAAAATATTCCTGTGAAATATTGAAGGAATGAGGCTATTAAAGTATAAAAGCTTTTGAGGATTGTATTTGACATAGAATACACATTCGAATAATATGAAAAATTTATATAATAAATGTAACTCACCATGAGGAATAAATTCCCAGATTCTATTTGTTAAAAAAAAAAAAAAAAAAAAAAAAAAAAAAAAAAAAAATAATTAAGTTAAATACATAAAATTTACAATAGGCACTATCCAGTTATAAGATACAAAGAATGCTGACGAAGGCCGTAGCGGGCCAGAAAATGCATTACATTCTGCTGGTATCTAATAGTTGTATAAATTTTCTTTACAATTTACTTCATTGCTAACCAAAGGATAGCTAAGGTAAGCTTCGTAACAGAAATATACAAAACAAAAATTCTGATAGTGCATAGAAAATATTCCTGTGAAATATTGAAGGAATGAGGCTATTAAAGTATAAAAGCTTTTGAGGATTGTATTTGACATAGAATACACATTCGAATAATATGAAAAATTCTTTTGAATATTTTTTTATTATTATTTTAATTGACTTATATGCTATTATAACCAAAAAACAACTGTTTTAGAATTTGCGTTATTTTTTTAAAGAACAAAATATGAGATTTTAATAGTTTTATAAGCTTTTTAATTAATTACAGAATATATCGTTCAAAATATTATCGACATTTAATTTTCTCTAAATGCCAATATGCATGGTTGCATTTCTTCTATCAGCTGAGAGCTGTTACTACGTTAGTTATGAATTGTGAATAAGATCTATAACTATCTATGAACTATTTTTTAGTTTCTGTTTTGTTAGTTACAACTTTAGTTATGATTTCTGAATATGCGCCAATTTCTTCTGTGTATGTAAATTTAAAATTTTGAAGTCGTTTTCTATTAAACTAATATTTTAGAGTTATGACGACTTTGCAGAAAATAAGTGATATGTACTTATTATTATTTTGTTTATACTTTTGATTTTTGATATTTTTTTAGTTAAGCTCGAGTTCATTAAATTTAATTTTCATTAAATTATTTTTACTGAAGAAAGAAATTTTATAACATGAAATTATTTTATTAAAATTTATTGATAATTTTCTTGGCTGAGCTGGGGTTCGAACCTGGGTTGAATTTACATGTTTCAAGAATCACCACATTCTCTCATCAGAATTCTTTGAGTTCTAACCTCTGCACCACTGCGATGCCTGCCAGCCAACAGTCAAACATCAATCTTTTACCAGTGGTACTGGTGGTTCGAAATTTGCTTTTACTTTTTCTATTATGTCTGGAAAGAATCCCTACAGCCCTAGCGATTCTTAATGCCTTTCTTTGTAACAGGCTCTCATAAGTTTTTTGTTGTTTCTGTAAAGAAATTTTACAGCACTCGGTTCCTGGTCTTTCTCAGCTTTTAAACCATTAAATTTTCCACAGAGGCACACAAACAGCGAAAGTGATTTCTAGTTTCTTTTTGCTATCTAAATTTTCATTTGGTATTTTAATAATTTTAAATGCAAAATATTTGTATGTACATTTATTTCTTATCATTAAAAACAAAAACTAGACGCCCAACGCCATAAAAAAAAAAAAAACTAAAAATACTGTGTTCTAAACCAAAAACGATCCAAAGACTAAAAAATTATGTTATGGAAATGGCAACTCAAAGAAAACTTTAGAAGATGAAATAATTATAATAATTATTTTTCTATTGTATATTGGCGCCAATTAGTTAAAACATAAACTTATACAAGGCAATCACAAACACATAAACAAACAGAAGCAGCATAAGTACAAAAAAGAGGAAAAAAAACAATAATATTACAACACCAACAAGAAACGGCTAATTGTAATTAATAATAATGAAAACAGCAAGAAAAACAAAAAAGAAGAATATAATTAATTAATTATAAACACTAAACACGAACTGAACGTATAAATTTTAAGCAAAAACTAAAATATTATTTCACACAAAAGCGGAAAGAAAACAGAAAGAAAGTAAGAGTGCAATATTCAGCTATGCCGAATCTTATATACCCATCACTAGGGATGAGATTTTCATGCACTAAAAAATCGAAAATATGCACTAAAAAATTAAAAATATTCACTAAAAAAATATGCACTAAAAACTTAAAAAATTTAAATTATTGTTGGTTTAAATAAATAAGTACAGTTAAATCAAATGTAAAACCTTGTCCTGGGGCCTGATTCTGGCAGTCGTGATCGAGTAATTTCTCGATTCGAAAGCAATTTAAAATCTAATTATTTCAGTCAATACTGAACGCATTGGAATTATTTTTTCAGTGTTGTAAATCATTAATTTGAGTTTCACAATACTGAAGAAATAATTTTGATTCGTTCAGTATCGACTGAGATAAAATTGCTTTCGAATCGAGAAATTACTCGATCACGACTGCCAGAATTAGGCCCCTGTACTTAAAGAATGCCAATGCATATTGAAAAAATCAATTTTCAGATCCCACTTTGATTCCAGATCAGATCAAAAATATTTTAAATTTATTTTATTTTTGAATTCCTTAATTTATTTTGCAAACGTTTTGGATTTATTTTTTATTCGGGCTATTCTTCATTCCACATTGCTAATTTTACTTTCTGCAATATCTATTTATGTGACTTGAGTATAACGTTTACTAAATCCCTCCTAATAAGTTATTCGTTAACTCTTTTAATTGCAAATTCATCGGTATCAAGAAGCTCATTCTTAAATTACTCAAAGTTTTTTTTAATAGAATTCTGAAGCGTCCAACCAGGCTTGTTACTACTGACTGCGGTGGAAGGGGAAGGGAAGAGGAATTATCGAATTGGCTTCTTATTTCCTCTGCAACGCGGTATAGCCTATGTGCCAATCAAGTACCTTTTAACAGTTTTGAATAAAATATTTTGAACCCATCGTTTTAAAATAGAAGGATCTGTTGTCGAAATGTTAAAAATTTTGTATATAAAGCAAAGCCCCAAAAAAATAATTTTTTGATTTAAATTTTTTTTTTTGGAAGTTTTTTTTTGTGTATTTAAGAAATTTTGTAAGAATTTTATTTGAATGTGGAAATTAAAGAAAAAAAATCACTCAAAATATGCAAAAATATGCATTTAAAACCTAAATATGCAAAACATATGCAACAATATGCAAAAAAAATCGATGCAAATTTATTGATTCGGAAAGATAATTAGTCGACATCGTTTTTAGACTATCGACAAAAAACATGCATTTGCATGGAAATCGCATCCCAACCCAACACCCTAGTGCAATAAGAATAGAAAGTTTTATTAACAACGTTCTTCAGATAAAGATTAATCTAGTTTATGCCACGCCCACTTATACAATCCCGGCCACATTTTGTTGGATGTTGTTTATTGATAACCAAACGATGTGTATCAAATTTGGACAATTTCTCTCTTTTTTCTCTAAATTCTTAAGATATTAATAAATCTTTTTTGCGCCACGCCCACTTCTCTACTGCTGCCCACAATTTATCGAATGTTTGCTATCGATAACTAAAATTCTTGTCCCATTTTTTGAAAGTGTGGCTTTTGCTGTTCTGCAGATGTACAAAAATCTTTAAAGTCTTTGTATGAGAAGTGCCATGCCCACTTTCTTAATCCCGCCCACATTTTGTCGAATGTTTTATACTGATAACCAAATTTATTGTAGCTAATTTGGAAACTTTGACGGTTGCCGTTCTCCAGAAATTCAACAAAAGTAAAAAAAAAACAACAATAACAATGAATTTTTGGCTTAAATTAGAGGCAGTCGTGGATTTTCGCAAATATCTCAGCCATTTTTCGACCGATCAGGCTGAATTTCAATAGAAACATTAAACGGAGCATATGTTACTCGAATTAATACTAACCGGGACTCAATCATTTCTGTGGTTCTCGGAAAACCTATTTCAACAGATAGACGAACATTGTTAAATCAACTTCGCTCCTCATAAAAACCCAGAATATTTACACTTTATAGGCTTTAAAATCCATTTTGTAAAAATTATAAACGGAATGACAAACGGAACACCTTTTAGGTGAAGGATATAAAAATTAAATAATGTCTAAAAAGTGTAGGCGAAACAGAAGTTCATAAGGATAGAAAAGAAACAGAATTAATGTAGCTACTAACAATAATAATAATAATACCTGTAATTTATAAATATTTTTAAACTTAAAATCCAAAAAGACACAGTTAAATACACGTTATTTTGTTTAAAAGGTGATTGTTAGTTGGGATGATTCAACTGACACAGAAAAGTACGAACTTTGAATCTCGAACTGCAAGACGTTTTAAATGTTAAGGCATACTCTATTAAGATTTCTAGGAATTATTGCCAAGATTAACACTGACTATTCTTAAAAAAAAACAAGCTTAACAAAGTGGAATGAGGGTGCACTTTAGAGATAGAAAAAAATCGTGTTTCAATGTCCACAATAAACATTACTAAATAATTGTTTAATTTTTGTTGGTAATAAGAGTTCGTCATAACACTTTCTTTCTACTGAACTATAAACCCGTAGCGGTGTTCCAAAAATCACACCGTTTTTGTATTATAGGGTGTGCCTTTGGCAATTAAAAATCACACCGAAAAAAAAAAAAAAAAAACGGAACACCACAATATCACACGTTTATTTTAAAAGGTAAATGTTGAGTTGTAAATAAAACAACTGGTTGTGTTGAGTTTTAATTTTTTTAAGTTTTTGTTAGCGGCAATATAGCAAAGTTGTAAACCATAATACAAAAATTAAAAGAATTACAATTGAGTTATGAACCGTAATAGCGGCCTTAAAATCAAGTGATTTTTAGAACAGGCCTCTGATAATATCAAAATTATTGCGAAACTATTGGTAATAAAACTGACTTCATGGAATGGTTCTGATCCAAAGCCATAATAAGCCCGAACATCTCTTTTAAATTTATATGCAGTCAACAGAAAAACCAATCTATTCTTACTTAAATCAATCCGAAGCGGTATCATTAGTACGGTAAGTACGGATTTTCTTGAATGTCGTACAGAAACATTGAATACTTAACTAATCCATATTTAATCCCGAATTCGTACCTGAAATAGTACGAAAATGAGATTGATGTAAGTAAAACTAAGATTGAATCAATCTCAAAATGCGCTAGATTCCAGTATTATTAAGTTAATTTAATTCCAAAAAGTTTTTGGGACTGGAGCAACCAAATATCTTTCCTAGGGTAATTTGGCGGGGTGTAATCTGTAATTGGTTTTTCTCTATCACGTCAGGTTTTCGAGATAAAAAAAAAAATGTTTTTATTCGTTTCTTACATAAAAAATCACTAGTTTATTTAAAAATCAATGAATTTTCAAAAGTGAATGGCGTTATTTGAACGTAGTTGGTATTTTGTTGGTTCGGTTCCACGTATTAGAGTCCAGCAATAGTCTCCCAGCATGCTTTTGTCTCCAAATCCTTGATAAATTCTTTAAATTTTCATTAAATCTTGGTGAGCACGCCCTTCTTGTTCGCGCTCACTGCACCTAGTTTTTTTTTTGGAAAAAAATCTAAATGCGTATGAAGAAAATGCAAAACATTATCGGTGTCCACAGTTTGTCCAAGTTTCTGACTGCAAAACCAAAATAATGTAAATATGCATATTTTAATGATTCTGATATTGCATATCCTTTTTTTCAACCAAATATTCACCACACACACGGCAAATATAGCTTGAATCAGGACCACATGATCTCCCTGACATGCTTAAATGCTACTTTTATGAAGATTTAGAATGAATGTAGGCTTCTGTCAAATAAATAATTGTGGAACTGTAGTGGGAGAATTGACTGTTTTACAGTATTGCCAGCATGCGGCAAGACGTGGTAGCCCATTTTTGATGCCAGATTCGAATTAAGCGCACCCAGATTAGTAAAAAAACATGCTTAGTTTCTGCAGTCAATCTTTTTTGTAGTCCAGTGCAATCAGAAAATGATATTAGATTTCTTTTAACCTAAAACACTTTCCCCAGAGAACCAGAGACAGAATTTCAAATACTTACTTTAAAAATGGGAACTAATTATCAAAGTAATTTTTGGGAATGCAAAATTTTTAATTATTAAGATTTTGTTTGTCGTATAAGAAAAGATAAAGTCACTGTATATTGTTGGTTTTTTTGTTTAAGGTTTGATATCTTTGCAAAACAGATTTTTTGAGTGTTTGCAATTCTCATTCACTCTGCAGTTTTATTTGCTTATATCTTTGGCATTTCTAAAAAAAAATTTTGGGAGAATGTTTTCTTATGATCTGGCCTAAGCAACTAGTGCAATGGGCATACAAACTAGCTTATCCCCCAACAAAAAATTTCCTTTTTTTTATTCAGAATCAAATTTGGGAACTAAGCACGATGGCACTACCAACGAAAGGCCCAACCTTTTTTTTACTTGTATTAAGAATTTTTGCTTATTTTAGGAAATTCCTTGATAGGTTTTCGAAAGTTAAATCCCATTTTGGATTGTTTTAAGTACGTTTTAAACCATGGGAACTAATAGTCCATCAGGGAGTGAGATACTTTAGGGATTTGTTTTTGGAACTTTAACCCAAATCGCAGAAAGAGAAAACATAAAAATACCTAATAAAGGGTTCGGCATTCTGGCTGATATCCCTGTGTTCTGTTGTTTTTCAACAGAAAATACTTCAACTGCCAAGTCAGTGCTAAATACCTGGTGCCGGCAATCATGTACCATCAGTTCAAACTGTAGTGGCAGAAATTCACGTAATCTTTTAAACATCACTTTCTTTGTAAAACCATTTCTATAAAGTCGTGTTTGATTTCACGTTTTTTGTCAAAAGTAGTTTCCCTTTTAATACGTGTCTTATATTGTGTCCCTTTATATACATAAATACATTCATACATACATTTTGTTAACATTTTTAAAAATAAGTTTTTTTTATCAATTCTCTTCCTCTTTACATAAGCGCCACTATTTTCAAATAATAAATGCTGACGTTATTTTAAATGAAAAGTTTTATTTTTCAATAATTCAATGTCAATGTGAATAAATTATTTAACATAAAAAAAAACTTGTGTGCCGCAAGCTCAACAACACAAATTGTTGACTTTTACTTTTCATTTCTTTCAGTTTGCTGCGTTTTTTTTTTGTTTTATTTTCTTTTTATTATTGAAGTTAAGTCACATATGAACAGACATCGACAGACAATAACAATGTAGAGTTAAATATTTTTTTTTCTTTTGTTAAATAATTTTTTTGCAAAAAGCAAATTTTGAATGTTAAACTTGGCTTTGAACTTAACAATTTGAGTAGTGTAACAGAAACAAGTTGGTTGTGCACAACAAAGAAAGAAAAAAAATATTGGAAAATAAAACGAAAACTCCAATAAAATGAATTAAAAAAAAATAGGTGGGAAAACATCTTTATGAATTTTATTTTCCATATTTTCCTTAAAATACAGGTTGTGTTCAGTTAAGTGTGTGCCTGTGTGTGTGTGAGAATTAGGAAAAGAGGTGTGTCTGTGTATGAGTGTTACATCCGTGTTATTTTAAAAACATTTCCGGTATTTCCTGTATTTTTTTTAATACTCTTCTTTGCTTACTCTCTCTTAAAGTGTTTATTGCTTTTATTTAGCTCTGGTTTTTGTTGAATTCAAATAATTTTTTTAAACTTAAGTTTTGTTATCTTGAGCATTTTCTTAATCAAATGTTTATGTGTGCAAAAATTTTGAAGTTTTTCCATTCATTTAAAAACTTCAATTAGTTGTAGTTTAATGCTGCTTCTTTAGATATAAAATGCTTTAGCTGTAGCACAGTGGGGTATTTAAACAAAGAGTGAAATCAATGTGCAGTTTTTTCAAAAAGGTAATTTTTTACACATTCAAAACAACTTTTTTGACGTGCTATATATTTTGGGTCCACCCGCAAAAGGCTTTTAAGCTGTGCCCTTTGAGTACTGGAATATTATTTTTGAAAACTGATAGAGTTAACAAAATTTAAACATCAGACTACAGCTTTTTTCAATTTCCCCACTGCGCACCGGTAACTGCTGCTTTTTATTACCCAAAAAATTAAAAAAAAAATCGGAAGTTTTTTGCTTTTAAACCTAAAACTACTTGTTAGTGGCAAACACCACAACATGTGTGTGTGTATGTGTGTGTTTTCTTTTAGTTTCTTGGTTTGTTTCTTCTGTAGTTTTTTTTAGTGTTTCATTTATTTAATTGCTCTGAAAATGAAATTTATTGAAGCCACAAAAATTTCATTAACATTACATGCAATTAAGGAACAGCAAAAACATAAACAAAACATCAAACAACAACAAAAATAATCGTAAAATACACAAAACTTTACAAACATTTTAAAACTTAAGGCAACAAATAAAAAAAAACTCTAAATAAAAGATTATTATTTAATTGCTTTAGAAATTAAGGAATGGGAATGTGGAAAATTTATAAGAAAATTAAAAAAAAGAAGTTTTAGAAAGATTTAAGAACATAAACTTGAATTACATAAAACTATTTTTTTTATTATGTAAAAAAAATCATTGTGGTCTGCAATCACTATGTGATTTTTCCGGCTATTTAGTTTATTTATTAAAATTCCATCACAATGACAAGTTTCTATAGAAAATTTATTCATTTTCTTTTTTTTTTTTTTGAATAGAAAAATTAAATTTCTAAATCAAATTTCATTAGAGCCATTAATTTTAAATCAAAGGTCGTCACAATTATAAATTTCTATAGATGATATCGTGACAGTTATAAAGTTGTATGGAATATTTCACTATAGTGATAAATTACTGTAAACAATTTCATCACTAAAATAAATAAGTACAGAAATTTTAATTTCAGTGATAAATTCTTTTCAGTGTGATCATTTTCTTTCAACAATTTTCTTAAAAATTAAAAATTTCTATTTCAGTAATAATTTTTAATACAAATGATAAATGTTTATCAAAAATTTTATCCCAGTGATAAATTTGTGTAGATGATATCGTGATAAATTGCTATATTTGATATCTTCGCAGTGATAAAGTTGTATAGAATAAATATTTCACTACAGTGATAAATTCCTAATAAAAATTTCATCACTGAAATAAATTAGTACAAACAATTTAATTGTTGTGACAAATTCTTATCAGTGTGATAATTTTCCATCAAAAATGTTCGTAAACTTGACTTGACAAAGTTTGATAAACAGCTCTATAAGCCCTACCCGCGTAAATAACTTAAGCGCAAAAATCAAATTTTACAGCAGAGAGTTTTTTATTTTAATTTCAAAAGATTTTGTTATTCGTGCTTAATTCCCAGTTTTTATTATTGATAAAAACACTTGAAATTTATTGTTGATGGGATAAGCTATTCCTATGCGCATTTCACTGGTTGCTTAGGCCAGATCATCAGGAAACTTCATCCATAACGTTTTAGAAAAACTAAAGATATTAAACCAAATAAAACTGTTAAGCGTATAAAACTTATAGCAACAGTTCTACTTGTTACAATATCAAAGCTTAAACAAAACACATCAACAATAAACAGTGGGTTTATCTCATCTTACATTCCCCACTACAATTAGTTGAAATTCTCTCAACATTAATTGTAGTTGTAAGTAGGTTAAGAAAAACAAAATAAAAACAACAACAACAACTTTACAAAAGATGTTGACAATTAAGTGTTTTTTTAGGCCGTGCACTGCCTGTTTATTATCAAAAAGTAATTTCAATTTTTGGGAATACAAAATTTTAATTTCAAAAGATTTTGTTATTCGTGCTTAATTCCCAGTTTTTATTATTGATAAAAACACTTGAAATTTATTGTTGATGGGATAAGCTATTCCTATGCGCATTTCACTGGTTGCTTAGGCCAGATCATCAGGAAACTTCATCCATAACGTTTTAGAAAAACTAAAGATATTAAACCAAATAAAACTGTTAAGCGTATAAAACTTATAGCAACAGTTCTACTTGTTACAATATCAAAGCTTAAACAAAACACATCAACAATAAACAGTGGGTTTATCTCATCTTACATTTTTTATTTTATTTCATATAAATTTTGTATGAAATTTGTCGCTTACGATAAAAATGTTCTTGCTATAAAATCGTAACGGTACCCTATGTGACCATAACATTTCAGGAGATGATGCACATGTTTTGCCAATAAAGTCATTTATTAAATATTAAAGAAAATTGAAAATAATGTCGCTTTACAATCAAATATTTCTAAAAAAAATTGTATCGCAGTTATAATTTTTAAAACAAATTTTAATCACAGATTTTATCCCAGTGATTAATTTCTTTAGAAAATATCTTTACAAATAAATACAAAATCAAAGTGATAAATATTTATCACAGATTTTATTTCAGTGATAGATTTCTATAGAAAATATCGTCACAGTGATAAAATTCTACAGAAGATTTCATTAAATTGCTTAATTACTGCAAACACTTTCATTACTACGATAAATTCGAAACGAAACTTTAATTGTACTGATAAATCACTACAGAAATTATCACCAGCGATTAATTTCTCATGTTGAGTAGCATTTATTATATAAATTTTCATATTATTCTAAAAAAATTTATCACGGATAATTTCCTATAGAAAGTTTCATCACAGTAGTAAATTTCTGTAAAAAACTTCATCACAGTGATGATTTATACAGAAGATTTCATTACAGTGATAATATAAGAAATTACATAACAGTAATAGGTTCTTATACAAATTTTATTTTAGTATTTTTTTAAGAAAATCTCATTAGAACTATAATTTTTAATAAAGTTTGTTATCACAACGATAAATTTCGAAAATTTTATTAAAGTAATAAACTTCTGTTATAAGTTATAAGTTTCTATGTAATTTATTAATACATAGCTTTAAGTGTATTCACTGAAAAGAAAAATCAATCCATCTGAGCTAAAATTAATCCAAATCAGTATCAATAGTACGGTAAGTACGGATTTTCTGGAATCAAGTACAGAAAGATTGATTCAAGTACGGAGTATTCAAGTGCAAAATACTTAACTTATCCATATTTTATCTCGAATTCGTACTGAAAATAATTCGAAAATGACATTGATTTAAGTAAAACTAATACTGAACCATATTTAACTTGAAACATTAACTAAATAGGAACTTTTGCTGTTTACTTTACTTTCTAAACATGAAAATAATGTTGTTTTTGTTGTTTTGCAGTTTTTTTTTCTACTTGTGTGGTCTTGTTGTTATTTCTACAGCAAACTTTGACAAACACAAGCATATGCATGCATAGAGAATGCTAAGAGATGAAAACAATAAGTTATATGAGATTAAAATTATCACTTTTTATTTATATTCTCAGAGTGGCACTACCAACAAAAAGTTTATTCTTTTTTTTACTTGGTTTAAGTATTTTATACTTATTTTAAGAAATTCCGTGATTGATTTTTGAAAAAAAATCCTATTAAAGATTGTCTTAAGTACGATTTAGTGTTAGTCGTACATAAAATTTTAAGCATGACTTAAATTAAGTATAAACAACTTAATTTTTTCTCAAGTGTCTCGATGCCAAAGAGTACGTAAAGGTTTTTAAGTTTGTACAAAACCAGAAGAGCCATTTTTCATCCCTGTTTCTTACGGTCAAATAGATTATTTGAACTCGACTTGCATGAATTTTTAATTCAAAACTAGTTCCTATTCCAAATAGAATTAATTTAATTGGATTGGGTTTTATAAACATCCGCCCTTTTTAGATTTCAATTGAATGACAGGCTAATTACCTTTTTTACCAACATGACCCTCTTCAGGTCAACAAAAAACAAACAAAACACTTAAAATATAATTTTAAAAGTTTTCTAAGACAAATTCCCTAAAGGCGAAAACAAAATAACAACAATCAAGATCATTTAAAATAAAATTTTATTCCAGCTATTAAATGCAATCATTGATGGGAATTATCTTATAAATTGTTCTCTGCATTTAAATACACAAAATATACAATTAAAAACAAAAAACTTCGTTGCAAAATATTTAGCTATTTAAATTTAATACATAATGGTTCATTTCAAAATCATTTAAAATTTAAACCGATTACTGCAGCTGTATTTTTAAAAAATCCTTGAAATTATTCCAATGAACAATAAAACTCTGAGACTGTTTCATTTGAAATGTTCAATTAATAAGCTAAATTCATTTGAAATGTTCAATTAATAAGCTAAATTCAATTGATAAACAAATTTTAAATCTTTCAAAAACATTTTCTTGTTAATTTTTTATAAACAACCAAATTGCAGTTGGTAACAGAATAAGCCATAAAACAGAGACAAAAAAAAAACAGAAACTTTTACACAAAAATAACAACAAATTAACAGAATCCAAAAAAAGTCACAATAAAAATTGGCAACAATCAAAAAATGTGTGCCTCTTAAAACCACAATTACCACATAAATAAACGTAATCCACTAAAAGCCAAAAACAAGTCCTCAAACACTCATACACTCAGTCATACAGAGGAAACAAATCCTCTAATGGAGAAACTAATACATGCACACTCAAACATGGCAGTATAGTAGATCCACTTACACTTAACGCTGAAAACAAGTCCGAAATAAAAATAAAAGCAAATATTTATGAACACAAAAAAAATTAAAAAGTTAACCGAACAAAATATTTTTTTAAAAAACCAACAATAAAATTTAAGCCTGATTTAACTGGTTTATAACTGGTAGAGCTTAATTTTGGTTTTAACAACAGTTTTTAATATAATTTTTATTAATGTATTAGGGGTGTTTCATACCGAAATATTAGAAAGATCAGATTGATAATTTTAAATATAAAAATTCATTAAAGTGATGAAAAAAATCATCAAAATGAAGACTGTACCAAAGCAATTGATTTCTGTGATAATTTTTTATAGAAAAATTTCATGACATTGAAAATTTTTAATAGAAAATTTCATGACATTGAAAATATTTTATTGCAAATTTCATGACAGTTTTATGGAAAATTTCATTACAGTGAAATTTTTTTTAGAAAATTTCATGACTATTGAAATGTTTATGACAGTGATATGCTTCTGTTCAAACTTTCATGGCAGTGGTGTTTCATTATAGAAAATTTCAAGACAGTCATAATATTCCATAGAAAATTTCATGACAATGATAATTTTCCATAGAAAAGTTCATGACGGTGATAATTTTCCGAGGAAAATTTCAGAAAAGTGATAATTTTCAATGAAAATTTCATGACAGTAATAATTTCTCCAAATTTCATGACAGTGATTATTGCTCCAAAGAAAATTTCATGACAGTGAAAATTTTCTACAGAAAATTTAATAAAAGTGCAAGTTTTCTACAGACAATTTAATTCTATAGAAAGTTTAATGACAGTAACAATTTTCTAAAGAAAATTTAATGGCAGTAACAATTTTCTAAAGAAAATTTTATGACAGTGATAATATTCTAGAGAAATTTTAATGGCAGTGATCATTTTTTTAAAAAAATCATAAAAGTGATATTTTTTATAGAATATTTTTTGAAAGTGATAACTTTTTATAGAAATTAAATGACAGCTATAATTTTCTATAGAAAATTTCCTGACAGTGATAAGTTTGTAAAAAAAATTTAGTGGTAATTTTATTTATAAAATTTCATGGCAATGATAATTTAGTTTATAATTATTGACAGTGATAATATTTTACATACAATTTCATCATAGCTATACGTTTTTATAAATGATAAAATTCCATAAAAAAATCAGACTCATAAATTCATATAAAAAACTTCATTACTTTTTTAAAAAAATGTAATCATAGTGCTAAATTCTTTTTAAAATATTTAATTTCTGTTATAAATTTTTATAACGGTTACATAACAGTAATAAACATCTATTAAAAATTACATCACAAAAATAAATTATGTTTCAAAAGAAATTTCTACAAAAAAAAATCATAGCAGTAAAATATTAAAAAAATGTATCACAATAAGAAATTTTATTTAATTTTTTACAAATTCCTAGAAAATTTAAACAAAGTGATAAATTTCATTACAATCAGAATATTCTCTTATACAGCCCAATTATGAATAAAAATTCCCCGGGAGTTTTCTCCCTTCTCCAATTTTTCCTATGTAAATTTTATTGTAAAAATGCGGAAAGGGAAAAAACTCCCGGGGAATTTGTATTCATGATTGGGCTGATAACTGGCTATGTTGGAAATTTTACTATAATGATGGAAAAATATGATATGAATGCTATTTACGTGTAAGACTTTTAGAGAGTCCTTTTCATAGAACTCTCCCCAAAATCTAGTTACTCTATTACCTCATTGATGTTAATGGTTTAAGGTTGTTGTAATTTCTATATGCCATCTCTTCCATCATATTATGAATATAATAAATAATACAATTTGTTCAAAATTAAAACAGAAAAAAAAAATTACTGCAAAGCCGCGGCGGCTCTTTCTCAACCTCTTGCTGTGATATACCCCACAATTCACATGTACAAATTGCCTCAACTAACTATTGGCGGGTTATCTAAATGTCTGTCTGATCTGCTGGCAAAGCCCGTCTGTAGGCCTGCCACACCGCATACTGGTATGTGCAACCGTTTTTTTTTTGTCTGCTGTTGAAGCCATCAGTCATTTTATAACTGTGTGTTTGTTGTTCATATTACCAACTACAAAAATTGTTTGTTGTTGTTGTTGTGTTTTTGTATTGTTCTTGTTTTTAATGTGGTCAATTTGTTGTTGCTCTTGTTGTTGAACACTTTAAGTGCATTCCAGTTTTTAGTTCGTTGGTTGCTCAGTTTTTTTTTTTTTGTTTTATGCGATTTACTAGTTGTTGGCTTTTATATGGTTTTTGCCATTTTTAACGTTTATTGCAGTTTTTTTTATTACATAAGTTTTTATTTGTTGAATAGAGCATTATTAATATTGTTTTTGCACATTCTCTCTTTACACATATACACTCATACATTTAAAGTGAAAAGTATGTTCAAGTACTTCTTGCATTGTTTTATGCACTTTTAATAGGGATATTCACTTGAAAAAAAAAAGAATTCACTTAGAATATTAATTAAGCGTCATGCTATTCTAAAAGCATAAATTGAAGGTTGATCATAAAATACTTTTTTACGTCAAATAAGGAGTGCATTTATAATTATAAATGCATGGGTTTTATAAATTTCGCAAGTAACAAAGTTATGGCAATTTTTATAGTTCTTTTTATGGTTCATTGTAGTTTAATGGCATTATTAATGCTGATTGAAATTGCTTTTCAGTGAATAAAAACGACATGCAATGAAGTAAGGAGAAAGTAATATGCAAATATAATTTGTATGTATAACCAAAGTTAAATAACAAATTTCAAAAATCATTTTAAACAGAAAAAATCTTTTACTGTGACTAATTTCTTTGAAAAATTTTATGACTAAAAAAATTATCGCATAAAAAAATTTTCATCGATATAATAAACATCTAAGTATATCGCAGAGATTCATAATCATTGCATATTAGATTTCTATAGAAAACACAAGCAAATAACGATAGCAAATTTAATCACAGTAATAAATTTATACAAAAATTGTCGTTAGTGTGATAAATCCCCTAAAAATGTCATCACAGTGATAATTATTTGCAAAAAATTTCGTAATATTAAATATTTCTATAAAAAATTTGCGGTAAAAAAACTTTTATATGCAATTTTATGAGTGATTCATTCCTAAATATTATTTTTTCATAATAATAAATTACTAAAAAAAACTTATCACAGTGCTTTGTTTCAAAAAAATTCATCACCGTCATAAATCTATATAATAAAAATGAAATGTTGTGTGTTGATAATTGCATAATTTGAGAACGGCTTGACCGATTTGGACGATTTTTTCTTTAAAATGATCGCCAACTTAGGTTTTTACGGTAAGTAAGTTCGTCCGCCCACTTTTACGCCTATTTTTTTCGATTTACCTAAAATCAGAAAACGGCTCCATCGATTTGACTAATTTTTCTTTCAAATGTTCGAATTAATCCATTTTAAGTTTTCATCGAAAGAAAAATTTACCACGCCTACTTTTACGCCCACTTTTTCTGTTAAGCGCATAACTTGAGAACGACTGGACAGATTTGGACGATTTATTCTTTCTAATGATCGCCATAGTCCAACTTAGGTTTTTACGAAAATAAAATTTTGCCCCGCCCACTTTTACGCCTACTTTTTTCGAATTACCTAAAGTCAGAAAACGGCTTCATCGATCATTAGTAATCAGCTACCGAGCGAAGCCGGGGCGGCCAGCTAGTTTTTGTATCACAGTGATATTTCTACAAAAAAAAAAATATATCACAGTCATACATATTTCTACAACAATGAATTTCTATTAAGAATTTCTATATAAAGTTTTATCACAGCGATACATTTTAGAGAACTATGCATTAAAGAAAATATATCATTAGAAAGTTTTTATAGAAATGTTTATAAGTGTTATTAATTTTTATTAAAAATATAATCGCAGATACCAACTGTTAAAGAAAATTTCATCACAACGATAAATTTCTATAAAAAATTTGATCACAGTGCACAATTTCTTTAAAATATTTTATTTTTGCCATTTTTTTCTGTAGCAAATTTTATCACAATAATAAATTTCTTAAAGAAATTTAATCACAGTTTATATTGATACTTTAATCAAAGTGATTAATTGCTACAGAAAATTTCTATATAAAAATTTATCACAGCTTAAAATTTATTAAAAACCAACATGACAGTGATATATTTTTATCGAAAATTTTAAAACAATGATGAAAACCATTAAAAAAAATCTTAACAGCAATAAATTTTAACAAAAAATTTTATTAGTGTGATAAATTTCCATAAAAATGTTTATTATTATTATTTATTTATTTATTTATAGTATATTTAACAATTTCTACAGGAAATTTCGTCGCAGTGATACATTTCTGTAAAAAAAGATTTCATGACCGCAATAATTTCTCTCGATAATTTCATAACTGTGATAATTTTCTACCCAGAATTTCATGTGTGTGATCATTTTTTATAGATAATTTCATGACAGTGATAATTTTCTACCGAAAATTTTTTGATTGTGATAGTTTTTTTTTAGGGTATTTCTTAAAAAATTATTTGATGAAATCTGGCAGGTTCTAATTGGCTCAAGGACCAAGTCTCTTGAAAATGAAAAGAATGTGTCCATAATCTTACAAGGCCCCCATACAAGCTTCCTTTCAGAATGGGGTCTATGTGCCAATAAACCTTTTTATTATGTTGGTCTTTAGATTCAATTGGGTCCGTACTTATTTTATTGCAATCTTAATAATCTAGCAACATTTTAATCAATCGGTCCATATTTGACCATAGCTCCCATACAAATACTATTCTCGAAAATACCGTTTGATGCGATAACTTCCTCATAAATACTGGTATTAACAATAAGCTTTACGATAGCTGCTATTTCATGACAAAATGTTGTACTGGTACGTCAAAAATTAACCATATTTCCCAAATAAACCCCCATTCTAAATTCACTTAATGGCAAACAAATCTCCTGTAGTTGTGGATCTCCAAATAATACAAGGCACAAAGAACTTTTAAACGAATCTTAACCGTCCAACATAATTTTATTATGGCAGGTCCATGATTGCCTGTAGGTCCCCATTAGGGAACACACTCGAAACTTTGCTTTTATAATTCTATGGTGTAGGGTATTATACGGTGGGGCTTGACCGCCTATGCTTCCTTACTTCTTTTTTTACCATATTTTTGGCAAATCCATTCACTATTTAAAAAATGTTTTATTTTTATTTAACATACTTTTAATTAAACGCTCAACTAAATTAGCTTTTAATTAAAGAAGGAAATAGACATTGTATTGTCTTGTTCATTGTGATATTTTCAAGTCTTGTTTAGCCTTGTTTCGTCATTAGCAACGCCTTCACTTTATAAACTGTGTATCAAAATACATTTAAAGTATTTTATTTTGTTTTAGTTTTTGTTTTCTGGTTTTAGTCATGGTAAAGCCAACCTGGTTAAATGTTTGCTTACATAATATTTGCTAAATATTTGTTTTTTTTTTGGATCTGCTTTTGTGTGCTGCTTTTTGTGGCAGCAGTGGTGACGCTTAAATTGTGCACTATCTGGCAAATGCACAAAATGTATTTGTGTATGCTTCCATTTGCCTGGTTTACTGGTTCGAAATGCTTAAAAGTGTAGCCAGATAAAATTGTGGACTACTTTTTATCCCAAGCGGGGGAAATTAATTCCCTCAATATGTTTAAAGAGTTTTTCGTTCAACTAACGAATAGTTCTCTTAAGAATATTTCTTTAACAATTTTATGATGTTCTTTTGACTTCATACACAAATTGTGCAGGATATGGCAAAAAATATCTCACAGATTTGGGTATTCTTTTAACAAACTCATACAGATTGTGAAAAATGTTCCATAGAAAATCTTATACAAATTGTGTCGGGTATTCTATAAAATATTTTACAAGATTAATTGATATTTTTTTTTTTTTTTAAATAATGCCTTTTATCAATTGTGTGATATTTTTTATAGAATATCTTTAATATATTGTCTAAAATATTCTACAATATCTCCTACAGATATTTCCTTCACATCTATCACAGATTTGTGAAACTATTATTTAGAGCTGGCATCTCTGTCTTTATTGCACACTGTATTTCTTTTATATGTTTTATTTTTGAGACAACAAAGTTGTTTACATGGAATGAATTACTTTCACCATGCATCTCTTATTTCGCTTAAATATAAAAATACACATACCCAGATATTAAGTGCAGCTAACAAACAGCTCAGTGCACTAAATTTCAGTACAAATGCCTACAAATTGCTGAATATAAAAAGAGCGTGCGCAGCCATGCATTACTGCAGTTGCGGCAAGGAAAGACATTGAGGAAGTCCAAATTTTGTTGAAAACAAAAAAAACAAAAAAAAAAAATAAAGAAACCAAAACTATACAAACAACTGCAACACACTTACACCTTCCCATTAAGAGAATGCTAACACACATACGAAGTAGGAAAAAACGTGCAAAATAAAACCACTTGCCATATTTTGAAATACAAAACTGAAAAAGTGACTGTTAAAGAAAACAGAAAATGGTAACAAAACGTAATGGCTAAAGTGTGGTAATCAGTAGCAATTGTATGTGCAACATTTGCAACAAAATGTGTACGCAATAAAAAATATCTTTATTTGAAAGTTTAAGCACACCTTCGGCATACATTCAGTTAGTCATTCAGTTGCCATGCAGCACAACGAAAATACAATTTTTGAAAACAACATAAACAAATAAATAAAAGTAGAATTAAATTATTTGGGCCATGTGCAGTGGGGTTCAACAAACACCACAACACAAACAATTTCTATGCGATTATAATTCAATTTTATTTCACTTTTTCCAACTTCTTCTTGGCAAAACCATAAAAGAATTGAGCGGACAGACGCCGATGCCAATGACTGCTGAACAAAACTAAAGCAGTGAGTCAACAGAGTGAATGTCAACTTTATGACAGTCATGCTTGAGTAAAATTTTTAATAGAATCATATAAAAATATACCTTCAAAATTATAACCATTAGAGTTTTTTTCTTACTACTCTTAATAGTTTTTAGTTGATATTTTGTTTAAGTTTAGAATATCAATGAGTTTTTCAAATAAACTGAAAATGTGTTTTATCTTTATGGAGAGAATAAACACCATTTCCTAAGAACATTATTAAGACAAAAACTTATCTATAACAAGTACAAACTAGTTTTGGTGATTGCTATAAATATTTATGTTTGTGAAGATAAATACGAAAAGTTAAATTAATTTTTTTTTAAATATCGCATGCGATAAAAAATATATGTAAAAAATATCGCATGCGATAAAAAAAATATAAAGAAAATACCTTTTATTGTTGTAGTTTTTTCTTTGGCCAGACTGATGAATTTATGGATGTTATTTGTTTCAAACTAAAAGTCTACATTTTTTTATTAGGTTTAATTCCTCGAGATGGAAGGATTTGGATACAGTGGCCATATCCGTCACGGAACTCATTTATAAGAATTTCAGTCTAAGTCATATATTTTTTTAAAAATCCTAAATTTTAATATTAAAAGACTAACAAAATATCAAATAAGCTTTTAATATCAAATAAAAATGATTGATATTTCATAAAAACTTTAAAATTTCGTGTAAATAAGTATTTTCTTTTAAAATATTTTTTATCGCAGGCGATATTTAAAAATTAATTTTACTTTTCGTCTTTATCTTCACACACATTAAATATTTTATTTAATTGATGTTTAAATATATTCCATAGAAAATTTTATCAGTAATAATAATTTATGTTCACACTATGCGACACAGGCTCACAGAAATATTTCATGAAACAGAAGATTTTGACGAAGGGTGCAGCGACGCGTGCGGGGTAAACAATGTAAAATCAAGCAACAACTTGATCTTCCTTTAAATATGTTTCGTAAACATTTTTTTAATAAAATAGTTTGAATTTAACACTTAAACATCAAATTGCTGCCTGCAACAAAAAACGTAACATCTGAACGTATGCGGGTTTTCGAAGGAATAACAAAAGAAAATGCGAATATTGTTGAAGGATTATATCACATTGTTGGAAATTGGTATTTTTTGAAAAAATTTCATTAAAACATTTTCATCTGTCATCGATATGACAAAACACTGTCATTACAATTTATAAAAAAGATTCATTTGTGCACTAAAAAAACTTCATTGAAATTTTTTTCTAGAACTTTCTACAATGAGTAATTTTTAAAAAAAAGTTTTTAAAAACTTATCACTGTGATAAATTTTCTTGAAAGACTTGTCGCTGTAAAGACCTTATTACTCTTATATAGTATCTTAAGAAAACCTATCACCGCATTACATTTTTGTAACAACACCTATCGCTGGGATATATTTTTATTAGAAAACATATCACTGTTATATAAACTTTTAAAAAAATTAATACCGTGATATAATTTTTTTAAGAAAACTTTTCAATGCAATATAGATTCTTCAGAACGCCTTCTATTGCGAAATTATTTTCTAGATCGCTTATCACTAAGATATAATTTCATAAGAAAACTTATCACAAGGATATAATTAATTTTCCAAAATTTTTTAAGAAAACTATTTTAATATAATTTCATCAGAAAACTTATAGCAGCTACATTATATCATTAGAAAAGTTATCACTGTAATAAAATATTTTTATAAAACTTGCATTGTCCTATCTATAACTTTTTTACTGTAATATAATTTCTTTAGAAAAATTACATTTGTTATAACGTTTTTTATTACTGTGATGTTTATTTTGTAGAAATCTCATAATTGTGAAAAGATCTCTTTAGAAAAGAGTTATCACTGTGCCTTGATTTCTTTAAAAATTTATCTCTTTGATATTATAATTTTTTTTGAAAACCTTAACAGTGTAACGGTTCTTTTATTAACTTATCACTTTTTTAGAAAACTTATCAATGTGGATCAGTTTATTAAAAAAAACTCATCACTGAGATAAATTTACTAAAAAAAAACTTATCAATGCGATAACTCTTCTTTAATAAAACTTAACACTGTGATACATTTTCTTACAAAATTATCACTGTGAAACATTTTCTAAGAAAACTTATCACTGTGATAAATTTGCTAAGAAAACTTACCACTTTGATAACTTTTCTAAAAAAAACTTATCACTGTGATTAGTTCTCTATAAAAAAACTTATCACTGTGTTAAGTTTTCTTAAAAAAACTTACCCCTGTGATAAGTTTTTAAAAAAAAAAAATAGCAATGTGATCAATTTATTGAATAAAAAACTTATCACTGTTATACATTTTCTTAAAAAAAACTAATCCCTGTGAAAAGTTTTTTTTATGTTATACATTTTCTTAAAAAAAACTAATCCCTGTGAAAAGTTTTCTAAAAAAAACTTATCACTGTGATTAATTTTCTAAAAAAAACCTATCACTGTAATAAGTTTTCTAAAAATAACTTATTACTGTGATGAATTTTCTAAAAAACTTGTCACTGTGATATATTTTCCATTAAGAACTTATCACTGTGATAAATTTAAAAAAAAATCTTATCACTGTGATAAATTTTCATAAAAAACTTATCACTGTGATAAATTTTTTATAAAAAACTTATCACGATGTTAAATCTTCTTAAAAAACATATCTCTGTTATAAATTTTCTAAAAAAACTTATCACTGTGATACATTTTCTAAAAAAACCAATCACTGTGATAAATTTTCTACAAAAAAACTTATCACGGTAATAAATTTTCTATAAAAAACTTATCACTGCGATACATTTCTTAAAAAATCTTCTAAGTTTGATAAATTTTTTTAAAAAAACTAATCATCACTTTGATAAATTTTATTTTTTTAAAACTTGATTTCTTTCACATTTTCCATAAAAATTTAATATTTTTAGAAATGGTGTTCAGGTTTTTTTATGTATTTATTTCCATTATTTATTTTACCGAATATTATGTTCAGTTGCTTTCAGTTTGCTAGTTCTATTACCACTTTTCAATATCTAACATTATGTGGCTGTTTTTATTGATCATGATGATATTGTTGATTACTACAGTGCTGACAACTATACTGAGTACTCTTCAGCCGCAGCAAGTGGTTGATGTTATTGACTCAATGCAAATGCTACTCAAAAGCAATTTCATTCAATGGCAGGGCGGGGGTGGATAGGGAGTTCTTTTTATTCAATTGAATTATCCCGACTACACTGGAAAATAAATGCGAAAAAAATTCAATAAAAACAAAAATGCTTAAAAAAAATTGTGTGTGTGTTTTTTTTTTTTTCAATTTTGAAAATATACTTTTGAAACGTGCTTAACGGCAAAATTTTCTAATGGAATTGCATATTTTGCACACTAGTATTATGTGTGTATATATTTTTATTTTTCTTTTTAGAGAATCCGTTTGTAGGTTTTAAGGCTGAGTTTTCTTGTGGAAACTTAGTGCAACACAAACGAATATTTAAAAACATTGTGTTTTATATTTGAAATAGTTTAATTTTTTTTAAGAAGAGTTTTGAGTTACACGTAAGTGGTAAAATATTTTAGATAGTTTGTAAATAATTCTATTCATTGAACAAAGTTTGTTTTTAAAATCATATTGGAGATATAATTTGTTTCTAAATTGATTACTAATTATGAGAATGTGGTTCTAAAGAATTAATTTGTAACTGAATTCTCCTTCTACTTTGTCGATTTGAAAGTGGCTTCCAATTTCTAAATCTACACTGGCTTTGAACTTATGTAGGCAACGTCACACGATATGAAACTTATTACACTATGCTAGTTGAAAAAACATACAAGCCGGGCACATGGCGTTTTAATATAATTCGGGTACGCTGAATCCAGTGGTGCCCGCCGTTTTTTTTTAGAGTGGCTCTGGTTTTCGAGATATAACGTTATTTCGAAAATGGGGGAGGTTGCACAACATACGACCCCTTTGGGCGAAATTATCGTATATGCCAATTTTTTTGAAATTGAGTTTTTGATGCAATCTTGTTCTACATTCAAAGAGACGTCACCTGACAAAATATTGTAGGCAAATTCCACTTCGTTGCTCCAAAAATTGATTGTATATTTTCATTTTAATATTGCAAGCGAACGCAGAGAAAAGTAGAAAAATGGCTGTCTTGTAAAATTTGGTTTTTGTAACATACGATAATTTCGCGCAAAGGGGTCGATATGTTCGCATAACTCAAAAACGGTTTAGTTTATTGAAATTACTAAAAAAAAAACCGAAAGTAAGAAAAGTAAAACTTTTTTCTAAACATAATTTATTTGTTTATCAAAATTTCGAAATTTTTGTTTTTTAAAAATGCAGCAGGCTTTTAATTTTGCAGACAAATAAAAAACAAAGCTGCAAACAAAACAAGCCATAAATGATTAAAATCTGTTACCAAATTTTGATATTATTCACAAAAGTCAAAAAATTTTAATTAATTTAATTAAATTAATATTTGTATGGAAGGCCCCCTAAAAGTGGAGATAAAGGGCAAGTATGTCTCGAGAAAATGTTAAGGACAAAAAACTATTTGAGGTCGGTCATACATTTTATTTTACTAGGGGCGACCCCTGGGCCTTTATGGGACTTTTTTTCAATATATTTCTAGTCTGCATTGAACATTTTGTATGGGTAGATATGTTAGAAATAAATAATTGAGATAAAAAATAAAGTGGGGTCGGTCATACATTTGACCTTTCTAGAGGCATCCTAAGCGCTGCAGGGGCCACATTCAAGAATTTCAACCAGCTTGTCACGAAAAAACGTGTCAATTTCTTGCACAATGTTATCAACAAAATCACTCACTTCTTTTAAAGCAGCAAATATGGCACTCCTTTCATTATGCGACAGTTTTTATCGAATCCAACTTACAACAACTACTTAAAGAAATTTGAATTATAATCTAAATATACAAATAATCCTTAAATAATAATACGTTTGGCTGTGCCAAATACTCGATACCATTGACTTGTGACATTATTTGAAGATATAAAAAAAGCTGCCGGTTATGCTAAATTTCAATATTAAACTCCATGGGTAAACTTTAAACATTAAAACATTCGAATTGTTTTAAAATTATAGATGGACATAACTTAATAGACTTAGAACCAGTCAAGGATCCTTAGGTGAACATTTTTTATGTGACCACTCGTGGTGATGAAGAGCATAAAAATTAAGAAGAATGTATGTAGTAAAAAGCTTAAAACTAGAAATTAAGCCTACTTCAGGAACCCCCTCGTTTGAGCGGGGGAAAAGATCGGCTCTTTGAAGCCCTATTCACGCTTGGAGTTGAGGAATGTATCTTACAAGCACCTTTTGCCACAGACCGTTTTTATTAGGCAGACCGAGAGACATAGCTAAATCAACTGAAATCTACTGTAGAACCCAATATATACGCATGCTGGCCCTTCATCACCTCTCATGGTGGTGAAAAATTAAAAACATGGTTTTGTATGGTGGTCTGCTTCTAAACGTATATTTCTAGTCTTTAGTAATGACAGGCACTGTATGCTTGGGTAGCAGTACTAAAATAACTGTTTTATTTATATAACTCCTATTAATCATTTTAATTACCAGCTAATGACTATCACTCCTCATTTGTAAAACGAAAATAAACTTAATAAATGTATAAATACAAAAATCATGTGTAAATAAAATATATTTTAATGTTAACTGCTGTGCATAATACCACAATGATTTGGGCTACCAAAACTACACACAAACACTTACGCGTACACATATAACAACAAATCCCCATTGCCTTTTTTGTACGTTACTTTGATTAACATCACACACGCGACCCAACAGCCGGCTAGCAGGCAAAACGCCAGCAGCAAAATAAAGGCAACAAACGAAGGGAAAAAAATTAAACAGTATCATCATAACCATAAAGGAGTTATTTGTTAATAAACACAGATACAAAAACATAAGTATTGACATCCTTTTGCTGGCATAGACACACAGGCACACACACATACAACTTCAACAAATTGTGGCTTATATGCTCAACAACCAGGGATTTATTTACACAGACACTCTCTTATACCACCAATGTATATTTATGTTAATATATAAGTGTTTGTCTTGTTTTGTGTTGTTATTAAACAAAATATACTCTTGCTAATTTGTATACATACGTATGTATGTATGTATGTGTTTTGCATGTGTGTTAGTCAAATTTAAATCCTCTTGGCAGAATTATAAGAAAAGTCCAGTTAAATAAACAACGACAGCGAGTGAGAATTGGTAACCTGTCATGGTGTCATAAATTACTTTAATGATGTTGTTGTTTTTGTGCTGGCTGCGTTTGGCATGAATCCTCTAGTGACTCATACGCATAAATGCATTTGGTATTGTAAAAATTTATACGTTTGTACATCTCCATGTATATTTTGATGACTTAGTCCTTGGGCGCACATAAATTTACAAATATTCCGAGAGATTTCCGTCAACAGTTGTTCAAGGAAATTATTCAAGTTGTACATTAGATAGAGATGCTCAAAAATAAGTGCATACAAAATAATTAGAAAACAATTGCACCAAGGAAAAAATAGCTGAAAAACATTTGCACAAAGACTTGAGCCAAATTACGGTATTTGATATCCATCGAAATTACAACACAATCTGAATAGAAATTCGATTGATGTCGAATGACGTAATTGCCCCCAGGTTTAAATATGTAAAGGTTTTTATACGTTTTAATAAAATGCAACTCGGGCTAAAACAAAAAAGTAAAACATTTCCTTGAAACTCAAAGTTCTGTTTGAAGGAAAGAAAGGTTTATTATTTGAAAAGACCGTAGAATGTCATTAAAACTCTTATATGTATTTCCAAAGATTTACTTTATATTGAAGTTTTTCTTAATATTTTTTTTTTTGTTCTTATTGTCATTATTTTAACTTATAAAACTACACTGTGCTACACAATAAATATTCAGTGATTCTTAAACGGAATTTTGTAACAAATACAAAAAAAGATAAATTGGCAATTTCTTAACAGATTTTTAAAAATTTTTTTTTCAAGTTAGGAAAAGTTTCAAAATCTGTTTGAAAATAGCTGTGCTATGGTTCTAAAAATGAAAACATATTAACTTCTTTGCACGAGTTTTCATAATCGTTAAGCTCTTTTTTAATCGCATGTCAAAAGAATATCCTTGTCCACATGGAAAAATTTATTTTCTAAAGTAACCAGTTTCGTTTCTGAAAACAGGAATATCCAAAATCTAAAAAAAAATTCTTGATTTTAACTTATTTCGTTCGTATTAAATAAAATTTTCTTAAATAAAAAGACATTTTGCTTAAACCAGGCCACACATCTATTTAGAATAAGTAATTTTTAACAAAATGTTCTTGGTTCAAGCCATATTTTCTGGTGATTAAGTAAAAAATTCTTTCTGTGTATGTTCTAGGAAAAAGTACACTAATGCAGTTTTTTTAAACGCCTAAGAACAGTGATACAGACCGAACCTTATATAAATCTTAATAAAATAAAGTATGTGTGTGATATCATCGAGCTTCTTCTTATTTTCATTTTTAATGGACAATATATATAACATCGTGAAAATATCTGAGCATCTTGAACGTCCAATTTTCCATCACTCTAGCGCATAATTCAGGATAAATTTGTCCGATGGCATGGCTTATGTTCCTAAGTGCAATGTCTATGCCCCACGGTATCATATCAAATGATCTCTCTGGCCAGCTTACATCGCCACTACATAAGATAACCAAGCTCTTTAAGCCCTTTTACAGAATGTCCAAAGTGGCATGGCAAAAGATGTTGGTCATCATCGGTGATCGCCATTGTCGCTGGCGGCCTATCCAATGTCGTTATCAAAGTCACATAGACCGATGACGCAGCCTGCCTAAATTAACACCAATCAGTGGCTTAATCGAGATGCACTCTTAGAAATCATGTGGATTTCTATCGTACCAATTCCTCCAGAAATTGGGCTTGTTTTTGATAAATAAAACATTTGTACGTGCTGTTGAACGCTTCATTCGTCAATTAATTCACTTAACAATTTATAATGCGAAAACATGAAATTGCTGCGTACAATGCACAAAAATGAATGTAAAATATAAATTATTTTTGCGAAATTATTTCTTAATTTCCCACACGTAGAGAAAAAAAATGTTTGACATGGTTACGGCAACTGCACTATGTTAATTGTAATAATATATTGTTTATTTAATATCAGCTATACTAAAGTTACTGTAAAAATATCAATGTTTAACGCAATTATAAATTAAAATATTGTTGACTGAAAAATAATTCATTTTTATAACAACTAAATAATGATAACTTTGAAAACATGTCATATTACCCTCAACCATATCATAATATTTAATAGCCATAACATGATAACTTTCTATACATTTATCATAATATGTTTAAGATGTAATCAAAAAATGTTTACTCTTATAATATTTTGTTAGCGGCATTTGTAAAATAATTTTGCATCGGTTGTGTCGTTAGTTTTAAATATGCCTATCGAATTATTTGTTGGTGAGTTGTTGAACCACAATTAAAAAAAAAGATAATAAAAAAAACAAGTTTAACGAAATTTAAAAAATAAATAAATTTATTTTACATTAAAAAAAAAATTGCAGTGCCACAAAATTAAAAATCGATGCAAAAAATTTTAATTTATTTTTTATTGTTCTTTATTTATTATGATTAACATGATCATAATATGAATACTTCTCAACTTATTATGATTATTTGAGTGCATTGGTAGGCTAGCTGATAGTGAGCTAGTCTATCAGCGCCGGGGTTGCGGTTTCGATTCCTGTCACAGACTCTGGATTCTTTCCTGCAGACAAGCGAAGAGTTTCGCGGGATTAGCTTAGGGAAATTAAACAAAAAAACATGACAATAATATGATTGCTTCTTAACTTATTATGACTAACATGACAATAATATGATTACTTAATATGGTTCAATAATAATCGTAATATGGTGACTACATAAATGAATTTTATCATAATATGTTGCTTTTAGAATATGATTACCATAACCATGTTTTTTTTCTTTGCGTTTACATTATTGTTAACACTTTCTAATTTGGAATTGGGTTGTGACCGTTTACATTGTGCAATTTTTGTCGCTGCGTTTCTTACTTTATGGGTGAGAGTAGTAAGAATTGCGGCGACAAAAATCGCACAATGTAAACGGCCACTTCCTTGAATAGTGATTTGCTAATTTAAATTAAAATATATTTTTACTTGTTGTAACTGCTACTTCACAAAAAGTGAAAGTGATTAAAAAAAACTTTAAGTGGTTTTGTTTTTATATATACTCCAGCGAAGCTAATTTGCTGTAAGGGAACCGCTGCCTATACTTTTCCCTTACTTTTTTTTATCGGGTATTCAATTAATCGATGCTTTGTATTAATCGATTATTCGTGCGAATAACTATCCGAGGTCAAAATTTAATCGAATAATAATCGAACAATTTAATTTTATTCGGTTAATCGAATAATTTAAATTTTGCCATTTCTAAAGTGTAAAAATAACACCAAAAATTATATTTTTTAACATAAAAAGCTTATTAAAAAACTAACAACAATTTAACAAAAGGTACTTTATGTAATAAGAGAAAAACTTTTTAAATAAAAATAGCATCAACATTTTAGCTAATCTTCTAAAATAATCTTTTAGAAAGAGTTTAAATCTACATGTTCCAAACGATTTTTTTCTTTTGTTTTGATAAAACTTGCTTTAGAAAAGATTCTTTCACTTATTTTTGGCGTTGAAGACATAAAAAGAAAAGCGTTATAAAGCATATCCACTTTCTCTGTTCTTTTTATTGTCTTTTCTAAAAATTAGAAGTCTTACCATTATACCAATTGAATCTCTTTTTTAATTTTTTTTTAACGATTTTTATAATTAAAAAAGTCTTGTCTAAAAGAAGGTAGTTTTCATTCGTCGCAAAAAAATATTGATAATAAAAGAAAAACTAATATGTACTGTGAAAAAAAAAATTTCGATTAATCGATTAATTGACATAAATTATTCGGTAATCAAAAATAATTAATTTCAAATTATTCAAACAGTTAATCGCCCAAAATTATTCGATTAATTGAATTACGGTTTATCGTTTGAATACCCTACTTTTTTATCACTGTGTTTATAGTAATTGTTTTATTTATTTCAAACTACAATAAAATATGCCACCAATGTCGTCTATTAAAAAATTGTCGACATGACGTTCTTTTATGATTTTTTGATGTCATTTATGCTTGAGTTAATTTTTTTAATGAAACTAAAAATAAATTTACGAAAGATATATTTATTAAAACAAATGTTTATTTTATTTGTATTATTCTATCCTAAACTCGTAGAATATTTTTAAAAACATTTGTCTTATTTGAAATTTTAATGAAGATCTCAAACAAAAAAATTTCTAAGACAGTTAGCAAACATATTTTTAACCAAGTAAGAAAGTATAGTCGGCCAAACCCGACCATTTGATATCCTAAAAAATATTATTAACAAAAAAAGAAAAAAAAAATTTTCGAAAGTGTACCCTATTTGGAACCCATAGGCAACAATGGACCCGGCAAAACAAAACTTAATAATGAGGTTTAGATTTATATAAGAGCACTTCGAGCCAAATAAATAGAAATCTACATATACATATATGAGATTTGTTCGTCCCAATGGGATTAAGGAAGGCAATTTATCAGGATTCTATTCTTCACTTACTACCACAAAATTTCACCAAGAGATAAATTATAGAAGAAATTGTTGTTAAATTGTATTTCAATACAAGCATTTTAAAGCCAGTTTTGGCATTAAGACTATTTTCGGAAGTTGTACTTTTATGGACGCTTTGGTCATATATGGACCGATTCTATTAAAATTTGAAAAGACGATTCAGATTGCAATAAAATATGTTTGGATTGGACCAAGTTTAATCTAATTACTATTATAATAAGAGGTTAATGGGATTTATGGGCACAAAAACTGTATTCCTCTAAGAAATTCTCATCATTTCCAATATGCTTAGTGCCTATGACAATTAGAATTGTACAAAATGTCATCAAATTATCTTCAAAACTGCGAAGTGTACTTTGCGCACAGGGCCGGTCGGATGGACATCGTTCGATCGACACAGAAAGGTGCTTCACACATCAAAATAAACGCATTATACCCCAACCATTTCTGTGGTTACTAACCAAACCAGGCAATTTGTAAGATGATAGATTATGTATAAGATGCTGATCATAATTTTTGCTTTATTTGCAGCGGATATGAGATAACTCTGGCTCTTAAGTACCGTGTTATCAGATCGACTCAACATATACTCAAGATAAGTTTAAGATCAAGTTTTATCTTTGAAGTTAAATGGCCAAATTCTCTATCTAATGCCGAATTAAAACAGTAGTTAAAGAGTAACATTTGTACAGTGGCTGGGTGGAGTAATTCCCTACTTCTAATACTTAAAAAACTTTTACGTTCATTTAAATTAAAACCGAAAACATTTTGAGAACGAGCCTATTTTGATAGTTCAACGAAATTTATACATCATTTTCAGAGTACCACTATATCTTTACAAGAACGACTGTTAAAATCATTTAAAACTTCGGATATTTTTAAAAAACTGTAACTGAAAATCTTCATTGATTTAAATTTTACTCGATTTTAAGTCCAAGAACATGGCCGTATACCTTGTCACACATAAAACGGTCATGCCAAAACTATAATTTTGAAAGGTCATTTTAGAAGGAATTGCTAACCAACAGGAAGGATTTTACAAATTTTAAACACCAAACTACTTAAACTTTAAATTTTAAGTTTAATCAATGTTGATATTAAGCATAGGGCAAGCTAAGCGAATTTAAAGAACACAGATTTTTAGCCACAATTGCGACTCTATAAGACCCATTTGGCTTAGGAAATAAATCATAATGAGAAATGTTTGCGCAACTGTTTTCACCAATGGGCTTCAAAATACCTAGTCTACTTTTCTGTTGTACATCTAACAATTAAAAAATTATTACGGTTTTAGGCGTACTAAACGGTTTTCCGGGAGAAGTGTTTATATGGGAACGAGGGTAAATTATGCACCAATCTAAACGAACAGTGTGATATCCAGTCGAATAAAAGGAATTTGTGCAAAAGCTTATATTATTCCGTGCATTTTTCCACCGCTTATGTGAGTTTTTGTAACAAAATTATCAGTTTTTTAGGATGGTGTTTCCACATTTTGATTCATTGCTCTGATGCTACAGAACCGATTTTGCTAAATTTCAATCCCAAACTGCTTAGGATAAGTAGAAACAGATGGAAACCAACATTGTACTTTTCTTTTGAGTTTTTCGAAAGTAAACGTGTTTTCAACAGACGGACAGCCAGACGGACGGACAGATGGACAGACAGGCGGAAATGGCTTAATCAACTAAGAATTATTCAAGGAGCCAGAATATGTATTGAATTTTAGATTGTGTTTGTTTCATATTTTTTAAATCATTTTTATTATATAATTTTATAATTAAATAAATATATTTTTGTATGTGAAATAAGTTTTTGAAGTTTTTAGATTTATTTTTACTATAGTCTATCCTGCTCTCTGAATATGACCTTTAATTTCCAACTTTACAAAGACTCGGCTAATAAATTACTTTAAAGCTGTACGCTACAAAGTACATTGTAAGTCGAAATTAGTTTTCGTTATAGAAATGTGAAAATCTCATACATGTTTGATGGTATTTTCCGGAAAACAGCGTATGTCTTTGCATATTTTCAGATAAAAATATCCTGGGCTGTATGTGCGTGTACTCGTATGTGTGGGTTTTCAAGCAGTTATCTGTTTGCAACCAGTCACACATTAAATTTTATCTTCTGACTATGTGCATGTGTGTGTACGTGTGTTTGATTGTAAAAGTATGTATTTGCTACTTTTTCACATTTGATGTGATTTTTATTGTCCTTTTAAACAGTAAAATATAAAAAAGCGATAATATTTTGATGAGCCACGCTGTTTATTTTCTTTGATGTTATTTTGCCTTTGTGTGGTCACAAAAACAAAGCTGACAAATAAAATATTTAAATGAACAATTTTTTTTTTTAATTTTATTTTTATAGCTTTTGGCCATACGCAGAGATTGGTAACATTAATTAAGTTATGACTCTTATAACACACATTGGCCTGCAGGTTTATGTGATTATAATTACAAGTTTATTTAAAAGCAAATAATTTGGTCAAGTTCTTTATTAAATTATTATTCATGTCAGAAAGAAGGTTAAGAGACTATCCCTAAAATTCCAACTTAAAACTCTGTTAAAACTAATTTGTGTTTATAATAACTTGTTTGCTCTCTGATCCATAAGTTTGCCTTTCTCACTTACTTTCCTTATTAAATTATATTGACTTATTTTAACACATCACCTAAGGCGGAAAGGAAATATATAAGTTTGTCATTCCGTTTGTAATTCCTACAAAATTGCTAAAAGACTTTATAAAGTCCTTATGATGAGCGGTGTGGATTAAACGATATCCGTTTATTTGTGTGTCCGTTGAAATGGGTTTTCCGAAGACCACATATAAGATGGGGTAAAGGTTGTTAAATAATTAAGTCACATATAGTCCGCTATTATTTGCTATTAAAAGTCAACCTGATCGTTCCACAAATGGCTGAGGTACGAGCAAAAAACCACGAAAGCCTCTAATTTAGAAAAGGGCATAACCCAAAGTTTTAAAATTAAGAACAAGCATCTGGGTTATCATTACACAACATTCTACAATCCAAAAATGTGGGCGGGATTAGATAGGTGGGCGTAGCACTTTCCATACAAAGACATTCTAGATTTCTGTATATCTGGAGAACGGCAAGAACCAAAATTTTTATACAAGGTACAAACATCTTGGTTAACAATAGAAAATATCAAAATCTGGGCCGGAATGGCGAAGTGGGCGTGGCTGAAAAAAATATTTATTTACATTTAAAGAACGGTGAGAGAAAAACTGTTTTAATATGGTAAAAATAGGTGGGATATAAATACACAAACTCACTAAAACAATGGGCGAAATTGGAGAAGTGGGCGTGGCACCTCACGAACAAAGATTTAGATTTCTGTATATCTCAAGAACGACAAGAGCCAAAGTTTCCAAATTAGGCACAAGCATCTTGGTAATCAATAGACAATATCCGACAAAATCTGGGCGGTAAGAGAGAAATTGTCCAAATTTGTTGCACATAGTCGGGTTACTTATACACAACTTCTCTAGAAAAATAGGTGAGAATTGGAATAGTGGGCTTGGCTTAAAATTGATTTACATATATCTAAAGAACGGCATTTATACAACGGCATTTATACACCATCGTGAAGAGCATATAAGATTCGGCATAGCCGAATATAGAACTCTTACTTGTGTTTTTTTATCGCTTTATCTTTGTTATTAATACTTATTATCAGGGAAAATTTGTAAATAAACAATAAATTTCATAATATGCAAGCCGCTGCACAGAAAAAAATAAAAATTGAATTCAATTAAAAAATATGTGGTATTAAATAAAAAATTAATTAAATTTGCACCAGTAAACAAATTATAGGCTCAATTAAACCAGTAAATATTGTTAATTAAACGTTTAATTCACTTGATTAAACGTTTAATTCACTTGATTAAATTTTGATTTAAAACTGGTTATACTTTTGATTAATGCTTTAATTGGTGAAAAATGGTGGAGAATTTTTTCTGTGTAACAACTACAATTAATGTTTGGGGAATTTTAACCAATTGCAGTGTTGAATGTAACAAAAAATAAACTCCTGTTTATTGTTGGTATTTTTCTAAAGATTTGATGTATTTGCAAATAAAATTTGATGAGCGTTTGTAATTGTCATTTACTCCAAAGTTTTATTTGCATATTTAATATCTTTAGCTTTGCTAAAGCTTTTGGGTAAATGTTTGCTGATGATCTGGCCTAAGCAACCAGTGAAATGCGCGTACGAACTAGCTTATACTCCAACAATAAAGTTAAGTGTATTTATCAAGAATGAAAATTGGGAATTAAGCACGACAAACCAAATCTTATTAATCAAAAATTATGTATTCCCAAAAATTACTTGGATAAAAAACAATATATGCTTAAAACTTTCCAACGAATTACCACGAACTACCACGAGTAGTAAATGATGATCATTGCGAGTGTAACATCAACATGTTCTTCTACACATGTTCAACTACACAGAAAAAAATAGTTTTCATATTTGAATACGAAAACCGCATATTTGATTGCAAAAATTTTTGAATTTTCTGCGATGACGATTTTTGCGGTATTAATAAAAAAGTTTGTATGTATAATTGTTAAATTTTTAGTCAACAAACAGGGGCCAAATTACGGCATTCGATATTGATCGAAATTACAATACAATTTGAATGGGAATTTCGATCGATATCGAATGCCGTAATTTGGCCCCAGGTTTATTGAGTCAATAAAAAAAGTTGTTGCCCAAAATAATTTTTTTTAACAAAATGTTTACTTGATTTGTTAAAATAAATTGTTGAAAATGTTGAATAAATAAAACAAAATGTTAATCGAATCTTTATTTTTTTTATTTATTAATTATGATGTCATAAATTTTTAATTTTTATATTTTTATAACAACACTTAAATTTATTATGCGGGGATAAGTAAGTTCCTATGCGCATTTCACTGGTTGCTTAGGCCAGATCATCAGGAAACCTTTTCCAAAGACTTTGGCAAAACTAAATATATTATTCAAATAAAACTGTAAAACAAATGAGAATTATGAGCTATTTAAAAATGGACAAGAGTTGTTAAAATACTGTCTTTACTCTGATTCAAATATTGTTTTTATTGAATATGAAGAAATATTTAATTATTTCATTATTATATGTGTTTTGTTGAGTGCTATTTTGCAAAGTGTAAATTTGATAAATCTTTTCCTTGAATCAAACAAAAAGTTTGTTGACCTACAATTTTATTTTTAACAAACTGTGTTGTTAAAAATTTTCTTAAGATATTTTTTTCTGTGTATGTGTTTGTTTTGAAAATTCTTACGAAAGATGCCTGAACTAATTTTTTTTTTTTTTTTAAATCTTGAAAAACTTGCCCTCTTTAAAAATTTATAGTCAAGCCGGCTCTTTTTTTTTTGTTTCACTCCTTCTTCTTATTTGGTTTTTTTTTTTGTTCCTACTCCTTCATATTGTTTTCATTGTTTATTTGAAAAGTAAAAGATTTTCATAAATCTATTAATTTGTTGGGCAAAAAGTTTAATTGAAATTCTTATGCTCGAGTTAATTTGTGGTCTTTATAAGCCTTTTTTGCCTCTTACGATATTTTATGTTGTAGCTGAAAAGGCTGCTCAAGGCTTAAAAACATAATAAATTAAATTTTAGGATGATATAAAGTTTTCAAATAAATAGTGAAATAAAAAACTTTTGGGTGTTAAAAAGATTTTTTAAAAGTTTTCTTATTTCCGAGGGATCGATTTGAGCAGAATAAGAGATAAAGAACATAAAAAAATTTACTTCCATTAAAAGCATTTGTGTCGCAATGTTCTTATTTGTATCTTGTTGAGTGTTGCTAAGAACCAGTGTAAAAAGTGTAATCTAGACATCTTCAAATTAAAATAAGTTCTTGCCACTACGAGCTAAGAACAAAAAAACTAGCATTTACTATTATTCACTAAACTGTTTTTTTAATGATTATCTCGCAATGAATGTTTAGAAGTAGTTTCAACTAGCTGTAGGTAATTTTGATCTTACATAATTCTATAATAAAATTTTCGTTATAATGGAAAATAGTTTGCAATACTCCATCCTCCACCCCTGTAACAATTAAGCCTTTTGTGCTGTTTTGTTCTTTTAAAGAACAAATGGTAAAAAGCCGATTATCAATTTTTTAACACTGTTACTCATAAGAAAAACTTACGAGAAAAAAAGAGAATTCATAGCCAAGATTTCTGAACTCTTGAATTAGTCAGGATATGAAGCCATTTATTTAAATAAAATATAAGGAGAATTTCATTTAAACGTTTATGCAGATTAGAAGAGAAATAGAATCAGATCTACTGAGTAGTCGATAGTGGCAAAGTTAAAATGTGCGCTTGGAGGTATTTGAAGTAAAAAGATCAGAATCAACTGAGCTCAAGGATATAAAAGTATTTGTTGGGACGAGCAGGCTGATGAGTGAACAATATTTTGCTCGTCTATGAACGCAATTGACTCAGAGATATACATCTATTTTCCCGTACTGGAGCGTAAGAACAATCTTGAACAGTCGTGGCAAAACAGTGCTGTTTTAGAAAATGACTAAAATTAAAAAAAAAACGGGAAAAAATTCTAACTTAACTGTCAACAATTCCTTTGTCTATGATATTTTTTGTTGTAAGTTTTTACGAATCAAACTATGAGACACTTTTTTTTTCTTGAGAGAGATTTTTCTCCAGATAAAAATTATGATAGCTAATAGTTTGATATCAAAAAACCAATTGAATGACAATAGAAGGAAATGTTTTCTATTGATATATATAACAAATCGCTTTCAATATACTTTGCCTTGATAGCCAATTGAGTTTATATTTTAAACTCTACTTCTTAGCATACTTCCTCCCTAAGTCTCCTAATATCCTTAAAGTTCATTTTTTGCTAATACCATTGTAATGCAACACAAGTTGATAATTGCAAGACTAAAACAACAAAAAAAAAAAAACGGAAGAAACAAAGTTTTCTCCTCGAAATAATTCTTCTCCAAACCCTTTTTTGTTCATCAATACTTTTGGCTGCTGGCAAAAAGGAAAGAGAGAAAAAATAATATTGATAGAATTATAATTGAAATTGTAATTTAATAACTTTAAGCAGCTGTTTTGTTGCATCACAATTGAACTTTAAGCTAAGTACCAAAAAACGAAATCGGAACTCAATTCAACTACTGTCATATATCACAATTCCATTGAAATGGAAGGCAAAGTTCACAAAAACACAAGTCAAAAAATTTAAGGATGTGTAGGGATAAGAGAAGGGATTATTTGTAAAATGGTTATTTTTGTTGTTGCTGATAAAAAAACTTCTTTTTTTTTTTGTTTGCCTTAAAAACCCATTAAAAGATTATTTATGGAAGTCGAAGCAGTTTTTCTATTTGCAAAAAAAAAAAATAAAACATATTTTTACAATTTCAATTAATTTCGAATTATTTAAAGAAAATAAAATTAGTTTTTAATAAATGATAACTAATTGTGTCCTTTTTTCTATTTGTTTTCTTTGCAGGTATGGGTGTGTTTTTGTTTAATAATGAATTTTTTAGGGTGTTTTTGTGGTAAGTTTTTTATTTGAGAAACTAAAGAATCCTTTTTTTAAGCTTCCTAACTAGTAAAAATAAAAAAAGACATAGAAAACTTTTTCAATTAATTTTATTTTCCTTTTAACCTAAATAAACATTTAGTTTTTTTTTTGTCAAACATTTAACTCTCTTTGGTCTTAGTTTTTTTTTGCTCTTTTACTCTTTTGAAAAAAAAAACTTATATGAGTAAAAGGACTTAGTAAGAGAACAAGTGTGTGAGTGTGTTTTTAATGTTTTATGTCATTTTCAGCTTTTTTGTGTCCTTTTTTATGTTCAACTAATGATAAATTTATATTTTATTTATTTATTTTTTTTTTTTTAATTTTTTGAACAGATAGAGTTATAAAAGTAGCAGTAACCAGCAGTAGATTTACACAGAGAAAACAGATTCGTGATCACAACCGAATTTGGCGCCAATCGAATTTAGTCGGTTGCATGTACTATCACACAATTCGGTTCTAATTACTGAAAATTTCGATGGTTAGTATAATAGTTTTGATAGCAACATTTGAATTTTAGTACACTCTCAGTCATAACACCAGATATTGTTAGTTGTTAGTATGATTATTAGAAACAAAATTGTGGGTATACCCGAATATATGATAGCTGCAACTGAATTAACACATAATTGGTGTTCATAACAAGACATTTGATTGTCGTTATCAATATATTTTTTTTAACCGGTCAAATGTAGCCTATAAGGGGCAAGGACTTGTCCAAAGGTAACCCCAATGAATGGAAAAAATGGCTTATTTAGCAGTACAATGTCCTAGGGCAGAACCATATAACCCAGCTTGCATTACAAAGGAGAAGTCTTAAAACTACTCCATGGTATATTCCAGAGGATTAGCTTTGAAATCGTTTCAAAACGAAAACATGTTGTTAAAAAACGAAGACATGTCGTTTCACTGCAAACTCTTCTTAATAATGACATGGTCCATACTTGCACTACATTGGACCAGCCCAGGATCAAAATGGATAAAGTAGTCCAATATAGTTTGCAGGGTATAAAAAAAATAATACATACATACATACATATGTACGTGCATATGTTCATACCTATAAGAATACGTAAATTACTTACCCCTATTTATTAAGTTTTTGCACATTTTCCATTTTTGACCGCAAAGATATTTTTAAATATAAAATCAAAAATTATTTTAATCTATCAAATATTTTGACAGAAAATTTAGTAACCAATTGGGACTCTTTTTTTTTTGGTTGTGAATTCCGAATAATTATATTTTCATTTGTTGTACTCGAATTAAAACTTTTCCAACAATCAATAATTAGCTGCAATAAATGAATTAACATTTATATTACAAAATTTATTGACGAAAGCAAATTATTGATTGCAATGACCAATATTCAGTATTGCCCTGTATTAAATTCGGTTGTGATTCTAACCATTTGTACTAATTTTTAGAACTAAATTAAATTAGTTATCATAACTAATAAAAGAATTGAAGGAATCATATTTCAGTTAGAACAACGTTTTAATAATCAAGAGAATTAAAAATCAGTTAAAACTATACATTTTTAATAGTTGCAATAATAAATCATGTTACTTGATCAATATTTTATTACTGCAACCGTTTCCCAACCAATTTGTTTTCTGTGTGTAGGTTCTAGAAAGATATAAAACTTTTAAAGAAGTCTTTACACAGAAAGAAAAACACACGTGATAGATCAAGTTTTTTATGATTACTTTAGGTACGAGTCGTACTCAAAAATTCAAGTACGAATAAAACTGAAACGTACTCAAAACAATCCTAAGCGGGATTACTTTCGACAATCAATCCCGGAAATTTTTGAAATAAGTATAAAATTCTTAAATCATGTAGAAAAAGATTACTTTTCGTTGTGTTTAACCCTCCGGCTTACGCATGTTTTGATTTTCTATTCACATTGAAAAAAGTCTGGCCAGACTCATGTGTACCACGCAGGGCTAAAAAGTTAATTGCAACTCTTGATTCTCATTTAGTTTATATTTTTGGTTAAATATTTACATAAGATTTCCAAAGTTAAAACTATATCGGGCATGATGTTGGTGTTTTATCATTATGTTAGGTGTAAAACGAGTAGGTAAATCAATCATAATAATTTTTCTTTCTAATTCGGGATAAAATCAGCTTTATAATACTTGAATTGAGATTGATTCAATCTTAGTTTTACTTAAATCAATCTCATTTTCGGATTATTTTAAGTACGAAATTTAAAAGCACTTCCAAAACTAATTTTTTTACGAATTAAGATAAAACATTTGAATAAATACCTCCGCGTGATGGTTGCATGGCTATATTTGTTACTTTTTAAAATTACTTGCGGTAAACCGGATTTAATTTCAAAACGTTTTTAGCTTTTTTCCTATTTTTTCACTTTATTCTTACAATGTTTAGTTTCAAGGCGTCACTACAAAAGCACCGTTACGTATCTGACATTTATTTTTTCCCCTACTTATGTAGAATTTTGTGCACTTTCACATAAGTAGTACTTTTAGTTTTCACGGTGCTTGAACTTTTTTTATAATTATTCGGTGAAATAACCGCCTTTGGCCCCTGTGTGCCGTGGGTTAAATATTAGCCCTTAGCGTTGACTTTTTAAGATCTACCCTGCGGAAAACTTGCGTCAATTGATTTTGAAGCAAAGTTTTTCTTGGAATTCAAAAAATTAGTTAACAAGGTTTTGTTTAATGTGCTAAATTCCCATTTCATACTGTTAATAAACTGAAATTTATTGCTGATGGGATAAGCTATTCCTAAACGCATTTCACTGGTTGCTTAGGCCCGTAACTAGTGAACCCAGTGTTATAATAAAAAGAAACGAACATATCACTTAATGTGTAGTAGTAGTTACTTAAGAAGGTAAGCAACAAACGACTAGTCATGTAACTAGATTTTGTGTGGGAAGTGGCTGATTCTATCTGGTTCTATTACTTTAAATTAAGGATATATATCATATTATCATCGTTCACTCGCGACAATATCGGCGACAGGTATTATTTTAACCCAAAATTTAATGAGTCCATTTCGTTAAAATCAGTGACGTATTACAAGGTGTCAGAAAGCTGCCAATTAACCCTCTCCTAGGACATCGCCATGTTAAAGTGACAAGTCCCCATCACTGTGGGGTACTCCATCACTTAAACTTCATTGAGCCACGAATAATCTGCAATTATAAACTCTATAAAGTGCTAAAACTGGAACCGGTACCTTTTACTTTAGAACTGTCACGTGACAAGTTTGGTGTTAGTTTCCGTTTCCCTACGGTATGTCTTCGCGATATTGGGTAAAAATTCAACCACCATATGATTTTCGAAGGAGCCTTACTAATAACCAAACCAGGACCGAAGCTTCACGGATACTGGGTTCTGTGGTACCAAATAAAGATCTCTAGTCAGCCATGATCGACCTCTTAGAAAGAAGAAAGACTTGCCAATCTGCATCTTTTCCTAGAGGATGAAACACTAAAAGGTAAAAAAGCCCCCCGAGGGGTTTTTGTAGAACCAAGTGATCTTCCTTTACTGGTGTTTGGATCACCCTTTCCTAAGCACACCACCTTAGCGCGATACTGATTGTAATTTTTTACTTTTCGTCAAAGTTAAAAGAGCGATTCCGCAATCTCTCTGTAGCACCTGTCTCAGCATGAACGGTCCTCGACTCTTTTGTCACAATATCTATGCATTCGGCGTCATAAATGATTCTCTGTTTGTATGTAGTCAGTTTTGAGTTTTAAGAAACCTAGATGAAAATTCTAATTGGTATGTAATAGGAATAGGAATACATTCGATCAGATTGCAATAGTGCTGAATCTCTGTGCCTTTAAAAAAGCGAAAGCTTTCAGCACTTGTTTTTTGAATGTCTTTTGTTGTTTTGTCCCGTATTATAGTTTAATTGTTGTAGCTTTTTACCTCCAGTACCCTCTTTTAAAGCAATTGGCTTCCACAAAGCATCTCGTACTTATACGATTTGTTGCAGTTGTTTTTCTCTTCTTTCCATCTAAGATTTCACTGTCCTTGTTCTTAAAGTATCCGATCAGTGTATTGCTATTTTGCCTTGTATCAGTTTCGTTAATCGGTTTTTTCTCCAGCTTAGTAGATGATTGGTTTTCTGTAGCATGTCTTAGGCTAATGGAGCTGTCATATGTCGTTGCCGATAAACAAGACACATTTTTTGTATTGCTTTTTTGCACAAACAAAAGCCAAATCAATTTTTTTTGGTCCCGTTACCCTTCTTATGTACCTGCTGAAGAAGCGAGAGCGGAAGGCCTTCTCCGCAATGACAACGTGTGTAAAAAAGATATGAGTATGGAATGGAGCAAGAAGGCCTTGTACATCCAAAAGAAGGGGTACAGAGGCCTTCCTACTCCTTCTTTTTCCCGCTGGGTAATTGTTGCTATTGTTTAAAGCACAGCAAAATTAATTCCCCTATTTTTTTCTAGACAAAATTTGTGGTTTTATATATATCCAACTTTTTCCACTTAAAAAATATTTACTAAACATTTTTTAATTTATGATATAAATAGTAAATGTTTATTTTCCCTTTTGACTTTATATTTCATAAAAATTATTTATTTAATGTGAAAATGTTGGTGTGTGTGTATATGTGTGCCTCTCTCTGTAGACGCTAAAGGAAAACTAAAAATAGTTACTACTTTTTTCAAGAGCTAACAAATTTATTAGAGTAAACTCTATTTTTTTTCAAGTAAACTTATTTTTTAAAATAAATTTGCTGCAAAAACGAAACTATTTTTGCTTTGATTTTTGAAAGAGTAGTGAACTAGAGCAGACCTTTTTTTCTGCAACAAAAATTTGCCCTCTAGCTGGATGTTTGTGAAAAAGTGTCAAAAACGTGTTTAAATTTGTTTCTGTGTTTTATAGATAAAGGGCAGGAAGTTTTTGGGGAAGAGATATTTTTTTGACACGCCTTAAGGAAATAAATATGAAATTTAAGTTAAGACGAAAAATTTAAATGTGTTCTTAATATCCAATTAAAACTTAACGTTAAAAGACTAAGATCAAAAGTATAAAAGTATAAAATTAAACTCATGTCAAAGCGTGTTTTTCTTGGCACATTAAAACTACCATTCAAAAGTTTTTCGTCGTAAATAAAGAAGCAGGCTCCCCTAGAGCAAATATAGCTCAGCTTTTATATTTTTTGGATTTGACCTTTCAAATTAAAGTATCTACATATCTAAATACATTTTACAGGAGAAAGTTTTTTCTTTTATTTCATATAAATTTTGTATAAAATTTGTCGCTTACGATAAAATTGTTCTTCCTATAAAATCGTAACATGGTGTCTTTACCTGAAAATTTTTTTTCACACCAAAGGTCAATGTCTAAATATATATATAAAAAAACTAATATTTTTGTCAGCGTTTTTTTTTTTTATATTAAGTTTGAAGTTTCTTATGACAAAAATTTTTAGGTGAAGACCCCAAGGTAACGGTACCTTATGTGACCATGACATTTAAGGAGATAATGCAAGTGCTGCCAAAAAAGTCATTTATTAAAACAAAAACGAAAATTGAAAATTATGCCGCTATTTGCGCGGTTAGGGCTCGATATGTACACACATATATATTAATCGGCAAAAGCAAAACAGTTAAGAACACTTTCCTCCTCTGTTTGCCCAACGACTATAACAAAAATACACAATGACATTTACTTATAGAAGTACACTATTTATATTTTATTTAAATCTGTTCAATGTTAAACTTAGAAACTTAGATGAAAAATTTTGGTACTTTTTTGTTCTTCATCTTGGTACTTTTTGAATTTTGTTGATATTGAAACTATTAAGATAAAATTAAACATGCATGGTCCTGAGTAAATAAGAATATTTAGTGGGAGCTTTTTGGTACTTTTTCGTTCTACATCTGGTACACCCAAAAGAAAAATCAAACCATCCGTACTCAAATTAATCCGAATCGGTATTAATAGTACGGTGAGTACGAACAGAAAGATTGAATCAAGTACTTATTTTAAATCGCGAAGTATTTAACTTATCCATGCTCAATTCCGAATTCGTACTTGAAATAATCCAAAAATTAAACTGATTGAAGTAAAACTAAGACTGAATAAATCTCAAAATGCGCTTGATTCAAGTACTATAAAACTGATTCAATCCCGAAATCGTACTTAAAATAAACCAAAAGTGGAATTAGAAGCAGAATTTTAATATGTTTTCCTGGAACTATTTGTAATTGAAATATAAAACGGCTTGGTCCCCATTTTTTCTCAACTTATCTGGGGTCGTTTTATTTCAATAACCACACGGACTGGCAGAAATCGTTAAATCAACTCCCCTTTTCATAAGGATACCGAATTAAAAAAACTTTATGGGGTCAAGGATTAACATTGTAGAAGCTAAAAATGGTTATAGAAAAGGCATCACAACGCTGATGTATTTTGCCATCAGCGCTATGAGAAGTGTTTTCGTTTTTGCCTCGATGTCACTTTTCATCATTGCGATATCAGCTTTAACTTGTCATCAATGGGATGATACATCGGCATTACAGAAGTTACAAATCGGAGTCAGTTTAATAAAAACTGTCATCAGTGCAATGACTCATTTACATCAGAGAAAAGACTCTTTAGGCAGTTTATTATAAAATTGAGTCATTGGAATTGACTTAAGTCAAAGTGAGAGAATATAATTGAATCATTTATTTCAGAAACCCGTCAACTCACATTTTAAAAAGGTCCACTTGACGGGTTTCTGAAATAAACGATTCAATTATTTATTTACCCGTTACACTATTTGTTTCGATTTTGTTGTATTCCACCCTTTGTTTACAAAAGAACACTCAATTATAAAACACCAGCAGCATGCCCAATATGGTTTTCGTAAACATTCTACTGTGAAAATTGAATGTTTTTAAGTAAATAATTTAAACAAATAGAAGATGGGAATTTTTGCTTGTTATTTTACGTTTTAAACATGAAAATAATGTACATAACACACAAAATGTGGCATCGAATTGAGGTCACTGTAGTCAAAGCGTAGATGACGCAATATGACGAAATATTAAGATGACGTTCGTCATTGGATTGATGTCTCTTTTTGCCTCATTAATGTCATTTGTAATAACATTGATGACACAACTCTGATGTTGGGGCATTATCAATAAGAAGATGCATTTTTTTATAAGTGTATGTTTGGTGTGGTCAATAGTTTTCTCTTGTAAAAGGATATTAAGCAAAATATTTTAAATTAAATTAACATATGTCATATATGGACCAACCTACCGTAGGTTAGGTTTCTTGGGCAGCCATCGAAAAGTTAGCTCTCACATGAGACCTTTAGTGTTCCCTTTGTGATACACAGTGCCAATGGGCATCAGTAAGAGCAGATATCCATAGGTATCACTGCTTAACTCTCAATCCACTCGTTTTACTAATGAAAACAAGAAGCAACCTTAGTTCTATTCTAGATTGAACATCAAAGCCGACAAAATAACTGCTTCGCCAAGTATTTCCCCCTAATCTCTATGATTCCGTGACATTGATAAAGAAAATGAAACACAATTTCCTTTTCCCCCTCGTTATAAAAGCTTCTGCTGAATGCATTCTAGAGCCATCCAGTTTTTACCGAGATGGCGGTTCTAATTTTCTCTATATTGAGCCTCAGAACAGAAAATGTTCTCCTTTCATCATAGCTAAGCCACAAAGTCCTGGCGAAGAACAAGGTAGATTCACGTCTATGGTGATGCGGGTATAAATATAAAAAACCAAATAAAGTTTTCTTTTGCATTTTTACATTCAAACTTCTACATTTATAAATCCAGCAAATAATATAAAAACAAATCTATAAGATCCTTTTGTAGCCTTTGGTAACCTGTTACCTTTTAAACTAAATATTTATTACTTTAACTTTATATTCGCCCTTTTAGATCTACATATGTATATGCTTAATATGTATGTAGCTACCAATACATATATGAAAATTTATTACAAATTCGGCAAATAGAATTGCAATTGCATTTCGTTTTCAATTTCTTTTCAGTTCGATTTTATTCTATTTATATTCAATTTTCTTCTTCTTTATTCGAGCTCTCCCCTTATTTCATGAAAATTTATTGCTTTTTCCATTTTCATTATTCTTGTTTTTTTTTTTACTGCTTAACACATGTGTTTAAGGGATTTTCAGAGATGTACAAATATTCCTGTAACTAAAATTTCACTTTAAGTTTTGTTGTAGCATTCGGAGAGTTGTGTTACGGTAATTTAATCGTCTAGATTTGTAGTTACAATCATGAACATTTATTTAAAAATCGATTCTTAAAGGGATTTACAGAATTAAGTTGTTCTTTTTTTCTTGTCTTATGCAAGTGCTAAGAAAAATAAAAAAAAAATGGGAATTGCTTGATGCTTTTAAAGTGATTAAGCGGAAAGCAAAAAAAATATATATATATATATATATATAAAATAAATGTTGCGCAATAATAAATTTATTAATATTTTAATAAAATGTTAAACAGAAATGCCAAATCAGGTAGATTGATTTTAAAATATGCAATATGTTACCTGAAGATTAATATACGCATAAAATGTATATTTAGATTAGGGATGTGGGTGTAATCAGCTACTCAAAATTTTGATTAATCAGAATTTTTTATTTATTAAATAAAATAAGTAATTTGTTTCTTAAATACAGATCTCGTGCATTATTTACGAAGCTATTTATGCCAAGTTTGAATACTCTTACTCAAGGCGAATTAATTTTTCAGTTGGCGTTGAAAGCACAGCTGAGCTACTTTTTTGTTTGTTCTTAGAGGCAGGAATGTCAAAAGTTTCTTGTGTTTTTGACATATCGACTAACGAAAGCAACAAATAAAACACAATGTTGTGTATTTGGTGTTGTACTTGTTGTAGTATCGCCACCATTGTTAATATGAATTCCCTTTGCTCTTACAGTTAGCATTCACGAAGTACACATAAATCTACATAATATTTGTTTTGAAGGTGCCCCGCCTATGTCTACAATAAGGACCCCTTTTTTACAGATATTATTCATTTATATCCAGCTATTCATACCAAGTTTGTGAATTGTAGCTGCTGCCGCTCTCTAGTTATACAGGGATCTCTTTTGCCTTTATATGTGAGGTGCCACGAGCACTTATCCACTCCTACCTTCGTGTTGACAGATGTTGTGTATTGATAACCCTGCTTTGTGTACCAACTTTGGACAATTTTTCTCTTAATGTTCTTTAAACATAAAGAAATTCTTTTTGCATTTTTATTTGCGTTTTTATTTACATAAGTGGAGTTAGGCCTCACCACCTAAATATATATAAATTAAAACATACTTATAAATAAATTGCGCTTTATGCCACGCCCACTTCTCCAATCCCGCCCAGATTTTGTCGGATGTTTTGCATTGGAAACCATGCTGCTTATATCTAATTTGGAAATTTTTGGCATTTGCCGTTCTCCAGACATACAGAAATCTTTAACGTCCTTGTATTGGAGCTGCCACGCCCACTATTGGTTTTTGTCCAAAAAATTTGTATTGATACTAAAGTAAATCCAACAAAAATTCTGGATTCTAGCTGTTATACATAATTTTCAAATATACACATTACGGTATTTAGTTCATAAGGGAAGTACCACGCCCACTTTTGTTAGCGCAACCATTCCTTGCCGTAATGTTTATATGGATGTCATAGTTACATGTGCAAAAATTGATAACTTTAGCTGTTAAACACGAATTTTAGTATTTAATTCATATAGTAGTTGCCACGCCCATTATTGCTAATGCATCCTCTTCTTATCGAAATGTTCATATCGATGTCGAAGTTGCTCTTGGAAAATTTGGGTGCTCCAACTGTAGTATTATTTAGTTCATATGGGAAATGGCACTCCAACTATTGCAAGTCCGCCGATTTTTTTACACAAATGTTCGAGAGGGTGCTAAAGTTGACCGTACTTGATTTGAAGACTCTAGCTTTCCCAATAAAAAATTTTATCATTTTGCGAAGCACTAATGGTAAAGTTAAAAATACAAGCGCACAATTATGCGCTACGCAAATTAAACATACAAAGATGCAGTAAAGTAAGTGAACGAATTCTTAACCAGTTTTATAAAAAAATATTTTTTTCAATTGCCACAGCATTCCCTTACTCCGAAGCAGGCTTGTAAGGGAGAATACTAAAAAGAACTTGTAACAAAACATTCAGTGTGTAAAACTGATCGTTACATCCAACAATTTTTATATGCGCTGAATAAAGCGCTTTAGGTGTCAAAAATGTATTGCTTCCAAGTGGGAACTCGAAATATAAAATTCATGTCTTCCGTAAGCGACCATGAAACCTTAATGTTTCTCCCTTACAAACCTGCTCCGTTTGAAGCTAAATTTTTTATTGGGTATTAGTTTCCAATATAAACAATTTATTATACTTATTTCTTACTTGCAATTTCAAAACCAAATACAGCCTATATGTCCTTCTAGACATACAGGAAGACGCTGTGAAAATGTTTAGGAAAATCTGTCCAGCCGTTTAGTTTAGATATTCTAAATTATTTTCGGGCCAAATTTAATCTCATACCAACAGATCAATATGGCTTATGAGCACAAAGACTGTGTTCGAGAAAGATGTTTTTAAGTAGACAATATGAAATTAAGACCGATTCGGACGGACGAACAGACATCATTAGTTTGGTTTAAGAAATATCTCCTGGCGTGGCATAACCCTTATCAACATCGCAAACAAGATAATCTCTGAAGCTATCCACAAAAGGCTATCAGTCGCATTCGACCCGCTTCTCCGCAATGAGCAGGCTGGCTTCCGCCCCCGCAAATCATGCATTGCCCATGTCAACAGCTTACGGATTATAATTGAGCAATCTGTTGAGTGGAGGACGCCGCTCTACTTGATATTCATCGATTTTGAGAAAGCATTCGATACGCTCTCCCATTCATCCATATGGAGTACGTTAGCATGCAAAGGTACCCCAACAAAAATAATTGTTTAAGACCTATATCACAACGCAGACTGCCGAATTCTTCATGATGGCTGTATTAGTGACTCATTCCCAATTAAAACTGGAGTGAGACAAGGTTGTGTTCTGTCGCCCCTACTTTTTTATATCGCCCTGGACAACATAATGAGAAGAGCCACATGTGAACAGAGGCTATGCCGACGACATATGTCTACTATCCCACAACTTTAATGACATGCAGGCTAAGATCAACGCAGTACAAACAGAAGCAGCTAAGGCAGGTATGAAAATAAATATTGCCTAAACTAAGGCAATGATAATTACTGCTTCTAACAACAGAGCATTCGCAATTGACGAAAAGAATCTCGAAGATGTATCTATGTTCTGCTATCTCGGAAGTCTTCTGACTATAACAGGTGGTTCTACAGATGACGTAAGAAACCGGTAAGCAAACTGACTGGTTAGCACTCCTTTGGCATTCTAAACCCCATATGGAGATCAGAACATATCTCGAAAAGTACCAAGATAACCATATTTAACTCCTGCATAAAATCGTCTCTTTTCTATGGATGTGAATCGTGGAATGCAGCGCAGAAGGATGTCATATCGCTACAGGTTTTCATTAATCGCTGCCTGCGCAGAACTTTAAAAAAATTCTGGCCAGTTACGATATCCAATGACCTGAAAAACCTTGCAAATCCCCATAAACGTCGAGATCCGCAAAAGGAAATGGCGCTGGCTAGGGCATACACTACGAAAACCCGTTGACGATATCACAAGACAAGCTATTGAATGGAATCCGCACGGAAGCCGCAGAAAAGGAAGACCATGACACACCTGGTGCCGTCAAGTCGAAATTGAAGCGGCTAAACAAGACAAGAGCTGGAACGAAATAAAAACACTTGCATCGGACAAATCGCAATGGAATAATTTTGTTATGGCCCTATGCTCCTTATAGGAACTACGGGAACTTATATAAGAAAAATCTCCTGACTCGAATGGTACACTTAAAGGTCTACAACCAGAATAAAATAAAAATAAGAAAACATGTAATGATATATTCATCTGTGTATCAACGGGGGTCTACCGATCCCTTTGGGACTGGGATATATTTCTGTTGTTTTTGAAATTTTAATTTTTTGCCATCGGAATTAGCTAAAAATCAAAATATATACATGTTTTATGTTGCTTAATTTTTCAAACGTCATATCAGAACAAAAAATCACTATCCGGAAAAAATTATTACATTTGTTGCAGACACTACAAAAACACCACACAAGTAAATAGTTTAAAAACGACGAAAACACACTATTTTCATGTTCAAAAAGTAAAATTGAGAATTCTTGCTTCTCATTTAGTTTATATTTTTAGTTATATATGTTTAAGTTTTTGAAGTAAAAACCCTATCGGGAAGGATGCTGGTGTTTTATAATTGAAATTCTCCTTCTAATTTCAGTTTTGGTTTAATTTAATTACGAACTCGAGATTGAAGCAACTTTATAATACTTAAATCAAGCTCGTTTTAAGAAGGGTTCAATCGTAGTTTTACTTAAATCAATCTCATTTTTGGATTATTTTAAGTACGAGTTCGGGATTACATCAACTTTATCCATGTTTATAATAAGTAATGGGTGTTTTTTTTACGGGTTTGTTTTTCGAATAGAGATAAAACTGGCATTTTGTGGTCAAATCTGGCAACTCTTTTGTCATTTATGTTCAGTTTGGTTTGCCATTTCATCATGAACAGGTTGACAAAAGAACAACGCTTGCAAATCGTGCAAATTTATTTCGAAAATAACGGTTCAGTTCGCGAAGTTTACCGCAAGCTCCGTCCATTTTATGGTCGACATAATCGTCCATCAGAGCAATTAATTCGGTTAACCATGGATCGTTTTCGCACTACGTTTACTCTATGTGATAATACGCATCCGCAGAGACGTCGAACAGTGTGCACCGAAGAAACAATTGCCGCTGTAGAGCAAAGTGTTGAAGAGGACCCGAATGAATCGATTCGCCACCGTGCACAGCAATTGGAGCTGTGTCCATCAACTTTATGGAAGATTTTGCGCAAAGATCTTGGCTTGCGACCTTACAAGATCCAGCTTGTGCAAGAATTAAAGCCGCGAGACCATGCAATGCGTCGTGATTTTGGTGTATGGGCCGAAAATGAGATTGATCTCGATGCTGATTTTCATCGCAAAATTTTGTTCAGTGATGAGGCTCATTTTTGGTTGAATGGCTACGTCAACAAGCAAAATTGCAGCATTTGGAGTGAAGAGAATCCACATGAGACCCTTGAGACGCCATTACATCCACAAAAACTGACTGTTTGGTGTGCTCTATGGGCTGGTGGAGTCATTGGGCCATACTTCTTCCGAAATAATGCTGGAGAGGCAGTTACCGTTAATGGAGACCGGTATAGAGCCATGATAACCGACTATTTTGTTCCCGAATTGGATGGCATGAATGTGGATGAGTTGTGGTTCCAACAAGACGGTGCTACATGCCACACAGCGCACGCCACAATCGATTTATTGAAGGAAACATTCGATGAGCGCATAATTTCGCGGAATGGACCTGTCAATTGGCCACCAAGATCGTGTGATTTGACACCATTGGATTATTTTCTTTGGGGATATGTGAAGTCGCTCGTCTGTAGAATTGGCTTTATTCGAGCCAGCCGCGGCGGCCACATGCCTGAAATCATATTTAAACATTAATGGCATAAAATTATCCTTCCAATAAAGCCAAATTGATGGTCATTAAAACGATTTTCTTGTGTTTTATTTCAATTCGAAGTTCTATACCACTGAAAAAAAAAACACCCGATACTTATTCTAGAATTCGGGAAAGAATATGGATGTGTTAAGTATTTCGCGATTGAAAATCCGTAGTTGAATCAATCTTTCTGTACTTGATGCAAGAAAATACGTACACTGATAGAAAAAAGCATCTTCATATTGATGATGCCCTACCATCAGAATTGCGACATCAATGTTATGACAAATGGCATCAACTATGCAAAAAGTGACATCAATCTAATGACATATGTCATCATATTATTTTGTCATATTTTACGCGTCATCCATGTTATGACTACAGTGTCATCAATTCGATGCCACTCTTTGTGCATTATTAACAGGTAAAGTTTGCATAAAGATAAAAACTAAATAATGTTAAAATGTTTGTAAACTGCGTTTTAGTAAAATTGTTAATGTTTTATCCATTATTTTTTGTTTTTAGACGCATTTTTAAAACTTGTATAAGATACATCACATTGATGTACATACGTTGTCAAAGCAAGAAGCAATTTACACAATATATGACACTAATTGATGACATTTAATCATTATATTTGACATCAACATCAAAAAGAAAGGGGGAAAGGTTAATTTGTCAATAAAGCATACACAAAAAATAATCTTGATAACATTGATGTACGTTTGTCATCAACACAGTTACAAAAAAGAGTGATGAATAAATGTCATCATATTGATGACGATAAATACTTGTTAACGTCTGCTTATTAATGACATTTGACATCATAAGCTGCGTGAGCATCAAAATAAATGAGAGCGAAGAGAGTTTAGAGTCAAATAAACATAAAGAAATGTGTTTTTTTTGCTCTAGATCAGTTTATATTTAAAACTCATTGAGAAGTGCGGTGCGGTAGTGTGAAATTTTTGTTTTTATTTGTTTTATTTGTGAAAAGTATTTTATAAACCACAAGTATTATTTTAAACATTTTAAGAGCTATGATTTCCTTAAGACTTTGGACAATTATAAGTATTGTAATACATTTTATGAAAACTCATCCAAATTAAAGGCTCATGTTCGTGAGAAGCACCCAGTAACAAGCGCGTTAAGTGTTGACCCTGAAGAAACAAAAACAATGTGTTAATTGATTTTAGTTTAACTTTTCCAACTTTAAAAATTATTTTTAGTGTTTTTTATATCTTTCTTATGTAAATAAAAAACTGACTCCAATTCGTCATTTCTGTGATGCAAATGTGTCATCCCATTGATGACAAAATAAAAGTTTTTGACCCTGATGACAATTTGGTTAAGTGATGTTAAGGCTGACATCACAATAATGAAAAGTGTCATTTGGTCAAAAACGAAGACACTTGTCGTAGTATTGATGTCAAAATACATCAGCGTTATGACAGTTTTTCTATCAGTGTACTCACCGTATTATTAATACCGCTTGGGATTGATTTGAGTACGGATGGATTAATTGCGGAAAAAGTGCTTAAGTTGACTTAAGCTTAATTTTAGTAAATGAAACCTTTGAGATCTTCACATTTAAAAGTATACGTTAGCAAAGTTTTAATTTTTTGTACAATTTTTTAAGAAGTTATAGCAAAATTAAATTTTATTTCTTCAACGTGCAATAACATTTGGAATAAAAACTTAACTGTCTTGTCTGTTCAACGCTTTCAAACGTTATCTTTCGTATAGAATTCATGTGGAATATAGTTTTTGAACTAAGTGTTTTTCATAGAAATTTTCTATGAGGACGTTAACGTTCGAAATAGTTGAACGGTCAATAAGTTTATTTTCGATCGGTGCCATTAGGAATATTAATGGATAACAATTAAAAAAAAAATTATAACCGCAGAGAAGGGATTATAATAATAGTAAACTTTCAAAATTCACCTTTAACGTTTGAAATTGCTAAAAAAAATAGACTTAAGCACTTTTTTCTTATTGCCACAAATATATTTTTAGTATATTTAGCTCCTGTTCATAAGTATAAAATTCCATAAAAACGTTGACTTTAACAATTTAAAATATTCGGTCTCCTACAAAATGGATAATAAAACTTTAGCTAAACCAAACTATACTCCTACCTAAAATAAAGCTGAAAGTGTTAAAGATATTAAACTAATGAAGTCCTTAAACTAGATCCTTTTTTTTTAATAAAGTCAATTAAGTTGGTTTCCTTTCTAACTGAAGTGTATAAAAAACGAAAAAATAAAATAAATAGCAAGATGCAACTAAGGACGTACTCTGAAAAGTCCTTTAAATAAATTGTATACAAGAGTTGGCAAAAAGAAAAACCTGATACTGGTACCATATTGATTTTATCAGTTTATTAAACATTTTTTCTGCTTAAAATCTTCGTACTCAAAGTCTTGGAAAATAAAGAAAATATATATAAATATATATTTTTTAGTCAATGCTTTTGTTAAAAGAAAAAAGATTCTTGCTTGTTAAGGATATTTGCCAAATAGGAAGAAGACCAAAATCAGTAGATTCTGTAAATAAATATTCATTCAATGGTGTTAGTGTTTAAATGTGTATAGCAAAGTTTAGTAAATAACTTGTTAGTTTTTATACGCAATAGCCTTTGTCTAAGTATTGTCCTTAAATCTTGGTTTCTCCTCTCTCTCTGTCACTCTCTATCTCAGTAACATTACCTAACAAAACATAAAGGAAAAAATTGCTCAAAAAAAAAAACGTAAAACTTAAAACGTTCATTGATGTGTGATTATCCTTTGTGAGATAATGTGGTATTTTTGTGTACATTTGGGCACACCCAGACACACAGTCACACTTATAAAGAGGATGTTTATAATTGTATGTGTGTGCGCAAATATTTGTTAAGAGAATATAAAAAAAGAATAAATAAAAATATTGTCAAATGTTTGTAGAGTTTTAACAGGTCCTTTTACAAAATTTTATTTACTTTCTTTTCTTTTGTATGATTTTCTTTATTTTGATTTTATTTCAAGGGGATGTATTTGCTTATGAGCTTATTGTATTTAATTCAAGGCACTCAAGTATCAATAATAAATATATTAAATACAAGCTAAAAATAGTTGTTTATTTTATTTGTGCACACTTGTTCTAATGTTCTTAAGGAATAACTTTCTTAAAGCGAAAAGTGTAAGACTTTAAAAACGGATTTTAAAACAAAGTTTTAAAAAAATTTTCGGATTTTTTATTTACAATTTTTGTATTACCTTAAGCCTTACAAAACCACTAAAATTTATTACGCGGGGATAAGTAAGTTGCTATGCGCATTTCACTGGTTGCTTAGGCCAGATCATCAGGAAACCTTTTCCAAAGACTTTGGCAAAACTAAATATATTATTCAAATAAAACTGTAAAACAAATGAGAATTATGAGCTATTTAAAAATGGACAAGAGTTGTTAAAATACTGTCTTTACTTTGATTCAAATATTGTTTTTATTGAATATGAAGAAATATTTAATTATTTCAGTATTAAATATGTTTTGTTGAGTGCTATTTTGCAAAGTCTAAATTTGATAAATCTTTTCCTTGAATCAAACAAAAAGTTTGTTGACCTACAATTTTATTTTAAACAAACTGTGTTGTTAAAAATTTTCTTGAGATATTTTTTTCTGTGTGACTATTTCCTATGTTACACCACAGTATTTAAAGAAACATTTTCGAGAATGTACCCTACCTGAGACCAATATGATGTTATGATTCATATAAGAGTTCTTTGTGCCGATATAATCTAGAAATAAACATATATTTGCAATGTTAGAGAGGCGGTTTTTATGGGTGTTATGGTCAGTTGTGGATCTACCCGTAAAAACCATGACGTAGTAGCTATTATAAAATTAATCGTTGTTAAAATCTACATCAATTCCAACATTTATATGAAATTATGGCATTAAAAGATGTTTTCGATATTATGACTTAGGATTCAGGTGATATTTTTGAACATAATTTAATCTAAATAATAACATATTCTAATAGTTTGGGTACACAAAGACTCTATTCCGGAAGGAAACTTGTAGAAGGCTTAATTTCACTACTTTAAACAGATTTTGTCCTTATGACAATTGAAACGTATAAACCAAATTTCCTCAAACTATCTTCAAAACTAAGATCTGTACTTTGCGTATAAAGTTAACATGGTACCAAGTAGTCGGCCAGCCGGACGGAAAGACGGTAAGGCGGACATCTTTAGGTTGACTCACAAATTGAGTGTCTGTACCAAAATGGGTCTAGAATACTAAAGAAGGTCTATAAGATACCTGCAGGAAGTGTCACTAGTGAATCTGTTCTGATTCACAGTCACTAATACTAAAGACTTATTATACCCCAGACAATGTTATTTACTATAGACATTTAACATGTGCGTGACATTGGAAATCCACTATTGACTAGGTAGTTCCTTTGGGAACATATGTAGACATTGCAACCAGAGAATCACTAGTACATTTAAGTAAATGTAGTCTACACTTTTGGTACGAATACGAAATCATAACAATCACTTTTTATTATTTCTTCAACTTTTATAGGAATTGTACTTCTCAGTTGTTGTTGATAAAATTTTTTTCGTACTAAAGACAACTATAGTGGCAAATGATGTGTAGTGAACACACTTCGTTGACAATGTCACAAAAATTGTCGACAAAACTGGTGACTTGAAGACACTCACACCCAGGTTTCCTTCAGGGATTTTTATATGTTACACACAACAGCACAACCGCACTCTCTCTCTACAATTGTGGTGTTTGTATCAGTTCTCGAAAACAAACATTATATACTGTTGCTTAGTGTTCGGTAGACCAGGAATATGGAAAACACAAACGCTTATAGTGTTTGTGTAGGTAGTAAAAACGTTAAAAACAGAAGTTTCTCTGTTTATAATCTTCCTACGCAATAAAAATACTGTACTAATCCAACTCCAAATAAAGAGAAAACATATCATTGCGTTCGGTTTTTCAAACAAAAATTTTTTTACAAAAACAAAACATGCACACAATACACACACACACAGTGCTCTGATCATGCAAGCAACAACAACATTACTAGTGAGAAACGTAAAAAGAGAAAATACTTAAGAACATTAAAATATAATGTATGTCTACAGAATCTGTTTTACATCTACTATACATGGGCATTTCTTTCCAACGGTCCACCGTGACCGAAAATTTAAAAGTTATTAAAAGCATATTCTTTTATGATTTTTTTATCGAGAAATATTTCCATTTTACTAATTTTATAAATTCCCCCATAAATTCGTTCACTAAGACGAACAAGCAAACTGCAAAGTTGTACAAACGTAGTGTTTAAATAAATTATTATGTTTCGTTTTACAATTGTAGAGGTTAATGAGAAATCAATTAATTTATACAAGTCATAAATATCTTTTCCAACTCTCCGCCATGGATCAGCATTTGCGTAATTGCTGCGAAAAAATGGTAATGCTATGGGGCAAAAGTAACGAGTAGGTCTTTGAGGGACATTGAAAGTAATATTTTCCAAAAGAAACTCTGATGAAATATCGCCATTAATTATATTTAACATAAAGGATACATTTAGCATAATTCTTCGGCTTTTTAAAGTTGGTAGTTTAATTAGACTAAGTCTACTTGGATATGATGGTAGATTTATAGACGGATTCCATTGTAAGCCTCGCAGACAAAACAGAAGAAATTGTTTTTGAACAGATTCGATATGGTTACTATGTACGTTGTATTGCGGGTCCCAAATTACGGATCCATATTCAAGGATCGGTCTTACAAGTGAGGTATACAGCTGTTTTGTAATATCGGGATCGGTAAACTCCTTTGCCCATCGTTTAATAAAGGCAAGAACACCTCTGGCTTTATTGACGGTCATATGAATATGTGGAACAAAACTCAGTTTTGGATCGAGTAAAACTCCAAGATCGAGAAAAACATCAACTAGATCCAGTTTATGCTCTCCTAAAACGTAATGAACATTAACGCAGTTCCTCCTATAGAATCGCATATTTTTGCACTTTTTTAGATTAAGATCCATAAGATTAGCTTTACACCACTGATAAAAATTATCCAGATCGTTTTGAAGAAAAATATGTTCGTATGGGTTTTTATAGCTAAAGAAGATTTTGTCATCATCAGCGTACATTAAAATATTACAGTATTTTATTATTGTTGGAAGATCATTAATAAACAAGCTAAAAAGAATAGGTCCGAGATGGCTTCCTTGAGGTGCTCCAGATATAACATATATGATCTTAGAAGATTTATTTTTTAATCGGACAGTCTGTGTTCGATCACACAGGTATGTTTTGATCCAATTAAGGCTGTTAGAATTTAGACCAAGTGAGTCCAGTTTACAGAGAAGAAGGTTATGATTGACTTTATCAAAAGCTTTACTGAAGTCGGTGTAGACCCCATCCGTTTGTTGTCCCTTAACAAATCCTCGATTAACATGTGTTGTAAGATTCAAAAGGTTAGTAGATGTTGAGCAACCTTTACGAAAGCCATGCTGAAAAGGTGATAATGTAGATTTTACTTGATGACAGAAAAAATTTGTAACAATTTTTTCGAAAACTTTTGGAATAGCAGTAAATTTGGCAATGCCCCTATAATTTATCACATTCGACTTAGATCCAGATTTAAATAATGGTATTATATACGATTTTCTCCAAAGCTTAGGAAAATAACCGTGCTTGATTGAAATGTTAAATATGTACGATAAAGGGGTGGTAAGACTTTCGGCACATTTATTTAATATGCAACTTGGAACTCCATCAGGTCCATGATTAAAAGATATTTTTAAATTTGTTAAGTTTTGAGAAATTAGTGAATGTTCAATAGAGGGAAAACATATTTGATTTGTTGAACGCATATATGGATAATTATCAGATAGGTTATATTTGACATCAGTATAGGTTTTAGCAAAAAAATCAGTAAACATGTTGCTTATGGTAGCAGCATCATCAGATTCTTGACCTTCAAATTTCATAGCAGGTGGAAATTCTTGGCATCTTCTTTTGGAATTAACAAAATTAAAAAAAGATTTAGGATTAAGTTTGAAATCGTTTTTTAGATTATTTATATAGTTGTTGTACAGCGATGTGTTCAGCAAATTATATTCCGCACGGCAGATTGAGTAATTTCCAAAATCAATAAGTGAATTAGATTGTTTGTGTTTTTTATAGAGTTTGTTCTTCTTATTTGTAAGTTTTGATAGTTGTTTGGAGCTCCAAGGGGGACCAGATTGTTTGTGAGTTACATTTTTTGGGACACATTTATCCATAATATCAAAAAGAGTTTTATAAAAAGTATCGATCATTAAATCAATAGCCAAATGGCTGATATTAGAAAAATATAGCAGGTCTTGCCAGTTTGTATTATCTAATAATAAGATTGTTAAACATATTATAGTTTGACTTTTTGAAACAAAATACTCTCTCGTTTTCATTGTCACTTTGTGGCTCCGGGCCCAGCTGTATAGAACATCTTAAATTCAAAGTCGGGTGGTAAGGATCTTCAGGTGTTATTACAGGGCTAGATCTTTTTATTGAACAGTCAGTTGGATCATTGACAAATATTAAGTCTAATATTTTGCCTTTATTGTTTTGTATATCACTCATTTGAAAAAGACAGAGATCCGATAACTCATTTAGGAAATTATCACTATGTAAATTAGCATAGATATTAGTGCTTTCTTAGTGCTTAGTGCTATAATTTAAGTTTTATTGCATTTTTGATGCGTACGACCGTGACGTTCAATACTATAGAATTACCCAGATATAAAAACATTTGTGCCGTGTATGTGCTTCTTAAACTCAAGAACCGCTGGACCGATTGATACCAAACTTGGACAATAAGTTTGTTTAGTCAGGAGCCAGGCTTCTCTTAACTTTAATCCTGATAGGTGGCGCTGTGATATTGACATTTTTAAATTTATGGTACGATATGGATGAAATTCACAAAATATATTTATTAAGCACAAATAAGTTTTCTGGTGAAATTTTAACCCGGTAAATAGCGCTGGTGTCAAGTAATTAACTAAATTCTACAGTATTTAATTTTTATTTGGAAAATCCCGAGCAGCGCCGGACCCAAATAGCTAGTATATAATCAGGTATGTGATGGAAATCGATTTTAAAAACGAAACGATTTGAAACCGAAAATATCGTTTTCAGTATATTTCAAAATGGAATTTAAATACATATTCTTTTTATTTTTAATCCTTATTCTTGTATTCTACGAAAATGTAAGATTATAAATCAGAAATGGATTTTAAAATTCCTCGAAATTTATCACACCTTTTAAAAATCGTTCGATTTTCATCACATACCTGTATAAGATTTTATAATATAAAACTGTGTTATAAAATTTATAACGAAAACCAGAAAACTACAAAATATTTGTTTCTTTTGTGAAAAGAGTTATAAATGGTATTACGGGTTGTGTACTAATACACAAACACTAAAAAAATAGATATCGTTTTTTGGTGTTTAAACCGTACGCTAAATAATGTTCGGTTTTTATTTTAAACACTGGCTTGTATAAGAACATCCATTAGGTTAAAGTATCTATTACATTATTAAACTATCTGAAGGTTATGCAACCTAAAACCATTTTTTCTACGATGTGATAACCTCCCAAGGAGTTTGGAAATTTTGTGCATAAATTCGTGTTTTTCAAAATTTTTTTAAAAAAGTTCCGCAATTATTTAAGAAAATCTAAATAAAAATCTTTTTTTATCCCTATTCAAATTACGTCCTGTCAATGACGGACGAAAATTTTTCCCGTCACGGTATTCTGTCAACATCTCTTCTTCTAAGGTGAGTGTGGCCACCATCACTTAGAATTTTTCGAGCTAGTAGAAATGGATGCAATTAAAACCTATTTAGATATTCTATTGAATATATTGTGATCCTAGTTTTTACCGATGGCCTTTGATGGTCTTTGTAAATGTGTGAGTTTTTTACATACCAGGGAGCGAATACGATGATTCGAAGAATTTTGTTTTGGCGCCATTGGATTTTTTTTTATATTGGAGGCGGAGGCTGTGCCCCATAATTGTATACCAAAGAACCATATTCATTTATCTGTTCTTAATTCCTTAAATGGTTTTCTACTTAATTCGAGTTTTCGTAAAAGTGTGTACTTTATCCTTTGAAAACTTTTCTATTGTGGCAATAAAACAAATTTTTGTTAGATTTTTTGCAACTTTTCCTTTTCCATGATTCTTTACAGCTTTTATGTACAAATAAAACCAGAAAAAAAAGAACTAAAATTTGTACTTTTCTTTTTCACCTTTCTCTGAAAATTTCTACCATTAATTTTACGCTAGAAAAGCATAAAACACTATAAACGCTATTTTTAAACACAGTTTTTACTTTTCCTGAAGTTTTATACCAGTTTTTGTTTTTTCATCTTAAAAGTTAAATGTACAGATGCCAGGTTAACCACAAATAAAACACCAGCAATTTGTAGAGCAAAAGTTAAAAAAAAAACTTAAAGTCTATACTTTTTAATAACGTTTTTGTATTCTCTTGAATTTTTTCCTTCACCGTTTTTCTTTTTTACTTAGAGGTAAAAAAAAACCTACAAGAAATATTAACTCTACACAAAAAACAGCCTTAAGAAAAAGGATCTTTTTAGAATTTAGAAAAAAAAAAAATTATGGCAGTAGAATGAGAAAAAGGGTAAGGGTAAAGGGTTAGGAAATTGGAGAAAATATTAAAACAAGTTCTTCATAAAATGGAACATAGAGAGGAAGAAATGTTAATATTTAATAAACTATCGGGTAACATTTGCGCCAGGAGGTAGGCAACATTTTTTGTTTGACTTTGGTGGCCAAAGGGTATGCAGCACTATGAAAACGTAAAAAGATACACTTCTCTTTTTACGTTATTCATAGTGCTGCGTACCATTTTTGTAGATTTTATTTTAAAAGTTTATTTTTTTGAAAATATTACATATATACAAAAAGAAATTAAGCTTTGTTTAAAGCTTTTACCTGTTTTTTAAAATGTTTGTTCATCTAGTCTTTTCTTGCTAGAACTTTAATAAAGAATTTCTAGAAAGCTTTCCATTGAATTGTACTTTTATATTTAGTATCTTTTAAAAAGCTTTAGACTTAAGCCGTGTGTCCACTAGCAGGTCACTTACGACAGAACTTCTGCAAGTATTTGCTGAAGTGTTTCCACTCAAATCGAAACTTGCGGAAGTCTGTTTCCAGAAGTAGTTTTTAGAAGTTATCACGAGGAACTTGCTGCAAGAAATTGCAGACGTGTTTGCACACAATGTGAGTACAGCTTGCAGTAGTTAGCTTTCTTACGAATGACAGTATAAAAATGTCTTGTGGCAAAAAAAGATTGGAAGCTGCCATCGTAGCATATTTAATTAAAAAGAAACAAATTAAAAAAAAAACAAAAAGAAGTGGTTAGGTGAGAAATTGGGTGCTGCGGCGGAAAAGAACTAAAAAAAAACACAAAACAAAACTGAAAACTGAAGAGAATACCAGAAACCGTTTTACTCACGTATACCCGACTTCTTCTGCAAGTCTTTAAAATACTTGTAGTTCACAGCAAGTCGTTCAAGTTACTTCCAGCAAGCACAAAAACACGTGTTTCCACATAATTGCTGCAAGTAACTTATGCAAGCGGTGACTTCTGGAAGTCGACTTCTAATACGTGTTTACACGACAAAAACTTCCGGAAGTCACTTCTGGAAGCAACTTCCGCAAGAAAACTTGTTAGTAGACACACGGCTTTAGGTTTGATAAATATATACGAGTTCCTTCATATACTTCCACAAATACGAATTTAGAAGTCCTTAAATGTTTTTAATTTTGGTATGTTATGGAAAACTATTTTGAAAACTAAACGATTTTTTTAATTTTATTGAAATTTGATACAAAATTGTCGAATTTCTGCTAAATTTTTTACTAAAATACAATAAAATTAAAGTTATTTTAAGACTTTTTTTTAAAGGTTATAAATTCTTATCCTGTGTTCAGTATAAGTTCTGAGTGAACTTTTTTTAAATATTGAAGTTTTTAAAAAAAATTGTTTTATGCTGAAAGCTTTTTTTCAATTTTTTTAAAGTTAAATAAGGATTTATTGCAAAATTCATTAAAAAACATGTTTACGAATTTTAATATTTTATTGCAGTTAGGCAATTCACAAAGTGGCATTCATTAAATAAGTAAGAAAGTATAGTAGGTCAAGCCCGACCATGTGATATGATACCCCACACCACACACTGAACCAAAAATCCAATGAAAATGCTCGTTAAGCAAACGAATTACGTTTATTAAAATATTTTCGTTGGCTCAACGAATTATTCGTTAATATAATGAAAATAATACCTAAATTTTCATTACATTAATAATTCGTTAATATAATGAAAATAATACCTAAATTTACATTACATTAATAATTCGTTAATATAATGAAAATAATACCTAAATTTTCATTATATTAACGAATAATTCGTTAAGCCAACGAAAATATTTTAATAAACGTAATTCGTTTGCTTAAAGTACATTTTCATTAAATTTTTGGTTCAGTGCATTAGTCAAAAACAAACTTTCGAGAGTGTACCCTATTTGGGTTCTTTGTGCTTAATATTATTGAGTTATTCTCATCTACTTGAGGTTTTCTGCCTTCAAGAGATTTAACCCATTTAAGCCCAAACAAAAACTACCGGACAAAAAATAAAATATTGTTTATTTTATTATTTAATTCATTACATATAAACAAAAAACAAAAAAAATTTTTTTTTTTTTTTTTTTTTTTTTTTTGGAATTAAAGAGGTGTACCCAAAATGGCACTACACTACGGTCACTAAAAAAAAAAAATTTTAAAAAAAATTTTTTTTTGATGTTATAGAAATTTCTGAAATTTTAGTTTATCAATAAGGTAAACATATATTGAATAATGTCAAAAACTTTGTCATAAGCCGGAAATAATACAGTGTTCCCAAATTGGCACAGCGGGCGTAAATGGGTTAAGGGTGAGGGTCAATGTGGGACTTATGCTTAATTTCAAAACATCCGATAAAATGTGGGCGGGATCGGATAAGTAAAGAACGGTTATTATATAAATTTCTGCTCTTTTCGCACCCTTGTAAAGGATACATAAGATTCGGAATAGCCGCATATAGCACTCTTACTTGGTTTTTCTTTTTTTTTTTAAATTTTTGTATGTATGTATGTCAAAGTCGTAACTTTAGAGCTCTCTTTAAAAAGTCCTTTAAATGAAAGTTTTAAATTGTATATGCAAAATCTTTTTAGAGTTATTTTAATTTAAATATGATCTTGAGATTCAAACGTTTTGTTTTAAATATCTCTAAAGAGCTTTAAGTTTTTCTAAAAACTAACGATTATTATAATGTCCAATAACTTGTTTATTTTGTTTCTCGTTTTGTAATTGAAATTCATTATTTTTATATTATAATTTATTTTTAAGTGATTTGTTTTCGTATCACTATTTATCTCCTTTTTTACCTTTTAAGAGTTAAATATATGCTTGCTATGGACGTTTTAGCAACCTTGAAAATATTCTACACAACAGACAAATCAATTTATTTTTTGTTTTTTTTTTTCAAAAGTCTAATTCAATGGAATTACAATGAAATCTTTTGTAGTTTAAATATTCAATGAATATTTAGAATTTTTTTAGGGGAAAGCTTTACTCAGTTGAACATTTTTCCGAATTTCGTTTACATAAGAGTATTTAAAAAAAACTTTTTTTTTCTGTTATTCTGTTTGCCAGGACCATAGAAAGAGAAAAGTTACTTTGAGTATTGATGTAAATATTGTACAAATTCAAACAACAAACAATATTTCTTAAAGTTGTATACAGTTTGTTTGTTGTTTGTTGTTTTTTATCTTTTTTTTTCTTAATTTTAAAAAAGTGTTAATAAAAGGAATGTAAAAAGTATCGACAACAAAAAGGTTTATAGAAGTTTCTTAAAATTCTGCACTTGAGTAAATTTCAAAATGTATTCATTTATAACTTTAAAAGATTGCTGCAAGTAAAAAATTTGGTTATTTTGTTAGTGATGTTTTTGAGTAAATCTGTATTTGAGATTGAAATTTTTTCGTGTATATTGAAATAGTAAATGCAGTGAATGTTTGCCTTATATTAATATTTCCTTGTTAATTTTAAACTCAATTTTTTTAATAAACTTTACGGAAAATTTTAGAAATTAAAGGCCTCGGTAGTCTTACGTAAACGTATGCTTTGCTGTTCAGATGTTCCGTTTTCTTTACCTAGCTTATGTATAATTGGGTTCTCTTACGTAAACGTGGCGTTGTGTTAACGATGAATCTGATCAAATTAAAGGTGTTCTCCGATGTTAAAAAATGTTATATTTATTAATAAAGCAAATGTTTCATTGGCATTTTCAGAGAAAAGTCTACTTTTTGTAACGTAACGCAAGCAATTATAATTGTTTCTCAAAGAGTTTTATATGTATTATTTGCTTTTTTGTATTTTGATATAAAGCGCAACTAGTTCTAGATTTAATAACAAAAATGGAAAACATTTGACAACATGAGCCTCAAATACAAGCTTATTTGCTTGTTGGCGTTGCGTTACGTTACAAAAAGTAGACTTTTCGATGGAAATGCTCATATATGAAATTTTTTTTAGTTTTAATACGAAACGCACAAAAAACAAGAGCTTAAATTTTAAAATTGCTAGCATAAATCAAAAAGAAGCACATGAATAACCGAAAAGTAAAGAAAGAAATTTAATTTCCCGTATTTCAACTTTTAGGTACTTTTTTTTCTCCCCATTTAAGTATCAAATATTTCAATATTGTAGTTTGAGCCCATTATTTATTGCGTATATGTCAATTAATGGAGAATAATGTTTAGTGAAAAAGTACCAAAAATAGGTACGATTTCACCTCTTTTTTGCTCGAATTTTAGAAAAGTACCAAAATGGTATCCATATTTCTTAGATAAGTAACGAATGCGATATAATTTATATTTCTATATTTATTAGTTTAAAAGACAGATGGGATGAAAAAAGTTCCAAATTACAGTTTTTACCCGTTTACTCTCCAAAAAGGCCGAATTTCAAAAAAGTACCAGACACCTTTCCGCTTATATTTTAACTGCCGTTTTCATAAAAAATTAAAATGGATTTGAAATGCATTTTAAGAAAAATTAGTATGAAAATTTTGCCTTAAAACACATTTCAGACTTATTTTATTTTTTATGAATACGGCAGTAAGAAAACAACGGTAAGTATTTAATTTGTTCTTGTATATTTTTAGTTAAGGCTATATAGGATTAGCGAATTTACACTTGTTTACCTTTTTTCTAACCCCTAAATAATGGAGTTTGCAAAAATCCCGTCAAAGTGGATGCCTTTAGCGAGAGACCAAACTCCGGTCCAAGTTTCTACTTTTATATGAATAATTTCTGTACTCTTAAACCATCTAAATGGATTTTCGTGACTAGTTCATTATGTAACTTTCTTAAGCTCTGCAGAAGTTTATTTATTTAATATTAATGCTCGATTTGCTTAATAACATTTGTTTTCCTAATTTAAATTCATATAGAATTTCTTTTTACAAGTCAAGCATAATCCGAAAATATTCTACTACTTTCAAAGTCAAAAGTAAAAGCAAAAGTAATATTATACAATTTAAGCACGAAATTTTCACTTTGATCATAGAATTAATTTAAATGATGCAAATGTCATATTTCATTTAAATTGGGACAGACAAGAAGGCATGTCATTTGAAATTTGTTTAAAAGAAAGTTCTATTGAAATGAAAATTATCTTAAGGGATAAATTACTTATTCAGAATACACTAACGCAGAAAAGTACACGCACACATACACACCCACACACATACGCATGTATAGAGAATGGCCAATAAAAATACACATTGAAAATAAAATTCTTTTCTGAGAAATAAATGAAGCCTATAATACGGCAACAACTACAAAAATGTATATGAATAATGAAAATTAGACAATAAATGTTTATTTAAGATCACACAAAGGCCATAAAAGCAAGAGCAAAGATTTTTAAATTTCAAAAAACAACAAATGATCCTGTTACTTAAATAAACTGCGTGTATTATGAAATCATTTTAAGAATTTTTTCAAATAGGACATGTCTTCACTACTTGCTTTTTACTTTATATAAATCGGCAAATGCAAAACTGTTGAGAACTCTCAGCCATAGAGAAGCGCAGACTTCACGTAGACATTACAAAATCGATCTTACGTTGCAGTGATTTTGTGATTTGCACGTTCTACATTTACCTAGCAACTTGTCAAACCCAGCACGCAGTTTCTTCTGTATGCGACTAAGTATCAAAGGTATGCAGAAATGTATTGAAATTAAAACACACAACAAAAACAAATGCGTGTACGAACCGTTTAAGTGCAACCAGTATGCGTATGCTATGCGTTTCTGTTCGTCCCACAAAAATTCAAAAAACTACTTACAAGACAGTACTTGCTGGTTTCAAAACATTGCAATACAGTAAGCAATTTTTTACTATACTCATAGTATTTGACAATTACCTCATACAGTCTGCGAGAATCTGTAAAGTTTTGTTAGTTGTCGTAAGAAGCGGACGCATACAAGTAACTTCTGATGTTTGCTTGTGTATCGTATACGACTTATGAATGCTGAAAAGTGATGTTGCGGAAATTATGAAATTAACGTACAAAACATACAAAAAATTTCGCACACACATGTTCCAAACTTAAATTAAAAAATAAGGAACGTGTATATTTATTATTTTTACTCTCGTTGCTGCGTGTACGTTTCATTACCTTGTACATTTTTGAGAGTATTTTTTTATACCCGCACTTTTACGATAGTGAAGTATTTGTTTTTTACTTCTACTCGTTTAAGCACTTACGTTATTTGGTCGTCTACACTTCTCTTCAGTATTTGTTGGTGACAGCGACACTGTAAGCGAATGTATAAAGTTTAAGCAAAACTTGTCCAAAAATTGCCTAAAATTTACAAAATTTTTGCTTTATAAAAATAGCAATAGAATAAAAAACACTAAATTAAGTTATAAGTGAGCTAAATTGATAGCACTCTAATACCTATGTAAAGAATTATTATTTGTCTTAAGTAAATTTCATAAACAGCAAAAGTTCAACTGCAGATAACCTTGAACTTGTAACAAAATAATAAAGATTTGCTTTTTTTTCATTTTAAAATTCATATTTTAATACTCTATAAAAAAATACATAATTTTCTTTTTTATAATGTAAATGATTTTAAGTTGTGATAACCTCTTGATAACCTGGTTTCACGAGCTCGTGTATATTTTAACAACCAGGCAGGCAGCCGACCCTTCATGTAACTAAGACTTAAAGTCTGGCAAGAATATTATCTTTCATAAAAAATAATACATGCTTTTAGAACTTTTTGTATTATCTAAACATGTACTTAATATATTTTGCATAGGACTAAATATAAATATTTGCATACATACGACACGCGTTTCTCACTGAATGCAGTCAAGTGGAAGGTTAAAATGATGACGAAAAAAATACATAAAATAAAACATCAACATATGGGAGAGTTTTCGTTGAAAAAAAAATTATTAAAATTAATGCTACATACAGTTACGAAAAATAAAATAAGGTAACTTATATTAAGAGCACATACAATTTTCATTTACATGGACACCCAGACGAGTGGACTGATTTAGATCAATTCAAAACGTGATCGGTACACACAGCAAGAAATAAAAATTGATTTCATTTAAATAATTTTGTGATATGAAATAAAAAAATAATAATATATGCAGCAGTAATCAAATTAATAGCATCAATTAAATGTTTAAATCAATTTGATAAACATTGCATTCACTTGATTAAACGTTTAATTCACTTGATTAAATTTTTTATTAAAACTGATTTACTTTACTTTACACAAATTAAAATTAAAATAATCCCGATTGCAAATTTAATAATTAAAAATTTATTTCGTTAACTTTTATTTTATTTAATGTAATATATACACACATTAAAAATGTTCCCCTGAAGAAGTCATCAAAAAATTGACGAAACGTTGGGAAAAAAATGTAATTAAATGTGTTTTTAATTTACAATGGAAAAATTTAGGCCCTATTAGCTTACAAAAATCTCTAAAACTTCAAACATAATACCTTGGCCAAAAAATAAATAAAATATAAAACTGATTTAAGTTTCATCAATTCATCAATGCTTTAATTGAAAAAAAAAAAAAAAAAAAATTAGCGAGAATTTTTTCTGTGTAATAAAAGGTGAGTCTAGGATCTATATTTGTAAGTGTAACACACATCAGCACAAACGAATTTTTTTCAGCACTAGAGGCAATACATCGGCAACAGTCAGCAACAATCGGTTGGTTCACATAAGCAACAAACTTTAAGAACTTCTTGCATCAAAAAGATGTGAAATAAAATATTCCATCGTTTCTCTAAAAGTGAGACAAAAGAGTGTCTGTAACTCATGTCGAAAACTATCAAAAGAGATAACGTCGTTACGTTATAAATGTCATAATATTCCAATCGAAGCCCATGTGAAATTGCAGACAACATCGACGGCGAAAATACCGACGTCGGCTATACCAAATAATGTAACGGGCTTTAAAAGCATTGGTATATATTTCAAAAATTTTAAAAGCAAAATAATTGAACAATGAAAAAATCTGCCAAGAAAAAAATACTTACGTTCTGCATGTTATTAATTATTATTTATTAAATTTTGCATTTAAAATTTTTTTTTTATTGTTAAAATTTTCTCTCACTCCGTTTTTATTCGTGAGCTTAATTTTCTCACAAAAATTTAACAGACACACTCCTTACGTGACAGCTAAAACTCGCCAAAAATGTTACAGAAGCAGTTAAGTAGGAAAAACAGTCTTTTGTTTCAGTTTATGGCATTTTTGTTTCATTTCTTACATTTCAATCGAAAAGTTTCTTATATGAAGTACATCACAATCTTGAGGAGTACTGATTTATTCAAAACTGTCATGGCAAGTTGCCATTGAAATCTCATAACAATGTAAAGGTTGGGCCAACTTTAACTGACTGACGAATTGTAGCCGATGTCATGCCTCCCTTGGCAAAATTCTTTAGCCAATTAAATTTTATATAGAAACATTTCTAGATCACCTTTTAGAATGTGCCGCCGCGACGTTCAGGAGATTCCCATTAAATCTGTGCGGACACTTTTTCGTGCAGAATCCACAGCTTTGCCCATTGCGTGCAGGTCCAGGTACAGTTCTTCGCGGCTCATTTTCCACTATCACAACGGGTTATTAAGTTCATGTTGACAACGCGAGCTGTTGTATTTAATATTGACTAGTATTGTTATAACCTTGTTTAAACTTTAACCCCAATATTCAAAAAAGATTATTAAATTTAAAAAACGTTATTTAATTAAAATTTTCATAGAAAATTTGTTTTGTAAATCTTTATTAATTTAAAAGATTTTTATAAATACACGCCTTAAACTTGAGATAACAGGCATTAACTTGATTGGTGGATCATAAAAATTTGTACAGTTTAACGATCTATAGATATTGATCAACTTTGGGAATGTCTAACGGGAAATAAATAATTTGAGTACTCAAACAGTACTCATAAAATAATGATGATCTAGCCTAAGCAACCAGTGAAATGCACATAGTAATAGCTTATACCACCAACAATAAATTTCAGTGTATTAATCAGGAATTAAAATTGGAAATGAAGCACGACAAACAAAATCTTGTTAATTAAAATAATACCACAAAAAAATATGACTGCTGTGAACAACCCGCTAATATTTTATATTTCTACTGTGTAGTTATGACAATGTTATAAGCGCACCCAGCATTAAAAGTCGTATTGTTTTAGGACTTTTTTGTTTGAAGCACAACAACAATTTCTTTAAGCTATTGTAAAACACTAGGATACTATGACAATATGACTTGATAGCATTCCGTTTGAATTCCCCAATTATTTTTTTATTTTTACTCTTTTATAACAAAAGGATTTCTTAACAAGTAAGAGTGCTAGATTCGTCTTTGATATCTTCCACATAGAGTGGGCTTTAGATAATATGACAGTTTTAATTTCACTCTAATATCATTATTGATAATGATATCATAGCTAAGGCGTATTCAAGTTTTTTTTTTCGGCAGTAGTCCTTAAATAGGGCCTATAGTTAATTACGAACCGATCTTTATGAAATTTTTCAGTGTACCTTTTAGTCTTATAAAACTGTGCTAACCCAAACTTGATTACAACTTTTGTTGTACTTAACGGATTTTGCTGGGTCTTAATCCCAAACTGCTTAGGATGTCTGTAAACAATTTGTTCCCAAAATTGCTCTTTTCTTTTGCGTTGTTCGAAAGTAAGATTGTTTTCCAGAGACAGACAGACGGACCTTTCTAGATCGCCATTAAATTATTCAAGGACCCCGATTATAGTTACTTTAAAAGAATGACAAACTAAGTGTGCCCTCATTTACCGCTGGTGGTGGAGGATATAAAAATGTTTATTGAATTAGGAATTCTAGATAAAGTATTTTCAAAATTTGGATTAAAAATTAAAAACTTAAAAAAAAAAAAATTTGTTGAATTCAACTTTTTATCTAACAGAAAACTAAAGTTAACCTTATTATTGAGATAAGAGAAGCCTCAGTGAACTGGAAATTTTTTTCTAAATTTAGCACTGAAATTTTATTCTAAATAAAAGCATAATATACAATTTTGTTTTAAATAATTCTGTATAATTTATTTCAACAATTTTTTTGCAACAAACTTTTGCTTTCCTCAAAAAAAAAAAAAAAAAAAAAAAAGAAAAATAAATTATGTATAACCTTAAAAATTGTGCCACAATAAAACTCCCTTCTAAACCTTGGAAGAGCTCTAGTGTGTAATGGCCTCTGCCTATTAAAACAAAAATTATATAGTTTTAAAAGCTTCTTGAATTTTTAGCATTTCCGTTCCTTTTTTCAATTTAAGTGCATTCTTGCCACAAACAATTATACTTTTTCATAATTCATGCAACACATGTACATGTGGCTGCTGCTGCTGCTTGAGCTACTGCAACTAGCAACTGCAACATGAAATTAAAGTAAAAATACATTTGCAATGGAAAAATGTTGTAAAACATAGAATTAATGTAACATTTTATTTTTATACTCCTGCATATTTTTCTTTTTTTTTCCAACAAATGACCGCAAGTAATGCAAAGCTGGAGAAAGACGAACAAAATGAAAAAAAAAAAATGGAAATCCTCTAGTTTCTTTCAACTTTAAATTATGCACAAGTTTTTGTTTAAAAGAATTTTTCTTTTGTTTGAGTACGTCGAGGGGAAAAATTTTCCTTCAGCTTTAATTATTTCATTCTATAGTTAAAAACTTCTTTATAGTTTAGTTTTTATATAATTTTTTTTTAATTTTAGTTGAAGTTTTGTTATGTGAGTTTGACATGCAGTTGCGGTTTGTTTGTATTTAAAGGGTAATTTCTTTAAGGAAATTTTGTTTAACACATCATTCTTTTTAAAATTTTTCTAAAAAACGGTTTATTAATTTTTCGGGTTTAAAAGCAAAGTTAAATAAAACACACATAAAAGCTACGATGTCGAACAAAAATTGTTCTCCATTTCACTGCTTGGATCTTGCTTTTACGTACGGAAAACAATGTGATTTTAATGACCGCCTCTAAATTAGTTACTGCAGTCGATAATTTTGAGGTAGTTTTCGACCACTTTTTCTCACAGTTCAGGCGGTATTTCGGCGATAACTGGACGAATGTTGCTTTTCAAATGCTCTAACCTTAAGGGACACGGTCTTTGATGTAGCCCCACAAAAAAGGTCTAAAAGCGTTAAATAGCGTGGTTCTGGAACCTTTCCATGCAATAAAGCCAAAATCGGTCGTGTTGTATGGCTCGTGCTACCGTCTTGTTAAAACCACAAATAGTCCAGTTCATAATCTTCAATTGCAGTCCAAGAAAAGTCGATTATTATAATTACAACAATAGCACTCTGAATTTACGCTTACCAAGATGCACAGTACAGAAAAAAATTTTGCGCCAGTGAAAGCACTAATCAAAAATAAAATCAGTTTTAATCAAAAATTTAATCAAGTGAATTAAACGTTTAATCAAGTGAATTAAATTTTTAATCAAGTATATTAAACGTTTAATTGACAATATAAATTTGAGCCAGTAAATAAATTATTAATATCAATTAAACGTTTAAAAGCTTAATTCACTTGATTACATTTTTAATTAAAACTGATTTTATTTTTGATTAATGCTTTAACTGGCGCAAAAATCTTTTCTGTGTTTTAGAATCTTGGCAAATCATTGCACCGTAATGCTCGAAAAGTGGGCACGCTTGTAGTATGTTTTAACTATTTAACCCATTTTGGTGTTGTTAAACGATCCTTATACGTAAATGGTAGAGTTGTGTCGGTCATGAACGAACTAGTTCAATTGAACGGATCAGTCAGATGAACGATGAACGGCCGTTCAGTTTCATCGTTCAATTCCGTTCAATCGCTCACTTGGGTCTTTTTTGTCAGTCGGTCACTTGCTTACCGAACAACTGGTTGAAAAGAAACAACAATACTATTGTGGTGTATATGTGATGCTAGAAAAATATACTTATTTCATTTACTCATTGCCACTTTGCTTTACACATTTTCATATTGCGATTAGGGTTTTCAAGTTTCTTGGCGAGCTAATTTTCAATTCGGCGATATGGCGATTTTTTGGCGGCTTTTAAAATATATGGCGATAAGGCAAAATGTTATTACATTTGAGATGATTAAGATGACTGATGATTAAGAAAAAACCCCAACAATCAAATTTATATTTCTTTAAAGTATTAAAAATGGATAAAAGTACTTTAATAAAGTTATCAAAAGATTATTTTAAACATATTAATGATGAAATTGTGAAAATTTATAAAATATTTAAGGAAAAAAAATAAAACATTAAGCAGAAATCGTGGCCGGTGGTACACGTTCATGTTGGCCGATTCTACATTATACTTAGTTTGAGGTATGTTCAGAGAATTCTATGCGATTAATGAAGTGATTTAGTTGTAATCATTTCAATCTGAAGTGATTAACAAATCACTTCAATGTATGGTTAATTATCTCGATTTTAATGTGATTAGAGCTTTATCACGTTCGAGTTGCTTTAACGTTCGTTATTTGGAATGACTATTTCAATGATGGTATTCCATCTAATTTAAATCAGTTTTTGAAAAAAGTTAATAGCTATAAGGATACGTCCGGTACGTACCATTTTAAAGAACTTGCTTTTACTGTCTTTATGTGCACATAATTCCAAATGCTAATGTCTGTGTTGAAAGAGTTCTTTTTAAAACTTAACTCCACTAAAATTTGCCTTCAAAATAGAGTGCAATACAAACTTCTTGACACGTTATTACGAGTTATAAATTATATATATGTAAATATTACTTTTGTACCCTCACACGATATGTTAAATAAACTGAATCATATACATTGTTAAAAAAAACAGTTAGAATTGCCTTTCCGGTGAAGTGTATAGCGTTTAAAATATATATCCAATATTTCTTTAATACTAACCACAAAAAAAACGTTTTGCTGCTTTAATTAGACTATTGTAAACTATTGTACCTTTTTTGTTTTCACCAATCATTTTACTTTAATTTCCCATGTTTGGCATATTTTAGCAATCATGAAGACATTTAGTTTTTAGAATTAATAGAAAGTATTTTTAAAAATTTTTTAAATATATTTTATATTGTCAAAAACGCAAAAAAGGCTTTGGCGATTTTGGACAATCAAATTGGCAAAAAAAGTTAAAAATAAATGCGACAACCCTGGCTGCTGTTCACAATTTTTCTACAATTTACATGAGCGTTGCCAGTTGTTCTTAATATAAAACCCGCCAAATGCAAATTTTTTCATTTGCGAAAAAAATTTTATACATTTCATTTATTTTTCAAATAAGACCTTTAAATAAATAACCAAATTCAATATTCGACAGCTCTATTTATTTAGGCTTAGTCAAGTTTTAGAGCACGAAATTAGAATGGAAAACCTATTTTTAATGTATATATTACTTAAGCATTCGTTTATGAATAAGACTGTTAAAATATAAAAAAATAGTTTATAAGAAATAACTTATGAATTTTAAAAGCTTTTATTTAACATGCAATGTACATATAATTGTGGGTGAAATGTTGCAACTCAATTTTAAAGCAGATACCTCGAACCGATTAAGATGACTTTTGTAAACACGTTCAGTTTGGATGACAATGCATGGTTAACTGTGTAAAGTTATTTTAAATCCAACATGGTAAAACACCCAAGATGGTGGACTTATTATTTTTAATGCGTTCCTACAATATGAGTATCAAATAGGAGGGCTTGCTGAGAATAAGTCTAAAAATTAAGTGACTCTAAATCCAATATGACGGAATAAGTTTTTAATGCTTGCCTTCAATATGGGTATTAACTGAAAGGACTTACTGAGAATAGGAATGCGAGTTTTGGAATAAATTAAAAGTAAAAAATATTTAAAAAACAATCTTTTATTTAAATGCTCTAAAAAGAAAAAAATATAATTTTACTTGAAAACTTTTACTAACATCTTATAACGTCGTTACGCAATTTATATGATTTAAAGCTTGTAGCGAGATTTACTTGTGTAGAAAAACAAGTAAATTAAATAACTTGCGCCCAATTTCACCAAGTTCAGTTACAACTTACTTTTACTTTAACTACCAGTTAACAATATGTTTTTGACAGTTATAGCTGATAGTTAATTATAACTGAACTTGGTGGAATTGACAGTTGATGTGATTGATTTTAACTATTAAAATTCTCAAACGAAGTAAATACGAGTACTTAAATCTCGCGACAAGCTTTCATATTTAAAATGTATTGACAAGCAACATGCTTTTATATCATATAAATTGATTAATGACATTATCAGGCCTGTCACAGAAATCAATTCTGATCGAAAGTCGAAGTGATTTCGTATTTTGCTTCATATAAAACGAAATCACTTTCGATCGGAATTGATTTCTGTGACAGACCTGTATAAGTTCTAAAAACAGGCAGTAAAAGTTTTTAAGTAATTTTTTTTTAAGGTTTTTTACTTCTAATTTTTATAAAATAAAAACAAAAATTTAAATTCATATTATCATATCTTTTTAAAAAATAACTCATATGAATATTAATAATCACATCTGCTATTTGTTCATTGTTTTTGTAATATTCTTTTGATAGCTAAAAGTTTGTGCAATCGCTGTTATTTTTTGTTTATTTTTAAAAGTCTTCTACTTAAAATACCACATAAATTTTAAATTTTTAATTATTTTCTTACATTATTTTTGTTTAAATTTTTGAAAACTTGCGCTCAACATTTGCTGTAGTTAGGTAACGACATATATGAAAAAACTTCGGACTTATTACAACGTCTTACTTTGAATAAGCCCTCGCAAAAAATGTTGTTTTTTCTCTTTAACCTAGCATTTACACATGAAAGTAAATTTCTTGAAAGTTGCAATACACTCACACTTTTTTACTAACACACACATAATTTTTGTACTTTCAGCCAATCGGCTGTTTCTTAAATTTTTCGTTGATAATACCTAAAGTCTACTTGCACGAGAGTACTTTCACGTGTAAACCCCACGTAAATAAAGTTACCTAAGCAAATAGAAATTAAGAACACCAAAAGAGTATTGAAATCGCCACGTTTAGCGAGAAATCACTACATATGGCAGCCCAGATTGTACTATGAAATTTTTAAAACAATGTGGCAGATTGCCACTGGCAATGTGTTAAAAGAAACAAGTATAGTATATTGGTATAACATAAACACTATAAAAGTATTGTTTCTTTTTAATCAGTTGTTTAGTAAACGAAAAACAACTGCGAATTTGATTTGCGTTTATTGTTTTCTATTCTTGGGTACACTCAAAAATTTGTACAGTAACTGAGTGTAATTTACTAAAATCATTTTCCGTAAAGTTTAAAATTAATGAAAATTTTGTTATTTTATAATTTAACTAATTCTTTAACTGTTTCTACATGTTGTTCCAAAAACAAATATGTTCAGCAAATATTTGACGAAAAAAACGGGACCAACAACCAAACTAAAAAATCATTTCGCTTAATATCAATATTTATTTTGATTAAAATACCACATCTTACAAAAAACTGTTTTTTGCTATGTCTAGAAGTATAATTAGTTTATTTTTTAATATTAAGACCATTTTAAATCTCACTAACTATTAATAAAAGTAGGGGTTACGCTTATTTGATCAAATATTTAATAAGTGTGACCGTAGCTTTAGTATGTAATTTAAATTAACTGAAAAAAACTTTGAATTTATTTTTTGTAGTTTGTATATTTTAAATATAAGATAACAGAAAAATTAATTAATTTTTAAAGAATTTCTCCGTTTTAAAATAAACATTAAAAAATAGCCCTAAAATTCCTTTATTTTCTTATTAAATTTTCAGTTATTCAAACTTAATATTCTTTTGAATTTACCTACATAATATTTTGAGTGTACATCATACAAGTATGCTATACTTGTTTCTTTTAACACATTGCCGTATTCAATCAATTGTGAATGACTGAACGAAAGACACAAAAGACCAAGTGATACAAAATGCCAACTGACACAAAAGACCGACTGACACAAAAGACCGGGTGAACGAAAAGAACGAACTAGTTCATTTTTTTTAACTGAACGATAATGACCGGTCACCTAAATGAACGATTAAGCCCAAGACTAGTAAATGGTAAACCATTCAATAAATAAATGACACTTCAGATGACAGATATTTAACAGTTGGCAGCCTTGCCAGACCGGCGGTTTTAAAATCGCTAAATAGATATCCCTCTAATTGTCGAGGTCAAAAAATTGTCAGCAGTGTTTGTCTATCCGTTTGTTAGAAACTAAATTAAAACTTAACTGAAGTTCAAAAAAAATTGCACATAATCCGGTATTAACACAGTTGACCAGCGCTGCCAGAAGTAAGATTTTACCTTATTTTTTAAGATTTTTTAACCGAAAAAAGATTTTAAGATTTATTCCCCAAAAACAAGATTTTTTGTTTTATCTAGACGAAGGTTAGGTTCAATTAAAAAAAAACCTTCTTTGTTCCCATTTGAAAATTTTTAAACTTAATAATGCAACCTTGCGGTTTGCTGGACAAAAAAAAATTACTTAAGGCCCAACCATAATGTGCTTAAGTTGGCTTAAGCAAATATACGAATACATGTTAATCATATTAGGCTAGCTATATTGAACTTAAGGAAACTTTTTGTTAAATTTTATGAAACTGTCATTTGCTTAAGCAAGGTGCGAAACTGATCGCACATTCCGTACGTACGTTTGTTGATTTTATTTCTGTTTTTTTAATACATTTGAGAGACTTTTTGTTAACAGGTTAAGCTACGCATATTATGGTTGGGCCTTTATTAAAAAGCAACCTCTGTTTGGCGTTCAAGGGTGATTAATCTGGTGTAAGTTTTGCGCGCATTTTATTTTGCAAAAACAGAAAATATTGCAAGTCAGACTAAGTTTCGCAAAAATTAAATAATAGCAAAGACATTTAATGGAAAAATGTTTAATCCGAAAAGGTAATTTTAAGTGCGTCGAAATACCTTTGAAAAGGTATACGTTTTTTTTTTTTAAAAATTTGGCAGTTCTTTTTATTAAACTTTTAATCTAATTTTTACAATTTTTGTTAAAAAATTTTGTTTAATAGAGCATAATTTGTATAATAATTGTCATAAAAATTTTTTATTACAGAAATCTTAATGAAAAACGACTCTTAAAATTCTTTCGTTTTACGTTTTCGATTTCCATGACACCCCTGTATATCTAGATTTATATAAATAAACGTTTAAAAATGTTTAGATTTTAGAGGTATTTTTTTAAGAAAAATCCCGCTAAATGAAATATTTAGCGGTTTCTAGCGGTTTGAAGTCCGATTTGGCGGGAAAACTTCAAAAAAAGTTGGCAGCTGTGGAAATACATATTGATATGTTTTAAAGTTAATTTTAATAAAAAAACTACTTTTTTTGATTTTTTTTGGTGAAATTAAGATTTTTTGCTGAAAATTTCTGGCAGCCCTGCAGTTGACACTTAATTACGCCTTAAGATTAAAATTTTCGAATTGCAGCCGCCAAGATTTCATTATCTTTAAAATATTGTTTAATAATGAAGACACGTTGTTCTATCGCGCAACGATCCATTTTTACTAACACTTAACTGTCAGCTGTTGAATTTTTTTAGGGTTGCCAACCCTTTACTGCGCAAATAGCGACAAATTTAAATCGTGCGTCAATTTTGGGATACCCTTCACTAATGCTCTTTTCTGTTCTACAAAAAAAAAAAAAATACCACCTCGTTAAAAGGTGCATGTATAAAAGGTCTTGCCAACCCTGTATTTATGCAATTTGTTATTTGACGAGAACAAAACACAAGTTATAAAAAAGTGGAATACTCTGTTTTTAACAGCTGACAAAAAATTTGTTCTTCAAAATATAAAAATGGCTGGAGTAATATCCATATTTTTAACTTTTCTCTTAAAATATTAAAAAATTTTCTTTAGTTGTTTTTTCTTACAATATGTAAACAAGGACATACCTTTGCCAGATTGCCGAAGTTTTTAAGATTTTTTGATCTGACGATTTTTTTTTAGAACAACAATGTAATGCTTTCTTATGTTTTTTACTATAAAATAACGTATGCGGAATAAAATATGGACTGACACAATAGCAGTAATAAAAAATTTATATCAGGTATTTAAAAATCAAAGTTAATATGCAATTGTTAAAATACACAACTTACACTTATTTTACAAAAAGATATCTAGCCACATCGATGGGCTTTTTTCATATTTTGAAGTACCCTACGGATAGCTTCTTGAATCACCTTTGTGTGTATTTTCTATAACATCCATTTAGTTTGTGTGATAAAACCGTTTAGGTTTAACGGTTCCTATCCCTATTTATAGAAATTTATTTTCAAATTCGCCCAAAAAGTTTGAATTGGGGTCCATTCATGAGCGTCCATTGTAAAGAAGCTCCCATCAACCATGGCCAGCCTGCAGCAAAAAAAATTTGTAACAGAGCCCGTATTAGAAGTTTGATGATAACTGACTCTGTTCTGAGACTGCTGGAACGGGTTTTTTTACATATTTGACTACTCTGAAATGTGCTACGTACTTCTAATTTTTAAATCTTCATTTATTTGCCAACGCATGGTAAGATTTTGAAGTATATACGGCAATTTCTACCTTCAACATAGCTCGAGTTTGGTTGCATTGTAACAAAAATTTTTACCGGATCGATGTTTTCTATTGAACGGTTTTTTGCTTTCGAAAGCTTTTACTGCCTTATAAACAAAACATTTTTCAATTTGGATTTCAGAAATGTGACGAAAAAATTCAAATTTTCTTTAATGAGGACTATTTTCACAAAATTTACAAATCAATTTACGTTCTTCTAATTCGTTTAATGATATTTTTTTTTACTTATTATCCATTTATTGAACTGATCTCTAGCCAAATAGTTATAGGGAAAGTGGCGTTACTTTTTCCCTATTTTGTTTTTATACCCTCCACCAAAATTAGTTGTGAAGAGGGTATACTAAGTTCGTCATTCCGTGTGAAACTTTTTTATTTTTTATCTCAGACCCCATAAAGTATATATATTCTGGCTGCTTGAGTAATTCTAAGTCGATTTAGCCATGTCCGTCTGTCTGTCCGTCTGTCCGTCTGTTGAAAACACGCTCACTTTCGAAAAACTCAAAAGAAATAAACCAACTAGGTGTCAAATTCCTTGTAGTTATCCTAAGCAGTTTGGGATTGAATTTCAGCAAAATCGGTTCAGTAGGACCAGAGCTATGAATCAAAATGTGGAACCACCACCTTCAAAAACTTGATAATTTTGTTACAAAAACTAACATAAATGATGCAAAAATGCACGGAATGACATAAGATTTTGCACAAGTCCGTTTTATTCGACTAGAATTGACACTGTAAAATTTCGTGAAGATCGGTACATAATTTAGGCCCCATATATGCCCTACTCCCGGAAAACAGTTTAGTCTCCTAAAACCATAATTAATAACAAATCGTCACAGTTTACGATAATAATAATAAAAAGACATCATACAGATATTACTCCTTAAACATTCGAACTGTCGGTGGAGGGTATCAAAGATTCGGCACAGCCGAATATAGCACTCTAACTTGTTTTGTAACATTTTGTTTTACTTTTGCACTGATGGTTGAAAACCAGTCCATATTTCATTCCGCATACACTAATAGAAAATATAACTATAAAAATTTAACATTGTACTGTCCTGATTAGAGGCGATTTTTTTCCAACTTCGTCTGGTAGCCCTATAAATAAACAGAAGTCAACTGTTTTACATAAGCAACACTTTCGATTTTTTCGGCGCGTAAAGTGCAATAGAATAAAAGGAGCCATGCTTTTAAAGAGCACAGCATTTTTAAGAAACGAACACCAAATTGCCTTTTGTAGATAAATTAAGCCTTTGCCATAATGGAGAGAGTCCCTGCAGCTGAATTCGTAACTAATAACATTTTGGAATAGTTACTTACTAGTTATTACAATACTAAATGCAAAGGTACTATTTTTATACCCTTCACCATAGGTGGAAAAGGCATGTTTGTCATTCCGTTTGCAATTTATACGATATTAATCTTAGACGCAATGTAGAATATATATATTTATTTTAGGTCCTTATGAGCAGCAAGGTTGATTTAACGATATTCATCTTTCCGTCTATCCATTTGTAGTTGAAATGGGTTTTCCGAAGATCCCAGAAGTTATGGGGACTTGGCTGGTATATTTTTATGTTACATAAGCTTCGTTACATTTTACTAGTACAATTGAGCCTAATCTTTCCACAAATTGCTGAGATATGAGCAAAAATCTACGACTGCACCTAATTTCACCCATGAAACACTTGTTGTGATTTTTCTTTGCTATATATCTAGAGAACGGCAAGACCCAAGCTTAGGTACAAGGTACAAGCATCTTGAATATCAATGCACAACAAAATGCAAAATGTGGGCAAGATTGGTGAAGTGGGTGTGGCTCGTCCCGTACAAGAAATTATAGATTTCTGTGTATCTGGAGAAGTTGGAAGCCAAGTTTCCAAATAAGGTACACGCATCTTGGGTATCAATACACAACATCAAACAAAATGTGAGCGGGATTTGATAAGTGGGCGTTGCACAAAATAGATTTATTTATATCTAAAGAACGTTATTTATATTACTTTCTGTTCTTTTCGCGCCATGTTGAAGAGAATATAAAATTCGCTATAGCCGAATATAACACTCTTAATTGTTTTTGTTTAAATATCTAAAAGATCTATCAGTTTTTATTACTGTTAAACTTCCGGAATTGGTTGCCCCTGTTTCCCCCAAAGCAAACATGTCGCTCCCGGGGAGAAATGTGAAAGGAAAAATGTATTCCAGATTAACCATGCATTTTTTGCAGGTTATATTTTTGATTTAAATCACAGCCTTTGATCTAGAAATTCATAAAGCAACTGGAATTCGTGCAACAAAATTTTGGTTCAATGCAATCTTTTGAAGATCTGCTTGTTAAAACGATGACAGACAACCCCCGCCAGTAATCAGATGGGACAAATGATGACTTTACATACGAATAAGTGCAGGTATGCCATAATTTTCTGATTTCGTTTATTTACCAGTTTTGTGGTACTTAAAATAGGCCAGCAGCCGTATTCCGTACTTCGCTAAAGCTAAATCTCTTTCGCTAAAAATCTATAAAAATTATTATGCAATTTTGGGCTACAAATGTAATTCAGTAACATGCATTGCTAATTTGGCAATGCAATACAAATTTAATTCGCCGCAATTTTAGCTTTTAATGTCATCGCTGAAATTGTTAAATTTTGTATTCTCTAAGGAATTTTAGCGATCGAGATTTAGCTTTAGCTAAGCGAATTACTGAATACGGCAGCAGATAAGCGATATTATATTAAAAACGCACTCTATTTGCTTTTTATTCGTTCTCTATACAACTGCGTTAACCGACTTTTTTGTACTGAATCGGTAATTTTTAAAATTTATCTCAAATAGTGTCTTTTTTAACCTGCCGCTTAAAATAGTCCCTTTGTGTTAATCACCACGCTCTTTTATTATGACTATTTTTTGCTGTTTTATTTAACCAATTACATTATTTTCAATGTAACTTAAACATGCACTTTATGCCAGAAAAGGAAATTTAATTTGGGGAAAATCAATTATTTTAACACCACTTCCATTTAAAAAGCATTTGATACTTCGCTTTAAGGTTTGAAGTTTTGAATTTGGGGGAGTTTCTTTTTGGGAGTGCTTTTGTTGAAAAATTTTCGTATTTCTGAAAGTTTATGGTAAATAAATTATTCACACTTCCTTTTTTTATTTATTAATAAAAGTTTTGTGCACTATTTCTATAAAGCATGCCTTTCGCTTATATCGTATTTTAAGCTGTGGCTGACGCCAGTGTCGCTGTTGGCTTGCCAAAAATTTTTATGTGGTTTTAACATTCTTAGAAATCTGATAAATATGTTCATATCATCCAACTTACATATAACACGCATTCCTTAACACCAGACAGCATACTAAACAACGTGGTTATACAGCATACTTTTGGGCAGCTTTAACTCTTCTTGTTTCTCAATCCATATTTTCCCTTTAATTCCTTGGTGACTGCAAATATTTGTGGGGATTTTTGGTTTTTTTATGACTGAATGGACATCTCCATAAATCTCATTTATGTTGCTATGATTCTTTTTTCCGTTTCAAACTTTTTTAAATAAAAAGCGTCCATTCGAAGTGACGAGTTGCCGCTTAACAACTTTTTTTTAACCCTTTTTCGGAAGGGGATACTTATTGTCCTTGAGCGAAAGCTTGTGTTTTAGCGTTAAAGCAATTTATTAGTTTTTCTGAGTTTATGGTTTTGCGTTGGTGCGTGATTTTACGATTTTATTTCTTTTTAGTTGTGATGTGCTTTTATCCCTGTGTGTGATTGTGGGTACTCCTCTGCTCCTTTAACGTTATTTTTTTTATTTTTATTATTATTTTTTGTGGCTTATTGTTATATTATTTATAAAAATTTAACGCTTTAAGGCAGTGTTGCCAAATCTTGGGCATTACAAAAGGCTACGTTTTTGGTAAAAACGACTAAGCAAGATTTTATAACATTACTTTTTCTTTGCACTAATATAAATAATTTTTTTTTATAGTGACGTATAAAAATTAAAATTTAAATCATCGATAAAGTTGAGTTTTTCATAGTGCAAGTTGTTTTCGTTAGCGAAATTAAACATTGTAATACATAACCATTAAGGCAGCTTTATCATATTTTTTTGGTTAAAATAAAATTTATCTAAATAAAGATGGTTTTAACCGTTATATCGTAACAAATGGTTAATGTAGCCACTAAATAGCTAAATTGGCAACACTGCTTTTTATATTTGTTTAAAAGCCGGTGGTTGTTGTAGGGATGATCTCAATGATCTTTCACCTGTTGGTGTGACAACCTCCGGGGCAAATCAGGTGCCGGCAAAAACCTGGAATTCGCCCAAAAACCCAAAATTAATTGATCTTTTAAGATTATACGATCTCCTGAGATCGCGGCTGATCACCACGGTAGCCAGTAGCCTTCTGTCTTCTTGGGAGATTATGTTTGCGGAATTTTAACCTCTCCGTTAACTTTCAGGCATTAGTTGGTGGTTGTGGGTTCAACTCAAGGTCGCGGGAAGAGATGTGCCGGAAAATTCTACAAAAGGACTGAGTTTTCAACACTAGGTGTGGAATATTCTTAGGTGATGTTGCAATTCCACAGAAACTGCTGGCATTTTTCCTAAAGCAGCTCCTACGCAAATTTAATTATTATTTAATTATCGGTGCGGTTGGTAAAGGCACTTCCTGTCACCCAGTGTTTAAAATTCACCATGGAGTAGTCCCCAGGGCGGGTACATATGTAAATATTAAACACAGCTGTGTTCCAATAAGTGATTTTAAATTAAGTTTTAGTAATTAGGATCACATTACGTATACAGAGAGAAAGAGCTGAACGACATTTTAAGAACTGTATAAAATGTAGTGAAAAACACGCTGAAATCGTTTATGGACTCTGTGAAATAGAGACGAATTTTAAATATTGGGAATTTAGCACGTCATACAGAAATCTTGTTATTCACCCCTATCGTGAATAACAAGTGGAATTTTTGTTCCCATGATATTTTCATTCCCCTCGAAGGGAAAAAAGCAATCGTGAATCTCATGTGAAAATTTTTTCATGCTATCAGTTCCAGTGAATGTAAAAAAGAAGAAAATTATAAAAAATTAAAAATCATTGAAATTTTTGTTTAAAAATATACACGTATATATTTTAAAGGAAAGTTAAAATAATAAATCTTAATAATTAGTATTGGAGGGTTAGGTTGATAACAACGTTAGTTTTTTGCACTTTTTAAATTTTATGTAGTAAAATCCAGCGGCAATCAACCTGTTGTTTTGCATTTTGTTGACCAATATATCGGTTTGTGCCTTATTAACGAATCTAGCCCTTAATATTCGATTTATAGGAGGAACTTCTAACATACATGTTCTATTCCCAAGCAAAAATAAAGTGAGAAAATCTAAGGGACATGTGAACAAATTACGAGAGAAAAAACTTTTCACGATAAGGGGGATTTATTCCCGTGAACATTTTTTCACGTTATTATTCTCCTTTGAATTATATTTTTTTCATGGGAGCTGTTCATGATCGCAAATATGTGAAAAGGGGAAAAATTACGAGGGAAAAATTATTCACGATAGGGGTGATTACTAAATTTTGTATTCCCAAAAAATAACTTTGACAAAATATTTCTTGTTCAACGAGACACAAGAGAAACTCTGTGTTTTTTAATAAATAATTTTCTTTCCTCCCGATTTTATTTATGGTTGGCATTTGTTAGAATTTGGAAAAATTATCACATTCAGTGGGGTGGCGAAAATCGAAAACGTATAACTCAAGAATTTGGAAATTGTTTTTCACACACTTTTAATCTAATATTGATAATTTTTGTTATAAAATTCTGTTTAATAGGGAAATATTTGTAAAACATTTGTCATAAATTTCTTTTATTAGAGAAATCTTATTAAAAAACGACTTTTGCGTTTTACGTTTTTGATTTCCGAATTATGTTTTGAAGATAATGCCATTCAAAAGATGCCCATTGCTTCCCAAGACCTGACATCTTTTTTCAGAACATTTCGTTCAACTTTTCTTGCTATTACTGGGCCTAGTGCACTTACATCTTCTTTGATATTGGCCTTAAGCTTTAAGATGGTTTTAAAATTATTGACGTGCAACTTGACCTTTTAAAAAGCCCTAAAGGAAACCAGACAAATCGGAAATTTTAAATAATGCAATTGCGGTGGCCAGTTAAAATCTGAAAAACAATTGCAAACAATTTCGCATAGTATAGCTAAAGTATAGACGAGTTACTTTCTCGTCCGATTGCCAGAGTTTTTAAAAACTAGTCTCGATTGGTTTCTCTCGAAACATTTTAAGGTTTTTTATTTTTTAATTCACATAAAAAATATGAAAAAAAAAAATGGAAATGTCAATTAAGTCCTTTTGCATTTTATTGTGTCAATTTATGGCTGTAGTTTATTTGAACGATTTTAAGTACTAGTGTTCTTATTTCTGGCATTGAGATCCGATATTTGTTTGCCATTCATATGCATGTGTGTGTGCCGGTTTAAATCTGTAGATAATTGATTAAATTTTAAAGCGACAATTATAAAATATTTACAAAAATATAAACAAAAGATTTTTACGACAGTACATATTTATAAAAATATTTTTCCGTAGGAACACAATTGCACCGTACGACGTAGAAGCGTTGTCAAATGAAAATAGTAATATTCTATACAACAACACATAAAAGCTGGTGCAAACGGAAAATTGTATATACACAGAAAAAATTAAAAATTATCGCTAATCAACAAATTTATTCCAAATTTATAGAATCAAGCAACCCATTTGTTGATTTTCCACCTATTACCAAAATGATTATATTGATTACTTAACATTGTAAAAATTTTATATTTTGAATATTTTTTTTCCAATAAGTTATATTTTTAATTTTTATTAAACAAATGATCAAAAAACTTTGCCGTTTCAAACAATGTGTCGATTAATTTTGACAATTTCCAACAACAATTTCATAAGTTTAAATTATTTTATTTTAAACGAAATAATATTTTGTTATTTAATTAAAAATTTATTTCAAAACAACTAAAATGTTTATTAAATCAAAATTATGTTTTAAATTTTCTTTCAACAAAAAAAAAAAAAAAATAATTGATTCAATTATCTCATTAATTAAATTTCAAAACTTTTTAAATAATTTTTTTAATTGATAAAAAACTACTAATTCAACCGATTTAATAATTGATTTTGATCTAATTCAATTTTTTAATTCAGGTTGGGACCAAGTCGAATTAATACAAGTGACATTTTCGAACCATCTGTTTATTGTTTATTTTTTTGTATGTATACTGAATGTCTAGCTTTGTTTACATTTTGTGAAAAAATTAATTCAAATTTAAAATTCAATAAAAATTTAAATACTTGAAAAAAAAACTTATTTAAATGTTATAAAATAAAAAAAGTAAATATAAAATATAAACACAAGAAATTAAAAATGCGTAAGGAATAAATAAAGTCACAATAATGCTAGGAACACAACTGGGACGAACGACGAATTTTTGGCCGCGAATATTCGACGCCAAAAATAAAACATATATGTGTATATGAAAATACGCACAATCATGGCGTCGGCCGAAATTCGTCATACGCGGCGAATTTGCAATAGATTTATTTCTATTTCATACGCCGGCGAACGACGAACAAATCAGTACCAGGTGACCATGTTTGATTTTAGTTTTCAAGTATTTTAGTATATTAAGCTACTTTTTAAATAAATATAATAAATAAATATACAAAGTAGAAAACTATAAGAATAGTTTTTAATTGTGGTTTCGTTAATGTTTGTGTTTTTTAAGTAATTTTTTTTTTATATGGTTACACTTTTTCTGTCTCTTTGCACAAACAGCAAAGAACTTTTCCAATTAGTAAAGCTGTGAGTTATTCGTCGTTATTGTGTTTCATACGACGAATTTACTCAGCGAATTTTTACTAAAAAATTCGTCGTGTAGGGCGAAATTCGTCGTTCGTCCCAGTTGTGTTCCTAGCCTTAATTTGCAATAGAGGAACGAGATCTACTTTCTAAAGCAATTGTGTATAAACATTTTATAAACAAAAAAATTTACATTTTTATATTTGCAACAAATATTTTTGATATTCACTCTAAATTTTTACAAAAACAAAATACATAGTTTTTTTTTCAATAAAAAGGGATAGCTAGCATAACTCTAACTCATGATGCGGTCACCTTTATGAATTCGCCTTGTTTGTTACCTTGTTGTCATAGAAAAGAAAAAATTAAAAATATATGGGTAATTCCATGTCAAATCAAACAAGAGTAAGACCCCTTTCGAAGCTAATGAAATTTGGTGAGAAGGTGTCTTTTATCTTATAAGAAACATATATGAACGAAAAAAATTGTGTAAATTTTTTTTCAAAAGTTATGTCATATTCAAAATGTCATAATTTCGCCGAATTAGCCGAAAGTGTTGAGCTTATTTCTTCAATATCTCGAAAACTACTTTACATACGAAGATGATTTTTATGTCATTTTAAAGAGAACACTTGGGGCTACTTTGAAAAATGTAATATCTGCAAAATATCAAATTTTAAGTCAAAAACGTATTTTTTTATTTGGCTGATTTTTTTATATAATACCTCAAACCGTTCTTTAATAATCCTGAAACTTTGAAGGAGTTGTTTTTTTTTTTCTTTTTTAAGATATGTTTTTTTTTCTTTCGCAACCTTTAAAAAATAATCTTAAAATAGAATTTTAATATTGTAATTTTGAGCAATAAGTACACTGTGCTAGTTGCAAAAAACAGACAAGCCGGGCACCTGGCATTTTAACCTAATTGGGGCACGCGGAATCCAGTGGTGCTAACCGTTCTTTTAGGTTAGCTCTTGTTTTCAAGATATACCGTTATTTCGAAAATGTAGGAGGTTTCACTGCATATATTCGCGTAACACAAAAACCGAAATTCCGCAATAAATAATAAAGTGGGGTTGGTCATACATTTGACCCTTCTAGGAGCATCCTACTCGGCTAGCACCACTGGATTCTGTATTTTTAAATTTATTTCTAAATATAAACATAAAAAGATGGTTTCTGGGCACAAAGACTCTATTACGGAAAGAAGTAACTTTTACTTTTTAGGGAAAAATTTTGATTATCACAGACTTTTTCATATACATACTAATAACAATAATTTCAATATATTTTTCTTGTTTTTGTTTCAGGTACGTTCCAACACTTTAAACAACTAACTTTATAAGCGGTAAGTTAAAAAACTTAAGCCGATTATAAAAAATTGGGGAAACAATTTCGACTCACTTAAATTGTTTTAAACAGCGTTTAAAAAACTGCAGTCAAAATAGAAAAACTGCCCTTTCTTCCACTCTTTCATTGTCTGTCATTGGCCAAAAAAACTGTTGCTTTTACTTCTGATTCGTTAAGTGTAAACAGTCGCCGTCAAACCAACCCAAAAAGCGAAAAGTTGTTCACAAATCTTCAGTATTTGTTCGACAGTTTTTGGTTTCGACTGCAGTTTTAAAACCCTGGTTTTAAATACATTTAGTTCCTTTTTAACAATCGCTAGTTCATTGAAGGAGTATTTCCATATTTATTAATGGACTGACTGAATGCTTAGGCCCCTATTACGGCTCACAACTCAACTCAGTTGAGTTTTAAATAAAACAACTGGTTGTAATGAGTTGTAATTTTATTATGTTTTGTTCGCTGCAATATAGCAAAGTTGTAAACCATAATACAAAACATAAAAAATTACAACTCAACTGAGTTGGGAGAAGGGAGAAAACTCCCGGGGAATTTTAATTCATAAGTGTGCTGTATGAATTTTTTTTTTACATAAAAAACCAGAATATTTGTAATAAAAATTTTTTTTTCTTTAAATTCTTAACCATTTAAGAAAAATCTCTAAACCAATATTACAATTGTGACACAAAAATATGGGCATGCTAGTGGCAGCATTAGAGTGACTTGCAAACAAAACAAAATGTCATGTTCCAACTTTCAACATTTTTCGTTAACAAAAAAAAAAAAAAAAAAAAAAAACCAAATACAACTGAGGCTATATTTGACCGTGCTGAATTTCTGACACCCACTACTACAGGCCAGCAAAATTCAATTTGAACGCACGTTTAAATCATTAAAAAATCTTAAAACTGTAGTGTCACTGTCACAAATAAACAGTGAAGAATAGTGTAGGCGGCCAATCTACGTAAGTGTTTGAGCGTGTAGAAGTAAAAAAAAAAACAAATGCTTTACAATAATGAAAGTGCGGGTATGAAAAATAATCCCAAGAATGACCATGTGAATGCAAAATACAATCAGCAATGGGAGTTGGAACAGAAAACTGTATGGGCTAAATGTGTTGGTTAACTAGTGTGAACCGCCAGTGATACACTTGGAGCGGCCAGAAATGTTTGGCAAATAGTAGCTGTCTGCAGTGTTTTAAAACCTGCTTGAAGATCGAAAACCCAAAAAGGCAAACTCCTTTCCCTGCCAAATACAAAAAAAAAAACTTCGGAGATACACCAGAGAGTTGACAATCTAACGAAATAAATAAAACAGCAAAAATAATTTTTAAAAAAACTAGTGCATGAGGCCGAAACGGCAGCCAGAAAATTCTGCAACGATAACGCCAAAAAGAAGGTCCTTATTAGGGATAAAAGTCACAACTTGATGTCAAGGGAACAGGATCAGCTAAATTTTTGGCGACGACATTTTAACAGGACTCCTAATGATCTTTCGAATAGCGAAAACGTGCCTTTCCCCCAACGAGAAGACGACTGCCTCTAAGAGGACTGAAATAAAAAAAAGCTTAATATTCTATGAAACATGGCCGCTGATATCCCAGCTTAATTCCTAAAAGCTGACAGCACTAGTCAGCATCACTAACAGGCTGCATACCTTATCTACACAATATTTTTTATACAGTTACGATTTTCTTGGAATAGAAGGTATACGTTATAGTCAAAATTTCAAAAAAGGGAGACCCCTCCATCAAAATATGAGCAAATAAGAGTCAGTAGAAAGATATTTTTTTATTAAGTTGTAACGAACCTCCTTGCTGGGGTATCACTCGCCGATTACCCAGGGTTCACTCACAATAAATTTCTTATTTATTCGAGACCTCGTAAAGAAAAAAAAAACACCACACCAGTCTTTTTAATTTTAAAATACGACTTTATTAACGTATGTCAGTATGGGGTTATTACAACGACGTTTATTATTTGTGATCTCGTATGCAGGCAACTAATTAAACGGCTTTTTCGATTTGACACGACGAGGGGGGTTTTAACGATTTGACACCCACGCGGCACGAACGAGGGGGGTTTTAACGTACGGTCGGCTCGATCGCCTCTGCGGACAATGGTCGGGACGAGGTGTACGCGCTTTACGTATGACCACCAAATGACAGCCGGACTGTAGGCTGAGCACGGGTTGGTTGCGTTGCTCGTAGACGTGTACCGGCGGGTTGGCCACGGGTACACGACCACGTTGGGCGTTGGGACAGGCCTAAATTGGAACGCCTACGGGATAACCACGGGAGTTCCAATTCACCCCATACAAACGTTGCACCCAGTGAAGGTAGGCCCAGTGAAGCCACTAAACACGTACGGCCCTGCGGGATAACCACGGGGACGCTGTGTCCAGCAACTCGTAGTCGTGTACCTGCGGGATGACCACGGGCACACTACTACGCTCGGCTAATAATGTCGGTATAGCACTGGATTGCAGCCTGCGGGATGACCACGGAACTGCAATTAGTTCTACACAAACACCACTACAAATCACTAACTAAACTACCAAGAACTCACAGCGGGATAACCACCGTAAAATACCTCTTACCATCCACTGCGCTCGACACCGACTGACCACAGTGATGCAAAACGTGGCACAATTGGGCCATTTTTGGCACTTTTGAACGTTTGATGGCCCTGTAGAAATCTATTTTGGCCCTTTCAGGTCAAAATTAAACTAGATGGTAGTGAGGTAGTCTATCTGTGCCGGAATCGCGGGTTCGATTCCCGCCAGAGACTCTGGTCTCTCGCAGACAAGTGTAGAGCTTCACGGGATTAGTTAAGGAAACAAATCGGTTAATACATTTTTCAATGTTATTTTCTTACTTTTTCGAACAACGCCTTTATTTACGAAATTGTTTTGTTTGTACAGGACCCAATAAACCACAAAATCGGTTGTTTGTATGAAAATCAAAAATTTCAAATATTCACAAAAACATCATGTTGTTTTTGTCAAACCAATTGTTTTGTATACTTGGCCCTTAAAAGTAAGAACTGTTACTTTTATGTGCAAATCAGTCATGCTTTAAATTAATATTATTTTGAGTAGGTAAATATCAAAAAATCAAAGTAGACCGACAAATGATAAAAATGCTTCATACATAAATTAATTTTGTATTGAAAAATAAAATTTCATGTTGCTTGTGAGCAATGGTATTTGTAAAACATAAAGTGTGTAATATTGAAGTATGTAAAACAAAAAAGGATAAGAACTATGTTTTACTATTGGTTTTATTTAAATACAAACATAATAATCACATATGTATGTATATTAAAAAAATTGTTTGGCCCTTTCAAAGGTATTTTGGCCCTTTTAAATCGCAAAATTGGCCCAAAACAAAAAAACTCAAAATGCATCACTGACTGACCATGATTTTCATTTTAACTCTGCTTTTATACCTTCCTGTCGTCTTACGTACCAGGTGACTGCAACTGTCCATCTGCTAGGTCAGCTGTTTGGCCATCTGTCGGGCATGTATTGATTGCTACGCGCCGCTAGGGGTCTCTGATGTCAATTCGAATCTGCTGGCTACCACTAGAGGTCGCCATAAACGGCCGTTGGTAACTTCAAATTCAAATTAATTTTTGTCTTATAACTATTTACAACCATTATTCATATTTGATAATAAAGCACAAAAAGATAATAATGTCAACATATTATAATTAATTTTAAAGAAATATCAATACTGGTAATAATAAAAAAAAGTAGAATACTAAATAATCTAATATGGTGTAGGTGGAAACGAGGGCTTCCGACTTCCATCGTCACAAAGTATATAAAAATCATAATTAGTATTGTGGTTCTTTTATTGAACAGTTTATGGTTTTTAATCATAATTTTAATATTTTTAATCAAATTTAATTTTTATAAAATTATTTTTATGAAGAAAGGAATTTTACAACATGAAATTAAATAAAATTTATTGATAATTTTTCATTCTTGACTGAACTGGGAATCGAACTCAGGATCCACGGACAGATTGCCGTGACATGTTTCGATTGTAACCACACAATCTCTTTAGAGGGGTTTGCTGTTTAACACTCACCATTTGACGACGGCTGGCATATAAAAATATTCAGTTAATTTATTTTTTTTATAATGGGTTTTGAATTAAATTGAAAGTTGGAAATTATTAGAAATTACATTGGGTTACGCGGGTACCCCGGCTATGTGTTTGCATGGAAATGTTCGGTTATGTACTCTACGGTTAAATTGTCTTTTATGATTACTTATATAATCAATAACTTTTCTCTTTAAATATAAGTCATCTCGGTACTTGCTGAATTTAAATTTTTAAATTCTCATTCCGTTTCTATTTGGGTTTTCTAACCTCCTCCATCTGCCTTTAACTGCCTTCTAACTAAATTTAAAATTTGTTTTTCGTCAACTCCATTCTAAAAAGTAATATATTAGATTTTTCATAAAACTAAAAGTTTTTCCAAACTAAAAACAAAATATACCACTGAAAAAAAATCGCTCTTTAATTTATTATTTGCCTAAAAACGAAAAGTCTAAAAAAAAAGAATTGTGTGACAAAAAATGCCTGTCACTGAAGTGTTTTAGCATATTTTTTTCTAATATTTTTTGTTTCAATTTTAATCGTGTAGTTTTTTTCGACAGTTTTTTTTTTGCAAGTGCATGTGCCTCATGACATAAAGTTAAAGTTTTTTTTTAAATTTATTGGAAAATAAAATGTCACTGTTTGTATAAAAAAAAGGACACCAATAACGAAATTGAGAAAATTTAATAAACAAAAAATTATTTTTGTTTTATTTTTTTATGTAAAATTTTTGGAGAAAAATGCAATTATAATTGAATATTGTTTTGGTAATCCGTAAAAATAATGGACTTTTTTAGGCGAATTTAAAAATAAAAGGAAATTTTGTGTATAGAAATTACATTTTTGAGAGAAATAAATTTGACGCAGAACCATAATATAGAAGACCTATAATCGGACAAAACTTTCCCTAGTCGTTCGTTTTAGATATAAAATAAATTCAATATTTTAAAGTTAAATAGTTAAAGTAAGGTAAAGTTCAATAGGCAGCTGATATGAGGACGGCTCACTTCGGTCCTGACAGCGGTCCCTTTGTAATTTACCGAGCTAGTGACCAGAGTCAAGCCAGTGTGTATCCGATTATACTGCAGACATCATTGCAGCCTCGAACCATTTCGATTTCCTACAGAAAAAAAAGATCAACATTAGTCCTGCATTAGATAGTGCATCCAAAAACGGCAATTCTGGACCCACAAAATGCCTTATCTAAATATCCTCGTGACCGGGGAATTGGCAGAGAAAGTTAAATACCGTTTCCTCCTCCTCATCATCATAACAACTTGTGCAGTAGTCATTACAACTAGGCCCATTCTCATCGCATAGTGCCGAGCCAGCGACCCATAATGACAGATATTACCGTCTTAATCAGGTCCCTACCAAAACCCTGGCCGAAGAGCAGGTGTTCTTGCCCGGCCATTTGTCTTGAGCCTTCCTGTATGGCTAACGTTAATGAGAGTTCTAGAGCGAGCCATCGAAATGCAAATTATGACGAAATTCGACATTAAATTGTTTATACAGGCCCATTGTACACTCACTGTGCCCTAGTACTCATGCCAGCGATACCCTAGAATGTTCTGCAATCTCATTTAGAGTTATCCGGCATTCCACCGTTAACTTTGATGCTGTTAAGACACCAGCCAGAGCTGCAAATGCAGCTCATTATTGGTTTGGCTCATTTGCCAAAAAGTCATAGTGAAGAAAAGCGATAATGAAGGTTAACATGAAGTTTTTTGAAAATACACCTTATAGATTTTTTTTGTATTTTCACCACTGTTTCTGGCATACTCTCGGCTTAATATGCCAACCTGCTAACTCCGTTTCAGCACATTTTACAGGAGAGACAAAAAACTATTTATACTTCATACTTGCAGCTCGTGACGAAAACCAAAAATATGGTTAGTTTTACGCACTTCAAGACTTAGATTAAAGAAAAACTACATGCAGGTCGATGCGGCGTACCTTTCTCCACCACACGGCATCAAAATCTCAATGTACTTAAAAAGTGGATTTAGCACGTTTCCATATTAAACCGACGATATGTTTTGAAGATAAATGTTAGTTGTTTTGAATATTCATGAACGAACTTAGAAGTAACTTGTGTTTTATTAAAAGTTAAATTTATTGTTTTTTGCCACATACGCCACTTTTCTAAATTTATTTCTAAAAAGTAGCTTTTTGTGCTGCATACCTATACTTACTGCTGTGTTTTGAGTTGTTGACATTTAATTGTTCTTATGGAGGCGGTTAGGCCTCCAATGGGCTTCTATTTTGGAAGAATCGGAGTGGATTCTGGGCGCGACCAATCGGGTCTGAGGGAGCCGAACGGACTGCCGCGTATCGCGGACGCTGTGGCAGGTGCTTAGAAAGTCCGATTCGGGGTCGCTGCTGGGCAGGAGTAGGGTCTGCGTTCGGATCATGATAGGAATGATCACTATGTCACTGTCCCAGGCTACAGGGCAGCAGGTTGAGGTGGCTGGGCAGTAAATTCCTGGGCGAATTAGGGGATGTCTCGGGTTGCGGACTCGAGAATCTGATAGGATTCGTTTGAGTAGGATTTCTCTCGGGTCTGGTCCGAAAACTTCTTTTCTATTTATTTTTTGAATCTACTACTTTCTATCTTTATATATCTATCTTTATATATCTATCTTTATATATCTACTTTCTATCTTTATATATCTATCTCTAATTAAGGCGTCACAATGGACCTTACTAGGCTCTGGGTGAAGGTGTGAAGGAGACTTCACACCAGCCTTTCTACCTACCTACCTACCTACCTATGGTAATGAAAATTATTTTGTACGTTTTTGTGTGAGGAATTTGAAGCATTCGCTAAACAGTGGCGTGTAGAGCAGAACAATATTGAATAAATTTAAAAATAGTTAACATGGAGCAAAATAAAGGTGGTATTCAAAATATATAAACCCCATAGCTAACTAAAGTTTTTTTAAATGGTCAGTAGGTCAAACCAATAATGAGCTGACGTAATATGCTTTCCAGAGATCGCGTATCATTAAACAGCCCTGCACCATTGCCATGAAGAGCCGTAAATAATGCACGAAAAAAGGGCTTCAAAGTGCATAAGTCCAGTGCAGCCAGGTTCCACAATGAATGCAATGTGATCTTGACATGATCATAGCTTGGCGTTGACCAAAGGTTCACAGCCTTGCTAATTTCTTACTTTCGCTATTGTTTCAAAACTTTTCATTCATAGAGGTTTACATTTGCATGGGGATTTGATGTCGGGAAACTAAGATCTATCACATTACTGGGTTAGAGACATTTATGAGGACTTAAATGTTTTGTAGGTTTAAATAGCCGTTGACCGTCCTGAACTAAGTACTGTTTCAATAAGATATCACTGCTTTTGGCAATCGACTTATCTTTCGCTATTCTTTTATACTTACGTTTACATTTAGAAAGAATCTTGCTTTTATTTTCCAAATTATTAGATCTTTTCCCAGATAAATAATTTTTTCCTATTTTTCATTTTCCATTAAATTAAATTCCCTTAAACAATTTATTTTATTATCTTATTTTATTGCAAATCTGTTGAGAAATGTATAAATCAAATAAAAGCGAAGAAAAATCGATAAATTATAGATTTGATTTTAAATTTTTTTTATATGTTTTGCTATAAAAAGCACTGATGTGTTTAGCGGAAATTAAATATTTTATAAAAAGAAAGAAAATAAAAAAAAAAAACAAAAAAAAATTTAATAAAACAACATGAACATGGGAACAAAAAAAATCATATAAAATATATCAAACAGCAGAAGCACATAAGAATTTAAACTAAATGAAACAAGAAAATCCGCTTAAGTCAAAGTCATAATGAAACGAAAAACTTTTTTCCAAAATTAATAAAAAAAAAAAAAATACTGACTGACAGACAGACGAACACAAAAAACCAGTTAAGGATTTTGGAGAAAAAATTATCGTATAGAATAAAAACTAAATGAAGTAGTAGAAAAGTTAAAAGAAGCAAAACAGAAATATCTGCTAGAAAAGAATTTAAAGACTATAAAACCAAAAAACAACATAAAACTCCCACAAATACTAAATGCTCAGATACAACAAGGATTTTTTTACAACACATTCAAACATATAAACATATTTAAAAAGTTGTTTTAACAAAAACATACAAGAGCAGAATGAGAACTGTAACGAATTTATATATTTTGTATGGTTTTTAATTCTTAAGGACCAGATACCATTCAGCAACCAACAGGTTCAATGGAAAACAAATAGTATTTTTTTTGGAAAACAAAAGCTTTTTAAAAAGGATGCTTAACAATATAGATATGTAGACATAAGGATATTGAAATCATACTGCAGACTTTTGAATGAGTGCCTGGACTTAAATTTATTTATACACAATGGGACAGACAAGACGTCGCAGAATTTTTGTTTTTTAGATATGCTTGTCAGAGTCATATAGTCTCGAATATGTGTTGTGTATAGACAGTTTTGTTGTGTCTTTCAGAAAACAAAGAAAAATATAAAGTTTTCGTTTAAACACTTTATCACATATTCAGACAATTTACTTACACTTTAAAGAAGCATGTAAGACAGTCAGCGACAAAATAATGGTTAATGCATTTTAATATTTTATCCTTAACAACTATTGGTAGAAAACCCATAAAAATGTTTTGAGATTTTGATATTTTTAAAAAAAAATTTTGCACTATTTATTCTGAAGGCACATAAAACACATATTTCTCACCCCCAATTAGAAACCATGCAGTAGTTTAGGGTATTACATGGTTAGGCTTGCCTTACTTTTCTTTCTTAGTTGTTTTTTATTCTTTTGAGTTGGGTTAGTGCAAAACAATATATTAACACACAAAAAAATTCTCAGCAATTTTATTCTTCAATTAAATCAATAATCAAAATGAAAATCAGTTGGGCAATTCCATATGTGACTGACTCTACATTTAACACAATTTGCGTTTTCTTTTGTCTTATATTACGATTAGTAATATTTTTTAGTATCAATTTAAACATTGCTATTTAGCAGATTCAACAATTATCCGATAGAGAAAAAAATGGCAACCAGTGATATTTTGAAATATCATTTATTTAGTCAAATATAAACGTGACTGACACTACATGCAAAAGGAAGTCGTTTTCGAGAGTGTTTGTAAACTTAAATAATTTTCCTCTGCACTTTCGTAATAACTTTAATTTGTGTTTTTATCGAAAGTTCAAGAACAAACTACTATAAAATGCTGAAATAAAAGCGGTAAGTTATTTAAAAAAATATTTATTAGCAAAGTAAAAAATTGTGACTGACACTACAGCCCAAAACGTGACCGACACTACACTCACTTTGTGTGGTATAAAAAGCAGTATTTTTACATGAATTGTTAGAATTGAAATCACAGCGCATAAAATAGGAACTCTAAAATTATTTGAAAGATATAAAATTGTAATTAATGAACTCGTTCAAATGCTATTTTTGAATATAAACACCACCGACGATTCACTAATAATAAGTTAGAAACCAAGATTGAAACTAAAATAATTCAAAACAACCCCTTTCTAGAAATAAGAAATATAAATGTTTCAAAAACTTAACAAATTTTTTTTTTATACCCTCCACCACAATTAGTTGTGAAGAGGGTACACTAAGTTTGTCATTCCGTGTGAAACTTTTTTATTATTCATCTCAGACCCCATAAAGTATATATATTCTGGCTGCTTGAGTAATTCTAAGTCGATTTAGCCATGTCCTTCTGTCTGTCCGTCTGTTAAAAACACGCTCACTTTCGAAAAACTCAAAAGAAATAAACAAACTAGGTGTCAAATTGCTTGTAGTTATCCTAAGCAGTTTGGGATTGAATTTCAGCAAAATCGGTTCAGTAGGACCAGAGCTATGAATCAAAATGTGGAACCACCACCTTCAAAAACTTGATAATTTTGTTACAAAAACTAACATAAATGATGAAAAATGCACGGAATGACATAAGATTTTGCACAAGTCCGTTTTATTCGACTAGAAATGACACTGTAAAATTTTGTGAAGATCGGTACATAATTTACCCTAGGCCCCATATATGCCCTACTCCCGGAAAACAGTTTAGTCTCCAAAAACCATAATTAATAACAAATCGTCACAGTTTAAGATAATAATAATAAAAAGACATCATACAGATATTACTCCTTAAACATTCGAACTATCGGTGGAGCACTCTAACTTGTTTTAATTCAAGTCTTTTAAAAAAATATCAAATTTTAAAAAAAAGATCAAAAAATTGTTGCCACTATAAAAACTTTAAAATAAAATAATGTTGCCACCATTTTTACTACCAAAATCAGATATTAATTTTTTCCATTGTTGGTAGACTTACGCGTGGAATTGCCCAGTTTTAATTAAAAATTGAATCAAGTGAATTAAACGATAACTTATATTAACAACATTACTGCATAAAATGTTGGTTATATCAAAAAATATTTAATTGATTCTATTTATTTGTTTATTGTTGCGAATTCCATTAATTTTTTAATCACAATTACAAAATCGCAAATTGTTTAATTAAAACTATTTTTAACAAGGTTTCGTTTAAATGTGCTACATTCCCATTTCATACTATTGATAAACTGAAATTTATTGTTGAAGGGATAAGCTATTCCTATGCGCATTTCACTGGTTGCTTAGGCCAGATCGTCAGGAAACTTCATCCAAAGATTTTAGAAAAACTAAAGATATTACACATATAAAACTGTTAAGCGAATAAGAACTATAAGCCACAGTCTTACCTGTAACAATATCAAAGCTTAAACAAAAACAACAACAATAAACAGTGAGTTTATCTTTTCTTACAGTCCCGGCTACAATTGGTTGATTTTTTGTCAACTCTAAATGTAGTTGTAAGTGGGAAAAGAAAAAACAAAAATAAAAACAAATTACTTTATTTTATTTTGCCAGTTCAGTTTTATTTGCACTGCCACATGCATATTAGTTATCAAAGTTTTTCTTGGGATTCAAAAATTTAATTAACAAGGTTTCGTTTAAATGTGCTACATTCCCATTTCATACTATTGATAAACTGAAATTTATTGTTGAAGGGATAAGCTATTCCTATGCGCATTTCACTGGTTGCTTAGGCCAGATCGTCAGGAAACTTCATCCAAAGATTTTAGAAAAACTAAAGATATTACACATATAAAACTGTTAAGCGAATAAGAACTATAAGCCACAGTCTTACCTGTAACAATATCAAAGCTTAAACAAAAACAACAACAATAAACAGTGAGTTTATCTTTTCTTACAGTCCCGGCTACAATTGGTTGATTTTTTGTCAACTCTAAATCAACTCTATTTTTATTTCTTTCTGTGTACGATGTGGAAACACTGAAATATAGGAATGCTTGTACATACATTATTATTAATGACCTTTTGCTAAGAAAGTGTGTTTGTTGATTATAGTGGGAACCAGCTTCTCGACTTAACCGCACGGTGCACACTGGGGCAGAAAGCCCTTTCTTCGAGGACTAGTTTATAGCTCCTCAGCTAGAATAGTGAGGAACACTAAATTTGATGTGGGTTACTTTTAGATCAAACTTCATGTTCTAACAAAATCTTGGGGGTATAAGAGGGGAAATGGCTGGGGTTGCGGATTTGATTCCCGCCAGTGACTCTGGTTTCTTTCCTGCAAACAAGCGTAGAGCTTGGCGGGATAAGCTTAGTGAATTAAAATAAATAAAAAAAACTACCACAGTGAAGCCTTCTAAATTCGATGTGCGTAATTCTTAAAACAACTTATTTTCCCAACAAAATCTTGTGGGTTAAGATTGGGGATACGGGTACCCTCCCCCATTCAAACAAATTAGTTTTTCTCTTTTGTCTGAAGAATTAAAATAGTAAAGCATGCTTAATTTGATGTGCGTAACTCTTAGAACAAATTTCATGTTCCAACAAAACTTTGGTGGTATATGAGGGAGGAAACGGGTACTCCCCATAGAAAAATATTATTAATAAAGTAGTATTTGAAATCACTTAGGCTCTAAGAACTTTTACGGGCTAAGTCAAAGTTAATATCGTATTAAAACTCTTCGAAATCTATTGAACGCTAGTTAAGTGCTGGTGCACCCTCTTTTAGTTGTTGCCGTAAAGCCTTGAGTTTTTAGGCGAGAAGGAAAAATAGAATACCATTTAATTTCCCCCCTCTCTAAAAACTCAAGGCTTGACCACTAAAACTTGAAGAGTGTGAACCTGCTCTAATGAGCTTTTGCTAAAAAAAAACTTTTAAATGCTTATATTTGCCACCGCCTGTATTTATGTTTAAGTCCTATTTCCAAAAAAAGCTACAGAAATGCTATTAAAACACTGACACAAAAGTGCTTTTAGTTAAAATGTATTACGTTAAACAATTTTTTTTTTTTATTTTGTTTATACTGAAACACATATCCTTAAAGCAGATTTTTTGCGTATCTTTATGGCTTCTTTAAAAAAAAAATCCTTAAAATTCTAATCTATTTTTTAAAGTCCTTTAGAAAAATGCCAAAAAAACATTTTACATGTCTATGTTAAATATTTTTTTCTTTAAAAGTGAGCTGAAGGTCTAGTTTGTAAGTCTTCAAAAACTTTTTAATTTTATTATAAAATTTATTATCTTATAATGCTACGCACTTAAAAATAAAATAAGAATGCAGACATTTTTCGTAGATAAAAAAAAATAAGTTTGCCAATTTTAAACAGGCTTAATCCAAGTGAAACGAAACAAGGGATATAAGATTTATCAAAAGCTTAGGAAAACAAATTACATTTAATGATTAAAGCAAACGAACTTTTTGATTTTTGTATAAAATAAAAATTTATTCCATTTATTTTTATTTAGAAAAAAAAAAATCAAAACTATGTACTTAATTTTAAAACCAGAAAAAAACGAATTTTAATTAAAATTTTTTTTTTCTTCGCCTTATGAAAAATATGTACCAATTCCTTTTTCTAATCTAAATATTTACTTTTTATTGATGAGATTTAATTCACTATTTTCGCATTTCATACAATAAAAGTAGTGACAAATACAATTTAATTTCATTAGTCAGTCATTTATTTTATTAAACAATCAATAAATTAATTTTATATGTTTTTTTTTTCGTTTAGGTTGAGTCTAAAAACGTACCTTCAATATCAGCTCCTTAATAGTCACATACAATTCAAATCAATCAAATTAACAGCACGTTATTTTCCCATTTATTTATTTAAAAAAAAAAAAATACAATAAAAATTAAAACTACCAAAGAAAAAACATGAACAAAAATAAATAGAGAAAATAAAAAATTACTATACAACTTCGTTGTAAATTGCAGAGAAAAATAGAATAAAAGTTGTTTAGACAACGACGAATTTAATGCACATAAGCCCGATAGAACTTGAAGTTGTAACAATTTAAACAGAAAATTAAATTTAAAAAAATATGTTGTGTATAAAAGATAAATATAATTATTAATTAAATGAATTTAACGTTTAATCAAGCTAATTAAACGTTTAATCAAGTGAATTTGTAAATTTGTTAACTGGTGCAAAGAAATAGTATCAATTAAACGTTTAATTCACTTGATTAAATATTTTTAATTAAAACTGATTTAATTTTTGATAAATGCTTTAATTGGTGAACAATTTTTTTCTGTGAATGGCAGCCTTCGAGGAAAACACTGTTTATGTTATTTGTTTCATAAACAAATTGAAAGCCCAGAATGCGCTTCCTCAAGAACCGCCGCGGTGCTCATATGCCCTTTAGAATAGAGTAAATTTAAGACGATTTTGTTATGTATTAAATGAGTTTGTTGACTGTTTGGTTCTCTGGCACATGGCAATATTGGCCATAGACTACTTTTTCAGTATATGAATCGATTCAAAATCCCTTTCTGAATCAATCTTGATATGTCATCCATCTGGCTGGCCTGCTCGCTCACCTTGTGGGTAAATTACAGTTAAGATTGTCAAATAGAGTCATTGTGTCCAAAAACCATCTTAATATGTTGGATATTGGATCAAATTTGGCCCAATCGTTTATCATCCTAGCAAATTGCATTGGCCTCGGTCCAAATTTAACCATAGCTTCCATACAAATACCATTTCCGAAAATAGTTTTTAACGCTTATTCTTGCTTTTAAAGGGTGGTGCAAGTTTCAATGACGTTAATGTTCCGAATTATCTCATCCTTTAGCTCTTGAATTGTTCTTGGTTTATTGACGCACACTTTCTCATTTAAATATTTCCAAATAAAGAAGGCCAACGGTGTCAAGTTTCTTGATCGTGGCGGCCAATTAACATCGCCAAGACGTAAGATTGCACGGCCATTGAATTTCTCACCCAAAAGAGCCATGGCTTCGTTGGCTGTGTGGCAAACGGCAGCATCCTGTTAGAACCACTTATCGTCCAGGTCCATATCCTCAATTTCTGGTCCCAAGAACAACATTCACGTTAACTGCTTTGCCGACTTCATTTTCGAACAAGTATGGCCCGATGACGCCGCCAGCCCATAAGCAGCACCAAACAGTGAATATGTGGATGCAGCGGCTTTTCAGCAATCACTCGTGGATTCTCATTTGCCAAAATGCCCGATTGTGGACGCATTAGGTCGATTATGTTGACCAAAAAAAAAAACTACGAAGTACAAGAAATGCATTTTGTTTTGAACGCCAATTTTCGTAAAAGGCTTAAACAATCCTAACATGCTGCTTAGTTGTGTACCTCCTCATGGTTGAATTTGTTAAAGACTGAAAAAAAGAAATGTTAAATTAAGTTGGCAATTAACTCGTGCGTTATAGTTGGACCACCCTTAAATGCAGCGTTAAAAAAAATTGCAGTCAAAGTGGAAAAACTGCCTTTTCTTCCACTTCTTTATTTGCCATTGGCCAAAAAAAAAAATAGTTGATTTCTGATTCATTAAATGTAAACAGTCGCTGCCATTCCAACTCAAAAAGCGAAAAGTTTTACCCAAACTTTTTTTTCAGTTTTTTGTTCGACAGTTTTTGTATTCGACTGCAGTTTTTTAAACCCTGCTCAAATGTTAGTATTTTTACAAAACATTGCTACGATAGCTTTTACTGTATCTTCTTCGCAATGTGTTGGTAGGTCCAGAATTGACATTAGACGAAGAAATTTCATATGGATATTGATTTCCAGATAATATTTGGCACAGAGAACTCTTATTTGTATTCTTAGCTCATAATATTAATTTCTTTTGCCGCGTCCATTTCTTCAACTACTATAGTGTAGGATATTATAAAGTCGGGCATGACCGACTTTACCTTCTTATTTGTTTCTATTTTGTATTACAAACCTAATGACAAAGTAATTTGTTCTTCTTATTTTGTTAAATAATAATAGCCATAAATAAAGTTCTTTAATGGGCAGGCCCCGAATTGATTTGACATTGAAAATAATTATTTTTGTAGTTCAAAAAATCAACCCCCGAATACAATTTTAATCATAAAGTCAGCCAAAAAACATAGTAAATGTTTGTCAATGTCCTTTTAAAAGGTGATGGATGTGAATGTCCTTGGGTAAAATATTACATTACGCACCTCCCTCCTACAATTTTGCATTTTTTTTTTTTTTTTTTTTTGTAACATGGCAGAGTATTAACATTTGTTATACAGTTTTTAATTTAAAGAAAAAGGAAAATATGAAACAAATAACTTGAAATAAATCTATTTTTTGCGTTTAGAAAATAAATGAATATTTTTAAAGGCAAAAATAAATTTAATAAAATATTTAAATAATATAGAGTGTAAAATGTTATTTTAGAGACACAAAAGGAATAAAATTCTATTTTATAGCTCCTAAAATCCTGCTTTAGTTTCGCATTAACTTTAATCCCTTAATATAGGCTTTATATAAAAAGTTTTTTTTTTAAATCCAACAAACCCTATGTTTTTTATCTCTTAAATTTATTTTATTAAACATTTGCTAAATTTGATCCTGAACGAAAAAACCCAAATCCATATTGTCTGCATTCCAAAAGAAAAGAAAAATTTATGTTGTAAATAAATCAACCCTTTACACCGGCCGGCCAGTCAGCTGGTAACAAAACAAAATGTTTATTTTTAACATTTTGTCTTAAATAAGATATGTATTTTGTTTGATATCAAGGTTTTTCTTTTTAATATTTTTCGTTTACATTATTCATGATTTTTATTCAGTATTTTTCTGTTTTTGATGACAGCATAAAACTAGACAGGTGAGAAAAGGGGGACAAAAGGTGTCAGAAGTATGATGTTGCTTATGTAGAACATGCTGTCACGTAGTCACGAAATATTATATTTTGCTTGACTTTTTTCTGCTGCTGTTAGCCGGCAACCTTTTCACTGCTGTTGCTGCCGTTATAGATTATTATTATTATCATTTTTTAAGAGACAAAAACGGCAAAAAAATGTGTTGATATCACTGTGTCATAATGGTTGTTGTTTTGATATTCATATCTCCAGTTGTTGTTGGTGATGAAAAGAAGATACAACGATGTTGATGGAAAATGTTACGTTCTGGTTTCAAATGTGGGCCAGTGTAACGGACTTAAAGTTTACACAAAACTCTGGTAGTCACTTTAGACTATAAATAAAAATAAAGACGTTATTTTGTGCATAACTTAATAAAAATCAAGTTAATTGTGTTAAATTAAACACTTTGTGCTTAAAGTTTTGTGCAATTATGTAATTGTTGATGTGCAAAGAAGGGAACATTAAAATTCAGTGTTAAATTAAGTGTTAGTAAAAAAATGTGGTTTCTTAATTCTAAAAAATTCGAAATTTAATTTTTTTTTTAATACGATTTCTGTATGACGTGCTAAATTCCCAATTTTTCATATTTGATAAATACACTGAAATTTATTGTTGAGGGAAAGCTAGCTTCTATGCGCATTTCACTGGTTGCTTAGGCCAGCTCATCAGGAAACCTTTTCCTAAGATTTTAGAAAAGCTAAAAATATTATACGAATAAAACCCCAAAGCGAATAAGAATTTTAAACACTCAAAGTCTTACTCGTAAGTAACAATATCAAAGCTTAAACAAAACACCAACAATAAACAGTGAGTTTATCTTTTCTTACATCCCCCTACAATTGGTTGGGTTCTTTCCGACTCGAATTGTAGTTGTAAGTGGGTAAAAAGAAAAAACAAAATTAAAAACAAATTGTTTCATTCTATTGTTTTCGTAAGAAAACAACAAAAAAAAAAAAAAACAATTTGCCAATTCAGTCTTCTGCACGGGCACATGCGAGTATATTATCAAAGTTATTTACGGGAATACAAAATTTATCATTAATACGATTTCTGTATGACGTGCTAAATTCCCAATTTTTCATATTTGATAAATACACTGAAATTTATTGTTGAGGGAAAGCTAGCTTCTATGCGCATTTCACTGGTTGCTTAGGCCAGCTCATCAGGAAACCTTTTCCTAAGATTTTAGAAAAGCTAAAAATATTATACGAATAAAACCCCAAAGCGAATAAGAATTTTAAACACTTTTTTTTTATTTAAATTTACAAAAGATTTGTCATTAAAGGGCAAGTAAAAGAAATTTTCTAAGTTTTACGTAGATAATCCATACATGTTAAGTGATGATTAGCTAATGCTAATGATTGCTAATTAACATTCTTTTGTGAAATTCTCTAATTGATCAAACAATTAGAATTAGTTCAACTAATTCCCATTAGCTAATTAAAATTTTTATTCTAATGGTAAAACTAATTGCAATTAGTTGCCATTAGCAAAAAAAATTGGTTAACCTTTACAATTAGAAATCTAATTGACTTCTGATAATGCAATTAGATATTCAATTATTCAATTCAATTGATTCTAATTCGAGCTAATTGAATATCTAATTGCATTATCAGAAGTCAATTAGATTTCTAATTGTAAAGGTTAACCAATTTTTTTTTGCTAATGGCAACTAATTGCAATTAGATTTACCATTAGAATAAAAATTTTAATTAGCTAATGGGAATTAGTTGAACTATTTCTAATTGTTAAATCAATTAGAAAATATAAACTAATTGCATCAATTGCTAATTCTAATTGGAATTTAACATGTATGAGATAATCCAGTTGCATATGGAAAATATTAAGGCTGTTAATATTTTTTTATGATACAAAAATGTTTAAAATATTTTTGAGGGTTTGAACATTTTTCATGAGATTGCTTGCATTCAGACTTGTAGTTATTTTTAAAAATTTTACATGGGAACGTAACTCGGACAGATGGACGATTGCCATAAATCGACTCAAAAATGATTTTGTTATTTTTTCTTTCAAACAAAAGCAACACAAAATTTACTTTTGGCAAGCAAAAAAAAAGTGAAGAGTGCTATTTTCGGATATGCCGAATTTTATATACCCTACACCGTGCACATTTTACCGGATGTTGTGCTTTGATAACCAAAATGCTTGTAAACTTGTTGAGTTACCATTCAACGAAAACTTATTGAAGATGGCAGCTTGTGTTAATTTATATTGGCAAATAATAAATTTTTAGGCAACCGTAAAATTTTGGTTGCTGTGTATATTTTTTAAGTAAAATGCGCCAAAGCCTTTAAATGAGTACGTTGTTTTTTATCATATTAATACATGTTTCCTAATAAAATGACCACTGGACTAGAATTTAACTGACCAGCTGGCCATATTTTATATAAATGTTAACATAAAAAGTTGGATCATAGACACAGAGACTCTATTGCGGAAATAAATTTGTTTTTATATAGAGATATCTGACATTATGGACCAATGCTCACCAATTTGCTTCGTCCTTATGGCTAAATTTGAAACATTTTCATTAAATTTTGTTTTTTAAAAAGTAATTTTACTTAAAAATTCTCTCACCAATACAACTGCAAAACATTTTAGACACCTATTAGACCATTAATAGTCTAGAACTTTTGTATTACACACGTCAGCAGAAACGCATACACTGAAACAATTCTAGCAAATTTCTTTTTTTTTCAGTTAAACCTATAATCAAAAATAAAACCAGTTTAATTTAAAAACGTTTACTTACATCAACAACATTGCTGCAGAAAATGTTGTTAATATCAAAAAATATTTAATTGATACTATTAATTTTTTTACTGGCGCAAATTTAAATAAAAATAAATAATTTAATAAATATCACAAAATAAATTAGTATTGTGGTTATTTTTATTGAACTGTTTATGGTTTTTAATCCAAATTTTGATATTTTTAATTAGGCTCGAATTAATCAAACTTAATTTTCATTATATTATTTCTATGAAGAAAGAAAAGAATTCTTGACAAAAGTACGAAAAAACAGAAAAAAGGAAGAACATGCAAAATCAATTAAAATAGATAATCATTCAAAGCAAATTTCGATCTACCAAAAGGTTAAATACAATTTGGTTTAAAGATTGATGTTTGACTATTGACTGTCATTAGTCGTCGATGGCTGTGAGTGTTAAACGGCAAAACCCTCTGAGGAGATTGAGTGGTTACAATTGCAACATGTAAGGGTAACCTGTCCGTGAAAGCCTGGGTTCGAGCCCCGCGGCAGTCAAGAATGAAAAATTATCAATCAATTTTAATTAATTTCATAAAAATAATTTAATGAAAATTAAATTTGATGAACTTTAGTTCAACTAAAAATATCAATACCACAAATTTTTTAATTAAAATAAATTTTTTCTGTGTAGTACACTCTCTCGTGTATAAAATAAAGCATACATTTAGGATTTGTAATGTATATCCTGCCTTTTTAAAATTTCACAAGCCAAATAAAACAAAAAATTTACCTGTAATAAAACTTAAACTAAATGGAAACACAAATAAATTTAAACTTAAAGATAAATATATCAACACCTTAATGTTTTGTAAAAGATATAATTCTTAAAAGGATTTCGTTTTATGGTCTTGGCATATAAATTTAATAATTATTTAAGTTAAATTGAATGTAAATAAAATTTACGATACTTAAATCAAGCAACAGGAAATAAAGATAAAGAGGAAAGTTTTATTTAAAAAAAAAAAAAGAAAAGCAAGAAATAGAAAAAATCCAAAAAGAAATTGATTTTGAGTTAAAGGATTTAGATAAGTTGAAAAAAAGTTTTCGTTTCGAAAAGGAAGACATATTTATTATTTAAAATAATTTAAAGTGTAATATTAAAAAAAAATTTAATTAAAGGATCCATTCAGATAGAATGAAATATGTTTTTCTTTGGTCGTTAATCAACTTCTTAAATATATTTTAAACTTAAATCACTATTTCTCGTTGTTTTTTATGACATTCATATTTATACTGATTTTGTCTCCTTAAGTGAAGGCTTAAGTTCAGCCATCAGTATCTTTTTACAATTGTGAATGTGTGTGTTAACGACGACAGATGATTTTAATTTTTAACTCAAAACATAATTTATGGTTTTGTAGCGTTTAAATTCTAGTCAGTACTAATTTAATCATCTTTGATGTAGAATGTCAAACTAATTGTTATTTTAATTGACTTTAACTGTAATTGTGTTAACAATAATTACCAAAAGAAAATAAAAACAAACTTTTTCATTATTGGCAACAAAAGTTTTTCTAACTAAATATTAAATTGTTATAAACACATATTAAAAAGCAAGAAAAAACAACAACATAAAAAGCTTATAATAAACATATTTGTCTTCCTCTCTTTCCTTTACACACACACACACACACACCATCACTTACATATCATCGATAACACCCAAATATATTTGAAGTCCTTAATTTGATTTTCTTTTTTTTTCAAACCAAACAAACGGAAAACGAAAATTTTTTTTGTTTTGATGCAAAAAAAATGAAAACGTATAAAAACCCTTAAAAGTATGTGAAAAGTCGTAAATGTTTACGATAATTTTTATAAAACATTCTCGAAATAAGAGCCGCTCAAAGTCATAAAGCGAAAATACATTTGACAAAGAATTAAATTGCGCAAAACAGAAAAAAGAAATAAAAAAAAACAGCATAAGAAAAATTCGCTTTTAATACAATTATTATCATTTATAAGTGTATTTAGAGCATTTCCTTGTTGAAGATCTCATATTGGCAAAGATAAACAAACAAAAAAGTTTTTTCCCACCAGAACTCATAAGAAGTTATAAGTGTGTGCGTGTGTCTGTTTTTGTACTTGTACATCAGCATAATTTTAAACAAACATTACATAGTGTTCTATATACTACAGAGATGACATGAGCTGCTATAGAAATAGGGTTTGCCTATAAAGATTGTGTACGAAACACATAGATAGCTTCACCTGAAATCTTGCTGTACAATTTTTCTTTAAAGACGCATAATTAATTTAAAAACTCATTTTAAGCAACAATTTTTGCCGAAAATGTTTACTACAATTAGTTTTTTGATAAGAAAAAAGAACTAAATACATTTATAAAGCCTCCTATTTAATATATAATAAACCATGCCTGTTTACTTATTTAATTTTATTTGGTCCTTCGGAGTGATCGCTACTGTGTAAAGCCTTATTTAAGCTTAGGTTAGGTTAAGTAGTGCTATGCGCCCAAGAGCACACCTCCATTGGGAGACCCATGTGGTCAATTCAACATAGAGGAAGAAGAAAGAGAGAACCCAGGAAAAACTTTTTGATTTTAAGTAATAGGTGGTAGTTATTTCATACGTTACCTGGTAAGTAGTTGTCATTACAATTGTCATTATTTTGAAGACTTTAATAAGTACTTACTAGTAATGACCACAACAACTACTTATTACTTCTAGTATTTTCACTACTGAATATTTGCTTACTAATAATCAGCTCAATAACTACTTATTAGTTGTGTTGTTTTCAGTACTGAATAGTTACTTACTGGTAACGCACTCAATAATTACTTAATAGGTCTATTAACTAGTGATTTTTTGGCTTATGGTAAGTATATTGTAAGTACTTACAATTCAACTTACTAGTAGTTAAATAATAACTAGATATTTTTTGACTTCTAGTAAGTGTATTGTAAGTACTGAATTCTGTGGACACCGCGAGCAAAAATAAGTAGTCATTCAGCCGAAAAATAAGTAGTGTTTATTTTCTCCAACATTATTTGCTAACTTACTTGGTAAGTAAAGTTTTTGCTGGGAAGTAAAGAAGAATAGAATTGACAGATATATTTAAGATAAATAGTAGACAGAAGATGGAACAAACCTACCCCTACAGTTCTCTCATCAGAAATTACCGTCCTATTTCCCTGACAAACCCTAGTAGATCGACTGCATTACAACAAGCAATACTCCCCAGTTCGTCGTAAAATCTACCTTCTAGCCATTTCAGCATGAGACCCTTCATCCTAGGATAGTGGCACAGTACATGCTCAATCGTCTCTAGCTTCTGAGCATCCTCGCATAATCTGCAGAAGTCCGGTATGATATTGTCCCATTTACTCGTAAAAACCCAAATAGAACAATGACCCGTCAATAACCTTATAAGAGTCCTGCGACCATTTTAATCCAAGCCCTTGCATCCAATCCAGGCCATAATGCCCAAGACACCCTGCAGTCCGTTCTAACCCTCCAGGATTGGTTAACGGTATCGCAGAATCTTTTTTGGATAACCTCATAGAAGAGCATTTCCATTTTATTTCACCGGTAAATTTCTCGATCGTGTCCGATTTCAATAAAATTTGGTGAGTGTGTAAAGAAAATTTCAGAGTGGTAGCACTTAAACTTTTCAAGATATCAAAAAAAAAATATGCATCAACGAGTACAATTTACAATAAATACATGCAGTGTTAACAAAATCAAGCAATAGCCTGTAGCAACCAGTAAAATAACATTTTCTTGATTACATATCTCTACTTTTTTTTTGATATCTTGAAAAGTTTAAGTGCTACCACTCTGAAATTTTCAGGGTGGTTAGAGAACATATGTGGCTATTTGCATAAAAAAAATAAAAAAAATTAAAGGGGGTAATCATTTCAAAAATCTAATTTTAAATTTTTTTTTTATTTTTTTTTTTAAAAAAAAGTTTTTTTTTTTAATTTTTTTTTTTAATTTCTAAAACCCTATTTTTATACCATTCTTATGCAAAAAGAATTTTTTTAATATCTTTTACACAACAAAAGTTATGAACTTTAGAGTGAGGTCGCTAACCCAAAATTTTCAGTTATTCAAAGGTATAGTGTTGCCACAGTTTTCAAAAAAAAAAAAAAAAAATCATTTTTCTTACACACATACACTACTTTACACACTCACCAAATTTTATTGAAATCGGACACGATCGAGAAATTTACCGGTGAAATAAAATGGAAATGCTCAGAAGTGACATAAGACCATTAAGACCAAAATTTATTGCTTTAGCTCATTCTCTCCGAGGGTATGTAGGGCAATATCTTGGGGACACTATACCACTAGGTATAACATCCTAGGAGAATAAAGGTGCAGGCATTACCCGTTTTTCGGAAAGAGCAAAATTGGCAGATCTTTCTTATCTGAGGTCATTGCTGACCAGAGATCCTTATCTAAAACCACAAGAGCAAGTATCTCCTGGTCTGGGTATTGGCAAGGCTCCTTTAGGAATTACACGGTGGCTGTGGAAAAGACAAACAATGCGTTTACAAACCGTCACCGAGGGTAAGCGAAACCAACACATCCAGGTAGCAATTTAAATGCATAATGCGGCAAAAATTCTACATTTCTTTTGGAGCTGGAGCTGTCTAGCCTCCGCTTTTTCTGCTAGATCGTAGCAGCATCTGTTGAGTAGGAACAGCATAAGCAGAAGATTAAGCTTTAGGCGAAAACAATAAAGCAAGCTGTTTTTGTTTTTATTTTGTTTTTTCTTAACTACTTACAACTACAATTAATATTGGAAGAATTCCAACCAATTGTAATGTAGAATGTAAGAAAAGATAAACTCACTGTTTTTTGTTGGTGTTTTGTTTATTGTTACAAGTAAACCTGTTGCTTAGAATTCTTATTCGCTTAACAGTTTTATTTTTTTAATATTTTTAGTTTTTCTAAAATCTTTGGATGAAGTTTCCTGATAATCTGGCCTAAGCAACCAGAGAAATGCGCATAGGAATAGTTTATCCCATCAACAATAAATGTCAGTGTTTTTATTAAGAATACAAATTGGAAACTAAGCACGACAAACAAAACCTTGTTAATTGAAAATTTTGTAAAATACAACCCTGACATGATTAGTTGTTATTGTTTTTTGAAAATTTTTAAACAATCATTAGAACAGAGATGCATTTTCTTCAAAATACGTAAGACTTGTGTGATAGTGTAAAGTACCCTTGAGTGTAATGTTTGTGATATCCCTTTCCACAACCTTGCGCAGTAAACCACAAACACCACGTGATCCCCGCAAGTATACTTTTAATGAAAAAGCGAAACTTATGCTAGGACAATCTGCCTGAAAGACAGAAAGCATTTCCCGCAAGAAGCTTACCAACGGAGGCCTTAACCAATAGCTAGTCCACTGCCGACCTAACGGGGGCTACTAACTCCCGTGAAACCAAATGAGAATACTGGTCCTCTGCGAAAGCAAGGAATTGTTAGGAACTCTTAAAATTTTTCAATTTTTGATTTTTGCTGAATCCCAGATATTGATTTCACTTCAGTTCACAGGGCTGATTTTCCACTGCTTTTTGGGAAGTTCGGCCTACTGGCGGCAATCTGTAGACGCTGTTGCTATTCAACAGAAGCCGCTAGCCAGGTTTTGCCAGATCGTACACACAAAATTTACTCCTGTGTGTCGTGTGCTTCATTACGCACACAGAGCTCATTGTGTCCCAAAGTTTTCAGAGCACCATAGGTAAGGTCGACACTGCAGGTACCCACGTTTATCCTTAAACATATACTGTAGATAATCCCTTGTGGCCGCTTTCGTGTAAAAAGCCTAATTCTAAGAGATATTTGTTTGGGAGCGTGTTAAAATAATGGAATAATTTGGCCCATTTGCAAAACCCAAACGAGGTGTTTCTACAAAACTTTCTTGCTGTAACATTTAAACAAACGGCAAACACATTTTGCACTTGCACCCTAAAAAGGGTATTAACTAAAAATATTTGTTTTTATCACTTTTTGGAAAAAATCGACACATAATATTCATATCTTTCCACTGTAAAAATATTGTGCCAGTTTTTCTATTTTTTTTGTGATAAAACGTTTGATTTCAAAATTATTTTTCATGTGCCTTTAACGTTAAATAAAAAATTATTTTGCCTCTAATAAAAATTTTAAAATTTTTACAATCAAGTACGAGTTGTTTATGGGAGAGGTAATGTAATAGACCGATTTGACTTATTTTAAATACACCAAATCAAATAAAGATAGTGTTTGAATCAAATTTCGTTGCTAAAGCTTGCCTCGTATGTTTGCTCTCAGTCTAAAAGTTTAACATCGTGTAAATATTGGTACATATGGGTATCGTTGAAATAATGGACTGATTTAACCATTCACAATTCAAAAAGCTGTTCGTGCATATATGCACGAGCATAATCATGATTTTAATAGATGGATGGACAGTGTTTGCTTCATCGTCATAAAATAGCACAATGACAAGATTATATAACTATTCATTACAGGGTCTTCTATAAAATTTTGGAACGGCAATAATTTTTATTTTGGATATAAATTCATCACTAAAATTGTGTTTCTGCAAGAAAAAAAATCATATCTTATTGTTTTGATTTTAACAAAGGAATTTTCAATAAAATCTAAATCTAGTAATATGGAAATTTTTTTTTGGCCAGACGAAACTTTGACACAGTTTAGTTTGTTAAGAAAATTTGACCAAAACTTGTGTTCTACGAAAAAATTCAACAAAAAATTTTTAGCGTAAAGAAAATACAGAAATACAATTTTGCTTTGAACACTAAAAAACAAAATCCCTGAAATTTGTTTTCACAATGTGAAAAACAATTTCCCGTATTCTGAAACGAAAGAATTACTCATTTGTCTTATTTCTTGTCGTCTTCTGTATATCGCTAAATCATATGTGTTGATGTTTTTGTATGAGCAATACTACTTTCGTTTCATTTGAGCCTTTATACGTGTGTATATCTGTAAAAAAAAATAGGAGGGCACCTTAAATTGATGCGACTGCCTGAGTGTGTAGTGTTTATATTTTTGTTAAAATACTTTTAAAGCACAACAATTTTTTTTCAACAGATTCCAACAGCTTCTAACAAATACTTTCAGCAAACATATTCTGCTAAAAGGACACATTTTTTCTTCATCCTTGTTTACTTCTTATATACGTTTATTCATTTTATTCTCCTAAAAATATGCGCTAAAATGTTATTAGATTGTAATAAAATGGTTGCTAAATGGAAACGGATATTGTTATTGTTCTCGAATATCGAATGATTTTTTATTGTTATTTTACAGCAATAACACCAAAAGGGAAAGGTAGAGAGAGAAAAGGAAACAGGTATTCCTTTTAAGGATTGTAAGTTAAAGGGCTTTTTGTTTGTATGTGCGTGTGTATCAGTCCTTGAACAGGTACTGAAATTTCGTTGTAGGTAGAGAAAAAATACCTTTAGAAAAGTTCTAAAATATGCTTGAACTAATAAAAAGTGTTAAGGAGTTTAACGAGTACGAGTAGATAATGTGTTGAAAATTACTTTTTGCTCTTCTCCTTTTTTCTGTTGCTTTTATTTGACTTTCTTTTATTGGCATTGAAGAGTAATTTAATGTTAAAAAGACATTTACAAATGTATCCTTTAAAACATAATAAACATAATATTTAACGTGTTTTTAACACAAAAAAAAAAAACTTTTTTTTTATTATTAAGGTATTTTCACAACTTAAAAATATTTGGCAAATGTGTGTGTTTGTCGACTTTATTGTGTACTGAAAAAGGAAATACAAATTTAATAAAAGTTTTTGTGTTGCAGAGGTTATTGACATGAATTCTAAATTTTTGTCATGAATTATCGGTGGGTTTATTGGTCCATAAAAACAAATAGTTGTAAAAGAGATCTTTAAGTTTTAGAGCAAAATTGTAATTTTCTTTGGTAGGTGGTTTTAAAGTTGATGCTTTTTATTTAGTGACAGACAGTAATTGAAAAATGGTGAAACAATGCTATGAAATATCTTTAAAATTAAAAAGAAAATGCATAAAATGTCATACAATTGTTGCAATAATGAAAATCTCTAGACTAAGGAAAACAATTTATAGCAAATCTGTTGCCTTGAAGTAAAAATTTGCTGTAAAAATTATCTTGCCTGAAAATTTCTTGATTAAAGAGAGAAATCTTCTGCAAAAATCATTTGCATTGCGAGATAAATTTTGTATTATAAATCTCGTGTTTTATAGAAAGTCTCTAATTTTTAGAAAGACATTTTCGATTGAAAATCTTTTGTCTTAAGGCAGGACAAAAACATTTTGGATAGAAATTGCATTAAAAGATACATTCACTTGGTTTGTGAGAGTTATGTTCTATAGAAAATCTCTATCCTTTGAGAGAGTAATGTTCTATAGAAAATCTCTTTCTTTTGAGAGAGAAATTTTCAATAGAAAATCTCTTGCCTGAAGAAAGTAATTTTTTATAGAAAAACCTCTTGCCTTAAGAGAGAAATTTTCTGTGGAACATCTCTTGCATTAAGAGAGAAAGTTTGCCTCGATGCAAGATATAGAAAATCGTTTGTCTTCAGAGCGAAATTTTCTACACAAAATTTTTTGTCTTTAGACCAAAATTTTCTATAGAAACTCTTTTGCCTTAAGAGCAAAATTTTCTATGGAAAATCTCTAATATTGAAAACAAAATTTTGCCTTGAGAAAAATTAAGTTTCTGTAGATTTTGAATAAAAAATATCTTGCCTTGAGAGAAAAATTTTCTATATGAAAACTTTTGCCTTAAAAAAATAAACGTTAAGCAAACATTTTTATAATGAAGAATGAGAAAAACTTTTCATAAAGAGTAATTTGCGTATTGCTGCCAAAAATTAATTCTGTATGTGTTTACTAATTTGCTTATCTGTGTGTGTATTCAATGGTAACAGCATGAGTATATTTTGTATATACTTTAAACTGTGTATGAATAGGGTTAACAAAAGCCTTACAATTTTTGGCATACAAATACCACTAGACACCCCGGACTTTCATATGTGAAATTGTTTTGTTTTGTACTTTTATGAAAAACATTTTTATGCCTTTTTCAATTTCAATTTCAGTTTTATTTTTACTTTATTACTTATGTTTTTAACCCAAAAAAAAACCAAAAAACAAAATTTTCTAGAGAAAAATAAGACGATGAAATATAAAAAGTTAAACTTCTACCATTGAATTTGTAGAAATATGTTGATGACATATTAAATTAAATATTCAAATTCAGAAGAACAACAAAAAACAACAAAATGTTGTTTACCATTTTCGTGCCTCGACAGTTGCCAGTAGAAATAATAAAAACAATTTAAACTTTAAAATTTTTTAAATAAATAAAAAATAAATAAAAATTATTTATTAAAAAATTGGCAAAAAAAAAATTTTATTATTAAAAAATTTTTCTTTCTTAAATTTAATTTTCGTAAATTTTCGTTTTACTAATAAATTTTATTCCCAAAAATAAAAATCTAATATTAATTTGGAAAATGAAATTTGTAAGTTTTTTTGCTACTGCATATTTCCTGGAAGAAATAGCAAGAAAAATGACTACAAATAATTGCATGCAAAATGCAGGAAACTTTTTACTCAAAAAAAAAAAAATAATTGTATTCTAAAAGAAAGTAAAAAAATACAAAAAATTGTAAATAAAAATTTCTCTTATCATGCAATTTTTTTACCTTCTAGACTCAAATAATCAACCAAAATATTGTAACTGTAGTAAGAAGTTCAAATGTTTGTTTGTAAAAACTATTTGAAAGTTAAACTATTTCAAGTAATTTAAAACAATTTGTTATAAACTAAAAAAGAATAAAACAATTTTTTTTTCTTTCAAAAATAGTGCAAATAACAAAAAAAAAAATGGAATTGAATTTGTAAAATTAATTGCCAACATTTTGTTTAGGGACAAATCGCACATAAATTCAGGAGCAAAAAGAAGAATTGTAAAAGTATGGGATTAGAATAAAAAAAAAGAAAAAAATACGGAAAAAATAGTCTTCAAAGGTGGAGAAGCTCAATGCAATATTTTAACAAGCCAATAAACAGAAAAAAGTTTTGAATCGAAATAATTTTTGAATATTTTTACCGAAATTTACAAAAAGTACGAAAGTACAAAATAAAGTTTGTGTTGTTTTAAACCAGTGTTCGAAAATAAACATTTTATACTGTTCTTTAGTGCTCAGATCGGTAGAAATGTGGAAAACGCTTAAGTAGTTTTGTAGTAAATCCTTAAATCAACGTTTCTCTCTTTGTGATCTTCGAACACAAAAATTATACTGTTCTTATCCAACTCAACAAAAAGATGAGAACATTTTATTGCGTTCTGTTTTTTTTTAACCACAAACTTTGTTGTTTTCGGTTCAGCACATTAATGTTCGTTCATTTTAATTTGGCTGGTAAAGAAAATTAAAAATGGTTTACAAAAACAAAATATGTACATATAAAAAAAAACAAACAAAAAGCTAGCGACCAAATTTTACACAAAATAAACATGTACACAATACATACACAAGCTATTCGTGCCGTGATCATTGCTTACATTTTTGTTTGCTCATTCGTTTATCAATGAAAAAGAGAAGCACTACAGAACATTAAAATATAGTGTACGTCCACACGTAGAAAAAAAAATATGGTTGGAGGTAACCATATTCTTAGAGCAACACACTATGGTTGGATTTTAACAATGTTTATGTTTGTAGGTTACCATATTATGTTTAGTTATGACCATACTATGGTTAAAATCAACAAAAATTGTCCCTTAATCAACCATAATATGGTCAAAATTAACCATATTTTAATCAACATCAACCATAAAAATGGTCAAAACTAACCATATTGTCAAAATTAACCATAATATGGTCAAAGTTTTCCAGACAAAAGTAACCATGTTATGTTCAGAATTAATAATAATATGGTGAATGTTAATCATATTATGGTTATTAACCCATATAGACCTATAATTATTTTTTTGAAAGATATTATTTTTTTTTAGTAATTCTTATTAAGGACAGCCTAAAATACGTTGAAAAAATGCTTAAAAAAATATCAAGTGTATAGGGGGCTATATAGGGGCCGTACCATATAGGGTACAGTAGGGCTATATGCATACAAAAAATACAAATTTTTAATATGATGTATTAATTTATTTTTAGTATGATACAGCTTACGTAGACAAAAACATTGCACTTAAAATTAATTTTTTATTTATTTTTTGTATGATATATAAGAAAACATTCCACGTGGACACCTAGTAGGGCATTGTTTATGGCATTGCCCACACCTGGTTCGCTTTTCCTGCTTAGTAATATAGTGATCTTTTCCGTCATATCGGGCATCCGATGTTAAAGAAGATGGACGACTAGGACCTGGTTTTCCCGTTGTTTATTACCCTCGATAAAACATCAAAAAGAGGTTGCCAAGTAATGGGCTTTGATTGTAAATCTTGTTTTTTCCAATTATACTTTCTAGCACGCTTGAAGAGAGGCCCGTGAGATCCATGGGGCTCTGTATCATCATCCTGATGAAACTCTGGTAGTCCGTCTGCATGTGCAGAAATCTCTGCTGGAGCCCGAAGCAAGTTTGGTGGTAAATTATGTATGCTGACATAATCTTCTTCGCCAGAGTCTTCGTCAGTCTGGTCATCATTGGCGGTGTCAGGTGGGAGTACAAAAATATCTAAATCTTTACCCTGGTTGTCGTTATTATCGTCTTCTTCTAGAATTGTGGCGATGTCGTGCAGCGTTAATGCCCTGAAAGACTAAAACCAATATTATAAGCTATAAGGCAAAATAAAAAAAATTTTTGTATATATTGCTTATGCATAGACCTACTGTACCACATGAGGTACACTTACTTTAGAGTATAATATTTCTCGTAAAAATACGAAACTCGATATTTTTTTGTGGCAATAACATACTTTGTAGTCATCTATTCAAAATAATACACACAAATTATAGAATTCCCGATAAATTAACATAAAACTTACCTTTTGAAAGACATTGTATTTTTTTTTTTACTTTTCCGCTGGGGTATTTTTCTCAAATTTTCAAAAAAACTGGATAAAATTTTTTTTTATTATTTTTCACTTATTAACAACACTTAAATGTAATGCTTGCAACTAAAAAAGAAAAAATATTATTAATGGTTATGTCACAATGATTTTTTAAAGTTACTGTACCACATAGGGTACGGCAGGTCTATATGGGTTAAGTTTATCCATTTTTTTTTAATTCGTTTGCTAAGTGTTAAAATATAATTTTCTTTAGTTTGTTATTCCTGATAGGTGTTATGTTTCACTTTTATAAAAAAATGCCCTTTGATTCAATATTCCAGCCTGTGACGACCTTCATTACCAATTTTTCTGTTCTACTAGTTTATTCTATGTAAATTTATGTATTTTAAGCAATAATTAAAATAAAATGAATGAGAATTTTAAGCAAACCAAGTTAAATTCAAACGACCATAAAGCTTCGTTCACAATCAGAGAAACAGTTTCGTTTTTTCTTCTATCTTTTTTCTTCCCAAAGTATTTCATATATTTTCCTTTCATTTTTAGAACAAAAATGTAACTAAAATTTTTTGAAAAATGTAACTAAAGTTGAGTCAACTAGAACTTCAGCAACAATTTGTATGAAATTGTTTCTGATGCTTAAAATAATTTTATTAAGTTTTGAATGAAAATTTTAACATAATGTTGTAAAAAATAATAATAAATGCACAATATTGTTGTGGCTAAAATTTGCAAACGGTTTCTTAATGCAAAATGTGTGTGGTTGCAAAAGAAATTGTTGCTCTATTATTAACACTTAACGTTGTTGCTTTCAAATCTAAGTTTAAATTTTAAATTAAACATACAATGGTTTAAAATATTATACGGCAATGTTCTGACAATCGGAAGATTTGAAATCGCAAAACGCCAGATTTTTTTTATGGTGTGCTGAATCACGTGCGTTTAGCTTGCGATCTGGCATAGTTTCTTATAAATATTCTAGTTATCTTAAAGATCACCTATTATGCGATTTCAAATCAGAATCTCCAATGTTGAGCGTTTTGCGATTGTCAGAACATGCCCGATGGCTTCGAACATATTATTGTAAATAAATATTAACCATAACATCTTTGGAGTCAACCACAATAAGGTTGTACCGTTTAGGATGGATATATTTAACCATAATATGGTTGTTTAAATCTAAAATGGACAGATTTCTTGAGATCATGAGATCGCGTCTGACCAGAGATCCTATCCGATACCACGAAGTCAGTAGCTCCTGGTGACACGGCAGTGGACAGTCTCAGGGAGACTGTCTTTGCGAAAGTGTTGTCTACTTCTGACAGGATACTTTCAAGGATCACGTGGTGGTTGTGGTTCAAACCCAGTCGCGGAAAGGGATATTCTTAAAAATCCTACTAATGATCTGTTATTGCACTACTTGTGGAAGAGTTTGGACTGCTGGATGGCTAGGTGCTGTTGCTATTCAACGGAAGCAGTTGGAAAGGTAGATAGCTCTAGCTCCTAAATCTTTCATTTAAACGCCAATTCGGTTCGCATTGGAGATCGTTAATTTACTGCCTGTTAAACGATTTCGAACGTCAACGTTAGCATAAAAAATTGTATTTAAAACAAAAACAAAATTCAAAAATTTGTTTTTGTTTTTGTTTTAAATACAATTTTCTATGCGAACGATAACATTCGAAATCGATGAACAGGCTGTTAATAATTTTAACAAGTAAGCTCAGTGGATTTTATATTTAGCTGGATCCATCTCTTTCCCCACTTTTCAGCTTATTTTTTCTAATTTATAAAGCAAAATATAATTTTATTTTGCGATTGGTCACAGATACATACACAATACACAATTTAAACTCCCTCTTAAATAGCTTTTATCTTTTTTCTTAAGAAATTTAAATTAAATTGCCGCAATATAAATTTATTTTTTCTTTCACCCTAATCTTGTAATGTATTTAAGTAATTTACATAGAAATCATTGATGTGATTTTTTTTCAAATACAGTTGTTTTATCTTTTTCTTACACTTTTTCGCTCTTTCATTCTTTTGTTACCTAATTTCTTAAACATCTCTATGACATTGTCACGTCTGTGCTGATATAATAATGACTCCTAACATTTTACTAATTTCAACTAATCTTTTAAATAAATATTACCATTTTATAAACTACCAAATCTGTGTAACACTGCCACAGCTCTTTAACATAGGAGTTACAACAAGTCTTGTAGTACGAACAACGTTGTAAATTGCAGAGATTCTAAAAACCTAAAAAGCAACGAAGTAGGGGGAAAAAGTAGCTAAGAAAAAAAATGTATTAAAGAGCAGAATTGTAAGTAGAAATCATTTTCTGTCAAGAAACTAATCATGTATATTCCTATCCTCACCAAGCCCACCCTCTCCTAAAGAACAAACATACATGCGAATTACTTGTAAAACAGCTTTTGCTTTCAACTTATGAAAATGACAAGACATAACTCCAAAAGGAATGAACGGAATAAAGTGGAAAAAATATATTTGCTTAACACGTTTTACAGATAATACTTAACATTAATGAGAAGCACCGTTTAAAAAAATGTTAAGACTTTGCAAAAAAAAAAAAAAAAAAAAAAATAAATAAAACAATAGACCACAAAATGAGGGTCGAAGTTGAAATAAACCAAATTTCAAGCAGAGCTTTAACGATTTACATTTAGAAGAAATTAATATTAAATTTAATATTCTTAGTTAAAGAGAAATATCTTGCACTGCTGGAGCTGGAGCTGAAACTTTCTGTAACCGATTCAGTAAATTTTTTTCTTTAATGCAATGAAAAATTTCATTACGGATATGAAATTTCAGAAATTTAATTAAGCAATTTTATTGACTTTCGTAATTTCGTTAAAATTTTTTAAAGGATTAATGAATGACAACTTAATATCTCTTTTAAAAGAATAATCCAAAAAATGTAATATATTATTTCAATTAAAGTTTATTAAAATATTTAAATATTTTTAAATTAAAGAAAAAAAGGAAACTTTTGTAATTTTAAATTTTAATAAAAAATGTCACTAAATCAATGAAAACAGCATAAAATTTTCTAATTAAAAAAAATACTTATAACTAGAAAATATTTTCTTCCTATGACTTTTGTAAAAACGTATTTTTAATTAAATTTTTGGCAACAGACCAATGAAAAAAGTTTATTACGATAACGACATAGTCATGCTTATTCTGGTTGACGTTGTCGTCATCGACAATGTCGTTTTTTGGAAAAGATTAAAGAACACAGGCTGTGTTTAATCTATTAAAAAAAAGACACTGACGATGACGACAACGACAACGACAACCGGAATAAGGCTGAGTGATTAAAGTAAATGTGTGCGCCGGTAGGCTAGCTGGTAATGAGGTCGTCTATCAGCGCCGGGGTTGCGGGTTCGATCCCCGCCAGAGACTCTGGTTTCTTTCCTGCAGACAAGCGTAGAGGTTCGCTGGATAAGCTTAGGGAATTAAATAATAAAAAAAGAGTAACAGGCTCAAAAACAAACAACGAGAAAGAAAAAACAAGAGCAAAAAATTCTCACATTCTTTTTCCTTTAATTGTCAATTTAAACACATAAAATTAACATAGTAGTACAAACTAGTTAATTAGAAAAAATGCTGATGAATGTCGTCACAGGCTGGAAAATTAACTAAATTCAATTTACTTAAAGTTTAGCTTATGAAAGTTGAATATAGCATGGTGTAACAGGAATATAAAACCGAAATGAAATTAATATAACTTGATGATTTGTAACAGGAATAAAAAAATTAAATAAAATTTACAACAACTCAAACCGCACAGTGAAAAAAATGGCTGAAATAAAAAAAAAACCATAACAATCAGTAAACAAATACAATACTGTCATTAAAAGTACGAAATTTAGTAATTCATTAAATAAATTCATTTATTGGATGAACAAATTAAAAATTTCATTGAAATACAAAAACCTTTTTATTAAAATCAGGGTTTAAAAAGATGCAGTCAAAACCTAAAACTGCCAAACAAAAAACGAAAATTTGTGTACAACTTTTCGCTTTTTAAAATGGAATGGCATCGACTGTTTACATCTAATGAATCTTAAGTAAAAGCAACAGTTTTTTTTTTGGCCAATGACAAATGAAGACTTGGAAGAAATGGCAGTTTTTCTACTTTGACTACAGTTTTTAAGCGCTGATTAAAATAACGAAAAAAAATTTTTAACGTTTGACTATTCAACATTATGTTGATGAATTGTTTGTTTCATTAAAAAAATTTCTTGCATTAAGTTAATGCAAAATTTTCATCTTTTTTATGAACTATTTAATTTACTTAATGAAACATACTTTATTGAGCCAATGAAGCGTTACATAGGTTGACCTTTAATGTAATTTTTCATTGGGTTAATGTCAAAGGCAATTGGATCTGTGAAGAAAACTCTTGTAGTGTTGAAATATACTTAAAGTTTAGACTTCCACTTTTCGCTTAGACCTTAGACCAGGTTGCGCGTTTGCAGGGCAAGTTTTAAGTTACATGCAAAGCTTTTAACGAGGCATCACTGCACAATACATTTTATTAAAATTAAATAATAAATTAAATTTTATTTGTCAAAATTAAATTTCTTTTTATAACGTCGCTCGTGAAAGTCGTTCGTAGAAAGTCAATTTAGCTGAGAGAGAAATCTCTTATGGACTTTCGGCTCGAAAGAGAGCCATTTTCTCTAGAAAGTTTCTTGCGCTTAAACTGAAATATTTTATAACAAATCGGTTTTCTCTGCCAGATCTCTTCCGAAGAAGACCATTTTTAACAAATAAATTTTTTAATTAGAGAAAAATTAAAACATGCATGTAAATTCGACTCGAGTTCAATTCCCCGTTCAGTCAACAATAAAAATTATAAAAAAAAAATTTAATTTACTTAACCCTGATTTAAAAATATCAAGAACATTTTCTATTTAGAAAATCTCTTTCCCTAAGAAAAAAATTTTTTGTAGAATGTGTTCTGGCTTGAAAAAAATAAATTTTTCTATATAAAATATATTGACTTGAGAACTAAAAATTCTGGCTTTTGGAAAGAAAATACTCTTAAGCAAATATCTTGCGTTAAAAAGAAAGAGAGACATCTTCTCTAAGAAATTTAAAATTTGTTGCTTTAAGAAAAAAATTGTTCTTTATTATTTTAGTGAAGGTTTCAGATAAATAAAATTTTAGCTGGATCGTTATAATTATTAACAAGTAAAAGTGCTGTAATACCCTTCACCTGACGTAATGCAACGTCTTAGTCCAATCATCCGCTAACACAGATTATCACACAGAAATAAAAACAGGAGATTTGATGACATAAAGGCAATCGTGGTTTTCTACTTATATCTCAATCATTAATGGGCCGATCGGGCTGAGTTTCAATAGCAAACTTTAATGGAGTTTATGTGACATAAAAATTTAAACATAGACACAGATAGGCGGTCAGAAGGACATCGTTAAATCAACTTGGCTACTCATAAGGACCCGGAATATATAGATCAATATAATAAAAATTACAAACAGAAGGACAAACTTTTTGCCTGTAGTGAAGAGAATAAAAAATATTTTATGACAAATAATAGTTTTTAATAAAAAAAAAAGAAACACTTATAAAATTTTACGTAAAATTGTCTTTTGATCAAGAAGGCGTAATAGAAAAATTGTTTTCCCTATTATTTCTCTCCCTTTATTGTACAACTCTCACATAATTGCCTTCAAAGAAAGAGGGCACTTCATTATATTCTTTAGGGGAATCTTTGTGTCAGCTTCATTATTTTTCTTTTTTTTTTTTTTGCTCCATCTAAGACTGGCAGAATTTTGTCGACTTAAATCACTGCTTTTTATGTTACGACATGTGTGTGTGTGGAGAGGGGGAGGGGAAACAACGTTATTTTATACATTTTTATAGAGCTGTTTTTTGCCTTTTTTAAAGATTTTTATGCTTCATTGCAATTTTATGACATGATTTCATTTTTCGTTTGTTACTCTTTTTATCTGGATCTACCCTCAGACAATCTGTTTGTGTGTAAATGAGTAATTCTGCTTAGTTTTTTATGGAGCATAATTTGTATTTGTATTTTTCCTTTCTAGCTCGGGGTGTCTGTCATAAGGTAAAAGTGTTTTTTTTTTCATAGAATCAAAGTTAGAGCAACACGTACTTTGACAATTTAATATATTGAAAAAAAAAAAAAACATTGAATAAAAGACATACAATTTTATTTATGTGACTGCCTCTGTGATTTCTATACACGTATCTTTTAGGAGTTAAAAAATAGAACAGGAAGTTCTAAGAATTAAGTTTGTTTTTATACCATGTACTTTTTATGAGTCAGAATCATTTTGCTTTGATTTTTTAAGAAAATTTAAAACTTCGTTGTTTAAGCTAATTTGTTTGTTTTTTTTTTTGCATTTTAAATAAAACATTTTATGTTTTATTAATATTCTTTTTTGTATGCTTTAAATTAAAATTTAGTTTAATACAATTCTAAACAAATTGTTTTTAATACAAAAACTTTTGATACTTTTAGCAATATAATTTAAAGTCTTTGTTCATATAATTTACTCAATTATTCACTATTTCGTTTACATTTTATTTCCTTTATTTACAAAGTTTCTTATTATATTCTTATTTTTTTAAATTACTTAAAACATATTCATGTCTATTATTTGCTATTTGGCAGATAATCATTTGGAAATGAAATAAAAATCGTACATATGAAATAGCAAAAAATAAAAGATATAAAATCTCTTAACATTTATTTTGCATAATGCTCCACATGGAATTTAAGCACCACTTAACACTTTCAAATGCAGACACATAAAAATTTTGGCTCTCTCGTTTAGGAAGGAACAATAACCTTTTTATATACAAATTCCTTTAAACGAACTACCATAACGTTCAACTTTATTTAACATTTTCATTTTATTTAGAACATTAAAAATAAAATTACATTTCAAGAAAAACCTAAATCCAAAAACAGAAAACAAGAAAATCAGGAAGTCTTGTATTATCAAATAATATTTAAATGAAAAATATCATTTCTCAAAAAAAAAAAAAAACACATGCATTATATCCATATGCATACATGTATAGCAAATGACGTCTTGAGGGCTATGGGAGCAAAAATGCAAACTCATATTTATTTTCTAAATGGAAAAATATTTAAATTTTTAAAAAATAAAGTGTTAACGATACTTTTCTCTTTTTTTTGTAATTTTTTCTCTTGTAAACAAATATAAACAATTTTGTAGTTTCTATATGTTTGAGGTTTTCTTTTAAAACAGAAAAAGTTAAAACCAGAAATTCTAATTTCAAATCTTTCTAAAGTGCCTGAGGGATCAAGCAAAATATTAGAAAAAAATAAAGATTTAAGTTTATTTAAAATAAAATTTAACTCAAAACAGATAGAAAATAAACATTAAAACTCAAAGATATTTCCGTTAGAAAATCTCGGATTTTCTGCAGAAAATCTCTAAAAATACACAGAAACTTTTATTAGGAAATTTCTTGTAAACACAAAGTAAATTTTCTATAGGAAATCTTCTATAAACACAAAGAAAACTACCCTGCGGGAAATTAGTGTCAATTATTCCTTAAGCACCTATCCCGTGACCAGTGAATAAAATTTTATTGTAAAACGTGATAGGTCAAAACAAGACATATCACTTAACTGGTGATCATGTGTTTGATGTACATATATTACTCTGCTGGAGAGGCAATTGACGCAAAACCAGTCATGTGACTGTATTTTATGCTGGTATTGGCTGATTATATCTGGTATAACCTTATACAAAGGGAAACGATCATATTAACAAGGTTCACTCGGGACAATATCTGCTACAGGTATTATTATTTTCACCAAAATCTAATGTATCCATTTAGGTTATTTTTGTGACCTGTCACAAGGTGTCAAAAAGGTGCCAATTAACCCCCTCCTAGGACATCACCATGTGAAAGTGACAAGTCCCCTTCATATAAAGTGTTAGAACTAGAACCGGTCCCTTCCACTTTAGAACTGGCCCGTGATAAGTTTGGTGTTAGTTCCCTTTCCCCTAGGGTATCTGTAGAAAATTTCTTGTAAGCGCAAAGAAAATTTTTTACAGAATATTTCGTGAAACACAAAAATAAATCTGATATAAAAAAATTTCTTGTAAACACAAAGAAAATTTCTTAAAACACAAAGAAAATTTTCCATAGAAAATTTTTTGTAAACACAAAGAAAATTTTCTATAGAAATTTCTTGTAAGCATCAAAAAATTTTATGCATAAATTTCTTGTAAACAGAAAGAAATTTTATATAAAAATTTTTTTGTAAAAACAAAGAAAATTTTCTATAGAAAATTTCTATTAAAGAATTCTTGTAAACACAAAGAAAATTTTCTATAGAAAATCTCTTGTAAGCACAAAGAAAATTTTCTATAGAAAAATAAAGAAAAATTTTTATAGAAAATTTTGTGTCAAAACAATGAAAATTTTCTATAGAAAATTTTTTGCAATAACAAAGAACATTTTCTATAGAAAAACAAAGAAAATTGCTTGTTAAAAGAAAGAAAATTGTCTAAAGAAAATTTCTTGTAAAAAATTTCTAATAAACAAAGCAAAATTTTCTACAGAAAATTTCTAATAAACACAGCAAAATATTCTGTAGAAAATTTCTAAAAAAAACAAAGCAAAATTTTCTTTAAAAAATTTCTAAAAAACAAAGCAAAATTTTCTGTAGAAAAATAAAGAATACTTTTTATAGAAAGTTTCGCGTCAAAACAAAGAAAATTTTCTATAGAAAATTTTTTGCAAAAACAAAAAACATTTTCTATAGAAAAACAAAGAAAAATGCTTGTAAAAAGAAAGAAAATTTCTTGTAAAAAATTTCTAATAAACAAAGCAAAATTTTCTGTTGAAAATTTCTAAAAAACAAAGCAAAATTTTCTGTAGAAAATTTCTAAAAAACAAAGCAAAATTTTCAATAGAAAATTTCTAAAAAACAAAGCAAAATTTTCTTTAAAAAATTTCTAAAAAACAAAGCAAAATTTTCTGTAGAAAAATAAAGAATACTTTTTATAGAAAGTTTCGCGTCAAAACAAAGAAAATTTTCTATAGAAAATTTTTTGCAAAAACAAAAAACATTTTCTATAGAAAAACAAAGAAAATTGCTTGTTAAAAGAGAGAAAATTGTCTATAGAAAATTTCTTGTAAAAAATTTCTAATAAACAAAGCAAAATTTTCTGTTGAAAATTTCTTAAAAACAAAGCAAAATTTTCTGTAGAAAATTTCTAAAAAAACAAAGCAGAATTTTCTATAGAAAAATAAAGAATACTTTTTATAGAAACTTTCGCGTCAAAACAAAGAAAATTTTCTATAGAAAATTTTTTGCAAAAACAAAAAACATTTTCTATAGAAAAACAAAGAAAAATGCTTGTAAAAAGAAAGAAAATTTCTTGTAAAAAATTTCTAATAAACAAAGCAAAATTTTCTGTTGAAAATTTCTAAAAAACAAAGCAAAATTTTCTGTAGAAAATTTCTAAAAAACAAAGCAAAATTTTCAATAGAAAATTTCTAAAACACAAAGCAAAATTTTCTGTAGAAAATTTCTAAAAAAACAAAGAAAATTTTCTATAGAAAAATAAAGCATACTTTTTATAGAAAATTTCGTGTCAAAACAAAGACAATTTTCTATAGAAAATTTCTTGCAAAAACAAAGAACATTTTCTATAGAAAAACAAAGAAAATTGCATGTAAAAAGAAAGAAAATTGTCTAAAGAAAATTTCTTGTAAACAATTTCTAATAAACAAAGCAAAATTTTCTATAGAAAATTTCTAAGAACCAAAGTAAAATTTTCTATAGCAAATTTCTAAAAAACAAAGCAAAATTTTCTGTAGAAAATTTCTAAAAAACAAAGAAAATTTTCTATAGAAAAATAAAGAATACTTTTTATAGAAAGTTTCGCGTCAAAACAAAGAAAATTTTCTATAGAAAATTTTTTGCAAAAACAAAGAACATTTTCTATAGAAAAACAAAAAAAATTGCTTGTAAAAAGAAAGAAAATTTCTTGTAAAAAATTTCTAATAAACAAAGCAAAATTTTCTGTTGAAAATTTCTAAAAAACAAAGCAAAATTTTCTGTAGAAAATTTTTAAAAAACAAAGCAAAATTTTCTGTAGAAAATTTCTAAAAAACAAAGCAAAATTTTCTGTAGAAAACTTCTAAAAACCAAAGCAAAATTTTCTATAGAAAATTTTTTAGAAACAAAGTAAAATTTTCTATAGAAAATTTCTAAAAAAACAAAGCAAATTTTTCTATAGAAAATTTTTAATAAACAAACCGAAAATTTTTGTAGGCGCAGTGAAATTTTTTTGTATGCACAGTGAAATATTTTGTTGGCACAGTGGATATCTCTTGCATTTTGGGTGTTGTTTTCTATAGAAAATATATTACATTGTGGGATTTGTTTCGTTGTGGGTGAAACTTTTTAAAGAAAAATCTTTTGTACGATTTATTGTGTAAATTTTTTCTTTTAAAAATCTCTTGCCTTATGTAAGTAATTTTCTATAGAAAAACTTTTGCGTTGTTAGATCTATTTTCTATAGAATATCTCTTGTATATTGTAAGTAAGTTTATATAGAAAATAACTTAAATTTTTGGAGTTATTTTCTACAGAAAATAACATGATTTGTAAGAGTTATTTTCTATTAAAAATCTCTTCTGTTGTGAGAGTAACCTTCTTTAGGAAAACTCTCGCATTGTAAGAGTTATTTTCTATTGAAAATTGTGATGGTTAGAAAATGTTAAAAATGTATTACAAATTTTTTTTAGGTAGTCTTAAAAAATTTAGTTTTTTTTTTTTTCATTTTTATTCCCTTGAAAATTGTTGTTCTTGCTTATACAAGTCATTGGCATCTTCGGCACTTGAAAGCACATTGCTCACAGAAACTAAAAACTATTCGACAAAAGTCATTTACAAGCCATTGGCTTAGTTTAGGGGTTAAAGGAACTTGAAAGTATATTTGACAGTGTTCCAATTAGTAAGTGGAACAAAATACGAATAAGAAAGTTAACATTTTTTTATATAAGTTACATTGTTTCATTTAATTTTGTTGGGGTCCACTACATTTTTAATGCATTGTTCAAGTTTTGGTGAACAGTACAAATATAATGTAATACAAAAATTTACCAAGTGTAAAGAGTGAAACTGTATTAAGATAAATGGCAAACCGTCAAAAATTTTACTAAAGTTATCGATAAAAAATGCAGTTATGTCAAAAAAATTGTAAAATTGTTTAACTTAAAAAAGACATTTCCAGCTTGAAATATTAAAAATGTTGCTGAATCAGCGGTTTATGGGCAAATTCAGCGATTTGCCGCTTTTTGTTTTTAGGTTTCTCATAAACAAAAAGTTGGCAACATTTAACAAAATAAACAAAACTAAGTTGTTTCAATTGTACTTTTTTGTTGATACTTTTTAAACAAAGATTTATAATATCTTTTTGTGGTGTTTTTTATGAACATAAATAAAATTAATTTCAACAAAAAAAATCTTTTAGTACAATTAGGGTAAAAAAGTACAATTTTTAAAGGTTGTTTGTACAATTTTAAAAATTCTCAACGCCATCCCTGAAACAAAACCATAACAAGAGAAAAAAAACTAAAAACTTTGTTAACATTTTTTATAGTTCTCTCTTTCTAACATTTACTGTTTCTTTCTATCAATTCTATATCAATTAATGAATAAAAAATGTAGTGTCATAAGGGCTTAAGAAAGAATTGTTTTTCAGTAATCTTCTAGGACATGTTCTTCATCCAATCGTGAATAAAATTGTCCGCGAAATTTTTCCCTGTTCCCTTAAACATGTATGTAGGAAAACTAAATTTCGTAGGAAAAACTGTTGACGATAGATGTTTTTTTTTATTATTTAACTTATAATTTATTATTTTGCTTGAAAAAATTTGTGTTATTTCATATAAGTTATTCTGTATTTAGTATTTATGCTCGTATCATCGCCTACTTTTATGTATTTTATGTTACACCTGTTGTATTCAAAACTCATTTTAGTTTCTTAGTCTTTATTTTCTAACCTACAAGAACATATTTGTTTCTGTGTAATAAAAATTACTCATTTCTATAATGTGGATATGTTTTGCAAACATGAATGCTGTGTGTGGGTGTGTGTCTATGAGTAAACTCTTCTTGATAGATGAAAAGTAGAGAACGTGGTAATGGTCGTTGAAATGTTGTTATTACTATTGTTGTTGATACCTTTATACATTTGCAAATGTATATTTATATCCATACATACTTCTTCAAGTATGTGTGTATTTACATACAGATACATTTATATTTATTTACAAATAATAAAAGAACATTTCTTGTCGCAATTTTCTTTGCTTCACAACACTTTTGCATGCGCCCTGCAAATAATGCGACTAGTCCATACACGCATGTAAAATGTAGCCCATAAAGCCTAGTACTCTGTTCAAATTTGTGAAAAATGTTGAGCAACATTGATTATTTCACACGAAAATTTTGACATGTATCAATGTTACCTATTATGCGAGTTTGTACAATTTGACGTTTTTATTCCTGCAAAGTATGCAACATTGTTTTGTGTATGTAAATAAACCCCACATCTATTTTACTAAAAATTATTTTTTTAATAAAAAAGAGAGTAAATATATGTAAAAAATGGTTACCGGTTGTGTTGTTTGAATTTTTATATTTTTAAATTAAAAATCAGTTCATACTTTTTTGCTTTTCCTTAAAATTCCACGTGAAATAAGTGCAGCTCACATTGTTTCGCAGTTGTGAAAAAATGTTGCCAGAAACATTCCGGAACTTTTTTACAAAATGAACAGAGTACAACTCTATCAACATTATTTCATAGATATTCCGCACAAGTTTTTTTAATATGCGTTTTGACAGCATTTCGCGTAAAATGTTGAACATAGTACCAGGCTTAAGGGACTAGGACTAGTCCAAATGTAGCCCCAATGTATGGAAAACATGCTCTATTTGACATTACGATGCCCTAGGGCAGAACCATAAAACCCAGCTTTGCATTACAAAGGAGTACTCTTAAAACTACTCCATGGTATACTCCAGAGTATTAGCTTTGAAATCATTAAAAACGAAAACATGTTGTTAAAAAACGAAGACATGTCGTTTCACTACAAAGTCTTTTAACAATGACATGGTCCATGCTTTCATTACATTGGATATGAGCACAGTTTGGCAACATAAATGAAACTAAGCTTGTGAGAAAATGGTACCCTACCGATTATTCACCTCAAATAATAATTTTTGATACACTTTTCTGATTCTTTTTTGAGCATTTGAATTTAGCAATCATTATTTGAACACGTGAACGACTCTGTTTAAAATCATCAAAAGTAATCTGAAAAGACTCGTTAAGGAGATTTTTATAAAAAATTATCACCCAACTGCTAGATGGGTTATAGAATGTGTTAAAACAAAATAAATCCGAATGCCATATACGGCTGTGTCGAATGCTTGATGATGTTGGCATTTCTAGCTGTCGTATTCATAAAAAATAAAATAAGTTCGAGATGTGTTTTAAGGCAAAATTTTCATACTAATTTTTCCATTTTAATTTTTTATGAATACGGCAGTAGTACTGTTAGACTAAGCCCCATTTTCACAACTAATCGATAGCTAAAGAGGTCCAACATTAAAACTTTATTTTAGCCTACCAGGTAGGATGAAACTTCCTGTAACTTATCGCTCACTCTAGGATAAAGTCAACTTGTAATAATCAAACACTTTTGATACGATCGATAAAATCCGCCTCCGTGCAATAACTCCCAGGTGCAATAAGTCCCAAGAAAAAAAAGAAATTAGACCCAACAATTTTTCATACAAATGTGGGAGTAATTTATATAATAAATTTCTTTGGAAGTTGTTTAATTTTTTTTTTGGGTCTTATTTCATTTCTTTTCGATGGGCTGTTTTTGGAAGTTATTTCATTAATGTCTTTAGGAGTTACTTCATTATGAAATAACTCCCAAAAGTTGGGGTTTGTTTCATTTAAGACTTGGAAATTATTTCATTTTTTTTGTGATTTATTTCTTTTTTCCAGTTTGGGACTTATTTCATTTATTTTGGGATTTTATTCATTGCGAGTTATTGCACTGGGACTTATTGCACCTGGGAGTTATTGCACGGAGCCATAAAATCCTACCTTTAGCTATCGGTAAGTTGTGAAAACGGCCCTAAATCGGTTAAAATTTTATTAAAAAATAGTTTTAGCCGTATGGCGGCTTTAAACGGGCTGAAGGGTAAATTGTAGACCGAGGATCATAAAGGTGAGATGTATAGTTCTAAGTCATATAAAACAAACTGATTTTATGCTTATTAGTTTTTTTCAAACGGGGTTTCCCTGTAAAAAATCCCGGTATCCCGCAGATTTTTTGGAAAAAATTCCATGAAATTTTTGCGGGAATCCCCGACACCTTTTTTACTTTATTATGGCAGATGTAGAAAAGACTTTTTGGACTAGAACCTAAAAATGTAGCAAATATTTATGTTGACTTAAGAGAAAATTAACATTTGGGGAAATTTTTAATACAGCAACTAGTAAATAAAGCACGGATTTTATTTAAGGAAAACATATTTTGTGAAAAATGAGTAACAAGTGGGGAAAAAGCGAAAATATCAGAGATTATATTATATTTTTTTGACTATAAGGCTAACGTGCGTAGAAAGTGTTTCTCGTGGACAGGACTCTTCTTAAATAGAATTATAAATATGCTTAAGTGCTATTTCAAAAGAAAAGCTTTGTAATTTTCTTTAATAATATAACTTTTTTGGTTTCATATTTCTGCTAATTTCTTTGCATTGAATGTAGATAGTTTAGGTTCCACTGGCAGATGCAATTAAGCTCAACTCACGTGGGCTCTGTTATAAGATCCCGTTGTGTTACCATTCTACTCCTTCTTCCTACGCTACATGGCTGTTAACATTTTCACCCAGCCATCTGGTCGATACTGTGAAGGAATAAATCTTGTTCAAATCTATGTCAGAGAATAAATAAAAAAAATCTTGTTCAAATCTATGTCAGAGAGACACGTTTTGTTCATAAGGATTCTTTGACCCAACAGTTTGAGTCTTAGGTCTCTGAATAACGGGCAGGAGCCCCCAACTTTGGGCAATTAGGATTCTGAGGTGAAGTCTAGACAGCCTTTAATCGTGTCGCCGTATCCTCTTTTTTATCCATAATGGGCCAGATTTTCCTGGTTTCCCCACATGTAGTGTCATCAAACCACCTCAGACTGGTAATGAAATGTTATTTGTGTGAAATAAGTTGCTTACTCCTTGGGAGCGAAGCGCCTTTATCATTTGTCTTACCGCTACGATTCAAGGTGGTTCCTGCATTCCCCAACGAGGCAGCCATACAGTTTCCATATATGCTCCTGTGTTCAAGGACCCAATATAGGGTAAATACTGAATGTCTCGCTGTCTCCTCCAGAGACTTTCGGCATTCTCGGGCAAATTTCGATATGATGAACACACTCTCCAGGGATCTTATGGCCGCTCTCTGCCAGATATCTCACCATACCATATGTGCCCCGCGGCTGCGTAGATGGCCATTATCTCGGCCTCAATGACTCTGCAGTGGTGGTCCGGCAGCCTAAGAGGAATATTTCAGTTCAACTGCTCGGACTAAATGCCAGAACCGATACCATTCATTGAATATAGATACTTGACGCATTTATTTATTTATTAAATAGATCTCATGAATTTATTTTTATGTTCGAATAATTTATAATAATATTTTGCACCGTTTTGTACTGATCGGGAACTTCCGGGATTTTCCGAGAAATTAATAAAATCAATTTCGCTTCTCCGGGAAATGAAAAGATCCGGAGAAGCGGAATCTTTGTTATTTTGAATAGCCAACCTAAGACCTCATCCTATTCCTAAGCGGGTCCAACATTATGTTTATATAACAATATATCGTTGTTTTTGGTTCTAAATATTAAAGACTGTATAAACCGAATAGAAATGTATATTTTGAAGGAGGTTGGTCCACATTGGAATACACATTTTTTTCTGCAAAACCCAATTGTTTTGGATTTTAATCTGAAACTTTGAGGCAGAACTGCAAACAGTTTGTCCCATCTTTATTTCGGACTCGTTCGAAATAAAGCAAGTTTTCAACATATATACATCTATGTATGTATGTATGTACACACACATATATGCTTCTTGAGGTCTTAGATGAATATTTTTTAGTGCTACGTACTAAATGACAAACTTAGTGTACCCTACTTCAACACTTGTAGCGGTGAATGGTATACAAATAACACAAGCATATTCAAGAGCATAACACTAAACTATTATATAGCTTAACATATGTACATACATACGTTTGCACTTGCATATGAATGAGTTTGTTTAGATGCGTAAAAAAGGTGAATGTTCTTTGTACATTACCTACTTATACAATGACATACAGACGCATTCATCTACTCGTATATTGTCTAAGTCTGTAAGTAGCACATTATTTTTGCACATACATTCATTTATTGTTTTCTTTGTATTTACGTTTGTGTAGGTGTGAGTATACTTTATTTTCAGAAAAAGCATAATAAACTCTTACATTCCTATTTGCCATACACTAACAAGTATGTATATTTGACACTTAAATAGCATATTGAAGTACTACAAATACAATTGCGAAGCAAACTGAACAAAGTAAAATGGAAACATTTTTCTATTAATGTTTCACGCTCATGCTGATGATAAGGATTGTTATCTTTGAGTAGAAAAGTTTTTTGTATTTGCATATTTAGTAGAGTTTTAATACCCTACACTCAAAAGCAAATATGAAATAATTTTAAATAGCTTTGGCATAAACATGATTTTAAAAATAAAAAATTATTAATTTGATTAGTTTTCTTATGAGGCCCTTAAGTGATAGTGTTCGCAATTCGCGTGGTGGCTATATGTTTGAAGGCTTTTAAATTGCCTCTCTAAAATTATATTGTAATCATATATTGTTTTATAGTTTTTTTTTTTTTTTTTATTTTATCACAATCCCAGCTATAAAGTAATATAAATGCAAAGTCTTTAATAATGGAAAAGTGGTATTCCCTTATTACAAGTTTTATTTATACTTAATAAATTTTAAATAGATTTTAGCCCAAAAGACACACAACAAAAAAATTGCATACTATTTGTCTATAGCATACAATTAGGATACAAATTTAAGTAGTAAAAATATCTAACTTTTTCTTAAATTTTTGTTTTCCACAAAAAATAGCGCCCTAAAAATTCTACTTATTTCCTTTACTTCTACACTTATTTGTTTAATTTTGTTTTATTCCATTTGTTCCATTATGATACAAAACTTTTTATTTACATTCCTGTTATAATTGTTGTTTCAGTTACTGTTAGTTATAAAGAAAAGAAGAAAAAAAGTACATAAATAAACAGTTATAAAGGTAATAAAATCTATGAGTTTGAAATTATGCTGCCTTTTTCTTTTAATGTTTAACTGTTAAACAAACAAAAAGGAATGTATGTTTAAAGAGTAAAAATTGTAATAAATATCCTAAAGGTATGCTGTTAGTTTTGTGGTTATGACACATTGAAGATTTGAGAGAAAAGGGCAATAAAGGAAAACAAATTTGAAAACGCAAATTATGAAAACAATTCTAGAAACTATCTGATTTAAATCAGCAAGTTACTTTTTAGTTAGTTTCCTGAAAGGTACATTTTGTAACAAAAAAGGTCACTTTTTGTGCTAAAAGTTATTTTTTGTTAAAAAAGTAAAATTTTATTTAGAAAGGTATAATATTTATTTACGGCCTAAGTAATAATAAAAATAAGTTTATAAAAGGTTAATCAAACGAATATTATATGAAAAATTTTTTTATAAGCCTGCTTTATTTTTTATAAATAAGGAGTTTAAAATTTAACATTTTGTTCTAAAATGTACTTAAGTGTACTACAAAAAGGTACATTTAGTTTAAAAGCGATGCGCTTAATTCAAAATGGTACATATCGATTTAAAAAGGATGCGTTTAGATTACAGATTTCATTTAATTAATATGTTTATTGTTATTTTAACTTTCCCCCACAAAGGTTTATTTAAAAAAAGTACCTTTCTTTATAAAAGACAATATTTTTTTAAAAGAGAAGTTTAAAAGGATCTTAAAAATACACAATACTAGTTCGAATAGTTCAATCTGTCCATGCTCCGCTTAAAGTTTTAGTGATCCTTTAACTGAAAATTACCACTTAACAGTCAACCAAATGTTTGTTCACCCTGTAGAACCAAAAAAACATTGAGATCAAAAACAGGTATCTTACTTTTTTTATTATTAAAAAAGAAATTCAGAATGAGCACACGTAGTTAAGACTTGACCCGTCTTGCAGCAGATCTCATAGAAGAAAAGTCTGGAGAATATTTTCGTTTTCTGTTAAGATCCCAGGACATTTAAATTAAAATGTTTGCTGTCATTTAGTTACTAACTGTTAGTAATATTCTCGGTTTGTTTTGCAAAAAGAATATCAGATTGGTGTATATCATGATTTTTAGCTCTTCCTTTTAGGAATTTTCTCGGTAAAGTTTTTGTTAAGAGATATAATTTGTAAAAGGTGGTCCAACCAAAACGTACGATGTTACTTGTAAATAAAGCAAAAAGTTTTCAGAAAATTATCTTAATAGTTTTTATAACGATAGAATGATCTATGACAATTATGTGTGAAACAAAATATCGGCCAAATGCTCGCCACGGCTTCGGTGGCAAACCTCTAGCCGAAGCTCCATAATTTAAATGGCTCTGAGACATAATTGAGGTTCAATGTCGTAAATGTGCCGCATTATCTCATCCTTTAGCTCTTGAATTCTTCTTGGCTTATTGATGTTCACTTTTTCTTTTAAATATACCCAAAGAAGAAGAAGCCAATTAACATGGCCACGACGTGAGATAGCACGGCCATTGAATTTCTCGCGCAAAAAAGCCATTGTTTCGTTGGCTGTGTGGCCAGTGGCACCATTCTGTTGGAACCACCTATCGTCCAGGTGCATATTCTTCATTTCAGGCCACAAGAAGTCCTTCATCATCTCGGGATATCGAGCACAATTCACGTTTACTGCTTGGCCGGCCTCATTTTCGAAGAAGTACGGCCCGATGACGCAGCCAGCCCATAAACCGCACCGAACAGTCGTTCTTTGTGGATGCATCAGCTTTTCAACTATAACTCGTAGATTCTCATTTGCGTAAAAGCGGTAGTTCTGCTTGCTATCGAATTCACTGGTTGAATTTGTCAAATACAGAAACAAAGCAAAAAACTTGACGTTTAACTGTGACAATTAAAATCGTGCACTGTGGTTGGACCACCCTTTATAAAAGAAATTTTGTTAAAAACAAAAAAGAAATTCTTTAAGTTTTGTTTTATTATGCAACTATATTTTTTAATTATAAAGCCCTTTAAGTAGTCTTCAAAAGAGCTTTTTAGATATTTTTCAAATTAATGGTTGAAAAATGCTTTAAAGTACTGCTTCTTTCAATAGTGGGGCGGGAAAACTTCATAGTTTCACATAAAGTAAAATGTAAAAAAAATGGGAAAAATTTTTAAAAATTTTTTGTTGAAAAAGCAGAATTTTAGAATTAGTTAGTCTAAATGTATGCAAATATGTTTTTTTTTTAATTGAAATTCTCTTGTTTTTCTTTTCAGATTTTTAACCTTCTGAAACAACAGAATGACTATATAAAATTATCCTCTTAACAAAAAAAAAAAAAAAAAAATATAAAAAATCAAAATCTTAAACTTTGAAGCAAAAAAATCTGCACGCATGTTGTTGTTAACATCTTTATATAAAACCACAACTTTAGAAACTCTCCAAATGAACTGTAATAAAGTTTCCCTTATAAAATCCTAAAAGTTTCGATTAAAATCACCGCAACTGCTAGCAGGCAATAAAACTTCCTAAACTTCCTCCACCCTCCAACCAAGAGAAGTGAAACCCACATTTTTGTCCTCCTACGAAATTCCCAATATAAAAACCCTGAAAAATATAACAAACAAAAATCTAACTAGCTATGAATTTACATCATAATCCAAATAACGATGATGAATGTGACTATTCAATATCATCACAGAAACTACAACAAAAACAAGAATTGCAAGGACAATGGCAGGAGCATTACCAACCTGAACCCACAATATGTAAAGGGCAACATGTATACAGCAACAGCAGTAGTAGTACACCAACAGAACACAGGCGCAGAAGTAGATTTATTCAAAATGGTCAGATAGTGCAAAAGAAAAACATAACAATGTTAAATGCAACCACGACAGCTGAAGCGACAGCAACAAGAATTAAATTATTAACTAATACCTGCCCTTTAGTAGATGAACGACAACACCAGAAGCAACAACAACAACAACAACATCGACCTAGCCAGCACCATGAGCAACATCAACAGCAACATGTTCGACCTTTACAAAAGTGGAGTGAACGACCACGGGGGCAGACGCCTGCAAATACGAAACCAGTGATATGGAATTTACTAAATATTAACAAAATGTTCAAATTACAAAATGTCTGTAAATATTTCCTAGCTATATTCGTCGTGATATTAACAAGTTTTCCAGCTGCCACCGTTTTGGCTTTGCCCAGTCTTGAGGCCACAAATACTAACACCACTACTACAACTACAAATACTGCTGCTAATTTTGCTAGAACTAATTTAATGCAGCAAAAACCTCACGAATATAAAAATGATCAAATTGCCACAATTAGTCAAAGTGTAAATAGTACTACTAGTAATTACAACAATAACCACAACAATTACAAAAACAACGATACCAGAACAAATTCGGCTGTTAAAATAATATTAAATGATTACAATGATGCCTTTTTGCAAGTGTTGCCCATGACTGAACAGCAGCAACAGCGAAATGATAAAAATCATAATTTGTTAGAAATGGAGCCGGCTGCGAACAGTTTACATGATGATCTTCTGGAAAGTTTTCGCGGCACACACAGTCTGCCACAGCGTCCCATGTATACGAATGAATTTGCTGTCCATATACCCGCTGGCAAAGAAATGGCCGATGTGATTGCCAATAAATATGGTTTTCTCAATATGGGTCAAGTAGGTGAAAATTTCATTAATTTTATTAACTTTATTTTATTGCGCATTAGAGTATTCCGATTTGGCTCATTTTCAATATTTAACTCAATTTAGTGCTCTTAGCTCACACGCTACAAGCGCTATTATAACAAAACCAATATTTTGAGAAGAAAAAAGTATTTATTTTATAAATTTCTTCTGCTGTTCATAGATTTAAAGGAGACTTCAGAAAAAAAAGGTTTATGGGAAAAATATACATTTATAAGTAAAAGATGACAGTAGCGGTTTCTTGCCCACATCCCAGCTATTTTTAAAACGATCTGCCTGAATTGCAATAGCATTCCATTCCGACTATATTCGATATAAATACATGACAACAGGATATTCTGAAATCCCTCTTCAATAGGCACACGGACATACAAGAACAAAACTATAGAAATTACCAAAGGAATGACAAATCTTTTAATTAATGCACCTTCCATCTGTACACTCGAAAGAAAAAATCAATCCATCCGTACTCAAATCAATCCGAAGCGGTATTAATAGTACGGTGAGTACGGATTTTCTTGAATCAAGTACAGAAAGATTCGTTCAAGTACGGATTTTCAATCGCAAAATACTTAAATTATCCATATTCAATCACGATTTCGTACTTGAAATAATCCGAAAATGCGATTGATTTAAGTAAAACCAGTGTTTAAAAGGCTGGAGTTGAGATAGTCGCAGTCAAGTATTGAAAACAAAAACACAAACACAACGTCTCATCTTCGTTAACTGCGGAATTTACTAAAAGTTTCAGTCTGTCAAACCAAACATTTCCGAACATGTCGACTGCCGATGTTTTTTGTTGTGTACAACTTTTCGTTTTTTGCTTTTACCTGGACTACGACTGTTTTTTCATTTAATGAATCAGAAGTAAAAGCGACAGTTTATTTTTGTCCAATGAAAAACAAAAAAGTGGAAGAAAAAGCAATTTTTTTATTTTGACTGCAGTTTTTTAAACCCTGACTAAAACTAAGATTGCACCAATCTCAAAAGGAGCTTGATTCAAATATTATAAAGGTGATTTAATCCCGAATTCGTACTTAAAATAAACCAAAAGTTAAATTAAAAGTAGAATTTTATTATGATTGATTTACTTTCCCGTTGAACACCTTGCAGAATTTCAATTATAAAACTATATGAACACATTTAACTGAAAATATAAACTAAATGAGAAGCAGGAGTTCTCAATTTTACTTTTTAAACATAAAAATAAATATGTTTTCTTCTTGTTCTGTTGTTTTTGTTGTTTCTACACACAACAAGCAAATCGTTGTTTAACTACGTGTGTGTTGTTGTAGTCTACAACAAACTTTGATAAGTTAAATGAGATTAAAACGCTCACTTTGTCATTAAATCGTTTATTTCAGAAACCCGTCAAGTGCGCCTTTTTTAAATGTCAGTTGACGGGTTTCTGATATAAACGATTTAATTTTACTCTCAAAGTGGCACTTCTAACGAAAAGTTTAATCGTTTTTTTTACTTGGTTTAAGAATTTTGTACTTATTTAAAGAAATTCCGGTATTGATTTTCGAAAGCAATCACATTTAGGATTGTTTTAAGAACGTTTTAGTGTTATTCGTTTTTGAATTTTTGAGTACGACTCGTACTTTAAGTAAGTATAAAAAACTTATCCCGAGTGATTTTCTTTCTGTATAGTGAAGAAGAAAACAAACAGTTAAACTTTGTTTTTTGCATTCAACAAATTAATATGAATTCAGTTTTTTTTTTACAAAACCTTAAAATATGCAATTATATTTAGAACACACAAAAATCTTTAAATGTACTTCATTCATTGAAGCCTAGTTTTTTTTAATTTTACATATGTATTTAGTAAAGTATCAGACTTTTTGTAAGACACATTTCAATCTATAAAATAAATATAACATTTCTACAGCACAGTGAGGCAATCTAAATGCCAATGAAAAGTAGTTCATGTTTATAGAAAGAAACCTTGTGTTTGCTAAAGGTTTCGTTTAGTTTATCTAATTTTAAAAAAGAATTTACGAATCCTTAAGGTATGCAATATTATTTGAATTTAAGAATCACAAAAGTATACTTTTAAAGCAAAGGAAAGAAAAAAGACAGCTAAGAATTGGTGAGACCGAAAAACAACGTAAGAAAGGACTGAAATGCTAGTGAAAATTTTTTTTTTGTTATTTAATGCTCTCAGTAGTGGGTTTTTATTGTAATTAGTGAGCAGGGTTGTCAGATTTTTTTGAGCTCTATTGCCAAACCGGATGTCAGAAATCGCCAAACGTCAATTTTGTTCAGTTTTCGTAATTTTTTTTTTTTTTTAATAAAATTTTGCATGCAAAAAAAGCTAGTATAATATTTCAGTCAAAAATCTGCAAAAACTGAGAAAATAAAAATTTTGTTTAGTTCCTGTTATTTTTTTTTTTTTTTTTTTAATAACATAAAATGGAGATCATATATTCAGTTTAAAAAACTAAAATTAAGTTCACAAGTCTATAAGATCGTAACACTTTAGCCTCATCGATTTCTTTACTGATGTTTTGACCTGCATGGATACTATTAGAATTAAATAGTGACTGAATAAAAAAATTCACTTAAAATTATAACAAAATAAAAATCATGTGAAAAAAGGTGCCACATTTTTTTTAATTAGTAATCATAAAAAAAAATGACAGACTGTTAAAAAAATCGCTGAAAAAATATTAATGGTAAAAATAGCCAAGTAAATCGCCAGTTATATCAAAAATCGCCAATTAAGTCAAACACGTTTCCAAATTGCTATATCTGACAGCCCTGTTAGTGGGAATTCCTTAATCTGTGAGTGTGTGTTCGGACTTCTCATATCTAAAAAAAGAGATCAAGCGATTTATTTTATGAGTCATTATAGGTCAAAAATATTGAAGATTTTCGTGTTTGCTGTCGTCGAAAGTTCTAACCTTAGGAAATACAGCTATTGCTGATTTGACAACCTTTGACTGAGAGAAACTAGTGTCATTCGGGCGCAAAAATCCAATTGTTGTGAACACGTCATATTGTCATAGTAAACAATTTTTACTGCTTTTACACTTTTTAGGTAGTTGAAAGTTAAACCGTACTTTTTATGCACTTCTCCATTACAAAAGTAAACTTATTTACACTAACTTTAAGAACTTTTTGAGTGAGCAGCTCCACTGTGCTGTATAACATAATATTTAATCAATATTCTTAACACTCTTTTTAAAATTCAATTAAATTTTTTTTAAATTGTTTTAAAATCTTTCCCTTGTGATCTCAACTGTTTTTCAATTGTTTATTTTATTTTCATTTTTGTTCCCTTAAATGTAAATAATTGCTAAAAAGTTTGAAAATTGATAAAAATCTAAATACCAACCGAATATAAAAAAAAAAAAAAAAATAATTTAAAATTTTTTCAAATACTTTTAGCAATTCCATTCAATTCTTGGTCTTATTTTTCTACAATAATAAATTCCCACTTTTAATACTCACACAAACAAATAAAACAATGGAGTTTAGAACAGTTATGCCACAACATTTTTACACATACAAACTCATAGTACATAGAATTGACATGAAGTCATACTTTACTCGTATTTTATTCCCAAAACAATTGCAAAACGAATGTGACTGCGTATTTGTGTATGTGTGTGTGCGTGTGTGTGTGAAAGAGATTGCGAAAGAAGTTTTAAAAATAAAATGAGTGCATATGTGGCTAGAGAAGTGATGAATTGTGGAGGCAAAATATTGGGATAGCTTCAAAGATAGTACTATAGTAGTTTACACTATCACAAAAGTCTTAAGTATTTTGAGGAAAATACAACCCTGTCTATGTTTTTATTATGTTTAAAAAATTTTCAAACAATAATTGAATTAGTGAAGGATTTTCGTCAAAATACGTAGGACTTATGTGATAGCGTAAAGTACCTTTAACTAAATAGTACTAAATCGAATATAATTAAGTTATTTTGGAAACAGTACTTTGGGGAAGCTAGAGCAAAATTTTCCTATTTAATTGATATGGAATCATAACCGTAAAAATTTTTCGAATAATTTAGAATTTTAAAGGAGGTCTTTAATAACATCGGAACTTCTGGTTTTTTAGGTACACCTAGTTCTCATGTAATTTTATACTCTTAAGTAATTTTGAAGCTCTAAAATTGAACTCCATCTTTATGGTTTCAAAGTTTATATTAAATTTTATAGATTTTATTCTATAAAATAAGTTGGCTTATAAAGTTAGATAGATATAGAATATAGAGCAGAGCTAGCTACGAAGCTAGTTATTCTGCTAGCTGAGAGGGAAGCATTTTGGTTGCACCTTCACTATGTAAAAACACTATTTCATACAAACTGATGGTTTATAAAACCACTGTTCCCAGTGAATAGTTCAACAAGTGGTTTTAGTTTATTTTTTCAAGCTTTTTGGGGGCTACATTTTAAGGGCCGATGTTGATTGTGAACCACCCTTAAACGTCAAACTTTTTTCTGCAGTTCATTTGTTATTTCTCAACTTCAGACTAATTTAATTTGAACCATAGAAAGATACACAATCGAGCAACGCGTTAAAGTTATTCACGCTTATTATGAAAATGGGCGTTCAAATCAAAATGCATATCGTGCACTTCGTGATTTTTTCACCTCAGTGGATTCGTCAATAAGCAGAATTGCCGCATTTGGACGAATGATAATCCAAGAGCGAGAAACCAATGCACCCACAAAGAGTGACTGTTTGGTGCGATTTATGGGCTGGCGGCATTATCAGCCCGTTTTTTTTTCAAAATGAGGCCGGTAAGGCAACTACTGTGAATGGCGTTCGCTATCCTGAGATGATAACGAACTTTTTATGACCCGAATTGGAAGATATGGATAGGGATGATATGTGGTTTCAACAGAACGGTGCCACTTGCCACACAGCTAACGAAACAATGGCTCTTTTGCGCGACAAATTCAATGGCCGTGTTATCTTACGTGGTGCGATGTGAATTGGCCGCCAAGATCGTGTGATTTGACACCGTTGGACTTCTTTATTTGGGGGTTTTTGAAAGAAAAGGTGTACGACGATAAGCCAGCAACAATTCAAGAGCTAAAGGATAAGATAATTCGGCACATTAACGGCATAGAAGCTCAATTATGCCTCAGCGTCATCGAAAATTTTGACCATCGGATGGAGGTGTGCCGCCGAGGTCGCGGTGGCCATTTGGTCGATATTTTGTTCCATACATAATTGAACCATACCAATATTATTATTATAATAAAAAGAAATGACAATAATTTCCCAAATAATTTGTGTTTAATTTAAAATCAACATTGGCTTTTAAAATTTAACCACCCTTTACATAAATGCGGGAGCAGTTTAAAGACTAAAAATATATGTATTTCAGAAAAAGGGACTTGTACTGATGTTTAGGCTGAGACTCTTATATCTTACATGGCAGGTTTATTTGGCTTATCTTTAATATTTTGCCATTGCTCTTTGAAACGGGAAAATAGTAGCACTTCAGGTCCTGATGTTTTTCCCAGTTTTCATTCAAACACCTCTCTTAATGGAAGCTAATAAATATGAGGCCTGCATGCCAGATAAAAAAAGATCTCATTGCACAATTAACTCCAGCCATAGCGACGCCTTTTGGAATTGGCCTGTGGTCGTTTAGGTAATATCAAAAGAAATAGCTTGAATTCGGTCAGCTGTTGTGCACTCTAGCAAAAGCCCGTAAACGGCCTCTGCAAGGGTATTTTTGGTACTCCCAGGAGTAGATGATTACCATTAAATGTTGGGGAAGAAAAATAAAGTGGTGTTGTTCATACATTTGATCCGTTTAGACTTTAACTAACTCTAACTAACTTTAGACCTGTGATCGGCAAAATCAGGGCGCCGGGTTTTCTCTATTTTCTTTTATATTCATTTATTACGTGCGTGTGCACACACATTGAAGAGAATTTAACAACATTAGCATAAACATATGTAAAATTCATACAACGCATACAATTGCAAAATGTCATGGTATAGGTTGCCGATCGCAGCTTTAGACTCTAAACTTTAGAGACATTTTTAGTAGCTGTGTGGGCCAATTTTATAAAATTTCATAGATTTTTTAACTTGTTTTTGATTTTTTTTTTTTTTTTTGATACATTAGAGAGACTTTTTGTTAATTTTTGACAGAAGGTTAAGCAAAGTTATGCATATTATGGTTGGGTCTTAAGGATTGGTGAAAGGTAAAAGAATATTAGGAAAAAATTTTGGTAACGAAAAATTAAGGGGGAGGAGCGGTATTCCCCTCTAGGAGTTACTCTTTAGCAGTTATGGAGATTTTTTTTGTAATTTATCCTTTTTGCCTCCACTTGAAGCTATTTGTGACCGTAATTTCTTCAAACATATATCTGGTCGTGTTCGTACACGCAAAGAAAAAACATGGTTGATGCAATCACAATCGCAAACTATCATTAATGTTTGTGGTTATGATTGTGTCAAACACGTCTTAAGTAACAATATATGTCCAGACATAATGTTTTTATAACTTATTATTGTCTCAAACATATTATTATGTTCAGAAGAAAAACGCAAACGACCTTTCCAACCATGTTTCTATATTTCCCAAAACCATGCAAAATGTCTTTCTCAACATATGGTTCTCACAATAAAAACAATAACAAATTTTTTCTCAACGATTTATATTTTATTAAAAGTACAAATGTATGTACATAAAGCATATATTTACAAATAAAATTAAATAATACATAAATTTAATGGCCGTTTTCTCATTTTTTTCCAACGAAAAGCTGCACATTTAAGAAATTTGGTTTTCTCAATTTCTCATTTGCTTCTATTCTGTCGCAAAGCTATCCAGCACTCATCTGCCAATTGATTATTTTCCTTTTATTTGCCGTGCAGATAAATTGAATCAGCTGACTCCCAACTTTTTTCAATGCTGTCGGTGTTTTTGACTGCAAGAAAGACAATGTTTATACATGTGTGTATGTATTTTTATAATTATATTTAAATTACTTACCTTTTTTAATAATCTTATAAGTTTTGCAAGGCAGCCATGGCCTTTTTCTTCCTGAAAAAAGTTTAAATTATTTTTTAATAATCCAAGTTGTCCGATTAACTGAAGCTCGCAGACGTTAATGACGTGAAGAAAATTTTATTTTTTTAAAAGTAAACATTGTTTGTTTTGACAATAAATGTTTGCTCGATTAGAGAATGTGTTAAAAAGCAAACAAAAATTATGGTACTAAACATAACTTTTGTGTGCAACTTATATTTTGGTTTTGAATTGTATAGTTGAAAATATATGTATGTATATATAAAAGTAGCAAACATTTCACATGTTTAGCTAGATCAAAGTAACTTTTTAGGTGTAAACCACCATATTATATTATTATAGTGAGTTTAAAAATGTTAAGGACAAAAAATATTTTTTCAAGTTATAATAGGACTATAATAAACTTATTAGGGTAAACATATTAGGCAAATATGAATAAAAATGTTCGTAATGAACACTTAGTAATCATGTTTTTTCTCTGCGTGTACCTAAAAGTTATCTTTACCTATCCGGTAAAACTGTTTTAGTAATTTCAACGTTTATTTTGCCTACGTGTTTTTTCCTTTAAGTTTTCTTTTAAAATATGGCAACATTTGTATTTTTATTAATTTTTTGAATTAACTGTACACTACAATTTAACCAGTAGGTAAAACATACGTGTGAAAATTATGAAAAATTCGTTACAGCATAGATATCTATACACAGCTAGATATCTATTTGTAGAAATTACGGGCATTGGGCGTCTTTTTCCCCTTGTCCTTCTTTCCACTGTTATTGGGGCATTTTTTCCGAAGTTGGTTCAGCTAATGAACACACATGTAAAAACGGTGGGTGAAAGGGGACTGTAAATGTAAATGTAAATACGACCACCGGTCGTATTTTGTTTACGTAAGCAGTTCTTTATAAAACAATGCTCCCCTTAAAGAGAGCATTACCTTTTTAAAGGGTTTCCTTGTCATTAAAGTAGACCATGTAAAATTAGCCTCTCAGCTTCATGAGTTCAGTTAAGCTTGAGGTCCACACCACGCATCTGTCAAAAACGTAAAGTCAGTTTGAAATTATAATGAAAAGTTACACAGCACATCGAAAGCATAAAGTAGGATTCCTTTCTACTTTTGCATGCGTCATAAACAATATTCCAGAAAGTCTCAAACGCATAGAAAATGCGGTGTGGACCTCCAGCAAGGAGGACTTTTTGAAAGGTCAAAAGCAATAACATTTAATGGTTGCAATTCCTTTTTTTCCAATTCTAATTTTCTTATATTCAGGTTTATATCGTCCCAAAAAAAGGACTTTTTTAAAAAAAATATAAAACGCATATCTGCACTATTGTAAAAACTACATCCTAAAAATGTGACTGTAAAATAAAATATGACTTTTTATGTTCTGCTGTTTCTCACATTTATTCTGCCATTTCTTCTTTGTTTTGCAAAAGATATAAAATAAATTTACTGCATTCACTCATATGATTGAGAAGTTGAAAATTTATATATATTATTTTTGTTCTTAAAAAAAAATAATAATAAACAAAAGTTTATTTAACTTGCATGCAAGTGTTAAAGGAGTAGAGATAAAAAAAAGGCAGAAAGAAAAGTGTTGTGTGTGAGTAGTGGTTAGAAACTCCCGGGAAATAGTGGAGTTTTTACTTATGAAAAAGTTATAAATCAGTAAGATAAATGTTAAGGGAGATGACAATACTTTTACATAATAAAAATGAAGATGTGTTAAAATTTTATTGAACTTAAGTAAAATATATTGTTAAAGAAGAAATATCTTTTAATGGAATTGTTATTCGTACATATGACAACATGTTACTCATTGTTATCAATAAAAAGTAGGAGAAAAAAGTAAATAAAAACCTAAGAGCCATCGAAAAAGACTTAGAGATTTTCTTTTTCTATACAATTATTTCGCTTATTTACTTTAATAGTGTCATAATTTAAAAAATACTAGTTTCAGTAGATCCCTATAATTTGTTTTATTAACAAAAATATCAAAAACTAGCATTTAACCCGATACTTCTTCAGTGTTTCGCTTTCTTTCGTGGAAATATTTATGTACCAAAGTTTATTTTTCTAGCTTTTAGCAAAAAAGTACGTTTAGGACCCTGCATCTATAAGTTTTTGTTTCTAAGTAAAACTTTATAGAAAATTTAAAAAGTACCACTTGTAGAACGGAAAAGTGAATGACTGAAATTTAATCGTACCTATCTTTGGTAATTTTATTGTAAAACATTTTTCTCCATTCATTGACATATACATACGTATTAAATTACACTAGAGAACAAGGTTTAAGACTGGAGCAACCAAATATCTTTCCTAGAATAACTTGGTGGGCTGAATTCAAATCTGTAATTATTTTTTCTCTATCACGCCAGGTTTTCCGGATACAAAAAAATGTTTTTATTCGCTTCTTACATAAAAATCACTAGTTTATTTAAAAATCAATGAATTTTCAAAAGTGAATGGTGTTATTTGAACGTCGTTTGTATTTTGTAGGTTCGGTTTAACGGATAAGAGTCCAGTAATAGTCTCCCAGAATGCTTTTGTCTCAAAATCCTTGATAAATTCTTTAAATTTTCATTAAATCTTGGTGAGCACGCTCCCCTTGTTCGCGGTTACTGCACCTTGTTTTTTTTTTTTTTTTTTTTTTTGGAAAAAAATCTAAATGCGAATGAAGAAAATGCAAACCATTGTCGGTGTCCACAATTTGTCCAAGTTTCTGACTACAAACCCAAAATAATGTAAATATGCATATTTTAATGATTCTGATATTGCATATCCTTTTTTTCCAACCAAATATTCACTACACACAAACCAAAAATAGCTTTAATTAGTAACACACAATCTCCCTGACATGCTTAAGCGCTACTATAATGAAGATTTAGAATGAATGTTGGCTTCTGTCAAATTAATAATTGCGAAATTGTAGTGTCAGTATTGACTGTTGTACAGTATTGCCATCATGCGATAAAAAATTAAATTAACAAGTGATAGCCCAATTTTTATGCCAGATTCGATTTCCGCGCACCCAGATTAGTTAAAAAATATGCTTCGTTTCTGCAGTAATTTTTTTTTTCAAGTTTGTAGACCAGTGTTATTGGCTTCCACTAAAATATTTAAATTTTTGATACCTTTTTTTTCTCCACATTAAAGTATCAAAAATTTCCATATTTTATTGGGAGCCCATAATTTAATACGTATGTAAATATCATAGATGGGGGTAGTGCACTCATTTTGCAGTTTCAACTCACACTTAGTGATAGTGCAAAAATATCGCAATCATTTTATTGATGTTGAGTGATGAATTCAAAATTTGCAGCCTCACTGAACATGAGTGATAGTGATGTTAAAAAATTTTGCACTCAAAAAAAAAAAAAAATAGTTTGATTTAAAAAAAAGCAATCATCAGCTTATTGCAACTTTTGTCTTCTTCACTCATTTGAGTGCAACTTAAATTGTTGCAATAATTTTAAAATAAAAAACTTGTTTTTTCATGTTTAAAGCCAATAATTATACCGTTAAGCCTAGTACTCTGTTCAAATTTGTGAAAAATATTGAGCAACATTAATTATTTCACACGAAAATAATAACATGTATCAATGTTACCTATCATGCAAGTTTGTACATTTGCGACACTGTTTTTCGTATGTAAACAAACCTCACATGTATTTTATCAAAAATAATTTTTTTTTTATAAAAAATGTAATAAAAAAGAAAGTAAATATGGATAAAAAACTGATACCTACCGGTTGTGTTAATTTAATTTTTTATTTCTTATTTAATAATAAGTTCATTCTCTTTTGCTTTTGCATAAAATTCCACGTGAAATAATTGCAGCTTACATTATTTCGCAGTTGTAACAAAATGTTGCCAGAAACATTTCGGAACTTTTTCACTAAATGAACAGAGTACAACTCTATTAACATTATTTAATAGATATTCCGCACAAGTTTTTTTCATATGCGTTTTGACAGCATTTCACGTGAAATGTTGAACAGGCTTTATTGACAAAATTTCATTTTGTTTAATGTTCTTTACTAATGCATATCCTCAAAAGAAATCAAAAGCCATGCACAAACAAAGTTACATTTTTTAAATTTTAGTGAGACAAACTTTGTATGCAGCTTTATTGATTGCATTGCCAAATTTTGCACTATTTGAATTGAGCGTAGATTTGCAATATCACTAAATTTTATAGTGGTTGTTAAAAAATAACAATCATCACTGAAGCTGGTAAAAAAGAGTGCAAACTAATTTTTTGCAGTTTAATTAAGGGATAGTGTACTGCTGATTTAAATCAATATTTAGTGCACTACCCCCAACTATGGTAAATATATGTCAATGAATAGAGAAAAATGTTTTTTAATAAAAGTACCAAAAATATATACGATTTTTACCGCTTCAACGTTAAAATTTCGATAAAGAACCGAATTTATGTTTGTGTTCTGCAGATAAGCAACGAATGCGATATAATTTTTATTTCTATGTTTATTGGTTTAAAAGATAGACGGAGTGACAAAAAAGTTCAAAAATACAGGTTATACCAGTTTTTTCTTCGAAAGGGCCGAATAACAAAAAAGTACCAGACACCTGTCCGCTTATGTTTTTAATAAACAATGATAAGTTATAAATTTTCTTGTTTTTTTTTTAGTTAAGGAGATATGAGGTAAGCGAATTTACACGTTTAAAACCTTTTTTACGCCCTTAACATACGAATTTCTAAAAATCCTGTGTTTGTGGATCGATTTGGATCAACCTCTAGTCTAAATTTCAGGCATAGCAAATTTATACTCAAAATGTTTAAAAATTAGAAGGAATCTTTAAAATTGAGAATGATAAATTTGTTCCAGCGGAATCTTAAAAACCCGCCTTCATCAGTTCAAATTAAATTTCGTATATTTGGGAAAATTTTTCTTTTAGTTCATTTTCGGTGCTATTCAGACAAACTCTTATTCTACGAGGATACTTATAAAATACTGTGTTTGAATTTGTTCTATTTTTTTAACTCACGGACCTTATGTGTGTTGAATTTAGTTATAATTGGCCATTTGTATGATTGCCTTTACAATAAATATCATATTGTTTTGGCCCAATACCAAAGACTAAAGCACTTCTTTATAAATGAAAACTTATTCAAATTAACAAAGTTAGAAAATATATATTTTCAATTACTGCTAATCATATTCTTACTTTTTTAATTAAATTTTACCAAAATTCATGCAATTTTCGCAAAACTTCTAAGACTCTTAAAATAAAGCATACTTACAGGCGGCACTTCTATCAAACAAACTTTTTTTCCTTTTCCCATGTCAATTAACTTGAATAAGTTTTTTGATTATAATTTTTCAAAAATAAATTCATATATCATTTTAAAAAATAAACATTATTTAAGACAACCTCATTCATTTCCTCTATGCAAGTAATGCATCTACACTTTTGCCTTAACGTAGGCAACAAAATATGTCAAAGTTTTCGAGTGACATAGACACAATATGCATACATAATGCAAGTAAAAAATAAATCCTTAATAGAAGCAAGCAAAAAAAAAAAACAAAAAATAACGAATGTTTCATAATTAAAACTGTCACAATGTTAAGGATTTCCAAATAAAAATATGCAGTTTTTAGTTGTTGTTGTAATTTTGTTGCAAATAAAACTTTTCACTCTAAGGCACCCTTAAAATGAAATTTGAACTTGCCTAGTCAGACAGTGACACATACACACACATCCATTTGCAATAATATGTCAAGCAAATTTTTCTCTACTAATGTGAATGCATGTGCTTGGGCGTATTTAAAAGTTTTTGAACTAATGCATACACATATGCATAATGAAAAAGTGTTTATGCATATAAATATGCAACACTTCCGTAACATTAATCTACCAGAAGATAGTTGCAAATGCCTTCGTTTTTTCTCATAATTTATTCCAGTCTGCTATAGTTGATAGTTTTCTGGTTATATGGAATTTTTGGTTTAGAAATAATTTTATAAATTCAGAAAAATAAAAAATAGATATTAAAACTTTAAAAATATTTTATTGTATATGATTTTTTTTTTAACTAGAAAGGAATTATAAACAAGTTGTTGGTGTGTAAAAACATGCATAATATTTAATTACACTTCCGTTACATACAAATTTACAATAAAAGTTTTTTTTTTGATGTTTCTTAATTTAAATGAATTCTAGTTTTTTTGAATTTGAATTTACTGTTTTTATTATGATGTTTCAAAATTAATGAGTGTTTTGGAGAAACAAGAGAGACAAAGAGAAAGGGAGACAGCTAAGAATAGAAGACCATGAGTGATAAGGTTTATTGGTATGTAAGACAATAAAAATTGTTGTCATTTAAAGTAATTATTGGCTAGGGGAATAAGTTTTGCTGGATAATACCGTTAAATAAGAGTGTACTTATTTAAGTCGGTCATAAAAAATAGCTTGAACACGATATATGATTATGAAAAAGGTCCTTGAAGATAAAGAAGTCCCCGCGGCCGGATGGTATTACAGCTGTAGCCTTGAAGAAGTGTGCTTTGTCGTTGTCACGTCCTTTGGCAGCATTATTTAGCAACTCGTTCAGGGTTGGAGTTTTTCCTTCCTGCTGGAAGATGGCCAATGTCCAGTCAATCCAAAAAAAGGGTGAGGCTGCAAACCCTGAAATCTACCGAGCAATAGCAATTTGCTCAACGCCCTTGAAGGTCATGGAGAGCAAGATCAATCACCACTTGGTTAATTATCTGGAGTCTAATTCACTTTTATGTGATAGACAGTATGGCTTTCGTAGAAGTCTACGGGAGACCTGTTAGCGTTTCTTACGGAACGTTGGAGTCGTGCAATTTACCAATTTGGAGAAAGCAAAGTGGTTGCAATAGATATTTCCAAAGCGTTTGATCGTGTGTGGCAGAGTGCACTCGTTTCAAAGCTTATTGCGTTTGGTGTCGGTAGTGATTTCTCTTGATTTATATCAAGGTTTCTCTATACGTGTTGTTATAGATGGGTTTTCATCGGAGGACTTTCATATAAATTCAAGGGTACCGTAGGGCTCTGTTCTATCTCCTACACTTTTCATTATTTTTCTTAACGATGTCCTTAGTCTAACTTCCAATCCCATCTTTTCTTTCGCAGATGACAGTAGCATTTGTCATTCATTTTCCTTTTATCACCAAGCCTTAGGTTGAAGCTATAAGACAGATTATGAACGACACACTCAATCATGACCTTACGATAATCTCCGAGTGGGGTATTGCGAATAGGGTCGATTTTAATGCTCGTAAAAGCTAGATTACACTATTATACTTTGTATAAATACATGTCAAAAACTCATGTAATATGACAAAGTGTAATAGTGTGAATGCAATGTGTCATGAAAATGACAAGTATTATGAAAAAAGTTTGACATCCCATACGTCTTCATCGTTTTTTGAAACATTTCTAAACAATAATACTTTTCATTGGATCAGGGTTGCATTTTATTTCATATGTGAGTGTTTATACTTTGTGTGATGGCGTGAACACAAACTGTCGTGTTAAATTAGATTTTTTGACAGTCGCAACAAAACTCATTAGATTTTTTATCTCACAATGTATTATGGAATACGTAAGACTTGTGAGATAGTGAAAACTAGCCTTAAGACCCAATGTTGTGTGTTGACCCACAGGTGTCCTGTGGGTGTCTCGAGGAATCAGACACTCTTGATGTTCAATGAGATGTTCGATGGAAACAACATGTTTTTCAAGTGAAGAAAGAAGCATTTAAGTTTCTGGGTTTCTTAAAACGGCGCAGGAACTACTTCACTCTGTCTGATCTCCTCACTATTTATACCGCCTATATCCGGCCGAAAATGGAATACAACTCCCATGCCTGGGCGGAGGCTTCAAGGTCTATCTTAAAGCTTCTGGATCGGGTGCAAAGGAGGGTATCCAGCTCGATTGACTCATTGGGGCATCGTCGGAATGTGGGTTGTGCGTCATTGTTCTATCGATATTATCACGGTAAGTGTTCAGCTGAGATGGGCGAAATCATCCCTGAGACGCGAGTGCATGTCCGTAGTACTCGCCTTTCCAGCAGATCACATCTGTTCGTTTTCGACTGTCCAATATAGATAGCTGGGCTGACAAAAACGTACTAAAATTCAGGTTGTACCCGTTTTCAGCCTAAAAGAGCCGAATTTCAAAAAAGTACCAGAATCTTGTCCACTTATATTTCAAATTAACTATAGTCACTATTTAACTCTTAAAAGTACCTAATTAAAACTCTGTTTAGGACCTATGTCTAAAGTCCTCAGGACGACTAGTTCCCGCAACAACAAATAGGACTCTAATAAGCCGTCATCGTTTAGACATTTTAAAATAATGTTCACTGATAGCATACAATGGAGAACATTTGTTGCGGCCTGTGATAGCGACTTACTAGGTAGTGTCAATTGTAAGATTTTAAAATTTTGTTTGTTGGTTGTGTTGAAATTAATACTTTTGTTAATGTTTTAAATTTTGTTTCGAATTATAGTTTTTATCAATTAAGTAAGCATTGTTTTATTTAGACTGAAGTTTATTGAAAAATGTTTCCTTATATTTCAAAAATTTTCATTGAGCTCTGACGGGTTTTTGAATTTCAATTTGAAAAGAAAAAAAAAGTAATTTGAGAAGGAAGGAAAGAGGATAGAAAGTATATACGAAAGGAAGGTCAATACCGTGGATTATTATTTACGTTTGAAAAGGGGTTTGTTTTCCGAGCTTTAAACTCTGGTAAGAAGAACTTGAAATGAATTATTTATATGGTTTTTTTTTAAAGATCATTATTTTACGTCTATCTTAGAATATCGGCAATTTTACAAGGCTTAAGCTTTTACTATTAATTTCCTGCGTTCTTAAAAAGTGGAAGTTGAAGTTTTCTACAAATAAAGGAAAAAGGGATAAAACACAGAAAGCTGATAGTTGCAAAATATATAAAATATCCAACTTGCATCAAATAGTGTGGCCATATCTGTTTTAATTGGGCGAAGGACCAGTATTCAGGAACAGCACTCGTTAAAAAACCTGTTCATTTTGGTTTCCTTTTAAATTATAAGGTGGCCAGAATAAGTGTTTTCAAATTTGTGAATAATTTTGTTTGATTTTCGGCGGAAGTGATTTAAATTTGTGTTGTAAAATAATTATTTTGTGATTAGGAAGTGTTGATTTTACAATTCGCTAAATTATCGTTAAATTCTGGAAAGATGGAAAAATTAGGATACCGGAAAGAATCAGAAATAACTATATAACTATTTTGGTGTAATACCTAAACAAAATAATTTTTTCTTTACGTTTAAACTTTTCATTAATTTGATAAACTTTTCTTAATTAAATTTCATTTCGATGGTCACCTTTTTTATAAGTCATTCGCGGTTTTTCTAAAATTAATACACCTATAGACATTTCACATACATAATCATACCTTGACATAAAACCTTATCACGTATCCATAACTAACACAGAAGAAATGTGTGGATTCTGTTATAGAAGGGAATAAATATCGCTTTGTTAACAGCATCCACGCATATGCAACTTAAATCTTCGTAAAATTTAAAAAAAAAGAAAGAAATATTTTTAAATACATATATAGTGAAAATTATATTAATTGAGTCTGCGTAAACGTCTTGCATACCAGTCAACGGGCGCCTGCTGACAGCGTGGGACAGTAAAAAGTAAGTTAATTATTTATTTTGCATTGACTCTGCTATAAATGATATACTTCACACACACTAGTTTATTCATTTTTCTTATTTTTTCACATGTGAAAATGTCCAATAACTTACTACATATGTGTATATAAATAGATAGAGATTTCATTATTTTTTTTTATTTTTTTATTTATTATTGTATTAATTAATCAAGGGTTACATTCCCTAAATTATCTTTATTCTATCTTGTGTTTAATAAAATATTAGGTGACCAAATTTTTTTTTACTTTTAAATTTTTGTTACTAAAAGATAAATTCAATTTACTTATTGTTAAATAAATTTCTTTTATTTTATTTAATCATATTAAACATGAAATTTTAAATTTTAATTCTTATTTGATTGTGAAAAGTGAGGTTAAGGCATGGGGCATGTAGGGTGATTTTTGTTTGTATTTTATTTTTGTTTTGGGCTGAAAAACAGTATTTATATCAGCATGGAGGGTGGGCTAGGATCTGTGTAGCATATTACATCTTTCGCTACACGTACATCATCAATCCATATATATATTCTTTCTCTTTATTTCTATCTGTCTTTATGAGTCACTTTAGTTGTTTCAATTTTGCTACCTAAATTTTATAATCTCTTAGAAACGAAATAATTTTATTGGGAACATAACAAACCACCCCCCCAACGACGAGCACGGCCGAACTAATAGGTAGCCCCGTTTCCAAATAATACCATCTCAGTCTCCGAACTGAAGTTTCGTTACAGAGATTTTTGGCGCCCAACGTGGGGCCTCAGTAGACGTTATATTTAAGAATTAGTTTGTGCACTTTCACCAGGATACTGAGGTCTTTTGAATCTTTTGAGGGTGTTGATTTCATATAGACATTTTTACGTTTCATCTTTTCTTTAGCATTTGTAACATGTTAAGTAGTTATGGATATAGTTGTTCATTACTTTTTGTGATAATCAATTCCTTAGCTAACATGGTGTGTTGCAAATGTTATCAGGGGTTGGGTTCGAATTCGAAGAGTTTTGCTGGTTATTATCGGTTAAATCGTCATTCGAATCTTACTCTTTTCTTCTATTAAATATGTTTTAAATTGATATATTCTTGTTGTGAGGACTTAAAGTACACTGATTTTTATTGGTTATTTTCCTGCAACAGATTATCGGTTCCTAATTTTTTATTTTTTTTTTATAGCTCAGTATGTTTAGGACCTTGTACTTTAGCATCTGTTAAAGATAACCAAATTCTGAGTTAATCTATTTTTTTTTTATATATATATATATGGTTGATGTATGAATCTAATGCATTATTTTTATTTTTTTTTTTTAGTTTCGTTAAATTTTTGATTTAATTTACTAATAATTATTATTTTCCTTTTTGTTTCGATTACCTTATATTGGCCCATACCGAAATACTTCACCAAGTAGCATATAATTCATAAAATATTTTTAATAAAAACAAATATCCGTATATAATTCTATTAAACTTAAACAATTTTTTTTTTTTTTGCACTATAATTTTCTTGTGGCGTGATACTTCACTTATTTGGTTTTGGTGAAAATGCCAGTGGTTCGTAGTTTAGGAGATATACCGGCTGAGGTTGAGCAGGAAAGGGTTAATATTACTTTTCCATCTGAACAAGGAGCAGGTGGCGGTTCAGAGGTTCCTTCACGACCAATCGGTAGACCTAGAACTCGACAACAGTCTCGCAGAGAAGCTAGGGAACAAATTAGTGATAATGGTACTAGGGTACGTCAGTTAATAAACGAATCTTTAATAGGATTTAGGGATGAAGTTATTAATTTGATGGCTGAGGGATTTAGAAATTTGTCGTTAGCTGGTCAAAGACCGGATATACCGGATGCATCTGATATTCGCACGGAAATGAATCATTTTGAACAGGAGGATATCATAAGTATGACTTCTCAGATTGTTCATCAAGGGCAAGCAAATCGTAACACATTTCATCATCATGGTGACATTGATCGTAATTCGGATAGGGTTCTGAACATTATTCGGAATTGGCGAATTCGTTTTACGGGTGATGCATCGGAGGTAACAGTCGATGAATTTATTTATAGGGTTAACACTCTTACGAAATCAAACTTGCGAGGTGACTTCAACCTTTTGTGTGAGCATGTCCATATCTTATTTGAGGGTAAAGCTCTAAAGTGGTTTTGGCGGTTTCATAGGGTTAGTGGTGAAATATCTTGGAATGCATTGGTGGAAGCTTTAAAACGACAATACAAGGATTACAACACAGACTTCGATATTAAAGACGATATTTTGCGAAGAAAGCAGCGACAAACCGAAACGTTTGATGAATTTTATGATGCTATTATGCTGTTGTGTGATAAACTTCGAACACCTTTCACTGACGTCGAGCTTTGTGAGACCATTCAAAGGAATTTAAGACCAGAGGTGAGGCACGAGCTTCTTCACATGGAAATAACTCGTGTTGCCGAACTAAGACGTGCCGTACGTAGGCACGAAAAATTTTTAAAGGATATGTCACATTCCTATTTAAATAAGCGGGCGAGTAACAGAAATAATGTGTCAGAAATCGATGAAACGGATGCCGATACTAATGTAGAGTACCAATTAGCAAATGAAAACTCAGAGTTGTGTTTGGTGGTAAAAACGGGTCGTTGCTGGAATTGTAATAATGTTGGTCACAGTTTTATTGACTGTATAGAACCTCGAACGGTATTTTGCTATGGATGCGGGGCAAAGAACGTGTAAGTTAAGGTACGAAAGTACAGCAACAAAACTAATTTGCAATATAAAAAAAATTGCAACAATAAACACTTCTTCAAAATTAGCGCTGCACGCGCGTCCCAAAATAACTGAATAAAATACCTTTTTTCATAGCAGACGCTACGTTGCATTTCTTAACTGCAAATTCCGTTCACATGAAATGTGAGTCCGTTCATAGCAGACGCTACGTTGCATTTCTTAACTGCAAATTCCGTTCACATGAAATGTGAGTCCGTTTATGCTGATAAGCATTTTTGCCGTGGCTTCTTCTTCTTCCTCTAGAAGTTGTAGAGTTCTTTAGTTTTCAGATTAAAAGTTAGTTCAGCACTGACACTCAAGACTTGCATAGCAAGTAATTGTAATTATAGTTATATTTGGATTTGTTTAAATAAAGTTATTTAATTATTTTTGATTTGTTTAAATAAACGGAAAATGAACAGAGATTAAATTGTGTTTTAATTATATTGACAACAAAACTAATTGACACTCAAGACTTGCATAGCAAGTAATTACAATAAAACTAATTGGCGCCCAACGGAAAAAAACAGTCACCATTGAAGTGAAAAGAAAAAAAAACCTTTTATAATAAAAAACAGTGTTTAAAAAAAAAAATTAAAATTTAAACAACAAAGACAATCACCATACAGTGAGCAGATAAAAACTAAGTCACCATTGAAGTGAAAAGAAAAATAACCTTTTATAATAAAAAACAGTGTTTAAAAAAATTAAAATTTAAACAACAAAGACAATCACCATACAGTGAGCAGATAAAAACTAAGTCATCATTGGAGTGAAAAGAAAAATAACTTTTTTATAATAAAAAACAGTGTTTAAGAAAAAATTAAAATTTAAACAACAAAGACATTCACCATACTTGTGAATAAAAATTACATTGCTTATTGAAAATTTAAAAAATTACTACCATACTGGTGCTAAAAACCTAATACAATTCTTAAAAATATAAAAAGCATTCATCACCAAAAAGCAAAAAATATAACAAAAACTAATCCATCAATCAACAACTTAGAAAAGCCAAGCCGTGAGCAGTTGCAAAGGACCCTTAGTGAAGCCGAGTCTTGAGCAGTTACATTCCAGCCAGAAAAGTTGCATTTAGAACCAGAAGGAGCCAAAGCCGTGATGATTTATTTGTAAGAATTCTATTTTTTATTATTACTATTGATTGCTATCTATTATTTTTTATAAATTTTTTTTTAAAAAAAAACAAATCGGATCTAAATTTTTGAAATTTCGTAAAAATTTTTTATTTTTGTTATTGTAACAGTTATTACCTTTGCAATTTAAAGTGAAATTTACGTGAAAAGAATTCTGAGTTGATCTTTGGTTTTTCCCTAGAGTTCATGTCAAGACCACAGGAAGATCCTGAAGAGTTTGACGTTATTTTAGCTAGGCTACAATCACTATTAATTTCTGAAAAAAGAATTGAGAACAAAGAGGAAATGAATTCTGAAAATTTGCAAGTTCTCTTGGACACTGCTATCCAACAAGCAGTCCAAAGAACAAAAGAAAGCTTTGAAGCAACTATTGCCGACCTTACTAGGCGACTCCAATCCTTAGAGCCACCTTCTGCCGTAGAAGCATATAAGGAAATAGAAATAGTACCCAATAGGACGTGTGAGGAAACTCTAGATATAATTAAATCTGTCCCAGAATTTAAAGGCGACCCCACCAGATATGTCTCTTGGCGTCAGGCCGCCACAACAGCCCATAAATTATTTGAACCTTATGTAGGAAGCTCAAAGTACTACCAGGCGGTAGCTATTCTGAGAAACAAAGTCGTGGGTAACGCAGATGCTGCGTTAAGCACTTATAACACAGTCCTTAACTTTAAGGCTATTATAGCACGGCTTGATTTTACTTACATGGATAAAAAATCCATCTTTACTTTAGAGCAAGAGCTCTCCACTTTAAGACAGGGACAGAAAACTATTATCCAATTTTACGACGAAGTAGAGCGTAAGTTAACCGCGATCGTGAACAAAATTATAATGTCGAATGAAGGAGATGCCAATTTGATTCAGTCACTGAACCAAAAATACCGTGAACAGGCTTTGCGTGTCTTTGTTTCGGGAGTTAGGAAGCCCTTATGTGACACCTTGTTTTCGTGCAAGCCTGCAGACTTGCCATCAGCTCTGGCACTAGCACAAGAGCTAGAAGCAAATCAAAACCGCTATCATTTTGCTGCCATTTACAATAATGGTTTAAACAAGGCTTTAATGAGTCCCTCAACACACACAGCCTTAAGACAAAACATACAGCATGTTAAACAGAACTCCTTTGGTCAGCAAAATAACTACTCTCAGCCTCCGCAAAACTTTGTCGGTCAACAAACTACTCCATTTTATCAAAATCGCCCTCAACAGGCATCTAACCAATCACAACGCCATAATGTTGCAAATTCGAATTTCCGAAATTTCGCCCAAAATCCTTTTCAGCCTGTAGGCCAACAAGCTAGTGACTCTCAACCAGTATCCCAATCCCTGGACACTGATGTAAGCATGCGTACGGTGCGAACAAACAACTTTCAGGGTTTTCAAACACAAAAGCGAGGTTTAACATCCGAAAGACAGGTCCCTCAGAAGGTCCAAAGGATTAACCACCTTGGCCAAGAGATGTTGCAAAACGAAGGTCTCGAAACCTTGGAAACACATGACTACGGCGATGAGCCAAACTTCTCTGGTAACCAAGAGCCGTATGAAAACCCTACTTTTTCTGATCCACCTTTCGAAGATGAGATTAATTTTTTAGGGGAGGGTCAGTTCTCCCCTACATTGAGCGAATGGTAGGTGGCAAAAACATTAAACTTTTAATCGACACTGGTGCCTCTAAAAGTTATATCACCAATATTAACGGATTAAAAAACATTAAAGAAGTCGAAAAACCATTTTTAGTCAAATCCATTCATGGTGCTGATACAATCAACAACAAAACACTAGTAAATGTCCTAAATCATACTGAAACATTTTTTATTTTACCGAACCTGTCTCTATTTGACGGTATCATAGGTTTTAGCTTCATAAAAAGCATAAAGGGCGTGATTAACACAGAAAAAGACATGATTTATTATAACGGCGGCGAAGAAAAATTGAAATATCTTAAGCTAGATGCAGTGAATTCTTTAATAGAAAATGTCTCTATCCCAAAAAATGTAGAAAAGAAATTTTTCCAAATAATAAACGAAAATGCTGGTGTTTTCGCTAACCCGAATGAAGCCTTACCCTTTAACACGAAAATTTCCGCAACAATTAAAACAAAAGATCAGGAGCCCATATATTCTAAATACCAATCCTACCCCATTTCGATGATAGAATTTGTCAATAAAGAGGTTAAGGAACTTTTAAAAAATGGCATTATAAGGCCATCCCGATCTCCCTATAACAGCCCTGTTTGGGTTGTCGACAAGAAAGGCACAGACGAATTGGGCAAGCCCAATAAACGCCTCGTGTTCGACTACACTAAACTTAATTCAAAAACTATCCCTGATAAATATCCTATACCTGATCCGTCTGTTATACTTTCAAATCTTGGCAAATCTAAGTTCTTTACAACCTTGGACTTAAAAAGTGGCTTCCACCAGATTAACTTGGCCGAACACGACCGGAAAAAAACTGCTTTCAGCGTGAATAATGGTAAATACGAGTTCTGTCGTTTACCATTTGGATTAAAAAACGCCCCGAGCATTTTTCAGCGTGCCATCGATGATGTTTTACGTGATGAAATCGGAAAGTCATGTCACGTTTATATCGATGATATCATCATATTTTCTGACTCTGAGCAGAAGCATATAGATGACATCCAAAACATCTTACTAAAACTTTACCATGCTAACATGAGAGTTTCTTTAGAAAAGTCCAAATTCTTTAAAACCTCTGTCGAGTATTTGGGCTTTGTCGTTTCAACCGACGGTATCAGAACGTGTCCAAAGAAAATTGAAACCATAGTCAACTACGAAACGCCAACAACCTTAAGGAGCTTAAGGTCATTTCTAGGGTTGGCCGGTTATTATAGAAAATTCGTTAAAGACTATGCGGCTATAGCGAAACCTCTGACTAAATATTTACGTGGAGAAAATGGTCATGTGGGGACAAAACATTCGAAGCAAGTTAAAATTGACCTTGATGCTGATGCTATTCACTCATTCAAAAAAATTAAGAATATCCTTTCTTCCGAAGATGTACTTCTCCTTTATCCAAATTTCGATAGACCTTTTGACCTTACGACTGATGCGTCATCCCATGCTATTGGCGCCGTTCTTTCTCAAAATGGTCGTCCAATTACCATGATTTCAAGGACCTTGTCACCCGCCGAAGAAACCTACGCAACCAACGAACGCGAACTTTTAGCTATCGTATGGGCCTTAAAAAATCTTAGACACTATCTTTACGGGGTAAATAATTTAAACATCTTCACCGACCACCAACCCCTAACCTTTTCGATATCTGATAAAAACCCAAACTCTAAATTAAAGCGCTGGAGAGCTTTCATTGAAGAGTACTCGCCAACATTTTTCTACAAGCCCGGCAAAGACAATATTGTTGCAGACGCCCTTTCCAGACAATTTGTTAACATTACAATGGATACCACATCTACATGCTCACTACAAGCTTGTGGAAGTGAGATGTCACTCACCGAAATTATTCCCGCGGTCGAAAACCCAATTAACTGTTTCAAAAACCAGATTTTAATCAATCATGGTTCAGAACAAAATAAAGAAACAAAAATTCTTTTTAAAAATCGCATTCGACATCGCATTTCATATTAAGAAATTGACGATCTTTTAAATACTATTAAGGACTGCATAAACCCAGAAGTAGTGAACGCGATTAATTGTGATTTACATACCCTTGCTCAAATCCAACACCTTCTTATATCGAATTTCCCTTCTGTAAAATTCAGGTACGCTAATAAATTTGTTACAGATATCTTTAACGCAAGTGATCAAATTGAAATCTTAACAAATGAACACAATAGGGCACACCGTTCTGTTTCAGAAAATACGAAACAAGTTCTTCAGGATTATTTTTTCCCAGATATAGCTAAAAAGTTAAAAGAAATTACAGCAAACTGCAAAATCTGTCGGCTAGCGAAATATCAAAGACATCCAAAAAAACATGAGATCGCTGAGACCCCCATACCCTCCTTCCCAGGCGAGATCCTCCATGTCGATATTTACAATACTGACAAGAAATTCTATTTAACATGTCTCGATAAATTTTCTAAGTTCGCTATTGTAAAACCTATACCCTCTCGAGCGATAGTAGACGTTAAACCAGCCCTTCTGGAGATACTTAACTTTTACAAAGGCACGGAAACAATAGTTTGCGACAACGAAAAGTCACTAACTTCACAAACCATAAGATCGTTAATAAAGAATAACTTCGGAGCAAACATTTACGCAACTCCACCCATGCATAGTACCTCTAATGGCCAAGTCGAGCGTTTCCACGGAACACTTGCGGAAATTGCAAGATGCCTAAAACTAGAGTACGCAATAGATGACTCTACAGAGCTTGTCTTAATGGCAACTGCAAAATACAATAGAACAATCCATTCTACTACTAACCATAAGCCCATAGATATAATTCAATCAATTCCAGAAAACTTGAAAGAAAATATTCGTGCGAAAATTCTTGCCAAACAAAAATCAGACCTTGATTATCATAACAAAAAGACAGTAACTAAAACATATAATCCTGGAGATAAAGTTTTTGTGAAAGTTAATAAGAGATTGGGGAATAAAGTTAGCAAACTTTTTGTCGAAAAGACTGTCCAACAAGATCTAGGCACAACTCTTAAAATTGATGACAAAATAGTGCATAAAGATAACATTCGTTTCCTCATTGCAGCATCCTAATATTTGCAGTCTTTGTACTCGCTAGCTATGCCACCATCCTGGACTATACTTCTTCACACTATATTCCTGTAGCAGACGGAAATGTTGCAATCTATGAAAATTACGGAATGTTGGCCCATGTAACGGACTTGACAAACTTTACTACCATAGCAGAAGAAACCAGAAATCTAACGGAACTACTACCAAAATCACACATGAGAAAACTGCTAGAATCAGATGTGGACCAAATAGAGAAGACAATAGAATCCCTGCGCATACACCACAGGCACGCACGTAGCATTAACGTTCTTGGAACCGCGCTGAAATACATAGCTGGTACGCCAGATTACGATGACTTTACCGAAGTGCGTAGCAAACAAGATGAATTAGTTACTGCAAGTAATGCTCAGATAATCATAAACACCGATATGCAATCGCAAATAAACAAATTAACTACGACTGTGAACACACTTGTAAGTAAAACTAAGGCTACTGAAATCGATTCAGGATACCTTTATAGTTTGTTAGGCGAAAGAAATAGAGCAGTACTTAGGGAACTAGATAACCTAGCTTTGTCCATAACCTTGGGGAAACTCCAAATGATCAATCCCATTCTGTTAGATAGCTCGGAAGTAAGTTTTGTTTTAAAATCCGAAATAGATTTAAATGTAAGCATTACTGAGATAATTGTAAATTCAAAACTAAAGATTTTGCAAACCGAAAATGTTATTACGTTTTTGATAAAATTTCCAAAAATTATAAAATTTTGTAATAAAAAATTAATTTTTCCAGTCGTTCATAATAATAAAATTTTGTCATTTAAAGTAAGTGATGTAGCAAAATGTGGCTACAAATATATCATGTTAAAAGATTGTAAAAAGAAATCTACAACTTCATTTTGTAAAACATTTAACCTTGAAAACACTTCATGCCTAGACACTTTATTAAATAATAACACGGCAACTTGTAACACAAATTCCGCGCATAATATGCCACCTCTGAAAGAGATTGACGATGGCATTGTTGTTATAAATAATCAACCCTCCAAAGTGATTTACGAGAATGTAACAAAAACCCTACAAACGGGTACATACCTCATAACCTTTGACAATACCTTAAAAGTTAATTCAACGGAATTCAAAAATTGCCGAAAAATTGCTTTTAGAAGCCCCGAAATTCCTATAGCTCACACTGTTAACTTAACTGATCATACCGCTATCTTATCACTTCAATACCTTCATGATTTAAATATTGAAAACCTAGACCATATATCGCACCTTCATTCGAAAGTAAGAGGAACTTTTTACACCTCAGCCTCTCTTTTTGTTCTTATTGTAATAATATGCGTTGCATACGTTCTCGCCAAAAGGCAACGTAAGGTTGAAATCAACAATATTCTTAGCAGATATGATCAGACGGGGACGTCCGATGCTTAAAGGGGGGAACAGTTAAGGTACGAAAGTACAGCAACAAAACTAATTTGCAATATAAAAAAAATTGCAACAATAAACACTTCTTCAAAATTAGCGCTGCACGCGCGTCCCAAAATAACTGAATAAAATACCTTTTTTCATAGCAGACGCTACGTTGCATTTCTTAACTGCAAATTCCGTTCACATGAAATGTGAGTCCGTTCATAGCAGACGCTACGTTGCATTTCTTAACTGCAAATTCCGTTCACATGAAATGTGAGTCCGTTTATGCTGATAAGCATTTTTGCCGTGGCTTCTTCTTCTTCCTCTAGAAGTTGTAGAGTTCTTTAGTTTTCAGATTAAAAGTTAGTTCAGCACTGACACTCAAGACTTGCATAGCAAGTAATTGTAATTATAGTTATATTTGGATTTGTTTAAATAAAGTTATTTAATTATTTTTGATTTGTTTAAATAAACGGAAAATGAACAGAGATTAAATTGTGTTTTAATTATATTGACAACAAAACTAATTGACACTCAAGACTTGCATAGCAAGTAATTACAATAAAACTAATTTGTATAAGCCAAAATGCCCAAAATGTTCCCAGCGGGGAAACGCTCTGAAGGATGTTCGTGCAAAGTTGAACGAACATCCGAGACAAAATTGAATATTACTGACAAAAACAAACTTGATGAAACCAACCAAAATAAAAAACTGGCTATATCAAATTCACCGGAATTAACAAGTACACCAGATACGACTTTACTCCATCCACTACAAAGACCTTATCATTTACGTCTGGAGGAATATAACCGCGCTAGAAATAGAATATTTAAGGTAGACTTTATGGCTTTACAACCCACAAGATCTTCTAAGAGAATTCGTGAGTTTTACAAACGGAGGAAACTTCTGAAGAAATGTGTAATTTCATCGGTGGTTTCTAAAAATAATGACGATAGACCGTATATATTGTTATGTATACAGAATAAGAACTATTTTGCGTTATTGGACAGTGGCGCGAACGTAAACGTCATAGGAGGGGAGTTATGTTGTGCAATTATCCAATCGAACAATTTTAAACGTGCTACTGGAAATGTCAACACTGCAGACGGACAACAACAAAAAGTTGTGGGTACAAAAATGTTGGAAATTGGTTATAATAACCAAAATAAGTTAACAGAATTTCTTTTAATTCCATCAATTAAACAAGATGTAATATGTGGTATGAATTTTTGGACGAATTTTGGTATAAAAATCGTGCATAATAGTTCTTTGAATGAAATTGTATCGGAGGAGGATCCGAACAAAATCCCATTGACATCTATTGAACAACAACAGCTGAATAGAATAATTGACTACTTTCCAAATTCAGAACGTGATGGATTAGGATGTACATCTCTCATTGAACATATTATCGACACTGGTAATTCACCTGCTATAAAACAGAGGTACTATCCGATATCACCTGCGAGGGAAAAGCTTTTATGTAACGAAATCGATCGTATGTTACAGTTAGGAGTAATCGAAGAATGTCCCACATCGGCGTGGTCATCCCCTGGTGTCTTAATAGTAAAACCGGGTAAGGTGCGGTTTTGTTTGGACAGTCGAAAATTAAACATGGTGACGACAAAGGACGCATACCCAATTCCGAACATTGACGGACTTATTTCGAGACTTCCTCCAATTTATTACATTTCTAAAGTGGATCTAAAAGATGCATTTTGGCAGATTAAATTGGACGAAACCTCAAGACCAAAGACAGCGTTCACAATCCCTAATCGGCCTTTGTACCAATTTACAAGAATGCCGTTTGGTTTGTGCAATGCACCTCAGACAATGTGCAGACTGATGGACCAAGTCATTCCGTATAATTTAAAAACTAACGTGTTTGTTTACCTGGACGATTTACTCATTATATCGAAAGACTTCAACGAACATTTTCGGCACCTGAATGAGGTGGCTTCTCAACTTCGAAGGGCAAATTTAACCATAAACGTGAAGAAGAGTAGTTTTTGTTTGCGACGGGTACAATACCTTGGCTATATTGTGGGAGAGGGATCTTTGAAAGTTGATATGGAGAAGGTGAAAGCCATTTCACAGTTCCCCATTCCTAAGACGATTCGACAATTACGACAGTTTCTCGGTATGGCTGGGTGGTACCGTAGATTTATTGACGATTATGCGACGATCACATTTCCTTTGACGGAATTATTATCAAAGAAGAAAACATTTGTGTGGACAGAAGATGCCCAGATATCCTTTGAAACTATTAAAAACAAACTGGCATCCGCACCTGTTTTAGTTCACGCAGACTTTTCAAAGCCTTTTATTCTACAATGTGATGCAAGCACATTTGGCATTGGCGCGGTGTTGGCACAAGTTGATGACAAAGGTATTGAGAGACCGGTAGCATTTATGTCTCAAAAATTAAATAAGGCTCAGAGGAATTACTCAATTACTGAGTTAGAATGTTTGGCGGTCATCTTAGCGATAAGAAAGTTCAGAGCCTACATTGAGGGACAAGATTTTAAAGTCATTACTGACCACGCAAGTCTCAAGTGGTTAATGAGACAGAAAGATTTGTCAGGACGGTTGGCCAGATGGGCCCTTAAATTACAAGGATTTGTTTTCACAATCGAACATCGTAAAGGAAAAGACAACGTTGTGCCGGACGCATTATCTCGGTCTTTTGAAAATGAAGCTGATATTGCTGAAGTTGAATTGGAAATTCTTCCATCAATAGATCTTAATTCAACGGCTTTTGATAGTGAAGAATACCAACGTTTAAGAGACGAATTTTCTAAGTCACAGTTACCTGATTTTCAAGTAAGGGACAAGTATATTTACAAAAGGACAAAATTTTCGTGCGGTAATATTGATGAGTCTGATTCGTGGAAACTGTTTGTTCCAGTAGATCTTCGTAATGATGTCATATATACTGCTCATAATACTCCCAAGGCAGCTCACGGTGGAATTGCAAAAACTATTTTTCGTATTCGACAATTTTTTTATTGGCCTCGTTTAGTTATTGATGTGCGAAACTATATTTCCAAATGTGATTCCTGTAAAACGTCTAAAGCTCCGACTTGTTTACTTAAACCACCAATGGGTGAAATTGTAAATTCTGAAAGGCCATTTCAACGCCTTTACATAGATATAATTGGCCCTTTCCCGCGTACGAAAAATGGAAATATTGGAATTCTTATTACATTAGACCATTTTAGTAAGTTTACCTTTTTAAAGCCCTTAAGAAAATTTGTGACAAAACCTATTGTTGAATTTCTAACGCATGACATTTTTTCTTGTTTTGGAGTGCCTGAAACTATCATTTCAGATAATGGAAGTCAATTTAAGTCAAAGGAGTTTACAAGCTTAGTTACCAAGTATGGAATAAATCATCAATATACAGCTGTGCACAGTCCACAGTCAAACGCGTGTGAAAGAGTTAATCGATCGATCAACGAAGCACTTAGATCGTTTGTTAGTAACGATCAGCGAGAATGGGACCGGTATTTATCAAGTATTAATTGTGCGATCCGCAGCAGCATACATCAAACAACAGGGCAAACTCCCTATGACCTGGTATTCGGACAAACAATGATTATGCACGGCCAGGACTACAAACTTTTGAGAAATATGAAGCTTCTGGCGGAAACGGACACCGAAATTAAAAGGCAAGATAGTTTTGCACTTTTACGGGATTCAATTCATAAGAAAATTAAAGAGGCTTATGAACGCAACGTAAAATCTTATAACTTAAGATCCCGAAGGCGTGAGTTTAATATTGGCCAGGTGGTGTTTCGTAGAAATTTTTCTCGGAGTTCGTTAGCTCAAAATTTCAATGCCAAACTTGCACCTGTCGGAATAAAATCCACGATAAGGAGAAGATTAGGTAACGTCAATTATGAGTTAGAGGATGTAAAGGGTGGATACACTGGTGTTTACCACGTGAAAGATATCTGGACATAGACGTGTGGTGTTTCAGAAATGTGGAATACACTTTCCTTTATCGCTTTTTTCAGATTAAATCCATCAGCAGGCTTTGTATGTAATCTGTTTTGTGATAGCGACTTACTAGGTAGTGTCAATTGTAAGATTTTAAAATTTTGTTTGTTGGTTGTGTTGAAATTAATACTTTTGTTAATGTTTTAAATTTTGTTTCGAATTATAGTTTTTATCAATTAAGTAAGCATTGTTTTATTTAGACTGAAGTTTATTGAAAAATGTTTCCTTATATTTCAAAAATTTTCATTGAGCTCTGACGGGTTTTTGAATTTCAATTTGAAAAGAAAAAAAAAGTAATTTGAGAAGGAAGGAAAGAGGATAGAAAGTATATACGAAAGGAAGGTCAATACCGTGGATTATTATTTACGTTTGAAAAGGGGTTTGTTTTCCGAGCTTTAAACTCTGGTAAGAAGAACTTGAAATGAATTATTTATATGGTTTTTTTTTAAAGATCATTATTTTACGTCTATCTTAGAATATCGGCAATTTTACAAGGCTTAAGCTTTTACTATTAATTTCCTGCGTTCTTAAAAAGTGGAAGTTGAAGTTTTCTACAAATAAAGGAAAAAGGGATAAAACACAGAAAGCTGATAGTTGCAAAATATATAAAATATCCAACTTGCATCAAATAGTGTGGCCATATCTGTTTTAATTGGGCGAAAGACCAGTATTCAGGAACAGCACTCGTTAAAAAACCTGTTCATTTTGGTTTCCTTTTAAATTATAAGGTGGCCAGAATAAGTGTTTTCAAATTTGTGAATAATTTTGTTTGATTTTCGGCGGAAGTGATTTAAATTTGTGTTGTAAAATAATTATTTTGTGATTAGGAAGTGTTGATTTTACAATTCGCTAAATTATCGTTAAATTCTGGAAAGATGGAAAAATTAGGATACCGGAAAGAATCAGAAATAACTATATAACTATTTTGGTGTAATACCTAAACAAAATAATTTTTTCTTTACGTTTAAACTTTTCATTAATTTGATAAACATTTCTTAATTAAATTTCATTTCGATGGTCACCTTTTTTATAAGTCATTCGCGGTTTTTCTAAAATTAATACACCTATAGACATTTCACATACATAATCATACCTTGACATAAAACCTTATCACGTATCCATAACTAACACAGAAGAAATGTGTGGATTCTGTTATAGAAGGGAATAAATATCGCTTTGTTAACAGCATCCACGCATATGCAACTTAAATCTTCGTAAAATTTAAAAAAAAAGAAAGAAATATTTTTAAATACATATATAGTGAAAATTATATTAATTGAGTCTGCGTAAACGTCTTGCATTACAGTCAACGGGCGCCTGCTGACAGCGTGGGACAGTAAAAAGTAAGTTAATTATTTATTTTGCATTGACTCTGCTATAAATGATATACTTCACACACACTAGTTTATTCATTTTTCTTATTTTTTCACATGTGAAAATGTCCAATAACTTACTACATATGTGTATATAAATAGATAGAGATTTCATTATTTTTTTTTATTTTTTTATTTATTATTGTATTAATTAATCAAGGGTTACATTCCCTAAATTATCTTTATTCTATCTTGTGTTTAATAAAATATTAGGTGACCAAATTTTTTTTTACTTTTAAATTTTTGTTACTAAAAGATAAATTCAATTTACTTATTGTTAAATAAATTTCTTTTATTTTATTTAATCATATTAAACATGAAATTTTAAATTTTAATTCTTATTTGATTGTGAAAAGTGAGGTTAAGGCATGGGGCATGTAGGGTGATTTTTGTTTGTATTTTATTTTTGTTTTGGGCTGAAAAACAGTATTTATATCAGCATGGAGGGTGGGCTAGGATCTGTGTAGCATATTACATCTTTCGCTACACGTACATCATCAATCCATATATATATTCTTTCTCTTTATTTCTATCTGTCTTTATGAGTCACTTTAGTTGTTTCAATTTTGCTACCTAAATTTTATAATCTCTTAGAAACGAAATAATTTTATTGGGAACATAACAAACCACCCCCCCAACGACGAGCACGGCCGAACTAATAGGTAGCCCCGTTTCCAAATAATACCATCTCAGTCTCCGAACTGAAGTTTCGTTACAGGCCCTTTGTTCCAACGGGAATTAAAGGATTACATATACACATATATTTAGGTATCTGTCAATTGTGGTTCCCAGAAAAGCTTCACCTGTATCTCCCAATCAAACGCTTACCCAACTTGTTGCCATACCAGACCAGAAAACATTTTTATAGTGCTGTTCCAATTATGGACCTAGATGGCTTCTTTTTATTACGAAGCAAGTCGTTGGCTTTAATTTGAACTGATATTTAATGGAAAAAACCAAAAAATACGATTTGTTCAAGATCATTGTTTATCGCACATCCCAAACGCCTGAAGCTAAAAAGTTTAAATTTAGACCGCAGTTTGGTCTCTCGCCAAATCGATCGAATTAGACGGGATTTTTGTAAGTTCGAATGTTTTAAAGGAAAAAAGGGAACGTGTAAACTCGCTAACCTCATATCTCCTTAACTAAAAAAGATACAAAAAATCCTTATACTTATCGTCGTTCCCTAAAAGAAATAAACGGACAGGCTATCAAAGTTTTTCTTAGGATGCAAAAATTAATAAACAGGGTGTTGTTTAAAAGTGCTAAATTCCCATTTCATACTATTGATAAACTGAAATTAATTGTGTATGCGATAAGCTATTCCTATGCGCATTTCACTGGTTGCTTAGGCCAGATCGTCAGGAAAGTTTATCAAAAGATTTAAGAAAAACTAAAGATATTATACAAATAAAACTGTTAAGCGAATAAGAATTAAAAACCACAGTTTTACTTGTAAACGGACATGTCTCTGGTACTTTTATGAAATATGCCCCTTTTTGAAGAAAACGGGCAAAACCTGTATTTTGGAACTTTTTGTCACCACATCTATCTTTTAAACCACTATAAATTAGGTACTTTTTGGGAATTCGACTGTTTAAGACGTTGAATTTTCTATAATATTATATAAGATGAAACTTGTACTTTTTTGTTAAAACCTAGAACCATAAACTTTGGCATATAAATATGTCCAAGAAAGAAAGGGAGATGCTAAAGAAGTAGCGAGTTAAATGCTAGTCAACTATAATTACACTGTAGAACATTTTTGGGATTATTGTCTGGGGGTGAGAAATTCCAAGTCAGGGTGATGGTACTAGGTAAAGTCACATAACTCATGAGCAAAAAAAGGCATAGATCATGAAAATCGATGCACGCGTTTCTCATTTATTCACAATTAGGTAAATGTATGAATTTCAAAAATTTGCTCCAGATATGCACAACATTATTTGGAGAAAACATTGACACTCACAAGCCGAACTCTCTCATATTTTTCTACTGTACTAAAAGAGAAATATTAATGTGGCAACACTGGTTCTGTAATGTTCACATAAAACATGCATTGTCATTATACTTCTTCTCTTTCTCACACTGGTTCTGTGATTTTTGTCATTCAACAAGTGCCGACGAACGCGTACAGTAAAAGTGATTTTTCTCCAGTTTTTTAAAAGTGAACAAAAGAGAACAGAATATGGAACTGTACAAGGCAGATATAAATAGCTTTTGCTACTGCTGTGTTCAATATGTCTCAACACATAAAAAAAGGGGAAATTTCAGTACTGATTTTGTTCAAACATACGAGATTTACTTTAACCAAAATGTTATAGTGAACGAAAATTGGGTACCAAATATAGTGTGTAAAAGCTGCTACAACCGTCTAATGGATTGGAAAAATAGAAGACGTGAAAGTATGCCATTCGGTATCCCAATGACTTGGACTAATCCTGGCGAAGGTCACAATCCATTGAATTGCTATGCATGTGCGAATAAAGGAGCCGCAAAAAGGATAAGAAAATCGTATAATTACGTTGGTGTTCCAAGTGCCGCAACACCATTGCCTCATTCGGACCACATTCCTGTGCCAAAAGCTTCTAGCCCGGATATTTTCTTATCTACGACTGCTCCGACATATCATGCGCCACATATTTTTGTCGTAGTTAACCATTTTTAAAATATTTTCCAGTGCATCATATGTTTCTTTCGTTTCTGTACTATAGGCGATTGGAACTGAAGGTTCATGATCTATGCCTTTTTTTGCTCATGAGTTATGTGACTTTACGCGAAAGTAATTAGTTTTGGCACTTTTTTCCATTTTGGATTTTTTATGAATTTAAAAAAAAAATATTTAAATTTTTAGGCAAAAAATACTTTTTTCCCTTCATACATTCATTTTTAACTTCGAAAGTGTTGCACATATAGGAAAACGGTATAGAAACAGATTAGAGAAATTGTAATATTTAATTATTCTAAATTTGTTTCATCAAAATCGGACAAGTGGTTCTCGAGTTATGTTAAACTACGTTTTTGCCAAAATGTTACAACTAAGCGAAAAACCATCAAGATAAGGAAAAAATTTAAAAGGTCATAAAAAAAAACTGACACATACGAACGCCAAACCCTCTGAGGGTTTTACTATACTGACCTAGCACCATCACCCTGACTTGGAATTTCTCACCCCCCAGATTGGCTGTTGTAATGTGTTATTGATGAAAAATGACCTCTGTTGAAAAATAATCTTTCTCTTATATTGGAGGTATTTTAACAAACAATTTTGTCTCGTCTTCAATTATTCTTTCACAATTAGTATCTTGTGGGTCGATTACGGATGGCAACTAAACTGAAGTTGCTAGCAGTGAAATCAGGCAACGGCACACATATTAAAGTATGAATTTAAAAAAAATTTCGTATGTTTTATCATCAGCAGCGTTGCCTGATTTCGCTGCTGGCAACTCAACTTTAGTTCAGTTGCCATCCGCTATCGACCTATTGGTATTTTTTTATTTAAAAAAATATGAAAAGAATGTCTTCGATTTTATAAGATTTTCAAAATGTTAAAATAAAAATAAAGAATAATACTTTGTCTCTTATCCGGCTTTTCAGCCTCGCAGTGTGTGTAAAAGTGTAACTGAATTAACACTAGTATATGTATATTTCCTTAAAAACACACTTTTGCATTACACATACATTAATTTTGTATTTGAATTTGTATGGGCTATCAAATATTTACAAAATTCTCTATTGTTATGTCGTATTTCCGGTTAGTATTTGTTTAAAAGTATTTTCCTTTTAACAACTCTCATACAAGCAAAAACGAAAACAAAATCTACAGCACTAGCAGTAACACGGACACTTCTATAGACACCAAATAAACTGACATACATTCACTCTTTTTCACATACACACACTCACTTACAAACGTAGAACTACAATTACAACATGATTGTGTGCATGTTAAATTGTTCTGTTTTCATTGTTGTTTGTTAAGTTTGTAAATAGCGAAATCTACATATGTTTGTAAGTATGTATGTGTTTTTATATCACACATACAAACACATAGGTATGTATACACATAAACATGCACAAAACCATGCGAATGTAAAATGAAGTATTTTAAAGTTCCTCTTATTGTTGACAAACTTTAACACACACTTATTAACACATATCCTTATGTATTAATGTAAGATAGTTTTGTATTTGATTGTATGTATGTATGCTTATACAAATACAAATACATATTTATATTTACTGTTGAATATGTCAACAATTAAATTTGCAATGCTAGTTATGGCTGCATATGCAACTAAAATTGTCGGTTTGTTTATCAGACTTACAGAACAATACAATGTGTTGGTAGTTGTAGTTTTGTTATTTTAAGCAAATGTGTTTTGGTGTGTGTGTGTGTGTGTATGTATGTTTGTGTTTTAAAGTATACAGTACTAAATGCTATAACATTTATTCTAACGCAACAACTACTATTGTTGTTTAGATATTTTTGTTTTATTTCCTAAAAGCATGTTTTCCTTATGGTTTGTGTTTTCTTTTCGTTGTCTTTTTGTCCATTTCTTTGCTAACACTCACATACACATACATAAGTAAACATACATCAGTATTTACTCTCTTTCTTTGTGCAGCACACAATTTTGCTTGAATATTAACATATACAATTACTCACTCAGATTCTTAAATAAATATAATCGAATCAAAACAATAGCATTTATTGGTTGATGTCATTTTGTACTGTCTTGAAATTTTGACAACACATTGTCAAGAGCTTTCGAAAAATTTATGAGAAAAAAGCACTGACAGAAATTTAAAGGAAGTAATTTGATAAATTTTCATATTTATTTGAATGTGAATTCTTAGTCAAATTACAATTGTAAAAGCTTTTAAACTTTAATAGTCTTATTCCTTTCACCATGAGAAATAAATTCCCAGATTCTATGTGTTGGCAGTAATTGGACTTATAAATTCGGACGGGTAGTGCAGGAATTTCAAAATTAAGTTTACTTTTATGGTTTTATGGTTTCCAATTTGGTTGTATATTTTATCATGAACATAACAGTTGTGTAAGTATATCTTGAAAGTCCTAGTTTAGTTCGAAAATATTCTTTCTATCAGGTATGTCACACATTCCAATTGGAATCGTTTTGATTCCGTACTTGCAATTGCGATCGATTTGGTTTTAGGTTTTCAAATTCCGAATGATTTTATTTATTCCCAAAAATTATAAGATCGCTGCTTCCAAATAAAGTATGGCAATGTAGTGTATGAAAAAACCAGAAACATAGTTTTACTCATAATCTGCGTTGCCACCGCCTAAATTTCATAAATTTTTTTTAAGTGGTGTGTACTAAAAAAATAATGTGGCAATTCTTCCATTGAAAATACATCAGTTTTTTTTCTCTCTCAACAAGTTTAACAAATTTAAATGTTTTTGTATAAATATTAACTAAATTATTAAGAAATAGATTAATTACATCTCTCATTCTGATAGTAACGTTAGTAGGAGTAGATGCCAGCTATTCGTAGGCGTATTCTGTCCACTCTCTGTTTTATAACACCATAAGGATATGGAAATCTAGAATATGTCTGGCTGAGTTTGCCAAGCAGTTGGGGCTCAAAACCGTTTTCTCAAAATAACTTTTGCAATAAGCAGAGAGTTTGTGGTTAGTTAACTACAACAAAAATATGGGAGATCGTTCGTAATCAAGCAATAGTCTTCATTTTGGATTTCTGCACAGGAATCGACAGTATAAAAAGGGTTGCCTCCTTCTTAAAGGCTGATACGATGACCGTTCAAAGTAAATTCTTGAACATTTCGTCTCTTATGGGTGTTTATAATAAGTGAGTTAAGTATGCATAGAAAGAAAAAAACTTGGGATAAATTAAGTTTTTTACACTTATTTTACCTAGCATTTACACGTGAATGTAATTTCATGAAAGTCGCAATACACTCACACTTTTACATTTTTTTACTTTCAACCCATCTTTCAGCTAGCTTTTAATGAAAATTTCAAGAAAGCGATTTTTTGAACATTTCATGAAAGCAAATGACAATAAACTAAGCAGTGTTGCCAATGTAAAATTTTTCACTTGAAATTTCAGGATTGTGTGAATTAGCAGCTACAAAAGCTACTTGTTTTTCGCTTATATATAAAGAATCTAATATATATTTTCAACTAAATAGGATTAAGAACACAATTATTCTAACTGAAATGTATAAATATCATGAAAATAATTAAAAAAAAATATTAATTTGAACGAATGCCTGATGTTCGGCGTGGGTAATTGTCTTGGAAAGTCTGAAACTTCAAAAAAGCAAAATAATAAAAGAAGAAGAAGAGACATTATTGTTAGAAGTTTGCCCTTTGACGACATTTTTCAAATGAACTTTCACTTTCCTGTGTAATCGAACAAGAAATTTTCAAGAAAGTCATCTGTTTCATTGGAATTTTTATTTATTATACGTATATAGTAATTTCAAGAAAGAACTTTCATGTGTAAAGGCAGTGATAAGTACGAGTCCTACATCAAAATTCAAGTACAAATAACACTTAAACGTACTAAAAACAATCCTAAATGGACTTACTTTCGAAAACCAAGTAAAAAAAGATTAAACTTTTTGTTGGAAGTGCCACTTTGAGAGTAAAATTACAAAGTGAGCGTTTTAATTTCACTTAACTTTTCCAAATTTGTTGTAGACTTCTACAACAACACCACACAAGTAGTTAAAAACGATTTGCTTGTTGTGTGTTGAAACAACAAAAACAACAGAACCAGACGAAAGCACTTTTTAGTTCATGTTTAAAAAGTAGAATGGAGATTTCTTGCTTCTCAGCTAGTTTATATTTTCAGTTATAAATACATTAAGTTTTTAAATTCTTTAAGGTGTAAAACGGGGAAGAAAATCAATCATCATAAAGTTCTCCTTCTAATTTCACTTTTGGTTTATTTCAAGTACGCATTCGGGATTAAATCAACTTTATAATACTTGAATCAAGCGCATTTTAAGATTGATTCAATCTTAGTTTTACCTAATCCAATCTTATTTTATGAAAATCCGTACTTGATTCAATCTTTCTGTACTTGATTAAAGAAATTCCGTACTCACCATACTATTAATACCAATTTGGATTGATTTGAGTACGGCTGGATTGATTTTTCTTTTGAGTGTATTTTTATTTTTTGCGAAATTATTTAAGAAACCCATATGAATGAAACGCAATAGAAGTTTTGAAGACAAAAGATCTTTGCGCAAAAGTCCCAAACCTTCAATAGCCTTCAACCAGTGGTGGCACATTTTTATAACTCTCCGCACGATCGCTAAAGCAACAAAAGTCTTCTAGTTCTATTGCTGTTGCTTTTAAATTTCTTCAAAGCAAATCCTCTATTCTAATTTTAAAATATCGTAGTATGTAAAGCCAGCCACTGCTTTAAACCTTTTCGCCTTAACAAAGATTTTTATGTACATCGTTTTCCAATACCCACCCGGGTGTTACTGCATGTTAATAAGCGACGAGAACAAGTTTTCGTCAAAAAAAAATTTTTTTTTTTCACTTTTTTTAAAGAAGTTTTTGTCGATTTTTTTTTTAGGTTTTTTTAAAGGAAACAATTTGTTTTTTGAGTAAAAATTTCCTTTCCACTGAAGCAAATTTAAGAAAGTTGTTAAAGAAATAAAACCGAAATGGTCACTCTGGTGGGTAATGGTAAGGCGAAGGGTTAAGCAAAAAATATGGCTATCGCTTAAGTTATGCAGGATTTGTATCATAATCCGTGTTAGTTCATAATTAGTTTTACAGTACGAATGCATTCAAAAATTGTAGTCAAAGTCACACATCGTACAAAATGGCATTAAGGAATCTTTTAAATAAAAAAAAAATTTTTGCAATGGCAAAGCTTATTTAATTACAATTAACTGTAAGACCTTTTTAGCTCATGTGACAGGCCCTTTAGAGCGCTTAACTTATTGGAAATATAGTAAAATCCACCATACAGCATCTATTAAAATATTACTTCGAATATTTGTATAAAGTATTTCAAGTTTTTGTTCTGAGTTTAGCCACATTGCACTTAAATAGTGTATGAAAAAAGGTAAAATTGCATTTTTAATTCAAACAAAAATTTATTTTGCTATAACTATTCCATTAAGTTCAAAGTGCAAATGTGAGATTTTCTACAAAAGAAGCTGAAATTGTACTAATGCATTTTTATCCAACAAGCAAAAAGGCTTTGAAAATTTAATATATATTTTTTTTTTTTTTTTTTTTTTTTGAATATTTAAAAGTTTTCAGTTGTTGGCTTTTGAATTGAAAATAAAATAGTAAAGTATTAAATATGCAATAAAATATGTACAAATGGTCTTATGCCATTAAAAAATAGATTTAGAAATTAGCAGGTTGTTTTTTTAGAGTTACACAACTTAAAGTTAAACTTAAGCAAAGAAAACTAACTGTTACTTTAGCTTCCGGTTAACAATATGTTTCTTGGCAGTTATAACTGATAGTTAATTAAAACAGAACTTGTTGAAATTGGACGTAAATAACATTAAAAATTAACAATTATTCTGCTTTCGTTTATAAGTTTTTTCTTCTTCAGCTTACTGTGCTGGGGACCACCTGCCGTTATATCTTGGTGGAACCTCTCACCATTCTCATCAGGGACGGCAGCACGGTTTTCTGGGATACAATTAAAATACGAATTCAAGAAGTGCATCCGAGTTGTTGATGTAAAAGAAGAAGTTATTTTACCAGTCCTTTATTTCCAATGAAATTGTGACATATATTTTCAAAAGCTACCCTTCTTTCTATATTCATCAACTTAGATTTGAACAATTGGTCTTTAAAGACTTGTCTTATTTGGGTACCAATAAAAATGACTACCCTCAATTTAACCTCACTTACGCGTGGCAATACAATTTTCAGGTGTTGAAACCAGTGTTCGAAAATAAACACAATATAACATTCTCTATTCGTGTTCGGTTCGGTAGATATGTGGAAAACACAAACGCTAATAGTGCTTGTATAGTAAATTATTAAAAAAAAAAAACTTTTTTTTGTTTGTGATCCTCAAACATAAAACTAATAATGTACTTGTCCAACTCAACAAAAGATGAGAACATTTCATTGCGTTCGGTTTTTTTAAATCACAAACTTCGTTGTGTTCGGTTCAGCACATTTATATTTGTTCCTTTCAGTTGAGCTTAGCACCCTTTTGGCTGGTGAACAAACGAAAAAAATTTTACAAAAACAAAATAAATACAGGAAAAAAAAAACAAAAGTGTAGCGAAACAATTTTACACAAACAAAACATGTTCACAAAAAAAAAAAACAAAAGTGCAGCGAAACAATTTTACACAAACAAAACATGTACACAATACACCCACAAGCTATTCGGGCTGTGGTCATTGTTAAAATTGTATGTTTGCTCATTCATTCATCAATATAAAAATACATTAAAATATAATGTATGTCTACAGAACCAATACAACAAAGAAGGTCCATAACAAAACGCAACAATTCCACTTTTGAAGTTTATTGTTTTCTAAACTGAATAAAATTGTACATAAAGGGTTTTTTTAAGCCCGATAAAACTTGAAATTGTAAAAAATAACACAAAAAATTAAATTGTAATCAAAATTTTTTTTTTATTCGAAAGATCAATACGTGACATTAACATTTGAAAATGATTTCGGGCATATGGGCACCGCGGCTGTTGTTGACGAAGCGCATTCTGGACGTCCAATTTTGGGCCACTTTTTCGAGCACTGCTGGCCGTATGTCACGAATAACACGAACAATGCTGGCCTCCAAGGCGTCAATTGTTGCTGGTTTATCAGCATAAACCAGTGACTTCACGTAGCCCCACAGGAAATAATCGAGAGGTGTCAAATCGCACGACCTTGGAGGCCAATTGACAGGTCCATTTCTCGAAATCAACTTAGCGCCAAATTTTGATTTCAATAAGTCGATGGTTACGTTCGCCTTATGGCACGTAGCGCCATCCTGTTGAAACCACATCTCCTCCGGATCAATGTCATCCATATTTTCAAACAAAAAATCATTGATCATGGTGCGGTAACGATCTCCATTGACCGTAACGCGAGCTCCGGCCTCATTTTTAAAGAAATAAGGTCCGATGATGCCACCAGCGTGAAAACCGCACCAAACGGTGCATTTTTCTGGATGTAATGGAGTCTGTAGGGTCTCTTGTGGATTGGTCTCGCTCCATATGCGGCAATTTTGCTTATTAACAAACCCGTTAAGCCAAAAATGCGCCTCATCGCTGAAATATAAGTTGCGCGAATCGACGACTGATTTTCAAAGTAAATTTGGATAATTTCGTAGCGTTGTTCAAGCGTGAGTCTATTCATGATGATTTGTCAGAGTGAAACGATAAAAAAAAAATATTTCATCAAAATTTAATTTTTTGTGTTACTTTTTATAATTTAAAGTTCTATCTAGCTTAAAAAAACACCCTATACATACAGGAAAAAAAGACAAAAGTGCAGCGAAACAATTTTGCACAAACAAAACATGTACACAATACACCCATAAGCTATTCGAGCTGTGGTCGTTGCTAAAATTGTATGTTTGCTCATTCATTTATCAATATAAAAATAAAAACACTATAGAACATTAAAATATAATGTATGTCTACAGAGCCAATACAACTAAGGAGGTCCATAACAAAACGCAACAATTCCACTTTTGAAGTTTATTGTTTTCTAAACTGAATAATATTGTACATACTAAAATCCTTACAGTCATTGTTTTAACTGTTTTTAGGGTTATGTAATAATACACAACCACTAAAAAATAAATATCGCGTCTGGATGTGTGAGCCGTACAGTACGTAATGATCTGTTTATTTTCCAACTGTGGCTTAACTGCCTCTCCATTTCTATTCATAGCTTTTATATAATTTTTTATTAAGCCTAATTTTATATTTAGTGGTGGCAAAATAGTTTTTTTGTCTGGCAACCGAGGGCTGCTTTGGGATTTTTTTGCTTCCAGGAATCGCATGTGATCTTACATAACACCAATAATATTTTGTCTATCCTCCTTTTAATTTCGCTGGCATAGTCACTTCTTTTAAACTCGCACATGTTTTCCACAAATAGCGATCGTGCTGAATGAGCTGTACGGACGGATATTGATTTCCTTTTTTCAATGAAGAAAGAGTCTCTTAAGCCCTTATGCCACTACATTTTTTATTCATTAATTGATATAGAATTGATAGAAAGAAACAGTAAACGTTAGAAAGAGCAAACTATAAAAAATGTAAACAAAGTTTTTTAGTTTTTTTCTCTTGTTTTGGTTTCGTTTCAGGGATGGCGTTGAGAATTTTTAAAATTGTACAAACAACCTTTAAAAATTGTAACTTTTTTACCCTAATTGTTGTACTAAAAGATTTTTTTAGTTGAAATTAATTATATTTATGTTCATAAATAACACAACAAAAAGGTATTATAAATCTTAGTTTAAAAAGTATCAACAAAAAGGACAATTGAAACAACTTAGCCATCCCTGTTTTGTTTATTTTATTAAATGTTGCCAACTTTTTGTTTATGAGAAACCTAAAAACAAAAAGCGGTTAATCGCTGAATTTGCCCATAAACCGCTGATTCAGCAACACTTTTAATATTTCAAGCTTGAAATGTCAATTTTAAGTAAAATAATTTTACATTTTTTTAACATAACTTCATTTTTTATCGATAACTTTTTCAAAATTGTTGACATTTTGCCATTTATCTTAATACAGCTTAACTCTTTGCACTTGGTAAATTTTTGTATTACATTATATTTGTACTTCTGTTCACCAAAACTTGAACAATGCATTAAAAATGTAGTGTCATAAAGGCTTTAACAAGTTTTTTTATTTTTGTTTTAGACAAGTGAATGTATGCCTTCTTTTTTAAGGCCTTGGTTTCTTTTTCACAAATACCACTCTCAGTATCGAAATGTGAACAATTCTAATTTTTTTTTTTTTTTTTTATAGTTAATTTTTATTATTGAATCTTTCTTATCGAAATTTACAATATGTATTCAAATCTTAATTCTACTTGTTGTTTATTAGTTGTTACCAAAAAAATGTTAAAAATGTCTTCTAGTTAGACTCAAAGTATTGGTTCTTTTTAGCATCTGGTGGCCTTCGAACGGAAGCAGACCCCGAGCGAGTTAGTTAGAGTGGGCCATTAGTTTATCTATGTAGCTAATTGAACATTTTTTAATTTCCTCCTGGATAGTGGGGGCGTTGAGAACTCTGTAGATAATATCATTGCGTATATACCATGGGACGCGGACAATTTGTCGTAATATTCCAGACTGTCTTCTTTGAAGCTTTTGGATGTTTGATGCGCATGCAGTACCCCATAATTGGATGCCATAAGTCCATATTGGTTTTATGATGGACTTGTAAAAGAGAATTTTGTTGTCTAAAGACAAGTTTGACCTAGGAGCCAATATAGTTGAGCAGCTTTAAGTTTCATAGCTGTTATTTTCGCTTCAATATGACGTGACCACGTCAGTCGTCTATCTATATAAATTCCCAAGTATTTTACATAATTTTCTACCGGAACCCTGACGTTATTTATTTTGATTGCTGAGCACGATTGTCTTCTGAGAGTGAAAGTTTGTCCAACCAGGCCTCTAGTTCGTTGATGTGAGACTGTAGATTTTGCGATGCGACTTTTGGGTCATGGTTACTGCTAATAAATGCTGTGTCATCTGAAAATGTAGAGGTATGCGTGCTCAGGTTTGTTGGCATATCCGCTGTGTATATTATATATAGTAGCGGTCCTAATATGCTGCCTTGGGGACACCGGCAGTAATTTTCTTGAGGTGGTAGTATTTATCTTGCGACCTTACTATGAATATTCTGCCTGTTAGATAGCTCTCCAGAAGCTTGTGAGTGTTTTGAGGAAGCATTCGTGTTATTTTGATGAGTAGCCCATCATGCCAAACTTTGTCAAATGCTTGGGAAATGTCTATAAACAGGGCTGAGCAGTATTGCTTTTTCTCAAACGCCGATATAATTAAGATGACAATTCTATGCACTTGTTTCATTGTACCATGTTTCGCTGTGAATCCGAACTGGTGATCCGGGATGATGTCGTGTTCATTTAGATAAGGAGTTATACTTAAAACGAATATTTTTTATCGGTCTGTACGACGCAACTTGGCTAGCATCTTTTCCTGGCTTGGGAATCATAACAATTATAGACCTCTTCCATGAGGATGGGAAGTACCCGACTCGTAATATCGCGTTAAAAATGAGCAGCAAGATTCTTGAAGCAGACGATGGTAAGTTTCTTATCATTGACCCTGTGATGCGGTCAGGTCCAACCAAAGTACCAATTGCGATTATTAACAAAGCCATTTAAATAAAATTTAATTGAAACTTGATTTTCAAAATATATTTAAACGATTTGCAAATGCAAATCCTGCTTGAGTCTTTAAATGATGAATTGCGAAACCACACTTACATCAAAGCAACCAAGAGCTGTAATATCAAACATTTAATCCGATATGTGACGAAAAATAGAAAAAAAAAACAAAATTCTTCTTTGAAAAATTTGCGAAACAGAACAAATTTTAGTAAATTTTTTTTTTATTTTTACTATTTGTTTTTTTTTCAAAAATTTTTAAAATTATTGCTGTAGAACACTTTCCTCATTGGCTAATTTATCAAAAAACCACTCATTTGTTTTATGCCTTAAAGGTATGCTTTACTTTTTTATTACTTAATTAGGTCACTTGTATAAAAACAGCTGTTTATTAAGCTGACTATTCTTTAGGGTATTAATTATTTAAAGCTTTTACTTTTTTCAACATTTAAAACAATTTTAATAAATTACTTACTTTTATATATACTTATTTTTATTTACTTACATAGTTGATTTATTTACTTTTTTTTTGCCAAATATTATTAATATAACGGAATATCTGTAGATTTACATGTGTTTTTTTTTTTTTTTTGTCATAACATACTTTAGGGAAACATTTATAAAATTTGTAAAATATTGTACATTTATTTAAATACATTTTATCTATGACAACATTATTTACCTTGATTGCACTTTTTTATTGTCTAAAAAAAAAAAACTTAATAAATACTCGTTCAAGCGAAAACAAAATAGGAAAATGTATTTAAATTAAAAAAAAGGAAATGTTTATACAAAAAAAAAAAAAAATATATATTGAATTTAATTTTATTTTAAATTCCCTGAAGTGGAAAAATATGTTGAAACTAAATACATATCAATTTTTTTTTAACGAACTTTGTTTGAAAAATTTATAATTTTTTAATGAAATAATAGAATAATTTTATATTTATTTGCAGCAATTAAAGTTCAAATAAGTTATAAAAGAATTTATATAAAACAAGAGTGAAACATTTATTAAGCCTTAAGGAATCTTTTATCCCTTCATCAAAGAATTATAAATTAAGGACATTTTTTAGAGTTTTTTTTTTTTTTGGTTCCAAAAAATGATCTGTATTTTTAAAAATGGTTATTTTTCAAAATATTTCTTCAAAAATCGCACCGTAAAATTTTAAGGCAACCGTATTTGTAAGCAGTGTTCGAAAATAAACACTTAATATCACTCCTCAGGGTCCGGTTCGGTAGATTTGTGGAAAACACAAACGCTAATAGTGTTTGTGTAGAAAATCATTTAAAAAAAAATAACGTTTCCCTGTTTGTCATCTTTCGAACACAAAAATAATATTGTTTTTATCCAACCCAACAGAAGATGAGAACATTTAATTCCGTTGGTTTTTTTTTTTTTTTTTTAACCACAAACTTCATTGTGTTCAGTTGAGCTCATTAATGTTCTTTCGTTTCTGCTTTGCGCAGCGCCCTTTTGGTTGGTAAAAAAAACAAACATTTTTTACAAAAACAAAATACACATACGAACAAAAAACCAAAAGCCGACAAAATAATTTTACACTCTGCCTAAAAAATGGTTTAATCAAATTCTGTTCTCATCCATTATACAGTGTAAACGCTATTGCGCCAAATTCCTTATTTCGGTAGGAACAATTGAGTTAACTTTTCTATTTATTTCTACAACCATTTATGAATTGTATGAAATGTTAAAGTACGACATTAAAGTCCATTAAGTATATTAAAAATAAACTTCTGTACGAAAAAAACTGCTTCGATTTCTGTTTCAGATTTTTAAATTTTGCATGATTTTTGAAATTCATCTTTTTTTCGGAACACCCATTTCAACAACAACACGCACATCGTTAAATCATCTCTCCTAACTACAAGGTTCTAGGTCAAATATAAATATTGTAAAAATTCCAACCGAAATTACAAACTTAAATTTGCCCTTTCCAGCTGTTGCGAAGGGTATAACAATTCTATGGAGTAATCGAACTTTTTAATGGACTAGCGATTGGCATATTCTTCAAATTTCGGCGCGACTGCTTAGATTTTATTGATTATATAATCTCACTGAAATAAGAAAAAATTAACTTGTATTCGTGCTTTAGTTCTACACATCACAGAAGATGATTAGAATGATTAGAGAGAAAAGATTTGTTCCAAAAATCCGTGCGCGCTATATAACAGCAACATAATAACACTACTGCTTTGTGTCCATTTACATTATACGAAATTTCTCGTTGCGAATTTTACCTTATATGCGAGAGAGGAATTCAAATAGTGTACTCGTCGATTCATTTTGTTCGCTCATTTGACGAAAAATGTATTTAAGTTCGATGGCACAGAAAAAGTTTTAACGACAAAAATCGACTTCAAGAAGAAACGACAATAATCCCACCGACAAAAATCGTATTATGTAAAAGGGCACACATCAGCATTATCATATAATATATATCTTTAACAGCTGAGTAAGTTTTTCTTCAATTTTCTCTCTCTGTTGTCTTCTAGGCTTTACAAAAACAAGTGAAAATAATTAAGTGTGCTATTCACTAACTTAAATAACGATATTCATATCGTTAACATAAACATAATGAAAATTTATTGAATATGCTATTCAGTAAAATTTTTAACGATATTCGCTGTTTGTTGAAGCAGCATCTTTTTCGTTATTTAATCGACAATAATTTACGTGGTGTTTATTAAATCGATAAAGAGTATTTTTCTGTTAAAATTGGCTTTTGAGTATTTTGCGTTGGCGTATTTTGACATTTTTTAGACAGATAATTTACATGATATTAAATTAAATCAATACAAAAATACAACTGTTTACTATCGTCAAAAAGAAATTACAGAATCACACTATCGTTACTGAAAGTGAATATGTCGACAAAAAAAAAAAAAAAAAAAAAACGATTGTCGGTTCGTTAAAAGTTAGTGAATCGCAGTACAGAGTCTCTGACGGGAGTCAAAGCCGAAACCTTCGCACTGATAAACTAGCCTACCGGGGCAATCCCGGCTGCAATTGTTTCTGTACTTTCCCATTTCAACTTGTAGTTTTGTTTCCTAACAAATTTATTGATCAAGCTTTTAAGTATTTCTCAAAATAATAACACAAATTTTTTCTACACCATATAAAAAAGTTTAAAATGTTTTTAAATTTACCTTAAATTACATTTATATGCCCGTGGCATAATATTTGCATACTATTTTTTTTTTTTTATAAATATTTAGATAATAATCGAAGCGAATTTTTACACTAATTATGTCTATGTTTGGCAATGTACAACATGTGCTGTATGTATTTGTTCATTTGTATTTAGTTTTTTGATTTTTATTTTAACAAAATATTTTATTTATTTCAAATAAATAATTTATATTTATTGTTTGAGTAACTGTTTAAATGATACAATAAATAGCCATACAAATTAAAATATTTAACGAAATTTTCTAATCACACATTATGGACAATATAAAATTCTAGCTTTTGTTTGAATAACTATAAGCGTTGCTAATTGCAACATACCTAAGGGAATTTAAGTTTAAAAACTAATTAGGAATTAGAGAAAATTAATAGGAAATGTTTTAATAATTATTTATAGAAACTTTTGTTAACAATATTAATGTTATAGTAGTTAACATAACAGAATAGTTTAGTTTAGTAACAACAATGACACTTAAAATTTTGTATCAGTTAAGTGAACTAGTTAGTTTGTAAGAGAATACTTAGGGGACCGAACCATATATAAGCATAAAAGAATGCTTTAGGAATTAACTTATATCACGCCTTAAAGTCAATTTTAGTTTAGTAAACTAGTAAGTTCCAAACAGAAAACACATGGGAAAGCCTTTAACAAAGAGTTATTTTAAAACAGACCCCGGCAAACATATTTATTGAAACATATTAGTTGTTTAGGGGAGAACAGAGATCAATGTAAAAAATGTTGCCAAAAGATTTAAAATTATCAGTTGTTTTCTGATAATCCTAAAACGCTTAACATTTGCGGCTCTAATGTTTATCACAATCGATAGGAAATTGGTGAATTCATATTGCAAAAGTATGCTAAAGGAAACAAGAATATTTTTAAGAAACTATGGCAGATTGCAAGCAAAACGCATGAGTTTCAGAACGCCATAATATAAGTCTTGAAGATTTTAAATTTTGCGATTGACAGAACATGACCGTATATTAATTTATTAAGTACTAGCTGACCCGGCTAACTTCTCGTATGGCATAACAATTAGTGCATGTCATGCTTCTTTAAACGGAACTTTATTTAGGACTTTGGATTGCTTGGGATACATAAAAGCTGGGTGCTGTGGTTTTTCAGGGGTCTGTCTTAAAGTGAAACTGAAATATACCTTAAAGAAATCTTTGATTTGTGATTAAGACTAGCGCCTAATAATGAGCTTTAGTTTGATGAACTATAAAGTTCATTAGACTATCCATAGGCGACTCTTGTGATACGTTTCTTAAGGTATACAACATTGAATGGATTAAATATGTTAATTTAACATTATTTTTAGATAGTAAGTCGCTATTTGCCTGTCTGGCATTAAATCACATAATTCTCTACCATTTTTCATTGTTTCTACAGAAAAATCAATTCATCTGTACTCAAATCAATCCGAAGCGGTATTAATAATACGGTGAGTACGGATTTTTTTGAATCAAGTGCAGAAAGATTAATTAAAGTACGGATTTTCAATTGCGAAATACTTAACTTATCCATATTTTATCTCGAATTCGCACTTGAAATAATCCTGAAATGAGATTGATTTGATTAAAACTAAGAATGAACCAATTTCAAAATGCGCTTGATTTAAGAAATTTAAAGTTGATTTAATCCCGAATTCGTCTTTAAAATAATCCGAAAATGAGATTGATTAAAGTAAAACTAAGATTGACCCAATCTCAAAATGCGATTGGTTCAAATATCGTAAAGTTAATTGAATTCCGAATTCGTACTTGAAATAAACTAAAAGTGAAATTAGAACAATTTTATTATGATTGATTGACTTACCCGTTTAAAACCTTAAAGAGTTAAAACCTTAATGAACACATTTAACTGAAAATATAAATTAATGAGAAGCAAGAGTTCTAAATTTTACTTTTTAAACATGAAAATAATGTGTTTTCGTCTGGTTCTGTTGTTTCTAAACATAACAAGCAAATCGGTTTTTAACTACTTGCATGTTGTAGTTGTAGTGTCTGCAACAAACTTTAATAAGTTTAATGAGATAAAAACGCTCACTTTGTAATTTTACTCTCAGAGTGACACTACCAAAGAAAAGTTCAAACTTTTTTACTTGGTTTAAAAATTTTTTACTTATTTTAAGAAATTACGGGATTGACTTTCGAAAGTTATCCCGTTTAGGATTGTTTTTAATACGTTAAAGTGCAATTCTAACTTGAATTTTTAAGTACGTATCGTAATTAGAGGAACTAAAGAAAACTTAATTTATCTGGAGTGTTTTTCTTTCTGTGTAAAAAATTGATAATTATGTCTCTTAGTCATTCGCCGTTGAGTGGCCAATTTCAAAAGAATCGCGGAAATAATAAATACTTCTCTCGACCAATTAAACGTACTGAAAAGTGCTATTTTACAATAAACAAGTTAGAGTGTTATATTCGGCTGTGCCGAATCTTTGCTACCCTCCACCGACAATTTGAATATTTCAGGAGTGATATCTATATGATGTCTATTTATTATTAATTTGTCTTTATAAAAACAGACATCAGCATTAAAATTGGTTTCGGCTTAGACCTATTTTAAATAATTGACCGACAATCTTGAGTAAAATATCTTGATTCGTAACAGTTTAAGCCGAACTTAAATGATTTTCAGGAGGGGAATTTATATTGGAGCCATGGTAAGTTATGAACCAATCAGCCCAAAATTCTGCAGAGGTATTTCTTGTATTAAAAAACATAGATTTCAATAAATTTCAATACAGTGGTGAAATTAGTTTGAGCGTTTTCAGTGAATTTCAGAAGGCTGCTAAATATGGGATCTATGGTAAATTATGAAACGTACATCACAAAATTGCATGACATTTTTTCTGAGCATATAAAACTAAGTTGGAAGAAATTTTTCCACAATAAATATATCTGCAACGATTTTAGGCGTATTTAATTAATTGACCAGAGTGGGCTTTATATAGGGCCTAAAGTAAATTAAGGACCGATCATCACGAAATTTGTAAGTAATATTTCTAGTCCTACAAAACTGTGAAGTATTCAATTTTATTCTGATACCATTAAAAATTACGGTTTTAGGCGTACTAAAGTGTTTTTCGGGAGTAGGGTTTATATGGGGCCTAGGGTAAATATGGATCGATCTTCATGAAATTTCACAGTGTGATTTTCAGTCGAATAAAACGAACATTTGCAAAATTTCATATCATTCCGTGCATTGTTCAATCATTTATATTAGTTTTTGTAACAAAATTATCTTTTTTTTAAAGTGGTGGTTCCACATTTTGATTTGTAGCTCTGGTCCTTCTAAACCTATTTTGCTGGATTTCAATCTCAAACTGCTTTGGACCCAGTTTTTTTTATTTCCTTTGAATTTTTCCAAAGTAAGCGTGATTTCAACAGACGGACAGACGGACAGACAGACGGACATGGCTTAATCGACTTAGAATTACTCAAGAATATACCTGTGGTTTTCACGAATAATCGCGTAAGTCGATTTTTACCGAAATTGAGATAATGATGTCAAAGTGCTACATTTTGCATTAGGTTTTTATAAGTATTAAGCTTTTTAGAATATAATGTAGTATTATTAATTTTTTTCTGCTTAAAACAACTTATGTTAACTGTTTAATAAAATATTTTGCTATTATAACGATTTATGTCGACATACATCGCCAAAAATTGTAAAATTGCTGAATATGTTTCCAAATAAAAAGCATTTGTGATGTTATGTTGTTATTCGTGCAAAAAATATGAAAGTATTTTTTGAAAATTTTTCTATTAATAACAACTTATATGAACATGTGCGTTTGTTGTTGACTTCTTTAGTTGCAACAACAGCAGATGAGCGGTTGTTTGTAATTTTAAGTCCATACGTTGTGCTATGAGTATCAAAAACTCTGAATATGTCGCCAACTTGTGTGCTAAAAATAACAACGTAAGTCGTCATGTGTGATTAAAATTATAACATTTATTTTCACAAAAAAGAACTTATGTGGAGATATGATGTTATATTGCACACACTTAATGAGTCAATCAAACATATGCATTTTTAATCCTTTTACAGATTGTGATCCTGTGAGGATTTTTTCATGAAAACTATGTATAATACGTAGAAAGTCACTGTTAAGAGGATAGTAAAGAAAAAAGTTTAAAAAAGCATCTACAGAAGCCGCAATTGAAAAAAATAATTGTTTTTGCTCTCCTGAAAAGTTTGGTTTTATAACTTACGCGATTATTCGTGAAAACCACAGATATATACTTTATTCGGTCAATGACAAACTTAGTATTCCCTATTCACAACTTATTGTGGTGGAGGGTATAAAAATGGCGTAGGGAATTTCTCGAAAATTGGATTGATTTAAATAGATTTGCAGTTTAATTTGAAACATTTTACAAAAGGCATTATTACTTGCATTACCCAGCTCGTTTCAGATCTTAGGCCATGATTTAATGCACATTTTTCTAAAAAATGATTAAATGCACATTTTTCTAAAAAATGTATAAATGAAAACAATACTGAATCATTTCATTTGGTTCTTTCTAATGTCATCTTTTCGGATACACTCATGTAAACAATTGCCAGGACTTTAAAAGGTTCAATTAAAAAATATTCTTATTCATTCATTTCTGCTTCAGAGTGGCTAAAAATGTTGCCTACTTTCTGGCGGATATTGATTTTTCAAGTGTGAAAATTAGTGTTGCAGAGTTATAATTGTCAGCAGTTATTGTTTTTTTTTTGTCTAAAAACTAAAATATGCCTTAAAGCCTGCTTAAGCTTCTTCATTTTTCTTTTATTAAATTAGTAACTTGATTTTATTAACTTCTCTTTTTATTTTTTTTTTATATCATTATATGTATGTGTAGGACCACCGCAAGCCAGTTCGGCTTAGACCTATTTTAAATAATTGACCGACAATCTTGAGTAAAATATCTTGATTCGTAACAGTTTAAGCCGAACTTAAATGATTTTCAGGAGGGGAATTTATATTGGAGCCATGGTAAGTTATGAACCAATCAGCCCAAAATTCTGCAGAGGTATTTCTTGTATTAAAAAACATAGATTTCAATAAATTTCAATACAGTGGTGAAATTAGTTTGAGCGTTTTCAGTGAATTTCAGAAGGCTGCTAAATATGGGATCTATGGTAAATTATGAAACGTACATCACAAAATTGCATGACATTTTTTCTGAGCATATAAAACTAAGTTGGAAGAAATTTTTCCACAATAAATATATCTGCAACGATTTTAGGCGTATTTAATTAATTGACCAGAGTGGGCTTTATATAGGGCCTAAAGTAAATTAAGGACCGATCATCACGAAATTTGTAAGTAATATTTCTAGTCCTACAAAACTGTGAAGTATTCAATTTTATTCTGATACCATTAAAAATTACGGTTTTAGGCGTACTAAAGTGTTTTTCGGGAGTAGGGTTTATATGGGGCCTAGGGTAAATATGGATCGATCTTCATGAAATTTCACAGTGTGATTTTCAGTCGAATAAAACGAACATTTGCAAAATTTCATATCATTCCGTGCATTGTTCAATCATTTATATTAGTTTTTGTAACAAAATTATCTTTTTTTTAAAGTGGTGGTTCCACATTTTGATTTGTAGCTCTGGTCCTTCTAAACCTATTTTGCTGGATTTCAATCTCAAACTGCTTTGGACCCAGTTTTTTTTATTTCCTTTGAATTTTTCCAAAGTAAGCGTGATTTCAACAGACGGACAGACGGACAGACAGACGGACATGGCTTAATCGACTTAGAATTACTCAAGAATATACCTGTGGTTTTCACGAATAATCGCGTAAGTCGATTTTTACCGAAATTGAGATAATGATGTCAAAGTGCTACATTTTGCATTAGGTTTTTATAAGTATTAAGCTTTTTAGAATATAATGTAGTATTATTAATTTTTTTCTGCTTAAAACAACTTATGTTAACTGTTTAATAAAATATTTTGCTATTATAACGATTTATGTCGACATACATCGCCAAAAATTGTAAAATTGCTGAATATGTTTCCAAATAAAAAGCATATGTGATGTTATGTTGTTATTCGTGCAAAAAATATGAAAGTATTTTTTGAAAATTTTTCTATTAATAACAACTTATATGAACATGTGCGTTTGTTGTTGACTTCTTTAGTTGCAACAACAGCAGATGAGCGGTTGTTTGTAATTTTAAGTCCATACGTTGTGCTATGAGTATCAAAAACTCTGAATATGTCGCCAACTTGTGTGCTAAAAATAACAACGTAAGTCGTCATGTGTGATTAAAATTATAACATTTATTTTCACAAAAAAGAACTTATGTGGAGATATGATGTTATATTGCACACACTTAATGAGTCAATCAAACATATGCATTTTTAATCCTTTTACAGATTGTGATCCTGTGAGGATTTTTTCATGAAAACTATGTATAATACGTAGAAAGTCACTGTTAAGAGGATAGTAAAGAAAAAAGTTTAAAAAAGCATCTACAGAAGCCGCAATTGAAAAAAATAATTGTTTTTGCTCTCCTGAAAAGTTTGGTTTTATAACTTACGCGATTATTCGTGAAAACCACAGATATATACTTTATTCGGTCAATGACAAACTTAGTATTCCCTATTCACAACTTATTGTGGTGGAGGGTATAAAAATGGCGTAGGGAATTTCTCGAAAATTGGATTGATTTAAATAGATTTGCAGTTTAATTTGAAACATTTTACAAAAGGCATTATTACTTGCATTACCCAGCTCGTTTCAGATCTTAGGCCATGATTTAATGCACATTTTTCTAAAAAATGATTAAATGCACATTTTTCTAAAAAATGTATAAATGAAAACAATACTGAATCATTTCATTTGGTTCTTTCTAATGTCATCTTTTCGGATACACTCATGTAAACAATTGCCAGGACTTTAAAAGGTTCAATTAAAAAATATTCTTATTCATTCATTTCTGCTTCAGAGTGGCTAAAAATGTTGCCTACTTTCTGGCGGATATTGATTTTTCAAGTGTGAAAATTAGTGTTGCAGAGTTATAATTGTCAGCAGTTATTGTTTTTTTTTTGTCTAAAAACTAAAATATGCCTTAAAGCCTGCTTAAGCTTCTTCATTTTTCTTTTATTAAATTAGTAACTTGATTTTATTAACTTCTCTTTTTATTTTTTTTTTATATCATTATATGTATGTGTAGGACCACCGCAAGCCAGTGGCTCTTTGGTGCAACCTGTAAACCTCACCAATTCGGTTCTTACCATTTCTTATCGATATCATTAAATATTCATCACTTAAGTACCAAAACTTTAATACCAATTTTCCAAATAGGCTTTCTCTCAATAGAGTTTTTTTTATGAATTTTAATTAATAATAAAGAACTACCAACTCTAACACTTAATCAATATTTATTTTATATACTTTAAGGTGTAAAATGTTTCTAATTTCACGCTAATTTCACAATTTTCACATAATATAGGATTGAAGATTGTTGGTTTTCCTTGCTTTTTTCATTCACTAATGCCCTTAAAACAACGCCCCTGTGTTTGAAATTAAAATAAAGTTGGTTCAGTGTATACTGTGCCAAGCGTTTCAAATAAAATGCTATAAGATTACAATTTCTATAATTAGGCGGGAAAATAAACATAAAGAAATAAAAAAAAAAAACTTTAACCAACACACGTACTGGCATTTAGATCAATTCAGGGGTATTTGCTAGGCCAGACAGGCACACACGAATTTTTTTTTTGTATTTGTATTCACAAAAAGACGTATTTTAATTTGTGTATGTGTAGGTGTGCTTGTGTGTGTGTTAATGGTGCACAGGGAAAAGCAATACCATTTAGCTAAACAAATGACCTATAAATATAAGTCATAAATTTTTATTCGATAATATTCTATGGTCATGTTAACAAGCAAATCTTACTACCGACCATACCTTTGGATATAATATGGCTCATTTAATATTAGCTCTGGTTTTTGTTTTTAATCAAAGACAATATAAGAAGAATCTGTTACGGGTTATGACGAATATTTGTAACCCTAATAAACGAGGTAGGAAAATTAAAACTTTTTAATTTGAGGAATTTGTGCAAAGTTCGTAAAACTCTGACCCAGAGGGTGGACCAAAAAAATGCGAAGAGGCTAAAATGACCTAAAGCTTTATTATTCTAATACTGCACTTGATCATGATGTGTTTAGAGTTGGGCATGCATGGTAACGGAACTGATCGTCTTTAACTTGGTAAAATTCAGAAACAATCCCTGTCCTTGCAACCAACTAAGAACACTCACGACCTCCGACCCCTCACAGCAGGTGGATACCGCGCAATGTTTGTATAACAACCGTTATCATATTAGCTAATGATAGCAGCATAACATCTGCATAAGGCAACCTGATTTATTCTGATTGATACAGATTATTTCGCTATTATGGCAGAATAGTGCAAAAGGGATGGCCGCAGAGGAACCTTCAAAGGTCAACGGTAACGCCCATAATCTTCCAGCAATTCTATGCCTTTGCCTAGTCAAACAAGGAGTGTCAGGCTTCACTAAGCACTTATTTGTCATTTGTCAAGCTTTAAAGGAATCTAGACGAAATTAGTCAAACAAATAACAGGAAGAATTCTCTAATATGAAAGATAAGTCTCCTAGGAGGTCACAGACGCTTGTAAAATCATGCCTTCGGCGGCAAGCCCCATGTGTCTGGGAGCGAGCAATGCATGTTCAGTCAGTATTTTAGAAACCCATACAGAAAAAGACTTGACCATAAAGAGGGTATTAACTTAAAATAAAAAAAAATTCAGTAGAAGCAAAACAATTTTTAAGTTAATATTGAATGAATATAGAAAATAATTTTTAAGCCAACCGTTTCATTTTCCAAAAGTAGACAAAATAGTACGATATTTTTACAGCAGATAGATTTGAGTAATACGTGTCGAGTTTTTCAAGAAAGTGAAAAAATAATGATTTTGAGTTAATACCCTCTTTATGATCAAGTGTGATTTAAATTTCTGGAAAACACTATCAGATTCTTATAAAGAAAATTCAGAAATTAAAATAATATGAGCACTATTGAACAAAGAACTTAAATATTTAAATAAAACAAGTTAGAGTGCTATATTCGGCTGTGCCGAATCTTTGATACCCTCCACCGACAGTTCGAATGTTTAAGGAGTAATATCTGTATGATGTCTTTTTATTATTATTATCTTAAACTGTGACGATTTGTTATTAATTATGGTTTTAGGAGACTAAACTGTTTTCCGGGAGTAGGGCATATATGGGGCCTAGGGTAAATTATGTACCGATCTTCACGAAATTTCACAGTATCATTTATAGTCCTATAAAATTGTGACGAGACAAAATTTGTTATGATTGCATTATTTTTTACGGTTTTAGGCGTACTAAACTGTTTTCCGGGAGTATTGTTTATATGGGGCTTAGGGTAAATTATGGACCGACCTTCGCGAAATTTTACAGTGTAATTTCTAGTCGAATAAAACGGACTTGTGCAAAATCTTATGTCATTCCGTGCATTTTTGCATCATTTATGTTAGTTTTTGTAACAAAATTATCAAGTTTTTGAAGGTGGTGGTTCCACATTTTGATTCATAGCTCTGGTCCTACTGTACCGATTTTGCTGAAATTCAATCCCAAACTGCTTAGGATAACTACAAGCAATTTGACACCCAGTTTTTTTATTTCTTTTGAGTTTTTCGAAAGTGAGCGTGTTTTCAACAGACGGACAGACAGACGGACATGGCTAAATCGACTTAGAATTACTCAAGCAGCCAGAATATATATACTTTAAAAACTTTTACTGTAACCGTTGTCCAGATATACAAAAATTTAGAGTGGCATGCCCACTTTTCCAATAGAGGCTACTTTTTTGACAGATGCAATGTATTAATAACCAAGCTTTTTGTAGAAAATTTTAATACTTTTATTGTTACCGTTCTGTATATATGTGGAAATCTATACTGTCTTTCCATGGGAGGTACTACGCCCATGTCTTTAATCCAGCTAACTTTTAGACAAATGTTGTATAATTCTAACCAAACTTTTTTTTTTACCAGATTTTAAAGCTCTTTCTGTATTCGTACTGCAGATATATAGAAATTTAAAGTGTCTTTGTATACAAGGTGCCACGCCCACTTTTAACAGATGTCTTTTATTGATAATTAAACTATTAGTTCCAAATTTTAAAGCTTTTTTTGTAACCGGTTTCCATGTGATTCATTCGTTGAGGTTCCTATGCCACGTCCAATACAAAATTTACAAATATTTAGAGTCTCTGTCGAGCGCCGGATTATCAGGAAGTTACTGTGAAAAAGTAAGAAAAATCGGTTTACCGGTTTATGCCCCTAATTTCTGCAAAAAGAAATCTAGCTGTGCTGAGAAATTTATAATGTTAAAGCTGCCATATTTTAAAGGAAAGCGAAATAAACGTTGAAATAGGTAAAGATAACTGTTAGGTGCGAACACGACCTGCTTTCTTTTTGTAGAAATTACGGGCATTAGTAGGGAACAATGGTGTATAAACAAACAAAGTCATTTTAATTTTTAAATATTTATATTAATTTAATAATAAATAACAATGCTCATTTTCATTGGTTCAATGGTTTTGCCAAGAAACCTATTTGCAAACCCTATTAAGGGTCCACTTTGTTGAGGTGTAGAATATTTCATTAAGCATGAAGTCGATGTTCCTGACACCAGCTGTGAAAAATTACATACTATTGAGGTTTTAACGCATTATTTCAGGAACTAGCAATTTTAATTAGCAGCCACATTTGTCGAATTTATCGCTTCGGATTTTGAATGTGTAAACATATAATCTAAAATCTTATGTCCAAAAAGAAACTTTAGCGATTGGACCCGAAAACTTAAAAAAGGACACCTACACAAGGGTATGTTTTATGTCCAAATTAGGAAGTTTAACTTTTAAATACAGAAATTCGTACATTTCTTAGAATACCAGGTAAAAGTACACTCTAAACCTCTTATTCATTAGCGATTATTAAATTTAACAAACGCTTACTAAGCAAATTTTCATATAAAATTTGTTTTGTAAACTTGTCTTTAATGGAACATTTTTTTATGAATACGGCAGTTAGTCCTTGTGAAATTCAAAAGTAAAGAAAGGTTTTTTAATAGTTACATAAGCTTAAAATAGAAATCATGGGCCAAAGGAATCAATAGTTTCACCTTTCCCCATTAAGCTTCATGATCTACATAATAGAGACAAAATTTTTCAGTTATATATCATTTTTTTTTTATTTCAAATGCTGCAAACAGACTAAAGCAATTCCTAATTTCAGCTGGCCTCTACATAAATGTGCGTACAATAAAAAGTTTTTGATACAATACCGGCAATAGACACGATATGAGCCGATGGAAAGGAACTTTGTTTTTATACTAAAAATAATGGAAATTAGCTAATTATTTAATTTACAATCCGGACAAGTTGTTGCCATTATAAAGAAATGTAAAGAAGTTATAGATATTCACAATTTCAAGTAAACTTTCCGATAACCTGCGAGGGCTTCATTCCCTAGAAATTTTAGTGTAGGCATATTGAAAACAAAAACGATGTGTAAAAATCAATTTAAAACACTTACAGACATTTAATTCTCTTCCTTGCTGTCTTCATTTTGAATCCAACGGTGTACTGAAGAAATTATTTCTGTAATGAAATTTGTTAAGCCTGGCATTATGTTCAGTATTTATTTTGAGATATATTTGAATATCATACAAATCGGTCCTTATCAAGGTTTGTGTTCTCTTCGATTTTCAATCTTAAATCCTAGCAAACAAAAAAGTTTGCCTAATATCCTTTATTTTACTAATAAATAAAATTTAAAAACCTGGATGTTTTTTAAAGAATATGATATGTGTATCAAAGTCTGTTAAGCCTGATATGATATTCAAAAGCCATCTAGAGATATTTCCAAATAGCCTACAATTTGGTTCTTGTCCCGGTTTATTCCCTTTTAAAATTTCAAACTTAAATCTTTGCAAACAAAAAAGTTTGCCTAATATCCTTTATTTTACTAATACAGGCAAAGCCCGGTATAACGAATGATATAATGTCAGCTCCTTTCGTTATACTGACAGATTCGTAATACCGAACTTTTTTTTAAATAAAAAATTAGCTACGTTTACCATTAAATCGAGCTGTTTATGTTATAATATTCATGTTTATTAAACTTACATACGTAAGTACATACGTGTTTACATATTGTGACAAATTATTTGTGTAAAAAATCTGTAATATATAGCTTAGTCCAGACAATATGTTGAAACAGCAAATTTATGCTTTCACTCATATGCTTAAAAATAATAACAAATGCCTCTATCAGCGTATTCATATTTAATATGCGATATAAGAAAAAGACTTACATTATTTTTACATTCTTCTAAAATTTTTATTTTTTCACTGAATGAAATCCTTTTTCTATTCACCATTTTGCTTCAACAACACTTAAAACAAAACTCATTACCAAAGTTATTTACGGGAATACAAAATTTATCATTAATACGATTTCTGTATGACGTGCTAAATTCCCAATTTTTCATATTTGATAAATACACTGAAATTTATTGTGAGGGAAAGCTAGCTACTCTTTTATTATGCTTAAAACTAATCTACATGTTCTCTTACTTTGTAACAAACAAAAAAAGCACATCCAAACAAACGGTATAGTAACGACTTTTTGGTTTTGCTTTGTTTTACTTAACCATTCGTTAAACCGGGAGTAAAAAAAGTTGATCGTACGTTATATAAGATAGCTAATGAACAAACTTGCTCATTCGTTATATCGAATTTTCGTTAAAGTGAGTATTTGTTATATCGAGCTTTGCCTGTATATAAAATATAAAATCCTGGATGTTTTATAAAGAATATGATATGTGTATCAAAGTCTGTTAAGCCTGATATGATATTCAAAAGTCATCTAGAGATATTTCCAAATAGCCTACAATTTGGTTCTTGTTCAGGTTTATGCCCTTTTAAAATTTTAAACTTAAATCTTTGCAAACAAAAAAGTTTGCCTAATATCCTTTATTTTACTAATATCTAAAATGTAAAAAGCTCGATGTTTTAAAAAGAATATGATATGTGTATTAAAGCTTGTTAAGCCGGATATGATATTAAAAAGTCATCTAGAGATATTTCCAAAAAGCCTACAATTTGGCTCTTGTTCAGGTTTATGCCCTTTTAAAATTTCAAACTTAAATCTTTGCAAACAAAAAAGTTTGCCTAATATCCTTTTTTAATGCAATCTTTAATTTATAAAAACTGAATATATTTAAAATAATCCGATAACTTAATGAACTTATAGGTTCTTTGATATAGTTTCTAAAAATTAATGTATATCCTTACAGAATTTTCTGTTCCAAAGACCGTAAAGGATATTCAAAAAAAAAAATATGCTACAATTCGTGTATAAAAGTGTTCTATAGCTCCCGAAAAATATAAGGAAAAATCTTAACAAATAAAAAAATTTTCCTTATATCCTTTTTTTACAACATTGAAATTTTTAAGAACGGTTAGAAGTTTGAATAACTTACTGTTAATTGCGAACGATATATACGTTAAAACAATTTTCAAAACCTAAATCGTTCCAAATTTTGGATATATGCATATTCAAAAAACATATGGTGCTTTATATTTAAACCACCGTTGTATGGCCATTTCTCATTCTAATGGCTGAGAAAACAAAAGATAATAAGGAAACCTAGTAAAGCAGTTTTCTTTGATTTATTTAAAAGAATATTTTTTTTGGTAAGGTGTTTTCGCAATATCCTTAGACTAAGAGACCCATGTGGATGTGTGTTTGTTTCGTCCCTAACTAAACATTATTTGTACGTTTTATTGAGCAATTTATTGAAATTTAAAATTTCATTGGTCATTTTCTTAATGTTAAAAGCCAAAAAATTAATATTTTTACATACGTAGAAAATTTTGTAAAGTTCGTTTTTCGAACACTTACAAGCGCAACAAGGATATTCCAACATCTCCTACAATTTATTACATATTTCCTTTATGTTTTTTGTTTTTTTTTTTTTTTTTTTTTTTTTGCTGCTGTTAATCCCTTAATATTCTTGTCCAAAAACAAAACACATGTTGTTTCCACCAATAAAATAAAAATACATATTTTTATTTAAATGGAAATTGATATTTTTCTACTCTGTTCAGTAAAAATAAATTGTGATTTGTGCGTGTTGGTTTAGGTATGACGAGGCGTGTTTATGAATATTTAAAAGTTCTAGCTTATTTTTCTAATCTATTTTCAATGTGGCAGATTGCATTAGTTGTGGTAAACGAAACGAAATTAAATTAAATTTTTAAATTGTTTTATGTGAATTTTTGCGAAAATATTTTGTGGATGAGTGAATAATTTTTTTGGTGTTTGTTTGTGCAAAAGTGATAAGAAAAACCACAAAAAGCTTATATTTATATTAAAATATTTTATTATAACAAAATATTTTAAGCTAAAAATGTAGGCTACATATTTAATATACATTTGAAAAGGGATCATTTTCGTTTGTTAGATTTTTTTAAACAATTAAATTTTGTGTTAAGCCAAATTACAGGTTTTAAAAAAGAGCATAGTTTTATCAGCGTAAATCCGTATGTTAAATAGCATTTTTTAATAGCTTTTAAATATCCTTTTAGTTTCAGTTGTAAAACTGCAATTTAGTAGGCCATCCTGTTTATTCCTTAAGTTTAGTTTAATAAAGTTATTAAAGTCCTTTTTTAAATTTTGCTTATTCTTAATTCACAAAGAAAACAAAGTTCGTGTATTCACACAATACCCACACTATCTAATTTTTAAAATTTTTAAAAATTATTCTAAACGTTTCAAATGTATTTTTTTAAATATAAAACTCCATTTTAGTTAAAATTAACTTTTGACAAAATCCACTTGGAATTTTGTCTGAAATGGTTTAGTAATAAAGAATACAGAGATGTAGTCAATACTAATGTTGATAGCCATCGCAAAGACTTACGCGCGGAGATATTTGGTCATCAGCTGTGTCGACGACTGCCGTGGATATTAACACTGATAGCCGTGACGCTTTTATGGCCTTTGATTCCCTCTCCCTGAGAATAAGAACAGCCCTTGACTGCCATTCATCAGCTTACGGGATGGCTGAGCAGTTTGATATATGAATAATATGGGTCCTAGCCAGGGAACGGGAATATACTAAGAAACATTAGGGCAGATGAGCTTTCTCCAATGGATCTGGAGTGCTCTCCTGCAAACTCGAACCTCGGCGACTATCGATTTTTCTAATGAAAGATGGGTCACGAACACTGGATTCAGGACTGTGAGGCAATTGTTGCATCGCATGGATGACAAGCGAACCATATCTCTGCTATCGATGACGTGTCACTTTTGCTATCTGTTGTCACTGAATACGTTTCAGGAATGCCATCTCATGTCTTTTCAGTTACTAAGACGTCATCATAAAGCCCTTCCGCATCGATATTCGAATGACCTTCGAAAGGGGTCCTTACCAATAAATAGTTGAGCGCCTTTTAATTAAGTCCTATTCTGTAGTGGCTTCACTTATACCAGCTTAAATTCTTTTTTTAAGTGTTCAAACAGAACTGAGTCCCCAGCCTCACTAAAAAAAATCCCAAAGCCAATAATTAAATCATCGGCAGTAACTTTAAATTCTCTCTCATTTCTTTCTTTTGTTCTTATTTTTCTTTGTTTACAAAATCAATGAAACTTAATGAAATTACGGTAGCTTTGTTATGATAATAAGTGTCTATATGAGAGCATAAGAAAAAACGCTCTCAAAATAAATTAGATTCTATTTCACAACGGCTACCTAGGGCAAATTTTTATGTCAAATGATATGTCGACGCAGTTCTGTTGAACAGTTAGTCCCATATAAGCTTGTGGTTTAATTGAAATATTTTTTTTATGGTCACCTCTAACAAAACTAATTGTAGCGAACAATTTTAAACATATTATGGTTAATTAACCCACATTATTAAATTAGTCCTCTATAAAGAAGGCATGTTTAATTTTCTGTACAATACCAAAAGTTAAATTCTTCTTCAAAACGGATTTGAAAAAATGCGGTACTCTAAAATGTAAGTCACTGTTTTTCGAAGAACCGCTGCCAAAATACGCACCCTGTAGGAGACAAACTCTTAGTTGAAAAATGTTTGTCATATTCATATTTTCTTTAATTTAACAATAAATTCGTGAAATATTTTTCAACGGAAACTAAAGCCTACACACAAGAACATATGCATCTGAAAATAAAGCAGACTTTGCGGTGTTCACATATTTAATATTTTTAATAAATAAATTTTCAATTATTTTACACTAAACTTAGTAAAAAATTTAAAGAAGTTGTTAAGGGAAGTAATACATTTTTTAAAAAATTTTGTATTCCCAAAACTTATTTTGGTAATAAATTAAAAAACGAAATTTATGGTCACTGTTTTTTAAGAAGCATTCCCAAAAATCCATCCCTTAGAAGACAAACTCTTAGATGAAAATCTCTTGTCATACAATTCATATTTTCTTTAATTTAGCGATAAATTGTTGAACAATTTTTAACAGTAATTAAAGCCTTTGTTAACAAAGATATGCATCTGAAAATTAAAGCATACTTTACGGTGTTCACAAAATTTTTTTTATAATCTTTAGGGAAACTTTTAATAAAATTATCAATAATTGTTTAAAAATTTTGTGGGGAAGTAATTCATAGGAAATTTGTTCAATTAACCTTTTTTGGCGCCCTATGCTCCAATGGGAGTGAAAGGAACATATATATATATAACCTTTTATAAATCAAAACTATTTTTTATGAATATGGGGGTAAATTTTTAAATCTGCTTAATGTTAATTTTACAATAAATAAAATAAAACAATTATTGTTATTATATAGCTATTAATATAAAAACAAGCAAAAATATCTTAAAATCAAAGCATACATTAAGGTGTTGACATATTTTACATGCTTTGTATACCAATTTTTACTAAGTTCCTAACAATTTCAATAATTTAACACTTAAGTAAATAAACTTGTTTATTGAAAAAAAAATAAAAAAATATTCAGTAAAATGTAGTATTTAAACTTTATCTTCAGAACTCATGCAATCTTTTAAAACAAATAAAAGAGCAGCATGCTGCTAGGAGTTTTCTTAAAAAAATGATTTCCTACAAATTATATTAGTTTTAAATTCTAATTTTCTTTTAGAAATTGTTAACAAACTTATTGGAATTTATTTTTTTCCTTAAAAAATTTTTTTTTTTCAAAAATACTATTAGGACTTTTACGTAAATTGTTTACATTAATGGTTTAAATCAAATGCTGCAAAAGGTACGAAAATAGTTTTGTTTAAATTGTTTAAAAAGTTTGGTTTTTTAGTCAAATATTTTACAGTAACTAAATAAAATTAGTTTGTCTAGGTAAGAAGCCAATACAATTAAACTTTAAACGAGTAATAGTGCTATATTCGGCTTAGCCGAATCTTTGGCACCCGCCACCGAGAATAAGAATATTTTAGAAAAGAGATTAAAATGAAATCTATAAGCTATGAAAATGATTGACCGAACTTAATGAAACTTGGTCGTGTCTTTTCAAGTCTTCTAAAACTATAACATACCAAATTTGACTACAATAATAGTATTTGTTATAGTTGTAGGTTTAGTAAAGGATTTTCTAAGAGTGGACTTTGTATAAAGCCGTTCTTCACGAAGTTTTGTGAAGTGATTGCTTGTCATTATTAACAAGTTGTTCGAACTCGAGCGTGTTTTCAACAGATGGACGGATAGACAGATGGACAGGGCTAAATCGACATAAAATAACTCAAGGTCCCAGAATATACATATAAACTTGATGAAGTCTTAAAAGAACATTAAAATAGTTTCACACGGAATGACAAACTTTGTGTGCTCTCATTCACCGCTGGTGGTGAAGTGTACAAAAAAGCAATTTTGAAAGCCATCCATAGAGTGTGTTTTGGTCAGGTTTGACGACTTAAAAAACCCTGTTATTTTTCAAAATTTTAAAACGCAAAATACAAAATTCCAATATCTCAGAAGAAATGGTAAAAACAAATATAAAATCTGTTGATTTATACAGAAGCAAAAAAAGCCTTCGAAACCAATAAAGTCGTATTTGCAAGTATCATCAAATTACAACAACACAGCTCTCACATTGCACAGTGGGTTGAAAAATAGTTAAACTAAAAACTAATTAAGTGAATGGTTCTAAACTTTGTACGTCTACTTTAAATATAGTCACGTCTATGACACGCCTCAAATTGGGCCCAGGTCGAACCCAATGCAAAGCAAAAACAAAATTGCAACGATCCCGGCCTACAGATATGGATTCGATTTCATGAAAACCTGCCTTTATGGCTTTTGTCATGGTGGATCTCAACCACTTGGTGAGTTAATATATTTATCAAATCCCCCTGTGTGTTTTAGAATTCATTTGTACACACAGGTAGCAATTCTTGACTATATAGACTCGATAAAACTATCTAGCCTCTGCTGCCTTTTTCACTGAATTCAGGCAGCATTTTTGAAATAGCAATCACACCTAGAAATCCGCCCATGGACCGAAATTAACCACAAAGTGAATGATCTGTCCTTACCAGGATGTCACCCTTTAAGGTTCAAACCACAACCTCTGCGTGCTTTCCCTAAATATCCCTTTCATCAGAAGGGTAAGGCTTCCGCAAAGACAATCAAACTGAAAATCAGGAAGCATTTCTCCCAATAAACATAATAAACGGAAACCTCACCAGTAGTCAGACGTCGGGGGCCACTGGCTCCCGTAGCACCATCAATTTATAGTTCTGAGGGACAACCTCGAGTTCATTGAAATCCATTGGACCCCAAGAAACTCTGTGTTTCGGTAGTTTCATTGGCACTACCAAGTAGCGTTTATTTCTATTAAAAATGTATGATATTCCTAAGAATGTAAATGTAATGTAAACTTTATCGCTTTGAGGTTGAATACAAAACCATGGCAGAATAGGTTAGTTGCCCCATTTCGGTTCTAGGAATGACCTCAACCTGATTTGCCCCGGAGAATGAAACACCAAAAGGTGAAATATCCGTAAGAGGGTCCCTACAATCCCCGGAGGACTCCAGCCCTGCAATTAAATGTAGAGTTTCTAGAAAAGTAAAATTTTTTTGTTTGCCACGGCCCCAATTACAGCAATTTTTTATATATACCGCCGCGTTCGGCGTTTCTTTTAAACAAGTGGAGTTCACAGAAAATCCGCAAGATTTTGTTTTTTTTTTTTGATATATAAGTTGAAGTCTCACATAAAAAGAGCAAGCAATAAAATTGCCCGAAGCTCACTCTGAAATCTTTGAAACTCATTGTGTATATCGTAACAGAAATATACAAACGAAAAATTCTGATAGTGCATAGAAAATATTCCTGGAAAATATTGAAGGAATAAGCCTATTAAAGTATAAAAGCTTTGGAGGATTGTAATTTGACTTAGAAAACACATTCGAATAATATGAAAAATTCAAAACATTTATCGTAAGAAAAATTATTTTATAAGGTATGTACTTAAGTACCTGAAGTTGATGGTTTCATTGTAACATTTTTTTAGATCTTTTAGAAGACTCTATACAAAATACTAGAACTCGAAATTGCCCAGCATTAAATTTTAACCACGGCACACAAAATTTGTAAAATTAATTTGATTTTGAGCGCTCGTTGCCAATAAAGTTAGTTACTCAAAGCAGTAATTTTAGCAGTTAGTGATGTAGAATTTTATTTACTTTCACCAGATAGCAAACACGACTGTTAAGTTCAGCTTTTGAATTCATCCTTACTCTTAATCAGTTTCAACCCTCTGTTTATCGTCTATATACATACCTTGAAGCTTGTTTTACAAAAAAAAATCAAGTTATATTTCTATAGTTATTTCTTTTACTAAAAAATTTCTAATTCATGCATCAGAAAATCCAAGTTTAGTAATTTTCAAACCATACACAAATTTTTGCATGCAATACACGTAAACAAATATTGTACAGATATAAAAAAATATACACACACTTACATGTTTACATTTAAAGAAATATATTGCCAATGTATACAAACCATAGTTGTACAAATAATGTTCTTCTTAGAATAGAAATCCTTTTTACACTCTCACACACTATCAAATACTTACAAAACTGTTGAATAAACACTCGAATAACTTTCATACCAAATATTTTGTTCTAAGAAAACAACAAATACACTGACTCACACGTCAAAAGGAATACATATTTGTATTTAGTTTGCTACTTCAAAAATATTTTTGCCTTGTTCTCCAGGTTGTATTTACATTTTCGGAGTCTTTGTATGTATGTGAAATCATATTAGAAGTGTTCAGTTTTATGAACAAAAGAATTAAACCCAGAAATTTATAGAAGGAGCGCACAGCGTTAAAATATTTTATAGATCTTCTTTAATTTGTGTATATACTATAAAGATGGGTTTTTCAGATTTAAGTTCAACTAGGTTTAGTTAATCTGAAAACAGATTTGTGCCGCCATTATCATTGTGTAAGATGTTGATCTTTAATGAAATGATAAAAAATAAAATTTCGCCGGCAAAATCCGAGTTTCAGACAACGTTAAACTAAGTTTAAACTTAATCCACATCTCGAAAAACCGGCCTTAGTGTATCAACTTTCTTACGTTAATTTTCCTTTTTTACAAAATAATAGTTACTTAAAATACTATTGCTCTATACCTTTCCGGGACAACATTTTTTCCAATTTGTTCAAATATTTGTTGAAGAAAAAGGTGCGATATACAAAACTTTGAGTTCTATTTTTAAGAGCCCCCTTATTTTTACACACACACACACCAGTAAACATATGCTTACGTGCCTTTAAATCGCTCGGAACTAAATCTAAAAGGAACAAATCGTTGGTCTCATGTAGAAAGGCCCTAACTCACATAATTGCAACTTTACAGGAGAAGGCAAAAACATAATAGAAACTGTATGTATCATAATGTAAAATCGCTTCTTCAATTGCTTGTAAAACTGACATTTTTGATGTTATTGCATTCAATTCTTGGGACGAGGTGTATTTGTGGGAAATGTATTGAAATCAATAAAAAACTTAATTTCGAAAAAAAATCGAGTTAGGGCCTTTCTTCATGAGACCGACGAAATATTGTAATTACATAAAAGAGTTTTATTGTTCACTGTATAAAATAACAGGAGTATTATTTTTACACAGGACTTGCAAAAAATAAAGAAACCGTACAGTAGAGCTCCAGAAACGTGGGTTGTGTGAAAATTTTTTACCAACAATTTTACATTTTTACTGAATTTACTTAATACTCGTGTATATAACTTAAGAACTGACTTTTTGCTTACTCTCTATTTAACTACCTCAAGCTTTTGCATCTTTTAGTAAACTGATCGCCCTACGCCGAGACTAAGCAATGAGCGGCTAAGCGGCAAGCGTCTGAGCGAGTTTCAGCGGCAAGTGGTTTATTTAATTTTATTACGCGAAAATCGTATTCATAAGAATTTAATGCGTTAATTAAGAAAAAAAAAAATGGTTAAATTCGCCCTAATGTCGCCTTGCTTGATTTATAGGATGAACACCAAGGCCTGCTCGTCGATTTCAAGCAAAGACTTCGTTCGGTTAACTAACATTTAAAACAAAAACAAATTATAATAAATCAAGCAGGGAGACATTAGGGCGCATTTAACCATTTATATACCAATCTACCCAAATTTCCAGACAGATTTGGCAATACTGCCGTATTTCTGTGAAATCCTTTGATTTGCTGTTGCAAAAGTTAACACTAGATTGACAAAACAAAAAAATAATTTCTCGGTTATATTTTTATTTTTAAAATTTGGTAATCTGTCTTGCCATAATAGCGGTCGGCATTGTACAGATGAAATTATAAGCTCGACATTCACTTTGCCATGTTTATTCTTTGCCGCTCAGAAAACAAATTAGAACAAGTTTTATTCCTGAGGGACGCCGCTTAGCCGCTCAGAAATTTCGCTCACATACCGCTCATTCCGTGGCCAGCTCAGTAGTATTTCATATGTTTTAATTTTTTGCCGCTCATCGCTCAGCCGCTTGACGCTTAGCCGCTAATTGCGTGGTCTCGGCCTAATATCATATAAATGCAAAAATTGGCAAAAAAAAAGACCTGCTCTTTGTCCTGGTAAATGTCTTGAAGATTATCATTCATGTTAAGTTGAATTTAGTCATTTATTTTGCAGTAAGCTTTTGAAATCGTTTTATTTCTTTTTATCAAAGTCCTTATGCTGTATCCTGAATAAATTAATTTAGTGTAATGACTTCTATCTGATACATTTTTTATTGAATTCGTAAAATTTTTTCCTAAACATGACTTAATTACCTTTAATTTAATATAAAAAAAATAGTCTTTTATCTTCAACGTCAATGTTTTAAAATCCTGACGGCATTTAACGCTTTGTTTCGCGACAAAATGCAATATTGGAAACAAACCCTAACATTTATTTGAATCGGTAAATCGGTTTAAAAAAAGAAACATAAAAAGCGTTAAAAAAAAGGTATAATAATAAAGGACAACATCTTTTTCAGGTGTTAAAAGCAGGGCATTCCACTTTTTTAAAACTTGTTTCAAGTAGTGCAGGATATTATATAGCCAGTCTTGCTTGTTTTCCAGAAAGGTGTTAGTTTAAACAATTCAAACAAAATTAAACAACAATTTTAATGAAAGCTACAATCCACTATCCTAAATGGGAATTCTTGCAAAAATCAATAAAAAAATCAGTGTAAAATTCTTAAACCAAGTAAAAACGATTTAATTTTTCGTTGGAAGTGCCACTCTGAGAGTAAAATTACAAAGTGAGCGTATTAATCTCATTTAACTTACCAAAGTTTGTTGTAGACACTACAAACAACTACACCACACAAGTAGCTAAAAAAATATTTGCTTGTATGTGTGTAGTAACAACAAAAACAGCAGAACAAGACGAAAACACATTATTTTCAAGTTTCAGAAGTAAAATTAAGAACTCTTGCTTCTCATTTAGTTTATATTTTCAGTAATTTTTGTACATTAAGTTTTTAAAGTTGAAATCCTATCGGGAATGATGCTGGTGTTTTAAATTTGAAATTCTGTAGGGTTTAAAACGGGTAAGTAAATCAATTATAATAAAATTCTCCTTCTTATTTCACTTTTGGTTTATTTCAAGTATGAATTCGGGAATAAATCAACTTTATAATACTTTTATCAAGCGCATTTTAAGATTGATTCAATCTTAGTTTTACTTAAATCAATCTGATTTGCGGATTATTTCAAGTACGAATTCGGGATTGAATATGGAAAGTTAAGCATTTCGCGATTGAAAATCCCTACTTGATTCAATATTTCTGTGCTTGATTCAAGAGAATCCGTACTCACCGTTCTATTAATACCGCTTCGGATTGATTTGAATACGGATGGATTGATTTTTTTGTTGAGTGTACAAATATTTCACTGCATTTTTATTTGTTTATTAAGTCACAAACTAGAAAACACATATATGTAGAACACAAAAAAAAAATAGGTAGAACGAAATATTTTTCCAACAAAAACATATCAATTAGAAATCTTCTTCTACATCTGTCTGTGAATACATAACGGATGACCTTTGCAGATTGTCTTCAAAAAAAATTTTGGAAATTGGCAAACTGGATATCCATTATCCTCCAAGCAGCTGGATCCACTTATTTTCAAAATTAAGTTAAACAAAACTGTATTTAGTTAAATTTTTCTACTGAAACGGTGTTCAATATTCAGATTTTTTTTCAATAATGGCAAAACCAAAAATAATTTTTCATAAATTGCCCACATATTCACAACTTATGTCTCTTACTGTAAACATTTTGAATGAAAATATTTTTTGCGTTGCTAACTAAAACACACATAATAAATTTCCTTAGTTAATTTGGAAATGAGCCCTTTTCGAAATTCATTTTAAAAAAGCCACCTGTTTTTCTCCGCTGTGGTATAACCTTTCATTCTCGCAGTATATCGCTCTATTTGTGTACCTCCAAAAAAGGACAAAAAATCTTCCAAACATAATTTGGACCAGAAACCCTGGCACAAATTATTTTAATCCCCCCATTAATATGGATCAGAACAACGAACAGATTTAGGTATTATAAAAATAAACGGTAAACCAAACATTTTGGGTAGATTCCTTGATCTGGTATTTGTAGATCTACCTGAAGATTACAGCATACAACGTATCAAACTTTTATCAACACCTGAGGACAATTATCATCCTACTTTGGAAATTAATTTGTTTGTTCAAGCCCGACAAGTTGTGAATACAAGGACACAGTTTTTGGCTTTGGAAATGCTGACTTTAGTAAATTGAATCACTTATTCTCTAATAAAAATTGGTTCACTTATTATTCACCAAATATTTTATCTCCTACTAGGAGAATTATTTTTTATCTAAGAGAATCTATTCAAATTTAAAGTAACTAAGTGTTCAGAATTGTCCGAAGGTCCTGTTTAAACTCCGTCCCTAAAATCACTAAAGCCTAATGACGAAAAAAGGCACAAATAACTCTTATAGGAATCTTAGCCTCATGATTTTGTTTTGACGGGTCCATAATTGCCCATCGATCCCAAATAGGGTACACAAATAACACTACATAGCTTGAAAATATTTTATAGCTCTTCTTAATCCCGATTAGGAGACATTCTTACCCAATCATGTAATGCCCACATTAATAAAATGGCCTTTTATTACATAATTTTTAGCATGTCTTTAGAATTTTTTTTTAACCCTTAAGTCCTTTAACTCTTTGAGCCACACTTTTATATATGCAACTTAATAACTAAAATAGGCGCAATTTTGCATTATTTAAAGTTTTTTTTATTATAAAAATGTTGATAATTTTGATAAATAAGGTGGTTAGTTTTCTAACCACCATGACGGTTGGCTTAAAAATTTATTTTTGGTGAAAATCTGAAAAAACATGTTTTTGTTTTGTTCGGATGCATAAAGGAACTCTACAGGTGCTGTATTACTATGCAGTACGCACTAGATATAATTTTTTTTAACAAAGCAAACAACCTGTGGCTGTTTTTTTTAACTTGGGGAAATCCCGGCTTAAAAAAAAGCTTACACATTTAAAAAAATAAATAAATGTTAAATTTTAGAATTTATGTTCCAAAATTTCGCATAAATTTATAATCGATGATCTTAAAAAATACAATTTTTAAGCTCTTGAAAAGGTTAAGAGTTAAAAAGGAACGTTATCCCGAAAACCAAGTTTAGAATTTTTTTTTTATTATGTGAAAACTTATGTTGCAGGATCTTAAAGATCTAAAGAATAAAAACTTTAAGCACAGCCCTCCTATAACATAATTGTTGCTTACAAAAACATGCAAAGAAAACATGTTCAATTCCTTGAAAAGAGAAAAAAAAACACATAAAAAACATTAAAATTTACAAAGATTAAATGCATTTTTGTTTCAGAGTTCTCTTCAAAGAATTTCAACAAAAAAAAAAAAAAAAAAAAAAAAAAAAAAATGTATTTGTTACCCATTCGCAAGAGTAAAAATCAGCGGTTTCGAATATGCCTGAATGAAATACCATGAGTATTTCCACATTTTCTGTTTGCCACTTTTGCTATTTTGTCTAGAAGTAAAGAATATAACTTAGTTATACTCATGATGCTGCAACAATACAAAAAGAGAGCAAAAAAAAAATAAAGAACACTAATATAAAGTTTTACATACACATTTAAAAAAGAAGTAAAACAATTTAACTTAATTAAAATAAGAGCAGCATGCATTTTGGTGAAGGAGAAAGGAAAAGAGGAAGAGGGTAGCTAGGTTTAATTAAATAGAGTTAATATACAGGCAATTGAATTTGTTTGCTTTTTCTCTCTACATTTTATGCAAGACACAATGCAAACAGGTAAATAGAATTATTTTTACGCGAATTAATTGTAAATGTCAGCGTGGAGAATGTGTACAAAATAATTTATATTGAGGTAAAGAAATTTTATGCAAAGTAAAACACAGTATGAATAAAAAAAGAAAACTCAAATAAAAATAACTCCGTAAAGTATGCAAGATATTCTTGTCAATTGTTAATAGCGGGTGGTATGCTTTATATTTTCTGTGTTTGTGCAGTCAATATTTATATTAAATGAATAAAACAAGTAACCTTTTTTCCTTGGAGATTAAAGAATGTTTAATTTAAATTAAATCTTTTTTTTAGAACAAATTAAAAGATTTTTTTTTTTAATTTTAGTTTTTTAGTTTCAAAAATAATTCCTATATTTTTTTTTAGTTAAATACATAAATATTATATTTTCCAACTTTGCCACCAAATGATATTTGAGTTAAAACAAATTAAAGCCCTTTTTCTTTTTTGGTTTGCGGTTTTAAGCTTACAACCAGAAAACTAAATCTCGAAAATGTTTTCTCAAGTTGTACATGTTTTTGCGTTTATCGCCAATGCAAAAAAAAAAACGAAACCGAATGCAAGAAATAACTAAGAAAAAGTCCTTAACTAAACTGAAAATACCAGAAAATCTTATTGATTAAGAGAGCAAAACACTAAAGAAGATTTCAAAGCTAAAGTTGTAATACACAAATTCCCTGAACAACTGCAAAAGTTTTAACTGCAACTTGTCTTCATATTTTTTCTTTCTTGGTATTTCTTGCCCTTTCTAAAGAGTAAAATACAGAAAAAAAAAATAAAGTTAAAACAGCTTGGAGTATAAATAAGACCTTAGTAATCTATTAAGGAAAAAATATATAGTTCAAAATAACCCAGCAAAATGTTTAACGAAAAACCAAGCAAATTAGCAAAAAGTGAAAATCGCTACGCCTTTGTTAAACATTTTGCTGTGCTATTTTCATAGCGGGTATGATAGACATTTTTCGACGTAGCTTAAATTTTCGAAAGAGTGACCTATTTTGGTCTGATGGGCAATCATTGACCCGCTTAAACAAAATTATGTTATAAAGCTAAGATTCATATTAGGGATTTTTGTGCTGAATATTATATAGATATTAGATTTGTTTGTCTTGTAGTAATTTTAGGAAGGGAGTTCATAAAGTACCTATCCTCAAATCATAGAAGCTGATGGATCCAGATTTAAAGCAGGAACGTTACTATCAGTAAATGTTATATAAGTAACACGAATAAGAAAGTTTTGGCATTTTAAGTTTTTTTCGGTAGTAATATTTGTGCAGAAACTATAAGTGCATATTGACCAAAGTTTACAAAAAAATATTTTTAGGCCAAATTTAGTCTTAATACAAACAAAATACGATAGTTGATGGGCACGTAAACTTTATTCCTGAACGTGTGTGAAGATAAATATGAAAAGTTAAATTAATTTTTTTTAAAATATCGCATGCGATAAAATATTTTAAAAAATATCACATTCGTATTCTTAAGAAAATACGACTATTTACACGAAATTTTACAGTTTTTATGAAAACTCAATAATTTTTATTTAATATTTAAAACTAATTAGATATTTAATTGATATTTTTACATTAAAATTAATGATTTTTGAAAAAATACGACTTAGAGCGAAATTCTCATGAATGTGCTGTGTGAGGTGTATAACCACTGTGTACAAACCCTTCGATCTCAGGGAATCAAGGCGAATGGAAAATTAAGACTATGGACAGGGCTACAATAATCAATAATTACTATATCCAAATTGTATTTGTGAAAATTTTGGACACACAGCACTTTCATGGGAATTTCACTCTAAGTCGTATTTTTTCAAAAATCATAAATTTTAATATAAAAATATCAATTAAATATCTAATTAGTTTTAAATATTAAATAAAAATTATTGATTTTTCATAAAAACTGTAAAATTTCGTGTATTTTCTTTATAATACGCATGCGATATTTTTTTAAAATATTTTTTATCACATTCGATATTTTTAAAAAATGAATTTAACTTTTCATATTTATCTTCACACACGTTATTCCTGAAAGAAATTTGTATGGGTGATATTGGAAATTGTAAACACAGAAAAAATAAAATTTTATATTTAAGGCTCAGTTAGTCTTTACTTTCTGTTCTGTTAAGAATCAGCTGATTTGTTTTGGTTATTAAAAAACCTGTTAAATTGATTAGTTTTTCTGTTCTGTTGCGGTTCAGTTTGTTAAAATCAAAAACTTGTTAAGTAATTGTAAGTGACAGCAAAATAAATATTAAAAAATACATTTTTATATTGAAATAAACTATTTTTTGATTTTAAGAATTTATAAAATTTAATTTCTTCAAATTTAAAGTTATTGAAATAAAACAATGGACAGTGCAAAACTAATAAATTTTTCATAAATGGCTGATAAGTTTCTACAGAAAAAGTAACTATTACAATTTCGTAACAGAACGGCACGGAACAGAACAGAAACAGAAAGTAAAAACTAACTGAGCCTTTAATGTAAGACACATCAGCACAAAGTGACACAAGTTTAACAGCCTGTTTGTAGAACGCGAGCGCAAAAGTGACTCGTTGAAACAAAAACAAATTTTGAATTTTTGTTTTTGTTTTAAATGTTAGTTAGACGAGTCACTTTTGCACTCGCGTTCTTCAAACAGGCTGTAAATCACAATAAAACAAAGAAATATATTTTTAATATCAATGAAACGGGCTTTATTGGAAAAAATATTTTATGAAATTAATGTAGCAGCCACAGCTGGCGCGTAGACGGCGCAGTTTGGCACACCAATTTTCAACAACTTTTCGCAGCATTTGCGGCCATATTTCGCCGATAACTCTTCGAATGTTGATTTCCAAATGTTTAATTGTTTGTGGTTTATCGTTTTAGGCAAGTGACTTAACATAACCCCAAAGAAAATAATCCAATGGGGTTAAATCACACGATCTTAATGGGCAATTAGTTGGGCCATTATGTGAAATTTTTTTTGTTCATCAAGAGTTTCTTTGCGTAAATCAATTGTAGCGTCCGCTGTGTGGTATGTGGCTCCGTCCTGTTGGAGCCACATATCAGCAAGATTGATGCCTCGTAATCGAGGTACGAAAAAATTTCAAATCATGTTTCTATACCGTTCACCATTGACATTGACATTCTGACCATCATCGTTTTTAAAGACATATGGGCCAATGACTCCGCCAGCCCATAAAGCGCACCAAACAGTAGTTTTTTGTGGATGTAATGGTGTTTCGACAAAAGCTTGTGGATTCTCCTCACTCCAAATACGACAATGGGCTTTATCGGGAAATAAAATTTTAAATGGAAATGGAAATTCAAAATCAATATCAATTTATGCCTCAGCCCATTCGCCGATTTATTTGGATTAAAAATTTAAAAAATGTGCACGCGTTGCTCACGTTTAAGTCGATTTCTACTGAAATTTCAAAGCAAACTAAACAAAAAGCAACTATAAGCTGTTAAATGGGTGCTCAAATAAAGCAGCGATGCCAACTTTAAGTTGTGACACTCTAAAAAACAGACGCTAAACTCTCTCCTCATTAGTGGGTATAAATGGAAAGTTGGAGCAGTGGAAATTTTTAGTGGTAAATTAATACAAATTTAAAAATGAAATTCCGCAACAAATTTAAAACATTTTTAACATATCGAGCCCTCCTTTCGATTATATCGTTAGCGACAAATTATCGAAATTTTGTTTTTTTTTTTTCTTGCAAATAGGTATTATTTACTAGTTACAATGCTGAACAAATTCATATACTTTAAAATAGTACCGTTGCGGGGATAAAGCGCAACTAAATCCAAATAAAGAATTGCATTGCTTCAGAAAAAAATAATAAAAACCTTTCTCCTGTAAAATTTGCCTTTTGTCGCTTACAATATAATCGCAAATAGAGCTCGATATTTGGGGTATGTTTTAGAAATCGAAATGAAGTGGAATTAATATTGAACGAGATTTTGATTCCAATTATTAACAAAATGACTCTCTTTTTAAGAGTTGAACTTGTAAAGATAACATAGTGCAACAAAATTCGGGCCATCGCCACACTCGACACTTGCAACGCGAAATGAAAGTAGACTACTAGTAGAAAAAATTTGTCAAAGGGTTTTGAAAATTTACCTCGGGTTCCCGAACTATGGGCCCCTAAATTTTTTGAAAAGGAGTTTGGTAAAAGTCAAAAAAAAAATATACTAAATGTACTTCTGAGCTAAAAAATATTTTCAGATGTCTGCAGTAGAATCGTATAGCGATTCTTTTCTGAGAATTTATTAACCCTCTAACTCTCATTTTAAGGGGTAATTTTTGTCCTTTTTTCCAACTCTTACACAAAAGTATACTAAAACGGCACTTTTAAGGATTAAAATGTTCTACGAATATTTTCTCCGTCAAGTTTCACTAGGGATCTTCGAAGACCAAAAGTTCGTGTGATGTATTTAAAATGGATTTTCGAAATTTCGGGCATTGAAATTTTTGAATTTCTTGAAAAGGCGTTTGGTACAAGTCAAAAAAATATACTTAATGTACTTCTGAGCTAAAAGACTATTTCAGATGTCTTCAGTAGAATTGTATGGCGATTCTTTTCTTAGAATATATTAACCGTCTAACACTCATTTTAAGGGGTCATTTTTCAAACTCCCACACAAAAATATACTAAAACGGCACTTTAGAGAGTTAAAATGTTCGACAAATATTTTCTGCATTAAATTTCGCTTCTAAGACCAAAATATCGTGCAATGTATGTAAAACGGATTTTCGAAATTCCGGGCCTTGAAATTTTTGAATTTTTCGAAAACCCGTTTTACATAAATTGCACGATTTTTTGGTCTTAGAAGACCCCTAGTGAAATTAAATGCAGAAAATATTTGTCGAATAGTTTAACTCTCAAAAGAATATTTTTATGAACTTTTTTTTAAGGCTCGTTTTAAAAATTTGTTCGATTTTAAATCCACTTCATTTTATTTTATAGAACAAGCCCGATTAACTAAAGAAATCAAATTTTAAAGAAATTTTCTATTTGTTTTTAAATTTAATATCTACTAAACAAAAAAGTTTTATACATTCATATTTTTCCCATTATTCCTAAAAATATACTACAAAAAGTAACGAATTAAAAAAACAATACTTTTTATGCTCAACAAAGTGGTTTTTTCTGTGATTTGCTTTTCAAGTCAATACAAATGCGTGTTAAAATCTTAAAAGATTCAATAGAGAAGATGGTACGAAAAAAAAGAAAAGCATAACTTTAAGTTACAAAAACACTTTTTCTACTTAAAAAAAAAAATACTCAGGATATGCGTACAATATTTTCTATCTACAAAAAAAAAAAACAGTTTTAGTTTTATATTTGTCTATTTTTCCTTTGTGTTCCTTAGCTTATCTTTTTCGTAAAATTGGAGAAAAACGACAAACACGCAATCAAATCTTTCCGTTTTTCCTAGATTTTATTTTATTTTGTATACTATTGCTTTTAGTTGTGTATTTCTCTCTATTTTAAATGCAATTTTATAAAAATCTATAAAATATGATTTCGTTTTTATTTATTCTATTTATTTATTATTGAAACGTGTATTGAATAACATTTTGATCGGGAGTTGGTAAAATTTTGTAATAAATATTTTGTGGTGGTAAGAAAAAAAAATGAAATAAAATAAAATTACAAAAATGGAATTAAAGTGGTGGTCGTGGCAGCTAAAATAAATTTTGAGAATTGAAACCATGAACTTTTAGATTATTAAGGGCTACAAAATCAGAGCAAGTTAAACTCTCTTTTTGGTTTAAAATGCGTTTAAACCAACTAATCTATAAATCACTAAACATTTAAACCATCTTTAAACGCATAAAATTGGTGCTGACACATGTTATTTTTTTAACTACATATAATACATGGGACACTGATTTAATGTTGCTAAGTTTAAACTACATATAAATTCAAGTTTAGTTCAACTAAACCAGCGTTTAAACCATCAATGATGTCTTATTGCGTAGCGCATAATTGAGCGCTTATTTTTTCAAATATGCCATTTGTGCTTCGCAAAATGATAAAAAAATTTTATTGGGTAGAATGGTAACGACATCTGTCAAACAGCGACAACATTTTGATTTTATCAACCTGACAGAGATTTCGTCCCTAATACTTATAACAATATGAAGGGTGGTCCAACCAAAACGTGCGATGTTAATTGTAAATAAAACAAAAAGTGTTCAGAAAATGATCTTAATATTTTTTTTACGATAGAAGGATCTATGAAAATTATGTGTGAAACCAAATATCTGCCAAATGCTCGCCACGGCATCCGATGGTCCATATTATCAATGACTCTGCGACATAATTGAGGTTCAATGTGCTTAATGTGCTGAATCATCTCCTTCTTAAGCTCTTGAATGGTTCTTGCCTTATTGACGAACACTTTTTCTTTTAAATATCCCTAACGAAAGAAGTCTAACAGTGTCAAATCACATGATCGTGGCGGACAGTTAACATTGCCATAACGTGAGATAACACGGCCATTAAATTCCTTGCGCAAAAGAGCAATTGATTCGTTGGCTGTGTGACAAATGCCACCATCCTGTTGTAACCACCTGTCTTCTAGGTCCATATCCTCAATTTATAGCCACAAGAAGACCGTTATTATTACGCGATAGCGACCACAATTTACGGTTACTGCTTGGCCGACCTCATTCTCGAAGAAGTACTGCCCGATGTCGCCGCCCGCTAGAACGAGCTAAATGAGCATGCACACGTGTTTTCACATTTCCAACAGACCCGGTTGGCCGAAATTTGCTGACCATAAAAATCACGAAGGGCACGAAATGCATTTTAATTTTAATTTGTACCTCTTTATTGAAACAAAGAAATGGCAAACAACTTAACGATAAGGTGTGACCCACAATTAATATCGTATATTATGGTCGAACCACCCTTAATATGACTATGACTGTATATACGAATGTGTATATAAATGAACAGATAATCTTTTTTTGTGTTTATTTAAAAAAACCTCGAAATTTAAATAACATGTGCTATGTTTTTTAGAAAACTCTAAGCGGGCTTATTAAGGTCTTGTGTTCTATGAAAATAAAAAGATTAAATCATAATTTTTTCTTCCGAAGTTTCGTTGGAGATTCCCAACATCTTCAGGGAGATATTTTTATTGATCTGGTAATCATAATATAAATATACAACACAAAAACAATTATTTAATAAAAACATAACAATACAGTTTCACGGGAATAATATTACTTACATATAATCTTCTCGTCAATTGTTTTTATTTTAAGTAATTATTTTACAAATTTAGTTTTATACACACAACATAAAACATAAATTTTTATTAAAGACACAAATGAAAAACTCTTTTTTTTAAGATCACTACAGATTCTGAAAGAGCTCGTCAGTTCGAATCTATTGGTATATGACACTATAAGTCTCCGTTGGCGCTAACATGAAGAGTTTGTATGTTAAAATTTTCTGGATAACTGTTATTTACGGTCCCTGGAAAAAACTATTGTTATTAAAAAAATTAATGTTAAATTATAAATTTTCGTCAAACTATATCACAGTAAAGAAATTAAATATTGCATTCGTGGTATTTTTGTCCTCTTTCGTATTCAGTGCCTTAGTAGCTTTTTCCTGTATTCGTAAACTTTCCAGAGTGTAACGTTTATTTGTTCTCTTTTCCTTGTCTAATATTTTGATGTTTGTCAGAACGGGTAGATGTTCCTCTTCAACACAGTGTGTGGACAGACCTGTTGTAGTTTTGTTTTTCCTTATGTCTGCTTCGTGTTCTGATACTCTTGTACCGAGGCTTCTTTTTGTTGTACCCACATACACTTTGCCGCACTGTTCATTTGTTTCTCCTAAGCATGTTAATTCATATATAAGATTACTTTGGTCAGTTTTTTCTATTTTTGTCTTTGTTTTTGTAAATAGTGTATTAATTATTTTGCTTGCTCTGTACGCCAGTTTTATTTCTTTGTCATTTATGATTTCTTGGATTTGTTTTCTGTGAGTTTTGGAATGTTAGAGAGACTGTAATATTTAGTGTTGTGCTGGACACATTCTCCAACCTAAATCAGTGCATCATTCGTAACGTTTTCTAGCTCCGAACTTTAACGCTTAAATAATATACTTAAATAAGAGCGTCAACGTTGTGTCAAAAACAGTTATGTTAATTAATCTTGTTTTATAAAACCCACAAAAAAGAAATACAAATTGGAGATTAAACGGCTAGAATGATCTTAAAATATCTAAATGGCCATTCAATTTTAAAATAATAGCTATAGCAAAGCGTTGATGACACGCTTCATGCATTTCGTATGTGAATGAGAATTTTGAACATGTAAAAAGCGCTCAACGCACTATATAAGAAGGTCTGTAAGCAATTAAATTTTGCAAGAACTACAACGTCGCAAGATCACTTTAAAATTCGTTTACAAAAATATCAATTTGTTTTTGTTCTGCTGTAACTTTGATGTTTATTCTTGAAAGTAAATTATCTTTTGCTCTTCACATACAATTGCTAACATCGTAGTAAGATGCCCACCACTGGTTCAAATGTTCGTTATTTTTCTTCTTTTATATAGTTATAGCAAACTCAATAACATATAAAGCATAAATACATTTATTTTCGAACAGTCGTGGGGTTTTTAAACGGAAATAAAACAATAAAAATTTTATCGAACATTTTCTGCTGTTTCCTTTCAAAGAAAATGAAAAGAATAAAGTCTTTTTATTAGAAAAACAACAAAATTCCAGGAATTTCTTGCAATTCTTAAGGCTTTATATGCCAATACGTACAGCAAATCACATTTAAACAAAGTATTCGTTACATGCTGACTTGCTGTTCCTTTTTCCTTTAAACTGCTTCCTTTCTATAAATTAATTTTTTTTTTCAATATTAGCTGATGACGTTTTTGTTTGTAACATTTTAATTAAAAATTTTTTATTGCTTGATAAAAAATATTTGTTCTGGCGAGGTAAATTTTTTTCGTTTCAGGTTTATTTGAAAAATTACATGTTTTTCTTTTATTTTGTAAATCACTTTGAAATTATAAAAGGACAATGAGATTTTTTAAAGTTTCATTTGATTTAAAATTGCTTTTCGTTTTCTTTTTATTTCCTTCTTACTAAATATAAACATTTTTCTGGTACGCCATAATTATAACTTAATTAAAATTGAAAAATTTTCTATAAAAAAAAGCAAGAAATAGATAAGGAAACCCAAGAACAGGAAATTGTTAAAGAGGGGGTAAAAATCAAAGCATACTTTAAGACTTTTTATTGCTTTATTTATAAAAGCGTGATTTTGGGCGCTTATATTTAGCTATGGAATTTTTTCGTTTAATTGTTTTTACAAAATAATTAAATGTAATGAAGTTTTTAGAAACATAAAATGGCACATAATTTTTTTTTTTTTTGAAAGAAACCTGAAAAATTTGTGTGATTTTACAAGCAAAAAAGTTGGGGTTAAAAAGGTTGTTTTAATTAAAAAATATTTTAGTTAGATTTTTTTTTTTTTTTTTTGTTTTTTTGTTACAATATATTTACTAGGAATTTTACAAATATTTTTGTAAGTAAAAGAACAAGTGAAAATCAAAGGTAAACCATTTAAAAAAAAATCAGTTGCCAAGAAATTAATGCATACTCTTAGGCGCAAATAAATTTAATCATTTTTAAATGAAACCTAAATGTTACTTATTTATATACATCTGAAAATAATAATTTATTTTTTCTTGCATTTGCATTACAGATTGGTTCTTTACAAGACTACTATTTATTCCACCACAAACGCATCTCAAAACGTTCCCTAAGAACAAGTGATGAACACCATAGCGCCTTAAATGCTGAGCCAGAAGTAAGTTTTTCTTTTGATATTAAAAAAACAAACATGACTTTAACAGCCCGTTCATCGATTTCGAACGTCAACGTTCGCATAGAAAATTATATTTAAAACAAAAACAAAATTCTAAAATTTCGAAATCGTTAAACTGGCAGTCAGGGTTGTGTAACTTTTACATCAATCTCATAGTCCTGTTTTCTAAAGCAAAAAATTCTTAATACAAAAAAGTTCTAAAAAAAATACAAAATTTTTTTTTATTTTTTTTAGGTCAGATGGTTGGAACAGCAGCATGAAAAAGTTCGCCACAAACGTGACGGCTCTTTTAGTAGTATAGCTGGTTATAGTCCTTATGATGTTGTTCGTCCCTCAACCGGTTTTGGTAGTATGCCGACATCACGCTTATCATATCATCCCACCTCTGTGTATCGTCCGTTAGTACCACGGGCACCACGCATACAATATCGTGATGCTGGTCCACACAATATCTTTCCCGATCCTTTGTTCAAGGAACAATGGTACTTGGTGAGTAAAGTATGTGTAAGAATTGATTTCTTTTATTGTTTTCTATCACGCCAAAAAGAATAGCCTAATACACGAATTAATTAATAGTCGAAGTAAATTGGGGGCAATGGAAAATTCTAGTACTAAAATGGTAACTTGATAGAAATACAACTAATAAATGGTATGCTTTTAGATTTAAAACATACTTAAAGGTAATTTTGAATACAATTTAGGTGAAAATATACACAATATATAACAAAACAAAACACTTTACAGATAAACTACTAAAAGAGAATTGCTTTATTTGAATACTAAAACTAGATCTAAGCTTAACAACCAAAAAAATGTAACTACTTTGAACTTTTTTTTAACTTTAATAAGTTTTTAGCAAAAAAAAGGCTCACTCACGGAAGGCTAATTTTCAGGTTTTATGGCTGTGTGTTGCATTAACAATAACAAAATACAGTGTAAATAAATAAATGTGTTTTGTTGTTTTAACTCCCAATTTCACCAAGCTCAGTTATAATTAACTATCAGTTATAGCTGTCAAAACATATTATTAAGGGCCATTATTACAACTTACAAATAGTTATTTTTAGGATGCTATCTGACAGATAAATAGTTTTTGGTTATTACAAGTTAACATTAACCTAAAAAGTGACTGATAAGCTAACATCAGGTTTGTCCTCATGGTAACTTTAAAAGTGAACTTTAATAACTTGAAGATGCCATATTTTCTGCTGAAGATATGGTAACCAGCGTTGCCACGAATAATAAAATTTGTAGCCAAAATGTCGAAATAAAGTAACCAAAAGCGAAAAAAAGTAACCAAAATTTTTTTGTATTAAACACGGAAAGAATTATTTACTAAATCAGCAGAAAATATGGCTTGAACCAAAAAAATTTTGCACCATTCTCGTCCAAGCCAAACATTTTTTATCGTAAACATATATGTGGCTTGGTTTAAGCAAGAGGTTATTACTCAAAGTGAACTAAAATATACTTAAGTACAGCTAAAAAAAATTAATTTTAATTCTATAGTTACTTAAATTAAGTTTTCGTTGCTTATGGCCAATTTTACCAATTTTTTTTATATATCAATTCATATTAAAATATACTTTTCATATAATTTTATTTTTTTATTTGACATGAAAAACGAATTTTAATTATAAATTGATATATGTATGTATAAATAAATTGGTAAATTAGGCCATGAATATTTTACAAAATACAAGGAAAAGCCTAAATATTTTACATTAAAACGTGAAGCATATAAAAATAAGAAATTTTTATTGACATGCTTAACATATCGATTCAAATAAAAATTAATTGAATTTAAGCAAACTTACTTGAGCTTTTTCTGGAAAATTTAAATAAATCCCTGGCACTTATTTCTTGTTGCAAGAAATTCGATTCAATTTAAAAATCAAGAAAACCAGACTAATAATAAGTAAATGCAGCTTGATTTCAGAAATATCTTTCTTATTTTTATTAAAAACAAGCTACTTTTGTATTTTTTGTTTTAAGAAATTTTTGATCATATACCAAAATCGTGAATTTTTAGATCATGAGAAAATGTTTCTTTATTTAAAAAAATTTTACTAAATACGAATAAAATAAGTTAGAATCATGAAATTATTTTTGGATTTTGAATTATCTTGTTTTAAGAAACGAAATTGATTTCTTTGGAAAATAAGCTTCTTTCGTGGCAGTCCTATTTTATTTGCACTTCAGTTTAAAAATATGTCTACAGAAGAAATTGTGTTTGTTTGTATCTTGTAGGCTAATAAACCGCTGGAAGATTTTTTAAAAGTTTTGACAGTACATATATATTGTGATGGTCTGGCAAGAACAATAGGCTATTCAAAATTTACACTTATTTTCGTCAATTTTAAAATTTTGAGCTAGAGCATTTAACCTTTTTATATAAAGAGATCCTACAAGTAAAACTTTTTAAGTCTCGCTGCGGTTATGGAATCAAATTGCAAAATTGAGCTTAATTATGCAGAAGATCTTTTATATAAAGATGCTTTTTGCCCGGTGGAAATATAATCATATTACACGGGATGGGATCGGAAGGACCTTTGACCTTTTCGTTTATCTAGAAAAGTGTTTCAGTAAGACCAATGAACCATTAGGAGTATCAGATTATGACCATCTACACCTAAAAGTATATAACTTATATGGTTAAGTTGATAATAGTCTGTTGAAGCTAAAGCTTCAAAAAAATAATTTTTAAGTAAATGAAAAAAATATATATAAAAAAGGGTCAAAAAAGCGGAGCGGGTAGTTCTTGTTCCAAAACAAAACAAAATTGCTTATTTTTGTGTTGATAAAAAGTAACCAAAATGGAAAAAAGTACACAAGTACACATTGGAAAAAAAAGTTACCAATTTTGGTTAAAAGTAACCAAAACGGCAACGCTGATGGTAACTTCAATGATAGTCTTAAATTACTCAACTTTTTCAAAAAACTTAATTTAACACAAAAAACAAAACAATTTACCATTAAAACCAAAAATAAAGCACAAAAATTTACTTTTGTTTTTAATTAATAAATAAAACAAAACTAAGTCGTTGCCACTACGTATTTTAAACAACCAAAAGTAGTCGGTATATACTGCAATGTTGCCACAGTATATAAATTACATTTTTTATTTTATCGGACAGTTGTAATAATGGAAAAAACTTATTGGCCACTTTATCGTTCAAGATAGCTATTGTTCACGTTAACTATCAGCAACTTTATCATTAGGTTGTAATAATGGCCCTTAATGGAAGTTAAAGTAATTTAAATTTAAATAAAGTTAGTTTTAACTGAACTTGGTGAAATTGGGGTTTAATCTTACTGCATAACAATATAGCCATATACTCAGACTTGTGTGAATAACCCTAATAATAATATTAAAAAAGAAACAAGTAAGAGTGCTATATTCGGCTATGCCGAATCTTATATGCCCTTTACCATGGTGCGATAAGAACAGAAAGTTATGTAAATACCGTTTTTTTTTTTATATAAATAATTCTATTTCGTGTCACGCCCACTTATCTTCTCCTACCCACATTTTGTCGTATGTATGCCTGCCAAATTTGGAAAATGTTCCTTTTACCGTTCTTAAGATATAAATAAATCTATTTCGTGTCACGCCCACTTATCCATTCCCGCCCACATTTTGTCAGATGATGTCTATTGATAACCAAGATGCTTGTACACAGCTCGAAAACGCTGCCTCTTGCCGTTCTTCAGATATACAGAAACCTTAAATGCCTTTTTATGGATAGGCCACGCCCACATCACCAATCTCGCCTACATTTTGTTATATACCTTGCTACTTTCGGTGATTGATATAAAAAACACAACAACATGAGGCAGTCGTGAGTCGTGAGTTATTGCTTATATCTCAGCCATTTATGGACCGATCTGCCTTAATTTTAATAGCAAGCCATTACTGATAAAATGGGATATAATTAAATTTAATTCTCATTAAATTATTTTTATGAAGAAAGGAATTCTACAACATGAAAATCAATTAAAATTGTCCCTGATAATCTTTCATTCTTGACCGTGGCCGGGGCTCCAACCCAGGCCGGCAGGTTACCATGACATGTTTCGATCGCAACCACTCGATCCCCTCAGATGGATTTGCCGTTTTACACCCGCAGCCATCGACGGCTGATCTACCAAAGGTTAAAATACAATTTGGTTTAAGGATTGATGTTTGACTATTGACGTCAGCAGCCGTCGATGGCTGCGGGTGTAAAACGGCAAATCCATCTGAGGGGATCGAGTGGTTGCGATCGAAACATGTCATGGTAACCTGCCGGCCTGGGTTCGAGCCCCGGCCACGGTCAAGAATGAAAGATTATCAGGGACAATTTTAATTGATTTTCATGTTGTAGAATTCCTTTCTTCATAAAAATAATTTAATGAGAATTAAATTTAATGAACTTAAGCCTGATTAAAAGTATTAGAAATTTCGATTAAAAACCATAAATGGTTCAACGAAATAACCACAATACTAATTATGGGATATAATTATATAGCAACTATTTAATTTCAACGGATACGCCGACAGAAGGAAATCGTTTAATCAACTTCGCTATTCATAGAGACCCAGCATACACATACCCAATAAACATTTTTATCATTTTGCGAAGCACTAATGGTAAATTTAAAAAAATAAGCGCACATTTATGCGCTACGCAATAAGACATACAGAAATGCAGTAAAGTAAGTGAAAGAACTCTCAACAGCTTTTATAAAAAAATAACATTTAAAGTGCTACGGCATTCCCTTACTACGAAGCAGGTTTGTAAGGGAGAATACCTAAAAGTAACGGTATCAAAACATTCAGTGTGTAAAGCTGATCGTTACCTCCAACAATTTTTATATGCGCTGAATAATGCGCTTTATTTGTTGAAAATGTATTGCTTCAAAGTGGGAACTCGCCATATAAAATTCATGTCTTTCGTAAGCGCAATGGTAAGCGAAACTTTCATGTTTCTCCCTTACAAACCTGCTTCGTTGGAAGCTCTATTTTTTATTGGGTACTTTATAGGGTCTCAGATCAATATTGTGGAAAATACGAAGCAAAAGTTGAAATAAAAGTTCATTATAACATATTTATTACAACAATTGACTTTTTACTAAGATTTATTTATTTGCTTGAATTTGAAAAGGCAATTTTTATTTTATATTTTTCCTGCCGTATTCATAAAAAATTAAAATGGATTTGAAATGCTTTTTAACAAAAATTTTTATGGAAATTTTGCCTTAAAACACATTTCAAACTTATTTTACTTTACATTTTAGTACCCTGACATTTTTTGCAATAAAAATATTTGCCCATGATTTTGTTTGTTTATATTTTTTTTTTTTTTTTTTTTTTGAGCAAACAATATTTAAGAAACTAATAAAAGTTATTACTTTTTTTAGTTAGAATTTCCAAAACTGCATACGAAATTGTAATAGAACTACTACAATGTACTGTGGGGTAGAATTAACAATTTGGGGGGAAAAAAACTGTCATTTATTGACGGTTGGTCCGGTGGTCTTGAAATTTTAAATGGTAAACTTTTTACTCAAAACTGATATTAATTTGAAATTCCTTTTCTAACAATGAATAATTTTAAAGTTTAAATAAAAAAGCGTATAACTCGGGATCTTTAGGAGATAGGAAGCAAATCCCAGCTTGTATTTGTAAAACATATAATTAAATTTTTTAAATCGTATGATTAAAAGAAAAAATGGTAAACAAGAAAAATGTGCATGATCAAGGTGTTTCACAATGAGACTCTACACTTTGATTTTAGCCAAAAAGCCGAGAAGCTGCACAAAAAGATCCTCTGGGTCTTGGTGCTTTTGGGCTTCTACAAACATACATACAAACTATGAGACCCTAAAGCGCTTATGCAGACATATCGTCGGTTGATTATTTAATTGTCGCATGTCGTATGTAATATGTATCCACATACGACAATTAAATAATCAACCGACGATATGTATGAACCACTGCCAAAATACGGCTTCAAGTGTTTGAAAAAGTGGTCGAGAAATATATTATATGAATGCGCTACATTTGGGCTATCGCCAAATCATGTGTTAAAATGCAGATGGCAAAAGGTAACACAACACATATTTTCTTTAAAGAGGTTTGTCTTAACAAGCCATCCAAAAGCATCATAAATAGCTGCTAGTCCATAGGTGACACTGCAAATCTCAACCAATACGTTTTCCTAATGAAAAACTAGCAAAAATTTGGGCCCCTTGGGCAATCATGGACCCATCAGAACAAAGTTATGTTATGCGGTTAAGATTTATTGAAAAAATCTTCGTGCCGCATATTTTTGAGACACATTCATCTATATAAGATTTTAGTGCCTTCAAAAGTTATTTTAGGTAGGGTTGATTTTGTACCAACCAGCACAACATTTTGCCATAACATAGTAGATATCATAGAAGTAATTTTTGCCAATTATTATGTCAATAGCAAGAATTATAAATTGGAATTGGCATCAAAAGCCATTTAGGAGTACACAAAATAAAACTCGTACTATTTATATTTAAGCTTTATGTATGCATTTGCTGTTAATACGAGTTGTACTTAAGAATTTAAGTACGAAAGTACTTAAAACAATCCAAAATGGAACTTTCTTTCTTTTAAAAAAATTCTTAAATCAAGTAAATAAAAGCTTGTATTTTTTTGTTGATCGTGCCACTCTATATTTTATATGCGTGCGTAGGAGTGTGGTTGTAAAAGTTTGTCGTAGAAACAACAACAACTACACCAGAAGAAAAAAAACATACATTATTTTTGTGCTTCAAAAGTTAAATAAGAAGCAAAAATTTCCGAGTTCTATTTGTTAAAATTATTGATTTAAATACATCAAATGTTCATAGCGGAATGACTACGAAAACTATGTCGCGCATGCTGCTGGTGTCTTCTAATTGAAAGTTTTTGTGTGTAAAAAAAATGGGGTATACAGTAGTTTTGACTTAACTGCCTTTTATTTACGTGCACCTTTGACTAAACTGCACAAAATTGATAATTTTTGCCATTATTCCTTATAATCCCATACAAATTGCTTTTTCAAATGCACTTTCTAAACCTGCACATTTAAGATAATTATTTTCATACAAAAAATTCAAGTTAGCTGCACTTTGACTTAACTGCCCTAAATACATATTTTCTGGAATTATTCTTCAAAATCCTTGTTTACGTGCATTTTGTATACCAGCACATTTTTCATATTTTTGGGCAGCTTTAAAATATTTTCTTATAAAACATCAAAGTTAGCTGCACACATAAAAGAATAAGGTGGCCACTTTTTCACATAAATATCCCATTTAAGTTGTTTATAACAGCAAAAATCGCAAACAAGTCAAGTTGGCATCATTATAATTCATCTATTTTGTTTGCATGTACCCACATTTATGCATATGGGTTGTGGTTACAGAAACTTTACCACGATTATGTGAAAGGAATAGAAAATCTTAGGTCTGGAACAGAATAAAGTAGTTGCAGTAGTATTTGAAGCTGACGAGTGCTCTGTAGCGCAACAAAGTTCAAAATTTTGCGCTTTAACAGCAACGACTACTACAACTACGTATTCTGTGGACACTATTTTGAAGCTGCCGTTTTTAACATTTGACAGCTTGCAGCGCTTTTCTTAACGTTGTACTACAGCGACTTTTCTGTTTTACACTTTATTGTTACCAACAAATAAATGACTACAGGTTGTTTGAACGTCATTGTTGTTATCAATTTATTAATAAAAACGTTGTTACTCCTATTTCAAACACTTTAGTTTAGCTGCACTTTTATTCAGGTAACCAAAACTGCGTACCTGCACATTAAGGTAGCTAAATACATTTAAGGTAGCTGCATTTTTGATTTACCTGTACAATCATGCAAAAGAGATTGTGAAGCTAAGTCAAAATTACTTTACAACATGGGTTGAAGCAAACATGTGTAACGAACGGGCGGGTAATTAAAGTAAATAAACAAATAATATAATGCTATTCCTCTCTCTTTTTCCTCCGATTTGCTGGGGGTAAGTGTTTAATTTTGAATCAAATCTAAAGGGTGGTTAAATTTCAAGGGCCGATGTTGATTTTGAATAAAACACAAACTATTTAGGAAATTATTGTAATTTTATTTTATTATGATATATTGGTATTACTCAATTATGTATGGAACAAAATATCGGCCAAATGGGCGCCGCGACCACGGCGGCACACCTCCATCCGATGGTCCAAATTTTCGATGACCCTGAGGCATAATGGAGGTAGCGTAACTCGTAACTCTTTTCTTTCAAATAACCCCACAGAAAGAAGTCCAACGGTGTCAAATCACATGATCTTGGCAGCCAATTGACATCGCCACCACGTGAGATAACACGGCCATTAAATTTGTCGCGCAAAAGAGCCATTGTATCGTTAGCTGTGTGGCAAGTGGCACCGTCCTGCTGAAACCACATATCGTCCACATCCATATCTTCCAATTCGGGCCATAAAAAGTTCGTTATCATCTCACGATAGCGAACACCATTCACAGTAACTGCCTGACCGGCCTCATTTTGGAAAAAATACGGTCCGATGATGCCGCCAGCCCATAAACCGCACCAAACAGTCACTCTTTGTGGGTGCATTGGTTTTTCGACAATCTCTCTTGGATTATTATTCGCCCAAATGCGGAAATTCTTCTTATCGACAAATCCACTGAGGTGAAAATGTGCCTCATCACTGAAGATGATTTTCTTCGAAATTTATCATCCATTTTCATAATAAGTCTGGATAACTTTAACACGTTGTTGGATTGTGTATCTCTCCATGGTTCAAATTGAGTAAGTCTGAAATAGAGAAATGTCAAATAAAATTCGGAAAAAAACTTGGCGTTTAGGTGTGGTTCACATTCAACATCGGCCCTTACAATTTAAACACCCTTTACTTTGGATTTGTTTCAAGTACGAATTTGGTATAAAACGATCTTAGAAATTCTTGAATCAAACAACAGTTTGAGATTAATTATTTCTCACTTCTACCTAAGTCAATCAATTCTGTTCCTGGATTATTTTAAGTACGGGGCATTTGAAAAATCCGTACTTTGTTCAAACATTTTGTACTTGATCTAAGGAAATCCATACTTATACTATTGACACGGCTTCGGCTTGATTAAGGTAGGTTGACTTTTCTTTTCAGTGTATTTTCATTGGAGCTATAGTCAAATATGGAACGATTCTAATAAAATTTTATAATCATCTTAGACTGCAATAAAAAAATTTTAAACCAATTTAAATATAAACACCAACATAATAAGATGGTTTATGGACCCAAAGCATCTACATATTTCGGGTTATGTGAAATTAGGGACTTACCATTTTAATAGGCTTGTGGTCCTTGTAACACTTAGAATCTATGAACTAAATTGCATCAAATCAGCTTCAAAATAGAGACCGGCGCTTTGCGCACAAAGTTAACATAGATAGCCTGCCAACAGACTGGACATCGTTAGATCGATTAAAAAAAGTGATTCTTTTGGCCATTTTCTCATTACGCGATTGTCTGTTTTCCCAACGAAAAACTGCACATTTTAGAAATTTTTTTTTCTCAATGTCTCATTTGCTTCTATTCTGTCGGAAAGCTAACCAGCACTCATCTGCCAGTTATCTATTTTCCTTTTATTTGCCGTACAGATAAATTCAATCAGCTGACTCCCAACTTTAACATGTATTTTGAGAGTTGTTGCCAACTAAAACAATGTTTTTTGTCGGTATATTGAGAAACACAAAATCGTTAACGGACAGTTTATCGGTCTTATAAATTTTATGTTGACATTAAGTAACAGGCAGTTTGTCGATACATTGAGAAAATGGCCATAAGTCTATCAATATACTTGTGGTGAACTTATTATACATGCTATAATTAGATTATCTCGGTTCACCACAAACCATTTAAAATTAGGTAGCTTTTATATAAAACCGACCAAAAGAAACAGAAAGAAAACTAAAAAAAAAACAAAACATAAAAGATAATCTAAAGAAAATGGAGTGAAGCTAACTAGTTGAAGAGGTTACGGTGTAAGTCCCCCTTCAAAATGTCTTAACCCTCTCAACCATGCTATCTATGCTTTATATTTTAGGGGTTTACAAATACCAGCACAAACGAATATTAAACCTCCGTATAAAACCTTGTGGCGTGGTTACAAAAAGAAGCAACCTCAGTTCTCTCCTAAATAAATCATTCAAACAGATTACAACTAGTTTTCCTGGGTATCTTCCTCTAATCGCATAATATTTTTCCAATTGGAATCTCTTTTTGATCATACTTTAAATCTTTAAGCTTTGTTCACAATCAGAGACACAATTTCGTTTTTTCTTTTATCTTTTTTCTTCCTAAAGTATTTCATATATTTTCCTTTCATTCTTAGAACAAAAATGTAACTAAAGTTTTTTTAAAAATGTAACTAAATTTGAGTCAACCAGAACTACAGCAACAATTTGTATGAAATTGTTTCTGACGTTTAAAATAATTTTATTTAGTTTTAAATGAAATCTTTAACAAAATGTTGTAAAAAATAATAAATGCATAATATTGTTGTTGCTAAAATTTGCAAACCGTTTCTTAATGCAAAATGTGTGTGGTTGCAAAAGAAATTGTTGCTCTATTATGAACACCAAGTGAAAATGTTTTTTTGATTGTGAACGAAGCTTTAATGTGTCTTTACTTAGCAAAGACATAGAACGATTTTGTTGTTAAGATCATAGTTTAGTAAAAACAACCAAATTCATTTTAAAATTTAATCATATATGGGCATTTCTTTCTAAAGGTCCACCGTGACCGAAAATTTAAAAGTTATTAAGAGTATATTCTTTTATGATTTTTTTTATCGAGAAATATTTAGATTTTACTAATTTTATAAATTCCCCCATAAATTCGTTCACTAAGACGAACAAGCAGTCTGCCTAGTTGTACAAACGTTGTTTCTTATTTGTGAGAATGTTGTATTGTATGTGACAGAGGTGATATTTGATAAAAATTATTCCAAAAAAATGTTCTTACATGGTCTATAATCTAAGAGAGAGTTCGAAGAGAAATATGTTATTCGGGTCAACGGTAAATTTTTATTTTTTTTAATCATTATTCAGTTAAATGTTTATGGAAAAAAGTTCACGTTCGAAATGTCACATATCGACACAGATTTTGGAATCAAACCAAAGACATTTTAATTTAACATTGCTACGTAAAATTCTAAAGTAGTTTGACTAAAAAATTGTGCCAGGTTTCGCTGAATTACGCCTTTTCATACATGGCCACAAAAACTACTTCTATTTTTCTCACATTCGAACCGCTACGTTTTTTGCCATTATCTTTGACCTAGAATCGCGCCCTCCATAAACTTTAGCATAGACAACAGGGCTTTTTCGTACTATAATTTAAAGGTTAAAAGACGGTAAAAATATTTGTTGTTTAAAATGTTATTGCATTTCTGATGCGTATAGAATAACCCATATTTCGAATGTGCAGTTTACATAAACCAAATATATTTGTTGGTAAAATTTCGTTTCTCTTAGTAAAATCTCTTTCTCTTTTCTAATGTTTAGCTGTTTTTCAAAAAATCCATAAAAGTAATTAATAGCAACTGAATTTAAATGTACATTTCAATTTCAAAAAAAGAATTTTAAAAGCAATTTTAGGTGTATTAAACAAAAGTAACTATTACATACATTTCTCCATATCTTTGTGTATTTAGAAAAGGAAAAAGAATTTTAACTAACCATAAACGTATATTTCTATAGATACCTAATTGTATTTAAATCTTTATTCAAGTACTCTTTTCTAAACACGGAGAAAAATATTTGTTCAAAAGCAATTACTATTTTAAGATTTATTCAACCGAAATAAGTGTGATTACAATAATATTTATAAGAAATCATAAAACATGTTGATCTGTTTTTCTCATCACAAGATTATCCTTGATAGCCACAGAGTGTTTGTAGTTACTGTTACTGGGCTAAACTAACTAACTTAACTAGAATTTAGGCGTTTTATTTTCACTGCTCGGGAAAGCGGTGGGGAAAATTTAATTTGTCCTTCAAGTTGTGCTGAAAAAGGTCAACAAGAAAAAGAAATACAAAAATGAAAAAAACAAAAAATGTACTTTGGACTTCAAGAAGAATTATTGACAAAAGTACGAAAAAACAGAAGTAAGGAAAAACATGTAAAATCAATTAAAATGGATAATCATTCAAAAAAGCAAATTTCGATCTCCCAAAGGTTAAAATCAATTTGGTTTAAGTATTGATGTTTGACTATTGACGTCAGCAGTCGTCGATGGCTGCGAGTGTAAGACGGCAAATCCATCTGAGGAGATCGAGTGATTGCGATCGAAACATGTCATGGTAACCTGCCGGCCCGGGTTCGAGCCCCGGCCACGGTCAGGAATGAAAGATTATCAAAAACAATTTTAATTAATTTTCATGTTGTAAAAACTCCTTTCTTCATAAATATAATTTAATGAAAAATTAAATTTGATGAAAAAAAAAAAAAATTGGATTAAAAACCATAAATAGTTCAACATAATAACCACAATACTAATTACTTAATTCATATCTAAAGAAATCTTCAAGATTTAATATTTCGTTCGCTTAACTTCTATTTAAAACAAAAAATATTTTACATTTTGTTTTTGTTGTTAGTCAAACAAAAGGCAATGAATTATCTTATTGGTCTAATTTTGTTGAAATTTGCTACAAAAGGACGAATCCTATTTCAAATATGTTCATCATTTTACTCAAGCTTGTTTCTGGAATAGAGGCATACATTTTAATATACTTTTAATCACTTTCCGTCTGGCTATTTAATTACCAGTTCCCATAAAAGTACGGCTTTTGAAAATTGCTTTCAGTAACATAAATTCCATAAAAATTTTAATAATGAGAAACAAATTTCTTTTTAAATAGATATCGTAACAGACCGCCTTCACTTGATATGGCTTTGTTCAAATAACGTACAATTTATAGGTCCGGAATTGGTCTAACATACCTTTTCGGGCTACCTCCCAAAAATCACATTAAAACTTAAAAATTTCCTTAAGATTTCGGTTTTTTGTTAAAATTCGGCACTAATGTGGCAACAGATTTACGTAAGCAGGCACAATTATACACTCGCCCCCTGCTTAGGAGGTGGAATTATCCTAACTCCGCTGCTCTTGGAAAAATGCCAACAGCATGTGTTTAATAGCAACATCACCTAGGGGGAACCGCAAAAGCCGGGGGTAAAAAGCAACCGTCTACGGAAAATTCTCCTTTCCCGCGATTAAAGGTTTAAACCAGAGCCAGAAAATTTAGTGCTAGAAGGTCCAGCGTTGATCATAGGTCTCAAATGAGGCTAATCAGGAGTATAAAGAAGCATATGCTTGCGCTTGCCTGGCTATATATTTTGTTTTTATTTTATATTAGTAATAATTTACGTAAAGCTATCAGGGGTGTTCTGGAAATCAAAAACGCAAAACGCAAGAATTTGGAAGTTGTTTTTAATGTTTAACAGAAAAATATTTGTATAAAGCTTAGTCTAGACGATATGTTGAATCAGCAAATTTATGTTGAAAAATTTGCTTTCAGCACCAACATATCGTGTAGGCACCAAATTTTTTCAACAAACGTAAGCTTACCAACATATGACAGGCATTTGTTAACAAAGTCAGCAAACGTTTGTTCACAATTATAGCATATCGTCTAGACACAATATTTTTACTTTTCAACAAATTTTCTACGTATGTTGACAAATATGTTATTTGTTGAAAGTCGTATGCAAGCTTTTCAGCATACGGCAAATTTGGTAGCATATAAAATATATAAAAATTTGTATTCTTTTAATTACTTGTTTAAATTTGTATATAACCCCGGAACTTATCAAGATTTCTAGCTCATTGGCAAGCAAGAAACAAAAAAATGCATTTAGAAGTGCTTTGAAAATAAAAATGTTGGCCAACGAACTTTGTTTTTGAGTTATAGACCATAAAAGTTGATAAATTCTTAACCAATATCTCTTGAAGTATAAATTTGATCTCAGCAATATGGGTATCGCTGAACGGTGTTTCCAAATACCTTTCACGTGGCATATAAAACATGCCAAAATATTAACCCATTAATAACCAAGTTCAAAAAATATTTTTAGTAACTAATGTAGTTTATCAAAATGGCTCCAATCTCATAATTTTGTCGATATTGTGGTATTGTTTTACATATATTTTTTAGAGAACGCTTCAAGCTTTCATATAATAGAATACATGGTACGGTAGCGTATAGAATTCTGAAGTTATTAAAGTTAAAAAAGTAAATTCTAATAAATATTATTGTTTAATATGTAGGTTTGAGTTTACATGTGGTAATAATTTATATACTTTATGCAATTGTTGCAATATTGGTATTATTTAATTATGTGGAATGACAAACACCAGCTTCGCTTAATAAAGGTTCTTAATTTAATGGTCTATCAAGCACCGACTTCGCTTAGCTGAGTTAATTTTCTTTTAAACCAGAACCCCAACACACTTATAAATTGATATTTCTGAACTCGTTTTCTAGGACTAGATATTACATTAAGATGAACGCTCCATAATTTACAATAGGCCCCATGTAAAACCCATTTTCGGAAATACTTAAATATGCCTAAGACGTACCGAATAACGTTATTATAGTAAAATTTGGTCTGTCATAGTTTCATAAAACTAGAAATCACACAACTAAATTTGGAGAAGATTCTCCCACAATATACCATATGCTCCACATAAAGCCTAATCTGGAAATCATTTTAATAGGCCTTAAACCGTAAAAATATCGATATTGTGATAAAATATGGTCCAATTTAGCTTTAAATAGCTAAAAATAACACGATGCAATTTTGTGATAATCGGCATACAACTCACTAAAGGTCCCGTAGATAGCGGGACTTTAAAACGGTTAAAAAACTTGTATAATTGTATTTTAATACTAAAAATTACTCAACCGACCAGAAATCCCAAATATCTCTTTAATAAGGCTAAACTGATACAAATCATGATAGTTTTTTCAAATTTGGTCAAATTAAGTTATATATGATAAACAAGTCGGTTAAGTCCGGTCATTTAATACCCTATACCACAGAATATACAAGCAAGCTTTGAGAAATTATGGACCGTTCCTCACAGTTTTTAATTACAATAAATAATTAGAACCAATGTACCAAATTTCATCAAATAATTGCGACCTGTACTTTGCGCACTACAAGTTGGACAGCCAGCCAGCCGCCCGGACGGACATCCTTACATATACTCAGATAGTGATTGAGTCGATCGGTATACTTAACGATGGTTATAGGACCAATATTTTAAGGTGTTACAGACACAATGGTGGTGTGAGTATCAAACGAATCCATAAAACATTCTGCTGGTCGGCACATAATATACCATAGAGGTACAACTGCAATAAATTAATTAACTGTGAGGCTTTATTAATAATTTTTAGATCAATTTTAATTTTTGCGGATTTGACCCAGCCCAATAAAGCACTCTTACTTATTAAGTATTAATATGCACTAAAACTATTCATTTTTGCACTAAATCGACAACTGATAAAACAAATTTAAATTAAATAATAAAAAAGAGAATTGTCAAATTAAATTTAATTTTTAAACAAATGTTCTCCTTACTCAACATACATAACAACATACACAATTCAACATATCGTGTAGACACAAAAACTGTATGCTAACTTGTATGTTGAAATATCATTTGCTGGCATTTGTTGAATTCGAAAAATTTGGTATCTTCAGCATATCGTCTAGACACCTAACATATAAAATATGCTGATAGAGGCATTTGTTATTATTTTTAAGCATATGAGTGTAAGCATACATTTGCTGATTCAGCATATCGTCTAGACCAGCGGTGGGCGCTGGTTTGCCTGGATTACGAAGTTTTTCGGGTTTTTACATTTACTCTTTGTGTTTTTTTGTACCAGAGCTGCTACAAATACAAAAATTCCCCTACTAAGATATTCCCTAAAATCCCCAAAAGATACCATACACTTGTTTTATTATATTACTTTTTTAATAAATAAAAGTACGTTTAAAATAGAGAAAATGAATAAAAAACTATTTTCTAGCAGACAAAACAAAAAGAAATAACAATATCTACATTGAAATCAGAATGTGAAAAAATTTACCGTATAACACATACACGTGTTTGTGTGATGTTGTTTTCGCTCATTTACTATTGCCCACAAACTGAAAATCTTGAATTCATTGTTTCAAGCATAAAAAGTAACAAAGGCAACCCGAAAAACAAATACAACAGAAAGAAAAAAAATAAAATTTTATTCAGTTGCTCTATAAATTTCAACGAAGCAGGAGTGTTGCGCATGTTGTTATTTTGGCAAATTTTGCAATTTCGTAGTGGCACACTGACAATATATTTATTGTGTTGTGATCAAGCTGTGCTCATGTATGTTTCTTTTTCAGCTTGTTTTAAAAACATTTCAGCAATCATGTGGGATGATGAATTATATAATAATCAAGTTTTTTACTGAATTCCTTTTGTTTGCATATTTACATACCTATAGTACACATTTTAAAGTTTTTGCTCACGGCCTTTTCGATTTCAGGTGACCATATGTATACATATATTTTAAAATTAGTTAAAACTTGATGATTTATATAATAATATTTTTTACTGAACTCCTTTTTTTGTATTGCATATTTACATACAGTTTGAAAATCTTTTCTCTAAGTGTAAATTAACTAATTTACTCTCTTTTATTCAATGTTCTCTATCTGCCCTTCGCTGGTCTAGACTAAGCTTAATATTTGTCATAAAATTCTATTATTACAAAAAACTTACTAAAAACGTCATTTAAAAATCTTGCGTTTTCTTTTTTCACAACACCCCTGTATGAAAAACAATTGCATATGTTTGTTAAATATCGACTTAAGTCTCTTGGACTGAATATACATCTAAAACGTCATTTTTTATTTTTATTTAAAAAACTTTCCATTAATCCAGACTAAATTCACAGGAGACTTTTAGTTGAAAATATTTTAGTTGAAGAACGTAACTCTAAACGAAATTCGATGGTATTAACTACAAAACCAAAATTAAAATAAAATTCATCATTTTTATATTTTTCTGAGTGTATGCATATATGCACGTATGTATATTTAGAGAATTCTAAGCACATCTTTCTTACTCTTATAAATACATAAATATTTACATAAGTACATATGCGTGTATGTGCATTATGTGGTTCTGTTACCAGCATCTCTTTTGTGGTTACCAAATGAAATTTCTTGTTAAATAGTTTACTTTTAAGTGCTAAAGAAATCAAAAACTTCTAAAGCATTAGAAATGTGTGTGTGTGTGAGAGAGTTGCATTAAAACAAAATTTAATAAAAGTTTTTTTTTTACCAGAATTACGAAAGTATATAGACTATTTAAAAAAAAAAAAGAATTATTTATATAAAATGAAAAACAAACAAAAAATCAAGTTGTTCCTTTTTTGCATTAGACATATAAACTAATGAAATAAGACAGACAACATTTAGACAAGCCTCAAGACAGACTTAAACAAAACAAAATTAAATAACTTCGAAGGCTTTAGATTTCAAATGAATCTCATCTTCATAGCTTCTTAATTCTAAACTGAAGTTTACCGAAAGTATCCATTATATGAAGTTTGTTATTTGGTAAAAATGGACTTATTTAGTTCTTAAAGTCCAGCCAATTGTTCTCCTAGAGTACATATAAAATTCGTTTGGTGAGCTTATTTTCAGCCTATTAACAATCAGTTTATCCCTGCTGGAAATTTGTGTCAATTAGTCCAACAGACTGGTCCTGGGACTTGTGAAAATAGAATATTTACAAAAAGAAAGAACTCATGACAAGTGAAAGGAGAACCAATCATTTGGCTGGTTTGTGAAGAACTAGAAAAAGTAAATGAACTACAGAACAGTCTTCACTGCTGATGTGACACATTTTTTGGGACTTTCTAAAATTTGGTTCTTGAATTTAATTCTAGGACTTGTTTTATTGAAATAATACTACATTGTATTGAAATATAATACTACATTGTATTGAAATAATACTACATTGTAGTAACTGACACTAAATACGTCCATTAAGAATAAATGTGTGACTCGTCAAATGGTGTCAATTGACCCCCTCCAATAACAACCTCATGTAAAAGTGATAGGTATTATTCATAAAAAGTGTTAGAACTACACTGAAAGAATTTTCTTCGCAATACCAATGAATTTTGACATTAATCCCATGAAAAATTGCATTAAAAAGGAACCTATGCAGCGCTTCGTTGGATCAATAAAACCTGTTTCATTAAAATGTATTCAATGAAACATTAAATTAGGTCTATGAATATTATTCATTGGATGAATACTTTCAATAAAGTAAAAATTTGTTTTCTTATTTTATTTTTTTTTTTTACTTATTTTTGTTTTTTTTTTTTTAATTTTTTTTTATTTTATTTTTTTTTTTCTGTCTCTGGCGGAAATCGATCGCGCAACCTCGGTGCTGATAGACTAGCTCACTACCAGCTAGCCTACCGGGGCAGTGTAGTTTTTGCATAAAAAAACAATGTTTTTTACTGAATTAAGAGCGTAAATATGAGATTAAATTGTCCATAACAACAATAACAACGTTGATTGAAAGTGGATTGAAAGTTTTTGTTTCATTACTATAACGACATTTTTATTGTCATAATGAAAATTTAAATTTATGAAGGCAATTATTGAAATATGTTGTTTTTATGAAAAAAATTTTGATTTTATAAATATAACATAAGAAGTATGAAATAATTAAATCTTACATTTTTTAATTAACAATTCAACATTTTTTTAAGGAAACTATAATTTTGTATTAATTCAGAATATAGTTATGTTTGTATATTGTTTTTTATGTTCCAAATTAAAATTTGTTGTTTAACTTGGACAAACTAAAGTTTTCTTATATCCAATGAAAATTTTTAATGTAATTACGAAATCCAATGAAGCGATTTTAACGAAAAGACTTCATTATAACTATGAAATTCCATTTAGAAAATGAAAATTTTCATTTAACCAATGAAATTTTTTTTATAAAATGATTCATTAAATATATGAAGCATTTTTCTTTCAGTGTAGAACCGGTCTCTACCACCAAAGACCTATCATGGGACTACTTTGGTGTCAGTTCGCTTCACTCTAGGGATCTTTATCTTGTAAAATCGTATTCCAAACTGTTGCATAAACTTTAGGCTTTTTTTATTATATTTAAGAAAAAATCTAAATTTTGTAATACCCAACGATATTTTTACAAACTCCAAGAGGAATTAAGTTACAAATATCTGCACTTGAACTAGTGTCACGTCTTGTCTTTTATTAAATCACGCAGATCCTAGTGTGCATCTTAAATCTTGATTAAATGCTTGTTTTGTTATAAGCTGTCAAATTTTTAACATTTTCAAGTATCATTTTTCTCATTTGAAAGCAAATATTACTTACTATCGCTATGGCCACGAATTATACAGAGGTGCCACGAGACAGAAGGCGTTCTATTTTATGCCTGTTTCTCTTTACCACGAAATTTGTATTCAATGTAGCGTCTTGTTTTTACACATTACTACTTTAATACCTTAAAACAACGCCTTCTCTCTTTTTATTTGATAGCTGCCCTTACAATTGATTTGGGCATTTTTCATGCGTCACTTTTTCACCTTTGTGTACTTTTTGGTTGTAACCGATTTTATGGAAAATTTTATAAAGCTGCACATTTTACACAAATAAATTAATTTGGTGAAATTTTAATTTCCCCCCTTTTAGCAACAGCTCTAATTGGTCAATTTCCAGAAATGTATTTTTATTATTAGATGCGTTGTTCTACAAATCCCAAGAGGGTCTTAACTACTGGGTGACAAACAATGTGTTAACATACCGCCCATTTGTGTGAGAACAACCAGCACACACAGTTAGCAATTTTGTGTCGTTAACTCGGCAAAATAATACATTAGCAATTTGTCTGAAGTTATTTTACCTCCGCTGCATTAAGATTGTCAGCAGCATCTATTGAATAGCAATATCACCTATTAAGATCCGCCCACACGGCGGACTTTCCTTCATGTGGTAAAAAATCAGCCCTCGAAGTAGGCTTTTTAAGATCTCTCTTCCTGTGACTTTGAGTTTAAACCATAGACAATACGTGATCTCCAAAAGGCACTCAGTCAATAATAAATCTGGTGCCATGCTTCTGGTTGGTACTGACTCCCAGGGTACCATATAGATCATCCGCAATCTCAAATGACCTGTGTATTTCGAACTCTGCCGAATTAGAAGTCTTGTCTGCACCTTATTTCCCCAGAAGGTGGAACACCAAAAGGCGGATTTGCCATGAATTGTTTCCCTTCATAATCAAAGGGGGAGGTGTAAAGGGTACATAAACGTTTTTCATTCCGTTTGTAATTTCTGCAATATTGATCTTATATTATTAAAGGCATATATGCAGGGCTGCCAGATTTAAAGATTTATCGTCATTTTGACGATTTTTTGCTCCGAAATTTGAAATTAATATAACCAAGTTATATTAATTGTATTTAGTTTATATATTTCTGTTACATCGCTTACCTTTTAGTAAATTGTATTTAATTCATTTGTCAGCCAGGGACGACCTTCATCTTTCTTCTTTCCATTTTGCTGGCTTGTACTACTACGTAAAGTTTTTGTATTTAAATTAACAATTAAAGAAAAAAGAATGTGAGAAATGTTTGCACTTGTTTTTTCTTTCTCGTTGTATGTTTTTGAACCGTTTACTCAAATTTAGCTAAATTCAGTGTTTCGTTATCGTTATGAATTTTTTCATTGATGTTATGAAACATTGAAATTTACAATTTTTTTCATATATTTTCATGTCTATCGCTTAAAATGGAATTAAAAATATGTTTTTACAGCAGTCATAGGAAGAAAATATTTTCTAGTTATAAGTATTTTGAAGTTAGAGAACTTTATCTTGTTTTCATTGAATTAGTGAAATTTTTCATGGAAAATATGAAGTTACACTTTTTTCATTAGCTGAAAAATTAATATTTCATTTAAATCTTAAAAAGCCTATGGAAATAATGTATAACAATTATCTCTTTTGAAAGAGATATTTAGTTGTCATTAATTTAATGAAAAACTTTACCAAATTACGAAACTCAATTTCGTAGTGGTAATGAAATTGCTTCATTATTTCTGTAAAATTGTATTCCCGTAATGAAATTTTTCATTGGATTAAAGAAAACAATTTAATGAAATTGATTCATTAGATTTATGAAGCATAATTCTTTCAGTGTATGAGCTAGGGAAAAATTGGCATAATACTTTAGTGAAGGGTATTTTAAATTTGTCATAGCCGAACGAAATATATATTTGAAATATATGTTTGTCAATGCAAACAATTCGTCTAATTTGTTATATTTGCTGACAATTGCCACCAATTTAAAGAAGTTTAGAAACTTATGAGTTAAATACCATAAAAACCATAAAATATGAATTTTTAAACTAGTGGTAAAATGCAAATAATGCTTTTAATAGTAGTAAATATCTTTCCACTTAATTATATTCGCAACCTCCTTAGAAACTTAACAAAGTAAAAATTTGTTTTTTTTTGGATAAGCACTGAACATTAAATATATATATTTATTAGTTTTTTTACTTAACCTCGCTTGTTTTATAGAAAAGGTTAAAATTGAATAAGATCCAAAATTGTTTGTCTACATATATTTATTGTACACCAATTAGCGTAGTTGGCAGAGCAGAAAACAAAAATAAATTTTAAAGAAAATGAAATTAAAAATAAAACAAAGAAATAAAGTGGAATTAAAAAAATTGCTAAAAAAATGTATAATGGCTCTCTCCTTGATTTTAATATGGTTAAAAGGTAATTTGTTTTTCGGCGGCGCTAAAACTTTAACACCCTTCACCAATTTGTATACCCTTCACCGAAGGTACAAGGGTATATAATAAGTTTGTCAGTCCGTTTGTAGTTTCTACCATATGAAGTTTATATGTAAATGTTGGGTACTAATGAGTAGCGAAGTTGATTAAACGATGTCTGTCTGTTAAAATAGGTTTTCCGATTATCACATATATGATGGGGATTGGTTGTCATATTTTCCTGTCACATCTAATCCGCTAAATTTTGCTATTGAAATTCTGCCAGATCGGTCCTTAAATGGCTGAGATATGAGCAAAAAACCGCGATCGCCTCTAATTTTTTTTTTCATAAAATCCCATGCTGTGGCTTTTTTATACCCACCACCGAAAGTAATACATTGTATATATATATACATACATATATAAGCTGTTTATTTATTTTTTTTAATGTCTATGCTTTTTTTCAGATCAAGTCAAAATTTCATCAGATACAAACATGTATAGCGCAGTTGATTTAGCAATGTCCGTCTGTCCGTCCGTTTTCTATATATATCTGGAGAACGGCAAGAGCCAAAGTTTCCAAATACGGACAAGCATCTTGGTTATCAATACAAAACATCAAACAAAATGTGGGCGGGAAGCTAGTGATTGAAAGCTTATATAGCAGAAGAAGAGTTTTGAACCCAAATGTGGAACGAACTCCATATAAAATTTATATTTTTGTTACAAAAACTTACATAAATTGTTGATCGATTCTCATTTAATTTTGCACCAATTCGTTTTATATGACTTGAAACACTATTAAATTCGTGATGATCGGTACATAATTTACCGTAGTTCCCATATAAAGCCCACTCTCGGAAAACACTTATTAAGCATGCCCAAAACTTTAACGAATAATGCTATTGCAATAAACAAAACAAAAATCAGCCGAATTCCGCAAAGATCGGTCCATAATTTACCATAGGCCCCTTTCGGAAAACACTGTCATAGCTTCGTACGATTTTTAATCACACTGACAAATTTCGTAAAGATCGGCCCCATATAAAGCTCATTCTTAGAATACACCTTTACTAAAACCTTTACTAACAATGCTTTTCTTCGGTAAAATTTGTTCTTTCTAGTTTCATAAAACTGTAAATCACGCTGTATATTTTGTTAGAATTGATCCATAACTTACCACCGGCCCTATAAAAATCGTATTTTTGAAAAGAGTAGAGAGAGTATGTAGCGCTTTTATTTGTTCTACGCCTACAACCGCAACGAATTTTTATAATGCGAATTCAGTGCTTATAACTTTGATTTATAATTTTGAGATATCCTGCAATACTCGAACGTTGGGTGGAGAGTATTAAATATTCAGCACAACCGAGGGTAGCGCTTGAACTTGTTCTTTTTTAATATTTATTAGCTGGCAGTCAGTACGATTTACTGCCAGATCAACGATTTGAAACGTTATCGTTCGCATAGATAATTTGTATGAAAAACAGTATGTTTAAAAAATATTTTACATTTAAAATTCTATGCGAACGTCTACTTTCGAAATCGTTGAACAGGCAGTCATTGTCAAGAAAAAAGACTTAAAATTGGTTGAGAAACCGTAGAAAACACTTTTCCAAATTTCTAGTCCAAAAATTATAAAATATTTTCCCAATAATTTTAACCTTATTAGAAGTCCTACCATAGACAAGAATATAGAAGAAGCCCATAATATACAAAAATAATTCTAGTTGTTACTCACGGATTGGTAAGCTGATTTATTACTTCTGGTGGTAGAGGTTGTAACAATGTTGCTACTACAAACACAACTAAAGCTGCTGTTGGTGTAAGAGTAATTAAAAACATATTAGTCCCAAAAAGAAACTAAGGAAAGCAAAAACACCTACACGTTCATACAAAGTTACTTGTACTAAAATAGTAAAAGTTTCCTAGATATATACATTTTATATGGAACCAAAAAAAAAATGCAAACTAAAAAAACTAAAACTTTTTTAAAACACATTTACACTAACTAAATCTAGTGACTTTTGCAAAAAAAAAAAAGTTTTTAATTTGTATATTTTTTGTTGCAACTTTTTTTATTTGCTCACTCTCTTATTTCTCTTTTTTACTATTTTTCATACAATCAATTTAATTTATTAATGCACAACGATGACTTCTATTGCTGCTGGCCCTTGCAACATAAAAAAAACAACAACCACAAAAATGTCCTGAAATGTATCCCTCGCACCATAATGTCTGTGTTGGCTCTCGCTTTTAAACGGATGTGCTCAATTATGTGTGGTCCTGCAAATAAAAATAAAAACAACAGAATGGTGGCGCCAAAGACGGTTTGGATATGAATATTGGACCGGCTTGGCAAAAAGGTTATACCGGCAAGGGTGTAGTTGTTTCCATATTAGACGATGGCATACAAACAAATCATCCTGACCTTGCTCAAAACTACGTAAGTATAGAATAATTATTCTTGGAAATGTTTTTATTTACTTTTCATTTTTTTTTTACTGCATAAGAAAACAAAACTAAAAACTACTTCGGTATTATTAAATATTGTTTTCAGAAGTAAAAGCTGAAAACAATTTAGAAAAAAAATTAAACTACAAAAAGAAAACAGCAAAATGAAGTGCTCTGAAAAAAATTAGTCTTATAAAGTAAAATTAAATTGATTAAAGATTTTTCTAAGAAATTTAAGATTAAATACAAAAGGAAGGCAGAATAAATGAAAACTATTAAATAAAAGAGCTTTGAATCATTAAAGATATTTACGCTTATTATGAAGAAAAAGTGAACAGTTTGTTCATTCGAAATTTTGCTTTTCCCCATGAATTTTTTGAGGAAAGAGGGAAAAAAATTTTAATTTTATGTCAAGGTAAATTTATTGACGAACAAATTGCTCATAATGAAAAATTGTCCCTATTAATTTTTGATAATCCATAAGGATCCCAGAAAATTAACAATAGTTTTCTGGAAGAACTTTTTAAATTGACAATGATAACATCAGTAGATAAAATCAAACCAAAAATTTTCATAGCTGTAGCATCAAGATTTTTTATTAAGACCAATTTTTTTGGTCAATAAATGCACTTTCATATTATTTTTGTGTAGGTATATTACGAATATACTTAAGAACATAACTAATAATTCAAAATAAAATGTTATCAATTCGGTACCATTTACACAATGTCTTTTCAGACATGTCTAGCGAACACGTTTTTTTTTTTTTTTTTTTTTTTGTTTGTTGGCGATCGGGCTAGAGAAGGAAGCGGGATTGACAAACAGACACGAAATAAGTTAACACGTTTGCTTATATGATTTTTTTTTTTTGTTTTTCAGTATGTATAAAATGAAGATTAGACAATTATACATTTTTTGAAAGTTGTGTTGAAAATACGAGTATTGAACTTTTAAGAAATTACTTTCATGTGCAGTGAAAAGCATTTCTGTAAAACTTCTTTCAATAAAGCTTTCTTTATCAGGGACCGAAAATAACAGTTATATTTGAATTTTAAAACAAAAAAAGCATATAGAAGTAAATGTCGAAAAACTGATTCAACTATATCGTATTGATCCTTCCGAACTTGTCTATTATAAAATATATTGATTTTTAAAATTTTGATTTTTATTGTTTCGACCAAAATTAACAGTTATTTTTTGATTTTTATTTTTTTGAACAAAAATAACAGTTATTTTATGATTTTTATTTTTTAAAACAAAAATAACAGTTATTTTTTGATTTTTTTTTTTTCGAGCAAAAATAAAAGTTATTCTTAAAAGAAATGTACGTGTAATAATAATTAAGTTGACTTTTAATGTTTATATTAATGTGTAATCATCATTGGGATTTCTTATACACATTAAAATAAATATTTAAAGTCAACTAAATTATTATTACACGTACATTTCTTTTAAGAATAACTTTTATTTTTGCTCGAAAAAATAAAAATCAAAAAATAATTGTTAGTTTTGTTCAAAAAATTAAAAATCAAAAAAAACTTTTATTTTTGAACGAAAAAATAAAAATCAAAAAATAACTGTTATTTTTGTTCAAAAAAATAAAAACCAAAAAATAAATGTTTTTACGGACCATGTTCTTTATAGAAATAACATGTTATTCCGCCGTTTTTTTTTTGGAAGAAACGGATTTTTTCTCAGATAAAAAAAGAATTATCCACGGTTTTTTATATTCTTAAATAGAAAAATTTCTTTGCATAGCTTTCTGCAAGCTGTATTCGATAAGTTTTTTTAATAAAGTTTTAATAGAGAAAGTTCTCAATAGTTAGTTTTTTATCAAAAAAAAAAATCAAATCATGGTAACTTAACAGGAACTAATTGCTAGACCCACATGAGCAGTGCTTGATTGCGGCTGCCTTAAATAGTAAGCTATGTTTTAAAAATAAACATTTAGCTTTAATGTGTTGAATTGGTCATTTTTAATCGAAAAAATAAAAATCAAAAAAAAACGGTTATTTTTGTTCAAAAAAAAAAATAAAAACCAAAAAATAAATGATTTTACGGTCCCTGTTCTTTATAGAAATAACATGTTATTCCGCCGGTTTTTTTTTGGAAGAAACTGACTTTTTCTCAGATAAGAAAAGAATTATCCACGGTTTTTTATATTCTTCAATAGAAAAAATTCTTTGCAAAGCTTTTTTCAAGCTCTATTCGATAAGTTTTTTTAATAAAGTTTTAATAGAGAAAGTTCTTAACAGTTAGTTTTTTATCAAAAAAAAAAAAAACAAAATATATTTTTCTTTAGGAAAAAAACCTTTAAAACTTCAAATATGTGTGCTTAGAAATAACACCACCAGCATCTTACGAATTTTTCGGTTTCTACTTTTGTTTTGTTTTTTTTTTTTTTTCTTTAAAAAAACAATTCGCTTTCAAAAAGTACCTTTTTAATTAAAAGTGTCTCCGTTTCTAAAAAAAAAAAATATCTGCAGAAAACAGACGAGTTTGAAGAAAATTTACTTAATTAAAGGAAACGTACTGCCGAGTAGAAAAAAAATTTTTATAAGAAATAGAAATTTTCGCAACGTAAATTTTTACCAAATGAACCATATGAAAAAGTTCTTTTTTTTATAAAAAAGTACTTTTTTTAAAAAAGCAAAAAACCCACCTTTTTAAATAAAATGTTCTTTTTAGAATATAGTTCTGTGCAAATAGTAGGTGCCATTATCAACAAACTGCTTTACAAACTATTTTTTTTTATAAAAAAGTACTTTTTTACCAAAAATACGTTTATTCAACAAACGTTAGCTTTAAGTTAATAAAAGTTTAATTTTCTAAACTATTATAAATTACAAATAGTAACTTTTTAGTTTAAAAAAGTACTTTCTAAATACCAATTTATATTTACAATTTGCTTTCTTTTCATAAAACTTTTTGCTGTATACAGCCAAACTTTGTACATATTTAATTTAGCTACATTTGTATAAAGTAATTCATTTTATTTGCAGAAAAAAAAAGTTCAAAAATTGATTTATTGCTTCTTTTCTCTCTATTAAAAAAGTATTTTTCCTATTTCAGCTTATTTCCATTTTTCTGTCATTTTATCAAATACACTTTGCCAGTTCAATATTTTTTTTCCGTTTCGCCCTTGAAAATCAATTTTTTTCATTACTTGTTTACAAACTATGAAATTCTTATATCCTGCTGTTTCTGTCACATCCCTCATCTACATTTTCTGCTTTACATACACATACTCACACACACACCCGTACATACTGTTATAGTGTATTTAGGGTGGATGGGAAGGGGGGAAATATAAATAAATGAAATGAAACTTTTATATTATTTGTTTCTTTTACGTTTTTAATCTAACAGACAGCATGATAACTTTATTTATAATGTAAATGTGAATGCATTGCATTAAGTAGCAAAGGATGATGTTTCTCTGTTTTATCATTCATTGAGGCACAGTGGAGGTAATAACAGGCTCCTTTTTTTTGTAAAAATTCAAGAATAATATTTAAGCAAACAAATTGCCTTTTAGATTGGTGTTAAACAAATTTGTTAAAATACACAAGTTTATAAACACATGTTGTGGAAATAATGGTGGTCCAAAGATTTGCAACATATTACATACAAAGCATGGTGTTGGTTCTGGCATATACTCCGAGCAGTTGCACTGGAGTAGTCCTTTAAGGCTGCTGGATTATTGCAATGTTATTCAGGCCGAGAAAGTGGCGATATACACAGCTGCGGGGCACATTCGGAAAGGTGAGATATCCGGCAGTGGTATTCCCATTATTACCGATAGTTAAGCGGCCATAAGATCCATGAAGAATGTGTTTATCACATCGAAAATTATCCAAAAAATGCCTTGTGAGTCTGGAGGAGATAGCGGGACATTCAATGGTTACTCTTTAATAGGTCCCTGGACACAGGGGTATACATGAAAACAGCACCTTGTGATATAGGTGTTTCGCTCTCGAGGAGAAAGCAACTTATGGCTCATAAATTTAATCTCATTGCTAGTCAGACAGGGTTCGGTGAAACTACCTTTGACATATCCAGAAAAACCCGAACTAAAGGATTCAGCAGACCTTAAAGCTCTCCAGACTTCACCTAAGGAACCTTATTGCGATTGTAACTGACACTTTCAAAAGCAAGGGCTCCCGTACAATGACCTGCGACAACGATCAAGAAAAGAAGTCAACGGGACATCTTCTCCATTATTGTCCGGCATTCGAAGATCTAAGACTCGAACCATTAGGAATAATGCTTGGCCTTCTGACATTGATTCAATTTTAATGTGAACAATTGATCATAGTCACATTTTGAACCAACACATTACTTTTGTTCAATACTTTAAAAATCTTCGTATCAATATTGGTACTGAAATAAATACCGGCAACATTATGCGTTCGCTGTTTTATTATTTTGTCCTTAATTCTTTTTTTATGTTTATGTAAATTGTTTAGATATTTGTTAAAATTTCATTTTAATAACGTCAAAAACATTTGTCTGCCAAACTGTTTGTATTTGTTTACTTTGTCAATACAGTTAAGAATAATTTTTAAATTAAAACAATTGTGTTGCAAAGTTTAAACATATTGTTGTTAGAAATATAAATACTGCCAACTATTGCTGACAGCATGTTGCTAGAACCTTTTCAACTTTACTTTTTTAAGGAAAAGAATTTTAGTCTTGTAAAGGCCAGTTTACACGGTAATACAATGTATTACGACTTTGTAGGATAAAAATATTATGAAATTCTCTCCGTGTTTAAGAGAAAAACTAAAAATCTGTTGTAAATATAATTCATGTTTACACGGATGGTATAAGTATAATTAAAAATAATAACAAAAAAGCAGATGGTTGCAGTTTTAAATTTTTACAAAAACAACATGAAAATTTCCTGAGTTGACTTAAGTTGTTTTTGTAATTATATAAAAATGCTACCACCTTCAATATACTCTGTTAAAATACACCTCTGGTGTGATGAGAATACATAAGTTTCTAAAATGGTTTAGAAAAAAATCATTTACCGACCGCTTGTCAGATTTTGTATTCGTATTCTCTCTTACTCAATACATTTTACTTTTACATGATAAGATTTTTCTCATTCTACATGATTTTTTGCAATGTCGTAAAACATTGTATTACCGTGTAAACTGGCCTTAAAATGTAGTGAAAGATAATTACGTTAACAATTTATTGCCGCAACAAATAATTTGTTTTTAAGCTTCATATTGATTTTGCAGGCAACATGTGGCTCTTGGGATATAAACATATTTTGTTTTAAACAATTTATCTATTTTTGGTGTGATTTTTTAAAATAACTGATTTCATTGAATATTAACATTAGTATCTGCAACATGTTTTGCTAAACAGTTGCCGACAACGCATCGTAATTTTAATGTTGTAGCTGATTTTATAATAATTTTTATTTAAAGCCTGGTACTCTGTTCAGTATTTCGTGCGAAATGTTTTCAAACTCAATATAAAAAAAATTTCTGTGAAATACAAACGAAAAAATGTTGATAGAGTTGTACTGTATTTATATTACGAAAAACATGCGAAATGTTTCTAGCAACATTTTTATTTTCCGTACGAAACAAGTGCAGCTCATATTATTTCGCACGGAATTTTAAGCAACAGCTAATAATTTTTTGTAATTTTTTATTTTGTATTTGTGAAGTGGGGTTTATAACAAGCGTTTCAAAAAGAAAAATGTAGAAAAGTGCAAAAATTATTAATAAAATTAAATTTTTTGTTTTTTACTTTAGGAAATTATAAAAATAATATTGTTTTACTTTTTTAATGACAATTGTAAAAAACATGGTTTTTGTCATAGATGGGGGTAGTGCACTAATGTTGAAGTTTCAACTCATACTTAGTGATAGTTCAAAATGATTGCAAACATTTTGTCGATGTTGAGTGATGAATTGAAAACTAGCAATCTTACTAAACATGATTTAACAAAAAGCAATAATCAGTTTATTGCAATTTTTTTTCTTCACTCATTTGACTGCAACTAAAAATTTTGCACAAAATTTAAAATACAAAACTTGTGTTTTCATGATTAAAGCCAAGAATTATTCCGTTATTGACAGAATTTCATTTAGTTTAATTTCCTTTGCTTAGCATATCATCAGAAAAATCTGAAAATTTTTAAAATTTTAGTGACATTATGTTTCTGTACAGCTTTTTGATTTCAAGTTCAAATTTTGAACTACATATTTGAATTGAGTGCAGTTTTTATGCATTCAATCACAGTTAGTGTTAGTAAAAAAATTTGCAATACCACTTTATTTTTTTTAGTGATAGTGAAAAAAAAAATACCAATCATCACTAACTAAAGCTGGTAAAAAATAGTAAAAACTAATTTTTTGCAGTTTTATTTAGTGAGATTGCAATGTTGATTTAAATCAATATTTTGTGCACTACCCCCAACTATGGTTTTTGCTTACCTTAGCACAATAATGTTGTATACTTGTATCTAATAAAAACGTTAAGTTTTGAAAAACCTCAAGATAGATAATATTGATACATGACAAAATTTTCGTGCGAAATAATAAATGTTGCTCAACATTTTTCGCAAGTTCGAACAGAGTACTAGTCTTGAAATTAAAAAAGTTTTTAGAATATGCATATATACTTCTGGCAATATGTTGCTTGTGGCTTAGGCAACATATTGCTTGCAAATGATTTTTCGTTGTTATTAAAAGGAAAATTCATATATTATAAAAAATATTTGCAAACGCTTTAATACCTAGTAAAATATTTCAGCAATATCTTTATTAATATAAGGAACATGAAATTAGTTTAAATTTAAAAAATTAATTTGTATCGATTTGTTGTTTTTGTTTTATAGAGAAGCAAAATACACTGAACCAAAAATCCAATGAAAATGTACGTTAAGCAATCGAAATTACGTTAATATAATGAAAATAATATCTAAATTTTTATTATATTAACGAATAATTCGTTGAGCCAACGAAAATATTTGAATAAACGTAATTCGTTTGCTTAACGTACATTTTCATTGGATTTTTGGTTCAGTTCAATCGGAATTTAATTCTGTGACAAATCTGAATAAATAGTTTTTTCCATAAATGTTAATGCTATAAGCAACATGTTGCTAAAGGCCGTTATACACGATCCCACAAACTCTTAAGTATTTTACAAAAATGCTTCACTGATCTAATAATTGTTTGTAAATTTTCAAAAAACAATAAGAACTTATCACGACAGATTTGTATTTTTTCCAAAATACGTACACAAGTCGTGTGATATTGTAAGAAATATAATATTGTAATACCTGAAACATTTTTATCTGATAAATTACAATATTGCTTGAACTTTGTACGAAAGGTTGAAAATAGTCGTATATTTAAAAATTTAATTATTTTTTTCATAAAAAAAAATAATGGATCAATATAAATACGTTTTGCTAGAATCGTATTTAATCCAGCAACATGTAGCTGTAAACAAAAAGATTTTAAAATTTGTTTTTTTTTCATGCAATAAGTAAAAAAAAAGTATTTTTAGACTTAAAAGTTTTTGTAACTTCTACAATTTATCACTATTAAATTCACCTAAAACAACATGTTTCTATGTTGATGGAAAAAATGGTTTTCAAAACTTGTATAAGATTTATGGTCTTGAGTTGTATTACAATTCTAGTATTCTTACATTTCACCAGCAACATTTAATAAATAACGTAGTGCAAAAGATTTAATAATTCAGTGTTTCAATTTTGAACTACTTAAGCTTCTTATATTATAATGAAGTTCTAGCAACATATTGCTAATGATTAAAAATACGAAGCTTTTTTATTTATAGATTTCTAAAGTTTTTATTATGGCCCATTACTTTAAGCACCATACTGTGCTTAGAAGTCATTTAACTTTTTCCAATTTAAATGCTTTTCAGGAACAACTTACACACACACTACCATTCTTCATTATACAAGGAAATCTCTGGAAAAAAGATATTTGATTGTCCATTTTTTACAGCTTAAAAAATAATAAAAGTATACATCCTCTTTAAAAATACAAAAAAAGGACTTGTAAGTAATACAAAAATCCAGATAATTCCCTCACGTGGGAATTCATCATATTGTCAAGAATTTTCCTCTCTATCTGCTTTCTATTTCTCCCACTCTCTATTAAAAGTGTCCTAGAAAAGGTTCAGTGTTGCCATTTTGTGGGTAATTACCCGAATTGGCTGTAACTTTAAATGTCGTGGTTAACTTAGTTAAGTTGCAGATCAGTTGTAATTTTTAATTCGTTGTTTTAAAACAAAAATATAAAAAGATTAATTGTTAGTAATGAAATGTATACCACTTTATATATCTGTGGCAATAAATAATAATGGCTTTAGTTGACTTAAGTGGTTTTTAATTTTATTACATATTCTTATTATCTTCTTCAAGATCTATCACTTAGCTAAATTTCAAGTGTAAAATGTCATTATATATAAAATTATACGCATTTATATTTTAACTTACGCAATACAACACACAATTCATTTAAGACAAAACCCTTAATATCTCAAAACAAGAAATTTCGACTTAAGCCATTATTATTTATTGCCACAGATATAATTGATCCAAAAGCTCATGTTATTCTAAACCAACACTACTATTTGTTTACTGTAAGTTTATTGAAAAATAGCTTTCAAACTGGAAAATAACCTGGGGGTAATTATTAAAAAAAGTAATAAATTGTACTTTGTCATTTTTAAATTCTTTATTTGTAAAACTGATTTGAAAAACAGGCTTTCGTCTGAAGCCATTACGTGAATTTAGTTAACTTAAGAAGGCAATATAGATTAAGGCCTGTTTTCACATCTTACCGATAGCTAAAGGTGCTTCATTATTACAACTTTATTTTAACCTACCAGGTGGGATAAACCTACCTTTAACTTATTGCTCACTTAAGGTTAAAGTAAAGTTTAAATAATGAAACACCTTTTATAATGTCGATAAATCCTGTTAGTTGTGAAAACGGGCCTTAGAACCTTCCCTTGATATATGCCAAAAAATGTTTAAGCCAATATTGACCTCTTTGAAATGAATTTTTTGTAAAAGTTTTCTATAAAATAAAACGTTATTTTGATATCAGGTTTAATTTTATTTAAATCGGGCAATTTTTCTTTTTCTCTAGTGTCATTTAAAGATTTTCTAGTGGTAACACTGAAAAGGATATAAACAACAATCACTCTCACTCGCTCTATGTCTCTAGAGTATTGGCCTTACAACCTTCTTAGCCCCTAATGTTAAGTTGAGATTTGTGTCAATAATGTTGCTTTAAATTGTCTAAGTTTTTTTTTTCATTTCTATAACTACAACGAAATAAAAAAAAGACATCCAAACATACTTTACTTTAAAAAAAAAGCAGGAAAAAACAAAGAGAATGTAAAAGTATTAAGAAGAAATAATGCCAAAATACCATAAAATATTGTAAGATGTTTGCAATGTAAGAATATAAGAATTTATAATACTATCTTGGGAATAATATGCATCATTGACATAAACATCAACATTTTACAAAAACAAGTTAGAGTGCTATATTCGGCTGTGTCGAATCTTTGATACCCTGCACCGACAATTTGAACATTTTAGGAGTAATATCTATATGATGTCTATTTATTATTAATTTATCTTTATAAAAACAGACATCAGCATTAAAATTGGTTGCGGTTTTGTCCTTTATTAAATTATTGACCGACAATCTTGAGTAAAATATCTTGATTCGTAACAGTTTAAGCCGAACTTAAATCATTTTCAGGAGGGTGAAGAGTGATTTCTGGCACTAAAAAGCATAAATTATAATACAGTGGTAAAATTAGTTTCAGCGTTTACAGTGAATTTCAGAAGGCTGCTAAATGTGGGATCTTGGGTAAATTATGGAACGTATATCACAAAATTGCATGACATTTTTTTGGCCATATGAAACTAAGTTGGAAGAAATTTTACCACAATAAATATATCTGCTACGATTTTAAGGCGTATTTAAATAATAAACGAGAGTGGGTTTTATATATTATAGACCGATTATCACGAAAATTTTTAATTGATATTTCTAGTCCTATAAAACTGTGAAGTATTCAATACCATTATAAATTACGGTTTTAGGCGTACTAAACTATTTTCCGGGCGTAGGGCTTATATGGGGCCTAGGGTAAATTATGGACCGATCTTTATGAAATTTCACAGTGTGATTTTCAGTCGAATAAAACGAACATTTGCATAATTTCATATCATTCCGTGCATTGTTCCAAACTTTATGTTAGTTTTTGTAACAAAATTATCTTTTTTTTTAAAGTGGTGGTTCCACATTTCGATATATAGCTCGATCTTACTGAACAGATTTTGCTGGATTTCAATCCCAAACTCCTTAGGATAACAACAAGCAATTTGACACCCAGTTTGTTTATTTCTTTTGAGTTTTTCGAAAGTGAGCGTGTTTTCAACAGACGGACAGACAGACGGACATGGCTAAATCGACTTAGAATTACTCAAGGAGCCAGAATATATGTACTTTACGGGGTCTGAGATGAATAATAAAAAAGTTTTACACCGAATGACAAACTTAGTATACCCTGTTCACAACTTATTGTGGTGGAGGGTATAAAAAAAGAACTAAATGGGAAAAAGATATTTTCAAATTGTTAACTGTTATTTGCGTATTTCTGTAGTTATTTCCATTTTGATATGATACGATTATTTTGCCATAGACTTGACTATTTTTAGCTGTAAAGGTTGAGTAGGAAGCAAATAATGTTTTAAGGACACTTGAGGCTTGAATTTTATTTCTATTTTTTCTAGTCTTTTAATTTTTTTTTGATGTAATTTTATATGTTTTAGGGTCTTGGGTTAAACATGTCTTATTTTTTTTTAAATACTTAACAAAAATCTTCAACATTTGAATAACTTTGTAATTTTGTAAATATTTAGGTATGTATTTTCTGGTGGTTCCATACCATTGTTTTTATTAGTTTTTTAATAGCGTTTTTTTTTGTCACAACCGACTTATTTCAATTAATTATACTGATGAAAATTTTATTTCTTAAAAAAACTATAAAAACTGATTGCGTTAAGGTCAAGTAAAGAGTGGCCCAACTAAAAGTCACGACGTTTATTGTTAATAAAACAAAAAGTTTTCAGAAAATTGTCTTTATAGCTCTAGAATTGTTCTTGGCTTATTGACGTACACTTTTTCTTTGAAATATCCCTAAAAAAGAAAATCGAACGGTGGCAAATCACATGATCGTTGCGGATGAATAGCCTCGCCACGACGTCAGATAACTAGGCCATTTAATTTCTTGCGTAAAACAGCCACTGTTTAGTTGGCTGTGTGTGGCAAGTAGAGTTTTTTTCCCGAAGTTTTTCGATTCCCCGGAAAGCGGGAAATTTTTTTAAATTTCCCGGGATCCCAGTATCCCGCTCCATACAATTAATACAAAATAAATTTGTTTTTAATTAATGAAAAAAAACTTTTATAAACAAACGTAAGTGAACTTGTTTACAAAGTAAGTTAAATAAATGCTTGAGTACTACAAAAATTTATTGAAAATTTAAAGCGTAACTTGAATAATTATTACCTTACGCTTTACTATGTTAGTTCCTGATTATTATGCTCTAGATACAAGATAAAAAGATAACATAAACATAACAATTTAATTCATAAAAACAATAACAATGAGGTATCAAGATATGAGATCAAAAAGTTAATTCATAAAATATTTTAATAAATATATTAACATATTTTAACGGCTTAAGAAATAACTTTGTGTCACACTTCAAGCGTTTAGTAAGTCGTTAAAGAGTTTATTTCTAATTTTATTTACTGTTTTATTACCATGTTTCCGAAAAAATTCGTTCACTTTTTTACCGAGCTTGGACACATATTTAAGCACCGTTGTTGCATGCTTCTGATGTCAAGGATGATGCCAAAAAGAGCATCATCCGGACTACTTCTTACAAACCTTTTCTTTTCATTAGGCCTATCTGCAATCTTTGGGTCAATGTGTTTTTGTAGATATGACTATGTTGCAATGAAGGAGTGATATGCTTAGGTATCTCCTATTTTTAAGACTTGTCCATGGACAATGAGAATTTACTGCCTGCATCTTATTTTGAATTTATGTTCTCTATCAACTCTTCACTTCACTTCACTTCACTTCACTTAATTTATTAATTATCAACTGTTGCACTGCCCATTCTGCTTTTAATAGATTTATTGAAGCAGGAGAAATTGATTTACTTATGTGCTCACTTCTTGTAATTGATCTAATCGACAACCCATCTACAGATGCTAATTTTTAAAGAAAATAAAACTTAATTTCAAATGCAATTTCTATGAGCAATTTGTTATTTCCCGGGATCCAAAAAAAAAAAATACCGGGAAAGCGGGAAATTAAATAAATGATATTCCCGGGAAATCTTGAGAAAAACCCTAGTGGAAAGTGGCACCATCCTGTTGGAACCACATATCGTGCAGGTCAACATCCTCAATTTCTGGGCACAAAAAGTCGTTACCATCGCGCGATAGAGGACACCGTTCACTGTAACTGCTTGGCCGTCCTCATTTTCGAAGTACGGCCCGATGACGCCGCCACCAAACAGTCACACTTTGTGGATGCATCGACTTTTCAACAAACACTCGTGGATTCTTATTTGCCCAAATGCGGCAATTCTGATTGTAAACGTATCCACAAAAAAAAAAAAAACGAAGTAAAAAGTAAAAATCTTCAAAAATCTTAACGAGCTGCTTAGTTTTGTTTCTTTCCATGGTTGAATTAGCCAAACACTTTAACAAGGAAATGTCAAAATAAGTTGGGCAAAAAACTTGACGTTAGGGGATGACTCACAATTTACATCGTGCATTATGATTGGACCACCCTTTATAAAGGACAATTTGCCACTATTGTGAAAGATGCTAGGCATCTTTTGTTTTCTTATAAATTTTGTTGTAAACAAAGTTTTTAATTAAGAGTTCAATAACGAATGTCAGTAATCATAAAAATAGCTAAAATTTTAAAAAGGTTGGACAATTGTGAATTTTGATCATAAATTGGCTAATTTTAAGCAAATCTTGTTTAATTTGGACCTTTTTGTTCGCTTCGGCCAAATTATGGTTAAAGTCATGTTTAACCTTAATCTAGTTACCTGTTAACACTAACATTATTATAATCCAACCGAAGTATGTTTGCATACTTGAATACGGTTTCCCTTAACAATATTTCTTTTGCGGGATGACAAAGCCTATACCCCTTTCACACTCGGCAAGTTACTTGCGCAACTCTTGGTTTGTAAACGTAAGCGGTAAGGTCGGGGTAAAGAAAAAAATTTTGTACAGACTTTGTTGTTGCCGGCAAGTAACTTGAGCAACTAACTTGCCGAGTCTGAATGGGGTCCTATTAAAATATATGCCCATGATTTTACCAAGCCCCTGTTTAAATGTCCTTTCTTACTTACTTCCAAAAAAAGTTTTAACTGCCATACTATAAAGTCCTTAGAAAAACTGATTTTGTGAAGAACCTCCGGTTACTCAAGGTTTAAAACTGGGGTGTTACTTAGTCGCGTCCAGGGTTCTTTGTATAAATTTAAAAAAAAAACGCTTGTTTTAAATTTGGTTTGATTGCTTAATTCTCCTCTTTTTATTAATTTCATTATCACACTTTTTAACAATTTTCTTTACTCACACCGCTCTCTCTTGGAAGCTTTTTCTTCCTCGTGAAGCTTCAGTTGTAACCAAAGCCAGAGTCCTGCCACTCCTGCTCTCTTACTTCTACTTTTCGTTTATGTTGGATTTAATCCAAAACTACACTAATACCCTCCGATTTCTTGGTTTAGACTGGATGAAAATCTCAGTCAAGTTAAGTGGGATGTAAATTCTTTCCATACACTCATAGAAAAAAGCATCTTCATATAAATGATGCCCTAACATTTTTTACAAATGTCATCAATGAGGCAAGTGACATAACTACAATGACAAACGTCATCATCCAATTTTGTCTTATTTTATGCGTAATATATGCTATGAATACAATGGCATCAATTAGATGTCCCATTTGTGTATTTTGTGTTAAAAAAGTAAAATAGGAAGCAAAAATTTTTATATTCTGTTTGTTTAAATTATTTAGTAAAATACCTCAAATTTTCAAAATAGAATGATTACGAAAGCCATATCGAGTTTGTTGCTGGTATGTGTAACCAGTTAATAATAATAATATTCTCTTACTTTGACACGCTAATCTCAATGATAGTTTGTCGTTAAATTGATCCTAATGAGGCCTTTCTCCGAAGTTATTGTGTCATCGCACTGATGACATGGTTTATTAAACTGACTCCAATGCGTCAAATCTGAGATGCCGATGTGTCATCCCATTGATGACATAAATTCAATTTCTAACCAGGATGACAATTTGGCCAAGTGATGGTAAGGCTGACATCACAATTATGAAATGTGTCATTGGGTCAAACGAAAACACTTGTCATAGTGAGGATGTCAAAATACATTTGCGTTCTGACGCCTTTTCTATCAGTATTCTGGCTGTAATACCAATGCCCTATTCTTCACTACCAAGGAGTTGGTTGTACCTATCCACTGTTTAATTAAAAGCACTGTGTGGTGTTTCTTTGTTATAATTTCTTCTTACTGGCTCTTGCTACAACTCGAACTTCCCGGAGCAACAGAAGTTCTCAAGAAAGAGCGGTATAAGTAAACAAATTGTGTCGTATATAAATAAATATAAAAATAGAGTAACCAAATCAAATATAAACAAGCGTATTTTTGTAAACAAATATATTTAAAGGCCCTGGATGCGACTGAGAGCCACCCTAGCTTTAAACCGGAGGTTCGTTTCTATTTTAAAATTTTTATTTCACAAAACTAATATTTATAATGGTATTATGTTTGCCATTATTACATTTTGTGATACCAGTTACAGAAATGACCATAAGTCCCATAAATGTCCCCTGCAACAAGGGAAGTTCACATTTTGTTTTAAAATTTTTTAAGGGACTCTTTAAGATATTGACAGACCATGGTTCCATACTGAATAGATTTAGTACCTTAAGTTTTGCCGTTTTGAAATTTAAAAAGTTAAATTCCTTAAATCCGGAAAATTGAATAATATTTTATTTACATACTTTACATATTCCTTTATTTTTAAAACATTTGTTTGTAAAATTTTCTTTTAATAATATTTTTGTATGCTTCCTTAAATATGACCTAGTCTCAGTTCCATCACTTACATGTGTAAGTCTTTTAAAAGCAACAAAATCAAAAAGTTTTAATCAATTCAATTAAGTAAGATAGCAAGTATTTGCCTTGAGGAAACAAAATAACAAAAACAAATACACAACTAATATGAAAAAGAAAATAAAACAAAAACATTTTAGAATTTTAAATTAAGTAAAAGTTTGATAACAAAAAAAAAAAAAACATTATTAAAGAGTTTCAAATATTAAAATAAAATAGCAACAACATGTTGCATGGTAAACAGAAATGTCTTTTTCATTTTTCTTCACTTTTTTAATTAATTAGTTATTTAATTATTAATGTTTAACAAAGAAAAATTATATTCTCTAATTGAAACGTTTAAAGTTTCCTTTAATGAAATGTTCAATGTCTCTGTCACACATTTTGTATAAAAGAAAACTTCGTTGAAATTCTCTTTCATCCAAAATCTTACAGTCATAAAGTTTCCTTTTCTTCTGCTAACAAATTTTCAATTTATTTTCCATTAAGTCTTAAATTCTTTCAATGCAACATTTTCAAAGAACACTCAAAGTTTTGTTTCCATTTAAAAATTACACTACAGAAGATGGCTTCAGATAATACCGGAAAAAAATTAATATTAAACTGAAGAAAAGTAAATTTATGTTTCATAGAAAATGTTTAAATTTAAATGTTGTTGGGAAATTTGTTTATTTTTGAACTTAAATGTTGAGAGTACATTTTTTGTATGGGTGAAACAGCTTTTAAACTCTATTTGCATTTAAAGATAAGTAATTTTAAAGTGTGTACTTCTTTATTATGGAATGTAGGAAAAATGTATATAGTACTTTTTATATATATGTACATTTCTGTAAACATTTTCTTTTAGCAACATGTTGAATGAGAAGGAAGAAAAAATTTTTCACACGAAAATTTTGACATTTATCAATCTTACCTACTATGCGAGTTTGTACAGTTTGACGTTTTTATTCCTGCAAAGTATGAAACATTGTTTTGCGTATGTAAACAAACCCCACATTTATTTTACCAAAAATAATTTTTTTTAATAAAAAATTTAATAAAATAGAAAGTAAATATGGATAAAAAACTGTTACCGGTTGTGTTATTAAAATTTTTTATTTTTAAATTAAAAATCAGTTCATACTTTTTTGCTTTTCCTTAAAATTCCACTTGAAATAAGTGCAGCTTACATTGTTTCGCAGTTGTGAAAAAATGTTGCCAGAAACATTTCGGAACTTTTTCACAAAATGAACAGAGTTTTTTTCATATGAGTTTTGACAGCATTTCACGTGAAATGTTGCACAGAGTACCAGGCTTTAAGTTTGTTACTCGTTGTGCGTATTTTAATTAAAATAAAAACAAATTTGGTGAACAAATTAAACAATTTTTTTATAACTTGCAACTTTATAGGTCACCATATGTTCTTAGCAACATAGTGGTGAATGACGGTATTATAAGTTTGGTATTTTTAATTTTTCACATAAGAACCCACAAAGTATTTTGGGTCCCTGAGTTATTCTAAGGCGATTTAGCAACGTCTGTCCATCTGTCTGTGTGTCTGTTGAAAACACGCTCACTTTCGAAGTGACCCTGAAGAAAAGAACAATTTTGGTGTCAAACTCTTTCTAGATCTCCTAAAGCCCTTATGACACTACATTTTTAATGCATTGTTCAAGTTTTGGTGAACAGTACAAATAAAATGTAATACAAAAATTTACCAAGTGCAAAGAGTTAAGCTGTATTGAGATAAATAGCAAAACGTCAAAAATTTTACTAAAGTTATCGATAAAAAATTAAGTTATGTCAAAAAAAATGTAAAATTGTTTAACTTAAAATTGACATTTCAAGCTTGAAATACTAAAAGTGTTGCTGAATCAGAGGTTTGTGGGCAAATTCAGCGATTTACCGCTTTTCATTTTTAGGTTTCTCATAAACAAAAAGTTGGCAAAATTTAATAAAATAAACAAAACAGGGATGGCTAAGTTGTTTTAATTGTACTTTTTTGTTGATACTTTTTAAACTATGATTTATAATACCTTTTTGTGGTGTTTTTATGAACATAAATAAAATTAATTTCAACTAAAAAAAATCTTTTAGTACAATTAGGGTAAAAAAGTACAATTTTTAAAGGTTGGTGGTACAATTTTAAAAATTCTCAACGCCATCCCTGAAACAAAACCATAACAAGAGAAAAAAAAAACTAAAAACTTTGTTTACATTTTTTATAGTTCGCTCTTTCTAACAATTACTGTTTCTTTCTATCAATTCTATATCAATTAATGAATAAAAAATGTTGATGTGTTTTGTTTAAACTTTGATATTGTTACAAGTAGAACTGTTGCTATAAGTCTTATACGCTTAACAGTTTTATTTGGTTTAATATCTTTAGTTTTTCCAAAATCTTTATGGATGAAGTTTCCTGATGATCTGGCCTAAGCAACCAGTGAAATGCGCATAGGAATAGCTTATCCCATCAACAATAAATTTCAAGTGTTTTTATCTATAATAAAAACTGGGAATTAAGCACGAATAACACAATCTTTTGAAATTAAAATTTTGTATTCCCAAAATTGAAATTACTTTTTGATAAAAAATGTAGTGTCATAAGGGCTTAAGCACTTTGGGATTGAAACCCAATTTATATTAGAAACTTATGCAACTAGAAAAAAACGCCAAATTTCGTCATGAACGACTCCAACCACTATACATTTTTAAGTCCGATTTCGCCTCCAACTCCCACTCCTACTGTTACCTTGATGCAAATTGTATTTATATGACCTTATTTGACTTTAAACTTTTTTTTAATGCAATACCTTTAAAATGGTCAAATCGATATTTTATTTCTTACCCGTGCCACATTGAGCTTTAATATAGTTATTTACATATTTTAGGTAGATTGGTCCTTATTATCTGACTTCAAAGTTTTTTATGCCGAAAAATATTTTAGTCGGAGTCGCGAGTGTTTGTGGGTGGGTATTTCGAATCCGAATCCAGTACAAAAACCTCAACTCCAACTCTACCATACAATTGTAATTTTGGAATAGACTGAAATACGCCTTAAACGGTAAAAGTTTGTATAAAGATTCGCTCATAATTTATAGATTATATATAAAGCCCACTCCTGAAATATTCTTACGTTTGTATTAAAGATTTGGCACAGCCGAATTCCGAATCTGTACTTGTTTTAAATAAGAACGCAAATGAAACTTGTTTAATTAATTTTAAAGTAGACTTGAAATGTTAACTGGTGTTAGTAAAGTTATTGGTCATTTACAATATTTTTAATCATTCAAGTGAATTTCTGTTGCCAAAATGTAATATTCTATTCTATTTCGCTTTGTTTAGCAACGAATTTCTTTCTTACAATAAAAATAAAATTTCGGAATTAAACAAATCTTGTTTTAATTTCACTACGATCTCAGATTACTCGTGAAGTTAAAACAAATTCACTTATGCGTCTTTTGCTTTTTTTTCAAATGGTAACAAAAATCACAAATCATGTCGTTTATCTGATTTGACTTAATATAAAAATATCAATTGTTTTACACAAATATTATGAGTTGTAAAATTGTATCGCCAAGCACAAAAAAAATTTAATTAGTTTTAAAATGACTTTATACCACAGAACCTTTTTCAACCTTTACACTGTCCCTAGCTTATTCTTTTAAGCATTTTTTAAATATTTTGATAATACATATCCTAAACCAGTTCCCTTGTCAATTACATTGACAGTTTTCAGCTAGACCTGATGATATTTTACTTAATAATGAAAAAAAGGACATACATCTTTCAATCAAGTGTGCGAAACAATTTTTGTATTGAATGTGTTGTACCCTGTGAACACTTTTTTGTCACATTAAACAGACTCCTAACAAACAAGTTGGCTATAACGCTTCCTATGTCTGAGCTAAAATGTAGCGTGGAATGTATGGGAGTTTGACAAGAAATTGAAAATCTTTGTCTAGCAAAAGTCCGTAAACTTTAGAGACTGGCAGATTTCTGTCTGAAAAATAATTTTTGTGTTGTAAGTTCGTTTTCCTTTTTTATATTTTTTTATATTATTTTCATTTAAATTTATTATTTAGAAAAACAAATTGTCATTCGGCAACATCGCTGCTGCTGATTGATGAAAAACCGTTCTTTGCGTCCCCAAATTTATGGAAAGACAAATGCTCCTGTTTATATTCAGGATTATCTTGGCAACGCGATCATACAACCAACTTTTAATTTCCTCACTCTCATATTTTATCTTTTCCTTACTCGCATTCTTAAGGCCATGTTAGATAAAACTTCATCGCTTTGCGTGACACTTCTAACTTTGACAGAAAAGCGTAACGCAAAAGGTGTATGTCAGTCACAATAAAAACTTTGACAACACTCACACATTGTGTGTTATGCTAAGTTCACACTTAGGTTTTTAAACGCGTTTAAGCAAAATGTTGATTAAGCTAATCAAAGCCGTTCACATTACATTTGAGATGATTAAGATGACATATGATTAAGAAAAAAATACAACAAACAAATTTATATTTCTTTAAAGTATTAAAAATGGATAAAAACACTTTTATAAAGTTATCAGAAAATTATTTTAATCATTTTAATGATGAAATTGTGAAAATTCATGAATTATTTAAGGAAAAAAATAAAAACATTAAGCAGAAATCTTGGCCGGTTGTACACGATCATGATGGCGATTCTACATTTGAGGTATGTTCAGTGAATTCTATGTGATTTATGAAGTGATTTAGTTGTAATCATGTCAATTTGAAGTGATTAACAAATAACTTAAATGTATGGGTAATCATCTCGATTTTGAAGTGATTAGAGCTTAATCACGTTCGAACTGCTTAAACGCGTTTAAGCAGCCAAATGTGAATATACTATTAAAAATTAAAAAAATAAAAAAAAATTATCCTAGCCCAACTTTTCGCTTCGCTTTGCGTTAAATGTTCTTTATGTGACATGTTTCGTATAAGTATGAATATTTCATCTTAGATGTCAAAGCGAATCTCTAATGCAACGCGAAGCAAAAGTTTTATCTGGCATGGCATTTACAGTGCAGCCACACGATCAAAATTTTCTTGATAGCCTTTTACATATACTATTTGTCAAAATTTCCAAAAATTGAAAGTTGTGACGTAGGCTGCATACAATTTTTGAGCAATTTACTTTTAATATATCATCAAGAAAACAATTTATAAAGGCAAACAAAAAATTTACTCACTAACCTTGAAATCAGCTGTTTTCTTGAACGTAAATTGAAACACTCACTGCAAAGAGACTTTTAAAGGCAAGTTCGTTTCAATTTTTAAAAGTATGAGTGTATTGGTAAAAAAGTGTGAGTGTATTAAAACTTGATAGGCAAAACTTGATCGTGTAACCCTCAAGTTAAGAACAAAATTACGTACACATGCGATTTGACAACAACAAGAAGATGTTTGTGTGAATAAAAAACTTTTGATTTTTGTACAAATATTCTTCGTACGTTTATCATATCTTTGATCAAACCGCTTGGGTGGTTTATTTGGCCATTTATTACATTTAATACATTTTTTACTCAAAAATTATTTTATATTTTTTCACATATAAGAGCATATGGCTTCCAAAAAGCATCTTTATATTACTAGATTTGTTGTAGTTGTTTTCGCGTTTTCCCATGTCAGATTTCACTGTCTTAGTTCTTGGAGTATCGATCCATTCAGTATTGTTAGTTATTTTGCCTTGTACCAGTTTCGTTAATCAGTTGGTGTCGTAGCTAAGCAGATGATTGGTCTGCTGTAGCAGGTCCTAGGATAATGGTGCGGCCATCTGTCGTTGCCTTGAAACAACTCCCTCCGTGGTTTTATTGAAGTCGTGGGAAACTTTACAAATTATTGATTGCTTTTTTTTCTAGAGGATGGCGGCTGCCTGACCTTTGCCATGATGATGTTCTCTTTTCGGGGGTGGGGAGCAAAGAACTTTCTTCATACGCTTAAATTTACATTAACTCTATGCCTGCAAAACAAAGTTTAACTTTGGTAATTTTGACATTGTTGTTAAGAAATGATAAAAAATAAAAACAGCCTTCTATTTCTATGGAAATTGTTTGTACCTAGCAGGAATAATAGAAATAAAGATTACGACATCAGGCAGACATAAACATTTTTTACTGCGCATGTAGGAACTATGACGTCACACAACCTTCGTTCTCATTGGCAAATAATTTTTAGCTTTCAGACTGTTATGTTTATGTGTAAACATGGCCGTGGGACAATTTATTATTTTTCTATTTAAATTATTTCAAAACTGAACTTTTTTATTAGAAGTTACTTTTTTCTTCATAATTTTATTTTTATCTTACATAAATATATAACTATCTCTACATTAGCTTTAGTTAAAAATATAGACATTTAATTAAAAGCACGCAACACGTTAGTTTTTCGCACAATTTCCCCCTGTGTTTTTTGCGGTTAATTTGTTGGCATTTGCCCACTGCACACTTTATGTTTGTACTCTTTTTAGCTCTCTTCAATTTTTATTTATTTTTTATTTTTATTTATTACGCTACTTTTAACACCCGTTTAAACACTTTTAAAAATTTTATTTGTTGTAATCATATTTTTAATATAAAATATTTAGCAAAATTCTTAGTTTTTGACAATTGATATAATATTTTTTATTTGAACTCTCTGAGTAAATTAATTGCAGGGTTGCCAACAATCACGTAATACATAAATTTTTTGTAAGAAATTACGATTTTCACACATAACAGAGACTTGGTAATCTGTACAAGGGAACTACTACGTCATCAAACGGTAAAACATGCGCAAGGCGTAATCTTTATTTCTATCATTCTTGGTACCTAGTGCGTTTGCGTTTGCGTTTCATTTAATTTTTTTTTTCTTGTACTACATAGCAACTGCTGAATGCCTACATGAGTAATGATTGCTTGATTTCTGGCTTTTTTGTTTGTATTTTTTTTTTTTCTTTACCAAAACAATCATTGTCGCACCGAAAACACAAACATTTTAATTAAAAAACGATGCTTAACGATGGTATAAATTACAAAGCCCGATGTGCATTATTTGAATGACTGTAAACCATCAGCGAATGTGTGCAGTTGGGCAAGTTTGATTGTATGACCGAAAGCGAGCGTATTTGTTGGTATTCATTAAATGTGATTTTTTTGCAATCGCACAAAGCCGTTCTCTGGTGGGGAGGTCAGGGAGCTTTTTGGTCCCAAACATAGCGATTGTTTACAATGTTTCTTTAATTATAAAAAACATTTGATTTTAATCGGCAGTTAAAATTCCTACACTTAGGGTGGGTTTTTAACATGGAGATTAGAGATTTAGTCATCTTTAATCTGTGTTTTTAGTTTTTAAGACGAGGATTTATTTCTTTTATTTGCTAGTTTAAGCGGCCAATGTTGGTGGTTTAAACTTGATCATCAAATGTCAACACATACACATGTATAACAAAAGCAGCTGTTACAAATTTTTTTTAGAAAACCGAAAAATGGATTATTCTATTGAAGATAAAGATTTTAGTGATTTTGAAACATATGAAAACCTAAATAAAATAGTTATAAGAATTAATTTTCTTTAAATAAGAATTAAAAGGGCGAAAATTATTCTTCTTCTGTATAAAATGCTAAGTGGATGGATAAAAAGTTGTTATTTATTGTTATTCAGTATGGCAATGCTGCGAGTGTTAAACTACCTCTTGAAAACGGCAAACACAATTAGTACTCAATTGAATTTATTCTCAGATTAATTAATTATAGCTTACCGCTAAGATTAAACTCGATGTTAAAACCCCACTCTTATTGTTCGCTTTAATGTTGTTAAGTTAGTCTTAATTTTAAAATTAAACTTGTTTACAAATTGCTAAGATATTGCTAGTCAAATGTTTGTATTAAATTGTTAAAATCATACAATTAAAAAGGTGTGAGAATTGTTCATGATAACAAAGGATAAAGTCGTTGTATATAAAAAATTTGTCTTCTTGTTTGCTGGGTAGTCTGGTATTAGACATGTCGCCAAAAATTGTTTATTGGGCAAATAAACGTTAGACGTGTGTCCATGCCTGCATGTGTCTGTTTTTGGCTTTAACCAACAAAACAACCCTTTATTTACGACCATCACACAAATAAATTGAAAGCTTTCAAAATAATTTTTATTGTTTCACTAAGTTTTTTTTCCAACACTCGATTTTTGGCAAACCACGTAAACAATCAATTTTTGTGTTTTAGTTTATTTAAGTATGTGCCCAGCGGTAAATATTGAAAGGACCTCAAGTGGCAGGCTTTTTTGAAGGCGTCTATACTCCTATCTAAAAGATTCGCTTCGCATGATAATCTGCCTTTGGAAGTATGCCTTCTAAAAGGTACAAACTTCTTTTTCAAAGACCTTCTAAAATATTCAGTACACATTCGCTACTCCCTTCTTTAAGATGAGAGAAAGGAAGTTGTTCATTTTATTTACTTTTTATTTTTGCTCCCAATGACAACCTGTGTAAAAAATAATTAAGTATGGAATGCGGCGAGAAGGGCCTGTGACTGCTAAATAAGGCCTTCTATTAGGCCTTTTAACTCGTTCTAGTAACCGTTGGGTATATTAATATGTGCATATGTGTGTGTGTGCAAGAGTTCGACAGTTTATGTTTATGTGTCTATTTAGAAGTGTGGAATATGAAATTATTGAATAAAAAGTTTTATTTGGTAAAACACCATTATTGCATTTTTTATTTCTACTGCTTTTGCAAGCCATACACATGCAAGTAACATTTATATTTTCACTGTAAAAGTACGTTTTACCAACAAAAAAGAAAATGAAACTAGTTTAAATTGTAGGTTATAATTTTTTGGTGTTACACATAAAGCAGAGCAGGAGCAGGAGAGTGTCAGATGGTAAAAGTTAGCTTGAGCGTTGATTTGCATGTGGTGGTTTTTGTGGTCGTTGTGGGTGTATGTGTGCGAAAGTGTGTGAATAAATGTATTTGCAATGATAAATTGAAAACAATTGTATTTTCAATTTCGATTATTGAGTGTTCTTTTTCATGTTCTTTTGCATGTGTAAGTAGAAAAATATTAAGGCTAATCAGTGTTTTATATTTCAAAACCAATCATAGTAAACTCCATAATTCTCAACATAAAATTTTTGAGCATTTTACACCATTATTAACCCATTTTTTGGCGACCGGTGCTTATAATTTTAAGCACTGTTTATAACTAACAAATAAATCTTAGGGGAGTATGTGTTGAGACTGTGCTAAGTACCCAGTCGCTGCAACTTGGAACTTGTTGCGGCAAAAAATGCGTTAAAAGAGTTAGGAACTTTTTAGTTTATTTTTTGGGAGAAGGGTTCTTCGGGAGCCTAGATCAACCACAGATGGATTTTGCATAAAACACGTAAGGAAACTCAACCTTATGTCGATTTTAAATTATAAAGTTGTCAGGTAAAGTTTGTTGCGCATGTATATGAAGGATAGTTACCTAATAGTTCATATTAATACAATTATTTGCTTCAATTCTATCTGTAAAGTATTTTTTAGTCTTTTTTAGATTGACCTTTACATAACTAGGGAGGGTTATATTTCGTTATATAAATCTATTTTGTGCCAAACTATATAAATGCTATAATAAGTTTCCATTTCATGTTCTGAGGTAAAAGGGGTTTTCGAGAGTAGTATGGATTGATTCTAAAAAAAATTTTGCAGATGTGGCTTGCTTGATTTCACTGTAGTTCTGAGGTTAGTTGAGAACCTGCATAAGCAACTTCTGCTAAACTAAACTTCGCTCTAAGGTAGAAGCAGAAAACTAGACCCTCCCTCGCGATTCTGATGTTAACCACAGCTATGACATGAATCCCAAACGATTCTTATAAATAAGATAAAGGCCTAATTCTGATTAGACTTCTTATTCCCAGTTTGCCAATTTTGCTCTTCAAGAAGATTTATTGGCTTCAGCTATATACTATGAGAATGCGATTTTTATTGTTTTGGGAACTTTTTAAAGCCATATACAGGCACTTTAAAGTCAAAGGAAATTTTGGAAAAATAAAACTCGGATAAACATCGATATGTTCGAAAATACTTTGTTAATTTAAAATTTAAAAATTTTCAGTAGAAGCATAAAAATTTTTAATTTTACATTAAAGACATATGAGAAAGATTTTTCCAAACCAAACGTAGCATATTTTTATTAGATATAATTATTACGTGTCGATTTTTTTTAAACAGTGAAAAATTTCGAGTTAATACACTATTGTTGAACAAGTGCGATATGTATTTAAAACGCACGTAATAGGCCTGATTGAATTAGGCGTTGGTGTAAACGCCTAAATAAGCTGCCTGAATAATGTCGTCAAGCGTTTCTTAAACATGAAAATTTTATTGCTAAAACATTTTCAACAAAACAACCGACCTAGCGATTTTCCGACCGGGTGGTTTTGAATTCGCGTTCTAAAGGTTTGTTTCGTAAAAACTGTATTGGGACATATGTATCCCAGAAGTTTTGTGTTTTTTGTACTAGATTCAAGAACACTGGTTATGTTTACTTTTATCTATTAGAAAAATCGAATTCGGCATTTATGCCAAAGCCTTACACAACTAGGCCTAATACCAAAAATGTAAATAAAGATTACCAAACTCTCCACATGCACATATATTGTTTATTGAATTAATCTTTACCTAAACATCAGATGAAGTCATTACGTAAAGGGGCCAAACACGTTTATCGAATACCTTCAAATTACTGAAACACTTTTGCATTTCTGTCTTTCAAATATCCTGAACCCTTTCGTACCTATTGGGACATATGTATCCCACTGAATGTTGTCAGAGTCCTAGTATTAAAGTTTTTCACTTTAAATGATTCAAAACTGTCCCATTTAGTTATTTAGACGTTTAAGTACAAATATTAAAACAAGTCTTGCTTATTATCATAGCACGTGTTGTTTGGAGGAGTTTTTGATCAGTTATCCAAAATATATGGACTAGAACGTAAATCACAGAAATGGTGGAATCAAGTTTTTATAGATTCGTGATGTCAGCTGTAAATTCGTGGATCATATATGTGAATTTACATCGTAAAACGAAACCAATTTCTTGATTTTGTATACCCTTTTTTTATATGTTTACGACTAATGGGACTTATACGTCCCATGCCAAATTCCTGATGGGACATATATGTCCCACCCCAAGTCTCTTCCCTGGGTAGGGGCACACAAAAAAAAAAGATAAATATAAGTTTAATATGCATATCTTTGTAAAAATAGCCTATTATAAAAGCTTGAAACTAACTAATCGTCTCCCGTACCGAAAGGGTTAACCCAAAGGGTTTATTAAAAATGAGAAGTTCCATATGCCAATTGTTAATTTCCCTCGTCGACTTTTTGAGTTTAAGACCTGCGTACACATGGAGGGCCAAAATTTATTTAATTTTTGATCTTGAGACACAATTATAGTTATTATTATTATTATTTCACTGATTTCTACCTATTATGAATTATAGTTATTTAAAAATTTTTTCACAATTTATTAATTTGATGAGTGCTTTTTTTACCCTTCACTTCACTTCACTTACGATCATATATGTAACGAGTAGCAATATTAATTCTACCCCTTTCTTTAAGTGTACCGATCAGAATTATTTTCTTAATCGATAAATGTAAACGTAGTGCCCAATATTGGTCCCGCTTTAAAATGCTTAGCCTATGCCTTGCACGAGAGCACAGCCCTTTGTAAGCGTCAGTGGTGATTATAACCTTAATTTCTATTCCAGACAACACATCCCAGCAAGATAGCTCTGGCGTTTAATAGTATCCCTCCATTTTATTCCGTAGACCAACACAGTTACACAGATAATTAATCATGATTTGCTTCTCCTCCTCCTCTTGTTCCTTTTCATCATGACAACTCCTTAAGAAATCAATCAATATCCCGTAATTGCTTAAGTCACTCCTCTAATCTGGTCCCTGTTAAACCGTTAAAAAGATTTTTTTTTTTAAGTTTAACAAAAGAATCTTGGACAAAGAAGCAGGTGGGCTTATATCGAGTCATTACGGCAAAAAAAAAGCTTTAGCGACAAAAACTAAATTTTACAAGAGAAGGTATTTTTTTTATTTTATTTCATAAGCATTTTGTATGAATGATGTCGCTTGAGATAAAATTGTTTTTGCTATAAAATCGTAGCGGTATCTTATGTGACCAGGATATTTTAGAAGATAGCGCAAGTGTTGCCAATAAAGTCACTTATTAAAAAAAAAAACGAAAATTTTGAATGATGTCGCTTAAGCTTTTGTTGCAGTAAGTTATGTCGTTATGTCTACCTCATCTGTGCAAGTCAATAAGTTGCAAGTAATTTTGTTGTTGCTTTCTACAGAAATTCATGCACCGTTTTAAAATTTTCAACAGCAAAAGCTATAAGGCGTTTGAGATTTTAAAACGCAATAAGAATTTCTGTAGAAAGCAACAACAATATAACAAAATATTTATGACTTTGTTTTTGCTGTCAATGTTATTCTTTGGCATTGCGTTGCGTTTTACATAATTAAAGCCTTAATATCTCCAATTAAATTTTAAAATACAATATACAACTGGCTTAAAAAAACAACATTTCAGATTAAATAAATTCTGTTTAAAAATCTTGTATTCATTTTGCTGCTGCGTTGTAGTTTCTGTGTTTTTTGTCGATATTATTTACACTGTGCAACACAAACAATTTGCAGGAGCTTTCACATAGTAATTCTGTTTTGTTGCAGATTAGATTACGAAAAAATAAATAATTTTTCTCCTGTTAAGTTCATTGTTTTTAATCAAAAATATCGGTAATTACAATTTTACAAATTAAAAAAATTACAAAAAGTTTACAAAAGTTATATAAATTATCATATTATTATTATATTATTATTATAGAAAATATTCCAGAAAAATATTGAAGGAATAAGACTATTAAAGTATAAAAGCTTTTGAGGATTGTAATTTGGCTTAAAATAATTCGAATAATATGAAAAATTTATATAATAAATGTTACTCACCAAGAGAAATACAATTCCTACACGCAGAGAAAAAACATGTTTAAATATGGTCACCTCCAACAATACTATGTTTAAAGAAAATTCGACCCATAATATGTTTAATTTAACCATATTTTTGTCACCGACAACCATATTATGGTTAAATTAGTCATCCATCAAGAAGCCACAACCATATTATGGTTGCCTCTAAACATTTTATGGTTAAATATGACAATAATTTGTTTTTAAGTTAACAAAAGTATTTTCCTCTTTTTCAAGAGCAACATACTATGGTTGAAAACCAACCATGCTATTATAAGTGTTAAACAGATTTTAGTTATTATTAAACATAATAAGTTCGGAGGCAACCATAATATGGTTGTGGCTTCTTGATCGAGGACTATTTTTACCATAATATGGTTGTCGTTGACAAAAACATGGTTCGATTTAACATAATATGGTTAAAATTGTCTTTAAACATAGTATTGTTGGAGGTGACCATATTTTAACATGTTTTTTCTCTGGGTGTAGATTCTATTTGTTTACAAAAAATATTAAAAATTACAAAAAATTTAGGGGTTTTTTGTTACACATTTTCTTTCTCCTCACGTGGAAAATATTTTCATTCAAATTTTAAAAAAATAAAATAATCAAAGTAATTTTTGGGAATACAAGATTTTTTAATTTACAAGATTTTGTTAGTCGTGCTTAATTTCCAATTTTAATACTTGATAAAAACACTGAAATTTATTTTTGAAGGGACAAGCTATTCCTATGCGCATATCACTGGTTGCTTAGACCAGATCGTCAGGGAAGTGCATCCAAAGATTTTAGAAAAACTAAAGATTTTAAACAGATAAAACTGTTAAGCGAATAAGAACTATAAGCAACAGTTTTACTTGTAACGATATCAAAGCTTTAACAAAAACAACAACAATAACCAGTGCGTTTATCTATTCTTACATTCCCGACTACAATTGGTTTAAAATCCTTCCAACATTAATTGTAGTTGTAAGTAGGTTAAGAAAAAAACAAAATGAAAACAAAAACAACTTGCTTTATTGCTTTCGCAAAAATAAAGCATGTTGCCAGTTTAGTTTTTTTGGCCGTGCACTTACCAAATTATTATCAAAGTAAAAACCACAAACAATAAATTTCATCAAGAATAAAAATTGCGAATTAAGCAGGACTAACAAAATCTTGCAAATTAAAGTATGAGTCCAGAAAAACAGATTTACTACCGATATAAAAAATTCTGTATAAATATTTTCTATCAATTTTGTTTTACAGTGTAATTTTTAATAATTTTAAGTACATTTAATTGTTATTGCAATTATTCATTAACATATGTAAATAAAAAAACGACATTATACAGACATAATACATTAAAAAAAACACACATATGTATACCTATCAATAAACACTACACTCTCTCTCATCCTGCTCCACATGACTTCTTTCTATAATATTAATTTTATAAATATATTTAATTAAAACTCATATGTATCTTCACATTTTCCAATATTCATATATTCATTTATAAAAATATTTATCCATTATGTATATTAATATTATGTTATGTTTATTCAACAGGATCCAGATGCATCATTTGACATTAACGGCAATGATTCCGATCCAACTCCACAGGATAATGGCGATAACAAGCACGGTACCAGATGTGCTGGTGAAGTTGCAGCCGTAGCCTTTAATAATTATTGTGGTGTAGGTGTTGCATATAATGCTAGTATTGGCGGTAAGTACACATTATAATGATCATTATTATAATAAAACAGACAATAACAACAACAACAACAAAATTAAGAGGAGTTATTATTTAAGCATATGCTTATATGTAGACTACATATGGAAATGCATAAGAGCAAAATATATTAAAAGTCATCAAAATTAATTAATTTTGAGATTAAAAGCATTTTTTTTTTCAAAGATTAAAAATTTGTTTGCTGTTAAAAAATACAACAATTTTGTAATTACATATGTATGTAAAAAGTGAAGTTTGTTTTTTAATTAAATTCTTTAAACTTTGTTGTAACACAAATGTTGCAGTTTTACGGCGCAACATGCTGCTGCAACATTTTCTGTTACTTAATTTTAGAAACTCTGTTTAATACTATTCAAAAAAGTTTTAGAAAAACCAAAGATATTAGCAACTAAAACTGCAGAGTGAATAAGAATTCTAAAATTTTTGGGAGAATGTTTTCTGATGATCTGGCATAAGCAACCAATGTAATGCGCATAGAAACAAGCTTATCCTCCAACAATAAATTTCAGTGCATTTATCAAGAATAAAAATTGGGAATTAACCACGACAAACAAAATCTTATTAACTAAAAAAAAAAAAAAAATAAAAGTATCAGAAAAATAAAGCCGATATGATGATATATCGAAAAATCTGAAGTGTCGGCCATATATTGGTATCGGTATTCGTAACGTCCCTAGTTTAAATTAACATAACATATTAAATTATGGCCTCCGGCTGCAATATTGAAATTTTTGATCGTTAATGGGAGAAAAAATTATCAAAAAGGGGAATATACGGGAAATTAAATTTCTTCTTTCTTTAACTTTTTCGTTTTACATGCGGTACTTTTTAATTTTCTAAAATATAAAACTTAGAAACATAAAATTATAGGTGCAGGGTCCTGAGTGAACGAGAACCTCAAAGATGAAAAATATTGGTACTTTTCGGTTAAAACCCAGAAACGTAAAGATTGACATATATATATTTACACGAAAGAAAGTAAGAGGCTAACGAAACAGCGGATTAAATGGCAGTCACAAATAAATGATAAGTAGTTTACATTAGAAAGAAGGCATTGAAATAATGTAAAGCAGTGTACGAAAATAATCAGAACATTATTTAGCGGTCGGCACACACAACCAGATTGTGTAGACGAACACAACTCTTAAAACCGTTCATAACTATTTTCAAGAAAGAGCCGAACATTATATATTGTTCTGTTCTTCGTTGAAAAACAGAACAATTGTAGTGATACTGTAGACAAACATTATATTTTAATATTCAATAATGTTCCTTTTCTTAGATTGCTAAAGAAATGAACAAACAAAAAATTTTAGCAACGATCGCAGCACGAACAGCTTGTGTGTGTATTGCGGGTATGTTTTGTTTGTGGCTTGTTGTTTCTTTTTCGTATGTGTACTTTTTTTTTTGTCTTTTTTTACCAGCCAAAAAGGACGAATATTAATGAGCTGAACCGAACACAATGAAGTTAGTTTGAATGATTTACTACGCAAACATTATGAGCGTTTGTGTTTTCCACAAATCTACCGAACCGAACACTAAGGAGCGATATTTAGTGTTTATTTTCGAACACTAATGTAAAGACAAAAAATATTCAATTTGGCACATCACTGCCTGCGTCATCATAATAGGCTAAGGCAACTGCACTATCTAAACTTTACTGCAAATGTAACTCTTTGATATTGTACCTGCAACTGGAGGGACCTGTACTTTTCCATTTTGTACATATTCCGAATTATTTAAGCCACCACACGATCAGTGTAGAACCATAAAACCTTAAAATTCTTTAGATATCTAAGGGGAAAAATTAAAAATATCTTGCAACCAAAACCACTGATTCGATTGACATGAAGGTATTAGAGGTTCTTTTTATTTTAAGTTTCAACAATGGACTTTTATCTTCTTAGTAATAAGAAAAATACTTTCGAAGTATAAAGCCTAGAGTAGACGAAATGTTTTCACATGCGCATGTGCATATGACGTAATTTTGACTTCATTACACAAAACTCAATGGTCATTTTGGCTTTGTAATGACGTCAAAATTACGTTAGAACCTTAAGCGTATGTTATTTTTCACATTCCTTGTACTCTTGGCTTAGTGCCTTATTCCGTAAAACGCAACGCAACGCACAAAACTTTCATTGAAAGTCAAAACAAATTCAAAAATATTTTATAATTTTGTTGTTGCTTTCTATACAAATTCAAATTTTGTTTTAAAATGTCCAACGCCACAATATATATAGTGTGTGAAATTTAAAAATTCAATATGAATTTCTGTAGGAATCAACAACAAAGTTATAAAATATTTTTGAATCTGCACTTATAAAATTATTACAGTAACTGATTGTGGGTTATTAAATTCGTTTTCCGTACTGTTAAAATTTAATAAAATTATAGTTGTTTTACGAATAATTTTATTTTTTAACATTTATGTTTGTTATTCAAAAAACAAACTACCAAAAAATAATATTTTTCCGTATTTATTTTGTTATGTAGTTTGATTTTTGTCGGTTAAAATATATTTTTTAAAAGTAAAAACTATTAAATTTTAAGGAATATGCAGTTTAATAAATAAAAAATTTAAAAATGAATGTAAAAATCATTTGTTTTAAATGAAATGTAAATGATCCGTTTTTTGAATGAATTTTAAGTTGTTTAAAATGAATTTTCGTTTGAATTTAACTACATAATATTTTGAGTGTGGTTATCGTTTCAATAAAATTTTAGACGTTGCATTGTGTTTGACGTAATAAGGCCCTTAACAAACCAACTCTATAGTTCATAGAATTTTTCTCGCACTGTATTTGTTAAAACACTTTTAACTGCATACAAAAACATATAGTCAACTAAAACAAAAAAGGCTCTTTCTAACTAAAAATAAAAAAAATCGATTACTTCATTGATTCTTATGTATTGCTTAAACACAAATGTCCACAGAAAATGTTAGAAACTTCAGACCAAAATGAGCGATTTTAAATTAATTAAAAACCGTTTAAGGTGATTTATTAATTTGTCATTTTAAATAGTTTTTTGCTTCTCCTATAAATTGCTCAAATTGTTAGAAAGGGCTCTTTGCGTTTATGGTAACTATATACATGTTAACTTGAATATATAATATGTGCAACTTAATGTGTGTATGTGTGCGTGAACACAAAAATAATTTAAGCAAATAACTATGACACGTTCAATGCATGCATAAGTATTTATTAACACATACAATCTCCAACTTTAACTTCCTTCCCCCAAACCAACTTTTTTCCAACAACACAAGGGTAACCTAACAACATTTGAGAAATCCCAATGGAATATTTGCTACCAACAGATAACAAACAATGGGTTCCACTACATATAAATTCCCTATACCCAGTTGCTCTTGAATGGTGTCAACCAATGAGAATTTATGCACCCTCTTAATGCAAAGACAAAATCGTTGCTGGTTCTGATTTTGCAGCGACAATTCGTGTCGCAAAAAATTGTGCATTCAATATTGTTTCTCTGACAAATTCATACGATGGTAATGAAAAGGGAAAATAATGCATAAAGGAGCAAATAAAAAACTGAATCCCCAAATCAAACAATGACACCCAACTTATTTCTTTAAGCAAACAGGCAAACACAGCAAGAACGATGACAATAACGCGTTGCAGAAAAAAAAGAATGCCTCAAATGTATTTACGGTGTTAAAGAAAGGAGTGTAGGAATGAAGGTGCCTGTAGTTTTGTAGACATTAAAGATAAGACTGTGAGGAAAAAATAATTTAAAAAATTGCATCGAAAGGGCTTTGTGACATTTTTAAATTGCGCTCTATGTGGGTTCTTGTAGGCAGCCAATGTGTTTTCTATACACTCGGGAGAAAGATGATAAATAAGCGAGAATGCTTTATTAGTTTATGCCGAATTTTAGATACCTTTAACCAAAGAGATAGAATTAATTTGATTGGGATTAGTATTTGGAGTTTAATAACTAAGAAACTAATTTACTTAAAACCTAAAATCACACTTTTTTAGTAAAAGACAATTTTGTAAGACAATCAGCCTTATTCTGGTTGTTGTTGTCGTAATCGATCAAGTTAGGGGTTTAAAACACTTCACCAATTTTAAAAAATATTTTCATAAAAATGTTTGAAAAATCAAAAAATTTTATATGAAAAATTTCTCAATGCAAGGTGAAGGGATTTACAAAATAACCCCCTAAAGGACACTGGTTGCGCGTTACTTTAATCACAAAAAACTACTTGATCGATTACGACAGCGACAATTGGAATACAACTGCATATTTTTATTCGTAGTAGTTTAAATCGTATTAAAGTGTTTTCCGAGAGTGGGCTTTATATGGAACAACCAATTTCATTACAGTTGCATTATTTGTTAGCATTTAGGAGTTTTTAACCCTGCACGGTTGCTTTTCGTCGAATCGACGAAGCTCATGTACAATTTATCATATAACTTGTTTATGTACATTCAAATTACGCTCTTTTTTCAACTTTTAGCGTTTTTTTGAGATAGATGAAACCCTTTTATTTTTTATGTTTTATTTTAGTTTATTTTTTAATTAAATGCTTAACTAAAGAAGCTTTTATTAATGTTTTACTTTAAAAATCGTTCCGCTAGAATTTTTTTTTTCTTTAAATTCGTCGATACGACGAAGAGTAACCTTAATGTACCAAAATGAAGAGTAACCTTTCAGGGTTAAGCGATTTTTATGTAAGAAATATGGTAAATTATAGACGGGTATGGAGATGACATAAAATGCTTTTTTATTTTCAAATTAAAATAAAAGTATGCAGAAATATTATCGAAGGTTTTGATTGATTTAAAAGGCGTACCGATGTCATTATTTTCGGAAGATGGCGCTACGAAATGGGGCCTTACAAATATGGTCCCAAAAAGCAAATGAAAATTTACCCCAAACTTAGGGCTATTTTTCTCTTTGCAATGTAAGCCGATATTTTATAATGAAATGTCACCCCAAAGTAATAAATATAAATAAAATAGACCTAAAAATAAAATTGAATAGGACTTTATTTTAGGGTAATTTTTCTTTATAAAAAATCACCTTAAATTTTTTAATGGGGATTTGCAGGTAAAACAAGTGTGAAAACGATTTTGGGGAACGGAACATACTCGTATATGAAAGCTATCGTGGATTATGGTCGTATTTTCTCCAAAATTTTTTAAGTTATTTTTGTTCATTTTGATAATTTTTGTTTATGTTAAAGTAATTTTTGCTATATTTTCCTTTACTTACTGACATTTTCAGGGCTTGGGAAAATTTAAAAATTAGTTTTCTTATTAAATAAGAAATGAAATCCGCTGAAGAGCTATCTGAACAAATTTTCTGTTACGATATTTCAATATTTAAGCAATTTATGCCGGTCAAATTCTGTTTAAGGAGATCGTTTCTATAAGAGACCAATTTCAACCTACAACTATTTCTCCAAAATTCTTTCAGACATGAACAAATCGGTACATGCTTATACCCGACTGGCATTTTGCATAGTAATCGAATCTTTTTTTTAGACTTTTCATTAAAATTAATTTGAAATTTAACAGAATTTCATATGAACAACCGTTGTTTTATTACCTGTTATAACCTTAGATAAATACAAAGAAAATTCAAATACATCCAAAAGATATGCCAAACAATTTGGATACATCGAAAAACAACAAAGTTTACTTTATAAATACATACACACACACACATACTTATGCCATGTAGTTTTCAAAATAACACATACACAACAGCTAAAACAATAATAGCTTATCCATCGTATTCAATGTTCATGGTGTGAGAAACAGATAAATTCAGAGATGCAAGAGTTTTTAAGCAATTTTAGCTATTTCTATTTAACTTCTATAGAAACAGCAAACAAAAACTTTTTTGCAAATCCGACCGTCACACACGCACACACACATTTGCATAATATTTAATGGCGAAAATTCATTTCAACACTATTATAAATTCCGCATGCACAGATGTCCATGATGATGAGGCTGATTTTAGTTGCAGCTTGTTGCAGCAAGTTGTGTGTGTGTTGGTAGTGATTGCAAGAGCTAAAGTCTGTTTTCAACCATAATTGTTGGTTGCTTAAATAATCCTCGTTATGGTAGATTTTTATTTAAACCCTGTATTTAAGTGAAGAGAGAAAAAAAGTAATTTCGGTAATTACTATGAGCTAAGGTTTTTTCCTTCTTTATAACTACTCATTCTCACTAGTGGAAAATGTTGAAGGCTTAAATTAAGCGACGAAATAAAATGATTGCAAGTGAAACATATTGCATTGATGTTGGTAAAAATAATTAATGGTTATATTTTTTTGTAAATTGAATTAAAAATATGAAGAAAAAAATTTAAATGATAGATATTTATAAAAATCACTTATACGCCATGAAGGACATACGTATTGGAAAATGTGAAGAAATAAATATTAATCATACGTAGGGGTACATAAACTTCTTTATACATTTTTTTATTTTTATTTTTTTGTGGATCAGAATCGTTTTTGAAAGACCAAAAGTCTTTAACTTATGAGCCGATCCACTCTTCCACTTTTCTACGGTTATAATTTCATTAAAATCGATCTAGAAGTTTAGAATTTAGAATTTAGAAATTTAATGTCAAAGTAGAACTTTTGACATTTTTTAAGCATTAAGTATGAAGCTGCGGGTTTATTTATTTTTATACCCAATTCACCATGTGAGGGGGGGGGGCTTATTGATGTACACTTTTTCCTTCAAATATCCCAAAAGAAAGAAGTTCAACGATGTTAAATCACATGATCGTGGCGGCCAATTAACATCGGCACGACTTAAGACAACACAGCCATTGAAATTTCCCGTGCAAAAGAGCCATTGTTTCGTCAGCTGTGTGGCAATTGGCACCATCCTGTTGGAAAGACTTATCGTCCAGGTCCATATTCTCAATTTCTGGCCACAAGAAGTCCGCTTTCATCTCGCGATAGCGAACATCATTCACGGTATCTGCTTGGGCGACCTCATTTTCAAAGATGTACGGCCCGATGCCGCCGACAGCCAGAACAAAGTGGGCGAGCATACACATGTGTTTTCCCATTTTACGCACAATTCTCCCGGTTGTGGACACATTTGGTCGATTACACTGACCAATAAAATAACGAAGTTCACAAAATGCATTTTGCTTTAAACGCCCAATTTTGTAAAAGGCTTTAACAATCTTAAGGCGCTGGTTGAATTTGTCAAACACTGAAACAAATAAATGGCAAATTAAGTTGGGCAAAAAATTTGACGTGTGACTTATTTACATCGTGCATTATTATAGGTCCGCCGTTTATTATTTAAATGAAAAAATTGTCGTTTTTTTTTTGCTTCAATTAAAATTAAATTAAAAATTAATTTAAAATATACAAACATGGGTTAATATTTATTTCTTTTTTTTAAGGAGCAAATTTTATTCGAGCAAAACAGTTTTCTTTTTTTTTTTTGGAAATTGGCAGTTTTTCTAAAAATTACTGCTTATGGTAGCATTTGCGGGATCTGTTCAAATTTAATATGTAATTTAACATTTACACACAAAAAATTAAGATTTAGTTTGTTTTGGCCAACTGTTTAAGAATTCATTGAATTTCCTTAAAAAAACACTCTTTTGTATCACATGAGCAAAAAGTTTAAACCAAAAGTTAAAAACTTTTATAAAAACAGGAACAAATTGCGCCGTAAAATGTTTGATAATATTTATGACACACGCCAAAAATAGTTTGAAAAAAAAAATCATTTTTCGGTATATACTCTTTGTTCAAATATTCATTTCATTGAGGGATTATTTGTTTCTCTGTATTTCCTTATGTTTTATTTATCTATTTATACAAATATTATTAAAAAACCAAACAGCCCTGTTAAAAATGTTGTAAAACTTTTGTTGGTTGACTTTTTTTTGTATAAATTTTTTAAAACAACCACATAAAACGCTAGCGGAAAAATATATGACGCCGGTATAGGAAAAATATTGTTTAAAAACAAATAACTTTAGGGAATTATTTTAAGGAAATAGAGTTTGTTAAAATATTAAAATAGCTTTCCTTTCGTACTGTTGAATAATTAACCTAAATCATTATTAGTATTACAAATAAATTTTTACTGTCTGACTTGTGAAGCAAGTGGTCATATTTAGGGGGTGCAATTTTTTTTCTTTCCATTTTAGACAATAATTTATTTGCATTTTCACCTACTGCGGGTCTAAGAAATCTGTAACCCTATTGAAGATTAAAGGCAGACAGATCACCCAGTCGCGTAACATGTGAGCAGTAGATGTAGGATCGCAACAGACTCTTTCTAAATGAAAAAAAAATTGTTTGTTACAACATTTGGTAACAGGTTCTTATGAGAAATCCTCACGCTATCATATGTATTAAGCTTCTTAATAGCTTATCTAGTTTAGAAGATGTTTTTATCAGGGACGACCCCTTTTGAGCAGCTTTCGGTAGTGTGCGCACACCCTGAAATATCTGCAAAACAATAAGACTGTCTGCATGTTGGGAGCAATTTTAGTAATAATTTTGTCAAGAAGGATAAGTTAAGATTGGGTAGAAATGACCGTCAGTACTCATCCTACACACTTATACCTATTTATACATTGTGATACCATAGAATTCTTTTAAACATCTAACGCAGATCAAATTGCAATCCAGTTCAATGCCAGAGATATCGTACCAATCCATCGAAAATTGCATATCCCATTTCGGTTACTCGCCTTCTCCCCAGTACGATGCAGTGACAAAGGATGCGATCCATGTTTTCCTCTTCATTTTCTGCGACAGTAATAAGAAGTCCCTTAATAAAATATACCAAAATTAGTACATGCCTTTCAGTCGCCGATAGTAGAGACATGGGACGCCTGTCATCCATGCGGTAACACAATTGCCTGGAAATCCTAAAATCTGTGATTTCGATCCATCTGTCCTTAGAAATATCGATAGTTAATCGCTTAAGCTTAAGTTTGCAGAAGAGCAAAGCTACCTCAACGTCTTTGATATCCACTGCAGCAAACCCTTAGGTCTTGCACAGCTTAGCGAGCGCATTCGCCCTAATCTAGAGTGATTAAATACGGGAAACTTATTTTGTAAACGTTTGTATTATCAATACATGGAGGACTCATAGCTAAAACGAACCAAGTCGTAAAACAAATAAAAAATACAAAAATATTTCCGCAAAGTTTAACTCTATCCAGTTCTTTAACGGAATAAATCGAACAGTGTTTTGTTCATTAAAAATAATAAACCCAAGTCAATGCTTCCAGAAATAAATGGAGTTCACTTACTAAAACAACACACGCCCTACACCCAAAAGAAAAATCAATCCATTCGTACTTAAATCAATCCGAAGTGGTATTAATAGTACGGTGAGTACGAATTTTCTTGAATCAAGTACAGAAAGATTGATTCCAGTACGGATTTTAAATCGCAAAATACTTAAATTATCCATATTCAATCCCGATTTCCTACTTAAAATAATCCGAAAACGAAATTGATTAAAGTAAAAGTAAGATTTAATCAATATCAATATGCGCCTGATTTAAGAATTATAATCTTGATTTTACCCCGAATTCGTACTTCAAATAAACCAAAAGTAAAAATAGAAGGAGAATTTAATTATCATTGATTTACTTACCCGTTTTAAACCCTACAGAGTTTCAATTTTAAAACACCAGCATCATTCCCGATATGGTTTTTACTTTAAAAATTTAATGAGCACATTTAACTTAAAAAAAAAAAACTTAATGAGAAGCAATAGTTCTCCATTTTACTTTTTAAACATGAAAATTATGTGATTTCGTCTTGTTCTGTTGTTTTTTTTTTTGTTTTTTGTTTTGTTTCTACACACAACAGCAAATCGTTTTTTAACTACTTGTGTGGTGTTGTTGTAGCATCTGCAATAAACTTTGATAAGTTAAATGAGATTAAAACCCTCACTTAATTTTACTCTCAGTGTTAAATCTTTTTTTTTACTTGTTTTAAGAATTTTGTACTAATTTTATGAAATTCCGGGATTGATTTTCGAAAGAAATCCCACTTAGGATTGTTTAAGTACTTTTTAGTGTTATTCGTACTTGAATGTTTGAGTACGACTCGTACTTAAAGTAATCATTAAAAACTTAATTTATCGCGAGTGTTTTTCTTTCTGTGTAGCAGATAAGCTTTTTCTAAATATACATTTTATTTACAAGATTTTTTTTATGGTAATTTAATTGACTTAAGGGTAGTTTACATGATCACACAAGTCGTACGTATTTTGACGAAACTGCATCTCTGGTCTCATAATTGTTTGAAAATTAAAAAAAAAACAATTACAACTTATCATAACAGGGCTTGGACTTGTCTGATCGTATAAACTTTTTTTAGTAGGTGCAATATTTTACCAAAGAAAGAAAAAAAAACTAATCAGCTCTGTCAATATACTTACAATATTTTTTATAGAATTCTAAAACATGAATTCAATATTTTGAATTTAAGAAGAAGCTTTTCTTTATGTTAATTTATGTTATAAAAGCTACATATTCCAATAATTGGAAAAAAAATTATTTTTAACATTTAAATAACTCTATAGTCTCAATAACTAAAAGTATAAAAATATTTCGAAAAAGCATGCCTTCATAAATTTAAATTTTCATTATGACAATGAAAAATGTCATTATAGTAATGAAACAAAAACTTTCAATCTATAAATATATTGTATTTTCTTAGTTTTCTTTAATATGTACATATCTACTTACATATAGTATATAATAGGTAATGAACAAACAAATGTTCTCCTTTAAAAAATACCCACCCTTATTTGAAACTGTTTTCAACCAAATGATATATACGAAAAAGCTTGTTCTCTCTTTAAGTGGTTTTTTTTATTATGCGCTAGCAAAAAAAATCAACGTTGTTATTGTTATTATGGACAATTTAATCTCATATTTATGCTCTTAATTGAGAAGTGGCAAAAAATAGCTGGTAGTGAGCTAGTCTATCAGCGCCGGGTTGCGGGATCGATTCCCGCCTGACTCTGGTTCCTGCAGACAAGCGTAAAGCTTCGCGGGATTTGCTTAGAAAGTTAATAAAAAAAAAATTATTTAAAAAAAAAAATTTTAAGTCTTCAATAAAATAGTGATAAAAACTATTATTTTCAATGAAATTGTGTCATTAAAATCTTGTATATTTATCATCAAATTAATGAATATTTTCATGAATATTATGAAATAATATCATTGAATCTAATAAAAATATATTTATTCATTTAATGCATAATGTTCATAGATCTAAAGTAATGTTTCATTAAATACATTTTAATGAAACAGGTTTCATTGATCCAACGAAGCGCTGCATAGATTCCTTTTTAATGCAATTTTTCATGGGATGATTGTCAAAATTCATTGGTATTGTAAAGAAAATTCTTTCAGTGAAGAGGAAAAATGAAAAATGAACATTTAGTATTAATTTTCTTTTCAACTAAAGTAAGAAGGCTGGCAGAAAAGTTTACTTTAAATACAAAAAAATATCAACAAATTAAATTTTTATTAATTTATTTTTATGAAGAAAGGAATTTTACAACATGAAATTAATTAAAATTTATTGATAATTTTTCATTCTTGACTGAGCTGTGAACCGTTTAAATTTTATGAACTTAAGCCTAATTAAAATGTCAAAATTTGAACTAATAACCATAAACAGTTCAACAAAATATCCACATAATACTAATGAGTGTTAAAAGCTAGAGCACGTTCTATTTGTTTACATTTGTCCTTCAATTTGCGCTGAAATAGGTCAACAAAAAAAAAAGAAATGAAAAACAGAAAAATGTACTTTGGACTTTAAGAAAAATTCTTGACAAAAAGTATAAAAAAACAGAAATAAGGAGTAACATGTAAATCAATTTAAAGTAGATAATCATTCAAAGCAAATTTCGGTCTACCAAAGTTTAAATACAATTTGGTTTAAAGATTGATGTTTAACTACTGACTGCCAGCAGTCGTCAATGGCTGTGAGTATTAAACGGCAAACCTCTCTGAAGAGATTGAGTGGTTGCAATCAAAACATGTGAGGGTAACCTGTCCGTGAAAGCCTGGGTTCGGTTCCCACCTCAGTCAAAAATTACAAATTAACAATAAGTTTTAATGAATTTCATGTTGTAAAATTAATTTCTTCATAAAAATTATTTAATAAAAATTAACTTTAATGAAATTTAGACTAATTAAAATTTTAAAATTTGGATTAAAAACCATTAACAGATAAACAAAATAACCAAACAGACGAAAAGTCTTTCGTAAAGGTTTAGATAAGCTAGAAATACGGTTTAATTAAGTCAGAAAGTGATTTTTTCGATTTTGTCGTAAACTCATCACATTCTTAGCATAATAAATCAGGACTGTAAACATACACACACGCAAAATTTAAGAGATTACAAATTTAAGTAACGAACACAAGCATTTATGTGATGAAAATCGATTTTGAAAGCGAAACAATTTAAAACCGATAATTTCGTTTTTAGCAACTTGAAAATTGGTTTCTAATACTTATTCTCTTATTTAATGTCTATATTCTTTTAAGTTTTATACTTTATAACAATTAACTTATCTATATATATAAAAGAGTTGCGTGAGTGACTGACTCATTCATCATCGCCCAGCCCAAACCGCTGACCCTAGAAACTTGAAATTTGGACTAGCGATTGGTCACTCCCAAAATTTTTCGAAATTCGAATATTTAAGGGGGTAAAAAAGGAAAAAACGGGAAAATTCGGTAACCGTTTATCTCCAAAACTAAAAGAGATGCAAAATAAATGTAATAATTATCGTTGCTCTTTAGAAAAATAAGCGGACAGGTGTCTGGTACTTTTTTGAAATTCGGCCCTATTAGGGAGTAAACGGCTAAAATCTGAATTTTAATACTTTTTTGGCACCCCATCTATCTATCTTTTGAACTCATAAACAAAGAAACAAATTTAATACCACATTCGAAACTTATCAAAAAAATACGTATACGAATTTGGTACTTTTTCGAAATTTGAACATTTAAGAGGCGAAAATCGTAACTATTTTTGGTACTTTTTTTACAAAACATTTTCCTCCATTCATTGATATATTCGTACTAAATTATGGGCTGCCACTACAATACTGAAATTTTTGATACTTTAATGGGGGAAAAATATAGTACCCAAAAAAGGAAATACGGGAAATTTGATATTTTTCTTTAGCTTTTTGGTTCTACTAAAGTAGCGGGTTAAATGCTAGAATTTAAACAAGTTTAAACCTAGAAAAATAAACTTTGGCACACAAATATGTCCACGAAGAACGAAATAGCGTCTCCTAGCACAGTATAAAACTTAAAAAAAATTTGTATGTTGAACAAAAATTTATGGTTTCACAGAACAAATTATCAAAAGTTTTTTTTATCAATTAATTAATGTGATAATTGAATCAACTATTTTTTTTTTTTTTTTTGTTGAAAGAAAATGAAAGTTGTTGGTTTGATTTTATTAACATTTCAGTTTTTTGAAATAAATTTTTAATTAAAATATAAATTAAATAACAAAAAATCTTATTTGATTTTTTCGTTTAAAATAAAATAATTTAAACTTGTAGAATTGTTATTGGTCATTGTCAAAACCTGAGCTATTTTTAATTAAATCGATTAACACATTGTTTGAAACGGCAAAGTTTTTTGAACATTTTTTAATTAAAATTAAAAATATCATTTATTGAAAAAACAAATGTTTACAATTTAAAATTTTTAGTCATCTGTATTATAATTTTGGTACAAGGTGCAAAATCAACAAATTGTTTGCTTGATTCTATGAATTTGGTGATTGAAGACAATTTTTAATTTTTGCTGTGTTTAATTCAAAAGTGGAATTTAAAATCGCTCGAAATTTACCACACCTTTTAAAAACGATCGATTTGAAATCAATAAATTTTCATCACATACCTGAATATTTTTCATTCGGAATTATTTGGAATAATTAAAGTAGCGACTGTAATATTTTCCAGTTGGAATAATCTTAAATTTGAAGAAAGCAAAACAAGCCTTATGTCGATACTACTAAATGTGATATCAAAATAATTTCTCTGTAATTAATTACACAGGCCAACACTCAATTTGTTTGTCTCTATCAGCTCTAGTTTTCATGATATAGCTTTTTTATACCCTCCACTTATGACCTCCATTTATGACCGTCTGTTAGTTTTTTCAAAAAATTTTTTTCATCAAAATTTCTTATTTACAGTTATGGTAGTTGCCATAGATCAACACTTTTTTAATAAACTTTGCCAACTGCAATAAACCACTTCTTACAAGCAACTAACTTCCGATATTCAATTGGAGTGCAACAAGAAAAAATAACGTTCTCAATAATATTGTACATATAAAATTCCCGTTAATCAGCTAGCAATTACACAAAAAATTTTTTTACGGAAAAAATCTTCTTTTGATAAATTCAAAGAAGCAACAATTTTTTTTAATTTTGTCGGGCTGTGTTATTAAAAGTCAATCTCAATATAAAAACATATAAACCTGTTCTGTAACTTTAGTGAGAACTTCTCGCATCGAAAAGATGTGAAACAAAATATTCCATCGTTTCTCGAAAAGTGAGAAAAAAGTGTGTCTGTAACTTATGTCGAAAACTATCAAAAGAGATTACGTCGTTACGTTATAAAAGTCATAACATTGCACTCGAAGCCGATGTGACATTGCAGACGTTGAGGACGCCAGTCACACATATAGTTAACGGCGACCAAAATTTACTAAAATTGAAAAATTTTCAACGACGGCGGCGAAAATACAACCGTCGGCCATGCCAAATAATGTAAAGTGCGACTTTAATGTTTGTTGTTTGTAAACGAGCTTTGAAAAAATTCGTATATTTTATAAAAATGGTAAAAGAAAATAATTAAACAATAAAAAAAGGGCCAAGAACATAATTTAATTATTATTATTCTTTGCAATTTGCATTTTTAGTTGTTTTTTAGTGTTAAAATTTTTTTTCTCGCCCCATTTTTATTCGTGAGTTTTTTTGACAGTCCAAAGCGGGAACTTTTCTCACCAAAATGTTACAGACACACTTTTTCTGTAAATTGGCGAGTAATTTCCTTGCGTGACAGCTTGTACTCGCCAAAAAAAGTTACAGACACAGTTTAGTGAGAAAAACAGCTGTTTGTTTCAATATACGGCATTTTTGTTCTATTTCACGCATTTCAATCGAAAAGTTTCTCGACACGAGAGTTACAGAACATGGGCACAGATCTTCTCTTTGACTTTTGAGAAGAGTAAAAAAATTGAAGTTTTTTAAACCCATAGCAAACGGTTTATTTATAATACTAACTGCGTTATATTAAATTTTAACATCGAGTCCGAACACAAGAATCTACTAAGAAATTCTTTTTAAATTAGCATATCCTGTTGTCGGTTAAAATGTGTATTTTTTTTAACCTTCCTTTTGCATTTTATTTCTTGTTTTTGCTACTTTTAAAGCAATTTTTGCTCTTATTTAACATTAATTTTCTTCTTAGCATTTAAGACTTTGAAATATGAAATATAAAAAAAAAAAATTGCAAGAATACTAAATAAACATAGACACTTTTGAAAGGGACATTCATTTTCTTGCCACATATTGTATGTATTCGTTGACTTGATGATTTTGAACTTTTATGAGCAGTAAACATTTGTATATGTGTGTGTGGTGTATTATGTCAATATAAGATGAAATATGTTGATATGTGTGTGTGTTTCTGTTAGTGAAGTTGTGATGTTTACACGTACATATATATATACACACTTACAAATAAAGTATTATGTGAAGTTCCCTTAGGCACATTTGTAATCAAAACGACCAACTTTAGGCGTCATGATGAAATTGAAACCCTTTTTTTATAAACATCGACAATAACAATAAAAAACTTACAGACACTTTTGCAAAAATTCACATAGATACATACACATATTTTTATATACATCTATGTTTAAAGATATATATTTTCTTACACGCAACTACATACTCGGTCACAAAATGCTTTATTGCATTTCATTTACAAGTTGTAAAGACTAACAGGCTTTTAAGATCAAGCTACATAAAGCAAACCCGGCAAACACAAGTTAAAGGTTTATATAATTCTCTTTTTGTTGAGGTTGCTATTATTCTTCAAATATTTTTAAGCGTTTGACGTTTGAAAATCTGTTTTGTGGCAAATAATTATGTTTGCTGGGAAAGCATTCATCACACAAACGCATACATCATATATCATTGCTGTACAGTTGTTTATGCTCCTTAAAGTATGCGTGCTTTTTTTTTTTTTTTTTTTTTTTTTTGCAAATATCGTTGTTGTGAAATATGTCTCTGTGTTTATTTTTTCAATTCTTTTTATAAATGAGGGTATACTAAGTTTGTCATTCCGTGTGATAATATTTTATTATTCATCTAAAAGCCGATTTACGCTAAAGATGATGTCGCTGCGACAATGTTTACGTTCACTTTTTAGTCGCAATGAAGCCGAATTCCCACAGGTGACCTCATCATGATATAGAGTTATGCTAGCTATTACCCTACAGTTACCCTACAGGAGATTAAACAAGTACCTAATTAGTACCAAACTAGTACAAAAATAACCAGTACTAGTTCTCAACTGTAAACTTTTCTATACTATCTTAACGCTCAAATTAGCATTGAGTGTGCTTGGAATATCACTAGTACTATTGGTTCTAGACGTGTACTAGTACACTTGGACCACATTGGGTGCTTTTTACATTAGCATTTTGCATTTTAACCCTTTTTTTATAATAAAAATGCCATAAGTAAATGATTTGAAATCAAATTTAAGAAGCAGTATTAAAATATAAATACATATGTGCTGGAATTTTAGTTTTGTTAGACAAAATGCTATCAGTCTACAAGTAGTGCCCTTGTACTACACCAAGTACTGGTACTCATATGCACTAGTATTTTTATAAAAGAGACTGTTTTATTGTTTAAAAAATATACGCAATCGGGCATGTTTTAGAAATCGAAATGAAGTGGAATTGAGATCGAACGAGACTTCGGTCTTAATTATTTACAAAATGACTTATGTTTTTTCTATTTTTAACAGTGGTTCCTGTAAAGATTAATGGTGTTTAAAGTATGAATAAAGAAAAAGAAAAATTTTTGAAAACTTTCTTTTTAGGCTCGTTTTCAAAATTTGTGTGATTTTAAATCCACTTCATTTCGATTTATAGAACACTAGCTTAACCCAGTCTATTTTTATTTTCAAAAGTGTAGTATACCATAAGAGTGACTTCTGCAAAGTTTGAACATTCTGACTATAACAGCTCTTAAGAAATGCGATATTAAACATTGGCGCCCTATGGGGGGTACCACTTCCCCGCTGCTATTTTATTTCAATTTTGGGGCTCAGAAGATCCTACTACCAAAAGTTCAACAAAATGCGTGCATCGGCTATAAAAAAATGCGATATTTAATATTGCCATCCTATGGGGGCACCAATTCCCCTGCCCCTATCGAAAAAATAAGTAGCCTATTTTATTTCTAGGGCTCACGTGATGTTACTGTAAATATTTCAGGAAAATCGGTTTCGTAGTTTAGGAGTCTATAAGCCAACAAACAAACAAACATACAAACAAACACACAAACATTTTTCATTTTTATAAATATAGATAGATAGATAGATAGATGCCCGAATTGCTTTCGAAGATAAATCTTTTTCCTGTATTGCAATTTTGTGGCTCCACTTACTTCTTACGCATTTTAATGCCTTGTGTTTTTATTAAATATTCACTTTGTTTGTTTTATAAAATAAAAAAAGTTTATTCAAGTATTTAGATTTTTATTGAATGTTAAATTTTAACTAATTTTTCCACAAAATGTAAACAAAGCTTGACGTTCAAAATACACACGAAAAAATAAACAATAAACAGAAGACTCGAAAATGTCACCTGTACAAGTTCGCCTTGTTCGCAACTGTCGGTGGACTTTTCGACTCTAAATTGATCAATCAATGCTTCTCAAGGCTAGTTTACACGGTAATACAATGTATTACGACTTTGTTGAATTAAAATCATATGAAATTCTCTCCGTGTTTAAAAGAAAAAAATAAAAGTCTGTTGTAAAAAAAAGTCATGTTTACACGGATGGTATAAGTAAAATCAAAAATAATAAAAAAATAGCAGATGTTTGCAGTTTTACAATTTTTACAAAATCAGCATAAAGTTCCCTGAGTTGAATTAAGTGGTTTTTGTAACTGTAAAGGGTGTTTTTTTAAGCCCGATAGAACTTGAAATTGTAAAAAATAACACAAAAAATTATATTGTAATTAAATGCTGTTCTTGACGAAGCGCATTCTGGACGTCCAATTTTGGGCCACTTTTTCGAGCACTGCTGGCCGTATGTCACGAATAACACGAACAATGCTGGCCTCCAAGGCGTCAATTGTTGCTGGTTTATCAGCATAAACCAGTGACTTCACGTAGCCCCACAGGAAATAATCGAGAGGTGTCAAATCGCACGACCTTGGAGGCCAATTGACAGGTCCATTTCTCGAAATCAACTTATCGCCAAATTTTGATTTCAATAAGTCGATGGTTGCGTTCGCCGTATGGTACGTAGCGCCATCCTGTTGAAACCACATCTCCTCCGGATCAATGTCATCCATATTTTCAAACAAAAAATCATTGATCATGGTGCGGTAACGATCTCCATTGACCGTAACGCGAGCTCCGGCCTCATTTTTGAAGAAATAAGGTCCGATGATGCCACCAGCGTGAAAACCGCACCAAACGGTGCATTTTTCTGGATGTAATGGAGTCTGTAGGGTCTCTTGTGGATTGGTCTCGCTCCATATGCGGCAATTTTGCTTATTAACAAACCCGTTAAGCCAAAAATGCGCCTCATCGCTGAACACAATTTTGCGATATAAGTTGCGCGAATCGACGACTGATTTTCAAAGTAAATTTGGATAATTTCGTAGCGTTGTTCAAGCGTGAGTCTATTCATGATGATTTGTCAGAGTATACTGAAACGATAAAAAAAAATATTTTATCAAAATTTAATTTTTTGTGTTACTTTTTACAATTTAAAGTTCTATCTAGCTTAAAAAAACACCCTTTATAAAGATGTTACCACCTTCAATATATGCTGTTAAGATCCACCTCTGGTGTGATGAGAATACATAAGTTTCTTAAATAGTTTAGAAAAAAAAAAAACATTTACCAACCGCTTGTCGAATTTGAATTCGTATTCTCTCTTACTCGATACATTTTGCTTTTACATGATAAGATTATTCTCATTCTACATCATTTTTTGCAATGTCGTAATACATTGTATTACCATGTAAACTAGCCTTTATTCGTTCATTCGAAGCAGTGTAGCCATAAAGCAATTAATTGTTAGTTTGGGAAAAGAAGAATAAATATGCTAAATATTCAAAACTGACAACAGTTTATGAAGCAAAAATATAAATTGCTTAATATCAAAATATCTGATCTAACCAAGGAAGAAGCTATTGAAGAAATTGTAGCCTAACTGAACTTTCTGTTCAACCAAATATTCCGTTAACAGTGTCATAACAAAAATAAGAGAGATAGAAGTATGTAAAAGAGACGTGTCGAAATTGTCGAGTTTTTTTTTTTTTTTTTTTTTTACAGCGTTTATTTATTTACATTTTTGATAAAAAATTAAACTACATAAACAATAGTTAACAATATAAATTCTAACCGCTGTATTCATAAAAAATTAAAATAGATTTTAAATGTATTTTAAGAAAAATTTGTATGAAAGTTTTGTCTTAAAACACATTTCAAACTTGTTTTATTTTTTATGAATACGGCAGTAATTATACAATGTCCCATAGAAGAGCTCTCTCTACACTTGCCGCCTGCAAATAATTAATCTGATTCCATTTTAGTTTCTGGGTATTTGTGATAATCGGTCCATAATTAGAGCTTAATCACGTTCAAGATGCTTAAACGCGCTTAAAAGCCTAAGTGTGTACACATTTATCTGAATAAGTTCAAATTATGTTTCATACGACTTTTTGAAACCGGCCTAACACTGCAATGAGTCACAATGCTGTGAGTTTTAATAATGTTTAACTCATAACTTATTGATCCCAAATAAAGCCAACTCTCCGTAGAGGGTATCACAGATTCTGTGCAGCCGACTATACCATTTTTACTGGGTTTTTCCTTCAATTTCTAACGGTTCAACAGTTAGGCAAAGTTTTTTTTGCTACACTTTTTTTTACTTTTGATATGTGTAATGTTTGGAAAATTTTAAAATGTATGTTTTTTTTTCTTTCCCTACTCTTATGCATATTATTTGGAAGCAACAAAGTCTTAAAAGGATTGGAGCATAACGTTGTTAAAATTATTGCAGGAAACATTTAAGCCCTTGTTAAAAGTTAAATCTTTCCAGTTTAATTTTTTTATTCCCATCCGTTTTTTTTTTTTCAACATATTTGACAGTTGTTTAACACAGTATGATTTATAAACTCATAGGGTACATTCTTAAATGTTTTTCCCCTTTACTAGTTAATTTTTTCCCAAGATTTTGTTTTTCTCACTATTTTACCAAACAAGCCCTTTATGGAATTTCTTGGAATGACTTAAAGTATGTGAACGCTGTATAGTACATGTATGTATTATTTAAAGGGAATACAAAATTCATTGGAAATATTTTTTATATTGATGATTAAAAGGCAAAAGAAGAAGAAAAAAAGATGGCAGGAAGTACGAGTTTAACAAGATGTGGCAGTATAATACATACATTGTTTATTTTCTAGTACTTAAACTGTCCTGAACTTGATGCAAACGATTTTGCGAAGAAAAGTAGATAAACATTCTTTTGGAGAAAAAGAAACGGCAAAATATAATGATATTAAAAGTTTAATACAAAGTTAAGGAGAAAAGGGTTCTTTAAAAAAAAAATCATTTAATAAAACGAACTTGACTGAGAATATATAAAACTTTTATATATGTAATTTAATAACACTTTAAAACATAATTTAAGATACATAATTAAATTATTGTCGTTATAAGCTTAAGAGTAGATAAAATCCCTTAACTATTTACAATAAACTTTTTCAGAAACTTATGCTTCAATTAGTGAGTTTTAAAAAATTTTAAAGTCCAGTAAGAAATAATTTGAGTCAACAAAGTAAAAACTAAAAAATTTAAATTGAACCAAAAAGTAAATTATAATTTATAATAAAAATAAAGGTTTATGGGTAAAAAATAGAGAGTTATGGGAAACAATTACAGGCTGTCGTTGTTTTTTTTTCATACTTGAGACATTTGTAGACTGATTTGACCAAATTTTGGTAGTAATCTATTCCAGACTATATGTGATAAAAATTCTTATAGCAAACTATCTAAGGTCTTCGGAAAATCCGTTTCAACAGACACATAGACAGACGCACAGACGGAAGTAGTATCAACTTCGCTTCTCATAAGTAACTTTAATATTTAACTTTTTTAGCTCTAAGGTGAATATTGTAGAAATTACAAATGAAATGGCAAACTTAACTAACCCTTTTAATCTTATTTAAATTAAAATATAATGGGTATATACAGGGCTGGGCAGTATTTAAAATACATGTATTTGAAATACGTATTTAAAATACAAATACGTATTTTGTATTTGTATTTTAAATACATGACGTGCAAGTATTTTGTATTTTGTATTTTAAATACATACAATAAATATAAGTAGTTTGTATTTTGTATTTTAAATACATAAAAAAATGGGAGTATTTTGTATTTTAAAAACATAGTTTACAAAATATATTCTGTCAGTTTATTGATGGTTGATTGCATTTTAATCTACCAAAATATAAAAAAATATGGTGTCACTTTCGCACCGAAAGCGTTGAAGTTTTGTTTTTATTTTTTATTTTCATCATTAAATCAGTGGCTCTTGTCTTAAATAAGTTCGTTTTTGTTTAAATTCATATATAATCTTCAACATTAAACCATTTTTCATAAGTCTAATGCAAAATCAAAAGGGTTTTAATTTCCAAAAATAAAATTTACACATAATATGGAGTTTTAGGAATCGCTTACGGTGCGGAAACTTTTTTCATCGAATCAGCTTAAAAAACAGTTTTTTATTATCAGAACAAAATTCCCCACATGGCGCTGTAGTGGTATTTTGCATTAAAAAAAAGTTATTACCTTAATGTACATGACGTGGAAGTATTTTGTATTTTGTATTTTAAATACATACAGGATGTGTAAGTATTTTGTGTTTTAAATACATACAATAAATATAAGTATTTTGTATTTTAAATACATAACCTGAAAGTATTTTGTATTTTAAATACATGACCAGCAAGTATTTTGTATTTTAAATACCGCAAACCATGTATTTTGCCCAACACTGAGTATATAACATTGTGCAATTGTCCACCGCGGCCTTGCTGGGTGTCGCGCTTTCAAAATATTCAATTTTCTATTATTCCGGCTCAAAAATCAAGCAACAAAACCCCAAAGTTTATGTTGGCTTTGAGGGCCGCTCTATGGCAAGTTCAAATCACCTTCACGATATATGGTCATGCCCTCAAAAATAAGCAATAACGAAAATCCCAAATTTATTGAATATTTGAAAAATTTTCTATATAAGCTTTTTAGGTATTTTTGTTTTAACATAATATTTTTCGCACTTTTTTCGCAACTTTTTTCGCACCTGAATATGTATTTGGTTTCTGGTAAAATTAAATTTGATCAATGCTGTATATAGGGTACATTTCAACAAGTCAGTTAAGAACACTTTCTTCCTCTTTTTGGCAACTGATTTTTTTTTTAATTCCCTAAGCTTATCCCGCGAAGCTGTATGTTTTCTGCAGAAAAGAAACCAGAGTTTAGGCGGGAATCCGGGTTCGATTCCCGCAGCGCTGATAGACTAGCTTACTACCAGGTAGCCTACCAAGGCACTCGGTAGTATACACCATATACGCAATAATACACCACTTGAGAGTAATTTACTTACGGAAGTGCACAATATATATTTTATTATAATCTGAATGGATACAAAAAGGTTAAAAACGAGTCAGTTCATCGTTACTTTAATATATAAAAGCCCTAACTAACGTTTTCCTTACTTTACAGGAGAAGGAAAAAACTTAATAAAAATTATAGTCTTGTAGTCGCGATTTTTGTTAAACGCAATTTTTTTATTAAATTGCTTAGAGAATTAAATAAAAAACTGCGTTTTAAGAAAATCGCGACTACAAGACTATAATTTTTATTAAGTTTTTTCCTTCTCCTGTTAAGTAAGGAAAACGTTAGTTAGGGCTTTTATATATTAAAGTAACGTCATTCAGTTTAGTTCATTAGAAAAATAAGTGGACATGTGTCTGGTACTTTCTTGAAATTCGGCCTTTTTGGAACTTCTTTGTCACCCCATCAGTTTTTAAACCAAAAATCATAGAAATAAAGATTATACCAAATCCGCAACAAATATATATATATCGTCGGCTAAGAGTGTAAGCCTGCTAAATCCACTTTTTAAGTACATTACGATGTTAATGCCGTATGGTCGAGAAAGATATGCCTCGTCGACCAGCATGTAGTTTTTCTTCAATTTGAGTCCTGAAATTTGTTGTCTGGCACTGGCAGGACGGACACAAAACAAAGTATTTGGATACGATTTGATTAATTATTATTAGTTCATATTTACTATATGAAGATTCAATAAATAAATATTGAAAAAAAAAAAAAAAAATTGAGTCCTGAAGTGAGTAAAATCCACAATATTTTAAAAACCAAAAGTTTTTTGTCTCTCCTGTAAAATTTGTTAAAAGGGAGTTAGCAGGTTTACACTCTAAGCCGACGATATGGTACTTTTTCAAGATTTAAAAGTTTAAGGGGTGAAAATCGTACCTCTTTTTGGTTAATTTTTTAAAAAAACATTTTTCTTCATGTATTCATATATAGGGTGTTTTTTTAAGCCCGATAGAACTTGAAATTGTAAAAAATTAAATTGTAATCAAAATTTTTTTTTTATTCGAAAGATCAATACGTGACATTAACATTTGAAAATGATTTCGGGCATATGGGCACCGCGGCTGTTCTTGACGAAGCGCATTCTGGACGTCCAATTTTGGGCCACTTTTTCGAGCACTGCTGGCCGTATGTCACGAATAACACGAACAATGCTGGCCTCCAACGCGTCAATTGTTGCTGGTTTATCAGCATAAACCAGTGACTTCACTTAGCCCCACAGGAAATAATCGAGAGGTGTCAAATCGCACGACCTTGGAGGCCAATTGACAGGTCCATTTCTCGAAATCAACTTATCGCCAAATTTTGATTTCAATAAGTCGATGGTTGCGTTCGCCGTATGGCACGTAGCGCCATCCTGTTGAAACCACATCTCCTCCGGATCAATGTCATCCATATTTTCAAACAAAAAATCATTGATCATGGTGCGGTAACGATCTCCATTGACCGTAACGCGAGCTCCGGCCTCATTTTTAAAGAAATAAGGTCCGATGATGCCACCAGCGTGAAAACCGCACCAAACGGTGCATTTTTCTGGATGTAATGGAGTCTGTAGGGTCTCTTGTGGATTGGTCTCGCTCCATATGCGGCAATTTTGCTTATTAACAAACCCGTTAAGCCAAAAATGCGCCTCATCGCTGAACACAATTTCAGCGATGAGGCGCAATATAAGTTGCGCGAATCGACGACTGAGTTTCAAAGTAAATTTGGATAATTTCGTAGCGTTGTTCAAGCGTGAGTCTATTCATGATGATTTGTCAGAGTATACTGAAACGATAAAAAAAAATATTTAATCAAAATTTAATTTTTTGTGTTACTTTTTACAATTTAAAGTTCTATCTAGCTTAAAAAAACACCCTATATATAGGGGCAGTTCCAGCGAAGAGTCTATTTTTTGTAACGTAACGCCAGAAGTAATTTAAATTGTTTCTCAAAAAATTGTATATGTATAGTTTACTTTTTTTATACTTTGGTGTAAAGCGCAACTAGCTCTACATTCAGTAACAAAAGGTCCTAAAATACCACCTTATTTGCATTAAAAAAGTAGACTTTTCGCTGAAAATGCCCATATGTACCTTTAAACGAGCAAAGATTTCTAAATTTAATAGCTTGAAAAATAAATCTATATAAGTCCAAAGTAAACTAAAACGTCTTGCTCAATTCACAGTCTTATTCAGATTTCTAATGCAAGTCAAAATCCAACTCGGTTTTTTAACATCACGCTAGCTCATATTTTTGCTTATATCTGCAAATCCTTAGCGTCGAATGTTGTAATTTTTTTCTGAATATATTGCTACTTCATTACTTTGCATATGTAAAAACCCTTTTTACAAATTTGAATTTCTTCATTTAATTTTTTACAATTTGTCGTACAAATATCACGTCACGTCAACATGAAAATGCCCATATACGTATTAAATTATGGGCTCCAACTACAATATTGAAATTTTTTATCGTTCAATAGGGAGAATGAAAGTATTAAAAAGGGGAAATACAGAAAGTTAAATTTTTCTTTCTTTTGCTTCTGTGGTACTGCATGTTGTAGTTTTAGAATCTTCTATAATATTGAACCTAGAAACCAAAATTATAGATGCGGGGTCTTTAGTAAATGAGAAATTATAAAATGAAGACAGTTGGTACTTTTTGTTCTTCAACTGGTACAGTTTAAATTTTCTTTAAAATTGGCACCAGAAACATAAAATTAAACATGAATAAAAATCTGGAAGGAGGAGCTCTTTATACTTGTTCGTTCTACAACTGGTACGTTTTTTGATTTTCGCTAATATTGAAACAAAAAAACATGAAATTAAACATGCAATGACCTGCGTTGGTAAGAATCTTCAAATGGTACTTTTTTAATTTTCATTAGCATTAGACCTAGAAAGATAAAATTCAACATGCAGAGTCCAGAGAAATTGAAAAACTATAAGAGTAGACGGGACTTGATTGGAAGATAATATGTGGACCGGAGGTTGGCACCTCGTTAAAACGATTCACTCAGACGAAAAAAAAACAATTGCTCGAAACATGTTATACAATTGTGTGTTCTTTTTATTTGCGTAAACAATTATAGTCGAGTTTCGACTACTTGGCAAACATAAATTATTATTTTTTACAATATTTTTTGAAATAAACGACATTCACAATGAATTTTTCCATTTAAAACTTTATTTGAGTCAAAGGCCTGCGTAGTGCGCAACCGTTTTACTTCCTGTTAAATAGCTTCCTTTATTGTATAGCATAACTCTTATAATTATAATGATAGCTACACGAGTGATATAACAAAAAAAAGGTGGAGTGCGCCAAACTGTATTTTTCCACCAAAACTTATTAATTTGTATTCAGAAGCTTTGTTCGACGAAGCCTAATATGATGTACGTTGTGTACAAACGACCCCACTTCAATTTCTGATAACATTTCAAATGTCCAGACACTCCTGACCAAAATTTTAGAATGAAGCTGGATATCTTGAAATGTATATAGAAAAACCAAAATCTTGATTGTAAGTCGGGAGAAAACTACAGATGCATATGTACAGCTTATTATTAACAAGAACCCTATAGAACGAGTGTCTAATTGTTATAATTTATGCGCATTAATTATGGAAAATTGTACAACAGATAAAGCCTTTCATACACGACATCTGTCAAAATTGTTGGTTTACAAAAGGTTAATAATATTCTGTCTGACTTTTTTATAAGCAATGTTCAAAAGTGAACACACGGCATGAGATGTTAAAAACATTTCGTGTACGGCAGGCTTATGAAAATCAAATTTCAAGTTGAAATGGCCGGATTTTATTCACAAAATATAAAAACATATTATGCAAATTCGGTCTATAGTAAAGTGCTTTGTATGGTAAAGGGCTCTGAACACGTCAAGCATGCTTGTCCAGCAGGCGAATTCACAAGTGTACATGTACAGAACGTATAATTTGCCGTCATATCTAAATTTTTTTATTTTCCATCCAGAATCGTCGGTGTGACTCATGCATACCCATTTTCACTAATACTACCATAGCGCTTGATGAAAACTGATCACATGACTAAGTTTAAAAGTATTTTAATCAATATTAAATATAAAGAAGGTTAAAAACTGAATGTCAACTATCAGAATTCGTAAAACTTTATAATTTGGTCACAACAGGGGAGTGAAATTCAAACTGTTTTTCCTTAAACTCTAGGAAAAAAACGATACTCGAAATCGACATTATATCAGTTCGTGGGTTGTCATTCAATCAATTGGAGAACTGGTCCGAGTGGCAGCAAACCGCGAAAGGTTTACATAATAAAATATAATTGTAAATTGCTTAAATTCTCTTAATAAAATCCATTAAAGAGATAAACTTTTAAAAATATTTAGAAATAAAACTTGATTTAGTTACTTATTATAACTTGCTTAACAAAGCAGTTATTTTAAATTGTTGCAAATTTCCTTAAACATTTCTTTTTATTTATTCTTATAACATTTTATTTAAATGTTCTCTCTTTATAAATAAAATTTCTTGTTTCCATTATCACAATTTTAATTTAAAAAGTACCTATTTTAATATCCTGCAATGCGACATAGAATTAACTTTCGTTATAAAAACAACAAGTTGTATGTTTATATTTTTGTTACATTCTTGACGACAACAAGATGTCGCTGCAACAAACATAGAACAGATTTTGCCAAAATACGAAACTCGAACAGAGTAACAAACAGCAGGGAGTTAAATAGAACAGAAAAAAGCATAGGAATACAAAATAACTAAAAAAATAACTACAAAAATTAAATTAATTAAAATCTATGTTTTAAGTACAACAAGAAAAGTTAACAACAAAAAGTCCAGTGAAAAAGTGAATTTGCACCGCAAATCCTACACTTAAGCATTTTAACCTTAACATATACTTATACATATCGTTACCTTAATATAAAAAGGCCCCAACTCATTATTTTTGGAAATCCGTTTTTTATTGATTCTTGTAGAATGGTTGCTAATACACATTCTATTAAAATTTCAAGCAAATTAGATTAAAAATAAAGAAGTTATAAGCAGAACACAAAAAGCCCTAACTCATACACACAATTTTTCTAAAGAAAAAAAGCCCTAACTCATACACACAATTTTTCGAAAGAAAAAAACACTGACTCATACATACTCATACATATGTATTTCAATCTGAATTCCTCGTTTAATTTTAATAAAGATGTTTTTTGACAATGTTTGTGTAGCTATATTATTTCAGCTTTTATTAAGTTTTTTCCTTCTCCTGTAAAAAGTGTTTTTGATGAGTTGGGGCCTTTTTATATTAAGGTAACGATATGTAAGTGTGTAAGGTTTTACAATAACATTTAAACTCTTTCTCTTGCTTACTTACACTGCACACTGGAGGAGAGGAAACCTTTTTGGGAATATTAATCTAGCAATACTTAACAGCCGAAATTAAGATGAAGATAGCGTAGGCAAAATGTTTTTCTGAAAACGCATTATTAGATCTTAAAATGGGATAACTTGGGAAAAAATCTAATCGACTTAAACTTAATAGGCATGTAGCTGGATTGCATTTCAGAATCAACTTTGCCTATAAACTCCATATATTTGCCAGGAACTGGTCTACAGGGTCTTTAAGTTGAACACTAAGGACATCTTAGATGTTTTTTGCATTTTTTTTTTTATTTGATGTCCAACTAAAAAAAAAAAAATATCCAATTTCTTTACAGCTGCAGTGATTCTTGTGAAATGTACAATAAGATAAAAAAGTAAAGATGAATTCGACTTTAACTTTTCACAATAAATAGTAAAAAGGTCTAAAGAAGAAAACTTTAGGCAATAGCAAAATAAAGTAGGGTGAAAATATAAATTTCCTTATCCGCAGAGCTGCTATTTATGACATTTAGCTAAGATATTAAATATTTGTATAACCTACATGGCCAAGTGAATCCATGCCGGAGGATCTCAAAGTTGGACACCTCAGATGTGTAAAATTTTTAAATTGTAAATGGCTTTTTTTAAGCCCACAACCAAAAATATGAAGAGTATGTTAATTTCGTCATTTCGTTTCTGACAATTTAGTGATGTCTTTCAGTTTGTCTTTAGGAAGGACTTAGCAGGCATTCGTTATTTGGTAAAAATAGTTTAAGGATGGCAGGTCCATTTAATTTAAAAATATTTATTTAACACGAAGAGTGATTGGAAGGACATTAAGCAACAAAATTAGCCTTATGGATCCTTTCAAATATACAATTAACATATCGCACTGTTTCTTCTAAAGAGACTCAACTCAAAAGTTATAAATATTCAGTAGAGACAAAAAACGGGTTCCTTTTAATATGTAGTCTTACAGCCATATTCATAAAAAGTTCTTATTTTAAGCTTATAGTATGTAATAACTATTAAACGCTTATTGTCTTATCAACCTCTTATAAAAATTTGTATTCATAAACGTACATTAAGAGCTTTTTTACTATTAACTGTTTGTAGCGATTTTGTGTTTAAGTATGGCAACTTTCTTTATATATTGCTGCCATTTTATTGAAAGTGATGCATGAAACTTCTATTCGGTTCACATGATATTCTATACATAAATTTTTTTTAATAATTTTTTTTTTTTTCATTGTAGACCTTCAAAATTATTCTAATCAAATAAAACTACATATTATTTTAGTTTCTGAACAAAATGTTGCCGAAAGGTTTCATAAAATCTTTTGTTTGAAACTTTTTTAAATATTCGATAAGAAAGTATTCGATTAAAAAGTTTGTTTACTTTTTATTAGCATCACTATTATTATGATATGCTTATTTTTTTTTTTAATATTTTTGAACAATAATTTGTTGTTTTAAACAAAAAAAACAACTAGTTGCAATAATTTAATAAAAAATTAAAGAGAATATCTGCATTTGCCCCTGAACATATTCATTTAAATCATATACAATTTTTTTTAAATAATTATCAATATAAATTTAAATTGGTTGTCTAAAATAAAAAAAAAAATAGTTAAATGTATTTAACATGTCCATATTATTAAATAAAACATTTTTGTCATTATTTTTCAACATATTTCACAAAAATAATATCATTAAATGCGAACACTTATCAAAATGTCATTTTATTTTTGGTTTAAAGAAGGGCAAATCCAACAATAAATTTTCTTACTTTATGAATGGTTTATTAAAGGTTCAATAGACTATTTTTCGTTTATGAATACAACTTCAGCAATTTCTGCATAAAAACGGTCAATTAATCATCAATAAATTTTACGGGCTGTATACTACAAATGGGGATAGAATTGTGTTTTTTTTTTTTTTGCAAAATACTAGAGAAATTGATATAAGGTTTTTACAGTGCGTAAAACTAAAAAATGTTGAGTTTACTCTCTTTAGAGGAACAAGCGCGGTATGTACGTATGTTTTAGTTCTTTATAAATAAACAAACTGTGAAAGTATTTCTCCAGCCATGATCCAAACGTATTTTTTTTTTTTTTTTAATATCTGGGTGGTATATCTTTCTACACTTTCTTCTAATAGATTGGCCACATGTTCATATCAGCAAAACCGAATCGCTAAGACGGTTCTTACGTATAACCCAAAGGGTTCTCGTCGACAACGAAGCCCAAAGACAACCCGGCGCACAATACTTTGATGTGGAACAAAATTGTGCAAAAATAGAAGAAGATGACCCAGACTAATAATATATTGCATGGAGGTATATATGATAATAATAAATAAAATTTCAAGTCTTGAAAAAATTCCGTCAAAGGATTCATGTTCCTCCCATGTTTCCTTTTTTTTTTTAAAATGTAATTCGGCAACACTTTTTATGTTGAATTGTTGAAAATTACCAAATCTATCTAAATATAATGTTAAAATTGATGTACTTAATTTTTTATTAATTCTAGCAAGGATTTTTGTATTTTAAAATATGATAGAAACAATTTAAGTATTTCATAATTAAAATATTTCATACAAAAATATAAAAAACAAGTACAACTTCGTGTTCCGGAAAAAGCCCAAAAAATTACACTTAAACTCAAAATGTGGTAAATTTTTTTCTTTACAGCAATAGTAAGGGCAACTGAGCATATATTCTCATGGTGAAATAAACATCTGGCAGCACTACGCCAGATGACGACTTTTTGCTCTTGCATTGTTTGTCTGGGTTTATGTCAAAGTTTTGTTTATGTTTACAAAAAGTACACGTTTTGTGCTGTGAGAATTGTATTTTATTAAAGTTTTTTTTTTTAAATTAAAATATATAAATAGACCATAATTAAATAAAAATTAGCTAAAAATTTATTTATTTCATCACGTTCAGCGGCACGCTTTGATTTTTGTTTAAAGTATTTTTTGACGTAAACGGTGACATAATTTCCATTTTTGTTGTAATGTTGTAATGGTGTATTTGTTGCCGCAACGATGCCACCTGAAAAAACGGTGCACTCAGTTTTTTTTAAATTTAATATTTTTTGCAAAAACAACCTGCATTTTTTTACGGCTATATAATAATGTCTAAGAACGGTTGAGATTTTCTTTAAGTTAATTTCTTATGAAAGTCAATGATTAAACACAGTACAAAAAAATAGGATAATTTTTTCGTACAGAAAAATATTTATAGCTTTTATTCTGAAGTACTAAATTATAAAAAATAATAAATGCAATTGGGCCTCTAAAAAAGATCATATATCTCTAATTTAAAACTAAAATGTGGTTAGTTTCTCTTTTGATTCTTTATGGCGGACACTTGGTTTATTAAACGGCAGAGAAAATTGAAAAAAGTTTTCACTCAGCTTTTTTATTTGTCCATCAAAATTTATTTTACTTTATTTTTTAAGTTACGGCAACACTTTTTTAAGATTCATGCAGAGCATTACTAATACATACTTTAAATAAAGTGTGGGCTTATATCAAAGAAAAATGTCTTTTTTACCAAATACTAACTTAAAAGTTATGGTACTTCTTTAAAATAAATTTTTAATAATTTTTTTCCTAGTACATAAATTAAGTTTAATTTTTCTTGTAAAATTTTATTAAAAATTAGGACGAGCTTAGCGATCTCTAGCAGCGGTTAAACGCATTTAACATAAAAAAGGTTCTGTTTACATGTAATTTATTTAGATACGAATAGAGTACAGTCATTTTTTTTAACATTGGGACAACATTGTTTCCCCTTATTTTTGTATATGGAACAAAATACTCTGCGGCGTACAACAATTAGATCCCGACCAAAACCAATGGGGATCACTAATTAAGACCGTTTGTTCCCAATCTGGAGAATAGCGAAACGTAATCATAATGTTAACGGTTTTTCATTTTTTTACGTAGAGAAAAATGTGCTATCATGTGGTCACGAGTAACTTAACTAGTTTAAGCGGAAAATGTTCATGCATATTATGGTTACTTTTACCATATTTCCGTAACGGCAACCATATTTTAATAAAATCTGAACTCAAGAACCTTATAATTGTTGTCTATACAAATAACTGCACATCTATAGCATGTTGCTTCAAAAGTATTAGAAAGAGAGCAAAATGTTATTGTTTTCTCTTAAATTAATTATTCGTCACATTTAATATGTACTCGATTGTAGGCAACCATAATATAATTAGTCTTGATATCAATCATATTATGGTTGAGGTATATTCTGTGATTTAGGACACCATAATATATTTGAATTTTCTGCAACTGTATGAGTTGCACATATTCATATTGAACCACATATTTTCCTCGAATGTAGTTTTATCAAAATTCTTTAACAATTTTGAAACAACCTTTTTGAAATTGTATGGAAAAAATAACTATTTATCTTTCAAAAAAATTTCAATTAAAAGGAATTTTAGTTTTCCAAAAAAAAAAAATAGATATATTCTTGCCCACTGTGCACAAAATAAAAAGAAATTTGAAATATTTTTAACGGAAAGCAAACGTTAAATAAAGTTTAAATTAAAAGTAAGAGAAAATAATAAAAAAAAAGTAAAAACACTCAAGTGCATTAAAAAAAAAACAAAAATGACAGAACAATTAAAACAAAAAGAAAAACTTTTTAAATATACAGATTTTAAAATTATGCTTGAAAGTAAAACAAAGAGAGAGAGAGAGAGAAAAAGAAAGTATGTGGATGCCTGTGCGGCCATATGTAACCTTTGCATATGTAGCACACAAACAGTGACCATAAGGACAATTTTCGTTGTTTTTGTCTGTTATTATTGACACATGTCAAGAGCAACTAAAACAAAGAATGTGTAAACTGAAAATGATTAAAAGGACATTTTGCTTTACACTTTTCGCTCAGCGTTGTCCTTTGTTTTTCAAGCCAAATAAAACAATTAACAAACAATGGAATATTGAAAAAAATTTAAATACTTTTAAATTAAAATCCCTTTTATATTGCAAGAAAAAAAATCTGATGAAATTTTCTGTTTCCTTTTTATTTGCAGGTGTTCGTATGTTGGATGGCAAAGTCAATGATGTTGTTGAGGCCCAAGCTTTAAGTTTAAATCCTTCTCACATCGCCATCTATAGTGCTTCTTGGGGTCCAGAGGATGATGGTTCTACCGTCGATGGTCCTGGTCCTTTGGCCAGACGTGCTTTTATCTACGGCGTTACCAGTGGTCGTCAGGGCAAGGGATCAATTTTTGTTTGGGCTTCTGGTAATGGTGGCCGTTATACCGACTCTTGCAATTGTGATGGTTATACAAATTCCATTTTCACCTTGTCCATTTCATCAGCCACACAAGGAGGGTGAGTAAATATTTTTTTGGAAAAAATTAAAAAAAAAATCAAACTTAGTGTTTTGTACATAAATTTTACAAAAAATTGGTAAAAAGAAAATGTTCGAAACACAGAAATATAAATAATTAATTTTTAATACCAAATTCGTAGAATCAAACAATCCCTATCTATAACTTAAACAATTATAATAATTACTAAAAATTGTAAAAAGTTTAATTTCTTTTTTTTTTAATTATACTTTGAAGTTTAATTCATAATATGATTCAATTAAAAAACTTATTCAACAATAATTCTATATTTCATTCAATTAAAGTTAATTGAAAGTAAATAAAAAAAATTAGTATAGTTTATAAATTCAGCAAACAAGTTATTGCATTATTTGATAGATTCAATTAAAAATTTTTATCAAAAAAACTAATATGAATAATTTGAATTCAAAACTAATGAACAAAATCATTTGATTTAAATAATCATAAAATTCCTTGAATCAAATATATATTTTTAGTTTTTTTTTTTTCGATTAAAAAATAATTGATTCAATCAACGCAGTAAATAAATTATGGCCCCCATTATTACGGTTCACAACTGAACTCAGTTGAGTTGTAATTAAGACAACTGGTTGTGATCAGTTGTAATTTTTGTTATGTTTTTGTTCACCGCAATATAGCAAAGTTGTAAATCTTCAAGTAATTTATTTAATTGATAAAAAAACTTATGAGATTTTATTCTGAATAACCTTTTAAATTCGAACTTAAATCGGCCTTTTTACACTCATAACACAAATGCCTATTAAACTTTTGTCTCCGAATTAAAAAGCTCGGATTAGCACGTTGCACTTGGTAAAAGTTTGTCTTTTTTGGCTTTAAAAATCAATTTGTTATTACCGAAATGCAAGCAGAGACTATGCAAGGTGCGTTTTTTGGACAACTAGAACTTTATTTAAAAAAAAACATGTAAGAATTAACGGCTTTATTAGCTCACAAATCTCATGGATTTTAACCCTGCAATAACCAGTGTCACCTATAGGTGACGAAGATAAGGGCAAGCGATAATTTTAATCCAGAGGCTGGAGATGTCCTTGGGGTCTTCATACTGTACCCTCTTGTGAATAAGGAAATAACCGATGGAGAGTTGGAGACAAGAATGAAGCTAACTTAGATCAATTTCTTAGCCGAATGTTAAAAATGTGTAGTAAATTATGCCCAGTGTCACCTGTAGGTGACATCCCTATAAAATCGGAATTAGCAATATTTTTTTTTTATTTTAATTTTTTTCTGATATTATTTGAAAGAAAAATCAGTTTTGTTTTCATTATTGAAGGTATACAAATAGCCGGGTTAATGTTTAACCCTGCTGTTTGGTTAAGCCCATTTGGTCCAATTTTGCAATTGTTTCCTTTTTAATTTTTGAAGGGAGATATATACTGACTTTGTTTTTTAGCTCACGTGGTCTTTTTATAAAACAATGTTTTTTACAAAAATTCAAGGTTCTGACTCAAAACAGGACTGAGAAAAATAAAAATTTACGAATCTTAGGTTAGTATATTTTCTTTTATTTTTTTACATTTATTTAAAAAAAAAAATAAGTATTTTTTAGTTTAATTTATTATAATTGTAATTGCATGATAAGCAAAATGATTTTCGGTTAGTTTTGCAAATAAACTTCCTGCAAATGGATCATTTTATGTCAGACTAATACTTGCAGCAACTACAAATTCCTTGCTTTCGAGCCCCTGAGTTTGAAATATTATTATTCAAAAAGGCCACTGGAACTGTGCATGGTGAATGAATTGCAGTCAATTACTGTGCTGAGAGCTGTTGTTGAGGTAATATTGTCCGTTTCATCATAAACGCCTTAGCCAGAAAAAGTGCTAGTTGCCGCAAAAACTCTGGTCTCCTGCGATTCCGATCAGCTGGAGCCAATGAAACGTCGATTCCTGAAAATAGTGTGTACGCATTCAATGCGGATATATCAAGTATGTTAGCAAATACAATGTTGCCCATCGATTTGTTTTGTATTTTGTGCTGTACGAGTTTGATCAGCACTATTTACGCCACCTTAAAAACCTACATATGTAAGAATCCTTTCCTGAAGTTTTTTAGCAACTCAAACGTGGAAAAAATGGTCACCTGTTATATGTTGCCCTTTCCGGCCTTCTGTCAAGTCCAATGTAACGTGTTGCCTTTGGTCCTTACTAGGGATGCCAAACGGGATCGATTTTAACAAATCCCGGGATTCGGGATTTTCGGGATCCCGGGATTTTCCGGGATTTCGGGATTTTTCGGGATCAATTTGTTTCTTTAATATACAAATTTTTTTTAAAAAACAACAACACTTTATTTACTTATGTTTCAATTTTTAAAAAAGAAAACTTAACAAAACAATTATAAGAAAATTTTTTTAAATTAACTAAATTTTATTTATTTTTGAATTTTTAAAAAAGAAAAATTAACAGAACAATTCTTTTACAACTTTTTCTTATAAACAAAAGTTAAAATATATATATTTCTTTATTTATAAAAAAGAAAACTTAACAAAACAATTCATTTTATATACAAATTTTTATGTCGTTATTTCTTAATTTTTTGTGCGACGATAAAAATTTTACGCTTACTACGTTTAAAATAAAATATTATTTAAAATACGTTAAAAAAAAAATTTTATTTTTTTATTGCATTACTGGAGCGAATTAAAAATGTGAATTTGGAAAAAATTAAAAAAATCACATTTTTTTCAACTTTAAAGTCCTGTAGCTCAGTAAATCTTTATCCGACCCACACGGGGAGAGATATCTATTCAAAATGTTAAATCTTGTACAATTCAGTTAAACTGTTTTCGAGATTTTTCGAAATACCTTAAACAACTGCTGAAAAACACGATTTTCGCGTATATCTCGAAAACGGTTCATGGGAAAAATAAATAAATGCCATATTCGTGTTCAGCAGCACCAATTTAGCTTAGACAATATCTCATTTCTGGGGTCATTTTTTTGTGGCATAGTGTAATTGGCAGATGAGTGCTGGTTAGCTTTGCGACAGAATAGAAAACAAATGAGACATTGAGAAAACCAAATTTCTTTAATGTGCAGTTTTTCGTTGGGAAAAGGATAATCGCGTAATGAGAAAACGACCATAAAACAATGAATAATTAGAAAGTATAAAAATTCAATTAAACGAATATTTTTATACATATAAAAACTTTTGATACACACAAGTTGTTAAATTGAAAAATCCCGGGATTCATAAAAATAAATCCCGGGATTCGGGATTTGTCAGTCCCGAAAAATCCCGGGATTTCGGGATTCGGGATTTCCCGTTTGGCATCCCTAGTCCTTACTTACTTAGCTTACTTAACTTACTGCATACATGTTGTAAAATCTCCTCTCTCGCGTTCTTTAAGAAGTTTTTTTAACAATTTTAATTCAAATTAACGAAATATTTTTAGCCGTATTAATTCGTATTATAAAAACCTGTATAAATTTATTTAATTTTTAATATTCTCTTCTATTAATCTCATTAATTATTCCACTTAATTTATAGCAATAATACAAAAGAAGTTTAATGAGCTTTACCAAAAAAAGGAAATACTTTATAATAAAAAGCTAATACTATTACATTTAAAAAAAAAAACTTCGCCAATAAAATTATGCAAATTACAAAATATTAACTTTACAGAATGTTTAATTAAGAATACTTATACATTTGCATATTCACACCAATTTACATTAAAATTACATACATACTCACATAAACATACTTACCAGACATAGCATAGATTTACAAGCCATCATTTGCATTTAATAAAAACTTTCGTTATACAGTTTTTTTTTTTATTAATTAGTTATTAACAGCCGCATAAACATCAATTTAATAGAAATTGCTTAAAAAAAATAATAATAAAATAAAAAACCAATAAATAATTATATTATTAAAAGGCTTTTATGTAAATTAAAATTTATTTTAATTTTATTTTAACTCATAATCAACGGTAAACTTTGGTTAATTTTTTGTTTTACTTTTTGTTGTATTAAATGTGTCATTAAAGCTGAATAACAATGAAATACAAACAAACAGAAAGCAACTAAATAGAATGAGGTTTTTTTTTAAAGAGTATTTAAAAAAATATTTGTCATGATGTCATAACAACTCAGATACTCTTCATTGATTCGATGGCAATTTAATATCTCGAGTTGCAAATATTTAATTTTAAAATTATTAAAAAAAATTAAGTAAAACCGCTTTTTTCGGCCGTGCCGAATCTTATTTACCCTTCAACATAGTAATGAGTAACAAATTATTTCCTAGCTCACATGATATGGGCGTTATCGTGTCAAAATCAAAATTATTAGAATAATTGTTCGATTTTTAGAACCAAACAAATCACATGTTGTCGTCATTCGTAAATTATTGTTTTCTATACCGTAAAATATAAAAATTGAGATAAGGCTGACTCTAAGGTTAACTAATTGACAAATATCGATCTGTGTTTTCAGTTTGCTGTTATCATTTATAGTTAATAAGACTCATTAACGTACAACACTTTAGTGATAAGCTTCGTCAGCTACTGTGCTCTATGTGCAAAAATTGTTCATATAAAACAAAATCAGAACAAAAATTTTGAATAAAAAAAAAATTTTTGTTTTGTTCTAATCCAAGTCTCAATAAAATTTATAAAATTTGGAGTTTTCGTATTATACCCCCACCACAATAGTGGAGAGGGTCCCTGAAAAAAACTTGTTTCCCAGTGTCTCCAAGTCACCAGATTTTTCGACTATTTTGGTGACTTGTTGGCGACATTGTTAATGAATTGCTTCAAATTTATATTTCCCTTAAATACGAAAAAAATGTATCAACATAGAAAGGCCCCACCCCATCTTACTTTGCGGCCATACGATCAAGTTTTGCCTTTCAATTCCTTTAAATTTTAAATGTACTCACACTCTTTTTTCTTATACACTTACACTTCTTAAATTGATCACTAGATTGCTTCCAAATTGACCTTTTCATTTATTTGACAATTTTATGCTAAACTTTAAGAGCTGATTAAAAATTAATTTTTGTATATTGTTTCAAATTATATTTCTTAAAAAGTTAATGTGCTTTATTTAAAAAAAAAAATTGTGTTCCTTTAACTACTTGTGACTTTGTTTTAAAACAACTTTGATAAAAGCTACCATTTTGAGTTGTTTCTTCATCAGTGGCATTTTTAAAATTAAATTGATTACCAATTCGTATGCTGCCCGTACTACGGCTTTGAATTTAAACGAGTTTTGACAAGTAGTTCGTGTAAACAACTTGAAGGTGATTTATTGAACGTGTTGCTGCAGGTTAAGCGGGACATGTCCAGAAGCATGTCTACATTTGGTTGTTTTGTCCTCCCGGTCACGGCTTTGTGATAGAAAGGGAAAGGAGCGAATTTACTCAATTGCTTGTTTTTTTTATGAATGAACTACTCCTCAGGTCCACAAAAGATCTGACAGAATCTGAATATCAGCTGATCTGTTATAAGCAGGGAAACCAGAAATATGCTCTAAAATCGCGTTTAATGTGCACAAAATATGCAGTAAAAACTGGAAAATATGCCCTGAAAATGTTTAAAAATATCCCTAAAAATATCAAAAATTGCTCACTTAAAGACAAAATACTCAATAATTTAAAAACTGTTCCATTAATTAAAAACAGTTATTAAATTAAAGTCGGTAAAGCCCAATCACTATAGTAGTAAAAGTCGAATTTTCGAAACTTCACCCTATTTGGAAACGATGGACCGTCATCGGGTCACAAAAACAATATTATCTAGATATCCATATGATATTTTTTGTCTTAAAGGTATTTTACGGACGGTCGCTAAATTGTTAATTAATGTTAACATTTAAACGGAAGTTAAAGCAATTTGAGGATGGGATCTTTTGGGCAAATGTGAACCGATTCGAAAATAATTTAATTTGCAGTAAAATATTTTTAAGGGCGAATTTCATTTAAATGCCAACAAACTTAAATGCTTTACGGACACAAAGAGCATATTTTGGAAAGAAGTTTTATGGGGAATATTTGAAATTATAGACCGATTCTCACCATTTACGTTAACTTCGTTCATATTTGATCAAATTATCTACAAAATTGGAACTGCTTCTTTGCGCACAAGGATAACATCCTCAGACAACCAGTAAGACGGACGGATTGACAACGTTAGATCACCAGCCAGACGGATGGATTAACATCGTTAGAGCACTTTAAAAAGTGATTCTGAGTCGACAACCTGGTTTAACTATCTTACTATTTTAGAGTAAAAATTAAATATAGATGGCGAAATTAAATCAACACGTTGGTATACACATACATATTTAAAACAGAGAAGCCAGAATTTCGAAAAAAAAAATTTTTGCTGCGAAAGCTCTTGTATGCATTTAAAAAAATTTAGCATGTATCAAAATATGCCTTAAAAAGGCAAACTATGCGCTATAAACCAAAAAAAAATGCTGCAAAAGTGCTTGTTAAACTAAAATATGCACAAAAATGCTACAAATGGTAAAATATGCAATAATATGCACTAACAAATCGATGCCAAAATTCACAAAAGGCTCATTGGTCGCAAAAGGTAAAACATGCAATTGCATATTTATGGTTTCCATGGTTATAAGATTTTGTAAATTCTCAGATCTCCTGATAATTGGAACTGATTTTCTGTGTTCGAACTTGCTTAACTTGCTCGTATTTGTATGATTAAATAAAAATTAATGATTTCACTTTAAGTAAATGAGAAGATTGGAAACCATTCCGTTGATATGAAAAAAAAAAACAAAATACAAAATGGCAAACACCAACAAACCCTAATTGGCAATTAAAAACATTTTAATTTATTATAAACCAATAAATGCGTATTTAACCTAAAAATTTAAATAAAAAAAAAACAAACAAATATTATTAAAATAAAAATATTTATAAAAATAAACAGTAATTGATATCAATAAAACTTCAGTTGAGCTGCGAGTATTATATAAAATTTTTTAACAGTGGTACTTTTCGTAAAACTGAACGAAGAATTAGTTTAGTACTATAAATAATTCCATTGGCTTTAAAGAAAGAATTTGTGTTAAATTAATAATGATTAATTAATATGTATGGTTAGTACTTTTATACACAGTACAGTTATGGACCATCATTAAAGCATCATATATGAAACATTAAGAATCCTTTGAATTGTAGACTAATCGACGAATACGAAAAAAAAACATAAATCGATTTCGTATAAAATAACGATGTGCTGAGAGAAATGCATCCAGAAGAGAAGTCATACGACTAAAAAAAAAAAAAAACGGAAAACAGCCTACATTGAACACATTATGAGGACTCCAAAGTACAAATTCTAAGAAACCATTACAAGTCGAGAATATATGGAAGCCCATTAAAGGGCGAGATAAAATCACCTGTAGCTCGTTTCTGTATTTCTCGCATCGTAAAATTTCTTACATGAAGTGTGAAACAAAAAATTCCATCGTTTCTCGATTTATGAGATAAAAGTGTTTCTGTATTTGAATGCGAAAACAGACACAACAAATTCTGTTTATACTGGAATATTTCCAGTAATTAAGTGTCAAATAAAAGCGAAACGTCAACAAAAGAAATATATATAATAAAAACAGGGCTGCCAGATTTGACGAGTTATAGTCATCTTGACGATTTTTTGTTCCGATATTAACAAAGTGACGTTTTGATGATTTTTTCTAAAAAAGTGACGAAAGCAAAAACAAAATCAAAAATATTTTATAATTTTGTTGTTACTTTCTATAGAAATTCATCTTGAATTTTTAAATTTCAAACACTTCTATTTTGTGGCGTTGAAAATTGAAAAAAAAAAATAATATGAATGTCTGAAGAAAGCAACAACAAATTTATAAAATATTTTTGATTTTATTTTTGCTTTTAATGAAATTGTTGGCGTTGCGTTTTACACTATAAGCCCCTTAGTCTTCGAAAAAAGATAATTGTAAATATTTTTATATGTTTGTTTATTAGAAAAAAAGATATCTTTAGAAACAAGGCTGCTTACATTTTTATATTTATCCCTATTGTGAAAATTGTCCTCGAAATTGTTTGTTTTTTCCCTAAAAAATGTATCGGCAAAAGCAAAATTTCGAGGGAAAGTAATGGACCGACTTGGCTTATTTTGAACATTTAATACTTCTTATATACATATACAAAATATGATTGATATTTGATATTCTTATCTTATATGTACACTTTTGTGCCAAAACCATTATTCCGGCAAGAAAGAAATTTGTTTGTCTCCCAGTAAAAACTTTTTCAAAATGGATAGCTTCTTTCACTCGTTATTAAGTAGCTTTCTTCTATAAGAATTTTGATAACTACTTTTTTCTGGATGTATTAAGATATAAAAAAATGACTTACTTTTGAATTTGTTCTTTTTGGCACAACCCTTGTAAAATTCATTAGTTTTTCAGTAGAATTGTATGTAGTGCTTTTATTTGTTTCTGATTACTTAACATATTATTTTGTAGGCGAAGATTTTACTGGGTCTTTAACCCGTTTATTTATGAACCGATTTTTTTAATTTTAACTACAAGGTATTCTACTAAGTCTATTTCAGGTAAAAAAGAAAAAGATTATAGGAATAGGTAAATTAAAGATTTATATCTCAATTATTTAATAATAATTATTAAATACCCATGAACTTTAACTATGTTTTTGTTTGATTATTTTTTAATAAAAGTCGAAACAAATTTGTTTAAAATAGATTTTAAATTGCACGATTTTTAAAACAAAAAAGACGATCTTTTTTATTTTTTTCTCAGGAAATTGTCGATTTTGACACAAATTTATCTGGCAGCACAGATTAAAACCAAAACAAGAAAAGGCTAACAAAAATTTAAACTAACAAAATATAACAATTGTTTTTTGTTTATTTTCATCATATATATTATGCATTTATCATTTATATTCCTTCTATTTTTTTATTTATTAAAAAAAAATAGTATATAAACATATTTTAAATTCAAAATATCTACATTTTGTTTTTCTCGCCACCAATTTCAAATGTGACTTATTTTGACAGTTCTTGAAAAAAACTTTTCGCAAAATATTGTTATAGAAACACTTTTTCTCGCATCCTTCCAATAATTGCTGGAAAATTATTTAAATGACAGATAATTCTCGCAAAAAAAAGATACAGAAACACTTGTGTGAGAAAAACCATTTTTTGTTTCATTTTTCACTGTTTCTATCCCGATTCACTGGTTTCAGTCGGACAATTTTACGATGCGAGAAATACAGAAACGGGCTACTGGTTTACGAAAATTAGGCCTGGACTGGATTCCGAGATGTCAGATACCTTTTGAATGCGGCAGGAGATGAGAAGTGTGTGAGAACCTTGTAAAATATTAAGTTATCGAACATGTAATAAAATATATATAAATTATAATGGTCGCCAACATTCGTAGGACTGTCTAATCGTCCTAACGAAGGATGATGAAAATTTTAATATTCAAAAATTTTCGCATATTGGAACCGCTATAAGAAAAGATGTCAAATAAAAAAAATCTAAGCCATAGATTTCCACTTTTGTACTCTCAATCAGATTTTAAAGAAATTTTGCTTTTAATCGACCACTGTCTTCAATAGTTTGGTCATTTATGAATCTTATTTCTTTGCCCTTACATTTTGCTTATCACTCTTCTCTTCTTTACTCTATTTATTTAATAATTTATTAAATTCATTATTAAATAAAAATAATATAAAATCAGATTTCATTAAAAACGATTATAAGATTTAATGCCAATTTAAATGATAAATCTACCATTAATTAATAATATATTTGCAAAAATTATTTAAATTTCAACATAATTAATCTCTATCAATTAAAACAGTAATTACAACAATTTCTATCGTTTTTTTTTTTCAGATTTAAACCCTGGTATTTGGAAGAATGTTCGTCCACCTTGGCAACCACCTACAGTTCTGGTACACCTGGCCATGATAAAAGCGTTGCAACAGTTGATATGGATGGTCGCCTAAGACCCGATCATATTTGCACAGCTGAACATACTGGTACCTCTGCTTCTGCCCCGTTAGCTGCGGGTATTTGCGCATTGGCTTTAGAGGCAAATCCTAATTTAACGTGGCGTGATATGCAGTATTTGGTGGTTTATACCTCAAGACCTTCACCCCTGGAAAAGGAGTCGGGCTGGATGTTAAATGGTGTTAAGCGTAAATACAGTCACAAATTTGGTTATGGCTTAATGGATGCTGGAGCCATGGTCTCCTTAGCGGAACAATGGTCCACTGTGCCTCCACAACACATTTGCAAATCAAGGGAGAACAATGAAGATCGTAAAATTGAGGGAACTTATGGCTACACATTGGCTACTCATATGGATGTAAATGGTTGTGCTGGCACCATTAATGAAGTACGCTACTTGGAACATGTTCAATGCAGAATCACCTTAAGATTCTTTCCAAGAGGTAACTTACGCATACTCTTAACCTCTCCCATGGGTACTACCAGTACTCTCTTGTTCGAGAGACCGAGAGATATTGCTAAATCTAACTTCGATGACTGGCCTTTCTTAAGTGTACACTTCTGGGGTGAAAAGGCTGAAGGCAGATGGACTTTGCAAATTATTAATGGTGGTCGCAGACGTGTTAATCAACCGGGCATTTTATCCAAATGGCAATTGATTTTCTATGGCACTGCCGTCCAACCGATGCGCTTGAAAAGTGATTTAGTCTCACAACCTGTGTATACGTATCCCACGGAATCGGATTTGGGCCAGCCCTTGAATGTTGATCAGTTTAGTAGTTTCTTGAATTTTCAAAATCTTTACACCGGAGCAGGTTCCAATCCAGAGCAGGCCGTGACGACCGTAGATGGTCATAATATTCCAACACCTCAAAGACAAAATGTCATGGCTGATTCGAATAATAAGTTAGTGTTGCACGATTGTGATCCGGAATGTGATTCGCAGGGTTGTTATGGCCGGGGGCCCACCCAGTGTGTGGCGTGTAAACATTATCGATTGGATAAGTAAGTATAAAGTTTTTATTTAAATGTATTTTCTTATATTAAACGAAATTACTTGATTTTAAAAATTAAAATTTTTTAAAGTTTTTTTTTTTTTGCCAAAAAAGTTGATTTTTATCTTGAAGCAGCCCTTTAAAAAAAAAATTGCTTTTTGTACTAAATAAAACTGTTTTTTTTTTCCAAAATCTCTCCCTTTTCTTCAAAAGGGTATTTTTTCTAAAGATTACATTTTTTTTTTTTAATATAACTTCTTTAAAAAAATACTACTTTAAAAAAAAATAATTTTTTTTTTAATTTTTATTTATTAAGAGTTACAAATGCAATTACATTATTAAATATATCGTGGTTGGCGAATTTACAATACGTCTGCGACTGTTTGGTAAAAGATTAAAGGAAATAAATTTAAATTATCTTAAATCTATTACCAAACAGTCGCCGGCGTATTATTTATTTGCCAACCACGATAAGGGTTATTATAACTTAATTAACCGAGCAATTAGTACTTAGACCTTCAGCCCGTTGTAGTAAAACAGACCAGAGTTGTGGCAGGAACCGAACCCATAACCCTCGCGCTGATAAACTAGCCTACTAAGAAACTATTTACATTATACGATTTTTGTCGTTTCGATTATTGCCGTTTCTTCTGTGAAGTCGGTCTTTAATTTACATTGTTCGATTTTTGTCGTTACAACTTCTGTGCCACAGAACTTAAATAAATTTTTCGTCAAATGACAGAATGCTTGAGTGAACAAAACGAATCGAAGAGTACACTTGCTTGTGATTAGATTAGAATTGTTTTAGTATTTTACTTTTGGTCCCCTTTTTAATTCCTCCCTTAGCTCTCGCCTATATGGTAAGAATCGCAACGACAAAAATCGTATAATGTTAATGAGGAGTAATAAACCTCCAATAAAATAAATTTAAAAAATTGGGAATTTAGCATGTCATAGAGATATCTTATTGATTAAAAAGTTAAGTGTTACGTAAAAGTTCGATTTTTTATAAAACGGTTGGGTTAAAATTGTTCAAAAAACGGTACTTCTTTCTAAACAAAAATATGCCCTTTTGCTTTAACTTTTAGAATATAAATAAAAAGGCACTTATTTAAAATGTTACTTTTTTCAAAAAAGTTCTACCTTATGACCGTTATTGGGCAAAAAGTACTTTTAATTAAAAACTTCATTTTTCTAAAAGGATATGGGCATTTCTCCAATGTCGAATGCGACATCCGTACGCCTTAAAAGTGAAAAAAACATATACCAAAACATTAATTTTATTTTGACAAAAGGCGAAACTTATAGCTCTTGATTAGCACTATCATTTGTGCTTAGGTTGATTTTGAGCAATTGTTCGTTTTTAAGAAAATTAAAGAAATCCAAGGCATTTGCATGCGACAAAAACAGAAGTTGTTTTTACGGCAAACAGTTCAAACACTGATTCCAGCGAAACCTGATAAAATATTTTAATGCGACTAATTTTAAAATATTATGCATTGATGTATCTTAATAATGGTTTTTATTTAATTCAAAAATATTGTGTAGTTTATTTTTTATTTAATTTTAATCACTGTCGAATGCTACATGTAGCATGCGACATTTTGTTCCATCATACTTTTATGTTTATGTTTTTACTTTTTATGTAATAAGACATGCGTAAGATGATTCTACATTATTTTAAATTCATTCAATATATTCATTTTCTCAACAAAAGTTATAAAATTATAAAAAAAAATACAAATCCAGATTTTTAATATTTTTAATTAGGCTTAAGTTCATCAAATTTAATTTTCATTAAATTATTTTTATGAAGAAAGGAATTTTACAACATGAAAATTAATTAAAATTTTTATTGATAATCTTTAATTTTTGACCGTGGCAGGTGCTCGAACCGCGGCCGGCAGGTTACCATGACATGTTTCGATCGCAACCACTCGATCTCCTCAGATGGATTTGCCGTTTTACACTCGCAGCCATCGACGACTGCTGAAGTAAGGAAAAACATGTAAAATCAATTAAAATGTATAATCATTCAAAAAAGCAAATTTCGATCTACCAAAGGTTAAAATACAATTTGGTTTAAGGATTGATGTTTGACTATTGACGTCAGCAGTCGTCGATGGCTGCGAGTGTAAAACGGCAAATCCATCTGGGGAGATCGAGTGGTTGCGATCGAAACATGTCATGGTAACCTGCCGGCCTTGGTTCGAGCCCCGGCCACGGTCAAAAATAAGAGATTATCAATAACAATTTAAATTAGTTTTCATGTTGTAAAATTCCTTTCTTCATAAAAACAATTTAATGAAAATTAAATTTGATGAACTTAAGCCTAATTAAAAATATTAAAAATTTGGATTAAAAACCATATAGTTCAACAAAATAACCACAATACTAATTATTGGAAAATACAAATATAGAACAAAAACTATCTTAACTTAAAATAGTATTGCTAGTCTCAAATGAAGTTTTTTTTAATGGAATAAGCTGTCCTTGATGCTTGTAGTTGTTGGCCATCGCAAATATAGATATTTTAGGAAAAAAAATTTTTTGAATTTATGCATTTTACACTTACGATGTCGCACGCTACAAACTTAAAATAAGTACCAAGAAAAAAGCACTGATTATTTTCCAGCAACATTTTTTGAATTAAATTTGCAATAAAAATATCTGTTTGTTACTTGTAGTTGAAACGCATTGTCCAAATACCCTCGACGCACTGATAACAAATGTTATTTTTCAATGTCGCACGCTACATCGAAATATACGGTAAAGCAAAGAAAAAATTTGCCGTAACTGGCAATCGCATCCTTCCGTTTACATTTTTTCTTTATTGATTGAATATAAACTGAGATTTAAAAATCAGTTGTCAATGCATAATGTTTCTCATTAAGATCATTTAGCAAAATAAAACGTGCAATAAAAATGTTCAAAACAGAACTTTTTCACTTGTTCGACTTTTCATTTGAATATTTCAAAGTGTGTTATGAATAAATGTAAAATTTGTTTAAATCATCGAGAGTTGATAGATTCCCCATAAAAATATGTTGAAACAACATACTTTTATAGACTTTGAATTATTTGGCAGCGGTTGACATTTCTGTGGAAATGCCCATATCTTCCGCAAAAAAAAATTTTCATTAACAAATAAAGTACTTTTGAAAAAAATACCTTTTGGCAAAAAGGTAATTGCTATCAAAAAGGTACTTTTTTCAGTAAAAACTTTTTGCGAAAAATATGTTTGCTAAAAAAATATGTTTGGTGCGAAAAAAGGTGTTTTTCAGTTAAGATTAACTTGTTCTAAAAAATAATATTTGTTTAATAAATGCAAATATGAAGTACTTTTTTTTATAAAAATAAGATTAATATTGCCAAAAATAAGAACTCGAAATATGACTAGAATTCTTTCATTTTCTAATTTTCAGCACTTGCGTTAGCCGTTGCCCTCCACGTTCCTTCCCTAATCAAGGCGGTGTTTGTTGGCCTTGTCATGAGTCTTGTGAAACATGCGCGGGTGCCGGACAAGATAGTTGTTTAACTTGTGCCCCCGCTCATTTACATGTTACCGATTTGGCTGTTTGTTTGCAAGTTTGTCCTGAAGGATATTATGAAAGTAAGTTTAAGAATCATTAAAACTAAAATAAATTGTCATAAATCTTCAAATTTTTTATATTGCAAACTATTTTATTTTTTTATTTAATTACAGATTATGACAACAAAACGTGTGTACCATGTGAAGCAAATTGTGGCTCATGTCAAGATCGCCCTGATTACTGTACATCATGTGAACATCATTTAGTTATGCATGAGCATAAATGTTTCTCCTCATGTCCTTTGCATACCTATGAAACTGAAGAGTACAAGTAAGTTGTTAAAAGCCTTGTATATATAATATTTATATATATACATATTTGTTTTGTTATTCCTTTCAAACTTAATATTTAAAAGGCCAGAGGGAATTTTCTTTGCACAGAAAATTTGTGCAATATTTTGTTATCTTAGCAACTTCGTGGGAGATTTAATGCTTTTTTTGTGGTTTATAAAAGTCATAACAAATTTATGGGAGTATAAATGTAATGCAATTTATTACAACTCATTATTATTTATGTTTTGAGGGAATACTGAGAGAAAATTTTTGCGAAAGGTTTAAAAGGCACGAATATAACTTTTTTAAAAACATATTTTTAAAAGAGATAATTTTTTTAAAATTTATATTAAATACTTTTATGTGATTTATTTTATGTGATTTTCATAGCAATCAACCTTTATAGAAATGGATTTTCACAACAGTATTTTGGTAAAAAAGTACTTTTTGTCAAAAGTTGTTTTTATAGTATATACCTTATCAAAGATGTTTCCTAGAAAAAGGTACTTTTTTACATAACAAAATTTTTTTACAAAACGTACGTTTTTATCAAATATAGTAAAAATATACAAACTTGTCGAATAAAGTTCTATTTACATACCTCTTATTTCATAATTAGTACTCTTCCACAGAAAGTATTTACTATTTTCTGAAAACAAGCATTAAATACTTTTTCACAAGTACAATTTTTATACATTCTTATCTTGTACTTAAAAGGCACTGTCAAATAAAATACAAAAAAAATTAGAGTCTAATTATCAATTTTTCGAATTTATTTCTACATAATAAAAGGACCTTTTTTATTATTTGTGTAGAATTTTTTTTGTTTTAAATGTACTCTTGCATTAAAAAAATCGTCTTTTATTAAAAAATCATACTCTTGTAGAACAAGGGTATTTTTTTAAGAGCTACTTTAATTGAAAAAAAGTATTTTCGCTTTAGAAGGTACTTTTGTGTAAAAAAGACACGTTGTATTAAAAAAAAAACCAAAAAAAAAAAATGTTTACATCACAAAATCGTACTTTTTACAAAGATATTTTAAATGGGATAAAACTTTTTGCAAATTGATACTGTTAGAAATTATAAATGCATAATGCTTAAAACTCATATTTGAAATGCAACTAAAACTTATATATGTAAGTTTTTTTATAAAATATTTAAAACAATTTTTTCCACCTCCTTACCTTTCTCTCACTGCATTAAAAATGAATTATAATGAACCAAAAAAAACTATAAATTTTTTAAACTAGTGTTTAAACATAAAACAACATACTCATCTTACACCTTGACACTTTTCTACTAAGCTCACACATACAAATATGTAAATAAAACACCTCCACTGTTTTGATGTCTAAGTATGTGTAAAAGTTAAGTACAAAACACACTCCTACAAATACACTTTTAAACACATCCTTGCACATAAACATGCTTTAATGTATGTTTGAGTTTAAGTAATATGACTACTGCAAGTGCCTCATTAGCGTTGGTAAAAAAAGTAAAATATTTAGTTCTTAAACAACATTCTGGTTTTAATCTTAATACATACTATTTTTGCAACATAAAAATTATAACAGCAGCATCGAGCTACTGCAATAACACCAACACCTAGACCTTGATATGCTCGTATATCAAAAGTATGATTAATTGTTGTTGTATGTGTTTTTAAGTATTTTCAGTATAAAAAAAAACCTTTCTTGTTGATTATATCATTTTAATAACTTTGAACACTGATAAGTCTAACTATACTTGAGATACTTTTAAAATAAAATCTATCCAAGCCAGTGTCAGAAGATGGGAAAAATTTATGTAGGTTTTTTATACTTCCATCACCACGACTCGTGAATTAGGGTAAATAAAAGTTTGCCACGCCATGTTTAATATCAATAAATATTTACTGAAGACCCCATAAAGTATTTATGTTCTGCGCCCTTAAGTCGATTTAAACATACGCACAGAAAAACTCCATTTTTCGATATGGTCATCTTTAACAAAACTACTTTTAATGAAACTTTTTAAAACATATTATGGTTACTTTAACTATACATATTACGGTTAAATCAGCCCTTTTTCGAGAAGACACAATCATATTATGGTTGCATTGTATGGTTAATAAAAACAATCATTTGTTAACGGTTTTAAATTAATAATAATATTTTCTCTTTTAACAACAATATAGTTACCAGTGACAATAATATGACTAGGATAACCAATATATGTTTAAAACTGTAAGCAATGGTTTTATTGGAGGGTGAACACATTAAAAAACGTGTTTTTTGTGCGTTTGTCTGTCTGTTGAAAACACGTTCACTTCCGAACAAGTTAATAAATTTAGTTCGGAATAGAGAAAATCCAGTACAACTACAGTTTAGAAGCAAAACATTTACTAACCCGAAGTTGGACCAAAAAATTACTTTTTGCCTGATTTTTTTTTTATAAATTATCCACACAAAAATTGTTATTCTAGTTAGTAAAAAAAATATTTTGATTCGCTCACTTATGGCCAATTTCACCAATTCTATCTTAATACTAATTTATATTTTAATATACATATGTATGTACATTAGGGTGGCCGTTATTTTTTTTTTTTTTTGATTTCTTATATTCTCCCCCCTAAATCGGTTCAGTTTTATGTAAAAAAAAATACAAAAAAATTTCGTAGCGATAAGTTGTGTTTTAGGGAGGGCGTCCGCCCCTCAAAGTTTGCCATCAAGCCATTTATTCAAATGTAATTTGTTTGCGTATGACATCTTCTAAAAACAACATTTTACAAGAATATGATATATGGCAATATTTTAGCTCTTCTAGTCAACAACATAAGCCTCTAAGAAAGTTTTTTGCTAAAATCAATATTTTAGAAAATAATTAAGAAAATAAAAACAAAATACCAAACATTTTATATACGTTTTATATACATAAAAGGGGGATTTAATGTCAAGTGACCCAATTTTGAAATAGATGTCTTTCGATTTAAATGAAATTTACACCAATTTTAGTACTGTTAGATAGTAGCTTAGGCACAAATTTTCAACAAGATCGGTCAAAAAGTTTCTGAATTAGAGGGGGTCAAAGTTTGACATTTTGGCCATACAGGTGTTCTTTCTCATCCATGTAACTTATTACCTATTGGTGTAAGCAAAATTTGTCCCAAGTAGCTTAGATCGCTTTTTGATCAAACTTTTTAAAAGAATTGTTTGTTTTTTTAAAAAATTTTTTAAATTTTTTTTTTTAAATTTAACACTTGGCTAAAAAAAATAAAAAAAAAAGTTTTAAATTTAAAAAAAAAAATTAAAAATTTTTAAAAAAAAACAAAAAAATATTTTTAAAAAAGATTGATTAAATAGCTATCTATGCTACTTGGGACAAATTTTGCTAACACCAATAGGTTATAAATTACATGGATGAGAAAGAACACCTGTATGGCAAACTTTGACCCCCTCTACCTCTGAAACATTGTGTCCGATCTTGTTGAAAATTTGTGTGTAAACTACTATCTAATAGGACTAACCTTGGTGTAAATTTCATCCAAATCGGAAGACATCGATTTCAAAATTGTGTCACTTGACATTAAATCGCCTTTTTATATAAAACGTATATAAAATGTTTGGTATTTTGTTGTTATTTTCTTAATTATTTTCTAAGATATTAGTCTTAGCAAAAAACTTTCTTGGAGGCTTATGTTGTTGACTAGAAGAGCTAAAATATTGCCATATATCAGATTCTTGTAAAATGTTGTTTTTAGAAGGTAGTCATATGCAAACAAATTACATTTGAATAAATGGCATGATGGCAAACTTTGAGGGGCGGACGCCCTTCCTAAAACACAACTTATCGCTACGAAATTTTTTTGTATTTTTTTCACATAAAACTGAACCGATTTGGAGGGGGAGAGTATAAGAAATCAAAAAAAAAAAGTTCTCCATACAACTAACGGCCACGCTAATGTACATACATAGTTTTTCATAAAATTGTTTTTTATTTGACATGAAAAACGAATTTTAAACATAAATTGTTATTTAAATAAATTGATAAAAATAAGTTTGGCTTCATCAGAAAAATTTTGATTTCATGTATTAAAGAGACAAAAATTTAAAAACCAGCGGAAAGTATTTTGCCTTCTATAAGTTTTGTTAATCAGTAGATGATTGTTTTGCTGTAGCAGGTCCTAGGATAATGGGGAATGCCATTTGGCGTTGCATCGGAAGAACGCACTCCATATTTTTTCATGTAGTGGTGGGGAACCTTGCCAATTTTTACCTTTTTTCCCAAGGGATGACGGCTGCCTGGCTTTTGCCATAATGTTATCCTCTTTTCCAGTGGAAGGGGAGGCCAAGTGGCTTCTGTGATGAAAACTTGAAAACCAAGATGAAAATTTTTGATCTGTCAGGGATCGAACCTGGTGTGCTTGGTTTTGTAAGCAAGCACTTTAACCGCTACACCACACCGCCATCACATAACTTACAATTTATTTTAGATCCCATTTAAAGCCGCCCTTCGCTAAAGCTTATTTTAATACGCACTATAATTTATTTGTAAAATACTTAAAATTACACTAACAAATATTGTGATATACAAGCTTTCTCTCGGAATACACTTTATTGTAACCAAAACAGTGACGAATAGGAATAATAATACTGTCATTAAATTACTAACTTTTATATACAGTCTGTCAAGAATAAGTTTTTACATAAAAAAAATTTTGGGAAATTTTATAACTTATTTATTGAAAAAGTCTTGTTTAGTTTTTAAAAAAGTTTTTTAACTGATCCGTTTTTGTTTTTTATTTATAATGCTAGAAACAAAAAAAAATACCAAATTCAGTGAAAAAGACACAAAAATATTGCAAAAACCAACATGTACTGCAGTTTGTTAGTGTCAAAAAACTCTTTTCACAACGCTACGTTTTTTCTTTGTAATTTTACAAATCATTTGGCATAGAATTTTTGTAGTGCATACGTTATTTACAGTGTTAAAAAATGCCAGGAAAACGATTATCGTAAGAAGTGAATCAACTGATTTATTGCAACCTCCGATTGGAGGCCAGTACTCAGGAGTTTTAGAAAGGTTTTTGGTATCAAGAAAAACCATTTTTAATGTGCTTTACCGCGCTGAAATAGAGGGTAGCTAGAATTTAAGCCTGGAGGGGGTACTGATACTAAGCGCTTTGTGCGCGCTTAATTCTAGAAAAGTGACCCATAACCCAAAGATTTCTACAAGGAGATTTGCGAAGGAGCTTGAAGAAGAGTGTAATGTTGTTGTTTCTCATGAAACTATTCGACAGGTGTTATTAAAAAACGCATACTGTTCAAGAGAAGCCGACTAACATGACAGCTCTAAGAGCCGCAATATTGGAAGAGTGGAAAAATATACAAGCCAACTATGACTTAGGGAAGTTAATTCACTCGATGAAAAATAGAGTCCAATGCATGGCAGACTGGTGGTCACACCAAGCATTACAAATAAACAATCCATTTACATTCTGTAATAATGTTAATTCTTATTATAGATCGCAATATTTGTGAAAAGAGTTTCTTGACACCAAAAAAAATTGAGTAGTAACTTTTTAGTTAAATATTTAGCTTTTTTTAATCAAAGTGGATTTTTTTTTGTTTTACATCATATCATGTAAATGATAATAATAAATAAAAAAAAAATTTTTTTTTAATAAAAAGTACTTTTCTTTGTATAAAATAAAGTAAAAAATTTAATGTTTTTTTAATGTGAAAACTCGTTTTTGACAGACTGTAACTAAAAATTGTGATGCCAGATTTTATGTAAATGTGTTTACAATTTATCAGATTCCACTTCCTAAAAAAAATATGGTTTGGTGATGGGTATTTGATTCGGAACATCCAAGTGTAACATTCTGGCTTATTGTTTTAAATAAATACAAGGTGGCTCATAAGTTACGTAGTGATTTATTAAGTAAATAACTTTATTCTTTTCGATTTTTTTTCAACATTGATATTTGTAAAAATGTAGGTTTAGTTCACATTATGTTTTGAAGATATTTGGCCTTATAATATATATTATATTAATGAAAATGACAAAACACATAGAATGTTTGTCATATGTGTGTCATTTATGACAATTATAAACAGAGTTGTCTGATTTTTTTTAGCTTCATCGCCAAACCGGATGTCAGAAATCGCCAAACGTCAATTGTGTTTATTTTTCGTAACAGTTTTTTTTTTAAATTAAATTTTGCATAAAAAAAAAGCTAGTAGTAATTTAGTAAATAAAACTAAAATTAAGTACACAAGTCTATAAGATCGTACACTTCATCCTCATCGATTTAATTACTGGTGTTTTGACCTGCATGCATACTATTAGAATTAAATAGTGACTGAATATTAAATTCACTTAAAACTAAAAAATAAAATAAAAATCATGTGAAAAAGGCGGCAGATTTTTTTTTTAAATAAGTAATGATAACAAAAAATTAAAAAATTCTCTGAAATAATATAAATGGCAAAAATTGCCAAGTAAATCGCCAGTTATAAAAAAAAATCGCCATAAAATTCGCTAGTCTCCAAAAGGAAAATCCCACCGCCAAACACGTTACAAAATCGCCACGTTTGGCGAGAAATCGCCATGTCTGACAGCCCTGATTATAATAGCAATTTTTAAAGAAGACTGGGTTTAGACTACGATAACGACACTCATAAAACGGCCGAATATTTTCCAATTGGTGCCCATTGCCTGCCTCCACCTGACGTGCTCTTTCCAGAGCATTTCTCATACTTTTCTTAGAATTTCAGGTCGCATCGGATATTCTAGTTAATTCTCGGATATTTGCCTGAAGCTGTTGGATGCTTCTTGGCTTATTGACATACCCCTTCGGGAGTCGTTCAAACGAGCGAAGCGATGGCCAGTTAAAATCAGAAAAACGCGATTTAGTTTGATTGCCGAAAATAAAGCGCAGGAGAGCCATAGTTCGATGAGCACTACTTTGGTTTCTGCAATAACAATGCAAAAAATCAGAGACAATTTCAGAAGCAAATTACATGTACGTTTGTGACCGAATATTATAAAGCTTATGTAAAACAGCGATTTTGACAGACATGCACAATTACATGTGACTTGAAAATTTGACATGTCAGATGACAAAAACATGTCGTCTATATGCTCCTTTAGTAAAACTTAAAAAAAAAATTAATGCATCTAAAGTTGTCCATCTAGTTATCAAGGATTATCTTGATGTATTCCTCTTGCACGTAGCACTTATTTTCCAGTTTGATTTTTTTTATTTAAAATTGTAAACTAATAGTTATTTTCCGTCTCTGGTAAAAATATAAAATCTTAATTTAAAATATTTTAGCCTTTATTTAACTTTTTTAAAACGCGGTTTAGCTTTTTCTGGCTTTTTTAACTCTGGTTATTATGCATACCCAACATACATGGAGTATTAACTTAAAATTTAAATTGATTTGAAATCAAACCTTTTCCCAAACGACAAATGTTTGTTAGTTATTCGAAAATCATTTAAAAGTCAAGAAAAAAGAGAAACGATTTATTTTCAAATTGAGAAATTCATTTATTTTCAACTGGCTTTCAAACGTTAGCAAGACATTCAGCACCATAGCTAAAATATGAAATAGTGTTTTTTGTCTCAAATTCTTGAAAATACAAAATTCTTAGCCCTTTTTTGGTTTGAAAATTGCCTCGCTTAGCACCGCGATCGTACAATAAGCTTATATTTTGCTCACTTTCACGTTTTATTTTTATTAATGTTATATATAATATTTCTTTAATTGTAAAACATATTTAACTTTAATCGCCATTTTTTAAGATAACGTTTATTTTTCGCTTCAATCTTGCCAAGATTATTTTTGATTTGAGAATAACATTTGATAACAATTTGATATCCAATTGAAAAATCATTGTCATTATCAATTCAATTCAAATGTTAAATCAATAAGTCATTTCATATCAAAGGTTTGACTTCGCTATTCAACGACATTAAAATAATTCCATTAATAACTTTCTGCAATAATATTCTATTGATCACAAATCTCAAAATGGTGTTCGTATTAAGTTAAAATAATACCTTGTCAAGTCAAAACCTTTTCATATCAACTGACGTAAGCATAAATTACGTATTTGGAAGGCTGAACCTCATCATAAAATATTAGGATTTAAGGTCAGAAATGTCGGCTTAGAGCCAAGTTTTTGTTTATAACCTAAAGAAAAAGTCAAATGGCGGTAAGCAAGCTGTTTTCCATGGAAGGTTTGATTTTTGTGGAAGAATTATTCTAGGTATATTTATATGAAAGTTAGTTATCTCTAGTGCAGCCATTTGTTAGCACATGAGGGTATTCGCATACAATAGGCTGCTGGTGCAAAAAAGGCTCAAATTTTTTTTAATGTAAAGCTATAAGTAACCTGTAGTTTGGACAACAAATGAAGAGAATAGTATTAACGATTTGATCATTACGTACAATTTTACTGCTTTACAAATTTTTAATTTGGAAAAATACCAAGAACACCACATGCCAAGATAAGTTAATTGGGACCTCCTGAACACAAAAAAACGCTGTAACTATTTTTTTTCTAAGTACCGTTTTTTAGCTAACGGTTCTTTTGTGTTTTTCGGTGTATGGTCCCACTCAAACCCTTGTGGAGACCAACCGAAAAGTCCGATCGAGATAAATAGCATATCGTTAGAAAGGTAATTGAATGCCTTTTCCCTTCAAATATGACACCTAAATTACACTTCTTATTTAGTTATTTGGATATATTCCCCACGAACTTGGGCTCCGAAAGTTATGAACAAGGTGAAAGATTTCACCAGGAAATGGGAGAAATCGAGATACGTTACAAAGGCTGGTGGGTTGAACAAATGATGCCGGACTATTGTTGGTTCCTCATTAGCGAAGATCCATCCGAAAGAAAAAAAACGCAAAAGTTCAAGACGCTCGTCATTTAAATTTAAATTTTTTGAACTTACGCCGAATATAGTGTGTGAGCAATGAAGATGAAAATATTGTCGTTCCACAAAATCCTTAATAAAAACTTTATTTTTCATCCGATTTTTTTCAAGTTACGCTTAAAATGTTATTTAAATAAACTATTTGGTAAAAAAATAAAACATTCCAGATCCTTACTATAACGTAGAAAAAAAAAACGAAATAAAAATGAAAAATTTTTAAAAAACGTAAAAAACAAGTTAGAGTGCTATATTCGGCTGTGCCGAATCTTTGATACCCTCCACCGACAGTTCGAATGTTTAAGGAGTAATATCTGTATGATGTCTTTTTATTATTATTATCTTAAACTGTGACGATTTGTTATTAATTATGGTTTTAGGAGACTAAACTGTTTTCCGGGAGTAGGGCATATATGGGGCCTAGGGTAAATTATGTACCGATCTTCACGAAATTTCACAGTATCATTTATAGTCCTATAAAATTGTGACGAGCCAAAATTTGTTATGATTGCATTATTTTTTACGGTTTTAGGCGTACTAAACTGTTTTCCGGGAGTAGTGTTTATATGGGGCCTAGGGTAAATTATGGACCGACCTTCGCGAAATTTTACAGTGTAATTTCTAATCGAATAAAACGGACTTGTGCAAAATCTTATGTCATTCCGTGCATTTTTGCATCATTTATGTTAGTTTTTGTAACAAAATTATCAAGTTTTTGAAGGTGGTGGTTCCACATTTTGATTCATAGCTCTGGTCCTACTGAACCGATTTTGCTGAAATTCAATCCCAAACTGCTTAGGATAACTACAAGCAATTTGACACCTAGTTTGTTTATTTCTTTTGAGTTTTTCGAAAGTGAGCGTGTTTTCAACAGACGGACAGACGGACAGACGGACAGAAGGACAGACGGACAGACGGACAGACGGACAGACAGACGGACATGGCTAAATCGACTTAGAATTACTCAAGCAGCCAGAATATATATACTTTATGGGGTCTGAGATGAATAATAAAAAAGTTTCACACGGAATGACAAACTTAGTATACCCTCTTCACAACTAATTGTGGTGGAGGGTATAATAAGCAAATTTTGAGGTGCCATAACTCAGCCACTTCTTTTCTTATCTAAAAAACGGTACTTAGAAAAAAAATTACAGCGTTTTTCGTGTTTAGGAGATCCCAATTAACTTATCTAGGCATGTGGCGTTCTTGGTATTTTTTGGCAGTAAACCAGTGTTATTTACAGTTTAAACTACATAGTTATAAACAATTTCAATTATTGTGAACAACTCCAAAAACTCAATAGAATTAATCGACTAGTTTTATCATCACAAAACAAAACATTTGCTAAAGGCTTAAAGCTCTAAAAACTAATTTATATAACAAGGGTCTTTTGAGGTCTTTAAATTTCTGACAAACAATTTTATCTACAAAAAATACAACAAATTTCATTAGAAAACTCAATCTTCTAATGATAGTCATAAATTGTTTTTCCAAGTATTTTTCGTTTCTAAATAAAACCACAATAGGAAAACAATTAAAATTCAATTACCTGACTAGGAGGGAGTGCCAGTGACAAGAATTCTTTTATATTTTTTTAAATTTTGAAGAAACTACAAAAAAAAAATATTTATGTCAGATAAAATTGCTGTTTTCTTTTTTCTCTTACTATCGCACAGGCAAATTTAAATATCTCACATGTCAATTTTGAAATCAATTAAAAGTCATAACAAACTATTTGAATATTAAAGAAATCTTATTAAGTGATGTGACAAAGTTTGATTAGTTTTTAATTAGTTTTAATTTTTTGAATTTTGTTAAACGATTAAATTAAATTTAGTAAAGCACAATTATGCGCAACACTTGGAAAATCTGATTGTAAATTTTCTAGGCTACATAGTAGAAAACTCTACGTTTAAGCCGTCGTCGGTGGGGAAAACATCTACAGCCTCTAAATTCCCGACCCTGAGAGACAAAAAGTCGCTTCAACGTTTTTTATGTCTCACGTCGTATTTTACAAGATTTATATACAACTATGCCATGATCGCTGAACCATTGACTGATTTATGAAAAAAGTTGCTACTTTTGAATTAGGAGAAATGCAGATGATTGCCTTTAATCAGCTGAAGCTAAGTCTTACAAATGCACCAGTTTTAAATTTGTACAACCCCAGAGCGATAACTTAAGTACAGACAGATGCAAGTATGCATGGCTACGGTGGTGTATTACTCCAGAAACACCCAGAAGGCCAACAACTGCATTTTGTAGAGTATATGATTCGTAAAACAACGGATGCGAAACAAACATATCACTAAAACGAGCTTGTGGTTCTGGCTATAATTGAAGCATTAAAGAAGTGGAGGGTGTACTTAATAGTAGTCAGGTAACGATAATTACTGACTGCAATACTTTTGCAATGACAATTAAAAAGAAGGAAGTACCGTTGAGAGTGTCTAGGTTCCTTCAGGCCTTTGATTTTAAAATAGAACACCGATCTGGTACAAGGATGCGTCATGTGAATGCTCTAAGCAGATTTTCTTGCCTTTTAGTAGAGGATTCTATTGACATCGGTTCAGAGAAGCACAGTTGAGGGAAGAAAAAACATAGCTAAAAGAAAAATTTTGGAAAAGGATGTTTACGAAGATTTTTATTTTGAGCACGATTTACTGTACAAAGTTTCAAATACAGGGGTGTGCTGGAAATCGCAAACGCAAAACGCAAGAATTTTCAAAGTCGTTTTTTAGTAAGATTTCTGTAATAAAAGAATTTTATGACAAATATTATAAAAACATTTCTCAATTAAACAGAATTTTCTAACAAAAATTATAAAAACTCGATCAAAAGTGTATTAAAAACAACCTCCAAATTCTTGCGTTTTACGTTTGCGATTTCCAGCACACCCCCCATAGAGAACTTATTGTAATCCCTAATTTATGTACCAAATGTTACAACGAAAGTGAAGAAAGTAGTAAGTAGCTGCATCGAATGCATTACAAGTGATGCAAAGACCGGATAAAGCGAGTGTTTTTTAAACCCTATTGATAAATCAGATAGACCGTTAAGGACATACCATATTGACCACGTTAGTGCAATGGAGCAAACAACTAAGCGATATAACCATATTTTAGTAGTGGTGGATTCCTTTTCAGTGGTTACACCCTACTAAAAGTACCAATGCAGAAGAGGTAGTTGAAAGGTTAAAAAAACAAGCAGTTATTTTCGGAAATCCGGAGCGGATTATCTCTGACTGGAGAACTGCTTTTACCTCAAATGCATTCAAGGGATATTGTGAGGAGCAAAATATACAACATTTCTTAATAGCAACAGGAGAGAGTTCAAAAACGTCTTACCAATACCCCACCCCGTAGCACGAAAGTTTCTCCGTTAAGAATTCTTACAGGTTTGAAGATGAAAACCGGAAGTCATGAGGATATACGGAAACAAATTGACGAGTTTGCTATACTTGAACTAGATATAGAAAGAAATAAAGTTCGTGAAATTACTAAGGAGAATATATCTCAAATACAGGAAGAGAACAGGAAAGCTTTTAATTGAAAAAGAAAGGAGACACCTGTCTATGGCGAGAACGATTTGGTGGCGATCAACTGAACCCAATTTGGTGCAGGCCTCAAGTTGAAACCCAAATTATTCGGTCCATATTGAGTAATAAGCCCGCTCAACCACGATAGATATGAAGTTGAAAAAGTTGGGGAAAGTGAGGGTCCGAAAAGATCTAACACAGTGGCTGAATACATGAAGAAGTGGAATCCGTCGTTCGGGTTTATTAAGCGTGCAGGAGGGCCGAATGTTGGATCGGGTGGCAGCGGCCATATTACTTCAAGTGGTAACACTTATTGAACATTCAACTCCGCATGTATACGACTCTGTATTGACAGGTGGCGAGATGTTTAATGGTGGCGAATTGGTGAGGGATATGTGGCGAGTTGCGACTGAGACGGGAAGTAGTTTTTAGGACATAAGGCAGAGTATAATTGGACATCAAACTGTATACAACTTAAGCTAATCTCTAATTTGATTTGAATAAACGTTTTATTTCTTAATTATTCAATAAAATTATAATGGAGTTTTATTTATAAAACCTACATAAATGTCATAAATCCTTTTATAATTGTAAGAAAATACTAAGATAATTCTCTAAAAACCTTTTTTATTTACAATAACCATCGTGCATTTTGGTTGGACCACCCACAAAGTCGTAATACTTTATATTACCATAAAAACATGTCTTAAGAATATTTAAAAAAAGAAATATTCCCTTAACATTTTTGAAAGCCCTGGTTATATATAGAATTGAAAACGAATCTGGCTTAGAAATTAATTTTTAAAAATAATTCATGTAATGTGATTGTTAAGAAAACTGTGTTAACTTGAAATATTGGATATTGGGTATTTTCTGCGAAGTCTAACTAATATTCAATTCAAAATGAACTTTTGTGATGTTTATCGTTTACTTCAGTTCTTCATTTCGATGAAAATCGGGCAATTAATTTTTAAATATTTCGATTTATTTTCACATAGTTAATAAAAATCACGCTTATAAACACTGGTTTACTTTTAAATCAAATTTTATGCATTTTCTTACCGGTTAAAACTTTTATTTTTCCAAAATTCAATTAACTGATCCCACAAGTTTTAAAGTTTTAAAGTATTCATTTTAAAATAGAAAATTTTTGTAAAAGTAAAACAACTCTTGTATACTATTGTATATAAAACTCCTATTTAGTCATTATTGGCGGATTTTTTTTTACTACAAATCTAAAAAATTAAAACGTTGAAGATTTTCGATGTACTATTTGGCTTTAAAGGTAAAATAATCTGACAACCCTGCTTGGCGTTTGTTTGAACTCCGTTTGCATCAATACAACAAAGCTCGTGTATACCGCCCAATAAATCGAGAGTGACCCCTTAAAAAAAATTGTCCCCTTAAAAAATGTTTTAAAACGGCCCGTTTGTTAAATACATAAATTCATTTCATATACGAGTACGTACATGTACATATACTTACATACACATTAACATCGGTGGATGTATGTGTATGTGTATGTATAAGGTGTATACAACTATTTTTTTAACAAGCAAATATCTGACTTTCATTTAATCCATCTTTCTTGTCAACCGACGATGGCTACACATGCACAACTCACTTTTGCATTCATTCATTCGTTTGGAGAATCTGCATTTGACTGGCATATTATTTTTCAATATTTATTCAACTCTTTGTTTAATTCTTGTTCTTTGTTCTTTATTTTGTTTAGGAATTTTTTGTAGTTTGACATAAAATTTGGCAAAACTGTCATATTTGTTAAAAATTTATTTTTCAATACATTTTTAAAAGAACTGCATACATAAATTAATGATTTCCTTTTTATGCTTTCTTTTATAATTTTGCATATAATTTGTTGTCAAATTCAATGTTTGTGGATTTATTTTTAATGTGTTAATATATATGTAAAATTTTATAATTAGTTTTATTAAAAATTATATTAAATTTATTTTAACATTAATTTATATCATAAAACATTGTTATGCTTTGTGTAGAATTTTTTTGTTAGCAGCAAAACATGTCATTTAATTTATTATAATTATTCCCTGGTTGCTGCTGTGATGTGTTGTTTTAGAGTTCCCGGAAATTGTTGATTAAAGGGTGATTAAAAAAAGACTTTCTTAAAGAAAATAAAATAGATCACATCACATACATATGGGCATTTCCCCAGAATGGTCTACCAGGATGAATAAATAAAATGTTGATAATCATCGTCTTTTATTGTTTATTATTATAAAAAAATCTATGTTGTTATAAAAGAATGGTTTCATAGCATATCTCAGCTTTTTTATTTGAGGAAATTGCGCTGGAAACTGGAAAATTTTATATTTTCTTTTATTTTCTACTTCTAAAGACATTTTTATGTACTTATTTTACATGCAAAAAATATGTTATGTTTACACTCTTTCTTCATAATCTCTTTATTACAATCAATTGTAAATTGAGTATTAAGTTGCTTGTTAAGGAAATTTGAAGATATTTATGGGAATCCGCATGGTGATAATAATAAAAAACATATGGAAAAATCGTACGTTCGCGACCCGTACGTTCGCGACCGGTTCATAAGCCAATTAAACAAAAACCAAAAGAGATATTTTATTTTGTAAATACTGTATGGAGACCTTCATTAATACACTTTTGAAATAAATTAATCACTTTTGAATATTCCGTTCCATTACGCAGATTTTTACATTTCACTACGTCAACCAAAGTTGACTTCTACTTTGCGTACGTTCGTGACCACATGTTTATAACTCTTATTATGAAAACTTTAACTCGATGAAATCCATTTTTTGCACTAAACATACATCAACCCAAATGCTATCGAATCGCAAAAAAAATGCTAGGAAAAGTTTTGTTTTCTATATTATTTGTACATCAAAAGCGTACGAACGTACGTTCGCGACCCCAGGAAATGCCCATATACATATATGTACATATCGCTCCTTTATTGTACTATATTCGGCTATGTCGAATCTAATACACCTTGCATCATAATATTGAAAAGGTTATTTTTCATAGTTTAAAATTTTTTGATAAATTATAGCTCCACCATTATGGGTGGACGGAATATTTTCCGTTTGTTCTGAAATTCTAGATTAGTATACCGATCAAATAAGAATCATTGACCTAACGATGTCAATCCGTCCTACTGGCAGTTTGTCTGTTCATGTAAACTTTGCCTGCAATGAACAGTTTGCAATTTACGAGATAAAATGTTGAGAATCCGTTCATAATTTAAGATTGCCTCTATACAAACTTCTTTTTGAAAAAAAAATCTTTGTGCCTATTGGAATCGTTCTATATTTGACAAAAGCTCCTATAGAAGTACCACTCCCGAAAATAGCTTTTAACGCCACACTCAAAACAAAAATCAATCCATCCGTACTCAAATCAATCCGAAGCGGTATCAATAGTACGGTGAGTACGGATTTTCTTGAATCAAGTACAGAAAGATTGATTCGAGTACGGATTTTTAATCGCAAAATACTTAAATTATCCATATTCAATCCCGATTTCGTACTTGAAATAATCCAAAAATGAGATTGACTTAAGTAAAACTAAGATTGAATCAATCTCAAAATGCGCTTTAGTCAAGTATAATAAAGATGATTCAAGCCTGAATTCGTATTTGAAATGAACAAAAAGTGAAATTAGAAGGAGAAATTTTATTATAATTCATCTACTTACCTGTATTACACCTAACAGAATTATAAATCACCAGCATCATTCCCGATATATGTCTGCGATGTCGATGTAGTGTCTGCAACAAACTTTGATAAGATGAATGAGATTAAAACGCTCATTTTGTGATTTTACTCTCAGAGTGGCACTACCAACGAAAAGTTTAATTTTCTTTTACTTTGCTTAAGAATTTTGTACTTATTTTAAAATATTCCGGGATTGATTTTCGAAAAAAAGCCATTTAGGATTTTTTAAAGTACCCTTTAGTCTTATTTGTACTTGAATTTTTGAGTACAACTCGTACTTAAAGTAAGAATACAAATATTAATTTATCCCTAGTGTTTATCTTTCTGTACATCTGTATTATCCTGTACTTTAAAAATCTCTTTAAAATATTTCCTCTATTGATCTCTGAGAGCAAATATTTTCTAACTTAAACTTAATTTGTTCAAAGCAAAGCAATAAAATAAATACAGACAATTTTATTGTATAACTAAATTGTGTTTGCCTTTATTCCTACTTAGCTTAGTTTTATTACAAAATTTACAAAATATTTATATCAAATTTGAACGACTCAATTGGCACTAGATGGAAAAAAGATCGAGTACGCTGATTTTTAACACCAAAACAAATTTCATATATTTAAAGAGAATATTTGACCTTAATTTCATCAATCTACACCGAAAAAATTCTCAAAAATTTAGCACGAATTAAAGCATTAAATCAGTTTTAATTAAAAATTTAATCAAGTGAATCAAAAGTTTAATCAAGTGAATTAAACGTTTAATCAAGTGTATTAAACGTTTAATTGATACTATTAAGTTGTGTACTGGTGCAAATTTAATTAATTTTTTAATTTATATTAAAAATTTTTTAATTGAAATCAATTTTAAATTCTTCTGTGTATCTCGTTTTTAAAGACCCTACTTAAGCAAAAGTCTAAATTCGAGAGGCCACTTGGATTGGACTAATTTTCCACACTAAATACTTCTTATATAGAAGAAACGTATTAGTCCAAATTCAGCTCTCCTAGCTCAAATGGTATGAGAGCTACTGTGCCAAAAGCATTAAATCAGAAAATTATCTAAATGTTCAATAATTTCGAACGTTTACGATCACACTGAAAATTGCTGTTAAAAAAAAAAAAATAATATACATAAAAAATAATATATATATTAAATTCTATACGAACGTTTATGGTCGAAACTGTTAAACAGGCAGTGTGACTTTTTTTGAACACCCTGTAGATTTATTTATTTTGGTTTATATGTAAATTTTTTTTATTATTTTTAGTTTTTTTTTTTTTAAATTTTACAAAAATAAAATAAAAGATAATTAAATTCATATTAAAATGAAAATTAATTGACAGTTGTTTGGTAATTTAAACATTTCGTGTTTATTGAGTTTATTTTTCATAAACTAATTTACACCGGGTAACAGTAAAAAAATTTCCATTTATACTATTATGTTTCACAAAAGTAAATATTTTAAAATATAAATTCCATAATAATACGGAAAAAAAACGTGCGTAGCAGATATTTATGTGACCTTACTCCTGCACAGCAGCGAAGCCGAATCCGTCTTCCTAAACACCGGTCACAACGTCGGCGATACTCTATAGTCACTTCTGTTTTCCAAGGCCTGATAAGTCCATTTTAGAACCCTAAAATTCTGTTTTAAAACAGAAAATACCATATCGAGCCATAACCACGAAAATAACGTGAGCGACATCATTTTAAATTTTTGTTTTTTTTTAATAAATGACTTTATTGGCAACACTTGCATCATCTCCTAAAATGTCATGGTCACATAAAATTTGATTTCTGGCGCATGCGTTATTTTCGCTGTTAGGGCTCGATATGTACAATATCGTTAGTAATTTTTCAGAATTTATTTAATTGATTAAATTTTTAGGAATTAATTAATTTTGCCTGGAATAAAATTTTTCTAAAAACTTTGTTACACCGTGTTATTTGTTTTAAATCGTTTTTTTTTTTTTTTTTTGTTAAATCGTTTATTGACATAATATTGATATGTTTACATATTTACTTTTTTTTATATAAAATAAATACTCGCATAACATTTTTATATCTGATGTATCTGTATTGAATTATAATAGAAAAGGTAATTAAATTTAAAAAAAAATTTTCTTTTATTAATCATTTGTCAGTTTATTAAAAACATTTTAGGCAAACAAGCTTCTCAAATTTAAATTACACAGAAAAAATTATTTTTCCAATACAAATAAAAAACTTTTAAAATCAAAACATTCAATGCTTAAAATCCTATTTTGCATTTTGTTTATTGAAAAAAATCCTTATTTTTTCAAACAAATAACTGTAATAATTGATTAAAAATCAGTGGTTAAAAAGCAATTGTTACATATATACTTTATGATACCAAGAAACCTCGGGGTAGAGCTTGGCTGGTTTATTAAGAGTCAAAGCGAATCAAACATTTCCTAATGTGTCCATCTAGATATTGTTATACATAATGATATTGTAATCAAAAAGCCAATATTATAAATCATTAGGCCCCTATTATCTGGCTGCGGGTGATTATAACGCTAAACATACATACTGGGGGTCACCTCTTATAACACCAAAGTGTCGAGTTTTATTTAATACAATTTCTTTAAGGGGAGTTAGTTTTTTAATGAGGGGACAACCCTCCTACTGACCTGCTGACAAGCAGAATATTCCAGATTTTATCGCTTTTGGCTAAAAGCTTCCTAATGGAAACGATTTTTATAGAAGCCACTATCGTTAGTATAATGAACCTTCAAAAATAGTATATACGACTGACTACTGGTTATTGGTTAAAATACAAAAAATATATCAGAACCCTTCTGCACACCAGAAGACAAAGACCACCCTATTGGCGATATTGGAAGAAATATCAAACTAGCTGTCCAACATTCTTTCATAGCCCCCACACAAATCTGATATAGTTATAGTTATTTTGCAAATGTGGAACGACTCTTGATTGAAAAAAGAAGAGTTCGTAGAGAATGGCAACTTTAAAGATCCACATAGCTTAAAAATTCGACGAAAGAATTCACGAAAAAGCTTCTAAGTTACTTTATGCTCAGAAAAACTTTTGGAAAAGTATCTTAAAGAACTAGATTCAACTCCACAAACTGACTTTTCATTATGGCGAGCAACTAAAAATCTTTAAAGATTTGTAAACTCTAAGCCCCCCGGCGAAAGTTGAATAGAAGTTGGACAAGAAGTGTTGTTATAAAGGAAACGTGTTTGTTTATTTTTTGAAAAATGTAATTGCCCCTAATGAACCAAGCAAATATGACTAGAGTTGCCATCCGTAGTTTCTGGAGATTTGAGACGAGGGATATCGAAAAGACTATTGATTATTTAAAACCCAAAATAGCTCCTGGTATTAATGAAATAAGCAACAAAATATTAATGGAGCTACCCCGAATATGAATAAAAACAATCCTTCTTATTTGTATTGCTATTTTACAAATAATATACTATCCTTCAGGATGGAAAGACTCTCTAGTTGTTAATATACCTAAGCCAGAAAGGATCACACAGGAGATGAGTCATATAGGCCTATTAGCCTATTGTCGAAAGCTTTTCGAGAAAAAATTTATTTCTAGGCTAGCCCCAATACTGGAAGAAAATCGATGTTTTCCAAATCATCAATTTGGATTCCAAAAAAAAAAACACAGCACGATCGAACTAACACATTGACTTGTAAATGACATTAGAAAAACTTTTGAAGAAAAACAAATATTGTTCTGCTCTCTTTAGAGATGTTTCTTAAGCTTTTGATAAAGTGAAGCATGAAGGCATATTACCTTAACTGAAGCTTAACTTTGTGGTTTTCATGGGTCCATGTATGTCCATTTTTTTCGTTTTTGAGATCGCTTAATTTTAAACGCTCTTTACATTGTTCTAAAAATTTTTAAAAAAAGGTCAACCAAATTTTTTAACGAATAACCAAGTTCAAGAAATACCTAGTCCTAGATCACCAAGGCCATGGTTTGATCTGAAATGGTTTTAGGCTCTCCTGAAAAATTTGTTTTTAAGACATACGCGGTTGCAAAAGGGTACTACTGAAATAAGAACTTAAACGATTTTATGTATTTTTTTTAGTGATTTTTCAAATATAAATTTTTAAAAATCATTGATGTTCAAAACATTTATATATTTGCAATGTTGACAAATTGTAATAAATTTGTACATTTTCTTATTCGGTGCGATGTTTTTTATTAAATTTTGCTTGGAATTTAAAAAAAATTCAAAGTCAGCTAGATTCTTCGCATCTTACACTCTGTAGAATAAAAACACTAAACTTTTAGAAAAGTTAGTCTAGCTTTGGATCCTTAACTTTTTATTTACTGAGCCGATTGTGCTAGATATAAATTTCGAGCTGCTTAAAGAAAATAGAGACATTTTTAATTAAGAAATTATTTTTGGCTGTCGAGACTTTTGGAAGGGAGCGTGTTCTCAGTAGACAGTCATTCTTAATCGACTTTAAATTATTTGGAATGACAAACTAAATATTTGTAGCATTTTTTACCACTCTTGTAGTGAGTAGGTAGGATAGTACGAAACATCAACGGATTTTTCATCTATTTTGGATTTGTTGATGTTCTTCGAAATATTTTGCTGATTTTACCTTACAATCGTAAATGTCATAGTGTGAGTTTCGTCTGCCATGGCTCTAAGTCCTTACAACAAATTTTAAAACACCCTTAAATAACTTATTTAATAAATCATATTATCAATTAAAATTTATTTACATACATATCGTCGCAAGAATTAAAAAACGCTGTAACTGACAAAAAACGAAAATACGTTTTTTGCATCATTTTTATCAGAAAAAAAAAAACTGCGTCGATTGGTCGCGGTCCCATATTTGTATGATAAAAAAAAATTCACTTACGCAAAAAAAAGAAAAAATCGTTTGCTGTAAGCCGCAGAATCACCGGGAATAATAGAATTGAGAGGAAATGCTTACAGCCAATATATAAAGCGAGAAAAAATAAAAATACGTATTTAAAATCATGTTCCCAAGTTGTATAGTTAGTTTTAGTGATATGAATTTTTTTCTACTTGCTTTCATACAGGTTTTTTTGGCTCTGGTAAACATTTTATGTTTTGTCAGTTACAGCGTTCTTTAATTCCAGCGACGATATAAATAAGAACATTTATATTATTTTTCGTCATTTTGTTTAAACTAGTCCTTAAATTTATTTAAAAATGTTTGGCATTTCTGTTAGCTTAAAATGAATTAGTGTCCTTAAGGACACTCACTCACTCACTCATACAATAAATAAATAAAATAAACGGCCTGTAACTTGACCTTAGATGTTGTCGCAATATCAAATTTTTTTCTAAGTCTCATGGTCAAATTTATTATTTGAGAAAAAAACAATAAAAATAAAAAAAAGTGAATAGAATAAAAATCATACAAATGTTAAATTTCTTTTCAAAGAAACTTAAGAATATAAAAACTAAATAATAAAAGCCCTAAGGAAATTGCGTGTTTTCAGTTTTTGTATACTTTTATAAGTTTTGGAACAAAAGATAAAAAGTTTCTAAGAATTTTTATAAAAATGTAAGTTTTTCTTTAACTAATATGCAATTTTCTATTGTTAAATTTCTGCTTAGAATTTAAGAATAATATTTTGTTGCAAAATTTTATTTAAACATGGGGTTTTAAAATTATTTCGTAGAGTTAGAAAAGGACAAGTAAAAGTGCTAATTGCATTCGAATGTGCCGAATCCACACAGAAAAAAATTATGATAAATCAATTGTCATATTAACAAGGTTTCGTTTATATGTGCTAAATTTCCATTTCATACTATTGATAAACTGAAATTTATTGTTGAAGGGACAAGCTATTCCTATGCGCATTTCACTGGTTGCTTAGGCCAGCTCGTGAGGAAACTTCATCCAAAGATTTTAGAAAAACTTAAGATATTATACAAATAAAACTGTTAAGCGAATAAGAACTATACACCCCAGTTTTACTTGTAACAATATCAAAGATTAAACAAAAACAACAACAATAAAAAGTGAGTTTATCTTTTCTTACAGTCCCGACTACAATTGGTTGATTTTTTATCAACTATAAAAGTAGTTGTAAGTGAGTAAAGAAAAAACAAAAATAAAAACAAATTACTTTATTTTATTTTGCCCGTTCAGTTTTATTTACACTGCCACATGCATATTAGTTATCAAATTTTTTCTTGGGATTCAAAAAATTAATTAACAAGGTTTCGATTAAATGTGCTAAATTCCCATTTCATACTATTGATAAACTGAAATTTATTGTTGAAGGGACAAGCTATTCCTATGCGCATTTCACTGGTTGCTTAGGCCAGATCGTCAGGAAACTGCATCCAAAGATTTTAGAAAAACTAAAGATATTATACAAATAAAACTGTTAAGCAAATAAGAATTATAAATCCCAGTTTTACTTGTAACAATATCAAAGCTTAAACAAAAACAACAACAATAAAAAGTGAGTTTATCTTTTCTTACAGTCCCGACTACAATTGGTTGATTTTTTGTCAACTCAAAAATAGTTGTAAGTGGGTAAAGAAAAAACAAATTACTTTATTTTATTTTGCCAGTTCAGTTTTATTTACACTGCCACATGCATATTAGTTATCAAAGTTTTTCTTGGGATTCAAAAAATTAATTAACAAGGTTTCGTTAAAATGTGCTAAATTCCCATTTCAAATTGAATACCATATTCGTCAATACAATCAATTTTTTAATTGAAAAGGCACCAACAACCGAATTTGTAAATATAATAAATACTTATGTTTATTCAAATTGTTCACATTCAATAAATAAGTTAAATAATGAGTTTGTTTTGTTGCTCATCGATTTTGAAAAATTTATTTAAATTTTAAAAGAAGGATTAAAAACGTTGATATTTTTTATTTAAATATAATTAGAATCTCATCACAAATATCTTTAATATAAACAGACTTAGAAGTCGGTGCAGAAGAAGGTTTTTTCACGTGCACAAAACGGGTTCTTGACACAATCATCCACTATAATTTGAAAACTAGAATTAATAAAACAGCGATAAATATTCAATAAGAAGTTTAAATAATAGCTTTACTTACCCTAAAGATGGACTCAGTTAGCAATAACAGTCTTATCGTTTTTTTTTTACGAGATTAAAACCAAAAAAATATTGAATTTTTTTTATATTGTGTTGAAAATTATTGCCAGAAAATTATTTTATTTTTACAACTAAAACAAATTGTTAATATGACAATTTACAAACAATTGTAATAACAGGTCCTCGAGCTTGAAGATTTATTTATTATTTATATTAATAAAAAGGTCGAAAAACAACTTCATATATTTAATATTAGAAATTTTTTTTCTGTGCACTGAGAGTAAGAATTTTTCGGTTACTTTAAAACGGATCTATTAAAAAAAATAACCTGACAGTATTATACATAATTCGTTGCAGTTTTAGACGTATTAAAGTCTAATACGGTTGTCAATTTTTTTAAAAAAGTTGATTTTTCGAATGTCGAATTGTCCGGAATTTTAAATTAAAAATCGATTTGAAAAGTTTAATGCTTTTCGATTTGTATATTTTGCTAATTTGTGTTTACTTTATTAAATCCTTTCTGTTGATTTTCATAAGTATATATTTTTTTATCAACAACATGGCATATGCCAAAAAAGGTTTGAAAGACTTGACAGATTATAAAGGGCGTCCAAAAATTGAGGTATCATTTTAATTTTAAAATTTTTATTTTAGTTTATTGCAAATAGGTTCCGGTTTAAAATGAAAAATAGGGCCATGTCACAGAGTACAATTCCGTTCGGAATGATTCCGTTCGGAATTGAAGAAAACATATTTGTTTGTTGATGGAAAGTGTATTTTGATAGTTTTATGGCCTTTCAGATACAGACAACTCCCATACCGTTCATGAAAACAAAAATGGTTTCATTCCGAAACATTTTTTCGTCATTTTCTGAAGCACCAAAATACGGAATGAATTCCGTTTCCGAACGGAATTGTACTCTGTGACATGGCTGATAATGTCGGTCAAGTGACCCTCCTTACTGGCTCGGCAGGCTTCCAATCTCTTACCAAAATTCTCAATCACAGTTTTTTAAAAAACTGTTGTCAATGGTTGATATCTTCTCAGTAATGTTGTTTTTTTGCTGTACACTTTCGATTTCAAAAACAAGCTCACAAAAAATAGTCTAAATCGCATTATCTTAGTGGACAATTTACTCCTCCTTTTTACAGGAAATAATGTGATTTTCGAACTGATCTTTTAAAAATCTATTGTTTCTCTTGCTGTGTGGCAAGTGGCACCATTCTCCCTGTAGCAATTACCAATAAGCACGGTAAGTGAAATCTGTAATTTTATAAAAACCAAATAATGAAATAAGTACTCTCCAAAGCATTTGAACTGTATTTTGCTTTTAGAAGACTATTTTTTATTCATTTTCATTAAATATTGTTTAACATGTGTGTTTTTTTTTTATTAAGCCAAAATTATTCTTTACTATCTGTTCTGTTACGAACCAGCCGATTTGCTTTTGTTATTAAAAAACCTGTGAAATTTACTAGTTTTTCAGTTCTGTTGCGGTCTAAAAAATTCATATGTATCTTTATTGAAATGAATAGTTTTTTAGTTAAAAAATAAATAAAATTTAATTTTTTCACATTTATTGTAATTAAAGTTATTGAAATAAAACAATGGACATTTAAAACTAACAACTTTGTAATAACGAGCTGATAAGTTAATACAGAAAAAGTAGCTATTAAAATTTCGTAACAGAATGGCAGTGAACAGAATAGAAATAGAAAGTAAAGACTTATTCTATCTTTAGTTGTTAATAATGAATACGACACAATTTTGAGTTAAATATTCAATCAATTTCAAACGCCATGACTCCCCTAACAAAAAAAGACACAACAAAAAATTTATTTTTTTTTTTTTTATATAGCACAATATTTGATTTCATTTATTGTTATTATAGAATATGTTCATTCTCTAAACACATATAAAACATTTGATTTTTCTAAGAATATCGAGAAAAAAATAGAAATTATCTTTAAGAAACTAGAAATTCATTTGTTTACATACAACTGCTGTTGTAGAAACATGCTACGCTGTCACAAATACTAATAAACATGTTGCTAAAGAATGTGTAGGAAGAACTTAACATATGCATACAAGTATATTTAATCAAACAAGAGATAAGGCTCCTAAAATCAATCAAATATAATTAACATAAAAAATAAGAATTTTCTGGAAAAATTACAGATAAAATGGCACGTTTTATATTATTTTTTTTTTTAGGTGAAAATTCAATCTTAGTCAAATTGTTTTTTAGTATTATCAGAATTAATTTTAAAAAGCTGCTTGAAGCATCCCTGTAGAAAATGAAATAGTCAGCTGGTAAAAAAACTAACTATAAATTAACTATTTTGCAAATGAATACAAATTGGTTTAAATCTCATGCAGATATCAACCAAACATATTCAGCCTGATTACGGTTGGCGTTGGCGTATACGCCTGAGTCGTTTTTTGTAGCAGATTAAAGACCACAGGTTGTTTGTTTCTTTAATCTACTACAAGAAACGACTCAGGCGTATACGCCAACGCCAACCGTAATCAGGCTGATTGAAAAAAATAAGAAAACAAAAGAAGCATGTCATGAAGTTATAATAAAAATATAATAGAAATAAATAAGTAACAAAAATATGTTTGCATACATAAATATATAAATAATTAAAATAGAATCTGGGAATTTATTCCTCATGGTGAGTTACATTTATTATATAAATTTTTCATATTATTCGAATGTGTATTCTATGTCAAATACAATCCTCAAAAGCTTTTATACTTTAATAGCCTCATTCCTTCAATATTTCACAGGAATATTTTCTATGCACTATCAGAATTTTTGTTTTGTATATTTCTGTTACGAAGCTTACCTTAGCTATCCTTTGGTTAGCAATGAAGTAAATTGTAAAGAAAATTTATACAACTATTAGATACCAGCAGAATGTAATGCATTTTCTGGCCCGCTACGGCCTTCGTCAGCATTCTTTGTATCTTATAACTGGATAGTGCCTATTGTAAATTTTATGTATTTAACTTAATTATTTTAACAAATAGAATCTGGGAATTTATTCCAATGTTCTCCAGAAGTCTTGAAGCAATTTGATGCGAAATTTTTTGTTGCTAAAAGATGCCTTAAGCGGCCCATAATGCACTTGTAATTTTATTTCCATTTTGTCCTATATTATGCAATAAGTCGCACAATAGTTTCATTCATTCAATAAAAAGGTAAACATAACCTATAGGAATAGCATAAACAGCATTGTACAATGTTGCCAACACACTTTACGTTCTATTCGTTGTGCAATAAAAATCAAAGTCTTTTGATTGATGCCAATATATTCTGCCACCTTCGAATATCACATACACAAAGGCGATATAATTGTACAACACGTAAAATTGAACAATTTTATTGCAAGTGTATGAGCCGCTTTATTGTCATATTTTGTTTTATACCATAATAATTATTTTTATGTAATGTAAATAAATATATGTGTATTTTTTGACAAAAGTGAATTAAAATTAAAATTTAACAATGAAATAAAAAAGTGGCTTTTAAATAATTTATTTTAAGCCGACTATAATAATAATTAACTACAAATTGTTTGAAAAATAAGTAGTTAGTAGTCAGTTAAAAAGTCATGCAAGGATATCCAATTGACTACTGCCTATGACATGCCTATGTTAAAATAATGAGTCGGCGACAAGGAAAAAAGACACTTAATCATATAGATGTGGTTATTAATAAACCAGTTAGAAGTTACTTAAAAATGTCTTTGACTTCCTACAGGGATTCTGTGTAGAATACTTAAATAACGTCAACATTTATAGAGTTTCTTTTGTATCCTGTTATAGAAATAAAAAATATTAAGATAATTCTTCGAAAACTTTTTGTTTTATTCACATTTAACATCGTGCGTTTTGGTTGGACCGCCCTTTACAAAATGGAATCTATAAGTGATACAACTTTGAACAGTTTAAAGTTGGTGCCTTTAATACTTCCAGTTTTTGCAAAACCATTTTATGATTAAATCAGTTCCTTTCATGTCTATTACAATCATTTTATGGTTGCCTTCAACTATATACATTTTTATTCTAGCCACAAAATGGGTAAATAGGCAACACTGGTTATGTGTATTATGTACAATATAATAATTAATTTGTTGTTTCAAATATTAAATAAAAATCCTGTTATTAGTTAATTACGTTTAAAAATTTTATATTATTTGAAATTAATATGAACCATGAAAGAACTATAAAAAAAGAATTTCTGGTTGTTTTTCATTTACAATTTTAATTAGTTTGTTTTCAAGATGATTCTAGAAAATCTGATTAACTGCCTCTTATAAATTCATTCAGTACATAATCAAGTATTCAACATTGTCTAACTGACTAGTATTTTTCCATATAACTGATGAACAAAATATTGGGGGTAAAAATAAATTAATGACTTTTAACTAATTGAAAAAATTTTAAAAATTATGCTTAAATTAAGATTAATATAAATGAATGAAATCCTGCACTTTATTGTAACAAGAAGAAGTACCTTTTCAAAATTTTTTTTAGAGAAAATACTTCCATAAATTTATTTCTTAGCTTAATAAAATTTCTCAAGAGATAAAATGCATGTGTATTATTAGCAAATTGACACTTGAAGTATTTACGACCTTTATTGCGTTCGTTGAAGTTGTATGTAGAGGTTGAGGTGGTTTTTTGATTGGTATTTTCCACTATATCTCATTAATTAAATCGGAAATTAAATGTTCAAGTTTATGTTCTGCGTGTTTTGTTTTGCAATGATAAAATCTAAATTGGTAAATTAATTTCAAATGAAATTCAATGAAAATTGTTGTCTATTGAACAAACATATGGAAATATACTTTAAGGATACAAAACACATTAATATGTATAGCATACTTTAAGGAGCTTCATAAGGTTATTAATGAAGCATAATTATGAGAAATAAATTAAATTTAAATTAATTAGTCAGAAGTATTTTTAATGGCAAGCATAATATTTAAAAGGTAATTTTCCTACAAAGTCTAAACGACATGTTTGGAATACAAATTTATTTCTTAACGATTTTAAATTGCAACTATTAACATGAGAGTTTTATTAAAAAAAGTGGTAAAGAATGACCTGCTCTCCTACATTATTCGCTTACACAAGTTAAAAAAATACGTTTTTCCATAGAATAAAATTCACAATGAAAACTAACCCCTTGGATAACGGAAAATTTGCTATCTTTAATCGCCTTCAAAGAAACGTTATTAAAAGCTAGAAGAAAAAATCGAAGCAATAAGACTCTGGCTAATCAACTTAGAAGAATAAGTAGAATAATAAAAAATTGTAACAATACGCTTATGAATGATTATTATAAGAACCACTTGCAATTGTGCTGTGGTGATACAAAAAAAACTTGGCAGGTTTTAAACAGAGAGCTTGGTCGTAATAACCGTTCTGTAAAAAACGTTGTAAATGAAGATGGGGATATTTTGACAGTTGACGAAGAGAAAGCTATGGCATTTAATGATTTTTTTTCTAAATCTGTAAACAATATACAATCAAAAATACCAGTTAATGTGGATGATGACGTTAATTTTTACCGTACCTTAATACCTCAAAGAAATACTTTTGCTCTGAAAAAGGTAAGCAAAATGATTACTGAAGAAGTTTTAAATAATTTAAAAAGCAATAAAAGTCCAGGTTATGATGGAATAACTCCAAAGATGTTATTGACAAGAACTAATTTAGTAGCTGATATAATAACTGTTGCTTTTAATAGTATGATTGATGAAGGAAGTTTTCCTAATGCTTTAAAAATACATAAAATAACACCAATACCTAAAATTATTGGATCAAATAATATTGAAAATTTTCGGCCTATATCGGTTTTAAATACTGTTGATAAGATATTTGAGAAACTTATTTGTTACCAACTCTCTGATTATCTTGAAAGACACAACATATTGTTTGAAAATCAGTTTGGATTTAAGAAAGGAACTGGAACTGAGGAAGCAGTGGTTAGCGTTGTTGAATATTTATGTAGTGAGCTGGATGCGGGATTTTGTGGCGTTGCAGGTGTCTTTTTTGATTACTCCAAAGCATTTGATTTAGTAAATCACAATATTTTAATGAAAAAGCTCAGAACAATTGGATTAATGAGCAAAACTTTGGATATTTTTTTGCATTATTTATCAAACAGAAAGCAGTTTGTTCAGGTGGGTGAGTCAAAAAGTAATATGAAGCCTGTAACTTGCGGTGTTCCCCAGGGGAGTGTCCTTGGCCCGTTGCTCTTTAAAATTTTTATTAATGACATATCCAATATAAACTTTAATGGAAAATTATTCATGTATGCTGATGATGTTTGCATGTTTTACAGATATAATCATTTAAAGGTTTTGCAGGCCCAGATTGAGTACGATGCTGCAATACTATCGGAGTTCTCGAGACTCAATAGACTTATTCTTAATACAGATAAGACAAAGTTAATAATATTTAAACCATATCGTTCTAGAAATGAGGAAAAGATAACTGCTCACATAGATGGTAGTTTGATTACTGAGTCTGATATGGTGAAATATTTAGGAGTAAACTTGAACCACAACTTACTATGGGATTGTCATATAAACATGCTTAAGTCAAAAATTTCTTCCGGGATTGGTATTCTCTACAAATTTAAAAATAAGCTCAACCCTGATGTAAAAATGTTGCTTTACCAGTCACTTGTACATTCCCACTTAACATATCTTCCAATAATATACGGGTGTAGAATTAATCAGTCGTTGAAATCTCTCCAGTCTGCTCAAAATAAAGCTCTAAAGCTTGTTTTTAATCTTCCTATAACCCATTCTACGTTGGAACTTTTTACAACTCATGCTAAAAATATTTTGCCTATTCGAGGTCTATATAAACATAAAATCTTAACGTATGTTTTTAAATCATTGAGAGGAAATTCCCAACAATCCATTCAGTTTACCCAAAATGTATTTAATACGAGACGTAATACCAGACAAGGCTCAAATTTAAGTTCAGTAAGATGTCGTCTAGACCTGACTAAACAACGTATTGCTTTTGCTGGCCCACATGAGTATAATCAACTACCAGTTGACTTACGAAATATACAGGTTCTTTCAACGTTTAAGAACCGCGTTAAAAGCTATTTACTTCAAAACGTAGAAACGCTTCTTATGTAAATTTCTTATGTTAAATTTTTTTTTTTCTTTTTTTTAACTTCATTTCATTATTTCAAAAAATAAAATATATATGTATGTATATTATGTAAATAATCTTCTAATCATATCATGTAAAGTTGCCTACTATAGCCTCTTTTAAGCCTGTAAGGCGCTGAGGCGTTAACTTTAGCCAATTGTTACCTAATTTTTTTATTGAATTAATAAAATATATATATAAAAAAAAAAAAAAACTATCTAAAATTGGCCAATCAATACTAAGAATTTCTGACCTTTTGAACTTACTCTATAGCCAAGAATAAAAACCTATTGAAACTCTTAAAATTCTTGACCCTAAATACAACGGTAATAATCAGGGGTTTATAATTTCTTACATTTTCATATTTCTATTACTTCATATTCAATGCGAATTGAATGCAATGAATGAAGTGCAATTGAAACTACCAAACACGTACATCTGTTGCACAAATACATACAGTTGCCACAAAATTCAAAGACTTAATAGCAAAGAGGAAAACAACTCAAAACTAAGCAATTTTAGTTTGTATTACTACAAACGAAAATAAGTAAAAATAAAAGGACGAAAGATCCTATAAACAAACATTTTTAACTTAGCTTGAATGTGCCTAAAGCTGCAGTAAGATTAGGGAGCTTTTTTTGGAAACTGCAAAGTGGTTAAGCTTTAAAGTTTTCATTTCTCACAAAAAATCTATTGTATGTAGTTTTAGTGAATTTTTTCATAAATTTCTTTATCTACTCTTCCTTCCTTTTCATCAAACCAATTTAAAGACTTGAAGTGGTCGCTAAACCAAAAATTTTTACGGAAACCTTGTTTTAACGAACACTTCAAGTTCACATTAATTGATTTGCATCTTGTTTACAGTGAATATTGTACGGCTTCAACATTCACTGTAAACAAGATTTTTTAGTCTACTTTAAGGCTTAAACTTAAAAACAATATTTTTGTAATTTTTATATAGATGCTAACAATGTTAACTTTTTCTTGTTCATTATTCAATTTTATTTCCTTTTACTCATAATTTTTCCTATTTCTTAAATTCCTTTTTAGCTGCGCTTCTTGCCATTCGTCTTGTGACACTTGCAATGGTTCGGCGGAATCACAATGCATCACTTGTCGTTCCGGTCGTTATGCTCTCGATGGTAAATGTTTAAATAGATGTCCAGATGGTTGTTATGCTGATAAAAAACGCCAAGAATGTGTAGCGTGTCCGACGGGCTGTGCCACATGTACGACGAATGGTTTTTGTCTAACATGCCTGCAAAATTGGACACGCAATAAAAAAGAAAAATGTATTATCACGGGCAGTGAAAATTGCGAAGAATGTGAGTATGAATATGAATGAATGAAGGCCAATAGTGATTTTTTTTGTTCGTTTATATTTTTCCGTTTGCTTTCTTTGTTTTTTTGTTTCGCAATCAGCCAAAAGGGATAATATGTGAATGTATTCGTGTATTAGGGAGCTAACAAGTGGCCACGAACTCAAAATAGTTTTGCTAGCAAAATAATAGTGTACGAATTCACGAGTATATGGCGAATAAAATAAAATTGATAAAATTTCATAATTTTCCATAGTTCACATTAGGGATTCACTCCATCCAAGTGGCGTTGGTTATAATTTGAACGGGCTGGCTTGACTATATTTTCTTACTTGTTTTTAATCTAGATTTTGTCCCTATAATTAATTATATTTTCTATTAAAATCCAGATTTTTCTCTGCTATGATTCCCAGAACAAAAGCCACCGCCCTAATAAGTTATATACATGCATTTGTATTTAGTTTGCTTTTCAAGATAAAAGTACTCACATACGAAACTCAAGCCCAGTTGCTTTGTTACTCTCATATGAATTGTATGTATTTTGTCCTCTGTGAATTGCATGATGATGATGAAGGCCGCTTTCTAATATTTGACTAAGGTGTCGAAGCCTTGTGCAATGAAGGTTTTCTATTTGATTTATATGAACGTTTGTTAATCATCTATACTTCGTGCGTTCAACTGTTTGCTTAACCGTCGATTCTATTCCCTTTATATTCTTTGACAAGTTAAAAAATTAATTTTTGTAGCCGTAAAGTCATATATCAATCATGAAAATTCATCATTGTTATAAAATCACTGGAGCAGCTAAAAAAAAAATCATATTTTTATATTTGTAAACTAAGTCACTGACAAGTTGATTTGCAAACTACTAATAAAGCAATTGAAATTATGTTGAAAGGATGTTAAAGGATTTTGAAAACAGTTTGGAAATTTCAAAACAAAATTTTTAGAATTTATTTTTGTTTTAAATGTAATTATTTGACAGAAAGAATTCATTCGCACATCGGTAAAAGGCTATAAGTGTTTTCATAAACTGACTTTTGAAATATATAGCGACCTTGGTTTTGCCACTTATTAATTTAAAAGAGTATGAAACTCAAGAAAAAATATTAAAATCCCTAATGGTGTCCCTTTTCTGGTTTCTTTAAAAAAACATTTGCTTTTAAACCCTTATTTTCTTAATTAAGCTGTCAAAAATATCATTAAATCTTTTATTGCCCAAAAGTATGTTTTAATTTAATATTCAAATAAAAAAAACCAAAATGATTTCTGTATATAAAAAAAAACGCACATAACCTCAAAAACAATCTCTTTAAAATGTAATTTATCTAAAATAACAACAACAGATTCAGAAACATATTGTGCTCCATAAAAATGCATAATTTAAATTGGATTTTTATCAGTCGTCCAAATTTAACAACAACTAGAACAACAACGAAATATTCAAATACACCTACAATTACAACAACATTAACAGACACATACATACAAATATTTTAACCATAAATTTCCTTTTAATAACAACAAAACACACAAGTCCTTGTTTTTTCACCCTCTTCGGGTCACATTGTAATAGAACGAGTAATTGTAAATGCAAATATTTTATAATATTTGTTGTTTGTCCTTTTGTTGTAATTTGTGATGATACCGTTACCTAAGTAAAATGGTATGTTGTATTTGGTAATGTTGGTGTTGCCCATTTGAAAAAGGTCCTTGGGCAACTAGCGGCATTAAAAAAAACGAAAAAGCTTATAACAACAATCAACAATGTACTAAATGATCTAAATTGTAGCAGAAATTTTTTGTACTCGTACGTGAATATTAGGAGAGCCCCATTAAAAAAAAGAAAACCATGGATAATTTTTGATTCAAAGAGAATAATTCATTCATAAGAGTTTGATCATATTCGGGTTTTTGAAAAAAGCAAATCTTCAGTTTTAAATTTTATATAAAATTTGTAAACGTCTACACCTTTTTAAGTTGAAATTGAGAAAATCCAAATTAGTATTGAGAAAATACAAATTGATAATAAGAAATTGTAATTGATATCGGGAAAATACACAGAAAGAAAAATACTCGGAATAATCAAGTTTTTAATGATTACTTTAAGTATGAGTCGTACTCAAAAATTCAAGTACGAATAACTCTAAAACAAACTCAAAACAATCCTAAATGGGATTACTTTCGAAAATCAATCCCGGAATTTCTTGAAATAAGTATAAAATCTTTAAATCATAAAAAAAAAATAAACGCATGTTTTGATTTTCTATACACATTGAAAAAACGTCTGGCCAGACTTGTGTGTACCACAAAGGGTTAAAAAGTAAATTTTTAACTCTTGCGTCTCATTTAGTTTATATTTTTGGTTAAATATGTACATAAGGTTTCTAAACCATATCGTGTATGATGTTGGTGTTTTGTCATTCTGTAAGGTGTAATACGGGTAAAGCTACGGTCACACTTATTAAATATTTGATCAAATAAGCGTAACCCCTACTTTTGTTAATAATTAGTGACATTTAAAATGGTCTTAATATTACAAAATAAACTAATTATACTACTAGACATAGCAAAAAACTGTTTTTTGTAAGATGTGGTATTTTAATCAAAACAAATATTGATATTAAGCGAAATGATTTTTTAGTTTGATTGTTGGTCCCGTTTTTTTGTCAAATATTTGATAAGTCTGACCGTAGCTTAAGTAAATCAATCATAATAATTTTTTCTTTCTAATTCGCGATAAAATCAACTTTATAATACTTGATTCAAGCGCATTTTGAGATTGATTCAGTCTTAGTTTTACTTAAATCAATCTTTGGATTATAATTTGTATAATTCTTGCATCCAGCGGATTTTGAGATTGATTCAATCATAAGCTAAGATCCCACTATCGGCGCAATGTGCTAATTTTTGTCGTATTTTATGTGCCGATAGAGTGAACGATTAAAATTTTTTAATATCCGACAATCTGTTCCGAAATTGTGCTGACTGTGGACAATGAAAATTTACCTGGATGCGCCGATAATGTGAACACAATGTGAAGCAATTAAATTGTTTAATATGTACCGATTTTTATCGGCCACTTGTGCTCCGATCACAGTCTCCTATCAGCGCCGATACAAGGGATGGCAAAACGAAATTTTTAAAATGCACCAATTGGCTACTAACATTTTTCTTTTTGAGCTTAATTGTACCAAAATTACATTTGTTTTATCTATTAGTTATGTATTAAAACGTTAAATAGTACTTTTGTACTGTTAAATAAAAGAAAACAATTCACTTCAACCAAAACATTGCATATGTATCGATGTTGCCATCCCTGGTTTGTAAACATCTGTTTACAAGTCAACAATTGCAAAAAAAGAACAAGTGCAGTAAGTTTGAATAAAATTGAATACATGTTTTATTAAATATTAATATATTATTTAAAATTGTTAGGAAACATAATGGAATATTCAGACGGAGAATTTTGCGTATTACTAAAGTAAAATGATGTCTGCCAACAAGCAAATAAACAAACACATATGATTTAATTTGCCCAAATAGCACGATAGTGTGACCGCATTGTACCGATTATTGTCGCAATTGAGTTTTGGCCGATATGAACCGAAAAAAATTGTCACAATGTGCGACGATAATGGGATTTTTATACACATGTTCATATACTTGATTTTCAAATATTTTCCGTTATTTGTTTTTCAACGCGTAATTTTGTATGCCTAATAATAATAAAACTTTGTATTTATATCTCATTATTAATTTGGTTTTTCTTAATATTAACTTGGGTTTTCTCAATTCCAATTCGTATCTTCACAATATCAATTCCGATTTCTTATTATCAATTTGTATTTTCTCAATATCAAATTGGAATTCTTAATACCAATTTGTATTTTATCAACATCAATTAGTTTTTCTCGATATTAATTTGTATTTTCTCAATTTCAACTTAAAAAGTTGTAGTAAAAAATAAGCCGAAATTTGGTTTTTAATTTAAAGCCTTATGTCAGGGGTATAGCGACAAAGGCTACAATATCCATTTTTGTGTTTTCGTAATACATTCCAAAAACCTAATAGATACTAGCATTTGTAACATGTCGATTGGTGTTTAGTAGGAACCAATTTTAAGATGAAATTAACTTTATCCTTCAAAGTTACTCTAAGGTTTAGGATAAGAAAAAACCCATAATATATATTGGAGATGGCTCTGTTTGTTTAAACTTAATGAATATTGCTACATTTAAGTTTATAACTACACTCGAAAAAAAAAAACATGTTTGAATATGGTCACCTCCAACAAGACTATTTTTAAAGAAAATTTTAAAAATATTATGTTTAATTTACAAGATTTTGTTAGTCGTGCTTAATTCCCAATTTTTATTCTTGATAAAAACACTGAAATTTATTGTTGAAGGGATAAGCTATTCCTATGCGCTTTTCACTGGTTGCTTAGGCCAGATCGTCAGGAAACTTCATCCAAAGATTTTAGAAAAACTAAAGATATTAAACAAGTAAAACTGTTAAGCGAATAAGAATTATAAGCAATTATGTTTGATTTAACCATATTATTGTCAGCGACAACCATATTATTGTTAAATCAGTCTTTCATCAAGAAGGCACAACCATATTATGGTTGCTTCCAAACATGTTATGGTTAATAACAACTGAAATATGTGTAATACTTATAATATCATGGTTGTTTTTCAACCATAGCATGATGCACTTGGAAAAGAGGAAAATACTAGTGTTCATTTTAAAACTAATTATTGTCATATTTAACCATAACATGTAAAGAGACAACAATTATACGGTTGTGGCGTTTTAATGAGGGACTAACTTAATCATAATATAGTTGTCGGTGACAATTATATGCTTAAATTAAACATAATAAGTTTAAAATTTTTTTCAAAAATAGTTTTGTTTGAGGTGACCATATTTAAACATGTTTTTTCTCTGCATGTACAGCTTGAGCTCTCAGAATTCCTTTTTGTTGGCTAATATCCTTTAAATTTTGGACCTCTTAGATACTTAACAACCGTTCTGCTTCATAATTAATAATATTATAATATCACACTCCAAAAAAAATAAAACCTTTTTTGGAGTGATCCAAGGTTTCACTCGAATTCGAACGAAAATTTTGTTTGGTTAACTTCTAAAAACTTTATTTAATCATTGAACAACGACTATGTATTGGCCCTCTTAAAATTTATTTTTGAAAATATTTTTTATAGAAAAAGACCTGTTAGGAGTGAGGTTTACTTATTAGGGACCCAAAATTTTTATAGGTGAAAATTGTATTATGCACTACCCACTTATGTTGACGTATTTTTTAAAATTTTTGGGCCATTCTAATGCACAAAAAAGTACATATTTATGGTGCTGTTGTTGTTCTTATATTTACTTTTTCTTAAAAAAGTGGAACAAAAAAAAAACATATAATATAACCTTTAGGCAAGGTTACACAAAAAAGCGTTAAAAAAATACAAAATGCCTTAAATACATTTCGGGTACTCGAATTCTTAGTTTTAAACAAAACTTCTATACATTCGAACAAAATATACAGAAAACTGGAGCTAAATGTAACCCCTTTGTCCGAACTTAATTTCAAATTGTTAAAATAATTATGACTGAAATAAATAATATATCAAGTTTGATAAAAATATATTTTTGCAAAATAACATTTCAGTTAATATATTTTATGACTACGACAAATTTAACTGAAACGGTGATGGCAAAATACATATTTCACTTTTTCGATTGTATGTGCAACGCAGCAGATGATTTGCTTCCCTGATTTAGCAAAGAAACTAAAAGCGAAAGCAAGTTAAAGTTTAATGTAATTTTAGAAAAACAATTAAAAATGCTATATTCGACTTACCGAATCGTATTTACTGCTCACTACAGTATTGAAAAGCTAATTGTTCTCTAGCTCATATGGAATGGGCACTTTCACGCCAAAATCCTTATTTCGGGAGCACATTTGAATTGGTGCATATACAGAGAATATTGTACCTCAATTTGATTAAACTATCTGGTATTGTATAGACCCTAACGTACCAATACTCTTAATTAGGGGCCAGATAAAATTGTGGACCGATTTGGAAATAACCGGCCTATTTCCCTGACAAACTCTAGTTGATCGACTAGATTACATCCAGCGATACTTTCCAGTTCGTCGTGAAATCTTCCTCCTAGCATCATTTCTGCCTTAGATCCTGCATCCTAGGCCAGTGGCGCAGTACATGCTTAATCGTCTTTAGCTCCTAAGCATCCTCGCATTATCTGCAGAAGTCTGTAATGGTAGTGTCCCATTTACTCGTAAAAGCCCTAACAGAACAATAACCAGTCAAAACCCATATAAGGTTCCTTAGACCACTTCTATCCAAGCCTAATAGGACCCCGGTTGTCCTTGCATCCAAGCCGGGCCATTATGTCCTAGACACCCTGCAAATTGTTCTATCCATCGAGGACCGGTTAACGGCATCACGAAATGTTTCCCGGATCACCTCATAATAGTGAGGGTTTTACTCGCCCGTGCCTAGCCTCTAAGTCCAGGTTCGAACACTGGCTCGCGAGTTCGTCTGACACCTCATCACCAACAATCTTGCAGTACCCGGGCACCCAACACCGCCTAACTGTGAAAAGTCCCATGATTCCTTTTTCAGCCATTTTCTATAAGTCCTACTAAAATTCAAAAATGTTCTTTTTTCAGAACTATAGAACTCTGATCTATATTAAATATGGACATAGCATTAACAGTTCTGAAATGCTTATGGCCGTGGCTTTTCACCATTTTAGGACTGATCCGCCCACAGTTTGAATTTTCCCCTTTTTCTGCCATTTTCTATAAATACCTACTAAAATTCAAAAATAACCGATATTGTAGAAGTTTCAAACGGAATGGCAAACTTATGTACAGGCTTTTCAGCTGTGGTGAAGGGTATAAAGAGAACGAAGGTAGAGAGAGTTGACGTAGCGCAAGCATAATATTGTTGTGGCCGCAACTGCTTAAAAACTTTTAAAGTTTTATAAGATACAGGAAACGGGTATAAGACCATCTTATATAAGAAGGTATGGCAAAAGTACAGTGTATTTTTTCAATATTTGTCAATATACAAAAATATTTTAAAGAAAGACCCATATAATAAAAAAAACTGATACATGACATATTTTGCCATGCGCCAATAATAAAAAAACCCATTTACATATTTTTATAAGAAAATAAACTACTTAAAAGATAAAAATGTTTATAAGAAAAATTTTCGTACATTCGTTACCTCCTGTATTCAACTATTCCTAGCAATAAAACATCATTTTTAATTTTTGTTCTTGTTTGTGTAAATTAAAGTTGCAGGACTGTTAGACAGAATCCTTTTTGTAGATTAAAAAAATGCTTTAAGGTTGACAAAAAGTCAGGTGTTAATTGATACACTCACAATATTCTGTACGTAAAATTAACTGAAATTGTATTATTATTTTATTTTATTTATATTTAATTTTTACTGTCACAAATTAACCCCATGCTTCGTAAAAACAAATGAATTTTCAGTTATTTTATATAAATTAACTATCAAAAAATTAACTACATATTCCGTAAAAGCAAAGAAATATTCCGTTATTTTATTAAATTCAGTAAGGCTGACTTCCAAAACGTCAATTGCTTTGTATTAGAACAAAGTATAATGTTTCATAACGCCGCAGTACAATATATATACAATGCAAACCCTTCCAAAACGTCACTGCTAAGTATTAATAAAGAATCAAAAAAGCAATTAGAGCATCGGTTTTAAAGTTGATGCTTTGCAGGGTTCCCAGTTTTATTTTAAGCCTTATCCCCAATTTGCGATTTTTCATCCCCAAAAATCCCCAAAATAGCTATTTTCTTATCCCCAAAAATCCCCACATTTTCTTAAAAATAAAACACATAATATTATGTCAATGGAAAAATATGCATACTTCGATTTATATAAGTAAATCCATTTGTGTAATATTATTAAAACTAATGTTATTTATTCTTTGAGTTCTATGTACACATGTAAAGCACATTGAGTGCCACGTCGTACGTTTCCGCACTACACCTAAGTCGTCGTGGGGTGCCAGGTCCTACGTTTCCGTACGACAGTGTTTTCTTTACTTAGTTTATTTAGAGCCTGTCGTTCATTAATAGACGACATTGAGTGAAATTTGTTTTGATTTTTAAATAAAGAACTCATTACTGAACATTTTTGCAAAAGCATTCATGGGTCTAGGATGATTTTTTGAGGTTTTATAAAGTGAAAAATGTATAAAATGTAAATAACACGAAAACTGCTTGGCCTTCTGGGAAGATTTTCGTCAAAACCGCTTGGCACTCAAATGTGATAGTATGCAACAAGGGTAACGTAAAAGCGCAAAAGAAATATTATGTGTAAATATTTATCATTTCAAAAACTAGGGAATCAAAATCTTCTTATTCGTCAGTCAGTGCAATTTTGTTTTAAATGTTGTTTATTTAAAAAGTGCATTTGATATAAATAAATAAATTTGTCACAGCAAGGTGCATTATTTTAAAGTGTGTATTCTAATTAATTCTAATAACTTATACTGCATTCTGTTGCAAATATTGATTTTCGTTGTATTCATTACAGAAAAAGACTAGTTCAACAAAAGTAACGCTAGTTGGTACAAAAAGCATATTTAAAACTATTTCAACAAGTTCTTGAAAAAGTTTTAAACCGAAAAAAAACTAAAATTTGTACCCATCAAATCTTGAACAAATCGGTCCTGCCATTGCAAAAATGGAATTTATAATAATCTATTATTCCCAAAAATCCCCAGCAGAAAAAGAGCTTTTCCCCAAAAAATCCCCTGGGGATTTTCACGAAATTTTTATCCCCAATTACAAAAAAAAATCCCCAATTTGGGGATAAATCCCCAAAACTGGGAGCACTGCAGATACCAGTCCGCTTGTTTTTATAATGAGAGAGAGAGAGATTATTGTTATTTACTTACTCCGTTACAAACTTTTTTGACTTTTGTTGTACTGACCCCGTTGTTTACAGAAGAACTCTCAATTATAAGACACCAGCAGCATGACCGATATGGTTTCGCAATTGTTTTACTTTAAAAATTTGATGTATTTAACTAAGTTATTTTAACTAATAGAAAATGGGAATTTATTACACAAAACAAGCAAATCGTTTTTTATAGATAAGTTAAAATTTATTTTTTGGTAGCTAAATTACATAAAATAACTGAATATTCCTTTGTTTTTACGGAATATGTAGGTAATTTTTTGACAGTTAATTTATATAAAATAACTGAATAACTGAATAACTGTTTTCTAGACTACAATTTAGTCTCTATTCCGGTCTATAGCTTTGTCTTGTAGTTAAGTCTATAGTCCAGGGGACAAGCAACGAAATTCGATATCGATCGAAATTACAAAACAATTTGAAATTAAATTTCGATCAATGTCGAATGCCGTAACTTGCCCCATATATTAGTTAAGTCTAAAGTCCAGACTATAATTTATTATATAAATTAGTGAGAAGTCTAGACTAAAGTTAAGTCTTCAGTCCAAAACTTAAGTCCAGACTATAGTAAAGTCTACGTCTGTAGTGCGATTCACTATGCTTTTTAAACCACAATTGTTTCGTTTAAAAATGTTAACCACAAAATTAACCATTTTGCTATTCACTAACACTTTTAACGACCTCTGCTGGTGTTTAAAGCCAGCTGTTTCAGTCAGCTGTTATTTTTAACAAAACAAGTTGTGGTTTATTAACACCAACATTTTTGGTGTGGTTAAATCCGCTTTAAAAAGTGTTTATTTTTCGTTGTACCTATATAGTCGATGAATAATATGGCTTTGAAGTATTTAGCCTACAATTTATCCACATCTTGTCACACACCATTTTTCCATGGAGCTTCTTATTTATTTGTCCTAAAGCCAACCATTTGACTCAAATAAAATTAAAAAAATTCATTTAGTTAAAAATAAATTAATAAAATAAGAAAATAAAATAATAAAAATTAGTAATGTTCTACGCACTTTGCACAATATCATTTAAAATCTATAAATTAAAAGTTTTTTGTTTTGTTTTTTTTTTTATTCTTCTTTGTTATTTTATCCTATTTTGATGTTTCTCTTGGCAGAGTTGCCACGATATATCAATTTGAATAGAGAGAAATATAAAACTGATTATTATGGTTATAAATAAGTTAGTGAATCACATAGTGGTTAGTGCAAACATCAAAATGTGTGGTTAAAGTTAACACTTTTTAAAATGTTAAAAGTTAGTGAATCGCACTACTGGTTTAACTTAAAGTACGAATTATACCTATGTAAGTCCGAAGTCTACACAAGAGGTAAATTTATAGCTCAAACAACCAAACAGCTTCAATTAGTATTACAACATCCATTATCCTTAACTTTTATTTTATACCCCTTTTGCCTACTTTGTTTCCCATATTTTTTTTTTCTGTTGTCTACTATCCATCACTCTTTTTACCTGCCAATTATTATAAATTTTTTTCAAGTTTTTTCTTCACTTTGTCTACTTTCAGCTGAATACTACGATAACAACCATTGTCATCCATGTCATAGTACTTGCGAGACATGTGATGGACCCACCGAATCAAATTGTTTAAGTTGTCCCCAAAGTCTGCTGTTGCAAAACAATCACTGCGTTAGTTCGTGCGATGATGGTTTCTATATGGAGGCTGGCGTTTGTGCTAAGTGTCTGCATACATGTACTCAATGTGTCTCACGTATGAATTGTACGGCCTGTGCCAAAGGATTACAACTACAAAGTGGTGAATGTCGTACCACCTGTGCCGATGGGTAATTATTGAAAAAATAAAATACAATGGATTTTACTTAATGCGAACAATGTTTTTCCTTTGAGTTTTTGTGAAACGTGAAAATGAAATGAAGGAGATTAAAAACGGGTTTAAATTTATTAAAGAAATATTAAACTAAATTAAATTTTATTTTTTCGACCTTTTTTCTGAATACTACGAGCTCGAGAAAACTTTTAATTTTCAGAAATATTAAACTAAATAATATTTTGACTCGGTAATACTAAATTTTTGTTTGTTTTTTTTTAAATCTGGCCCTAAATTCGATATCAATAAAAATTTTTAATCTTCGTTATGATATGTCTTTTTTCCATTTGAAATGTTAAAAATTCGTTCGTTTCAGTGTTCTCATGGTGAAATAAACAGGTGGCAGCACTACGCCAGATGACGATTTTTTGCTCTTGCATTGTTTGTCTAGGTTTATGTTAAAGTTTTGTTTATGTTTACAAAAAGTCCACGTTTTGCGCTGTGATTATTGTTTTTTATTAAAGTTTTTAATAATTTTAAATTAAAATAAATAAGATATTGGCCATAATTAAATAAAAATTGGCAAAAAATTTATTTATTTCATCACGTTCAGCGGCACGCTTGGATTTTTGTTTAATGTATTTTTTGACGTAAACGGTGATGTAATTTCCATTTTTGTTGTAATGTTGTATTTGTTGACGTAACGATGCCACCTGTTTATTCCACCATGAGTGTTCTCTTATATTCGTTCAGTTATTAAAAACTTAGCAGTTCGTTCAATCAATCACATTTTTTAGAATATATTCTTTTTCAAAAAAAAAGTTCGGTTGTAAATTTTTAAATAATAAAAATAAATTAAAAAATTTATTTAAAAAAACAATTTAATTTATAAGTTATATAATTATATTGAAGAAAAATGTTAAGTTTTAATTTCTGAATCAGAAATTAATGATTGATTTTACTTCTACCCAAAGTTTAACTTTAAATTTTATAAAAAAAAAATTGACCGGGAACAAAAAAAAAATCCAAAAGCCTTCACAGAAAAAAATAAAAATTGATTTAAATTAAAAAATTTGTGATATTAATTAAAAATTTAATTAAATTTGCACCAGTAAACAAATTAAAAGTATAAATTAAAGATTAAATTCATTTGACTAAACCCATAATTCGCTTGATTAAACGTTTAATTCACATGATTAAATTTTTAATTATTTTTTAATTGGTTTGAAATGTTGCACAATTTTTTCTCTGTTCAGTACAATCGCTGCATCATTTCGTTCAATTGGGTAATTCGTTTAATTTAACCCATTCGTTCATGACTTACAAAGCTCTAGTATAAAAAGGCATGCAAATCCTAGGACCTAGGACCCTTGAACCACAAAGCCATATTATATCCCACAAGAGTCATATGATTTAAATTTGTATACCAAATTAATCTATGATTTGGCTTTTGATCCTGTAATGTACTATATTGCATGACATTAATTAATTATAAGGATTCCAATATTTTAAAAAAAATCTTATCATTCCACTTATCTTTTTTAACAAACTTTTAAACAAGCCATCAGCTTCATTTAATATTTCTTCGAATAAAAATCTCAATCCTCTTAACTTTATTTAAACATTTTACAAAAACTAAAAGAAAACAAACTTTTCTTAACTTTTGTTCACACTTGTTTTTACTTTTTGTTTTTCTATGAAATTTTATTTTTTCTTGCTGGCATTGTAATCTTTATCAACCACTTCATCATGGTCATCATCATCGTCCACATGTACAGCTATTATAGTGACCGTGGCACTTGTGCCAAGTGTTATCTCAGCTGTCATACCTGCAGTGGTCCGCGTCGTGATCAATGCGTTCAATGCCCCAGTGGCTGGCAGTTAGCTGGTGGTGAATGTCATCCTGAATGTCCCGAAGGTTTTTATAAGTCAGAGTTTGGTTGTCAAAAGTGTCATCATTATTGTAAAACTTGTAATGGTAAGTTAAACAAATAGTTTTTTTTTTTATATAAAAGTTTGTTTGGGTGTTAATGTATGTGTTTGCTTTTTTGTATGACTGTTTAACAATTTGTCTTTGTAAGTGTAAAATGAAATTAATAGATTGTAAGTCAATAACCTTTTTATAGGTGAAAAATTGGTGTAAAAAATTTTGTAAAGAAAAAGAAAAATTTATAAAAAGCTTAAATATTTATTAGTTTAGGCTTTGAATACGGTAGTATACCCAATTAATTAGTCTATAATCAAGACTTCTGTTGGGTCTTTACTTTTATGTCAACTGCAGCATACCCGGGTATGTTTTATGCAGAGTTTAAAAAACTACAGTCAAAGTAGTAAAAGTCATAAATTGTGCTTTTTCTTTGACTTCTTATTTCTTCATTAGCCAAAGACAAACTGTTGCTTTCACTACTGATTTTTAAAACTTAAACAGTCGCAGCTTAGTCAAAAGCAAAAAACGAAAAACGAAAAATAATACAACACTTAAAACTTTTTTCGATGGTTCAGCTAACACAGCGGCAGACAGTGGCAGAAGCAAAGTGAACAGTGGAATGCTATTGTTCAATAAAAATTCTTAGAATTTGAAACATTTTTATAGAAAACGTATCAAAATATCTCGATATTGCAATTCGGTAAGCTGTCTTGTCGACGTTCTAAATTTTCTAAAAGGACTAAAAAGAAACTGGGAAACATCAACAATTTTGTTTATATTTATAGGGTGGCGCAAGAGTAACGTTGTGATTGCCAAAAAAAAGTCACGGCTGGACTAGCTGTGCGAACTGTGGCTCCATCATGTTGGAACCACAATTCTGGATTGTTCTCTACCTCGGGCCTTAAAATGTTTTCAATCAGGGTTCCGTGGTGCATGTCATTAATATTAACCGCAACTTCTTCGTCGTTTTCGAAAAAAAAATGGTCCAATGATCTCTTCTGAAGTTATTTCACTCCATACTGTGCCTTTTAGTTGGTGCATTTCGTGAATGATGACTCTTACTTTTTGTTTCTTGCTTTTGCAACAGTTTGTTTTTGTCCAATGACAAATGAAAAAGTCGAAGAAAAAGCAATTTTTTATTTTGACTGCAGTTTTTTAAACACTGGTTAAATGTATTAAAATCACTTTTTCTTATCAAGTCACTTTCGCAACATATGCAATTTAGCAGGGACATAACAGTTATAACCAATATTTGAAAAAATCCTGAAATAATAATTCTTCACGAATTTTTAAAACTTGATCTCTGAATAATTGTTACAAATAACCAATATTTTTTTGGTCTTTGATAACCGTTATAGTTTGTTTTTGTTTTTTATGGGCTTCCATAACCATTACAAAAGACTTTTATTTTTTTTGGTCTTCAATAACCATTATAAAAGATTTTAATTTTTTTTGGTCTTCCGTAACCATTACAAAAGATTTTTATTTTTTTTCGGTCTTCCATATCGAATTTCACACAAGTTTTATGAAAATATTCGTTGGAGTTCAGCCAATGACACCCCTAATAAAATCTATGAAACAGGTTTCTTTACAGTCAATGTTTATGAAAAGCTTCATAGAATTAATGAAACTCTTTACAGAAACAATAAATCGTCAGGTAATGAAGCATTTTATAGAATCTATGAAACAGTTTCATAAAAGTCATTCCTAAAAAGAGCTTCATTAAATTATCATTTTTATTGACATTTGTATTACTAGCAATATTTGCATTTGAAATTACTTTCATTAGTTCGCTCAAGCCAACCGATAGTTGAGGATGTTAAGAAATAATTTTTTCTTTTTGAAAAATGTTTTTTTTTGGTCGCTCGAGCCAGGAATCGAATCCGGGTCCTATCGGTTTCAGAGTCCACATCGTAGCTACTACACCAGCAGCACTGACTACTCAATGGTATATAAATAAAATTTTAGTGCGAAATTTCTTGTATTTAAAAATAAATCGGGAGTATATGCCTATGCCCATGATTGTGTGGCATAATTGGTTTCTATTTACCAAATATGAGAAAGATATCAAAAAATTTGCGGATCCTTACCAAAATCATCAAAAAAAAGTTCATCCTTGTGCAAATATAAGTCAGTGTGCGAAATTTTATAAAAATATCTTAAGATTTGCGAACTGTAGCGTGGTTATAGAAGACAGAAAAAATAAAAATCTTTTATAATGGTTATAGAAGACCAATAAGAATAAAAATCTTTCATAATGGTTACCAAAGACCAAAAAAATTAATAATCTTTCATAATGTTTATGGCAGAACTATAATTTTCTGGGTAATTTATTATTATTATTACAGGACCAATTTTTTTAAATTATTTTTTCCATAACCTATTGGATATTTAAAAAATAATAACAGTTATTTCGGGTCCCTGCAATTTAGTGATATACTTAACAGATGGTACTACACCACATCCCTATGTTTAAGTGGACTAGCAATAGTTGGGCCATAGAAATGGCCCCTTTGCTATTTGTACCTCTTACGTCAACAGCTGCACACCCGGGTTTATGTGGAAAAACGTATGATTAATAACTTTTAAGTTTAAAAAAAGTGCAAAACTTAAATTAGAATTCAATAAAATAATAAATTAAAATAACCTGATAATACGAAAAAGATTGTCGTACAAATCCTTCACAACTTTTTCAAGTTTAGCGGATTTTCACGGTATTTATTGAGTGAAACTGGAAACACCACGGAAAGCATACAAATGTTCATCAACAGTGATGTGTGCTCCAACTACATTATTGCAACGCACATTATTATTCAAAATCAATTATATGTTCACTTTTGCTGGCGCTTTATTTGTTTGCTTACGTTTCTGAAGCGCATTACCGTTGTCAAAACGTTTAAAGACGATGTTAGCCCAAAATCGTCACACACTTTTTGCAGCGCGATGTAGGGTATATGAGAACATAATCCTACGCTCCACCCGGAGTTAAAGAAAATATAAACTTATATATAACTGTAAATGTGCCCCGCATCTGTCACGCTTGACATTAAAATAAGACCCAAATACGAATTAAACTGATTTCTTGTTAGAACTTACTACACGCGCTTTTCTCCTTTGTGTTTTTATTCTGAGAGCATTCTTTTGCTTCTCTGTAAGTTGCGCGTATGGTTATGTCGCTCATTTCATCAGACATTTTTAACCTAAATAACACCCTTGTGTAACTCTTATGGGTCCATAGTTTTCAGTTCTCAGTATGTTGTGGGTGCGGAGTTTGGCAGTTTGTGGTGGTGAGCAGACCAAAGTTATCCATCTTTGCTTGTGTTGTTTATACCAATTTTACATGGTATAACATCATATTCATTCATCGTTTTCATTCAGGCTGTATTCTGGCTCCTGAATTTTTACCATATCGTAGAAACTTGGTGTTACATCAGCCTGTATTGTCTACAGCCTCTTCAGACACTGGTGGCTCATTATTACTTTTTTCTTCCCAAAAACCTCGTAAATATCTGACAATTGTATTCCTGCAGTTCCTCATAATCAAGTAAACTTTTATCTTACTCTAATTTTCTAAATTAAATAGCAAAAAAATTCCTTCCAAAATGTATGTATTTGTATTCTTGGGTATTGTGCTATTGACGTAATAATCAGGCATGTTCTGACAATCGACAAAACGCCTAACATTTGCGATTTTGACTTGAAATTGCATAATTAGTGTTCTACAAAATTATGCTTAACCCATATCGTCCCAATGTTCGATTTTTCGAACAGTAAATTTTACGCGTTTTTGTAATTTTTTTACTCTTTTTAGGTAAGACAATGAACTAATTTTTTTAAACAATTATATATTGTAAGTGGTTAGCTACAAATAAAAAAATTAAAGTTCTTACCCACTTCACTCCTCCCTTGTATAACTAGGGGGAAGAAAAAACCTTAATTTTGGCATAATTTTAAAAACTAAAAACTAAAAACTTTGTAAAAACGATTAAACTTTTAACAACAGCAAAAACATTTCCGTGTTTTTCAATTGTGTTTTTGTTATTTGACTTTAAAAAGCAGTGTTCGATTTTTCGAACACCGGGCACTATTTAGCACTTTTGTTTTTTCTCTGAAAGGCTAACTGAATCATTGCATATTACCATAATATAAAGTTTTCAAGCATTTGAATAAACGGAAATAAATTTATTCTGTTTTTTTCTGAACAATAAAAAGTTTATGCACAATCAGCGTTCTGTGAGAAATATTTTTCGTGCGATTCGAGGTGCGCATAATCGGCCTACTGAAACTACTATTGCTAACATCGTTCGCAATATTGAGTCCCAGTCTAAATTGGTGGATGATGCTCGACCGGTTAGACCCCATCCAGCACGTAGTGAAGTCCATATAGCAGCTGTAGCTGAGAGTGTAATAATTGGTCCAAATGTTCTCAAAATTGAGGACAATCAGAATGTTACCGTCAATTGTAACCTCGCACCATATTTTTTTTTTGTTAGGACCAGCACTCAGGGGATGACCCGTACTAATGCATTGTATTGGGTTGAAACTAGGAAAATAGGTTTTGAAAAGGAGAGAAGAGGTAGAAGTGCCTGTGAACATTCGACTTGAATTTATTCATTTTGACAGTGAGAGGGAAGACTTCCGCAGGAAGGTCATTCCACATACGAACAGTCCGGCCAAAAAATGAATTTGCCCTGTAAAGCATTGTACGATTTACCGACTAATCGACCACAAGAGAATGGGCTTTTGAGGAAAACAAACGTATGGGTTTCGGTCTCGGACAAGCGTGTAATTCATGTTCTGAAGCATAGAACCAACATTAAAAACGCTTGGTCTATAATCAAATGATTACGAATGGCAAAGGTTGCTGTCATTACCAAAAGAGTAAATAGGGTTGAAAGTTTGACATAGGAAGTCATTTAGAAAAATAAGAAATATAAATAGTAGGAGAAAGAACGGAGCCTTGCTGCTTCCCTGAATGAATTTTGAACTCGTTTGACGAAACCCTATCTAAATCAACTCGTAAAGTGTGACCTCTGGAAAAACTCAATATAAATCGAGAGAAATTATCACCGACACCAAATGCAACAAGTTTTGACAGGAAAGCATCGGACTCTGTCAAACGCCTTGAAAATATCTTAAGCAGTTATCTTACTATCGCCAAAATGGTAAATGGAACAGTACCAGTAGAGCTCGGTGAGATCTGGTGTCGACAAGACGGCGCTATGAACCATACATTTTGGTAAGCACTTAATTTCGGGTTTTGCTACGGTAAATTGGCCAGCTAGATCTTGCGATATTATACGTTAGACTTTTTTCTCTGGGGATATGTAATAGCTGGGGTCTTCAGGAATAACTCAGCTGCGATCGAAGCTTTGGAAGCTAACATTACTCGTGTTTTTTGCGAGATACCAGTCGCTATGCTCGAATGTGTCGCCCAACATTGGACCTTCCTAATGGACGACCTTAGACAAAGTCATGACCAACATTTCCATGATATCACCTTCATGCAGTTAATGCCATAAATTGTTCTTTTAACCGATAGTAAAAATTTCAAAAGTTCACTTTCAAATTTATGTGTTTTATTGTACATTATAATTTGAACCTCACGATGATATTTTTTATTATCAATGCTCAATGCCCGGTCCTGTGCGAGTCGGATAATCGAGGTTCAACTGTATATTTTTAATTTTAATAAATGCCTTGTTATATTTTTCTTTAATAAAATCAAATTAATTAGCTTCAGTTTATAAAAAATTTAGATTTTTTATATTTACAATCTATAGGAGCAATAAAATAAAAATGCTTAATAGTGCCCAATGTTCGATTAATCGAACACCATTTTTCTCAAAAACAAAAAATCTAAAAACAATTTGGACTTCAGATTCGTGTTTTCTAGTCCCAAATTGTCTATTAACCACCAAGTTTTATAAAGTTACTCGAAAAAAAAATCGCTGGGACGAAATGGGTTAAGGGAACTAGCATATTTTATAAGAAACTGTGCCATATCGCAAGCAAACCCCACGAGTTTTAGAATACCATAAAATAAATCTGGGGATTTCAAATCGTGCAATTGTCAGAACATGGCCGAATTATTTCTCTACTGTTAGGGTTAAAAGGTTATTTATATGTATAAACTTTTCTATTTCAAGATTTTAATAAAAACTTTTATAATATGTACGAATTTTCATAGAAACTCATGCACTTAATAAGACTTTTATATAGAAACTCTTATACTTTATACAATTTGCTTTAAAAGCTCTTACTCTTTATAATATTACCTACAGAAAATAGTATAATTCATAAAACTTTTTATAGAAATATCTTACACTACCTAAATATTTTTATCAAAATTAAAATTTCTCATAAGATTTCCTACAGAAGCTTTTACACTTTATACGAGTTTACTCTTATACTTTGCATAAGTTTCTGTAAAAGCGCTTATACTTCATACAATTTTCGAAGAAGTCATATTTAAACTGATAAAAATTTGTATATTAAAGCTCCTACACCTCATTCGATTTTCTACAGAAACTCTTATACTTCATTAGATTTTGTTTAGATTTTTTCCAATTTTTTTTTTTTTTTTTTTGACAATAAGTATTTGTTTAGTAAAAACACTTATTCATTTCAAAACCCTTAAAAACCTTAAAAATCATTTTACCCCTTCTTAAGGTGCTGGCCCGTTAGCTTGTACTTCATGCCCTGCACACTTTATGTTGGATGGCGGTCTCTGTATGGAATGTTTGGGCTCCCAGTACTACGATTCGCCGAGTCAAACCTGTAAAACATGTCATGAATCGTGTCGTTCTTGTACAGGACCCGGTCAGTATTCATGTCAAACTTGTGCCTTTCCGCTGCACCACGATCGTTTGAACAACCAGTGTGTGCCCTGCTGTGCCAACGATGCTTCGCCTGAGGATCAATCCTGCTGTCACTGTGATAAAGATACAGGTACGTACTGGATTCAATTAAAAATAAATTAATTACACTTCTACTGCATGTGGTACAATAGTATCAACAATTGTTTGGTTTTTGTTTCATACAAATTCATTTTAAATAATTGTCGCTTTATGACATTTATCTTTTACAAATTCTCTTCACAGGTGGTTGTATTAATGCATCGCCTGCTGGCAAACGTCGCATTGCCGCTGCCGCCGAACAGCAACAATTCGGTAGTTCCTACGGCAATAGTGGTGGTCTTTATGGGAATATACTTGATGACACAGATGGTTCGACAACAGGTGTTAGTGGCTTATTCTCACGTGTCGGTTCACCGTTAACGACTATAACAGCAATTGCGGTTGCTGCCTGTCTGCTTATTGTTACCGTATTTGCTGTCATTTTTGCCGTCTTACAGGTTGGTATTTTGTGTTGTTTAATAAGGATTTCAGTTAAATTTGTCCCCCTCTGTTTGCCGACACTACAACTCTTAATATGCCAAATGTGTTTGTTTGTTTGTTAAAGTTTAGCCGGTGGTTCGAAATAACTTAAACTTAGCAGTACAATGATTTGTGAAATATGAATGTATGTTGAGGCACCTACATACAAACTTACATACATAATATATACACGCAAATCCTTAATTCAGAGCTGGCCCTTGCCAACTTGACGCCTTGTGCAAAATATATACTGGCGCCCCCTTGTGAGAAAAACGTCATAATTAAATAAAAAATTATAGGTTTATGTTTGTTACTCCTGCTGAAGGTTAAGTTAAGTTTGATTCTCCGACAGAAATAAATTGTATTCTAACCAAATTATTTTGCATTGAACGAAATAAGTGAAGCTTAAACGGCGGGGCTTCAAGAAGGATGAAATAAAACTTTTTTTATCTTGTTATATTTTAAACTTTTAAACTGGATACATCGAATCTTTGCTTTATGCCATTACCCGCCAAAATCCTTTTTTTGATGCATTTAAAACAATTATCTGTTTTTTAATCCAGAGCAATCCATTTAGTGGTTTAAACCCGCCAGTCTGGCAATAAATATCTGTCATTTGAAGTGTAATTTTTCAGTGAAAAGTTTGTTATTTACGAACATGGATCGTTTAATGACCGAAGAACGCTTGAAAGTAGTTGAAACTTACTACAAAAGTGGTGGTTCACACGTTGCTACATTTCGAGCAATACGTGGTGATTATGGTCGTTATACTCGACCTACTGTGCAACAAATTGGCACGATTATAAAGATACTGGAAGTGTTACAAATGTGACAAGGCCTATGCATCATTTTAATGTGCGCACTTCCGAAAATATCACTTCTATTAGTGAAAGTGCGGTAGATAATCCAAATTTGTCGGTTCTATGTTGCTATGCGCTACCGCCGTATGATAACCGATATTTTTGAGGCCTGAAATTAAAGATTATGAATTTTTTTAATATGTGGTTTCAACAATATGGTGCCACGAGCCAAACAATACGATTATCGCTTTATTTCAATTCCTTCCTTCAGTAAAAATAATTTAACGAAAATAAAATTTGATGAACTCAAGTCTAACTTAATATCAAAATTTCAAAATATTTCGTTTTATATACTGCATACTACGAGTACAGCTTAACTTCATCAGAAATACTCTTAAAATCAGGAAAAACTATGGTAAAAAATTTAACTGGAAGTCTCCACCGATATCAATATCGCTCTATTTCGGATTCCACAACGATATGGGTACGTAAATTCTATTACAAAGATTTAAGTGGAGCTGTATTTGGACTTTAATACATCCTAGTTAAAGAAATGGAACAAAAAGAAAAAACGTCTGGATATGAAAACCGTAGTCAAAACTTTTATCTTTTTGTAATTACTTTTCTAAAAACCGAAAAATGTGGAAAAAATTTAATGTTGTTTTGTTGCTCCTAAATCGTAAACGCCCTGCAATTGTTCCTGTCTTGAATTTTGGCACAGAAATTGAATTTTGTTGCTTGTATGGAAAATAAATTTTATTTTAAACGTAATTTGTAAGATTTAGGAGATTTTTTTCTTATGGTGCCCCCTATATCTAGGCGCCCTATTCCTCTGCACAGGTTGCTCTACAAACAAGCTGCTAATGCCTTGATTGTTGGCTTTTATATTGCTGACAAATCGAAAAATAGATTACACGACTAATATGTATGTTGTCTATTGAATATGCTCTATACAACATGTCTTCTAAAAGCCAGGTCATGTACATATACATATATACTAACATACACTAAGACATAAAACGTTAGTATGTTTATGTATGTGTACCTATTTGCTTTTGTTATCTTGCGTATTGTGATGTTGAAGATTAAACAAACAAGACACAAATATTTAAGCTCCTTCTTTACGAGTTTTGCTGCTGTTTAAAGCGTATGATTATGAAATATTTCGGAGATTATTATTTTTGGTTTTATTTTGACAGAATTTGGAAATATTTCCTAATACGACGTGTTAAGATCTAAAATACACAAAAATTACTAAATTATCACAAAAAAAAAATGTGGAAAATAAATCTGTGTCACATTGGTAAAAAAAAACAAGTTAGTCAAGCCCGACCATATAATACCCTACACCACAGTATTTAAAAACAAATTTTTGAAAGTGTATGGCTATATGAATAGGGATCTATCTATATTTAAAATTTCATTGAAATCGGTTTGATAGTTTCTGGGAGGCAGATAAGAACCTTTGTGCCAAATTTTATAAAATTATCTCCAAAACTACGACCTGTACTTTGCGCACAAGGTTACATGGACAGCCAGGCAGCCAGCCGGACGGACATCGTTATCGGTATACTTTAAGGTGGGTCTAGGACCAATATTTTAAGGTGTTACACACATCAGCACAACTGCATAATACCCTCTCCACTATTATGGTGTGGGTATAACTAGTAACAGTTATATATTCGGCAGCGCCAAATCCAACATGGCCGATCATTATGATTTTATTTCCAGTTATCTATATATATAAAATTGTAACGTTACTGACTGACTGACTGATTCATCATCGCACAGCCTAAACGCCTGAAGCTAAACACTTGAAATTTGGACCAGAGATTGGTCACACCCCAAATCGATCCACTAAGACGGGATTTTTGGAAATTCGAATGTTTAGGGGGTAAAAAAGGGTAAAAACGGGAAAATTTGGTAACCTTATATCTCCAAAACTAAAAGTGATACAAAAAAAATGTAATACTTATCGTTGTTCTTTAGAAAAATAAGCGGACAGGTGTCTGGCACTTTTATGAAATTCGGCTCTTTTAGGGAGTAAGCGGGTAAAACCTGAATTTTAGTACTTTTTTGACACCCTATCTATCTTTTGAACCAGTAAACATACAAAAAAAGTTTATACCACATTCGAAACTTCTCAAAAAAATACGAATACAAATTTGGTACTTTTTCGAAATTCGAACATCTAAGGGGTAAAAATCGTAACTATTTTTGGTACTTTTTTTACAAAACATTTTTCTACATTCATTGAGATATTCGTACCAAATTATGGGCTCCCACTACAATACTGAAATTTTTGAAACTTTAATGGGGGTAACAAATAGTACCAAAAAAAGGAAACACGGGAATTTTGATATTTTTCTTTAGCTTTTTGTTTCTGCAACTGGTATTTTTTTATTGTCGTTAATATTGGACCTTAAAACATAAGATTTAACATGCAATGCCCTGAGTGGATACGAATTTATAAGAGGGAACTTTTTGGTACTTTTTATTCTTTGATTGGTACTTTTTTAATTTCCGTTAATATTTGACCTAGAAACATAAAATTAAACATGCAAGGTCGGCTGAGTTCCGAAACATCAATATACTTTGCAGCACAAGTCAAAAATGTATATTCAAGTTTAATAATGCACAGCTTTTGTATTATGTTCTCATTAAATACTTTTTTGGTGCACATTGGGACAAATAGAATTGTAATAACCTACACGGTTGCATTGTAGCATGCATTTAAAAAAGATAGTTGCTTTGCAACCGACGTTTTGGAACTCAGCCGTCCTGAGTGGATGAGAACCTGAAAGAGGGCTTTTAGGTACTTTTTTGTTCATCAATCGGTACTTTTTGAATTTCCGTTAGTATTGGACCTAGAAACATAAAATTCAACATGCAGGGTCATGTGATCCTTTTTTACAAAATATTTGTCTCCATTCATTGGCATATTCGTACTTAATTATGGGCTCCCACCACAACACTGAAATGTTTCATACATAAATGGGTTGAAACAAGTATCAAAACGGATTATACGGGAAATTAACTTACTTTCATTTGCTTTTGTGTTATACGAGTGGTACTTTTTGAATTTTCTATAATATTGAACTTAGAAACACAAAATAATAGGTGCAAAGTCATGTGTAAATATCAACCTATGAGATGAAAATTTTGGAACTTTTTTTCTAAAACATAGATACATATTCTTTGGCATATAAATATGTTCATGAAAGAAAAAGCCCGATTAAAAACTTGCGGGTTAAATGCTTGAATTTAAACAAGTTTAAGCCTAGAAAAGTAAACTTTGGCATAAAAATATGTCCACGAAAAAAAGGAGACGCTAACGAAGTAGCGGGTTAAATGCTAGTAAATCAATAAAATAATATGATTCGTTTCGGTTTTCAAGAGGAGTTTTTATATTGGACCGATCATCACAAAAATTGGTTGAGTAATTTTTAGCATTGACGGAACTAAATTAGACCAAACTTCACCACAATAAAACCTTTCGTTACCATTTTATTCGTATACAATTATTTTTGGTTAATTATCAACGGCTGGTCCCAAAATTTGATTGTTTGATTTCTAGTCTTAGAAAACTACAACAGACCAAATTTTGCTACAGTGTTTGGGCGTTCTTCTGTGTTTTCCGAGAGTAAGTTTTATATCAGGCGTAAAGTAAATTATGGGCCCATCTTCACCAGATGAGGCAATTCGATTTCGAAGTGGTTGCCTTAGGGTGGTCGTTCCCCATTTGCCTGACCTATTTCCTACTGAATAGATTGTGCTGGATTTCAATCCCAAACTGCTTATAATAACCAGAAATAATATGACATAAATATAGTTTTTATCAGAGTTTAAAAAACTGCAGTCAAAGTATAAAAACTGCCATTTCTTCCACTTCTTTAGTTGTGATTGGCCAGAAAACAACTATTGCTTTTACTTCCGATTCATTTAATATAAACAGTTGCTGTGAGTCCAACTCAAAAAGCGGGAAAATGTACCCAAGTTTTCGTTTTTTGTTCGACAGTTTTTTTGGTTTCGACTACCAGTTTTTTAAACCCAGGGGCCTAATTCTGGCATTCGTGATCGAGTACTTTCTCGATTCGAAAGCTATTTTATTTCAGTCAACACTGAACGAATCCAAATTATTTTTTCAGTATTGTGAAACTCAAATGAATGCTTTACAATAACGAAAAAATAATTCCAATTCGTTCAGTATTGACTGAAATAATTAGATATTAAATTGCTTTCGAATCGAGAAATTACTCGATCACGACTGTCAGAATCTGGCCCCAGGTTTTTATATCCTCCACCACCACTAGTGGTGAATGAGGGTATACTTAGTTTGTCATTCTGTGTGAAACTATTTTAGTATACGTCTAAGACCCCATAAAGTATATATATATATTAGGGCGGGTCGATTTTTTTTTAATCGTATAGCAAAAACGTAATCTACATCAAATTCTAAGAAAATTCTCCAAAGAAACCATGGGTCTAAAATAAAATCCTAATCCGCGCCTCTCGTCTTGAAAATTTATATGCCCGCCTTTGGCAAAAAAAAAATTTTTTTCAAAAAAAAGCTTTTTCCAAAAAGAAATCGAATTTTCTGAATAAAATTGTTAAGTAAGGTAGTTGTTTTGCTCCTTATATTTTTCTACACTCAAAATCTTTTTACATTAAAAAAATATTCACCCAAGTAAAAAAGATTGTAAATAATTTTGTATCTAATATTTTTATAAGGAACATAGATAAAAAAAATATCCTTTCATAAAAAGTACCAAATTCATACTCGTAATTTCTTGAATAAGTTTCGAATGTGGTATAAACTTTACTTCTAAGTTTATTGGTGCAAAAGATAGATGGGGTGACAAAAAAGTACCAAAATTTAGGTTTACCCCTTTTTTTCCTAAAAGAGCCGAATTTCAAAAAAGTAGCAGACACCTGTGCGCTTATTTTTCAAAAGAACAACGATAAGTATTACAGTTTTTTTTTGTGTCTCTTTTAGTTTTGGAGATATAAATTATCGAATTTACCTGTTTTTACCCTTTTTTACCCCCAAAACATTAGAATTTCCAAAAATCCCGTCTTAGTGGACGGATTTGGGGGAGAAACCCACCTCCGGTCCAAATTTCAAGTTTTTAGCTTCAGGCGTCAGTAACGTTACAATTTTATGTATGTGGATAAAATTATATACAAACTTTTTTACTTGGGTGAATATTTTTTTTTTAATGTAAAAAAATGCTAGGTGTAGAAAAATATAAAGTGCAAAAGAACTACTTTAATAAACAATTTTATTTAGAAAATACGATTTCTTTTTGGCTATTTTTTAAAAAAAAATTTTTTTTTGGCAAAGGCGGGCATATAAATTTTTAAGTCGAGAGGCGCAGATTAGGATTTTATTTTAGACCCATGGTTTCTTCGGAGAGTTCTCTTAGAATTTGATGTAGATTACGTTTTTGCTATACGATTTTTCTTTTTTTTTTCATCCATACAAATCGACCCGGCCTAATATATATTCTGGATCCTTGAGAAATTCTAAGTCAATTTGGCCATGTCCGTCTAACTGTCTATTGAAAACACGCTCACTTTCGAAAAACTCAAAAGAAATGAACAACCTTGCTTGTAGTAATCCTGAGCAGTTTGGGATTGAAATCCAGTAAAATCGGTTCAATAGGATCAGAGCTATGAATCAAAATGTGGTGCCACCACCATAAAAAATTGATAATATTGTAACAAAAACTTACATAAATGGTGGAAAAATGCCCGTATTAATATAAGATTTTGCACAAATTCGTTTTATTCGACCAGAAATGACACTGTGAGATTTCGTGCAGATTTACCCTCGGCCCCATATAAACCCTACTCCCAGAAAACAGTTAAGTGCCCCTAAAAACATAATTAATAATGCTATCATAATAAAATTTGGTACGTCACAGTTTAATAGGACTAGAAGTCACACTGTCAAATTAAGTGAAGATCGGTCTATAATTCTAGTTAGAGTGTAGTTTATATTAAGTAAAAGACAAAGTATAGTTTGATTAAACTTAGAAAACAGTTTGAGGATATGACATGCGTAGAGTTTGAGTAGATTCAACATTAAAAAACTATTGTAGTTAGTATTTATGACAAATCGGTCATGTTGAAAACAACAAAAAAAAAATAATACAAATCGAAATGAAATGGAATTGAAATCGAACGAAATTTTCATTTCAATTATTTACAAAATTACTGTAGTTTTTCCTGTTTTTAAGAGCTGTTCTTATAAATATAATTGGTACTCAATATATGAAGTATAGAAAATGGAATATTTTAATTAACTTTTTTTACAGGCTCGTTCGGTTTTAAATCCACTTCAGTTTGATTTACAGAACATACCCATATAATTGGATTTTAATTGGTTTTACTTCATATGCTTTCAAATATCATACACATAAAACAAGTCATATTATTGAACATTTTTCTCTTCTTTTAGTTTTGAAGAGGGTTTTTGTCAAGCTATAAAAATACTATCTAATTCCTTACAAAAGTGTTCGAAAAAGTTTTTTCTTTTTGCATGTTTTCCATGAAAAATATTCAATTAAATGATCCCTTCAAAGAAGTATGTGTGTGTAACAAAAGACAAGATATTAAAACGATACTAGAAAGTAAATGTTAAAGGATTTTTCTACATGTATGTTAATCTTTGCAAGTATATTTCTATGTCTTTCTTAATTGTCTATAAAATATTTGTTTGTCATCAATACATGTTTTTATGGCATGTCAATTGACAAGAACAGAATTAAATCGCTTGTAAAATTATTATAGCGTACGAAAAAGATAGACAAAATAAAATCGTATTAAATTTCTTTTGTGAAATATTAATTTTTTTTTTATTATTTTAACATAAATATTTAAAAGGCGCCATTTTATTAATGTCTGCTACTAAAGCTTTTTTGTTTATTTGTTAAAAAAAAATGCCCATACAACTAAATAGACATTCACACAATTTTGCATATTTGTAAAGTATGAAATAAATACAGGGACGAAAACCGAACCCAGGTAGCAAAATTTTTCTTTATTTACAAATATTTTAGGCCTTTAAACAAAAAGTTGCACATGTTTTTATGTACAATAGTAGAAAAAAGAACAAAACGAAAATTCAACAATTTTTGCGAGCTAAAAATAGTTTGAGTAGTGTACTTCAAAATCATACACGTAGAATTAAAAGACCATTTAAAAAACGTCTGTGTACTAAAACTTTTTAAATTGCCTTAAACATAAAGATAAAAACAAACATACATGAGCGCATATATTCACACTCATGTACTCACACTGACACTTTACAAAAAAATACCGTTTTAAGGACTAAAAAATTCAGATATATTTCTATATGCAGACATGAATATGGTACGAACATGTAATTTTAAATGTGAATAGACTGCAACAAATCATAAGGATTTGAAGTCAAAATGTTGGACTTTAAAAATTTAAGGCCGTACACAGAAAAAAATTTTTGCGCCAGTAAAAGAGTTAATCAAAAATAAAATCAGTTTTAATTAAATATTTAATCAGGTGAATTAAACTTTTAATCAAGTGTATTAAATGTTTAATTGACAATATTTCAATTAAACGTTTATAATATTTAAATTAAACGTTTAATTCACTTGATTAAAAGTTTAATTCACCTGATTAAATATTTAATTAAAACTGATTTTATTTTTGATTAACTCTTTTACTGGCGCAAAAATTTTTTTCTGTGTAGTTTTTGAACAAACTGGCATTTAAATGTTTTAGAGAAGAGCAGAAATAGAATTAAAGTTGAGCCAAATATTAACACAATAAATGATGAGTAAAATTAGAGAAAAATTGGAATATAAGTTGAAAGGAGTTTGAGTTGGTAAACGTAGCAGCCTATAAACAAGCCATGCCCGCACACTTATTTGTGGGCTTACTTAAGATTATATTTGGAGATACCTACACCGAATTCGAGATGTGGAAGTTGAAGTTAAGTTTAAGTATAGTAAGAGTGGACTTAGTGTAGAAATTCTTTACATAGAGAGTAAAGTTAAGGTGCATTTACCGTTGAGTTATAATATAGTTTTATTAGATAATATCGTTTAGAGTAGGATTCAGATTTTTCGAAGTTAGATCAAAAGGGTGGTTAAATGTTAAGGGCCGATGTTGATTTTGAATAAAACACAAATTATTTAGGAAATTATTGTAATTTCTTTTTATTATGATAATATTGGTATGGTTCAATTATGTATGGAACAAAATATGCCTTGGCGGAACACCTCCATCCCATGGTCCAAATTTTAAAGCATATGCCGAATTATCTCATCCTTTAGCTCTTGAATTGTTGCTGGCTTATCGACGTACACCTTTTCTTTCAAATAACCCCAAAGAAAGAAGTCCAACGGTGTCAAATCACATGATCTTGGCGGCCAATTGACATCTCCACCATTAGAGTTGTCAACCGATTGAGAATAATTCGATTAATCGATCAAACAAAACCAAACTCTTGTTCGAATAATTTTAAAATGGCGATTTTCGAATAACGAGTAAATCGATTAATTAATGTCGATTATTCGAACAATTTTTTTATGTAAAACAAATTAAATAAAAGCTTAGAATTTGATTTATTCTTATACGTTTTTTGTGATTTTATACAAAATGTTTGAAAGTTAAAAAATATTGTAGTCATAGCCCTGACTGTAGTTAATCGCAATGTTTATTAAGCAAAATTCTGTTGAGTACTCATAATATTTCAAAAATGTATTTTATGTTCTTAATGAAAAAATCTATGACAAAAAATTGTATCAACTGTTTTCTTTTTAAATCAAACATTAAAAAAAAAAATTTAATTTTGGGTGAAAAACTTAGAAATAAACAAAAAGCTAAAAAAAATAAAGAATTGATTTACGTATATAAATCATATCATGAAAGTAGAAAATGTTGTTATTGTATTATCCTTTTTTTAATTATATATTTTTTTACCATTTGCCTAAGAGTCACAATATTACCATTGAATCCAACGATAATCCAACGACATCAAAAAATGTCGAACTTGGTATAATAGAAAAATACATAAAGAGAGACAGCGGTTGTGCTATAGAAGAAATTGTATGCAAAAGTTTAGCTGAAGATGGCAGGTCTGCCAACGCCAAAGTAACAACGGATTATTATGCAATTAATTGTTTTACATTGCCTTTAAGTAATGCAACCATATGGAGTTAAGATGAAAAGTTTAACGTTTAAAAAAAGAAGAATTAGTAGCAGATTTTAGTGAAAATAAAGAAGAAAATGGAAGATTTTCTATAGTTGTAGATGAGTGGACGAATGTAGCTTATTAAAAATACGTTCTTTTTTTTAAAATAATTTTTTTAATCATTATTCTCACCGATTAATCGAATAATTTTATAGATTTAATCGTTTGATCGAACGAACAAAAACAATTATTTGAATTATTCGAACGAAGTTGAAATGCGAATAATTGACAACTCTAACGGCCATTGAATTTTTCGCGCAAAATAGCCTTTGTTTTGTTAGCTGTGTGGCAAGTGGCACCGTCCTGTTGAAGCCACATATCGTCCATATGCATATCTTCCAATTCGGGCCATAAAAGGTTCGTTATTATCTCACGATAGCGAACACCATTCACAGTAACTGCCTGACCGGCCTCATTTTGGAAAAAATACGGCCCGATGATGCCGCCAGCCCATAAACCGCACCAAACAGTCACTCTTTGTGGGTGCATTGTTTTTTCGCCAATCACTCTTGTATTACCATTCGTCCAAATGCGGCAATTCTGCTTATTGACGAATCCACTGAGGTGAAAAAAATCACGAAGTGCTCGATATGCATTTTGATTTGGACGCCTATTTTCATAATAAGCCTGAATAACTTTAATGGTTCAAAATAAGTTAGCCTGAAATTGAGAAATGTCAAATGTTTAGGTGTGGTTCACATTCAACTTCGGCCCTTAAGACGACTGACTCATTATTCTTAATTTCTTCTTGTACATGCTTAACCCTCTAATACCAAGTTTTAGAATAAATAGGAATATATTATGAAAATAATTTTTCAAGGTATTTTTGGGCCCCTGTGTCCAAAAAAAATATTTTTAAGCCTGTACAATGAGTTGTTTACGTTCTAGATGACAAAACATCCAGGAGTACCTTGAGGCACCCTTGAGCATTAAGTAAGAAAAACACATTTAATTTTTGTGAATTCTGTTTGTTAGTTTGTATTGAAAATAAAACGTAATGAAACAAATTTAAAATAAATAGTGCATAGAAAATATTCCTGGAAAATATTGAAGGAATAAGCCTATTAAAGTATTAAAGCTTTTGAGGATTCTAATTTGACTTAGAATACATATTCGATTAATATGAAAATTTATACAAATTAAAAATATTTAGTTTTGTTTTTGATAATCAAAAAAAAAAAACCATTTTATTATTTGAGCAGCATAAATGATGTTTGCATTTTGAACAAAAGCATTATTTTCGAAGTTGTTTACAATGCTTTTACAGTTTTAAGAGCTTTCGAAGCTTCTACAAATATTTTCTAGATCTTTAAGCAATTGTAAAAAAATGGAAATTATTTATATATTGGACGTCAGTAGAAATTTTGTCAAGCATGCCTTGAGGCACTCTTAGGCATTAGAGGGTTAACTTGAAATACATACAAAGATGCTCTTACATACCAATGAAACAATAAATAACTTAATAACTAGAATAACCCAGCCAACCATAATTTAACAAAATATACTATCCTGTCTACAATATAAAGATATGATATAGAGCCCACACTGAATTCTTCGAACTGTCGGTGGAGGGTATCAAAGATTCGTTACAGCCGAATATAGCACTCCAAATTGTTTTAATTTTATTAAGTGGATTTTATCAAACAAGAGATTGAACACTCATGTTCGTGACACAACATTGATGCTCTTGTTAAATCTCATATTAATCTTCGTTTGATTGTATTTAAATAATAAAGTAGGTAGCTTTTTTCTACAAAAATTGCTTATAAAGTAATATTTGAAATTTGTTTTTAATTGTTTTGGGAAAAAAGATTTTTTAGTTTAGTGTCCAATAATTATAATTGCTTAACCCCCCTAGGGTCTATAAATTTAAATTAATTTTGACTTGATTCAAAACACATACATCTAATACTTAATTTCCTTTTTTTCTGTTTTGCAGCGCTCTACTAACCATCCCGCCCGTAAAACTACACGTTACAATAAAATACCCACCAACGGACGTCGAAAAAATAGTATTACCTCTTCAAGTACTTTGTTGAAAATTGATGCTGAGGCCAATGTTGAAGAGGAGGAAGATGACGATGAAGAAGAAGATGATATAGACTATGAAAGACAAATAGAAACCCACATACAAAATGAAGAAGAAGACGAAGAGGTCGAAGAAGTGGAAGATCTAGAATTATACAGTCTCAATATAAATTCTCCAAAATCAGCACAACATCCCAGAAAAGAAACAGAAAAACTAAAAACTCTTGTTCGAGTGCCACTTAAGAAATCGGTGAGCCAAGAGAAACCCGATATTCAAAAGACATAGAATTTTAACAAAGTCCAACTGGGTAAAAACTAAAAAAAAGGTTTAAATTTAAAGAGAAGCCTTATAAAAAATTAAAAAGAAAACGTAAAATAGAAAAAATTTTTAAATTTTTTTTAAAAAAAAAGTAAATATTTGTAAATGTAAATTTTGTATAAAGAAAATTGTACCTTATTATATAAAAAACAAAAACAAAAAAAAAATTAACAAAAACTAAAAGAAAACCGAAGGATTAAACAGCTCTAAGCTTAATTAAAAAAAAAAGAACCGAACACGTCTGAATTTTAGTTAAAATAATAAATTATAAAAATTTTCTAATCACCCTGTATCTAATAGATAATTTTGTTTTTGGTGTAATATCGCAAGGATTTTATTTAATTTTAAATTATTTTATCTAATGATATAAAATATATTTTGTGTGTAAAGTTTATAACTATAATAATATATAATTATGTAATACCTACTGTTTTATTTTAGCCAATTATAACATTATAAAATTCTTTTTTTTTTATTATTTAAACTATTAAAACAAGAAAAAAATATTTTATCAATTTGATTTTTTATTCTCCTTCCTTTTACTTATGATTTGTTACAATTTAGTGAAAAAATAAATTTATAATTGAATTTATGTGTATGTATTTTTTGTAAACTGGAACCCTTGAAGGGTCATGTTTTTTTGATTATTTTATTATTATAATTATAATGTAGTATAATTTGTTTATATGTTAATTATTGATAACAATTTGATTAAATTTAACACAAAAAAATTTGAAAACTAACTAAATAAATGATTTTAAAAATTGCTGTAATCAAGATAAAAACAAGAGTTTGTTTGTTCAATAATTTTTCGTAAATTGGTTATAAAAAAATATTTTTCTGGATTCAAAAGATGGAAAATAGTTGTTGTAACTCTCTGGTAGAAACGAGTGCAATTTTAGTTTTTCCGCAAAGATATAAACTTCCGGAGAATTTGAACATTAGATTTTTATTAAAATTGGATTTACAAACCCTGTCATCCAAACTCTTAAATGTTCAAATACCAAGAGTATACTTTTAGGCGACTAAAAAGAAGAAAAAAATTTGTTTAATCAAAAAGGCCAAAAATATGATTTTAAAGCGAGCTGTATAACAGGAGTGCAGAAATATAAGAAACATGCAAAAGTGTACTCATGCTTTATGCAGTAGCAGTAGAGAAAAGAACATTGCAAGTAATGATCACCCTGCAAATAATATTGGACCACCTGATCCATTTTGATAAAATGAACTACTCCGAATTGGTCCGATGTAATGCAAGCATGGACCATGTCATTGTTAAAAAGTGTTTGTAGTGAGACGACATGTCTTCGTTTTTTAACGACGAGTATACCATGGAGTAGTTTTAAAACTACTCCTTTGTAGTCCAAAGCTGGGTTATATATGTTAAATAGACCATGTTTTTTACATACGTTTGGGTTACTTTTGGACTAGTCCTAGTCGCTTGTGGGCTACTTTTACACGCTTGTTTAGACTGGTCCTAATATTTGCAGGGCAGTTAGTTGTAAAGTGCTAAGAGTATGCGTATATGTAAATATGTATGTATACCCAGCGGGAAAAAGAGGGCATCCAGATGCCATCTATAAGGCCACAGTACACGCACACAAATGTACGTGTGTGTAGTATGTATGTATGTATTTTAAAAAGCAAAGAAAAAAAAATTTTATAAAATCATGCCAAAAATATGATTTGAAAGCGAGTTGTATAACAGGAGTGCAGAAATATCAGAAACATGCAGTAGAAGTAGAGAAAAAAACATTGCAAGTTATGTTTGTTCAGTTGTAAAGTGTTAAGAGTATGCGTATATGTAAATATGTATGTATAACCAGCGGGAAAAAGTGGGCATACAGATGCCTTCTAGAAGGCCTCAGTACTTTCTTTTGGATGTACAAGGCCTGCTCGCCTAACTAACTATAAATTTTTTTTTGTGTATTCGAATGTGTACACAAACATATACGGTACACAGCGAGAGTGAGCTGACGCACACAAATGTACGTGTGTACGTACGTATTTTAAAAAGCAAATAAAAAAAAAATTTTATAAAATCAAAAAGGCCAAAAATTTGATTTGAAAGCGAGTTGTATAACAGGAGTGCAGAAATATAAGAAACATGCAGTAGAAGTAGAGAAAAGAACATTCATTGCAAGTTATGTTCAGTTGTAAAGTGTTAAGAGTATGCGTATATGTAAATATGTATGTATATCCAGCGGGGAAAAGTGGCCATACAGATGCCTTCTAGAAGGCCTCAGTACTTTCTTTTGGATGTACAAGGCCTGCTCGCCTAACTAACTATAAATTTTTTTTTGTGTATTCGAATGTGTACACAAACATATACGGTACACAGCGAGAGTGAGCTGACGCACACAAATGTACGTGTGTACGTACGTATTTTAAAAAGCAAAGAAAAAAAATTTTATAAAATCAAAAAAGGCCAAAAATATGATTTAAAGCGAGTTGTATAACAGGAGTGCAGAAATATCAGAAACATGCAGTAGAAGTAGAGAAAAGAGCATTGCAAGTTATGTTCAGTTGTAAAGTGTTCAGAGTATGCGTATATGTAAATATGTATGTATACCCATCGGGAAAAAGAGGGCATACAGATGCCTTCTAGAAGGCCTCAGTACTTTCTTTTGGATGTACAAGGCCTGCTCGCTCCATTTCATACTCATAGCCTTTTTACACACGTTGTCATTGCGGGGTAGGCTTTCCACTCTGGCTTAATGGCTTTTAGAAGGCTTTCATGAGATGAGAATGGTTTTCAAAAGGCCTTAGAATAAAGGTAATCTTAAGGAATCTTTTAGAAATGTATTTTAAAAGAGCTTCAAGTTATTGGCTCCAAAAACCATTCATGGGATATGAAAATTTTCACTTTATGCCAAAATTTAGAAAAAAACGAGACAAATTTACGGAAAATGGGCCAAATCCCTTTGTTATAGAAATTTAATTGTGCACTTTTAATGGATTTTTTTATATTTTATACATAATTATTAGATGGTTTTAAGGCAAAAATGGTTTTTACACTAAAAATCAAAAAACAATTAAGTTTTGATTGTGCATTTATTTTTTAATTTTTAAAGTTTTTAGGTAAAACAACTCTTCTTTTTAACGTATTAAACTAAAATGATTTATTCTTTTTCATTTAACCGTTCTGTATTCTGTTTTTGTCTTTTATATTGTCTTTTATTTTAGTCCTTCTTTTCTCCCTTCTCATAAAAGGCTGCGGACTTTTAAGAGAACTTATTTAGCAGTTAGATTAGAATCAAGGCTAATTCACTGCTCTGTGGTCCGATTGTCAAAAATATTGCTAGTAAAAAAAGGTTTGTTTACATAAAAAACTGTAGTTTGTATACAATATTTGACAACTACACCACAGAAAAAAAGTAACCATATGTTGACTTGACCCCTACACCTAGTCAATTCGCCTTGATCAAAATAGTAATTGAATCAAAAAATGTCAAATCAGGCCTTTAGGAAGGCCTGAATAAGAAGCTGTTCTGACTTTTCCCGCTAGGTAATTGTTTGTGCATATTTGTTAACGGTAAATGAAACGTCGAAAATTGTTGTTGTGCTATAAGTTATATGAGTTTTTTTGCAGAAAAATATTAATTTTACACTCATAAAATTATTACGGTAATTGTTTGTGGATTATTTAATTCGTTTTTAATTTAATAAAAATACAGTTATTTTACGAATAACTATTCTTCGAATATCTTTAAACTTAAAAATTTAGAAATGTCAAGCCAAAATAAAACAATATTAACGTTTTATAAGTATGATAAAAATTTATTCTTTGCAATAAAAAATGTATTTTGTTTTCACAAGGCAATACAAGCAAATAATGAATAACTTATCACAGATCTATTTCATTGTTATTTCATTTAATTTTGTTAATTTTCATAATTAAAAACTCCGTTTGATTTTACCATTAATATATGTTCTACGTTTAAAGCTGAAAGCCTATTACGTTGGTCGGATAGTGTGTATTTTAAGGATAAAAAAATTCGTTCAACGCTGACTTGTGTGGATGGTACTGCCAAAATTATTTCAGCTATCTTCGACAAAGAATAATTACTTTTGGACCAATATTCTAAGATGTTAGAATTTAAAGGCAATCTCGTTTCCAGCTCATACAACATAAAGTTATTTTCTATATCAGAAAGTATTGAGTCTGCTTTAGATGTACTAGGATCCAAATTTTGCAGATAATCAGAAAATGACTTTGCTTTTGTACTGGTGGCTGGCCCCTATGCACTTATATTTGTCAAAACGCTGTTATTTTTATTTGCACACTTTATTGCAGCATGATCTGAATATAAAGTAGGGTGGAACCGTTTAAATGTCATTCTAGATTTCCGGTATGATTTTTTAGTTTTTTTTTACAACTTCCATTAACACAAAATACGTCACTTTCATCGATTAAACTATAATAATCATGCTAAAAAATTATTTTTAGAGCGCGGCATATTACTTTATTTTCAATCAAATGTTAAATGATCACTTCAAATGCATAATTATTGAAGTCAACCGAAAATTCCTTAATTTTCTGCGAATTTGTTGCTTTTGGGTTTTTTATGAATGATATTTCATCTGAAAGAGTTTGGTGCCATAAATACTGATCATAAAAATAGTCAAGAAAAAAAAATTACCTTAAATGTATGAACAATTCTTTAACTGAAAAATTTTTTTAATTTAAAAAACAAGAGAAGCCATAAAAATGTTTTTTTTTACTTTCTTCAAATATACAAGACACAAGTAAAAAATCCCATAAAAAGGATCTTCACATACATATGTACTTAGGTATGCGTACATATGCAAATCAATTGTCTCAAATGTTGTTTACAATTATTTATCAGCGTTAATGTTCGCGGAATAAGTATTGCTTAATAAACCAATGTCCGTGCAAGTGTATACAAAAATAACTTGTTAAAAATGGGATTTAACTAAAATATATATAAAAAAAAGCACGAACTCTTTTACTGCAAAAAAAAAATTATGAAAAAAAAACAATAGCACTCGTCCCAAAGTATAATACTCATTTTAAAGAACTGATAATTTATTTAATTTAAAATAAATTTTTACATTTAATTTACAATAAATGTTTACTTTAAAATAAATGAATTTCACATTAATTTTAAAATTTTTATTTATTATTATTATTATTTGTTATTAATTTAATAGTTGTTGTTTTTAAAAAATATATTTTAAACGACAAAAAAATCAAACTACATAACACTACATGTGCGGAAAAACTTTATTTTTTTGCTAATTTTTTTTTTGGAATAACAAACATAAATGTTAAAAACAAAGTTATTTAAAAACTAACTATATTTTTATTAAATTTTATTAGTACGAAAAACGAATTTAATAACCCACAATCAATTTATTATTATTATTAAAATGTCCTGTGGTTCTTATAAGGAACAAAGGGCCACATCGGAACAATCAATTACTGTAATAATTTTATGAGTGTTAAAATGTTTTTTTTTCTTCAAAAAAACTCGAATAATAAATAGCACAACAACAATTTTCGACGTTCAATTTTCCACCAGGGTTGCCGTTTAAAAGTTTTTATCCAACTAAAATTGTCTATAAAACCTACCAAAATCTCTTGAAACCAACCAATTTTTCAAATATGTAAAAATTTACATATGTATATGTATGTATATATATATTTTTTTGATGTAAAGCATAGTTTATATTATATTTATTTTGCAATATGCAATTTGTAATAAAACCAATAAGTAACAAAAAAAAAAACATATATAAAAATGCATTTAATAACGCTTATAAACTAGAACTGTTCATTGAACATATGCAATAATAACAAATTAATTGAACACATTAATTACAATTTGGATTTACATATATGTATGTACAATTTTTTCTTTTCAGAAAGATCCCTTTTTGCTGACCACAAATAGCGTGCATCATTATTTTACCAGAGCATTATGCTGTTAATTGCTCTTATATCGAGTTTATTTCTCAACTTTTTTTTTTTTACAAAAAAGTGTTGAAAACTTGCGTTTGACAGCTGCGAAATTATGTGGGACCAAAGTGAATTAAAGACAACGTTGGCATGATCGTAAAATATTGTCACCAACAATCAAGAAAATCTTCTGCTTTTAACCAGATGTTATATCTTCTATTGCCTGCTTTGCGATATAGTCAGTTGCTTCAACAGAATTTGTCCTACCACATTTAACAAGTCAATTTATAAAATGAAAAAGTAAATTTTCTCAAACCGACCAAAATAAGGTTTAGCCTACCATCCTACCAAACGAAAACATCAAGTTCGGCAACCCTGTTCACCACTTAAAAATGTGCGCAAACAATTTTACATATTTATATTACGCATACTCTCTACAACTGTTCATTACCAGTGTTGTCAACTTTGAAATTTCAAAACGCACCAAAAAGGCGAAGATAACGCGCCATTTAAAAACCGAAACCAAGTTTAGTTTAGACTTTCTTTTTAATTTAAAATGTTTATTGGATTAATTTTTAATAAAAAGTAAAATATTTTTGAATTAAAAATAAACAATATACATATCGCACTTGTTCAACAATACTGTATTAACTAAAAATTTTAAAATTTTCAGTAGAAGCAAAACAATTTTTAATTTAATATGAAAGGCAAATGAAAAACTATTTTTAAACCAACCGTTTCCTTACCAAAAGGTAGACAAAATAGCTCGATATTTTTACAGCGGATAGATATGAATAATATCTGTCGACTTTTTTCAAAAAGTTAAAATCTAAAAATTTTAAGTTAATACAGTATTGTTGAATAGGTGCGATATTTTTTACAAATAATTGGCCTCGAGCTCGAAAAAACTTTTTATTTTAATAATAAAAAGGTCGAAAAAATAAAATTTAATTTAATGTATTAAAAATATTATAATAAAGCAGTGTTTTGCAGTTCAGCGTTTTAGGGAAAAAAACTTAACAAAAATAAAATAAAAAACCTAACAAATTTGTTTGTATTGATTTGTACTAGTGATGTCACGAATATCAAATTTTAATATTCCCGTATACGAATATCTGCGCCAATATTCAGCGAATACGAATATCTGAACTGAAACGCCACTCGATATTTCAAATTTAATTGAAAAAAATTTTCTATTTGCGTTGTAAAAAATAAATTGTAAAAAAACTGTCACACTACTATTTAACTTTATTATCCCATACCGATGACCAAATTTGAAATCCAGTTGTCGATAATTTTTTTACGATAATTAGCACATTGCTTAAAATGATAATTAATCTGGAAAAGTTGAAGTTAAAACTTGAGTAATTTTTATAAAATAGTTTTCTACCGGCACAAACTTCTAATGTTTGTTTGTTTTTTACTTTTCTAAAAGAAGATTTTTTTTGTGTCAAGGGCAAAAATCTTTCCTAATAAAAATTAATACTTTTTGTTTAATTTTATGTATTTTTTACACTTTTGTATTTTTTTCTTCTTTGGAATGCATCAACAAAATATTCGCGAAATATTCCCTTGATTTTGGAGAATACGAACAACGTAAAGCAGGCGAATATTCGGCATTTCGAATACGAATACAAATATTCGTAACATCACTAGTATGCACATAAGTTTAGAAAACTGCGTAATTCATGTAAATTTTTCGGACGGGGCCAATCTATTACAGCTATTATTTTATCTTTATCTGTTGAAATGCCTTTGGAGGTTACGCGATGTCCCAGGTACTTTACTTCCTTTTGGAAGTCATGCCGTGGATATACGTTTTAACACTTCTTCCAAGTTTTTCAGGTGTTCACCAAGTGTTTTACCCATGACAATAATGTCGTTAAAGTGTACCAAGCATGTCTTTTTGTGAAGATCTTTTGGCACCTGCTCCATTAAACGCTCGAATGTAGCTGGAGCATTGCAAAGTCCAAATGGCATCACATTCAACTGTCATAAACCCGAGCCACTCCAGCACAACATTCTGCTCTTACTTTCTATACCCACATTGCTGTAGGTGGAGAGCATATTATGAGCTTGTACTACATTTAAATAGGGTTCTAGTTTAGTATACCGATTGACTCAGAATCAATTTTAGAGTCGATCTAACGAGGTCTGTCCTTCCAAGTTAACCTTGTGCGCAAAGTCTTTGGAAAAAATTTAATCTATTTTGGGATATATGTGTTAATTGTTACAAGGTTGAATCCTATTAAAAATGGTGCGAAGTGGTTCATAATATTACATAGCTTACTTTCTTCGTTTTTAGGTATTTAGGTTTTATAAGGTACAAACATATTTTGGTGCAAGCGTAGCAAATCAGCGTAGCAAATTTTTTTGGAATCGGACCATGTTTGACTATGGCTTTTTTTTGACAATAACTTTTTTGTGTTGTTAGTTACCGGGATTCGGTACCGATAGACATTTATAAAATTTCATTACTTAAAGACAATTATAGTTGACTATCAAATTTTGACTGCTTAAGGACAAATTTTTGTTTTTGCTTTGTTGCTACGTATTTTTCGCACAAAAAATTTAAAAAAGCGCCCAAAATGGTGCGAAACGCACCAAGTTGACAACGCTGATCATTACTTACAGCCAGGGTTGTCAGATTCCTTTTAATTTTTTCGCCAAACTCAATGTCAAAAATCGCCAAAATCGTTAAGGCCTTTGTTTTACAGTTTTTGACAATAAAATACATATTTTAAGAATTATTAAGAATATCTTTTATAAATTCTAAAAAATAAATTTGTTCAGTATCGCTAAAAAACGCCAAAATTTTAAAAAAAGTCGCCATATATTTATTTTGTTTAATATTTATTTAGATTAAAATAAAAAATAGTTAGTATACACAAAAGAGGTGCAATGTTTAATATAAAATAGTTTATATTAGTCTACTTAAAGCAACAAAAGAATAATTTTTGCAGTTATTATTAAAAAAATATTGGATATACATTTGTATATAAGTTGCAGTTATCTAAAACGCTTCACTGGCAAGACTCCCTATTTGTCTTCTTTTTTTGAATACATTGTTAGAGAATTACATTTATTCAATGAAGGTACAAAAGAAGTGCAACATGTACTATTAACATTCATACAATTTAAACCTTTCTACTTCGAAGGCGAGTTTTTGTGGAGTTCATAATTTCAACACTGGCAATACTTGTTGTAATTACCAGCATATAAAGTACAGCCAAAGCAAGTTCTTTTAAATGGTACGTACCTGCCGTATCCATGTAGCTATAAAATTTTGGACTAAACCTATATAAATTAGATGAAAAGTCATCATTAAAACCCTCTTTACTATTAACACACGTAATTTTTCCATTGTGCTTCGTAAACATCCACAGGTACGTTAGGATTCATAAAAATCTTTAACAACAACGTATTTTATCTCTGATAATAAATTGCCACATACATATAATGGAAAAATGTTCATAGACTTTAAATATATTCATGTTTAATGAGTTATATTTATTGATTCTTTCAAGGGCACTTCTAAAAACGAAAAACAGTTTTCTCGAAGATTTTTATTATCTTCATCAGCCATTTGAACATATGTGCATGCTTTCAAATACTGATAATTTTTTTTATTTATTTATTTTATTTAAAGTCTATGGAATAATCCCTGCAGACTAATTAAAATATATATATTACAAAAGAAATTGAACAGTACAAACATATAATTTAAGACTATCTATTTACTTATTTATTTAAATGTAATATGATATCTCTTCTTACGATGTCTAAACTTTTATTAAAATCAATGAACGGATAAAGTTTATTAAATTCATCACAAATTCTACGAAATGGATCAAAGTTGGCATAGTTACTGCAATAATATTTGATACTCAATAAATCATAATTTCTTAGTGACCGATATGGTATATTAATGTTAATTTTACTGAGAAGAAATTCTGAAGTGAGGCTACCATTCATCAGTTTCAAGAGGAAAGAAACATTTAACATGTGTCTGCGGCTTTTCAATGTAGGAAGCTTAATGAGAGCAAGACGATTCTCGTATGATGGCAACTTTTTATTTGGATCCCAACCCAAACCACGAAGACAAAATAGCAAAAATTGAACTTGAACTGATTCAATTTTGTTAGAGTGTACGTGATATTGTGGATCCCATACTACAGATCCATATTCAAGAATTGGTCTAACCAGTGTAATAAACAACTGTTTTGTTGTGTACGGATCCGAAAACTCCTTAGCCCATCGTTTAATGAACCCAAATACACCAGTAGCTTTATTAATTGTTAACGAAATGTGACTCTTAAATTCCAATTTTCCATCTAGTAGTACGCCTAGATCGTTGAAACTATCAACCAATTCGAGAGCTGTATTATTCATAACATAGCGGCCATTAATTGGAAATGATCTTGTAAAAATCATATATTTACATTTTTTAACATTTAGTTCCATTAAATTAATTTTACACCAAGTAGTTAATTGGTTAATGTCATACTGTAAAAGTGATTGTTGATCAGCATTGTTGAAGGAAATAAAGATTTTTACATCATCGGCATACATTAACATATTTGAGTGTTTAAATACAGAGGGAAGATCATTTATAAATAATGTGAATAAAAGCGGTCCTAGGTGACTACCTTGAGGTACACCCGATATTACGTTAATATTATTGGAGTACGAGTTTCGGAACTTAACAGCCTGCTTTCTATCCTTTAAATACGAACTCAGCCACTTAATGATCGATGTACTAAAGCCCATACGATCAAGTTTAAAAAGTAATAGATCATGATTTACTTTATCAAATGCCTTGCTAAAATCATTATATATAACATCTGTTTGTTTCCTATTGACAAACCCTTCATTTACCCGAGTTGTTAATTCAAGCAGATTTGTAAGTGTAGAACATGATTTGCGGAATCCGTGTTGCATTGGAGATAAAATAGAGGATACATGATGTGACAGTGTGTTGTATATAAGTTTTTCAAATAGTTTTGGTATAGCACTAAGCTTAGCAATACCTCTATAATTCGAAATATCAGATTTAGCACCAGACTTGAACAGCGGAATAATAAAAGATTCTTTCCAGATCGAAGGAAAATAACCCAACTTCAGGGATTTGTTAAACATGTAAGTCAAAGGAATATACAATAAATGCGAACATCGGTTTAAGATACAACTGGGAACGCCATCTGGACCTGCAGAACAGGATAATTTTAACTTTTTCAGATAATTCCGAACTGTTTGCTGATTAATAGATGGTATATTAATAGTTGTTGATTCCGGAATTGTGTATGGATAATGGTTTTTATCGATAAATACTGACGAAGAGTATGTCGATGCAAAAAATTCAGCAAACATATTGCTTATGATTATATCATCTGATGAATACATATGAATGCCTCAAATTTCATGTATAAAAATTCTAGAATAAAAGTAAAAAATGTTTTCTTTTTATTGCATATAACGAATTTTAAAACAAATGTATTGCTCAGCAAAATAGCCAACGAAATCGCCATTTATTTTTTTAAGTCGCCAAAATTTCGCCATGTCGCCAAATCAAAAATTAGGTCGCCAACCAAGTTTGAAAATCGCCACATTTGGCGAGAAATCGCGACATCTGACAACCCTGCTTACAACATTATTTTCTCTGATGCATTGAAGCACAAAAATGTTTTGCGAGAGAATGTACAGTGACAGGCAAAGCCAAGCCAAACATTTTTATTAATATTTAATCACAAGAAATTGCTTGGGTTGTAAAACTTGTTTTTTTTAAATAAAATCTGATTTATTTTCATCATTTTCTTCGCCTGTTAACCATGCCAAAAAATCTTTTCAATTCTAATAAAAAGCATTTTTTTCTTATCAGTGTACTCAGAAATTTAGCTTTAAAAATAATCATAATTCCTCTTAATAACATTTTCCCTATGCCATTCAAATGTTTAATAATATAAAAGACTGTGGACATTAACAAAATCATTGTTTATCATAAAATATGTTTTTAATTCCTTATATTACCATTTATCTTACACACTGTATTTGAACAAAGTTAAACACAGCCGCGCATATGTACATTCTTCGCGTAAAAAACAAAAACAATTGTTTGCTGAAATAGGCAGCATGTTTCTTATATTTCTGCACTCCTGTTATACAACTCACCTCCAAATCTTATTTTTTTGGCCTTTTTTTAATAAATTTTTTTTTCTTTGCTTTAAAAAAATACGTCCGTACGTACACACACACACACACACTTTTTTGATTTTATAAAAAATTTTTCCTTGCGCACGTTATTAATTAATTTAAAAGAAGAAAAACAGAAAATATGAAGTCGTCGTGGGTTAAACAAAAAGCGTTGCCATTTGTCGAGTTTTCCCTTTTTTGTTATTTTTTTTAATATAAAAAGGTTTTATATTATTTATAAAAAGTTTTTTAAACATACATATATATATATAATTTAAAATTTGCAGTATATTAAATGAAAATATTAAGTGATGTTTTTTTTGCCCCTTATATTCCGTAAAACACAACGTAATGCAAAAAAAATTGTATTGAAATCAAAAAAAAATTTATCTTATACTTTTGTTGTTACTTTCTATAGAAATTCATATTTTGTTTAAAAATTTTCAACGCCCCAATATATAAAGTGAAATTTAAAAATTCAATATGAATTTCTATAGGAATCAACAACAAATTTGTAAAATATTTTTAATTTGTTTTTGCTTTCAATGAAATTTAAGGCGTTACGTTATATTTTACGGAATAAGGCCCTACACGATCTTATGCTTATTAACACAGTGATTAATTGTGTTAACTCCTTTTAACCTTTTAAATTCCAATTACATTTTTGGAGGTGCTGAAGTATCTTTAGAACTAGATTCATACACGTTATCTGAATATTATGAAATAGACTTGATGTAAAATTTTAAAAATTGTTTTCATTTTAAATTTAATTTTCTATGCGAACGTTAACGTGTGACTTCCTAGCACTGGCTGTAATTCAATTTAAATTTAAAAATTATATTTTCAAAAATTAATTTTAGCAAAAATAATGTAAGAAACACAAAAACCTTTATACTTTTTTAATTCGAAAGCAATTTTATATCTAATTCTTTTAGTCGATACTGAACGAATCAAAATTATTTTTTCAGTATTGTAATTTCGATCCGTCCATTATCGACTAAAAGAATAAGAAATAAAAAACTGTCGAATCGAAAAAGTATTCGATCGCCACTCCACGAATTGTCCCCCTGACTTTTTGAAAAAAACCGCGATTGTACAAACTTTAAGCAATCAAAAGAAATGGCTTTAAATTTATAATAATCTAATTTTTTGGTCAAAAGAAAAAACTTTGATTTTTTATTAAATTTTGGCACTTTTGGAAAAAAAGTTTTTTTTCAGATATAAGAAGTTTAAAAAAAATATGGCAACGCTGCTTGCAATTAACTCCACTGTCATTTAAATGAATGCTTATAAAAGTGAAACATAACTTGCAAATTAAAAAAAGGTTTTAAGTAGAATTTAAAAAATAATAACTTTGTGCTAATTTTTATGATCAACTGCGATATTGCTTATATTTTCATTTCATTTAATTTTCACTAATTTAGACTAAAGGCCCAACCAGAATGTGCATAAACAAACTTAAGCTACTGTCAAAAAGAAAACAAAAAGCCTCTCAAATGCATTTAAAATAACAAAAAGAAAATAAAAAAACATTGATTCCGTACGGAATGAGCGATTAGATTCGCACCTTGCTTAAGCAAATGACAGTTTTATAAAACTTAACATAAAGTTTCCTTAAGTTCAATATGGTCAGTTGCTTAATTCACATTTTGGTTGGGCCTTAAGTTATGGGTATGGGTTAACCGAAATATCGTTTTCTGCTTACATTAGCACGTTTTAAATTCAAACATAAGTTGTTTTAGGATATGGTTACCATATTTATTTCTGTGTGTACAGTCAATGTAAAGCACTGTTCGAATATAAACCTAATACATATACTGTTCTTTAGCGTTCGGTTTGGTAGATATGTGGAAAACACAAACGCTAAACGTGTTGTTAAAGCTGGTAAAAAAACTAAACAAATTTTACAAAAGCAAAATACATATCGCCCCCTTTATGGGCAAGAGCGATATACGAAAAAAAAACAAAAAGCCAATAAAAGAATTTTACACAAACAAAACATGTACACAATATACACACAAGCTATTCGTGCTGTGATCGTTGCTAAAATCTTTTGTTTGCTCATTCCTTTACCAATGTAAAATCGAAACACTAAAGAACATTAAAATATAATGCATGTCTACAGATCCACTAAAATTGTTCTGTTTTATAACGAAGAACAGAACCAGTTTCCAAAAATAAACACTAAATATCACTCCTTAGTGTTCGGTTCGGTTGATTTATGGAAAACACAAAAGCTAATAGTGCTTGTGTAGAAAATCATTAAAAAAATAAAATAGCCAACTGAACGAAAATATGAGAATATTTAATTCCATTCGGTTTTTTTAAACCACAAACTTCATTGTCTTCATTTCAGCTCAGAAATGTTCGTTCGTTTCCTCTGTGCGAAGCGCCTTTTTGGCTGGTTAAAAAAGCCAAACAATTTTTACAAAAACAAAATGCACATACGGAAAAAAAACAAAAAGCCAGCAAAATACTTTTAGATAATACACACACAAACTGAGCTGCGGTCGTTGCTAAAATATTTTGTTTGTTCATTTCTTTATCAATGTAAAATGAAAAACATTATAGAACATTAAAATATAATGTTTGTCTACAGTATCACTACAATTGTTCTGTTTTTTAACGAAGAACAGAACACTTTATAATGTTCGGCTCTTTCTTGAAAATAGTTACGATCGGTATTAAGGGTTGTGTTCGTCTACACAAACACTAAAAAAAATATATATCGTTCCTGGGTGTGTATGCCGAATGCTTAATAATGTTCTTTTTATTTGCGAACACTGAACAGAACACATATTATGTTCGTTACTTTCTTGAAAATATTTAGTTATGAACGGCATTAAGGGTTGTGTATCAATAACAAACACAATACATAGTAATTCTGATTGACAGTGGAAGTCAGTGTTGCCACCAACGAAATGGTAAATTACACATGGACCATGCCAAAATTACACATGAAAATACGAATTACACATGCTATCTTTTTACGCATGTCACAGAAACAAATTTTGATCAAAAGTGGAATTAAAACCATATTTGGCTTCTTCAGAAAACGTAAACCAATTTCAATTTCTGTTTGCAAACAAATAAACAAATATCGTCACCTAAAATGCAAAAGGGTTTAACAACTCTTTTTATTTTTTTAGAGGAGAAGCAAAAAACTTTACAAAATCAATAACAGCAAGGTGTAATTGGCGTTTGAATTTCTTTAATAAAGTCGCAATTTTTGATCTAAAATTGTTTGTGAACATAAAGTTAATTAAAACGAACAAAACTCAATCAAAAACCATTATTTCGAATTTTGTTTTGTTGTTAAGCTCTATTGCATTTTAGGTGACGATATGTTACTTGCATTTCATTTGGGTATGATAAAGGATCTGATGCATCCCTTAAATAGCGTCGAAGCAATTTTTCAACGGAATGTTTATTTAGTTCCTCAATCGCTGCAGCATTGGATATGCCGGACATTTTTATATTTTTTACTTATCCAACACAAAAAAATTTTTCAAATGTCTCTTTATTAGCTTTTTGTTAACAACAATCGTATCGTTGCTATGTTTAATACAACAAAGTAATATTATATAAAATATAAAATATATAAAATAACAAAACAAAAATAAATATTTGTAAAGTAGGAAATAATTTGTCTCCAAGTTTGTCTAATAATATACTGCCTTCAAATTACTATGAAGCTAAAATTTTTCAAAATGTAAGAGTGCATGTTGTCGCGAAAATATTCTTGAAACTCCTTAAGTTTTATCTTACGAGCATTACTGTTAATAAAACAAGATCTAATATTACAAAGTCAATCTTCCAAATATGTTAAAAGGTTCAGACAGGCCTTCAACGTAACCAAATGTATTTAAAGGCACGAGCATTTTATCAAAATAATAACTGGCTTTTCGTCTTTTAGGAATTTAACTTCTGAATTATACTGTCCAAACACAACATTAGTTGTATCTGATGCAAATCCAACTAGATTTTCAAAAAGGAATCCCTTTTTCTATAATTGTGCTTTTAAGAAGCTCAAACATTTCTTTTGCAGTCGATGATCCACTCTCTTTGAAATAAAAAAATGAATAATGTACCCAGGATGTTTCGTCGTTATAATAAATTGTGGCAAAAGCTATCTAAATGCCAAATGGTTAGTAGTTAATGATCCAAACATTTTTAGTTCAGCTCTTTTAACACTTCCATTCTTTTATTTAAATTTTTAAGTTTTGCCAAGAATAATAAAACTTTTTACTTCTTGTAAAAAAATAATAACAAAAATCAGTGCAACACCACGTTAAAATATTAAATTACACATGAATTACACATGCAGTCAATTACACATGGGCTACACATGAAAAAATATATTACACATGATATGTGTAATTACACGTGAGGTGGCAACACTGGTGGAAGTGTAGGATAAAAAAAAAAAACGAATGAGTGTAGTGTGAGAATAAGTGTACCATAAAAACTTTTTCTACTCTCACCACAAAAGTGAAGGAGGTTATATGCGTAAGTGCTGAACTGTGTAACACATAGAGAAATGTCTACGGATCGACTCAGAATAACTTTTTCAAGACGATCTAACTAACAATGTCCGTCCGTACGACTGACTGATTGGTCCTCTGTGCCTTAAACGTTGTCCGCAATTCACAGGCTGCAGTTTAAAACATATAAAGTATTGAAATTGGTTCATATTTTCTAATTGAAGAGTGTGTGAGTGGGTTTATAATTTAAGAAGCTGATTTGCGAAATGAGTCTCTGTGCCCACAAAGCATCTTTTTATGTCAGTATTTAGAAAAAATTGGGCTCAAAAATATTTTATTGCAACCTAAATCATCTTACCAATTTTTATTGGAATCGGTCGAGTTTTGATAATAGCTCCTTTAAAAATATCACTACCGAAAATTCGATGACTTCATTAAAAATGTTGGACGACAACTTCTATAATAGCTTATGTCATGCTACAATTTTGTGCTGTTAGGTTCTTATCTTAACCTTAAAATATAATTAAGGTTTGAGTCTATTATAGCCATGGGTCCCAAATAGTCGACTAAACTTTCTTACTTGTATTACAATTGTGATTGAATCTTAAATATCATTTTGTTTAAAAGTTTTTTATTTAACCACTTAATTTTAAAATTATATACGTGTGCAAGATAATATTTTATGTACTTTAGGGCACTGCTATCGCACGGGTTTCTCTAAAGAAAGTCAACTCAATATTTTAAATTTCCAGTTTTGTAAGAAATCGATGCACAAATTTGCTGTAAAAATCTTAAAGCCTTTTCTCTATTCTTTCGCCAAATAATACAGTTGTATTCCCCATCTTGATATAAAAGTAGATTCTCCAGAGTCAGCTAAAGTGAAATATTTTGAGTTGTCCCCAAATGTAAGCTGAATTCATAACAGTTTTGTTTCAACTGAAGAGAAATATTTTAAGTTGTGCTAGTGTTTATGACACAACGGTTTACTTTGGTGATGTTCTATTGTGTGTTGTCTCCTTTTAGTTGTTATAGGTAAGTTTATTGCGCTATTATATTTCGTTTGGTTTCTTTATTTATAAAATGACACCACTATATAAATGAACCAATTTCACATAAAGGCGAACAACTCAAAAAACTTGTTATTTCTCGATAATACCTGAACAAATCACAACAACAACTACTGTTGTTTACTTCTTACTTTTATTTATTTACAATGTAATATTTGTTTTCAACTTTAATTGTGAAAAAACAGGCTTTTGAGTTGACTCTCTTTAGAGGAACCAGTGTTTTTAAAATGTGGTGATGGATCACATAAAAGTAGGCTATTTTGTGAAATTAATCCATCAATACTGCATTCTAAACGTTTACTAAATATCGCGATTTTGGTTTGCGGTCATACTTAACAGTGCCGTTAAAAAGATATTACACTATTATATTTCGCCAAAAGTATGCAAAGGCATATGTTTTTGAGTTTTTAATTTTTCTCCTTGGGTCTATTAAAATTTTTATACGATAGTCAAGTAATATTTATATTGTAATATAAATGTAATATAATTAATAACAAATACAATAGTTTTTAAAAAATAGTTAGTTATTATATTTTAAAAAAAATCTTGATAAGAATGTAAATACTTGTTAGAAAAAAAAACTACTGTAAATAAATATTAGTTCAAATATAACAAATATTCTAAAACTATGTAAAAACTCTATATATTTCAATATATATTTTTTAATAAACTTAACTATATATACTATATAACAAAAAAAATCTCTTTCTTAAATAGTAAAAAAAAAATTTAAAGGACATTTTATATGATTGTATTTATGTATGGATTATATGAACAAAAATTCCTTTTTAATTACATATTTTTAAAAATTGTTATTTACTTTTTTTTTAAATTAATTTTCATTTTTAGCAATTTAATTAAAATAAAAATTTTTTTAGGAGTTAAACAAATAAAAATATATTTTTCAACACAATTAAAATCAATTTGTATTGTAATTGAGTAACTGGCGTCTTAATTAAGAAAATATTTATTTTCTTTAATAGGAAACAATATATATTTTAATTATACATAAATACAACAGCAAATAATTAAACACGATAAAATAAAATATTATATGTATATACAAAATTTATAAAACAAACATCCAATTATATTCTTAAGTATTATATAGAAATATTTAAATAAAAAAACAAAAAACACAAAAATAACAACAATTTTTAATGGTTAATATATTAAAATTTATAACAAAAAAAAAGCAACTACAAAAACAACAGCAAGAACAAAAGAAAACATAATATTAAATTAAATTGATAAAATGAAAACAAGTATAGAAGACTGTTTAAACAGATAGACCGAACGACAGACAGCTTGACAGCGATATATTCATTCATTTGGACAGCTGGACAAGCAAACGTTTACGTTACGCTACAAAACACAATTCATGTTGGCATTAAATATTTATTAAATAAATAAATAAAGCAACAAACCAAACATAAAACACAACAAATTATTAATTGTAATAAAAATTTAACATAAAAAAATATATTAATAAAAAAAAAAACAATTGAAATATGAAACAAAGGAAAATAAATAAAAGCAACCAAATTATAAATAAATATATTCTGTGTTTTTCATTTAACAAAAAACTATAAATGTGTTAAAATATGTTTACAAATAAATATCGCCATGTAGTGTAATTACATGTTGAACATTTTAAATAAAAATAACAATTAACACATTAGCCCTATTCACAATCGTGTGCAAATGGTCTTGCATCGTAGCATTTGCAAAATGTTATAGAATATTTTAAAGCTTCACCAACCAAATATACAGCAATGCACTTGCTACTATTTTGTTAATGTACAACATTTAAAACTAAAGCTACGGTCAGACTTATCAAATATTTGACGAAAAAAACGGGACCAACAACCAAACTAAAAAATCATTTCGCTTAATATCAATATTTATTTTGATTAAAATACCACATCTTACAAAAAACTGTTTTTTGCTATGTCTAGTAGTATAATTAGTATATTTTGTAATATTAAGACCATTTTAAATCTCACTAACTATTAACAAAAGTAGGGGTTACGCTTATTTGATCAAATATTTAATAAGTGTGACCGTAGCTTTATAGTTTATTTTTTACTCGGTGTTTAAAGTAAAACAGGATTGTATTAACGTTTCCAGCTCTGAGTTACCCTATTGGGAATTGTTTCCAATTTATGTATTACTCTTTTCCACCATTGTACAAACCAAAACCATAAGTATACTTAAATAAAGTACTATGTAGGTAACCCGAATTAAAGTTAGTTGCCGTTGGTTTTTATTTTAAAATCCCCAGAGAGCAGGAACCCCCTCCTACCCACAATCCCCAACCCAGTCAGGAATCCCCTCCTGCCATTTTCTCAAAAAAACTCCAGCCTTTGGTGCTTGGTCAAATACGACCTTTTTAATACCTAATGGTGCAAGGCACCATTAGTCCAAACAAACCTTTCCTTCGTTTCTCTATTTTTACATTTTAATTAAATTAAATCCTCGTAAATTAGCTCCTTTTTTTTAATTGTGTCTAATAAAATCCACAATTTTAAACATGGTATTTTCTTGCCATAAAAATTAAAGAAAAATAATAAGTGGCCACCCTTAAATATACAGTCCAAGCTCTCTCAATAAAAGCTCAAAAAGTTTTTTACATACAAACCACCAGCATTGCCAGAAAATTTGGAAGGAAAATCTTCATTTGGCGAAAAATAAATCTTATTTTGAAGAGAAAAATCTTAAAATTTTTAACAACAATGGCTAAGAAGTAAAAATTATTATTTTTTTAAAAGGAAATACTTCTTATTATGGAAACTATTTAAAATGAAATACATAATTGCGGTATTTATACAAAAGTAGATTGTAGGTTTAAGTTGTGTTTTTAGTTCCATAAAATTCTTTCTAAAAATATATTTTAAGTCCATTGGTTTTCTAATAAATAAGAACGTAAAAAAGTCCATATAAATAAAGAAGTTTCTTTGGAAGTAATTAAATTCTAAAATTACAGATATGTATATACATTTTGGGCAAGAAGATTTTAGTTTGGGAGCTATGAAGCTCATACATCATATGAAATCTTAAGGGTTCTCAATTTAGTATCATATATTTTGATACCGTTGTTATATCGAAGGCATTTGGAGAAAATTGCATTAAAAAAAAGCTCATTGAAAATATATGAATTTTCCTAAATGTATTTCTAATGAAATTGTTATTAAAATAATGTTGGTACACCTTTTAAAAGACATTGTAAACCACTAATGTACATATACTTTGTTTAAAAATTATCATAAACATGGAATGTGGAATTTTCAAACCAAAGGCCATCTTAACCCTAGGTAAATTTTTACCACCAAGTTCTCCTCTTGGTCAGGCCAGACCCCAATTAGAACAGCTAAAATCCCTAGTTAAATAAAAAGTAAATAAATATATTTTTTATTGAATGTATGCCTACTATTTTAGATTATACGAATTTATTATACAGTAATTTTAACTTAGTTGCACAATCTCCTATGCACGATTTTTTGTGCAGATAAATCAAATAATTAATGTGCAGGTACACAATTGTGGTTACCTGATTAAAAGTGCAGCTAAAGTAAAGTGTTTAAAAAAAGAATAAAAATCATTTTTATTAATAAAATAAATTGATATTGTATTGATATTTTATAAAATTAGATATTTATATGAAAAAGTGGCCACCATATTTTTTTCATGTGTGCAGCTAACTTTGATGTTTTATATAAAAATTTTTTAAAGCTGCCCAAATATATGATAAATATGCTGGCATACAAAATACACTTAAGCAAGGATTTTGAAGAATAATTACGGAAAATATTTATTTTGGGCAGAAATTCAAAGTGCAGCTAACTTTGATTTGATGTATGAAAAAAAATTTTATATGCCAAAAATTTTGGGTATTTATCTCAAATGTGCAGGTATAGAAAGTGCACTTAGAAGAGAAATTTGTATGGGATATAAAGAATAATGACAAAAATTATTAATTTTGTGCAGTTAAGTCAAAAGTGCACTTAAACAAAAGGCAGTTAAGTCAAAACTTCTGTATAAGTCATTGAGTATGTAGTCCCTGAATTTTGACATAGATTTTTCGCATCTAAGTGAAACGAGTTTTCCGCTTGGATAAATTGAACTTTGAACATAACGGGTCGTAGAGACGGTAGTCCTAGGGTTAAGTTCCATTAGTTTAACCTTTTGTTCTAAATTCATGAACTTTTTTGTGCTTTAATATTAATACTTTATAAAAATACGGTGTTTCTTTTTACAAATAATTTTTTTTCATCAATATTCCCAAAATGAACAACCGCTTATCTAAGAAGCATTTTTAAAATTTTGTATGCCCAGAAATAATGATGCATTTTTGTGTATGCTAGACAATGGGTACAAAAGTGTGTAAAATTAATAGACAACAAGCTGATACAAAACCTCATTGTTTTAAAAATTGACTGTTAAAAAAACAGCAAAAAAGTATGTTTGTTGTACAAATTTAAAAATAAGAATTTTTTTTTCTAAAAATAAAAAATCTTAGTTTGAAAAAAAAGATCTTCAAATCTTATTTTGGTCTAAAAATCTTTAAACATAAGATAAAATCTTCATTCTGACAACGCTGCAAACCACTAAAGCTAGCGCACAAAATTTTTTTTGTGTTTTTAATTTTCCTTATAGTTTTTTCCTCCTTTCTTTTCTATCCTATGAACCACTGCTTATAGCCATCAACGCACACAAACTGCCAAAAAATTCTTGTGCGCTAACTTTAGGATCTGTGAATGTTTATTTAAATCCTTGTCGATTAGATTAAACTATTTTATTGGCGACACTTTTTTTTGTAATTAAAATAAAAAAAGTGTTTATTTAAATCTTTTGTTCGCTGGGATTTGCGAAATTGGATTTAAATCTTTTTTTATTGTACAACACTTTTAGTGTGTATTTTTAAACAAAATTCACGGGTAGTTGTTAGTATATGTTTTAATCTTTTGTTCGCTGTGCGAAATTAGACCTAAATAATTTCGTTTTATTTAAACCTTTGTAGATTTATCCAATAATCTTATATTAAAAATAAAAAAGGCACAGTTTTCTATTTTTCCAAAGTTCGCTCGCTGGGATTTGCGAATACCGATTTAAAATATTTTTTTTTTGGGGACAACTTTATTAGTAATTGAAATAATAAAAATATTCACGGGACTTGTGAGTGCTTATTTAAATCTTTAGTTCGCTGGGATTTGCGAAATTAGATTGAAATAATTTATCAAATTCTTTTATTAAATTTTATGAACGTATTAAATGTTAATAGTATTTTCTCATATCTCAATTTTACCGGGATTTGAAAAAAACAACTGGCAGCACTGATTCTTTACTTTTCCCACTTCTTATTAAGCCTTATGTAATTTTTTCACAAAAGATCTTTTTTTTTAAGAGTAAAATACTAAAGAGAAAAAATAACCATTCAAGTATCAAAGAGCAACAAGTTTTGAAGGGAAAATATTGATGAGACACAACTTTCTTGTAATAAAAGGTGGTGGTTTTCAAACAAAAACAAATAACACTGTAATTGCGGTAAATTTTTTTAATACATTTTGTTGCTATTATTTTGGCAAAATTTTCGATTTTATGCAACTTTATTTTGGTTATAACAAAGGTTCGTTTTGATGTGTGTAGGTATACCTATATGTATGTATGCGACAAAAAAAATTAAATTTGAATTTACTCACGGTTTTTCTTTCCTTGCTTTATAAAACTTTTTCCATATAAATACATACATACATATGTATCTACGAACGTTTATCAGACCACCAATGTTTTGTTGTTGCTCTCTCCTTAATACGTACATATGTATGTATAGCCTCGTGCCAAAAATTGATGTGGTTTCTTCCTGGTGTCACACACTTTTTGATGCCTTCTTTTCCTTTTGGGTCCCTTGGCCTCTTAAATTTCCGTAGGTACCAAATCGCTTTTATTTTAATTTTCTCAACATTGTTCACCTTACACTCCTTCCTACAGGTATACCTACCAAAATGCACTCACAATACAAATTTTGAACAATTAGTATTTTATTGTGAGTGCATTTTGGTATACAGTAGTTTTGACTTAACTGCCTTTTATTTACGTGCACTTTTGACTTAGCTGCACAAAATTGATAATTTTTGGCTTTATTCTTTATAATCTCATACAAATTCCTTTTTTAAGTGCACTTTCATTACGTGCACATTTAAGATAAGTGCCCAAAATGTTTGGCATTTTAAAATAATTTTCATACAAAAAATTCAAGTTAGCTGCACTTTGACTTAACTGCCCAAAATACATATTTTCTGTAATTATTCTTCAAAATCCTTGTTTACGTGCATTTTGTATACCTGCACATTTTTCATATTTTTGGACAGCTTTAAAATATTTTCATATAAAACATCAAAGTTAGCTGCACACATGAAAAAATAAGGTGGCACTTTTTCACATAAATATCCAATTTAAGCTGTTTATAAAAACAAAAATCGCAAACAAGTCAAGTTGGTATCATTATAATTCATTTATTTTGTTAGCATGTATTTACATTTATGCATATGGGTTGTGGTTACAGCAACTTTACAACGATTATATAAAAGGAATAGCAAATCTAAGGTCTGGAACAGAATAAAGTAGTTGTTTAGAATTTTGCGCTTCAACTGCAACGACTACTACAACTACTGGTGTTTTCTTTTCTACAAAAAAATGCGACATTTTATTTTGAAAAAATGCAATTTGGTGTCTGATTCTTAAAAATTTTGCTCCCGAAAAGGGTCGCTTGTTTTGTTCTAAAAAAACACATCCTTTTCGGGAGAAAATTTTTTAAGAAACAGACACCAAAATGCATTTTTTTAAATAAAATGTCACACTTTTTTGTAGAAAAGAAAACACCATACGTTTTCTGTTGACACTACTTTGCAACTGCCGTCTTTAACTTTTGACAGCTTGCAGCGCTATTCTTAACGTTGTACTACACCGACTTTTCTGTTCCACACTTTATTGTTACCAATTTGGCTAGCTCGTTCATCATAAAAATGCGTAACAAACGACTACAAGTTGTTTGAACGCCATTGTTATTATCAATTTATTAATAAAAACGTTGTTACTTCTCTTTCATACACTTTACTTTAGCTGCACTTTTATGCAGGTAACCACAATTGCGTACCTGCACATTAAGGCAGCTAAATACATTTAAGATAGCTGCATTTTTGATTTACCTGCACAAAAAATCGTGCAAAGGAGATTGTGCAGCTAAGTCAAAATTACTGTAGGTAGGTAGGTAGGTAGAAAGGCCGGTGTGAAGTCTCCTTCACACCCTCACCCAGAGACCAATATGGTCCATTGTGATGCCTTATTCAGGGATAGCCCCAGAGAGATGGAGAGTTAGTGAAATAAACAGAGAAAGCATAAGATAAATAAGAAAGAAAGAAAGAAGGTTCCGGACCAAACCCGAGCGAAATCCTACTCAACCAAATACGCCCTACGTGCGTCCAGCACCCAGCCTACTCTCGCGCAGCCAGGCCATCCCCATTACGAATCCTATCAGATTCTCGAGTCCGCAACCCGAGACATCCCCTAATTCGCCCAGGAATCTACTGCCCAGCCACCTCTGCCTGCTGCCCTGTAACCTGGGACAGTGGCACAGAATGTGCTCCACCGTCTCCAACTCCTCAGGGTCCTCACACAACCTGCACATATCCGACAATCCGGATCCCATCCTCACCGCCATCCTGCCTATCATACAGTGGCCCGTGATCATTCCTATCATGGTCCTCACGCAGACCCTACTCCTGCCCATCAGCAAAACCGAATCGGACCTATTAAGCACCGGCCACAGCGTCCGTGATACCCGACAGTCCGTTCGATTCCCCCTGTACCTGTAGGAAGGAGTGTAAGGTGAAAAAAAAGATTTAAATCCACTTTCGCAAATCCCAGCGAACAAAAGATTTAAATAAACACTTTTTTTTATTTTAATTAAAAAAAAAAAAAAAATGTCGCCCATAAAATAGTTTAATCTAATCGAAAAGGATTTAAATAAACATTCACAGATCTCGTGAGAATATTTCATTAAATTACTAGGAAATAATTTTTCTGCAAATAACATACATATTTTGATTTAAATTTCGCGAATCCCAGCGAATTAAAGAGTTGAATAAACATTCACAAATCCCGTGAATATATTTATTTATATTACTAGTAACAAAGTTTTCTACAAATACAATATTTAAATCTAATTCCGCAAATCCCAGCGAATAAAAGATTTGAAATAAATCCCGTAAATATTTTATTAAAATTACTAGTAAAAGTTTTATAAAATAAAATATTTTAAATCTAATTTCGCAAAACCAAGCGAACAAAAGATTTACAAAAACGACAAATACCCGTGATCATTATTTAGACTACTAGTACTACTAGTGAAAATTGCATTCAATACAAATATTTGAATCTAATTTCGCGAATCCCAGCGAACAAAAGATTTAAATAAACACTCACACATCCCGTGAATATTTAATTTAATTTACTAATTGAAGTTTTCTACAAATACAAATATTGAAATCTTATTTCGAAAATCCCAGCGAATAAAAGATTTGAAATAATTCCCCTGAATATTTTGTTATTTTAATAATAATTATATTAGTAAAAGCTTTATACATATAAAAAAAAGAAAAAAAAAAACCTTCATAGGTAGATACCCGTGAATTATTAGTAACATATTGTTTCAAATTGAGTTTTTAAAACTAAGTTCGCGAATCCCAGGAAAAAAAGAGTTTTAAATAAACATTAAAAAATCATTAAAACATTAAAAAATTTTTCAGCAAATAAAATATTTTAATTTAAATTTCGCAAATCCCAGCGAACAAAAAGATAAAAATAGACGGTAACAAGAACCCATACATTTTTTATTTAAATTACTAGGAAAATTTTGTGCTCCAATTAAATAATTTAAATACACCAGTTCATATTTTTGTTTTAATTACGAGTTTAAAAATTTTTTCCAATATAATTATGCAAAATTATCATTTTAATAAACAAAAAAATTTGCATTAACCCGTGAGGTAGTTTTGCTAGTAAATTTTGTTTTCCAGTGAAAATAGCTTAATCAAATTTCGCAAATCCCAACAAAAAGGTTCAAATAAACACTCAAAAAATCTCGGTTTTTTTCCCTTTATTTGAATAAATTTTTTTTTTTAAATCTGATTTCGCGAATCCCAGCGAACAAACAGATTAAAATAAACACTAAAAAAAATTCTCTGTTTTTCTATTTATTTGTTCGTTATCTTGTGAAAAAAGTAAAAGAAAGTGGCATCCTCATCGATAAACCAAAGCGTGAAAAGCCAAAAACAGTGCGTACAACCGAGAATATTGCTGCTGTGGCAGAAAGTGTGCGTAAAGCGCCATCAATATCATTTCAACGTCGTTCTCAAAAATTGAACATTTCGAAGACATCATTGAGACGAATTTTGCATAAAGACCTTGGTATGACGCCATACAGAGTCCAATTGGTTCAGGAGTTGAAGCCAACTGACCATCGAATGCGTTTTCGCTTCGCTAAGTGAGCCTGCGATCGACTTACAGAAGATGCCGATTTTGCCAAAAAAAATCATCTTTACAGATGAAGCTCATTTTGATCTTGGCGGGTATGTAAACAAGCAAAATTGTCGCATTTGCAGCACAGAAAACCCGCACGCATACATTGAAAAGCCGATGCACCCAAAACGAGTCACTGTTTGGTGCGGATTTTGGTCTAGAGGCATAATTGGGCCATTTTTCTTCGAAAATGAGCAAGGAGTGGCCGTTACAGTCAATGGCGATCGTTATCGGGCCATGTTGAACGAATTTTTGCTCACAAAAACTTAAGAGGAGGATATTGGCAACATTTGGTTTCAACAGGACGGCGCTACGTGCCACACAGCCGAAGCTACACTCGATGTTTGCGCCCTGTTTTTTAAGATCGCATTATAAGCCGCAGAGCTGATGTCGTTTGTCCACCTCGGAGCTGAGATTTGACACCGTTGGACTATTATTTGTGGGGTGCTGTCAAAGATAAGTGTTACGCCGACAAGCCAGAGACAATTGAAGCTTTAAAGGACAATATTCGTGAAACCATTGGTGAAATACAGCTGCACACAATCGATAATGTGCTTAAAAATTGGACCGATCGTGTAGACTACTGCATGGCCAGCCGAGGCAGCCATTTGAATGAAATTATATTCCATTATTAACCGGAAGGATTGTACTTTCAAATAAAAAAGAAATTTGAGAAAATATTCAGTAGTTTTTTTTTATATCATTTTCAAAAAAAAAAAAAGTTATTTGGCGGACCCTTTAATTACAACAATGAGCTTAATGAAAAAAGAAGCCAAGTGTAAAAGGTTTCTATGGAAATTAATGACAAAGTAGTTGTTATCGAAATTCAGAATAAAAACTTTCATTATAAGGGTGTCCAAAAATTTTAAATTAAACATTCGTCCCGTTTTTTTTTTAACTTACTTTATAGAAATTAAGTGCCAAAATTTTAATATCCTAAGCCGAATATAAGACAACTTTTAAAAGATTTAACATGTTAATAAAGTTGTCAAACGAGAACTACTTTCTTTAATATTTTTGTATTAATTACAGTACGTGAGAAAATTTCAACAAAGTCGTGACCAATGAACCTGACAGCTAATCTTTATGTAAACTTTTCCGCTGAATCTGAATATGAAGTCAGAATTGTCAAAAGTAGAACAGAAAGAGATATTCCAAAATAACTGTTATTTGTGTTTTTAAAAAAGATGATGTGACTGAGATGCAAATATCTTCAAAAATTGTAAACGGTTTATGTTTTTAAATATCTAAAATAACCATGGATTGCTAGTGAAGATTGGTCAAGAAATGACAGAGTTACAGGGGACCAAAGTTCAAGCTTCATTGAAAATTTTATGATTTTGTTCAATTTTGCTCTTTTCAAATTTTTTTTTTTAAACCAATGATTTAAAAATCCTTATCTTTTATTGCATGCGACATTAGATTATTTTAATACGAACATTTTGCGCGCCCAACAAGACATAGATTGGTACAAAAATGACAAAGGTACAGAAGATTTAGTAAATTAACTCACATAGAAATTCAATAGTTTTAAGCAATTTTTAATTTTTATTGTTACTAAAAATTTTGCTTTGTATATTTATTTGTTGTGTTTTTCTTTGATTTGGTACAAAATGAAAAGTGGGTTAAATTAATTAATCTTCTGTAACTTTGTCATTTTTGCACCGATCTGGATCCTATTGGGCACAAAATGTTAGTATGGGCTAATAGGCTAATGTCGTACTATATAAAACTTAAAAAATTTTATTTTTTGGTTTAAAAAAAATAACTTGAAAAGAGCAAAATTGCAAAAAATCATCAAATTTATAATGAAGTTTGAAATTTTGTCCACTATTACTCTGCCATTTATTGACTCATCTTTACAAACGACCCATGGTTATTTTAGAAATTTTATAACCTTTCACTAAACAGAATGAAATACATAATCCCTTTAAATTTTACATAAAGATTAGGTGTAAAATTCATTTGGTCAAAAAACTGTCACGTAGTGTTATCAATTTTAAAAGGGTGTTTTTGTTAGACTTATTTAGACTTCGATAGGGATGACTGTAAAACTATTGAAGTGTGTTTGATTTAGTTTTCAGTATTCTTTGTCATATCACTTTGCAAAGATTTACACCAGTACCCATGTTATATAACTTACATGAGAACTTCTCGCATCGAAAAGATGTTAAACAAAATATTCCATCGTTTCTCGAACAGTGAGAAAAAAGTGTGTCTGTTACTCATGTCGAAAACTATCAAAAGGGATTACGTCGTTACGTTCTAAATGTCATATAATTCCACTCGAAGCCGATCTGACATTGCAGACGTTGAGAACGCCAGTCAAAAATATCGTTGAAGGCGTCCAAAATTTACTAAAATTTAAAATTTTTTTTTCAACTACAGGGGCGAAAATACAACCGTCGGCTTTACCAAATAATGTAATAGTATGTTCACATTTGGCTTCTTAAACGCGTTTAAGCAGTTCGAACGTGATTAAGCTCTAATCACTTCAAAATCGAGATGATTACCCATAGATTGAAGTGATTTGTTAATCACTTCAAATTGACATGATTACAACTAAATCACTTCATAAATCACATAGAATCCACTGAACATACCTCAAATGTAGAATCGCCAACATGATCGTGTACAACCGGCCAAGATTTCTGCATAATGTTTTTATTTTTTTCCTTAAATAATTCATAAATTTTCACAATTTCATCATTAAATTGATTAAAATAATCTTCTGATAACTTTATAAAAGTGTTTTGATCCATTTTTAATACTTTAAAGAAATATAAATTTGTTTGTTGTTTTTTTGTGTGTTTGTTGCGTGTTTTTTTTCCTAATCATCTGTCATCTTAATCATCTCAAATGTAATGTGAACGACTTTGATTAGCTAAATCAACATTTTGCTTAAACGCGTTTAAAAACCTAATGCTAAGTTTACACTTACTTACACTGTTTCTGTTAATTGGCGAGTAATTTCCTAACGTGACTGACAGCTATTACTCGCCAAAAATGTTACAGATGCAGTTAAGTTAGAAAAACAGTTGTTTGTTTCAATTTATGGCATTTCTGTTTCATTTTTCACATTTCAATCGAAAGTTTTCTTGACGCGAGAGTTACAGAACATGGAAACAGAACAACGTTTACAAAAGGTGGAAATTGGCACTCTTTTTGCCAAACTTAGAGAGCACCTCTAGTTCACAGTGCGCTTAATCGTCTACCTTGGCAGCTAGTACTAGAATATATCGATGCGACGCCGCGGCGCCACACAATGGTCAATTTTGGGCATTTTTGCATCAAAACTCTGTAACTTTTTTGTTTGATGAGATAAAGTTCTGAAATTTGGAATGAATCATCTTAAATATATTTGACGGCAAATGTTAAAATAATAACGCATCTACTGAAAGGATTATGTATATATACCTTATTATAATAAAACTTTAGTTTTTTTTTCCTTTTTGTAGTTATGACTTGCACTTATATTTACAACAAAAAGTTTTGTATTTACAACAACTGGAATTAATAACAGTATTTAATTCCATAACTTTTATATAATAATGAGTTAAATGTACATAATCTTTGTGTATGTGATACAAAAAAGCGTTTTAATAAAAAAGCTAATTAAAAATATTTCAATATTTTTTTTAAATCAAAGTAATTTTTGTGAATACAAAATTTTAATTTAAAGAATTTTTTTAAATTTATTTTTTATATGAAGAAATTAAATGTATTTTAATAACCATGATATTTTCAATCTTCAGTATAAATATGTATGTTGTGATAACTTCATAAGATTTAGAGCATCTTCATCTAGGTCTTTTGCAAGTTTGGCGTATGGTTTTCGAAAGCTTGTCACGTTTGTTTTGGAAGTGTAAAATATCTCTTAGTGAGCGTGGCACTTTTTATACAAAGATTTCTGTATATTTGGAGAACGGCCAGAGCCAAAGTTATCAATTTAGGTAAAAGCATCTTAATGACCAATACGCAACATCAGAAAAAATGTGGCGGAGTGGCATCTCCAGTATAAAGACATTGTAGATTTCTGTATAACTGTAGAACAGTAAGAGCCAAGGTTTTCAAATTAGCTACAAGCAAAGAAAAAATATCTCAAGAAAATTTTTAACAACACAGTTTGTTAAAAATAAACTTTAAGGTCAACGAACTTTTTATTTGATTCAATGAAAAAATTTATCAAAATTGCGCTTTGCAAAATAGCACTCAATAAAACATATTTAATAATGAAATAAATAAATATTTCTTCATATTCAATAAAAAAATAATTTAAATCAAAGGAAAGACAGTATTTTTTTACAACTATGGTCCATTTTTTAATAGCCTTGATATCGTTGCAAGTAAGACTTGAGTGCTTGTAATTCTCACTCGCTTAACAGTTTTATTTGGATAAGATCTTAAGTTTTTCCGAAGTCTCTGGAAATAGGTTTTCTAAGCAATCGGCAAAATATGCATAGGAACTAGCTTATCCCCCAACAATAAATGTTAGTGCATTTGTCAAAGAATAAAAATTGGGAATTTAGAACATCATAATTAATGAATATATAAATAAATAAAGATTCGATAAACATTTTCGAGCCATTACCGCAAAAAAAGCTTAAGCGACAAAAACAAAAACGGTGCCGTATGTGACCATGATATTAAAGGAAATGTTGCAAGTTTTGCCATTTAAGTCCTTTAAACAAAAAAAAATTAAAATTGAAAATTATGTCGCTTAAGCTTTTTTTGCGGTAAGGGCTCGTTTTGTTTGATTAATTCAAAATTTCCAACAATTTATTTTAACAAATCAAGTAAACAATTTGTTGAAAAAAATTACTTAGAAATAAATAAAATTCTGTTGTTATAGCAACATGCTGAAGGTTGTTTCAGATTTGGCATAGCCGAAAATAGCACTCTTATTTGTTTTTTTAACTTGACTTTGGAAACATAATCAACAGTAGCAAGTTTATATTTAAACTTTCTACCATTCTTATCTTACTCAAATAACATTGGCAAATTTTTTTTACATGAACTTTCTTTCTCTATCTCTCTGTAAAATGGGTATGGCCTGCTTTAACTTCTGGATTGTATTTCATTATTTTAAGTAAGAATGAAACAAATGAAAATAAAACAAACAATTTAAATGATTGATATGATTCCATTACATTTATTTAAGTATTTTTGTAATTTTTTTTGTTTAAACATTCGAATAAGGCTACTATTTATATTATGGGATGTATGTTTAGTAAACATATTAACAACAACACTATGAATTTGTATGTAAAAATGTACACTTGTTTATTACACTCAGAGAAGAAATTTACTTTTTATGGCTACGGATAACTTAGCTACTTCATGAAAAAAAATATTGAAATAAATTTACGCTTTTGCTTAAACAAAGTTCCTAGAAAATGTCATAGCAATAAAAAATTGACAATTAATTTTTAAAATATTAATACTCACAGTAAAGAAGTTGGTGATTTAAGGCAATCATAGTATGCTTGCGGTAAACATGTAGGGGATTGCTTTAATCACAATATAGTTAAGTGTAGTGAAAGTGAACTTTATATTTTCGAGTTATCTACAATTACACTTCGTACCCATAATAAAATCCTTTTTTCGGTGTATGTAAATTTGCTTTTAAGGAGAACCAGCTACAAATATTTAAGTCTGTCGGTGTGTTTACAAAATATTTTACTTGTGCCAAGTCTAGACATTAGTTCTGCCGAAATATTGTTTGAGTCTATCTGAATTTTGTTTTTAGAATATTAAATTAATTTAATTTTTGTTTTGAAATTGCACATAAAGATAATAGAATTTAATTTTTGTTTTTAATAAAATGAACAATTTAAGTGGATACTAAGCCGATGCTGTTTATACTGACTTCAGTAAAGCATTTGATAAAGTTAACCACCAACTTCTTCTTACTAAATTGGATTTATTAGGTTTATCGCGTAAAAGTTTAAGCTGGTTAAGTTCTTATTTAGTTGGCAGAAAGCAAAAAGTACAATTCAATAATTGTATATCCAAGTACATTTATGTTTCGACCGGTGTTTCCCAAGGCAGTCATCTTGGCCTACTTTTATTTTCGCTGTTTATTAATGATCTGCCTAATGTTATTAACTTCGCCAATATATTGATGTATGCTGACGATGTAAAAATTTTCCATTCTCTTAATTGCTTTGCTGATCATTTTTATCTTCAATCGGATCTTAATAACTTCTTTTTGTGGTGTAATCATAATATAATGGAGCTGAATCTAATGAAATGTAAAAGTATGCGTTTTTATAGAAATAACTGTATTGATGTCAATTATGCTTTGGGTGGTCATCAACTGGAGTTGGTTGAATCGTTCCTTGATCTTGGAGTCTTACTGAATCCTAAATTAAACTTTGTTTCCCATATTACATTAACTGTTAATAAAGCTCGTGGTGTTCTTGGCTTTATGAAGCGCTGGGCTTAAAAATTCACTGATCCCTACATAACGAAGCAACTGTACGTGTCACACGTTGGACCTATCTTAGAATATGGGTCAATCATTTGGGATCCATATTACAACATTCATAATTCTAGTATTGAATCTGTCCAAAAACCACTTTTATTATTCTGTTTACGTGATCTTCATTGGAGTTACTCGACAGACTTTCCTTCCTATGCTAGTAGGTAGAGTGGCATTAATAAAACAACCATCGCTCAAAAGTCGTCGTACAATGCTAAATGTATATTTTATGGTTAATCTTAAGTTTTTTCGATTTTGTTATATATGTATTTATTAAACGTGTAACATTGCCCTAAGGTTTAGCCTACCATCCTACCAAGCGAAAATTATTCGAACAAATGTTGTCGGAAAAGACAAACAGTGGCAACATTGTTGCACATAATTTTGACAGCACGGAGTTTATTACACAAACAAATTTGCCTGTTTTTGTTGTATTGTTGTACAACAACACCTAGTGCTGCCACCTTGTAGTAATTTCACCATGCTATGTAATGATATTGTTTGAATGTAAATGATTTTGTTTTATAGGTAAGTTTCGTTTAAATGCAATATTTCGCAGTTTAATTGTTTAAGGAAATTATTGTTAATAAAATTTCAATATTTCTAATGGTTAGCAGGATGACAAATGATAACGTTATGCCAATTTAAAAAGAAAGAAAAAACAACTTTATGAAGTGCTCGTCAACATTTAATTATTGTTAAACTCTCTGAGGGAAGCTACCAGTTTTAACCTCAGATAGGAATAAAGCAAAATTGGTCATAAATTTAATTATAACAATCGATTAAGTTTTACCTCCATTCGTCCATTATTTACGAAGTAGAGGTCAGAATTTGAAGACAATTTAATAATATCTATCGTTAACATAAGATCTCCATTCTTGTGAAAATAATTTTCTTTTAATTTCAATAGCAAAATTAAATGGAGAATATGCGACATAAGTATACAACAACAAAGTCCACTTCAAACAGAAGTCTTCGGAAAACCCATTACAACAGACAGACTGATATCGGTAAATCAACTTTGCTCCTCATAAGGACCCAGAATATATAAACTTAAGCGAAGTATATGTGACATAAATACATGGAAAAAAGTTTATTTTCTTAAGTAATCAATTTCGTTTCTTAAAACAAGAAAATTCAAAATCTTAGAATGTTTTTTTGATTTAAAATTTTTTTGTTCGTATTAAGTAAAATTTTCATAAATCTGTGGCCGTATGGAGAAACTGGACAACTCCAAGAGAAAAAAATTTAAAGTTTTAAACATATTTCGCTAATTATTTATTATGAATTTATGTTATTATACATGCGCATTAAACAAAACGAAATTTTTTAATAATTCCAAAGATTTTTGGTTCCATTTAACTAATTTTTGGACTTTTTTACCAAAAATTAATGTCAGTTATCTTGTTTTTTTCATAAAATGGAGTTACCTAGTTTTTCCGAAAAAACTTTTTTTTAATTTATTTTAATATTTTACAGAATTTAGGCAACTTAAGTAATGATTTGTGGAAAAACAGTAAATATATGACTCAGCATGTTAATTTACCCGTCTTTTTAAGAAAAAATGAAGTAACCCAGTTTTTCCGAAAAAAATATGATACACAAAAGCTTAGAAGATTCACAGTTAATCACCACTTAGTAACTGAATCTGCCCAGATTCAATTTCCTAGGGCTGCTTTGGTTGACTTCAGGTGAAACCAGGAGTTTTTTTTAAACAATTCTCGTTAAACAATATTAGGAGAATGTTGATGGTGTTTCTAATGTAGAAAGAAGGGGAAAACGAATTCCAAAGAACAAAATTTGAGAAGAAATGAAATGAATGAATTTAAGACTCACAAAGCAAAATTTACAGCATACGAGAGCCACTATGAACGTTCCCACAGCTCTAAAAAATATCTTTCCTCAGATCATTCCATCCCACAAATGTATCAAATGAGCGTTGATGAAGTTGACAATTAGAATACGATATGAATCGAAAGAAAATCGCATGGTCAAAGAATCAGCTGGGGCTAAAATTTTATGCTCATTTGATTTGCAGTAATGTTTACGACTGCCTGCTATGCACACTTCTGTAGCATTATATAAACGAGCCTTGTGGATGGTCAACCTGACTGTCAACAAAAACACTTTTTCAGAGACAAAATGTTTCATGTGGAATGAAACTGTTACCTAACGTTCATTCTTTTTATGAAAACCTACCCATAAATTACAATCCGACTAACTTAAACGTAGTTCCAGACCTTCGCCTCATGCAGACTGAGTTGGAGGAAAAATCTCGACAGAAGTTTTATTCAGAAATTTGACAAAAGCCTAAATGTGTAACGGGTTGATGAACATTTGACATTAAGAAAATCGTCAAGGTTGCAGAAAAAATAATTTTATAATATTAAAATGTTATCAGTATTAAATATCCTATGAATATGTTTAATTTCTTGGTTTATTTTAAAAATAAAGAAACATAGTTATTTCTGTGGCCGTGTTGAAAAACTGGGTAATTCTATTTTTTTTAATAAAGTGTGTTTTTTTCTCAGATTCAAAAAATATATTTTAAGAGAAAAACTGCATAAAAATAGTTTTTACTACTTTTTACGTACCCAATAAAAAATTTTATCATTTTGCGAAGCACTTATGGTACATTTAAAAAAATAAGCGCACAATTATGCGAGATGCAGTAAAGTAAGTGAAGGAGCTCTTAACAAGTTTCATTAAAGAAAAAAGATTATTTTAAGTGCCACGGCATTTCCTTACTACGAAGCAGGTTTGTAAGGGAGAACATCAAAAATAACTTTAAAAAAATCATTTAGTGTGAAAAGCTGAACGCTACGTTCGCCAGTTTTTATATGCGTTTAATAAAGCGCTTTTGTGTCCAAAATGTATTGCTTCAGAGTGGGAACTCGCCATATAAAATTCATGTCTTCCGTAAGCGGTATAGTAAGCGAAACTCTTACATTTCTTCCTTGCAAACCTGCTTCGTTTGAAGATCAATTTTTTATTGGGTATAAGCAACACCTTAATATTATCTTTGCAATAGAAACAAAAAAAAAAATAATTAATGGGTAAGTCGAAAGATTTTTCAAGTTACTGTACCACATAGGTAACGGTAGATCTATATGGGTTAAAAACTGTTACACGAAAAAATTTCGGGTGTTTGACAGTCGTATTCTATGTATAAAGAGCTTTAGAAAAGATATAAAATGCATATAATATTCTTTGAATTTTCGGGAGTTAAAATTTTTCGGTTCAACTTATAAGTTTTCGAAACAACGTCATTTTAAACTTCTAATTTTTCTGTTTTTAAAGACACAAGGAGTTACCTTGTTTTTTCAAAAATTGCATGAAGATATCTAATTTTTACAAAAAAATTGGTATTTTCTGATTTTTGTTTTTCAAATAATTTTTAAATGAGAAACTATATCAAAATTTCGATCTGACAGAGTGACAGTAAATGAAACACGCTTTCTATTTTTATTGTTATCTGAAGTTAGCTAGTTTTTCCATACGGCCACAGAAATAAAAAAACATTTTGCTTAGACCAAGCCACACATATATTTGGAATAAGCCATATTTAGTAAATAATTATTTCCGTGTATAAAACAACCTAGTCCCCATCGTATCTGCGGTCTTCGAAAACCTCACTTCAACATGCAAGAACATGGTGAAAGTAATTGCTCTTCTGATAAGGACTCTATATATATATATTTATATATTTATACTTTAAAGGATCTGAGATCAATGTTGAAGAAATCACAACCGAAATGAAAAAACTAATATTTACCCTTTCCACCTTTGGTGAAGGGTATAAATAGAAAGATAAGCTACTTTCAAAACCTCACAACTTATCAAGATAAACAAGTTAGAGTGTTATATTCGGCTGTTCCGAATCTTTGATACCTTCCACCGACAATTTGAATATTTCAGGAGTGATATCTGTATGATGTCTATTTAATATTAATTTATCTTTATAAAAACAGACATCAGCCTTAAAATTGGTTGCGGCTTAGACCTATATTAAATTATTGACCGACATATGCTATTATGATGGCATTATTTGTTACGGTTGTAGGCGTACTAAACTGTTTTCCGGTAGTAGGGCTTATATGGGGCCTAGGGTAAATTATAGACCGATCTTCATGAAATTTTATTACGTTATTTCTAGTTCTAAAAACTATGACGTGCCAAATTTCGTTATGATAGGCGTACTAAGCTGTTTTCCGGGAGTAGGGTTTATATGGGGCCTAGGCTAAATTATGGACCGATCTTTATGAAATTTCACAGTGTGATTTCTAGTCGAATAAAACGAACATTTGCAAAATTTCATATCATTTTGTGCCTTGTTCAATCATTTATGTTAGTTTTTGTAACAAACTTATCAATTTTTTAAAGTGGTGGTGCCATATTTTTATTCATAGCTGTGATCCCACGTAACCGATTTGGCTGGATTTCAATCCCGAACTGCTTAGGATAACTACAAGCAATTTGACACCCAGTTTTTTATTTCTTATGAGTTTTTCGAAAGTGAGCGTGTTTTCAACAGATGGACAGATAGACGGAAATTTCTAAATCGACATAGAATAACTCAAGGAGCCAGAATAAATAGACTTTATGGGGTCACAACTTATTGTGGTGGAGGGTATAAAAATAACTAACCCAAGTGTACATTTTATCATAAAAATTTTTAATCCCAATATTTAACTCACTATTTGAAACCGCTTTGTGCAATTAACACATTAATTATTTGCCTCTTCAGCTCACTGCTTTAAAGGTGGCAGAACAATAGTGACATCATTTCTTCCATATTAGTTACCACCACTTTGAAATGTTATAATTCAAACGTAGCCCTGCCGCAGACTGAACTAGTACCTAACTAGTACAAAAATATCCAATACTAGTTTTCAACTGCAAAATTTTCTATACCATCGTAATGCTTAAATTAGCATCTCGTGTGCTTGGAAAATTACTAGTACTATTGGTTTAAGACGCATACCAGTACACTAGTTCTTATGTATAGAAAAAATTTGCATTTTGCATTTTAATTTTTTTAATAATAAAATGTCATTAATAAATGATTAACTGGTACTAGTATATAAAAAAAAAACTCTAACCCCGTTAGCACTAGTACCTCTTGTTCTAGTAATTGTACTACTGGCATTTTGATAATTAACTCTTTATCTCTAGCAGGGGATTTATTCATAAATACATTAAATTTTTTGTTATTCAAAAAGGGAAAATTTATGATTTATATATGGCAGGGCCTAGAGCAAATAGCCCTTTTTATTTTACCAAGCCGCTTAACAAAATAACTTTTGTAAAAATGATTCCAAAACGATAGCTGACATACGTTTTAAACTACGAGTGTTTTCTCAGATAAGTACAATTCCGTCTAGGGCAGATCCGTATTGGGCAGCTAGCAAACATTTCTTTTGAGTTAGGTTTATGTCACAAAAAACGAGGTCTTTTATTTCACCTAGCATCAAAAACAAAAAGACTAAGCCGATTTATCGAAAAATCTTTTGCTGCTTTCAAAATGGGTCAAACTGTTTTATTTTTGCTCCGCCTTTTATCGATGAACTTGATATACGTTTTACTTCACACTTAGAAAAATCAATTTAATTATAGCAGAAAACACAACAAGGGGTTATTAAATTAAAGAGTACAATTAAACAAAATTCGTATGGGAACAAACTAATATTTTAGCGAAAGTTACACTCTCTTAAATTTTTTATTTTTTGTTGCTTTGCTAACAAAAAAGCTTTGATGTCACTACTAGATCTCTCTAGATCTCGGACCTTAAGAAATAGGCCCAGCACAAAAATAAATACTTCTTTATCTGACGAGTATATAAGATTCGGCCATTTCTAATTATAATTCAACTTCAAGTCCCAAGCAATATTAAAGAGTTTTCCCATCTTATTTAAAATAAAACATTTGTTACTTAAGATTACAAAGGCGTACTTAACATAAATTTTTTTATGTGGACCTTTCCTAGATATCTTACTTTGTGGAGGTTATTTTCCAAACTTGACTATTCCATTTCTTGTGTTTTTGCATAATTTGAAAAATTGTTTCTTAGGAATGTCATTTTGAACTGGAATAATCTAGTTTTCACTAATCAAGACTCATTCTCTTTTTCTGGTGTTGTTATACAATTTTGGCCCAATTTTATTTTGCCTGATTTTTCATTTAAATGTTACAAAAGTCAAGTCAAGTTCTAAAACCAGATATAGGCTTTGTTAAATATATTTCTTTAACAAATTTCATGTCTCAAACTTAAAAAAATATTATATATTAGATGAGCTTTTGGTAAACAAAAGAAACGACTTTCATCAATTCCTCGCAACAACTTTGTTATAAATGTATACAAACTTTATTTAAAATTAAAAACTTTGTTTTATGAAGAAAATACTTTAGCCAAATTCTTAAATTTTTCCAAAACTGATGCAAGTTCATCTATAGATTCCACACCTGCTGCTCTTTCGGCCATAATTTTGCTCAAAGCGGGATAAACTAAAGCGAGAATTACACACAGGTAGACGATGAATTTACCCAATTCCATCTTTGAATACTTAACGTTTTAACTTTGAATACTGTTTTTATAAATATTCCTGTCCTTTTATATAAAAAGTTAATTAGTCACAGATGCATGCTTGAGAAATAGTTAATTGCGGAACAATGTCATTCAGAAGCCATTGTTTGTGTACTATTTTGGAAACAAGGCAAACCATGGGCCCTTTAAATTAAAAATTAAAATTATGTTGAGAGATACAGGTTTATACAAAAGTTCTTTGTGCCGAATATGTGTGTATATATATAATAATTAACGTTATGATTTGTTTAATTAATAACTTTCTGCTTTTTTAAGCTTCGCAATTATTTTAATTCAAACCATAGCTGGAAAATGCTTTTACTTTATCATTTAAAGGGTGTCTGTTATTAACGTAGAACTGACCTGCTCTTTCCATCAGCGATGCCAGTTTAGCGCGCTTTATTAATCCTTAAATCACCCTTGTGCGAAAAAACACATAAAATTAATCATTGTTTTACATTATTTTATTAAAACCTATTTTAAGTAGATAGCGAAATATCGTCAGCTCAGAATTGGTTTGACCTACCGAAATTTTTTAAAAAAATTGAGTTAGGTATGGGGTATATATATATTTGAATACCCCCTTTTTGAATCCAAAATCTGTTTCGCGAAATTTTTTGTGGTTTCCGAGATATAAACCATTAATTTTGCTGCATTTCAACTGTTTCAAAATTTTTCAAGTTTTGTTTTGCTCTACAATCCACAAATTCGGCATACAAAAACGTTAAAAATAAATTTTACTGCTGCTTTGCTTTATTGCCGTAAGAAAAAAAGTAGTTAAAGCAAAAACATTGTCTAATCAGTAGGTCTACGCAACGCTCCAGCTGATTTTTGCTTGAGTTGTATTTTTTAATGCAATTGTTTTTGTAGCAATTGTTTTTTACATCTTTATCATGTTATACAAAAAAAAAATGCGTGTAGTTTTTGCTTTTGTTGTAGTTCTGCATAGACCTACAAGCACAAAATTTAATAATAATAAGAACCTAAGCAAAAGCAAAATAAAATACAAACAAGAAAATAAATTTGTACAAAATAGTTGTATAAAATAATAAACACGTCGTGTTAATAAATAGTAAAAATGTATAAAAAAAAAATTATAAAAATGGAATCTGCTTCACCAGCTCCTACACTTCCAGATGAAATTAAGTAAGTATTCTTTACATTTTTACCATATTAAGATATTTGTTTAGATTTTTTTTTTAATGCTTTAAGAATGATTTATGAATACTTTACGGATGATGAAAATTGGAACGTTTCTTACCTTTATATATGATAACAAAATCTTTTAAATTAAAATTTTGTATTCCTAAAAATTACTTTTGATAATAAACTGGCAAGTGCACGGCCTAAAAAAACTACCTGGCAACATGCTTTTGCAAGTTGTTTTTTGCATTTTGTTTTTTCTTAACCTACTTAGTCTAAATTTACACGTTTCATCTTTTGATGCTCAACTTTTTTTCAATTCCCTTTTAAAGATGCCAATATAATCACACGCAGCAATCGGTTTAAACTTTTTTCGGTTCAAAACAACAACAATTTTATTTACAGCGAATCAAAGATAAAAACAAAGAAAAAAATTACATGCAGCCATTGTTGTGCATATATCAACGAATAAAAATACAAAACGTACTGCCCGAGTACAGGCATCTCCGTACTAACCCCCTTTCTTCTTTCTTCTCTCACCTAAAAACATAAGAGTTGAGCATCAAAAGATGAAACGTGTGAAAGCAGACTTACAACTACAATTAATGTTGGAAGAATTCCAATCAATTGTAGTGGGGAATGTAAGAGATAAACTCACTGTTTACTGTTACAAGTAGAACTGTTGCTTATGATTCTTATACGCTTAAAAGTTTTATTTGGTTTAATATCTTTAGTTTTTCTAAAATCTTTATGGATGGAGTTTCCTGAAGATCTGGCCTAAGCAACCAGTGAAATGCGCATAGGAATAGCTTATCCTATCAACAATAAATTTCAAGTGTTTTTATCAAGAATACAAACTGGGAATTAAGCACGAATAACAAAATTTTTTAAATTAAAATTTTGTATTCTCAAAAATTACTTTTGATAATATATGACAAATCTTTAACTCAAAAGCTTCCGTTGGAATGTGCGTCAAACCCCTTCACAAATGAAAAACATTAACAGGTACATAGGTACTTAAATATTATTTTGTTTTATTGGAAAATAACAGTTCATTACTTATATATGTTATTCAGAATCCTTCCTTCGTCATCAAAGAAAAGGCAAACAACCCTTAACTGTGGCAACGTAACGTAAGAAAACGGCTTCGAGAATCTGGACAAGCTTACGTTTCTATAAATAAGAAAGAATCTCCAGCAAAAACTATGAAACCCCCTTGTAGTAATTGCTTTCTCAAATGCGATAGCCTTTTCTCTGTTAATGACCGCATGCAGATTCATCAGTCATTTTGGAACATGTCTGACGACGAAAAATCCAAGTTCTATTTTAAATTTGTTACACGGCATCCTGTAAAACGCCGCAGATCAAGTTCAACCCATTAGAAGTTCTCGTTTTTTTTATTAATTTGAAAAAGATACGTTTACATATCGTGTATGTCGCACTTTTTTTAAATACACTATGTATAGATCAAAAAAGAATTTACTACTGCTTTGAACATTTAAATGATGCTAACACGGGACTGCCACTGTCAAAAATAAAAGGCAAAAATGTTAAAAAAGCTACCACACCTGAAAAACTGTCAAAAGTGCGAGCTCATATTTCAAGTTTTCGAGCCATTGAGTCCCACTACTGCCGAGCGAATTTTCAAAAGAAATATATTGATGGCAGTCTTAACTTAAGTAAAATGTATTCCATGTACAGCCAAAATAATGAAAATCCGTTTGGCATGCATGTTTATCGCCAAATTTTAAATAACGAATTGAATATTTCGTTTTTCAAGCCTAAGAATGACCAATGCGATAAATGGGTTCTGTTTAATAACAAAAAAAATATTTTAGCAACGCAAGAGAAATACATTTATGAGCAACACATAACAAAAAAAAATGCATTGAAACGTGATCGTGATAACGACAGACTGAATGTGGACCCAACCAAGTGTACGGTTTGCTATGATATGCAAAGTGTTTTTAGCCTACCTAAGGCAAACCAATTCTGAGTTGACAATATATCCCAACATACGAAAGTAGCCATCGTGTGTGGTTTTTCATGCGAATGTTTTTTTTTTGAAATAAGTATAAAATTCTTAAATCATGTAAAACAAAAGATTAAACTTTTGGTTGAGTTTAATCCTCAGGCTTATGCATGTTTTGATTTTCTATACACATTGAAAAAAGGTCTGGCCGGACTCATGTATACAACGAAGGGTTAAAAAGTTAACTAGAGCTCTTGCTTCTCATTTAGTTTATATTTTTGGTAAAATATGTACATAATATTTCTAAAGTAAAAACCACATCGGGCATGATGTTGGTGTTTTATCATTCTGTAAGGTGTAATACGAGTAAGTAAATCAATCAAAATAACTTTTTCTTTCTAATTTCTTTTTTGTTTTTTCAAGCACGAATTCAGGAAAAAATCAACTTTATAATACATTTTTGGTTTATTTTAAGTACGAATTCGGATTAAAAGAATTTTATAATTCTTGAATCAAGTTCATTTTGAGATTGATTCAATTTTAGTTTTACTTAAATCAATCTCATTTTCGGATTATTTCAATATGGATAAGCTAAATATTTCGCGATTGCAAATCAGTACTTGAATCAATCTTTCTGTACTTGATTCAAGAAAATTCGTACTTACTGTACCATTAATACCGCTTCGGATTGATTTATTATTAATTTATCTTTATAAAAGCCGAGGTCAGCATTAAAATTGGTTGTGGTTTATGCCCGTAATTTTTACAAACAGATATCTGGTCGTGTTCGTACCTAAAAGTTATCTTTACCGATACGGTAAAACTGTTTTGGTAATTTCAACGTTTATTTTGCCAACGTGTTTTTTCCTTTAAGTTTTCGTTTGAAATATGGCAACATTTGTGTTTTTATTAATTTTTTGAATTAACTGTCAAGCATCGATGGCGTAAAATACACTACAGTTTAACCAGTAGGGATTATGAAAATTTCGGTACACAATAGATATGTATCTATACACAGCTAGATATTTATTTGAACAAATTACGGGCATTAGACTTATATTAAATTATTGACCGACAATTAGAAAGTTTTATACTTTTTTTTAGCAATTTTAACTAGCTTAAGTAAAATATCATGATTTGTAACAGTTTAAGCAGAATTAAAATGATTTTCAGGAGGGGATTTATTTTTGAGCCATGGTAAGTTATGAACCAATCATCCCAAAATTCTACAGAGAGATTACTGGTATTAAAGAACAAAAATTTACATACAGCGGTAAAATTAATTTTAGCCTTTACTGTGAATTTCAAAAGGCTGCTAATTAAAATTTCCAGGACATTATTTCCGGCCATATGAAGCTAAGTTGGAAAAAATTTTACCGCAATATCTATATCTGTGGTGTGATTCACTAACTTTTAACGAACCGACAATCGTAATATTTGTCGACATATGTTATAGAACACAATAATTTACGAACGACGATATATGTATATTCGCTTGCAGTAACACTAGTTTGATTCTGTAATAGAATAGAATAGAAAACAGCTGTATTTTTGTAACATCTCTGTCTGCAAAATGTAAAAAAAACCAAAAGCACAAAAGAGAATAAAATAAAAACAAATGAAATTGTTCTTTATACTCCGTGTTACGCATATTTTGTCATTCAAAATGCATGGAAAAAGCTCTGGGCAGACGAAGTGTTATTTTGAGTTTTTTATACTTATTTTGTGAATTTAACATTTAGAATTTTGGTTTTGTTCGTAGTTTGATTTTTTTTTGTAAATTTTGAATTTAGAATTTTGTTATTGTTCATACATATACATATCGTTAGCTAAAATGCAAAAAGGCGTAACTAACAAAAAATTCTAAATCGAGTTTTTTATTGATTAATATGAATGCCATAAACCTGCATGTCTTGACAAAATTGTACACACTTGCGATCAAAAATGACGCTTTTATTAACAAAAAACAAAGAGACGTAACTACAAGTGCGTTTAATTGATGAATTCAAAACGACGTAATTGCACAATTATTTTCTAACAACATATAATGAAGTGGGTTTCTTTAAATGTTGTTTGAAGAATTTCATGGACGACTTATCAATGCATGTTTTTCTGACATTTTTATAGTAAAATTATATTTTTGTTAGTTACGCCTTTTTTGCATTGTAGCTAACTATATAAATATATGTTTGTATACATGTATGTAAGATGTTGGGCCTAAGCTATTTTAAACATAAAATACACTTTATCGTTTCAATAAACACAAAGTAAATTATTGTCTCTAAAATAACGACAAAAAATGTCTTAAAGAAACCGCTTACATCAACCGACAGCGAATATCGTTAAAAATTTTACTGAATAGCATATTAGTGCGATTTCTAGTCCTATAAAACTTTAAAGAATTAAATTTTATTCTGATATCATTATAAATTACGGTTTTAGGCGTACTAAACTGTTTTCCGGGAGTAGGGTTTATATGGGGCCTAGGCTAAATTATGGAGCGATCCTCACGAAATTTTACAGTGTGATTTCCAGTCAAATAAAACGAAAAAATCTTATATCATTCCGTGCATTGTTCCAGCATTTATGTTAGTTTTTGTAACAAGATAATCAATTTTTTAGGATGGTGTTTCCACATTTTCATTCATAGCTCTGATCCTACTAAACGGATTTTGCTGGATTTTAATCCCAAGCTTCTTAGGATAACTAGAAGCAATTTAACACCAAGTTTGTTTATTTCTGTTGAGTTTTTCGAAAGCGAGCGTGTTTTCAACAAACAGACAGACAGACGGACATAACTAAATCGACTTAGAATTACTCAAGGCACCAGAATATATACTATACTTAATGGAAGAAATTTTTTGCAAATTTTCAGCAAGCTTCAATGAATAGTTTTAGCAAATAAGCTTTTTAAAATACAATTTTACAAAATTATTTTTAGCCGCTAATTCAACGAAAGAAGATAACGTTAACATCGCTGCTGGTCCATAGAGTCAAAACGATCTTTTGCAGTGATTGTAAACAGCTTCAAGTGAACAAAACAATAACCTTCAACGACATGGAAAAACAAAAAAAAAAAAAAAAAAATCATTAATAATATAAAAAACGCTTTTGAAAATGAAAAATGCAATTAACTGTTTTGTTTCAATTGTTTTTCTGTTTTGCTATGCTTTTATAAAAAAGAACATTAAAAAAGAGATGTGCGACTCTTATTTTCTCAAACGACTTTTTTGTGCGACTTTATTTTTATAAAACGACCTTTTTTGCCACTTTTTAAAAATCCTTACGGTAACCCTGATTGTTGCGAACTGTGTACAATATATGTTTTATAATGTGAATGCTTTTATTTTATAAACATAATGCGTGAAATATTTGGCGAATGGAATTAGTTATTGAGTCATTATTCCAATCCATCTGAGTGTGTTACAGTTGACGAACAATGTTATATATTTTTATTATATATTGCAAAATACACAATCCCATTGTACGTCGAGTTTTTCTGTGCGAAATTGGAATCTCTCGCAAAGCAAGACAGTACCAAAGGGCTTACCAAGAACTTAACCAGCAATACAGTACCAATGGGCTTTCCAAGAACTAAGCCAGCAGTATCTTTACTTTCTGCTATCAGCCAAACCGACTTAGTGGCTTAGTAATGTAGTCCCAAGCTTAACTTGGTCCTTGAACCTTTGGAGCTCTGCAAAGCTTTTCACAATCTTTTGAAATTCCTTGAAAATAGAAAAAAAAAAACTATTCCTTCTATAATTAAAATTTGAAATTTTGACTTCATATTTGTTATAGCGAAAATTCCAAATACAAAAACTATGTCCAGCAAATGATGTGCTGCAAAAGGGCGCTTGCAAGCGAACGACTAACCACGGTATTTGTTAAAAATAGGTTGGAGATAAATCATTGTAAAATAAAAAAAAATAGAAACTGGGAATTATTTCCTTGCGTAGGTTACTTTATATTATATTCAACATTTTTTATTTTTCGAATTTATTCTATGAGTTAAATTTCAGTTATGTATTTTATAAAGCTTTTTTGTAATATATAAAAAAAAATATATATGATTAATGCTACGTTAGTCATAACTTTGATTGCAAAAGATCCTTATTGAGACAGCAAATTACAAAAACATTACGTGAAAAACCACACTTGAGGGTAACTGAAGTAAGTTTTTTTTGGGGTGATTTCAGGGTTTAGAGCATTTTAACTTAGCTTAAAGCGCTTTTTTCATCCTATCGAATCCCAAGCAAAAAGTTTTACCATCTCATCTAACTATAATAAATTATTTTCATTATTTCCTCACAATAGCTTTGCTATTAATTTATTTAAACTTTATTTTAAATTAAAAACTTTATATTTTTTCAGCTCCTTTTTTAATCAGATCACATATTTGTGTAACATATTCCTTTAGTTTTTCCAAAAAACTTGCAATTTTACACTTGGGCATGTCTTCCGCTGCTTCTTCGGCTGTAATTTCGCATAAAGCAGGATAAACTAAAGCGAATATTACAAGAAGGTAGAAAATGAATTTGCCCATTTCCATCTTTTAATTATTTTGATATGAAATTAAATAAGTTTTTATTTTAAATTTGAATATTCTTTTTATGAATATTTCTGTCTTTTTATACAAAAAGTTAATTAGTTACAGATGCAAGCGGGCACAATATAATTATATGTGTGTCGAATTCACTTAAATAAAATTAAAACAAGTAAGAGTTCTTTTTTCGGGAGAGCCGAATCTTTGATACTCTCCACCGATAGCTAGAGCATTTCAAAAGCCTGCTTTATATCCCTAGAATAGTAAACATATTTTTTACCTACTTAATGGTAAACTTCGCCTGCGAAGCAACTTTTATAAAGAATGCACATTTCATTTAAACAAAATCAGAAATTTATTAAAACAAAAACAAAAACGTAAATTAAATTAAAAAATAATAATTTAAAAGATTTTGTTATTCATGCTTAATTCCCAGTTTTTATTCTTGATAAAAACACTTGAAATTTATTGTTGATGGGATAAGCTATTCCTATGCGCATTTCACTGGTTGCTTAGGCCAGATCATCAGGAAACTTCATCCATAAAGATTTTGGAAATACTAAAGATATTAAACCAAATAAAACTGTTAAGCGTATAAGAATCATAAGCAACAGCTCTACTTGTAAGAATATCAAAGTTTAAACAAAAACATCAACAATAAATAAACAGTGAGTTTATCTCTTCTTACATTCCCCACTACAATTGATTGGAATTCTTCCAACATTAATTGTAGTTGTAAGCAGCGTTGCCGTTTTGGTTACTTTTAACCAAAATTGGTTACTATTTTTTCCAATGTGTACTTGTGTACTTTTTTTCCATTTTGGTTACTTTTTTTCAACACAAAAATAACCAAATTTTTGTTTTGGAAGAGGATTTACCCGCTCCGCTTTGTTGACTCTTAAAAATTGTGTGTGGTATTTGTGCAACCAATACCAATACTTTTTTCATCTACTTAAAAAAGCTTAAACTTTAACAAACTGTCAACTTAACCATATGTACATATATACTTTGAAGTGTAGATGGCCATTATCTGCTACTTTTAATTCTTCATAGGTCTAACTGAAACACTTTTCTAGACAAACGATAAGGTCAAAGTGAACGGAACTTTTAATAGGATTCTATTTCCACCGGGCCAAAAAGCATCTACATATATGTGGCATTTTGACAAAACATCTGAAGTCGAGATAAGATAGCAAAAAAATGTTTAAAAAAACTCTGCGAAAACATAATTTTTGTTAAATATTACAATAAACCAAAATTAAAAAATAATTTCGCTTATAATACAAAATTTTAAAAACGTAAACAAAAATGTTTTTTGAATGAAAATTCGTATGATTAACAACATTTATTCAACTTTTAAAATTTGACTTAAGATGTTTTGTCAAAATGCAACAGATATAAATAAAAGATTAACCGCATAATTTAGTTAAATTTTGTACTTTGATACCTTAATAACACAGCAAGACCTAAAAAATTTTACTTGCAAGAGCTCTTTATATAAAAAGGTTGAAGTGTTAACTTTGTAAAGGAAGTGCACGTCAACTAAAAATTTCGAAAAATTATATAGCCTTTTATTCTTTCCAGACCATCGGTAATACAACATTAAAATTTATAAAAATTAGTCCAGCGGTTTTTGAGCCTACTAAATACAAACAAACACAATTCCTTCTTTAGACATATTTTTCAACTGAAGTGCGGATAAAATAGTATGTACATTTGATAATAAAAATTTTGGTTACTTTTTTTTGCTTTTGGTTACTTTATTTTAACATTTTGGTTACAATTTTTTTTTGGTTGTGGCAACGCTGGTTGTAAGTAGGTTAAGAAAAAACAAAATGCAAAAAAAAAAAAAAAAAAAAAACAACTTGCAAAAGCATGTTGCCAGGTAGTTTTTTTTAGGCCGTGCACTTGCCAGTTTATTATCAAAAGTAATTTTTGGGAATACAAAATTTTAATTTAAAAGATTTTGTTATTCGTGCTTAATTCCCAGTTTTTATTCTTGATAAAAACACTTGAAATTTATTGTTTATTATCTTTTAAATTAAAATTTTGTATTCCCAAAAATTACTTTTAATAATTAAAAAATAGTATTAAGCTTATAACCTAAAAAAAAACTTCCAGACCAAAATAAAATAGTAGGGGGGGGGGGGAGGGTTTCGCCTACTTTTTAACATCACATTGCAAACAGTTTGGTAGTTTCTGCTATAAGCAGTGCGTTTTTTTGCATTTTGCGTAGAAATAAACGCTAATACGCTTCAACTTCGGAGGGCAGAAATCGCCTTTCGACCTATTTTTATTTATTTATTTAATTTGTGTTTCTGTGCTACAAGATTTCGAATCTTATTATTATCGCACAGAATTATTACAATGTTAATTAGCACAATTAATACAATAAAAAAAAGAAAATATTATTTAATTTAAAATAATGTTATAATAGTATAATAAGTAACAAAAAAATACATTGGCATGAGCAATACAAGTATACTTTATACAATTATAAGACAAATCAAAAACAATTATGATTAATTGTAATGTTTAAAAATTTCTTTTTTGAATTGCAAAGCGTTACTAATAAATTGTAGATTTGGCGGTAGCTCGTTCCAAAGACGTATAGCAAAAATATAAAAATGATGTTCAGAGAAAGAGGTTCTATATCTGATTTGTATCATATCATTATATCTTCTAGATCGAGTAGGGACTAATCTGTTAAATAAGTATTTTGGTTCACATGTGAAAAGAATTTTATGAAAAAGTAACAAAGTTCTTATCTCCAAAAGATCAACAATGCCAACCCCAAACAGACGTTTCTCAAATGCTGAGATATGATCATATTGATTAAGTTGAAAACATATCTTAATATGGAGTTATAAGTCACGGTAAGTTTTTTCTTAGTAGTAGAATCAAGGTTGGCAAACATTTCAACTCGATACAACAAAGTAGGTATAAGATAGATTTGGCAAGCAAAATACGAAAATTGAGTAGGGTAAGGTATTGAATAGTCCAAAGTGTGCGTATCATGGAGTAGGTTTTTCCGGCTGCGGCATTAATATGATCAGACCAAGAAAGAGTATTATTAAAAATGATACCCAAATTTTTGGTTGAGTTTACAACTTGAATTGGTTGATTATTAATAGATACTGTTAGTTCAGTAATCAAGTTTACTGACTTATTGCCCTTTTTGATTATTGCTGCAAATAAAAGTGCAGAAACGAAAATGTACAAACCTATATTGGTTAACTTCGCCTCACATGCGACACAAGTATGCATATATCAGCAACGCAATGGAGAAACACAAAACACTTCCGCGCAAGCTCGTACAACACTAAGCTGAATTGGCACGAGCGATCAGAAAATATCGCAAAGAACCAAATTTCTGCGACTCACAGGCTATGTTTACCATTCTAGGGATATGGGACCTATGGCGTTATTTCTGATCAAATGTTACTAAATTTTACCGCAACAACGATATTAGGCATGTTAAAATGTTTTCCGAAAGAGAGCTTTATGCTTGGGCCTTTGGTGGAACTATCTACGCGAAATTTGGTAGTCTGTTTAAACTTTTTTCAAAGCATTTTCAAAACTTATTTCGGAATTTCAGGGCTAAGAGCCCTCAGTTCTTCTGGAGTATTTGTTTGAAGTTTACGCACAGTTTTTAGCTAATTTATATAAATTGCCTGAATGCGGTGGTTTTAAAAATCAGAAAAAATCGCAAAGGCGGAGCATAGTAGGACGAGCAGTCAATAAAAGCCCCGACTGATCTGGAAAGGAAAAAGCTACAAGTTGGTATTTTCCTACTTTTGGCAACACTATGTCTTAAGCTGGGATCACACGATTGCCGCAATGCACAAATTTTCATAATTTTTAATACCCCAATCGCGTGACTGCACAAACAATGGGTCATGTACCAATCAAGGACAATATTGTGCTTACTTTTACCAATCAAATGCAACCCTGGTTCGGCAATCGTGTGATTGTTTTCTATGCAACCGCGCGTCAATAAAAATAACAAAAATTGAAGCTTTAGATAGCGAAGCCAGTGTTCGTTATACCATAGAGGAGATAATACTTGCGCCCGGGCGAAGGCTCAGCCATACTATATTCGTGCAATTTTCAAAACCAAAACTGTATAATTATTCGGGATATTAGAATTCAGGATTGTGAAATTCTGGATTTTTAAACTTAAAGCTTTAAATTTAGGATTTTCAGTTTCGGGCATATGAACCCAGCCCAATAAAGAGTGTTCCAACTATAATGCGCAATGTTTATTGTGAGTTACACCTTAACGTCAAGTTTTTTGCCAAACTTAATTTGACATTTCTTTGCTTCAGTATTTGACAAATTGAACAATGGAGAGGTATACAATTGAGCAGCGCGTTAAGATTGTTCAAGAATAGACAGAAGTGAATCGTGACTTTACAAAGAATATTATCTTTGGCGACAAGGCATACTTTCACCTCTGTGGATTTGCTAACAAGCATAATTGGCGCATTTGGGCAAATCAGAATCTACGAGTGATTGTCGAAAATTTGATGCATCCACAAAGAGGGACTGTTTTTTTCGGTTTATGGGCTGGCGGTATTTCTTCGAAAATGAGGTCGGCCAAGCGTTGCTGTAAATGGTGTTCCCTATCGCGAGATGATAACAGACTTCTTGTGGCCAGAAATTGAGGATATGGAACTGGACGATGGTGCCACTTGCTACGCTGCCAATAAAACACGGGCTCTTTTGCGTTATCTCAAATCGTGTCGTTAATTGGCCGTCACTATCATGTGATTTCACACGATTTTGCGATTAAATCAAACGTATTTTATTGCAATCTTTAGCATCTAACCAAACTTTATTGGAATCTGTCCATATTTGAACAAAGATCTCAGCCAATTAACACTTCCATAACTAGCTTAAGTCCCATAACTTTTTTTTTTTTATCAATTTTTGTATTAATTTAAAATTTATAAACGATTACTTCTATAGCAAGAAGCATGCCATGGACTGATCTGTCCAGAATTGACCATTATATATAACCTATTAACACCCTCTCGAAAATCGTTTTAAGACGAACGATACGATACGGTGACCATATTTTTAAAACCAAAATACAGACAACAAAAATTTTATAATATGCAATAATATCATAATGAAACAAGGCAAATTCATTGAAGGTAGACTCGCCTCAATAAGCTTTAAAAAATGTCTACTTTTGATGTCAAAGCGGTTGTTGCCTGAAACGTATTTTATGGATATTTGTCAACCTTTTCAAAATTTTAAACAATTACATACAAAATTTCTTTTAAAAAGACAATATTATTTCGTACTTTCAAAACGAAATTAATCGCAAACTTATTTGAAATCAAGAAGAAAAAAAAAAATAGAAACAATTGCAAGCACATTTTAACAAACAAACTAGATAAAACGTAAAGAGCCAAAAATAATCACATGTGCTGCCAAGACCACCAGTTATAAATTCGTATTAACCGGCTATAACAGCCTTGTTTTATTTCAAAGACCCTCAAGTTTTTCTTGCAGTTCTTTTGAACGCCTAAGTTCAAGCTTGTACCCTACAGCTGTATGAATTTACATTGGGCTTTAGGGATTATATTTATATCTACAATCCTTAAAGAAATAATGAACTACATTTAAGAAAGGAAATAGTCCACTGTAGTCCCAAATTATTAAACGTGAAGTTTTCCTCAATTCATTAAAGAGTTAAGTTACTGTTACTCCCGACTAACTGAACCTTAAGCTTTTCTCATTCAACTTATCAAAGTTTGTTGAAAACACATTATTTTCATGTTCAAAAAGGAAAATTGAGAACTCTTGCTTCTCATTTAGTTTATATTTTCAGTTATATATGTATTTACATAAGTTTTTAAGTTAAAAACCATATCGGGAGTGATGCTGGTGTTTTATAATTTGGAATTACATCAACTTAATAATTTTTAAATAAGGCGCATTTTGAGATTGATTCAATCTTAGTTTTACATAAATCACTCTCATTTTCGGATTATTTAAGGTACGAATTCGGGATTGAATGTGGATAAGTTAAGTATTTCGTGATTTTAAATCCGTACTTAAATCAATCTTTATGTACTTGAGTGGAAAAATGCGTACTCACAGTACTATTAATACCGCTTCAAATTCATTTGAGTACGGATGGTTTTTTAAATTGTAATTTTCGTCTATAAATTTATATTGAAATAAAAACAAATTTGATTTATTTTATTGCTGTTTTACCGCCAATTTCACCAAGTTCAGTTAAAACTAGCTTTTACTTTAGCTTCCAGTTAACAATATGTTTTGACATTTATAGCTGATACTTAATTATAACTGAACTTGGTGAAATTGGCCGTGGTGAAATTGGCCGTTATATTAATTCCCAAATCAAAATGTTTATTTTTAATAATTAGTATTTTGGTTATTTTTGTTGAACTATTTATGGTTTTTAATCCAAATTTTTAATATTTTAATTAGGCTAAAATTCATCAAATTTAATTTTCATTAAATTATTTTTATGAAGAAAGGAATTTTACAACATGAAATTAATTAAAATTTATTGATAATTTTTCATTCGTGACTGCCGCGGGGCAGTTTTTTTTACTCTTTAAAGTTATTATTCCATACACATAATTTTGCTCTGGTGGCCCTTGATTGCTCATAGATCCCAAAGAGCGTCCACTCTCGAAAATTGTTCCCTTATTGGGTTGGGTATCATATGGTCGGGCTTTACCAACAATACTTTCTTGCAAGTTTTAATTTCTATTAGTACTTAAAACCAAAATTGTAATATTTTTGCTTTTTAAAATGTAATTTAATTGTAGATTTGTAACTTGTAGTTTTGAGAAACAGGGCCCTGATCTATACCAAAACGTTTATTGAAAAAAAATCAAACTTTATTAAAAAAAGAAAATTATTTTATTAAGTTAAAATCTTAAACACAAACAATACTTCTGAAAAGTAGTTACTTATTTTCTCCCAATCTGTAGGTTCATCCGGAGAATCATCTGCTTCTCTTTCGACTTTGTTTTGACAAACAACGGAATAAATTATAGCGAATATTACTAACAGGTGGTACACAAGTTTACGCCATTCCATATTTAAATAATTGTTATATGAAATTCAATAAGTTGTTTTCGAAATTTGAAGTGGTCGTTTTTATAAAAATTTATGACTTTTTATACAAACGTTAATTAGTCATAGCTGAATTTTTTTTAAATAGTTAAATGTGAAACGGTTATGTTGAAAAATATATAATAAAGCGTCATTAATTTAATTCAATGGGGGACTAATGGGAAAGTGATGCGTTCACAAGTCATGTACTTGTTCACATAGCCAATCCTTTCCAAAAGTCAACCTCACCCACTGTCCTTTACGGGCTTGGTGTCCCCTGTCACGCCAACGAGGCTCTGACGACCGACCATGGGCGGTATAACCTTAATACTTGCACGGCTAATCCCGGCACTTACTTTGCACGCCTGGTGGCGATGTTGGCAGCCCCAACACCAGGATCGGACGCTATAGCCTAATAAGCTGTACGTCTTAAATAACTCTTATTACCGAAACCAACACAAGAAAGAAAACTTATGAACCCGATATAAAGATGACGGAATTTGGCATGAAAACAAGGACTAGATTTGGAACATGGAACATACGTACCCTACTGGAGCCATCACGGATTGCACAGCTATGCAAAGAGCTTGTAACTTACAAACTTACCTTGCTAGGGCTCTGTGAAATCAGATGGTGTGAGTCAGGGGAATTCACAACATCAAATGGCCTCACCATTCTCTTCTCTGGTAAACCTTCGAATGAGCTCCCTCGATCCAGTGGAGTCGGAATCGTTCTTTCTAAGCAGGCCAAACATGCGCTTATGGACTGGAAGCCACACTCAGATAGAATTATCACCGCCAGAGTGCGTGGCCATGCTCGTAATATCACGCTGTTACAGTGCTACGCCCCTACGGATACATCTGAAAAGTCGGTGAAAGAAGCGTGTTATAACCATCTCGACAGCGTACTAGCAACCGTACCCAAGGGTGACATTAAAGTAATGATGGGCGATTTCAATGCACAATTGGGACCCGATAACTCAACAGCAGAGAGCACCATGGGAAGACATGGATTCGATGCTTCTAGACGCATGCCGAACAAATAACCTTGTTATTGGCGGCACTCTATTTCCACATCCGAGGATTCATAAAGTTACCTGGATATCTCCTGATAGGGTGATCGAAAACAAGATAGACCCCATCATTATCAGCAAGAAATGGAGAGGTTCCCTGCTAGATGTGCGAAACAAACGTGGTGCTAATATGGGCTGCCATCAAAAATAATTCTCTCGTGACACAAAGGAAATTTAACGTGGCGCAGCTAAAAAATGAGGTAATTTCCAACGCTTCACCAACGAATTAAAAACTTATACAATGAATAACAACTCTGAACGTACGTGGCCAGAAATCAAAGATATATTTATCAAAGCTGCAGAACATCACCTTGGTTTCAAAAACAACACCCGAAAGGATTGGATTATCGATATCACATGGAAATTAATTCAGGACAGAAAGGAGACCAAAGCTGCCCTTAACTCGAGCAAAACTCGCTCGAATAAAATTAAACATCAGGAAATGTATAACCGAATTAACCGAGATGTTAAACGTAGTGCGAGATGTGATAAACGGAAATGGGTCAACAATATAGCAAACGAACTACAAGCAGCAGCAGCAACCCATCGCACGAGAGACCTATACCTCGCTGTGAACAAGTTAACTAATAGAACATTTTCGTCTGGCAGACCCCTGAAGAATGACGTAGGGGAACTTGTAACATCAAAAACGCAGCAACTCAGCTTATGGGAAAATTTTTACGATAATACGCTGAATACAACGTCCGCTTTACAAGATTCAATCTGCACTTGCACTACCCACGTATTGCATCCATCCATATCTTCTGGGTGTCCAGGAATCATTGAAATCAGCGAAGCAATTAGTTCAATTAAAAACAACAAATCCCCTGGCCTGGATAATATTTCCCCAGAACTCCTTACAACCTACCGAGTTACTAGCGCTCGCTTATTGGAACCCATCATAAGAACATTCTGGAATGAAGAATCCATACCCGACGAAATCACCTCAGGCGCAATTATAAATCTTCCCAAAAAAGGCGATTTAACCGTCAGAAAGAATTGGAGAGGTATAACTTTGTTGAGCATGGTCAACAAAGTTATTGTGAATATAATAAACAAAAGGCTGTCAAAAGCAATTCCTCTCAGAAGGGAACAAGCTGGCTTCCGCTCCAACAAATCTTGCGTCGATCAGGTCAATAGTCTTAGAATTTTTGTGGAGCAGTCCGTTGAGTGGAGATCGCCTCTCTATCTCGTATTTGTTGACTTCGAAAAGGCTTTTGATACTCTCAGTCACACGGCCATATGGAGCGCACTGGCATGCAAGGGTGTCCCGACTAAAATAATAAACTTAATAAAGACACTGTACAGCAATGCAACATGCCGAGTATTGCATGAGAAACAACTAAGCAAGAACATCAAAATAAAAACCGGAGTTCGCCAAGGCTGTGTGTTATCACCACTCCTCTTTAACTGTGTCCTTGATGTAGTGATGCAAAAGTCAACAAGTCATAGTAGAGGGATAACATGGGGTTTGCAAGACAGATTAGAAGACCTGGACTATGCAGATGATATATACTTATAAAGTCATTCGTTTTCCGATATGCAATCAAAGTTAAATCTAGTTAGCGAAACAGCAGAGCTAGTCGGATTGAAGATAAACATCCCCAAAACAAAAACACTTAGGATAAATGCTAACGCAACGCGGAAATTCCTAATATACGGCAAGGAAATTAATGATGTGGAGTCCTTCTGCTATCTAGGCAGTATAATCGACAAATCCGGTGGTTCATCAGCCGATGTGGCCAGTCGCATTAATTCAATGTGTGTCGATCTAAGTAAAGCGAAACTAATAAATAACAAATTTAGACTAGAATTCAAAATTGAAAAACAAAGGCTTAAAATTTTGTATGTAGACTCCCCTTCCAATGTGTAGATAAAATAAGTAGGGATGTTTGAACATTTTGTTCTTATGGGGTTTGAAATTGGTAAAAGAGGGTAAAACTAATAATCTTATATCTTGTGATCTAACAGAGATAGATGTAAAATTAAAAAAAAAATCATTATTAAATCTAAAATTTAATTGGCTTGTGCTTGGTAGTTTCTACATTTTGGGGACAAAAAAGCTCAAAAATACTTACTTTTTTGGTAACCCATTTATGTTCAGTGTTCTCCTCTCCTTGAGAAGCTCTCAAACACATTTTGGAACTTTTTGGATATTCGAATATAAATAAATACTTATGGTACTTTTTTCTTTACATGTATTTATGTATTGCATACAATAATAGAATTCAAAATAATGATAATTATAATTATAATTAAATAATAATTTTATAATACGCCAACATTTGTATTGTGTTTATAAAAGAAATTTTGCAAAATGGGATGTTTCAGTTAAAGGTTTCTCCAACCGAAGCTCTTAAGCTGGACCTGCGTCTGAGTTATGCATATTTATTTATATATGTGTATACATATGTGTATGTACATAATATAATATGATTATATATTATATTATAAACATATCTGTGGTTTTCATGGGTATGTTTTTAAATCAAACTTTATAAAAGAGCCAAAAGACAATTCTAGATCAAACTATACGCTAGGTATTGCACTTTTTGAACTTTTTGGAACCATGTAAAGAGCGTTCAAAATAAAGCAATATGGCATTAAAATCTCAAAATCGAAAAAAATGACATACGCGTTTGTCCATGAGAAGAACAGAACATATTATGATTAAAGCTATTTTTTTTACTCAGTTACTCAGGTTCTCGGAAGAGGAGAAATTTATTGATAGTTCACAAACTTAACATATAATATTTACAAAAGATCATAGGTAATTTTACCTCCAACACCCATTTTTTTTTATTTTTGTCCCATACATTTTGGTCATCAATGCTTACTTGGACTGCGCATGTATGTACATGTCCACAATTTTAGCGAGGGATCAGATAGGAAGAGTTTATGTATTTTTGCCTGAATTGATCACCGTGCAATTGATCAAAATTTACAGGTTTATTTCTCGAACTCAACTTAACGCCAAATTTTTGAGATCAACAAGTCAACGATTCCGATTTCATTAAAATTTTCCAACAAAAAATCAATTATCAGATGCGGTACTGTAAGGCGAGCTCCGATTTTGGAAGTGAAGAAATGACCCATAATGTCACCAGCATGTTAACCCTGCCAAACTATGAATTTTTCTTGATTAAATGGAGTATGTAGGGTGTGCTGTAGACTGCCCTCACCCCATATGCTCCGGTTTAGTTTATTAACACACCAATTAAGCCAAAAATGAGCCTCATCGCTGAACACAAAAAAAAATCACAAAGTCGTCTTAAACCAAGTTAAAAAAAGATTAAACTTTTCCTTGGTAGTGCCACTCTGAGAATAAAATTACAAAGTGAGCATTTTAATCTCATTCAACTTATCAAAGTTTGTTGAAAACACATTATTTTCATGTTAAAAAAGTAAAATTGAGAACTCTTGCTTCTCATTTAGTTTATATTTTCAGTTATATATGTATTTACATAAGTTTTTAAGGTAAAAACCATATCGGGAGTGATGCTGGTGTTTTATAATTTGTAATTAAATCAACTTAATAATTTTTAAATAAGGCTCATTTTGAGATTGATTCAATCTTAGTTTTACATAAATCACTCTCATTTTCGGATTATTTTAAGTACGAATTCGGGATTGAATGTGGATAAGTTAAGTATTTCGTGATTTTAAATCCGTACTTAAATCAATCTTTATGTACTTGAGTGGAAAAATGCGTACTCACAGTATTATTAATACCGCTTCAAATTCATTTGAGTACGGATGGTTTTTTAAATTGTAATTTTCGTCTAGAAATTTATATTGAAATAAAAACAAATTTGATTTATTTTATTGCTGTTTTACCGCCAATTTCACCAAGTTCAGTTAAAACTAACTTTTACTTTAGCTTCCAGTTAACAATATGTTTTGACATTTATAGCTGATACTTAATTATAACTGAACTTGGTGAAATTGGCCGTGGTGAAATTGGCCGTTATATTAATTCCCAAATCAAAATGTTTATTTTTAAAAATTAGTATTTTGGTTGTTTTTGTTGAACTATTTATGGTTTTTAATCCAAATTTTGATATATTTAATTAGGCTAAAATTCATCAAATTTAATTTTCATTAAATTATTTTTATGAAGAAATGAATTTTACAACATGAAATTAATTAAAATTTATTGATAATTTTTCATTCGTGACTGCCGCGGGGCAGTTTTTTTTACTCTTTAAAGTTATTATTCCATACACATAAGTTTGCTCTGGCGGCCCTTGATTGCTCATAGATCCCAAAGAGCGTCCACTCTCGAAAATTGTTCCCTTATTGGGTTGGGTATCATATGGTCGGGCTTTACCAACAATACTTTCATGCAAGTTTTAATTTCTATTAGTACTTAAAACCAAAATTGTAATATTTTTGCTTTTTAAAATGTAATTTAATTGTAGATTTGTAACTTGTAGTTTTGAGAAACAGGGCCCTGATCTATACCAAAACGTTTATTGAAAAAAATCAAACTTTATTAAAAAAAGAAAATTATTTTATTAAGTTAAAATCTTAAACACAAACATTACTTCTGAAAAGTAGTTACTTATTTTCTCCCAATCTGTAGGTTCATCCGGAGAATCATCTGCTTCTCTTTCGACTTTGTTTTGACAAACAACGGAATAAATTATAGCGAATATTACTAACAGGTGGTACACAAGTTTACGCCATTCCATATTTAAATAATTGTTATATGAAATTCAATAAGTTGTTATCGAAATTTGAAGTGGTCGTTTTTATAAAAATTTATGACTTTTTATACAAACGTTAATTAGTCATAGCTGAATTTTTTTTAAATAGTTAAATGTGAAACGGTTATGTTGAAAAATATATAATAAAGCGTCATTAATTTAATTCAATGTGTGTCGATCTAAGTTAAGCGAAACTAATAAATTACAAATTTAGACTAGAATTCAAAAATGAAAAACAGAGGCTTAAAATTTTGTATGTAGACTCCCCTTCCAATGTGTAGATAAAATAAGTAGGGATGTTTGAACATTTTGTTCTTATGGGGTTTGAAATTGGTAAAAGAGGGTAAAACTGATAATCTTATATCTTGTGATCTAACAGAGATAGATGTAAAATTAAAAAAAAAATCATTATTAAATCTAAAATTTAATTGGCTTGTGCTTGGTAGTTTCTACATTTTGGGGAGAAAAAAGCGCAAAAATACTTACTTTTTTGGTAACCCATTTATGTTCAGTGTTCTCCTCTCCTTGAGAAGCTCTCAAACACTTTTTGGTACTTTTTGGATATTCCAATATAAATAAATACTTATGGTACTTTTTTCTTTACATCTATTTATGTATTGCATACAATAATAAAATTCAAAATAATGATAATTATAATTATAATTAAATTATTTAGTCTATATTCTTCGACCTTTTAATTTTATTTCTTCTTATTTTTAAATCAAGCTCAAGGTCAGGTTATGCAAAAAAAATATTTTTTTAAAGTTTATCCAATATTTCGCTGCCACAATGGACAGCTTCTTCAGAGATCTTTGGTTTAGAAATTTCAAACAAATTTTTAAAAAACAAAATTTAAATTAAACAACAATAATTGTCAACATGAAAAAAATAATACACTGGAAACAAAATTATTCTGTTAGATTTTTGAAACTTATTCAATTTCCTATCTTATTCTTATAAATTAAATGTCTGTAATTTTGAGCTACATTGTCTGTATCGGTTTTAAAATTAATTCTTCGTTCTATTGGTGTGTTGATTATTTGTAGCATTTCTAGCATAAAGCGTCGTTTGTAGTTTGTTTCTGTATTTAAAACTGTTGTATTTTCGAAATCTGGTATATAACAGGAATTCTTAGAAAGATAACAGAAAATTCAGTATATAATGTTAAGAACTCATTACAATTTAAAGATAGGATTAAAAACGTCAAGATAGAAAAGGAAGAGAAAATAGTTTCGTTAGATGTAATCTCATTATTCCCTAGTATTCCTATAGATGTAGCCTTAGGTATTAGAGAAAGAAAATGGAATATAATTAGGGAACATACGACTATTGAGAAAGAATTATTTTTAAGAATTCTCAAATTTTGCATAGATGATAGTAGATATTTTCATTATAGTAACAAAATATATTTTCAACAAAAAGGATTACCTATGGGTTCTCCAGCTTCTCCAGTTGTAGCAGATATAGTTATGGAGGAGCTTCTTGATACTTGTATTAGAGGATTAACTATTAAACCAAAAATTATAACAAAATATGTAGATGACCTATTTTGTATTATATTAGAATGTGAAATGGAAAACATGTTAAACATATTTAGCTCCTTTCACCAGGATATTAAATTTACAATTGAAAAGGTGTTGAAGCCACATAAACCACTTGTTTAAAATATACTTGTCTTACGAAAATGAAACAATTCATAATTGTTAATTATATATTAAATATCTTATGTACTTTTGGTTTTTTGTCATATTATTTTAATTTATAAAAAGTATTGTTTGGAAAAACTGAAAACGGAAAGAATTTACAAGTTTTCATTTTCATTGTATTTTTTTTATACAAGATTACTGTTTGAAATCTACAACTTTGCCGTTGAATATTACAAACACGCCCGTTTTGTTATTTGCAATTTTGCCGTGGTCTCGTTTAATTGCAACTAAGGCTTTGTAAATGTCTAAGCGATACGATTTACGAAGTCAAGCCGGATCAGCCGAAGATCTAAATAATACAATGACGGAGAGAGATGAATCGCCTGTAACTCAAAGTCAATTCGCAGAAATGGTAAATTGTGTTCAAGAACTAGCAAGATCAATTTCTGATAGCCGAAAGGAAATTACTATGCTAAGAAATCAAATGTCTGCAAGTATCCAGAGACAAGAACCAATCGTGGTAGAAAATATTGCAGATGAGCACCAACAGCCAGTACTTCATCATGAATCCTCTTTAGTTTTTCACGATTCCAGCCACAAGCTTTATGATTTGCCACAATTCTCCGGACTTGCAGAAGATTGGCCTTTGTTTATTACAAATTTTAAAGAAACCAGTAGTATGTATAAATACAGCAATCGTCAGAACTTGATGCGTTTACAAAGATGCTTGCAAGGTCCCGCCAGAGAGGCTGTTATTTCAAAGTTAATACATCCTGAAAGTGTTCCCAAAATTATTGAAGAACTATAATTTCTGTTTGGGAGACCAAATATATTAGTACGTTCACAATTATTGAAAATACAGCAGTTTCCTATAATAAGTGCTAGGAAATTAAACCAGTTAGTTGAATTTTCAACAAAAGTTAGGAATGTTGTGACATATCTTAATTCTGCAAACTGTGCCCACCACTTGATGAATGCCACATTATTAGATGAGTTAGTAAATAAACTTCCTTCAGATAAGCAGTTTGAATGGGCTCGATATTCAATGCCGATTAGACCCTATTCAACAATAACAGATTTTGCGGATTGGTTAAGTGATGTAGCTAGAGTAGTAAGCCTTATACCAAATAGTCCTTCACAAATTGTACAGCCGAAACAAATGATGGTTATAGATAAACCAAAAAATATACAATGTGCAATTTGCAAAAATAACCATAATATTGCCAAATGTAAAGAATTTGAAAATATGTCTATATCAACACGTTGGGATAAAGTAAAACAATTGAAACTTTGTTTTTCTTGTTTGTGTAAGGGTCACACAGAAAAAATTATTGCTAAAATATTTTCAAAAAAACGCTGGTTTCAAAAATTTTTTAATTTCTACAAATTTTTTTAACTGTTTCAATTAATATTTTTGCTTGATTTTTTATTGTATCTACAAAAATGTTGACAACTGTTAAAACATAAAATATACGCTTTATTGGTTTCAAGTTTTCATAATTTTGTATGAAATATTTAACGCTCTTTAATGTAGTCGTTTTTTTGCAATTTTTTATTTGATCGTAAGCCACACTACTTTATGTAAAATAAATGAGCAACAACAAAAAACACATGCAGTCTATTTTTGTACGCCTTAAAAAAGTACAACAATAAGAAAGATGATAAAATAGCGTGACGAGAAACAACAACATCATAAGAAACAAAATTTATTTTGGGTTGTTTTCAAAGTTGGTAAAATAAGAATGAATAGAAATCCCGTTTTCTATTTTTTAAATTTTGTCAGTTAAATACATAAAGTTTTTGCAGTAGAATGATGACGGAAACCATATCGGGTCGTTCTGCTGCAGTTTTTAGTTGAGATTGCTTCTTCTTAACCCAAGGAAAGGATAAGACCAACGGTGAATGTGTGCAACTAAGCTATAACGAGAGAGAGACATCGACTGCTTTCAGTGCAAAAAGAAAAAACTTTTTTGTTTGATTTCAGTAAATGATTTGCTTTTAATTTTTAAGAATTTCAGTCAATTTTTTTGTTTGATTCAGCTAAATTATTTGTTTGAAAAAATCAGGGTTTTTTTTTTCAATTAACGAAATGCAAAATAAATGGTTTGAATATGCAAATTTGTTTGTAGGTCCTGTTTTAAACAAGAAACGTTTTGATCCGGCAAATTTTTTGTTTGAATTGAAAAAATAATTTTTTCTGTGCATGGAACAGCCTTATGTCGTAATAAGAAATCTTGTGGAAAAAATAATTGTAATCGAAATCACCACAAAATGTTACATGACTCAAGTAAAGATGATGTACGAAATCAGTCGAGTTCTAGCCAGTTGCAACCAATATTAAACTGTAGAGCGCAACAGGCAAGTATACTTTTTAAAATTGTTCCTGTTACAATTTATGGCCCAGCTGGTTCTTTAAAGGTTTTCGCCATGTTCGATGAGGGCTCATCTATATCTCTAATCGCTGAACAAACTGCAAGTCAAATTGGTCTAAAAGGTAAATCATCCCCTCTTACTCTTCAGTGGTATGGAGACAATGTAGTTACCGAAAATTCGTATAAGGTTCAGTTTGAAATCAGAGGTTTTCAAGATTCAGCAGCCAAATATAAGTTAAAGAATATACATACTGTTTCAAATTTAAATTTACCGGTTCAAGATTTTGATAAGTTAAAGTATAATGAGCTATGTTCTTTGCCTATCGAAAGCTATTTCAACGTTTCTCCAGTACTACTTATTGGACTAGATTACTCTTACCTTGGTGTTACTTCTCAGGTGGCTGTATGTAAAGATGTCAACTTAATTGCAGCAGAGACTAAGCTTGGTTGGATAACCTATGGACCAACGAGTTCTGATACGCCTCATACACCAACTGTAATGTACATAAAGGACAATGAAATCCATGATATGGTCAAAGAGTTTATCGAAAATGAGAATTTTGGATTCAATCCGAACACAGAATTGCTACTTTCAGATGAAAATCAACATGCCAAGAACATTATGGAACAAACTACGCACAAAATTGCAAATAGATTTGAAACTGGCCTTTTGTGGAAAAGTTTTCCACCAAATTTTTCATCAAGTTTTGAAATGGCAAAGAAACGACTATTAACTGTAGAAAAAAAGATGAGCCAAGAACTTCAATATGCGGCAAGATACATGGAGGAAATGGATAAATATATAGGGAAGAACTATGCCCGAAAATTGACCGAAGAAGAAATAACAGATTCATCCAATCCCATATGGTATTTACCACATTTTGGAGTAGTATCTCCACATAAGCCAAAGAAGTTGCGTATTGTATTTGATGCTGCAGCTAAAGTTCAAGATGTGTCATTAAATTCAACATTAGTCAAAGGACCAGAACAAGCAAAACCGCTGCTTGGAATTTTGATGAAATTCAGACAAGGAACGGTTGCAGTTGCCGCTGATATTAGAGAAATGTTTTCTCAAATAAGAATACAACCCAAAGATCAACACTCGGAAAGATTTCTTTGGAGAAATGGTAATTCAAATGAGCCAATACAACATTTTGTGATGGAATCAATGACGTTTGGAGCAATTTGCTCTCCGTGTTGTGCTGAATACATAAAAAATTTAAATGCATTACAATTCGCTGACAACTTTCCGGAATCTAGTGCGGCTATAAGGGAAAAACATTATGTAGACGACTTCGTTTGTAGTTTTAGTAATGAAGAAGCTATACGAATTTGTCAAGAGGTGGTTTATATACATTCCCAAGGTGGGTTTGAGTTAAGAGGATTTTCTTCAAACAGCAGGCGAGTTGAATACGTTACGAATGGTAGCCGAAGTGACATTTTACCAACAGTTAAAATGGAAAAGCAGGCGTCCACTGAAAAGATTCTTGGAATGTACTGGAATAAAGATGAAGATGTGTTTTGTTTTGAGACAAAATTTCAATGTCTCCCTTCAGAGGTTCTAAATGGATTTCGAGCACCTACAAAAAGAGAGCTTCTTAGAATAACCATGTCAATTTTTGACCCTTTTGGTATGATCGCTGATTTTATGTTATATTCAAAAACTTTGATACAAAAAACTTGGAAAGTAAATATAAATTGGGATGATTTGATTCCATATGAACTTCAAAAGAATTGGAAGGCCTGGTGGGATGAATTTGAGCAAGTAAAAGAATTTAAAATTCCTAGATGTCTGTCAACTAATTTGTTACAAAGTAAAAATGTACAGCTTCATGTATTTGTAGACGCTAGTCAAGAAGCATTTGCTGCCGTTTGCTATCTTAGAATAGTTTTTGATAGTGAAGTTGATGTAGACAACTGTCAGTAGCAGAATTAGAAAAAGGAGATAAACTTATATGCCGCCTGGTACAAGAAAAAAGTTTCGAGAATGAAATCAAATGTTTAAAAAATAAACAAAGGATTTTAAAAAGTAGTCCAATTTATAAATTGATTCCAATACTTCATTCAGATGGATTACTACGAGTTAATTGCCGCATAACTGAAGCCACTTACCTTCCTTTCAACACCAGAAAACCTATAATTTTGCCACAAAATCATCGTGTTTCTGAATTGATCGTAAAGTATTATCATGAGAAGAATTACCATCAAAATACTTCCTTATCTATAAATGAACTACGCCAAAATTATTGGATTCCTCGTGTGAAATCGGTTTTAAAAAAGGTTGTTAATAATTGTCTTATTTGCCGAAGAGATTCCGTACAACCAAAGCAACCGCGCATGGGTGAACTTCCATTAGATCGTGTAACTGCATATGTTCGGCCTTTTTCATATACCGGGGTTGATCTTTTTGGACCATTCAATGTAGCAGTTGGCCGTCGCAGGGAAAAGAGATGGGCAGTCATATTTACTTGTCTTACTATTCGTGCTGCACATATCGAAATTGCTGAGAATTTGTCTACAGATGCCTTTATTCTTTGCTTGCGAAATTTTATAAATCGCAGAGGAACACCAATTCGAATAAGAAGTGACAATGGCACAAATTTTTTGGGTGCTCAAAAGGTGTTGAAAAGTGAAGATCAGCTTTTGAATATTGATTCAATCAATAGTGAGTTAACAAAACGAAATGTAGAATGGGTTTTTAATTGTCCAATCAACCCAAGTGCTGGTGGATGTTGGGAACGATTGATTCGTATAGTAAAACGTCTTTTACAAAAAACTTTAACTGAAGTTGCACCAAGAGTTGAAACACTAAGTAGTGTTCTAATTGAAGCTGAGAATGTTATAAATTCCAGACCACTCACAGAAATACAAATATCGTCAGTGGATGAAGAACCTTTAACTCCGAATCATTTTTTAATTGGTTGTCTTAATTCAACTCAAACGGGAAATACTTCAACAGAAGAAATATGTTATCGTAAGCAATGGCGAATAGCGCAAAACTAATATGCAGATCAAAATGGTTTGACGAGGTTGAAGCTTTGTGATTTCAACTTACCAAGACACAAATGGCCTAAAGGTATCGTCTTAAGAACATATCCCGCTAAGGATGGTCAAGTTAGGTTTGTGGATTTGAAAACGGTAAATGGAATACTTCGACGTCCTGCTTCTAAACTTGCTTTACTAAAAGTGAATCCAATTGATTCACGGGGGGAGGAATGTTGAAGCCACATAAACCACTTGTTTAAAATATACTTGTCTTACGAAAATGAAACAATTCATAATTGTTAATTTAATATTAAATATCTTATGTACTTTTGGTTTTTTGTCATATTATTTTAATTTATAAAAAGTATTGTTTGGAAAAACTGAAAACGGAAAGAATTTACAAAAGGAATGTGATCTAAAACTTCCATATTTAGACACATTAATTATAAGGGGAATAAATTATTAGTAGATTGGTACCAGAAACCAATTTCTTCGGGAAGAATTATTAATTATTATTCCAAACATCCGAGAAGAATTATTATGAATACTGCCAAAAATCTTATAGATAAAGTTTTAAATATTAGCGATATATTTTTTCATAGAAGAAACAAAATAAAAATTAAAAATATTTTAGAGGATAATAATTTCCCAGGAGAATTGATCTGTAAATTGATTGGACAGTACAAAGGACATAGGGAAGGTGGTAGGAGTATGGTTACTGAACCTAAGATTTATAAGTCTTTAACTTATGTACCAGTAATTTCTGAACGACTGGAAAACTCTAATATTTATGACATCAATAATTATAGGATGGCTCATAAGACATATAATACATTAGATAGATTATTTAGTAAAATGAAAGATAGAACAGAGAAATTAGATAGATTTAACCCTCTATAACTCAACATCTTAAAATTACAAATTTTCAATTGATTCATATAGAGGTTAACATTAAAAAAAATACATATGTATTTTTTATAATTAAAAGTTTTTTTTTAAAGGAGTAATTTCATAAAAACGGAGTGTGCCTACAGGCAGCAACGAGCCACAAGGGAAAGCAAAAGTAAAAAAGTTATGAAGTAAAAATTTTAAACATTTCATATTTATGTTATTTAGATCTGATAAGACGAGTGAAAACTCTTGAAATAGTTTTTTGTTTTCGATTAGCATAAATCTACGATGCATATCTACACAGTATGAGTAAATTTTACTTATGTATTTTGGATAGATGCGTCGAATTCTTTTTCACCCATTAAGGTCAGTGATCGACTTGATTCTGGCGGACTACGAAGGCAAAGGCAAGTGTTGCGGAGGTTTTCTATTTGTTTTTGCTTGGATTGAACCATATAAAAGTCGGCGCGTAAGGGTGGGTTAAGTTCTCATCCTACATAGAGATTCGCTAACTTCTAGGCGAAAGTTTCTCGATAACATAATGGACTTTGATTTATTTGCATTCGCTCTTATAAATCAACTAAAGTTTAGACATTGTTACGTCTAAATAGTAATTCTCAACCAAAAAAAAAAAAATAGCACTATAATAAATTTGCTGGAGGCTGTAAAAAATAGATTCCCTTTTCGCTCAATGTAGCCCACAAGGCACAAACACTAAATTTCGTGTTTTACGCATAAAAGTCAAAAATATTCAAAGTACTAGAGTAATGACACATATTTGCACACTAACCTTGCAGACTCTCACAAAAAAAAAAAAAAAAAAAAAAAAACAAAGCAGCGGTTATAAAAATATTTTTTATTAATTATTTATTATAAAGCATTTTCACTTTTTTAAATTTTAAAAATTATAATGGGATCGCAATATTTATAACAATAAGAAACAACCAGCTTATGCTTTTTTGCACTTGAGGTAAAGAACAGAGTGTATACTAAAGATTACATTACTTGATAGGTCACAATAACTATTACTACGGAAATTATTGAGAGATGACCAGTATGTTGCCTGTAGTATACTATATGTTACAGAGGGTTAATATTATTTACAAAATTCCTTGCAAGGGTAAGGATAATGAAATATGTAGTAAAGTATATATAGGTACTACGAAAAACAAATTAAAAACTAGACTAGCAGGACATAGATCTGATCAAAAATACAAAAATACATCTTCTAAAAAACTGCATTGTCTACACATTGTGCCAATTTTAATCATACACCAGATTTCGAAAATACAACAGTTTTAATTACAGAAACAAACTACAAACGACGCTTTATGCTAGAAATGCTACAAATAATCAACACACCAATAGAACGAAGAATTAATTTTAAAACCGATACAGACAATGTAGCTCAAAATTACAGACATTTAATTTATAAGAATAAGATAGGAAATTGAATAAGTTTCAAAAATGTAATAGAATAATTTTGTTTCCTGTGTGTTATTTTTTTCATGTTGACAATTATTGTTGTTTAATTTAAATTTTGTTTTTTAAAAATTTGTTTGAAATTTATAAACCAAAGATCCCTGAAGAAGCTGTCCATTGTGGCAGCGAAATATTGGATAAACTTTAAATAAATATTTTTTTTGCATAAACTGACCTTGAGCTTGATTTAAAAATAAGAAGAAATTATAATTAAATAATAATTTTATAATACGCCAACATTTGTATGGTGTTTATAAAAGAAATTTTGCAAAATGGGATGTTTCAGTTAAAGGTTTCTCCAACCGAAGCTCTTAAGCTGGACCTGCGTCTGAGTTATGCATATTTATTTATATATGTGTATACATATGTGTATGTACATAATATAATATGATTATATATTATATTATAAACATATCTGTGGTTTTCATGGGTATGTTTTTAAATCAAACTTTATAAAAGAGCCAAAAGACAATTCTAGATCAAACTATACGCTAGGTATTGCACTTTTTGAACTTTTTGGAACCATGTAAAGAGCGTTCAAAAGAAAGCAATATGGCATTAAAATCTCAAAATCGAAAAAAAATGACATACGCGTTTGTCCATGAGAAGAACAGAACATATTATGATTAAAGCTATTTTTTTACTCAGGTACTCGGAAGAGGAAAAATTTATAGATAGTTCACAAACTTAACATATAATATTTACAAAAGATCATAGGTAATTTTACCTCCAACACCCATTTTTTTTTATTTTTGTCCCATACTTTTTGGTCATCAATGCTTACTTGGACTGCGCATGTATGTACATGTCCACAATTTTAGCGAGGGATCAGATAGGAAGAGTTTATGTATTTTTGCCTGAATTGATCACCGTGCAATTGATCAAAATTTACAGGTTTATTTCTCGAACTCAACATAACGCCAAATTTGTGAGATCAACAAGTCAACGATTCCGATTTCATTAAAATTTTCCAACAAAAAATCAATTATCAGATGCGGTACTGTAAGGCGAGCTCCGATTTTGGAAGTAAAGAAATGACCCATAATGTCACCAGCATGTAAACCCTGCCAAACTATGAATTTTTCTTGATTAAATGGAGTAGACCCTACTGCTGTAGATTGCCCTCACGCCATATGCTACGGTTTAGTTTATTAACACACCAATTAAGCCAAAAATGAGCCTCATCGCTGAACACAAAAAAAATCACAAAGTCGTCTTAAACCAAGTTAAAAAAAGATTAAACTTTTCCTTGGTAGTGCCACTCTGAGAATAAAATTACAAAGTGGGCATTTTAATCTCATTCAACTTATCAAAGTTTGTTGAAAACACATTATTTTCATGTTAAAAAAGTAAAATTGAGAACTCTTGCTTCTCATTTAGTTTATATTTTCAGTTATTTCAGTTATATATTTACATTAAAGTAAAAACCATATCGGGAGTGATGCTGGTGTTTTATAATTTGGAATTAAATCAACTTAATAATTTTTAAATAAGGCTCATTTTGAGATTGATTCAATCTTAGTTTTACATAAATCACTCTCATTTTCGGATTATTTTAAGTACGAATTCGGGATTGAATGTGGATAAGTTAAGTATTTCGTGATTTTAAATCCGTACTTAAATCAATCTTTATGTACTTGAGTGGAAAAATGCGTACTCACAGTATTATTAATACCGCTTCAAATTCATTTGAGTACGGATGGTTTTTTAAATTGTAATTTTCGTCTAGAAATTTATATTGAAATAAAAACAAATTTGATTTATTTTATTGCTGTTTTACCGCCAATTTCACCAAGTTCAGTTAAAACTAGCTTTTACTTTAGCTTCCAGTTAACAATATGTTTTGACATTTATAGCTGATAATTAATTATAGCTGAACTTGGTGAAATTGGCCGTGGTGAAATTGGCCGTTATATTAATTCCCAAATCAAAATGTTTATTTTTAATAATTAGTATTTTGGTTATTTTGGTTGAACTATTTATGGTTTTTAATCCAAATTTTGATATATTTAATTAGGCTAAAATTCATCAAATTTAATTTTCATTAAATTATTTTTATGAAGAAAGGAATTTTACAACATGAAATTAATTAAAATTTATTGATAATTTTTCATTCGTGACTGCCGCGGGGCAGTTTTTTTTACTCTTTAAAGTTATTATTCCATACACATAAGTTTGCTCTGGCGGCCCTTGATTGCTCATAGATCCCAAAGAGCGTCCACTCTCGAAAATTGTTCCCTTATTGGGTTGGGTATCATATGGTCGGGCTTTACCAACAATACTTTCTTGCAAGTTTTAATTTCTATTAGTACTTAAAACCAAAATTTTAATATTTTTGCTTTTTTAAATGTATTTTAATTATAGATCTGTAACTTGTAGTTCTGAGAAACAGGGCCCTGATTTATAACAAAACGTTTATTGAAAAAAAAAAATCAAACTTTATTAAAAAAAGAAAATTATTTTATTAAGTTAAAAGCTTTAACAGAAACATTAATTCTGTAAAGTAGTTAATTATTTTCTCCCAAACTGTAGGTTCACCCGGAGAATCATCTGCTTCTCTTTCGACTTTGTTTTGACAAACAACGGAATAAATTATAGCGAATATTACTAACAGGTGGTACACAAGTTTACGCCATTCCATATTTAAATAATTGTTATATGAAATTCAATAAGTTGTTATCGAAATTTGAAGTGGTCGTTTTTATAAAAATTTATGCCTTTTTATACAAACGTTAATTAGTCATAGCTGAATTTTTTTTTTGAAATAGTTAAATGTGAAACGGTTATGTTGAAAAATATATAATAAAGCGTCATTAATTTAATTCAATGTGTGTCGATCTAAGTTAAGCGAAACTAATAAATTACAAATTTAGACTAGAATTCAAAAATGAAAAACAGAGTCTTAAAATTTTGTATGTAGACTCCCCTTCCAATGTGTAGATAAAATAAGTAGGGATGTTTGAACATTTTGTTCTTATGGGGTTTGAAATTGGTAAAAGAGGGTAAAACTGATAATCTTATATCTTGTGATCTAACAGAGATAGATGTAAAATTAAAAAAAAAAAATCATTATTAAATCTAAAATTTAATTGGCATGTGCTTGGTAGTTTCTACATTTTGGGGACAAAAAAGCGCAAAAATACTTTCTTTTTTGGTAACCCATTTATATTCAGTATTCTCCTCTGCTTGAGAAGCTCTCAAACACATTTTGGTACTTTTTGGATATTCGAATATAAATAAATACTTATGGTACTTTTTTCTTTACATGTTTTTATGTATTGCATACAATAATAAAATTCAAAATAATGATAATTATAATTGTTCTTTTTTCTTATTTGACCTTTATTTATAATTACTTTCAATTATTTAAGCTTGAGGTCTTTTTATTTATAAAATATTTTATTTATTTTTATCTTCAATATTTCGCTAACCTTTGGTTAGCATCGTCAGGAAATTAACAAATTTGAATAAAAATAACAAAAAAAAAAAAACGATAACAAATTAATTTTGTTATCGTTTTTTTTTTTTTTTTTTTTTTTTTTTTTATTCAAATTTGTTAATTTCCTGACGATGCTAACCAAAGGTTAGCGAAATATTGAAGATAAAAATAAATAAAATATTTTATAAATAAAAAGACCTCAAGCTTAAATAATTGAAAGTAATGATAAATATAATTATAATTAAATAATAATTTTATAATACGCCAACATTTGTATGGTGTTTATAAAAGAAATTTTGCAAAATGGGATGTTTCAGTTATGCATATTTATTTATATACCCAGTAAAAACTTCGCCTACAAAATAATGTGTTGAGTAATCAGAAAAACAAAAAAGCACTACTTACAATTCTACTGAAAGAACCAATGATATTTACAAGGGATGTCCCAAAATGAATGCATTCAAAAGCAAGTCATTATTTTTTTTACTTTAATACATCCAGAAAAAAGTAGTTATAGAAGTTGTGATAGATGTAGTTATAGAAGAAAGCTACTTAATAATGAGTTAAAGAAGCTCTTTATTTTGAAAAAGTAAGCGAAGTTTTTACTGGGTATGTGTATACATATGTGTATGTACATAATATAATATGATTATATATTATATTATAAACATATCTGTGGTTTTCATGGGTATGTTTTTAAATCAAACTTTATAAAAGAGCCAAAAGACAATTCTAGATCAAACTAAACGCTAGGTATTGCACTTTTTGAACTTTTTGGAACCATGTAAAGAGCGTTCAAAATAAAGCAATATGGCATTAAAATCTCAAAATCGAAAAAAATGACATACATTTTGCAAAATGGGATGTTTCAGTTAAAGGTTTCTCCAACCGAAGCTCTTAAGCTGGACCTGCGTCTGAGTTATGCATATTTATTTATATATGTGTATACATATGTGTATGTACATAATATAATATGATTATATATTATATTATAAACATATCTGTGGTTTTCATGGGTATGTTTTTAAATCAAACTTTATAAAAGAGCCAAAAGACAATTCTAGATCAAACTATACGCTAGGTATTGCACTTTTTGAACTTTTTGGAACCATGTAAAGAGCGTTCAAAATAAAGCAATATGGCATTAAAATCTCAAAATCGAAAAAAATGACATACGCGTTTGTCCATAAGAAGAACAGAACATATTATGATTAAAGCTATTTTTTTACTCAGGTACTCGGAAGAGGAGAAATTTATTGATAGTTCACAAACTTAACATATAATATTTACAAAAGATCATAGGTAATTTTACCTCCAACACGTATTTTATTATTTTTGTCCCATACATTTTGGTCATCAATGCTTACTTGGACTGCGCATGTATGTACATGTCCACAATTTTAGCGAGGGATCAGATAGGAAGAGTTTATGTATTTTTGCCTGAATTGATCACCGTGCAATTGATAAAAATTTACAGGTTTATTTCTCGAACTCAACTTAACGCCAAATTTTTGAGATCAACAAGTCAACGATTCCGTTCGCCGTATGACACGTAGTGCCTCAATTTCATTAAAATTTTCCAACAAAAAATCAATTATCAGATGCGGTACTGTAAGGCGAGCTCCGATTTTGGAAGTGAAGAAATGACCCATAATGTCACCAGCATGTTAACCCTGCCAAACTATGAATTTTTCTTGATTAAATGGAGTATGTAGGGTCTGCTGTAGACTGCCCTCACCCCATATGCTCCGGTTTAGTTTATTAACACACCAATTAAGCCAAAAATGAGCCTCATCGCTGAACACAAAAAAGATCACAAAGTCGTCTTAAACCAAGTTAATTGAAATTATGTAGGGTGTACAACAGGTAAGTAAAACAATCATAATAAAATTCTCCATCTAATTTCAGTTTTGATTTTTTTCAAGTACGAATTCGGGATTAAATATGGATAAGCTAAATATTTCGCGATTGCAAATCTGTACTTGAATCAATCTTTCTGTACTTGATTCAAGAAAATTCGTACTCACCGTACTATTAATACCGCTTCGGACTGATTTGAGTACGGATGGATTGATTTTTCTTTTAAGTGTACTAAATTATTAAACACTATCTCAAACTCTGTTATCAAGTTGCTATTACTTTGATAATAAACTGGCAAGTGCTCGGCTTAAAAAAACTAAGCTGGCAACATCCTTTATTTTTTGCGAAAGCAAGTTGTTATTGTTTTTATTTTGTTTTTTCTTAACCTACTTACAACTACATCTTTTAAAAAATAGTCCCACAAGGGGAGATAGGGGCAATTTATGCCTCTCAAATCGATTTTAATGAAATTTAAAACATAGATAGATCCATATCTATATGGACACATAAGCTATACAGTTTTTCAAAAATAGGACCTACCTCCCCTACCTCCCCTAGGGTGCAACTTCTGCCTCTCACAAACTTTCAAACCGATTTTAATGAAGTGTATAAACATAGATAAATTCATATTCATATGGACACATAAGCATGATGTGTTTTTAAAAACTGTGGTGTAGAATATCATATGGTCGGGCTTGACCGACTATACTCTCTTACTTGTTGTTGTTGTTCTTGTTTAAGCTTTGATATTGTTGGAAGTGAAACTGTTGCTTATAATTCTTATTCGCTTAACAGCTTTATTTGTTTAATATCTTTAGTTTTTCTAAAATCTTTGGATAAAGTTTGCTGATGATCTGGCCTAAGCAACCAGTGAAATGCGCTTAGGAATAGCTTATCTTATCAACAATAAATTTCAGTGTTTTTATCAAGAATAAAAATTAGGAATTAAGCACTACAAACAAAATCTTGTTAATTAAAAATCTCGTATTCCGGAAAATTCCTTTGATGGTTGCTTTTTAAGGTCATCAAATTTTTTTCTATTTACGATAAAATTTTTTAAATAGTTTTCCGTTAAACTGTAGTAAGGAAAGGTGGCTCTATATGGAACCTATGGTTGATTATGGACCGATCTTCACGAAATTCACTAGTATAATTTCCAGTTTCTTAGAATTAAACTGGATTAAATTTTATTATAATATTAATATTTGTCAGTGGTAAAGGCTATGTCTATGTAAAAGGAATTAATTGTGATTCTAACTAGAAAATTCGGTATGACCAGATACAAATAAAATGTTATTTAAGAGAGATTCATCCACAACGCTTTTCGTTAATTATAGAATAAGAACAAAATAGATAGATAGTCATCGATAAATTGACATTAAAACTCTTAAGGACTTAGATTATCCCTAATGGAATCAAAATGACAAATTGTGTATACCCACAATCATCCACTCCTGGTGTTGGCGGAAAGGGCAACTCAATAAGACCCACTTGATAACATTTTGAACTGCCCGTTTCTGTTTTTAATCCTACCAAGAAGTATATTTATACCCACACCATAAAAGTGTAGAGAATATTATGAGTTGGTTTGTAACTCTTTAAAATACTGGTCCAAGACGCACCTTTTAGTATACCGATCAACTCAGAATCGTTTTCGTTTTCAGTCCCTCACTTTCCCATTTGAAAAATTTTCAGTATATTTTTTAAAAATAAACAAACTTTATAAAAATACAAAAATGCTTTTATTAACCACAGAAGTTAAACAACAGCCCCATTACTCTTGAAAACCAACCTTTTATTCTTTGCCAAATTGAAGGCTTTTCCTCATCTGCTTCATCTGCTTCATCTGCTTCTCTTTCGACTATGATTTGGCAAGCAACGGAACAAAATATAACGATTATTACAATTAGGTAGTACAAAAGTTTGCGCCATTCCATATTTAAATAATTGTTAGATGAAAATAAATAACGAAACCTGAAGTGTTCTTTTTATAAAAATGTATGACATTTTATACAAACGTTAATTAGTCATAGTTGGTGTTTTTTTAAATAGTTAATGTGAAACGACGATACAGAAAAATATATAATAAAACGGCATTAATTTGATTTTAAGTGTGTCGATTTTAGTAAGGTGAACCCAGAAAATAACAAATAAATAAATACTAGAACTCAAAATTTAAAAAAGGCACAAAAAATTAATTTTATCTAAACATTCGAAAGATGAATACATGGACGGCATAAATATCTGAAAATCATTTCGAGTATAGGAGTATCGACGCTGTTCTTGACAAAGAGCATTTTAGACCAGTGTTCACAAATAATAAATAAAATATCGCCTTTATGGCTAATAAATTTCTGATGGCTTAAACGCTGGTTGAGTTGAACTAAACTTGAATTAATATGTAGTTCAACTCAATAACTATAAATCAGTGTCCCATGTATTACATGTTGTTAAAACAAATAACACGTGGCAGCGCTACGATAAATCTTATCAAGTTCATATGGTCTGCACACAGAAAAAAATCTATGTAAAATCGTCGAAAACAAGGTTGATTTTACCGTTTTCGGTAGTGATTTTGCTTCATTGTTACTTCATGTTAATTTAACATGATTTTACAATAACTTGCGAACAACATTTTTTCTTTTAAAATAACTATAATTCATGTTAATTTAACACTGCAGTAAAATTAGAGCAAACTGACATTTATATCGAAATAACAATCCGAATCACGTTCAATGAAAGTTATTTCAAGTTGAAAAACCGTAAATTTCATGTAGAATTAAGTAGGTTTAAGTGTGACATAACAGTGTGAAGAAGTTTCAAAGACAACATATGCATTTATTTAAGAATAATTCAAAGCACTTACCCATGTAACACATGTTTCACTTATTTTATATGCCCCTTTGTCTTCTTTTAATAACATATTTTAAACATGAAAATAAAAAAATGTACATACTTAAGTATGTATGCATGTTAATTTAACAGGTTTTTATGGATTCAATATTGAACAATGTTATTTCAACAGCGAATAACATTAAATAAACGTGATTTAAGGTTATTTTAATATTTTTCATTTAAAATTAATATGAAATAATGATAAATACTGTAGAAATTAACTATGATTCTCAATCAACATTTTGCCATGTTAATTTAACATTGGTATTTTTTTTCTGTGTGTGTATTGGTAGCTTTAACGCCTAATTTTATGCGTTCAAAGATGGTTTATATGTTTAATGATTTATAGATTTGTTGGATTAAACACATTTTAAACCATAAAGAGAGTTTAACTTGCTCTGATTTTTTAGCCCTTAGTATTCGGTTCGGTAGATTTGTGGAAAAAACAAACGCTAATAGTGTTTGTGTAGTAAATCATTAAAAAAATAACGTTTCCCTGTTAGTCATTTTTCGAACACAAATAAAACTGTTATTATCAAAATCAACAAAAGATGAGAACATTTAATTCCGTTCGTTTTTTTTTTTAATCCAGAAACTTCATTGTGTTCGGTTCGGCTCATTAATGTTCGTTCCTTTTGGCTGGTAAAAAAACCAAACCTTTTTTTACAAAAACAAAGTAAATATACGAAAAAAAACAAAACGCCAGAAAAATAATTTTACACAAACAAAACATATACACAATACACAAACAAGCTGTTCGTGCTGCGGATGTTGCTAAAATTTTCTGTTTTTTCCATTTCTTTATCAATGTAAACAATAAATCGTTATAGATAATTGGGGGATTCACAAGGTGTCATAAAATCATATGTCTTAAAATAATAACATGAAAAAATACGACTGTTGTGAACAACCCCTCATAATTAAGTGTGCTATTTTGAATTTAAGTCAGCTGATTTAAAACAAATATAAAAAAAATTAATATTTACCTAAAATCAAAATTTTTTTAATTCTAATCCATGAATTAATAAATTAAATTAGATCTTTCCTGACTATTTTCCATTTGTCACAAATATTTTATTTTGTTTGTTTACCAAACATCAGAGTCCTAGGCCGAACCAATTTGACGCCGCAAGTGTTTTGTTGCAAAAAATGCTAGCCGCAGGTTAAATTCGGATGTTAGCCGGAAAAAACTATACGATCAATGGCGAAGGCTACAAAATCATAGTCGCTCGGCTCAGTTGCTCGGCGCAGGTCTCTTCTGATTAATTACGACAGCACAATAAACATAGCAAGCAAAGTTTTATTAATTTAAGACACTTTTTGTTTACAAAGCAACAACAATATTTTTAAACCATTGTAAAAGGTTAGAACATTATGACAATACAACATGATAGCACACCTTGTGAATACCCCAAATGTTTGTCTACAGTATTACTAAAATCGTTCTGTTTTTTAACGAAAAACAGAACAATATATAATGTTCGGCTCTTTCTTGAAAATAGTTGTGAACGGTACACAGTGGCTGAAAATTTTATTTCATTGGCCAAAAGTCCAATTTTTGTTTGTCACCGATTTCAAACATTTTAATTTTATTTAATAGTAAACATATCTAAACTAAGGTAGCCAAAAAATTAGGTCAAAATATTGCTAATTGTGGTTGTGCCATGTTGTTAAACACAACTTTATTTTTAATCCAGAAATAAGGGTTTTTTTTATATCTAATCCGAAAGAAATTATCATTGCACAAAAACTATCAGCGATAATGACCTGCTAGTCTTGTTATCTTTAAAAAGATAATATTTGGGACTATTGTGTTATTTATAATTAAGATGTTAAGACTATTTTCTTAACTACTATATTTTTGTCAAATTTCAACTTAAATAGAATAGAACTTTTGTGAATCAAAAAGGATTAAGAAGGTAAAACCACTATGGGAATGGTGAAAGTGTTTTCTTTAACCCTGTATATACTCTTGTACCCGTTTGGGCCCGTCTGTTTAACACTTTTTTAATTTTAGTGAAATTACTCCAAAAAAAATTTTATTTTTTGAAATTTTTTTTTTTACAATTTTTTTTATTCCGCAAAAATGTTTGCAGAAGTAACAGAAATCATGTGCTATTGCCTTCAAAAAAAATTTTATGATATAGGGAAAATTGATCGTGATCGAACAGAATACAGGTAGTACATATAAAAAATTTTATTATTGTTACACAATCAGAAAAACGTATAGCTGCCCTGATTCATCCTTATCCGAGCTTAGACACGCGTTTACGCTAAACAGGTATATTGTGAATCCCACCTAAGAAGGGATTTTTAAATTTTGTTTGGTCTTTTTATTTTATCTGTTATGCAGATATTTTGTGTCAGGTATTTTAAAGCATATAAATGAAAGAATTTAAAGTTTTTTAATCCTTTTTATTCTACCTGTATTTGGTATGAAAAAAGTATGAAAAGGTTTAAAAGTAAGTGACATTCGGATGCAAACTCAGTGAATATAATATACCTGAGCAATAATAACGTTTTTCATAAACACTGAGAGCTTCAGCTATAAAGAATTGGCCGGAGAGTATTTAAGAAACAAAAACGAGGAAGATGTTAAAAATTACATTCGAAAAAAGGAAACTTAAATTCCTATAGCACTGAAATACAATTGGACTTAAAAAATAAATTATCTGTTTTCATAAAAAATTTAAAACAGCGATACAGGAAAGTTGAATACAGCAAAGGTAGATTTTATAAGAGCTTTGCAAACTGGTTAGAGAACGAACTTTCTGTCCAGATCGCTTCAGAAACTTCAAATCAAAACACACGTGGGAGACCACAAAAATCGCTGGACAACGGAAGCTTAAGGATATAAATGAAGAAATCTGATATGAAAATATTTAAGATACGTTCCTACATCAATTACTAGACCATTGAGAACAAAACGGATTCTTAAAAGTATACCAACTCCGAGCGATGCAAAACAATTCACAAATGACGAGGCATTAGCATTATTTCTGGATTTGAAATTAACAAAACAGCAATATATTCAGCTCAGATTGCGTGCGATTGAAAAAGGCTCAAATCTGTATCCAGCATATCATCACATAACAGCTGCTGAAATGGACTGTTTGCCATTAAAGGACACTATTACAATCACATCAATTTCGGCAGAGGTACAACTACAATCTCTACTTGCTACAATCAATAAAAGGAAATGAGTTAAAGAAATATGAAAACACAAAGTTAATTCTTTTTTATACCCACACACCACAATAGTGGAGAGGGTATTATGCATTTGTGCCGATGTGTGTAACGCCTTAAAATATTGCTCCTAGACCCACCTTAAAGTATACCGATCGACTCAGAATCACTTTCTGAGTCGAACTAGCGATGTCCGTCCGGCTGGCTGGCAGGCTGGCTGTCCATGTAACCTTGTGCGCAAAGTACAGGTCGCAATTTTGGAGATAATTTGATAAAATTTGGGACATAGGTTCTAAATGGCACAAGAACCAAGCTTATTGAAAATGGGCCGAATCCTAGGACCACGAGGGAAGATAGGGGGAAATTTCTTCCTCTCAGAAACTATCAAGCCGATTTTAATGAAATTTAAAACATGGATAGATCCATATCTATATGGACACATAAGCTATACAGTTTTAAAAAAATAGGACCACAAGGGGAGGTGGGGCAGTTACTGCCTCTCACAAACTTTCCAACCGATTTTATCAAGTTTATAAACATAGATAAATCCATATTTATATGGACACATAAGCATGATGTGTTTTTAAATACTGTGGTGTAGGGTATCATATGGTCGGGCTTGACCGACTATACTTTCTTACTTGTTGTAAATGGGGATGTGATGGTTCTTCCGGACAAAAACAATACAAACAAGTAGTATGTGAAAATATTTCGGACTCAGATATGTTCATGGTATCATTTGTACCATTGCGATTAAAAAAGATTTTGGAAGATTCAGAGCCTTCGACTAGTACAACGCAAACAAAGGATATTTGGAAAAATGAGACACCATCTTCTACAACATACTGCAGACCTATTAAATTTGAATTCAAAAAAGAAACTCATGATGCCATTAACAAAGAAGTTAGTGATATCAAGGCCCAAATTGCAATACTACAGCCATTACAACTAGATTTAGATGGGCGGCAAATTGAAGTAAGCTGCCAATTAGTGCTAACAATGATAGATGGAAAAGTAGGCCAGGCTTTGACTAACACGAAGGCTGCATCCAGCTGCTTCATATGCCATGCAACATCATGCCAATTAAACCAAGTCCCGACAAAATCATTAGATAATACTGATGCATATGAATTTGGATTATCACCACTACATGCAAGAATTCGACTTATGGAACACATACTTAAAATCAGTTATGATTTGGATTTCGGATCTTCAGGATCAATAAGAAACAACGAAACCAACAAGGAGTTAAGTAGTTCAAAAACGAAACATGTTCAAGATGAATATCGCAAATTTGGGTTGATTATAGATCAGCCGAAACAAGGGTCAGGCAATACAAATGATGGCAATACCGCAAGCAGACTCTTTTCAGATCCAGAAACAGCATTTGAAATAACAGGTGTTGATTTTAACCGCATTTTTAGATTTAAAATAATCCTAGAAGTACTTGCGTGCAATGAAGAAATTGACTTTAGAAAATTTGGAGATTTTGCTAAGGAAACTGCAAAAATATATACAACCAAGGAAAAAAGGAATAAGGATTATAAATTTTATAGAGAGCACAATCACGAAATTCCACTAATGAAGATCTATTTAATATATTTTTGGCAACGTCAGATCCGTTCATCTCCAGTATTCGAAATCAATGGAAAGTGGAACATCGGGATTTAGATGAAGAAGCCAAAAAAACTACTAAAGAACAGAAATAACACAGAACAGAATATGGAAAATTTGCAATCAATCTTTCAATTAAATGAACAATAATTTAATTTCATTAGATCTAAGACATTGTATTAGTAACAAATAATAATAAACAGAACCTCACATTGTGGCAAAAGCTATTTAAATATATTGCTGCTTTTATTTGTAAAAGGTTTTTTTATCCACATATGTATGAAATGTTTTAATAAATAACAAATATTCAAAAAATAAATACCTACATTTTCGTATCAAAACTTAAAAAAAAAAAATCAGAATTCAGCGGATTTATTTTGCTAATATTAACAAATTTTACAACAAAAAAAAATAGATTCTTCTTAAGTAATAGCAAGATTTTAGATAATATTTCTAAAGTTTTTTAAGTGTAAACAAATCTGAGAGCAAAAAATTTTTAATTTTTCAGTAATAATAGCAAAATATCCAGTTGATTTTACCATTTTTTTTTTTTTGTTAAAATTTTTTTATAGTGTAAACATAAAATTTTTTTGAGTGTCCCATTATTACAAAAAATGGGAATGATTATTATTTCAATCCTAAAATGACATTTTTAAATAGTTAAAAAAAAAATAAAAAAAACCATATTTCACGCTAAACTTAAAAAAAAATCTAAAGTTCTACTTTGCCCTTAAATTCCCCAATAACTACTCAACTGATTTTAATGAAATTTAAAGTGGAGAAAAGTTTAATGGCGATTTTTTTTCTGAGAAAAAGGTTGCATTAATGTTACATGTTCTACATTTTGTGTTCGTTTGTACAAAAAATACAACTGTGGGAAAAATTTTCAAGTTCTTTTGTGAAAATGTTGATGAAAAACATGCAAAACATGTTACATGTTTTACCCTTACTTTTACTTAAGGGTTCGTACTGCCCTGTTTAACAACCTTGGTACTTACTACTTTGTTTGTACAACCAATATTTTATTTTGTTTGTCATAATATTTTAAAAGTTTTGTCAAAAGAATTCTACATCTAAATATTCTTCGACGGCATACTCCATTTTGAATTAAATCGTTTTTTTATTTTGGTGGAAAATTCTATGTATTTATTATCGTTTTAAATTTGTTCAAGCAATAAGTGATGTCAATGTCTGTTTCCAAACCGTAAAGTAAGTGTGCAGCAAATAGTCGAATAGTTTTAAAAATCGCTAATGAACTACATTAATAATAAAAGTGTAATAGTTGTAAATAAAGGCAGCTAATTCTGTTCGATTGAAGTTGTACAACATGTAACACTTCGAGTGATTATAGGTAACATGAAAAAGTGTTACATGCATATCGTTACTTTAATATAGAAAAGCCCTAACTAACATGTTCCTTACTTTACAGGAGAAGGAAAAAACTTAATAAAAATTATAGTCTTGTAGTCGCGATTTTTTTTAAATGCAGTTTTTTATTAAACTCTCTAAACAATTTAATAAAAAACTGCGTTTAATAAAAATCGTAACTACGATACCACAATTTTTTTTAAGTCTTTTCCTTCTCCTGTAAAGTAAGGAGAATGTTAGTTAGGGCTTTTCTATATTAAAGTAACGATATACTGTAGCATTTTTTTCTCAGAATAGAAATCGCCATAAGAATCTATCTGTCGATTAAATTTCACTAAAATATCTCCTTCGGTTCAAAAGTCACAGAATTTTGGCCAATGAAAAACGATTTTCAGCCACTGTGCGGTATTAAGGGTTGTGTTCGTCTACACAATCACTAAAAAAAATAGATATCGTTCTTGGGTGTGTGAGCCGAACGCTAAAAAATGAACTGTTTATTTTTGAACACTGTTCTAGACATCCGTTTTTCGAGCATTGCTATCAGCATAAGCCAGTGGCTTCACGCAGCCCTACAGCAAATAACTGAGAGGTGTCATGTTCTTAACCTGGCAGGCTTCCCGAAATCAAGTTATCGCCAATTTTTGGATTTCATCAAGTCGATGATTGCGTTCACCTTATGGAACTAAGCGCCGTCCTGATGAAACCTCGTCTCGTCACGCCCAGATCAATTTCCGGCTTAATTATCAAGGAAAAAAAAGGTCCGATAATGTCAACAAACACTGAATTTTTCCGAATTTCATAGTAGGGTCTGCTGTGGACTGGTTTCACTGCATATGCTTCAGTTTGGTTTAGTATCACACCCCTTAAGCCAAAGATAAGCCCCATCGCTGAACATAAAAACTATCACCAAATCGCCGTATAAACTTGGATAATTTTGGGAGGTTGGGTAAGAATGAATCTTTCCGAAACAGAGATTTCCAAACGGAAAGAAAACTACAGTGCTGTGTAAGAGAAATTTGACGCTTTGCAGAAAAAAAAGTGCGGGATAACGAAAATTGTATTTTTAAAAAGGATTCGATGCAAAAAATAAGAAATAGTAAATACAACACAAAAAGTACTTATTCAGAGCAAACGCACATAAATCTTGCTAAGTGTCAGAAAGCATTGGTGTAAACTATTCAGCAACAAACACAGATGCGCACTCCTCTTTTTATCCACAAAATATCGTAATGCAAGAACAAATTGTATGAAATTTTGCCTTCAAGACAAAGCTTAATAGTCTGTTCTACGTCAAACAATGAATGCGTAATTTGGTTTCTGCAAAATATATAAGTAAACAACATAACATTTTTTTAACAGTTTTCTGTTAAACTGTAGGGAGGAGAGGGGGTTTTATTTGGAACCTATGGAAAATTCTGGACCGATCATCGGAAATTTTTGTGTGATTTCAAGTCTTATTGAATTATTGAATTATTTTGGACCTAATTTCTTATAATATTAATATCTGCTAGCGGTAAAGGTCTATTGAAGTGATTTTCGCTAGGGCCTTTATGTCTTACACAGAAAAAAATAACAAACGTTATAAAGTAATTAAAGAAAATTTGTTAAATCTTTTTAATATTTTTAACAAGTTTTTTATTAACACGTTTTTTTAATTTGTCATATTAACAATTTGTTTTTTTTTTTTTTTTTTTTTTTTTTTTCCAGTTATCCAAATAATACTATTAATGATGGCAAGATTTCGTTTTGTGTTGATGTCAGAAACTCTTAGTGCATTGCATGCAGGTCTATATTTGTTTCCTTAATAAATAAAAATGGTGTCTCTGATGGAATTTTTAATAAATTTTTAACTAAAATTAATTAAATTTATATAAATTTTCCATATTATTCGAATGTGTATTCTATGTCAAATACAATCCTCAAAAGCTTTTTTTTATACTTTAATAGCCTCATTCCTTCAATATTTCACAGGAATATTTTCTATGCACTATCAGAATTTTTGTTTTTGTATATTTCTGTTACGAAGCTTACCTTAGCTATCCTTTGGATAGCAATGAAGTAAATTGTAAAGAAAATTTATACAACTATTAGATACCAGCAGAATGAAATGCATTTTCTGGCCCGCTACGGCCTTCGTCAGCATTCTTTGTATCTTATAACTGGATAGTGCCTATTGTAAATTTTATGTATTTAACTTAATTATTTTAACAAATAGAATCTGGGAATTTATTCCTCATGGTGAGTTACATTTATTATATAAATTTTTCATATTATTCGAATGTGTATTCTATGTCAAATACAATCCTCAAAAGCTTTTTTTTTTATACTTTAATAGCCTCATTCCTTCAATATTTCACAGGAATATTTTCTATGCACTATCAGAATTTTTGTTTTTGTATATTTCTGTTTCTGATAGTGCATAGAAAATATTCCTGTGAAATATTGAAGGAATGAGGCTATTAAAGTATAAAAAAAAAAAAAGCTTTTGAGGATTGTATTTGACATAGAATACACATTCGAATAATATGAAAAATTTATATAATAAATGTAACTCACCATGAGGAATAAATTCCCAGATTCTATTTGTTAAAATAATTAAGTTAAATACATAAAATTTACAATAGGCACTATCCAGTTATAAGATACAAAGAATGCTGACGAAGGCCGTAGCGGGCCAGAAAATGCATTTCATTCTGCTGGTATCTAATAGTTGTATAAATTTTCTTTACAATTTACTTCATTGCTATCCAAAGGATAGCTAAGGTAAGCTTCGTAACAGAAATATACAAAAACAAAAATTCTGATAGTGCATAGAAAATATTCCTGTGAAATATTGAAGGAATGAGGCTATTAAAGTATAAAAAAAAGCTTTTGAGGATTGTATTTGACATAGAATACACATTCGAATAATATGAAAAATTTATATAATAAATGTAACTCACCATGAGGAATAAATTCCCAGATTCTATTTGTTAATTAAATTTAATTAAAAATATTAAAAATTTGGATTAAAAACCATAAATAGTTCAACAAAATAACCACAATACTAATTATTTTTAATAAATTTTACTAAAACGTCAATAAAAACAACTTTTAAATGTATCTTTAGTTACACAGAAAAAAATAACAATAGTTAATAAGTAATTAAAGAAAATTTTTTAAAATATTTCGAACGTAGTTAACAATTTTCTTAATTAACATATTTGTAAATTGTCGTATGAACAATTTGTTTCAGTTAAAAAATCAATACATAAAAAATATTTTATATCAAAAAAATTTTAATACGATATGAAAAAATGTTCAAATATTTTGGCTTAAATCACTAAAAGGCCAAACAACATGCAGATTATTCAGAAACTAAAGCAATCTTTATGGTAAGTTAAGTTTTTGTTTGAAAAGTAAAGAGAATTTAATGGGTCTTTTGTTTATTTTAGTTTTTAATTCTGGTCTATGATGTCAAGATTCGCCTTTACGTAGATGTTAAAACTTTATGGTACATCCAGTTCTAAGTTTGAATGCTGAAATAAATATTTATATTGATTGCGATACAGTTTTAAACATATTTCAATTAAAATGAATTAAACAAATATTTTAAATGCATTTTATTCTTGCAAAAGGCAAAAAACTAATTATTAACAAAATATTTTGTTAACATGAGAAACTCGTAATTAAAATTTGTACATAATTGTTAACAAATATTTTATTCAATAGTACAACTTTGTTGTTAACAATATTTGCTAAATATCAACAATTTGAATTAACAAAATTATTTTTTATATTTACAAATTCGGTTGTTGGTGCCTTTTCAATTAAAAAATTAATTGCATTGACAAATATGGTATTCAATATGACAATTGATTTGTCGTAATTTTTTTCTGTGAATCATCTTATTATGTTAATATTTTGAATAAATTTTGTTTACACTTCTTTCATTATAATCTAAGGCCTTTTAACAATGTTGATTGCAATCGGTCCATATCCTAGCCCCCCGAAAATACTGCTCCAAAAAAAAGTATTTAATGCGATAAATTCCTTAAAACTTTTGCTACAACTACTAAGTCATGAAAAACTTAAGTCCTAGTTGGTTCAAAATTACTAAATTTCCCTTCCCTTTCTAAAATCACTTAAAGGAAAACTTATCATATAAAGATTAAGATAACAAAAATATATTCGATGCAAAAAACATTTACGTATTTTTTTCTGGCGCACAATACTTTGATGGAGAACAAAATTGTGCAAAAACAGAAGGAGTTGTTTGGGTACATACGATAATAATAAACAAAATTTGAGTCAAAGAATTTGAAAAAAAATTCCTTCAAAGGATTCATGTACCTCCCATATATCCTTTTTTTTTTTAAAAAATCAATTCGGCAACACTTTTTATGTTGAATTGTTGAAAGTTACCAAGTCTATCTTAATATAATGTTAAATTGATGTACTTAAGTTTCTACAAATTCTAGAAAGGATTTTTTAATGATACAAACAATTAAAATATTTCATTATTAAAATATTTCATACAAAAATATTAAAAACAAGTTCCGGAAAAAGCACAAAAAATAACACTTAAACCCAATATGTGGTAATTTTTTTTCTTTACATCAATGGTAAGGGCAACGGTACACTCAGTTTTTTTTTTTTTAAATTTAAAGTAAATATTGATGATTTTCATATTTTTTGCAAAAACAACCTGCATTGTTTTACGGCTATATAATAATGTCTAATAACGGTTGAGATTTTCTTGAAGTTAGCTTCTTTAGAACGTTAATTTTCAAACACAGTACAAAGGAAATAGAATAACTTTATCGTATAGAAAAATATTAACAGCTTTTAATCTAAAGTACTAAATTATAAAAAAATAATGAATGCGTTTTGGGCCTCATAAAAAGATCATATATCTCTAAGTTAGAACTAAAATGTGGTTAGTTTTTCTTTCGATTCTTAATGGCGGTTTATTAAACGGCAGAGAAAATTGGAAAATGTATTTACTCAGTTTTTTTATTTGTCCATCAAACATTTATTTTACTTTTGTTTAAGTTACGGCAACACTTTTTTAAGATTCATCCGGAGCATTACTTATACATACTTTAAATAAAGTGTGGGCTCATATTAAAGAAAAATTTCTTTTTTACCAAATACTAACTTAAAAGTTGTGGTACTTCTTTAAAATAAATTTTTAATAATTTTTTTCCTAGTACATGAATTAAGTTTAATTTTTCTTGTATTTTTTATTAAAAATTAGGAAAAGTTTAGCGACCTCTAGCAGCGGCGAAACGCATTTAACATAACAAAAGGTTCTTACAACATGTAATTTATTTAGATACGAATACAATACAGTATTGGAACAACATTCCCAGCGGGAAAACTCAGAAGACCTTCTTACATCAGGCCTTTTTGAAGGCATGCTTAAAAGATTTTTTGATTCAATTACTATTCTTATCTAACTGCTAAAGAAGGCCTCATAGCAGACCTCGGCTATTTCGTATAAAAGATAAGATACACCTTCAACACTCGCTCCTATGAGAAGGGAGTAGAGAAGGAGTAACATTTTTTGTATTGTTTTTTTTGCACAAGCAAAAGCAAAATCAATTTTTTTTTGGTCCCGTTACGCTTCTTATGTACCTGCTGAAGAAGCGAGAGCGGAAGGCCTTCTCCGCAATGACAACATGTGTAAAAAAGATATGAGTATGGAATGGAGCAAGAAGGCCTTGTACATCCAAAAGAAGGGGTTCATAGGCCTTCTAGAAGGCCTCCCTACTCCTTCTTTTTCCCGCTGGGTTGTTTCACCTTATTTTTGTATATGTATATTATTTAACCCTTCGATGTTCTATAACCTTAGTACCACTTAGTGCACCACATGGTTTGGCCAAACCACGATTGAAGACCCCAGCCAAATAAGTAAACTAAACAAAATTTTGTACTTATTTTGTGTTAATTTAAAATAAATCAGTCTTTGTCATTGTAATATCATTGTAAAATATTAAAATTATTCTGTTAAAAAAATCATTGCAAATATACGTTTTTGTCTCTTTGCCATGTTGAAGGCACATAGCTTTGTTGCAGTTACCGCAGCAAAGCTTTGATTGTGGTTTTACAAATAACGAACAACGGACGGTAATAAGTTGAACTAGACGGGTACGGTACCGCTTGTATATGTTCGGATCGCGAGTTAGAATTTTAGTTCTGTAATGTCAATTGGTCCAACAGACTAGTCCTGGGATTTGTGAAAATAGAACAAGTACTAAAAGAAAGGACTCATGACCAGTGAAAGAAGAATCAATCCCTTAAGTGGTTTATGAAGAGCAAAAAAGTAGAAAAAGTACAGTACAGTCTTCACCGGTGCTGTCACATATATTTTGGTACTTTCTAAAACTTGGCTCTTGAATTTTATTTTAGGACTTGTTTTATTACAATAATACTACATTTTAGTAACTGACACTAAGTACGTTCATGGAAAATAAACATGTGAATAGTTAAATGGTGTCAATTGACCTCCTCCAGTGACAACCCCATGTAAAAGTCATAGGTCCTATTCATATAAAGTGTTAGAACTAGAACCGGTCTCTACCACTAAAGACCTTTCACGGGACTACTTCGGTGTCAGTTCGCTTCCCTCTAGGGGTATTTTAAAAGTACCTGTAGTCCAGCCAGACCATGAGGTGCACTTAACAAACTTTTTCTTGTGGGAAGGGTTTTTTTCCCTTAATGTGATCCAAATTTGTTTTATACGATTCAGGACAACTTACTTGTAGAATTCATAGCCTTCGTTTCTTAAAACGTTTGCTAATAAAAAAATATTGCATTTCAAAGCCATACCATGTAGGACATCTAAGGGTTAATTAAATCTATGGATTTTAATCCTCACATACTACTATATATTACAAGAATTACAAGAATGGCCCATGGATCACAAATAGAGTACACTCTAGAAAATTTGTTTTTATATTATGTAGTGTAGGGTATCACTTGGTCTGACTTGACCGATCATACTTTCTTACTTGTTTTACATTGCTTTTTTTTCTTCTTCAAAAATTCGTATAAATATCAATTGTGTTATTAACTGGATTATTTATTAATATTAAGAAAAGAAAAAGCCAATGACACCAAGAATTCACTTAAGTAAAATCATATTCCACCAACTCCATTTTTCCTTTTAATTTATGCACGAATTCCCAAAAGTTATTAAGATAATCGTATTATACTTTTATCTTGTATCTTGACTAATAATATACAAAAACGTTTTAATATTCATCAATGCTCGAGCCAAACCAAGTGAAGAAAAAATAGCTATAATCATATTTTCGCCAACGAAGGGAAGAGAAAAAAAAATTAAAGACTAATTATATAAATAGAAAGTCAAACCAGTAAAAGCAGAAAGTGGTAGGAGCAGCACTAGTAGCAAATATTAATTTGTGACAATGATTCCAAAGAAAACAAAATAAGGCAAATGGAAACAGATGCGTTAAAAGACTGTGTGGCTAATTATCAGTTCACAGGACAGAACAACGACAAATTACAATACAAGACATGGATGTTGTATCTAAAGTAGCAAGTTTAACACACTTCCTACTAGTTAGCTAACATTGTAAGAACATCTGTGCAAGACAGACTGCTAGAGCTGTCCCAGCAGTAAAGATTTCAAGTGGAAATTTAGGTATGACCAAGCAACCCACAATAAAGCAGTTGGTTAGTATAACAACTTTAGCTAAACAGCGGAAGGATATAAAAGTATAAGTTTTACTTACGCTTCCGTTGACTTTGAACTCATTTCACTCATTAGCATCATTAATCAGTTGGAAATATGAAAATAAATTCGAAAAGTAGAGAAATTATAACGAACTAAAACAAGTCAGAAAATAACTATTCAAACACATTAATACAACAAACGTTGTTCTTAACCCAGCAAACACAAAATGAAACATTTGAAATGAGGCTCTTGATATGCAAACAAATTTTTAAATAATTTTTGTTCACCAGCAGATATTATCCATCCTCCAATTTGATGTTGAACGCAAGCTTTGGAGTTTTACCCAAAAAAAATTATTTTTAATTAATTAGATTTTGCTTGTCGCGCTTAATACCCAATTTTTATTCTCGATAAAAACACTGAAATTTATTGTTGGAGGATAAGCTAGTTCCTATGCGCATTTCACTGGTTGCTTAGGCCAAATCATTAGGAAACATTCTCACAAAAAATTTTAGAAAAGCCAAATTTATTAGTATATAAAACTGCAGACTGAATGAGAATTGCAAACACTCAAAAAGTCTTATTTGCAACGATATCAAAGCTTAAACAAAATACCAACAATAAACAATTATAGCCAATCCCACGATGTCACACGCTAACGTTCAATCAACTTGCCAGTTCAGTTTTTTATGCCGTGCACTTGCAAAAAAAATATTATTGAAAACTAATTTTTGACAATTAAGTATTGTAATTTTAATTTTGAAAAAATTACTTTCTCAAATTTGAAAAAAAAGTTATTTCTAGGCCACGGCGAATTCATTGCAGGTAATCTAGGTTTTGCAACAAGTATTACTCGTACAAAAGCTTTAACATATTTTAAAAATCATCTTAATTTCTTTTTAAGTGGGTTATACCATAAATAAAAACTAAAACCTTGGCGACAGTGAATGTTAGACGCATTGTGGCCTTACATGGAAGACGGGCGAACCATGCTGCGGCTATCGATGCCCAAAAGAGACGCATTACATTTAATATTTGTTGCCACGGGACACTTACTTATAAGTAGGCACGCAAGGCATCTGTGAACCGGACACAATAATAATTAACACAGCTGCAATGCACAAATAAGGAGGACGTAGAACACCACCTCTGTCAGGCGACAGGCTGAAATGGGATACGCAACCTTCGTCGGATTGTAAGATAAAGGGTGTTTAACTGAAGCTTATTTTTAACTTTGTAAGAATTCAGGATTGCATCTACGGTGGGGGCTCAGTTAAGTGGAATTTCATGGTATCACAACAGATCATTAGGTTTAGATGAGAACTGACTGAAAGGGTTTTCAGATAAAGCAATTTCTCGCCAAACTAGAACATTAAAATATACTGTTTGTCTACAGCAGTGTTAACCAAGCCCCGAACGCACGTACACAAAGATATTATGTGCTTGTGTGCGGTCGCAAACAGAAGCTGCGGTCGCTGCCGAATTGTACACTGTGTAACAATCTAATATATAAAATTGAATGTATAAATCTTTGTTCCGTATAGGCGTCTAAACTACTGACCCGATCTTCATGAAATTTTCACAGTATGTACTGTCGACCAAGAAGGACAAGTATGCTATATTAGGTCAAGATTGGACAAAGGGGCGTGGTACCTCCCATACAAATTTTTTTTTATATAAATTTTTTGTCAATTATTTTTGTTTTTTTTATTTCAATATATTTTTTTTTTTAATAAAATTATTGGATCCCGTGAAACGCCGGGTAACCGGGCCAGCTAATGTAAAATATTAATTTAAAAAAAACATCAGTTCCCCAGAAGTATAAACTTTGTTGCTCTGTGTGCTTTTGTGTTGATTACGAAAAAAAAAACAAAAACAATACCAAACAAGCGTGCGTGGGTTGCTTTCACAAAGCTTGAGCAGAGACTTATGATAGACTGATGTTTTGAAACGAACAAAATTGTTGTATACATGTGAATTGCCGACCGTGTCTGTGTGAAAAATACGATTATAGACTCGCTCGCGAGTCTATGGAGTGGTTATGACTGGTCTACAGTATTACTATAATTGTTCTGTTTTTTTAACGAAGAACAGAACACAAACACTATAAAAATAGATATCGTTCCTGGATGTGTGAGCCGAACGCTAAAAAATGTTCTGTTTATTTTCGAACAATTGTTTAAGCCATTAATTTAAGTTTTTTTAATTGTTGTTTCAAAGGAACAATTTTTTTTTATTTAAAAAACAGGCAGTAAATTTCGCATAAAATAATTTTATTTGCTGGGTAATTTCTTTTATATAATTGTTTAAATAATTTGCTTAGATCTGGATGTCCCAGAAAAAAAAAATAAATGTAACAACAAAGAAAATATTTTTGTGATATAATTTAACTGTTTTGTTAAGAAAATAAAGTATAAATAAAGTAAGAATAATAAAGTATAAGACATTTCATACGAATGGGTTGTAGACAGAAGTTAAATCTTAAATCTTTATCGATAATTAAATGCAAATTTTTAAGAACGTTTTAACGTTCATAAATTGTTTTCAGTTGTGCAGTAAGTGATTGATAGAAAAGGATTTTAAGATAAGAAGCAACAACTAGTAGATATTTTCTTTGGTGCACAGAAGATAGAAATTGACTCAAAGTGATGATTAATTCAAAATCTAAACTTTATACTTAACAGTCATGTTTGGTATTGGGTGAAAGTAAATAAAATTTTACATTGAGTAACTTACATTGTCCTGTCACCTTGGATACCGATCTTGCAGCGTTGTAGTGGCTAAAGTTGAGGCTTTGGTTCATGTTTTGGTTTCACCTGGCTCTCAATCCAGTACTGATGTCTTTTAAATCTTGCTTCTGCATAATCATTGCTTATACTGACGATGTTGTGATTGCTGTGAGAGGAAAATTTCTTTCAACGGTACGCGATATCCTACATGGCGGTCTTGTGCACCTTTCCAAATTTGCTGGGGCTAGGTGAATTGCTGTGTATCCGGGATTTCACGAAATTGCTACTACCAAAAGAAGTTTCTAATGTCCTACACATAAAATTTTTGTATTGATTAGGTAAGGGAAACACAGGAATCTTGTCTATTCATCTAAATATACTTCAAAGTTGAGTTGAAATACCTGCAAATATTGTTCACAACCATACAACTTGTGATTGAAAGGTAGAGAAAAATCGGCGACGAAGGCTGTTGAAACGCTTTGAGGTTAAACAACGTAGGAAGAAAAATAAAATCAAACTTGGTTTTTAGTATCAGTAAGATAAAAATCTAAAGCCGGTACAGTTTTGTTAAACAAATTAGTGTCACTATCTACTCGTATTTCTTAATTTCTAATCAAAAGACAGAAAGAACCCGCTTTTTAATTGAAATAAATTTAATAATGAAGATAATAAAACAAGCATTCATATCGTTACATCAAATACAAACGGACATAACTAAACAAAAATTCGGAATTGAGTTTTTGATTGATTCTTGTTCGTTTTACTAAACTTTACTAAAGAAACCTTGTTGTTATTGATTTTGTAAAGTTTTTTGCTTTCCTGTAAAAAAAATAAGAATGTAGTTACGTCATTTTGCATTTAAAGTGACGATATAATTTTGTCTACAATGAATTATTTTACCCATTTCAACTGACTCTTGTACTCCCTCAACCAGTAGCAGTGCCAATAAGCCAAAGTATTCAGTAAAAATATCACACATTAAGAACATATTTAAGCGTATCCTTTTCTGTTGGAGGCACCATGTTGATGTTTTATTTTTTAATTTTTTTTTTTATTTTTTGAGAACTGATTCATTGATAAATATATGAAGTGTTGTTTACTTCAAAAGGGTACAATCAGAAGATTAAAAAGGTAAAAGGTTTAAATAGATTACAAAAAAAAATAAAAAAAGTTTTTCCTCCCTCTTCGGCTTGTCACCATACCTTAAAAATCCTTTTTTTGGTTGGTTTCCTGTTTGCCTTATTTCTAGGCGATCATCGTTTAAAAAAGTTTTTCCTTTACCTTCTTTTTCCCTTAAGACTGACCGTCTTATTTTGGGTTATTTATGGGTAGGATTTGCTGTTGTCATTGTTACCAATTTCTATGTTACTTTTGTTGTTGTTTTTAATTTTATTTTTATCAATCAATAAAAAGACAACAAATAAAGTGGCCATAATATTTTTTTGTTATGACAAAATATTGACTAAAAGTTTTTTTTTTTTTTTGTTTTTTTTTTTTTGTTTTGTCCAACATTCATTGTGTGACGAAATGGGAAAGATGGAGATTTGATTCAAGTATAGATATACAAATAGCTTTAAGGTAGAGTGAATCTCTTATCCTTTTTGTTTTTAAGATGGCATTTAACTTTTAAAAGAAAATTAGTAACAAAATGGAATCCAATCCTATTAAGAAAGAAATAAGCTATTCTACTGTTGCTTTGTTATTTATGCTGAGGACACTTGTCACGTTGCCGCCACCTTTTAATGTAGCTGATAGTTGGTTCACATTACTATTTTATTATTATTAATATTACAAAATTTATTTTCGAGCCTTTGCTTTAAAAACCTTTTAGTATGACAACTTTGAAAGCCTCCTTTGCTTGTAACAGGCTCTTTTATGACATCTCTTCTTAAAAAGTAGGCCCTGCGCAAGAGAAGTAGAGCAATACAACTTGTCTTGAATATTTTACATATTGCTTTAGATCCCGAGAAAAATTCTTTAACTCCTTACCGACTCTAAGGCAACCACGATTATTGTTTGTATCCAACGGTCCTGTGCTCGTCAATAGATTGCCTCTTTGAGTTCTTCGTAGCATTTTGCAAATAGTAAATTAAATGGTCTTTTTACGCTTGCCCTATCTCTAAATGGTGACATATAATTATTATTATTGAATTTTATATTGAAATTTCGATATATTTGCTCAAATCTTGCCTTAGCAATGTAAAGGACATTCAAATCTTTATTTGTAGACCAGCACTTTTGAAAATTTGTAAAAACCTTGTACCTTATTAAAAATAAATCAAAATGAAATTTAACATACTATATGTAAACGTGCAAAAAATTTTGTCGAAGAATTGGCAACTCTGTTTTGGTGATCTTGTCTCTTTAAGCCAGTGATGTCAATTGTGGTTGTATTGCTTTATATTAGTATTAGTGCATAAAGAGATAAGTATTCTCAATAAAGACAAAAAAAAAAAAAAAATACGTAAGCATCCGCCGCATGTGCACCCGTCGCTTGATAACAGTATGCTAGTTGAAAAAACAGACAAGCCGGGCACATGGCGTTTTAACATAATTCGGGGACGCTGAATCCAGTGGTGGCCGCGGTTTTTTCAGATTGGCTCTGGTTTTCGAGATATACCGTTATTTCGAAAATGGAGGAGGTTGCTCAACATATATTCGCGTAACTCAAAAACGGTTAAGTTTATTGAAATTACTAAAAAAACCGAAATTCCGCAATTAAATTTCATTTCAGAAAAGTAAAACTTTTTTGCTAATATGAGTAGTCGTTATTGAAACATAATTTTTTTAAAAAAAAAAAATTAATTTTTTTATCAAAATTTCGAAATTTTTGTTTTTTAAAAATTAATAAAAAATTAAAAGATGCAGCTAGGCTTCTAATTTTTTGCAGACTTATAAAAAACGAAGCTACAAACAAAATAAGCCATAAATTATTAAAATCTGTTTTCAACTTTTGATTTTATTCACAAAAGTCGACAAATTTTAATTAATTTAAGAATTTCATAAAACGCAATATTTGTATGGGAGCCCCCTAAGGGATGGTGATAAAGGGAAAGTATAATTTGAGAAAATGTTAAGAACAAAAAACTAATGGAGGCCAGTCATACATTTTATCCCACTAGGAGTGACTCCTAGGCAGTTGTGGAACCTTTTCTTCAATATATATGAAGAATATAATTTATATGGAGCATTTCTTTATTCAAAATTATGTATATATATATGAAGAATGTGCCAATGCAGAAAATTTATTTTCAATGACATTTTGACGTAAAATTTTTTTAATGAGGTTTTTGTGCCATTTACAATACAAAACAAAAAACAAATATTCAAATGTATGCTATTCCAAAGAAATATGCATTTTATTACCACACTTTCACTTTGCGGTAGGAATTTTGGAAAATCCACAGTTACCGATTAAAAAATTCTTAGAATTAAGAAATAAAGTCATAAATGCTTACATCCTTGTATTTTAATGTGCTTACAAAACCACACAAAACGGTATTTTATTGTGCAGTCGAAACCGCACTAATCGGTCTTGTAAAAAACTTAAATAACATATTCTATTTTTATACCTTTAACAGGTAGAAAAATTAATCGGTCTGGCTTTGGTTTTTTTTACAAAACATGGTCATGAAGGTCTCGACAGGTACTTTGATTAAAACAATTACAGTATAAATAAGAGTTCCTCAACCCCTTCACTGTCATATGGAAAGTGCTTGCGAAAGTGATTAGTGAAGTTTAAAGCCTTTGACAGTCTTGTATCTAATCAGTTATATTGAAATATCTAAGATGGAGGCGTGTAAAAAGTTTAATTACTTTTGTTATGTGTGTGGAAAATATAAAAATATGCCAAGTCGCCGTAAAATCAGTAATGAAACAAGTACCTTGTATGAATCATATTTTTCTCTAAGTGTTTTATATGGTAAGAGTTGGACACCATCAATAGTGTGTACACACTGCATTTACCAATTAAACGAGTGGCGAAAAAATGGAGACGCCATGCCATTTGGTGTTCCAATGATTTGAAGAGATCCCATAGTTCATGCTGAAGATGAGTGTTATGCGTGCATAAATTATACAGCGGGTATGAACAGAAGAAAAATGACTTATATATCTTATACTGCAACAACATATGCTCGATTACCGCTGCCACATTCTGATTAAATTCCTGTTCCGGATAGCCAAATACCAACAGAACATATTCCCTCAATAATTCATTCTGTTGAAGCGGGTGGTCCAGCTACTTCAATGTATGAACCGTCATGCAGCACGGTTCCATGCAGTCACAATGAAATCACGCAAGATCGTCTGGATATAATGGTACGGCGTCTTAAATTATCTCAAAGACAGAGCATTCTTTTAACAAAAGAGCTAAAACGAGCTAATATTTTAGCACCAGGTGTACAAATATACGGGGCTATCAATCGCCATAGACGATTTACGACTTTTTTTAAATCAATTGAGAATAATTCTATCGCGTATTGTACTGACATCCGTGGCTTGGTTTTAACAATGCAAAATGAATATAATCCTGGAGATTGGCGCTTATTCATTGATTCTTCCAAAAGCAGCTTAAAAGCAGTTTTGCTACATGCCACTAATTTAAAAAGTCCTATTCCGATAGCACTAAGCACAAATACTAAAGAGACATACGCATCAATGAAAAAAATAATACAGTTAATTAAATATGAAGAACACAAGTGGAAAATATGCGCAGATTTAAAAGTGGTAGCTCTTTTAAGAGGCATGCAATTGGGCTATACTAAAAATATGTGCTTCATGTGCTTATGGAATACGCGTTTCGATGGCGACCAGTACAATACACGGGATTGGGCTTTACGTGAGGAAAGCAGATTGAATAGAAATAATGTTATTGAATTACCACTTGTGCCGATGGAAAAGATTTTGCTCCCTCCACTCCACATCAAACTGGGTATTGTAAAAAATTTTATAAAAGCATTGAGCCCAGATGGTGTTGCTTTTACCGAATTGCGCCGAATTTTGCCACGACTAAGCGGCATGAAAGTAAAAGAAGGTATAAACTGTAACTACTTTATTAAATTAGATTTATATTTCATATCATAATATTTTTATTTTTTCCGGACATTCGTCGTCTTATGAAGGACCATCAATTTGAGGTTGCATTGAATGATATCGAGCTATTGGCCTGGAATTGTGTGAAATCAGTAATAGAAAATTTATTAGGAAATCATCGGTCTGAAAACTGGCGAATTTTAATCAAAAATATGCTAACCGCATTTAAAAACTTAAACGTTAGAATGTCATTGAAAATACATTTTTTGCATTACCATGCCGAAAAATTTAATGAACAATCACCAGCCGAGTCTGATCAACATGGCGAGAGATTTCACCAAGTAACAGCCAGGCTCGAACACTGGTATAGCGGCGAACAACTTGATTCGCTATTAGGGGATATTTGTTGGAATCTGCAGGAGGAAAAAGAATAAATTTCTAAATAAAAACTTTAACTTTAACTAATTAACAACAAAAATAAATGTTTTAAAATTTTTAAGTTTGGTTAATTTAAAAAATAAAAAAATTTCATCTATTATGAAAAAATTAAAAGTTGTAGACAGACTTTAATCACTTATAGCTTATTTTATTTGGAACTTTGTTTTTTATATGCGTAGAACCCTAGCCTTAAATTTGGCCCTTAGATGGGTCAAATGTATGACCAACCCCACTTAATTTTTCATCTCAATCATTTATTTCTAACATACCCACCCGCTATCTCCATTCCTTAAGGGGGCTTCTATACAAAATGTTCAATGCTAGGATAATAAAATGTATGACTGGCCTCCATTAGTTTTTTGTTCTTAACATTTTCTCAAATTATACTTTCCCTTTATCACCATCCCTTAGGGGGCTCCCATACAAATATTGCGTTTTATGAAATTCTTAAATTAATTAAAATTTGTCGACTTTTGTGAATAAAATCAAAAGTTGAAAACAGATTTTAATAATTTATGGCTTATTTTGTTTGTAGCTTCGTTTTTTATAAGTCTGCAAAAAATTAGAAGCCTAGCTGCATCTTTTAATTTTTTATGAATTTTTAAAAAACAAAAATTTCGAAATTTTGATAAAAAAATTAATTTTTTTTTTTTAAAAAAATTATGTTTCTATAACGACTACTCATATTAGCAAAAAAGTTTTACTTTTCTGAAATGAAATTTTATTGCGGAATTTCGGTTTTTTTAGTAATTTCAATAAACTTAACCGTTTTTGAGTTACGCGAATATATGTTGAGCAACCTCCTCCATTTTCGAAATAACGGTATATCTCGAAAACCAGAGCCAATCTGAAAAAACCACGGGCACCACTGGATTCAGCGTCCCCGAATTATCTTAAAACGCCATGTGCCCGGCTTGTCACGAAAAAAAAGTGTCAATTTCATGCACAGTGTAATCGACGACTAATTGTGTACTCTCGTGTACTAAATGAAAGAGCGTAAGAATGCGTGTGAAGAATGTGTGTGAATTAATTTACACAATTGTGTATGACTCTGACTGCTTTAAGCCCAATCTATAGCGACGATTTGGCGAAAGAAAGAAATAAGAGCAAATAAGCTACAGGAAATAGACTAACCAAAACCCGATTAAGCGAAATCCCCCAAATATTTGCCCTTACCTTTTTTTCTATTCTTGCCATTAAGATTTAGCTTGAGCTACGAGGATAACAGAATAAATCTACTGATAAAATCACACGCCAAATCTTTAGATTTATTTATTTACTAAGAGTTAAAAATTCAACCACAGAATATATTCAAACCTAATTAACCGAGCCATATTTTAGACCTTTAGCCCGTTCTAGTGAAACAGACGGGAATCGATCCCGCAATTAGACTTGCTCACTGCCAACAAGTATAGTATCAAGTTTTATGCCAATTTTTATCCAAACAACTTTTCTTTTTGTTTCTACTTCTTCTATAACTTATCTGATAATACGAAATACTACAACTTACCCTAAAAACAAATAGTGACTGCCTCCTGTATACCTTACCCCAATGTGTATTCCCTGCTTTTATTGCCTTTTTATGTACGAGCATAATTTAAAGGTCAACATGTGGTAAAAATGGTCTATATTCATGCAACATGTGCTTTGTACTTTGGTATAAATAATAAATTGAATTCCATTTTTGTTGTTCTCTGTAAAATGAAAAAAGGTTATACATTTCATTTTTGTTTAAAAATAATAGCAAAAAAAAAAAAGCAAAAAAAATTGTATGAAAAAATAATTCACATCATAATTTACAAATTTATTTTGTGTATGAAATAATGTGTTTATTAAAATGTTCATAAAATATGAGGCCATTCAGGAGATAATGCGTTAAATCTTCATTTAAAAATGTAATTGGGATCATAAAAATATGAAAGTGTTTCTAGGGAAACACAACACATTTTACATATTTATTAAATGTGAAGTGAGTGGATGTGTAAAGGTATTTATGTATGTGTGTTGAACAAGAATTACCATTTGTGTATTTGTGAAATTTACTTAATGAAATATTAGAATAAAGTTTAAAATTTAATTTAGCAAAATGTGATATTTAGAATCTGAAAACGCTACACTCAGCAGTTTTATATGCGATGCATAAAGCGCTTTTTGTGTCAAAAATACATTGCTTCAAAGTGGGAACTCACCATATAAAATGCATGCCTTTCCATTAGCGAGATGGTAAGCGAAACTCTTACATTTCTCCTTTACAAACCTGCTTCGTTTGAAGCACAATTTTTTTTTGGGTACAGACCATCAACATTTTTTTGTCCACACGCAGCAGCTTTTGTAGACCCATTGTTTCAACCTAGTGTTCAGAGTACGGTAGAATTGGTATTGTCACATTACGTTATCGTATTGCCAAATGTAAGCAATTAAACATCTAAATTCAATGTACATGGTCAATTCCAGCGCGAATTCTTGTAAACGGTGGTGTCGATACCAGTGTTGCCGTTAGGATACGAAAGATACATTTTTCGTATCTTTTGACTACTTCAGGTATCATGTATAATCCTGACATTTTTCGTATCTTTTGAATCTGTACGCAAAATGTACAGAAACAAAACATTCGAAAATTTTTAGCCAAAACTTATTAAGACTGATCATCGTAACCGTCTCAATACTAATACAATAGCAGCCAAGGCGCATTGACTAAAGGCCCAGTTAGGCGAACGTTGCTGTACCCGTAATGTACCGCACCGTACTGTAAGCACGTTGGTGCACTTATAGAATATTTAAAAATGTGTCATATGTGTTTCCCATACATAAACAAAAAGCAATAGTATACATAAAACAAAACACACAGTGATGGGAATCAAAAATGTTTAAATGGTGAAAAAGTACCGAGTGATTTAAATGGTATTAAAACAGTATTTTGTGTATGTAAAAAACATTAAAGGCCTAACCATAATATGCATAGCCTTGCTTAACCTACTGTCAAAAATTAACAAAAAGTCTCGCAAATGTATTGAAAAAAAACAAAAACAAAATAAAAAAATCATTGATTCCGTACGAAATGTGCGATTAGATTCGCACCTTGCTTAAGCAAATGACAGTTTCATTAAACTAAGCAAGAAGTTTCCTTACGTTCAATATGGTTTGCCTCATATAATTAACATGTATTCGCACATTTGCTTATATTATAGATTTACAATAAAAAAATTTGTATTTTAGCATATATATTTTTAGCATGCATATATTGTATTGTGGTGTACGCACCAAACGAGGTTTTGATACTATTTAAAGCCTTTTACTTGTTTCACATTTCCATTGTATGTGTATTTAAATTTTGTTTTTTTTTTACATCTAAACATAAATATATTTCTTTATATGGAAATATGTTGTATTTTAAGTTGTTTTGTCTCAATTCCATAGCTTTACTAAAAAAAGTTCCAAAAAAAAGAGCAAAAATACCCACATTCAATTAAACATGCAAGCGGCCCATCACTGCTTTACAACTGTCACGTAACAACGGCATAAAAATCTGTTTTATACAGATCGAGACGTTCCGTCAACGTGACATTTAAATTCAGTAAGCATTTACATTGTTTGCAAATAACAAAACGAACCAGACGTTCCGTAAGGGGACGTGAACGTTCGGCTAACTCTGCCTTAAGAGGTGGTTCAACTGTACAACAACACTGCTTCTGTGGACATCTTTTTTATTTTCAGGAAATTTATATCGACTCGATACTACAACAAGTTACAACACCAAAAACACAACAATGTATTTTTTTGTTGCTTTCGTTGATCGATATGTCAAAAACACAAGCAACTTTTGACATTTCTCTCTCTAATTAAGAAAAAAAAGGAGCACAGCTGTGCTCTCAACGCCACCTGAAAAATGAATTCGCCTTGGTCAATTCACTTTGATTAAACACAATAAAAAGAAAAATGAAAATTTGAATTGAAAAAGGAAATTAAAAAATTAAGGTTATCATTTTTTTTCAATCTTCGTTTTTATGAATTTCTTCTTTATTAATATTTGTCATTCACATTATTCGATACCATGAAATTAAGCCAGGTATGGGAGTTTTAGTTTGAGCTGAATTGGTAATAAATATTAATTGATAAGAAATTTTAATTAAAATAGTTAAAAAAATAAATTTAATAAAATCAAACTTATATTTATCATTTAAAAGAGTTAAATTTGTGGTGTTTGGAGCGTTCCAGTAGTCGGACTGGAAGTAAGAAAATTTTCCAACCTGTTATCGTCTTTTCTGATTTCAGCATCTTATTAAAGCTTGCCGCCATTCATATTTGGATTTATCGATCTTACGAAATGATTTTATACTTTTTGGATAGTGGTTATCGATTAATGACTCGGTGCAAAAATTATTTTTTCTTATGGCATTCAAACAACAGTTTTGACATGCAAAATAATTGTTCTTCAAATTGTGTGGTAGTTATTTTCCTTGTTTTTGAATGCATCCTCCTAAAATTGCTAATTAAGTGACTGCTAATGGGCTTTCACAAACCATTTCGAGCACGTTGAAATCGATGATGCACTCAAAAGAAAAATCAATCCAAACGTACTCAAATCAATCCGAAGCGGGATTGATAGTACGGTGAGTACGGATTTTCTTGAATCAAGTACAAAAAGATTGATTCAAGTACGGATTTTCAATCGCAAAATACTTAAATTATCCATATTCAATCCTGATTTCGTACTTAAAGTAATCCGAAAATGAGATTGATTTAAGTAAAACTAAGATTGAATCAATCTCAAAACGCGCTTGATCAAGTATTATAAAGTTGATTTTATCTTCAATTCGTGCTTGAAAAAAAACCAAAAAAGAAATTAGAAAGAAAAAATTATTATGATTGATTTACGTACCCGTTTTACACCTTTAAGAATGATAAAACACCAACATCATGTCCAATATTGTTTTACTTTAAAAATCTTATGGACATATTTAACTAAAAATATATATGTGCGTTCGTTTACTTTTTCAGTAAAATCCCAGTAAAATCCAGTAGGTGAGTAATATGAAAATTTTACAAATTTTTGTGTACGCGAACGCATTTCAGTAAAATCCAGTACAAATTTGTACAAATTTTGGGGTAAACGAACGCAGCTAATATAAACTAAATGAGAAACTATATTTCAAATTTACTTTTTAACTCTTCATGGTACACAAGAGTCTGGCCAGACCTTTGTTTAATGTGTATAGATAATCAAAACATGCGTAAGCCGGAGGGTTAAACATGAAAATAATACATACATATATATGTATGTATATGTTTTCCTTCTTGGTCTGTTGTTTTTGTTGTTACTACAAACAAAAAGCAAATCGTTTTGTTCGAACTTGTGTTGTGTTTTTGCAATTGTACAAAAAATTTTGAAAAACACACACGTACGCACGCATAAAAAAAAATGCTGCGAGATGAGACTAATAAGTTGTATGAGATTAAAACCCTCATTTTGTAATTTTACTCTCAGAGTGGCACTATCAACGAAAAGTTTAATCTTTTTTAAAACCTTTTCTTTAGCTTCACTTCGGAAAATCAAATCTTGTAACGTTAATTAAACCGCCTTATACTCAATGCAGGATAAAATCTAGGGGGGGAGGAACAGGCAAAAAAAAATTTTTTCTTTGGTAAAATGCTTTTTTGACCGCCTTTTACTCAATGCTAATGGATGAAACTTTGCAGGCATACATATTCCCGATGACAGTACACGAATACATGGGCGAAGCCAGGATAAAATCTAGGGGGGGGCGGGCAAAATTTTTAAAACCTTTTCATTAGCTTCACTTCGAAAAATCAAATCTTGTAACGTTAATTTAACCGCCTTATACTCAATGCAAATGGATGAAACTTTGCAGGCATACATATTCCCGATGACAATACACGAATACATGGGCGTAGCCAGGATAAAAACTAGGGGGGGGGAGGAGGCAACAATTTTTTGACCGCCTTTTACTCGATGCAAATGGATGTAACTTTGCAGGCATACATATTCCCGATGACAGTACACGAATACATGGGCGTAGCCAGGATAAAATCTAGGGGGGCGGGCAAAATTTTTTAAAAATGTTCTTTTTTAAGAAAAGCGTTTCTTAAAAAAATTTTTTTTAAATGTTCTTATTTTATTTTAACTTGATTTAAGAATTTTATACATACTTATATCATAATTTGTTAAGGTTTTTTGAAAGTAATCCCATTTAGGATTGATTTAAGTGCGTTTGAGTGTTATTCGTTCTTGAATTTTTAAGTACGACTCGTGATGAAGGTAAGTATAAAAAGATTAATTTATCCCGAGTGTTTTTCTTTGTGTGTGGTTCATTGAGAATAAACTTTAGTCCATAATCGATGTTTTTCAGATGCACTGTTTTTAAATTAAAAAGTTGAAGAAAACTTTTAGAAACTGATTTATTGGCAAACAATTTGACGCGTTCTTAGCAAAAAAACTTTTTTTGTTGACACTATTCGTTTAGTAGAAAAGTGAGAATTAATTACTAAAGCGATATAAGTTATCGAAGATACCAACCAACCATGCGTAAAATATATTTCATTTAATGTTAATCCCACATTTAAAGGTATTCCCCTTATATTGGTTAATTAAAAAAAAAAAAAATTTTGGGTTCTGATTTTAATTAAGTTTGCCTGGGTTAATCTTTTATTCCTTTAAAAATAAACCAGACATTTATTTATTCTGAATCAAACAGAATTTTTTAAATTTTATCTTTAAAATTTCCTCTTAACGAGATTGGCTTTTTCTTAATCCAATATAAAAAACATCATCATATTGTGACTAAACATAATATTTACATGTGCATTATCTCAACTATTACATGAATTCTGTTTTTATCAAGTGCCATACATTTATATATATTCTATGTAAAATATGAAGTAAAAAACTCTTGTTGTGGAACAAAGGTATTGTGTCTAGACAGCATAATTTAAATTACAATGATTACCTGGAAACTCTTTAAAATCCTGTTTTATGTCTATACAATTTAAATATTCAAAGTAGACATTTTTCTATGTTGCCTCCTTCTACAACTGACAAGTTTTTTTTATGGGCCATAAATCAATAGATAAAGATTGGTTTGATACGATCCCAGAAAAGAGTGAAACCATAAATAAACATAAACTCATTTGCGAGGGCAAAAGCGAAAGTTCTTTTAACGATAAAACTGTTGGGTACTTTTAAACATTTAAGAAAAAATCTAACTTGAGAAGAAACTTCTTCATTCCACGATTAGTAGTGCAAAGCAGATCATTGCTAATGATTAGGTCGCCAAAATGTTGCTAGAAGTTAAAAAATGTTTTTGTATCGTTTGATGCGACACTGAAACAAATACAGAGAAAAATTGATTGACAAGTTGAAAAACAAAATCGTTAAAATAAAATCTATTTCAACCAACATTTCTGATTAGATTAGATTTCCGTTATGACTTTATTGCTTTGGGACAAAAAAAAAAAAGATTTGGTTTCTTTCTTTCTGACTTTCAATTTTGAAAAGGCTTTCTACATTACGTTGGTACTTTTTCTCCTTCTGATAAATTTGGTATACATATTGCAGATAAGAACTTACCACCTTACAAGTAGAAACAAAGAAAATGCGCCGTACACCTCCAAATATAAAGTATTTTAGCAAGGCGGTTTAAAAAAAAAAAAATTTTCCCAAACGTATGTTGCTGCTGGAATTATCGAATTTCTAGCGATTTTTAATATTCTGACCTTAGGGTGGTACACTACGATGGTACAAACAGAGATCTGGTGGCTACTTACTAGAACGCGATTATTGTTAATTGCTTTTAGAGAAACACATTATTCTTGAAACAAAAACTTTGATATACATATTAAGCTTTAAGATTCGACTGCAAATGCCAAAGACACAACGAAAAATGTAAAAAGAGAACACCAAAACACAAAAACGGGTTAATATTGGTTACTTTTAAACGATAAAAATGGAATGGATAAATTTGGTATAAATACTGACTATATCCTACATTAACATATAGTGTACTTTCTAAGGTCCTAAAGTGAGGAAAAACTGGTAATTTTGGTACTCTTTTACCTTTTGTACTTTTTTTCTTTTCGAAAAATTCCATATAGAGATTTCATTAAAACAAATTAGAGTGTTATATTCGGCTGTGCCGAATCTTTGATACCCTCCACCGACAATTTAAATATTTCAGGAGTGTGTAGTGTACATATGAACATAGCGCACTAATATAATCAGCGATATGATTCATGTGTCCACTATAATTATGCATGTTATTGTTTAAACATTAAGATAGGTCAGTATTTTAATATTTTGGTAATTGACACCTCGCGCGCGTATGCTTATAAATTTTATAAAGCAGTTCGATAAACTAAGTGCAATGAACTGACAAAAACTGCAATGCAAGAGCACTGGTTGAATTAAAACACGCGCAATGATAGAGGCTCAAGAAATGATGATTAAGCATAAACATGCATAAAATAATTTTAAGTTATTGAGTGGTTCTAATAAATCACTCAACTCTAGACGATAAGCAAGAATTGTTTAATTAGCATAAATAGTGTAAGAAATTCAAAAATAAAGGCAGAATTTGATAAACCTTAAAACAAAACAAGTCTTTTCTTTAATACCACACGACATGGCGATCCTGCAAAATTTTTAAAATTTTTTTCGGGTAGCAATAAATGACACAAAGCATTAAATTAGCTTAGTCATTAAAACTGCACCTAAAAAAAAAAAAAAAAAAAAATTGTCTTCTTGAAGGAAGATCCTGATGAAGATCCTACAATCTATAGAAAGAAGGAAGATCCTGCTGAAGATCCTACAGTCTATGGAAGGAAGAAAGATCCTGCTGAAGATCCTACAATCTATGTGAAGAAGGAAGATCCTGCTGAAGATCCTGCTATATTTAGTCTTATTTTTTAAAGTATAAAAATCCAGAAAGTGCATGGGCATGTCTGGTAAAAGTTCTTTTTCATTCAATTTTCCTACATAATCTATTAAAAAAAAAAAAAAATGGGCAATACTGAAACTAAAATAAGTGAGGCAGTATCTACCGCGGTAAATAATCCAACAGCAGTCAATATTAGTTTTGAAATAGTTATATTCGCTGTAATAATAGCAATAGTAGCTCTTATGATAAAATACATGAAACAATATGTTAAGAAAGTGCTAAAAAGACAGCAAATTAGAAATGGACTAGAACAAAAAGTTTAAGTGCATTTAAAATTTAAGTTTAAATTGCTTTAAAAATCGTTAGAGAATGGAAGAATCTATGGAGGAAATTTTAAAAGAATTAGAAATAGCAGAAAGAAATTGGAAAAAACTGCTAAAAGAAACAGAAAATAAGAAAGAAGTGAAAAAACCAGAAATTTTAAATATTGGTCCTAAACCCATTAGAGTTATAAAGAAACCAATCAAAGAACCGGTAATACCAAAAGTAGACTTACCTAAGATAAAGAAAAACAGAGGAGACTATAGAAGTTTAATGAAAAGAAACTTGAACGTTTTAAAACATGAGTTAAGTTATGAAAAAGACAAAGGTATACAAAACAAGCTAGAAATCAAGATAAAAGAAATAAAGAAAAATTTGAAAGATTACGCAAAAAACAAAAAAAAAAAAAAAAATAGAGAATAAAATAGCTACAATATAAATTAAGTAAAAAATTTTTTTTCAATGAATGTATATACATTAAGCTAATAAGAACACAAATAAAAATAAAAATAAAAAAGTAGAAACGAATGGAAAATTTAATAGAGAAATTAAATTCAATATTAGTAAACGCAAAGAAATCCTTAAACAGACCATATGCATTAGAAACAATAAACGCAAAAAGAATAGAAGTAACAGAAATACAAAGACAACTAGAAGACTATCTGATTCTTCAGTAACAGAAGAGGATAGAAATAGAATAATTCGGAATTTTAGTAAGCTTAGAGAAGAGACGCTAGGATTATTAGCTCAGCATATAGACAAAAGGACTACTGACGGAAAAGTTATAACGACCTCAGTAAATATGGACATATCAGAGTTATATTCAATATCGAAATTAATACCAATTTTCACTGGAAAGAAAGACGAATTAAATAACTTCATAACAAACTTAGAATTGGTGTATGGAACAGTAGCAACAGAAAAACAAAGTTCTTTCTTTAATTTCGTATTTAAATCACGGTTAGAAGAGAAAGTACAAAACAGAGTGAAACAAGAAAACGTTCCGACAAGCGTTAATGAGTTGGTGGTAGCACTAAAGAAAGCATACAAACCCACAAAAACATCAAACAGCGTACTGCAAGAACTAACACATACAGTACAAAAAGGCGAAATTAGAGGTTTTGCTGATAAAATAGAAACACTTGTGAACGAACTAAATGAAATACAAATCAGTGAGGTTGGCGAATCAGACAGGTCTGCAATATGTAGGACAAACAACGTCTTGGCTTTTAACATTTTTAAAAGTGGACTGAGAGACCAACAGATAGTGTCGACAATCGAAGCAAGCAGAGTTACTACTTTTGTTGAAGCATTGAGAATCGCCGAAGATTCTGCAAGTCGCATAAAAGAAAGAAACGTATTTTACCAAATTTCAAACTATGACAATAGATTTAACAGCATTAATACAGGGAATAGTTATCGTCAAAATGACAATAATAGAAACAATTATAACAACAATAGAACTCGCAACAACAACACCCAAAGAAATCACTATAACAATAGTAATAGAAATTACAACAATATCACAAATGGCAATAACACTGACTATAGAAACAATTATAACCGTACTAATAACAACAGCAGCAATTATAACAGACATAATAATAACAACAACAGGAATAATTATAATAACAACTACAACAACAACCACAGAGGAAATAATAGAAATAATAACCAAAGAGGAAATAGAAGATATTATAACGTAAACCAGATTCAGAACCAGGGAAACCAGCAAGAACCGGAATCCACGCATCAGGATTCTCCGGTGACAAATCAATAAAAGAAAATAAAATATTCAGTATATCACCAAATCTTACAAATTATGTTAAATTAAAAATAATAGATACAGATTATGAGCTAACATTTTTAATAGATACAGGAGCAGATGTCTCACTGTGCAAAGAAAATTTTCTGTACCTACATCAAACAGATCCAAATGACTATTGTAATCTAACTGGAATTTCAAAAGAACATATTAGATCACTAGGCTCCACAAAAATAAATATTAAAATAAATAATTCGATTATTCAACAGAAAATACAATTAGTTCCGAGTGACTTTCCAATAAAAACAGATGGAATACTGGGTAGAGATTTTCTTTCCAAACACCGATGCAACATAGACTATGACAAGTATTTATTAACATTTGATTTAAATAATGACAATATAATAATCCCTATCAACGATGACGCTTATAGCATCAATCATGTAAGAATACCACCTAGAAGTGAAATTATAATACCTTTTGAGATAAAGCTTGAAGAGGATAGTGTGATACAAAAGAGGGAAATTATACAAGGTGTATACTTGGCAAACACCATAATACCCAAAAACGGTAACCAACATATAAAATTGTTAAATGTAACCGATAGACCAACAACAATAAAAAATCTTAAAGTAACAACAACACCACTTACAAATTATGATATTTGTCCAGTTAATAGAAATAATAAAGAAAATAAATATGCTCACGAACGTTTCGAAAAAGTTTTAACGAATTTAAAATTAGAAAACAACGATGAAGAGCTATTGGAGATTTTGAGAAAGTACCAATCAATTTTTCATATTGAAGACGAATATTTAACAACTAACAACTTCTACACACAAACTATAAATTTACACGATAAAAATCCTGTGTACATAAAAAACTATCGATTGCCGCAGGCACAAACAAATGAAATTAATTTACAAGTACGAAAACTTTTAAAGGGCAAAATAATAGAACCATCGATAAGTCCATATAACGCACCATTATTACTAGTTCCAAAAAAGGGACAAACAGACGTAAAGAATTGGCGATTGGTCGTAGATTTCAGAAAACTAAATGATAAAATAGTAAATGATAAATTCCCTTTGACACGTTTAGAAGATGTTTTGGACAAACTAGGTAGAGCCAAATATTTCTCTACACTAGACATGACAAGTTCCTTTCACCAGATCGAGCTGGATCAACAATCACGCCCATACACTGCATTTTCAACACCAGATGGACATTACCAATACACAAGATTACCGTTTGGTTTAAAAATATCTTCAAACAGTTTTCAACGAATGTTAACCATAGCATTATCAGGTTTAGAATCCGAAGCCTTTTTATACGTAGACGATATAATTGTCTTCGGATGCAGCCTTAAACATCATAATAAAAATTTAATAAGAGTTTTTGATAGATTGCAAGAATACAATTTAAAATTAAATGCGAATAAATGTTGTTTTCTCAGACACGAAGTGGTATATTTGGGACACTTAATAACTCCAAATGGAATAAAACCTGATCCTGAAAAATTCGAAGCAATAACTAAATATCCAACCCCAACAACTGCTGATGAAGCAAGAAGATTCGTGGCATTTTGCAACTATTACAGGCGTTTTATCAAAGATTTTGCTGATATTGCGAGTCCTCTTAACCAATTATTAAAGAAAGGTAATCAATTTGCGTGGACAGAAAAATGTCAGGAAGCATTCGAAACATTGAAACAGAAATTAATTAGCCCACCCATATTACAGTATCCAAATTTTGAAGAAACATTCATATTGACAACTGATGCATCCAATTTTGCGTTAGGAGCTGTATTATCACAGGGAGTTATTGGCGAAGATAGACCAATATCATTTGCAAGTCGTTCACTAAATAAACACGAACGAAACAGACCGGTCATAGAGAAAGAATTATTAGGAATACACTGGGGAATACAATTTTTCCGACCATATCTGTATGGCAGAAAATTTATTGTTGTTACTGACCACCGTCCATTAATCTCACTATTTACACACAAAAATCCAAGCTCAAAGTTGACGAGAATAAGAATAGAATTATCCGACTATGATTTCCAAATAATATTTAAAAAAGGAATTAACAACACAAACGCCGATGCACTATCAAGAGTACAAATAGACTCTGATATATTAAAGAATATGATACCTCCAATGATTGACGAATCAATAAAGAAAACGCTAGTAATAACAAGAGGAATGAGGAAAAATAAAATGATAAGAAAGAATAAAAATGAAGCATCTCCTGCTGAGACTGATCACCTCATGATGTGGGAATGTACATCAATAAATGATATTAAGCATGCAAGAAAACTGAAGTTTATATTTGATAAGGCCAATAATGAAAATAATATACTAACCATTGAAGACGATAATGATCTCAATGAGACGCGCGTAAGATGTAGTGAAAATCCATGTTATCTAGATAAAGTGTTGGAGAAGCTATCATCTAAATTAAGAACATTAAATTATGAGAAATTCGCACTAAATATGAGTGACGAAATATTTAAAAGAATAACCCTTGGGAATATGAAAAATATAATAAATAAAAATACAAATGATGACGTCAAAATATTAATATACAAGAATCCTCAAAATATAACAAACAATGAAGAAAAAACTGAACTTATTAGAAGGTATCACAACACACCATGCGGAGGGCATTTTGGAGTAAGAAAAACATCGCTCCGACTCAAACAAAAATATATATGGAAAAACATGTCCAAAATGATTAAGGAATTTGTAAGATCATGCGATTTGTGTCAAAGAAATAAGCAGATTAAGCATACAAAAGAACCTTTATGTGTAACAGACACACCAAGTCAAAGTTTCGAAACACTCGTAGTTGACACCGTAGGTCCACTCAGACCATCAGAACATTGCAGGTATATACTCACGATACAATGTGAACTCACTAAATATCTGATAGCATGTCCAATGGAGTCGAAAGAGGCGAAAAGTGTAGCAAAGGCACTAATCGAAAATGTAATCTTAAAATACGGAATGTTTAAAATACTGAAGACCGACAAAGGTACCGAATTCACGAACCAACTCATGAAAGAAATATGTGAATTTTTAAATATTGAACAGAAATTCTCTACACCATACCATCATGAGACGTTGGGAACTGTAGAAAGAAATCACAGAGTTTTGAACGAATACTTTCTTTCTTTCGTGACTGACGACAATTGGTATTCATGGGTTCCATATTATGCATTTGCATACAATACTACACCTCACGTAGACACAAAGTATTCACCTTTTGAGTTAATTTATGGAAAATTAGCTAGTTTACCAGGTGATTCTATAACAAACGACAATGTACAGATCTATGACTTGGAAAACTACGCAAATGAACTTAAACTTAGACTAAAACATTCATTAGCGAATGCTAGAAAAATCATACAAACAGTAAAACTAAAAAGAGCAGATGAATCAAAAAATAATATAAATAGTTTAAAAATTAACATAGGAGATTTAGTTTTAGTTAAAGTAGGAAACAGAAAGAAAAATGAGGCACCATATCATGGTCCATATAAGATCATCGATATTGATGATGTAAATGTTAAAATAAACATTAAGGATAAAATAAAGTTATTTCATAAGAATCTACTGAAAAAATACAATAAATAAAATAAGGAAACGAAATATAATTGTACAATTGAATTCAAATACTTTACGTGTATTTAAAAAAAAAAAAAAAAAAAAAAAAAAAATAAAAATTTTTAGTTCATAGTTTTTTTTCTCTTTCTAAAAAATTATCCAAACAAAAACAAAGAATTGTATAATTTTTTTTTAACGCTGAGGGTGTAGTGTACATATGAACATAGCGCACTAATATAATCAGCGATATGATTCATGTGTCCACTATAATTATGCATGTTATTGTTTAAACATTAAGATAGGTCAGTATTTTAATATTTTGGTAATTGACACCTCGCGCGCGTATGCTTATAAATTTTATAAAGCAGTTCGATAAACTAAGTGCAATGAACTGACAAAAACTGCAATGCAAGAGCACTGGTTGAATTAAAACACGCGCAATGATAGAGGCTCAAGAAATGATGATTAAGCATAAACATGCATAAAATAATTTTAAGTTATTGAGTGGTTCTAATAAATCACTCAACTCTAGACGATAAGCAAGAATTGTTTAATTAGCATAAATAGTGTAAGAAATTCAAAAATAAAGGCAGAATTTGATAAACCTTAAAACAAAACAAGTCTTTTCTTTAATACCACACGACAAGTGATATCTATATGATGTCTCTTTATTATTAATTATTTATCTTTATAAAAACAGACATTTGCATTAAAATTGGTTGCGTCTTAGATCTGCATTAAATTATTGACCGACAATCTTGAGTAAAATATCTTGATTCATTGCAGTTTAAGCCGAACTTGAATGATTTTCAGGAGGGGGATTTATATTGGAGCCATGGTAAGTTATGAACCAATCATCCCAAAATTCCGCAGAGATATTTGTGGTCTTAAAATTAAAAAACATAAATTCAATACAGTGGTGAAATTAGTTTTAACGTTTACAGTGAATTTCAGAAACTAATTTGAAAGAAATTTTACCACAATAAAAATATCTGCTACGATTTTAGGCGTATTTAATTAATTTACCAGAGTGGGCTTTTTTTATATGGGGCCTAGTATTCTATTTTATTCTGATACCATTATAAATTACGGTTTAAGGGGGTCTAGGGTAAATTATGGACCAATCTTCACGAAATTTTACAGAATTATTTCTAGTCCCATAAAATGTAACGTGCCATCTTTTATTATGATACCACTATTAAATACGGTTTTAGGCGCGCTTAACTGTTTTCCGGGAGTAGGGTTTATATAAGGCGTAGGATAAATTATGCACCGATCTAAATGAAATTTCACAGTGTCATTTCTAGTCTTAAAAAACTGTGTATTGTGGTGGAGGGTATAGAAAATTTTAATAGTTGGGCAATTCCACGCATAAGTCTACCATCAATGTTAAAAATTAATATCTGATTTTGGCAGTAAAAATGGTGGCAACATTATGTTATTTTTAAGTTTTTATAGTGGCAAAATTTTTTTGATATTTTTTTAAAAAATTTTATATTTTTTTTTAAAAAATTTTATAATTTTTTTTAAAAAATTTGATATTTTTTTTAAAAAATTTTATATTTTTTTATACAGTATACAGATCGCATAAAGACCAGTGGACGGAATATATGTACATATTTAGTGACCACTTGGTTTTCATATGGGCAGCTCAGAAATGAAAAGTGAGAATTTTTAAATTGTATCAACATGTTAGCTAATAAAAATTTTATTTTTTGGAACCCAATTGTAGAAAAGAAGTTGTTTATACAATTTTTTTTTTGTTCAATTTTCATTTTAACAACGAAAAAATCGTACATTACAATAAACTAGTACAATAATTGATATTCTTAATAGAAACCAATTATTTTTAATTAACGACATAAAGTACAAAAAAATCACTTTTTCGCGGCGTTGCTATTATTTATTTATTTGTTTTTTTTTTTTTTTTGAAAAAAACTGCATATTAAGAAAAAAAAACCTGTTTTTTACTTAAAAAACTGCTCGTGAAAAGCCATACAAATTGACAAAAAATCTATTTTAGTTCGAAAGAAAATGTGTTATTTGCCATCTCGGAAAACAGGGTTTTCCAGGAAGGAGGCCTAGCTTTTTTATATTTTACCCCCGCAAATCCCAAAATGATAAAATTCATTAAAAACGCGGAAAATAAAATTTAACCTGGAATTGGACTTAGCAAAATCGATTGGAATCATACAAGTTAAATTGCGAATAAAAGAATTATTTGGTTAGAAAAAGTACAAAAAATAAGTTAAATTTTGTTCTCTGATCAAACCGAATTTCAAGAAAGTGATAACATATCGGGTGTTTTTTTTACAGGTTTGTTTTTCGAATGGAGATAAAACTGGCATTTTGTGGCCGAATCTGGCAACTCTAATGTCATTTATGTTCAGTTTGGTTTGCCATTTCATCATGAACAGGTTGACAAAAGAACAACGCTTGCAAATCGTGCAAATTTATTTCGAAAATAACGGTTCAGTTCGCGAAGTTTACCGCAAGCTCCGTCCATTTTATGGTCGACATAATCGTCCATCAGAGCAATTAATTCGGTTAACCATGGATCGTTTTCGCACTACGTTTACTCTATGTGATAATACGCATCCGCAGAGACGTCGAACAGTGCGCACCGAAGAAACAATTGTCGCTGTAGAGCAAAGTGTTGAAGAGGACCCGAATGAATCGATTCGCCACCGTGCACAGCAATTGGAGCTTTGTCCATCAACTTTATGGAAGATTTTGCGCAAAGATCTTGGCTTGCGACCTTACAAGATCCAGCTTGTGCAAGAATTAAAGCCGCGAGACCATGAAATGCGTCGTGATTTTGGTGTATGGGCCGAAAATGAGATTGATCTCGATGCAGATTTTCATCGCAAAATTTTGTTCAGTGATGAGGCTCATTTTTGGTTGAATGGCTACGTCAACAAGCAAAATTGCCGCATTTGGAGTGAAAAGAATCCACATGAGACCCTTGAGACGCGATTACATCCACAAAAACTGACTGTTTGGTGTGCTCTATGGGCTGGTGGAGTCATTGGGCCATACTTCTACCGAAATAATGCTGGAGAGGCAGTTACCGTTAATGGAGACCGGTATAGAGCCATGATAACCGACTATTTTGTTCCCGAATTGAATGGCATCAATGTGGATGAGTTTTGGTTCCAACAAGACGGCGCTACATGCCACACAGCGCACGCCACAATCGATTTATTGAAGGAAACATTCGATGAGCGCATAATTTCGCGGAATGGACCTGTCAATTGGCCACCAAGATCGTGTGATTTGACACCATTGGATTATTTTCTTTGGGGATATGTGAAGTCGCTCGTCTACGCCAACAAACCAGAAACGTTAGGGGAATTGGAAGCCAACATTCGTGGCGTTATTGCCGACATACGGCCCCATATGCTCAAAAAAGTGGTTGAAAATCGACCTGTAGAATTGGCTTTATTCGAGCCAGCCGCGGCGTCCACATGCCTGAAATCATATTTAAACATTACTGGCATAAAATTATCCTTCCAATAAAGCCAAATTGATGGTCATTAAAACGATTTTCTTGTGTTTTATTTCAATTCGAAGTTCTATACCACTGAAAAAAACACCCGATATATTCGAGATGTTTTTTAAAAGAAAACATTTCGATTTTAATTTTATTTCTATCTTTAATACTTTAAAAGACAAACTAGGAAAAAATAACTTAACCCTTAATAGCCTACCAACCAAAAAAAATAAATACTTTGTTTAACGATTTTGGCTTAAACTTGCACCTGCGACTTTAAAAATATTTCTTGATACAAGCACCATCTTTTGCTCCGGTCGCCACTTTAATACAACTTTATTTGACTCATGTATATTCAGTAAGGTGTCACAACCTTGAAAAAAACAGCTTTTGCGAATTTGCGAACTTTCAAAAAATAATTTTGTGTCAAATACGTAAAAATTGAAGCTTATGTGAGTGTTTGAAATAATAATTTTCATTTTAATTTAGTGAAATTTTTAAAGTGTATGGTTGGTCTTTGCGGAACCGTCAGGCACCGGGAGTTCGAAATTTTCCAATTTTTGTAACGGTTTTTTCAGTTTGTTGATTAGAAATGTCGCATAGAATTCGTGACTTTAGAACAGAAGAATAGTTTTGGGAGTTTGTCAATTCGGTTGCGTGGTCGGACAGTGCAGATAATGGTGATTTTTCTTCTGACGACAGTGATTATGACCCAGGTTTCGTTGCTTTCCGAAATGAAAATTTTGCAGATAACGAGCAAATAAGCCATTTACATGATGAAAACGAAGCGTTGGAAGTTGCAGGTGTTCAGGACAATGCAGCAGTCGATTAAGGCTTGTTTGCAGTGCAACAAAACGATGAAAAACCACTGAATACGACACCAGATGAAATCAATAGATTCATGGGAATCAATTACTACATTAAAATATGCCAGCGATCGATCATATTGGAGTGACTAATAATGGACTGCATGACACGAAATCGTCATGACAAGATCCGCCAATTCTTGCCCTTCAAAAGCAACCAGACAATGCCGCGCTGTCACTCACAATTGTGTGTGAGTTGCTCATTGCTTGACAAAATCTGGTACTGAAATGAGTGTCGACGAAGTAATCTCGAAGTTGATATTGTTGCGAAACATCATCACCCAATGTCTGCTCCGTACCGCCGCACGACATTCGCCTTGATAACGTTGCGCATTTAGCAGAATTTGTGAAGGAAGGGAAACTGCGATGCAAAAATCCGAAATGTATATCCCAAACAAAAGATAGATGCCAAAAATGTGGAACACATTTGTATATTTCGACTTAAAAACTGGTTTGCTGTTTTTCACCAAAACACCAAATCATAAAGGCACAACTCAAAATTTAACAAAATCGTTTTTTTTTTTTAATAAGCCAGTTCACAAATCAAATTAGTTTGCATAACCGTCTTCTTTTACTTTTCTTTTTTAATATTTGTGAAACTTGATTAAAAAATTGTCACCATGTTTTTAAGTCAGTTTTCTGCTTCTCCTTGACATTTGTGAATTTTGAGTTGCGTCTGTTTGTGACTTAGTGTGCGATATAAAAGAAATTTCTTAATTTTGCTTGACTTAAATATATTAACATAAATTAATTTAATTTGAATATCTTAACAAAATTTCTTTAGATAATATTATTTTATATCTTTAACTATTAGTTGTTGTTGCTCTTTATCTTGATTAACTTGTTTAAAATTAAGCAAACAAATAAACAAAATGTTGTTAAAATAAGTAATTATGAGTTAAATTGCTTGATTAAAACTAATTTTCGGTAGCAATATTAAATTATTATTTTTTTAAATTCATTTAAATTTCATTCAGTGCATAAAAATAACCATCAAATAAACTTTTTCTCCTGATCTCCTAAAAGTAGACTTTAAAAAAAAAGATAAAAATAAAACAGATACAATTTTCTATGGTGATTAATCAATGAAGATGTATTTTACTGACATTTTTATAGACCTTTTGGGTTAATTTAGGGACATCATTGTCCTTGGTAATGCTTGTTGTTCTTATAATAAATAAAGGCGAATGTGTGAGGGTTTTTGGCTGTGTATTTTTCGAATATGAATTATTTACTTAAAAAGTGTATGTATGAGCTTAAACGTGTACAGGAATATTTTTATTTTTATTGTATTTTTTTTTTGTTTTATTGTTTTTATTGCAAAAAAGGGATTTGTTAGGCTTAAAAAAGTGAACATTATTAAAAAAATAAAATAAATAAAAATAAACAACATGAAGTTAATGTTTCATATGGAATATAATACTTGTTTTCTAAAGCAGAATGAATAGTTGAATAAAACACAGGAAGTTCAAAGAAAATTTTTTGCAAAAATTTCAATAAACACATTTCAGAATGAAGAAATAAATTGTGATTACTGATAATTTGCTGCAGTTTAAGACTGTTAATAATTTACATTAAAAGTTTTTTTTAGAATTAAATAGGTTATATTATATGTAAAATAAGAAATAAAATAATAAAAAAATTTTATGTCATATAATTGAGATGTTTTCATTCAACTGTTCCAAATCGCAAAAAAATTGTTTCTTTTTAAGTTTTCCTGCAATAAAATCGGAGCTGCTTATTCATTTTGCAAAATAATTAAAACAAAAATTGGTTTAAAAGTTTGAATTCCAGCCTTGCGATTAAAAGGAAATTGGCTTAAAATCTTAAATTTTTTATATTAAAGGTCTAGTTGGCAAGCCCGATCATATGATACTCCAACATATTAGAGAGCTTTTAATGGTATGGAATGGTCATTAGATATCATATCTAAATCAATACAATAATAATATAACATTTAGTTGAGGGCTGGCTGCATTTCTGTAGTTTCGTTATTGAGTAAAATATATACTCGCATTGGTAATGAGATGTTTTGAACATTAAGAAAAAATCTAATGATTTAAAATCTATTAGCAAATTTTATTTTCTTCATTCTTTACAAAAATGTCAAAAATTAAAGTAAAAATTGCGAAGTAATTTAAAAAAAATGAGAGCATAAAAAAAGCAGCAATCTCTAGTGGATATTGTTGGATTAGACCTTTTTTGGTATTGCCGACCATATATTTCACAAGAAATCAGCAAATGCAACTTTATGGCACTATGAGATTAGTTTCTGAAAAAACTATAGATTGCAACCTATGTGTCTTCATATATCAATGCCAATATGGAAAAGTAGCTTATGTCGAATAGAGTGGTTTCAAGATACCCTTAGCTTTGCTTTACTTTTATTTGAGGAGTGTTTTGCTTCAAATCGTAAAAGTAACAACTTTAGTAAATCAATTATGTCTTTTATAAACTTAAGCTTCTCCTCCATATGACGTCACGTTTTATAGCGAGTGTCATGTTTTATAGCGAGCCGCTTAATACAAAATCTGACGCCGAATGCCAGCCGCCCATTACATGAGGAACAGACATTGGCCGATGTTGGCTGTTGGCTATTTAAAGGCGCCAAACGCTCGCCTTAATATTTGAAGTACTCAGAACTTGTTAGCGGTCCGATTCCACCCAGAAAATTTCTGAGACTTTTAAGTTGGAATCGGTGATTTTCCGCGACTGCATGAGCAGCTTCTCTGTATATATTACGAGCCACACACTATCCAAAACCTGTGGACGCACCCAGTAGCACTAGCTGTGCTTCCGTACGTTGTTAAATATACGCAACGTACGTGAACAAAACTATAAGTACTACGCATTCTACTGCCAATGGGGGATATATAACATTCATATAACAATAACCATGGTCGAATAAGTACAAGGTATAGTCATTAAAAATTTTGTTCTCAATTTCAAAACCCATATAACGTCAAACAAGAGAAAATATGGGAAAAAATTAAAACTAGCGTCAAAAATCAAATAAATTATTTTGACATTACATGGGTAAATAATGAAAACTCTCCCTAATGAACATAAATGGTACTTCTTATACTATGACAATAACTATTGAAGTTTTATATCGTAAACTTAAGGGGGTTAACTCAAAATTTATAAATTTTCAGTAGAGACAAAAAACATATTATCTTTTTATGCCCTTCACCTCAATTAGTTGTGAAGAGGGTAAACTAAGTTTGTCATTCCGTGTAAAACATTCTGTAAAACATTCTGGCTCCTTGAGTAATTCTAAGTCGATTTAGCCATGTCCATCTGTCTGTCCGTCTGACCGTATGTCCGTCTGTTTAAAACACGCTCACTTTCGAAAAACTCAAAAGAAATGAACCAACTTGGTGTCAAATTGCTTGTTGTTATCCCAAGCAGTTTGGGATTGAAATCCAGCAAAATTGGTTCAGTAGGATCAGAGCTTTGAATCAAAATGTGGAACCTCCACCTTAAAAAATTGATAATTTTGTTACAAAAACTACCATAAATGGTGGAGCAATGCACGGAAAGATATAAGATTTTGCACAAGTTCGTTTTATTCAATTGGAAATCACACTGTAGAAGATCGGTCCACAATTTACCCTAGGCTCCATATAAACCCTTTTCCCGGAAAACACTTAAGTACGCCTAAAATCGTAATTAATAATGGTATCAGAATAAAATTTAATAATTCACAGTTTTATAGGACTAGAAATCACATTAATTAATTTCGTGATGATCGGTCCATAATTTACTATAGGCCCCATATAAAGCCCACTCAGGTAAATTAATTAAATAAGCCTAAAACCGTAGCAGATATAATTATTGTGGTAAAATTTCTTCCAACTTAGTTTCATTTGGCCATAAAAACCGTTATGAATTTTGTGATATGCGGTCCATAATTTACCTTAGATCCCATATTTAGCAGCCTTCTGAAATTCACTGTAAACGCTAAAAATAATTTCACCGCTGTTTTGAAATTTATGTTTTTAATACCAGAAATCACTCTGCAGAATTTTAGGATGATTGGTTCATAATTTACCATAGCTCCAATATAAATTCCCCTCCTGAAAATCATTAAGATCGGCTTAAATTGTTACAAATCATGATATTTTACTCAAGCTTGTTAAAATTACTAAAAAAAACCATAAAACTTTCAGATTGTCGGTTAATAATGTATTATAGGTCTAAACCGCAACCAAATTTAATGCTGACGTCTGCTTTAATAAAGATATATTGATAATAAATAAATACCTTATAGATATAACTCCTGAAATATTTGAAATGTCGGTATCAAAGATTCGGCACAGCCGAATATGACCCTCTAAATTGTTTATCTTCTATTATACTTCAAATGGAATACAAATGTATTTATTAATTTATTTTCTTTTTTTGACAAAATACTAGAGAAATTGATCTTAGATGTTATCATTACATATATATGACCACTGTACATCGATATCTTGCAAGGGTGAAAATTTAAAAATTTAGTGTTGACTCTCTTTAGAAGAACCAGTGCGACATGTTATATTTTAAAATAGATGAGTAAAAACGTGATAAGATCTTACAATGTTGTAATTTTTCTGACAATGTTGCCATTGTCAGATGCATTAATTTAACACATCTGCCAAATGAAAATGAGCTTACAATGTTCACACAGTTGCAAGACATTTTTAGGCAATTTTAGTGACAACATTGTAAGATCTGACCACCGTCTGTACGAAGCTTGAGTGTTGCTGGCAAAATGTTTTGTTTATTATTTTTTTTTTTTCGAATTATTCTCTCGTAATTTCTACAAAAATATATCTAGTCTAGTTTTCGTACCTAACAGTTATCTCTACCTATTTCAGCGTTTATTTGACCCACGTGTTTTTACCTTAAGTTTTTGTTTAAAATTGGCAACATTTACACCATAGATGTTTGTAGAAATCTAGATTTCTTTTTGTAGAAATTACGGGCATAAATTGCTTCATTTTCATTTAATTTACCAAATTTGTTTCATATAAATTGCTGATTGAAATACATGAAATTAATAAAGTAGAACATACCAGTGAAACATAAAGAAAACAAATTTCGCTGCCCAGAAATTGCAATAGATACAACTTATTTATTTTTAATCGGTGGATAGTAGGGTATTCAATTAATCGATGTTCTGTATTAATCACAGGAATAATTATTCGAATTAAAAATTTTATAGAATAATAATCGAACAATTTAATATTATTCGGTTAATCGAATAATTTTAGTTTTGTCTAGTTTAGAAGTTTAAAAATAAAACCGAAAGTTATATTTTTTCAACATAAAAATTTTACTAAAAATGTAACAACAATTTAACAAAAATGAAAGATGAAAACTTTTTACATGAAAAATAACATCAAAATTTAAGCTAATCTTCAAAAATAATATTTCAAAAAGAGCTTAAATGAACATGTTTCAAACGATTTCTTTCTTTTGTTTTGATGAAACTTGATTTAGAAATGATTCATTCACTTATTCTTGACGTTAAAGAGATTTAAAATAAAGCTTTATAAAGCATATTCAATTTCTGTGTTCTTTTTCTCATCTTTTCTAAAAATTGGTAGTCTTCCATTATACCACTTAAATCTCTTATTGATTTTTTTTACCAATTTTAATAGTCCTGTTAAGGTCTCGTAGAAGGTTGTTTTTATTAGTTTAAAAAAAAATCATCTTCATCAACGATTCAGACATTGTGGTAAAAGTCTGTACTAAACATTCTTAAAAATTTATTTTTTACCCAAGCTCCTTGGTTTCGGTCTTTGTACTACATTTTAAAAAATTGTTATTCGAAGGAAATGTTCCTGAGTTAAGAAGCAATAAAAGGGGTTTTAAAATGTACCGACATTTTTAACATAAAATAAAAAACTAATACTGTGAAGAATCTAATTTTCGATTAATCGATTAATCGACATTAATTATTAGAATTATTCGTTAATCCAAAATAAGCAATGTAAAATTATTCGAATAGTTAATCACCCAAAATTATTCGATTAATCGAACAATGGTTAATCGTTTAAGCACCCTAGTGGATAGCTTATAAAACTAAATCATGTAACAGAAGGGTACAAAACTTTCTGGCAGTGTCTAGAAACACTCGAATAATGATAATAACAAAACAAACAAAAAAATTACAAATTGTTTAAAAAAGCAAATTTGAAAACAATCTGAAAAAGTTTTTTTTTGTGAGATAGTAAAATATGTTCGCGGCTACAATAACATGGCTATTTTTTGCCTTACAAATTACCTTTATAGGCATTGTGTTACTTCCCGCGAACCGACCCTAGGGGTCTATACTTCATAGAGGAACTGGATGTGAAGGTTTCCTTTCGTCTGCCGGATGGATGTAGTGTCCTGCAGGCGGAAATCTCGGCTATAAGGCGGGCGGCAAACTGGCTGAGGTATCATCGCATATCGGGAGATATACGTATATTTACTGACAGCAAGGCTGCCCTTGCTTCCCTGGCGGGTGTCTACACGACATCTAGGTTGACTGTAGAATGTCCGATGTCTTTGGATGAGATTGCGAAACATTCAAGGGTAACGCTTATATGGAAACCTGGTCACTCGGAGTGCCCGGGCAATCTGATAGCAGATGGGATGGCCGGGCAAGGTGGTCGCATGGATGACGGATTCATCGATCAATTTGTTGGTCTTCCAATGGCTCACTGTAAATTACTCATCGGGCGCGAGTCTTATAGAATTGCGCAGATGCGGTGGACCTGTGAGTCCACCTGCTTGATATCCAGGATCCTTTGGCCTGGATATGATGAACGGAGAACTGGCTCTCTACTTGGGTTCAGCAGGAACCAGATTAGGACGGTGATATCGGTTTTGACTGGACACTGGCCGGTGGGGACTCATGCTGGAAGAATGGGTCTGGAATTTAACGACTACTGTAGGAGTTGTCAGAACGAGGAGGAAGAGGAGACTGTGCTTCACTTCTTTTGCCATTGCCCTGGACTGCGGGGCATTAGGGAAGAATACCTGGGGGGACCGGTGTTTTCCTGTTTGGAGGATCTGTCTGGGATGGAACTAAAATCGCTCCTTCTCTTCACTAGGAAGACGAAGTGGTTGGAACTTGTAGTGACGCCATCTGAGTAACTGCTCCAAGGGATGGGCATTGGCGCCGGGTATCACAAAGGGACCAATTGGGACCCAAGTGAGCTGTCTCTTGATGGCTGCCCATGGAACCTAACCTAACCTAGGCATTGTGTTGTTATCTGGAATTAGGTTAAAGTGTTGTGGGAGTATATTATGATCACCGGCAAGCATAATAATTAAATTAATTTGAACTACTTGAATAGGAACGTGAGTAAGAAAATACGATCAATTTAGATTTGCTTATCCCCGATGTGTCCTTCTTTAGAGCCTTGAGAAGTCGCTGGGGTTAATCAACTTTAAAAGTTAAGCTCCCCGCATCTCTACTCACTTACAGCCTGTTTTTGTTCAATACTTTTCATATGAGTAATATTAATATGCAGACGGACGGACAGATATTGCATTTTTCCATTTAACAAGAATAAATAATGTAACGACTAATTGTTGGTGTAAAAAAAGTAGAATAAAAAAGCTAACAGATTCTCTAAAACTCAGCAAACAAATATGTGGGCGTATGATTTATCAAATATCTAAGATAAATATTTACCATACGCCCACATCTAACCTGCAAACGCTATAAATATTTTCACTTTGGCGTATGATTAATACAAAGTACACACATTTCGTGTTCCAATCAATCATACACCTTTGCAAGCTATTTACACCAATTTAAGAATTGAATGCAATTACGAACTTATTAAAAGTATTCAAAGGCTTTTGTTACTTAAAGTTTTGTATTTACTCATACTTGTCAACTTAATTTCAAGCAGACATGAAGATTTTCAGCAATAAAAATATAAAACCAACATGAATGCCGTAACATTTCAACTTACAAATTATTGCAATTTTATATTTTGTATGGCTACTTAAAGGACATTGATTTTTATCCCATTAGTGTAATGTAACAATGATGCAAGATAAGAGACAGAAAAAAAGACAAGACAACACAAACCACAACTATTGAAGTAGCAACAATAACAAACATACTATTTGTGGCAGCAACAAGCTTATATTTGTGTTTCTTGGACAGTTTGTTGCACAGATAGTGTCTTAAGTAACATGCCATTTTGTAATTGTACAACTGAGACTTGCTACAAAAACAACAACATTATCATCGTTAGTTGCAACAACATGATCATTACTATTATCCTTAGTAGCATTATCGGCTGGAGGACCTGTGTGCGCGTGTGTTTTTTTTTATGTATAAATGAGTTGGTTTCTTTTTTACTGTCACAGTTCGTTCAGTTCTTACACACGTGTAGACATGAATACAAGCTCTTTGCATGATGCATTATCCCCATCCTTAAAGGATTTAATAACATTGCAACGGCTGCTGTCTCAAACGTATGCAAGTGTTTCTATATATGTGTTCACTGTCAACAGTATTTATTAACGTACATATATGTTGCACGTATGCTGTAGCATGTCGCATTGAAAAAGTAAGTAAAGGAACATGTTTGTACGAATATCACATGATTGCTTATTGCTGTTGTTAGCATTTTTTCAAAGTATTGTCAACATTGTTCTTTAAGTTTGATTGCAATTGTTTGGAAATAAAGCAGAGGGAAACAACTGCTAACAAACTATTGATAGATACAACTTTTGCAGTTGCTTTTCTCTCATCTATCCTTTCGTACTTCATACTTTAACTGGTATCCATAGTTTTATTTGTCTTGGGAAGTTTTTTTTTTGTTTAAGTTAGATCCTTGCTGCACATAAAAGTTGTAAACGTAAAACTGAATTTACCTTGGAAGATTTTTTTTAAAGGATTTTGTCAAAGGATTATCATCGGTTGTTGTTAACAACAGCGTTTTGTCAGTCGTGATTTAATGATGGTGATAAAAATCAGTATTTTTCTTGTTAAGAATTGGAGATTTGTACCGAATTTGTTTAGTGTTGTGAATAAAGAAAAGTCTAGAGGATTTTCTGATTGATTTAAGTTATTTAAAAAGTTGTTGAAAAGAAGCTATATAAATTGAATTTTATATTTTAGAATGTGGTTTTTAATAATATTTGTTTTTTTTTTTAATATTACTTTTTAGCAAAAAATATCTTTAAGAAAATATTGCAAATTTGTTTTTTTATTGTTAAATTTCTTTTTGAATAAACTGTCTATGTATACATATATATATGTTCATTAAACTCCAACTTAAGGAAAGGGCGCCTTACAAAATGAAATAAGTTTCTGGTAAATCGTTATTCGGGGAAGGATTGCAAAAATAAGTGCCAAGCCTTTTGGCCAACTTTATTGATAGTTGTGCAATTAATTTTTATTAGGCAAAGGCTGTATAGAAAGTAACTTCATGACACTCTTTGACCAAGTGAACTTATACAAGAAATAATTGCATGTATTAGTATCTTACGTTATAAATCTGGTCAGAATTTGTAGATGTTAATGGAATACAGATAACCAGGGCAGGTTTTTACACGTACAACAAATTGTAAAATACGCAGCCAAAAAGCTTAAAAATGGTAAAAAAGAATTGAATGCAATTACGAATATACGCCTTAAGAAAATTAAAAAAAAAATGTATATATTGTAATTTTTAAGTAAATGTTTTATTGAAAATATATAAATTTATGTTTCTTTGAGTTTTTCAGTTAAAATTTAACTAATCGAACAGGTTAACCCTAGAAAGTTAAGGTACGTCTGCGAGACGTACGCTTTTTCAATTTTGTGCCTGTACTTTCACATTTGTTAACATACAACTTTCTCACGTTCAATTATTTCAGTTGTTAGCAGTTTTTATGTTGTAAGTTATGTATCTTTTGAGAAATAAACACAAATAAACACAACAACTATCTGAGAGACGTATCGTTATCTTTAGTTTTACTTTTGTTGCGTAGATAACTTTGTGTTTTGGTTGAATTTTAAGGTATTGTTTAAAAAATGAGTTGTAAGCGCGGCTTGGACGACGCAGAAATTGGAGTTCTCTTGCAAAGTGTGTTGGAGGACTCTGTTTTACTGGAAAATGTGAGCGAATCGGAAGATGAATCGGTAAGCCTGACGAGAATATACCACCGATTCAGGAAAATCCTCAATCCGATAGCTGCGTTATTTCTATATCTCGACCCAATTTAAGAAGTAAAAGGGGTCAAAGTGATGGCCGAATTTCTTCAATGAATATAGTTCGTACGGCAAGAGGACCAACTCGGGAATGCAAATCACTATACGGTCCAATTTCATGCTTCGATATTTTTTACTACCGAAAAAATTTCGGAAATTGTTCAAGGCACCAGTGCCGAAATTTCCATAAATTGTTCAGTTCTAAGACTTTGACCGACAACATTGAACAAATTTTACCAGATGCAGAAAACTTTGATTGAGGTTATAGTGGAAACAGTTTGAATTAAAAAAAGAGATAATAAGGTGGCTTCTGCATATCAGAAATTAAACTTATGTCCAAAATGGTATGTGTCAAATGCGGTATACCTGTATATGGCGACCACAAAACTTAAATTTGTAAATCTTGCACATAATGTTACTCAAATTCTTTTTTTTTTGTTTATATTAGTTAATATAGATAACATTATCTACACAAAGAGATTATTATGAATTTTATTTTTAATTTTATTATACCCACACCACAATAGTGGAGAGGGTATTATGCATTTGTGCTGATGTGTGTAACGCCTTAAAATATTGGTCCTAGACCCACCTTAAAGTAAACCAATCGACTCAGAATCACTTTCTGAGTCGAACTAACGATGTCCTTCCGGCTGGCTGGCAGGCTGGCTGGCTGGCAGGCTGGCTGGCTGGCAGGCTGGCTGGCTGGCTGTCCATGTAACCTTGTGCGCAAAGTACAGGTCGCAATTTTGGAGATAATTTGATTAAATTTGGGACATTGGTTCCTATTGGTACACGGACCAAGCCTATTGAAAATGGGCCTAATCGTAGGACAACGATAGAAGATAGGGGGAAATTTCTTCCTCTCAGAAACTATCAAACCGATTTTAATGAAATTTAAAACTTAGATAGAACCATATCCATATGGACACACAAGGTATGCATCTTTTAAAAAATAGGACCACAAGGGGAGATAGGGGCAATTTATGCCTCTCAAACCGATTTTAATGAAATTTAAAACATAGATAGATCCATATCTATATGGACGCATAATCTATACAGTTTTTCAAAAATAGGACCACAAGGGGAAGAAGGGGACAATTTCTGCCTCCCACAAGCTTCCAAAACGATTTTAATGAAGTTTATAAACATAGATAAATCCATATTCATATGGACACATAAGCATGATGCGTTTTTAAATACTGTGGTGTAGGGTATCATATGGTCGGCCTTGACCGACTATACTTTCTTACTTGTTTTTATAATAATTTTCTATTTAAAAATTATATTTTTTAAAAGAAATAGAATAAATAAATATTTTCAACAATAAAATTGATCAATATTATTATCGGTGATATCCTTTAAAGGATAGAAACAAGCATACGTCTTTCAGACGTGTCGTTATCTTTTCAGTGCAAAAAAATAACGTTATCTTTCTAGGGTTAATAAATATACATATATATGATGTTCACATCTGAACCGAAGGCAGCGGTTTCTATTTTGAATGATGAAGTGCCCTAAGACGAGTTGACAATATGAGGCGCCATAATTTATTATATATTAAATTTTTCTTAAATTTGTATGTTTTTTATGTTAATTTTTTTATTCTTGTAACTTAAGTCGAATCGTTCTTTTAAAGTCATATTGGACGGCTGATTTTTTTGTATTCGCGTTATAACTTAAAATATTTAAACTATTTTGAAACTTTATTCTATAAGATTAGTAATAACCTTAACTGTTTGAAAATTTAACGATGTTTTGTATTAAATAAATGGACGTTTTATAACGATGGAAATAAAAAAATAAGGAAAGTGTTTTGATATGGTTAGAAGTGCTTTTCTTTCGTTTAAATATTTGTGCCTTTTTCTAGTTCTCTTTCCAGCCTTTATAACATCAGCAAGTTGTTTGGATACTTGGTTGATATTTTAGAGCTGAATCCCAAAGCCACCCTATACACTCTATAGCCCAGTAACGCAAACGGCGTTCTCTCGGGAAATATCACCAAGGTGTTTGGATAATTGGCTGATATTCTGGAGCTGTAGCATAAATCCGCCCCTATATAGAGTCCACACTCCACGAATCGTATAGGCGTTTCGTCCGGACACCACTATAAGACGCAATCGACGTTTTCATATATTTAATATTAATTAAAATTAATACTTTTGAGTTTTTTACCTAAAAATAAAACGTAAAAGGCTTTATTTTTTTTAAACTATAAAATAAGTATTTTTACGGTAAGAAATGAACTTTACAAAATTTTTGCGCAGTACATTTTTTGTTATTTAAAGGCCAAAAATCTAGAAAAAAATTGCACGACCATTCAACATTGCCTTAACTTTGACAAACTCTTCCGAAATGAAATACTGAAAAGAAAGTGTTCCACATATTCATGAGATTAAGATTTTGGCCAAGTAGATATGGGGCCTCGATTGTCGGAATTTTTGGACGATCTCGACTTTTCTATCATACTAATGTTATATGTACTTATTTCTAAGATATGTATCATAAGGTTTCAAACATTTTAAGAGAGGAAAAAATAAACAAAAATTTTAACAAGTTTAATCAAGGACTTATTTTCACAGATATACCAAATTTTTACATCCTAAACTAACAGTGGTTGGAAGCAAGAACGGTTTTTTTTTATCTGATTTTAATTGACTTTTCCAATACAAACAATACAAGCTTCGTAAATATAATACTGATATTGCCAAGAAGGCAATCGAATGGAATCCCCAGGGATGCAGGCGAAGAGTATGACCTGCTCATACATGGAAGCGGCAGGTTGATGTGGAATTGACGAGAGTTTACAAAAGCTGGAGGGAAACTAAAGCCATAGCACCTAACAGATCCGAATGGAACGAACTAGGAATTAAAAAGTCAAAAATCTTACATATAGATGACTTTTTTTGTATAAAACTAAATCTTAAATGAAGTAAAATACTAATATAACATAAAAAGTGTACTCCTATTTGGTAGTTAGATTTCTTTTATAAGTTACATTTGCTATTGCATCATGGATTTCCCAGCTGAAATAAGCTAACAGTGCTGTGGGCCACTTGCTGTAAGATCTGTTTTTCAATGAGCGTCATATCTTATTGGGAACTCTCACCATGCTCATCAGACACGGCACCAAGGTTTATTTGGAAAAAATCTAAATGCGAATGAAAGAAAAGTGTTTTAATGACATCCGAATTGTTGATATGAAAAAAAGTTCTTGTACCAGCTCTTTGTAATTTGCAGCGCTTATATATCCAAGAACATTGTGACATATATTTTAAAATCTACCCATACTCAATATTAACAGTTGCCTTTACTTCTGATTCATTAAACGAAAACAGACGCAGTCAAGGCAAAATCAAAAAACGAAAAATTGTACAAAACAAAGAACCTCGACAGTCGACATGTTCGGAAGTGTTTGGTTTGACATAAAAATAAAAAAAAAAAATATTGAAAACCAAAATACAAACACAACGTCCCATATTCGTTAACTTTGGGATTTATTAAAATTTTCAGTCTGTCAAACCAAACACTTCCGAACATGTCGACTGCCGATGTTCTTTGTTGTGTACAGCTTTTCGTTTTTTGCTTTTGCCTGGACTACGACTGTTTTCATTTGATGAACCAGAAGTTAAAGCAACAGTTTATTTTTGTTCAAAGAAAAATCAAAAAGTGGAAAAAAAGCTATTTTTTTTGTTGACTGCAGTTTTTTAAACCCTGTCCACTCTCTTATTTAATTTTTCACAAACATGGATTCGAACAATTGGCCTTCAATGATTCGTATTATTTGGGTGGCAATAAATATGCCTACCCTCAAATTGCCCTTATTAACGCATCAAAATAAAGTTTTCAGGTGTTTAAACGCCTCTCCATCTCTGTTCATAACTTTTAATAAATGTTTTATTAACAGTTATTTGATATAATTGGTTTTATTACTGATTCCGCACGGAAAGGAAAATTCAACGGAAATAAATATCGATCGACATGCTAATTGCAATTATTCATTCATGCGGTATAAGCTTTCCGCAATAAGTTTTAAACATCACTGTTTTAATAATTTCTTAGTTGATATTAGGTCTTGTTTTTTTTACTTTTTAAGTAAAGTTCGTGCAAATGAGAGCAAGCATGCATTTCTCTCATAAAGAGACAAAATTACGCAAAAACACGATTTAAAGAACTTTTAACAAAAATAAAACAAAACAAACAATAACTAACATTTTGTATCCCTAATATTTCAGTACAAAACTATCTATTTAAGTACATTATTTTATTCCACAACACTTTTTCCAGAATTTGGATCATGAAGTTTTTATCTTTGCTTTTTCTGTTTTGTTTATGTTTGACAGCTGTTTGACAATTTTCACAATTTGCATGAAGAAAACGTCTGGGCTGTTTTATGCAAGAAGAAGAAGAAATTAATCTCTCAAGCCCGCTCTCATTTACAAAAATTTTAAGTACGGGAACGCGTTTCGTTCAAATTGGGATCCCGAGGGATCCCAAAGTAGAGTAACGAAACAAAGCTATTGTGTCAGCTGTTGGTAAAAAAAACATTTTAAACCAGTTGTTGAAATTTTTGTGAGCAATAATTTTTTTTATCAAATAAATTTCTGTAAAATATACAACTAATTTAAAATATGATAATAAATTTTTTTAAATAACAAACCTAAATGTTTTTTTTTTAATATTTCTTACATTTTTATTCCTTCCATTTGCTTCTCGTTGTAAAATTTTAACGTAAGCAAAATGGCGAAGAATATCTATATTGCAGTTTCAATAATATGGCCATACCACAATGGTAGAGATGATACCGCAACAACGGAAGATACCTCACAAACGGAATGAATAATTACAAATTTGGCTTCCGCACAAAAATTGCTTTCCGCACTTGCGGAACGGAATCAATAATACCACCCAATATATAAAATATATTTTGTCTGTCAACTTGAGGCTCATTTGAGAAGACTTTGCTTCCCAGAATCGCAAGTGATCTTAAAGGTGAGTTTGTTGTATTAAATGACACGCTTTTGCTCTACAAATAGCAAACGTACTGAATTCTTTTGAGCTTCATGTTTTTAGTCTCTTTTATATTTACTGCATCGAATATTGGTACGGAGGAATATTGATTTCCATAATGTAGCACCATTGTTATCAGACATACTGCCTGTTTTTAGAACACCTTCAATAAACTTACATTTAAAACAGAAATGAAATTTGAAAACTTGCTTTTGATTTAAAAAAACAGACAGCTAATTTGAATGGGTCAATGTCTTAAATCAAATTTTTTTATTTGTTATTATTGACACGTGAGTACCTTTCTTAAGGCATTGGTTTCTTATACACAAGTACCGCTCTTAGAATCGAAATGAAAACAATTTAAGCACAAACATTTGTAAAAAAGGCTTATGCAGAGAGAAGAGAGAAATATTGTCAATTAATGAAAACAAATGAAACTGCGAATGGTTTCTTCTTTTCTTTCCGAGAACCCTATAACTTTTATTTGGTTCAAAATAAAATTTGTTCAAATAATCAAGAGCCATATTTGTGCTGCTATTATTGGAGAAAAAAATTAAAAACATGACAAAAAATATTATCGAAAACTATATTATTTACGATTGAAAAATATAACTCTGTAAAATTAAGTTCAAAAGATCTCCATTCTTGTAAAATAGATTTTCCCCAAATAACGTTAAAATCAAAGCTGAAATTACTCAAAGAATTTTAACAATTTGTAATGTTGCCGTTTTAACAATTTTATATATATCACAAATCGCAAAATTTGGCAAATTTTTACAGTTTTTCAACATTACTGAAAAGTCCCTACATTTTATTGATTTCAAAATATCTGTTTCTTTTCCTACGGCTATTCTTTTAGAAAAGATTCCAACGAATAGAGATTTTTCCCTTCGTATAACATCCCTAGCTGGAACTGACACCTGTTTTCTGTTATCCATACAGAATAGCTTTTACAGATTCCTTGTTAAGATGAAATGAGGCCAATAAAGAGATACAATATAAATTAATTTGTTTTCTAAACAACTTTGTGTTTTTAATAAAATTTTGTATTAAAATAACTAAACAACCATACTTTCAACGAGTTTTGGCTTTTTGTGCATATTAAAAAAAATAAATCATTCATGCATCGAAACACTTGAAAACAAATTATATTTATTCATCCATGACATGAAAAAAAGGCAAGTACCTAGACTGGTTTCACCACAAAACGGTCTAAATTGCTTTTTTTTTTTTAAATATTTTTATTGATTTTTAATGGAGTTCGAAACCATTAAGGTGATTTAAAATTTTATGAAACGAATTTAAAATATGGGTTTTAAACCATACAAATGTTTATTATATGGTTTATATAATAAAGTAAACAAAATATTTATGAATTAAACCATTATCCTGTATTCATGGGTCAAAATTGCCCAAACAGTTTTTAATGCTTATTATATTTATATTATAATTATTATTATTATAGCACGTGCATTTTATTTTTCGAGTACAGGTTAAGCTATGGAGAAATAAATTAAACACAGTACAGGAAAAGTTTATAATAAATATTTACACTGGGCAGCACACCAATTGATGATTGAGTTCTGTAAATTGTTTTTAGTGAAATTGAAAGTGCTGATTATGATGGCATTATTAGTTTTTTTCTAGCACCTCTAATTTTAAAGATATAATGAGATTTAATAATTGCATAATTTACACCATTTTCAGTTTTATTCGGTTAGTTTTTTGCAAACGGTCCTTAAAACACTTTCTGGATTATTAATTTATACAAAAATCTCTATTAGTTGCGTAGGATCACATTATTCATTATATCAGGATATCTCACTTACTTTTATTGCAAGGTTATTGAAGTTTTTTTTTAGTTATACAAAGAGGCTTTTGCTGGAATGACTTGGAACAACATACAGAGATCTAAAAAACGTGATTATATAAACGTCGAAAGCCTGGGTTCGAATCCCAGTTCAGCCAAGAATGAAAAATTATGAATAAATTGCTCATTTCTTCATAAAAATAATTTAATGAAAAATCTAATTCAATGAACTTTAGCCTGACTAAAATATTAAAATTTGGAATAAAAACCATAAACAGTTCAATAAATTAGCCATAGTACTTATTATTCAAGCATTATATTTTAATTAAAACAGGGCCCAAACCGTTACATTCGTGATCGTATGACTCGAATGGAAATCTAATACATCTTGCAACCGCCGTACACCAATTCGGATAGCTTGTATCGAACTTTGAGACCGTGGCAATCGATAACGAATAGTCGATCGAATAACTTTTCTCGAAATGTGATTCGATAAGCTAAGAGCTGTCGGAGACTTAATTTTTTTATAAACAACACAGGAATTGCATTTTGCATTATCGAGATTAATAAGAATACTCTGTTTTTTAATGAATGTATTCATATCAGATTTCCGGTTCCAACATTTCGAATGCCAGATATAGTTTTGCCTTCATTTCTTTTAATTAGACAATACAAACCTAAACGTCGTAAACGGCGGCACAATAGGCCGATGATGACCAAGTATAAGTATAACAAATATAATGTCATTTAAATGGTTGCTTTTAACCACTTTTTAGCACATTTCGGGCGGTATCTCGGTGATAACATGACGAATAACGGTTTTTTAAATGCTCCAACGGTAGGCGGTTATCCGTGTAGACTCGGTCGTTGACGTATCTCTACAGAAAACGTTTAGATTACACGCTAAAGAAAGCTAAAACGCAATAAATCCAAAATTGGTCATATTAAGTGGCTCGTGGTACCGTTTTGTTAAAACCACATATTATAAGTTCGGAATCTTCAATAACTAGCCGTAATACGGGCCGTATTGCTGAGAACTACATGGCATCGACAAATTCGGATTATCCGCCACACTTTCAATAACAGAAAGTATCTTATAGGCAGTTCGCACGTTGCGATAATGACCACATCTGTAACGCTTCCAGTCTCTTCGAATTATTTAAAATCCTGCCAATTTCTTTCGCAGGAGGTCGATTATATACCATAAGCACCCCGTTATGCTCAAAAATTGGAAACGTTAGAACCACCGATGTTATACAGACAAAGAAAAAACATGGTTGTGGTAAACATGTTCTAAGATCAACATATTATGATAAGATTCACGATTGTAGTTTGAACCGATTATTATTGAACCATATTATGACTAAATGTTTTCGTAATATCACATCATATTATTTTTACCTTAATAGTCTTATGTCCAATTTTCAGGATAGTAATTAAATCTAAATTAAGTTAATTTTCATAAAAACTTAAATCGTATTTAAATACAGATTGAATTTTAGAGTTTTATTTGAAAAGTATTATTTAAATAAGATAAGAGTATGGTGGCACTACTAAATACAAAAAAATATCATAAAAAAGTATAATTATTTACAAGGTGGTCTCAAAAAAAAGCTGATTGTTATTGCTTTGCCTCTTGTTGTTGTATTGTCGTGATATTGAGGCCACCTTGCTAAAATATTACAATAGAAACTTAAGTTGAAATTAAGTGTACCACATCGGTGAATTAAGTTTGATTTAAGTATTTAGTGAAGAAGAGAATTTTGAATTTAAAACGATTTTAAACATAAATGTGTTTTAATATCAATTCCGAAAATTGGCCATTATTCTCTTAATTTTTTTAATGTAAAAACAATTTCTTTATTTTTTTTTATTTCTCGAAACGTGTTTTTTAATTTGTATTTTTTTTTTTATTGTTAAACCACTTACTAACAAATAATTCGATAGGCGTATTTAAAACAAACGACACAGCTGATTCATAATTATTTTACAAATGGCGAAAACAAAATATTATTTGAGTAAAGATATTTTGATTGCACCTTAAGCATACTATGACTACACGTATAGAAAGTTATCATGTTATTGCTATTAAATATCATTAAATGGTTGTGAGTAAAATAATATGTTTGAAAGCTATCTTTATTTATTTGTTAGAAAATTAATTATTTTTCAGTCAACAATACTCGAATTTATAATTGCGATAAGCATTGATATGTTGACAGTAACTATAATATTGTTGATATTTAAAACAAATAACAATTTTTTGTGTACGACAACAATATATTGTTACAATAAACATAGTGTAGTTGCCGTAACGTTCTTCTCTTAATAAACGATCAATATTCGTAAATGGCAAAAAATGGAGAAAGAGGAAACTGTGTTTCACTTTCTTTGTCAATGCCCTAGAATACGGGTCGTCAGGAAAAATATCTGGGGGAAACTGTGTTTGCCGGCTTGGAGGATCTATCTGGGATAGAACTTAAATCGCTTCTTCTCTTCATTAGAAAGATGAATTGGTTAAACTTTGCAGTTACCCCACCTAAATAGCTGCTCTGTAGGATGGGCATTGCCGCTGGGTATCACAAAGGGACCACTGAAGGACCCAAGTAATGGTTGTGGTAAACATATTCTAAGAGCAACTTATTATGATAAGAATTATGATTGTAGTCACCACATTACGATTTTTATTGAATCATATTATGACCAAATATATTTGTAACATTACATCATATAATTTGTCCATAAATAATATTCTTATCTCGGTAATCATAATAGGATAAGGAGTAATCATATTATTGTCATGTTAATCATAATAAGTTAAGAAGTAATCATATTATTATCATATAAATAATAATAAATAATGAAGTATTCATATTATGATACAGTGCACACTGGGAAATGCCGGCCAAAAATTATTTTTTTTTTTTTTTTAATTTTAATAAAATTTTGATGACAGATTACAGCGAGCACTTAAAAACATGCAACTCATTTCAAAATTTGGCTCTTGGATAACTTTTTTACTGTTAATACTGGAGCAAAGTAGATAATTTTTTTTTTACAAATTTAAGGTTTTCAAAGTTGATTTTTGTACTTTAATACAAAAGTAAATTATGATTTTTCATTTAAAGTTTTCTTTGTAAATAAGCACGTTATGTTTAAACCGCATTAGTAATTAATCATTCCATGTGATAATTGTGATTTTTTGTGGGTTATTTTTTTTGATAAGTGAGGTGATTGTGTGTAACTTTAAAAATAAAAAAAACCTTAAACCTTTTGGAAATTTAATTCATAAGGGGTTAGAAATGGGTAAAAACGGGTAAAATTCAAAAAATACCATTAATGAATCGAAGATTGAATTGTCATGTGTTTGGTTCTTTTTTGAAATTTGCACATTTTGGGTATAAAAAAGGGCAAAATTATAATTGTGGTACTTTTTTGGTAAACAATTTATCTTCTTAAGTAATAAAGATAAAAATAAAATTTAAACTGTGTTCTCTTCTCATTAAAAGCTCTGTTACAAGTTTTGAAACCTTTTGGAAATTCGAATATATAAATATCTTTGGTACTTTTTTCTATTAAGCTATTTTTATTTTTATACTGAATATATGCCCAATATTTTAATGCCAAATTTCAGCTATTTACTGAAAGAACAGATATTTGTTATACATATATACAGGCCTGTCATAGAATTCCATTCCGATCGAAAGTGGTTTTAATTCCGTATTTTGCTTCTTCAGAAAACGAAAAACGAAAATTTGTTCGGAATGAAACCACTTTTGGTGTTCTAATTCGAATTGATTGTTTCAGTATTTTATAACCGAAAAAACTACTTAAAACTATTTTTTATGGATAAATAAATGTTTTTTATGATACAGATTGAAGAAATAACACACTTTTGATTTATTTATTTTACTTTATATTGATTTTATTAAAAACATAATAAATTCTTTACCGTTGCGTTGCCACCTCTTTTTCCTCACAAACCACTTTTTTCTTAACATTGCCATACTTAACACAAAAATCATATGGTTTTTATGTAAAGTTGCCATATCCAATTGTAAAACCAGAGTTGTTATAAATAAAAACACATTTAAACAAAATCGATCGGAATCTGAAGAAGCTAAAACTAAATCGATCGGAATTGAACATACGGAATTAAAACCATTGCGACCGGAATTTGTGACATGCCTGATAGTTATGCAGTCTCGTGTACAGGGGCAGAGAAATAAATTGGTACTTATATCAACCCACCTTAAACCCTAACCACCTTAAACGGAAAAATATATACCATTTCTATAGTCTTTCTAAAAGAAGTTTTCTAAAATGGTATGTTTCAGTTCCGGTTTCTAAACAATAAATGACTACACGTATAGAAAGTTATCATGGCTATTAAGTACACTGTGTGTAATTTTTTAATTATAGAAAAAAACACCATATACGGACAACTCTACGTGATAAAATCCCAAAAAAAAGACCAGTGTCTCTCAGTTTTGCCCAAAGTAATCCACGTTTTTTTATGGGCCCCCAACGATTTGGGGCCTCGGTGTCATTGTTGCAAAAAAGTGATAATTTTCTCAGGCTCATATCTTGCAAACCGTTCGGAATTTTGATTTACCTTCTGAGACAAAGTTGTAGCTTTTGCCATAAAGAAAGAAAATTGTGAACATATAAAATAAAAAAAACTATTTTTTTTTTACCTTTTTTCCCCTGTTCAGGTCCATAGTCCGTTAAAAATTCAAGGAAACAATCCACTAAAAAAATGTACCTAAGAGGAATGATTCTTAGCACCGTTTTGGTTGTGAGTAATAAAATATGTTTTCAAAATTATCATTATTTAGTTCTTTGAAAATTAATCATTTTTCAGTCAACAATACTCAAATTTATATTTATTGGTACTGCTGTTGAGATGGCGCTTATTAAGTCGAGTTAAGACAAAACAAATCTAAACGCTTCCTTTGTCAACCTAAATCGTTTTTGAAACTAACAAATATTCAGTAATTTATTTACTCTATATATTCCCTTATTTCTTTGTTTGTATGTATTTTAAACGAATCATATGGTTTATTTTACTTCAAAGCAAAAAATCTATTACATACAAGCCGTAATCCGCTTTTCAAAACGTCGCGAAAGTTTAGTCGATACGAGATCTAATTCAATTACGAATGCGACAACTTGGCTCCAAATCTATCTTTGCCAAAATATGTTTAAAAAAAATTTATTTATTACATTAAATATAGATTAATCCTTATGCATTTATTTCATCTTAAACTTAACAAAACTATTTTTAAAATTATTAAAATGTCAAGAGGGATTGTAACTTTATTAGTTAAGCAAAAAAATTCACAACTTTCATTTTAATTCTACTACAGTGCAGTAAAATTAAAATGGAAGTTTTATTTTTCTACTATTTTTCTTTTTTTTTATCCAAACTCACCAGATTTGCGAGCAAGATAAAAAAGTAACGAAAATAGTTTGTGATTAACGCCTGGCTGAGTTTGCGCTTAAAAAACCTTTTACAATAACTTTTTGCAGAGAGAGCGAGATTGTGAGTGTGTTTTTGTGTAATGCATTAGATACAAGTTGCACTTGCAACTTTTAATAGTTCGTTAAAAGTACAAGAGTTCTAACAGTAAGATTATTCTGTTGCAGGTGCAGGTGCATGAGAATTGTTAGTAGTGTTGTTAACTTTTTTTCGTTGGCACACACTCTTCTCTTTAAAGACACACTTACACCTTTGTTTATAAACAAACTTTATCGCCTGCATTGACGCGTTCCTTTAACACTGCTCTATATTTTTAGTCATAAGATAAAACATCGTCATAACTCAAAAACTTGATTTTGAAAAAAAACGCCTTTGAACTTGGCGATTTTATTTGATTATATAAAATTACAAGGGTTTTCATGAAATCACCATAAATTGCCATTTGTGAAGTTGAGAGACTTGTTTCATGAGGCCCCTTTTTAAATTATGTGCGATTTTAAACAATTAATGCCAGTTTGTAACAAACGTCAATACAAAAATAAATTTAGAAAAATAATAAACAAAAAGTAAACATTTAATTATATTTTATTTTATACTATTGCCCAGTAAAAAATTCGCTTACTTTTTCAAAATGAATAGCTTCTTAAACTCATTATTTAGCAGCTTTCTTCTATAACTACATCTATAACAGCTTCTATAACTACTTTTTTCTGGATGTATTAGAGTTAAAAAAATAATGACTTGAATGCGTTCTTTTTGGGACATCCCTTGTTTATTTCATTGGTTCTTTCAGTAGAATTGTAAGTAGTGCTCTTATGTTTTTCTGATTACTCAACACATTATTTTGTAGGCGAAGTTTTTACTGGGTGATAAACTGAAATTTTTTGTTGATAGGATAAGCAATTCCTATGAGCATTTCACTGGTTGCTTAGGCCAGAGCGTCAGGAAACTTCATCCAAATTAAACATTAGTAAACATTTATGTATAAAATGTAAAGTCTGATTATAAGGACAATAGGGAAATATTATTTGAACGGAATGTCGCTTTTTGTCCCATCAAACATTCTATACGAACGATTTAAGGGCATTGCCATCTCATGAATATGCAATATTGACTGTGCACTAAAATCATTTAACTTATTATCATTTAATTTTTTCTAGTAGGGTTTTCTTAATTTGTCGGTCTCTGGAAATTAGTTAAATAACTAACAGGCTCTCTCTTTTGTGGTTTCCAGAACTAAGTTATATAAACTACACATAACGCTTTGATTTCTATGAAACTTTTTTTATTCATTTTAATGCTTGCATTTTGGTATTACATACGTACGAAATGCAATGTCATATTAATTACCGCTTCTAGATTGATCGATCCTTGGAAGTAGTTTTTAAGCAACTGTTCACACATTTCGGGCGTAATATCGGCGATATATTGAAGAGAGTTGGTTTTCCAATGCTGCAACTTTATGGGATTATCCGCGTGGGCACTTTCTTCGACATGGCCCCACAAAAAGCATAATGGCGTCAAATCTTTCGATCTTGGTGGCCAATTGACGTTGCCAAAACGTGAAATTACGCGTAATGGAAACTTTTCATGCAATAAAGTCAAAATCGGTCATGTTGAGTGGCTCGTGAAACCGTCTTGTTTAAGCCACATATTGTCCGGTTCATCATGAGATGCAAGATTGCTGAGAACGCCGTTGCATCAACAAATTCTTATTATCCGCCACACTTTCACTAACAGAAGAGATATATGCGGCAGTGCGCACGTTGCCGTGTTGCATATGCCTGACCACATATCTAACGGTTTAGTCTCTTAACTTTTTTTTTATAATCTTGACAATTGTTTACAAAGAAGGTTAATAATGACGACCATAACCATACCGTTATGCTCGAAAAGTGGTGCAATGTATGCATATGCATACCACTGTTTATTACTAACGCAAAATTCCACACAACATTTGGCAGCTGCATGCCACTGTTTCTTACTAGCACAAAAATCCATACGATAATTGCACTAGAGTACAAGTGAAAGAAAATATCCAAAGCGGAGAAATAAAAGCAACAATCAGTATGACAAATTTCATAGTTTTAGTATAACAGTTGTAAAATTAGTTTATAAGAAAGAATTCAAGAAGCAATAAGACATAATAATCATAACTGTAAAACGGCTCTTTAGCTGTAACATTTTTATGTTTAAGCTTTGATATTGTTACAAGTAAAACTGTTGCTTATAATTCTTATTCGCTTAACAGTTTTACTTGTATAATAATTTTAGATTTTCCAAAATCTTTGTATTGAAGTTTCCTGATGATCTAGCCTAAGCAACCAGTGAAATGCGCATCCCATCAACAATAAATTTTAGTGTTTTTATCAAGAATAACAATTCTTGTTAATTAAAAATTTTTATTTATTTTCAAAAACTGCGGCGCATTAGCCGTTAATATTTGGCGTTGCTGGCCTTAATAACAAGCAAAAGTTGCACTTAAACAAAGATACACCACATGGCGATTCTTCAAATCCTCTAGCATTACAGCTTTAATTAATTTTACGCAGTCCATATTCGAAAATAACAAACTTTTCACTTAGTAAATAACACTTCAGATGTCTTGCCGGATAGCCGGGTTTCGCACCACTAAATGGATAAACCTGTACAACGCTTGATTAATATACCAGACTCATGAAAAATTGGATATTTCGGATGATATTTGCACGATATTTCACACATAATAGTTTTGATTGGTCTTTGAAACGACTGATCAAATCGCGATGTTATCTCACACATATTTTGATTTATTATTATTTGATTTATTTATAGATTGGAAGCGCTTAATGAAATGCCTTTTATTACAATGGGAAGTCATTACTCATAGTTACGGGTCTTTCTGATGTTGAAAAAACCCACATAATGGGAAAAAGAAGAGAAAGAATTGAAGATTTTAATCGGAAACGATTATATATTTGCAAAATAAAGTAAATAATGAAAGAATAATTTACTTCAGCAGTGTGCAATTTTTGAGAACAGCGGACTTTATATAACATCCGTAGTAAATTATAAATAAATTTTTTTCTCAATTGTACATCGAATTTAATTTGTAGTTAAGAATGAAAGAAATGATAAAACTTCACTGTTTATTGTTGGAATTTTGTTTAAAGTTTGATATTGTTGCAAATAAAAATTTTAAGTGTTTGTAATTCTCATTCACTCTACAGTTTTGTTTGCATATCTGGTATATTAAGATTGTCTAAAGTTTGTTTAGGTAAAGGTTTTTCCAATGATCTGGCCTTAGCAACCAGTGAATTCCCAAACAGTAGCATTTATCAAGAATGAAAATTGGAAATTAAGCATGAAAAACAAAAATCTTATAAATTTAATATTCCCAAAAATTACTTTAATCTACAAACCGGATATTTGTTGGTTTAAATCAGGGTGCTTCGAAATTTCTATGGTATTTTATTTATTTATTTATTTTAATATTTATTATAATTAAAATTACAATAAATTATACAATTTAAGCACTAGCATCTAAGGCTATTGCCCTCGTTATATAAAATATAAGTTAAATAAACTTAGATTTAGATATAATTGTGTCACTTAATACACTTTAAAAAATTATAGACTTTGTCAGTTGTCGAATAAATCTTTCGCCTTTTTCTATGGTATATTTTAAATAAATATTTTAATTCGAATACAATTTTAAGATGTCTATATCTTTAACACAATTTTATGAAAGAAACTTTTATTTAATTTTATAAAAATTTTCCAATATTTGGAATAGTTTTCGTTTTTTACACTACACAGAAAAAATTCTCTAAAATTTTTCACCAATTAAAGCATTAATCAAAAATATAATCAGTTTTAATTAAAAATTTAATCAACTGAATTAAACTTTTAATCAAGTGAAGTAAACATTTAATTAATACTATTAACTGGTTTAATTGATACTATTAATTTGTTTACTGGTGCAAATTTAATTAATTTTTTAATTAATACCACAATTTTTTTAATTGAAATTAATTTTTATTTTTTTTCTGTGTAATCACTTTCTATAATATTGCACAAAAAGTAATTAATTTTCGACTAAGATTTGACCCATATTCAATACTGAATGTTTTCGCTGAAATTTAAAAAATCGTTAATATTGACTCAAACATATTGCACCCTGTTGCAGCTCACAATATGAAACGCTAAACAACTCGCGGAAAAGTAAAAAAGAAGTAATTTGCTAAAACTTAATACATTCCACCCAGGCAAAAGAAAAAAAAAATGCTACAAAAGCTGTTAAAACTAGAAAAACAATTCGAAAAAGTGAAATGTAAAACTTTATTCAAGTGTATACAGTTTAGAGATAAAGAATAAAACATAAAGAAAAAGAACTATTTGCAACAAAAAAAAAAGGAAAGTTTTATGCAGTGCGCATTTCTATTGTTTCATTTGTTCTATCAAGTGCTTGCATGGAAGTTACTAGAAGAGATTGTGTGTATATGAAAAAGAAAAAAACAAGAAATTACCTTATTCTAAAAATATTTATATGAATGTTTTAAGGAACACATATTTTTGTTCGTGTATGAATGAATAAACGTGGAAATGTGTGAGCTTGATAATGGTATTTAACGAACTTTTTCTTAAGTTTTGAGCGCATTTCATCGTAAATTCTTAGTTGTTTTGGCAGCTCTCATTTTGTTTTGTTTCATTGTAATTTGAAGCAAAATAGTGAAAGTTTAAAATAGCTTAAAGCTTCTTGACGCATGAATTTAGTCTGTATAAAAACTTTGTTTTACGTTAAAGAACATTAGTTCTACGGCTGTGACATATTGTGGGCAATTTGTATTTGAAAATGTTTTGCGAGGGTTGACGTTTCAATTACTTTAATGCACTTTACATTTTTTTCAATTTTGATTTGTCTGTAAGTTTTGAAAACTCAAGACTGATTTAATAATATTTAATACTAAAGTTTTAATGGGGGTGCCCCAGTAGTCTAGTTGTTAGTGAGCTAGACTATTACTGAAATAATTACGCGGATAACCGCCTGAAGCTCTGGCCTGTCTCACTACCGCGTACAGTGGGATTTTGTTGTCAAAACCACTATTTTTGATTAAATTATTATTTCATGAAGTTTTGTTAAAAATGTTTATATATGTTTATAATGTGCATTTACAGGCTTTTTAAAAAAGTATTTTTTTTTATTTTTCAAAAATTGTGGTAAAATCCATGCTAGAAAAGGCTATCCTTTTACGCAATTTATTGGTGTAATCAAGACTGTGGGGTCAGAGTTTCGGCATATAGAATTCCAAAAAATTTTCTAATATTTTCCAAAACACAAATTCTTCAAAATTGGCGATGCTATATTTAACATATCGAGTTTAAATGTTTACAGATTAATTTTCTTGCCATATTTAACCATTAAAAAGGTACTGCATTACATTTAGCGCCAATGATAGAATAGTAGCTTGAGTTGGAGTCGGACTTAAACAATTTCAGCGGTTAGTGTCGGAATTAGAACTATTTTTTGACGACTCCAAAGCCCTCGGTATTTTGTCTAGTTTTTTGATAAAACTTTTTGACCTTAATAATTTTTTAAAAATTTAGCATTTCCCATAAATTGAAAAAAATTATGGGGATAACACAAACCTTTAGGATAATATGCTCAAATCTATAAGCAAAAAAGTTAAGTTTTTTTTAATTTTAAATGGAAAACCAATAATGTAGCTCAGATTTGCCATAAGCTGTACTTTCCCTACAAACATTTTTGAAATTTTTGGGCGATTGCTTGTTTGGCGATGATTACGCGATCCTTCTCAGAGAATACGAATCGCTTACCATCGTATACGACTTACAACTAGGCGATGAATATGCGAGCGCACACAAGTAGCGGTAATCATTAGCGTTTTTTTTATAACTTTCGATAGAATTTTTTTTGTCTTGTTGTTATGTTAAGGTAACGGAAAAATAAATATTTGGTTTCAATCGCGGTGCACGATGTTCACGCGAATCGCGGTACACGAATCTCGTGGTTGACACATGATGAATTTCATGTAAAAATCGAGATGCATTGAACCCGACCACCTCAGATATCGATGAAATTTTGTTCATAGCTAAATTTGATCAATACAAACAAACTCTCATTTTTAGAAATTACTGTTTTGCGATTTTTTGGGCGTGACTAGGGGTTACATTACCGGTAAACGGTTAACCGGTTTACCGGTTTTACCGGTCATATTGATTACCGAATTTACCGGTAAATTTAAAAAAAAAAATACCGACAATTTCGGTATTTTTTTATAAATATCTCATTCCAAATGAAGTTAAATCTATATATATAAAAGAGACGTGTTTGTTTGTAATCGCTAAACTCAAAAACTACTGCACCGACTTTGACCAAAATTTGTGTGTTTGATGTATGAGGCATGAGGAGTGTTTCTGTGGAGTTTCGTATTTATCCGATAGATGGCACCACGTTTTTATATTTTTGTCATTTTTGTCGTAATCGCTTAACATAATGTTTTAAAATTTAGATGCATGGTATGTCACTAAATCTTTATCAATATACATTTATCAATTCAGCGGTAATTCACTAAAATACGCTAAAATCACCAAAATGAAAAAAAAAATTATATGGTTTAATAGCCAGTTTTATTCCAAACATTTATGTTAATTTTAGTTTACAAAAGTCTATTTCCACTTCCATAAATATTTTTCAAATACGCGGTTAGGGTATCCAATAATTTTAAACAAACATGAAGAATCTAATAGCATTTGCTGGCAAGTAAAACATTTATTATTTTATTTTTTTTTTTATTGTTTTGAAAATCAACACGTTCATATTTTATAAAATTTTAAATCTTTACTAAGGGCCAGCAAAGCGGACCGGGTTCAGCTAGTTTAAATATAAAATTTCATATTTTAACAAATGAAAATTTGTTTGTTATTAGATTAAAATTAAATTACATTTAGTTTATCGTTATTAAATCATAAATTTTCAAGCATAAATAATATATTACTTTATTTTGTTCAAAGAACTAAGCGTTATCTAATATAGATATGGATTTTATATAATAATGCAATAAGTTTAGTATTTCTTAGATATTTTTTGTTATAAAATAATAATAAATGTCCAGCTCTGGTGCTCAGTTGTTGCTCTTAAGTAGTCGGTAGCTTGCTGTCTCGAATGTGTTTATAGCATAATGCTGATTTAAGCGTTTACTAAAGACTTCTTAAGTCGAAAGACGAAGACAATTTTTGAAATGCCAAGTCGTCTCTTGCAACCATTTTGGCAATTACCGCAGAAAAGGAGACATCAACAGTCCTTTTGAAGTAATGTTGTAGGATATTATTAGATGAATTCACACTTGAAAAATTCTCTCTTTGATGAGATGATTCAACATTTATTTGATGCTGACTTTTATGGTGGTCATGTAAACCACAAGTTGAACCTCTAGCTGTTTTTAATATCTTATTGCAGTTGTTGCATTTGGCCGTATCTTTTCCATTTCGTCTATAGTAGTCCCATACCGTCTTCTTTGTTTTTTCAGTATTCAAAATAAAATATACTTACTATATAAATATTACTGTAACAATAACTGAAAAAATAATTGAATGTAGTTTGAATACCTTTACTTTCAATTAAAATTGCAATTTAAAAGTATTTTTATCACATAGCTGGTAACTGCAAACTACAATTACAACTACTAGCTGAAGTGTGTATACTCGGCGCTCGAAAACTAGGGAAAACCCATATTTTATTTATATGAACATAAATGTTCATACGACCGGAAACATTTTTTGGAATCTAGGTCTTACAAGGGCACGTGGGTGCATTAATGCTGATAGATGTATGCAGCAAGTTGAAACTGAATTGAAAGAAGTCGAGCTACATTTTAAGAATTTCGTTTCTATAACAGACGGTGCGGCTGTGATGCAAAAGTTGTGCTCAACCTTAGAGTGCATTTACAATCTAGTAATGAGTATGAGGATGCAGATGCAGATGATGATACCGATGCCGATGGAGATGACTAGACGGATTAAGCTTAAAGTTCATTTGGTGGTTGAAACTAATGATTCATACGAATCAATTGTACCAATTTTATCTAAAATTCGACGAACAGTAAAACTCTTTCGACGCTCACCCACCAAAAATTAAGTTCTACAAAGGCACGTCAAAAATGAGTTTGGAAAAGTAATCCCTTTGATTTGAGACACTAAAATTAGATGGAACAGCTTACTGGCTATGGTTGAACGGTTCCATCAATTAAAATCGTGTACCAGAAAGAGTCTGATTGACTTAAATATTGAAATTTCGATTTCGGAAGATGAAATAACCTTAATTAGCATGATAATATATGCTCTACTTCCTCTAAAATTGGCTGTAAAAGCTTTGGGTGCAGTTGACTGCACATTGCTGACAAGCGATGTCACTCTAAAGTTCATGCTTGATGAATTATCTGCACAAAATAATGCTCTTAACCGGGAAATTAAAGAAATATTCATCTAAAGGATAATTATAATTTAAACTACATAAACCTTCATTGATAAAAACTATTGTGAAGCTAATAGAACGATTGAACATGAGAGATGAATGTCACTGAACAACTGATTCAAATGAGTCTTCTGATGATGTAAAAGAAATCCCTGAATTAACCCAGATAAGAATGAAAGACAGGTTACAATTGGGCATTTAAAATCAAAATAAAACAAAATTGAATAAAATTTCCAACACATCAGTAACCAAACCGCAATTTTAACAAAAGTAATAAAATCAGAAATCGCACTGCTTGGAAAGTATCTGACGGTAGCGTTCAACCATCACTTGACTGTAAAGCGGACGAGTGTGAAATCTGAAAGAGCGTTTTTTGCAGCAGGGTTAATTTGCATAAAAATTAGAACCAGCCTTAATGACAATACAATTGACACCATTTGCCTATTGCGAGCATATTTTAATACACAGGCAGATCTATTAAAAAATTAAAACTTTCTTTGAATGATATAATAACATTCTTTTTGTGTTTTATGTGCTTTTTTCACAACACAAGTGATTGAACGTGTAGTAAAATTTATATGAACATTTTTAATGAATTACATTTTATTTTTAATTTCTTTGTTGTATAGTGCATTAAACGTTTCATTACTTGACTATATAACAATATATATTTCTCTTTAAAAAATTTTCAGCATTTATTTTACTGGTTACTGATAAACTTTAAATTAAACATAATTACCGGTAAATTACCGATAAACCGGTTTTTAATTAAAACATTTGCCGTTTACCGGTAAAAGCAAATTTCGGTAATTTTATATGCCCTAGGCGTGACACAGTGGGAACGTTTTCGAAAAAACGCGAAAATGGTCGAAAAGAGCTCCATTTAAACTACAATAACTCAGAATCGGCTAAACCGATTTTCATGATCTTGGTATCATTAAAAAGATATTTTAACAGGCTTTATGACACGTTTAAAAAATAAAAAAAGAAATACACTGTAAAAAAATTTATAACAAAAAGATAAGAAAAGATAAACTCACTGTTTATTGTTGTTGTTTTGTTTAAGCTTTGATATTGTTACGAGTAAGACTTTGAGTGTTTATAACTTTTATTCGCTTTAGGATTTTATTCGTATAATATTTTTAGCTTTTCTAAAATCTTAGGAAAAGGTTTCCTGATGAGCTGGCCTAAGCAACCAGTGAAATGCGCATAGAAGCTAGCTTTCCCTCAACAATAAATTTCAGTGTATTTATCAAATATGATAAATTGGGAATTTAGCACGTCATACGGAAATCGTATTAATGATAAATTTTGTATTCCCGTAAATAACTTTGAAAAAATTTTAACTGACGAAAAAACCAAAAAGATCAAGGGTTTTTTTACAGTGTATTAATTTTTTAGAAAGGTTTATCCTTCATCTATACCATATAAAAAAATACAAATGAATTCTTTTTTAGTTTTTTTTATATAATTTTTTAAGTAGTGTCACTTCTAGTAATTGCCCTTATATTTTATAACAAAAAAAATTTTAGGTAACGAAAAACCAAAAAAGATCAAGGATTTTTTACAGTGTATTACTTTTTTAGAAAGGTATTTCCTTCACCTATAACATATCCAAAAAGTAAAATGGGTTCTTTTTTATTTTTTTTTAAATAATTTTTTAAGTAGTGACACTTCTAGTAATTGCCCTTATATTTTAAAACAAAAAAAAATTTTAGGTAACGAAAAACCAAAAAAGATCAAGGATTTTTTACAGTGTATTACTTTTTTAGAAAGGTATTTCCTTCACCTATAACATATCCAAAAAGTAAAAAGGGTTCTTTTTTATTTTTTTTTAAATAATTTTTTAAGTAGTGTCACTTCTAGTAATACGTACCGAAAGTTTTCGAAATAATTCGAATAACAGCGAAAATATCTGGTCACATTCACAAAATAGTTCAACAATTCTAACATTTTTTAAATGTTTACAAATAAAAAACCATCAACCATCAATTTATTAATTTGTGTTTTATGTTATTTAAATTTTTTTTTAAGTTAAGTTTCATCGCTGGGCGTTGTTGGTAAATAGTTTGAGACTTCATTCTGCTCCACGTTGGATTCATTACGACTGCGCGCTTTTCTCAGTGTATTCCGGCAAGTTTCGCAAATACGGCTTCAATGAATGTTGGCGACAGCTGAAAAATATTCAATTATATTTGCAGCCTCGTTTTCACTTATTTTACGAAGCGAAGCGCAACACTTATTAGATATTTTTATGCATCTGTACTTATTGTTTGAATTCATATTCACTCAAATTTTTAAAATATACGCGTAAAAATTGTAATGGGATATCTTGGCTTCTCGAAACTGTTTATAATTATGAATTTCGGTACGTTCATCAGGTGCAATTATATAGCATTTTTCAAGGCAAGCAAGAACTTTTTGCGGTTAAAACATATTCATAATTTTCCTGGGACAATGTTTATTTATTTTACCTGTTAACCCTTCGTCAGGTACATATTTTGAGCCCTTAGTTCTGGCACATGGTGCCTACCTGAGGAAGAAAAAATAGACCTGAAAAAATCTTTGGAATGAAAAGGGCAACAATTTTTTTGTTCTATATATATTTCTCTTTATTAGGGATAAAGAAATAAATGTTTATGACAAAATAGAAAATTATTATGAAGAATACATTGATTTTTTTATTCAGAATTTTGCGGAATTACTAGAAGTGACACTACTTAAAAAATTATTAAAAAAAAAAATAAAAAAGAAACCATTTTACTTTTTGGATATGTTATAGGTGAAGGAAATACCTTTCTAAAAAATTAATACACTGTAAAAAATCCTTGATCTTTTTTGGTTTTTCGTTACCTAAAATTTTTTTTTGTTATAAAATATAAGGGCAATTACTAGAAGTGACACTACTTAAAAAATTATATAAAAAAAACTAAAAAAGAACCCATTTTTATTTTTTGATATGGTATAGATGAAGGATAAACCTTTCTAAAAAATTAATACACTGTAAAAAAACCCTTGATCTTTTTGGTTTTTTCGTCAGTTAAAATTTTTTTTTGTTATAAATTTTTTTACAGTGTATTTGTTTTTTTATTTTTTAAACGTGTCATAAAGCCTGTTAAAATATCTTTTTAATGATACCAAGATCATAAAAATCGGTTTAGCCGATTCTGAGTTATTGTAGTTTAAATGGAGCTCTTTTCGACCATTTTCGCGTTTTTTCGAAAACGTTCCCACTGTGTCACGCCCAAAAAATCGCCAAACAGTAATTTCTAAAAATGAGAGTTTGTTTGTATTGATCAAATTTAGCTATGAACAAAATTTCATCGATATCTGAGGGGGTCGGGTTCAAAATTTCAGTTTTATCTCGATTTTTAAATGAAATTCATCACATGCAAACGTTTTCGCGATTCGCCAGAGGATCGCATTTAGCTTCCACGCGATGCATCGCAGCGATGTTAGACAACTTGCCGGCGATTCGCGGGCGATGAAAAATGTTTGCAGGGTTTAATAAAATAAAAGATGAGAATGTCTTCTTTCGACAAAAAAAAACTATTCTTACAACTTTCTGGAACATAAAAAACTATAAAAACTATTGTATACTTTTAGGTCAGGTATTTCTTGAATATTAAATTTAACAATAATTTTTGGACAAAAGGGGTGAAAAAGTGTATAGAGATAATAAAAACCAAGCCTTATAATTTATTGCATAAGCAAGTGATTATTTTATAATATAATCTCTCGTCAGACGAAGATTACACTATACAAGACACTTATTCTACCCGTGCTACTAACCGGCGTACCCAGCGGGAAAAAGAAGGAGTAGGAAGGCCTTCTAGAAGGCCTCTGTACCCCTTCTTTTGGATGTACAAGGCCTTCTTGCTCCATTCCATACTCATATCTTTTTTACACACGTTGTCATTGCGGAGAAGGCCTTCCGCTCTCGCTTCTTCAGCAGGTACATAAGAAGGGTAACGGGACCAAAAAAATTGATTTTGCTTTTGCTTGTGCAAAAAAACAATACAAAAAATGTTACTCCTTCTCTACTCCGTTCTCATAGAGGCGAGTGTGGAAGGTGTATCTTATCATTTATACGAAAGAGCCGAGGCCTTCTATGAGGCCTTCTTTAGCAGTTAGATAAGAATAGTAATTGAATCAAAAAATCGTTTAAGCAGGCCTTTAAAAAGGCCTGAAGTAAGAAGGTCTTCTGAGTTTTCCCCCTGGGTAGAGTCGGGGGCACAAACAGATTAAATTTTTCTTGAACTGTACTGGAAATAAATACTTCGGAAGATATTTTAACAAAGCCACTTATCGGTTTCGCACGAACCAAGAGCTGGATGAGCCAGAAAACTTTGATTTATTCATACATTAATTCTATGTTTCTATGTATGTATGACATCGTTTCGTAAGCATTTGATTTGTGCATGTGATAGTTAAATGATAGAACATGCTTTGTTTGCATTCATTGAAATATTCTTCTATTTATGTCGAAAAGGTTCAAGCTCTTAAAGTCCTTAAAGAGAACATCCGTCAGGAATGCAGGAACCGTTCGCAGGAAATTCTGGCAAGAGTGATGGAAAATGCCATAAATCGGGCCCGTGTGGTCATCAATTCTGGCTGCGGCCATTTTTCTACTGAATGAAAAAGAAAAAAACAATACAAAAGGCATACTTAACACCTGCTAGCAACTGTTGGCGCCACCTTGTACTGCAATTAGATATTTTAATTCTAAAAATACCATGAAAGGTGCTGAATTCAAACAAATTTCTAGATGATAAAATTAGGAAAAATAAAAAATAACGTTTTTGACAAAACCCGTTTAAATTGGAAAAACTTTCGGAAAAGAACAAAGCCTGAAAATAACGGTTAAAATCAAAAGTTTTTAAGCAAAAAAAAAAAAAATCAGTTTTTATAAATCTTATATTATTTCTTAAAAATTTTAATAATCCTTTAAACCAAGATTTTACAAGGTTTTAGAATTTTCAAATGTATTTATTTATTTTAAATTTATATATTTTAGAACGCAGCAAAAAACAAAAACAAAAAAAAAAAAAACAAACTAAATCCTTAACGGAAATTCTTTCTTTATAAGTGGATTTGTTAAGCTTCATGTAAAACAATTCATATTCAACACTTTTATGCGTTGATGAATATTAAAACCAACCAAAATTGTGAAGAAACTACTAGAAGGAGGAGCGACAGCAGCATCAACATATGAAGTGTACAGAGTCCTGTATGGCATCCATAGAAAAGAGAATTGAAGCGAACGTGTATATTTGTTAAAATATTCTTGTTTATATTAAAAATAAAATCGCATAGGATATTAAATTACGTGAGTGGTTTACCAAAAAAATGCTAGGATTTTTTTTTTTTAGTTTTTGGTTGTGAATTTTGTTTTCATCCCAACACTTAACGTAATTCCGACGATGTTGATGATGACTACCATACGGATGAGTATGAGAAGGAATATAAACATAGACAAGTGAATAAAAATAAAGAGAAACAAATTCAGACAGAACAATGAACAAACAAACGCATTTGCAAACAAATAAGTTGCTTAAATATGCATGAGGTTGTGCGAACATGTATGGTCAGTCCGTCACATACATACATACATAAATATCCAAATAAACAGACGGATACATACTTGTAATTTGTTTTTTAAACTACAAGCACACATACATACTTAAACTTTCAGATCCATATGAAAAGTAATCAAATGCAGGAAGTTATCACTGAAAAACATACAGCGGAAGGAAGAAAGAATAACTAATGATTCTTTTGTAATTTATACTTAAAGTGTCATATTAGTAAAACGTTTGACTACTCAGATGTCAGAATTCTAAAAAAGTTTGTTAATTCTTTTGCATGGGAATAAATAAACTTTGAAAATTGTTTATTTTTCATATGATTGTTCAGTTCAAAAACCCACCAGAACAGTATAGTTGGGAAAGCCGACTATAGAATATACATTATTTATATGTTTTAGTAAAATTTGACATTCGGATCCATTGTAGAAGAAACCGAATTAAAAGAAATCTTGGCAAAACGTTCGAACATTGCACATCGGGGCAAAAGAATGTCTTTTGTGGCATCAATTAAACCGCTGGGTTTTGAGGAACGTTATATAATACATAATTTGAAAGAGCATAAAATGAGATTGAGTTTATCTAAATATATGCAAAATATTTTTTGCAAAATTAAGAAAAGTGGTACAAAAACAAAAATATATATATATTAAATGTATTAAAAGTTTAATATTGAGATGGACTATTAATTACAGGTATTCTTAACGGGTGCCACCAATATAAGTATAGTTATATTGGTACGAGTTATTAGAATTGTAAATTAATGTTTGCTTATTGCCTGCTTAAACGTTCTAATCGCACAAAAACTGACTTGCAAAGGATGGTCCAACCATAATGCCCGATATTAATTGTGTGTACATCTTAAAGTCATGTTCTTTGCCCAAATAAATTTAACATTTCTTTGTTTCACTGTTTGACAAATTCAACCATGGAGAGGTACACAATTGAACAGCGCGTTAAGATTATTCAAGCCTTTTTCGAAAATGGGCGTTCAAATCAAAATGCATTTCGTGCACTTCGTGATTTTATTGGTCAGCATAATCGACCAAATGAGTTCACAATCGGGAGAATTGTGGGCAAATTTCAACAAACCGGGTCGGTTGGAAATGTGAAAACACCTGTGCATGCTCGCCCAGTTCGTTAATGGTCTGGCGGCTTCATCGCACCGTACTTCTTCGCAAATGAGGTCGGCCGAGCAGTGACCGTGAATGGTGTTCGCTATCGCGAGTGGGTAACGGCCTGCTTGTGGCCAGAAATTAAGGATATGGACCTGGACGATAAGTAGTTGCTACAATATGGTGTCACCTGCCACACAGCCAACGAAACAATGGCTCTTTTGCGCGAGAATTTCAATGGCCGTGTTAATCTCACGTGTTAATTTGCCGTCACGATCATGTGATTTGACACCGTTGGACTTCTTTCTTTGGGGATATTCACGTGTACGTCAATAAGCCAAGAACAATTCTAAAGGCCCAACCATAATGTGCTTAGGTTGGCTTAAGCAAATGTAGGAATACATGTAAACCATATAAGTCAAACCATATTGAACTTAAGGAGACTTTTTGTTAAATTATATGAAACTGTCATTTGCTTAAGCAAAGTGTGAGACTGATCGTACATTCCTTACGGAATCAAATGTTTGTTGATTTTATTTTTGTTTTTTTTTTTTTTAAATACATTTGAGAGATTTTTTGTTAATTTTTGAGAGTGTGTTAAGCAAGGCTATGCATATTATGGTTGGGCCTTAAGAGCTAAAGGATGATATTATTCGGCACATTTACGACATTGAACCTTAAGTATGGTACAGAGTCATTGAAAATATGTACCGTTGGATAGAAGTATGCCACCGAAGCCCTGGCGAGCATTTGGACGATATTTTTTTAAACATAATTGTCATAGATCCCTTTATCATAATAAAAAAATATTCAGATAATACTCTGAAAACTTTTTGATTTATTATTTTATATATAACAATTTTAAACCCCCTTGCCCATGTATGACTGGTCTTGATAAATGAAACAAATCTATGATCAAATCAAATTTGTAATTAGTAGGGAACCCAAAATCTGTTTGGGGTCGATGCCTTTCCAGCCTCCTCACCTAATGTTTCAGACGCTCGAACATAAATTGGAAAATTGTTATAAAGAAAGGCTTTTATAAAACTAAAATACTAGATGAGCAAGGATACTTAAATAATACATAGATTTGTGTAATTAGTCAAAATAAAGTTCCTTTGATAAAAACAAAATTTTAACTATATCAATTTCTTATTTTGCATCTGGTTAATTAAATCGTTTTATAATGGGTGATTTTTTAGCTATTATCTTTTTGGCAACACTGGCTTAAACAGCTGACGCACGTTTCGTGTTTTGTTTCACAACATCTTCAGTTTGGTCTATAATTTAACCATGAATCGTCTTACAAACGAACAACGCTTGCAAATTATTGAATTTTATTATCAAAATGCGATCCACTTTTTTATCGAAAAATTGTGTTCAGCGACGAAGCTCATTTTTGGCTCAATGGGTACGTTAATAAGCAGAATTGTCGATTTTGGAGTGAAGATCAGCCAGAAGCACTGCAAGAGCTACCAATGCATCCAGAAAAAGTCACAGTTTGGCGCGGTTTATGAGCTGGTGGCATCAATGGACCGTACTTCTTCAAAGATGATGCGAATCGTAACGTAACTGTGAATGGTGTGCGCTACCGTGAGATAATATTTAACTTGTTTTTGCCTAAAATGCAAAAGCTTGACATGCATGACATGTGGTTTCAACAAGACGGTGCCACATAGCACGCTTAACAATGGACTTATTGAGATGCGAGTTCGGTGAACATTTTATTTCACGTTCGGGACCGGTCAATTGGCCGCCTAGATTGTGCGATTTAACGCCTTTAGACTATTTTTTGTGGGGCTATGTTAAAGCTCATGACTTTACACACATGCCCGCTTCAATTTACGCATTGGAAGACAACATTGAAGCATTTATTCATGAGATACCGGCCGAAATGTTGGAAAGAGTATGCCAAAATTGGACTAAGCGGATGGACCATTTGAGGCGCAGACACGGTCAACATTTGCATAAAATAATCTTCAAACATTAAATTATATGGACCGTACTATCGATTCAAATAAAGATTTCATGCATTTATCTGAATTTTATGTGTTTTTTTAACTTTCCTATAGTTCTTAAAAAATCACCCATTATATAGATACCATATTACTTTTTAAAATTTCATTATTTAAACATCACAGTAAAAATTTTCAGTAGTTTTTTTTTATCAATTAAATAAATTGTTTGAAAGTTAATATAGTTTAATTAATGTGTTATTTAAATCAAATATTTTTTGAATTAAACAAAAATTAAAAATATATTTTTGATTTAATTAACATTTTTAATTTAATAAGTGCTAATTGTTTTTTATTAATTTATAGCTTAGAAGGTGCCACTTAAGCATCCATAAATAAAATAAGTTAATAAAAGCGGTAATAAAATTATATTTTATTATATGTATGAATAACAAGTAAGAGTGCTATATTCGGCTATGCCGAATCTTATATACCCTTCAGCATGGTTGGGAAAAAACAGAAGTTTATACCTATATAAACGCATATAAATATTTATATATATGTAGTATTAATCGCTTAAATGCCTCTTATTATTTGCACAAGTTTGCTTGGTATTAAAAGTTAAACTTAATTATAAAAAAGAGTAATTTTTGAGATTTAAGTATTTTGGTTATAACTCAGCCATTTTTTAGCCGATTTGAAAGATTTATATACCGACGTGTTTAAGAAGAAATTTACCATTTACTTGGGTTATAAAACTTGAACTGGGGAAGATTTATGGTTCCCGATAATGGGTATTTTTCAAAAATAAAAATTTATATTTTGGTCTTAACTTTTTTGTATCTAAACCGATTTTTCCGAGTTTTCCAAAACAATTTATTTTGATCTTTTGATATATAAAATGTATCCATAGGTCATATAATAGCCCTAAAATTTAGGTTTTTATAAAAATTTTGATGTTTTTTAGCCCATTTTACGAGTATTTTACCCATAACTTGCCCATTTTTTAACCGATTTGACAGATTTATATTCCGACATGTTAAAGAACAAATTTTCCATTTATTTGCACTATAAAAGTTGGACTCGGGAAGATCTATGGTCAGGATCAAAAATATTTTTTAACAAAGATTTCCAATCTTTTGATATATAAGGCGTAACCATAGGTAACCATGAAAACAAAAACAACTTGCAAAAGCATGTTGCCAAATCTTTTAAGTTTTTGATATTTTTTGTACGGGAGGCACCACGCCCACTTCTCCAATCCTACCCACATTTTGTGGGATGGTGTGTACTGATATTAGTAGTTCTGTGTATTGATAACCTAAATGTGTGGTCCTTATTTGGAAACTTTGGCTCTTGCCGTTTTACAGATATACGGAAAAAGTTAAAAAAATACAACAACAACAAGAGATTTTTGGAAAAAATAAGAGGTAGTCGTGGTTTTTTGCTCATGTCTCAGCCATTTTTGGACCGATCTGGCAAAATTTCAATAGCAAAATTATAATAAGAATACCTGACAGAAATATAAACCAACCAAGCCGTCATCATATCTGGGGGCTTCGGAAAACCCATTTCAACAGACAGACGGACAGCCGGGTTTGAACTTCCTTTCTTAGATCAATATTGTAGAAATTACAAGCGGAATGATAAAGTTATATATACCCTTTTACCTTCGGTGAAAGGTATAAAAATATGTACCATGATTTATTTTTGTTATATGTATATTTGGTGTGAATTGGTCGAGCGGTTCTTGAGTTTAAAGAGCACTTACACGGCACAAACGTTTTTTTTATAGAAGATGTATCAGTGTTTATGTCCATATCTGCTTTTCATACACAAATAACATTACTTTTCTTCAACAATGTAAAATATTAAAGAATATGTATGCATATCATTTCATAAGTATAACTTAACTGGCATATTTAGATATTGTCGTACAAAATAGAGTTTAATGTGCATTTAGGAAATTTTGTTATCCACATAAAAAAACCTAAAATTCAAAACAACATGTCAGCCATTCAGTTTAGCCAGCGAATCATACAGTCGAGGTTCAAGGCAGGCAAGTCAATGCGATTGAAATTCATTCATGTAAAAAAACTCATTTTCGTATATGAAGGGACCGCCACTACCAACCACTATTGTTTTGCCGAACACTAACTATAAACATCATCGTCATCATCGACATCATCTGCATCACTCTGATGAACATTATTATCGTTGTATTCGCCATTGTCATCATTGGCAACATCAGTAGTTAACGCTTCAAATAGGTTTTATTTATGTGCAGTAAATGATTTTTCTAAGAAATGTAACAGAGGACCAACACAGAATATGAAAATAAAAAAAAATATTCTTTACAACCAGGGACAGCAAAAAAACATTATTTTTCAAATTTAAACTAAAAATATCAAACTAAAAGAGAAGTGCCTATATGCATAAGAAAAACACCAAATTATTACATGGACTACCTTGAGATTAGGGTTTTTTCCCGGGAATTCCCGGGATTTTTCTTGCGGGATCCCGGGAAACAAAAAATTCCTTATAATTTCAGAAAATAGCTATTTATACTTTGAAATTTAGTTTTCTATTCTCTAAAAATTAGCATCTGTGGATGGGTTGTGGATTAGATCAATTACAAGAAGTGAGTACATGTATTTAAATCAATGTATCCTGATGCAATAAATCTACTAAAAGCAGAGTGGGCAGTGCAACAGTTTATAATTATTACATTTAGTGAAGTGAAGAGTTAATAAAGTACATTAATTCAAAATAAGATGCAGGCAGTAAAGTTTCATTGTCCATGAACAAGTCTTAAAAATAGGAGATACCTAAACCTATCGCTCCTTTATTGCAACATAGTCATATCTACAAAAACAAACGATCTTGGCAAAATGCGATTAAAGTTTTCAAAATGTACCGATTTAAAGATATATTTTGCTATAACTTCGGTTCAGTTTGAGATATAATACGAGAAGGTATGAAGGAAAACTTTGCTAAAGTTACTTCAAATTTTGAGATATGACTATGATGCAATGAACTAGCGATATGTTATTTAGGTGATAAACACAAATTTTCAGTTTCAATTTAAATTTGTGTCGGTTTATATACCCGTGTAGTGCGGGGAAACCGAAATAAAATAACATTTTGGAAACTCGTGTAATATACTACAACATACAACTTGAAAAACACATTGTCCTAAAGATAACAAATGGACCTATTGAAATGAAAAGGTTTGTAAGAAGCAGTCCGGTTGATGCTATTTTGCATCAACCTTGAAATACATTTGACTGATATAGACGTTGTTTATAAAAAAGAAAAAATTGCTTCTGATTGTGAATCCGAAGCTACAACGGTGCACTTTTAACTATTTGTCCAACCTCGGTAAAAAATGAACGAAATTTTTCGGAAACATGATAATTAGTATTTAAAATCAAGAATTTGAGTGTGTCAGAAAGTTATTTCCTAAAGCTACGGTCACACTTATTAAATATTTGATCAAATAAGCGTAACCCCTACTTTTGTTAATAGTTAGTGAGATTTAAAATGGTCTTAATATTACAAAATAAACTAATTATACTACTAGACATAGCAAAAGACTGTTTTATGTAAGATGTGGTATTTTAATCAAAATAAATATTGATATTAAGCGAAATGATTTTTTAGTTTGGTTGTTGGTCCCGTTTTTTTCGTCAAATATTTGATAAGTCTGACCGTAGCTTAAGCCTTTAAAAAAATGTTATATATTTCTTTAAAATATTTTATCTATTTTATTAATTAACTTTTTGATTTCATATCTTGAGTATCTTAATTTTTATTTTGTTTTTATTATTGCTTTATGAATTAAATTGATATGTTTATGTTATCTTTTTATCTTGTATCCAGAGCATAATATTACTGAATAAAAGCATAATAATAGGGAATAAAGGCGTGAGGTAATAATAATTCAAGTTCCTATTTCAATCTTCAAGTATAAAGTTTTTTTCATTAATAAATAACAAAATTTATTTTGTATTATTTATATGGAGCGGGATCCCGGGAAATTTAAAAAAGTTTCCCGTTTTCCCGGGAATCGAAAAAGTCCGGGAAAAAAAAATCTCTACTTGAGATGCGTTACTTTTTATATTTTTTAACAAAACTCAAATTTATCGATTATTTCTCTTAGTTTTATTTACAACTTAGAAAATATTTTCTATAATTTTATATTTAGTTTATAAGATAAATTTGAATAAAAGTTAAGTTAAAGTGAATTTACTTATTTAGAATGTAGAGGACTAAATTGATTTATATTGAGATCTAGTCCAGATTAAGCGACATGGGCTTAGAAGTTGTACAATTTTCCTTCAAAAACGGAAATTTTTCAGTTTAATTTTATATTTTAGATAGGTCAGTTATCTTTGTTTAAATTTTTCATAAGCCTCCTGAACTGCCTGGTTTTTGTAAGTTGTCCCTAATAATTTTCCCTATTTATGGATTAAATTTGTTAAAAGTGCTAATATAATTAATGGGTTTATAGAAGGAAATGCTCTACTCCGAAAGACTAGGTTAAATTGTTTACCGACCTTGCTACTGAAAGGGGTGTGACCAAAAAGAGCTTATATATCAAATTTTATCGAGTTATCATTGTTGTATCTTGAGCACTAGGTTTACCTGGATACTAAGCCAGACTGCTAACCGACCAGACGGATGGACAGACATGCTCCAATCGATCCAGAAAGTAATTTACAGTCGATAGGTATGCACCATTTTTTGGGGTCTAAAAATTAAATGTTCATGATTTACAAACTTTAGGAAAAAGGAATAATACCTTCTCTATATGTTGTGGTGTTGTACGGCTTATGTAGTGCGTATACGCAACATTGAACAAATATTACGTAGACGTCAGAAAATAGTAACAGATTGCAAATTATTAAAAAAAAAAAAAGAACAGAAAGTATACATTTCCAAGTTTTGAACTTCCTAAGTAGTTAGCACTTAAGGAGTTATTCTGTTTTAATAAAATAACAAAGAAATTAAGAAAAAAGTGTCAGGTTTAAAATTTTCCGCTTTTTTGCATTACAGGAAGCGCATAAAAATTTTTCCAAAAACGTATCGATGTGGGGGACTTTTATACGATGTAATTCACCATTCATAAATTTAAGGTCCTTTATTGATTTATGCGGGCTAAAGCATTATTTCAGAATGGCTTCTATATAAGAGCTATACTTAACAAGAGGCTACGATAAAAAAAAATTTGCTGGAGTTATCAACAAAATCTTAAAATTCTTTTTATAAGATTTCTAAAAAAGATTGACAAATTGTAAGCGTTTTTAGTAAGCTTTGATATCGATTTATAATGCGATTATGGCGCGATCGGTATACTTAATGTTGGGTCTAATATCAATATTTTTATGTCTACCAAATATCTGTACTAATTTACAAACATAAAATATAAAATTAAAGACAATGGCCCATAATCATAGTCAAACGCTAAAGTCGGTTCTTTTTGAAAACAACTTTAAAATAAAAACACTATTTTAATTATTTTGCTACTATAGTCGAAATGAAAGTATGTTTTAAATTGAACCGACTTTAACTGGGTGCCACCTCAAATGTAGAAAATTGTTTCATACAATTTACAACAAAATATAAGCATGGGGCAACTCTTAAGCTATGTTCACACCTATTAAATATTTGACGTCCTACACGTGACCACTAGTTTTCTTAAAGAATTGTTTGCTTTTGCAAAACGTTTGGCTAGGGCAAACATTATTTAACAGTTTCTAAATTACATTATACAATGATCATTTTAAAATTAAAGTTTTGTAAATAAATAGAAATTGTTAAAAATAAAGCTTAAGTTTGATCAATTTACTGGCAACGCTTTTTTTGGATTTTATTGTCAAATATTTGTTAGTTCTGAACATACCTTTAGCAGCTGACATTGAACATTAAAATATAAATAAAACACTGCATATCTTGTGGAGTTGAAAAATTTTTAACACGCAATATGAATATGTGCGTTCGTTTACTTTTCCAGTAAAATCCAGTAGGAGAGTTATATGACAATTTTATGTGCACGCGAGCGCATTTCAGTAAAATCCAGTACAAATTTTTACAAATTTTGGGGTAAACGAACGCAGCTAATTTATGTAAAAAGCAACAACAAAATTACAAAATATTTTGGCTTCGTTTTTGCTTCCAGTGTTATTTTTAGCATTGAGTTTTACACAACTATGGCCTATACAATGTATTTTGTGTTTCTTTCCATAAAAGTTTTCCTTGAAATCATTAATAATTGCAAAATATCGGCCAATTTCTTGAATCATAATCATTTTTAACTTTTTGCAAGTACTTTTTTGTTTGGCGAAAAACAGCTGATGCTGTTGTTAAATGAGTTAAAAACAGCTTCAGCTGGTTTTAAAATTAACATCGGTTTTAACGTGTAAAGTATGCTTCTGCTTGTCTATAGTAGATCGAAAGCATATTTTTAATAAAAGTTTACTTTAGAACTCTTAAAGTATGCTTTGTTTATGACTATAGTTATGGACCAATGTTTTTTATCGTCTACAATGTAACATTATTCCAAAACATTTTGAATATTAAATTTAATGTCTGAATTCCTAAAAATATTTATTTAAATTTAATCAACAAATTATCAATGGAAATTTTACAATCACCTTTTAATACGAGGATAAATTTGCAACTCTCACTTATTAATGTTTCGCTGTTTTAAATTATATAATAAAACAATTTTTCGCAAGAAAATTAAATAAAATTATTTTATAAAGGGTTCTTTTTTAGCATGATTTTGTAAAAAAAAAACAAAACAAGAAATTAAATTTAAATATACACAGGGTGTCCGCCGAGAAGGTATACTACTCGCGGCAGTTCCATTGTTATCCTGGCTGTATGCGATGTGGCACCGTCTTGTTGATACCACATATTAATCAAGCCCAAAGCATGCAGTTGTAACGTAAAAAAGTATTCAACCATATTACGATATCGCTCCTCATTCACAGTTACCGTTGCTCAGTTTTCAATTTCAAAGAAGTAAGATCCAATGATTTCTCCTGAGGAAATTGCACACCAGACTGTCACTTTTAATGGATGCAAAGGTGACTGATGAATAATTTAACCCTTTCCCTGTCCTGTGCATCACATATGATGCACAGCAAGTTGCTTTCATACGCTTGTGCATCACATGTGATTCACAAATGGTATTTTGTTTCAAGGTTTTTACTTTAATGGACGTGAGAGAAATAATGAATTAAAGAAGCAAAACGTGTGAAGATAGCAATTTTTTATATTGTGTCAAGTCCCCACATGCCTGACTTTTCTACGTTAGAAGTTATATGGAAATAAAGAGGACGCTTTTTTAATAACGAAAAAATAGTAAATTCACTTATATTTTTTTAAAACTACCAAAAAATTAACAAAAAATTCGATTCTTTAATTCTTACATTATAAAAATATAAATGTTATCACCAAAAATGTTATTTCAGCCTTTATGATTATCATTAAAACAGGTTTTTTGTGAATTTTGTGAATCATATGTGATGCACAGAACGTCTGGTTAAAAACTATGATAAAAAAATGTCTGTGCATCACATATGATTCACACTTTTTTTTAAGAAAAACGGTTTCTACATTACTTTAATTACATATTATAATAAAAGAAACAACAAGCAGTGCATAAAAACCGTTTTAAACTAAATTAAAATTTTGGACGTACGGCACAAAATTTTTTTTTGTATGGGGACAGGGAAAGGGTTAAGGGTTTTCCATTGCCCAGAACCGACTGTTCTGTTTGTTCACATATCCGTTCAAATGAAAATCTGCCTCGTCACTCATTATGATTTTTTCATGAAAATCGGGGTTGTAATGGGCGAGCTGTTACATCCTATTGGCATGTGTATGGCAGCTCTTGTATCAACTGAATCTTAAATGGAAACAAATGCAAATCCTTGTGCAAAATTGTGGCCAAAGTTGTTCTTTGAAGACCAATCTCCTGAGCACGTCGTCGAATTGAGGTTGACGGATTTTTTTAGATGTTTTCAGCCGATCTTGCAGTACCTTTTCGTCCATGCTTTCACTACACGAATAATACTGCGTTTTGTTGGCACTTTGTTTCTTCCAAAAATTTCACGTAACTTTCTCATTGTCACAGTAATCGATGATTATTTTGATAAAATGTTTTAACGATTAAAACACGTTGGTTTATCGAATATTTTTCCATTATAAATTTGCCACGTGCCTACTTCATGACTGCCAAAGGAAACCCTGTACATATGAATTTGTTTATTAGAAGAAATTATACATTAAAATCATAAATCATGGTGCTGTAACGATATCCATTGGCTGTAAGGCCCGAACTCTTCGTTTTGCTGGACGTAATGGAATCTGAAGGGTCTGCTGAGGACTGGCTTTACTCCATATGCACCAGCTTGGTTTATTAACAAAGTCCTAAATTCAAAAATGAGCCCTATCGCTAAAGACAACAAAAATCACGAAGTGTATGCGCGACTACATGACTGATTTTTAAAAATAATTAAGATTATTTCAATTATTTCAAGCGTGCATCTATTCATGATAAATTGCCAGATCATACTAATCAACGATTAGTCTGACCTTCGTAATTTCTAACGGACTTAAAATAGCACCCATTACTTGCATAAATTATTTTATATAAATTAATATTATTTTTCAATTAAATATGTATTAAATAATTAAAACGTGTATTTAAACTTTTGTAATTAATTATTTAAAATTCCTTTAAAAAAAGCTGATTTTGTCATCTGATTGATTTTACATGAAAATGTCAACCGAAATAAAAAAAAAAACAATAAAATAATATGTTTTTATGTATTTGTGGGTAATATTTTATTTTACATTTAAATTGACCACAAATACAAACACTTTTAATATAAACACGCACACACACATATGTCAACCACAACAATTACAATGAGTGAAATAAAATTTCTAATGGATACAGTGTATGGTTTGAAAAAAATAACTACTAATTTAAATAATAACAGTGCAACATTAAAATGAAAAATTGAACTTCAAATTTAAAATACTAAAAAAAAGAAAACATTTTTACTGAATTGCTATTTAATAACTTCCTTATTTATAAAAAATAAAACAGGTTAATAAAGGCTTTATGAAACAGATTTTGTATGGAAATCCGATTTATTAACCCTTTATTAATCTGTTTTATTAAGTTTGTCATTGTATGTTTAACAACAAGAAATATTTACCCATTCATGTATTCATGTATATTTTAAGTACCCGTGGAACTCTTAGCGCACTAAGCTTTGTCTGCCTGATCGTCTATCTTTCTGTGAAAAACACGTTTACTACCAAAATATAACCACTTTGATATAAAATTGTTTATATTTAGTTCTTCTAAAAGGCTTGAGAATCAAAACTAGTAAAATCTCTTAAGGAGAAAAACAGGACACTACTAAAAACGAGATTGGTCCGCATTTGGTCCTGCAAAATAATTTTTGTTATAATTTTTCGAATATTTGCTAATATTATAAAAATTTATTATTCTATAATGTGTTGACCCACACGATATCTAGTCCGAACCGCCAAAAAATAACGTAACTGAAATATTTGACAAAATTGCAAAATTCTGCCTTCAACAAGTCGTCTGGTAAAATATTAAATCGAAAATAGGTCGAAGGCCCAAAGCGGCCAGTTCCTAATTTTGAAATTATTAATAAATGTATAAATGTAAATAACTAAATCGAAAATATTACTTACAGCAAAATAAGCCACTTAATTTTAACGAAAACGACACCTGACATTAAGAATATAAAAGTCGCCAAAGAATAAGCAAAATAAGCAGTGAAGTAATTATAAAGATCAAACAATATTTACATATCGTCGGCTTGATATGCAAATCTGATAAATCCACTTTTTATGTAAACTGATATTTTGATGCCTAGTGGTACAGAAAGATACGCCTCGTCGACCAGCATGGAATTTTTCTTCAATTTGAGACCTGAAGTGTCTTAAACCAACTATATTTTTGGTTTTTCTCTCAAGCTCTACATTTGAAATATAAAAAGTTTTTTGTCTCTCCTGAAAAATTTACTGAAAGGGAGTATGCAGGTTTGCATATTAAGCCGACGATTTGGAACTGTTGAATATATGATACTTTATTCTACACTGAAAGAATTTTCTTCGCAATTCCAATAAATTTTGACATTAATCCCATGAAAAATTGCATTAAAAAGGAACCTATGCAGCGCTTCGTTGGATCAATGAAACCTGTTTCATTAAAATGTATTTAATGAAACATTACATTAGATCTATGAATATTATTCATTGGATGAATACTTTCAATAAAGTAAAAAATTTTTTTTCTTATTTTATTTAATTATTTTTAATTTATTTTTGTTTTTTTATTTAATTTTATTTTTTTTCTGCCTCTGGCGGGAATCGATCGCGCAACCTCGGTGCTGATAGACTAGCTCACTACCAGCTAGCCTACCGGGGCAGTGTAGTTTTTGGATAAATTTACTCAATTAAGAGCGTAAATATGAGATTAAATTGTCCATAACAACAATAACAACGTTGATTGAAAGTGGATTGAAAGTTTTGGTTTCATTACTATAATGACATTTTTATTGTCATAATCAAAATTTAAAAGTAAGAAGACAATTATTGAGATATGTTGCTTTTATAAAAAAATTTTTGATTTCATAAATTTAATGGCATATAACATTAGATGTATGAAATAATTAAATCTTACATTGTTTAATTAACAATTAAACCTTTTTTTAAGGAAACTATAATTTTGTGTTAATTTATGAATATAGTTATGTTTGTATATTGTTTTTTTATGTTCCAAATTAAAATTTTATGTTTAACTTGGACAAACTTAAGTTTTCATATATCCAATGAAAATTTTTAACCTAATTACGAAATCCAATGAAGCGATTTTAACGAAAAGACTTCATTATAACTATGAAATTCCATTTAGACAATGAAAATTTTTTTATGAAAATGATTCATTAAATATATGAAGAATATTTCTTTCAGTGTAGAGATCGAAACGTGAATAACTTTTCACTCGCGAGCATGCAGCTCAGGGTAAACATATTTCTAATACATGTCATTGTTTCTTAATGCTCCGTGCATCTATGCTCATATGAATATAATGAAAAATTAGCCGCGACCAGAAAAAAAACATATGCTTCTTTCTTTTAACCATTAAAACTTATCCAAATATTTTGTACAAATTAAATGCCATTTATACAACTTTTTTATTTTATCACTTTCTAATTCTTCTTAATAAATTTCGTCACGCAAAAATTCTACCCATTTCCGCTCACGCTGCGGATTTTTTATAATCAAATTCATCCGTGATCGCTTGATTAGAGCACAAAGCTATTCATGATCCTCCCAGCAATAGCAGTGCCTGGGAAAATCGCAACAAAGTCATGCTGGCCATAATTAAAACACGCAGTCATATTCATGCATTAATTCCATTAAAATTATTACTTACTACTTATTACATTACTTATCTATTACCTGGGCACTAGACCGGGTCGACCTGCATACAAAAAAAAAAGTTGTGCCAGTTACCCCCTAGAATGAAAGATATGTCAATGAAGTTTCTAAAACAGAAACATTTTTTTGCCACGCCCCAAAATACAGCCCTTTTGATTTTTTATATGTAGCGCTGCCATTTAACGTCCGATCTTATCTCTTCGCATATCATTGTTCATGGTTTGACAGTGGCTTTATTTTTTTCTTTGGTGACTTTTTAATCCGACATAAAATTCTGGGCGCCACTTATGCCATCAAGGATCCTTCCCCCAAATATCCAATTTTTTCACGGGTCAAGAAAGTCCTTCGCGAACTAAGTATGTCTAGCTTTTAACATACTCACTTTTATGACACTCATTTACATACAGCCCCCTTTTTCACATATATATTACATTAAACCAGGTAGAAGCCAATACAGACCAAAAAATTGTCACGCTCTAGAAAAAAAAGTATATTTATTAAGTTGGAAGAACTTAAAAAAAAAAAATGTTTTTGCCACGCCCTAAATTACAGCGCTTGTGGTTTTTATATTAAGCATCGCCATTTAATGTCCAATTTCATCGTATCGTATATCATTGTTAATGGCTAGAATAAGGCTTAATTTCTGTATTTAATGCGTCTTAATCTAACTTCAAATTCTAGATGACATTTATGAAATATCATATCTTTCCCCTCTTATGTAAAATTTTTCATAACTAGAAAAGAAATCCTTCTTAAACTGTATAAGTCAAGTTTTTTAAATACTCACTTTTTAATTACGCCCTAAAATTATAACCTTTTTATTATTTCATTATCAGGGCAAGTTTTTTATGGCATATGTCATTTTGGCCAGTTCATCAATTGTTTTGCTAAAACCCCGTTTTTGGTCCAGCTTGCCAAAAAATACCTTTTTTGCAACCAAAAGAAAAAGCATATAAATTAGTTTGTCATTCCATTCGCAATTTCTACAATATTATTCTGTCTATTCTGGGTCCTTATGAGTAGCGAAGTTGATTTAACGATGACCTTCTGTTCGTGTGTATGTTGAAACAGGGTTTCCGAAGACCCAAGAAATGATGTGGGCAAGGCTGCTATATTTATATGTTACATATACTGCGTTAAAGTTTAATATTGAAATTCAGCCAGATCGGTCTAAAAATTACCGAGATATGAGTAAAAAACCACGACTGCCTCTAGTTTTACCCATGTATCCCTTGTTGTTGTTGTTTTTTTATTCTTTTTTTTTCTGTATATCTGCAGAACGGCAAGAGCCAAAGCTTCTGAACAAGTAACAAGCATCTTGATTATTAGTACACAACCTCTCCAAAAAATGGGGCAGGATAAGAGAAGTAGGCGTGGCACTTCCCATATAAATCCGTTATAAATTTCTGTATATCTGGAGAATGACAAGAGTTTAGGTTTCCAAATTAGGAACGAACATCTCGGTTGTCAATACACAGCATCCCACAAAATGTGGGCGGGATTAGAGAAGTGAGCCTGGCACAAAATAGTTTTTTTTTTATCTCAAGAACGGCAACAGAATAATTTGGTTTACAAAGCTGGGCAATTAATAAGCAACCTCTTTAAATGTTTGGGCAAAACTGGAGAAGTGGGCGTGGTATCTCGTATGTTTAATTTAATATTGAATTTATTACTTTTATTTAAGCATTCCTTGGGCGATTATAACGATCATTAAAAGCCACAATTTTTCTAATTTTACAACTCTGTACCACAGTGAACCTTTTTACTGAAATATTTTACACTATTTAAATTTAAGTACCGGTTTTGAAGCCCTGCACTGTAAAGTTGTTATTTTTTTTGCAATTTCCCTACGACTACGTATGTGTGAATTTTGTGGATTATAAATAAATTGTTATAACATTTTTTCCATCGTTCATATATCAGACAGACGAACAGCAACAAAAAAAAAAAAAAAAAAAAAAAAACACTGTTGAGTTACAAAACAAAAGAAATAAAATCTAAATTTAATTGAAAACTAATTACAACAAACACTTGGGTATAATTAGTAAAATGTGGTCTGAGCAAAAAATGCTTCCTATTCGATACACATACAAATGAATCTGTACAAAAATACAAACATCCATTGAAACAATATTGCAATATCGAATCACAGGAGAAGGCATTTCAGCCGTTACATGTTGATATTCGGAATATAAATTTAAAAACAAGTAGCAGGAGTATTTTGATTTAAACAGGAAAAAAAGAAAATGACTGAATGCTGTTGCTGCTTCTGCTGCTGCTGTAATAGTTTCAACAAATCGTGTTAAATGTTATTGTCTGTGGGCAAAATGATTGTTGTAAATTTGGTTTTCTGGTAATGTATGTCTACTTAGATCTACATACAAGTGTATGGTTTTAATATTTATGCACTCGAAATATTTTGGAAATTGAAGATTGCAGTTAACATGTAAATCTGCAATAAATGTGACAAGACTTTAACGGATAAAAAAGAAAAGCGACAACTTTCACAGCTAAACACTGGGTGCTCCTCTTAATGACGAGTAAAAACAGTGCGTTTACCAGCGCCCTATAATTTGTACACAAATAAAATTTTTTGTATAAAACTGTCTAGGCCCTGTATTTATCTTTTACTTAGACGCTGAAGCTATTTCTGTGGTTTTCATGGGCAACCGCGTATGTCTATTTTTTCCGATTTTGAGATGTTGATGCCAAATTGCCTAATTTTAAACGCTCTTTACATGTTTCTAAAAATTTTTGAAAAAATATGGATCAATACCGATTTTTTAACGAAATAACAAAGTTCAATAAGTGCAATACCTAGCCCATAGTTTGATCTAGAATGGTTTTTCGGCTCTACTGAAAAATTTGATTTAAAGACATACGCGGTTGCCCATGAAAACCACAGATTTAACCTTAGTTGCAAAGCGGCTTCTATTTAAAAGCTACAGCACAAAAAGAAATCCACCAATAAATACTACCCATATCCCCGTTGTTGCAATGAAAGAATGTAAGACCCAGTGTTCATAAATTAACAGTACATTATTTAGCGTTCGGCTCACACACCCAAGCACGATATCTATTTTTTTAGTGATTGTGTTGACGAATACAACCCTTAATACCGTTCGTAACTGTTTTCAAGAAAGAGCGGAACATTCTATATTCTTCTGTTCTTCGTTAAAAAACGGAACACTTGTAGTGATACTGTGGACAAACATTATATTTTAATAAGCCAAAAATCCTCGCAACGACCGCACTGCGAACAGCTTGTGTGTATATTGTTTATATGTTTTGTTTGTGTACAATTATTTTGCTGGCTTGCTATTTTTTTTCGTATGTGTATTTTGTTTTTGTAAAAAATGTTTGGATTTAAAAAAAAAACGAGCACAATAAAGTTTGTGGATTTAAGAAAAAAACGGAATGGAATTAAATGTTCTCACCTTTTGTTGAGTTTGATAAAAACAGTACTATTATTATTGTGTTCGAAAGATGACTAACAGGGAAGCGTTATGTTTTTAATGATTTTCTACACAAACACTATTACCGTTTGTGTTTTTCACAAATCTACCGAACCGATCACTAAGGAGCGATATTTAGTGTTTATTTTCGAACACTGTTAAGATCTGCTTGAAACGTATACGCACACCCTCAGGGAGAACAAAATAGTGCAATTATGTTTTGGATTAACGTAAGCATCTGTAAAGACAGGGGTCTTATCACCGCATTCGACACTATCGTATCGAATAAACTATAAAATTTTTTTGCATACGATAGACACTGACGTATCGAATGAAAATTCGATAAATGTAATGTCGAGTTACTCGATATCGAATGCAATTATTTCAAATTCAATACATTTCATTCGATATCGAGTTTCACGATACCAAAATATATAATTTCGATAAATTTTGCTCGATATCGTATGCGGTGATTAGACCTCAGCCTTGACCCATGTTAAACACCAAAAGAATACTTTTATATACGTCACAGGCTTTATACTAATAAAAAACTTAAGAGGTGCAAATATCTGTAATGTCTAATTATTTTTGACTCTGGCGAAAAAAACAGAATGAACTTGACCGACGGCATGGTTTTATGGCTTATTCGCGACTTAAGAAACCCCCACATAAAAAGTCTAACTGTTTCAATTTGCACCATCTCGATGACAAGTTTGCTTTGCCTCTACGTGAGTCATTACCAGGACTTGCAATTCTTCAAAATTCTGTATTTTTATATTTTATATATAAATGCAAATACACCTACAGACAACTACAAGTTGGAAAAATTTGACAATTGCAAAACAAAACAGAATGGTAGAGTAAATGAAACTGAGTACCGTCCCCAATCTTCTCACCTCTCTCACTAATAAACCGAAGAATTGCTGCAACAAAAATTACAATTCTGCTCGATGACTGAGATAAAAACGCCCTCAATGGCATTAGGCTTCATCCCGTTGAAGCTACATCGCACTTGATCAACAAGAAGGTAATTGCTCAAAAATTGCCACGTAGTATTCCGCTGTTTAAATATCGTGCTATTTTGTCTTATTTTGGTAATGAAATATTTGGTTTAACCCTAGATGGTTACTGTTCGTTGAATCGACGAACCTCATTAACTTTTTATCATATAACTTTTCTATGAGTGTTCAAATAACGCCCTTTCTGTCAACAACGTAAGCTAATGCCGTAAGCTTGTAGTGAGTGGACGTACGCTGGATCCTTATTTTTTAAAGTTAAAATTAAGAGGTGTGTACTCGTCGCAACGACGAAGAGTAACCTTAGTGTAGGTTTTTCCGTCTATTTTTTTTTGGATTTTAAATATTACTTTTGGTAACAGCTACGTCATGTTTACTTACAATATGTTCCATAAAGATCGAAAACCCAAAAACCGATGACTGTATCTGAATTGGCTCCCTGTTTAAGAGGCAGATTCGAGACACCTCCCTTGCAGACCATAATTAAGGAAAAATTCAAGATTAAATACCTAATCGATGAAAAGAGCGTAGAGCTTGTCACCTCTGTCCCTATAGCAAACTCAGAATGACGAGAAGTACATGTAATATATGCCAGAAAGGCATCTGTTGTGAACATAAAATTAAACTTTGTGTCTCATGCGTAAAATAAGGCTAATAACTAAATATTTTTTTCTTTTGTATTATTTAACTGATTATTTTTAAAGGCTGAGAAAGAAAAAAGTAATTAATTTTTTACCTTTTTAGTTTTTGTTGTTTTAAAAAGTTAATTAATTTTAAAAAAACAAAAAAAAAAGAGTTCAAGTTCGTATCGAATTTTAGAGAGAAAAAGAATTTTTATTTCTTATATTTTTTTTTTTTTATAAAACGCTTAACTAAAACCGATTTTTATTTATTTTTTATTTTAAATCTCGTTCCGCTAGAATTTATTTTTTAAAAATTTCGTCGATTCGACAAGAGTAACCTTAATGTACTAAAATAAAGAGTAACCTTTCAGGGTTAAAAATTATGTTTTATATCGAACCCTTGTCGCAAAAAAAAAACACCATTTTAAAGGAGAAATTTTACTTTTTTTTTTTTAAATTTTGTATAAAGGTTGGCGCTTTAGCTAAAAAGGTTTTTACTATAAAATCGCAACGGAACCTTGTGTGACCACACAGAAAAAATTTAAAATTGTCTCTTAGCTCCAAATTCATAGAATCAAGCAAACAACTTGTTGATTTTGCACCTATTACCAAATGATTATATTGATTACTAAAAATTATTCAAATTTAAAATTGTGAATGTTTTTTTTTATCCATTACTTCTATTTTTAATGTTAATTAAAAAAATTACCAAAAAACTTTGTCGTTTTAAACAATGTGTTAATTGATTTAATTAAATATATCTTAGGTTTTGACAATTCCCAACAACAATTCTACAAGTTTAAACCGTTTTATTTTAAACAAAAAAATTAATTAAGATTTTTCTTAATTTAATAAAAAATTTATTTCAAAACAACTAAAACGTTAATTAAATCAAAATTATATTTTTATTTTTCTTTCAACAGAAAAAAAAAAAAAATATAATTGATAAAATTATCTATCACATTAATTTAATTTCAATACTTTTTAAACAATTATTTTAATTGATAAAAAATTACTGATAATTTTTTCTGTGACATTTTAGGAAATGATGCAAGTGTTGCCAATTATTTAATTTATTAAAAGAAACGAAAATTGAAAATGAAGTCGCTTAAGTTTTTTTTGTGGTAACGGCTTGATATGCCTTTAATATTAATTAAAAAATTGTTTATTAATTTTATTTTTGCGAATACAAAATTTATAATTAATTTTCAGTAGAAGCAAAGCAATTTTTTATTAATAAGATTTTTCCATGACGGGCTTAATTCCCAATTTTTATTTTTAATCAATACACTGAAATTCATTTTTGAGTGAAAGCTAGTTTCTATGCGCATTTCACTGGTTGCTTAGGCCAGATCATAAGGAAACCTTTTTCCAAACACTTTCAAAAAGCTAAAAATATTATACAAAAAACTGTAAATTGAACGAGAATTACAAACATTCAAGGAACTAGCTTTCCCCCAAATAATAAATTTCAGTGTATTAATGAAATTGGGAATTTATCACGTTATATTAATTAAAATTTGTTTTGCTTCTACTGAAAATTTTTAAATTTTGAGTTAATACCCTCTTGTTGATCGAGGATGAGGCCAAATAAAGTTGTAGTCACGGGGATGAAAGCCAATTCGACACAAGAAGCTTTAACGTTATGACCGATATCAACAGTCGAAGTTCCTATTTATATACCAATTGACCTAGGCTCTATACAAATGTCCCCCCATAACTAGACTTTTAGGTTGAGTTTGTCGTCCTGGAATAAGCAAAAGTATGTTGTTTGACAAAAATACTTGTTTGTAAAGCGCACTTTTAATTATTACTTTTGATTAGTGGTCTGGACATGACTACGGCCCTAAGAAACGAACAAGCGCAAAGAAATGGATAAAGAGAAATTAAAGATTTTGTTTTTTTGTATTTTTGGTATGATCGATATCAAAGTTTCTTTTAATAGAGGAAAACATTTCGTATAGCAAAATAGTTCGACTGGGTATCTGAAAAATGTGTAAACTGTGAAATAATAAAAACTTGCTTTGCCTTCTTTTTACCTTTGACCAACATACAATTTCGGGTGTATACAACACAAGTTGATGTGCAAATGTTGTCGAATATTTGGAAATACATAAATTAATTCAAAAATAATTGTAATTGATGCTCTAAAATAGAACTAAAATTCCGGGTTGATCATTCATAGTGTTGTTTCCGTTGCTTGTGAGGCTGCAGCTGCTACATCGACACGTTTTGTGCCTTTTCTACACCCCTTTTGTGGAACTAAATATTCATTTAATATTAAAATATATTATAAGAGTGTAAAAGTTATTTGCGAACAATAACAACATGAACAATGCATGTAGCAACAAGCACATGCAAGCAGCATTAAATATTGAAACGTTAAGGTAACAAGTTATTGTACAAGCTTGAACCGGTGCGCGTCGCAAACCTCATAAAAATAACATGTGTAAATTATTTTTTTTAAAAGATCTCGTGCATTAATCACAAAACAATTTGTACAAAATTGTATCCTTCTCGAGACATTAAGTAATTTCTATTGCCTTTGTATGGGAGGTTCCATGCTGAGTTTTTCAGCTCAGCTCATTTTGTATTGATAACCCAACTTTTTGTTCCAAATATCGAAACTTGAATTGTAACCGTTCTCCAAAAATACTTTTACTTATATTCTACCATATGCAAAAAAAGTTAAAGTTCACGTTAGTTAACCAATTCACTGCAGCTGTGTAAAGTGTATAGGCATAGAGAATTGGTTATTTATAGCGAACTTTAACTTTTTTTGCATATGGCATACTGCCTTTGTACGTTAAGCGACACGCCACGGCCACCTGAAAACTTGCTAGTATCTATAGCCTTTGTTAATGTACATATGTAAATGCTTTACAAAATCGAAAATCGCTTCAGTAATTTATGAGTCTATATGAACCAAACAAATATACAAACGCATTTTAATTTTATATATGGGCATTTCCACAGAAATGTCAACCGCAGCCAAAAAATTCAAAGTCTATAAAAGTATGTTGTTTTAACATATTTTTATAGGGAATCTATCAACTTTCAATAATGTTAACAAATTTTACATTTTTTCATAACACACTTTGAAATTATTAAAATGCAAGGTCGATCAAGTGCAAAAGTTCTGTTTTGAACATTTCTATTGCCCGTTTTGTTTTGCTAAATTATCTTAATGAGAAACATTATGCATTGACAATTGCTTTTTAAATGTCGGTTTATATTTAAACAATATAAGAAAAATGTAAACGGAACGATGCGAATGCCAGTTACGGCGATTTTTTCCTTTGCCTTACCTTATATTTCGTTGTAGCGTGCGACATTGAAAAAGAACATTTGTTATCAGTGCGTCGAGGGTATCTGTACAATGCGCATCAAATATTAGTAACAAACAGATATTTTTGTTGCAAGTTTAACAAAACAAATTTTGCTGGAAAATAATCAGTGCTTTTCTCTTGGTACTTATTTTAAATTTGTAGCGTGCGACATCGTAAGTATAAAATGCATAAATTCAAAAGAAAAATTTTTTTTCTAAAATATTTTTATTTGCGATGGCCAACAACTACAAGCAGCAAGGACAGCTTATTCCATTAAAAAAACTTTATTTGAGACTAGCACTACTATTTTCAGTTAAGTTAGTTTTTGTTCTATATTTGTATTTTTCTTTATTGAAGATATTTTTTAAGTTTATAATTTTTGTTCGGAAAATAAATATATTGAATGTATAATTAGTATTGTGGTTATTTTGTTGAACTATTTTATGGTTTTTAATCCAAATTTTTAATATTTTTAATTAGGCTTAAGTTCATTAAATTTAATGAACTTAAGCCTAATTAAAAATATTAAAAAGAATCATCTTACGCATGTCTAATTACATAAAAAGTAAAAACATAAACATAAAAGTATGACGGAACAAAATGTCGCATGCAACATGTAGCGTGCGACAGTGATTAAAATTAAATTAAAAATAAACTATACAATATTTTTGAATCAAATAAAAAGCATTATTAAGATAAATCAATGCATAACATTTTAAAATTAGTCGCATTTAAATAGTTGTTTAAATTACTTTACCTAAAGTAATTAATACATACATATTCAATTTAATACGACTCTCCTTCAGTTTAGTATTAATCTTCAGAATATTAAACCTTTTGAGAAATCTCTTATTATTCATACATATTTTCAAGAAATACTTATTTTAAAAAAATTTTACCTACATAGAAAGAGAAACACTCGGGATAAATTAAGTTTTTTATACTTACTTTAAGCACGAGTCGTACTCAAAAACTCACGAATAGCACTAAAACATACTGCGAACAATCCTAGATGGGATAGCTTTCGAAAAACAATCCCGGAATTTCTTAAAATAAGTACAAAATTCTTAAACCAAGTAAAAAAAGATTTAACTTTTTGTTGGTAGTGCCACCCTGAGAGTAAAATTAAAATTTTAAACCACAACAAAACGATTTGCTTGTTGTATACAGAAGCAACAAAAACAACAGAACAAGAAGAAAACACATTATTTTAATGTTTAAAAAGTAAAATTGGGATTTCTTGCTTCTAATTTAGTTTATATTTTCAGTTATTAATTTACATTAACATTTAAAGTAAAACCCATATCGGGAATGATGCTGGTTTTTTATAATTGAAGTTCTGTAAAAAATTTCTCCTTCTAATTTCACTTTTGGTTTATTTCAAGTATGAATTCGGGATTAAATTAACTTTATAATTCTTAAATCAATCGCATTTTGTGATTGGTTCAATCTTTATCTAATTTTCGAATTATTTTAAGGACAAATTCGGGATTAAATATGTATAACTTAAGTATTTCGCGAATAAAAATCCGTACTTGAATCAATATTCAGTACTGTATTCAAGAAAATCCGTACTCGCCGTACTGTTAATACCGCTTCGGATTGAGTTGAGTACGGATGGATTGATTTTTTTTTGTATTTCGGTTTAATAAGAGTGGAGAGGGTATTGAAATATTGGTGCTAGACCCACCTTTTACTCAAAATTACTCTTTAAGTCAATCTAATAATAAAGTCCAGCAGGCTGGCTTTTTGGTTGTCCATGCAAATTTGATTAAATTTGGTACATAGATTCTAATTGCCACAAGGAAAACGGTGTGAATCGATCCATAATTTCACATAGCTCTCATAAAAGCTTCTTTCCGAAATAAAGCCTTTGTGCTCATAAGTCATCTTAACATATTGGTATTAATTTTCAATTTGGTCTAAACTTATTTAATTTCAATCTAAATTATCTAACCAAATACAAATACATCTCCAAAAAATAGCTTTTAATGCCACAACTTCTTGACAAATATTGGTTTTGACATAAAATTTGGAGACAGTAACTTTGACGACAGCTAGTATGTCCTATGCAGAATTAAACATAGGTCCTACATAAAAAAATAATAAACCCTCTTCTAAAAATAACTAAAAGGCAAAAAAAGTCTCATATAAATGAAGATATATAAATAATATTCGGCACAAAGAACTTTTACATAAATCTAAGTCTCATAGCACAATTTTGGCGGGCATGTCCATGATTGCCCATGGGTTCAAAAGAATAAAAACTGTGGAGTAAACTTTGAAATGGTCAGGTGCCACCGACTTTACTTTCTCACTTGTTTAATTTTTATATTTTTTTTATAACTTCCAAACCCCAAAGAAATTTATATCTGAGTCCCCACAAAGTACAAATCTATATTCTAGGTCCTTGAATGATTCGAGTTAGCCCTGTCAATTAGGGACAACATTGATAGGAGCTCGGAGGTCACTTTATATGTGGACAGCCAGGCGGCTCTTATGTGAACTCCTAGCTAGTTGATGATGTAGGAATAGGGCTACTGTATGATAAGCAGGATAGAGTTGAAGGGTAGTAGGCTGAGGTAGCTTGGCAGTAGATTCCTAGGCGAATTAGGAGATTTCTCGGGCTGCGGACTCGAGAGTCTGATAGGTTTCGTTATGGGGATGGCCTGGGTGCTGGTCGCACATAGGCCGAATTTGGTTAAGTAGGATTTCTCTCGGGTTTGGTCAGAAACTATATTTCCCTATCTATCTTTTTTATCTATCTTATGCTTTCGTTCTTTATTTCACCTACTTTCCATCTTAACATATCTATCTCTAAATAAGGCGTCACAATTGACCATATTGGTCTCTGGGTGAAGGTGTGAAGGAGACTTTACACCAGCCTTTCTACCTACCTACCTACCCTGTAAGTCCATCGGACTGTTTAAAACATAATAACATTTATACTACAGGCATTCGTGATGATCGGCTTATAATTTATCACAGGCTCCCTGAAAGCCCTTCGGAAAAAACTGAAAAGTTAGATTTTAGAAAAGTTGTTTCGGGCCCCACATAAAGTACTCCACCAAAATATTTTTCTTCTTGATGGTGTGTATGTAAAATTAGCCATATCCGTGTTATAGGTGTTGTGTTAAAAGATCAGAGCGGTAAAAGATTGCAATCGACTTAATTGCAATCACATGATTTGTCCTTAATGATGACTAATTTTTTAGTTACATTCAATAACGTAAAGTTGATTTAGGATTTCAATTTAAAATTTTTAAAACTGTGGAATCGATTTTTTGAAATCAATTCAAATAATAATTGATTTCAATTAAATTCAATTGCAATACTTTAATTGCCATCAAATTAGTTAATTGCAATCAAAATTTAACCAGAATAAAAATCTATTCAAATGTAACTCCTTGTTCTAGAAATAAAGCTGATTCTGATCATTTTGAATTTCCAATAATGTCAATTTTTGTTTGCAGGCGCTATAATCCAAGTGTATATTATTACGTTCAGCTTTCTCTATAGTTGTGATTTTAAAGGACTTGATTGAAATCATTTTGAAATTTCAAATCAAAGAATGAAATCAGTTTGGTTGGAATCATTTTGATTTTAATACCAATTGGGTGCCCCGATAGGCTAGCTGGTAGGGACCTGGTCTATCAGCGCCTGGGTTGCGGGTTCGATTCCCGCCACAGACTCTGGTTTCTTTCCTGCTGACAGCCGTAGAGCTTCGCGGGACTAGCTTAAGGAAAAAAAATTGATTGCAGTTTTTTTAAGCTCTGCTAAAGATTCAGCACTGCCGTATATAAAATATTAACTTGTTTTGAATAAATTGCAAACATTTTCCGCTTAGTTACGTTTAGTTTAAAAAATTTTAAAATAAATTTCGCTGTCTATAAAGTTTTTGAAGGAGTATTGGAAATTTGTTGCAAATAATTACTGTTCGCGTATGTCAGTCACATGGTTCACTGAACTGCAATATGCAAAAATTTTTTTCTCCTTTCGTATAACAATTAAAAATTGACAGATTTATTTTACAAACTGATGCGGCAGCACTGAATGAAAAACTTTCTAAACGAAATTTGGTATTTGAAAATAGTTTCTGCAAAATCCAAATTTTTTTTTTTTAGTTTCTGCAAAATTATTGTAATATTTTATAAAGGAAAATCTTTTTTTGCAACAGTTTGAGCCACATAGATAGAAACAAAATAAATAGTTATAGGTAAATAATTAAAATCATTCAATAAAAACTTATTTGCAAGCTGAAACAAAATGATGAGATTTTTTGGCTATTAAAATATATTAGAGTATTTGATGAAAAAAAAAATTCCCAAAAATAACTTGGATAATATACTTGCATGTGCCCGTGCAAAAAACTGAACTAGCAAATTGGTTTTTTTGTTGTTTTCTTTCGAAGACAATAGAATGAAGCAATTTGTTTTTTAATTTAGTTTTTTCTTCTTACCCACTTACAACTACAATTCGAGCCTAAAAAAGCCAAGCAATCGTAGGGGAATGTAAGAAAAGATAAACTCACTGTTTATTGTTGGTGTTTTGTTTAAGTTTTGATATTGTTACAAGTAAAGCTACGGTCAGACTTATCAAATATTTGACGAAAAAAACGGGACCAACAACCAAACTAAAAAATCATTTCGCTTAATATCAATATCTATTTTGATTAAAATACCACATCCTACAAAAAACTGCTTTTGCTATGTCTTGTATTATAATTAGTTTATTTTGTAATATTAAGACCATTTTAAATGTCATTAACTATTTACAAAAGTAGGGGTTACGCTTATTTGATCAAATATTTAATAAGTGTGACCGTAGCTTAAGACTTTGAGTGTTTTTTAGCTTTTCTTAAATCTTTGGAAAAGGTTTCCTGACGATCTGTCCTAAACAACCAGTGAAATGCGCATAGAAGCTACGCAGCTAGCATAGGCTGTTTGTTTGACGACTATGTTTAATATACAACTCCCAAAAGAATCTTCTGATGATTATCTGACGAGTAACAAAAACAAAAACATAATTTTTTTTTTTATAAATTGTTTGACACGCTCGTCTTTCAATCTTGGAATGAACCTTTTGCGGCTCTCTGTAAGAGTCATATAACAATTACTGAAATACCTAAATAAGAGCGTTTTTAAAGTATGAAAATTCTTTTGTCAATACAATTTCAATAAAACAAATCGACATAAGGATCTGTAAAAAAAGATTTTCCGACAGGATAGTGTTGATTTTGCGACTTAAGGTATGTTTCATATAAATTGTATAAAAATTAGAAGTTTTAACATGAAAAAGCATTTCACGAGTTGTAAAATAATCCCTACATGAGTCTCATACGACTCTTGGCATGCTTTTTGAAAGACTCGTTAGATAATCTCTACATACATCATCGACGATTCCCTTTACGATTAATATAAGCGTCTTTCGCTGCGTTATGGAGGAGTCTTTCATACGAATCAGCACGTGTAACAGTTTCTCCCGTGCGGGGAATCGTCTACAATTAAAAAATGAGCTCGTCGACGATCAAAAACACTCTTTGTGAGATTCCCAGTAGACTCCTAGACGATTGAAATTGCTAGCTGGGTAGCTTTTCCTCAACAATTAATTCCAGTGTATTTATCAAATATGGAAAATTGTCATACAGAAATCTTTATAATAAATTTTGTATTCCCAAAAATAACTTTGATAAAAATTATCCAATTCGGCCAATAATTTGAAACTTTAAAACAGTGCTCCCTAAATAAAAGTTCTTTAGAGACTGACTCAGAATTCTTTATATTAAAAAAGTTTTATTGACAGTATAACGGTGCTCCAATTGGTTACACCCATTCTGGAAGGAGTGTAGAGAACTGAGTAGGGATTAAGCATTTCTGAGGTATACACCCAGAAATCAGAGGGTCATAGTGTAGCTTTGGATAACATTTAAGATAAACTAGGGGCAGGAGTGGTAGAACACTAGCTCTAGTTACAGCTAAACAATCAGATGGCGCCGGAAGCTCGCAAGTAAGAACGATTTGAGTTTTACAGGTGTAGTACAGAAAATTAATAAGCAGAGAGAAAAATAGGGCAATCAAACAAGCGTGTTTTTTTTAACAAATTCATTTTAAGAACCGTAAAAGCTCTGGGTACCCCAGCTTTAAACCCGGTGTAATCGCAGGCGTCTCATAATATCTTCATCGGTTTTTCCAAGTACCAAAGTAATTTTTTTTCTGGAAATGGCTTTATTTTTGTAATTCTTACTTTTTCCAAGTTGAAAAGAGTGATGTTATTTTTATTTTCTCAAAGTTAGATCCATATATTTCAATAATGTAATATCATCTGCATAACCAGGAGCATATGACTTTTGCCTTCTGAATTGACTTTTGATTATTCGCTGATTTTTGCAAATATTTTTCTTTTATTAGGCTGAAAAAATTGCACGATAAGTTTGGTTCTTCTTGTGTACGTCTTTTTGTGGCAGAAAATGGTTCAGAGATGTCAGTTCAATTTCTTACTGACGCTGTTTTGTCACTAAGCGTCATTCTGCAAAGGCGCGGTATTACCGCACTGAGACAGATACAAAACATTCGATTACTCAGTGTACAAGCAGTTCGAAAGATCTGCACTAAAATTTTAGTTCTTTTGTTTTTGATTGTTTTTATTGAACTTTTGTTTTGTCTGTTTCTGTTTTTCTATTTCATGAAATATGTATATTCATTACGTTTTTATTTTATATACATATCGCTCATTTGCTGCAACGTCGCAGCTACAATAGTGACGTACACTAAATTTAATGAGTGTAAATCTTGGAACAAACTAAATGTTCCAGCAACATTTTGGAGGTTTATGACTTGGGAGACGGATACTCCCATTCAAAGTATTTATAATTTTGTTTATATCTGCAGATTTACATTAGTCAGGCACACTACATTTGACGTGCATAACTCTTAGAATGTCCCAAAAAAATCTTGGAGGTATGGGAAGGGGCAGACGGCCCCCTCCCCCCTTAAAAAAAATTTACTAATTTGCTTATGTGCTTCTGAATAACTACTATAGTAAGACACACTAAATTTGATGTGCGCAGCTCTTTGAACAAACAGCATGTTCCAAAAAAAACCTTGGAAGTGTAAGAGGGGGGAGACGGGTACCTCTCATACAAAAAATTATTAATTAATAAATAAAATTGATTTTTAAATCACGCACGCTTCCGCTGAACTGCATTCCATTGAATGAGTTTGGATACGAATTACTCAAAAATTTATTTTTTTAATAAGGTTAAGTCATAACTTGAGTGCGTAAGAATTCAGTTTTTATATTATGCACTCTAGTTTTTAAATCATTATAAAATATAAATTTAACCGCGATCACTCGTGACTTATGTGTAACTCACGCCTGACTTGCGCGTTACAAATCACGACATTTGCACATCTCTAATAAAAGCACATAAGACATTGACAACAACAACAGCAATACAAGTTATAGCAAAAGTAGTGAAGTGCTCTTACACAAAAGTATACTAAAACGGAACTTTTAAGGGTTAAAATGGTCTTCTTAGACCAAAAAATCGTGCAATGTATGTATTTTTGCATTTTTCGACAAACCCATTTTACATACATTGCACGATTTTTTGGTCTTAGAAGGCCCCTAGTGAAATTTGATGCAGAAAATATTCGTAGAACATTTTAACCCTTAAAAGTGCCGTTTTAATATACTTTTGTGTAAGAGTTGGCAAAAAGGACAAAAATGACCCCTTAAAATGATAGTTAGAGGGCTTATAAATTCTAAGAAAAGAATCAGCATACGATTCAACTACAGAATGTGAAATTATTTTTTAGCTCAGAAATACATTTAGTATAGTTTTTTAACTTATACCAAACGTCTTTTCAAGAACTTCAAAAACTTTAGGGGCCCATATTTCGGAAACCCGAGCAGATTAGCTCTACTGCTTCCATTTCGCGTTGCAAGTGTTGAGGCTGGTGGCGATGACCCGAATTTTGTTGTACTGTGTAGTTAACAAATTTTTTCAACTATTTAAATTTAACTTAAGATGTTTTGTCAAAATGCCACAGATATGCTTTCTTATAAATAATAAAATAAAAATAAATTAAATAAATATAAATGAAGTGGATCCAAAATTTTTTTTAAGTTCCCAAACGAGTGTCCTTTCAAGCACAGCCAAGAAGTCAATGAAATTATGTACTAGACTAAGCCAATCCCTTAGTGGCACTGAAAAGATGCCAAATTAAATAATTTCAACAAGTTTCCTCCAAAAGTTTATCACTAAAAAAAACTCGTTTTTTGTTTGTTTATATTTTTTTTATTTTGTTTTTTTTTTTCTTTACAGAAAAAAATAACAAATAAAAGTTAAACAAAATACATTAATCTATAAATTATCTTTTAACATTAAAAAACCTACAACTCACTCCTTAATAACCAAACTTTTTACAAAGTACCAACTCCTGCCTCCCCCTTACCCCCACCCAACACACAATTCCTTGTTTCCTCTTTCAACATTTGAAATAACGAACATGATTTCACAACTCAGGGTCAATTTTATAACATTTCAAAAACATTAATGATAATGGTTTCTAACTTTTTTTTTTTTTTGTTATAATATTTGTAATGCCGATGCCTCCCTCATGTGTCCGTCCTTCATCTTTATGTAGCAGAAACCAAAAGTGGCAGACAACAAGCCAAGTCTATCGTTTTTTTAGTCGCTTGTAATTAGAGTTGATTGCTGTTGTAGCTGGTACGGCTGTCGTTTGTTGCATGTTGTAAATGTATCAGACATTAACATGACCACATTCAAATAAATGTTTGTTGGTGCAAAAGTTCACGAACATTTTAATGATAAAAGAATAAAGTTGTTAGAAATTTTTTTTTGTATGTAAATTAAATAATAATTTTTATTAACTAGAAGAATGATAAGGTCAAATTTGTCATTTATTATTAAGAACAAAGTAATTTAATTTTTAATTGCTGGTTTTTGAATTTAGTTGTAATGGGTTTTAATACAATTTCGTTAGAAAAAAGACAATTTTTTAAAAATTACCTAAAAATATTGACTATTCCAACTTTAAGAGAGCGGCAATATTTTCTTTCAAAAGAGCAAACTTTGGAAAGTTTTTTTTATGATGTTTAAATTTTTGAAAAATTTTCCTATTAGAAGCTAATTTTTGAAGTTTTCGAAATTTTCTTTATTATAATGAAAAATTTTACGAAACTTTTGCTATTGAAAAGTAAGTTTTCGAAACGTTTTCGTGTAAAATATTGACTGCCTGGCCCCACATTGTCGTTAAGGAAAATTCATTCGTTTATTTATATTAAAAAAAGTAATAAAAAACGAAAAATTGTTTTTGTTTTCTATGTATTTTCGGAATTTTCGAAAACAAATTTTTTTAATATATCAACTTTGTGGACCAATTCTTATTTATAAAACACGTTTTTGGAATCTGTCCCCACAAAAGTTACATTTTCAAAAACTTTTCTTAAAAATTTTTTCTTAAAAATATTTGAAAATGTAAAAATGTAAAAAACAAAATTAAAAATTATTCCGAAAAATTAAAAAAATTTTTTCATTAATAGCAAATTTTGAAATCCCTCTTCTGGTAACTAAATATTTTTCGGCAGGTTTTTTGATAAAAATAGCGAATTTTTTTCGAAAATTTAACAAAAACAAATTCTAGAAATTACTTTAAAATGCAGATTTTCAAAGAAAAAATTTCTATAAAATAAAAAATTTTCGGAAAAATTTCCCATAAAGTAGCGGATTTTTTAAAAAATTCCCGTAAAGAAGGAAATTTTTCCATAAAATAGCGAATTTCTTATATAGAAAGTATTTCGTTAACATTTTCTATTAGCTCTTTAATTTAAAAATATTTATTGTACCTAAGCTCGATCCCAGTGATACCAAAAGTACGGGTTTTCTTCAGTAGAACAGCAGCGTAAGGAAATGGTAAAAATATGTTTAAATTCCTAAAATCGTTGGTTTGGCAGGGTGGCGCAGAATGAGCTATGTGGTATTTATTCCTTATTACTTTTTTAATTGTTATTCTTTTTTTTGACATTTTGTAAAGAATCGAACAGAACAGAACTTTTCGGAAATTTTTGGGTGTAATAAAAATTTCCGAAAAGTTGTGAAAATGGACATCACTTACAGGACATTATTTTTCAAAGATAATTGAAAAACATTGCTCAATAATATACTGTATTTAAAAAAAAAAAATAAAAGACCATTTAAGTCATATAGTACATTCATGTAACAATAACGTTTTTGTAAATTTTTCTGCTTGAGTTTGATTATAATCAGTATTTAAAGAATTCTGATTAAAACTCCCTTTTAGGGGTGCCGAATATGAGCAGCCCCTTAGAGACGAAAATCTTTTGTAGGTATTACCGTATTTCGGGGAAATATGCATATTTACGGACAACAAAGCTGCAATTGACGCTTTAACGTTCAACTTCAATACATCAAAGTTAAGTGACGCAGGATATCTCTATAAGAGATTGCAAGACGTTCTAAGGTGGCGCTGGCATGGATACCAGAGCACTGTAGGTGCCTTGGAAACTACACTTCAGGCGAACTAGCCAAACAGGGTTGTCTCCTGAACGACATGTTTGTCGACGCCCTAAATGACGTTTTAATGGTTCACTATACTGCCCTCCTTAGAAAGATAGTCACAAGCGCCACAATTCCAAAATTGTGATAAGGGCAGATTCGGAATCGTTAATGTGTTTCTGATTTTGTGTTAAGCTTGAAAGACCCATTCCCAACTGTAAATGATTAAAAACTTTAAGCAAAATGGTCACATCTAAAAAGTATTATATGCCTCTTACTATGATAAACAGTTGCATTTACCTAAAATTCTATGTTTTTAAAACTTTTTTCCTTAGTATCAATGATTTTATTTTTTGAAAATATGACCTTTTATCTTTGTGTGTGCAATATTACGCACAAGTTCTTGCAAGCACATACAAGTTTGATTAAGTTTAAGAAACCAGAAAATTTTGTTCTTGAATCTGCGAATATTATCTGGGTGGACAGTGAGCAAAAAATGGGAACATTAATAAGTTTGCTCGCTCGTTTCTTGATATCGTACACGGCTAGAAGTTTCTTTTCCAAAGTAAAAAATTTCGTTTCTTAAAACAAATCTAAAATCCAAAAAAATATTTCTGGATTTTAGCTTATTTCGTTCGTACCCAATAAAAAATGGAGCTTCCAACGAAGCAGGTTTGTAAGGGAGAAAAATAAGAGTTTCGCTTACCATTGCGCTAACGGAAGACATGAATTTTATATGGCGAGTTCCCACTTTGAAGCAATACATTTTTGACACATAAAGCGCATTATTCAGCGCATATAAAAATTGTTAGATGTAACGATCAGCTTTACACACTGACTGCCTGTTTTAAGAAAACGTAAACAAATAAGTGAGTAAGAAATTATGTTGAAAACAAAAACAAATTTTCGTTTTTTATTGTTGTTTTCATTATAATTTCTCACTCACTCACTTGTTTACGTCCCAGTAAAAACTTCGCCTACAAAATAATGTGTTGAGTAATCAGAAAAACATAAGAGCACTACTTACAATTCTACTGAAAGAACCAATGAATTTAACAAGGGATGTCCCAAAAAGAACGCATTCAAAAGCAAGTCATTATTTTTTTACTCTAATACATCCAGAAAAAAGGAGTTATAGAAGCTGTTATAGATGTAGTTATAGAAGAAAGCTGCTAAATAATGAGTTAAAGAAGCTATTCATTTTGAAAAAGTAAGCGAATTTTTTACTGGGGTTTTCTAAAAACAGGCAGTGAATGTTTTGATACCGTTATTTTTAAGTACTCTCCCTTACAAACCTGCTTCGTGGTAAGGGAATGCCGTAGCACTTGAAATGTTATTTTTTTTTTATAAAAGTTGTGGAGAGTACTTTCACTTACTTTACTGCTTTTCTGTATGTCTTATTGCGTAGCGCATAATTGTGCGCTTATTTTTTTAAATGTACCTTTAGTGCTTCGCAAAATTATAAAATTTTTTACTGGGTATTTAGTAAAATTTTCCTAAATAAAGAAATATTTTGCTTAAATCCAGCCACACATATATTTAGAATAAGAAATTTTTGCCTTAGCCGAGATAATGCAAATTTTTCTTGGTTTAAGCCATATTTTCTGGTGATTAAGTAAATAATTCTTTCCGTGCATGAAATAAAAATAAATGTTGTGCACTAGTGCAAGCAGGCCGGAGTACATTCATTTATACACCCATTTTAAAGTTGCAGGTCAGAAGACTTAAGGCCCAACCATAATATGCTTAACTTACTGTCAAAAATTAACAAAAAGTATCTCAAATGTATTAAAAAAAAAAAACAAAATAAAAATAAAAAAACATTTGATTCTGTACGGAATGTGCGATTAGATTCGCACCTTGCTTAAGCAAATAACAGTTTCATTAAACTTAACCTAAAGTTTCCTTAAGTTCAATATGGTTTTGCCTCATACATGTATTCGCACAATTGCTTAAGCTAATTAAAGCACATTATGGTTGGGCCCTTAGTTTTAAAAGTATTGCTGCTTTTTGGCTTCGATTGTTTTTGTTTTTTTTTTTAACCCTCTAATGCCTAAGAGTGACTCAAGGTATGCTTTACAAAATTTCTATTGACGTCCAATATATAATTAATTTATATTAATTTCATTTTTCAAAATTGCTTAAAGATCTAGAAAAATATTTGTAGAAGCTTCGAAAGCTCTTAAAAGCTGTAAAAGCATTGTAAACAACTTCGAAAACAATGCTTTTGTTCAAAATGCAAACTTCATTTATGCTGCTCAAATAATAAAAAGGTTTTTTTTGGATTATCATAAACAAAACTTAATATTTTTAATTTGTTTCATTACTTTTTATTTTCAATACAAACTAACAAACAGAATTCCAAAAAATTTAATGTGTTATTATTACTAGATAACTAAGGGTGCCTCAAGGTGCTCCTTGATGTTTTCTCACCTGGAAAGTAAACAGCTCATTGTACGGGCTTAAAAATATTTTTTTTTGAACTCAGGGGCTCAAAAATACCCTAAAAAAATTATTTTCATAATATATTCCCATTTATTTTGAAACTTGGCATTAGAGGGTTAAGTAATAGGATGTAGAAAATGGAAAACTCTGTAAATAAAAATTCATACATTTTTATTGCGTAGTTATAATTCATACGTTTATAATCAGCCCAATTATGAATAAAAATTAGCCGGGAGTTTTTTCCGTTCTCCCATTTTTCCTATGTAAATTTAATTGTAAAGATGGCAAAACAAACTCCCGGGCACTTTTTGTTCATAATTGTGCTGAATAATAAAAACAGAAAATGAATTGCGAAAAAAATTTCGCTTTTAGCAAAAGAAACCGATTAAGAAAATTGTGATAATGAACCATCATTCACACCGCCAAAAGAACAAGCGCAAAATTGTACATCCCCAAAAACTCTTGATATACCATCGCTACAAATCCTGATCAAAACATAACGTCAACATCGCCTCATATCGAACTATATATAATTTCGTTAGAAACTTAAATGTTCAATTAGCAAAAAATGGGTTAGTCCTCATACATGTTATAAAACTTTTCCATTCGTCTGTCTTTCCCCTTTCATCAACAAACTCAAATGTTTCGCAGCTAATGTTTCATAATATGGTTTGGGACTAGAGTTTTTTTTTTCCCGGACTTTTTCGATTCCCGGGAAAGCGTGAAATTTTATTAAATTTCCCGGGATCCCGGGATCCCGCTCCATATAAATAATACAAAGTAAATTTTGTTATTAATTAATGAAAAAAACTTTTATAAAAAACGTAAGGGAACTTGCTTACAAAGAAACTAAAAGAATTGGTTCAATACTAAAAAATTTATTGAAGATTGAAATAGGAACTTGAATTATTATCACGTCACGCCTTTATTCCCTATTATTATGCTTTTATTCAGTATTATTATGCTCTGGATACAAGATAAAAAGATAACATAAACATAACAATTTAATTCATAAAACAATAATAAAAACAAAATTAAAATTAAGGTACTCAAGATATGAGTTAAAAAAGTTAGTTAATAAAATAGATAAAATATTTTAAAGAAATACAAAAATTTTTTAACGACTTAGGAAATAACTTTCTGACACACTCAAAGCGCTTGAAGAGTTATCAAAAAGTATATTCCTGATTTTATTTACTAATTATCATGTTTCCGAAAAATTTCGTTCATTTTTTACCGAGGTTGGACAAATAGTTAAAAGTGCACCGTTGTAGCATGCTTCGGATTAACAATCAGAAGCAATTTTTTCTTTTTTATAAACAACGTCTATATCAGTCAAATGTATGACAAGGTTGATGCAAAAATAGCATCAACCGGACTGCTTCTTACAAACCTTCAATGGTCCATTTGTAATCTTTAGGACAATGTCTTTTTCAAGTTGTATGTTGTAGTATCTTACACGAGTTTCCAAAATGTTATTTTATTTCGGTTTCCCCGCACTTCACGGGTATATAAACCAACACAAATTGAAATCGAAATTGAAAATTTGTGTTTATCACCTAATAAACATATCGCTCCTTCATTGCATCATAGTCATATCTCAAAATTTGAAGTAACTTTAGCAAAGTTTTCCTTCATACCTTCGCGTATTATATATCAAACTGAACCGGAGTTATCGCAAAATATATCTTTAAATCGGTACATTTTGAAAACTTTAATCGCATTTTGCCAAGATCGTTTGTTTTTGTAGATATGACTATGTTGCAATAAAGGAGCGATATGTTTAGGTATCTCCTATTTTTAAGACTTGTTCATGGACAATGAAACTTTACTGCCTGCATCTTATTTTGAATAAATGTACTTTATTAACTCTTCACTTCACTAAATGTAATAATTATCAACTGTTGCACTGCCCATTCAGCTTTTAGTAGATTTATTTCATCAAGAGACATTGATTTAAATACACGTACTCACTTCTTGTAGTTGATCTAACCCACAACCCATCCACAGATGCTAATTTATAGAGAATATAAAACTAAATTTCAAAGTATAAATAGCTATTTTCTGAAATTATGAAGAATTTTTTATTTCCCGGGATCCCGCAAGAAAAATCCCGGGAAAACGGGAAATAAAATAATTGAAATTCCCGGGAATTCCCGGGACGGGAAATCCCGGGAAAAAACCCTATTTGGGACTTACCAATTAAAAGAAACATAATCTCCAACTGTTGAACTTATTTATACAATATGATCTTCGTAAGATTTTTTTTGCGTGCCTTTATTTGCCAAAAAAGCCATAAGCCATTTGCTCTACTTTATCATTAAAATTTTCCCTGGACAATAAAATTGTATCATATAATATATTTTTAAATAATTTTTGAGATTTTTCCAAAATATTAAATTTTAAGGCGCGAATGATTAAAAATATAAACGCTAAATATCTCAAAACTACTAAAATGAAGAAGTGACTTTTTTTCTTGGAAGGGCAGTATAGAATGTGAGTCATACAGAAAAGCTTAATCGCGAATGCAAGGTCGAATACGTTTTCAATTCAAAAGGAATTTTATTTCTAATTCTTTCAGTCGATATTGAACGAATCGAAAATATTTTTTCAATGTTGTAAAGAATTTATTTGAGTTCACAACATAAAAAAATAATTTCTATTGACTGAAAGAATTTGAAATATAATTGCTTTTGAGTTGAAAAAGTAATCGATCACGACTATCGGAATCAGTACCCAGGTGTTCTCACCTTGCAATCTCGATTAAAGGGAAGAACTGCGTACAACTTGGGTTTGAAAGAGTCAAAATAATAACAGTGACATCGGCCACAGGCTGATAATGATCCATGCAATGAGGCTGGCTCTTATTTACGATGACTACTGTAAAAGTTATCAGACTAAAGATGTAAAGTTATTCTACCTTCTCTGACAATGTCTTGGTCTCAGATATATTATGATAAGGCATTTTTAGGGACCAGAATTGTCCTGTTTGGATGTTCTATCTTAGGTAGAACTAAGGTTAATCTTTCTTTTCAGCAAGAAATCAAAGTGGTTGGAGGCTGTAATGATATCTGTCGGGTAATGTAAGTTTAGCAGTAGCTAAGCCCTGGCAACTTACTCAGAGCAGCACAAACGAACCTCTATACGGATCTAAGTAAGCCATTGCCACGTCGCTGCCCATTGAACCTAAGCTTGCGCACTAGTATTTCATTTTTTTTTTAATCCGTTGGAAAAAGATAATTCGTGTTAATTAAATTCTATTTTTTTATAAATGTTTTACACAAAAATTTTTGTGATTCATAAAGGGAAAATACTTTTTTTCTCGCAAGAAAAAAATGCATTTTGAGCAGCCCCTTAGAGACGAAAATCTTTTGTAGGTATTACCGTATTTCGGGGAAATATGCATATTTACGGACAACAAAGCTGCAATTGACGCTTTAACGTTCAACTTCAATACATCAAAGTTAAGTGACGCAGGATATCTCTATAAGAGATTGCAAGACGTTCTAAGGTGGCGCTGGCATGGATACCAGAGCACTGTAGGTGCCTTGGAAACTACACTTCAGGCGAACTAGCCAAACAGGGTTGTCTCCTGAACGACATGTTTGTCGACGCCCTAAATGACGTTTTAATGGTTCACTATACTGCCCTCCTTAGAAAGATAGTCACAAGCGCCACAATTCCAAAATTGTGATAAGGGCAGATTCGGAATCGTTAATGTGTTTCTGATTTTGTGTTAAGCTTGAAAGACCCATTCCCAACTGTAAATGATTAAAAACTTTAAGCAAAATGGTCACATCTAAAAAGTATTATATGCCTCTTACTATGATAAACAGTTGCATTTACCTAAAATTCTATGTTTTTAAAACTTTTTTCCTTAGTATCAATGATTTTATTTTTTGAAAATATGACCTTTTATCTTTGTGTGTGCAATATTACGCACAAGTTCTTGCAAGCACATACAAGTTTGATTAAGTTTAAGAAACCAGAAAATTTTGTTCTTGAATCTGCGAATATTATCTGGGTGGACAGTGAGCAAAAAATGGGAACATTAATAAGTTTGCTCGCTCGTTTCTTGATATCGTACACGGCTAGAAGTTTCTTTTCCAAAGTAAAAAATTTCGTTTCTTAAAACAAATCTAAAATCCAAAAAAATATTTCTGGATTTTAGCTTATTTCGTTCGTACCCAATAAAAAATGGAGCTTCCAACGAAGCAGGTTTGTAAGGGAGAAAAATAAGAGTTTCGCTTACCATTGCGCTAACGGAAGACATGAATTTTATATGGCGAGTTCCCACTTTGAAGCAATACATTTTTGACACATAAAGCGCATTATTCAGCGCATATAAAAATTGTTAGATGTAACGATCAGCTTTACACACTGACTGCCTGTTTTAAGAAAACGTAAACAAATAAGTGAGTAAGAAATTATGTTGAAAACAAAAACAAATTTTCGTTTTTTATTGTTGTTTTCATTATAATTTCTCACTCACTCACTTGTTTACGTCCCAGTAAAAACTTCGCCTACAAAATAATGTGTTGAGTAATCAGAAAAACATAAGAGCACTACTTACAATTCTACTGAAAGAACCAATGAATTTAACAAGGGATGTCCCAAAAAGAACGCATTCAAAAGCAAGTCATTATTTTTTTACTCTAATACATCCAGAAAAAAGGAGTTATAGAAGCTGTTATAGATGTAGTTATAGAAGAAAGCTGCTAAATAATGAGTTAAAGAAGCTATTCATTTTGAAAAAGTAAGCGAATTTTTTACTGGGGTTTTCTAAAAACAGGCAGTGAATGTTTTGATACCGTTATTTTTAAGTACTCTCCCTTACAAACCTGCTTCGTGGTAAGGGAATGCCGTAGCACTTGAAATGTTATTTTTTTTTTATAAAAGTTGTGGAGAGTACTTTCACTTACTTTACTGCTTTTCTGTATGTCTTATTGCGTAGCGCATAATTGTGCGCTTATTTTTTTAAATGTACCTTTAGTGCTTCGCAAAATTATAAAATTTTTTACTGGGTATTTAGTAAAATTTTCCTAAATAAAGAAATATTTTGCTTAAATCCAGCCACACATATATTTAGAATAAGAAATTTTTGCCTTAGCCGAGATAATGCAAATTTTTCTTGGTTTAAGCCATATTTTCTGGTGATTAAGTAAATAATTCTTTCCGTGCATGAAATAAAAATAAATGTTGTGCACTAGTGCAAGCAGGCCGGAGTACATTCATTTATACACCCATTTTAAAGTTGCAGGTCAGAAGACTTAAGGCCCAACCATAATATGCTTAACTTACTGTCAAAAATTAACAAAAAGTATCTCAAATGTATTAAAAAAAAAAAACAAAATAAAAATAAAAAAACATTTGATTCTGTACGGAATGTGCGATTAGATTCGCACCTTGCTTAAGCAAATAACAGTTTCATTAAACTTAACCTAAAGTTTCCTTAAGTTCAATATGGTTTTGCCTCATACATGTATTCGCACAATTGCTTAAGCTAATTAAAGCACATTATGGTTGGGCCCTTAGTTTTAAAAGTATTGCTGCTTTTTGGCTTCGATTGTTTTTGTTTTTTTTTTTAACCCTCTAATGCCTAAGAGTGACTCAAGGTATGCTTTACAAAATTTCTATTGACGTCCAATATATAATTAATTTATATTAATTTCATTTTTCAAAATTGCTTAAAGATCTAGAAAAATATTTGTAGAAGCTTCGAAAGCTCTTAAAAGCTGTAAAAGCATTGTAAACAACTTCGAAAACAATGCTTTTGTTCAAAATGCAAACTTCATTTATGCTGCTCAAATAATAAAAAGGTTTTTTTTGGATTATCATAAACAAAACTTAATATTTTTAATTTGTTTCATTACTTTTTATTTTCAATACAAACTAACAAACAGAATTCCAAAAAATTTAATGTGTTATTATTACTAGATAACTAAGGGTGCCTCAAGGTGCTCCTTGATGTTTTCTCACCTGGAAAGTAAACAGCTCATTGTACGGGCTTAAAAATATTTTTTTTTGAACTCAGGGGCTCAAAAATACCCTAAAAAAATTATTTTCATAATATATTCCCATTTATTTTGAAACTTGGCATTAGAGGGTTAAGTAATAGGATGTAGAAAATGGAAAACTCTGTAAATAAAAATTCATACATTTTTATTGCGTAGTTATAATTCATACGTTTATAATCAGCCCAATTATGAATAAAAATTAGCCGGGAGTTTTTTCCGTTCTCCCATTTTTCCTATGTAAATTTAATTGTAAAGATGGCAAAACAAACTCCCGGGCACTTTTTGTTCATAATTGTGCTGAATAATAAAAACAGAAAATGAATTGCGAAAAAAATTTCGCTTTTAGCAAAAGAAACCGATTAAGAAAATTGTGATAATGAACCATCATTCACACCGCCAAAAGAACAAGCGCAAAATTGTACATCCCCAAAAACTCTTGATATACCATCGCTACAAATCCTGATCAAAACATAACGTCAACATCGCCTCATATCGAACTATATATAATTTCGTTAGAAACTTAAATGTTCAATTAGCAAAAAATGGGTTAGTCCTCATACATGTTATAAAACTTTTCCATTCGTCTGTCTTTCCCCTTTCATCAACAAACTCAAATGTTTCGCAGCTAATGTTTCATAATATGGTTTGGGACTAGAGTTTTTTTTTTCCCGGACTTTTTCGATTCCCGGGAAAGCGTGAAATTTTATTAAATTTCCCGGGATCCCGGGATCCCGCTCCATATAAATAATACAAAGTAAATTTTGTTATTAATTAATGAAAAAAACTTTTATAAAAAACGTAAGGGAACTTGCTTACAAAGAAACTAAAAGAATTGGTTCAATACTAAAAAATTTATTGAAGATTGAAATAGGAACTTGAATTATTATCACGTCACGCCTTTATTCCCTATTATTATGCTTTTATTCAGTATTATTATGCTCTGGATACAAGATAAAAAGATAACATAAACATAACAATTTAATTCATAAAACAATAATAAAAACAAAATTAAAATTAAGGTACTCAAGATATGAGTTAAAAAAGTTAGTTAATAAAATAGATAAAATATTTTAAAGAAATACAAAAATTTTTTAACGACTTAGGAAATAACTTTCTGACACACTCAAAGCGCTTGAAGAGTTATCAAAAAGTATATTCCTGATTTTATTTACTAATTATCATGTTTCCGAAAAATTTCGTTCATTTTTTACCGAGGTTGGACAAATAGTTAAAAGTGCACCGTTGTAGCATGCTTCGGATTAACAATCAGAAGCAATTTTTTCTTTTTTATAAACAACGTCTATATCAGTCAAATGTATGACAAGGTTGATGCAAAAATAGCATCAACCGGACTGCTTCTTACAAACCTTCAATGGTCCATTTGTAATCTTTAGGACAATGTCTTTTTCAAGTTGTATGTTGTAGTATCTTACACGAGTTTCCAAAATGTTATTTTATTTCGGTTTCCCCGCACTTCACGGGTATATAAACCAACACAAATTGAAATCGAAATTGAAAATTTGTGTTTATCACCTAATAAACATATCGCTCCTTCATTGCATCATAGTCATATCTCAAAATTTGAAGTAACTTTAGCAAAGTTTTCCTTCATACCTTCGCGTATTATATATCAAACTGAACCGGAGTTATCGCAAAATATATCTTTAAATCGGTACATTTTGAAAACTTTAATCGCATTTTGCCAAGATCGTTTGTTTTTGTAGATATGACTATGTTGCAATAAAGGAGCGATATGTTTAGGTATCTCCTATTTTTAAGACTTGTTCATGGACAATGAAACTTTACTGCCTGCATCTTATTTTGAATAAATGTACTTTATTAACTCTTCACTTCACTAAATGTAATAATTATCAACTGTTGCACTGCCCATTCAGCTTTTAGTAGATTTATTTCATCAAGAGACATTGATTTAAATACACGTACTCACTTCTTGTAGTTGATCTAACCCACAACCCATCCACAGATGCTAATTTATAGAGAATATAAAACTAAATTTCAAAGTATAAATAGCTATTTTCTGAAATTATGAAGAATTTTTTATTTCCCGGGATCCCGCAAGAAAAATCCCGGGAAAACGGGAAATAAAATAATTGAAATTCCCGGGAATTCCCGGGACGGGAAATCCCGGGAAAAAACCCTATTTGGGACTTACCAATTAAAAGAAACATAATCTCCAACTGTTGAACTTATTTATACAATATGATCTTCGTAAGATTTTTTTTGCGTGCCTTTATTTGCCAAAAAAGCCATAAGCCATTTGCTCTACTTTATCATTAAAATTTTCCCTGGACAATAAAATTGTATCATATAATATATTTTTAAATAATTTTTGAGATTTTTCCAAAATATTAAATTTTAAGGCGCGAATGATTAAAAATATAAACGCTAAATATCTCAAAACTACTAAAATGAAGAAGTGACTTTTTTTCTTGGAAGGGCAGTATAGAATGTGAGTCATACAGAAAAGCTTAATCGCGAATGCAAGGTCGAATACGTTTTCAATTCAAAAGGAATTTTATTTCTAATTCTTTCAGTCGATATTGAACGAATCGAAAATATTTTTTCAATGTTGTAAAGAATTTATTTGAGTTCACAACATAAAAAAATAATTTCTATTGACTGAAAGAATTTGAAATATAATTGCTTTTGAGTTGAAAAAGTAATCGATCACGACTATCGGAATCAGTACCCAGGTGTTCTCACCTTGCAATCTCGATTAAAGGGAAGAACTGCGTACAACTTGGGTTTGAAAGAGTCAAAATAATAACAGTGACATCGGCCACAGGCTGATAATGATCCATGCAATGAGGCTGGCTCTTATTTACGATGACTACTGTAAAAGTTATCAGACTAAAGATGTAAAGTTATTCTACCTTCTCTGACAATGTCTTGGTCTCAGATATATTATGATAAGGCATTTTTAGGGACCAGAATTGTCCTGTTTGGATGTTCTATCTTAGGTAGAACTAAGGTTAATCTTTCTTTTCAGCAAGAAATCAAAGTGGTTGGAGGCTGTAATGATATCTGTCGGGTAATGTAAGTTTAGCAGTAGCTAAGCCCTGGCAACTTACTCAGAGCAGCACAAACGAACCTCTATACGGATCTAAGTAAGCCATTGCCACGTCGCTGCCCATTGAACCTAAGCTTGCGCACTAGTATTTCATTTTTTTTTTAATCCGTTGGAAAAAGATAATTCGTGTTAATTAAATTCTATTTTTTTATAAATGTTTTACACAAAAATTTTTGTGATTCATAAAGGGAAAATACTTTTTTTCTCGCAAGAAAAAAATGCATTTTTTTATAGACTGTGTAGTTTTTTTTTTTCATTTAAAAATAAATTTTTGGCAACACTAACAAGATCATATTTTGTTTAAATATCTAATAATGGTTGCATAAGATGTGTTACAGTATAATAAAATATTTTCCTTATAGTTACCATTTATATTGGCCATTAAATAAAAGTTTGTCGTACCGGTCGTTAAAGGTTACAGACTTCATACACTAAATTGCATATTAAATAAAACGCATACAATATGCAGCTTTTGTTTGCTAGTGTTAGCAGTAAACAAACTTTTGCTATAGCAACTTTATAGTTAAACAATAAAATGTTGTGTTGTTTTATTACACATAAAAAATATGTAACGGACATATTAAATTTTCAGCAGATATGGGCAAGTGACAATGTTTTAAAGGCAACATTTTTAAAGAAATTATATAATATTTTATTTAAAGTTAAGCCACTTTAAAAACCACTAAGTTTTCCTGAAAATATAAATGCTACTACCGTTGATACATTCATCCTCCCATCTCTGTTCTCTATAGCTATTACCAACCCAGCTGGCCACGTCTTGAAGACATCCTCGACAGCGGATGTACGACAATAATAATTCCTGCACGACATGTGAGGGACAGCGAGAACAAATCGTCAACGACATTTTCGAACAAGTGTCGCGAAAATCGTGCACTACACAAAGAAAGACAATGTCACCTACTTTGTCGTCAACGACTACATCCACGACAAAAAATTATTATATGGTTATCTATTTCAGGCAGTTTTTTAGTATAGTTGGAATTTTAATTGCTGTTACATGTTTTATATTCGACTCTTTTAAGCAATCCTTAAGTTGACAGTAATCCATTTTCCAGCCCTTGAATAACTTTATCAGCATTTTTCAGTTTTACTGTTTAGCGCTAATTCGTAAATTTTATGTAGGTATTTAAATCAACAATTAAAAAAAAAGAATGTGTGAATTTTAAGAAAACCAAGCAAGTGATTGAATAGCATTCAAGAAAACTTTGTCGTTAATAGCTTTTATACAAGACAAATTATAAGACAATTTCGCTCATTCTGTCCCACATAGAGCCAAGTAGAACACAACTTATAAGACAATGTCGCTCAAACTGTCGTGAACGAAGATTTCCTAAAAATTGTCTTTCAGAAAACCTAAACGACAGGGCATAAGTCCATCATTGACGACGATGTCGTCAACGGCAATCTGGCCAACTGGGAAGTTTTTATTCCAAAACTACATCCACTGATGTGTGTGTGTGTGTTTCAAATATTTATTTTAGTAAAATTTACTTTTGTAAAATAAAACTAATAAAAATAAAAATAAAACTAACAACAACAACAAACTTTACAAATAGTTGATCAAATATTTTATGATAAATTAGAAAATTCTGTTAATAATAAACAATTTTTGGGCAATAAATTTTGGTTGGTGGGTATTTGCTTATTTTAACTTTTTTCAAATATTTAAAATAAACAATATAAAAAAATAGTAAATAGATATGAAAATTTAAAAAAAAAAAATAACTATAGTTTTTAGTTAATATAAATATTTATACGCATATTTTGTGTAAAAATAGAGTTGAAATAGATTCCATCAATATATTGCGGGAAATATTTTTAAATATTTATGTAAGTGAATAAAAAAATGAGTTATTTAGTATTTTATTTAGTTTTATTTAGAAGCAAAATTTAATAAAAAATGCTATAACAATTTCAAGCTGATTTTTATTAAAATTTAAGAAAACTGACATCAAGAAAAACAGGAAAGACCAAAGTTCAAATCTCAACTGGAGCAGTTAATATTTTTTTTTTTTTAAAAGAGAACATGGGAATTATTTCTTTTTCATTAATTATTATTATTACTATTATTACCAGTGCTCTCACGAAAGCCGTAGCGGGCCAGAATATGCATTAAATTCTGCTGGTGTTTGATAGTTGTTAAATTTTTTGCATAAACCATTGCTTACCCATGGATAGCTAAAGTACAACATGTAACATGAAGTTACAAGATATTTTGGTAGTGTATAGGAATTACTAAGTATATATTCAAAAACAAATTAACCATTTCCCCCCAATAATTGAACCATATATTGTTGATACAACGTTAACTGGCGCCCCAACGACGCTGCAGTTTGAAGGGGACAAAGCAAACATTTTTCTTTTAGTTTAAGTAAAAGTTTTGCCATTAATTGTAAATGAAACAAAAAGTTTTCAGAGAATTATCTTAATATTTTTTTTTTTTTTATTATAGAAGGATCTATGACAATTATGTGTCAAACAAAATATCGGCCAAATGCTCGTCACGGCTTCGGTGGCATATCTCTATCCGATGGTCCATATTATCAATGACTCTGAGACATAATTGAGGTTCAATGTTCTTAATGTGCTGAATTATCTCATCCTTTAACTCTTAAATGGTTCTTGGCTTATTGACGTACACTTTTTCTTTTAAATTTACACAAAGAAAGAAGTCCAACGATGTCAATCCACATGATCGTGACGGCCAATTAAAATCTCCAAGACTTGAGATAACATGACCATTGAATTTCTCGCGCAAAAGAGCAACTGTTTCGTCGGTTGTGTAGCAAGTGACACCATCCTGTTGGAACCACATATCGTCCAGTTTCATATTCCTATTTCTAGCTATAAGAAGTCCGTTATCATCTCGCGATAGCGAACACACGATAAATTTTGATAATGCCGCCAGCCCATAATCCGCACCAAGCAGGTGTTTTTTTACATTTCCTACAGACACGGTTTACTAAAACTGTACACGATTGTGGACACATTTTGCACGAACGGCATTTTGATTTAAACGCCCATTTTCGTAAAAGACTTCATCAATCTTAACGCACTGCTCAAATCTTGACCTCTCAATGATTTAATTTGTCAAACACTGAAACAAAGAAATGAAATGAAAACATCATGCAATATGGTTGCACCACCCTTTACAAGCAGCTGGGTTATTTCGCAAACCTAAAAAAATATGTTCCAAGTAAATTGTTTAGCAAGATATATAAATCATATAAATTATTACTTCCTTAAAAATTTCCTTAGTTTCTTTTTTATCGAATTTACCAAATTATCTTAAAAAAAACATGAAACCATAAATTTAGATTTTCCATAGCAATTTTAATTTTTTCTTTCTTTAAACTTAGCTAAAACTGGTGTTCGTTGTCGACTTAAAATACTGATTGTTGATACTAAAGACTATTTACAATTTCTTTTTTAAAGAAAAGTAGGCCTGAAACTTCTTTCGCTGCCTTAAAATTTATGGTTTTTCACAAAAAATTAACATAAATGCTTAATAGCCAACGGCAGTAATGTTCCTTATAAAAAAGAACAAAGAAGAAAAGGTAATATTATGTTTAACAGTTGCTTTTGTTTTTCACACCAATGACATATTAAACGGCCGCTAAGCCTTCCAAAAAACTTTAAGTCAGAGAATGACATACTTGGTATGCCCTCCGTCAGAGTACATATATAAAGAATCAATTTACCAAAGGTAACAAAAAAAGTTTTTCATTAATATTTCTGGAATGCAAATTTAGAATTTTTTTTTTATTTCCAAGCCTACACAGTGTTTTTTAAGCTATTTTGCTTGCTTATTTTTTCCCATTCGAAAACCTGCCTAGAGCACTAAGACAGTTAAAAACCTACTTAAATATTCAAATTAGAATTTCTACGCGGGAAAGAATTCCCGGGAATCCCGGGACACATTTTTTTTTTTTTAAATTAATCCCGGGAAATTTTTTCCGGGAATTTCCAATTAAATTTTTTGAAATCTTAAATTTTTAGCATCGTCGAAATCAAAAACGAGCAATAAAAATATAATATAATATAATTACTAAAAACTTCTTTCAAATCGAATTTTTTTCCTACGCCAATAAATCAAGGGTCATTTTAATTGCAGATGAAATGTCTAAAAAACTTCTTGAAGTAGAAAATGAAAATGTATACGATACACCAACACCAGAACCATCTATAAATTCCAAATAAAATAAATGTAAAGAAAATACAAAAGCCTGAAAAAATTAAAAAAAAAGAATTTGACGTCTATGAAGTCACGGGCAACAGGCCAACAAATTTATAAATTTATTTATGATGCGCTTCTTACTATGTAACCAATGTTTGTAGAGAGCGAGAGCACGTTTTCGGTAGCAGGTAATATACATAGCAACAAGGATTATAAATAGAATCTCTGATGAGCGTTTTAATGCTTTAAAAATAATTAAAAAAATGGTTCTTAAAGAAAATTAATTATACCAAGTTGCTATTAATAATAACTACTAAATATTAATAAGTTTTAATAATTCGTGATTTAAAAAAAAAAAAAAAATAAATAAATAAATATATACATTAGGGTGGCCGTTATTTTTTTTATTTTGATTTCTTATATTCTCCCCCCCCCCTAAATCGGTTCAGTTTTATCTAAAAAAAAAAATACAAAAAAATTTCGTAGCGATAAGTTGTGTTTTAGGGGGGGCGTCCGTCCCTCAAAGTTTGCCATCAAGCCATTTATTCAAATGTAATTTATTTGCATATGATTATCTTCTAAAAACAACATTTTACAAGAATATGATATATGGCAATATTTTAGCTCTTCTAGTCAACAACATAAGCCTCTAAGAAAGTTTTTTGCTACGACCCCCTCTAACTCAGAAACTTTTTGACCGATGAGGGGCGGACACCCTCCCTAAACACAACTTATCGCTACGAAATTTTTTTGTATTTTTTTTTACATAAAACTGAACCGATTTGGAGGGGGAGAGTATAAGAAATCAAAAAAAAAAGTTTTCCATACAACTAACGGCCACGCTAATATACAAACATATGAATGTTTTATTCAAAAAATACCGGGAATAACAATTTTTCTGTTTCGTTTCCCGGGAATAGAAATAGCCCGGGAATTTAGAAACCCTAATTCAAATAGAAGTTAAAGACATTGTGGAAAGTGATTACCAATATTAAAAAAGGTGTGCTTAAATAGTAAAGGCCGACATCAAATATTTTTATAAGATATATCAGGTGAACATTTGTATGGAACATCTGTATTTAAAATCATGTACAAAAAAGCCTACGCGTACCAGAGTTTACAAAAATATATTTATTAAAGGTATAGAATACTAGAATATCTAGACAAAATTTCACAGATCTATGGAGATGCTCATAACGTTTTGAGTCTCCTTAACAGAAGTTTGTCGAAGGTTGCTGTAGAAACTACAACAATAGTAAAATTCCGCACTTTTACTTAAAAATTGCTGCAAAAAACTGTTTTGATTTAAATATGCAATAATATGCTGCAAAGGGTAAAATATGCGCATTTTTGCACTAACAAATCGATAGAAAAATTACAATCAAACTATAAAATGGATAAATATTAGAGTTGTGAACTATTCGCCTTTCAGCTTTCTTCGAATAATTCAAATAATTGTATTTGTTCGTTCAATCAAACGATAAAATCTGTAAAATAATTCGATTAATCGATAAAAACAAATTTGTGCACATTTTAAATACGATATATCCGTCCATTAATTTACAACTATTGAAAATCTTCCATTTTCTGCTTTATTTTTTCTCTAACCCACTATGACTTCTCTTTTTTTTTGATGCGTACAACTTATGCTATATTTACATTTGGGTTCTAAAGCACGTTTAAGCAGCTCGAACGTGATTAAGCTCTTATCACTTCAAAATCAAGATGATTACCCATACATTGAAATGATTTGTTAATCACTTTAAATTGACATGATTACAACTAAATCATTTCATTAATCACATAGAATCCACTGAACATACCTCAAATGTAGAATCGGCCAACATTAAAGTGTACAACCGACCACGATTTCTGCTTAATATTTTTATTTTTCTTTAAATAATTCATGTATTTTCACAATTTCACTATTTATGTGTTTAAACTAATCTTCTCACAATTTTATAAAAGTATTTTTATCCATTTTCAATACTTTAAAGAAACATAAATTTGATTGTTGTGTTTCTTTTTTCTTAATCATCTGTCATCTTAATCATCTCACATGTAATGTGAACGGCTTTGATTAGCTAAATCAACATTTTGCTTTAACGCGTTTGAAAACCCAAGTGTGAACTTAGCATTGTCATCTTAACTCCATAGCGTTGTATTACTTAAAGGAATCGGTTAATCCCTTATTCATAAATAATCCGATACTTCATAACTAATCCGATACAACTTCCAAATTTTCTGCCAAACTTCGGCGTACAATTTCGTCTATAGAACAACCGCTGACCCTCTTTATATATTTTTCTATTGGAACAAGTTCGGCATTTCTTGATGTCGTTAGATTATCTTCTACTAAATAATTTTCAATGTGACGCTTATTCTATGTTCACACTTGGCTTCTGTGATTTGTGATTTGTTAATCACTTCAAATTGACATGATTTCAACTAAATCACTTAATTATTCACATCGAATCCTCTGAACATACCTCAATCTGAGTATAATATAGAATCGGTCACCATGAACGTACCCCTCACGTGAACAACCAACCACGATTTCTTCTCAATGTTTTTATTTTTCCTTAAATAATTCATAAATTTTCACAATTCCATCATTAATATGTTTAAAATAATCTTTTGATAACTTTATTAAAGTATTTTTGTCCATTTTTAATACTTCAAAGAAATATAAATTTGTTTGTTGTGTTTTTTTTTTTCTTAATCAACTGTCATCTTAATCATCTCAAATGTAATGGGAACGGCTCTGATAAACTTAATCAACATTTTGCTTAAACGCGTTTAAAAACCCAAGTGTGAACATAGCATTACGCAAATGGCAAAGATATATATAATTTAAAATATATACATGTATAATACCAATATTTTCTACTTTCATGGTATGATTTCAATAAATCAATTCTTTATTTTTTAGCTTTTTGTTTATTTCTAAGTTTTTCACCCGAGAGTAAAAATCCAATTTCTTAAAAATTATAAACGTTTGATTAAAAAAGAAAACAGCTGTTACAATTGTTTGTCAAAGATTTGTTTAATAAGAACATAAAATACATTTTTGAAATACTATAAATGCTAAACGCGGTTTTTGCTTACTAGTTAAACATTGAGATTAATTACAATATTTTTTACCTTTCCTACATTTTGTAAAAAATTGCTAAAAACGTATGAGAATAAATCAAATTCTAAGCTTTTATTTCTTATAAGTCTTTTATTATTAATTTTTTTTTTTAACTAAAAGAATTATTCGATTAATCAACTTAATTTAATCGATTTATTTGTTTTTCGAAAATCGCCATTTTAAAATTATTCGAAGAAGAGTTTCTTTTATCGAATTATTCTCAATCGGTTGACAACTCTAATAAATATATGCAAAGTTTCTGCCTGCATTGCTCGCACAAGCGAAAATGTACAATAACATATTAATGATTTCCCTGTTCATTATAATCATTTGTATGTTTACTGAAGGTATACTTTTATATACTTTTAAGTAGTGTATAACAAGGTATAGATGTAAATCCAAGTAAAACCAATTTTTTTCTTATTATTTTTATTGCTTTCAAGAGTTCCTGATTGTTAGTGGGTAACACTATAAAATACAATGTAATAATTTCTATACACAATGTCTAAGACACTTTCAGACGTTACAAAGGAATGAAGTTTTTTTTTTTTTTTTTTTTTTTTGTTTGCCAATAAAGGTGTCGGAATAGTGTGAAAATTTACGTTATTATATTTCTGTAACAACCCTTAATATTCTATATGTAGAAAATTGTAGGAATTATATGCAGACAATTATTGTTTGTATAAAACAAATTTGGTATTGCAATAACATAATTTCTGGGTTATTAAGCACTTCTTCTTGAAAACTGTTTTTTAATACAGAAACAAGTAGAAAAGTATAGACATTTCAGACCGATGGTATGATACCCTGCATCATAATAATAACCATATATCTCCTGTGGAGTGTAACCTATTTGGGACCCTTGTTTGCTTTTTTTATCAAGAATAAAAATTAGGAATTAAGCACGACTAACAAAATCTTGTAAAATGAAAGTTTTCGTTGTCAAATTTTATATTAATACAGTAAACCAGTTATAAGGAAGTTCTGGCACTTAAAGCTCTTTTTGGGAATGATATTTTTATTAGAACTGATTTCAATAAAATTTGGAAAGACGAGAGGTGCTGCAATGAACTATTTTAGAGGTTAATTCAATTCAATTACCAACATAAAAAGATGGTTTATAGGTTCAAACTTTAAATTTCGGAAAAAAGTTATATGTTAAATAATGTGTCTAATTTTACTATTATCAATAGGCTTCGCCCTTACGAAATTTAAGACGTTTGTATCAAATTTGATCAAATGATCTCAAGGTTTATAGAGACAGACATCCAGCCAGTCAGGGAGTCAACCAGCCTCGCCCATCGGTAAACTGGAAAGGTGTGTTTAAGAGTCACATACACATACTGCACAGTGGTAATTTTCGACCAAAAATCCAAAATATCTTTATTTCGTTGAATCATTGGCTGAAATTTCGTTTTCCTATTAAGAATAACATAAGACGTTGGCTAAGTAAGCATTAACGTCCTATATCGAAATAAAAAAAAACAAATGGGTATTGAACGTATGATTTCGGGACATATTTATGAGATTGGTATTGATTAATTTTTGGTTAACATAATTTTAGTAGTTTTGAGATAGTGATCATCTATTTCAGAATTTTGGTTTTGTTTTAAATGTGATTTTCTATGCGAACGTTAACGTACGAAATCGTTGAACAGGCTGCTAAAAATGCGTTGGTTACTATGGAGAAAAGAAGTAGCAACTAATATTGATACGTAAAAGTCTCTTCATGAAGCTTCTTCTTATCGCTTCTTATTTTGTATAGCTGTTTTAATTTGGTCTTTAACAAGTCTTAATTAACTTCACTGAAAAAAAATAAGGCGCACGAGATCGCAAGAACCACATGGAATAATTATTTCCTTACACTTCACAAAAAAAACTTCGCATGAAAAATCAAAGCCTATTTGATTTAAAAGTAAAAAAAAACTAAATTCTAATAGTGTATTTTTAAAGCTGCTTCAGAACTTATGATGCTAACACAAGACAAATATTGTTGGAATAAATTTTGTTTTATTATACACTGAAAGAATTTTCTTCGCAATACCAATAAATTTTGACATTAATCCCATGAAAAATTGCATTAAAAAGGAACCTATGCAGCGTTTGTTGGATCAATAAAACTTGTTTCATTATAATGTATTTTATGAAACATTACACTAGATCTATGAATATTATTCATTGGATGAATACTTTCAATAAAGTAAAAAATTTTTTTTTCTTATTTTATTTTATTTTTTTTTTGTTTTTTTATTTAATTTTTTTTTACTATATATTATTTTTTTCTGTCTCTGGCGGGAATCGATCGCGCAACCTCGGTGCTGATAGACTAGCTCACTACCAGCTAGCCTACCGGGGCAGTGAAGTTTTTGGATAAAAAAACTATGTTTTTTTACTCAATTAAGAGCGTAAATATGAGATTAAATTGTCCATATAAACAATAACAACGTTGATTGAAAGTGGATTGAAAGTTTTTGTTTCATTACCAGGGCTGTCAGATGTGGAGATTTTTCGCCAATCGTGGCGATTTATAAACCTAATTGGCGATGCAATTTTGTGTTTGGCGACATGGCGATTTTTTTTGGCGAAATTTAAAAAAGTTGGCGATTATTTGGCGAATTCTAAAACACATTTTATCTTTTTTTCATATTTATATGAACAAATTTATTAGTACGGGCTAAGTTTTTTTTTTTTTTTTTAAAATTTTTAACATATTTTAAAATCGCAATACGAATGCGATTGTTTTAAACGATAAATTGATAATATTGCCAGAAAATTATATTAAAAATAATAAAGAACTGTTGCCCTAGAAATTTGGAATAAAGCTATCTTAGACTTTCGCACATTTTCTTGATTGGAAGTTATCAAAAATCGAAGCTTTACCGAAAAACTTATTTTGCAAAATAAACGCAATCGTTGCATAAGAAATGGTTTTTATTTTAAATAAATACACAATAATGTATATTTGGTATTATGCAAAAATAGTTGAAAGAAAATTTTTAAAAAAAAAATGCATTGATATCAAATTCTATATATCAAGCGCAAAGCGAAAAAATGCGAACTTTTACACAAAATAAAATCAAATATTTCTTTTAAACCTTAAAATATTAAAAAAAATAATTAAATTATGATTTTTAATTATTAAAGCTTGACGTCTTTTTATTTTTAAAATATTATATTTATTAATTTCAATATTTTGCTAACTTTGGTTAGCATCTTCAGGAAATTAAATTTACAAATTTTTGTACAATAACAAAGGTTAGCTTCATATTGAATTTAATAAATATAATATTTTATAAATGAAAATACCTCAAGCTTAAATAATTAAAAATCATTAAAATAAAGGTCAAATAAGAATAAGTAACATTTAAAAAATTAAACATTCACTTGAAATTTTCGAAAACCTGATTTTATATAGAATCGATAACGAATCTGGGTTAGAAGGTAATTTTTAAAAATTATTCATGTACTTAGTTGAGACTTTAAGTATTCCAATTAAATTTCAAATATCTAATATAAATACACCTTTTAAGATATTCATTGCTTCAAATAAATACAAAATTTTACTATATTCTGGTTGATATTCACATAGAAAATCACGCCAATAAAAACTATTTTTTTGCATCAAACTCTACTCAGTTTACATGCTAGATAAAATCAATGTTTTAGCAAATTTCAATTAACTGATCTCACAAGTTCTAGGCTTAAACATAATCAGCCTTCTTATGATTACAAAAATTCTAGTTCCCTTCAGCATACTTTTGCAATTTAAAGTCGCCAAACTTCTTGCGATTGCGATTAATGATTTACAGATTACAGAATTAAAGTCAGAATCACAAATGTTAAGCGTTTGGTGATATTCTTCTATAATATAAACGCACTACTAGAATAAGGATAAATATGGAAAATTTATATAAAGGTTAAATACACTTGTATACTCTTTTTTATATAAAACTTTTATTTGGCGATTTTTGGCGAATTTTTTTTTTACCAAAAATATAAAAAAATAATTTTTTGGCGAATTTCTTTATATATTTGGCGATGAAGGTGAAAAAAAACTGGCAACCCTGTTCATTACTATAATGACATTTTTATTGTCATAATGAAAATTTTAATTTAAGAAGGCAATTATTGAAATATGTTGCTTTTATAAAAAAATTTTTAATTTCATAAATTAATTGTCATATGTATAACATTAGATGTATGAAATAATTAAATCTTACATTTTTTAATTAACAATTAAACATTTTTTTAAGGAAACTATAATTTTGTATTAATTTATGAATATAGTTTTGTTTGTATATTGTTTTTTTATGTTCCAAATTAAAATTTTTTGTTTAACTTGGTCAAACTTAAGTTTTCATATATCCAATGAAAATTTTTAACGTAATTACGAAATCCAATTTTAACGGAAAGACTTCATTATAACTATGAAATTCCATTTAGACAATGAAATTTTTTTTATGAAAATGATTCATTAAATATATGAAGCATTTTTCTTTCAGTGCAATCTTTAATATAATTTCATGGCTATTATTTTTTAAATACATATAATTTCCGGCATATAAACGCCGTGGCTACGAGTTACGAGTGGTCCACATCGATCAGTCCAATTAATTACTGACAATAAAAATTGCCACCAAAAGGTAGTTGGTCAGTTCACACAGTTGTAGTACATTTGATAGAAAGGCTTATAATTTCATTGCAAGACGCACAAATATATCTGACAATATTGTAGGTCAAACATTGTCAATTCGCACTGTGAAAACAAAAACCACTTGCTTTATTATTTTCGCAAAAAATAAAGCATGCTGCCAGTTTAGTTTTTTTTAGTCGTGTCTTTGCTAGATTATTATCATTGTAATTGTTTTAGGGAATAGAAACATTTTAATTTACAAGATTTTGTTTGTCGTGCTTAATTTCCAATTTTTTGAACACTGAAACACTGAAACTTACACTTTTGTCGGATTACACATGTTTTTTTATCTAATCTGGGTGCCCTGAATTTGAATCTGGCATAAAAATTGGGCTATCACGTCTTGTTTTTATAGAATGATGGCAATGATGTAAAACAGTCAATACTGATACTTCAATTTTACAATTATTAATTTTTAATATACAAGATTTGGTTTGTCGTGCTTAATTCCCAATTTTTATTCTTGATAAAAACACTGAAATTTATTGTTGAAGGGGTAAGCTATGCCAGATCGTCAGGAAACTTCATACAAAGATTTTAGAAAAACAAAGCAACAGTTTTACTTGTAACAATATCAAAGCTTAAAAAAAACTACAACAATAAACAGTGAGCTTATCGTGTTTTACATTCCCCACTACAATTGGTTGGAATTCTTCCAATATTAATTGTAGTTGTAAGCAGAGTATGAAAACAAACAAAACATTTCGCAAACGTTTGCAAAATGTACAAAACTATTGAATATTTTTAAATTGTATTGTACATGAGCAAAACCAAAACAAAAACTTTTCAAGTATCAAAGAGAGAAAACGAAACAATTGGCTTTCCACTCATCTGCATTATTTAATTTACCGTTACAATCGTACATCTGAGTACAAAACAGATAGAGAAACTTTTTGTTTTGAGTAATTGATTTAGTTCTTGCTTGGTTTTTGTAGTGGCATAACAAGAGTAAAATCCGCAATGCCTCGTCTTTTTTTTTAATGAATTTTTTTTCTTTTTTCTTTGAATTACTTTTTATTTAATCTAATTGGTTTTTTTTAATTACTATAGAAGTCAAAAAAGCATTAATAAAAACAAAAAAACCTACCTCTCTTTTTATTTCACTTAGAAATAAAAGTTATATATATATGGCTAAATATTATAATGAGTAAATCAATTACCAAACGTTTGTCAAACGTTTTTACTCTGAATGTTACAATATTGTTCTTTCTCTTTTCTTTTCCAGCTGTGTACTTTTATATTAATGTACAATTTGCGCTCACGAGCAAAAATAATACAAAACAAAATGGCACAATCATTCTCATTGTTTTGGTTTTGTTTTTGTTTTACTCACTGCAAAGAACAAAACAAAACGAAAGCAAACGTTTCGTTTTGTTTGTTTTCGTACTCTGGTTGTAAGTAGTTTTTGCTTTTCCTGTAAAATTTTCAATATGTTAGAAAGGGGCCTTTTGCGTTTAAGGTGAGGCTATACTTTTTATTTTCCTTTTTCTTTAAAAACAAGTGTTGAAGGTGTTGTCAATAGAAAAAAAGACTTTGACATTGCCACCTTTGTCAGGGACTTTTTTTTATAAACTTCTTATATCCGACAATGAAAATTGAGCTTGAAAGGTGTGACAATGATCTATCAATGGCAACTAAGGTTGTACACACAATTGTCCAGTGTCTGATAATATCGGTGGTAGCTGACAGTCTAACAATCGACTTTTTTAGCTTTTGCTTTGCTAATAAACTAATAAACACGGTTCTGATTTTACTGACAATTATATTAGATCTGACAACCTCCTGTACAGAGCATTAGCTTCATTTTACTAACAAAATTTCATTAATATTAAACTAAAAAAAATACTTTGGTTAGATTTTACCACTGTGCATTGCTGGTTCAGAGTAAATTAACAGCCCGGCTCCGATGTTGACCGCTATCGTTCGCTTGCATTTTTAACGGCAAACAGCTGATTTGCGGCCCACTAAGAATTTTCAGCACGACAAGTCGATCGACAATGCAAGCGACCAATAACGTAACAGTTTTCATACAAATTTGCGGCCCACTAAGAAATATTATGCGACCACAAATGTCAAAATCAGCTACTTGTGTCGTGGTTGTCAAACAGAGGCATTTTTTAAAGTTTTATTTTTATGGCATAATTAATATGTTTTGTCGATTTTAATTTTCAAACTAGGGCTTTATTTGTGTAGTTGCTGATGTGGCAATACAGTCATTTGACAATAAATAAATGAATTACGTTAGAAACGTAAAACCAGTCGACCGACAAGTCGATAGTTAGTGGGCCGCTTAAGAGAACGATAATGATTGACTTGTTGCCGCTCGCTTAATTTCGGTATTTGCAAAAAGTTTTAAAATTTTCAAAATCGGATTTTAAACTTAAAAAGAAACGCATCAATAAAACTGCAAAGCAGCTTTAAAATATTAAAAGATTTATTTTTCAAACTATCTTTTGCTCCTATCCACTGCCATAAAATTCACTACTTCCAAATGTCTTGAAACATTCTGTTGTTGAGTTGTTTTTTAAACTTAAGAGTACAAAACTTAATTTCCAACAAAACAATATCTTAAATATTTAAAAAAATTTTGCAACCATTTTAATTGTTACAAATTAAATGCAACAATTTACTATTGATTGCTTTGGAAACATTATTTCAAATTTACCTGAATATTGGATATTTATTGTATGTAATACAAAGAGAATTCTAAAAATAAAAAACAATTAAAATTTTAATAATTTAGCTAGAATTCTGTTGAGAGGTTTTATCTCTTCCTTACAATCTTTTTTTTTGCTTTTTTCAATAAAGTTTTAATTTTAAATGAAATTTATTTGAATTTGAAGTTTTTAAGTTATATGAAAAAATAATTAAATATTTATTAAGGTTTTTATCCCTTTGTCTAGTTTGTTTGAGAATTTTTCAAATATTTCATGTTGATTACTACACAAATAAATACTTGCACTTATTAAAAATAAACTACGAATTGTAAAATATTAAATTAGTTTTACTTTTTGTTACTTTAAGTTTAAGTGAATTGTATTTCAACAAAATTATTACATGAACAGCAACAAAAATTGTAAAATCTGCAGTACAACAACAACTACAGTAGCAAAAAAAAAATAAACATAGCAACCCATCAACAATAACTGACATTCAAAATGAATTCGAACGAATGAAGTGATACGATAAAATACGATTTTGAGTTTATTTGAATGAAAATTCAATTTAAAATCATTTAAAAGAACTTTGTACTAGTAAATTCATTTTATACGTGTTTTATCAAAAGTTTATATGTGTATTTTTGGTAGGCCATTTTATAGCAAAAAAGTGGCCAGATTTAACAAGATTTCTTAGGCGTAATTGGCAAGTAATAAATCCTTCACTTGCAGAGGATTTGCAAAACCAACTTCTAATATGTTCCTTTATTTTAACACACACTGAAAAATGTACGCTTCATAAATGTAATGAATTAATTTCATTAAGTTTTTCTTTTTTTGTTTTTATTGCAATGAAAAATTTCATTACGGTAATGAAATTTTATGACACAAAATTATTAAAACTTCGAAATTGAATTTCGTAATTTCGTGAAAATTTTTCATTGCAATAATGCAAACTGAATTTCTCTTTTAAAAAATTTAGAAACTGATTTAATGAATTTTTGCCACACAAATAAAAATTCACCAATTAAGTCATTAATTAAAAATAGAATCAGCTTTAATTAAAAATTTAATCTAGTGCATTAAACTTTTAATCAAGTGAAGTAAACGTTCAATCAAGTAATTTACACATTAAATAAATACTATTTATTTGTTAGCTGGTGCAAATTTAATTAATTTTTTAATTAATATCTCAAATTTTTTAATTAAAATCAATTTTTTTTTCAGTGCACTGAATAAACTAAATATTAAATGGAAATACGCCAATATTTTCAATGATAAAAAATTTTCAATTAACAAGATTTTGTTTTTATTCTTGATAAAAACACTGAAATTTATTGTTGATGGGATACGCTATTCCTATGCCCATTCCACTGGTTACTTAGGCCAGAGCATCAGGAAACTTCATCCAAAGATTTTAGAAAAACTAAAGATATTAAACAAATAAAACTGCTGAGCGAATTAGAATTATAAGCAACAGTTTTACTTGTAACAGTATCAAAGCTAAAACAAAAACAACAACAATAAACATAAACATTAAACAAAAAAAACTATTTTATAAAACTTTGACTTTTCATCATTATGGGAATGAAAATATTTGATTAATTTTATGACGAATAGTTTATTCCATTAACTAAATGCAAATTATTCATAAATTTTATGAGACATTTCATTAATTTGGAAAACGTAACACAAATTTAAAAAAAAACTACAGTTTTTAGAGATTAGTTCGCAGTTTGGTTAAATCGATTTGCTTTCCTAGTGAATCGGTTTAGCTCTGTTTTAATACGAACTTGTTTTCCATTTGGTTCTTTATAGACGGTAGAAGCCGGCGTGAAAACGTATGGCCACTTTAAAATTAGTTATTGCATTTTCATTACAAATGTAGATTCTTGTTGTTCATTTGAATGCTTCGTTGCTTTTTTAATGTACGAGAATTTACGTTGCATTGAAAAAGTTCTACAACAACATCATGGTCTTCATCATCAGCAGCAGAAAGAGCTTCGGTTGCAGGGACAGAAAGCAACAACTACAGCAGCAGTAATAGACAAAAATTAATTCAGATTGACTCTACAGTGCGTAAAAGTAAATGAGTGAGTGACTGATTGTGTGATTGTAAATGTTTGCACAAATACTGTGTTTGTGCAAATATATGTATATAAGTTTACTTTGTTTTTATGAAAGCAATTGAGTAACTGCCAATACAAAAATATTTATTTTATGTATTTTTTTTTTTTTTGCTATGAAAACAAAAACTTGAATTGAATTTTTTTTAACAAAAGTTGAACTTAATTGAATGTTAAGTAAATTTAACACATCAATTTAATGAAGAGTTCAAATAAATAAAAACGTATCAGAAAAGCAGTTGCAACATTTACAATGTAATTTATAGACTGAAATATATGTATCAATATATAAAAAATTGGGTTTAAACACAATTACTTTTTGACACCTCTCAAAATTGTTAAGATTGACCCCAGTATTCATGAAAAATATTTCAGGTTTATGAAACGAGTATCCTATGAAAATTTGTTTAATAAACCTTTTTTAAAACTGTTACGAATTTATTTCGGGGTATACTTAGCCTTTTGTCCAGGTTTGTTACAAGAAAATATGACACGTGTGAATTTTCGTTTTTACAATAAACTCAATAAGTTTTATTAAATAATCTTCTTTTAATTTACAATTAAAGAGTACAATTATGCATGATTTGTTGTGTTGGGTTGTTTGTTTAGCCTGCTTCAGCACTCCTTCCTGTGCTATAAAGCCAGCAAAAAATTAATACCCACCAATAAATGTTTATAAAGTTCATTATCGCAATTATGTTTTAAACTTTCTCGGAAACTAAAAATCAAATTACACTGGAAAAATTCTTAGTATTTAAATTTAATTAATGTGATAATTGCATCAATTATTTTGTTGTTGAAAGAAAATTAAATATATACACGCCTGTTCTGAAAATCACATTTTATGAAAGTGATTTGAAATAACAAGAAAGGTGTTCTGGGCATATTATTATGTGATTTCAAAACGTTCAGCTACGTAAACAACTTTTGGAAATCACTTTGTTTTTTTTTTGCGACTATTGTAAGATGACCGTCATAATAAATTACTTAAATTAAATATTCAATGTGTTGGTTATTAATTTTTTATGCAATAAGCTATTTTATGTACAACAAATCATTTCAAATTAAGAAAATTCGACGACACTACAATAATGATATTTGCTTTTGTGACTTTTGTTGTGATTTCAGATTTGTTTTTTTAGTTGAGTAAAAGATCGCTAATTTTCTAACAGCGGCATGAAAGCAAAGTCTAATATTTATTAAAAATCGTAAAAGCTGTAAAGAATCACAGGAAAAAATCGCTTCTATCGCGAACATCGCTAAAACTCGCGAAAAATTGCAAACTTGTAAACAAACCCTCAAACTTATTTGAAATCGCCAAATGGGTTAAAAAAACAAAATGGCGGATAATAGAAAGAAAAAAAATTTGCAAAATAGCGAAAATTGGCGAAAATTTTTAATATTTCGAACAAGCCATAAAATTGATTAAAAGTCCCTAAAACTTTAAGGAATGGCGAAAATTCGGTAAAATTTGCTAGATTAGCGGAAATTCGCAAAAAATTGCCAACAGCGGTATGATAGCATAGTCAGGGCTGGGCAGTATTTGAAATACATGTATTTGAAATACGTATTTAAAATACAAATACGTATTTTGTATTTGTATTTTAAATACATGACGTGCAAGTATTTTGTATTTTGTATTTTAAATACATACAATAAATATAAGTAGTTTGTATTTTGTATTTCAAATACATAAAAAATGGGAGTATTTTGTATTTTAAAAACATAGTTTACAAAATATATTCTGTCAGTTTATTGATGGTTGATTGCATTTTAATCTACCAAAATATAAAAAAATATGGTGTCACTTTTCATCTTTCGTGAAAAAAGTTTCCGCACCGAAAGCGTTGAAGTTTTGTTTTTATTTTTTATTTTCATCATTAAATCAGTGGCTTTTGTCTTAAATAAGTTCGTTTTTGTTTAAATTCTTATATAATCTTCAACATTAAACCATTTTTCATAAGACTAATGCAAAATCAAAAGGGTTTCAATTTCCAAAAATAAAATTTACACATAATATGGAGTTTTAGGAATCGCTTACGGTGCGGAAACTTTTTCACCGAATCAGCTTAAAAAACAGTTTTTTATTATCAGAACAAAATTCCCCACATGGCGCTGGAGTGGTATTCTGCACTCAAAAAAAGTTATAACCTTAACTTGAGGGTTACACGATCAAGTTTTGCCTATCAAGTTTTAATACTCTCACACTTTTCTACCAATACACTCATACTTTTAAAAATTGAAACGAACTTGCCTCTAAAATTCTCTTTCCAGAGAGTGCTTCAATTTATGTTCAAGAAAACAGCTGATTTCAACGTTAGTGAGCAAATTTTTCGTTTGCCTTTATAAATTGTTTTTTTTGATGACATCTTGAATGTAAATTGCTCAAAAATTGAATGCAGCCTACGTCACAACTTTCAATTTTTGTTAATTTTGACAAATAGTATATGTAAAAGACTATCAAGAAAATTTTGATCGTGTGGCTGCACTGTAATGTACATGACGTGGAAGTATTTTGTATTTGAAATACGTACAATAAATGGAAGTATTTTGTATTTTGTATTTTAAATACATACAGGATGTGTAAGTATTTTGTATTTTAAATACATACAGGATGTGTAAGTATTTTGTATTTTGTATTTTAAATACATAATCTGAAAGTATTTTGTAATTTGTATTTTAAATACATGACCAGCAAGTATTTTGTATTTTGTATTTTAAATACCGCAAACCATGTATTTTGCCCAACACTGAGCATAGTCTACTATTTTATATAAATCGCTTATTATAAATCGTTAAAGCTGTAAAGAATCCGAAAACTTACAGGAACAAATCGCTTCTATCGCGAACATGACTTAAATTCGAAAAAAGTGCAAAATTTTAAACAATTTTATTATTTAAAATTAAAAATATCATCTATTGAAAAAATATTCAAAATATTAAATTTTTACAAATTTCAAAAGATTTTCTTATTCGTGCTTAATTCCCAGTTTTTATTATTGATAAAAAAACTTGAAATTTATTGTTGATGGGATAAGCTATTCCTATGCGCAACCAGTGAAATGCGCATAGGAATAGCTTATCCCATCAACAATAAATTTCAAGTGTTTTTATCAATAATAAAAACTGGGAATTAAGCACGAATAACAAAATCTTTTGAAATTAAAATTTTGTATTCCCAAAAAATGAAATTACTTTTTGATTTCTACAAATTTTAGTAATCAATATAATAATTTTGGTAATAGGTGCAAAATCAACAAATGGGTTGCTTGATTCTATGAATTTGTTGATTAGAGAAAATTTTTGGTGTTATTATTTTTATTTTGTAGGTTTCAAAAAAGAGTGCTTATGAGCCTTAAGTGATCCTTAGAATAAGCTAGGCATAAGGTAAGATTAACAGTTTTTAAAGTTATTACTCCTTAAAATTTTTACAAAAAAATAAAAATTGTGCAAGATTAGTAATGAGAAAAGTCAGAAAAGGTGGGAATGTACAAATATAAAAGTTCTCCATGGGTTGTATACAAGGGATTTCCCTTTGATATCATTGGCTGGGTATAACCCAACAATTTATATTTTTGTATTTTGATTCCATGGTCAATTGGAGGTTGTTGGGCTCTAAACCATAACTCGTTATTGTATCAGGCGTAAATATTTTCAGGATCCGGCGAAGCCATTTATTGACGAAGACCTGTAGTTTTAATACATCAAGGCTCGTTAAATTCCAGGTCTCCGATCCATAAAGCAGTACTGACTTTACATTGCTATTGAATACTTTGATTTTTGTAGATACTGCAATATTAGCTGCCCTCGAAAACTTATTCAAGATTCCAAGCGCTTGCTTAGCCTTTGTCAGTTTGTCTTGAATATCTTCTCTACAGCCACCGGAAGTAGCAAGAATGCTGCCCAAGTAACAAAACGTTGTGGCAGCTTCGAGCTGCTTCCCCATCGGTGGAAGGCGATCGCTGTTCGTTACATTGAAACGCATTGATTTTGTTTTCGAGGTATTTATAATCAGTCCTGCATTAATCGCTTTAGCTGTTATGCTATTCAACATTGCTGATTATGTGGCAGTAAACAAATATCATCCGCATAGTCAAGGTCTGTAAGTCTTCCAGCCATGCCTTTTGTTATCCCGTTATGGGATTCAAAGATTGACTCTTAATAACATCAAGCACGATATTGAATAGTAAGAGGAATAAGACACAACCTTGTCTAACACCAGTTTTAACACTTAAGTTTTCGCAAACTTGACTTTCATGAAGCACTGAGCAAGTTGCATCCAGATGCAAACATTCCACGAGTCTGATTAATTGAATTCCTTTACGCTGCATCGCTTTCAATAAAATCAAGAAATCAATAAATAACAGATTCAACTGCCATTCGGCTGTCTGCTCAGTATTGAAGCGAAGACTGCTGATGTGGTCTATGCAAGATCTATTTGGCCTGAATCCTGCCTGTTGTATTCTTTATTCAGGCTCTGCCACCACAGATATGCGATTAAATAAGATACGTGCTATTTTATTTGTAAAGCATACTTAAAAGATTGCTTATTAATTATTGCCCTCCATCTGATTTCCTTTTTTTGGGGTATTGATTATTAATCCTCTCTCTGCCAAAAGTGTTCAACTAAAGGTTGGATTATACTTTCCGAAAGGGATTTTATCAGCTTTGGACAATTCAGGGGGAATATTATTGGGCCCTGCCACCTTGTGGCTTTTAGCGATGTTATTGCTTCCATAATTTCTTTGGTAGATTAAAGGTGTGATGGCAGAACCCAGTCACTTTATCATCATTTTAAATAAATAAAATAAAAAAAATTTAAGTAAATACTGAAGCGTAGAGTATTAAATGTTCGGGCTTTATTTAGCATGCTACTTTCTTACTTGATTTTATTGTATACTAAAGTTGAATGCCAATATTAAGTATAAAGTGCCCATCAATACCTGCACTTTTATACAAATAAAACAAAAATGTTGCGTTATTAGTTGTATTTAAATCTACAACAGTTTTTAATTACTTATACAACAGCTCTAACAAATACTAAATCCCTTTTAAATAGTCAAAACAGTATTTGTTAATAGACTACTAATTGCATTTTATTTATTTAAACGTTTCCAGCTGTGTTGAACAATTTGTTTCCCATTTAAAGCCAGTTAGGCGTGACCCTTAATCTTTTGTATAGCCAGTGAGCCTATTGTTTGTGTGTTTTTTTATAATAAAGAATATAGCCTATTTATTTGCACTCGACTGTATAAAATAATTTATTAAGCCGCTATAGTTTTTGAATATACTTTTTTTGTCAATTGTTTTTGCAATAAAATTGCGAAATTAATTTGTTCGCGTATTTAATGTTTGTCTGTCTCGTTTTGGCATTTATTTTAAATATATACCAATGTATACATACAAGATTAGAGAAATAGTTGGAAAAGTTCCCAGCGGGAAAACTCAGAAGACCTTCTTACTTCAGGCCTTTTTAAAGGCCTGCTTAAAAGATTTTTTAATTCAATTACTATTTTTATTTAACTGCTAAAGAAGGCCTCATAGAAGGCCTCGGCTCTTTCGTATAAAAGATAAGATACACCTTCCACACTCGCTATGAGAAGGGAGTAGAAAAGGAGTAACATTTTTTGTATTGTTTTTTTGCACAAGCAAAAGCAAAATCAATTTTTTTTTTGTCCCGTTACCCTGCTTATGTACCTGCTGAAGAAGCGAGAGCGGAAGGCCTTCTCCGCAATGACAACGTGTGTAAAAAAGATATGAGTATTGAATCGAGCAAGAAGGCGTTGTACATCCAAAAGAAGGCGTACAGAGGCCTTCTAGAAGGCCTTCCTACTCCTTCTTTTTCCCGCTGGGTTTGTGTGCGAGTGTGTATGTGTGTGTGTGGACATGTGTTATTATTTAACAGAGTACCGAAACGTTCACTGATTTTTCTGTCATGAGCAAGCGTGAACAATTTTAGATTGTACTGCTTTTTCATCCTCATGAGGTAGAGGAAAAAAATATTTTGGAATTCCTCATTCATGAAAAATTAGCAAACAAAAAAATTCATATGTGAATTTGTCAGATATGAAAAATTTTTAAAAATTCACATTCATATTCCTCATAAGGAAAAAACGCGATATGCCCGACAATAAACAGCAGAAATATGAAGTAGTGAAGAGGCCTTATAAAAGGCCTTTTTGGCGATATTAAGTTTTCCAGTTGCATTCCAACTGTATTTCTAATTTACACAGTGTGTTATTGGAGACCAAAGCCTTGGCTTCTTGCATCTACTATAAAGGCCTTCTAAAAATAATTAAGAACAAAGCTTTACTCCACTGTTATTGTTGTTGCTAATAATGCGAAGTGAGTAAATGAATAATTAAACTTGTTACACATTCCAACATAACAACTAACTAAACGATTTTGACAGGCCTTATACTAGAATAGAAAATTTGAATTTGTAAAATATTTAAAAAAACCATTCTAATAAGAACTTTAAAAGGAGATCAAAATACTTTTTTATTATAATGAAAAGATGGCTTTTTAAAATTAAATTTCAAATCAATAAAAAATTATACATAATAGGTATGTCATAATATCTATAATAATATAAATTCTCCACATTGTTAAATGCAGTACTGCCTGCGCTGCATTAGAAAAGCAAACTTATTTTACCATGTCGACGCAAGCCCAATGAAGCTTCATATTAATCGTATGAGTATCATATATACATTCTATTTTTCCGGTTTTTTAACACAAATATTTAATATTTGAAATGTTTGTTTCACTTAATACTAATATACTTTCGTTGATGATACGTCTTTTTGTTTCTGAAAATTACAAATTAATGTAACGTAACACACACAACTAAGAAAATAATATCGGTTATCGCATTTTTATCTGAAATATTTAAAATTGCTTTAATTACCGTTTTACAAAGTTCTTTGCTTCGCATGTAAACTTATGAAATGTGATGTTACATTATTCTGCATTACTAGTGAGGAGCGTTACTAAAACTTTTTTTCCTCAGTCTTCATGACTGCAGAAAGGCAAAAATGTATTTTTCCTCAACAACATGAATCAATTGGCGAAATTTTAGCAATTCATTTATGACTGTGAAAAAAAGTAACATAGTTTACATTTTTCATTTATAAAAAAATTCAAGATCACATGAATTTCTGTGAACTCTGGTATTTAAGCTTGTCCTTGGTTATTAAACTTTTCTGAATGTACATATATAAACAACATTTGCACATAATTGTTTACATATTTTGTAGATACCCTAGAGGGAAGTGAAACGACACCAAAATAGACCCGTAATAGGTCTTTCGTGGTAGAGACCGGTTCTAGTTCTAACACTTTATATGAATAAGACCTATCACTTTTACATGGGATTATCATTGGAGGGGGTCAATTGACACCATTTGACCAGTCACAGATCTATTCTCAATGAACGTGCTTAATGTCAATTACTAAAATGTAGTATTATTTCAATACAATGTGGTATTATTTTAATAAAACAAGTCTTAGAATTAAATTCAAGAACCAAATTTAAGAAAGTACCAAAACATGTGTCACAGCACCGGCGAAGACTGTACTGTAATTCATTGCTTTTATTATCTTTTTGTTTTTCATAAACCTGTTAAGGGATTGGTTCTTCTTTCACTGGTCATGAGTCCTTTCTTTTTGTACTTGTTCTATTTTCACAAATCCCAGGACCAGTCTGTTGGACCATTTGACACAAATTTCCCGCAGGGTATTTACACAAATACAATCATTTGTTATTTTCTGCCAATATTTGTTTATGTGTTTATATTTTCTCGCTTTTAAGTACATGTTTATTTTCAATGCTAGATCTTTCATAATTTAATACACTCAAAAAAATGTGTTTAATAACGATTTGGTTATGCTCGACAATTACTTTCTGAAATTTCTCCGACAATAAATGAAAATAGAAATCGCTCTTCAAGTAGTTCTTTCGCAGTTGATGTAAGAATTTTTTCTTCTTTATAGAAATCAATTTTTATCTACAAAGCTCGCTCTTGATAGGCCTATAGCAGTTCATAATATAATGGACCTTTCTAATACCATATTAATAAATTATTATCGTAGTACAACAAACATTTTGCTTATTTGTTGATTTTGCTTGTTAAAATGATTCTTTTGTCATGCTCTAATTTATAATAAATTATTGATTCTAAGTCGTGGGAGCAAAGTGCTATCAGAAAATATTTTCAATTACTTCTATTTGATTTCAAGGGCTTTTTTTCTATTCCATGATACATTTTATTGATGTGAGTTTATCTTTTCTTTAAAACTTCTTCGCGTTCCTTGAGGACTCCAATCACTAGCTTTTCTACATATAAACTGTAGTTAAATTTTAAGGGCCGATGTTGACAGTGAAGCACACCTTAAAGTCGAGTTTTTTTCTGCATTTCATTTGACATTTCTCAATTTTAGACTTACTCAATTTGAGCCATAGAAAGATACACAATTATGAAAATGGGCGTTCAAATCAAAATGCATATCGTGCACTTCATGATTTTTTCGGCTAATTAAATCGTCAAAATGTGCGTACCAGGTCTGTAGGAGATGTGAAAATACCAGTGCATGCTCGTACAGCTCGTACTGCAGAAAATATTGCTTCTGTTCGCGATAGTGTGGCTGAAGAGCCGTCCACCTCAACTCGTCGTCTTGCCTAAGAGTTGCACCTCTCACGCTCGTATAATAATAAAGACTTCCATTTACACGCTTACAAGGTGCAATTGACTCAAGAAATAATGCCTTTGGACCATTATTTCAAACGTCGTCAATGGTCAGAATGGTGGCAAGAAATGGCAACAGTGGATAATCAATTTGCGAAGAAAATCATTTTCAGTGATTGTCGAAAAACCAATGCACCCACAAAGAGTGACTGTTTGGTGGTGTTTTTGGGCTGGCAGTTTCATCGGGCCGTATGTTTTCTAAAATGAGGCCGGTCAGGCAGTTACTGAGAATGGTGTTCGCTATCGTAAGATGATAACGAACTTTTTATGACCCAAATTGGAAGATATGGATGTGGACGATATGGGGTTTCAACAGGACGGTGTCACTTGCCACACAGCTAACGAAACAATGGTGAACGTCGATAAGCCAGCAACAATTCAAGATCTAAGGGATGAGATTATTCGGCACATTAACGTCATAGAACCTCAATTATGCCTCAGCGTCATCGAAAATTTTGGACCTTCGGCTGAGGTCACGGCGGCCATTTGGCCGATATGTTGTTCCATTCATAATTGAACAATACAAGTATTATCATAGTAAAAAGAAATGACAATAATTTCCTGAATAATTTGAGTTTTATTTAAAATCAACATTGGCCCTTAAAATTTAACCACCCATTGCCATTGGCTGGTTTACATAGAATATAACCTATTTTCATCTCCATTTCCTTTTACGAATTTTAGATGCAAATGGTTTCATGTTGCTCCTTTGGTTTGACTCTACATTCGATGCTAAGTTGTGTGGCCAACATATGTGCAGAATATAACGCAGGGATCTGTTGAAAAACATTGGCAGCTTGTTGGTGATTTCAAAAGATGTGAGTCAAGTTTCGCATCCGTATAACAACACAGAGAGAAAGTTGCGTGTGAATAGTATTATTTTTGTTTTGACGCTGAGTGGATAAGATCGCCAAATCCTTTTTTTAACAAAGAAGTTTTAGCCTTCTTCTGTGTGATCACTCCGCTATCTTAAAACTATTAATTAACAATTGTTAAACAGATTATGGTTTTTTTTTTAACCATATTATTTCCACCAGCAATCATTTAATGGTAAATCTTGACCTTAATCGGGAAGCTATAAAACTATTATGCTTGCATCCCAATATGATATAGTTCAAAACAATTAAACTAATATGTTTACCACTAATAACACTTTGGTTGTTTTTCAACCTTAAAATATTACACACATAAAATTCTCGCCAAAGGTTTTTTTTTTAATTAAACCATTAATCAAAAATTAAATCTGTTTTAACTAAAACTTTAATTAAGTGAATTAAACGGTTACTTTTATCTACAATATAACTGCAGAAAATGCTGTTTATGTCAAAAAATATTGAATTGATACTACAGTAATTTTGACTTAGCTGCACAATCTCCTTTGCACGATTTTTTGTGCAGGTAAATCAAAAAAGCAGCTATCTTAAATGTATTTAGCTGCCTAAATGTGCAGGTACGCAATTGTGGTTACCTGCATAAAAGTGCAGCTAAAGTAAAGTGTTTGAAAAAGGAGTATCAAACGTTCAAACAACCGGTAGTCATTTGTTATGCATTTTTATAAAGAACGAGATAACCAAATTGTTAATAATAAAGTGTAGGACAGAAAAGTCGCTGTAGAATAGCGCTGCAAGCTGTCAAAAGTTAAAAACGGCAGTTTCAAAGTAGTGTCAACAGAATACGTAGTAGTAGTAGTAGAAGTCGTTGCCATTCGAAATTTTGAACTTTGTTGCGCTACAGAGCATTCGTCAGCTTCAAAAACTACTACAACTACTTTATTCTGTTCCAGACCTAAGATTTGCTATTCCTTTCATATAATCGTGGTAAAGTTGCTGTAACCACAACCCATATGCATAAATGTAGGTACATGCAAACAAAATAAATGAATTATAATGATACCAACTTGACTTGTTTGCGATTTTTGTTTTTATAAACACCTAAAATTGGATATTAATGTGAAAAAGTGGCCACCACATTTTGTAATGTGTGCAGCTAACTTTGATGTTTTATATGAAAATATTTTAAAGCTGCCCAAAATTATGAAAAATGTGCATGTATACAAAATGCACGTAAACAAGGATTTCGAAGAATAATTACAGACAATATGTATTTTGGGCAGTTAAGTCAAAGTGCAGCTAAGTTGAATTTTTTGTATGAGAATAATTTTAAAATGCCAAAAATTTTGGGCTCTTATCTTAAATGTGCAGGTAAAGAAAGTGCACTTAAAAAAGGAATTTGTATGGGATTATAAAGAATAATGCCAAAAATTATCAATTTTGTGCAGTTAAGTCAAAAGTGCACGTAAATAAAAGGCAGCTAAGTCAAAACTACTGTATTAATACCAGTGCAAATTTAAAAATTCCTTTTTAATATCACAACTTTTTTAATTAAAATCAATTTTTATTTTTTTTTCTATGTGCCCTTGAAAATGAGGAAATTTTATTGTTAATTTTAACAAATGTTTGAAAATAAACACTAAATATCGCTTCTTAGTGGTCGTCTCGGTAGATTTGTGGAAAACACAAATTTAATTTTAATTAAAATCAATTTTTATTTTTTTTTTTTCTATGTGCCCTTGAAAATGAGGAAATTTTCTTGTTAATTTTAACAAGTGTTTGAAAATAAACACATAATATCGCTTCTTAGTGTTCGGCTCGGTAGATTTGTGGAAAACACAAACGCTTATAACACTAGCCAACAAGGTTTTGGACTAGAGCAACCAAATATCTTTCTAAGGGTAATTCGGTGGGCTGAATTCAAATCTGTAATGGATTTTTCTCTATCAAGTCAGGTTTTCGAAATAAAACAATTGTTTTTATTCGTTTTTTACATAAAACATCACAAGTTTATTTAAAAATCAATGAATTTTCAAAAGTGAATGGCGTTATTTGAGTTATTTGAACGTCGTTTGTATTTTGATGGTTCGGTTTCACGTATTAAAGTCCAGCAGTAGTCTCCCAGCATGCTTTTGTCGCAAGATCCTTGATAATTTCTTTCAATTTTCCTTAAATCTTGATCAGCACGTTCCCCTTATTCGTCGCTCACTGCACCTAGATTTTTTTGAAAAAAATCTTAATGCGAATGACGAAAATGCAAAACATAGTAGATGTACTGCAAAACTAAAATAATGTAAATATGCATATTTTAATGATTCTGATATTGCATATCATTTTTTTCCAACCAAATATTCACCCCACAAAAAGCAAAAATAGCTTTAATCAGTAATACACGATCTCCCTGACATGCTTAAACGCTACTTTTATGAAGATTTAGAATGAATGTGGGCTTCTGTCAAATTAATAATTGTAAAATTGTAGTGTCAGTATTAACTGTTTTACAGTATTGCCAGCATGAGATAAAATATGAACAAGACGTGATAGCCAAATTTGTATGCCAGATTCGAATTCAGCGCACTCAGATTAGTTAAAAAAAGGCTTCGTTTCTGCAGTTAATTTGTAGACCAGTGTAATGTTTATGTAGAAATTCATTAAACAAAATAACGTTTCCCTGTTTGTCATCTTCCGAACACAAAAATAATGCTGTTTTTATCCAACTTAACAAAAATAAGAGAACATTTAATTCCGTTCGTTTTTTTTTTTTTTTTGAAACAACAAACAAACTTCATTGTGTTCGGTTGAGCTCATTAATGTTCGTTCGTTTCTGTTGTGCGTAGCGCCTTTTTGGCTGGTAAAACAGGCAAAAAATTTGTACAAAAACAAAACAGACCAAAAAAAAAACTAAAAGCCAGCAAAATGATTTTACACAAACAAAACATATACACAATATACGTACAAGTTGTTCGTGTTGCGGTCGTTGCTAACATTTTTTGTTTGTTCATTTCTTTATCAATTTAAAAAAACAAAAATTATCGAACATTAAAATATTATGTTTGTCTACAGTATGACTACAATTTTTCTGTTTTTTAACGAGGAACAGAACACTATATAATGTTCGGCTCTTTCTTGAAAATAGTTACGAACGGTATTAAGGGTTGTGTTCGTCTACACAAACACTAAAAAACTAGATATCGTTCTTGGGTGTGTAAGCCGAACGCTAAATAATGTTCTGTTTATTTCCAAACACTGATTTAAACCATATACATAATTAGGCATACAATATTCCCGTTTCGTTATCTAAAACATGTGCAGAGGTAACCATAATATGGTTGTCGCGTCTGGATAAAGGCCAAACTTAACCATAATATGATTGGAAATGTTTCGTTAATTTTAATCGCATAACATGAAGGTTAAGTTTTATCTCTTTATATTATTTCCCCCAAAAAATGCTTTCAGTGTATTTTTGTTATTTATGTTTAATTTGAATGTGATGCTTTTGTTTTCATGTGCAAATTTGTATTGTTGTTGCTGTTTCTAGTGGTATAAAAATTGTTTTTGTTGTTTAAGCTTTTTTTCTGCGTATTATCCTTGAACACGCACACTCAAATACACACTTGCATTTGCAAATGTGTTGGTTTTCATATATCATGTATGTTTTATAGTTGTGTTGCTGTAGTTGTTGTTGTTTAATCTACAAGGTTCATTGTTGATATTTAATATTTTCGCTGTCACTCGCTTTTTGTTATTCTGTGTGCGTATTCGCATAAAGTAGAGATGCTTTTTATATGTCTGCCAATTTTGGTAATTATATTAACCAAAATAGCACAACATGTGGTTTTAATTATTGCATATAAATTCACAATAACAAATACATGAAAGTGTAATTAATAGTTAGGTATTGGATGGAAAAAGCTTAAATATATAGTCCTTGAAATGTTTTGCAAAGTTTGAACATTTTTTTAATTTAAAACAATTTATAAATTTATCTCAAATTTAAAGAAATCTTCTAAGAAATAAACTTTACCATTCCATTTCAGAAGGTTTTCAAACAAAAGCCATTTTGATTTTGTATCATACTTTTTTATATCTTAACTATTCGTTGCCAATAAATATATTTTATATAAGTATTAGAAAATAATTTACATAATTAAATGAATTTCTCAAACTTTTATTTCCCCAGACCAAAATAAAATTCTTTAATCAAATTTGTTACAGCCCTTTACTCCTCTCAAAAGTTAAAGGAACCAATATAAACCAATTTGTAATTTTGATTTCTGTGTCTAATTTATAACAATAAATGTTTGGTTTCGCTTTCAATCAATTGTAGGAAATCGTACAGGATAGATTCAAATTAGAGTTTCTTATTTCCAAGACTTTTTCCATTTTCGGAGAATTTTCGCAAATAAAAAAAGAACAACTGTAAAAGAATTTTGCAGTTTCTTCTTCTTCTTCTTAGTATATATATGTTGATATTTATATCAAAGTACACTGAACCAAAAATCCAATGAAAATATACGTTAAGCAAATTATACGTTAAGCAAACAAATTATTTGTTAATATAATGAAAATAATACATACATTTTCATTATATTAACGAATAATTCGTTGAGCCAACGAAAATGTTTTAATTAACGTAATTTGTTTGCTTAACGTACATTTTCATTTGACTTTTGGTTCAGTGCATATTTTGCGGTTTTTAAGAAGTAATGGTAGTTTTATGCTTTACAATGAGCTTTATCAGAAAAAAGGCGTAATTTTTATTGTCTAGATCTGTTTCGGTTATAGAAGCTCGACAGGTGTCGGTCACTTTTCATTCATCCCCATATTTTTGTGTTGTTATTCAACCTTAATTGTATATGCAAAAACTCCTTACTACCATAATTGTAGTAAATGTCGTAACGAAGATAAACTACAAAAGATACAAAAGATATTGAGGGCTTATTCCTGAAGCGGACAACACAAAAAAACTATTTGGCCGAAATTCCTTTATACATAACTATATCCCGCCATTTTTAAAAAATAGTTTTTTAGATAAGCGATTCTTATACGAAATTGGCGAAGAAATTTCCTATACCCATCTTAAATTTTCCTGAAATTCGAACCATATTTTTCCCGAAAATTCAACGAAACTTCTTTGCGCATAGGAACCCTAATTTTAAGTCATGAAAATGCCAGTTGAAAACTTTCTGATAAGCCTAAGATGGTCAGTAATACTACCTTTTCTTTCGAATGTAATACATGTTATATTTAGTAGATGAGTAAGTAAATTAAACTATGGCAATTGAACAAGATGTTAAGCAAGAAAACCTTGTACTATTTCATAGAAAATTGACTATTTGCTTAAAATTTTACGGTTGATAAATTCCTAAAGATATTAATGCTTAAAGTTTAAGTTAGGTCATTAATTTTAAAGAAGTTTAAGTTAAGTCACACATTTCTACTAGAGGAAAACATATTGAACCTAAAACTTCCAGATTATTAAATCTAAGCCACAATGAGGAAGTTAATAACGAAACAAGATAATTGAATTTTAGGACTTAACATTTTATATATGGTCAAATTAAGCAAGGATCACAGATTTCCATTTTGTTTATAATCTACACCACTAGTGGTGAATAGGGCTTAACTAAGTCATTTCATAAAGTACATATATTTTAGGTCCTTTCTTCTTAGTCGATTTAGAAATGCCCGTCTATTCAAAACACGCTCACTTTCGAACAACTCAAAAAACAAGATCCATATCGAATTGTTCCTACTGGGTGTCTGGAAGCAGATTTATATTTTCAAACTTAAATGAAAAACGTAATAATTGACACAAAGTTTTATTAAGAGCATTGAAAATGCGGATTTTATTTTTTAAAGAGTACGTCATCCAGATGTCTTCCATCGAGTTGAACACACTGTTCAAAACGAAGCCTTGTTTTTTGAGAATTTTCGAAAAAAATGGTCCAATTATCTCATGCGTGGATAAGGCACACCAAACAGTTCTGCTTGTTAACGTTTAAGTAAAAATGAACTTTGAACAAAATTGTCGACGAGCAATTACGTAAGAATGATTACTCTTAAAAGATGTCTCCACAGCGAACGCGCGATGCTCACTCAACCACTGTGACATCGTGACTGACAAATCCACACAATCGATAATTCCAACGGCGCCACCCTCCCTACGTACCATTTATTACCTTTTGGAATAATCATATTTAAAAATATAAATTTGCCACCAGACATGTATTTAACAGTGGGCTTGACAAATTTCCCACTACAAAATGCTTACATGTCTTGTCAAAGCGAACAAAAAAATTTCTTCTGTAAATGTCAGCTCGAATTTGCCACGTAAGAGTTTTCAGTTACAGTGTGTTCAATTTTGAACTGACAAACCATCTCTAAATCTCAACATCAGGCGTTTTGCAAGTCAAATTTTTAATACTTAGACATTAAAATTTATTTATTTACATAAGAGCGAACAGAAATATAAATCAATTTGTTTTATGCTATTGTGAACGATCTCAGGTTATGTTAGGTAAAACGATAAACAGCCGGCACAATCTGCTCAGTATTAAGAGCGTTATGAATCCAAATGTGAAACAGCCAAGGCAAGAAAATTTAAAAATGTGCTACAAAAACTAGCATAAATTGCACCGATTACACTGTGCTAGCTGAAAAAACTGTCAAGCGGGCACCTGGCTGGTTGACCTAAATCGAGTGCGCCAAATTCAGTGGTGCTAACCGTTTTTTTAGGTTAGCTCTTGTTTTCGAGATATGTTTACTGTTATTTTGAAAATAGAAGAAGTTGCACAATATTTATTAGCGTAGCTCAAAAACTGTCTAGTTTATTGAATTAAACCGAAATTCCCCAATAAAATAAGTAAATAAATAAATTAGTAAATGATGAAACAGAACTGGGGCTGAACGATGTTTTTCATACAGTTTGACATAAAATTATGCCAGAGAATGCGGTCGAGAAATAAAATCAATTTTATTTTGAGGACGTTTTTTCTAATGCTCTCACATAAAGACGCTTATTCTCTTAACAATGCTACCATACTTTCATTCAATTTCATACAATTTGTAAACAAAGAAAAATAAGAACAAAAGAAAAAGAAAGAAATGAGAGTGATTTTGAAGTTACTGCCGACGTTTTAATTATGGATTTAGAATTTAGAATTTTTGCCTGAAGTTGAAGACTCAATTCTGTTTCATCATTAAGTCGTTTTAGAAACGTAAATTTTGAAATTTTTGTTTTAAAATAAAGTTTCAAACAAAACAAGTCATAATTCGTCGGCTTAATATACAAACCTGCTAACTCCCTTTCAGTAAATTTAACAGGCGAGACAAAAACCTTTCTTTATTTCATATGTGGAGCTTGAGAGAAAACCAAAAATATAGTTGGTTGACACACCTCAAGACGCAAATTGAAGACACCGCATCAAAATCTCAATTTACTTAAAAAGTGGATTTAGCAGGTTCGCTTGTTAAGCCGACAAAATGATTTAAATCTGTCTACAGATATTGCAGCTTAATTTTAATTAAATTTAAGAATTTCGTAAAATGCCATATTTGTATGGGACCTCCCCTAAGGGGTGGAGATAAATCGCAAATATGTTTTGAGGAAATGTTAAGGACTTAAAACTAATGGCGGTCGGTCATAAATTGTTTCACCCCAGGGGCGACTCCTAAGCAGTTGTGGGACTTTTTCTTCAATATGTTTTTAGTCTTTATTGAAAATTTTTTATAGGGGCCCCCTTAAGGCAGATTGGCGATAGTGGGTAGGATGAAGATGAAAAATAAAGTGGAGCTGGTCATATAGTGGACAGGTCTATATTTGTATGGTAGCCCAACTTAGACTGGAGATAAATGGCAAGTTTGTTTTGGAAAATGTTAAATGTCGCCCTAGTGGCGACTCCTAAGCAGTTATGGAACTTTCTCTTCAATATTTATTAAGAGTAAAATTCACATATCGCACTCGTTCAACAATACTGTATTAACTCAAAATTTAAAAATTTTTCAGTAGAAGCAAAACAATTTTTAATTTTACATTAAAGGCATATGAATAATAATTTTTTAACCAATCGTTTCATGACCAAAAAGCAGACATAATAGCACGATATCTTTACAGCGGTAAGATATTAATATTTCGAGTCGATTTTTACCACAAAGTGAAAAAAATTTAAATTTCGAGTTAATGGAAGAAAAAGTCCTCTTACTGCCTAGGAGTCGCCCCTAGGGGCAACCAATTTATGACTGACCGACATTTTGGACCCAAAGAGCAAGTGTTCACGAATTGTTTTTGATTTTCACATATTTTTAATAGAAAATTTAATTTGTAGCTCATTTATATTGTTTCCGCTCTAATAGCGTTTTTAAAAAATTTAGGTTTAAAGTTTCTCCCATTAATTATTCAGCGTAAAAATACAGTTTTGACCCATTTTACAAGTAATACAGATTTTCCGGGTTTTTTCTTAGTTTACTTAGTTTTCGAGTGCCACTTGAACAGATCACACATGGGGGATTCACAAGGTGTCATAAAGTCATATGTCTTAAAATAGTAACATGAAAAAATACGACTGTTGCGAACAACCCCTCATAATTCAGTGTGCTATTTTGAATTTAAATCAGCTGATTTAAAAAAAATATATTTTTACCAAAAATAAAAATATTTTTTAATTTAATCCATGAATTAATATGAATTTAAACGATGTAGACTATGCTGATGACATATGTTTGATGGCTCATCGCTTTGCGGATATTGAAAAAAAGATAAAAATACTCTCCGAAAACGCTAAAAAAAGTCAGATTGAGAATCAACTTCAAAAAGACAAAACTTATGCGCATTGGTACTCATGTAACAACTCCATTAACAGTAGATGGCACTGTGATCGAAGATGTAGACACCTTCAACTACCTCGGTTGTAAAATAACCAAAGATGGTGGATCGGAAGCTGATATTAATGATCGTATTAATAAAGCACGTACCACTTTTCACAAACTACACAAAGTCTGGCGCGCTAGGAACATCTCAAAAAATACTAAATTACGTATATTCAACTGTAGCGTAAAATCAGTTTTGTTATATGGATGTACTACATGGAGCTACACGAAGCTTACTATAAGAAAGATCCAAACGTTTATAAATCGATGTTTAAGGCAAATATTAAATATCTTTTGGCCAAATTGGATATCCAATGAAGAGCTTTGGCTGCAGGCTGGTTGTTGTCCAATCGAATTCGATATACGAAGACGAAAATGGACTTGGATTGGTCATATTCTTAGAAGACCACAAAACGATATTGCTAGAGAAGCTCTTGATTGGAATCCTCAAGGTAAACGCCGGCAAGGACGACCTCGCAACACATGGATACGTTGCACAAGAAAGGAACTTGAATCAGCACAAACAACTTGGAATTAAATCAAACTACTTGCAAGAGACAGAAATAGTTGGAGAGAATTCGTTAACGCCCTATGTTCCTCGTGAACATTATATTTAAGTATATACTTGTTATATTAAGGTATAAGTACTGTACATTAGAGCGACTCACCAAAAAAAGTGCTCGATGTACCCTCCTAAAAATGAACCTTGGACTTTTTTAAGATACCATTTTAAATATTTCGGCTCCAGCTTTGACCTCTCGTGAGCTGGACCATTTTGAAAAAGAGTCTATTTTTGCATGTTTTGTTAATTTGAGAATCTGTTTCCTTACCAACATATACAAATTGGGTATCATAAGAAAGGTTTTTTAAGGCGCGTCCAACTGTATATAAAATTTGTCCAAGAACGATCATCCATATCCTTTTTTTTTAAGGATTTTCTGTAAAAAAAACGGTTTTTGAATTTTTTGTTCGGCGTTGCTTGTAATAAAAATGCCAAATTAACATATTTTAATCTTTAGTCGATTTAATTAAATACGTGTTTCAGCTTTTTTGGAAATTCGCGCTAGTTCGCGTTTTGACAAAAATGCAATGGGGTGGCAACCCTTCGATTTAAATATAGCAATATGGGTATCACATTTCTTCTTTTACCAAGTAGATCATCTTTGTATGTAAATAATATTATTTTTTGCAAATTAGATGCATTTTACACGGTGCTCTGGAATATATATAAATGCAATTTTGTAGTAACTGTAATATGTTAGCGGATTTAGTTTCTAGATCATGTATGGATAAAAATAGAACTAAAGAAAGAAAAAAAGAAATGATCCACGACTTTTTGGCGGCATATTTTTTTTGCAAATTAAAAAAAAATTTAAGTCGTAGATCATTTCTTTTTTTCTTTCTTTAGTTCTATTTTTATCCATACATGATCTAGAAACTAAATTCGCAATCATATTAGAGTTACCACAAAATTTCATTTATATATATTCCAGAGCACCGTGTAAAATGCATCTAATTTGCAAAAAATAATATTATTTACATACAAAGATGATCTACTTGGTAAAAGAAGAAATTTGATACCCATATTGCTATATTTAAATCGAAGGGTTGCCACCCCATTGCATTTTTGTCAAAACGCGAACTAGCGCGAATTTCCAAAAAAGCTGAAACACGTATTTAATTAAATCGACTAAAGATTAAAATATGTTAATTTGGCATTTTTATTACAAGCAACGCCGAACAAAAAATTCAAAAACCGTTTTTTTTACAGAAAATCCTTAAAAAAAAGGATATGGATGATCGCTCTTGGACAAATTTTATATACAGTTGGACGCGCCTTAAAAAAACCTTTCTTATGATACCCAATTTGTATATGTTGGTAAGGAAACAGATTCTCAAATTAACAAAACATGCAAAAATAGACTCTTTTTCAAAATGGTCCAGCTCACGAGAGGTCAAAGCTGGAGCCGAAATATTTAAAATGGTATCTTAAAAAAGTCCAAGGTTCATTTTTAGGAGGGTACATTGAGCACGAATTTTGCTTCCATACATTTTGAGTCGCTCTACTGTACATATTTAAATAAATAAAGGACATATATATATATATATATATATATGAATTAATAAATTAAATAAGAACTTACCTGACTATTTTCCATTTTTTCAGACGCAAATCAGAAATAAATTTTATTTTGTTTGTTTTCCAAACAGCAAAGTCCCAAGTTGATCTAATTTGACGCCGCAATTGATTTGTTGCAAAATTGCTGGCCACAGGTTTAATTCGAGTGTTAGCCGGATAAAATTTTACCATCATCGGCGACGGCTTACAAAAACGAATGCGGCTCGACTCAGCAGTTCAGCGCAGGTCTCTTGGGATTAATTACGACAGAACAATAAACATAGCAAGCAAATATCTATTTATTTAAGACACTTTCTGTTTACAAAGCAACCATTTGTAAAATGTTAGAACATTATGACAATATAACATGATAGCACACCTTGTGAATACCCCAATAGTCTTTAAAATTGTGGAAGTAATCATGTTTGTGGTTAAGCGTTGTGCTATTCGATTTTAAAATTTTTCTCACATTTTTTATGAATAAGTCTAATTGTGGATGTGAAAACAGAAATATTGTGTTTTTCTCTTGTGCCTTTTGTTTTCGTCGAGGTTATATAAAAATTTTCTATGGAATACTTTTAATAAGTGGTTATTTTGTTAGCAATTTTATCTCTACTAATACCAGGGGGTAATGTAAGGCCACATATATTTTCTTGCTTGAGAACCTAATACCTTTTCCTTAGTTGCGCCTGTAACTACAATCTTCTGATGTTTGAATGTCTTTTTGCAAAATTTCAAATCTAAACATTTCATTTCATTTCATTTCATTTCATTTACTTAGTTTTATCTCAAAATGACCGATGTGGACTGTTTGTTGACTACAAGCTGGAAAATACAATAGACATTTTGAAATAATAAATAGACTTAGACATCACAATGAATAACAACAATGATAATGTTCATATTTTGTAATCATATATTAAATAATGTTATTAATGAATAATGATTAATAATGAAATGCAAAAGAGACAGCTAAAGGAAATATTATACAAAAGTTCTATACAAATACAAAAGCAAATAGAAACTGAAGTACACATGTTTCTACATCCTCTTATCCTGTACATGATTTTATAATATTTATTCATTAACAAAAATTGAAATTCAAATTATGATATTATTTAATAGATATAATTTCGTTTGGAACTGGACAAAAGCATTGGCAACAACATTTCTCAAATTAACTGTATCTGACTGACTGCTGGTATTTTTGAGTAAATTTAAGTCAATATTTTAAAATGTTCAATTACACATATTCGTGAACATTTGACAATTATGTTAATTTTGTATTTATAGTCATACAATTTTAATGAACATTAAATTGCCACTGGGGCATTTGGATGCTGGTTATTATATTTCAGCTTGTTTCTGTTTATTTGAAACTCGCTTAGGGAAATTTAAGGTAAGCTAGCAAAATAAAAATTAAATGCATTAATAAGAATATTAATTCTGCTGTTGCTTAGAAGTGTATAATTAGCTTTGACTTTTAGCAGGTGAGGTAGCTATAACAGAAGTTTTTTTTTTAAGTATTGCCATTAAACTAAAAAATAACTTTTTGAGTGAATTTTTGTTCAGAAAATTTTATTAAGATGTGAACCAGCAATAAAGAAAAAGATTTAATTTTGCCATAACATGAACAAGACTATTAAAATCAAAGTCTCTTAAAGTCATTGATACTGTAAAGGAACGATTTTAATAACGATTAATCAAATTTGAATAATTTTATTAAAAAATTCTTTATTTATAAGTAATACAAATTTGATAAAACAAACTTGTGGTAAATCAGAAAACAGTTTATCACATATCGTCACCTAAAATGCAAAATAGCGTCACAGCACTTTTTTAAGTTCACAGGAGAAGCAAAAAAAAAAAAACTTTACAAAAACAATAACAACAAGGTGTACTTGGCGTTTGAATTTGTTTAATAAAATCGCCATTTTTGGTAGCAGTGATCATGATTTTTTTGTGAACATGTAGCTTAATAAAATGAACAAAGATCATGAAGTTGGTTAACTAATGCTATGTTCACATTTGGCTTGTTAAACGCGTTTAAGCAGTTCGAACGTGATTAAGCTCTAATCACTTCAAAATCGAGATGATTACCCATACATTGAAGTGATTTGTTAATCACTTCAAATTGACATGATTACAACTAAAACACTTCATAAATCACATAGAATCCACTGAACATACCTCAAATGTAGAATCGCCAACATGATCGTGTACAACCGGCCACAATTTCTGCTTAATGTTTTTATTTTTTTCCTTAAATAATTCATAAATTTTCACAATTTCACCATTAAAATGATTTAAATAATCTTCTGATAACTTTATAAAAGTTTTTTATCCATTTTTAATACTTTAAAGAAATATAAATTTGTTTGTTGTGTGTTTTTTCTTAATCATCTGTCATCTTAATCATCTCACATGTAATGTGAACGGCTTTGATTAGCTAAATCAACATTTTGCTTAAACGCGTTTAAAAACCTAAGTGTGAACTTAGCATAAAATCACAATTCATCGCTTACTTGATGAATCAACATTTTATCTATTGAAATTTCTGATTAATTAAATAATTTATTTATCATAATTTTGATTAATTGCGATTTTTGATTAAACGTTTAATCTCTAAAAATATTTGTTTTAAGAAGCATTTAAAATGGGCAAAGCAGCAGGACACGATGAAATTGCACCAGAATTTTTATAATACATCGGTAACGATGAAAATTAAATGGTGCTAAAGGTATTTAAAATGACATTAAAACAGACAAAGATATACAGAAATTGGCAAGTAGGTTTCATAAACCCGAATTTTTAAAAGGGGATAACCAAAAATGTGAAAATCACCGCGGAATATTTCTCCTTAGTGTAAGGTTAAAATCAGTGTTTAAAAAGCTGCAGTTGAGATAGTAAAAGTCATTAGATTGGGCTGTAACTTCGACTTTTTGATTTTTATTGGACAAAAATTAACTGTTGCTTTACTTCTGATTCATTAAATGAAAACATTCGCAGTCAAGGCAAAAGCAAAAAACGAAAAGTTGTACACAACAAAGACAATCACATGTTTGGAAGTGTTTGGTTTAAGAGACTTAGGCCCGTTTTCACGACTTACCTATAAAGTTCGAAAAAGCTAACGGTACCTGTAGCACTAGTGAGGAATAAAGTTACCTTCAACTATTTTTCGTTTTCACAACTTCTGTATAAAATAAACTTAAGATTTTTGAAAATGTGGCAATACTAAAGAAAATACCGGTTATTTTTGCCAAAATAAAAATACAAACTGGCAACTACGTACTTTTTTTACATTTACAAAATATACGAATAATTGGAGTTGCCATATATAAAAAATATGTGAATATAATATGGCAATCTCAAATCTAAACCTTCCGACAAAAGTTAAAGGTAGAACGTTCCTCTCTTTAGCTTATTCTTCACTTTAAGGTTAAAGAGAACTTGTGATAATTAAAAACTCATTATCTGTTCGATAACTTCCTACATTTAGCTATCGTTAAGTCGTGAAAACGGGCCTAAAACTTTTAAAAAATCCCGTAGTTAACGAAGATGGTACGTTGTGTTTGTGTTTTTGTTTTCAATATTTTTTTTTAAAGACTTCATGTGTACATAACTACATACATACAGTTAGTATCATAATTATTTTACATATAAGAATAATAAACCTTTTTAGAAAAAACTTGATTGACATCCATTTGTTTATTATATTAAACTGGAATTTCTTTTTACTAACGTGTTAGAAAAAAAATAAAGAATTAAATTATCAAAAACCATTAAGAACATCTTAATTATTATACTCTTTATACGAGATTTTAGAAGAAAATAGTGAGTTTTTGCTTTTAAAAAATATCAGTTACTTTTTACCATACAACAATAGATATGTAACAGTTAATACTTTGTGGCATAAACTGCAGCTAATCGTCGTGGTAAAGGTTCCACCAAATTTTAGCATTTTTCTTGAGGTATTTTTCCACATTCTTGTAGCAAAACTTGGTTAAACGTAGTTTTCGAGGATATGTGGCGATGACGAACCTTTTCCTTTAAATACGCCCAAAAATTTTCTCTTGGGTTCAAGCCCGGGCTTTGAGGAGACGTTGGCAAATGTTTGCTTTTATAAAGAATCCACAGTTTAACAAATGAGGCTGTTTGTTTGGGATCGTTGTCCTGTTGGAAATAAAAACCTCCTGCTGGAAGTCTCATTTTATCAGCATTCGCGTTAAGGTTTTCTTTAAGTATTGACAGATACACATGTCTGTCAACAATTCGATCAATAAAGACTAGATTTCCAACTCCTGAGGCTGACATACAGCCCCAAACCATAACAGAACCTTATCCATGTTTTACTGTCGGCTTGATATGTTTTATATGAAGGGACTCATTCGGCTTTCTCCAAACTATGCGTCGTCCATCAGACCCAAAAATAATATATTTGCTTTCATCGCTTAATATTACGGACTTCCAAAAGTCAAAACCTTTGGTTATATGTTGATTAGCGAAGGATAATCGCTTATTTCTATTTATTTCAGAAATAAGCGGTTTTTTTCTTGCTACTCGAGCATTAAATTTGTTTAATCGTAGTACTCGACGAAGTGTTTCGTTGCTAACTTTGTTGCATAGAGTGCCTCTCAGCTTATCATTCAGTTTTGTAGCAGATAAATGCGGGTTTACACGAATTCCTTTAAATATTTTCCATTCATTTCTGGGTGATCACAATTTTGGACGGCCATGTCGTGTCAAATTTTCAAAATTTCCAAGCTCTTTTGCACGCTTAACTATATTTTCTATTGTTTGACGACACCTCTCAAACATTTGCGATATGAAAAAAGAAAACTGTTTACCTTGCTCATGAAGGTGCAAGGTGATTTTCCTCTCGCCAAAACTAAGTTCCTTTTCTTTCGGCATCTTAATAAGATAAATAATAGCAAAATACCTTGAAAATATTATCTTATTCGAACGAAAATATGATTAATACGTATAAACGAAGCAATGTAAAAATTTATAACAATATTTGCAAGGATAAGATGATTTTTTTTAAAAAGCAAAATACTTTTGTGAGTATTAACTATAGGGTAAAATAGTTTTAATATCAGAAAAAGGCATGAAATTACAAGTTTTTGTAATTTTATTATCATATTTACGTTGTATCACATATCACCTACATAAGAAGTGGACTATTTTCTTAAAAATTAAATGGATAAGTGCTGCAGTATCTCTTCTCCTTAAGCGAGTGTGGCCGCTATCATTTAAAATATTTTGAGCAAGTGGATTCGGATGCAATTCGAGCCTTTTGTAATATTTTACTGCATATTTCGTAATCATAGTTTTAACTAATGGAACATTGAGATCCTTGTGAATATTTGAGTTTTTAAAATACCAAGGGGCAGCTGTGATTATTCGAAGAAGTTTATTTTGGCGCCTTTGAATTTTTTCGATATTCGATATTATAACTAAATACCATAGCACCATATCGGTTTTGTCAAAATCAGGGACATAACAGTTATAACCAATATTTGAAAAAATCCTGAAATAATAATTTATCACGAATAACCAATATTACAAAAGATTTTAATTTTTTTGGTCTTCCGTAACCATTACAAAAGACTTTTATTTTTTTTGGTCTTCCATATCGAATTTCACACAAGTTTTATGAAAATATTCGTTGGAGTTCAGCCAATGACACTCCTAATAAATCTATGAAACAGGTTTCGTTACAGTCAATGTTTATGAAAAGCTTCATAGAATTAATGAAACTCTTTACAGAAACAATAAATCGTCAGGTAATGAAGCATTTTATAGAATCTATGAAACAGTTTCATAAAAGTCATTCCTAAAAAGAGCTTTATTAAATTATCATTTTTATTAACATTTGTATTACTAGCAATATTTGCATTTGTTACGGTTTTTGTTTAAGATTTCTTCACCCTCACTTTAGAATCGATGAGATTTTCATCAATTTTAAGCGCTTGTTTACACTCATAAAAAAATGTCAGTAGAAATAGCGAAAACCTCTGCAGAAATAACTGATAACAGTACCAGTATTTTCGGCTGTAGAAAAATCAATGAAGGTAAGAATCATTGTCTGCTATATTTAGATGAGCTAAATTTTAGAAACAAATTAGTTAATATTTATAAATTAATTAAACTAAAACCGGTCTTTGAATTAAGCTGAAATTTCCATTGAATTAGCTAAATTTGTAGCAAAATTTACAAACAATGTACAATGATATTAGGAATATTTTCTGCTAAAATTTCGAAAAAAAAAACTTTGGGTGTTTGAAGATCTCCAGCTCACATAGACACTGAATGTCCGTTGCGATACCACTGCGCTTCCACTTATGCGTAATGAGGTGTGTTGCATATTCTTAGAATACATGACGAGACCTACAGTTCAATGCTGAATCCAAACGACAAGCTTGAAGTGCTTTAGAGCAGAAATTACTTTCATTAGTTTGCTCAAGCCAACCGATAGTTAAGGATGTTAAGAAATAATTATTTTTTTTGAAAAATGTTTTTTTTTGTCGCTCGAGCCAGGAATCGAATCCGGGTCCTATCGGTTTCAGAGTCCACATCTTAGCTACTACACCAACAGCACTGACTACTCAATGGTATATAAATACAATTTTAGTGCGAAATTTCCTGTATTTAAAAAAAAAAATTGGGAAAATATGCCTAAAACTGGAGCGATTTTATTTAAACTCAGCACCATGATTGTGTGGCATAATTGATTTCTATTTACCAAATATGAGAAAGATATTAAAAAAATTTGCGGATCCTTACCAAAATCATTAAAAAAAAGTTCGTCCTTGTGCAAATATAAGTCAGTGTGCGAAATTTTATAAAAATATCTAAAGATTTGCGAACTGAAGCGTGGTTATAGAAGACAGAAAAATAAAAATCTTTTATAATGGTTATAGAAGACCAATAAGAATAAAAATCTTTCATAATGGTTACCAAATACCAAAAAAATTAATAATCTTTCATAACGGTTATCAAAGACCAAAAAAATAATAATCTTTCATAATGTTTATGGCAGAACTATAATTTTCTGGGTAATTTATAATAATTATTACAGGACCAATTTTTTTTTCAGTTATTTTTTCCATAACCTATTGGATATTTAAAAAATAATAACAGTTATTTCGGGTCCCTGGTCAAAATGCCACAGAATTATTATTGGGAGAATTCTAACCAATTGTAGTGGAGAATGAAAGAAGAGATAAACTGACTGTTTATTGTTGGTATTTTGTTTAAGCTTTGATATCGTTGCAAATAAGACTTTTTGAGTGTTTGCAATTGTCATTCACTCCGCAGTGTTGTTTGCTAATATCTTTGGCTTTTCTGAAAAAAATTTTGTGAGAATGTTTCCTGTTGATCTGATCTAAGCTACCAATGAAATGCACATAGAAACCAGCTTATTCTCCAACAATAAATTTCAGTGTTTTTATCAAGAATAAAAATTGGAAATTAAGCAAGACAAACAAAATCGTATTAATTGAAAAAATTTACTTAAAAAGAAGAAAAATAAAATATTAGCATTATGTTTTAGCACTATCAGCCATGTCACAGAGTACAATTCCGTTCGGATTGATTCCGTACGGAATCGAAGAAAACATATTTCTTTATTGATAGAATAAAATTTTGATTATTTTTTGGCCTTTCAGATACAGAAAACTCACATTCCGTTCATGAAAACATAAATGGTTTCATTCCAAAAAGTTTTTTCGTCGTTTTCTGAAGCACCAAAATACTGAATGAATTCCGTTTTCGAACGGACTTGTACTCTGTGACATGGCTGTTTAATTTATTTTTAGTATTTTATAGCTTTTTTTTTTTTTTGATGCCAACTTTTAGGATCTGGTCACACTGCAGAAAATTGATGATTTAGACGAAGAGAATATGTGGTTTCAACAGAATGTTGTCACCGGCCACACAGCAATAGAAACAATGAATCTTATGAAAGAAAAGTTCGGAAATCGTTTATTTCACGTAGAGGAGAAGTGAATTGGCCACCAAGATCGTGCAATTTGTTAACTTTAGACTATTTTTTGTGGGTTTTTTTTTAAATCGAAACTAATAAATAATACCGCAACAGTTCAAGAGCTTAAAAATAACATTATCGAGCAGATATTAACCTTTGACAACAGTTGATTAAAAAACGTGATTGGGAATTTTGTTAAAAGATTAGGAGCCGACATATTTTTTTTTAGTTTTTACCGGAAACTATTTGTAATAAAGTGATATTAAAATATTTTTAATATCTCAAAAAACAAATTCGTTTTTTTTTTAAACTAAATTTATACCTTAATTTTTGTACACCATTTACAAGGCTATCATTCTTTTCCGTTTCCATTTTTTCCATCATTAATTAAACAAATATCAACTAACAACATTTTATATTCCCAAATATTTATACGGTAAGTTGTTTTTGGTCTTCTTGTTAATTTGAAAAACAGTTAATTTGTCAAATACATGCCCATATAATGTTCTATGCTAATTTTGAACAAAAACTCAATTAATAACACATTAACATTAAAACACTTTTAAGCACAAACACGATTTTATGTTTTGTAGTCGTAGGGCCTTCCACTTGTTAAACTTTCAATGCAAAACACAAAACTTGTTTGTGACATTAGAATATGTTTTAAGGAAAAACATTTGTCAAACTACTACTTTATGTTTTATTACAAATGACAGTTGCTGAAAGTAAAATTTACTTTCACTTTTGTCATTGAAAAATGGATATGTAATAAAATATTAAAACAAATTGTATGAACAAAAAGTAATAAGCAAATTGTTGTTTTTAAACTAATTAAGTTAATTGCATTGTTACACTAGTATCCACAGTGGAACAAAATTAAAACAAGTAAGGCCGGGTTTTTGAGACGTGGATTAAGCTTAAACTTGGTTTAACGTAGTGTAAAGCTCGGATTTTTCCGGCGAAATGTGATTTTTTTTTATTTCATTAAAAACCAACATTTTAAGCATAACTAAGCTGTTCCGTCAACATTTTGTGAACAGACTTGGTAATGGTGGCACAAATCTGTTTTCAGATTAACCAAACCTAGCTTAAATGAGATCTCAAAAACCAAGCCTTAGAAGTAAAGTCAGTCAAGCCCGACTATAACAAATTATGTTTTGAGGCTAAGATTTATAGAGGATTTATTTGTGCTGAATATTATGTATGTAAAGGGTGTTTTTTTAACCTCTATAGAACTTTAAATTGTAAAAAATAACTAAAAAAAAATTAAATTTTAATAAAACATTATTTTTTCATCTATTCTACAGATCAATACATGTCATTAACATTGCAAGCTGATTTCAAGCATATGCACGCTGCGGAGTATGTAATGTAAGTTGTTATTTTATTAACCCTTTCCGTGTTTTGTCGAATATATTTGACATTACATTACATTGTACTTTGTTTCTATGGGCTAAAACGATATACAAATTTAAAGTTTATTAAAATATAGAGACTGCATTTGTTTCTTTATTTTTGAGCGGAGATAGCCAATATAAAATTAAACATAAATAAACATTATTTTTTTACGTCAAAAACTGAGCGCTGCGCTATAGGAAATTATTGACATTTTTTTTTTTTAAATTTTGACATTTTTTTTTAATTTGGTACATACTTAAAACATACCAAAATAAGCATCCGTGTGTCCGTTACTTTATAAATACAAACATACATATATGATTTTATATGGAGTAAAAATAAATTATTGAGTGCAGTAAATTAATAGCGCTTTCTTATAAAAGTTTTGCTACAAATAATTTATGATTACAGCAAAATAAAAAATTAAAGCACGTGGAAAGTGTGTATTTTTTTATATTTATTCAAATATTTGGGAATTCTACTATTAAAATGAATATATCGGCAGAATTAAAGTGGGTTTAAAATTATTAAATAGTTAGAACTTCACCTGGCCCTTAAAAGAATGATTGCAGTTGATAGTTATCATACTCGATTTTTTCGTTAAGGCAATCAAATATCTTCCTTAAATAACAAACTGGAGCTGCAAATACTTGCAAATCTCTTTAAAACCCGTATTTTTCGACGTAACTTAAGTGTGCTAATTCAGAGTTATTAAATTTATGGCGAGTAAAACGTAACGAAACTGACAAGCGGTCAACTGTTTATGTCGTTTTCCTTTCTAAATATGTTGCAAAAATAAATGGCAAATTTGTTCCATTTCTTATAATTAAGTTATAATTAAGTGTGCGATAATACCAGGGTTTAAAAAACTACAGTCAAAATAAAAAAATTGCTTTTTCTTCCACTTTTTTGATTTTTTATTGGACAACCGTTATTGGATAAACCGTTGCTTTTACTTCTGATTCATTAAATGAAAACAGTCGTAGTCCAGGCAAAAGCAAAAACCGAAAAGTTTTACACAGCAAAGAACATCGGCATTCGACATGTTCGGAAGTGTTTTGTTTGACAGACTGAAACTTTTAATAAATCCCGAAGTTAAGTGTATATTTACGTTATACATACGTTAATACACATACTTATATGGGTATTGCAGATAGCTAACAGAAATTTTATTTATATCTGCATGTACATTTAAAAAGAAGAAAGAATATACAAATACACATTGGCAGCGTATACCTATACATATTCAACTTTAGCTTGTTATGGGTAGTGTAGTGAACGGTTTGACATAAAACTGATATTTCAGGACAAAGTTTTTTTTTGTTTTTAAATTTTTTTTTCAAAACCATCTTTTTCTTTTCAAGACAGTTTTATTTCTCGAGGAAAGTAAGCACAAATAACCAAAGGAACACAATTCTACATATATTTCCTGGTCATAATTAAAGTACATTATAAAATGTCCAGATACAATCCTTGTTGTTTTAAATTTTTTTGACGTAAAGCATGCACGAACATATCTAAGGTGATAGAAAAGCTTTTTCTTTCAAAACCTTTGTTCTTTAGTCATGTCTATAAAGAGTACTCAAGCAACATTCGCTAGCAACATGCTCTTAACATAGGTAAGGTAGACATTACTGCTAAAATATGTTAAATTCCAAGTATTCAGAAAATAATTAATAATAACAACCATTTAATGGTCAATGTAACTTTTGAAGAAATTATTTAAAATGCTAGCTAACAAAAAGGAAATCACTGCTCTTCATAAATTTAATTAATGTCAGAATATTTATATCAGGTTGCTAGACATGGTTATTTTGCGTCGTCATTGCCATCTCTAAATATATAAAGCTTGATCATGTAAATGCATTTTAACAAACCGCCAAATTTTTTATTTTTTTTTTATACGTATTTTACTTTGCCCTCATTCTGGTACGAGCTTTGATCTTTTGGCAAATAGCCATGCTCGATCACTTTAATTGACATCGTCATCGAGCGTGCATCATAATTATTAAAGGAAAAAATTATCTACTTTTAAAAATCAAAGTGTAAGAGATTTTAAGTAAAAGTGATTAACATTTTTCTGTTTTAAAATCCTGTTAAAAGAATATTTGGTGATATAATTGAAACTGAGAAAAATCAGTTCGAAAATTACACAACCGTATTCGGAGAACCAACCTTCATCGTCCCAAAACCTTGGTTAAAGACCCACGAGGTCGGTGCAAAGCGTCAGTGTATTACGCTGGAAAGGTAACTATTCAAAACCTCGTGATCAATATTATACACTAATATTTAATTTAAAAAATCCACACTCTAACAATAGGTTTCCATACCAAACCACGTAACACTGAACCGTATTAATTAAAAATTCAGAACTAGTAACCTGGGAATCAACCAAATTTTCCAATTCGGGTTAAAAGACTCCACCCGCAGGATTGTGACCAACGTAATTCAGGTTGTTACGCTTATTAACCGGGATTTTACCACTCTTTATAATAATCAGTTAATAGCAACTACTACGGCTTACATTTAGTGCCACGTAACCTAAAACCTTAATACCATATGAGTATTATATCATCGCATTTTCCAAACATTTTTTTTGTGAATTTAAAGAATGTCTCATTGTTTCCAATGTTCCAAGATTGATCCCACCATGATTAAATCATTATCCTTATGAATTTTAGTAAAAACATAAAAAAATCACAATTTGAAACATTAAAAGTTTCAATAATCAAATTTGCTTACACTTTCCACAATCAGTATTAAATCTGCAACAAAAAAATAAAAACAGAAAAAAAAAACAATAGCATTTTTTTCGTATTTAGTATTACTTAATACAACCCAAATTTCAATTTTCACCACTCATAGCTTCATTTTCATTATTCAAAGTAAAAAAACTAATTTAATTTAATAATCCATCAACAAATTTCGATTAAACCACCATATATTTTCATAATGCAAATTATACCATTCTTAAACTAATTATCTCACCTGAACTACCTACTGTAGCGATCGTAATTGGCTCATGTACTTTTTAATTTATACCAAATTCTTTTGTTGTTCGTTTGCTTAAGGCTTAAGTATTTATTTACTCAAAGCAAAACAAAAGTCAAAGGCAAACAGAAAAAAAAAAAAAAAAAATTTGATAATCCAATAATTGTGTTTGTGAAACAAAACCTAATGATCATTATTATTTATGAATTTTGCAATTGAGCTTTTTTTTTATTACAGAAACTGATCATTACGTTTAACACCTAATTTTAACTTTAAATTTTAATGTAAATAAATATAACATTAAAAGAGTAAATGAAATCAAACTTATGAATAGTTAACAGAATAAAATGTTGCAAATGTTGGATTTATGTTCCTAATTAGACTACTATCAAATTGATTTATTATTATTATAAGTACTCATAAGATCTAAGGTGTGAGCATTAATAGGCTTAAATGTTGCTAACGTAACCAAAGGTAATCTTGCAGACTTATTTAAAAAAAAAAAAAAAAAAAAATTTGCAGCAATTAATTTCAGCGCTTATCCACATGTACATCGTAATCTTGAAGGCCTTCCAGAACAACGACCACCTACATGTTTGGTAAGTCCACAAAATTAGAAATTTCATTAACATTATTGTAAATGTATGAGCCGCAATAATAGTCTTTAACTACTTATTACTTCATTAGTCTGATCGTAACAATTTCGGTTGTAAGCAAAACCAAAAGCTTAGTTGTATTCTTATTATTGCTGATACATACATTTACACATTATTATATTTTGATTACATGTTCTAATTGTTCTCTACCTGTGCTTAAATTTTTTTATGATAAAGTTTCTTTGATTAAACAAAAAAAAAAAGGAAAAAGAACACACAATATTAATGCTCGCACAGTTATATGTATATCAGTATCTATTTTTTTGTTAATATGAATAGCTTAGTACCTATAATGAAGTCGTTAAGATACATACAATGAAATTTAAACTAAGGAATATGCTATTTTCATTCTCGGTAATCGATTTATACCTATGTTTTTTCTTCATTTTTTTTAATAGAATCTATCTAATCATAATTACATATGTAAATAAATACTGAAATTGACAGAATGTCTGAATAAATAAACTTAAAGTGTTTTCTTAGGTTGATAACGAGTTAGGTGTAGTTTTAAATGGGGTCCTAAACGAATATTATGGTCCTTAGGACATAGAGATTGGGAGGGTTATGAGACTAGCCTATGCATAACATCTTATAGTGCTTCAAATAGGGTAGAGTAAGTAAAATGTGTCTTGTGTGTTTAGATACGTGACTATGATTGGGCTTCAGTTGATAACTTATAGTCATGGTGGTCCACTTAAATTCTTATAATTAGATAATTTTAAAATAGGGAGTCTATAACAAAATAATTCTGTATACAAACCGGATTTTGTTTTAAGGGAGGACCGAACCTCCCCGCCCGACTGTTAGCTAGCTCTTCAATGGCTCCCGCAGTCCTCTCTTGACAATTTCTAAGCACACTGGGTTTTAGTAGACTCAGTAGTCTTCAAATTTAATTTGTTTGTGTTCATTACAGTAAAATAAATGGCGCCCAACGTGGGGCAGAAAGTTGAACAACCCATAGTTGCTTTCTGTTCCTGATTCCGATAGATTTTGTAGATTTCATTAGCATCTTTTTCAGAAATATTATTGATAATTTTGCATTTCTGAGAAAATATCTTAGTACACTTGTGAGGATTTTCGTTAATTTGCGTTTGTGAATTCAATGACCGGCAAGTCAATGGTTCGACCTTTTTCTTGGCTTTGGGGAGTTATTGCATAGTGTTTCTGGAAAATGATAGATATTTATATCAAGGTGAATATTATTTGGTAAGGACTAGTTATCAGACCTTCAATAAATTTTAGGATCACAGACTTTTTGCAAAGCGAAACTCTGTCCAATTTTTATTTAAAGAATAGAAAAAAAAATGTCTGGTTTGTCATTAAACAAGTTTTAATCCTGTTGATATAAACTTCTCCATAGACTGGTTTATTTGTCCTACACATTTTATCAACTCAATAATACCCACTCTTAACATCTAATATATCGATTATCAACCTAAAGAAAACACGTATTAAAAATATATTAAAGTTATTAAAACTCAATACTTCCTAGTAAATTCTTTTTACTTGAAATAAGATTTATAATTGTTTTCAATGAGGAAATCTGTAATTATGAAATTCAAGTTCTTGTTCTAGTCATTCCTTAAAGTAAGTGAAATTGTTAAGAACAATTTGTTATTTTGTGTGGAGGAAATACATTAATGCTTAAGGGTGTAACTAAATTTATTTAAGCCATATTGCAACTTATTAGGACATCTCACTTTTCCTTAAGCTACGGCTTAAAAAATTCTTAAGTCCGTTTTGATAATACCTATTTAGATTCAATCCCAATATAACGTTGCCAAAGGAAATATTTTTGAATAATTCTCTTGTATTTCTTTAGAAGTATTTGAACATACATGTATAAATACCTGTGCCATTTATACCTTTATTAAATCGGAATATAGATTTTTTTTTATTGTTTTGTTCAAATACGTTGTGGTCTATTTGGTCAAATTGTAAACAGATAGTTTGCAATGTGTTAATTTTGATAAGTCTATAAATTCTGAATACATAGTTAGTTTGTTTAATCATATTTCTAAGTAACAAACATCAGAAGGTTTCGTTAACGGCGGAAAAATTTAATAGTTAGGTTTGTCTATTGTTTACAAAAGTTTAGGATTTACAGTTTTTTTTTTCATTGGGAATACGTTAACAATTTTTTTTTAAATTTATTTATAATTTCTTTTAATTATACAATAACAACAAATTTGTTTATATGTTTTAAATTTGAGTTTTTCTGAATTTTGTAATTGGTACTAAGACCCATTTTGGTTTATATTTTTTCATAATTTTAAAATTTTAGTTCAGATTGTGTTTTTAGTTAATTCTTTTTTTTTTAGACAGATGAGTTTATATAGAGTAAAAATATATATAATGGATTAACGATTTCATTGGATTTGTTTTTCACATAGTTGCTTTTAGTAATTAAAACCAAAAGTTTTGAATTTTTCATATTTCAATAATAATAATTGTTGAAAATTTCAGGAAAATCTAGAAAAGAATTAGGAAAAGTAAAAAAGTCACGGATTGGACCTTAATGATATAATACATTTTTTTAAGATCCGTGCTTGCCTCCATTTTTGAACACGTAGGGAATACAATTTACTTCGTTGAACTGGTTGAAAATAGAAATTAAACGAAAATGTCTCTCCCTAGAACACCACCATGTGAACCTTCCGGTGCTGTGTCCCTGTTACCTTTTACTACCGCACCAACCTTGCCATTAGCGGCAGAGCCAACCCAAAGTTCTGCGTCAGTTTTTGAATCAGTTTGCCACATTTGCAATAATATTATGGCTGGAACTGATGATTGTTTGATTATTACAAACTGTCATCATTCATTTCATCGATCATGCATCGAAAATTTTCTATCCAACACCGCAGAGTGTCCTACTTGCAAAAGTTCATGTCAATTAGCTGACCTAAAGAAAATAAATTTTCTAGGGAAACAAAATCAAATGGAAAAATCAACTAATAGAAATCGAGGTCGGGGTGCGACAAGAAAGCACTATAATACCCGCTTCCAAGCTCAGACTTCATTCCAAGATAGTAAATGCTCTTTTGAAAATAGTAATGTGAATAATGAGACAGATGAAGTCGTAACACCAGGGCGTATGAGCCAAACTATTCATGCTTCGAACCAAACTAATCCCCCGAATTTCATGTTCCGTGAAAATTCAAGAGTTACGGTAGATTACGATCATATAAATAGGATGATAGAGACAAATCTTACGCGAGTACTTACCAGTTTGAACCTTGTTTCTAACCCAAATACTAATCAGCCACAAATAGTTAGAAACGAAAATAACTATACTGAAAATAGAAATACGAATAGAAACAATTTTGCCACTAATTCCGGTAATCGTATTAATACACCATCCAATAATACCAACTTTTCCAATTATAATATGGATAAAATAACTGCTATAATTTCTAGTTGGTGTATTAAATTTGACGGTTCTCCGAATGGTCTTAATGTAGAGGAATTTCTCTATCGAATTAGCTCACTTACATATGACAATTTTAATGGAGATTTTACTCCCATCGTAAAAAATTTAAATGTGCTTTTGCATGGGAAAGCAAAAGACTGGTATTGGCGGTACAGAAAACAAGTTGAATCTTGTAGTTGGGTTGAATTTTCTGAAGCCATACGATCCCAATATCGTGATTTCAAATCTTCATTTGACCTTAAAGAAGAGCTAAGAAATAGAAAACAAAAAATTGGAGAAACTTTCGACGTTTACTTTGAGTCAATCTCGTCCATTATGGATAGATTACCCTCTCCCATTTCAGAAATGGAAATAATAGAAATATTGACCCGGAATTTGCGGCCTGAAATCCGCCAGGACCTACTTTATGTTCCAGTCCACTCCATTTCTCATTTGCGCAAGTTAGTGCAAATGAGAGAATCGTTTCATAATGATGAACATGTCCGCAAATCCTTGGCGTATCGCCCTCCAAATACTTTAGTCCCAAGAAGACATATTGCTGAGGTTGAATTTGTAGAGGATAATAGTGATCTGAATCAAATTAATGTGCCCAATCGGGAAGTTTACGCAATTCAAAATCAGGAAAAAGTTTTGCGTTGCTGGAACTGCGACGAAATAGGTCACTATTGGGACGATTGTGTCAAGGAGCGAAATATTTTTTGTTACGGATGTGGAGCCAAAAATATATACAAACCCCAATGCTCCAACTGTTCATCAAAAAAGATAAATCGTTCAAAAAACCTAAAACCGTTGGAAACAATGAAGACGAATCAGTAAATTGCCCTGAAAACATAAAACACATCGATGACACTGAATTAATTTCTCCTGATGTTTCCCAAGATAAACCTGTTTCTGAAAAAATAACCATTTTGAAAAGATGTAAAGACCGTTCTAATATCCAGAGTGACAATGTAGATTGTGGCAAAATTATATTTCCAATTTTACCATACCATTTAAAATGGCAGAATTATATTTCTAAACGTAATGAAATTTTTAATAACTCTGAAGTTTGTAAAATTTCGCGGCGAAATTCGAAACGATCTACAAAACGAATGCGTTTATTTTATAAAACACGCAGGAAGTGTAAACAATTTTTAGTATCTGCCATAATAAGCAATTCTTCAGACCAACGTTTCTACGCTAAAGTTTCTTTTTTGACCTTTCAGGAGTACGGACTCCTTGATACCGGCGCAAACATTTCGTGCATAGGTGGCGAATTAGCAAAACCCAATTTCTCCAATTTACCAAATTTTTATAAATGTCGCACTGAAGTCAAAACGGCCGATGGCCAGTCACAACAAGTCAGAGGTTGGCTATCTGTTGAAATACAGTTTAAAGAGAAAAAAAACGTACTAAACCTTTTCATAATCCCGTCAATAACTCAAAGGTTAATACTTGGTATTGACTTTTGGAATGCCTTTAATTTGATTCCGAACATAGTTGAATCCGTAGAAGTTTTTGATCAGTCGTGGATAAATTATTGCCCTCCTTCTGCTAATCATAAAGCGTCGGAAGTTCAGTCCATGGAAAATGTAAAATCTAATTCCACCTTGGATGAACCAGATTTTCCACTAAATTCGTGCCAACGCCAACAGTTAGAGGCTATAATAGCATGATTTCCAAACTCTGAAAAACAAGGCTTAGGAAGAACTGGCCTAATCAGGCACGAGATTGACATTGGAGATTCCAAGCCAATCAAACAGCGATTTTATCCAGTTTCTCCGGCAGTGGAGAAACTCATGTTTACTGAGATCGATCGGATGTTGGCATTGGGGGTAATTGAGCCATCTCAATCCTCTTGGAGTTCTCCCATTAGACTGGTTATCAAGCCAAACAAGGTACGTCTTTGTCTCGACGCAAGAAAGCTGAACTTCGTCACTAAAAAGGATGCATATCCGCTACCATCAATAGAAGGGATTTTTTCTAGGCTCCCAAAGGCCAATATTATATCCAAATTGGATCTTAAAGATGCCTATTGGCAATTTGCCTAACCGATAGTTCGAAACCGTTGACTGCGTTCACCGTACCTGGTAGGCCCTTGTATCAATTTGTAGTCATGCCATTTGGCCTAAGTAACGGACCTGCAACTATGTGTCGCCTTATTGACGAAATCATACCACCCGAACTTCGTAACTCTGTCTTTGGTTACCTCGATGACCTGATTATAGTTTCTGCAGATTTCGAAAGTCATTTATCGTTGTTAGTGCGAGTATCTGAGCAATTCAGGAAAGCTAATCTTACTTTAAACATTTCTAAAAGTAAATTTTGCGTAACTCGGGTTCAATACTTGGGTTATGTGATAGGCAATGGTGGTATAACTACGGACTCACAAAAAATTAGTGCAATAGTTAATTGGCCAGTCCCTAAAACCATAAAACAAGTACGAGGCTTTCTAGGGCTTGCAGGGTGGTACAGGCGGTTTATCCACAACTTTTCCAGCGTAGTTTTTCCCATCACCGAAGTACTTTCCACCAAACAGAAATTCTGCTGGACTCCCGAAGCTCAGAAAGCTTTTGAAAATGTTAAAACTCTACTAACTACAGCACCTGTGTTGATAAACCCCGACTTTACAAAGAAATTCTATGTTCATTGCGATGCCAGTGACTGTGGTATTGGTGCCGTGTTGGTCCAGACCGACGATGAGGGCAATGAGAGACCCATCGCTTTCATGAGCAAAAAGTTAAACACTGCACAGAGAAACTATAGTGTCACGGAGCGTGAGTGTCTAGCGGCAGTCGAAGCCATTAAACGTTTCCGGTGTTATCTTGAATTACACGAATTCGAGATAATCACCGATCATTCGAGTCTTGTTTGGCTCATGAGACAACCAGACCTCACGGGACGACTTGCTCGTTGGGTTTTTAAGCTGCAAGGCTTCAAATTTACCGTAAGTCATAGGAAGGGCAAGGAAAATGTCGTGCCGGACGCACTTTCGCGCCACTGTAGTGAGGAAATTTCTATGTTAACCTCTACAGAACCGGAAATAAATTTAAATTCACCTCATTTTCTAGACCCTGATTACGGGGAATTAAAAGCGAAAATTAGTTCTGAACCGTCCAAATATCCCGATATTAAAGCTCTCGATCAATACATTTATATTCGAACCGAGCATTACAGCGGAGAAGAAAATCAGGAGCAAAAGAGCTGGAAGTTGTGGGTACCAGAAAAGCTGCGAATGGATGTTATATCCAGGGCACACGATGATCCAATAGCATGCCACGGTGGCATGGTGAAAACTATTGAATTGATTCGCAGGAATTTCTATTGGCCAGGATTAGTTAAGGACGTTAGGGATTATATTAGAAAATGTGATATTTGCAAGAGTACGAAAGCACCAAACTACAACTTGAAGCCAGAAATGGGCAAACAGGCTCTTTCTATTCGCCCGATACAACGTTTGTATATTGATCTGTTAGGTCCCTATCCTAGAAGCAAATCAGGCTTCATTGGATTGCTTATTGTGCTGGATCATTTAACCAAATTCCACTGGTTGTTTCCAATAAAAAAATTTTCCTCAAACCTTATTATAGATTACTTGCAAAAACAAATTTTTGACGTTTTTGGAGTACCAGAAAATATTATAAGTGATAACGGATCTCAATTTCGAGCAAACGACTTTAATGCATTCTTAACTAGTTATGGAATCAATCACATATACACAGCTGTATATTCACCGCAAAGTAATGCATCAGAACGTGTAAATCGGTCCATTATAGCAGGCATTCGAGCATATCTGAAATCGGATCATAGACAGTGGGATGCGAATATATCCAAAATAAGCGGCGCCTTGCGGAATTCGTATCATCAGGCAATACAACGTACACCATATCACGCAATGTTCGGATTGGATATGATTACGCATGGAAGTTCGTATGCATTGCTCAGGAATCTACAGTTGCTCGATGAGCCTACTTACCACCTATCACGGGATGACCATCTTAATTTGATTCGTTGTTCTTTAAGAAAACATATAAGGGATGCTTACGAAGTTAACCGATCTCAATACAACCTACGCACCAGACCCCAATCTTTCCAAAAAGGCCAAGAAATCTTTAGGAGAAACTTTGCTCAAAGCAGTAGTGAGAAAAACTTTAACGCTAAATTGTCGCCTTTGTTTATCAAATGTAGAATCAAGGAAAAATTAGGAAAACATTACTATCTTATCGAAGATTTTCAAGGTAAAGTAGTTGGAACATACCACGCCAAAGATTTACGCACCTAAACCGCTTTTTCTCTAGCTAATCATTATATGTAAACATAATTATTATCTAGTTTTGTAGTGAACGGTTTGACATAAAACTGATATTTCAGGACAAAGTTTTTTTTGTTTTTAAATTTTTTTTTCAAAACCATCTTTTTCTTTTCAAGACAGTTTTATTTCTCGAGGAAAGTAAGCACAAATAACCAAAGGAACACAATTCTACATATATTTCCTGGTCATAATTAAAGTACATTATAAAATGTCCAGATACAATCCTTGTTGTTTTAAATTTTTTTGACGTAAAGCATGCACGAACATATCTAAGGTGATAGAAAAGCTTTTTCTTTCAAAACCTTTGTTCTTTAGTCATGTCTATAAAGAGTACTCAAGCAACATTTGCTAGCAACATGCTCTTAACATAGGTAAGGTAGACATTACTGCTAAAATATGTTAAATTCCAAGTATTCAGAAAATAATTAATAATAACAACCATTTAATGGTCAATGTAACTTTTGAAGAAATTATTTAAAATGCTAGCTAACAAAAAGGAAATCACTGCTCTTCATAAATTTAATTAATGTCAGAATATTTATATCAGGTTGCTAGACATGGTTATTTTGCGTCGTCATTGCCATCTCTAAATATATAAAGCTTGATCATGTAAATGCATTTTAACAAACCGCCAAATTTTTTATTTTTTTTTTATACGTATTTTACTTTGCCCTCATTCTGGTACGAGCTTTGATCTTTTGGCAAATAGCCATGCTCGATCACTTTAATTGACATCGTCATCGAGCGTGCATCATAATTATTAAAGGAAAAAATTATCTACTTTTAAAAATCAAAGTGTAAGAGATTTTAAGTAAAAGTGATTAACATTTTTCTGTTTTAAAATCCTGTTAAAAGAATATTTGGTGATATAATTGAAACTGAGAAAAATCAGTTCGAAAATTACACAACCGTATTCGGAGAACCAACCTTCATCGTCCCAAAACCTTGGTTAAAGACCCACGAGGTCGGTGCAAAGCGTCAGTGTATTACGCTGGAAAGGTAACTATTCAAAACCTCGTGATCAATATTATACACTAATATTTAATTTAAAAAATCCACACTCTAACAATAGGTTTCCATACCAAACCACGTAACACTGAACCGTATTAATTAAAAATTCAGAACTAGTAACCTGGGAATCAACCAAATTTTCCAATTCGGGTTAAAAGACTCCACCCGCAGGATTGTGACCAACGTAATTCAGGTTGTTACGCTTATTAACCGGGATTTTACCACTCTTTATAATAATCAGTTAATAGCAACTACTACGGCTTACATTTAGTGCCACGTAACCTAAAACCTTAATACCATATGAGTATTATATCATCGCATTTTCCAAACATTTTTTTTGTGAATTTAAAGAATGTCTCATTGTTTCCAATGTTCCAAGATTGATCCCACCATGATTAAATCATTATCCTTATGAATTTTAGTAAAAACATAAAAAAATCACAATTTGAAACATTAAAAGTTTCAATAATCAAATTTGCTTACACTTTCCACAATCAGTATTAAATCTGCAACAAAAAAATAAAAACAGAAAAAAAAAACAATAGCATTTTTTTCGTATTTAGTATTACTTAATACAACCCAAATTTCAATTTTCACCACTCATAGCTTCATTTTCATTATTCAAAGTAAAAAAACTAATTTAATTTAATAATCCATCAACAAATTTCGATTAAACCACCATATATTTTCATAATGCAAATTATACCATTCTTAAACTAATTATCTCACCTGAACTACCTACTGTAGCGATCGTAATTGGCTCATGTACTTTTTAATTTATACCAAATTCTTTTGTTGTTCGTTTGCTTAAGGCTTAAGTATTTATTTACTCAAAGCAAAACAAAAGTCAAAGGCAAACAGAAAAAAAAAAAAAAAAAATTTGATAATCCAATAATTGTGTTTGTGAAACAAAACCTAATGATCATTATTATTTATGAATTTTGCAATTGAGCTTTTTTTTTATTACAGAAACTGATCATTACGTTTAACACCTAATTTTAACTTTAAATTTTAATGTAAATAAATATAACATTAAAAGAGTAAATGAAATCAAACTTATGAATAGTTAACAGAATAAAATGTTGCAAATGTTGGATTTATGTTCCTAATTAGACTACTATCAAATTGATTTATTATTATTATAAGTACTCATAAGATCTAAGGTGTGAGCATTAATAGGCTTAAATGTTGCTAACGTAACCAAAGGTAATCTTGCAGACTTATTTAAAAAAAAAAAAAAAATTTGCAGCAATTAATTTCAGCGCTTATCCACATGTACATCGTAATCTTGAAGGCCTTCCAGAACAACGACCACCTACATGTTTGGTAAGTCCACAAAATTAGAAATTTCATTAACATTATTGTAAATGTATGAGCCGCAATAATAGTCTTTAACTACTTATTACTTCATTAGTCTGATCGTAACAATTTCGGTTGTAAGCAAAACCAAAAGCTTAGTTGTATTCTTATTATTGCTGATACATACATTTACACATTATTATATTTTGATTACATGTTCTAATTGTTCTCTACCTGTGCTTAAATTTTTTTATGATAAAGTTTCTTTGATTAAACAAAAAAAAAAAGGAAAAAGAACACACAATATTAATGCTCGCACAGTTATATGTATATCAGTATCTATTTTTTTGTTAATATGAATAGCTTAGTACCTATAATGAAGTCGTTAAGATACATACAATGAAATTTAAACTAAGGAATATGCTATTTTCATTCTCGGTAATCGATTTATACCTATGTTTTTTCTTCATTTTTTTTAATAGAATCTATCTAATCATAATTACATATGTAAATAAATACTGAAATTGACAGAATGTCTGAATAAATAAACTTAAAGTGTTTTCTTAGGTTGATAACGAGTTAGGTGTAGTTTTAAATGGGGTCCTAAACGAATATTATGGTCCTTAGGACATAGAGATTGGGAGGGTTATGAGACTAGCCTATGCATAACATCTTATAGTGCTTCAAATAGGGTAGAGTAAGTAAAATGTGTCTTGTGTGTTTAGATACGTGACTATGATTGGGCTTCAGTTGATAACTTATAGTCATGGTGGTCCACTTAAATTCTTATAATTAGATAATTTTAAAATAGGGAGTCTATAACAAAATAATTCTGTATACAAACCGGATTTTGTTTTAAGGGAGGACCGAACCTCCCCGCCCGACTGTTAGCTAGCTCTTCAATGGCTCCCGCAGTCCTCTCTTGACAATTTCTAAGCACACTGGGTTTTAGTAGACTCAGTAGTCTTCAAATTTAATTTGTTTGTGTTCATTACAGTAGTGGTATGTATGAGTATGGTTTTGATCTTTACCTATGCATGTCCATACACGTTTTCTCACTAATATTGAAAGAGTACTTAAAATTATACTTTTGTCATTCTCTGTTGCGCACGTGAGCGTGTGTGCCCAAAAATTATATTTGCAAGAATGTGCGAGCGTGTGCGAGCGTGTGTAATAAAACAAAAAAATTTCTGTGAGAGCGCGTGACCCACTTTTCCCACGTGACAAAAATTTTATGAGCCACAAGAAAAAGGGCGACTTCTAACCATCGAATCAAAAAAATCGCTTAATTTGATCCAGTCATTTGGCTAAAAATTAGTGTTGGCCAGAATAAATTAAAAATTTCCTATAGTGCGCTGTGTGGAATTTCGTTTGATAACTAACTATTTCGTGAAATCTAAAATGCCTTAAAAACAAAAGTTGTTTTAGGGGCGGCGTTGATATGGGTCTTATGGTCGATGTTATGACCTGCTATAGAAGCTATTGTCACCAAATTTATTTGTTTGTTGGATCTTCAGGCTGTTTTTTTTAGCTGCATGAGAACTTAAAATGATAATGCAAACCAGAAATAAATATTGTTTAAATTAATGTTTTTTTATGCATATTATAATGTGGCCGATAATTTCATGGTATTTATTTTTTAAAAATGATTTCCGGCAAATGTCCGCCGCGGCTACGAGTAACATGATCTATTCGACCAGTCCAAATTTTGAATACTTTTTCTTCTAAAGCTGGCCGTATGGCGTCAATTGTGCCTTGAATATTGGCTTACAATGCTTCAAGAGTTGCCTGCCGGTTTGTCGACATAAACCAATGACTTAACATATCCCTATTAATAGTAATCCAGATGCGTTTAGCCGCACGAATGGGAGGGGGCAGTGAATAGAACCACTTCTGGAAATAAAGTTATCACTTAATTGATTTTGCAACATATCGATTTTTATGCACGCTATCTGGCAAGTTGCGCCGTTTGAACCACATGTCGTTGAAGTGTAGCTTTTTAATTTTTGGAAACGAAAATTCAGGCAGCATGGTTTCATAGTGCTCGCCAATCACCGTAACAACAGCTTGTTGCTAATTTCTAAAGAACCAGTAAACCTCCCGAACTTTAAATTTTAATGGATGTAATAATGATTCGTTAACGGCTTGAGGATTGGCCACGCTCCAAACACAACAATTTTGCTGATTGACGTAGCCGTTTAACCGGATATGAGCTTCGTAAAAAGGGCGAAGTGCCCTGTAAACTTCGCGAACAGATTTTTTTATTTTTTAGGTAAATTTCCACAATTTGGAAGCGTTGTTCTAGCGTTAAACGATTTAAGATGATTTGCCAAGCGCTGCTGACCAGAAATGTCAATAGCAAGGCGAATTAATTCTTCAGTTTGCATTGAAAGCACAGCTGTGCTACCTTTTTTTTCTCATTAAGAGAGAGTAATGTCAAAAGCTGCTTGTGTTTTTGATATATCGACCAACGAAAGCAACAAATAAAATACAGTGTTGTGTTTTTCGTGTTGTAGTATCGCCACCACCGTTTACGTGAATTTCCACCATTCCGGTTTCTGTTTACATTTGAAGGTACTTAGTGTTCCTTCTTTCCGAACAGTCCTGCGGTTTCTCTTCTCCTTAGGCAAATGTTGCCACATTGAGCTAAAGAATTTGTTTGAAGTTGAAGCTTCTTTTAAAAATGTTACTTAATATTACGTGTCCTTAGTTTTTACAAATGGCTCACTGAGATCCTGGTGAATATTTAATATAAATACCACCATTAATAAGGAAGTTATGGCATTAAAAGCTATTTTCGGAAGTGATATTTACATATATGGGGTCAAATAGGGACTAATTCCAAAGGATTTTTTAAGATCATTTAAGTTGTAACAGATTTTAATCTATTCGTAAATGCCAACATAATTATATGTTTAATGGGTGGTACACAGTCTCTATTCAGAAAATATGTTTCTCTAAAACTATAAACCGATCTTTCCCATGTACAAAAGGCTTTGTCTCTGTAGCAATTTCATCAAATTTGCTCCATAAAATTATATCAATGTAGCTCCAAAATTGCGTCGTATACTTTGCGCAGCTAGCCGGATTGACATACATGGTAAGATCGGTTTAGATTTTAAGCCGCATAGTAAACAGTGCGTCAAGGGCCAATTAACACAAACTCATAACAATTTCTCTACCTAACGTTGTACATACCCACAATAAAACTGTGACAAAAAATAAAAAAGAATAAATTATGATTATCTTGGGGATAAAAATCTGGTTAAACTTCCAGTTGATTTTCAGCCAAGTAGTGGGCGAGCAGAGACCGAGTAGCAGAAATCTGCGATGGATTGATAAATTTGAGTTTTCTGCTACACTCATGTATATAGCGGCGCAGTGTGTTGCTATTTTTAAAATAGTGGCCAAAAGTCTTTTTTTATTTTACCGCCAATTTTAAATACTCATATTAAAGTTATAACCTGAGAACCTCAGAAGCCGAAAATTCAGATCTCTACGTAAACATTTTCCCTTTAATCAGGATAATTCAATATGCACCTTTTAATTATCTTATTATTATTTAGGAAATTATTGTCATATCTTTTTAGTATGATAATATTGGTAAGGTTCAATTATGTATGGAACAAAATAATGGCCGCAGCAACCTCGGCGGCACACCTCCATCCCACGGTCCAAATTTTCGATGACGCTGAGGCATAATTGAGGTTCTATGCCGATGATGCCTTTAATGTGCCGAATTATCTCATCCTTTAGCTCTTGAATTGTTGCTGGCTTATCGACGTACACCTTTTCTTTCAAATAACCCCAAAGAAAGAAGTCCAACGGTGTCAAATTACACGATCTTGGCGGCCAATTGACATCGCTACCACGTGAGATAACACGGCCATTGAATTTGTCGCGCTAAAGAGCCATGGTTTCGTTAGCTGTGTGGCAAGTGGCACCATCCTGTTCCAATTCGGGCCATAAAAAGCTCATTATCATCTCACGATAGCGAACACCATTTACAGTAACTGCCTGACCGGCCTCATGAAGATGTTTTCTTCGAAAATTGATTATCCACTGTTGCCATTTCTTGCCACCATTCTGACCATTGACGATGTTTGGAATGGTCAAGAGGCTTTAGTTCTTGAGTCAATTGCACCTTGTAAGCGTACAAAAGAAAGTCTTTATGCATAATGTTCATCAACGACGAGCATGAGAGGAGCAATTGTTGGAAACGAAAACGAGTTGAGGTGGACGGCTCTTCAGCCACACTATCGCCAACAGCAGCAATATTTTCTGCGGTACGAGCTGTACGAGCATGCACTGGTATTTTCACATCTCCTGCAGACCCGGTTTGCTCAATTTTTTGCACGATTTTTCCGCTGATTTTTAAGCCTGAATAACTTTAACGTGTTGCTCAATTGTGTATCTTTCCATGGTTCAAATTGAGTTAGTCTGAAATTGAGAAATGTCAAATAAAATGCAGAAAAAAACTGGAAAATTTTCGCACCCTTTACGTTGTATATTAAAAATGCATTCTTGTAAACAAAGTACAGGTCGCAATTTTCAACGGAATTATATGAAATTTTGTATTCTTTAATTTTTTTTTTCCAAGAACGAACATTGTTGAGTTGGACGTAAATCCGTCCACTTTTTTGGGTACCTCCCATACAAATGATCTTCCGGTAACCAATAAATGTCCAGAAAAAAACAGATACAACGATCAAATTAAGCGTTTTTGCGCCATTTTTTTGAGTGATTTTTTTAAAATTTCACTTTTTTCTGTTTTTGCTCATCTTTCATAGGTACATATGAGTAAGCAACCCTTTTGTCTGTCAGAAAATGTTTTGGTTTTTAATCATTTTTGGTAGATGTTTTTTATTTAAATTACATTTATAACACTAATATTGCCTGTGTAAGAAAGGACAGTGCGAAACAGTAATAAACGGTGCAGTTGCGTTCTAAATTACGTTATTTATGGAGCAAAATGAATGTACCTGTTTAAAATTATTAACAACAAAAATAATATTTTAAAAAAACCAAATCTGGGCTCCAGCTACTCAGTTTTTTTTTTACAGCCACGCCCACTTAAAAATTTATAAATATAAATAGCCTATGAATCGGGTAATCAGAAAATGACTGTGAAAATTTCATGAAAATCGTTTCGGTAGTTTTTCATTTACATATATAATTACTTCCCCTGCACCTACCCCCTAAATTTTTATTTTGAAAGGTGTAGTTTACCATAAGAGTGGGTCTAAAAAAGCTTAAAGACTTTTGTCTTTAGATATTTGGTATGAGATATTTTCGTTATATGGGGGGTTTTGCTCTTCCTCCGTCTACCCTGCCCATTTTTATTTTAAAATTTATAGTTTACCATAATATTGGCTGTAGCCACGTTTGAAAACTCTAGCTATACTAGTAATTGTGTAACGCAATATTTAATATATGCATCCTGTGGGAGTATCGCCCCACTTGCGAATACCCCCTTGATTTTTATTTTCAAAGGTGTAGTTTACTATAAGATTGACTCCCACCAAGTAAGAACATTATATATAACAGTTCTTAAGATATGCGATATTTAACATTAGCGTCCTATAAGGGTAACACTTCCCCTACTGGGCTCTCAAGATAAGCCTTTGTTATTTTCGGGGCTCACGTGATGTTACTGTAAAAATTTTAGGAAAATCGGTTCAGCAGTTTAGAAGTCTATAAGCCAATAAGCAAGCATACGAACAGACAAACATTTTTCATTTTTAAAGAAAGGATTTTATGTTATACAATACAAAAAATCTTCAATTTTTGTTTATAAATTTGATATACATATTCCAAAAAAAATTTACTCAAATTAAGATGACTACTGTTAAGAAAATAACTAACTATTTTCTATACATTATAACTTCATTCCGCCGCACCCTAATATATAAACTAATATACCAAAATAAAGGTTAATCAGTCACCTTTCAAGCAAAAAAAAAACCGCATTAAAAATTCCGCCTCTGTAAAAAGTTATAGACTTTTGACTGCTATTTTTAAATTTTCCACACTGTGCGGCGATGGCTTCTTCCGAACGCGCGGTACGGGCTCGATTTGGATGAATATTATCCTAAAAATGTAAATGTGGTCATGAATCAAGCCATGTGGTATTGCATATTAATTGCTCAGACGGATGGTTATCGCAACGTAAACTTGACAAAGTTCTCTCTATAAATTTAATGAACAGAGCACGAATTTATAAAAGAGATTTCCATGATTTGTAATCGTTATTCTAATGTCAGTCCTTGCATTATGATTTGCCAAAGTAAACTGAAAAAAAGTCTCACAGACTTCAATAGTTTGATAGCTAGTTTCACAGTTATTCCTATCGGAAGTTCTATACGACTAAAAAACACCCTGTACAAGATTTGTAGTTTTGGTAATTTTTTCGAAAATGAAGTCAAATAGTAAGGGTTTGTCTTACAAATTAAAAATATTTGTTGAGTTTTGCTAAGAATGATTTTCATTTACTCAGATAAACTTTCAAAAAGTACCATTCAATAAAAAAACTTTATTTCATCCAGAAAATTTGCAGCGAAAAAATTTTCTGGAAATTAAAAAAAATTTCCGGGAATTTCTGGGCAATATTTCCTTTTTCCTAAGCACGGCAGCATAGTTAATTTAAAAAAAATATGTGGTCACAGTGCCAGACTGGCAAACTTAAAAAATTATTCTCGTTTGGTCAAACTGGGATCACTTCGTAATGTTGTAAAACCAGTATTTCAATGTATTGCAATCGAGTTAAGAAAAACTTAACACGCCCTTATCCTTTTTAAGTTTTTATATAAACTTAATTCTGCAATTGAAATGAGTTAAAAAGCCATACGTCTTTTGGTACGAAAATGTTTATGCTGGTCGTATTTTCAAAAAATTTTACTTTGAAAATCAATTATTTAAAACAAATGTTTGTGTAGAAGTAAAATCAAAATAATTATAACAATAACAAAAGCAATATAAGTATTCCTAATGTTTTCCAATAATAAAAATAAATGTATAGTTACCTAGAAATATTAATAGATACAAAATCTTAATTAAGTTGAATACAGTTGAAAATGGTTAAATAACTCGAAGGCTTTTGTTATTTGAAAATTTATATGGAACAATTTAAGAAAACACATTAAAACTCATAAACACAAATACACTCCAACCCAGCTAGCATTTGTCTGATTATTTTTTGTAAAAATCACCCAAATGATTCTTTTCAGATCAGTTGTGGTGATTAAAAACTGATTTATCACTTGAGTGATTGAAAAAGGATTCACATATGATTTATTTTTATGTTTAAATAATGATTTTTAAATATTTTGAATTTTTATTTTTGCCAAATGAAAAAAAATAAAAATGGAAACTTTCATGTTACCCAAATAATAAGAAGCTTGGCTAAAAAAGAAGCCCAAAATTTATTGACAATTTATGAACATCAAAGTTGGTGCAAATTGTTTCTTCTCTTCTTTGCTTGGTATAAAATAAAGCTGGTTCGAATAATTAAAAGCCATAATTATCGGAGAAAAAATAAAACATATGACAATTAAAAAATTATATGAAATATATATTAAAAATGAGACGAAAACGACTCAATAATGATTATAAAAACTACCATAAAATTGATCAAAAAGAATCAAAAAATTGTATCACAAATGATTCTTTGAGGTGATTCATCGGTAGGGTACCATTTTCTCACAACGAGAGTATCATTTATGATTGAAAAATGAGCTCATATACGGCTTTTTTGCTCTTGAAGCTGATTCCTAAATGATTAGATTATGATACAAAATGCTAGCTGGGAATGCTGACATATAAAGGTGTATGTATGTATATGTGTATGCATTTGTGTTAAAGATTTTGACTTAAATTTTATTAGTGTTATTAACCTGCAGCAATTTTCCAAAAACTAATTCACAATCACTTTGAGTAAAGCGAAGAAATTGCATTAAATATTCGTTAGATAAAAATCACATAAACACACACACACACACACACATACACAAACACACCTGTATAGAGAAGAAAAATTTGTAAATCAAATCAAATGAGTCGTTGTTGTGAAGATGGGATGGGAGAAATGCAAAATATAATCGAAAACTTCAGATGCATGGCTTTCGTTAAAGTGACATTTAATAAAGGAAATATTTTGAGCAAAAATTTGTAAACTTTAAAAAAAGTACTAAGTAGAATACAGGTAGAAATATTTGTATAACTTACATCACTAAAATGGTGACAAAATGTATTATATATCAATTAATTGTTTAGCCATCTTTAACTAAACCGATCAACTCTGAGTTTTTTTTTTTTTGATAGGTGGACAACGCACTGTGGAGAATACTTAAAAAATGGGACAAAAAATTCTGCAGATTCTAAAAGGATTATACTATTTTATGAAAAGAAATTTCAAACATCGATAGCGGAGGTTAAGCCGAGTTTATGTGTCGAATTAGGGACCCATAGATATAACGAGAACAGAACTAGGAGGTTTTAAAATAAGACACCTCATTTGTTTTCAAAATTCAGCTCGAAATCATGAAAGTTTTTTATTTTGCGAAGTGTATTTTTTAATTCTTGTTACTTTGTATTTTTTAAATTAAGCACTTATTTGAACTCAAATAAAAAACACGTTTTCAATTTTCCCTCCATTTAAAAACTAAATTCCATGAAATTTTTTCTTTATCTGTTTACTGCTATAATTTTAAGTACTTTTCTGTTTTTGTCGCACAAAGTTAATAAAAGCCTGTCTAGTAATTTTTATGAGTTGCATTTGTAGCCTGTGTTTTATTTTTTCATATCGAGTAAAGTTCTAAACAAGTTTATTTTTAATGCATTTTTGTCAGCAACATCAACAAATTGCAGAGCATTTTCATTTAGTTACTTCATTTGCTACACACAACCAGTAGCGTAGACTTTCGTAGACTTTCGGTACGTTGAACACAAGAAATTAAATTATGCATAAATATTTTAAAGACATCTCCTTTGTTTGCGAATAAGTCACATACTTACTGACCCATTAAATCTTCTACACAAACAGGATGTAACGAAATGTTTTCCACTTTATGCTGGGGTAGAGCTCGCGGATGTGCTGCTGTTTTTATTACCTTAAAAAACTGGTCCGATTTAAGTACACCGATCGACTTAGAAACATACAAACTTCTTTCCGGAATAGAGTCTTTGTGCACATAAACCATCTTATAGTGTTGGTATTTAGATAAAATTCGGTCCAAACTTATTTTAGTGCAATCTAAATCATCTTCCAAACTTAACCGTAATTGGTCCATATGGTCACAATTCAACTCCCGAAAACAGTTTTTAGTGCCAAAACAATCTTATAAATGTTGGTATTCGCATATATATGTTATAACAAAATTATGTTCTCGTAGATCAAAATGAAATGTGAAATGCTCTCAGGAATAGCTTCTCCCATCAACAATAAATTTCAGTTTATAAATACACAGAACAAATTATCCATCATTTTTCTCCAATTAAAGCATTAATCAAAAATATAATCAGTTTTAATTAAAAATTTAATCAAGTGAATTAAACGTTTAATCAAGTGAATTAAACGTTTAATTAATACTATTATCTGGTTTAATTGATACTATTAATTTGTCTACTGGTGCAAATTTAATTAATTTTTTAATTAATATCACAAATTTTTTAATTGAAATCAATTTTAAGTTTTTTCTGTGTAGTATGAAATGGGAATTCAGCACATTTAAACGAAACCTTGTTAGTTAATTTTTTGAATCCCAAGAAAAACTTTAATAACTAATATGCATGTGGCAGTGTAAATAAAACTGAACTGGCAAAATAAAATAAAGTCATTTGTTTTTATTTTTGGTTTTTTCTTTGACCACTTACAACTACATTTAGAGTTGACAAAAAAACAACCAATTGTAGTCGGGACTGTAAGAAAAGATGAACTTACTGTTTATTGTTGTTGTTTTTGTTTATGCTTTAATGTTGTTCCAAGTAAATCTGGGGTTTATAATTCTTATTCGCTTTATAGTTTTATTTGTTTAATATCTTCAGTTTTTCTAAAATCTTCTACGTTTCTCCCTTACAAATCTGCTTAGTTGGAAGCTTCATATTTTATTGGGCCTCATAAAATAGTCTTTAGTCCAAATTTTGATATTTTAATCAGGCTAAGGTTCATTAAATTGAATTTTTATTAAATTATATTTATAAAGAAAGGAATTTTACAACTTGAAATTAATTAAAATTTATTGTATCAAATAGGATCTGGCAATTTATTTCTCATGGTGAGTAACATTTATCATAACAGAAATATGTATACAAACGAAAAATTTTGATTGTGCATAGAAAATATTCCTGGAAAATTTTGAAGGAATAAGCCTGTTAAAGTATAAAAGCTTTTTAGGGTTTTAATTTGACTTAGAATACACATTCGAATAATATGAAAATTTAAAATTTATTGATAACACCGGTTCATAAATTTTTAACTATTTGCCATAACCTCAAAAATGAAATGTTTTCTAAGATAAATCGGGGCTGTTGAACACAAATATGGCATTTATTTTTTTTTCTTAACAAGCGCTTTCGAGATATGCGCGAAAACCCAGTATTTTTTTTTTTGTATTTCATAAGGCTGCTTGCAAAAATCTTGAGAACGCATTCTTTTAATTACGATAATTTTAAACAGTTACAAAGATATCCTTTTTCCTCTTTCAGCCGATATCTATACTGTGTTTATCGGACAAAAATTTACTGAGTTGCGTACCTAAAGATGGAAAAAAATTTATTTTTTCTACAGTTTTTCAAAATTCAACATTTTCAGTCTTTCGGTTAAGGCAAAACAAATTTTTTTTTTTAATTTTTAAACCCATATATATTTCATATTCAAATCTAATACAAATTTTAATTCAGCTATAACAAATAATAAAAACAAATTTCAAGAACAAATATTTCGAATCAATTTGTAATGGATTTGAATAAATAAAAAGTAAGATGAATTATAAGCTTCGTTAATCAACTCATAAACAAGTACAAAGTATGTATCAGATTACATGTCAGCCATTACAAAACTACTTCCATGTAATGCAGATGGTGTGAAGTAGTCATTGAGAAGTAAGTTGTTCAGTAATTGCAAGTCATTACCAAGTTTTTGCTGGGTAATGAGCAAAAATATCCAAATTTAAATTTTCAATAAAAAATGTTTGTTTTTTGGTTGTGCTGATTGGATTAGGATTAAGTGTAAAGAGACACTTAAATTTGTTTACATAATTCTAAATTTGGTCAAAAATTTTATATTTTTCCTCTTCGATTAATCCTTTTATGTTTCGATGACGTTTCACGAATTTGCATCCAGCAGTATTTACCCATCATGGTCTGATCCCACTGGCGCTGATAATGCTTTTGCATTGCTGGAAGACCTCGGTGAGATCTTTCAACTTGTTAGTGACAATGAAACAAGTCTAAAAAGTGTTAGAGAAAACGCCTTTTCAATGGCATGTGTGCTCCTATAATTACGGGAAACCCATTTAGACTTCAAAAAAATACTGATTTTTTTTATTTATTTGATAAACACCTATGACATAAAAGTCTTCCATCATATTTGGAATAACTATTGTTATGGCTTCTGTTCTTCCCTAAAAAACAACTTACTATTTTCTGAAAAGAATTCCATATATCTTAGAACGATTGCGATAGTAAAAAAACGCGTGTCTCTGTGTCCGAAAATCTACTTTCTTTCAAACATGAAGCGAGTAATTTCAAGTTCTCTTTTGACAAGCTAAAGTCACGATGCAATTCATTAGGTACGCTTTGACTCATTCTTTAATATTCGTATGACCTATAGAATAAAAAATTAGATGTAAATCTTCTTCTTCATTATCTGATGTTACTTTTAATGCTGGAGGTTTTCGCTTTGGGAATAGAGATCAATAGATTTTTATCCGGATAAATAACATAGCCATTTTTTCCGCTGTGCACTTTGGTCAAGCAGATATAGCAAAAGTTATGTTATCAATTGGATCCCTACATTCAACTGGCTCACCAAATGACAAATACTCATCCATGCCCTTATCAAATTTCGTTAAATTAACAAAACACGTAGAATTAAATACGTTTCGAGTCCATGGCTTATTGACAAATCTGTCTAAGTACTAGAGTATTCATTCGGTTAACCGATTAATTACTACCCGATTAACTGATCGGATAATTTAAAATTGTCTATTTTCGATTAACGATTAAACCGGCTAATTTCAGTCGATTAACCGATTAACCGATGTTACATAATTTTTAATATTTTGTAATATTATAACAAATCTTTTGGGTTTTAATTAATTGTTTCGTCTCATATACATGTTTAGAAAAGATTTTTTTATACAATATCAGCCCAATTATGAATAAAAACTCTCCGGGAGTTTTCTCCCTTCTCCCATTTTTCCTATGTTAATTCAATTGTAAGAATGGGAAAAGGTAAAAAACTACCGGGGAATTTTTAATCATAATTGGGCTATATATTTCCTTCTAGCAATATATTCTTAACAGAATTAACCGAAACAATTAGAAGTGTTAAAAATTTTTAAAGATTAAATCAGAACTCTAATGGCATAATGGAAGATTTTATATGTTAAGAGAAATCCAGGAAAAGGACTGAGAAATTAGATATTCTGATTCCTCCAGCACCCACGATAAGAGAAAAACAATTTTCCAAGCCAAGTGTTGGCAAAACTAAAGAAAATTATCGCTTTAATTCTAAACATAAGGTGTGGTTTATAGAACACGTTCGCCATACTCGTCCGTTCAAATTATATTTAAAACAAAAACAAAATTTCCAAATTTGTTTTTGTTTTAAATGTAATTTGAACGGACGAGTACGGCGCTCGTGTTCTGCAAACACCACATTAAACAAATTTTTTTTTTCAAAATTAAGTTATTATTTTTTAATTTAGTAATTAAATTCTGTTTAGTAGGGAAATAAATATTTGTCAATAAAATTATTTTACTACACAGAAAAAATTCTCCTAAATTGTTTACCAATTAAAGCATTAATCAAAAATAAAATCAGTTTTAATTAAAAATTTAATCAAGTAAATTAAACGTTTAATCAAGTGAATTAAAAGTTTAATTAATACTAATAACTGGTTTAATTGATACTATTAATTTGTGCTGTAACTGGTGCAAATTTAATTAATTTTTTAATTAATATCACAATTTTTTTAATTGAAATCAATTTTTATTTTTTTCTGTGTGCAGAAATCTTATTAAAAACCGACGTTTAAAATTCTTGCGTTTTGCGTTTTCGATTTCCAGAACACCCCTGATGATGTATTACTTTAAAAATACATATCACATATTTATGAATTATTTTTTTTTGTTTGCTCGTTTTAGATCAAGAATTGTTATTTTTGTTTTTTTAATAATAAACCCCAAATAATAAATAAATAATGCATCTTTAATTAAAAAAAACTGTATTAATCGTTTAACCGATCAAAAACCAAATTAACCGATTATTAACAGATTAAACCAAAACCTCGGATTAAAGCAAAAGCCCGATTAAATGAATACCCTACTAAGTACCGAAAATTAAATTTATAAGATTCCAAGAAGATTTTGGTCACTTTTTAATAATGTAGACAGACCACAAACAAACTTAAATTTATCAAGTGAATATTAACATATTTTAATATACAATGTAATTAAAAAATTTCAAAAGTTATTAAAATAACAAAAGCGGGACGGGGCATTGGTTGACTTCATAAGCTGGGTGATGCAATGCTACACTAAAAGGCATAGAATTCGTAGACAACTTTTCTAAAAGCAATGCCTTGAGTTGATTTTTGAATGGTAACGGTTGCAAAATTTGTGCATTGTTTTTATTTGTGATGCTTTGTCAAGGCATTCGTTTTCAGTGATGCTTTGGCAATATTGCATTTATGAAGTCATCCAGTATCTTGAAATAAGCCGATAAGATTACTAAAACCGTAATAAGGTACATAAAAATAATATTAGCATTGATAAAATAAAATTGTTTATGAAAATTCAAATTCGGATGTTTTCACTAAATATGTCGTTTTTTCTTAATTTTTTGTCCGAAGATAACAATTTTACGCTTACTACGTTTGGAACAAAGTTATATTTAAGACAAATGTTAAAACCCATTTTTAAAAAATTTTTTATTGCCTTACTGGAGCGAATTAAAATGGTGAATTTCGAAAAAACATGAAAAAATTAATTAATTTTTTTCAAGTTTAAAGTCCTGTAGCTCAGTAGATCTTAATCCGATCGACACATTTTAGATATGGGCTGAAAGAGAAAAGACATATCTATGCAAAAATTGAATTTTTGTACAATTCAGTTGAACATTTCTCGAGATTTTTCGAAATACCTGAAACAACTGCATAAAAACAAGTTTTTCGCGTCTTAAGAAAAATAAATGAATGCCACATTCGTGTTCAGCAGCCCCAATTTAGCTTTGAAAATATCTAATTTTTAAGGTTATTTATTTTTTTGAGGCATAGTGTAATTTTTCGTTATTGACTGAGCTGTTCTGGCGGGTCGAAGATTGTCAATGGGTATCAAAAGAGTACACACTATCGAAAATTTGAAGGGTATTATATGCTCTTCTTGACCGACTAAAATTGCTTACTTGTTATCCATATAAATGCATATTTGGAATGCTTTTTGTTGACAATTTTTTCAACACTTTTAACACTTTGCGAAATATTGTTGATTTTTTTTTTAATGATTTACAGAAAAGTGTCTAGTTTTGGCAATAAAAAGGAATAGTAAAATAAATTCTATAAAGGTGTGTCATTAAAAATTTTATGATTAAAAAATATCTGGCGAATTCAAGTAGACTGTGGCAGTAAAGCTACAACAACAAAAACACAACATTGTAATTTATTTGTTGCTTTCGTTGGTCGATGTGTCAAAAACACAAGCAACTTTTACATTTCTCTTTCTAAATAAGAAAAAAAGTAGAACAGCTGTGCTTTTAACGCCACCTGAAAAATAAATTCGCCTTGGTATCAGTCTTTCGATTGATAAAAATCTTCTTTTCTATAAAAAGAAAATATGTTTTCATTCATGCTTAAAAAGTTGTAATAAATGGAATATACATTTTACTTGATTGTTATAGATTTTATGATTTTTTTTTTTTTTCTTAACTATTACTTTGAGTTATTAAAACAAATTTTGTTGCTTATATAGTTTTTCATTTTTCATTGTATTTTCAGTCATTTTTTGTTTTATTTTTTTATTTTTTGCCCTGATGCATTGGCGTGAAAATTGAGGCTGCTCCCAGAACAATTTATTTTGTATAAATCAATCAAAAAGTAATTGCCGCCAGAGGTTGAAAAATATTCATTCATACAAACATGTTAAGAAAAAAAAAAATGAAATTGAAATTTCATTCAATACAGCAAAAGGTAACAAAGAGTGGAAAAAACATGAAAACACAATATGTATATAAATAATATAAAATAAATATGAACACAGGTGAGTTTGAAAAAAAGAAGAACTGCTAATGATACGGTATTAAACCGCAAACACGGAGAATGATTGTACTAGAAAAAAGTTTTTGCACAAAGTTTTTCTAATATTTTAGCACATCACTGTTCGAAAAATTACAGAACAATGATACCCGAAGGTAATATTTTCCAACAACAAAAAAATAGATTATATTTAGTTGCTTCCAGCAAAAGATATTTGTACACACAGGATTGAAAAGGTGTTTGTAAATAAATATTGATTGTACAAATAAATTCTCGCTGTCTAACAGCAAGGATATTTATAAATGCTGACACCAGTTTTATTTTTCATCGAAATTTTTATGCAAATGAGGGTTTTTTTTGGAAAATTCTACTTCCTTTTCAAAACTTTTGTAAGCTTTCACAGTATTTTTGTTAATATTAATAGCCAGCGTTCTTACCTCTCGGACATTAGCTTTAAGCCGTTGGGTGGTTTTATGCTTTTTGTTTTGTTTTTAGGTAACCCTTAAGAAAAAAAATCGAAAACCTAGTAAACATGATAGCCAATTGTTATCGGAAATACAAGGCTTATTTTGATCGCCAAAAATACCGAGCATTAGAGGTCTAGTTGGACGAACTCTGTAAGCTTAAGGTTAATTCTTTGTAAAATTCATTGCCAAGACCGCATTGACGTTACCGTACTGTGAACTTGACGAGGTCTTTCAGTATGGAAGATCACAGAAAGCTCTTTAAGAACTAAAACGCTAAACTAAGCAATCTGTATATTGCTGGAGCACTAGGAGAATTTCAAATATGAAAGAAATTTTTAAAAAACTTATTTAATCTATATATATAATCAAATGCTGACTTTCCAATAAAAATTGACCAATTTTTCTTCTGTTTTGAGTCAAATATTTTAAAGGTAAATCTTTTTGAAAAGCTCGGAAAAATTATTAACTAATAAAATCTATAACTAAGAAAATGAAAACCGTGATGAAGCCCATAAATTAAAAACAAAAAATAACAATAAAGTTTTGCTCACTGTGCACAGTGCGGCCGATTGACAAAAAGCTGGCCAAAATTCGAAAATTCAAGTAATTCACTCAAAAATGGAATCTTGGGGGTTTTTTGGGTCGCTGATTACAAATTGTATGTCAAATGTGCGGAAATTCACCCCCCTTCACCCCTCATCGACCACCCCCTGGGGTATAATATCATGTATTATTTATCATGATCAAGTAACATATCGTTTTAGAAGGGTTTTGGGTCGCTGATTACGAATTTTCTGTCAGAATAATAAAATTGGAAATGGAAAATACAAGATGGCGTCACCCAGGGCATTTAAGCCCCAAACGGGCCAACCTCACATATTTCAGAGCCTTGCATTTTTTCATCTTTTTTTAACTCAACAGTCTTACTTAACCAATCATAACTTTTTCTTACTTGAATCCCATCTTGTTTTTATCTTATAGACCAAATCTGATATTTGCCGTTTCTCGTTTTCTGATAAATAAATTTGGTTTTCAGACAAAAATTTTTCAATCCTTTCATAAATCACGTTGATGTCATCCTTCAAAATATCTTTTATTACTTGGAATAATTATAACCTTAGTTTATCTCTAGTAGTGGACATACTGCAACCTAAAAATAAGATTATTTTTATGGTTGAGGGAAAATTCTGAAAAAATTCATATGGGTTTTCTTAAAAATTAACGAATTCGATTTGTTTAAGAAAGATAAATAGCTCATCGCAAAAATTGTTGAATAATTGGTTGTTTAAACAGTTTATTAATAACTTTTGTGCAACATTATTATTGATAATTGTTGTTTAAGGCATGGCAAATGTTTTTGAATTTTTTTAAAGTACGGAAAATTCAATAAAATTAAATTTTTAGACTGGGAGGTTTTGGCAAAGCATCTCTAGAAAACAACCCATAACAATTCAGGGGGCAGGAGGTGGCAGCTGAATTTTGGCTTAATCGATAGTTAATACTTTTCCAAGTAACCTCCAAAAGGTAAGAAAAAGACAGCGCTTTATTGCCATTTGCTTTGAAAACTCAAATTTTTTGCAAAAAAAACCAATAAAAAGTTCCCTTATGATTGTGCTGCTAAAAATTTTCTGTCAAACAACTGACACTATTATTTGACTAACCTTCTAATGTACATTCCATTTGGTTTTATTAGATTTGCTTTGCTGCACGCGCTTTCACACGTTTAAAGGTTTTGCCGAATAATTGCACCAATATTGGGCTTGAAAAAAAGTCCAAACTCCAACTGAAAATAATGAAAGATTTTGGGATATAGGACGTTACTCTTAGCAATTTTAACTTCTTATAGGATCCCTCTAGCCAACTGCATGCTAAAAAATCTTATCTAGACACATTTATTTTTCGAGTTTTAGCCAGTTTTTTGGCAATCGGCCGCACTGTGCAGTGGGAGAAAGAATTTCGATTTCTCTTCTATCTTATTTCTTTTCAAAGTATTTCATATATTTTCCTTTCATTTTCCAAACAATAATGTAACTTAAGTTTTTTTTTTTTAAAGTTCAGTCTGCTTCTAAATACTTCAGAAACAAATTGTATGATATTGAAAATGATAATTTTATTTAGCTTTAAATGAAAATTTGACTAAAATGTTTTAAAATATAAAAAAATATAACTAAATAACGTAAAATGGTTTTGGGTAAAATTTGAAAACGGTTTCTTAATTGAAAACGTGTATGGTTGCGAAAACAAATTGTTGCTTTATTATGAACACCAAGTGAAATTGTTGGTAGCATTGTGTACGAGGCTTAAGATTTGAATAACACAAGTTTGCAAAATTTCGGTAAAATATTCGTTTGCTGTAAATTAAAGAGTAATTCTAAGGGGAATTAGCCTTGTCCGTCTGTCTGTCCGTCTGTTGAAAACATACTCACTTTCGAAAGACTAGCCAGAAAGGAACAATATTGGTTGTTTCTAAATTCTTTCTAGAAAGCACCAACTCTCATTAAATTTTGCAAGCATTCTACTACATTTTGTAAAGATCGGTTTGTAATTTATGATAGAAGCCTACTCTTGGACAATACTTTAGTAGGCTTAAAGCCACGTTAAAAACTGCTATTTTAGAAACATTCAGTCGGCTATAGTTTCAAAAGATTAAATATGATTCCACTTAAAGCCTACTATTAGTAACCATTTAATTACGACTTCAACCGCAAACAAATAACACTATTTTAGAAAAATTTTGTCCGTCATAGTTTTATAAGATTGTAAATCACTCCGCCAAAGAAAAAAAAAATAAATCATAAACTATCTTTATATAACGGTATTTTATTAAATTTGGTCCAACAGACCATAAGTACCAAATATGGTTTACTCTCGAAAACTTTTCTGCATATAAATTGTGGTGTAGGGTATCAAAAAGACGGGCTTGACCGACTATACTTTCTTACTTGTTTTCTTTGCTTTATTTTATTTCCAAATCCTATTCCTCTAAAAAACACTTTAAAAAACAACCCAAACTACTTTTAGATTTAAAATTTTTGACTAGGACATGGACTTTATTTATGGATAAAAAGTTTTTATTTTCATTTAAGTTTTATTTCAAAATATATTTTTTTTTTTAATTTCTGATATGTGTATTGTTTTTATTTTTATTATTTCTATCTGCTTTTTGATGTATTGTATTTATGTAATAAATATAGAGTTGTTGTTGTTATTTTTTTTTTTTTTTTAATAATCCTCGTTGTACAAAAGTATTTGAAATATTATTGATATAAATGTGAGAAGCAATTTGTTGAAATTACTTTTTTTTTGTGTTTTATTGTTGGAAATGGAGTGGTTTTCTCTTTGCAGCATCCCCAGCCAAATTTAAAGTACATTTGTAATTTATTTGTAACTAACGGTAAAATAAAACACAGGTGTGATGTTGACAATACCCAAATCATAATTCATGTTGTTGTTTTTTTTTTCTTATTTTCATTATTTCTAGTTCTTCTTTGTGGATTCTTTGTTTTGTTTTTTTTTTTTTTAAATTTCTATTTATTTTTATATATTGCTTTTTTCGTGGAAGGGAAGTAAATAATTGCGGTTGGTATAAAAAGCAAACGCCGCTAATGGAAATTAAACATTGGGGAAATCAAGCAAATGATTGTTTTTTTATCGCCCGTTTTTCATTAATTTTTTTTTTTGTTTTTTATTTCTGTTTAAAATAGTTATTTAAATGGGAATAAAAACAATTTGCTTAATGAGTATCAATTTTCTATTTTTTTTTATTGCAGCACATTTTTTTGAAGACATAAATCATGGCGCAAAATTAAATATAACAAAATTGGCAAAATTTGGTCAAGTGGAAAACTTTGTGATAGGCAAATAAGTTTTTTTTTTTAATGAAGACTGCTGGAATACTTTATTACCAGTATGTATTTTAAAAAAAAAAGTGGAGGTTTAATTAAAATTGCTAATAAAAAAATTCAATTTATTAACTTGATATTTAACTGATATTGAAGCAAAAATATTGTTGTATAAGTATTTGGGCTTGCAGCATAATAAAACATTTTTATTACAGTTATTTTTTGCGATACAAATGTTTTTTTTTTTTTTTTTGGGATAAAATTTACATACATATATACAGTTTTTGCTAAAAAGATTTCTATAAAATTAAATCAAATTTGTGTTTTTTTATTAAAAAATATTTTATCAAGTTTTTTTTCGTTAATCGCGCTGTTTCTAATTTTTAATTCAAATTGAATATTTTCATAAAAGAACTCTGATGATGAGAATGTGGTTGCTCTCGAGTTCAAGCCCTCGTTCTGTCAGGAACAAAAATTACTTTATTTCATTTGATGTAGTTAAAATTCATTCCTTCATTTTAACAATTTAATAAAAATTAACTATGATGAGCTTGAGTATTCTTTAAACATATTTTTAAAGACTCTTAAAAATTTTTAATTTCTTTATTCCAAATTCGTCTAAAAGCTTCCGGCTTAACTTAAAAAGTAATACTTAAACACGTTGTTTATTTATTTTTTTTTCTTTATTTAACCAAAAAAAAAAAAAACCAAAAGTAATTCTAACCAAACTTTTTTCGGTTTTGCAAAAAAAAAAGCAAATCAAAAAACGAAAAAGGTTTTTCTTTTGTTCAAGTGCAAGTAGAAATAATCATAAAATAAGAAAAACACAAAAAAAAAGTTTTACACATTTTTCTTGTTGCTGGTTGCTGCGGTTTGATTTGCTGGCACCTTTTATATTGTTTCATAGAATTTGCTGTGTTGTTTTAATACTTGTGTGCATTTTGTGCAAGTGTATGTGAGTTAAAGTATTAATATAAAAGCAAAGCGCACACTATTACAAACATACTAACTTCGAAAAAGTTTATGTGGTTCTAAAAATAACAACCACGCAAAAACACTTTCACATCCTTTTTCTCACACACACACACACAAAACACATCTTTTAGATCACGCATACAACCACTAACACATACAAGCACATATTTATAAAAGAAAGATATACAAAGGAAGTTGTAAAGTTGTTTGGTTTTTAACTTTGTACATTGTAAATTTTTCGAAACAAGTGAAAGTTAAATTTGAAAATAAGAAGAAAAAAAATCAGTTTTATGGTTTAATTTTAGAATGCATAAGAATAGCTCAGCCTTTTTAAGCACATTAAGAAGCTATTTTAAAGATTCTTTAAGAATTCTTTATATTGTTATAAAAATTAAGAAGCAGAGTAATAAAAAAACGACTTCCTTAAAGTAAATTAAGATTGGTATCTATTAAAGTACCGTGTTTTGATTGTGATTGGAGATAGACTCTTAGAGCTGGACTAGGGTTTCTTATGTTCCGCATTTATGTTTTTCTTATTCCCTGAAGTGCAGAAAAGGTTTCATTCATTCCAGCGAAATTGTTTGTGTAGAATGTTATGGAAAAGTACAGGGTGACCGCCGGGAAGGTATACTACGGCGGCGTAAATGGACTTGTGGTAGAAGCTCTTGTGTCAAGTGAATCTTAAATGGCAACAAATGCAAATCCTTGTGCAAAATTGTGGCCAAAGTTGTTCTTTGAAGACCAAGCTCCTGAGCACGGCATCGAATTGAGGTTGATGGATTGTTTTGAAGACTTTCTTGAGCAGCAGTAGTGTTTTCAGCTGATCTAGCAGTAAGTTGTGGTCCATGTCCATGAAATCATTCACTACACGATAAATTGTGCGTTTTGTTGGCACGTTGTTTCTCCCAAAAAATTTCACGTAACTTTCTCATTGTCACAATAATCGATGATTGATTTTGATAAAATGTTTAAACGATTAAAAAACGTTGGTCTATCGAATATTTTGCAATGGCAATTTTATGCATTAAAACGAGATTTATCAGTTTGTATTATTAGGATTATATTTCGAAGATTAAAGAAACCAAATCTTGATAAAAACCCGAATTACAAACTGCAGAATTTTAAAATATCTCGAATCGCTAACTTTACCTTATAGCTGGCCTTTGGCCAGCCGGAAGGATTTTCTCCTCTATGACATAACAAACAGCGGCTTCGCTAACTAAAGCTATTCTAAATAGCCGGCTACGTAGCCGGTGTTTTTTTGCCAAGGAGAAAAAAATCCTTGCGTCCTGCTGAAAACCGGCTATGAAAATTAGCTTTTGCTTATAGAAGAGAAAATCCTTGATTCCGGCTAACCAACCAACCATGCCATCAATCTTGCCATTTTAAAGAGCAAAACTGTAGAAATAATTGTATTATACATATTGGGTTCTTATTTCATTTCAGATATTGGGGTTCTATTTCATATGGAATAAGTCCCTTAAAAAATGGGGTGCTATTTAATTTCTATTTGGGGCATTATATCATTGCGTTGGGAACTTATTTCATTTTTCAAATTAGGGATTTATTTCAAATGAGATAATATCTTACGTGGGGACCTATCCCATGGCACCAGTATTGCCAAAACTTGGTGACCAAAAATGGCTAAATTTACGAAAAAATGGCTAAAAATAGGCTAAAAAATGGCTAAAAGTTTTTTGTTTAAATAAAAACACATTAAAATTCATTAACAAAACAGAAATAATTCATTTAAAGTTGTTTGCGATGAAATTGTAAGTTAAGATCATTTTGTTTAATAAGAATTAAAGTAAATTTAAATTTTGATAAATATTAAAAATTAAATCATCGATAAATTCGATGTCGTTATTGTTCATCTCATAGGATTCACTCGTTCCTATTAGCTTTAAATAATTTGAAGTCCAGATCCACAATAAACAAGTAAGAGTGATATATTCGGCTATGCCGAATCTTATATACCCTTCACCATGATGAGATAAGAACAAAAAGTTATATACATAAATAACGTTCTTTAGATAGGTATATATAAATATTAATTGAGCCACGCCAACTTTTCATTTCGCCATGCCGAAGAATATAAAAAAATTTATATCTGTACCTAAGCCCGTTTTCTCTTTTGCCATCTTAAAATCGTTCTTTAGAACATAAAAAAATTAAATAAAAAAATTAAAAAAATTCGAACTGGCAATATCATCAGTTTTAGGAGAGAATTTAACAACTCGGCTACGAATGCTTCTACTGAGGAAGCGTTTAATTAAAATATATTGAGTCTATGAGTTTGTTTCTTTATTTGAGCGGCATATCATGAACATGCATTAATGTGTTTGTGGATGCGTTAAATTTAACACATTACAAATAAAATCCACCACTTGTAGTGAAAGGTGTACAAAAAACAACAACAAAACCACATTACCAACACTGCATTACCATAGCCACTGTATGACCGTAGAAACCAAAATTGAATTGGTTACAGTACAGTGTTGGTATGGTAATGTCACGTCTAATTGGACCTTTTAAGGAAAAAATTTGAGGCAGTCGTGGTTTTTGACTCATATTTCAGCCATTTGTAGACCGATCTTGCTGAATTTCAATAGCAAACAATTCCGGACCATAGGTGACATAAATGTATAATAACCTGGCCCCCATCATATATGGGGTCTTCGGAAAATCCATTTCAACGGAAAGACGGACAGACAGACATCGTTAAATCAACTTCGCTCCTCATAAGGACCCAGAATATAAATATACTTTATAGGGTCTAATATCAATATTATAGAAATTACAATCGGAATGACAAACTTATATATACCCTATTCACCACCTGTGGTGAAGGGTATAAAAACAAGTAAGAAAGTATAGACGGTCAGCCCCGACTAAATGATACCCTACACCACATTATATCCTATGTACCAAATTTTATCAAATAATCTCCAAAACTGCGACCTGTACTTTGCGCACAAGTTTTACATAGACAGCCAGCCAGCCAGACAAACATCGTTAATTTGACTCTGAGTCAATCGGTATACGTAAAGGTGGGCTTAGGACCAATATTTAAAGGTGTTACAAACATCAGCACAAACGCATGGTACCCTCTCCACTATTGTGGTGTTGGTATAAATAATTAATTGTTATGGTAAAAGTATTTACCTAGTTGATAAAATCGAGTTAACGGTTGCTAAATGTTACCTATTTCTCAAATTACTTTAAACGATGTTTACTTGGCTAAATGCCCTCTCTACTTCAGCATTAGACCATGGAAATGAAAGTCAATTCTAAAATTTCTAAAAAAAATTTTGTTTCCGCATCTCTTTATTAAAATACTTGCAACCAGAAAGAAACACCGATGTTTTTTGTTGATCCATTTTATAAATTTAATATTGGAATACTGATCTTTATTTTGAAAGATGTTTCATCCTCGTTTATAGCGATTTTCAACATTTGTAAATGTTGTGACTTAAATAAAAGGCGTGTTATTTGTTAAAAATGTTTTTTTTTTACTTTTATAAATTTTAAAAATTAAAATTATTCTTTTAAAAGAAAAACGGCAAAAAAAATTTATGGCTAAACAAGTTAAAAAATGGTTACAAAAAATGGCTAATGGCTAAACTAATTTTTTAATTTCTAAGCAGGTTGAAAAATGGCTAAATTTAGCCACTAAATAGCTAAATTGGCAACACTGCATGGCACCTAATAATAATGGGAAAGCGGAAATGCAGCTGATCGCAGTGTTTTTTTTTTGTGGTGTGACGTTAGATGTCTATTTTTTTGTTTACTTACCATATTATAAATTGAATTAGGTTATTTTGATGTTAACTGTCACAATTCCAGCAACAAAGTGCTTGTTATGTTTCCTATTGTTGCGCTGTTTAAGAACTGAGGCCACTTTAATAATGCACTTTGTGTGGCAGTCAATGATACATCACAACAGATTTTGCAGTTTTTTTTTATGTCGCACTAAATCCTATCAGATCAGAATCGTACGGTTGTGCAGGATAGTGAATATTGCTGAAACAAAGAGAAAGGTATTTAAAAACTGCTGCAAATTTAAAAGAAAGTTTGATAAAGAAATACGGGGCAAATGAAATTTTACGCCAACTTTTAACTATGAATATTAAAAAATCTTTTATTTCGTTTGAAAAATAATATTGTTGTGTTACATATACAATTTGTTTAGAGCAGTAGCGATGATGTATATAAAATATAAGAATTTGAAATTAAAACTGTATTAATAATAATACTGTGGTAGTTGCAAAATTAGACAAGCCGGGCACATGGCGTTTTAGCATAATTCGGGTACGCTGAATCCAGTGGTGCCCACCGTATTTTTAGGTTAGCTCTTGTTTTCGAGATTGACCGTTATTTCGAAAATGGAGCAGGTTGCACAACATATATTCGCGTAAAATTTTATGAAATTCTTAAATTAATTAAAAATTGTCGACTTTTGTGAATAAAATCAAAAGTAGTAAACGGATTTTTATCATTTATGGCTTGTTTTGTTTCCAGCTTCGTTTTTTTATGTGTGTTTGATAATAAAATCAATTAAGATAATAAAAAAGGAAATTTTATTGCGGAATTTTTAGTAATTTCAATAAACGGAACCGTTTTTGAGTTACGCGAATATATGTTGTGCAACCTCCTTCATTTTCAAAATAACGGTATATCTCGAAAACAAGAGCTAACCTAAAAAAACGGTTTGCACCACTGGATTCAGCATACCCGAATTATGCTAAAACGCCATGTGTCCAGCTTGTCTAAAAATAAGTGTCAATGGAATCTCCTATAAAATTTTTTTTTTATATAATACATAAAATTAAAAACAAACAAATAATCTATTTTTTAGATATTGAAGAAATAACCTCAACACATTTGACTTATTCGGCGAAATTATGACATTTTGAATATGACATAACTTTTGAAAAAAAAAAAAATAATTAATTTTGTTCATATATGTTCCTAATATAATAAAAGGAACCTTCTCAGCAAATTTCATCAAAATCGAAAGAGGTCGTGTCCACCTCTTGGTCGATTGGCTATGGAATTACCCATATGTAGATGTTTATATATATAATTGTAGTAAAGGGCGGTCGAACAAAATTGTTGAATTTGTCAGACAATGAAACAAAGAAATGCCAAATTAAGTTTTGTAGAAAAACTTGATGTTAAGGTGTGATTCATAATAGACATCGTGAATTATGTTACAGGGACATAACAGTTATAACCAATATTTGAAAAAATCCTGAAATAATAATTTATCACGAATTTTTAAAACCTGCTCTCTGAATAGTTGTTACAAATAACCAATATTTTTTTGGTCTTTGATAACCGTTATAGTTTGTTTTTGTTTTCTTTGGGCTTCCATAACCATTACAAAAGATTTTAATTTTTTTTTGGTCTTCCGTAACCATTACAAAAGACTTTTATTTTTTTTTTTTTTTTGGTCTTCTATAACCATTACAAAAGATTTTAATTTTTTTTTTGGTCTTCCGTAATTATTACAAAAGATTTTTATTTTTTTCGGTCTTCCATATCGAATTTCACACAAGTTTTATGAAAATATTCGTTGGAGTTCAGCCAATGACACTCCTAATAAAATCTATGAAACAGGTTTCTTTACAGTCATTGTTTATGAAAAGCTTCATAGAATTAATGAAACTCTTTACAGAAACAATAAATCGTCAGGTAATGAAGCATTTTATAGAATCTATGGAACAGTTTCATAAAAGTCATTCCTAAAAAGAGCTTCATTAAATTATCGTTTTTATTAACACTTGTATTACTAGCAATATTTGCATTTGAAATTACTTTCATTAGTTCGCTCAAGCCAACCGATAGTTGAGAATGTTAAGAAATAATTATTTCTTTTTGAAAAATGTTTTTTTTTTTGGTCGCTCCAGCCAGGAATCGAATCCGGGTCCTATCGGTTTCAGAGTCCACATCTTAGCTACTACACCAACAGCACTGACTACTCAATGGTTTATAAATACAATTTTAGTGCGAAATTTCTTGTATTTAAAAAAAAATCGGGAAAATATGCCTAAAACTGGAGCGATTTTATTTAAACTCAGCACCATGATTGTGTGGCATAATTGGTTTCTATTTACCAAATATGAGAAAGATATCAAAAAATTTGCGGATCCTTACCAAAATCATTGAAAACAAGTTCGTCCTTGTGCAAATATAAGTCAGTGTGCGAAATTTTATAAAAATATCTTAAGATTTGCGAACTGTAGCGTGGTTATAGAAGACAGAAAAAAATAAAATCTTTTATAATGGTTATAGAAGACCAATAAGAATAAAAATCTTTCATAATGGTTACCAAAGACCAAAAAAATTAATAATCTTTCATAACGGTTATCAAAGAACAAAAAAAATAATCTTTTATAATGTTTATGGCAGAACTGTAATTTTCTGGGTAATTTATAATTATTATTACAGGACCAATTTTTTTCAGTTATTTTTTCCATAACCTATTGGATATTAAAAAAATAATAACAGTTATTTTGGGTCCCTGTTATGTTATCAAAGTTTTTCTTAAAATTCAAAAAATTAATTAATCGTTTAAATGTGCTAAATTCCCATTTCATACTATTGAGAAACTGATATTTATTGTTGACGGGATAAGCTATTCGGCCAGATCGTCAGGAAACTTCATCCAAACATTTTAGAAAAACTAAAGATATTATACAAATAAAACTGTTAAGCGAATAAGAGTTATAAGCAACAGTTTTACCCGTATTAATATCAAAGCTTAAACAAAAACAATGTAGTTGTAATTGGATAAAGAAAAAACAAAAATAAAAACAAATTACTTATTAAGATTTCTGTATGACGTGCTAAATTCCCAATTTTCCATATTTGATAAATACTCTGAAATTTATTGTTGAGGAAAAGCTAGCTTCTATGCGCATTTCACTGGTTGCTTAGGACAGATCATCAGGAAACCTTTTCCAAAGATTTTAGAAAAGCTAAAAATATTATACAAATTAAACTTTAAGGCGAATAAGAATTAAAAACACTCAAAGTCTTACTTGTAACAATATCAAAACTTAAACAAAACACCAACAATAAACAGCGAGTTTATATTTTCTTACATTCCCCTACAATTGGTTGGCTTTTTTCCGACTCGAATTGTAGTTGTAAGTGGGTAAAAAGAAAAAACAAAATTAAAAAACAAATTGCTTCATTCTATTGTCTTTGTAAGAAAACAACAAAAAAAAAACCAATTTGCTAGTTCAGTTTTTTTCACGGGCACATGCAAGTATATTATCAAAGTTATTTTTGGGAATACAAAATTTATTATTAAGATTTCTGAATGACGTGCTAAATTCCCAATTTTCCATATTTGATAAATATATTTTATTTCGCCAGTTCGGTTTTATTTACACTGCTACATGCATATTAGTTATCAAGGTTTTTCTTGGGATTCAAAAAATTAATTAACAAGGTAAATTTATGACTTTAGTTTATGCTTGCATTGTTAATTTTTGTCTTCTTATTACACAGTACAACAGCCAATCTGGGGGGTGAGAAATTCCAAGTCAGGGTGATGGTACTAGGTCAGTATAGTAAAACCCTCAAAGGGTTTGGCGTTCGTATGTGTCAGTTTTTTTTTATGACATTTTAAAGTTTTTCCTTATCTTGATGTTTTTTTGTTTAACATAACTCGAGAACCACTTCTCCGATTTTGCTAAAACAAACTCAAAAAAATTTAGAATTACAATTTCTTTAATCCGTTCATATAACGTTTTTCTTTATAATAAACAGTTTTGCCGGTAAAAATAAATTTGTGGAGATAAAAAAATTATTTTTTTGCCTTAAAATAGGCAATATTTATTAAAATAAATTTTAATTTTTAGGCAAAAAAATATTTTTTTATCTCCACAAATTTATTTTTACCGGCAAAACTTTTGATTATAAAGAAAAACGTTATATGAACGGATTAAAGAAATTGTAATTCTAAATTTTTTTGAGTTTGTTTTAGCAAAATCGGAGAAGTGGTTCTCGAGTTATGTTAAACAAAAAAAACATCAAGATAAGGAAAAATTTAAAATGTCATAAAAAAAAACTGACACATACGAACGCCAAACCCTTTGAGGGTTTTACTATACTGACCTAGTACCATCACCCTGACTTGGAATTTCTCACCCCCCAGACAATAATCCCAAAAATGTTCCATAGTGTTATTGTTATATTTTTTGTCTTTAAAACTAGACTTAAGTTTCATTATTATTTTTCTAAAAAGAACATAAAAAATAAGTTTTTTATAAATTGAAAATCGAACTAAAAATTTAAAATTTTCAAAATAAGAGGTTTTTTTTATCGATATTGGTACATTTTTAAACCAAAAAGTTGACAACACTGCTGTTCAAGACAAATTAAATTTTAAGCCCCATATTTCAAAGCGAACTAGCAGTTTTGATAACCATAACTTCTAATTTTTCTTTTTTCTTGTAGAACTGATGCCACTTTATAAGTTCATTCTGGTGCTTCGTTCGTTGTCTGAATATACCTGTATTTGGTTCAGTGATGCCAACTCTTCAGTGCTAAAAATGCCTAAATTTTTGTTAAAAAATGGCTAAATGCTGACTAAAAAATAATAAGATTCTTTTACAGAAAATGCATTAAATATTATTTTGTTTGTAACAATAAACTAAACATGAGAAAAATCTTTGAATAACGAAAAGCTCAAATATTTATTTTTTGTAAAGTAATTTCCGTTAACTTAATATAAAAAAAAATTTAACGTTAAAACACAACTCAAATGCTGCATTTATAATAAATAGTTTTAGGTCTAAAAATTTTAAAAATTTCGGCGAAATAAAAATTGCTAATGACAACATTGATTTTTTTTAATGGCTAAACGAGTTAAAATGGCTTAATCTAGCCACCAAATGGCTAAATTGTCGACACTGATTTGGTTGCATATTTTGTGAAAATTTCAAAAAAAAACAAATTTTAGAGAATTGAGCGAATTGTGCGAATTCCTGGAAGTTTTTCAAAATAAATATCTATCCCTAAAATTCCAGAGAAACTTTACTGAAAAGAAACCCTTAGTTTGACACATCTGGGGATATTTTTCAAAATAAATTTTTTCTTGTGTAGATAATGTTCTTAATATTCCCTTGAATGGAAATATTTTCCAATTATGTACAAAAAATACAAAACAAAACAAATTTTAACAACTCGAATACGACAAAGTTAAGTGCAGTCATTACGATACTAATTAGGATAAATTTAACTTGAAAAGGTCTATAAAATTAAGTGTCAAGAAGAAAGTTACGTTTTTTAATAACAATTTTTATTATTTCCGGTGCAGGTGTTTTAATACTCATTATTATAAGAGGCATTAGAGAAAGTTAACACAAAAATGTTGTTTTCGTTGTTTAGAAGGAAGTTTAATGAATGGCTACGCAACTTTTTATTTGAAACTAAATTAAAAATTTAAAGGACAAAATCACTTCAGCAAGTGAGAGACGGTAGATTAGTATGTCTAGTATAGTATTCACTGCCTCTATCATACCTTCACTGGTAAGTACCCGAAGTCTACTTTTGTAAAAAAGTAGTTTTTAAAAAGAACTTTATATTACACAAATACTGGCATTATTAGTTGCTTAAAAGCAGGTGAGGGTAAGTCACTTAATATTAGAAAAATACGCTTGGTGGTGTAAAGCAGAAAATACAAATCATTTAAGTTGTTTTGCAATAACACTCTAATTTTAGTAAAGAACATGTAAAACAGAGAGAAAAGTGGGGGGGGGGGCGTGCTTTAAAACCATGTGAGATTGAATGGGATATAAAGCCATAATGGCCTTATTGCCAAGTCATTGAGAGGTAAGGTCATATTTTAAATTTTGCGAAATGAGAGATATAGCCATATTTTTTTCGCAAATGAGAGATAAAGCCATATTTTTTCAGAACAGATTCCAATACTTTACTTTAGTGTTTCCGGGAAAAGACATTTTTGTATACTTGTGACTTGTGCAGGAAAACTTTATTCAGCGAAGCCACCTGCCGCGTTCTACTGGAGGAGAAAACCCGTAAGCACGGCCACAGGCCGCCACGCAGAAAAACTTTAGTATGCGAAGCCAGATTTCATAACTTAACTTTAGTGTCTCCGGGAAGCCATTTTTTACAGAATGTTATTATTATTATTAATATTATTAGATTTTCTTCCTTCAATGAATGCACATAGAACAGGAAACATACTGTTAAAGAAAGAATTCGTATGCAGATAGTCAAACAATATTAAAAATTATGAATGGGAAATAAAACAAAATTTGCTTGGAAATAAAGCAAAATCGATTTTTTTGTCTTATTTCTCATTTAAAAGTGAAATAAAGCAAATTTTGCCTTATTGCCGTTTGTGTAAATGCACCCCCTCATAATATTATTGCTTAAATTTATAGTGCTTTGTTTAAACAAAGGTGTGCAAATTTTGCTTTATTATTACTTCTTAACTATAAAAATAAGAAAACTATTGATTTTTCCTTTTACGAAATGTTTACACCTAATGTAAACATTTTGTAAAAGGGAAAATCATTACCTCTTAATTATAAAAATAAGAAAACTATTAATCAATGTAAAATGCAAAAGTTCTTCAAAACTGAAATGAGAGATAAAGCCATTTTCTAATATTGCTAATGTGAGCTAAGGCTATGATGGCTTTATCTCCCATTCAAATGAAAAAAAGGCTTTATGAATGAGAGATAAAGCCATCATGGCCTTATCTCACATGGTTTTAAAGCACCCCCTCAAAAATGTCGATTAGAAAAACTGGAAAGCAAGAAATGCAGATGGTACATTCCCCTTTCCAAAAATGACGTCACAATCGATCAAACTGTATGACATTTTTCTTTCAAAACAAAACAAATAGAAACCATCAAAAACATTAGGGACCTGCACCATCCGTAATGCGTAATTTTTTTATTTGATTCATGCTTAAGTCGAAATTAAGAAACTAACCATGACTGCGATAGATCATCCCTTTTATTTAACACTAGCTTAACCCGGTGCGCTTTGCTGCACTGCCTTTACCACGTTTGATGACTCTTCCTTAAATAGTTCTTCAGTTGAGAGATATTTAATATATGCATCCTAGGGGAGGTATCCCCCCCCTGCGCCTACCCGCTTTATTTTTATTTTCAAAAGTTTGAAGATTCTTACTATAACAAATCTTAAGACATGCGATATTAAACATTGGCGTTCTATGGGGGATACCACTTCCCCCGCTGCTATTTTATTTCAATTCTGGGGCTCAGAAGATCCTACTACCCAAAGTTCAACAAAATGCGTGTAGCGGCTCTTTAGATCTGCGATATTAAATATTGGCATCCTATGGGGGCTACCAATTCCCCTGCCTCTATCGAAAAAATAAGTAGCATATTTTATTTTTAGGGCTCACGTGATGGTACTGTAAAAATTTCAGAAAAATCGGTTCAGTAGTTTAGGAGTCTATAAGCCAACATACAAACAAACAAACAGACAAACATTTTTCATTTTTATATATATAGATAGACAACAAAATTCTCAAAAAAAAAAAAAAAAAAAATCTCACTTACATGTTAGTTTTTAAGCTAGGAGGACGATATCGCTTTTTAAAAAATAAGTATTAGACTTAAAACTTTATATGTATTTATAGTGTTCTTTCAATGCCAATATCCGAGTAAAAAATTTAAACGTTTCCGAAAGCAAGAAAAGTATATGAGAAATTGAAGAAAAAATGCTAGATTCTGTTAAATAAGTAAGTTAAGACCAAACACATTTTCAAATTGCAAATTACAAAGGTTTGTCAAATGATCGACAGGTGCAATTGAACTGTGGAGTACCCCGGTAGGCTAGCTGGTAGTGAGCTAGTCTATCAGCGCCGGGGTTGCGGGTTCGATTCCCGCCAGAGACTCTGATTTATTTCCTGCAGACAAGCGTAGAGATTCGCGGGGATTAGCTGAGGGAATTAAAAAAAAAAATAACTTAATACCACCCTGCTGAAATTTGTCACAAATTCTTTTAAAAGGGATTGGATGCTTTTTAGTCATGCCAGTAGCATTTTTGTGCTTTCTTGTTTCTGCATGTTTTCTCCAGGCCACTAAATTTAGAAACAATATCGCATTTGCAGTAATTTCAAAAGGTTTTTCATCGGTTTCTTTCACCCATTCTTTAAACTTTAGGTGCTTTAGTCAATCCTTGTGAAACTTTTTTGAATAGGTTTTCTTAATTTTTGAAATTTGTTTCCTATTTTGATTTGTTTATCAGTTTATTTATTTCCACATTAATATAGATGGGATTCTAGCGGGTATTTAACTGATATTAGGGTAAATACCGGGTTGTTACCGGGAATATTCCTTTTTTTCGAATTTTATTTGGGTATTTAAAAAACACAAATGAATATGGTAGTCATTAACTCTCAGAAAAAATAGATTTAGTTTTGAATTACTTTTCGTTTTTTAAAAACGTCGTTAAATACTAAAAAGCTGGTTAAATTGCACTAAAACTACAATAAACCGGGGCATATTGATTTAAAATTGTGAAGAAGGTATGTGTTTATTAATAAACTAATATTTATTAAGTGAAACAATAAATTTTTATCAAATTTTGTACAAAACGCTTATACCCACCCTTTGGACAATTCTTTTTCAATTTTCCTATTAACCGGGTATTTACCAATTGAATATTTACCATCTTTCCATATATACACATTAATGAGCATTTACATTGTTGCATTTTTTAAGATCTAATTCAATGTTAGAATCTTTCGTTTTTTTTTTATTTATTTTTGTATTAAAATTAAACATTAATGCAAAATATAAAAAATACCCCAAGAACTAAAAAATGCTAGAAATTCTAAAATAATGCTAGAACATATGCTAGATGCTAAGTCAGTTTTTTTCATACTTAATTACTTAAAAAATGCTAGATCTAGCATGGAAAATGCTTAATTGGCAACACTGGCTGGCTGTTACATACTACTTAAGGGTTCTTTACACTATCACACAAGTCTTACGAATTTTTTGTAAAATAAAATCCGGTCATGACAAGTTGTTAATGTTTTTTGAAAGTTCTGAAGCAATAATTTGATCAGAGATGCAATTTTATTAAAATACGTAAGATTTGTCTGATAGTGTAAAGTACCCTTTAGAAGCTGCAGAGAAGCAAAAAGAGCGAAAAGCATTGAAGTGAATTTTTAATTTAAGTAGATTAAAAGGGATTTATTAACTTTAAATTTTCCGTTTTATATAATTTATAAAATAAATAATTTAAATGAATAGTTTAAAGAAAAAATTCCCATACATGGAACCTGGTTGTAATGCAATGATTTTAAAATGTATATTTTTATTACGCAATCAGTCATCAAATTGTTTTTGAACAGAGATGAAAAAATAGTGCTTTCAAGTGGGAATTCGTCCCAACCTAGTCAGTTTCAGAGAGAATTGTTTTGTCGTTAAGGTTTGTATGACCAAACAGTCTGAGTCTTAGGCCTTGAATGCGGGATAATGATAGAGAAGAAGTTTCGTTGCATGATCTTCTTCTTCGTGTTTCTCAATAGGTCAATAGCCAGCTATAACCGAAAATAGGTTCCTAAGATGAAGCCTGGATAAATTTAATGCTGGCTGAGTTCTTTTTCTTGGAACCATATCCGTCAAGCTATGAAATTAAATATGTTTACGATAAGTTACTTAGCTCTTCCAAACCGTAGCAACAATACTACATATTGAACCGTTATGAATCAAGGTGCTGCCTGCATGCACCAACGTGTCAGAAATATAGTTTGCAAAAAAAAATCATGCACTAAATTGTCATGTTTTTGTGTTCTGTTGTTTCAATCACACACCATAATATTTCAATTTGTGTGCATTATATATGAGAACTAAGCTGATTCTCACTATTTTCGGTAACACTGGTCGGCGAAAAAATTGGTGTAAATAGTTTAAGGTATATAAAGATAAAGGCGCTAAATTCAAATACGTTTTCAGTATTTTTTTATGGGCTAGAAATTTTTTCATGCAAAATTATAAATATAAAAATTATAAAGACAAACATTTCTCATTTTTAACATTTATCAAAAAGCCAGATATAACACAAAAATATGACCTTTATCATGAAAATCGGTCGACAAATGTTTATTTTAGTCATTATAATGGGCATGACTAGTGGTGTATTTTTTTCTACACAAAAAATATCACCTCCTGAAAAGCTGCATGTAAGAAATAACCTTGTTGTCCTAAAGCCTGGTACTCCTTTCAGTATTTCGTGCGAAATGTTTAAAAAAATCAATATAAAAAAACTTCTGTGAAATACAAACGAAAAAATGTTGAAAGAGTTGTACTCTTTTTATATTACGAAAAACATGCGAAATGTTTTTAGCAACATTTTTATTTTCCGTGCGAAACAATTGCAGCTCATATTATTTCGCACGATATTATAAGCAACAGCTAATCATTTTTGGTAATTTTTTATTTTGCATAGATATGTGAGGTCGGGTTTATAAAATGTAGAAAAGTGCACACCTTAATAATAAAATTAAAGTTTTTTGTTTTTTACTTTAGAAAATTATTTAAATAAAATTGTTTTACTTTTTTAATGACAATTATCAAAACACATGGTTTTTGTCATAGATGGGGGTAGTGCACTAGTTCAAATGATTGCAATAATTTTGTTTATGTTGAGTGATGAATTAAAAATTTGCAATCTCACTACATATGGGTGATTGTAATGTTAAAACATTTTGCGCTAAAAAATAGTTTGATATAAAAAAAAGCAATCACCAGTATATTGCAATATTTTTTTCTTCACTTATTTCCCTAACAATTTTGCACACAATTTAAAATACAAAACTTGTGTTTTCATGATTAAATCCAAGAATTATTCCGTTATTGACAGAATATAATTTAGTTTAGTTTCCTTTGCTTATGCATATCATCAGAAAACCATGCACATACAAAATTAAATTTTTGTTTTAAATTTTAGTGATATAATGTATTTGTGCAGCTTTTTGATTGCAAGTTCAAATTTTGTACTAAATATTTAAATTAAGTGCAGATTTTATGCATTCAATCACAGTTAGTGATGGTGGAAAAATTTGCAATGCCAATTAATTTTTTTAGTGCTAGTGAGAAAAATACTAATCATCACTACTAAAGCTGGTAAAAAATAGTAAAAATTAATTTTTTGCAGTTTTATTTACTGAAGTGCAATGTTGGTTTAAATCAATATTTAGTGCATTACCCCCAACTATGGTTTTTTGTTTACCTTCGCAAAATAATGCTGTATACTTGTAACTAATAAAAACGTTAAGTTTTGAAAAACCGCAAGATAGACAATATTGATACATGACAAAATTTTCTTGTGAAATAATTAGTGTTGCTCAACATTTTTCGCAAGTTCGAACAGAGTACTTGACTTAAGGTCTCGATTTGTCAAGAACAAAACACAAGTTATGAAAAAGTTCTTAACACCTGACAAAAATTGTTTTTTACCATTACAGCTAATTTTTTAACGCTTTTTATGTTACTCTCCGACATCTGTGTTTTACCGATATTAAAATAAATTTTTGGATTTGTTTCCAATTTTGCAATTTCCAGCGAATTTTCGACACGTTCGTGGTAGAAGCGATTTTTTTCGTAGTTTTTCTGATTTTTTATAAGTTTAACGATTTTTTAAAAGTATTAGAATTTGCTTTTATGCCGCTGTTAGCAAATTTTTGTGAATTTCCGGTAATTTAACAATTTTTCGACATTACTTATAGTTTAAGGGACTTATATGCAATATTATGGCTTGTTTAATATATTAAAACTTTTCGCGAATCTTCTCTATTCTCTATTATTGCAAACTTTTCTGAATTTTTGCAATTTTCGCGTAGTTTTGTTGCTCTTTGAAGCAATCGTCACCGTTATGAAAATAGCCCTCTATATAAACCGAAGTTACCTATTTTACAGCGCACTATCAACACTGTTGCTTTATACGGAGCGAAAAGTGCAGAGCCTTATGCCATAAGAAAGGGTGAACTTTTTAAAATAAAACATGCAACCTTTTAGAGAGCAAAGCGTTTTTAAGAAACGAACACCAAATAACATTTTTTTAAATAAAATGACACATGCTTTGGTCGAAAAGAAAACACCATAATTCTTTACACGAAATATGGCGGCTCTACTAAGTACTGCGTTTAAGAAAAGTAAGAAAATCTTAAATGTGCGTATATAATTTTTAAACACTTTTGTCTCTATGAATGTTACCATTTTCTGTTTTTTTTTTTATTATGTTAAATTTTTTAATTTTTCTTAAATGGAATAATAATCTTTGTTTAATAAAACTGTATTTTTTTTTAATTTTTTATAAACATAATTTTAAGTCTATATGCAATATGTGTGATGTACGAATATGAATGTCCTTAACTGTGTATACAATTTTTTACCATACATTGCCAAACTTGTCAGCCTACTAATTAATATATATAAACATAAATTCCTTTTGTTCCTATAAGGAGCATAGGGCCTTAACGATTGTGTTCCATTCTTGTTAAATCTGTTGCTACGATCGTCAGCTCGTTCCACGTTCTGTTTGCTTTTGCTACTTCAATGTCTAGTTGTCGACGCCAGGTGTGGCTTTAGGTCTTCGTAGGGCATGTCCAATCCACCGCCATTTCCGCTTTCTGGTTTCATACTCAATTGGTGTTTGTCCGCACTCGGCCTAAAAGCGTTCGTTCGTGTGATGGTGTTTGGCCAGAAAATTTTTAGTTTGCGATGGAGGCAACGGTGAATGAATACTTTTATGGCATTGGTATCGCATTGATTTGAGTTCCAAGACTCACAGCCGTAGAGCGCAACTGATTTCACGCAGCTGTTAAAGATGTTGATTTTAGTGCGCTTAGAGATACGAGGGGAACTCCACACATGGTGAAGTTGGCCATAAGCTTGCCTGGCCTTGTTTATGCTGTTCCCTGTATCCTCTCTTGAGCCTCCACTGGTTGATATTATGCTACACAGGCAGCAGAAGGATTGGACGTCTTCGATTTGTTGTTTTTGTAGTGTGAACTGTTGCGTATTTGTTGTGTTAAATCTCATGGCTTTGGTTTTGGGGAAATTAATTCTGAGACCACACATTGCTGCTTCGGCTTCAAAGTTGTTAAGTTTTGACTGTATATCGTCAAATCTATGTGAGAGCAAACAAATGTCGTCTGCATAGTCTAAATCTTCGAGGCGGCCGTTTTGGCGCCAGATAATGCATTTAGGTGTTGTTGTGACATTTTTCATGATGCTGTCGATGACAACGTTGAATAAAAGGGGGATAGTGGGCAACCCTGCCTCGCACTTACTTTGACACTTATTAGGCAACTGATTACGTCCTTGTGTAGGATGCGGCATTTAGCATTCTCGTACAAAGCCCTGATTATGGTAATAAGTTTTTCCGGTATTCCCTTGCAGCGAAGTTAATTCCATTTTGCAGCGTGATGTATTGTGCCAAACGCCTACTCGAAGTCAATTAATGTTAGGTATAACGGAGATCGCCATTCGACTGATTGTTCCGTTCTGGGGCGGAAACTGGCGGAAACTGGCTTGGTCGTTGCGAATATCGTTGGACAATGCGTCTGATAAACGTTTGTTTATTATATTAGCTATGACCTTGTTTACCATGCTAAGAAGATTTATGCCCCTCCAGTTATTGTATTGTGTAAGGTATTCTTTCATTGCGATTTTAATTATCATAACCTCCTTTGGGTTGTCGCTAAGTTGATTGGTGTCCCAGAATTTGTCTATAATGGGGTGTATTAGTTGGGCTCATGTAGCTGGATCTGCCTTTAGTAGTTTGGGCGATATGTTGTCTATTCCGGGTGCTTTATTGTTCTTGAGAGTTTTAATTACTGTCTCAATTTCAATTTCGCTGGGCTTGTTGATCGGTATGGCATGCCATTCAGTGTGTGGGGGCCTACTATACTAAAGTCAATTAAAATCAAATAACAAAGTTCCTGCTGCCAACTATTTATTTTGCTTTGTGTCGCCCAGTGTTATTAAACATAAGATTTTACGTTACCTTCATAGAAACGACCCTCACTCAATCTTATTTTTTCTCTAAATAATCACACATAAATACAAACTTTAATGGAATACTTGCGTATACGATTCACTTCTAAAATTTACTTTTAATTTTAAAATTCTCAAGAATATATTAGTATGGAAGTAATATTATGCCATGAAAACTTTAAAATAAGCCACAAAATTTTCTGTCTGAAGTCTATAATGAACTCTGGTCGTCAGAAAATCGCACCTTACTAAAATAATTAAAAAAAAACTTTAATTGAAGCCGAAACCTGTTTAATATAGCACCATCGCTCCTAAAAAAGTAAACCCCTAAAATCATTTTTGCTAAAAGTTTGTTTAAGAAGAAAATTGTGTTAATAAATTTTATGAAAGCCAATATCTGGTTGGAAAATGTTATCGTCCTTGGTCTATAATAGACTATATTGCCTATTTTTACTTTTTGTAAACACAAACTTCGGTTTTTAACATTTTACTTTGTGACAGTGAAGCAAAAAAAAAAAAAAAAGAAAAAAAAACAATTTACATGTCTTAATAAAATGTAGAGAAAAAAATGTAGACATTTATTTGTCTGGTGAATATTCTCTTAATGGATGTTAGTGTTTATGTAAATGTATACAAACACTGATTTTCAACATTAAATGGTCTATAAGGAAATGATAAACATCAAATTCAGAAGTACTAAAAGAAGATTACAAAACCTTCCCTCACTCTCACATTCTAATAAAATAACCATTAAGGGAAGAAAAATATTTTTTGTACGAGGAAGGAAAAGCAGAAAATATAAAAAAAAAAAAATTTGTAAAAAGGTAACAAAAATGTAAACAAAAACAAAACATATGAGACTCACACATAACAATTTATTTGTGTTACAACTGTTACAAATCTAAGTGTGACCCAAACACATTAACACTCCCAACAGAATCCCATTAACACACATAAACAAACATTTACAATCCCTCTTTTCTGTCACATAAAAGCATCCACACACACAAACTCTCTCATACTCCTGAATAGAAAAGAATAGATTAACGTTTATGATAAAGCAATTTTGTTTAAATTTTAATTTAAGTTTTATGTTGATTGTTTCATGAGACCTGAGAGTATGAGAAAATTATTGTTGTTGTTACATTTGGTTTGTTGTACTAAGAATTGGAATTATGGCAACAAATGGAAGGGGATGAGTGCGTACGTGTGTGTGAATTTATACAATGTTTTTATTTGCCACTATAAAGAATTGTAATTTTATAGGAAACGGATATGTGCGTTCGCTTATTCATACAGCTTTACATATACAGATACATGTATGATTATTATTTTTACTTGTTTCACAGTTTTTTAACATTGTAATTGTTTGTCTACTATGTATATTTATAGGCTGGTGTATACTTATTTTACGACGAGGGTAAGCGGAATTTAAAACTTAAATATGAAATGCTGGATTTTTAGCTAGAGATATTGTGGAACTGTTTTAAGAGAAAAAATGTATAGCACTGTTGGCCATCGGTAGCTTTGACATATCCCATTTTTCTGGTAAAATATATGGATACCGTGCCAATAGAACTAAAAATTTTTTCAGGACAATAACCAATAAAGCCAAGTTCTGAAAAAAACGTATTCCAGCTCTGCATAGATCAAACCAAATGGCATTTTTGACGTGGAAAAGTCTTATTTATAAGGCGGGTAAGGAAAAACTCTTCAATAAGCATTTGATAAAATGTTCTAAACTAAAATTGCAACGTGTGGCCGAGTATTGGCATAATGGAATATTACGGCTCCATGTCTATTGCAGTCGATTTTCGTAAAATACTCGCTAAAAAGGTTTTTTTTTTTTTGTTTACGTCTCAACCAAAGGTAGTGGTCTTACCATCTCTGGTATCTATTCAAAGTGGCGCGGCGCCACTGTCATCATACCTTAAGCTTGATTTTTACTTTTTTTTTTTGTTAAGTTTATTTTCTTTTAACTTAACAACAATTTCCTCGTTCGAATCATTTTTTAGAAGCCATCTTGAACGGTCACAGCTTTTTGTGAGATTTAGATTTGAAATTTAATCTTGAATTTTAATAAATCAATTGAATTGTATTTTAAAATTAAATTTTTGACCAAAAATAAATATTAACTGTTATAATGATTGGAAAATTATCAATGAAAGGGTTTATTTCACTGGTTCACAAATTTTTGCCATAACCTCAAAATTTTGATATTTTCTAAGATAAATCGGGGCTACTGAAATCAAATATGGCAATTATTTATTTTTCTCATAAACCGTTTTCAAGACATACGCGAAAAAAAGTTTTTTTGCAGTTCACAAAGCTGTTTCCAAAAATCTTAAGAACTGGGGGCAAATTATGGCAGTCGTGATCGAATACTTTTTCGATTCGATAGCAATTTTATTTCTAATTTTTTTTGTCTATACTGAACGGATCGAAGTTATTTTTTTAGTATTGTAAAGCATTTATTTGAGTTTTTAAACACTAAAAAAATAATTACGATTCGTTCAGTATTGACTGAAAAAAAATTGCTTTCGAATCCATAATTTGGGGGCCATAATTTGGCCCCTGATTTTTTAAATACGCCAATTTTACACTATTACAAAGATATTTATCGGACATCCAAATTTAAATTTTCAAAATTAAATTTTTGTTTCTTGATTGTGTTGATTGGATTAGGATTAAGTGTTAAGTGTTAAGAGACAATTTAATTTGTTTGCATAATTCTATTTTTGGTCAAAAATGTTAGATTTTTCCTCTTCGATTTATTATTTTATGTTGCGACGACGTTTCACGAATTTGCATTCAGCAGTATTTTACCATAATTGCCTGCTCCCAATGGCGCTGATAATGCTTTTCAATTACTGCAAGACCTCGGTGAAATCTTTTAACCTTGTTCGTCACAATGAAACAAGTCTAATAATACTGATTTTTTTTATTTATTTAATAAAAACCTATGGCATAAAAGTCTTTCATCATATTTGGAATTAGGTGACTCTCGTTATGGCTTCTGTCGTATCCTAAGAACTCACTTACTACTTTCTGAAAAGAATTCCACATATCTTGGAGCGATTGCGCTAGTATAAAAAAGCGTGTCTCTGTTTACTAAAATCCTTTTTCTTTTAAACATGAAGCGAATAATTATGGATGTTGAATTTAGTTGAAAGTTTTTTAAACAACTTAAACGCCATTCTGAAAATCAAAAAACTTTCTTTGATAAAACAATTTCAAATGAATTTTTTTATTAATGGTGTCTTTTGAATAAAACAGTATTTATCGCTTATTTGCACACCGGTTATAAGCATTCTACGCTTTTATGCATCCAAACTTGTGAAATTACAGTTTGTTATTTTAAAATAGCCGAAATTGTCTCTGTATAAGCATTTTCCAATATACATATATGATTCAATTTAAATTGAATTGCAAAAAAATAATTCTCATGTAAGCATCGTTTTAAACTTGAGGCAAATACAATAAAAAACCTACAAAAATGATTTCATCGAAACTAAATTTAAAAAGTTTCATGAAATGTCGATATAAATAAAATACCTTTTTTATAAGCACAGTATACGCATATAAATTACTAGCATTTACCCGCCACTTCGTTAGCATCTCCTTTTTCTTCGTTGACATATTTGTGTGCCAAAGTTTATTTTTCTAGGTTTAAACTTGTTTAAATTCTAGCATTTAACCCGCTACTTTAGTAGAACCAAAAAGCTAAAGCAAAATATCAAATTTCCCGTATTTCCTTTTTTGGGTACCATATTTTTCCCCCCTTAAAATATCAAAACTTTCAGTATTGTAGTGGCAGCCCATAATTTTGTTCGAATATGTTAATAAATGGAGGAAAATGTTTTGTAAAAAAAGTACCAAAAATAGTTACGAGTTTCACACCTTAAATGTTTGAATTTCGAAAAAGTACCAAATTCGTATACGTATTTTTAAAAATTTGAAAGGTTTCGAATGGGGTATTAACTTTGTTTCTATGTTTATAAGTTCAAAAGTTTGGTTTATTGGTGGCAAAAAAGTACTAAAATTCAGATTTTACCCGTTTACTCCCTAATAGGGCCGAATTTCAAAAAAGTACTAGACACCTGCCCGCTTTTTTTTCTAAAGAACAACGATAAGTATTACATTCTTTTAGTTTTGGAGATATAAGGTTACCGAATTTTCCCGTTTTTAGCTTTTTTACCCCCTAAACATGGATAGATTTGGGTAATGACCAATCGTTTGTCCAAATTTCAAGTTTCTTGGGTCAGCGGTTTTGGCTGGGCGATGATGAATGAGTCAGTCAGTCAGTCACTCACGCAACTCTTTTATATATATAGAAGAAAACAGTGTTCGAAAATAAGGAGAACATTACACAGTGCGACAGAAAAAAATACGCGATACCCTTTTTCTAGTAGGTCTTGTCGAACACAGCAAGACTCTGCCATTGAAATTTGCGGGACACCTCCTTCTCGAGTTACGAGTACAAACCCAATTTTTCGTACCTTTTGCACTTATATGCCAATAACTTTGTTGAATGCAAACCGATTTTTAATTTCCTTCTTTTCCTTCAAGCGCAAAGTCTTATTGTGCTCGACAAGGCGTACTAGAAAAAAACTGTCGCAACCCAGGTATTTCTGTTTCATATTTAGCATAAGGCTCACACACGCAGAAACGATATCTAATTTCTTAGTGTTTTTGTATACGAACGTTATTCTTAACACCGTTCGTAAATATTTTCAAGAAAAAAACGAATATTATATAGTGTTCTGTTCTTCGTCAAAAAACAGTGATACTGTAGACAAACATTATATTTTAATGTTCTATAATATTTATTTTTTTACATTGATAAAGAAATGAACAAAAAAAAATTTTAGCAATGACCACAGCACGAACAGATTGTGTGTGTATTCTGTATATGTTTTATTTCTATAAAATTATTTTACTGGCGTATGTGTATTTTGTTTTTGAAAAAAATTTTTGGTTTTTTTTACAAGCCAAAGAGGACAAACATTAATGAGCCGAACCGAACGGAATGAAGTTTGTGTTTTTTTTTAAACCGAACGTAATAAAATGTTCTCATCTTCTTGTTGAGTTGGATTAGTACAGTATTACTTTTGTGTTCGAAGATGGCAAACTGAGAAACGTTATTTTTTTATGATTTACTACACAAACAATATTAGCGTTCGTGTTTTTCACAAATCAAAGAAACGATATTTAATGTTTATTTTTGAATACTGGTTATAAATGCATTTCTCGTTTAAAAGCACAAAAAAGTGTAAATTATTAAATGCTTCTAAGCGATAAATTCTGTAACCTTTTTTGTCAACTCGTCAGTACATTTTACAATTTGTGGGTTTACTCTGCTTAAGTGCTTTATCGACCAGCCCTCGCTGTTAAATTTTTTGTTTTTATTTTTTTTTATGTTTTCAATAAACATAAATTTTGTAATTTTTTGTCATTGTAATGTATTTTAAGGTAAATAGTATTTATTGTTTAATGTATGAGAATATTTGTATGGATTGTAAATATCTCCTATACAAACATATATTGACACTTTGTGTGTTTGTGTGCTTCTTTTGTCTGTGTATTTAATATTTAAGTATTCATGTTAGTGTCTATATGTGGTTGTGTTTTTTATTATTTTTTTTTTTTTGTTTGTTTCTGTCTTGTTTGCTTATTTTTGTGTTTTTTAAAACGTTTTGTTTTTATTTATTCAGGATTGTTTATGTTAATTGTTTCCTTTTTTACAACTTTTTTTATAGTTCAATTTGCATTAAATTTTTATTAAATGTAATTTATAAAAATTTAAAATTATTTTAGGTTTAATAGAGCGAAAAAGAACCAAAATTGTGTTTGAAAATTTGACTTTAAATATAGCAAAATATAAAGAAAAAACTTTTTTTTAGATTAAAGAAATTTCTATGCGATTTCTATATGAACTGAATTTTTTTTTTGTTTTTTGCTTTTGTTTTGTATTTAAAAAAACTTTTTTATTTTTTATCTGGAATATAAGTTCTAAAGACTGTTTTGTATGCCCAATAATGTTCTAAAGTTCCTTAAAAGAAGATAATTTTGTAACTTGTTGAGACGGCTATTCTGTAATAGATCCTGGACGAAAGGGAACTTACACCCAACTTGTCACGTGACAGGTCTAAAGTGGCAAGGCCCGGTCCTAGTTCTAACACTTAACATGAAGAGGACTTGCCAGTTTAGCATGGCGATGTCCTAGGAGGAGATTAATTGGCACATTTTTGACACTATGTAACAGGGTACTAAAATATCCTATATGACCACATATAATTTCGGGTAATGCCTGTTGCAGAAATTGTCCCGAGTGAACAGGTAACAAGCCCACCAACTGTCTCGCCAAAAATATGTTAATTAAAAATCACCTAGGCTAACAGCATGTTTATATAAAGTATTCCCCTCATATAAAGTAATAGAACCAGATAGAATCAGCCACTACACGTACAAAATCCAGTCACATGGCTAGTTTTGTGTCAATTACCTTTTGTCCAGAGTAACTACACTTTAAACACATTATCACCAGGTGAGCGATATATCTTGTTTTCTCCTATCATATTTTATTCCTTTCTATTATAATATTATGTTCACTGACCACGGGATAAGAGCTTTAAGACCAATTGATACAAATTTTCCCCAGGGATATAAAAATGTTTAGTCCTTTTCAGATACTTAAATAAAATTTAGCCCCAAAATACCATCGATACTTGACCAATATAAAACTTTATAAATACTTTTGCTCTCGGGCGTTGAAAAAATTTATTAGTTTTAATATTAATTTATCGTTAAGATTTAGCTACAAAACAAGTTTAAAAAGTTTGTGATATTTTTGTAATAAAGAAAATCGTTGAAAATACTTCTAAAAATTGAAAAATTCAATAAACGAGTGTTCGCCTAATGGTCAAAATTCGACCATAAATTTTAAGGTTCATATGAAGATACTTTATGTAAGTATATATGAATTTACATGTTTTGAGCATAAATTTTTTCCATCATAGTGGATCCATTTGGCAAGGGACCAACCTCTGGTTCATATTCTATCTTCAACAATAAAAAATATCAATTGAAAAACAAAAAAGTGTCATAAAATCTCCTTTGTAAATTGTATTCCACTCAGGACATTTCAATTTATTTTTTTATTTTTCTATGTCTAATATTAACGAAAATTAATCAAAAAACCAGATGTTGAACGAAAAAGTACCAAAAGCCTCGCCTTACATGTTCTTATTCATTTTTCATCTTATAGGTTTTAATTCACTAAGGACCCTGCACCTATAATATTATGTTTCTAAGTTAAATAAATCACCACATGCAGCACGGAAAAGTAAAATAAAACAATTTAATTTCCCGCAGCACGGAAAAGTAAAATAAAGAAATTTAATTTCCCGTATTTATATAGTCGATATATTTGAAAACCGGTTTCTTAAATAATGTCGAACAATCGAGCACCCTATTTTTTTATTATTTGATAATTGAAAAAAACAAATTTTGTATTTTGTACATATGTGTTAGTAGCTAATTTGAACGCTTATTACTCCGAAAATATTGAACAGATTTTAATAAAATATATATTGTGCACTTCTGCAAATAAATATCTTTCAAAAGGTGTGTGTTTTTTTCAAATCGGTTGACATACAGAGGAGGAAAGTGTTCTTAACTGTTTTGCCTTAGCCGATTTATATATAGATTTAGGCCAAAATTGTGTTAAACGCAACGCAACGCCAAAAATTATATTGAAAGCAAAAACCAAAAGTAAATATTACATAATAGCTTTGTTATTGCTTTTTACAAAAATTCATATTGCGTTTTAAAATTTTTAACGCCACAAAATATGCAGCGTTTGAAATTTAAAAACTCTTAGAAGAAATTTTAACTTTTCTTTTTTTTTTTTTGATTTTGTGCTCTTTTTTTGGAAGTAAAAGGTAACTTTCATTTGTGGCTTATTAGTCTTTAGGCACAATTCTAAATGGTGCATAAGATAAGAGCATAAGATTTTTTCATTAAAAGCGTCACAACTCAAAATTATTCTATTTAGGTGAAAAAATACTACTCAGAGTACTAGACATAGTGCTCTTTAGTTGATTATTGTACATCAGCACAACAAGCAACATAAAAACAGACATAACGGTATGTTTCCTGTTAAAGGATACGGTGAGGCAAAAGAAATTTTGGTGGTCGTAAGAGATTTGATTTTCAATGATTAAGTGTACGATGTATTAATATAATATATAACATATTATGTATGTATGTAAATTGTGCTTCTAATTAACATTGTTCAAAAGGATAAACCTGTTTGAGGAAATCTACTCTTCTGGTATAACAAAATGAGGGTTCGAAACTATTTGTTTATTAAATTACAAACCCTAGAATAAAATTTCTACTTAGGAAAATTAGAATGTAAGAAAAGATGTTTGCAAAAACTCTATTTTGAGAAATACCGAACTTTATATATCGTCGGCTTAATATGCAAACCTGCTTAATCCACTTTTTAATTAAATTGAGTTTAGGATGCCGTGTGGCAAAGAAAGATACGCCTCGTCGACCAGCATGTAAATCAATGTAAATGAAATAAATCAATGTAAAATCGTCGAAAACAAGATTGATTCTACAGTTTTCGGTAGAGATTTGGCTTCATAGTTAATTCATGTTTATTTAACATGATTTTCCAATAACTTGCGGACAAAATTTTTTTCTTTTAAAATAAGTATAATTCATGTTAATTTAACATTGCAGTAAAGTTAGAGCAAAATATCATTTATTTTGATATAACAATCCGAATCACGTTGAATGAAAGTTATTTCAAGTTGAAACAACCTGAATTTCATGTAGAATCAAGTTGGTTTGAGTGTATAAAAACAGTGAGAAGAATCTTCATATGCATTTATTTATGAGTAATTCAAAACACTTACCCGCAGAGCCAGAGAAAGAGAGGATATAATTATTTTTTTTCCTGTAACACATGTTTCACTTTCTTTGAATTCCCCTTTGTTAGCAGAATGGCCCGATATGGGTTTCATCATCATTCAACTTTGAAAATTTAATGTACTTTTTTACTAAATAATTTAAAGAAAAAGAATACGGGAATTTTTCTTCTCTTTTCAGATTATTTTAAACATGAAAATGAAAAAATTTATGTTTTTCTTTTTATAGTGTTGCTGTTTTTTTTATACAAAACAAGTAAAACAAGTTTCTATGGTTTAAATTTTGAACAATTTTATTTTAACATTTTTCATTTAAAATAAACATGAAACCAAGATAATTTTAAATAAAGTCCATACATTTGCAAAAATTGACTATGATTTTTAATCAACATTGCGCCATGTTAATTTAACATTGACATTTTTTCTGTCTGCATATTAAGCCGACGATATGTTTTTGAAAACATTAAAAAATTTACTTTATATAATTTGTATTCCTAGTCATTTCCGTCTACGTAAAATAAATAGACGAAAAAGTTTTATCTCTTAGCGAGGTCGTGCTTCAGCGTTTAACATATGCAAAATCGTCAAACACACAAACAAATTAAGTTCAAAAAGGGCTTTAATAATAGTTACTATCTCGTAAAAAAATTTGAGCGAAAACACAAAAAAACGCAAAACACAACAACTTCTGCGAAATCTTAAATTTTCTTTGAACCACAATAAAGATAGAGGGTACATAGCTTTTTTTTTAACCCATAACCATAAAGACAGGGCAACATTGATTTTGTCATTCCGTTTGCTACACATCGATAAAATTAACAAAATGTATATATTCTGGATCGTTGTGAAATTCTAAGATGATCTAGCCATATCCATCAGTCTGTCCATCTGTTATAAGAACGACAGAGTTTTGCAGTTTTAGGCTTAGGAAGAAAAAATTTCGTTAAACCGATTTTAATGCTATGTTCACACTTGGGTTTTGAAACGCTCTTAAGAGAAATGTTGATTAAGTTAATCAAAGCCGTTCACATTACATGTGAGATGATTAAGATGACAGATGATTTAGAAAAAAAACACAACAAATAAATGTATATTTCTTTAGAGTATTAAAAATGGATAAAAACACTTTTATAAAGTTATCAGAAGATTATTTTAATCATTTTAATGATGAAATTCTGAAAATTTATGAATTATTTAAGGAAAAAAATAAAAACATTAGGCGGAAATCGTGGTCGGTTGTACACGCTCAGGTTAGCCGATTCTACATTATACTCAGTTTGAGGTATGTTCAGTGGATTCTATGTGATTAATGAAGTGATTTAGTTGTAATCATGTCAATTTGAAGTGAGTAACAAATCACTTCTATTTATGGGTAATCATCTAGATTTTGATGTGAAAAGTCGAGTTGCTTAAACGCGTTTAAGAACCCAAGTATAAACATAGTATAAGTCGACCGATTTGTTTAATGTTGAAAATAAGCCAAGTCTATATATTATCAGACCTAACCCCTATACAAATGCACTTCCAGAAGTAGACTTTTGGCATAAAAGCAGACAGAAGGGATAAGCTTAAGTTAACTTAGTACATTAAATTTGTGGGTCCCAAAAAAAATTTTTTGGGACTCAAAGTATTTTTGAGATTTTTTTCAGATTTTTCGGAAGAGGTTTAGTGGTCGCTTAAGTTGAATTTATGCCAAAAGTCGGGGTTGCCGGTCTTTTTGAGTTTTCTTCATAGCTTTGCGCAAAACCACGATTTTCTTTACTTTTATTTTTATATAAATTAAAAAAAAAAATGTTACAACTTCTGAAACTGATATTCAAAATCTATTGCAGGGCATAGATCACATCGTAAGAACCCCAATAAATGATTTTTAAACAAAGCAAAATAAACCGTTTGATTATTATTTGTTTGTTGGGTATGAGTTATAATATCATAAACTGGGTACAATGCTAAAAACCGATATAACTCAGAAAAGTGAACAGCTACTTGAAAAAAATTTGTTTCTTGATCATTTAGAATTAATTGATCTTTTAAACTGCGTTGTTACTTTTTTAATTTTTGTAAAAAATTTAAAAGTTATAAAGCGTTATTTACAAAATTTTTGGAAATATTACGTCAAATTGTAATGTAGGGTGTCTAAATGAGCAAATGTGTTGCAAAAATTTATAGTTTTTGCATACAGAAATGAAGCTTGGGAATTTTTCTTTTAAATTGTTTCCTCAAAAGTGAAGTTAATCGTGGTTTTTGACAAAGTTATGCAGATAAATCAAAAAAGGCCGGCAAACCATATTTTTTGCGAAAATTCGTCTTGAGCGACCTCTAAATTTCTTCGAAAAATCTGAAAAAATTTCAAAAATACTTTACCCTATACGCTTTTAAATTATACTTGAGCATCCATTAAAATAAAATAACACACTATTCTTAATATTTTTTTTGTACAAGGAGTGTGCTTAGTGGGAAAAATTAGTAATTTCAGTCCACTATTTTATTTAGGCTCCAAGTAAATATTTTCTCAGATTAAAAGCGGAATAAGCTAAAGCAACGAAAATTAGCATAAATACTATCTATGTTTATATCTGAAATTGTTGGTACTGAAAATCGGCTTATATTATTTATCTTAGCCTCCATACAAATGTCCGTCCACCTTAAAATTTTTACAAGAAACATTTGCTATCGATAATATATTAATTCGGCTCATTATTTAAACTAGTTCTTATAAAAATTTATCGCTGAAATATAATTTTTGATGCGACAGCGGCCTAGCGAACAAGCAAAACCACAGAGTTTGGAATAAATACTTTTTCTACATAAATACAAACAAAGTTGGTTAATTAAAAATGGACGAAATCGATAAAAATTATTTTGTATGTATATTAGGGCGGGTCGATTTTTTTGTTAAATCGTATAGCAAAAGCGTAATCTACATAAAAATCTAAGAAAATTCTCCGAAGAAACCATGGCTCTAAAATAAAAACCTAATCCGCGCCTCTCGACTTGAAAATTTATATGCCGGCTTTTGGCAAAAAAAAAAAATTTTTTTTAAAAAATAGCTTTTTCCAAAAAGAAATCGAATTTTCTGAATAAAATGGTTTAGTAAAGTAGTTCTTTTGCACTTTATATTTTTCTACACCCAAATTTTTTTTAAATTAAAAAAATATTCACGTAAGTAAAAAACTTTGTTTATAATTTTGTATATAATATTTTTCTAAGGAACATAGATAAAAACATATTCTTTCATAATTTAACAAAAAGATTGACAATACAATAAAAAAATATTACACTCAAAAAATTGTTTTTAGTATTTATAAAATAACGTTTTTTTTCTGTCCCGACGTGTTACAGAAAAGAATAGATATGATGTTCTGGCAGTAACTATAGAAAGTCGTGCCAAAGTACCTAGAATGGAGAGTAAAAAAGACTTTAAAAAATTAACATGTAACCAATAAGTGAAGTTTTCTTAGTTTTCTATAATTGCAAAAACATTACTGAAATATTGTTTGAGTGAAAACATTTTTTTTTTGTTTTTATTTGCATTATAAAATAAAAATTGTTTATCGAAACAAGAAAAAGTTATTTTATAAATACTGAAAACCATTTTTTGAGTGTAATTTTTTTTTTTTGTATTTTCAATCTTTTTTATTAAATTATGAAAGAAAATTTTTTTATCTATGTTCCTTATAAAAATATCATATACTGGAATTTAACCCGCTACTACGTTAGCGTCTTCTTTTATTTTTCTAGGTTTTAACTTGTTTAAATTCCGGAAATTCAAAAAGTACCAGTTAATATACAAAAAGTACCAAAAATTTTCCTCTTATTGATTCTTATTCATTTAGGACATTGCATTTGGAATTTTATGTTTCTAGGTCCAATACTTACGAAGATTCAAAAAGCACCAGTTAAAGAACAAAAAAGTACCAAAAAGTTACCTCATAGATTCGTATCCATTCAGGACATTGCATGTTTAATTTTATGTTTTAAGGTAAAATATTAACGATAATCAAAAAAATACCAGTTGTAGAACCAAAAAGCTGAAGAATGATATTAAGTTTCCCGTATTTCCCATTTTGGTACTATTTGTCCCCCCATTGAAATATCAAAAATTGCAGTATTGTAGTGGGGGCCTATAATTTAGTACGAATATGGCAATGAATGGAGAAAAATGTTTTTAAAAAAAAGTACCAAAAATAGTTACGATTTTAACTCCTTAAACTTTCGAATTTCGACAAAAGTAGCAAATTTATACTCGTATTTTTTTGATAAGTTTCGAATGTGGTATAAACTTTTTTCTAAGTTTATTGGTAACTGCCTTACTAAACAATTTTATTCTGAAAATTCGATTTCTTTTTGGAAAAAGCAATTTTTTTAAAATTTTTTTTTTGGCAAAGGCGGGCATATAAATTTTCAAGTCGAGAGGCGCGGATTAGGATTTTATTTTAGACCCATGGTTTCTTCGGAGAATTCTCTTTGAATTTTAAGTAGATTACGTTTTTGCTATACGATTTTTAATTTTTTTTCATCCATACAAATCGACCGGGCCTAATGTATATCCATCCCCCTTATTGGAATTTACAATTATTACGTAAACGTTCAGGTAAACTGAAAACAAAATTTTTAATTTCTTTTTTATTCTGGTATGTGATGGAAAACGATTTGGAAAACTAAACGATTTGAAATCGATAATGTCTTTTTCAGTGTCTTTAAAAATTGATTTCTAATACATTTTGCTTTTTTCTTGTCGATATGTTAAAAAAAGATGATGTCACTTAAATGCAAATACTTTCAAAAGTTTTAAAAGGATTATGTATCTCTTTCTTTTTAGTGAAAGGTTATAACATTTCATATTCGGATTCAGCGAAAAATTTTACATAAAGATTAGCTGTCAGATTCATTTGGTCACGACTTTGTTGAGATTTTGTCACGTAGTGTTATTCATTATTATTTCTATAGAAATTTTTCAAACTGAATATTTTTTTGTGTTTAATAGTTTTCCGTTATTTTATTTGGACAAAGTTATAGATACGGCATGGTTAAGGTATATATTTATTATTCAGCTTTTTCTAAAATTTTTTTATAAATGAAAAAAATCCCTTTTGTTATAAATAATTATTGCATACAAAACTCATTCCTCTGAATTCCTGGAAATGTAATAAATTTAAACAAACTTGATTAAAAGCGGCAGCCATTTTCTGCAGAATAGCAGGCAACTTCTGTCATTAAATAGGCAGGCGACTTCTGTCATTAAATGGTTCTCCATATCCTGTTTACAAAAAAATCATACCGCCAATAATATACAAGTAGTTAATATTACACATTAAAACCTTTAATTTAATGGGGGCAATATACAAACAAACATCAATGTGCGCACGTGTGTGTGTGTGTGTGAGGATTCATATTTATAAAGAAAAACTACTAGTAATTTAATTATAAAAACAAATTAATGATAAACAGAACTTATTTTACGCCTGAAATATTTATGGTTGAATGAATGAATGATTGTGACAAATTAAATTATTATTATGTCAATTTGTAATTACACGTTCTCGTACATATGCACATGTACATGGTCTTTTGAGTTCGAGTAACTTTTATAATCGTTTGCAAGATTTTGTTTTTTATATTTTATTTTATTTATTTTTGCCAGGTCTTGAGTTTTACATGAAAATTATACAATAACAACTAAATAGTTGAGCTGAAACACAATCGTTCAAAAAAATTATGGAATAAAATATTTAAAATAAGAAATTGGGAATTAAGCACGAATAACAAAATCTTTTAAATTAAAATATTTAAAATTATAAGTGTTGATCGACCTTTTTTGATTACTCTAAATAGTTTATATAGTTTCCTATATGCAGGCTTTCAAGGTCATTAATTTAATGTAAATAAAAGATTATTTATTTCATTCTCAATAAAATCCGACGTTTCGTTGGTATTCTTTCCAACTTCTTCAGGGATTGAGTTTTTATTAAAATCTGGCAACATTGTAAAAATACAAATAATCTAGAGAGGGAGAAGGACAATGCAATACCATATCTGGATCAAGGCGAATTCAACTACAGGTGGTGTCGAAACGGCATCTGATTTTGACAGTTCGAGCTTATTTGTTTTGATTTGTTAGTGTTTTGCTAAAAATAGTTGACGTTTCGATCTAATGGCACTAACAATGCAATGTAAAAACCCCTATGTTGTTTCTGTTGTTTTTGGATTGTTGTAGTTCCGACACCACCTGTAGTTGAATTCGCCTTGATCTGGATATGAAGATATTCCGAAAAAATGGCAAAATAATAACAGATTGGTATATGAAACCAATTGCTTCTGGATGTTTGATGAATTTCCACTCAACACAACCTATGAAACAGAAGATAAACACAGCAATCTAATTGACAAAGTTTTAAAAATAAGCAACGTAAAATTTCAATTTAAGAATATCACAAGAATAAAGGATGTCTTAATGAAAAACAACTTTCCAACGGGGTTGATCAATTCATTATTGACTAAAGTTAAAAATAATATTTCATCGGGGGAAAAAAACAAAAATGACACATCTGGCAACGCCAAATATTATAGTCTACCATTTATTCCAAGACTAACTGAGAACAACAAACTGAGAGAGATAATAAAAGACCAACAAATAGTATTCGCGCATAAATCAAACAAGACAATACATAATTTATTTACACAAACAAAAACAAAGATTGAGTGTAGGGATCAAAGTGATGTTGTTTAACAAATTGAATGTGATGGCGGTGATAATGAGGAGTGTGGAAAAATCTACATTGGTTCAACGAAGAGAAATTTAGGCGTGAGAATAGACGAACATAAAGCTGATATAAAAAAAGGAAAACCATCAACTGCACTTGCACAACACTGCATTGAAAACGGCCACAAGCCAAACTTTGAAAAATTGAAAATTTTAGATAAAGAGAAAAGGGGAAATAAAAGATACACGTTGGAGAGCTTAAGAATACAACAAAAATCAACAAGTGCAATAAACACAAAAGAAGACAAAGACAATACAAATGCAAACTACAACATTGCAATACTTATTAATAGTAACAACTGTGATCAAAAAAGGACAAACTTTCTGTGATAATTTTTATATATACATACATTTATTTTAATATTTTAAGTTTTGTGTTGTGCTTACAAAATACTGTGATATAATTTATAAATGGTGTAAACTGACGAAAAAGATTATTGTAAGTTAATTTGTCAAAAATTAAGATTATAATTATTATTATTATTGACTACTTTTTACATTGTATTTTTACAATGTTGCCAGATTTTAATAAAAACTCAATACCTGAAGAAGTTGGAAAGAATACCAACGAAACATCGGATTTTATTGAGAATAAAATAAATAATTTTTTATTTACATTAAATTAATGACCTTGAAAGCCTGCATATAGGAAACTATATAAACTATTTAGAAAAATATTTAAAATCTGAATGAAATTCAATAAATTGACTTGGTAGAAAGCAGAAAACTATACTGGATATTCGTCGCAGTGGTTCTGCTCAAAATATGTGCTATGCACAGTGGGGCCTTAAGAAAAGAAATAGAAATAAAAGTCTGAACATTTGACAAGGTTAGTCTGATTGGAATTAAATTTTAGGTGGCAAGTTGAGACTTCTAGACAAGTTTACATTTTTGATTTTGGGTCAACAGACCTATCAGGTTCCCAAAAACTGCATCTCTGGTATTACAAAAATTAGAACAGAACGAGAATTCATAATTTTGGTCCAGTGGAAAATACTAGTCTAGATATAAAAAATTAGCGACATGCAAAGTTTATATATTTAAGCTTACGAGACATCCGCATTTGAAAAATCTAAATTTGATACTTTTGACCAGTGATCTTAGAAAAATATATTTTTTCCCTACACTATTCCCTACGTTAAAAATTTATTTTTTTAGCAGCGGGCAAACAAATACATTTTTTGTTTACATTTTGAAAATATTATAATTAAAGCATATAAAAATTCCCTAGTAAAAACTTCGCCTACAAAATAATGTGTTACCAATGAATTTAACAAGGGATGTCCCAAAATAAACTTATTCGAAAGTAAGTCATTTTTTTACCTACATACAATCAGAAACAAGTAGTTGTAGAAGTTGTGGTAGAGGAAAGCTACTAAATAATGCGTGAGAGAAGCTATTGATTTTGAAAAAGTAAGCAAAGTTTTTACTGGGTCAATTTCAAAATAAAATAAACTGTGTGTATATATCCATTAATCTAGAGACAAAATATTGTCAAACTTCGTATTTTATTATCAATTACCTCATCTAGAAAAAACCATGGAAACATTAGTGCAAACAGTAAATAATTTTACAAACACAATGGGTAATATGATGCAGGAAATTCTTAGAATGCAATCGATGTTATTGCAAGCTATTCTTAACAAGCCATGAACTGTTTAAAAATTTGTTTTTGGAACGCAAACGGCATCCGCCAACATAAAAATGAACTAGAATACTTTCTTAAAAATAAACAAATTGATGTCATGATGGTTTCTGAAACTCATTTGACCTCAAGAAATACGTTTTAAATCAATGGTTATACACTATATGATACAAAGGACCCTCGAGATAGAGCTTGTGGAGGTTCAGCCATTTTAATTAAAACCCGAGTCAAACACTACCCAATGTGTGATCATCGTGAAGATTATCTCCAAGCTACGGACATTTGTGTCGAAGAGCTAAATCGAAGCATAGTTATTTCATCTCTATATTCACCACCTAGATTTGCAATATCAGAAAGCCAATATTACAAATATTATAAGTCACTGGGGCCCTGTTTCCTGGCTGCTGGCGATTACAACGCAAAACATACCTTCTGGGGGTCACGACTTATAACACCAAAGGGTCGTGTTTTGTTTAATACAATCTCTAAAATGAATTTAAATGTTGCCGCGAGCGGACAACCAACATATTGGCCTGCTGATCCACAAAAAACTCCAGATGTCATCGATTTCAGCGTGGTTAAAAACATCCCCACAGAAACGATTCACGTTGAAGCTTCCATAGAATTATCCTCTGATCACACACCTACAATTGTTACTATAAAAAACACCAATAGAATTGAATCTCCCTCTGGTCACATAGCGACGTCAGCTACACATATAAATTGGATAAAATATAAAAAATATCTCAGTACCCATTGCACAGAAAATATTCCGCTTAGCACACCGGAGTATATAGATCGCTCTATTGTCAATTTTGACAGTTTTCTAAAACTAGCTGTTCAACATTGCCCCCAAAAAAACCAAAAATAATGAAATATATTCCTCAGATGTCGAGCGTCTCTTGTCTGAAAAAAGGAGAGCTCGTAGAGAGTGGCAATTGCACAGATCCCCTCAACTTAAGAACTTACTAAAAGACTGTACAAAAAGGCTGAGAAAGTTACTGCAGACTCAGAAAACGGCTTCTCTGGAAAAATATCTTAAGGAACTTGATGCAACTCCACAATCAGACTACTCATTATGGCGTGCAGCTAGAAATCTCAAAAGGCCAGTTGTCGCTAATCCGCCATTAAGAAACTTGAATGGAAGTTGGGCAAGAAATGATGTTGAAAAAGGAAATCTGTTTGTTAATCATTTAAAACACGTATTTACCCCTAACATATCTCACGATATGGCGGTCGAGTTACCACCTGTTGCTGCTAGAGCAGCTGTTCCCCTAAGATTTGAGATAAGAGAAACCGAAAAGGCTATTTGTGATTTAAACCCCAAGAAGGCTCCTGGTTTTGATAAGATCAGCAACAAAATGCTTTTGGAGCTACCCAGCATAGCAAGGAGAATTATTCTTTTAATTTTTAATGCTATTTTACGCCTGGAATACTATCCTCAAAAGTGGAAGGTTGCCTTAGTCATCATGATACCTAAACCAGGAAAGGATCACACAAAAGTTGAGTCATATAGGCCTATAAGTTTACTTTCAAATATATCAAAGCTGTTTGAGAAGCTGTTAGCGTCAAAATTAACCCCAATTCTAAATGAAAACAGATGTATTCCTAACCACCAATTCGGCTTTAGAAGAGAACACAGCACAATTGAGCAAACTCATCGTATAGTAAACGCAATAAGAAAAGCCTTTGAAGAAAGAAAATATTGTTCCGCTCTCTTCATCGATGTTTCTTAAGCTTTTGACAAAGTCTGGCATGAAGGCTTATTACATAAATTGAAGCTAAACTTACCAGTAAACACACACAAGCTGTTAGAAAGCTACTTAGTCGGTCGAAAGTTTATTATTAAAGAAGGTGATTATTTAAGCTCTCCTCAACCAATTGAAGCTGGAGTCCCTCAGGGAAGCATCCTAGGCCCACTTTTATACTTAATATATACTTCGGATATGCCAATAAACAACTACACCCAAACTTCAACATTTGCTGATGACACAGCTTTTCTAAGCGTGCACGAAAACAGTCAAGAAGCATCTTGATACCTACAGGATCATATATTTCAACTCGAACTGTGGCTGAAGCAATGGAGGATAAAGGTCAATGAGCAAAAATGCGTACATGTAACATTTACCTTGCGTCGGGAAACATGCCCCCCTATTAAAATCAATAATCATTTAGTGCCTCAAAATTCGCATGTAAAATACCTCGGTATTCATCTAGATCGCCGTTTAACGTGGAAAAGCCATATAGAGGCAAAATTATCTCAAATGAAACTAAAAGCCATCCAATTTCATTGGCTTATTGGAAGAAACTCTGTCCTAAGTCTCGACTGCAAACTTTTACTTTACAACTCCATCTTAAAGCCAATCTGGTGCTACGGTATTCAACTATGGGGCACTGCCTCGGCCTCTAATATCGAAAAAATTCAAAGGCGCCAAAATAAACTTCTTCGAATAATCACAGCTGCCCCTTGGTATGTTAAAAACTCAAATATTCACAAGGATCTCAATGTTCCTATGATTACAAAATATGCAGTAAAATATTTAAAAAGGCTTGAACAACACCCAAATCCACTAGCTCGAAATATTTTAAACCATGGCGGCCACACTCGCTTAAGAAGAAGAGACACTGCAGCACTTACCCAATTAGATGAGCGATAAACACCTATATAAGTGAACAGAACCCGTGATGAAGAAAATTTTTGTCTGGCACTGGCAGGACATAAAATAACGTATTAGGTTAAGATTTGATTAATTATTGTTAGTTCATATTTAAAATATGAAGATTCAATAAAAAATAATGAGAAAAAAAAAAAAATTACCTCATCTTTTGTCCTTTTTAAAGAACTTAAAATTTTTTAAGAATACTAATTTGAAATAATTTTTTTTTATTAAAAGTATCTAATAACTTTAAGCAAACTCGGTACCAAATAAGAGGGCAAGCTCTGTAGAATTTTAAAGAAATATTAACTTTAGTTCCCCTGAACAAAAATATAAAGAATATTTTCAACATATTCTTTCATATCCTTAAAAGATTTTATTAAAAATTTTTTAAAAATTCGAAATTGTATTTTTTATTTCTCTTAGTTTAGAAGGTGCGATTATTTTTTTCTCGGTACAAACTTAATTTCTATGTAGAAATTTCATTCATTTAATATTCGCATACATTTTAGCGAATGTGAGTGCGAATGCAAGTAGCAAAAATGAGGGAATTGTTCGCCAATGTGTATCCGAATATTGGGTTTGGCAATTGTTGAAGATTGCCTGGCTGTTAGAGTTAAAGTATTTATAAGGTTTCTGTTAAAAAAAAATACTGCAGTTGTACTTAAATGCTATTGTTTATGAAAAATTTTAATTTTTAAATGAAAATAATACGAATATTTACATATTTTTAAAGGCCGTTACACACTATCCCACAAAGTCTTACGTATTTTTCAGAAATGCTTCCCTGATCTAATTATTCTTTGAATATTTTTAAAAAACAATAACAACTTATCATGACAGGTTTGCATTTTCGTAAAATACTAAAGACTTTGTGGGATAGTGTATAACGGCCTTAAGCAATATTTTGAAAACTAAATAATCAGGGGTGCCATGGAAATCGAAAACGTAAAACGAATTAATTTGGAAGTTCTTTTAATAAACTTTTAAGCTTCGTTCACAATCAAAAAAACATTTTCACTTGGTGTTCATAATAGAGCAACAATTCCTTTTGTAACCACACACAGTTTGCATTACGAAACCGTCTGCAATATTTAGCCACAACAATATTATGCATTTATTATTATTTTTTACAACATTTTGTTAAAGATTTCATTTAAAACTAAATAAAATTATTTTAAACGTCAGAAACAAGTTCATACAAATTGTTGCTGAAGTTCTAGTTGACTCAACTTTAGTTACATTTTTAAAAAAATTTTAATTACATTTTTGTTCTAAAAATGAAAGGAAAATATATAAAATACTGAAGGAAGAAAAAAGATAGAAGAATAAACGAAATTGTTTCTCTGCTTGTGAACAAAGCTTTAATCTAATTTTTACAATTTTTGTTAAAGAATTATGTTTAATGGAGCAATATTTGTATAATAATTTTCATAAAATTTTTTTATTACAGAAATCTTATTGAAAAACGACTTTTAAAATTCTTTCGTTTTCGATTTCCATGACACCCCTAAATATTTTAAAAATTCCATAGATTTGCCTTAAAATAAAATATTTGTTCTTTTTTTCCTACGTTTGAAATTTTCCTAAAAAAAAAGCCTACAAAAAAGGAAAATTTTCTACTTTTGGCATTACTGCTTTTGTCCTACCTTGTTCTAGTACTTTACACATATAAGATTTAAATTTGTCCTCATGTCTTGAAAATTTTTTTATGAATTTGTTGATAAATATTCCACATTTAAATTAAAAAAAAAAACTTATATTTACCAATTTTTTAGCTATAAAAGTATTTATTTTTTTTCTTTTTGTGGAATTCAAATATATTTTACACTTTTTTTAGTAGAGAGTTTCATAATAAAATTACAGGCTATTCAAACACCTGCATTACTTTAAGGCCACCCTGTGTACTAACAGACAGATGATAAATTTTGAGAATGAAACTTGAAACTGAAAGACCTTGTATAACTCATATATGTAAAAAATATTAATTTTTAAAGTGAAGTATTACTACAATATGGGCATATTTGTGTGTAAATATATGCATATGTATGTATTTATGTATTTAATGTACACATTTGTAGAATTATATATGTATGAGGGTAAACCAAGTGATTTATATATTTAAAACACAATTATGAAGCTACGGTCAGGTCACACTTATTAAACATTTGACCAAATAATCATAACCACTACTTTTGTTAATATTTATTGAGATTTAACATTGTCTTAACATCACAAATAAAAACTAACTATACTTCTAGACATAGCAAAAGACTGTTTTATGTTAGATGTGGTATTATTATCAAAATAAATATTGAAATTAAAGAAAATTATATTTTAGTTTGCCTGTTGGTCACGTTTTTCTCGTAGCTTAACTAACATAATTTCTTTAGCGTGCATTTTAATTTAGATATATTTATGTATATGTGTGTATATAAGAAATGGCATTAGGGGCAATATTACCTAAAAATAAATCACATTAAATTTAAATATATTTAATTATATTTATTAAAATCTATGAGATTTAGAAAATAAATTCTTGGAAAAATATTAGCAAATTAACACGATACAAATTATATATAATTAAAGTAATTTTAAATGTTTTACAGTTTGGCTGTAGATATTTTCTTCTAAATTACAGTTACCAAGTGGCAAGTGACCCACCCCACTACAACAAAGCAATTGTTTTTTATTTTGTTTTTTTCTTAACCTACTTACAACAACAATTAATGTTGGGAGAATTCCAACCAGTTGTAGTGGGGAATGTAAGAAAGGATAAACACACTGTTTAAAAAAATTACTTCATAACAAAGCAAATCGTGCTAATGGGCCTAGTAAAGAGCCAAATTCAAAAAAAGTCGAGAAAACTCGATTTTTGGGTTAAATTCGATTTTAGCGACCTCTAGACCTCTTCCGAAAAATCGGAAAAAAATCACAAAAATACTTTAAGCTTTCAAAAAAGTTGTGGCATAAAATAATATTTTTTTTGGGACACACTTATGTATATATGCATATATATTTATATATATTTTTTTTATAGAAAACACCAAAAAGATATTTGCAACACATCAAAATAATAACAAAAAACCCCATAAAGTATAAATGTTTATTCGGAATCCTTGTGAAATTTTACAACGATCTTGCCATGTCCGTTCGCCTGCTCATTCTGTCGAGCTTTTAAATTTATTGATGGAGTGTTTCCTTATTTTTCCTGCATCAAAAATGAAACCTATTTTTAAAGAAATAACTTTATCTGTTTTTAAAAGTTTAGATATTAATTAGTATTGTGGTTTTTTTGTTGAACTATTTATGGTTTTTAATCCAAATTTTTAATATTTTTAATTAGGCTTAAGTTCATTAAATTTAATTTTCATTAAATTATTTTTATGAAGAAAGGAATTTTACAACATGAAAATTAATTAAAATTGTTATTGATAATCTTTCATTCTTGACCGTGGCCGGGGCTCGAACCCGGGCCGGCAGGTTACCATGACATGTTTCGATCGCAACCACTCGATCTCCTCAGATGGATTTGCCGTTTTACACTCGCAGCCATCGACGACTGCTGACGTCAATAGTCAAACATCAATCCTTAAACCAAATTGTATTTTAACCTTTGGTAGATCGAAGTTTGCTTTTTTGAATGATTATCAATTTTAATTGATTTTACATGTTCTTCCTTACTTCTGTTTTTTCGTACTTTTGTCAAGAATTTTTCTTGAAATCCAAAGTACATTTTTTGTTTTTCTTTTCCATTTTTTTGTCCTTCTCTTTCCTGTTGACCTTTTTCAGCACAACTTGAAGGACAAATGAATACATAGAGCTCGTGCCTTAGCTTTAACAATAATTAGTATTGTGGTTATTTTGTTGAACTATTTATGGTTTTTAATCCAAATTTTTTTTTTTTTTTTAATATTTAATTAGACTTAAGTTCATTAAATTTAATTTTCATTAAATTTTTTTTATGAAGAAAGGAAGTTTACAACATGAAAGTTAATTAAAATTGTTATTGATAATCTTTCATTCTTGACCGTGGCTGAGGCTCGGGCCCTTGCCGGCAGGTTACCATGACATGTTTCGATCGCAACCACTCGATCTCCTCAGATGGATTTGCCGTTTTACACTCGCAGCCATCGACGACTGCTGACGTCAATAGTCAAACATCAATCCTTAAACCAAATTGTATTTTAACCTTTGGTAGATCGAAGCTTGCTTTTTTGAATGATTATCCATTTTAATTGATTTTAAATGTTTCTCCTTTCTTTAGTTTAGATATTGTTTACAAATAAGAAAAGATAAACTCACTGTTTATTGTTGGTGTTTTGTTTAAGCTTTGATATTGTTAGTTACGAGTAAGACTTTGAGTGTTTAAAATTCTTATTCGCTTTAGGGTTTTTTTCGTATAATATTTTTAGCTTTTCTAAAATCTTAGGAAAAGGTTTCCTGATGAGCTGGCCTAAGCAACCAGTGAAATGCGCATAGAAGCTAGCTTTCCCTCAACAATAAATTTCAGTGTATTTATCAAATATGGAAAATTGGGAATTTAGCACGTCATACAGAAATCGTATTAATGATAAATTTTGTATTCCCGTAAATAACTTTGAAAGAAAAGTGTGTTTCACATATCGGCAAAAAAAATCGACTAAAATATATCGATAAAGCGGTTTAAGAATCACGAAGCTTGGCAAAAAATCAATACATCTCATAACCCTAGAGGTGGGAATTATCGATTCAACACGGACGAATACATCCTTCTCATTTGCCTTAAGGGCCCCATACACACATACTGCTCATGCTCATGCAATCAGCATGTGTTTGTAAATTTGAAATTTTTATTTATGTAGGCGTCACACAGGCAATGCAGTATGAGAAATCAAAATAGGTTTGATTTTGAAATGAACTCATACTGCTGACAGTTGTTCAAATGAACAATAAAATAAATTAATTAATTTTATGATATATTTTTATTTATTTATTTATTTATTTACTTAGTGATTTTCTAATACAACAAGATACATTATCTTATAATTAGAGTATTAGAATCAGAGAAGTTAGTTTTAATATATGTAAGTGTCCTAATATATAAAATAATTTAGCAGATATAGTAATAATAGATAATTAGATCAATAATTGCAATTAGTCGAAAACTTAATTAGAGTACATAAATATTTGAATTTTACAATTAATTTAATTATTTCGAATGCTATAAATAATATTGAAGTTATTTTTAAATTTAGTTGCGTTGGTTGAAAGTTGTAAAGATACAGGAAGTTGGTTCCAGAGACGTATTGAATATATAAAAAATTGTTTCTCAGACGCTGCATCACGATGTCGAAGTTGGACTAGGCTGTTTACTCTCGAGGACCTCATGAACTGTAGATGGTCAAATAGACATTTCGGTTTCATTGTCGTTATAATTTTGTGTAAGAGCAAAAGGTTTTTTAATTTCAGATAGTCTTCGAAGCTAACGTTGATCACACGACAGGAGTATTGAGATACGTGATCAAATTTTTTTAGACTATAAATATAGCGTACAATGTTATTAAATGTCGTTTTAAGCCTCATGAAGTCTTTTAAGTTACATCCAGAAAATATTTCCGATGCATAAAGAAGTGTAGGTAAAAGATAAGTTTTTGCCAGCCTGGGTAATGTGGTCAGACCAGGTAAGTGTGCTGTTAAAGACAACCCCAAGATTTCTGACTGTGTTTACTACTTCAATTTTAGTATCTCCCAGAATTACGTTATTTTCAACATCAGTATTAACCGATTTTTTGGAGATAATAACACATTTTGATTTTTTAGGATTAAGGCGTAATCCATTAGCCGATGCCCAGAGAAAAATTTGGTTTAGATCGTAATTTAGTTCATTTACTTTAGAGTTAATGCAATACTTGGAGCATTTCAGGTAATTTGAATATCATCCGCGTACATTTAAACTTTTGAATATTTAATTTGTTTTGGTATATCATTGGAGTAAATTGAATATAATAGTGGTCCAAGTATCGAGCCTTGGGGGACACCTCTGACCACTCGCAGGGGTTTCGAAATAGTCCCCAAATTTGAGACGCATTGCCACCTATTAGTCAAATATTTTTCTTTTCAATTTAAATTAAAACAAATTTAAAATAGTTTTTGAGAAAAAAACGTGTGAAGAAAATAGGGTTTTTCTTGAAGTTCACGAAATGAGATTTATTTTAAAATGATGATTGATATGTGTGTAGTAAAATATCAATCACACACGTATACAAAGGGTTTATCGGCAGTAGCTGTCAGCAGTATGTGTCTATGGGCCCCTTTAAATATGCATGTCCATTAAACCCTTTGGAATATAAAAAAATAAAAAAAAAAATCTACTAAAATTGACTTCCTGTACGTTTTATTTATTTTTTTTACTTTTTTTCTTGCTTTTCATCATGACTTCATTTGAATATTTGGAAAATATTTTACGAAGATTATTTTGTAAAGTTGAAAAAAGAAAACAAAACAAAAATTACAAGAAAAACAAGAATAACAAAATTGTAAAACAAACTAATGAAATTAGTGAAAAATCTCTATACCGATATGTCGATTTTTGATACGCTCTACAATTGGTACGATATCAGGTGCATTCAATACTTCGAATTCGGCAGAGTTGAAAATTTACAGATCTTTTGAGATTGGGGCTGACAAGGGATTCTATCTGGTAACACGGAAGTCAGTTGCCCCTGACACACGGTCCGGACTGGCTATTGGTAAGGTCCGCTCGGTGATCACGTGTTGATTGCTGTTTGACCAAAGTCTTGGGAAGAGTGGTCTTAAAAAGTCGACTTTAAGGGCTGATTTCTCGTCACTTGTAGGAAAGTTTGGCCTGCTGGCGGATCTCCCTAGGTACTGTTTCTATTCAACAGATACTGCAGGCATGCCAAAAAGCAGCGTAGGTTATCTGGCTCCAGGTTTTTAACAAGCGTGTTGTGTAATTCTGCCAAATTATGAACACAAACTGCTACCTGTGTGTGTGTTGGTAGCACTCACACACATGGGAGGTTGGTAAACGCATTTTTTGTCATCCAGTTGTTAAGACCACCATTATGTTAGGACCATACGACAAGTGCTCATGGCAATGTTTCCTACTTCTTATCCACCATGTTCCACATGTGGTATGTAGGGAGGCATCCTAAAGGTATTTCATCTTTCTGTGTAACTTTTTCCGGCAGAGCTCAGAACTGACAGACCTCTTGAGATTGTGGCAATAGCCCCTGAAACTGTGGTTCCATTCTGACTATTGGTTAAAGCCCCTGGCGATCATGTGTTGGTTTGGATGGAAGGTCGCAGGAATGGAGATCTTATAATGTAGGTCATTTTTCACCTCATTGGGAAGTTCTACTGCTTGCTGATCTTCCTATGTGTTGCTGCTACTCATCAGTTGATGGTTGTTGTAAACAGGATGGAAAGTATCAGCTACTTAGCAATAGGCGAGTATATAATTGCTACCCGTAAGTGTACACACAGAAAACAAATTGGTTGGGAAACGGTTGCAGTTATAGAATATTGATCAAGTAACATGATTTATCATTGCAACTATTAAAAATGTATAGTTCTAACTAATTTTTAATTCTCTTGATTGTTAAAACGATGTTCCAACTGAAATATGATTCCTTCAATTATTTTATTAGTTAAGATAACTAATTTAATTTAGTTCTAAAAATTAGTACAAATGTTAGAATCACAACCGAATTTAATACAGGCAATACTGAATATTGGTTATTGCAATTAATAATTTAATTTCGTCAATAAATTTTGTAATATAAATGTTAATTCATTTATTGCAGCTAATTATTGATTGTTGGAATAGTTTCAATTCGAGTACAACAAATGAAAATATAATTATTCCGAATTCACAACCAAAAAATAGTTAAGAGCCCCAATTGCTTACTAAATTTTCTGTCAAAACATTTGATAGATTAAAATAATTTTTAATTTTATATTTTAAAATTATCTTTGCGGTCAAAAATGGGAAATGTGCAAAAACTTAATAAATAGGGGTAAGTAATTTACGTATTCTTATAGGTATGAACATATGCACGTACATATGTATGCATGTATGCATTATTTTTTTATACCCTGCAATTTATATCGGACTTCTTGATCCATTTTGATACTGGGCTGGTCCAATGTAATGCAAGCATGGACCATGGTATAATTCAGAAGAGTTTGGAGTGAAACGACATGTCTTCGTTTTTTAACGATATGTTTTCGTTTTGAAACGATTTCAAAGCAAATCCTCTGGAGTATACCATGGAGTAGTTTTAAGACTTCTCGTTTGTAATGCAAGCTGGATGGGCCCTAGGACATCGTACTGTAAAATAAGCCATTTTTCTATTTACTATTCTATTCTATTTACTTTGGACAAGTCCTTGCCCCTTATGGGCTACATTTGACAGGTTAAAAATATATATATTGATAACGACAATCAAATCTCTGGTTATGAACACCAATTATGTGTTAATTCAGTTGCAGCTATCATATATTCGGGTATAATCACAATTTTGTTTCTAATAATCATACTAACAACTAACAGTATCTGTCGTTATGACTGATAGTGTACTAAAATTCAAATGTTGCTATCAACAATATTATACTAAGCAACGAAATTTTCAATAATTGGAACCGAATTGTGTGATAGTACATGCAACCGACGAAATTCGATTGGCGCCAAATTCGGTTGTGATCACGAATATGTTTTCTCTGTGTAGCAGGCGCTCACACCCTTGGGCGGTTGATTAACGCTTTGTGTGTCAACCAGTGCTTAAACCACAGTGAGCCGACTAGCATAACTAGTACTCACGTTAATTTATCAATTTATAACCTGCAAAAAAGTCCAGACCTTTCTTGGTCCGATTACCATTTTTTTCGATCAATAAAAAACGTTTTTAATCAAAAAAACACTTCACTTTAGAACAGGAAATCTGAAATTGGCTTGATTGTTCTTGACCTAAAAAAATTACTTGTTATTAAGCTTTTACACTTAAATGTCAATAACGTTTACAAAAACTAAACAGTCTTACTTAAAGGATACACCAAGAACTTCTTGTTTTTTTTCACAAACAAAACAAATGAATAAACAAAAATTGACAAAAATATATGCAAAAAGGAGATGATGATGATCAAAAAAAATGATTTTGGTTTTTCTTATTTGATTAAAATTGAGACAAATTTGAAAGGAGTTTTTGTTTAAGGAAATATTTTCTTATAAAAAGTTTAGCAAAAAAAAAAAAAAAAAAAATCCAAAAGGAAAACTGAAAAAAGAAGGAACAGTAGCTGGATAGAAGAAGATGGCTTAAGCCCCGTTAGATAAAAAAAGTATGTAAATATGCTCAAATAATTTGGTTGTCAGCCAGAAAATGCTAAATTGTACAGACAGAAATTAAGAAAAATTCAAATTTGTTTTTATGCATTAATTATAATTTTCTTTTGTCTTCCTTCTACGGTCAAGTTAATAAAAAAAAATTTCTCATTAAAAAAAAAAAAAAAAATTTGTGGTTTTAAGACTTATGTCCAAAAAAAATATTTAAAAAAAAAAGGAAAAGTTACAAATAACTTCAAAGTGAAGTAAAAAAGTTTTGATTGGGTTAACAAATCTATTCGTATAATTACTTACAAATATTGGTGCAGATATTTTGATAAATACAAACATGGCCAATTTTTAATTGACTCAAAAGCAAAATAAATTTCAGTCTTAAAACTAATGGAAATTGTTTTATTAAAATTGCGAAACACAATTATTTCCGTTAGCTATATTCGCCCTTGGGAGAGATCCAAAAAAAAAATATAAAAAAGGGCTAAAAATTATTGTATAAATTAGGAGGGCATAACACCCTGCAACAATTTCGCATGACTTGCTTCTGTGTTATACCAATAAGAAAATTAAAGCTAAATCGATTAGCAATCTGCTCAACAATAGCAAATTGTTAGAGCATAAAAAAGTGATTAAAAACTGACAGCTAGGATACTCTCAATTTCAAATATTTTTTTTAATACTATTGTGTGTGTGTGTGTGTGTGTTCATATTTCTCTAAACTTAAATAACTAAAATTTAAAAACTTATAAGCTTTTTAAGCCTTATATTTTTTATTTTTTTAATCCACCGCCAATTCCTAAAAAACTAAAATAGAAATGAATACATCCAAGTGACCATACTCATATTGGGGATTGAGGACTCCAAACAAACATACATGCATTTGTTTGTTTCTTATATCGGTAAACAATTTTCCAATTCAATGCAGGTTGGATGGCTAGTGGCACTTAACTGCATTGATATTGGAAAAAATGGAGGAAAATATATATATTTTTTACGAAACCAATAGCCGAGGATAAATGCAGAGAATTAAGAATAACAATTAGGAAAACTTAAATTTTTTAAAGTTTGTAAAATCTGTGCCAAAAACTAAAAATTATTTAAGTTGGCATATGTTAGACCTTAACCAGGGCTGTAGAGTCGGAGTTGAAGAGTCGGAGTTGAGGTTTTTGTACCGGAGTCGGAGTCGGAGTCGAAGTACCCACAAAAACTAGCGACTCCGACTCCGACTTTTTTGCATTAAAATTTTTCCAATATTTTTCAAAATATAAAATTTTAATGACCAATTTCTTCAATTCTTTTCAAATATCAATTCATATTTAAATATAATTTTTCTTATAATTTTATTTTAATTTGACATAAAAAAACAAATTTTAAACATAAATTGATATTTAAATAAATTAGTGGAATTGGCCATAAGAGGGTCTGCTTTTTGAAATTGTGAAGTCAGAAAATAAGGACCAGTATACTTTTCATATCAAAAATTAAAAAATTGAGATAACATCTTATTTTGACAATTTATAAGAATAGTTATATAGATTGTATCGAAGCATGTCCTTTTCTATGTTTTAATGTGACCTCAAATTTCTGTAACAAAAACCAGCGGGTTCACTATTTGAATTTCGCCAAGATATCGTTAATGAAATAGAGCCGAATTAAGGAATTTTAAAATTAAATTTGTAAAGATGTTGTTTTTTATTTATCGAATATAAACAAATATTTGTGTAGCCATGTTCATGAATATGACTTGAAATCAGCTGTAGCTCCTGTGGTGAAAGCATTAAGTGAACTACATTTTAAGTTCCAACCTTCAAGGTGAATTATAATAGAATAAAAGGAAAAGGAACTCGGAAAAATACATGACATTGTTCCAGATATAATTCCCATCAATGTGGGGGTTAAATTATTGAGATAATAAAGACTTGCAATTTCAAATTTTGGTCTGGGACAATAATAATATTGAATTAGGAACGGAAAAATGCAATGCCTTTAACGTCTAAGCCAATTAGACTTGGTATTGTTTTCAACTTTTCTATCTCGAAAGCTACATTAGATAGGACTTATGGAAATTCACACATCTATAAATTCCAACAGTAGTTTATCTCTCCCCTACAGAACTATTTTGTTTGCATAATTTTAATAAATTAATATAACCTTTAAAATATACTAAAGTTCAATGATCCCACACGGATTGAAGCAAAACTCGTTTCTTTCAAAAGTTCGTAACAAAACTCGTTCGTTCCAAAATTAAATCCATTATTTTTCTATATTTCAGTTGGTTTAAATTTCTCAACTGTTGAGTTATAAGTCAAGAATATCACAACACTTTATGAATTAAAAAAGTTCAACTCATTTGGTCTATTGAATCGGGCGGTATATGTTTTTTACATTTTTTCCAAAATCCAAAAAAAAAAAAAAATAAAAAAAAATTGAAATTTTTACAGAATCATTTTCTTGCTATATTTAACCATTTAACAGGTACTAAATTAAAAAAGAGTTTAAAGTCAAATAAAAACTAGTCTCTTAAATAATGCTAGGTTAGAGTAGGAGTCGGAGTTGGAGTCGGAGTCGGAGTCGTACTTAAAAATTTTCAGCAAAAGGAGTCGGAGTCGGAGTAATAACTATTTCTTAACGACTCCACAGCCCTGACCTTAACGTTCAAAAGTATACAAAGTTTCATTAAAAAATTATTATTTACCCATTTTTTTTTAAACGAAATACTCCGACGTTGTATGAATCTGTCAGAAAACAATAAAAATGTCGGTTAACACATCAGAATTTGCAATGTCTTTTTTATTAGAATTCTGTCACATATCTATCGGAAATGCTGCCAAGAAAAAACCTAGAATTTGCCACGACATGTCTGCCAGAATTCGGGTTAACCAATTCAAACATATTTGGGTCAGAAATCTGAGAGAATTAGAACACGATTCCGAATTTTTTATCGACGTTTCTCTCAGAAAACTGAATTAATTTTGGAATTAAACCTTAATTCTCCTTGCGATCTGTGACATTAGTAATATTTAGGAATATAAATTTAAGAAAACTCTAAGCTCAGAGGAGTGACAAAAATATTAGAATAGAAGTAAATCTAAAGTTTAAAATTACTCTCTTGCAAAACTTAAAAAAATAGACTTTTGCTTCTTTTCCTTATTTCCACAGAAATACAAAATTTAATCAGTTTGAAAAAAGTTTTAAAAATTGATGGCCACTTGCTAAGGCTAATTAATTTTTCAGATGGCGTTGAAAGCACAGCTGAGCTTCTTTTTTTTTTCTCTCTTCGATAAAAAACAATGTCAAAAGTTATTTATGTTTTTGATATATCGAGCAACAAATAAAATACACTGTTGTGTTTTTGGTGGTGTACTTTTTGTGGTATCGCCACACCACCGTTTACATGAATTCCACTTGTCACTTCCCTTTGAAGTCTCCGAAAAATCTCATTAAGGGGACTATTTTGTAAATAACTTCACTTTGAGTTAATAAATTAAGGTTATGTAAATGTTTTTATTCTTTCAAAATTCTGCCTTTAACATATAAAACTTCCATTCGTGGCTGCCAAAACGGGAACAAATTGTCGAAAAAACAAGCTGCAACAACAATTTACCAGTGAAATTGGTTTGGAAATAGAGAACGCAATTATACCGAGAAAAAGAAATTGAAGGTAATATTTTTTTATACTGTTTTAGTTTGACTTTTACCAGCTCCCACTACCACCCATTTTTTGTGGTGGTGTTTCGTGGCAGTTTTTGGCTAAAAATTTTTGAAAAAGGCCAAAAACCATCTTGGTAATAAGAAAAATTAAGCAACTGAGAATGCTATATTCGGTTAAACCGAATATGTTGTACCGTTTACCATCAATCCGAGAACCATAATTAATTTAATACAGTTCATACCGGCCTTCCAGTACAAATTTAACTTTTTGTTAACCAAATTCATACTTTTCAAAGCTTCAATTAAATTCATGTCAAAAATTTATTTTTTGCTTTGTTAAGGTTTCAGTATGGTTTATTAAAAGTATAGTTTAGATTCCAAAGCAAACGCATAATATCCTCTCCACATGCAGTGAATGGTTGTAGAAAGTATGAGCAAAATGTTGCACTAGCGTGCCTCGGGCATTTCGAACTTTTTCCCAATATATAAAACGATTTGAAACTAACTTGTATGGAAATATAATCAATATTTACTCGGTTTAAAAATGTTTTATATTACCTGCAATAAATTGAAATTGAAATTGAAATAGAAATTGAAATTGAAATTGAAATTGAAATTGAAATTGAAATTGAAATTGACATTGAAGTTGAAACTGAAATTGAAATTTATGTGTAGTTTTTTTATATATATTAAAAATTTTCGACTTTGACTGAGATTTATCGTTACTTTACGATGTCGGTAGTTAAATTAAATAAGTTACAGAATTGCGGTACAAAGAAGTCCCGTTTAGAAGCCATTTCTACACAGTCAAGATCTCCCAGTCTCGCCAACTCATCTACCATTTCACCTGGCACCAAACATAGCCTATCGATATACTTCCTTAATATTTCCCTTAGAGCTCTTCTACAATAACCGTCCGTCAAGGCCCTAAGAGCCGTCTGGCTGTCCACATATCCTCATCACCTCACCTCTGAGCCCCCCGAAATTTTGCCCCTTATCAATTCTGCGGCCTTCAAGATCCCTAGAACGTCCGCTTCCAAAACGATATCCTTTTGCAAATATGGCTGCAAACTGACTCCAAACAAAAAGAAATTCTTTTAAACATTATTTTCAAAAAAATCAAGAATCCTACCATTCGAAGGATTATTTAAAATATTTGCAGAAAAAAGTTTAAATGTTTCGCATGAAGTTCGAAGAAGTGGCAGGAAAGCTACAGACGTATAAATTTCTTCAAGTCCCAAAAATGTTTAAATTTCACGGAATTCACAAAATATGATATTAATAATTAAAAATAAATAATTTATAAGCAAACAATATTAATACAGAATATTTGACTTTTTTCCTGTATATCTTCACATCTTCCAAAAGACTCACAATATTCTATGTGGAACTGCAGACCAACATCTTCATAAGTTACAAACTGAACGACTAAATCAATATATTTTCCACCTTTTTAATGGTAAAAAAAACACTCTCTTCTTATGGCCATGAAGTGAAGTGGAAAGTTGGGTTGGACAAATTTCTGACATAAAAACAAAATTATACGTAACATATTTACAGAACTTAAGGTTATTTAAAAGTGAAATTGCGTCCAAATGTTTTAAGGTATCAAACTTTGTTATATATTCCTTAAGGATTTTTCTCAATTTCTCTTCTTAAGAAAACATATTGCCAACATTCTATTTTGCTATTCAAAAGTAAATCATGGTCATTTCTTGTTATCAATATGATTTATTTGGAGAAAATTGCCTTAACTTTAAAATATGTTCAATTATGTGTCCTTGAGAAAAAAAAAGCAAAACCAAACTTAAAGAACCACTTAAGTTATACAAACATTTCAACACAATTGTATAATTTTATATAAAAAATAATAAATATATTTTTATTTTAACAGGAAAACTTGAAAAAAAAAATCCCAAAAATATCTATGACATATTTCCACATCCGTTAACGTGTTAAACAAAAATTTTAAGAAAAATACTCAAAACTTTTTTTTATCACATCATGCACAAATTTTTTTTGTTTTTGCTGTTGTTGGAGTGTATAAAACTTCCTCAAACAGAACAACCGGAAGTTTATAAAAATGATAAGCAACATTAAAACAAATTCATACCAACAAATTTACTTATTTAATAGATTTTGTCAAAAAAATATGTAGTTGTATGGAAAAAAAAATTAAGCTAAAAGCCTTTAGGGACTTACAAATATTTTTGGGCATTTCAGAAATTTGTTAACAACACAATTTTTTTAAGTGAAAGTTTCCCCAAGGCTTTTTAAGCTAAAATGTAGAATTTGTTTTGAAAAACAATTTAATGTATAAATTATCAATGTGCATTTATTTACATTACAATATACGTTACGAGGGATGTTTTTTAAAAAAGTTAATAAGCGTGCCATCAGGTGATTTTGATTTTTTGTATGGTCAACCATCAGCCATTTATGACAAATTTATTAGTTTTGCACCATCCATTGTCTTGTTTCAATAACTTTAATGCACATAAATTTAAAGAAATTAAATTTTATGAACTCTTAAAATCAAAAAATAGTTTATTTCAATATAAATATGTATTTTTTATTATTTATTTTGCTGTCACTTACAATTACTTAACAAGTTTTTGATTTTAACAAACTGAACCTCAACAGAACAGAAAAACTAATCAATTCCACAGGTTTTTTAATAACTAAAACAAATCAGCTGATTCGTAACAGAACAGAAAGTAAAGACAAAAGGCTTAGTTAGTCTTTACTTTCTGTTTCTGTTCTGTTCCGTGCCGTTCTGTTACGAAATTGTAATAGTTACTTTTTCTGTAGCAACTTATCAGCCATTTATGACAAACTTATTAATTTTGCACAGTCCATTGTTTTAGTTTAATAACTTTAATGCACATAAATTTAAAGAAATTAAATTTTATGAATTCTTAAAATCAAAAAAGAGTTTATTTCAATATAAATATGTATTTTTTATTATTTAGTTTGCTGTCACTTACAATTACTTAACAAGTTTTTGATTTTAACAAACTGAACCGCAACAGAACAGAAAAACTAATCAATTTCACAGGTTTTTTAATAACAAAAACAAATCAGCTGATTCGTAACAGAACAGAAAGTAAAGACTAACTGAGCCTAAACTGAGCCTTTAGTTTCATATTTTTTATGCCCAAATATCCACTAGTGCGTATGAGTAATATGTGTTTCATATGCAGCCCAAAAGTATGCAATAGAGTTAGTATTATTTAACAAGCAAGTGAAACGGTTACTATGGCGTATACTTTTTATTAAATTCCAGTTCAATTTCAATTAATAATATCATCTTCATTTTATTTTTAATTTTTTTATTCAAATGTAAATCCATATGAAAATCCAAAAAAATTTTTGTCCAAATTTCTCGTGCTTTATGTTGCCGTTTTTGAAAAATTGTTTTTTTTTTATTATCGTTTCGAACCAGATATCAAGATTAGGCATTCTTATAGGAAATCGTTTGATCTTTAAAAAAAAAAAAAAAAATTTTGAAGAGATAAATTTTATCTGCAAGCCCGGAAATGACAACTTTCTTTTCTTTTTTTTTACCAAAATTTGCCTAAGGTGACTGTCCTTATTATACTGTAAAAGTTTGAGAATGGGATATCATCAAACTTTTATTTTTTGTGGTTAAAATTCATTAACAATTTTAAGGTAATTTTTCGTAATGAAGACTAACCCCAAATTTAGAATCATATTTCAGTTAATTTTTTATGAATATTTTTCAGTTTTTCGAGGTAAATTTTCTTTAAAAAATAGGGTCATTTTGCATTGTGAAAAATAGCTCCAAATTTGGGATCAATTTTAATTTACTTTTTTGAGCCATATTTCGCAGCGCCTTGATTCTCAACATTTTTAAAAACATTCGTCCTTGTGACAAACTTAACCTCTTGTACCAAATTTTATGGAACTTGCCTTTGAATTGGACATATGTATAACCAGCCCGTTTGCCGGGCGGGCATGGTAGAATTAATTAAGAAAGAGATTGTGAGTTAATCGGTATACTAAAAGGTGGGGGAGCTATAAGATTTTTATATGTTATCGCATACTCACTTGTAAAGTTGGCTTGGTTTTACTGAAATTAAACAAAAACACATTTTCGTTTTGTATTGTTGTTTTTAATAGAATTTCTCACTCACTCAGTAGTTTTCATTTTCTAAAAACAGTCAGTTAAATGTAATTTTCTTTAAGAACGTTAATGTTCGAAATCGATGAACAGGCTGTTATTGTTACTTTCTAACATTTAAATCTTCAACTTAGAGCACCCTGAATCACAACGTTTTTTGTGTATTTTACTATCAAGTGGATATGCTTCACTTCCTTCAGAAAATCAAGGAAAAATTAAATTTTGCCGATATAAGTTTTGTTAAAATTTTAAAATACAAAATGTTTTAATTAAGGTTTCGTTATTTCGGTAAAAGAAAATCATGTAGGTTGCTTTGCATAAGAACTTGTCGATAGAAGTCTTTGAATAAAAGTTGTAGAAAAACACTGTAATTAATTCGAGCATATTGGTATTAAATGTTTATAATTAAAAGATAAATTGAAAAACTGTATATATCCGTGGCATTGCACATTGAGTACGGCTGTAACTAGTTATAAAGCTTTTTGTAAATGGTTTATCATTAAAACCACAGAGCCATTTCGGGTAAATATTTAAATTGGCAGATCTTTTTTTCAGAAATATTGATTCTGCCCCACTATGCACAATATGAAAATCTTCATTTTGTTAACAATTAAAATTCAAACCCAAAGTATAAGATAGATTGATACAAATGTATAAGGCCATATGCACTGCGACCCAGAGGATCGTCTGTGCAGCCTACGTATCTCAAAATGCCAGGTTCAGGCTGCGTACAAAACATATCACCCTGGCACGATTAAAGATTTCATCTGGGCTCATCATTAGCCCACTGAAAAATTTCCGTCTGGAAGTTCCCTAGGCGGGACAACAGCAGAGGAGATGTTAAGACGTTTCGTCTTCAACCTCACAGAATCTGCATACCCTGGTGAAAACATTACCCATTACAAACTGATGGTATCTGAGACCACAGTGACCCGTAAATAGGCCAACAAGTAGCCTTGGTTCAGTTTTCCCGAGCAGAAGTAGCCCACCTGACCTGCTATGAGACAGAGTCGCGAATCTCTTGGACTGTCTTAGTCCAGAAATGAACGTACATGTGTGAAGGACTTCACATTCGGACCATGTTTTTAACTTCCTGTGCATGCGACTGGCAGAGAAGCCAAACACCAAGTATTAAACTACAAGTATTAAAAATGCCCTTTTATAATTTAGAAACCGAAAATTTGTTTTAATAAATTATTTCTAAAAGAAAAATTTCTACATTTGCCTGGAGACAAACAAATGACAAACAAAATTTGCTTAAGAAAACAGGAAACAAAATTTAAGTTTGCCATATTTACTCCTGACAACATCATCTACAAAACGTCCTGAGGTCTTGCTGAGCAAATTTATTTTATTTGTATTTTTTAAATTGTGGTAAATTCTTAAAATGCCCTTTTTTATTTTTCTAAATTTGCCACATTTTCTTTTTATGCTTGCCCTTCTTTCTATCTTTCAGCATGTCCGTTTTATTTGCATTGTTATCCTGGCTGTTTCTTATTATTGGTTACATTCCTTTTTTACCCTTACGGGCAACAAGCTAAAAATTGTTTATGCTGATTGCGAAATCAATTGATATGTAAGTTTTGTTTTTGTTTTTGTGCATTTTGTAACTTTTTTTTATCATGTCCTATTTGTGTTATTCATGCCATTTTTTTATCGTTTACAATTCTTTTGCATTACAATCAAGTTATGTTTATGTAAATTTATGTTTATTAACAAATATCAACGTCATCATCATAAATGTATACTTTGGTCCTTTTTTCTTAACAGGACTCTATTCATCTTTTTGTATCTCAGCTATTATCCTCATTGTCAACGTAATTATCATTGTTGACATGAGAAAGGACAACATATGCCTAAGGACAATTTATTGATTGGTACACAAACCTAGTCAAGAAAACGCACACACATATTCTTACGAACAAACTTAAAATAAATAAATATCTTGATAAAACAGCTCACTCTCTAGTAACCATTGATTTCTCAAGAGAAATCAAAAAAGTGTCTTGAATTGAATTGAAAATCACAAGATAAGAGAAGAAAAGAAATTGTATTTTCAAAAAGTCATATTTCTCTGCGTGATATTTTATTGAACGAAAGATGGAGGTGGGCTTTGTAAGAAAATGTTGATAAAATTTTAATGTTGGGTTTGTTGGGCGCTAGATATGCATGCAAGTTATTAACTTGCCTTAAAGCATAAGAAATTTTGAATACAATTTTTGAAATCAACAAACCAAAATTGTCTAAATGAATATTTCCGCAGGGTCGATAAGTAAAATTACGTTATTAGCTTGAAGTGTAAATTTAAGAAAATTTGAATTATCAGGTGGCTTAAAATTATTCAGGCTAAACTAATTTAATATTTAATACCCACTAAGATTAATGACATCGCAAGGCATATACATAAGATCAGAGCAGATGATGCCAATTTAGGGAGATGGCTTTATTGGATATGAACGACATACAGGGAGGAAGAAACTTAACGAATATCGAGTAAAACCCCAAGGAATTAAGTTGTAATAGTTCCAGCAGGACACATGTGTGTCATCTAACAAATTTCATTTAAATAAGTTCGTTTGGAAAACCATTAAAATACAATTAAAATTTTAAGGGTTGCGTGATGCAAGAAAAAAAGGAAACGATAGTGATTTACACCCAAATCTACTTTAAACATATTTTTTATTATCCAAATTTTTTTTAAATTTTTAAGATAATTATTTCAATGTTTTAGGAAGTTTTAATATTTTTGATTTCTTGACAAAAGCACATTTATAGAATAATCCTTAGATTCAAAAGCATAAAAAACATTAAAGGCAAATCTCTTTATTTATTATTTAAATCGATCAGACAATTTGTTCTCCTGTTTAAGTAAAATTTGTGGAAAATTATTTGTTTTAAATTTGAGTTTTTCTTTTCCCGGACTTTTTTATATCCCGGGAAATCTGGTTTTATTTTTCAATTTTCCGGGATCCCGGGAATTCCCGCTCGATGCAAATCGATGCAAAATATTATTTAATTTAATTGATTTGAACAAATAACATTTCCTGAGATCAATAACATAATTTTATAAATGCCTTCAACTTTTTTTATTTCTGTGGCAAAAAGTAAAAAGTGCTTAATGGCACCTTAAGATCTTCATATTCAAAAGCATTTCAAATATTTTGTAGGATTTTTGAGGAAGTTATAGCAAACTGACTCTTTGGTTATCTTTTTTCAATGTGCAATAACATTTGGAATAATAAAAACTTCCGATCTGTGACATTAGGAGTGTTAGGGAATAAAAACTTAAAAAACTAAAACCGCAGAGAACTGATGATTATATAAAATTCGGAGTAAGTTTCCAAACGCCACATTTAAAGTTTTAAATTGTTCTCCTATAAAACTTAACAAATGGACTTAAGCACATTGCCACAAAATAAATTCAAATCCAACAGCATTTATATAAAACCAAAAAAAAATAAATTATTTACACAAATTAATACAAAATAATTATTTTAAAACAGAATTTAAGTTCAGAATATCAGTCGATTTAAATCCTATTTCTAATTATACCCTTCACCACAATTAGTTGTGAAGAGGGTATACTAAGTTTGTCATTCCGTGTGAAACTTTTTTATTATTCATCTCAGACCCCATAAAGTATATATATTCTGGCTGCTTGAGTAATTCTAAGTCGATTTAGCCATGTCCGTCTGTCTGTCCGTCTGTCCTTCTGTTGAAAACACGCTCACTTTCGAAAAACTCAAAAGAAATAAACAAACTAGGTGTCAAATTGCTTGTAGTTATCCTAAGCAGTTTGGGATTGAATTTCATCGGTTCAGTAGGACTAGAGCTATGAATCAAAATGTGGAACCACCACCTTCAAAAACTTGATAATTTTGTTACAAAAACTAACATAAATGATGCAAAAATGCACGGAATGACATAAGATTTTGCACAAGTCCGTTTTATTCGACTAAAAATGACACTGTAAAATTTCGCGAAGGTCGGTCCATAATTTACCCTAAGCCCCATATAAACACTACTCCCGGAAAACAGTTTAGTACGCCTAAAACCGTAAAAAATAATGCAATCATAACAAATTTTGGCTCGTCACAATTTTATAGGACTATAAATGATACTGTGAAATTTCGTGAACATCGGTACATAATTTACCCTAGGCCCCATATATGTCCTACTCCCGGAAAACAGTTTAGTCTCCTAAAACCATAATTAATAACAAATCGTCACAGTTTAAGATAATAATAATAAAAAGACATCATACAGATATTACTCCTTAAACATTCGAACTGTCGGTGGAGGGTATCAAAGATTCGGCACAGCCGAATATAGCACTCTAACTTGTTTTTATCAAGAAGATTTCAATGAAAAAATACGTGTTCCTAATACGGGTGTTTGCCTTTATGGTCAAAGGAACGTCATATAATTTCTAGACACTTTCAGTTTCCCTACACAGAAAAAATTCTCCTACATTTTTCACCAATTAAAGCATTAATCAAAAAAATAATCAGTTTTAATTAAAATTTTAATCAACTGAATTAATCATTTAATCAAGTGAATTAAACGTTTAATTAATATTATTAACGTTAACGTTTAATTAATATTTATATTAAATTGATACTATTAATTTGTTTACTGGTGCAAATTTTATTAATTTTTTAATTAATATCACAAATTTTTTAATTGAAATCAATTTATATTTTTTTCTGTGTAGCACTTACTTCAAAACTTGCAATTCTTTTTAAAAAAAAATATTTTCTTCGAATCAAATAAGCGTTTTCTTTATTAAATTACTTTTGTCATCATCTCTTACAGAATTTAATCAGAAAAATCATTTATGCAGCTGCTCTGCATATAAAATAATTAAATTTTTTAAAGCAAGTGGGAACAACTTTTTTTCGTTTTTATAAAATAATTCTGGGTCTCCAAGCAAATTACATTTTTACTCTTCTTCTTTCGAAATTTTAGAGCCTTACTTATCGGATATGAATTGACATCTCTTTGGCGTTTGGCAAAAATGTCTTAAGTCAGAAACTGTAGTTTTTCGTTATGTTGAATTCAAAAATATTTATTTCATAGACATTTTTCCTAAGAGCAGATAATAACGATTAGATGTGCTAGACTTAAGTGGTTTTAACCAAACAAAAGAAAGAAAAAATTTAATTAAAGCCAAGCAAAAACTAAAAATGCGTTTTTTTTTTTAACTTAAGACCTTTTTGCCTAACGGCTAAGATCTATTCCATGACACAACTTATTAACAATTATTAGCAGTAATGCTGCGATAATTAAATTTAAAAAAGTACCGGGAATTCTCGCACAAATTTCCCGGTATTTTTTTCCGAAAGATGTTAGGGATCCCGTGATTTTTGTCCCGAATAATCCTGTATGAAAAACACTGTTTTAAATTGATAAAACCAGAAAAGTCCTTTTTAATGGATCTACGTCAGACATAATCAAAACTAAAGACAGGTATGGGGTTGTCAGCTAACTTAACTTTACGTACTAATTATATTTTTTTAAAAAAAAAGATTTTATAACTGACCAGTGTGTTATAATAAATAAAATAAAAACTTGGGAAAAAAATAATCCGTTTACTTTTCACATGGTAGCATTGGCAATTAATTTGAAAATAATCAGAAGTACCGGGTTTTTATCTGTTGTATTTTAACTGAGTATTTTGCTCCAATCAATAATCATATATTTTTTACAAACGTTGTCATTGTGGAGTAGTTATTCTGCTCTCACATCTGTAGCAAAAATAGTAACGGCATTAAAAAAATATTTATTTTTCTTTTGCTTTGGCAAAAACACAAACAAAACATATTTCTCCCTCCCAACTCCCTTCTCATAGAAGACCCGAGCCCTTCTATGAGGCATTCTTGTACAGTTAGATAAGAAAAGTAATTGAATCGAAAAAAATTCCAATCAGGTCTTTAAAAAGGCCTTAAGTAAAAAAGTTCTTCTGAGTTTTTCCCGCTGGGCAGTTAATTTTTTTATGACTCTATTTGTCTTATAAACGCGTGTTAGTTTGTTAAGTATTGACAATTTTTATTTGCTTATTGTTAATAATACCTTTGATGCAGGGAACAAGCGAAAATTTCTTAAATATTTCCATCTTTACATTTTTTATTTATTATAAAAAAAATAAAACAGGAAAAAATTATCAAAATTTAAAAATATTTTTTTCTAAAAAATAGAAACTGGGAATTATTTCCTTCCGAAGGATACTTTATATTATATTCAACATTTTTCATTTTTTCGAATTTATTCTATGAGCTAAATTTCAGTTATGTATTTTATAAAGCTTTTTTGTAATAGTTCTATTCCTTCAATTTTTCAGAAATGACTTTATACACTACCAGACTATTATATTGTATTTTCTTGGTACATTTTACCTTAGCTTTCCTTTGGAAAGCAATGAGGTATATTTTATGTACAGAAAAATTTACAATTATTAGACACCAGCAGAATGTAATGCATTTTCTGGCCCGCTACGGCCTTTCACTAATAGATACTTTTATAAAGAAAATAAATATTATATATAACTTTTTGTTTGACCTTTTTTTATTTAATAACTGATTATTTTTATTTAAGCTCTAGGTCTTTTTTAAAAAATTTTTTAAATTATTTATTTTTTCGATATTTCGCTAACCAAAAAAAAAAATTTTTTAAAAAAGACCTAGAGCTTAAATAAAAATAATCAGTTATTGAAAATAAATATTTTTTCTAATTTTTTAGTTCGTTTACGTTTTCAGTTACTAGTGATATAATGAATATTCGTATGATCGAATTTGGATATTCGTATTAAGCGAATATTGGAGCGGATATTACGATTCGCAAAATAAATATTTATAACATCACAGCTCCTCGAGTTATTATAAGAAAATGTTAAAAAAAATTGGGATAATAAAGAGGCAAGAATGATTTATTTGGCTGTGAAAAATTTTAACAACCTCCACCAGGAAATATTATTTTTTTTACAGTTTAAGGCGTTTATAACGAAACTAATTCTTAATTCTCAGCTTAATGTGTGCATGATATTCTATTATATGGTCGTGGCTTCTTGATGCAGGACTAAATTAACCATAACATTGTTGTCAGTGACAATGAAATAGTTCAATTAACCAGTATCATTGCTTCAAAATCGGTGCAAAAAGAAGCTAGCTTAGAAATTGTTTAGTCCACAATGTCCCAAAAAAACTGTTTTTTGTCGATAACTTTCGATTTTGGATGTGTAATTGAAAATTACAAAATGATCCACTCAAGTCAGCCTATAATCTACACTAGGGTATTTTAAAGCATATTTTTACTGTTACATAGTGTAATTATCGAAACGAAAATATGTAGTACATTGAAATAGGGGCAAGGATTGTTAGATTGAGTGCAACAACAAGGGTAGAACGTCGAATAAACTGTTTACCGAAATTTTTAAACGAGCGTTTAAACAAAGGTATAATAGAAAAAAGAGAAAAAAGGCTGGAATCATTCCTGCCAAACTAAACTGTCTTAAGCGCACACAACCCAACAATTTTCGTCGGATGGATTTAATATGATTCTATATTTCTGTCCTTAAAAATGAAAATGATTCACATGGAATTCTGTCCTAAGGCATACTCCATGGTGGATCTTTACCACTAGGTGACAAAAAATGCGCTAATCAACCGGCTCCGAGTGTGATAGCGCCCAGCACACCCAGGTAGCAATCTGAGTGAATAATCCGGCAATGCTATACAATCGCCCCTTGTTTAGGAGCTGGAGGTATTCACGTAATTTCCAAAAGCATCTTTTTATCGGAAAATCTAAACTGCCGCAAATACAATCACTCTTAGAGACAGAAAGCTTTTTCAAAGGCCTCAACGAATATTAAGTCCGGTGCCAACTCATCGGGGGCTAGTGACTCCCGTGGTGCCAGATACGATCTCTCCGCAGCCGTGATCGCAAGAATTTATGAGCTCTTCCCTTGAGATCTGTGAATTTTGGATTTGAGCTAAATTCTAGGTTTTGACTGCATTTCCCGGGAGATGCAACACTAAAAGGGTAAATATACTTAAGATGATCCCTTCAAACCACCCGGGGTTTATATTTAAGGACAATTGAAGTATAAAAGAGGCTCTGTATATCTGGAGGCTTTGGTTAAAGTCAGTTGCCATACACGATGCGACAAACAATATTTCAAGCTTGCCTGGGGCTTTACATTAGTTGATCTTCTAAAGATCGTCAAAGTTATTTCTGATACACAAGCAAAAGTAACTTCCAGAGGATAAAAGGATAATAAGATGAGCCCTTGACTTGTTATTGCTAATGGACCTTCGAATATCAGGTAATTAATGTGGTTTTGATCCAGTAGGATCCTTTAAAAGCTGTGCTAGAGACTATTTATTGCCTGTAATGTAAGGCAAATTTCGGAAAATTTTCCTGTGTGCTATTGCTAATCAACAGAAAGTGGTATTCACAGACATGGTTTAAAGTGGCGTAGCTGTACTATGGCACTTTGTCTAACCAGATATAAAGCAGACAAAGTACTCAAAGCCGCCCTTAATTTTCTCTTAAAGTCTGTTTGCAAATCGACTGAGGAACAAATTCTGCAGTTACTATCCAGTTGATGCAAGTACACATTTTAAGCTTTTATGACATTTTCTATGTTTGTTTTCCATTAAAACCCAAAGAAAGTTAAATGTAAAATATTTATATAAATAAATTTATCTGTGTGTACGATTAAATATATATGTGAGTTTAAGAGTGCTACACTCAAAACTTAATTTGAATAATGACCAAAAACATCAAATACATGTTCAAAGCAATTAATCATATTTACTGTTTTCAGACACCAGCAAACGAACACTGACACTTGCAACATCAAGCATACCACGGCCAAACATGCCATCCACCCACGCTGTCGCCATACATATCAATTTATTGAAATAAGCATTTCCTCAAGAGGGTGCAGAAATAATTTAATATTTCATTTTGTATTTTATGTCAGAGGGAGAAATGAAATATAAATAAAAAAAAAAACTGAAAATATAAATATTTTAGCGCCTTTAAATAGGACTAATATTTGTATATACTTAATAATACAAATACAAAAGAATGCGTACACAGTGTTGCCACAATTTTTTTTTTACTGACAATTTCGAAAAAAATAAAACTGTTTCTGTCGAAAGAAAGCTGCTTCTAAAAAAAGCTAAAAGAAGATTATAGAATCATATTGGTGTATATCTAATTAAATTTTATGTAAGCAAAAAAAAAAAAAAAAAATAAAATTGAAAAATATTATGGTTGCATAAAAAAGGAATAAGAAAAAAAAAATACATGGCTATTTTGTAGGCCGTTTACATTTCAAAGAAATTAAGTAGATTTGATTTAAAATCTCCCTCTAAATCTAATGCGCTTTCGTTGTACCTTTTTGACATTAACAAGATTTTGTTTGCTCAACAAAAGCCACTGACTTAAAGTTCTTTGTGTAACACATAGTTTATTTTTATTTATAATCAAGTTCATTTATTTTACCAACATTTTTTGTCTTTTCCATTTTTACAATTGTCCCAAATTTTTTTTAATTTTTTACCAGTTTTGTTTTTTATTTAAATTTTTATTTTGTTTTTTATTAAATATTTTCTGGTGCAGGGAAGTATTTTTTAGAGCTATATGAGAAAAGCCATAGTTGCACCGCTAAGTATTACTGGATTTTGAAGTGATTTCGTAAAACTCTAGTCAAGAGGTATTTTTGTATGGGAAATCTAGTCAAAACAACTAGATTCCGTTCAAAATCTAGTAGGTAGTAGATTCCGTTGTATTAAGTCTATATGGCCCTTTAGTTAGAATAAATTTTTGTTTTTCATTTTGTAATTTGAATAAAATTTAAAAAAATTGCAATGATTTATAAAAAAAACGGTTTTTTGAAGGACAAATCTGCATGACTGTTTTTCATTTTAAAAAACTGAAAAAAAAAACAAATAAATCTGCACATTTGCCATGTTTGAAAAGAAAACAAATAAATCTGCCAAGGCAGTGTATGAAAAATCGCCTATTTTAAAATCGGCCGCCCAACATAAACGAAAAATGGCCCAAGAAAATGAAAATGATATCCAAAAATGGTGAATAAAGCCCCAAAAAATAACAAAAAATCACCCAATTTTAATTTTCAAATTTTAATTTAATAATTCTCAAAAAAAAAAACTAATATGCATGTGGCAGTGTAAATAAAACTGAACTGGCAAAATAAAATAAAGTAAGTTGTTTTTATTTTTGTTTTTTCTTTTCCCACTTACAACTACATTAAGCCTGGTACTCTGTTCAACATTTCACGCGAAATGCTGTCAAAACGCATATGAAAAAAAACTTGTGCGGAATATCTATGTAATAATGTTGATAGAGTTGTACTCTGTTCAGTTTGTAAAAAAGTTCCGAAATGTTTCTGGCAACATTTATGAACTGATTTTTAATTTAAAAACATAAAAATTCAAACAACACAACCGGTAACCGTTGTTTATCTATATTTACTTTCTTTTTTATTAAATTTTTTATTAAAAAAAATAATTTTTACTAAAATACATGTGGGGTTTCTTTACATACACAAAACAATGTTGCAGGAATAAAAACGTCAAATTGTACAAACTCGCATAGTAGGTAACATTGATACATGTCAAAATTTTCGTGTGAAATAATTAATGTTTCTCAACATTTTTCACAAATTTGAACAGAGTACTAGGCTTTAAGAGTTGACAAAAAATCAACCAATTGTAGTCGGGACTGTAAGAAAAGATAAAAGCACTGTTTATTGTTGTTGTTTTGTTTAAGCTTTGATATTGTTGCAAGTAAAACTGGTGTTGATAATTCTTTTTCGCTTAACAGTTTTATTTGTATAATATCTTTAGTTTTTCGAACATCTTTGGATGAAGTTTCCTGACGATCTGGTCTAAGCAACAAGTAAAATGCGCATACACTCAAAAGAAAAATCAATCCATCCGCACTCAAATCAATGCGAAGCGGTATTAACAGAACGGTGGGTACAGATTTTCTTGAATTAAGTACAAAAAGATTAATTCATGTACAGATTTTCAATCGCGAAATACTTAACTTATCCATATACAATCCTGACTTTGTACTTGAAATAATCCGAAAATGTGATTAATTTCAGTAAAAACGAGTTTGAACCAATCTCAAAACCGCTTGATTTTAGTATTATAAAGTTGATTTAATCCCGATTTCGTACTTTAAATAAATCAAAAGTGAAATAAGAAGGAGAAGTTTATTGTGATTGATTTACTTGCCAGTTTCACACCTTACAGAAATTAAATTATAAAACTCCAGCATCATTCCCGATATGGTTTTCACTTTAAAAACTTAATGCACATAAATAACTGAAAATATAAACTAAATGAGAAGCAAGAGTTCTCAATTTTACTTTTTAAACATAAAAATAATGTGTTTTCGTAATGTTCTATTGTTTTTGTTGTTTCTACACACAACAAGCGAATCGTTTTTACACTACTTGTGTAGTGTTGTTGTAGTGTCTGCAACAAACTTTGATAAGTTAAATGAGATTAAAAAGCTTACTTTGAATTTTACTCTCAGAGTGGCACTACCAACGAAAAGTTTAATCTTCTTTTACTTGGTTTAAGAATTTTAAAAAATTCCGGGATTGATTTTCGAAAGGTTTCCCATTTAGGATTGTTTTAAGTACGTTTTAGTGTTATTCGTACTTGAATTTTTGAATACGACTCCTATTTAAAGTAAGTATAAAAAACTTAATTTATCCCGAGTGTTTTTCTTTCTGTGTAGGAAAAGCTTATCCAATGAATAACAAATTTCATTTAATCAATAGTATTAAATTAATTTTTTGACTCCTGAGAAAAACTTTGTTAACAAAGTAGTTTTTAGCATACATACTTAAGCTTTAGTGAGCGAAGCCGGTATTTGTTAAACTACAGAGAAAAAAAATCCTTTAGATTTGCGAATTCTGGATTTTGTATTCGGGAATAAATAAAATAGTTTATCAATTACTGAAAACAAAACTTGCTTAAAATCGTTATCTGTACTTTCTCATTAAAGGATTTATCAAAATAAGAAACCGAAAAATCGTTTAAAAAGTGTTTATCAACTGTGGTTAAAGTGAATTATTACCTAAAAATCACGAAAAGTCGCCCAAAAATTGGGCTATATTTCTTAGGCAAGATCCACCAAAAGTTGTATGGAAACTATTTGGGCGATTTTTCATACATTGCTTTGGGCCATTTTTTGCCTACAGCCGTTTTTAACAACACATTTAAAAGGGTAGTATGATTAATAAGGGACATTCAAAAACGAAAATTGATATATTAAGATATATTACAAATAAAGTTAACATAAAGTTTTTAATCGAAATTTTAATTTTAATATTTATAATTTAATTTTAATTAAATTATTTTTATAAAGAAAGGAATTTAATAACATAAAATTAATAAAAATATATTGATAATTTTTCATTCTTGACTGACCTGGGAATCGAACCCAGGTTTTAACGGACAAGTTGCCCTGACATCTTTCGATAGTAACCACACTATCTCTTTAGAGGGGCTTGCCGTTTAACACTCACAGCCATTGACGACGGCTGGTAGTCAATAGTCAAACATCAATCTTTAAACCAAATGTTTTTCCACTTTAAATTGTGATCGCAGCAAAAAAAATGCTTCTTAGTTAAAACCGTATTTAATACGCAATAATGACTTTGTTGAGTTTAAAAAAAGTCGATGTCGAATTTTATAAAGCGAAATTTTTTTTTGGTAAATCGCTGTTAAAGTTTACTTGTTAGTTACAAAAAACTGCACCGAAAAAGTTGTCGCAACCTTCTAACCTAGTAAACTTCTACAGTGTCTGATTTTTTTGGTAAAAAAAATTTCCGGCCTTAAAAAAGCTTCTAAGAGTAATAAGCGTTTTAAAAAAAAACCTTTGTTCTATATGCAATTATTTACGAATCTCTTATTGTTTTATAGCATATAGAACAATATGTTAAAAAATATTGTGAGAAATGAAAAGCAATGTGTTTTCACACAACAAAAACTTTATTTAATTTAGTTTAAACTGAAATTTATTGTTGAAGGGATAAGCTATTCCTATGCGCATTTCACTGTTTGCTTAGGCCAGATCGTCAGGAAACTTCATCCAAAGGTTTTAGAAAAACTAAAGATATTACACATATAAAACTGTTAAGCGAATAAGAATTATAAGCCACAGTTTTACTTGTAACAATATCAAAGCTTAAACAAAAACAACAACAATAAACAGTCTAAAATCTTTGGATGAAGTTTCCTGACGATCTGGCCTAAGCAACCAGTGAAATGCGCATAGGAATAGCTCATCCCTTCAACAATAAATTTCAGTTTATCAATAGTATGAAATGGGAATGTAGCACTTTTAAACGAAACCTTGTTAATTAAATTTTTGACTCCTAAGAAAAACTTTGATAAAAGTAATATTGTTTAGAAATTTTTCAAAAAACGATGAAGTCGTATGGGATGACAAACTTTTTTCATAATACTTGTCATTTTCGTGACACATTGCATTCACACTATCATACTTTGTAATATTACTTGAGTTTTTGAAATGTATTAATACAAAGTATAAAAGTGTAATCTAGCTTTTAGCAACACAACAATTAATAATATTTCATTGATATCATCAATTTGAAAAAACGCGTACCTAAGTAAAAATTAATGGCTTTTGCATACTGTTTGTTTGTTGTTTTTTTTTTCTTTTCTTTTCTTTTTTTTGTTTCATTTTATTTGCCAAGTGCAATGTGAAATCACAAAAAGACATTAAATGTGAAGTCATAAAAGGAAATAAAACGAAAAAAGACAATGCAAAAAGTTCCAAATTACTACAAACTTCATTTACACTTTCATATAGAACAAAATAAAAATTTTTTTTTTTAATTTAGTATTTTTGCTCCGTTTTTGTTCTATATGCACCATTTTTTGCATATAGAACACAATAGGTTACGAAGCTTCTCACTGAAGTGTTGTATAGCACAAAGTCAATGTCTCATATTTTGAAAACTATAAATGATACGAGCAAACTGATGACACAGATCGACAGATCTCTAAAAGTTTACCTAAAAATCAATCTTATCTCAATTTTTTATATTTTGCGGTATAGAACACAATAACTTGCGAACGACGATATGAGTAATGAAACGGACAGTTGCAAAAATGCACTTCCGTTGCAAAAAAAAAACTGATTTACATAGTTGCAACCAAAAACTACAAAATATTAATAAAAGCTCCAAAAGTGCAGTTTTTAAACAACAAAAAAAATTGTAAAAGAAAAAAAGCCAAACAGGTCTTAAAAGTGTTATTAAATTTCAGGAAATCTTGAAAATGGCAACACTGATTATAATGGCTAGTTCATCTTTGTTAATGGTTCATCCCCACTTAAGGTCGTTTACTTTACATCTTTTATATGCCTTGAATGTCATAAATTTGTTTCATTGTTTCACAGACTCGTCCATAAGCATTTTCTATCCTGCTGTCTTGATGTCTTTTTTTATGTTGACTTGATGAGGATTTTTCATTTTTTTTTTTTTGCTTCTGTGAGTTTGTTTATTTATTTACTTTTTTTTTAGTAGATCATACTCATATTTTTCCTGTTAAAATTTACTTGCATGCAATTATGAAACAATATTTCATAAACATCATTAAATGTAAGTAAACTCGTTTTTTCTTTCCTTTTTAAGTTTTCATTTCCGAACTTGTGAATGTGATGAGTTCTCGCATTTTTTTTGTCGCTTAAATTTAAATAGATGTTTTTTGGGATGGCAATTTTTATTGAAACACGGACTTGTATTGCACACTTGCAATATTTTTACAGTAACGGACTGTTGTTTATTTCAGAAGTATTCCGTTCAGTCATCTATATAATAAAAAGGAAATGTTGTGTGTTGCTAATTGCATGACTTGAGAACAGCTTGGACGATTTGGACCGATTTGGACGATTTTTTCTTTAAAACTATCGCCATGGTACAACTTAGGTTTTTACGGAAAGAAAATTTTGCCCCGCCCACTTTTACGCCTACTTTTTAACCTAAAATCAAAAAACGGATCCATCGACCATAAGTAATCATAACATTTAAACATTTAAAATTACAAGCAAATTTATTTTTAACTGATTAATACGGATTTTCAGTTGCAGTTAGTATTGTCCGTTAATCAAGTTTTCTTCTTCTTTATGTAAAATTAAATAAAAATTTTATTTAAAATAACGAAAAGTTCATTTAATTTTTACTGTCAAAAATTCTACACCATGGTTCCGTAAAAACAAAGGAATATTCAGTAATTTTATGTAATCTAACTACCAAAAATAAATTTTAGTTATTTTAAAAAAACGATTTGCTTGTTTTTTTTTTTAATAAATTCCCATTTTCTATTTCTTAAAATAATTTAGTTAAATACATCAAATTTTTTAAGTAAAATAATAGCGAAACCATATCTGTCATGCTGCTGGTGTCTAATAATTGAGAATTCTTCTGTAAACAAACGGAGTCAGTACAACAAAAGTAAAACAAGCGTGTGTAACAGGCGGGCTGCCATATAAATTTGTGAAGAAATCGTCAATTTCCTGAGAAAAAATAAAAAAAACGTCTGTTACGTTTTGAAAAAAAATCGTCAAAAAAATCGGACAACTTTAAACTTAATTTTTTTAAAACAACTTTTGTTCGATTTTTGTAAAAAAAAACATTCAAACAAAAACATCATTACTTCATACCCAGCTAGTTTTTTCAATCGTGTAAGAAATACTGGGAGTTTCATGACGAGCGTCTTTGATTGTCGTTGGCCGCATTTTTTAATCGTAGAAGATTCCTCACGCGGGCAAAACTGTAACACGACTGAGCTCCTTCCATAGCACAGCGAAAGGCGCTTCTTAAATCGTTTAAGATGTGGATAAAGTTATCTAACGAGTCTTTTATGTCAAGAATCTTGCTACCCGTGAACTGTTCGCCGTATCATTGTTGATAATATGATTTATACAGAGAGTCGTAAAAGAGTGATTCGATGATGGTTTGACGAAAGATAAACAAAGTGTAACATCATTGTTTTTGTACTCTGAAAATAATCATTTAAAGATTTTCTTAAGACTTGCATATTCCAGCCGTACCTAAACAAAAGCGGCACGAGTTTTCTAGTTTTTGAATAGAGCGGCCTTAACGCTTTGCAATTCGAAAAGCCGACTTTGACAGATCGTTTAACAGTGAAGTTTGCCGCTATTGTTAATTAATAATGGCAATTTAGCTATTTTTTGGTCAATCTAGCGTTTGTATCTTTATTTTTATTTATAATTTGTGGGTTTACTGAACAAGATATCTATCAATACTGTTCGTGACACAACGTTGACGCCCTTGCTTTGGTATGGCATATCAGCGTAAAAGCTAAGCGAAAGAAAACGTTTCACCTTCCGCTCTTGGTTACGTACGGCTGTTAAACATTTCAAGATTAAAAAACGAACGTATCAGAAAATTTAAAAAATCATCACTTTTTAGACAAAAATCAGCAAATCGGCACTTTGCTAATTCCGGAACAAAAAATCGTCAAAATGACAATAAATCGTCAAATTTGGCAGCCCTGGTAACAAGGTAAGTAAATAAAATGTTCTCTCTCTCATTAGAAAAACAAACGGACAGGTGTCTGTCTGGTATTTTTTAGAAATTCGGCTCTTGTGTGGAGTAAACGAAAATTACTAAATTTCATAAAACAACTGAATATTCCTTTGTTTTTACTGAATATTCAGTTAATTTCTTGATAGTTAATTTATATAAAATAACTGAACATTCTTCATTTGTTTTTACAAAACATGGGGTTGAATTTTTGACACTAAAAATTAAATGCACTTTTCGTTAAAAATAAATGAAAAATAAGAAGATCGGTTTTTAATTGAATTTTCATTTATTTTATATTAAAAATTCAGTTAATTTTACATACAAAATATTGTGAGTGCATAGTTGATTGCAAATCAAAGTAAAAATTCGTTCTTTACCCATTTGTGTCTGTTTCCCTACAAATAAAACTCTATTAGTGTTTTGTTAATATATGATTTAAGTCAGCTTTTACAAATTTAAATATGCTAGTTTTTTATTAAACTACTACTACTGATATTTTTTATGATTGTTATATTTTATGATTGTTATAATTATTAAAATGCTTTTGAATAACAAAAATATTATTTCGTTAATGTAATAAACGAATGTTGTATTTAAAAAAACTTGTTCTGTGAAGTTTATTGCTAATAAGTGCAGAGAGGGGTTTGCTTCATGTATCTTATTTGAGTATTGCTAAGAAACCAGTGTAAAAAGTGTTATCTTAGATAACTTCAAGTTAATGTCTGTTGATCCTCTACGAGATCAGAACATAAAACTTGCATTTGTTATAATCAGAGAAGACTAAAATGCTTTTTTTGCTTTTTTGCTTTTTTTTAGCTGTTTTTTATAAAACCTGCTGTTTTTTGCTTCTTTTACAATGGTGTTGCTTTTTTTTTGGATTTTTTTGTTTAAACTTCCCATTTTTGTATTAAAAACTTCGTATGTTACTACCAAGGCGAATTGCTCTATAAAAGTGAATTCGCCTTCGTTACTACCTTCGTTACTATTTACGGAATATCCAGTGACTCCAACTGTCACAACATTTCAAAAGGATCTTTGTAAAGCATTGTTAGAATCCAATATACCAATAAAAAAAAGTAAGTTCTCCCAGTTTCAAAAATTTCATTGAGAAATATTCTCAAATGTCGCTTCCGTCTGAAACTTGCATCCGCCAGAAATACATACCAGAATTGTATAGGGAATCTATAGAAAAAATGCGTCAAGCAGCCAAAGACAAATATATATGGATTTCTGTAGATGAAAGTACGGACAGCGAACAGAGATATGTTGCAAATTTTATTTTTGGAGTTTTAGAAGAATTGAAAGACAATAAATCTTATTTATTGAACATGCAAGTACTTGAAACGGCAAATGGCGCATCTATTGCAGCATTTTGTAATGATTCGTTACAAATATTGTGGCCAGATGGTAAAGTAGAAAAGAAATCGAGTTTAGATTTGATATTAATTTTCTGTATTTAGGCATAAAATATAACAAAGTGTTACTTGTAGTAACGGATGCAGCTGCATATATGCTAAGTGGAATATCTTCTCTAAAGGCAATGTATCCGAAAATGCTTCATTTAACATGTTTTGCACATGGTATCCATCGATTAGCTGAATTCATTCGAACAAACTTTGAAAATGTCAATAAATTGATTTCCAATGTTAAAAATATTTTCTTCAAGGTAAATATAACTATTAATCAGAGGTGTTCTGGAAATCGAAAATTCAAGAATTTAAAAGTCTTTTTTTTAATATGATTTTTGTAGTAAAAGAATTTTATGACAAAAATTTCTCTATTAGACAGAATTCTATAAGAAAATTATATAAAATAGAATAAGAGTGTATTAAAAAGAACTTGAAAGTTCTTGCGTTTTTTTAATATAAACATACATATGTATGTTAAAAATATATGTTACAAAAACAAAATTTTTACAGGCACCGCGAAGAAAACAACTCTTTCTAAAAATGAATCCTAATGTTGCACTTCCACCGTCTCCATGCCCAACTCGTTGGGGCACTTGGTTAGAAGCGGCAACATCTTGAAGAAGTTGTTTTAGAACTTGACAGTCAAGATGCCGACTCAATTGTGCAGTCCAAAAAAATATTTGAAAACTCCGAACTAAGTTCTCAACTTGCGTTTCTAAAATACAATTTTGCAAACATTTTGGTTGCTATAAAAAAATTGCAAACTGCGGGTTTATTAATTTCAGAGAGCACTAATGCTTTATCGGCAGTTTTTGACGGACTATGCAAGATCAAGGACCAACAATATAAAAAGAAATTTGAGAAAATATTAAAAATAAATCCCGGATATCAGCAGTTTTTGGAAATAAAATATATTTTAGAGTCTGGTACTGTTCCAAAAGATGAATATGTAAAAACTTTGTGCTCTAATGAAATTCTCAAATTAAAATATGCACCGTCAACCTCCGTTGATGTAGAAAGAAGCTTCTCTTTATACAAAACGCTTTTAACAAATCGACGTAGAAAATTAAAATTTGAAAACATAAAAGCCCACATGATAGTATATTGTAATAATTTTGATGATGTCGAAGAATTAGAATAAAACATTTTTTAGTGCTTTTTTTTTTACTGTTTTATCAATTTTTTCTTGCTTTTTTTATAATTTCTTTTTGCTGTAAAAGTATTGAATATTGCTTTTTTTTGTCTTCTCTGGTTATAATCCATAATTAACTGCACTGTTTAAATTGATTAACTCAAAATGAATGTTTTGAAGTTGTTCCCTTTCTGCACTTATAGTGTTTTCTTTTCTACAAAAAATGTGACATTTTATTTAAAAAAAAATGCAGTTTGGTGTCTGTTTCTTAAAAATTTTGCTCCCGAAAGGGGTGGCTTGTTTCATTCTTAAAAACTCATCCTTTTCGGGAAAAAAAATTTTGTTTTGTAGAAAAGTAAACACCATTAGTTTTATTATACTAATTATATTCAAATTAAGAAGTTATATTTGCTTAAGAAAATTCATATTGGATATAAAACTAAGACTAACAGTTCTTTAATTGAAATACTTTAAAGTAACAACTTCATAATTTTTTCTTTTAATTCTATTCGGCACAATATAACACAACCTATATAAACAGCAGCTAAAGTAGCCACAATAAAAAAATACCTTGAAAAGGAAATGCTAAAATACAGCATCCCCTGCTAATTTTGTTACACAAAAAATATTATTAGACAAAAAAAAAAAATGAAATATATAGTGGATGAATTACAAAGTACGAAGTCCAAAATGAGGATGTACATTCCGACAAACACTTGCACACAGATACACTTATGTATACTAGTATGTCGTGCCTGTATTAAGGCTCCTCAGCCAAATGTCCATTACGAACAAAATTGTGCTGTCATAATGTTGATAGTACGTTATTTGTTAAATTTATGAAACATCATTTATTTAGCACGGTAAAAAAGTTCTATTTTTTTTTTTTTTTAACAAAAAAATAAAATAAAGAAATGAGAAAAGCTCTAATACAAATTGACTCTAGAACTAAATATTTATACGAGAGTAATATAAAAAGTTTTCTAAAAACTATAACGCCAACATCTTAAATGGTTTAATTTTACGTATACTTTTCCTACTGCCTACGTACATTTGTGTAAATTGTGTAAAGTTCACCAGAATAACAATAAAATAGAGCAAAAAAAAAATTGAACTTTACACACTCGATCATATAAAAAACTGCCAGTAAAAATGAGTATCTTTGTGTGTGTGTGGGTTTTTTTATCAGAAAAACGTGACCATTATTGATGAACCATTTGAGCAGGGATGGAAGTAAATGTGAGAGTATGTGTTCTTGTGTTTCCGTTAGAATGGAAAATTGCAAATTGTATCAAATATGTTTAAGAATTTTTTTTCTTAAATCATATTTCCAAGAGAAGTGCGGAGTTTTTATTTTTTTTTTTCTTGCTATTCATAAAGCGAAAAGAATGCAATATATGCAATTATTTTACAGTTTCGCTTTTTTAAATTTTTTAAGTTTTTAAATGTACTTAGGGGCAGATTGTCTTAAGTAATTTAATGTAAGAAATTTTAATTTTGTATGACCAACCCAATAATACCCAGTATTACTTAATAGAATTTAAAAGTCTTAAAATTGTAAAGAATAAAGCTCAAAAAGGAAGTTAGCATGATGTAATTTCATTTTAGAAAGGATTGTTTTAATGTAAGAACGAACTTTACCTGGCATTATTATAAAGGGTATCCAAATTCAAGGTATCATTGGTCAATGAAAATCGCTACTGGGAGATGATCCAAAGTTTTTTTGTGGCGAAATATTGATGATTTAGACTTTATTTTAGACTTTTTATTTAGAGATTATGTGTTTTCAACAGGACTTTTCACACAGCAAGAGAATCAATGGATAATCTTAAAGAAAAAGTTTGAAAGTCGCATTATTTCTCGTAGAGGAGGAGTAGTGAATTGATCATGCGATTTGACACCTTAAGGGCTGTTTTCACGACTTACCTATAAAGTTCGAAAAAGTTAAAGGTACCTTTAGCACTAGTGAGGAGTAAAATTACCTTCAACTATGTTTCGTTTTCACAAATTCTGTATAAAATAAACTTAACATTGTTTAAAATGTGGCAATACTAAATAAAATAGAATATAAAAATACGAACTGGCAACTACGTACTTTTCTACAGTTACAATATATAATTGGAGTTGTCATATATAAAAAATATGTGAATATAATATGGCAATCTCAAATCTAAACCTTACGACAAAAGTTAAAGCTAGAACGTGCCACTCTTTAGCTTATCCTTCACTATTAGATTAAAGGGAACTTGTGATAATTAAAAACTCATTATCTGTTCGATAACTTCCTACATTTAGCTATCGTTAAGTCGTGAAAACGGGCCTTAAGCCCTTATGACACTACATTTTTTATTCATTAATTGATATAGAATTGATAGAAAGAAACAGTAAATGTTAGAAAGAGCAAACTATAAAAAATGTAAACAAAGTTTTTCAGTTTTTTTTTCTCTTGTTATGGTTTTGTTTCAGGGATGGCGTTGAGAATTTTTAAAATTGTACCAACAACCTTTAAAAATTGTACTTTTTTACCCTAATTGTACTTAAAGATTTTTTTAGGTTAAATTAATTTTATTTATGTTCATAAAAAATACCACAAAAAGGTATTATACATCTTTGTTTAAAAAGTATCAACAAAAAAGTACAATTGAAACAACTTAGCCATCCCTTTTTTGTTTATTTTATTAAATGTTGCCAACTTTTTGTTTATGAGAAACCTAAAAACAAAAAGCGGTAAATCGCTGAATTTGCCCATAAACCGCTGATTCAGCAACACTTTTAATATTTCAAGCTTGAAATGTCAATTTTAAGTTAAACAATTTTACATTTTTTTTGACATAACTTCATTTTTTATCGATAACTTTTTAAAAATTGTTGACAGTTTGCCATTTATCTTAATACAGCTGAACTCTTTGCACTTGGTTAATTTTTCTATTACATTTCTATTATTTGTACTATTCACCAAAACTTGAACAATGCATTAAAAATGTAGTGTCATATGGGCTTTAGACTACTTTTTGTGGGATTTTTCAATCGAAAGCGTACAGAAATAATCGCACAATAGTTCAAGAGCTTAAAAACAACATAATCGAGCAGATATCAACAATAGTTTATTAAAAAAAGTAATTGGAAATTTTGGTAAAAGTTTAGGAAAGAGCTTGCTGATTTAATTTAACTGAAATTAAAATATTTTCAAAGTTATTTTTGGGAATACAAAATTTATAAGTATATTATAATTTATATTTATTATTAATAAAATTTCTGTATGACGTGCTAAATTCGCAATTTTTCATATTTGATTAATACACTGAAATTTATTGTTGAGGGAAAGCTAGCTTCTATGCGCATTTCTCTGGTTGCTTAGGCCAGATCGCCAGGAAACCTTTTTCAAAGATTTTAGAAAAGCTAAAAATATTATACAAATAAAACCATAAAGCGAATAAGAATTATAAACACTCAAAGTCTTACTTGTAACAATATCAAAACTTAAACAAAACACCAACAATAAACAGTGAATTCATCTTTTCTTACATTCCCCTACAATTGGTTGGCTTTTTTCCAACTCGAATTGTAGTTGTAAGTGGGTAAAAAAAAACAAAATTAAAACTGAAAATATTTTTAATATCGCAAACAGATTTCATATCGATTTTATTCTTTAATTTTGATTCTTGTAATAATTTCTTAATTCTTAACCATGTATGCTTAAGTTTACCAAAAATAACCAGTTGAAAAATAAAAAAAAGGACCAACAGTTCTTATTTTACAGGTTCTCATTCACTTAGAACCCTGCACCAATAAATTTATGTTTTTTAATTCAATATTATAGAAAATTCAAAAACTACCACATGCAGTATCACAGAAGTAAAAGAAAGAAATTTAATTTCCCGTATTTCCCCTTTTGGATACTTTTTTTCTCCCATTCATAAACTACCACATGCAGTACCACAGAAGTAAAAGAAAGAAATTTAATTTCCCGTATTTCCCCTTTTGGATACTTTTTTTCTCCCATTGAAGAATCCAAAATTTCATAATATCACCCCTTAAACGTTCGAATTTCGAAAAAGTTCCAAAATTGTATTTATTTCGAATTTGGTATAATTTTTATTTCTATGTTAATTGGTTAAAAAGATAGATGGGGTGACTAAGAATTCCTAAAAGAGCCGAATTTCGCAAAAGTACCAGATACCTGTCCACTTATTTTTCTAATGAACAACGATAAGTAATAAATTTTTTTATATCTTTTAGTTTTGAAGACATGAGGTTAACGAATTTACCCGTTTTTACGTTTTTCCCCCCTCAGATTTTAATAAAATATATATTGTGAGCTTCCGCAAGTAAATACTTTTCAAATCGGTTGACAAACAGATGTTTTGCCTTTGCCGATCTATATATAGATTTGTGCACAATATTTCTGTGGCAACAAGGAAAAAGTGCTTCAGTTAATTCTTTTCATTTTGTAGGAAACCAACAATAAATTCTAAAATCATCCCTTCTCCTTGGTTTAAGATTCTTTTTTCCACAGATTTATATGGATAGGCAACCAGCCTGCTGCACGGACGGACATCGGTTGAGAAAGTTATACTGAGTTGATTGGCATCGAAATGGAAAAAAACACTTTCAACTAGAGTTGAAAATATTTTATGTTTTTATAGCTGCATAAAATTTGATAATATTTATGCTAAAAAAATGACACCCTCTTAAAAGAGTATTTATATTATTAAGTTTAATCCACTTTAATAAAAATACATAAAGTTTCTTTTTTTATTACCCAGCATAATTTCATTAAATAAGCAATTATTTATTTTGTATTAATTTCATTATTTACTTAGTAAATTTAACATAATATTTAATGTAAATTTATACTCAACAAAACCGAACAGTAAAAAGAATTTTTTATTTATTTAACATTTCAACAAGCAATAATTTTTCCATTTCACATACTTTTAGTATGTTTTAAGTTTTAGGCATGATTGTGCATGCTTATGCAGTTTGTAGGCCCTAATTAAATATTATTTTTTTTTTAAAGCACATTTATATGCTCTTTGCGTATGAGCAGTTATGTATGTATGTACTATACTTATGTGTATACCCAACAAACACGAAGTCAAACCTTTGATATGAAATGAATTTATCATTTGACTTCAAACACAATTCTCAAACTTTTTTCAAATGACATGAAAATGTTTTATAAATTTCATGTCAAATTGATATTAAATGTTAAATTCAAATCAAAATTAAACTTGGCAATACATAAGCGAAAAATAAATGTAAACATATAAAATGGCGATTAGTTTAATGTGTTTTACAAGTAACGATTTATTTCTTTTGAAAAATAAAAATTATTTGTAAGTATGTAGTTACAATGATTAAGAATACGAATTTACGAATTAAAAATTAATAAAACGGGAAAGTGAAGAAATTATAAGTTTGTTGTATGGTCGCTGTGATACAATCCTCAAAATAAAAGGGAGCCAAGTATTTCGTCTGTCCAAGGACGGAAAGAACATTATTTCATCTTTAAGCTATAGTGCAAAATGATTATCTCACAGTTTATTTAAATAAATTATAACTTTAAAATAAAAAAATAAAATATTTTTGTTTGTGTTCCACATTGTATTACAATCCACATTTGAAAAACATTTGAGAATTACGTTTGAAAGCAAGTTGAAAATAAATGCATTTTTCAACTTGAAAATAATTTCCCCTTTTTGTTGAGAATGCTATGATTTTCAAATCATTATCAAACGTTTGTCGCTTGAGAAAACGTTTGATTTCAAATCATTTTCAATTTGAAATCAAACCTTCGTGTTTGTTGGGTATGTATGTTCGTGTGTAGTGTGTGAATATTAACTTTTTACATAAATTAAAAATTTTTGCAAAATTTATTATTACTTTTTACTTAAAAAATTTTTGATATTTTTATAAACATACATAAAGTTTCCTGTGTGCGGGAGAGATTTTATTTTCTCATGTGACATTGTTGAATTTAATACATGTTTGTGTATATATCTACATTTACAAATCTACACGGATATGTATACGTTTACTTACTTATGTAAGTAAAACTAAACTCATATATCTTTACATTAATATACACATAAAATGTAGTGATATAGGTGTTTCCATAAATTAAATTAATGATGAAGGCGGAACTGTTAAGCGGGTCGGCCTGTATACACAAGAAACAAAAGTTGTACCAGTCACCCCTTAAATAATAGATATGCCCCAAAAAACACCACTTTTTGTTTTTTTTTTGTATATAGCTCCGCCATTTAAAGTCCGATATCATCATATCGCATATTGTTGTTCATGGCTTGGCCATGACTTCATTTCTGTCTTTGGTGCCTTAATCTCGGATGCTTAATTCACGTGCCTTCTAAAACGTTTAATAAGTTGTAAAGCTTGTAATCCAGGTACAGGTTGCAATTTTAAGGACAATTTGATGAAATCTAGTATAAAAACTCGATTTGGCTCAATGAATGTAACTAAAATTGGTGAAAATTTCTTTAACCAACCCTTTAAACACATGATCTATTCGAATAGCCACGCAAGTTTCGCGATCAAGGTACAGATCAAAATTGTCATAAAATTTTGGAGCATAAGTTTTTTTGACAACAGAAAGAGAGCTGAATGATCTTTAATTTTCAAAATGTTCCTTTTTTAGGTTTTTTTTATAAACTTTTTTATTTTTTATAAAAACGCATGATGTTAATTGTAAATAAAACAAAAAATTTTCAGAACTAGCTGTTCAACATTCCAGTATTGCCCCCCAAAAAACCAAAAATAATAAAATATATTCCTCAGATGTCGAGAGTCTCTTGTCTGAAAAAAGGAGAGCTCGTAGAGAGTGGCAATTGCACAGATCCCCTCAACTTAAGAACTTACTAAAAGACTGTACAAAAAGGCTGAGAAAGTTACTGCAGACTCAGAAAACGGCTTCTCTGGAAAAATATCTTAAGGAACTTGATAAACACCACAATCAGACTACTCATTATGGCGTGCAGCTAGAAATCTCAAAAGGCCAGTTGTCTCTAATCCGCCATTAAGAACCTTGAATGATGTTGAAAAAGGAAATCTGTTTGTTTACCATTTAAAAAAATATTTTAAACCATGGCGGCCACACTCGCTTAAGAAGAAGAGACACTGCAGCACTTACCCAATTAGATGAGCAATAAACACCTATATATGTATGTGAACAGAACCAGTGATGAAGAAAATTTTTGTCTGGCACTGGCAGGACATAAATAAAGTATAAGGATAAGATTTGATTAATTATGGTTAGTTCATATTTAATATATGAAGATTCAATAAAAAATAATGAGAAAAAAAAAAAAGATACAATTTTTTTTATTGTGAAGGTTCTATAACAATTATTGGTGAAGCAAAATATCCGCCAAATGCTTGCCACGGCTTCGGTAGCATACTTCTACACGATGATCCATATTGTCAATGATTGAGACATAATTGAGGTTCAATGTTGATTGTGTGCCGAATTATCTCATCCCTTAGCTTATTGACGTACACTTTTTCTTTTGAATATCCCCAAAGAAAGAAGTCCAACGGTGTCAAATCACATGATTGAGGTAGCAATTAACATCGCACGAAGAGAAACAACGCCATTGAATTTCTCTCGCAAAAGAGCCATTGTTTTGTTGGCAAGTGGCACCACCCGTTAGCGAACACTATTTACGGTTACTGCTTTGGCAACCTCATTTTTAAAGAAAAAATCACTCGTGGATTCTCATTTGTCCAAATGCGGCAATTCTGCTTGTTAAAGAATCCAATATGCTGACCAAAAAATTCACGAAATGCACGAAATGAATTTTGATTTGAACACCCCTTTTTCGAAAAAGGCTTGAACAATCTTAACGCGCTGCACAATTGTGTACCTCTCTATGTTTGAATTTGTCAAACACTGAAACAAAGAAATGTAAAATTTATTTAGGCAACAAACTAAACGTTAAGGTGTGACTCACAATTAACATCGTGCAATAAGGTTGAACTACTTTTTATTTAGTTTCGTTTTCACAACCTACCAATTTTTAAGCCGATTTTCTTATTTTTTTTCTTTTGCTTGGAAAACAGATGTACACAAAACATAACAGTCTATTTGTTCGATGGGGACTAGGTAAAATTAAAAGCTTGTGCCCTTTTTTCGTAACAAAGTGTGATGTATAAATTTAGCATTTTTATGGAAAGTTTGGAGTAAAACTTGTCTATATGGAACGAAAACAAAATTTTACCTTGTGATGAAGAAACTTGTGTTAGACAACTGTTGTTTATAAATCGGACAGTTTTGAACCGGTATTGACATATCTCAGTTACTACCGGACCAATCTTGCAGAACTTCATTAGGAGACTTTTTCGGACTATGTGTGTGTAAATATAAGCCAACCTTATTTCCAATCTTTCAGGGGTCTTTGAAACCCATTTCAGTCATTGTATTGTTGACAAAAGAGGTCTGAAACTTAACGTTGTCTTGCTAAAGAGCCAGAAAATAGAATTGCCCATGAATACTTTCAAGTTCCATTAAAAGGCCCTCTTTTTAGTCTTCCATGGTCTCAAAATGATTGGAAATTACCATGTAGATAAAAGATTGTGCACTGTGTGTGCAATTTTTGTTTGGTTAACTTCCGCTTAGATGACTTTTCTAAACCAGAAAAAAAAAACTATTAATTATATGAACATTATATGATTCATACACATATGCAAACTTGTATATATACATACATAGCAGAGCTGTAAACAACCGCAATCTACTTGCATTTAAATCAAAATGAATTCTACCAAATCGATTTCATTTTTGATCTTACAAATTATTATAGATTTCAAAATGAAATCTTGCCAAAACTGCAATATTTTGTGATTGCAAATTTTTTAAAAATCATTGAATGCCAATTAATTTAATTGCAATCAAACCGGTTGCAATAAAATTCTTATTGAAATCATGCGATTTTAATCAACTCCTTTAAAATCACAACTAAAGTGAAAGCCCAAAAAAAATTTACATTGCTGGCAATTAAAAATTATCAGAGTCAGCCTGGTTTCTACACAGAAAGCAACACTCGGGATAAATTAAGTTTTTTGTACTTACTTTAAGGACGAGTCGTACTTAAAAATTCAAGTACGAAAAACAATGAAACGTACTTAAAACAATCCTTACTTTCAAAAATTAATTCGGGAATTTCTTAAATTAAGTACAAAAGTCTTAAACCAAGTAAAACAAAAGGAATAAATTTTCGTTGGTTGTACCACTCTGAGAGTAAAATTACAAAGTGAGCATTTTCATCTCACTTAACTTATCAACGTTTGTTCCAGACAATGCAACAACACCACACGAGTAGTAAAAAAACGATTTGTTTGTTGTGTGTACAAACAACAAAAACAACAGAAAAAGACGAAAACACATTATTTTCATGTTTAAAAAGTAAAATTGAGAACTCTTGCTTCTCATTTAGTTTATATTTATAGTTATATATGTTACATTACGTTTTTAAAGTAAAAACCATATCGGGAATGATGCTGGTGTTTAATAATTGAAATTCTGTAATGTGTAAAATGGGTAAGAAAATCAATCATAATAAAATGTGCCTTCTATGTTCACTTTTGGCTTATTCCAAATACGGATTGAATCAACTTTATAATACTTGAATCAAGCGCATTCTGAGATTGATTCAATCTTAGATTTACTTAGATCCATCACATTTTCGGATTATTTCAAGTACGAATGTGGGATTGCATACGGTTATGTTCAGTATTATGCGATTGAAAATCTTGATTCAAGAAAATCCGTACTCACCGTACTATTAATACCGCATCGGATTGATTTAAGTATGGATGGATTGATTGAAGAGAACGAAGATTTTGATTCCGTTTTAATTTTTATTGCAACTACTGATTGTAATTAAAGTATTTCAATAATTTCGATTGCTATAAAATTTGATTGCAGTTAACTTATTCACGAATTTTATCGTATTGATTTCATGATTTCAAATTTAAATTATACAATCAATTTTTCGATTTTGAATGCAATCATAAAAGTAGCAATCAATAACGAAAAATCATGTGATTGCAATTAAATGGATTGTAATATTTTACAGCTCTGCTACATAGACATATATGTACACTCATCCTATAAACACTCTTAGTTCACTTCTGTTCTTAGTGTCATTGTTTTAATTCGAAACATTTTAACCAAATTCACAGAGATTTTAACTTAACATCAACTTTCTGAAAGCTAAAAACTTTTAAGCAAAAAAAAAAAATTAAATATATATTCAAAAGAATGGAATAAATAGTTTAATTTTTAAACTCAACTAAATTCTTAATTATGAATAATAATTCAAACCAAACCACAAGAAAATATTTACGATAGACATTTCTCAAACGCAAACATTTATATTAAGAAACAAAATTCGTATATTTTTAAAATAATTTTTACATTTCCCGCAACAAAATTCCTTCATAAGTTTCTTTAAATGAATACAGAGATTTTTGCCATATTTTTCCGTCGTGTATTATTAAACAAAAATCTCTCATGAGAATTCTTTACTAAAACGCATGCAATATCCTTATCACACTCACACGCACGCACACAAAAAACCAATACTTGCAATGGAAAACAAAACCCGATCACGCGTTCATAACGCGTTAGTGGGCATAAATTTTATAACCGTTGCAGATGTTGCAAATGTAAGACTTCAAATCCAAAAGTTGTTGTGTTGTACAGAATATTTTTTCCAACACAAAACAAGTCATTGGAAAATGCCGAACAAGGGAGCATACAAGCATATATGAATGTTTCTACAATACTTATACACACATGCAAACATTAAGTATAATGGGATTTTGCAAATACAGTGAAGAGCAAAACATTTATGCTTGATCATTTTATATTCTATACTGCTTAAATTCTAAGGTTTAATTTTTTTTTTTAATATTATTTGATAGATCATAATTATACCTGGACTACAGCGGTGCGTTTGCGCTGATGTATGTAATCCTTAAAAGTAGTGGACTCAGACCTGCGATCGGCAAAATCAGGGTACCGCGTTTTCTCTTTTGTACATATTGAAGAGAATTAACCAACAACATATGTAGATTTCAGACAATGCAAACAATCGCAAAATGTAATAGTATAGGTTGCTGATCGGAGACCTAGAATCACTTTCGATCTAATGATGTTCGTCCAGCTGGCTGGCTGAAAATCTGGAAAATCATGTACAGGTCGCAATTATGAAAACAATTAGATGAAATATGGTATATTCGTCTGTATTGTCATAAGGACGGAGTATATTGAAAATGGTGAGAATCGGTCTATAATTTTACATGGCTCTCATACAAACTTGCTTCTGCAATAATCTTTTTGCCCATAAACTATCTAATTATGTCTGCATTTAGATTAAATTAAGTTCAAAAACGTTATTTACAAAACAAATAGTCTTACCTTATTTTTAATATTGGTTCACACACAATTGACCACACCCAAAAAAAAAACTTTAAATGCTATTGCTTCCTTATAAATGTTGGTATTGATATAAAACTGTGGCATGGAAAAATTTTGTACTTTTACGTCCAGAATTAACTATATGACCCATGTATATTCCCCTCTCCAAAATCGATCGCTTTAAGACGAACAAACCTCATTTTGATGTTGATACCTAGATAATCTTCCGCACAAAGAAAATTTTTATCAATCTTAACCTCAATTTTGTTTCACCGGGTACATGACTGGCCGTCGGTCGCATATATTGTGGTGTAAGTTATCAAATGTTCGCGCGTGACTGACTGTACTTTCCGACATGTTTGAGAGATATGGTCGACTATGGACTATCAACTTCAACATTTTAAGAGGAGATTTTGAGTACCAAAAATTTAGTACTTATTTATGTACATTAAAATGCGTTGGTCCCTTTACAAAAAAAAAAAAAGGCCGTCGTCCCCTAAGGATAAATAATTCCAGATTTTTTGCCAAGCTTCTCTAAACCACACATTTAGTTTTTTTACATTGCGTCGCCACTTGTAGTCCGATTGCTTTATTTGTGACATTTTAATCCGAGATCAATTTCTAGGTGCCACTTATGCCATATCGGGATCATCCCCCCTTTTCTCAAAGTTTTTGTTCGTGGCAAGAAAGTCTTTAATATACTCTCTTTTATGCCACGCCCCAAAAGTAAGTCCCATTTTTCTTTTACACATACACATTACATTAACTCAGGTCGATCAACATACAAAACAAAATCTTAATTTTTAAAAATAAATGTTATATCAATGAATTTTCTGGAACTTAAACAAAGAATTTATAGCACTCCCCAAAATAAAGCTCATCTTTTTATACCCTCCACCACAATTAGTTGTGAAGCGGGTATACTAAGTTTGTCATTCCGTGTGAAACTTTTTTATTATTCATCTCAGACCCCATATAGTATATATCGCTCATTTGCTGCAAGACCGGCATAACTCAAACAAATCCATTTCGAGATAAACGCGTTTAAAGTTTTGAATTTGCTCTAATCACTTAGAAAAAATAACGATACATTCTCTTCAAATGGGGAAAGTAGAAAAGATATAAAGATGAATTTTATACTTAATATAAAGAAAAACATAGCTAACAATTCCGCATCACTAACTCCAAAATTTTGTTTTTTTTTTTGATTTATGCCTGTCTTGCAGCAATTTAGCCATGTCCGTCTGTTGAAAAGACGCTCACTTTCGAAAAACTCAAAAGAAATAAACAAACTGGGTGTCAAATTGCTTGTAGTTATCCTAAGCAGTTTGGGATTGAAATCCATCAACATCGGTTTAGTAGGATTAGAGCTATGAGTCAAAATGTGGAACCAACACCTTAAAAATTGATAATTTTGTAACACAAACTAACATAAATAATGCACGGAATGATATAAGATTTTGCAAAAATTCGTTCGACTGGAAATCACGCTGTAAAATTTCGTGAAGATCCGTCCATAATTTACCCTACCCTACAAGCCCTACTACCAAAAAACAGTTTAATACGCCTAAAACCGTAATTATTATTGCTATCATAACAAAATTTGGCACGTCACAGTTTTTTAGGACTAGAAATGACACTGTAAAATTTCATGAAGATCGGATCTTTCCTAGGCCCTATAGAAACCCTACTTCCGAAAAACAGTTTAGTACGTCTAAAACCGTAATTAATAATGCTATTAGAACAAAATTTAATTCACAGTTTTATAGGATTAGAAATCACTTTGTAAAATTTCATGAAGATCGGTCCATAATTTACCCTAGGCCCAATATATAGCCCACTCTGGTAAATTAAATAAATACGCCTCAAGCCGTAGCAGATAAAGATATTACGGTAACATTTTTTCCAACTTAGCTTAGGTTAGGTTAGGTTCCATTGGCAGCCGTGATCAAGCACAGCTCACGTGGGTCCATTAATTAGTTCCCGTTGTGTTACCATGTCACACCGTCTCCCATGGGTCCTATGTTGTCTGGCTGCTAGTGTTCCCACGCAGCCATCCGGTCGATTCAGTAAAGGAGTGGATCCTGTTTACATCAACATCAGAGAGACAAGTTTTGTCCCCAAGGGCTCTTCGACCAAACATTTTGAGTCTTAGATCTCCGAAAGCCGGGCAATTACAGAGAAGATGTTCCGTTGACTTCCAACTTAGCTTGATATGGCCAAAAAAATGTCATGTCTTTTTGTGATAATTTACCTTAGATCCCATATTTAGCAGCCTTCTGAAATTCACTGTAAACGCTAAAACTATTTTCACCACACTGCGGAATTTTCTGGATGATTGGTTCATATCTTACCATGGCTCCAATATAAATCCCCCGCCTGAAAATCGTTTAAGTTCGGCTTTTTTTACAAATCATGATATTTCACTCAAGATTGTGGGTCAATGATTTAATAAAGGTCTTAACCGCAACCAATTTTAATGCTGACGTCTGTTTTTATCCACTCCACTCCAGAAATATTCGAACTGCCGGTGGAGGGTATCAAAGATTCGGCACAGCCGAATATAGCACTCAAACGCCGTTTGATGTCCAATCTAATCATATCGCACTTCTTTGCTTATAGATTGAATGTAGCATCATTTTTGCTTGCGCTGACTTCTTCAACCAACATCACCATAAGATTTAAATATTAATTTTCAAGGTTATTGAAACTGTCAGCCCAATTACGAATAAAAAATTTTTAAAGTTTTTTCCCTTTTCCCATTTTTAAAATTAAATTGGCAAGAAATTTCTGAAGTATCGCTTTAAAATTTTTCAGGAATTTCCACGGTTTATTCCTAGGATTTTTCAATAATTTTTTTACGATTAGGATTCCTACTGGACTGGCTCGCTAGAAAAATAAGTGCCATATTCGTCCCGACTGTTACATTAAAAAAGTTATCGCTACAAGGAAAAGCACTCAAAAGATCGACAGCTATCAATTGGGCGACGTTCACAGCCATTGGCCAACAGCTACATTGCAAGTGTTAAGCATATACACACAAGGAAAACCTTGTTCTAAGTTAAAGTGTTTTCCACTTACTCTTAGAACGCATCGTACTTTAAAATTTAAGAACGAATACCTTAAAAAGTACTTAAAACAATCTAAAATGGGAATACTCTCGAAAACCTTGAGTTTTTCGTTTCGTGCATAAACGTGTGTTTGTAAAAGTTTGTTTTAGAAACAACAACAATAACACTACAAAAGTAGGTAAAAACTATTTGGCTGTTTTGTGTAGAAAAAACAACAATAACACTGCAAAAAGAAAAATATGCATTATTTTCATATTTAAAAAGTTAAATAGGAAGCAAAAATTCCCAAATTCTATTTGTGAAAATTGTTAGTTATTATTTTTTAGCGTATTAAATCAGGAACATAAGCTTTTTGCATAGAGTCTCCATCTTTCTCTGTCCGTTGTAACGTATCTTAATTCATTAATTGTCTTTCCGGTTTCGGTTAGAATAGTTCTTTTCTAAACGATTTTGGTCTTCCTTTGCCGCGTGTCCCTCGTGGGTACCATCCTAGTGTTTCGTAGCATATTTCGTCGAATGTCTTACGGAGTGTGTGGCCGATCCAATTGAATTTTCGCCGTTTTATTTGCGTGTTGATACTTTCTTGTTGAGTCAGTTATAGAAGTTGTTTGTTTCCTTGGCCCCCAAATTTTTAAAATGTTACGCAGGCATCTGTTAGTGAATACTTGCAGCTTGTGCTCAATAGATTCATTTACTAGCCTTTGATCTGTATAGCATAATAGACTTGACGCAGGCGTCATACAGATTAATTTTTAAATTTTGCAGAAAGTGCACCAGAGTTCTAAATGTTTTTTAGCCTGCAGAATGCTGTTCTGGCTTTTGGATGCGCATATCTACGTCCTCAGTTGCTCCTCCGCTCAGGTTAATGTTTCTACCATGCAGCAAAGGCTGCTGACATTTACAATCGGTCTGTTGCTGAGATGAAATAAAGGCATTCGATTTGGCTTAACAGTCATGCATTTCGTTTTCTCTGCGTTTATGCGTAGCTTAAATTTTGCAGCTTGCTTAGCCATATCGTTTATTTTTCTTTGCATGTTTGCCATAGTCGTTCGAACAGCACGACGTTGTCAGCGTATTCGATGTCTTCAAAGCTATTATCAAGTCTCCATGGGATACCCATGTGTTGATTAGCTGAGTATACCAGTACTTCGTTAAGTTTGGTAATGAAAAGGAGTAGGGAAATCAGGCTTCATTGTTTTACTCCGCTGCTGATTTTGATCGTTTAGTTAAATACATAAAATTTTAAAATTTAAATGATTAGAAAGGTGAACAAGCATATGTAGCGGGTAATTAAATAATAATATTCTCTCTTTTTCTCGGGGGTGAGTGTTTAGGTTAGAGTCAATCTTATTAATTCGCTATCGAATTATTTTAAGTACGAATTCCGGGATTAAACCAACCTTAAAATTCTTAATTCAATCACAGTTTGAGATTAACTTTTATCTCACTATGTATTACTAAAGTCAAACCAGCAGCAGTATTCTGTAATTCGCTTAGCTAAAGCTAAATCTCAAACGCTTAAATGCCTTAGATATACAAAATTTAAAAGTTTAGCGATGAAATTAAAAGCTAAAATTGCGGCGAATTAAATTTTTATGGCATTGCCAAATTTAGCAATGCACGTTACAGTATTGCATTCGTAGCCAAAAATCCCTAAAGCAGATTTTTAGCGATAAAGATTTTACTTTAGCAGATTGCAGATACTTAAACTGTGGCCGTTTACGTATTTTTTTAAGTCAGAGGCACTTGAATAATCTGTAATCTGTAATAGAATCAAGTATTCTGTACTTGATTTAACGAAATCCGTTCTATAGACACCGCTTCGGCTTGGTTTAAGTACAGATGGATTGATTTTTCTTTTCAGCGTACAGAGTAAGCCGTTAAGCTTTTGAAGGTACAATTTGTCCAAGGTCGCACCTGACAAAATTCGCTTAGAAATTATAACAAAATTTATGTTTTTCTCTCGACACTCACTGTAAAACTCCCAACTTGAGATTATGATTGATGATGATGGTGGCGATGCAACTGATGATGAATATCGAGTATTCATTTCCTGATTGTTCCCCAATGGCATTTTAACTTTAGCTCGGCTCATATGAATATGAGTTTTTTATGACAAAAAAAAAAAAAAAACAACAACAACAACAATGCAAAACTTTTTCCAACTACAATTCGAACGTTAATAACTTTCAGCAACTACAAATGTATTGAACATATTTTTGTAATGACAATGTATTCGTTTTTGCAAGGAGAAATAAAATAAATTGAATTAGAATTAGAACTGACTTGTATTCAGTTTTATCGTACTTATTTTTATGAGAAAAACTTATTGTACTTTTGCATGTACATACTCTGTACTTTTGTACATAAAAAAGAGACTTAAAACTTAAAAATCCGAGTTAATCTTTTGTGTTATTGATTATTTTCCTTTAACAAATGTTATAGTATTTTGAAAATTTTTAGTTATTTTAAAATATTTTCCATTTTATGGTTTAATTCCGTGCTTGTTTAATGGTAGTAGAAATTATCTATATGCAATTGTAGTTGTTGCTGAATATGTAATTTTGGATTTGAAAGTTGCTCGTAACCACAAAAACATGTGGGGTATTATTTCGTTTGCTTAAAAGCTAATCAAATCAAGAAAAAAAATAAGCAACATGCTTTTGCAAGTTGTTTTTTTTTGCATTTTGTTTTTTCTTAAACAACTTACAACTACAATTAATGTTGGAAGAATAACAATCAATTGTAGTGGGGAATGTAAGGAGAGATAAACCCACTGTTAATTGTTGATGTGTTTTGTTTAAACTTTGATATTATTACAAGTAGAACTGTTGCTATAAGTCTTATACGCTTAACAGTTTTATTTGGTTTAATATCTTTAGTTTTTCCAAAATCTTTATGGATGAAGTTTCCTGATGATCTGGCCTAAGCAACCAGTGAAATGCGCATAGGAATAGCTTATCCCATCAACAATAAATTTCAAGTGTTTTTATCAATAATAAAAACTGGGAATTAAGCACGAATAACAAAATCTTTTAAATTGAAAAAAATAAGGATACATGTTTGATTAAAAAAAATATAGGGAAAATAAAATAAAATAAATATTTAAAGCGGCTTAAAGTTTTTATTCTTACATTAACAAGATTTTGTTTGCCGTGCTTAATCCCAATTTTTATTCTTGATAAAAACACTGAAATTTATTGTTGATGGGATAAGCTATTCCTCTGCGCATTTCACTGGTTGCTTAGGCCAAATTATCAGGAAACTTCATCCAAAGATTTTAGAAAAACTAAAGATATTATACAAAAAAAAAGTGTTAAGTGAATAAGAATTTTAAACATCTTTAGTTTTTCTAAAATCTTTGGATGAAGATTCCTGATGATCTAATCTAAGCAAAGAGTGAAAAGCGCATAGGAACTAGCTTATCCTCTAACAATAAATTTCAGTGCATTTATCAAGAATGAAAATTGGGAATTAAACTTTGCTTTACCAATACCCACCCGGGCTTTCGATTTAATTCGTTAATTAGTTCCTTAAATTTTTTCAGTTAAAAGCAAATTTTAACTCACGATGTATGTAATTAAAAGTTATATATTCCCAAAATAACTTTGATAATAAATTTTCAAGTGGCCGTGCTTAAAAAACTAAACTGGCAAGTTGCTTTATTTTGATTTACTTGCGAAAACAACAAATTTTGTTTTTTCTTAACCCGCTTACAACTACAATTAATGTTAATTTTAATGGAAGAATTCCAACCAATTGTAGTGGGTAATGTAAGAAAAGATAAACACACTGTTTATTGTTGTATTTTGTTAAAGCTTTAATATTGTTGCAAATAAAAGTTTTGAATGTTTACAATTCTTATTCACTCTACAGTTTTGTTTGCATATCTAGTATTTGTTACTTTTCTAAAGTTTTTTTAAAAAAGGTTTCCTGGTGATCTGGCCTAAACAACCAGTGAAATGCGCACAGGGACTAGCTAATCCTCCAACAATAAATGTCAGTATATTTAACAAGAATGAAAATTGGGTGTTAAGCACGAAAAACGATATATAATTCTTATCAAGATTTTTGTATGAAGTGCTAAATTACCAATTCTCAAGAGGAATGTAAGAAAAGATAAACTCACTGTTTATTGTTGGTGTTTTGTTTAAGCTTTGATATAAATAGTTGCAAAAAAGACTTTGAGTGTTTATAATTCTTATTCGCTTTAAATTTTTCTTTGTATGATATTTTTAGCTTTTCTAAAATCTTTGGAAAAGGTTTCCTGACGATCTGGCAACCAGTGAAATACGCATAGAAGCTTCAGTTTATTAATCAAATATGATAAATTGGAAATTAAGCACGCCATCCCTGTTATGTTATTAAGTTAAGTTATGTCCCATTGTGCATACTTAGTTACATTTATATAATTACTTAGGGATATATTTATATTATATGGCAACACTGAAATATTTAATAAAGATGATTGCTTTTTCATAAGCTCATTCCTTAAAAGATAAAACATGGTGTCAGAAGTGAAGCTAAAAGAAAAGTTTGTTTAAAAAAAAAAAAAAGAGAAAAGGACTAGAAAAATCTTAAATTGAAATAAAAATTAAATAATCAAAGTCAAGAAGAAGAAATCGAAAGAAAAAGAAAATATTAACAACCAATTATAAGTAAAATACAACCAATTTATAAGTAAAATAGAAATCAAAATTATAAAAGAAAAGGAAGAAATAAAATGGCGACAAATCAAACAAATATAAAAAATGAAGCGGGTGGTCAACAATTTACGGCCACATTACAGCAAATAAATTTAAAAGCAACAAATATGGCCAGAGAGTGGAGGATGTGGCACACTCAGTTTAAAATTTTTATAAGAGCCTCTAATCTGGAAGATGCTTCGGATCAACGTAAGGTGGCCCTGTTGCTTCACCACCTTGGTAGCGGAGCCTTAGATATTTTTTATTCCTTCAACATGGACGTTGATACGGTAAAATATGGGGATCTCGTATCCAAATTTAACTCATACTTCATTCCAAAGGTTAATATAGCCATGGAAAGACACAAATTTTTTATGTGCCAACAGCAACCAGAACAAAATATTGAAGAATATGTTACACTTTTGAAAAATCTAAGTTTAAGTTGTGAGTTCGGTGCTTTACGTGAAAGTTTGGTAAAAGATGTCTTCATATGTGGCTTATCAGCTAAAATGGGAAATATACGAGAAAGGTTATTGTCTGAAGGTGGTATTGAGCTTGACAAAGCTATTGATATTGCAAAAAACATGGCGACGGCTAAGGAAAATGCAAAATCGTTTCAACAAATAGAAGAACCAGAGTCTTTTATTAATTACATCAAAAGAAGTGAAAATAAGATGAAGCAGACAAATAGAAACAGCAATTGTACAAAATGCGGCCAAATACATCGAAACAAGTGCCCGGCAATAGGAGCTAAATGCTACAATTGCGGGAAACCCGGCCATTTTGAAAAAATGTGTTTCTTAAAGAAAAAATTCGTTAAGTGTGTATATGCGGGTGAAGAAGCAGAAGAAGAACATGAAAAAGAAGAGGAAGAGGACTTATTTATTGGCGCACTTTCTAGAAAAACTACAACAGCAGCTGAATGGGCTATAGAGGTAATAATAAACAACAACAAAATATTTTGCCAAGTGGACACGGGCGCACAAGCTAATGTAATTTCTTTAGAAACTTTGAAAAATTTAAAAGCTAATCACTTAATGGAAAAAACTAGTGTTAAGATATTTACATTCAGCGGTGAGCAAATAAAAGTTGTAGGTTTTGTTAATTTATTAGTGGGTTTCGATAACCGCATTTATAACATAAAATTTTATATTGTTGAGATTAATTGTAAGAATATAATTGGTCTTGAAACTGCTATTAACCTAAATTTGGTAAAAAATGTTAATTTATTATCAGTGAATAAATTAGTTGAAAAATATATGGATGTTTTTAATGGTCTTGGTCTGTTGCAATCTAAATGTAATTTAAAAATACGTGAGAATGTTTCACCTGTTATAGATCCACCTCGCAAAATTCCATTTAGGTTACACGATAAACTGAAAGGCGAATTAAAGAGAATGTCGGATTTAAATGTAATCAAACAGGTTAGTGAGCCAACGGAGTGGGTGAGTTCTATAGTTTTAGTATCAAAACCTAACGGTAGTCTTAGACTTTGTTTAGACCCCAGGAATTTAAACAAAGCCATATTGCGTCCTCATTTCCCGTTTCCGAACATTGAGGATTGCAAGGCTCGGTTAAACGGTTCAAAATATTTTTCATCACTGGATGCAAACAGTGGCTTCTGGATGATTCCACTAGATGATAAATCCTCTAGACTGTGTACATTTAACACGCCGTTTGGTCGCTATCGATTCCTGAGGCTGCCATTTGGTATAAATGCGGCACCAGAAATTTTTCACGCTGAGTTGGTAAAATTATTTGGTGATATTTCAGGTCTTATTATATATATCGATGATTTTTTAATATATTCTTCTACAAGAGAAGAGCATTTTCAAATATTGGAAAACGTTTTTCAAAGAGCCAAGGAGGTCGGGCTAAAATTTAATAAATCCAAATGCAAATTACTGCAAACTGAGATCAAATTTTTAGGCCATGTTTTTGATAAATCTGGTGTAAGACCAGATGTTGAAAAGGTTCAATCAATTGTCGACATGCCAAAACCAAATTATGTTAGGGAATTACAACGTTTTCTTGGTATGATTACATACCTAGGTTCATTTATAGAAAATTTATCCTCGAAGAATAAAAATTTGAGGGAACTCTTAAAAAAGGAAATTCAGTGGCATTGGTCGTCCAGCCACGAAAAAGAGTTTGAAAATCTTAAACAGAAGATAACTAAATCTCCAGTCCTAACATATTTTGATCCTAGCAAGGAAATGACATTGTCTGTAGATGCATCGAAATTCGCACTAGGTGCTACAATCTTACAGGATAAACATCCCATTGCATACGCTTCAGTATCTTTGACGGATGCTCAACAGAAATATGCCCAAATAGAAAAAGAATTATTTGCTATACTGTTTGGTTGCACAAAATTCCATCAATTTGTTTATGGCTCAAGGGTTCTAGTGGAAACTGACCATAAACCTCTAGTTAGCTTGTTTAACAAACCTTTATTTAAGATTCCGGCCAGACTGCAAAGGTTCATGTTACGCCTACAAAGTTATAATATATCTGTTATGTACAAACCCGGCAAATATTTACAAATTGCTGATACTTTGTCAAGAGCTCCATTAGTGGGAACAAGATTTACCGAGATGGATAAGGAAATCTCGTTACATTGTAATTTTATAGCTTCTCATTTGGAAACGCCTTTTTCTGAAATTAGTGAAATAAAGGAACATTCTAAAACGGATGTTACCTTTATGAAAATATATGAATATGTGAAACATGGTTGGCCAAACAACAAGAAAGATGTTGACCAAGACGTAATGCCTTATTTTAAAATTAAGGACGATATATCTGTTTTAGAGAATCCTTTTAAAGAATCATCAACTTTTAATACCAAGGGGCTTACGCAAGTCAATTTTAAGTAAAATTCATGAAGGGCATTTAGGAATTCAACGGTGCAAAGATTTGGCCCGTCAATCAATTTATTGGCCTAATATATACAATGACATTGAAAACATTGTCACAAATTGCGAAACCTGTATGAGACATCAAAATTCTAACCCTAAACCTGAAATTTCACCACATGAGATTATTGACTTACAGTGGTCTAAATTAGGATGTGATCTGTTTGAATTTAACAAAAACATGTATCTTTTGGTTGTTGATTATTATTCAAAATATATTGAAATTTAATTATTAAGTTCTGGGTATAACAGTTCTCAGGTCATTTTAAAATTAAAATCGATTTTTTCTAGACATGGAATTCCGCATATTTTAATATCAGATAACGGCCCTCAATTCTCAAGAGTTTAAAGATTTTTGCAAAAATTGGCAAATTGATCATAGGACGTCTAGTCCATATTTACCAAGATCTAATGGCTTGGCAGAGCGCTCTATTCAAACAATTAAGAAATTGTTTTTAAAGTCTTATGAAAGTAAATCGGACCCTTATGTGGCACTACTGCATTACAGGACTTCACCTAAGGGTACTTTGCCTAGCCCTGCACAGTTACTCATGTCGAGGTCTTTAAGGACAAAAGTTCCATACATTACCACAAACCTTCAGCCAAAAGTGGTTGATCGGGGAATATACAATAAAAAACTGAATGCGAATATTCAAAAATATTCAAACCATTATAATAAAATGGCGAAACAAGTTAAACCCGTTAGAAAAGGAGATAAGGTTATGTTTAAGAAAACACCTACAAGCTGTTGGCTCCCGGGGCAGGTAATAGACCATTGCAAAGAACCAAGATCATTCCTAATAAAAGATAATAATGAAATATTGTACAGAAGAAATCAACAACATATAAGAAAATCTTTAGAAAATAAAATAGTTGAAACCCCCAATGATGAATTGTTCAAAACCGATTACACAAGTGTCAAGGTGTTGAATGATGCAGACCGTACAGATGTTGAAGTTCCTAGTGAACTAAATGTACAAATTCCAGAAACAAATGTTAATAAACATGAAAATATTAAAGGAAATAATTATGTAACAAAAAGTGGTAGGATGATAAAAGAACCAAAAAAATTAAATTTATAATTGTAAAAAAAAACTAAAGTTATTAATACTTTACTACAAATTATGATCTTATTTTTATTACATGTTAACCTAAAATGAAATAATTATTATTATAATTTAATTTATGAAAAGGGAGATGTTATGTTATTAAGTTAAGTTATGTCCCATTGTGCATACTTAGTTACATTTATATTATTACTTAGGGATATATTTATATTATATGGCAACACTGAAATATTTAATAAAGATGATTGCTTTTTCATAAGCTCATTCCTTAAAAGATAAAACAATCCCAAAAATAAGTTTGGAAATATTGTTCATTTTCAAAAATTTCAAGAATATAACGATTTTTGAGTAATTTTTTTGGAATTAGTTTTCTTTGGAAAATAATAATGGTTTAATTATAGTTTTGACCATATTTCAAGTAGCGCTACTATTTGTTTCTGTTTTGTGAGTGGCTGAACGTTTTCCGAGAGAAGGCTTTATGTAGAACATATGGATTATTAAGGACCGCCAATTTTGTGGTACGTTTTTTATTCCTAATAGTCTTATGGTAAATAATGGGCCAACTATTACAAATTTCTAAATTATTAATCTGATTTCTAGTCCTATAAATCTATGTTAGGCAAAGTTTTGCAACAACATCATCTTTACGAATTTAGAAAGTGTAGTTTCCAATTCTATTTAATAAGATTTTAAGCGTACAAAATTGGTTGCCGAATGTATAAGGCGTATGGCTACTTTCCTTCTTCCGAGGGATACGCATTAGAGTCTTGAGGATTTATTTTATATTGCTATTCAAAATTTGAGGGGTGAAGGTATAGAGAGATGTAGGTACCAAAAGATGTTTAGGGGCATAAAATTGGCGTATCTTCTAAGATCACTGACCAGAGTTCTGTCTAGTTACTGGGTTGACAGTAACTCTCAGAACCTTATAGCTTCTATATTCGTTGTAAGTGAGGCCCCTTCGGCGATCACTTGGTAGCTGTGGTTCAAACTATATATCCTAATAATGGCATCGTTAAATCAATTTCGCTACTAATAAAAATCCAAAATTTACATACTTTATAGGGTCTTAGATCTATATTGTGAAAATTACAAGAGGAGTGACAAACCAATATATCCTTTCCACCTATTGTGAAGGATATGAGAAGCTTAAATGAGTTTTGCATGACAGTTTCCGATTTGGATGAAACGTATACACGTGACAATATTTATATCATTTTGTTTAAAACCATTTCTAATAATTGAAATTATTAGGAGAAATATATTGCCCCAGAGATAAACTCTACGGCCTTTTGAAAATTAAACTTAAAGGAATTTTAGACAAAGCTACAACTATTTTTAATTTTACTTCCACACTTCAACTTAAAGTATTGAAAACTTAACAAAAAGCGTATAGTAAACAGAGAAATGTAACATTTCCTATTTTAAATGCAAAATTTATAGAAAATTTGAGACAAAAAATAGCACAAACTTAAGCCGAAATGTATATCAAAGATACAGGGTCTTTTAAGTTTGTGTTGCTTTTGTAACAGTTGCTAATATTTTTCCAACAAATTTTTTTTTTTTTAAACTCTTAATAGATGTCGTGTTGAAACTGTTTAATTCACTAAAATCAATTCAAATTTATAAGAGACACGTTCAAAGCTGGATTCAAAAAACTGCATTCGAAATTAAAAACTGTCAAATAAAAACCGAAAATTTGTGTACAACTTTTCGCATTTAATGAATCACAAGTGAAACCAACCGTTTTTTTTTTTTTGCCAATGACAAATTAAGAAGTGGAAGAAATGGCAGATTTTCTACTTTGACTGCAGTTTTTTAAATGCTGGTTAAAAGTTGCTTGCCATTTATTCCGAAAAAAATCAATTTACAAAATCCACATTTCGCAAAGTTGGTCATTATAATCGTATAACAAATTAGCTGCAGCAAAAAAGCCAGTTGACTCGGCAAAAAATCACAAGTTCATATTCCTTCCCGTCATACTACTAAAAATATCACAGCTAAAAGGAAAAGGCTTGGAGAAAATAAAATTTGTTAATTTTTTAGGGTTTGTAGAAAGTGTGCGCATATGCTACGACTTATTGCTGAATTTTGCAAAAGAAGACATAGTCGCCTTTTCAGGTTCAGTGCAAGAATTAGAGCTCAACGACCAGAAGCAACGTCATCGAATCAGTTTTTTTAAAGGACACAGGACACGCTCCCATAATTAACAAATTGAGATATTTTCGTATGTAGAAAATTTGTTATTGGGCCTTTTGTTGATGATAAGGATAGTGGCTGTACATACTAAGTATATATACATGCGGCAAAATAAAATCATTTCAAACAAAATTTTGGAGAGAAATTTTTGTTATTAATTAATTAATTACACGAGAATGTTAAAAATACATTAGTTAATTTACCTATCATATGTAGCATAGACCTTCCATTATTGTAAAACAGACAAGAGTCAAACCGGCAAGAACTACACTGTTACGGTTAGCAGCTAGTCCTTACCAACTAGCCCACCGTATTACCCTTCAGAAAGCATAATTTTACGAAATTCTAAATCAGTTTGTCTCTAGAGCATTTTCATCAGGCCCTTCTGAAAGCTAGAGATTATTAGGATGATCTAAAAAAATTGCCGAGATAGTGCCCCACAATATTGTTTAAATATCAGTGACATTTTAACTAAAAGAATTGCGATTTGCAAGCATAAAAGCAAAGTGCATTTGCACAATTTAATTTAAGATAAATTCTTTAATAGATGTTAAATTTATTTTTAAAATATGTGTTTAATTTGAAAAGAAACTCAAACTTTAAAGATCCTGTACCAACAACTACAACCCTACAAAAAATTTATATTTTCAACATCAAAATGGTTATCTTGTGCCTACAGTTTTCAAAAAACCCCTCCCTTCAAATTACCAGTCGACCGACTGAACCAAAGACCTGTTACAAAATGTCAAAGTTTAGAGAAATTGCAACAGATTGTTAAAGAAAAAGATAGAAAAAAAGGGAACAACGAAAAAATTAGACAACAAAAAGACCAAATCTTTTAATTGTTGTATGACTTTTTAAGGACACTCACTCACCCATACATACAGAAATGACTCCAGCACATAAACTGGTGATGAGACAAAGGAAAAATGTTGAAAAAACAGATTTTTTTTTTACAACAAAAAGCAAAATAAAATTTAAACCGGAAAAAACAAAGAGCTTGTCAAAAGATCAAATAAAATACATGTAGTTGAGGCCATAAAACCATGCATTTACACAATTCCTTAACATCTTGTGGTTGTGTCTGGCAAATGAACTAAATGCGGAAAAAAATTCTGTGAAAATTAAGAAGGGAAAATGCTCTAAAAATTGAAAGAATACTATAACTTGTGGACATGATGAAAAAAATGTAGAGAGAAAATTGCAAAAATGTAGAATAATAGAACACAAAATGTTTTTTAGGTGATAAAAGAATTTTCCCTAATGAAAATATGTTCGCAAGAGATAAAGGAAATGGAAAAATGTATTTTGTAAAAAAAAACATATTTTTAAATGGGAGGAATATTTTAAATATCAAATGTAAAATTTGCTAGTAAACTAGAAAACTTAACTAACGGCCAATTTCACCAAATTCATTTATAACAACAATATAACCGTCAAACTATATTGTTAACTGGAAGTTAAAGTAATTGTTAGTTTTAACTGAACTTGGTGAAATTGGCCGTAAGTCAAATAACTCTGCCTAGAAGAAATTTAAAATTTTATCATTTACAAATTCTAATTTTTAATGTTTCTGCAAAAACAATGTTCTATACTGCAAAAAGAGCTGTTAAGTCTTGTGTATAGAATTAGAAACAAATAAAATAAATAGATAAAAGAGAACATTCCAGTGTTACCGCTGTCGAAACTTAACAATTGATTATTAATCATTTCGTTGGTTACTCATAAAGAAGGCAACTAATTTCTTTTGAATTATAAAAAAATATTGCAGTTGGTCAAAAAAAAATGTGTATAAAATCTGCTTTGAAAATTTTTTTAGCGTATCCTTTATGTTAGTTAGAAATTTTATTCCAGCATTCCCAATAAATAACTTTTGTAAATTAAAAAATATGAGACAGAACTCTTCCAGCATCAGCATTTGATTTCTAAGCTCTGTAATAAATTTCGACGGCCATAATGGCAGGGTTACCGTTAGGAATTTTTGAAAACTCGCACAAAAAGTTGTTTTATAAAAATAAAGTCGCAGAGAAAAGTCGTTGAAGAAAATAAAAGTCGCACATATTTTTTTAATGTTTTTTATTAATAAAAAGTATAGCAAAACAAAAAAAAAAAAAAACGATTGAAACAAAACAGCCAGTAGCATTTTTTTTTATTTTCAGAAGCCTGTTTTATATTATTAATGTGTTTTTCCATGTCGCTGCAGATCATTGTTTAGTTCACTTAAAGCTGTTTACAAACACTGCAAAAGAGCGCGCCAATTATACTTTAGTTCCCATTCTTTCGAATGGTATCACCAAAATTACGTTTCTTGGAAGAACCAGCAGCGATATTTACGTTATCTTCTTCCATTGACACGGCGCCAAAAAAATAATTTTGTAAAATGAGCACTGCAAACGCCACAATTTTTATATCCTTTACCACAGGTGGAAAAGGGTTTATATAAGTTTGTCATTCCGTTTGTAATTTCTACAATATTGATGTTAGACCCCATATAGTATATCCGTCTGTCCGTCTTTAAAGTCACCATTTTTTGCTATTTATAAAATCAGATCGGTCCAAAAATGGCTGAGAAAAAACCACGACTACCTCTAATTTTTTCCAAAAATCCCTTGTTGTTGTATTTTGATTACTTTTTTCTGTATATCTGGAGAACGGCAAGAGCCAAGGTTTCCAAATAAGGTACACATATTTAGGTTATCAATACACAGAATCCCACAAAAGTGAGCGTGGTACCTCCCGGACAAAAAATATCAAAAATTTTATAAAAAACCTGATTTTTTGGACTGTCATATGACCTATGGTTATCGCTTATGAATCAAAAGATCGGAAATCTTTAGTAGAAAATATTTTCTGAAAAACTCGGTTCAGATACGAAAAAGTTATGACCGTAATAAATTTAACGAAATAATTTTAACAAATAGAAACTGGGAATTGTTGTTTCTTTTTCCTACTTAAAAAATCGCCAAAAAAGATAAATCTACGGTATGACAACACTGCCTATGTGTGTTGAGTTGTGAACCAATAAACAGGCCATATTTCATTTTAATGATATTCAAACAACGTTTCTTCATGGTTCAGTTGTCTAGGGGGTTTGTTAAGCTAAGAAAGTGTGAGTCCTTGGGTTTTAAAAAAGAGAATTTTTTTTTTAATTTTTTTATGCTCTAAAAAAGATTTTTAATTTATAATGAAGTTTTTAGTATTGTAAATATGTAAAAATTATTAAGTTTTTGTCTATTTGCTCTGTATTCGGCTCGCACAGTGGTGAAGGGTATATAAGATTCGGCACAGCCGAATATAACACTCTTAATTGTTTATTTTGAAAAGCTTTTCTGCTAAAACTATTAGTTGAAGGTTGCAAAAAAGAAATAACATTGTTGCCAAAGGAACAATAATCTGGGAATTGCTTTTAAATATTGACGACGTTGTGTTGATAACAATAATAAGAAAATTTATAATTTACTGCAAAATAAATGTTTTTTTGTAAGAAACCGCTAAAAAGGGTCAAAATAAGACTTTGGTCGGGCGAACGGTAACCCTGCAACCATTCGTTTCATCTTCATCGGCTGATTTGCTATACCCAGAGCTTATGATCTGTATTAGAGAGCAATTAACCTGTATGCGTTGTTGCCGATTTCAAGCATTGTGATTTACTATTTTATTTTTTCATTTAAGTCCTGCCGTATCTCTTCTCCTTAATCGGGTATGGACGCTATCATTTAAAATATATTAATAACTCGTGGATCTAGGTGCAATTCAATATTTTTTAAGTATTTAATTTAATACTGTGAGTTTTTACTGTGATATTGATTTATGTGAATACCTGTGTTGCGACTCAACTTAACGATGGACCTGTTCCACTAAGTGTGTTACAAATGCCCCTGTGAGAGTTAAAAGTCGCTTGCACTCACAGGTAGCAATCCGAGTATATTATTTACCAAAAATATACACCCATTCCTTATTTAGAAGCGAAAGCTATCTAACCTCTATTGCTATTCATTTATCCCAGCAGCTTCGGTTGAATAGAAACAGCACCAAGGGCCATCCACATGCTGATCTTTCCCTCAAGGATGAAAACTCAGCGCTCCATGCGAATAACTATAACCCACTAGCGATTTTAAACTTAATACATAGCCACCACGTGCTCCCCGCTAGTATCTCCACGTCATTAATACTGCTCTTCGCTTAAACCTTTTGTGAGTTCATGTCTACCCCATCGGACGGTGAACAACCTACTGAAGAACAAGGCAATTATCATGAAAGACAGGAAGTATTTTACGCAAGAAGCATAAGTAGACCTCACTCACCGGGGGCTACTGACTCCCGTGGCACCTTCAATTAAGTACTGAGGTACAACTTTAAATCCAATGAAGTCCATTGGACGCGAAGGAGCTCTGCCTTTTGAATATTTGGTATATTCCAGGTAGCATTAACCTCAAAATATAAATGTATTAAGATTTTTTTTCCAAAGCTAAACCCGCGAAGCTCTTCGCTTGAGTGTCTGGCAGGAATCAAACCCGCAACCGCGGCACTGACAGACTAGCTCACTACCAGCTAGTCTACCGGGGCATTCCAAAGAATGCTGGTACATTTTAGCGCCCAGGTTAACTAAATAACCAAGGCAGAGTTTATTTAGCCCCAGGGGATGTAACACCAAGATAAAAGAATCCTCAAGCTTATTTCACCACGCCCCTAAGAGACGCAGCACATACCCCGGGAGGACATAGCTTTTACTGATAGTAAATAAAAGTCTTTGCAAATGTTCGAGCTTTTACCTACCAGGGAGCGGATGTGGGTTTGGTTTACCGCTTTTGAGCGATTTTGTGCCCTAAACACCATAAAACCAGATTGACTTTTAAGATAGAGAACAATCTAGACTTCCCGGCAGAATTCCTTCCGATGAACCATTTTTTTGCTTTAAGTTTAATTTGATTTAATTTGGCTTTAATATGGCATTTCCATGTCAAACTTCGATCCATATGTTTTCTGAAAAATTTAAATAAACACTTAAAAAGTACTACTTGATGACGGTGGTACCTCAAGTTGTCAACTCCACTCACTCGCATTTGACACCAGGGATAGGAAATACGATGCTTTCAGTTCAAAGGAAAGCACTAACTAATGAATTTTGGGGTTCTCAAAATCGTACCATATATTGAGTTTACCCGGTTTTAGCCTGTAAAAGAACGACTTATAACGGACGATTTAAAACCTTTTGCGTATAAGTGATGTCTAACGCTTTATTCTGTGTGATAATCCGCGCCTATGGAAAGACCATACTAACAGGAAAGCTATGATATGAAAAAAAATGTTGAATGTTCGGCCCTCTTAATAAGTCATATACTTATATACGCCAATGGCGGCAACTAATAGTAAAATGACACTATCTATTGTAAAGAAGTATGAAATTTACCAGAGTTCGAAATAAAAACTAAATATCGCTCCTTAGTGTTCGGTTCGGTAGATTTGTGAAAAACACAAACGCTAATAGAAAATCAATAAAAAAAAATAACGTTTCCCTGTTTGTCATCTTTCGAACACAAGAATAATACTGTTCCTTTCAAACTCAACAAAAGATGAGGACATTTAATTCCATTCGATTTTTTTTAAAAGCCACAAACTTAAATGTGTTCGGTTCATTAATGTTTGTCCCTTTTGGCTGGTAAAAAAAACCAAACATTTTTTACAAAAACAAATAACATATACGAAAAAAAAAGGCAGCAAAATCATTTTACACAAACAAAACATATACACAATACACTCACAAGTTGTTTGTGTTGCGTTCGTTGCTTAATTTTTTTTTTTGTTAATTTCTTTATTAATGTAAAAAAAAAGAAACATTACAGAACATAAAAATATAAGGTTTTTCTACATTATCACTACAATTGTTTTGTTTTTTTTTTTAAAGAAGAACAGAACAATATATAATGTTTGGCTCTTTCTTGAAAATAGTTACCAACGGTATTAAGGGTTGTGTTCGCCTATATAATAAATGAAAAAAAATAGATATCGTTCTTGGGTGTATCAGCCGAACGCTAAAAATGTACTGTTTATTTTCGACCACTGAAAATAACCCTTAAACACATTTATTAAATGTATTAAGAGACTAGTAGAATTTTGTGCCAAGAAGTTTGTTTGGAACATTTAAATCACTTAATTAAGGGTACTATTTTCCAGAAAGGGACAAATAAAGGCCAATACTGTGTGGATTTAAATTAATTATCCTCTTTGATATCCATAACGCTTGAGATTTTTCCAGCAGTGTGAATCCTAAAGTTTTAATCGAAAAGTGAACCAATTTCGATCTGAAAGTCAGAATACCTTTCTTGGTAAATAAATGGTATAATCAAGAAGCCACTAAAAAACTTTTTTGACCAGCTTAATCGAAGCGTCCTTAGTGATGTTTATTCATCAAACAATATAAATATCCACATAACAAAAGGACTTGCCCACAATATTTTAGTTACACAATCCTCGTTTTACAACACAAATACAAATGAAAGTTTAAACAAATGCAAAAAAGAAAATACCTTGTCATAAAATAAAAAGAATTTACCTTTTTGTAGAACATTTAACAAACAGAAAGATGATAAAGAAAAAAAAAAAAAATAAATAAATTTAAATTAAAAATGTAAAACATGTATGACAATGTAACATGGATCACACGTACGCACACAAACGCATATTCGTCCAACAAGGTGGGTCAGATGATGGTCAGAAAGTTAAGAATAAAAAGGCTGGTTTGTTCATGATGATGCTGATGATGATGATGATGGTAACGGCGCTGTTGGAGCTGGTGTAACAAATGGGATATTCATGGTCGTAAAGACCATACACAACCTACAACCAACTTTTAGCCAAATGGGTTGCAGTTGTAGCTTTTGTTGTAATTTAACACGAAACAAAAATATCAAAATGCCAACAAAAAACACGCAAAAAAATACAAAAGCAAACAAAAAAAAATTAAAACAATTGACAGTAACATTCTGGAAAATACAAGAAGGATGCTGTTACTACTGCCCGAAATTTAACTGCTGCTGATGAGCAGGATATGTGAAGGTGTATGTTTATATAGACGGAATTGCTGGCAAATAAATGTAACACCACTGCTGCACTGGCCAACGGTGACCAACAGGGCACAAAATTGCAATTTTATGCCAATCATAATAATAAAGACTCTCTGCGTAACAAGAAGCCAGCAAAATGGGCTGATGAAAAAAAAAAATATTGGATAAAACCCAGAGCGAAACAAAACAAAAATTTAAATGCCAAAATAACCAACGAACCGCTTAACCGTCCAACCCACGAAATAGTCACAAAATCAACCTTGCATTCTGATTACAAATAACTATTTTAAAATGGGGTGGGTGTATTAAGTTGCTTATCCTATTTGTTACGACATTAAGTATTCCTCTGTCTACAGTAGTGGACTTAATTGGAATTGTAGAACAGAGGAATGGATTGGTGGATTTAAAGCAAAAATAATAAATATAGTGTAGAGAAGTAATAAATATAACGATGGTTTGCAGTGAATTTGAAGTTTCTTAAAAAGTTTAGGTAGGAAATTCTCCGCGCAAGCAGGCAAGTAGAGTCGAAGGAGCTCCGTTTTGACAAGATCACACCACTCGTTAGTTCTTAACAATGTGGTATCCGATCCAGCCAGTAGCCGTGATATATCTAAGTAGTCAATAAATTTGGAACTAGATACTCACCAAGGTTGAATAGTATGTAGAAGGCAAAAGGGGGCCGCACTAACTTGGCCCTTTTGAAGAATGAGCCTGAAGATTTAACATTTAATACAACACAGCGGAGTTGCGACTGACACCGCATTGGAGGTAATCTGGCTAACCCATTTCATTATCGTAGTAACCTCTATGCCCAAGGACTTATCGTTGCTCATTTAAAAAACCAGCGAACAGGTGTCTGATACTTTTTTGATATTCCGCCCTTTTTGGGAGTAAGCCGTAAAAATTATATCACATTCTTAACTTATCTAGAAACTACAAATATGAATTTGGTACTTTTGCGAAATTCTAACGTTTAAGGGCTGAACATCGTATATAATTTTGGTACTTTTTTACAAAACATTTTGTTTCATTCATTGACATATACAGACGTATTAAATTACACAGAAAGAAAAGCACTCGGGATAAATTAAGTTTTTTATACTTAATTTAAGTACCAGGCGTACTCAAAAATTCCAGTACAATTAACACTAAAACGTACTTAAAACAATCCTCAATCCCGGAATTATTAAACTAAGTAAAAAAAGGAATAAACTTTTCGTTGGTTGTGCCACTCTGAGAGTAAAATTACAAAGTGAGCGTTTTAATCTTATTTAACTTATCAAAGTTTGTTGCAGACACTACACTACTGCAACATTTTGTTCAACTTTTTAAATTTGACTTTAGATGTTTTGTCATAATGCCACAGATATGTACATTAAGTTTTAAAAGTAAAAACCATATCGGGAATGAAGCTGGTTAAAATGGAAATTGTTTAAGGTGTAAAACGGGTAAGAAAATCAATCATAATAAAATTCTCCTTCTAATTTCAATCAATCAACTTAATAATTCTTAAATAAAGCGCATTTTGAGATTGTTTAAATCTTATTTATAATTAAGTCAGTCTCAATTTAGGATTATTTCAAGTATGAATTCGGGATTAAATATGGATAATTTAAGTATTTCGCTATTAAAAATCCGTACTTGCAACAATTTTTCTGTACTTAATTCAAGAAAATCCGTACTATTAATACCACTTCGAATTTATTTGAGTACGGATGGGTTGTTTTTCCTTTTGAGTGCATGGGCTCCCATTAAACATAAAAAAAATAAAAATTGATTTGAATTAAAAAATTTGTGATTTTAATTAAAAAATTAATTAAAGTTGCTCTAGTAATTAGTATCAACTTGGTAATTCCATGTCAAAACGAGCAAGAGTGGGACACGACCCCTTCCGATTGTAATGGAATTTGGTGAGAAGGTTCCTTTTATCCTATAAGGGGCATATATGAACGAAAAAATATTAAAATTTTTCTTTCAAAAGTTATTTCATATTCAAAATGTCATAATTTCGCCGAATGTGTTGAGCTTATTTCTTCAATATCTCGAAAACTACTTTACATACGAAGATGATTTTAATGTCATTTAAAAGAGAATACTTTGGGCTACATATATGGTTATATAGAAAAATGTAATATCTGCAAAATATTAAATTTTAAAAACGGACTAAGTCAAAAACCTATTTTTTTTATTTTGCTGATTTTTTTTATATAAAACCTGAAACTGTTCTTTGAAGGAGGTGTTTTTTTTTTCTTTTTTAAGATATGATTTTTCTTCTTTCGCAACCTTAAAAAAATAATCTTAAAAAAGAATTTTAATATTGTAATTTTGAGCAATAATTACACTGTGCTAGTTACACTAAGCGTTATAACCAAACGGGCACTAAGCGTTATAACCTAATTCAGGCACGCTGAATCCAGTGGTGCTAACCGTTTTTTTAGGTTAGCTCTTGTTTTCGAAATATACCGTTATTTCGAAAATAGAGGAGGCTGCCCAACAAATATTCGCGTAACACATAAACGGTTTAGCTTATTGAATAAAAAATAAAGTGGGGTTGGTCATACATTTGACCCATCTAGGAGCACCGTACGATCGATAGATAACAACACAACTCATATAAATTTTTTAGATTCTCCTAAACTCCACCAGAGGTCGCTTCAGTCAGAAAGAAAGAAAGAACGAATAAAAAAATGAATTGAAATTGCTTCAAGAAAATAGCTCTCAAAAACTCATTTGTTTAAAACCAGTTTAAAGTATTGTTTTTTGAGTTCTTTGGTATGTTAAAAATTTGCCACGAAATAACATTTATTAAAAATACTAACTAAAGTTAGTTTTTATCGCTCAAAAAAAATTAATATTTCCAAAAAAAAAATCAAAAATTACAAAACTTTGTTTAAACTTTAAAAAAATTATATAAAATCGGACCTTTTTTTATTTCGTTTTTTTCTTAGCAAATAGTGTTCTTAAAAGGGCCGTGAAAAAGTAAGTGCCGACTTTTTGCCGCAACTTAACAAAAAATGCATTTTAAAATAGGTGTAATTTCACAGTTTTTCTTAAAGTTTTCATATTATAGAGCTATAATGTTTAAGTAAAGTTACAAACTGTATCAAAGTACCTTAAAAATCCTTAATTTGATTATAGAAATACTTAGAAGGATGTGCACATCTCTTTTTGTGGTACATCAACCTCATTAATTTTTTAAGTTTATAAACAAAAAACATTGTAAAAAATTACAAATGTTTCTTTTTTGATTACAATTTGAACTTAGTAAATATAAATAGATTAGTTAATTATTAAGAAAAAAATGAAATGTTTTTGGTGTGTTTTTTTGTGATTTGGTAAAAATTGAAAAGTGGGATATTTCAAAAAATTTTCTGTAACTTTGTCCCTTTTTTACCGATTCGGATCTTATTGGGCACAAAATGCGCGTAAATAAGCTAAAAAAAAAATTCTTATTTGGTTTGAGAAAAATAAGTCGAAAAGAGCAAAATTGCAAAAAGTCATTAAAATTTTTGTGAAATTTAAAGTTTGGTCCAATGTAACTTAAGCATTTCTTGACCAATTTTTACAAACGACCTGTGGTTGTAAATATAAGTAATTTCATTATCTTTGAACAAAAATCACATAATCTTTTTAAAAACCGCCAACAACAGTTATTTTGGAATATCTCGAAAAATTTTGTACTTTTGAACATTCGGATTCAGGTTAGGTGTCAGATTCATTTGGTCACGACTTTGTTGAAAATTTGTGACACAGTGTTATAAGTCTATCTCGAAAAATGTTCTACTTTTGACCATTCGGATTCAGGTTAGGTGTCAGATTCATTTGGTCACGACTTTGTTGAACATATATGACACAGTATTATAAGTCAGTAATATTCGTTAAAGTCTAACTCCGAGGGGACATTTGTACGGAGGCTAGGTTAAATCATGAACCGAAGAAGGGTATGTCCTTGGGCACAAAGAGTACTTATTGCGACCTGTATTTTGATTAAAAAATTTACAAAGACAGACGGATGGACAAAAAGATGGAGACGGAAAGACTGACAGACGGACAAAGCTTATTCAACTCAACAAAATACTTGGTATATTTATTTGTATTTAACAAGTATTTTACAAGTTTCATTACAATCAGATCATTTTTGCAAAAGTTATAGAGTTTTTACAATTAAGGATGTATGGCAGGACCAAGAGTCCTTTGCTGCAATCACTACTAAAACTAACAAAAAGATTGAATGCTAAGTACGTATTACAAAAACGGTTTTTCATGATTTTTAGATCAATTATGTAGCCAATATTAAAAATTAAATTTTTGGCATATATGGGAGGTAGGCGAGTCCTTGGTCCGATTTTTTCAAAATATTAAATTTTTCTTAACTAAGATATTTTATATTGGCATATCAAATTTTAAAGGTCTACGACCACTCCTTCTATTTTTGTCCCATCGTTATATGGGGACAAAGCACTGTGCGACTTAAGATAGCACGGCCATTTAATTTCTCGCACAAAAGAGCCATTGTTTCATTAGCTGTGTGGCAAGTGGCACCATCCTGTTGGAAGCACATATCGTCCAGGTCCATATCATCAATTTCTGGCGTCAAGAAGTCCGTTGTCCTCATTTTCGAAGAAGTACAGTCTGATGACGCCGCCAGCCCATTAACCGCACCAAACAGTGACTCTTTGTGTATGCATCGGCTTTTCAACAATCACACGTGGATTCTCATTTGCTCAAATGCAGCAATTCTGCTTGTTAACTAATCCACTGACGCGAAAGTGTGTAACGAAAAATTCGACAAACAATCGGCGAAACGTCGGAAACAAAATATTGTAATTAAAAATTGAATGTTATTTACATTGAAGAAATTTAGCTCGACAAAAAAAAAACATTCTGAAAAGGATTTTAAGTTGAGCGCCTATTTTCGCAAAAGACTTTAACAATCTTAACGCGCTTCTCAATTGTGTACCTCTCCGTGGTTGAATTTGTCAAACCCTGAAACAAAGAAATGTCAAATTTAGTTGGGCAAAAAACTTGAAGTTAGAGTGTAACTCGCATAAACATCGTGCATGATTGTTGGACCACCCTTTAGTTAACTCTAAAATGTTCAGAAGCAATGGCTTCTTGATGCAGGACTTATTTTACCATAATATGGTTACCGGTGACCAAATTACGGTTAAAATTAAAAACTTTTTTTATAAATTGTACTGTTTGGCAGTGACTATATTGAAAAATGTGTTTTTTTTTTTCTTCCTGAAGAGTGTTTCATGAATTCCATATTATCTGTCCATAAGCTTAACCTTAAATAAACTTTAAAGGAGAATGCTGATGATGATTTGGTTGGTGAAAGAAATATAAAAATTGTAATTGTTATTACCGATGGCATTTCATAAAACAAAATTGGCGGTTGGAGCATTGTTACTGTTGCTCCTTTTGGGAAAGCAAATATCATTTAACGCATTTTAATTTTCTTTTAACAATGACCAAGTACGAAGAATGATTGTACTTTTTCCATTCTGTGGAGCAACAATGCAACAATGAAAGCAGCATTGAAAGATTGTTTCGCATACAGCGCTTATAAAATACGTTGAAAGAATGCTACAATTTATTTAAGTAACCAGGTGTTGTATGCAAATGTGTATAAAGACATTCATATAGAAAATACAGTGACTTTTGTTGCATGCCACCCTTACATACGTTTTAACTTGTATGCATGAGTTGAAAAAAGTTAAAGAATTTCTGTACACATACATTTAGTGTTGCCTTTTTGTGTTTTTTGCTTTCGTCTTCTATTTTGAGTATTGTATTGCCCATGAACATTATCATTTTCCATTTATTTCATGTTTTAGTGTAGTTGTGCATATTTTTGTTGTTGTTTTCTTCATGTCATTTTTCTGCATTTACAAGTCTCGTGAACATGGATCCACTTCTACGTAATTACAGGGACAGCATTAACCTGAATTACTACTTTAGCATTTAGCACATTGAATTGGCTTGTTCACACACACACACACACACACGTGTAGACATCCATCCATTCATCTATCTCTATCCAACCATTTACCATACGTCCATCCATCCCAAGATAAACACATTCGCATTTGCAAACAAGCCAGGATAAAGAATTCCAACATCCAGCACTTAATGTAAATGAAGTTTCCTTTGAACGGATAGTTGAGATGGTTGAAATGAATGGGATGCATTTGCAATTTATGCATGGGTGTAAGTGTGCATGTAAGTGTTTTTTTGTCACACAAATACCCAATTTCCCTCTCACACATGCATCACCATGTACTTTAACGTACCACACACAAATTAAAGTCCTGTATTACAAATTACTTTTTATGACAACTTTTTAATGCACATTCCCAGCACGTAGATTGTGAATCAAAAAGTTTTTAGAACAAAATATGGCCATAAAACTAATGGATACTTCTTTTTGCTCAGTTCCTCAACTTAACTACAATGAATGTAAGCTAATTATAAAATGGCATATATAACAAAAGATAAGAAAAGTACTTTTCACAAGCAGTTTTGAAAAAATGTTTTTAATGAAAATGTAAATTTGTACCTTTACAGATTTTTCTTTTTAAAATAAGGCACTTTTAGAAACATGCGAAATTAGTTTGCACTTGTGAAGTTACTTGAAAAACAATTTCAATTGCCAGAAAATGATGAAGTGCATAAAGTTAGAAGAGGATTATTTGAAAATATTTGTCGAATGGATTTCTAAAAGAACTAGATAAAGATATTCCAAGAATACGAATATGTCTTACTGCCGTTTGTGTGGTAAAGTGATAGCAACGCTAATAAAAAAACAAAAACATCACAGGAGGAAACCTAGCTTAGCTTTGACTAACGTTATAGTTATTATTATTATTACTTATTTTTTTTTATAAGAGCTCCGGCATTGCTATGGTCTGTTATGGATCTGCAATAACAAAATCCTTTATGGGAGGTGCAGCCAAATTTTATTCTTGTTTAAACACTGTGGATCATCACGGTCCTACTTAGGATCGTAGTTTTGCCTGACATAAACGGTAATCGTGATTTTATCATAATATCAACATTTCGTCAGCTCATTATTGGTTTGACCTACCGACCATTAAAAAAAAATTGAGGTAGGTATGCGTTTATTATATGTTTAAAATACATCCCTTCTAAGTCCAAAACCTGGGGGCTAATTCTGGCTGTCGTGATCGAATACTTTTTCGATTCGAAAGCAATTTCATTTTTAATTCTTTCAGTCGACACTGAACGGATCGAAATTATTTTTTCAGTGTTGTAAAACATTTATTTTAGTTTTTACAATACTGAAAAAATAATTTCGATCGCCTAAAAAAATTTAGAAATAAAATTGCTTTCGAATCGAAAAAGTATTCGATCACGACTGCCAGAATTAGCCCCCTGCTTCACAAAATTTTGTTATAGTTTCTGAGTTATTAAGCATTTATTTTGCTCCATATCAACTATTTTTAAGATTGTCAATTATTGCTTTGCAGATTCCTCATACAAAAATGTACAAAACAATATTCACTCTTGCTTTGATTCATTGCTGTAAAAAAAAACAAGAAGTTAAAGCTTCGCTTCTGTGCCGCAAGAAAATCAGTAGTCAAAGCAAAATAAAATCTCAACAACTCAATACACAACAGTAAGTATACTTATGCAGCACAAAAAGCTTAAATTTAGAAATAAATTAAGAAAAGTGGCGTATGAGGTACAAACCAATAATTTTCATTTTCAATAAAATTCTATTAACTTCGAAGTTCGTTCATGAACGTTTACAAAAATTAACATTTATAAATGTAAATATACAAAAAAAGTCTTTCGGTTATAATTTTTAAAAACTTCATGTGCGTTTTTCTATAATGACTTTTTAGCATATGCGCCAAACAAATAATGAACTGACGATTTGTCTGAGAAGTTGAGGGACAGTAGTAATTTTGTCAGTGGGTCTAATCAAAATAAATGGTTATGGTTTTAGCTGATTGAACCACTGTTTTGAATTTTACCTCAATAATAAAACTCATTTGCCATATTCTTTAGTGCAAAAGTGATTTCAATGAGTAGGCCTCTATAAAATCTCTTGCTTTTTTAAAATTATATGTATTGTTTCCTTTTGTTCCTAAAAGAAGCATTGGCCTTCTTAAGTTTTCGGAAATCAGTTGGCTTAGGACGAGTGACTGATTGAGCTTCTGCATCTGATCCTTAAACTACTGTGGCCAGGCAGGCTGGATTAAGGGCCTTGTCACGTTTATATAACACTCCGTTTGTTACAAGATCTGACGCCTGCTTTTAGCCGACACTTACATGGGGAACAGACGTTGGCAGCTGGAGGCTTTTGGTTATTTGAAGGCGCCAATTACTAACCTTGACGTTCGGAGTATAGTAGACACTCAAAACTTGTTAGGAGTCTGGTGCCACCCTCTGCGACTCCACACCCGGAATCGCTGATGGTGCGCGACTACATCAGCAGCAGCTACTTATGTCTACAGAGCTTTCCACTGTCCAAAATCAGAGTACGCACCCGTTATCACTCTGCTGAGCCTCCTTAAGTTGTGGAGTGAACAACATATTTGAACAAGAACAGAAATATCATGTTCATCTGTAGTTTAGTCCACTCCTAATGGCGGGTTTTTATGGACTTTAATTTTTGCTGAATTTTTGCTTGAGTTTCTCAGCAGATTTATGGCAACTAAAGCAATTTCTGATAGTAGGGTTTATATGGAGCATACACAGAAAAAAATTTTGCACCAGTAAACGCATTAATCAAAAATAAAATCAGTTTTAATTAAAAATTTAATCAAGTGAATTAAACGTTTAATCAAGTGAATTAAACGTTTAATCAAGTGTATTAAACGTTTAATTGACACTATTAATTTGCACTAGTAAACAAATTAATAATATCAATTAAACGTTTAATCCACTTAATTAAACGTTTAATTCACTTGATTTAACGTTTAATTAACTTGATTAAATTTTTAATTAAAACTGATTTTATTTTTGATTATTGCGTTTACTGGTGCAAAATTTTTTTCTGTGTATGGTTTATTATTTATTTAAAGAGATCGGGTATACATTTTTACTGAAATTTATCGATTTAATTCATAATAGCGGCATCAAAAGGACCAATTTTATGAAATATCTCTTTAAGTGATTGACCATTTTTAAAGTAGATTTTTACTTTGTCATGCTTTGATAATATAGCCCTGTTTGTATAGTTTGAAAGTCTAGGAATAAGACTTTTAGCAAAAAAGGCCTCATTATTACATTAAGCTTATTTTTTTATCGAAAATTATACTAACTGGTCCACTACTTCAACTTTCTTATGTGCTTCGATATTAATTTTCTAGGTGAAGACTTTTCGGCAAAATCTGATAGAGAAACCCCTAACGCCTGACCAATCGACGGCTATGTTAAAAATCTGCTTAAAGCGAAGCCACTTTTTATCACACCTAGAGGAGGAAACTCTTTTGCCTGGCCGAAGGCCGTGCACGCCTTAAAAGTAAAGTAAATGATTGCGCTTTGCGCCTTTATACTGCTATGAAAAGGAAAAAAATACAAAAAATCAACAAAATTAGAAAAATTATTTCATTTACGTTTATCTTAGTGTTTTTTTTTTTGCAGTTTAAAATGTGATTATTTTTTATTTTATCACTTTTCGTTTTTTAGAATTATCGTTTGGGATCTTTGATTTAAAGGCCCAACTTTAATATGCTTAAGTTGGCTTAAGCAATTATGCGAATACATTTGATTCATATGTGTCGAACCATGTTGAACTTATGAAACTGGCATTTGCTTAAGTAAAGGGCGAAACAGATCGCACTTTCCGTATGGAATAAAATATTTTTTGATTTTATTTTGGTTTTTTAAATGCTTTTGAGAGGATTTTTGACAGTAGCTTAAGCCAGCTTGTGCATTTGTTGGGCCTTAAAAGTTTTTCATTGAAAATTTGTTTCATTTGAAATCCGTTTTTTTTTTGTCCAAAATTTTTTTATTTTTTGGGATATTAATTAAAACTAATATTTATAAGATTTCTCTATAACGTGCTGTATTTCCAAGTTTTATTTTAGATAAATACACTGAAATTAATTGTTGGAGGATAAGCTAGTTTCTATGCGCATTTCACTTGTTACTTTGTCCAGATAAAGATACTATACAAATAAAACTGTAAAACGAATGAGAATTACAAACGTTCAAAGTCTTACTTGCAAACGATACCAAAGCTTAGACAAAACAGTGGTTTATATTTTCTTACATTCCCCTACAATTGTTCGGCTTGAAACTTGCAGTAGAGTTCCCGATATATCCACCTTAAAATTGGCAGAAAGTTAAGAAATATTTATTTAGAAATTCTTTAATGAAACCAGGTCAAAGTCAACGTTTATATTTTTTATTTTCTTGTAGCTGGTTTTAAATGAGCATTTAGTTCAGAACTACTCACTACAAAACATTTGTTGATAAAAATTAATTGTAATAAATAGATTCAACACTGTGAAATATGTCACTTCATTTAAATGGTTATTTAATAAAACTGCTTTCGGCCTCTCAGGCAACCATTCTGCCCATACAATCAACAATAGTTAAAAAAATTAAATCTTTCCATAACGGAAACTCATTTACTCTTTTCTTTATAATCAACATCTTTATCATCATCTTACAACTCATACTCATACCTAAACATTATTAACAATTACAAACGAGAGCAGAAACCAGAACGATGGAACACAAAAAAAAAGGAAAAAGTATTGGTAAAAACTAGTAAAACGTTCACATAACATTGACATAATTTTAAAATGTCTTCTCATTTCTAGTTATTAAAAATTGTGTAGTCATAAATAAGTTTTAATGTTTTGCCACCAGCCATCCAACCAAGCAGCCAACTAAATAATCCAGTGTCCTGGCTTTAAGGAAAAACTCCCATTCATTTTTTCCACACTCTTTGTTCATTTGGCCTACTTACTTAACTATAAGTTAAAGATATGAAAATGATGTACCCGCTCACTCGACACAACCACTCTAGTGTAGTGTGTGTTTTGTGTGTGTTTGTGTGTGTAGAGAGAAAGTGGCTTTAACTGTGTTGTGACCAACCAAACCTGAAAACCCAAAGCAAGTCTCCGGTGTAAAATGTCTCTGGTTTTGAGCAGCCAATAAGTTGGTTTGGCTGCTGCTGCTATTGTTGTTTTTGTTGTCGTCGTAGAGTGTTTGTGCGTCGTTTATTTTGATGCCAATGGCAAGTTATTAAAAGTTGTTTCCTTTATGTTTCAACAACCTGGTCAGTTTGTTTGTTGCACTTCATTAAAGTCAAGTGTCATGAAAAGACAGACGACATATTTTCAGAGTAAAAAGTACTTTTAAAATTAAAGTGATGACGATGCTGTTGATAAGTTACTACAAGTGTGTTGTTTATATGCATCATTTATTAGTAACGTGTAATAAAAATACATATTAAAATGAAATGGATTTAATTGAATTATATTTTTAAAATTTTAAATAAAATCATGCATATACATACATATCGCACTGGCTCATCTAAAGAGGTTTAACTTAAAATTTATAAATTTTCACTAGAGATAAAAAGCTGTTTTTTTTTTTTTGGACAAATGCTAGAGAAATTGATCTAAGATTTTTACTGTGGATGAATACGACCATTGTTTATAGTTTTCTAGTCAAAAATTTAAAATTGTAAATTTTAATTTGACCCCCTTTAGAGGAACCAGTGCGATATATGAATTTGAATTAAGATATAGGGTGACGTATAAGTGACGTAAATATCGTTAAACAAAGAGTCACAGTTGGACAAGCTGTGTGAGCTGTGGCTCGCTCCATCTTGTTGGATCCACAATTATGAGTTATTCTCTAGCTGGGACCTTAAAAGACTTTTAATAAGTGACCTGTATTGAATGCCATTCAACCGCAACTTCTTCGTCGTGTTCAAAAAAAATATGGTCCAATGATCTTTTCTGAAGTAATTCCACACCATACTAAGCATCCAAGTGGGTGCAAATGATATTCAACAATTCATCTTAGATTTTGTTTAACCCATATTTTTATTGTGGCGAAAATGTGCCTCATCGCTCATTAGTCGACATGAAATTTGTGTCTGAATAATCGAATGCTGACTTTCAAAAATTGTAAAAAAAAAAAACAAAAAAAAAATCGTAAAAAATGGGCGTCATGAAATAACCCCCCACGAAAAAACTCTCCAAAAAAAACTTAAATAACCCTTAAAAAATTTGTACAAAAAGCAACAACCACGAATTATGGGGTGTTTTCATTTTTTTAATTCGGGGATTTCATTATGAAATAAAGCCCTAAAATATTTTTTGGATAATTATTTCATTTTACAATTTATAACAAAACGTTTCTGGACTTCGCTAACTAAAGCTTCTGCGTAGTGGCCTTCGGCCGGGACGGAAAGAATTTCTCCTCTATGGCATAACAAACACCGGCTTCGCTAACCAAAGCTTCGCTGTGTAGCCGGCCGGGGTTAAGGCCGATTTAAGGATCTTTAGTCAGCGAAGCCGGTATTTATGAACCATAAAAGAGAAAATACTTGCGCCCGGCGCTAAAGTCCCAGCCATGCTATATATTGTGTGATGCTTGAAACCAAACTTATACAATTAATTGTATTTATTACACATATTGGGGTCTTATTTCATTTCAAAAATTGGAGTCTTATTTCATATGAAGCAAGACACCATTTTATTATTTTATTTTTATTTTTTTTTTGCGGGCTTATTTTATTTCCAAAAGTGGGGGGTTAATTTATTTTTTGGGAGTTAATTATTCTTGGCGCGTTATTTCATGCCGCCAAGCATTAATGTAGCATTAATGTTTAATTTTGGTAAATAAAAAAATGTGTTTTTTTTTACAAATTAAAAAAAAAATTAAAATATTAACCCCAAATGTTCTGATATCTTATGGATATGAGAACTCTTGTATTTCTTCACAAAATAATCTATAGTGACAGCCCTGGTTATCTTTTTGATAAAATTCAGTTTAGTAGACCTGGAAGAAAAAGAAGGTTAATAACTCCAATGCATCGTTTACTGCTTCAGAGCATAATTTTTTTATCAACGCGAATCGTTTTTGGAACCAATTACCACATACACACATAAACCATTAATGATTATATGTATTTTAATTAATTAATTAATTAACTAATTTTTATTTTTAATCATTCATACCATTTTTAACATATTTTTATTTGTCGTATCACTATTTGTAATTATGTTTGTAAAATTTAGTTTTAACTATAAATGTTACCTGTTATATTTGGTTGGGAATTAATGTCTGTACTGTAAATTATAAGATTTAATCTTGTTGTGCAGGCCACGTATAAAATAAAGAAATAAATATTTCTAATTGGAGAAGATTTTGTTCTAAGTTCTTAGTTGTTCTAAGCGATAAAAAATATTTAAAAAAAAAACTGATTTATCAAAAATCAAGAACCTGCATTCAAGTCTAAAATGAAAGAGATTCAACATCTAGAAGACAGAGGAGTGTATGAAATCTATAATGAGGAGGGACTTGTTCCCAATTACGACATTTTATTTTTTTTAAAAAAACACATCGAAATACTTTTTGCCTTAATCCTACCAAAAGTTTTCAATAAGTTTTTTTAATTTTTAAGCAATTTTGTGCTTAATTTCCAATGTTCATTCTTGATAAATACACCGAATACACGTGATAGTACGTGAAATGCGCATAGGATCTAGCTTTTTCTCCAACAACAAACTTCGGTATATTTATCAAGAATGAAAATTGGGAATTAAGCACAACAAACAAAATCTTATTAAATAAAAATGATGTATTCCCAAAAAGAACTTTGATAATTTTTCCCCCTCAATTCACCCTCGTGTGTAGTTTTTCACACATATCAAAGTCATGATTTACGTAACATTCATGATGTATTTATCCCGTTGGTAATCAACAACAAACCATACAAGGCTTTGTGTATTTCACAAAGCACTCACTTTACATCAACAATTTTTTTGTTAATCGTGTAAAAATTATTCCGTTTGTGTGGTGTTTCACACAAGGGTGACTTAGAGGTTAAGCAAGTCTATACTTTGTAACCATTTTGTAACCATTTGATGCGCTGAACTATATTATCTTGGAAAGACCGGGCCTTTATGAAAAACCACAAATAAATGATGCATTAACGAGATGGGCGAAGCTCTGTTGTAAAATGACGTTGAAAATTTTACGAAAGCTAGAAATGTAGCTTCGCAGAATACCGTTAACCTATTGGAAGGTATGACCAAAAATATTTTTTTAGCGGCAGTTTAATAAATAATTTTTCAAATTTTTAAAAATTATCTTTACCAAATTTCCGAATATTTTGATTATCTCATATGGATTTATTGAGGATATAATAGGGAATACAAATATAAAAAAAATTATGTCGATACCTCCTACAGTATTTCCGTACCAGCGATTTTAATTTTGTCGATTTTCGGGAAAAACTCATTTTTTGGCCATATTTTGGCGAATGAATCCTATTTCCTTGCTGTTATGAATTTAAAGTAAGACCTATTCCGAATATTACAGTCCAGATCATTTAAATTATACTCTGAAAGTTTTACTAAAATCGGAAAGAATTAACCCTAAAATCATGAAGGTCAAAGGTCAAATTTTGACATATTTGGAGTTTTTAAGGGAGAGATAGCAAAATATGGTTTATTTTTGTGACGATTTTTATGAAACTGGAGAAAAATAAACCATTAAGGCCCTTAATTTGTAAAACGCAACGCAATGCCAAAAATAACATTGAAAGCAAAAACAATGTCAAAAATTTGTCAAAATTTTGTTGTTGCTTTCTACATAAATACATATTGCGTTTTAAAATTATCAACGCCACATGATATGCAGCGTTTAAAATTTAAAAATTCAATATACATTTCTATAGCAAACAACAACAAAATTATGAAATATTTTCGATTTTTGGCGTTGCGTTTGCGTTTTACAAGTTTAGGGCCTAAGTCTTACAATGACAAAACTTTTCAAAAATGGAGATTAGCTCTTAACTGCACCTGGGGTAAAAATGGTCGCACAGTTCCTAAACTTTAAAAAAGCTGTTAATTTAAATGGTGTTAAACACAATTAGAATAATTGTAAGATCTGACAACTGTCTGCCTTTAACTTTAGTCACATTTGTTGGTGCAAAATTTTTACATTTATGGTTTATGGTTATACAGGACAAAAAATGTTTCCACTTAATAGCCGCCATTGAAATGGCAATAGCTTTATAATTGCCAATAGCTCCCAAGCAGGGCCCAGTCTGAGGTGCGGGGTATATCGCTCGTCTTGTCCAATATACTCTTTTATTTGTTTTATTTCGCTGCAGTATTTTCTTTTAAATTTCCTTTTTTTGAATTTATATCAAATTATTAATTTTATTTTTTATACCCCTTGAAGGGGCTGTAATTTATTATTTTCACCATCGATAGTTATTTTGAGTTGGTATTTCTTTCTGTTTTGCTGTACATTAATGAAACCTTTTGAGTATAAAACGGCAAGATGCATTTAATCGCCAATAATGCAACAAACACACTGCAACACATGTTCATTAACGATACAGTAGCAATGACCAGACCACCTCTACATTTCATCTTATATTCGTATATTTTTTCATAAAAATAATTTTTAATAAAGTATTATTGTTAAAGTACTACATTGCTTAACAATCGTTAAATTCATTTTTATTTGTTACTTCATTGGGAAAGAATCCTAAGGAATGGGGAAAGTGGCTTAAAAGTTAAAAAAGTTTAAAAAAACGGCATGTGGTATTTGGAGCCAACAAAAATTTTTAATACTCTTTAATTCTCTTTTTTTTTTTTGTTATTGCAATTCCTTAATTCCAATGCGGAAACCTTCCCATTAGCAATAATTTTCTTGCAGATCGAGAAAGTTGTATAAGAAAATTATTTCATGTTGACCAGCATTTAAATAATATTTTTTTTTTGTTTTTTTTTTTTTTTTTTTTGTTAATAACACTTGGGGAAATAAACTTGTGTACACACATACAAAATGTCATGAAAACTGAAGAAAACGGTTGCAGCGAAATGTGTTATGAGGTACGAATTTCATATCAATAATTAATAATTAATTTTCTTTTTTTTCAATATTCATTGTTGATTTCTTTACCCAACTCATTTTATTTAAATTGCTGGTATAAATGCACTTTTATCAGGTATAAAGAAATGAAAAATGTCCTTATTAAATTAAGTTTCTTTATGTCTTACTTAATTAAATATTAAGCAATATTGAAAGCATTCAAATATTTGCAGCTTGAAAAGATTTTGGGAGTTGAGCTAGTTGGCATCGATAAAGCAAAAATAAAACAAATTTAAATAATGGAATTTAAAACACTGAAAGTAGTTAATAATTAATGGAAATTGTTTAAATTATTTTTAAATGTTTACTAAAAAAAAACCAAGTATTTATGTCATGCCCTACACCAACACGCTTACCATTCGACTCAGAATTAAAATTTGTTCATTGTTAAAAATGTACATTTCCATGCAAATCCCTCATATAAATCTTCGCCCTGAAACTCTTGTCAAAAATAATCTTTTTTATACTCTTCAGTACTAGTGGCGAATGAGGGTATTTTCTCATTTCGTTTAAAACTTTTTTAATAATTATCCAGACTCTATATACATTATACATTCATTTCATAAATTCTGGATCCTTATTCTAAGTCGATTTAGCCATGTCTGTCTGTCTGTCCGTCCATCTGTTGAAATCCGGTTCATTTTTGAAAGATTTAAAAGAAAAAAAATGTATTGGTCTTAAGTCCTTCCAAGTTCTCCTACTCAATTAGAGATTGAAATCCAGTACAATCGGCTCGGTAGGAAAAAAGTTTTAAATCCAAATGTGGCTCACCACCCTTAAAAATTGACAGTTCTATAAAAAAACCCAACATATATTAGTGGCGCAATACAACGATTGTTATTAAATTTTGCACAAGCTCGCTGTATAAGACTATAAAGCATAATACTAAATTTAGTGATGATGGGTATATAATGTTCTAAAGACCCCATATAAAGCTCAATCTCGGAAGGCTATTGTAGTTAAATTTGGTTTGTCATAGTTTCTAACGAAAACAAATTACACAATTAACTTTTGTGAAGATTGGTCTTTCATTTTCCATAGGCCCAATAAAAAGCCCACTCCCTAAATATTCTTACTCCTGAAGGAGGGTATCAAGGATTCGGTGCAGCCAAATATAGCGATCTTACTTGTTATATCTTTGGTCTCATGTAGAAAGGCCCTCACATAATTGCAACTTTACAGGTAAAGGCAAAAACATAATAGAAACTGCATGTATCATAATGTAAAATGGATTCTTCAATTGCTTGTACAACTGATATTTTTGATGCTATTGCATTAAATTCTTGTGACGAGGTGTATTTGTGGGAAATGTATTGGAATCACTAAAAAACTCAATTTCGAAAAAAATCAAGTTAGGGCCTTTCTACATGAGACCGACGATATGCAAAATTTTACTAAAATTTTATACAAATCTCCTCTCGGAATGGAATGGAGCTTTAGTCTCCATATGAACAACAAATGCTTGATGTTGCTCAAATATGAAAGAAAAATTTATTTTAATTAAAAAATGTGTGATATTAATTAAAAAATTAATTAAATTTATATCAGTAAACAAATTGATAGTATCAATTAAATATTTTTTTATATTAAAAACATTTTCTACAGTTATTTTATTGATATAAGAAAACGTTTAATTCACTTGATTAAATTTTTAATTAAAACTGATTTTATTTTTGAATAATGGTTTAATTCAAAAAAAAATTGGCGAAAATTTTTGCCGTGATGAATATAAAGTGTAGTTTGTCATTCCGTGAGAAACACAATTTTGCACATTCTTGGCTCTATAAAGTACAAAGGGACACAAAATTTAAAAATCCATTTTTTTATTGATTGTCATTAACAATAATACATCATAATCAATCAAAAACGCGATTATGAATTTTTTTTGCTAACAGCCTTTTGGTTTTTACGTTACAATATTTACATATATTCTATGTAATTCTAGGGAAATTCTTACTCAATTTAGCTATTGGAACTAGTCTATTTTTCTGTCCATATGACCGTTTGCCTGTAAATTCCGAAATACCCAGCAGAAAAAAATTGTTTTGATATCGAATTATTTACAGTTCTCCCAAGAAGCTCGAAACTGTAAGTCAGAAAATTCGGTAAATAGGCTTTTTAAACTGATCCACATCTCACATCTACCATTTACCATCAATTTACGAAGATGTTAATATCTTCCCGTATGCAATACATACGGCTAAAAATCAACATCTTTGCAAGATGTTTCACTAGAAAAGTAGCAATAAGCTGTGACATCACTGGCAAAAAGACGTTTGTTTTGAAAGCAGCGTTACATTTTTCAAGCTTTCATTTTTTTGCAATGTTCTTTTGTTAAATATTTTTTAAATTTCTAAGCAAATTGAAATTTAAATACATTTTTGTGTTTACTATTAAAACTTCGGCACTTTTGTAGAAAAAAGTTTTTATAAAAATTATTTTTTAAAAATGGGGGGAGGCATTTTTAATAAGATTTCTCTGTGACGTGCTAAATTCCCAATTTTTATTTTTGATAAATACACTGAAATTTATTGTTGAGGGAAAATAGTTTTGTTTGATGGTAGATGTTAGATGTGGAGAATGTTAACGAGTGTTTCACATGTTCTACATCTTTGATGGTAGATGTTAGATGTTGATCAGTTTAAAAAGCCTATAAGTGAACCAAAGCTATTAATCAAAATGTGGACCAATTTAAAAAAATAATTTTTTTTCTCATATTTCCGTTAAGTTTCTAAAACCATGGTAGGCCTAACATTTTAACAACTAACGATAAGTTGAAAAATATTTGTTTTATTTGTGACGATCGGTCCATAATTTACCACAGGTCCATCTTAAGCCCACATTAGAAAATCACTTTAATACCCTTCAATACGTTATAAATAGTGGGGATTATTCCTTAATTTCCTGAAGGTCACTCTGAATAAAATGTCTTGATACGCCTAAAATTGTAACAAGTAACTATCTTTATGGCTGGATCACTATCAAATACGATACACCAATGTGTTTGTAAGCGCGTACGCTCATGATCCAGCGTATCGTAATCGTTAAATGGGCAATCAAGGATATATCCGTGTTATGCTTTACTCCCCCGGGGATTCATGAGGATTAAAATATTCTGGTGTTACATCCTCACAGGTAATCAGGTGCAATCAATAACTGGGATTCGGCAAAAATTATAGATCTACAGAGATCTTTACGATATCTTGCGGTAGATTCTGACTAGTAATCTTATCGGGTACCAAGGGAGTAAGTTGGCCCTGGTGGCACGGTTTCATACTGAGCATTGGTTAAGACCGTTATTATGCTTCTTGCGAAAAATTCTTTCCGTATTTAAGGAAAATTATCTTTGTAGATGTTTTGCTTTTCGCACTATACTTCAATACTTTCTGTCTTATGATGCAAATTTTGATCATATCCGCAGAATGAGCTCTCAATTTAACAGTGTTTACACCAGTGTTTTAAAAGCTGCAGTTGAGAAATTAAAAGTCATAAAATTGTGCTGTAACTTTGACTTCTTCATTTTTCATGGGACAAAAATAAACTGTTGTCTTTACTTCTGATTCATTAAATGAAAACAGTCGCAGTCAAGGCAAAAGCAAAAAAACGAAAAGTTGTACACAACAAAGAACATCGACAGTCGACATGTTCGGAATTGTTTGGTTTGACAGACTGAAACTTTTAAAAAATCCCGTAGTTGACAAATGGCAAATATTAATTTAATGAATCAGAAATAAAGACAACAGATTTTTTTTGTCCAATGAAAAATTAAAAAGAGGAAGAGGAAAGCAATTTTTTTTATTTTTACTGCAGTTTATTAAACCCTGGTTTATACGTATATTGATTTGTATGATCACACAGAAAAAAATAATTTTCATATTTGAAAACGAAAATCGCATATTTGATAACAAAACTTTTTGAATTTTCAGCGATGACGATTTATGTGGTATTGATAAAAAAGTTTGTATGTATAATTGTTAAATTTTTAGTCAACAACCAAGTTTATTGAGTCAATAAAAAAAATTGTTGCCCAAAATAATTTTTTTCAACAAAATGTTTACTTGATTTGTTAAAATAAATTGTTGAAAATGTTGAATAATTCAAACAAAATGTTAATCGAATCTTTATTTTTTTATTTATTAATGATGATGTCATAAATTTTAAATTTTTATATATTTAAAAAAACATTAAAATTTATTATGCGGGGATAAGTAAGTTCCTATGCGCATTTCACTGGTTGCTTAGGCCAGATCATCAGGAAACCTTTTCGAAAGACTTTGGCAAAACTAAATATATTATTCAAATGAAACTGTAAAACAAATGAGAATTATGAGCTATTTAAAAATGAACAAGAGTTGTTAAAATACTGTCTTTACTTTGATTCAAATATTTTTTTTATTGAATATGAAGAAAAATTTAATTATTTCATTATTAAATATGTTTTATTGAGTGCTATTTTGCAAAGTGTCAATTTGATAAATTTTTTCTTTGAATCAAATAAAAAGTTTGTTGACCTAAAATTTTATTTTTCAATTTTTTTGAGATATTTTTTTCTGTGCATATTGGCATCAAAAATAACCTCTTAATTGTCTTTGAATAACTTTAATCTTAAATGTTTTCGTATTTGTAATATAATAGATACTAGATTTAGTTACTTAAAGAATACAAGCTAGAAAGAAATATAATTTTCATTGAAGAAATAAGTAAATAAATATATTTAAATTTTCGGGAGGGAATCCCAGAATCCCGGGAATTTGATTTATATTTCCCGCTTTCCCAGTAATCCAAAAAGTGCGGGAACAAAAACTCTAACCCAAAAGATGTGCTAGCATTTTTTAAAGCGCAGCAGAGTTTGTATATATCCAGCTCCTAAGCAAGGGGCTTGTGCAAAATTTTGCCAGATTATGCACTCAAATTGCAAGCTGGTTGCTCTCACACTCAGGGGCGGTTCGGAAACGCATTGTTTGTCACCGAGTGGTAAAAATCCGCCATGGGATAAGGCAAGTGCTCATGTCAATCTTTTTCTCATCTGTTATTATATTCTCCCCAGAAGCCAAGAAGTTAAAGTTATTAACTTGTTAACTGCTGACCTTAGCTTGTCAGCTCTGTCTCTCTCTTTCTCTCTTTTTAATTCGCTTATTAATTTCGAATTTATTACAATAGGTATATTTTTTTACTAACAGGATATTCCCTCGTCTTATATTAAATTCTGTTCACTAAAAAATAATGTATTTCCAATTAAAATTTGTGCTGTATTTGCTTATAAATTTTACGATCCAAAATAAAAAATATTTAATGAAGTGCAGAAATAACGATGTGTTTTAATACTCATAACAATTATGGAAAATTCTTAAGGGTAAAAACGTTTTCTGCATAAAAATTAGGAAACAATTTCTTTAGCATTTATTTAGTTTTTTTTTTTTTTTCAACTGCAAAACACTAGAGCAGAAGCTAAAAATTTGTATAAAAGAAAATTAAACTCAAGTCGTCTATTAATATGGAAATTAAAACAAAACTCGTGCAAGTAAAAGATCAAAAGTAAAAATAGCAGTTGGGGAGAAACTTATGAACAAATATTATGCATTTTAAAATAAAAAAATAAAAAAAGGATATTTTAATATCCTTAAAGGAGGAGTCATTAAGCAATTGAAAATGTTAAGTTAACAAACATTTTTTTTAAATCACTTTGAATAACAAAGTGAATACAAATGTTTTTAGAATGTACAAAATTAAATAAAAAGGATAAAATTTTCTAATGACCATTAAAAAAATTTAAGAGTTATCAGATATTATATGGCGTTACTTAAGAAATTAAATATACTTTAAACTAACTTTAAAACTCAAACCAATTTTTCCAGATTTTTTATAACGAAACTCAGTTAGATTTAAGTTTGACCAAAAAATTCAAATAATTTCTCTTGGTCAATAAATGTATGCTCCACTAAGCAGAAAAATAAAACTTGCAAAAAAAAAAGATTTAGCAATTTACCTTAATTTAGCAACAGTATTGGAAAAACGATGGCAACCTCGAAATAAGAAGGGTGAATGAACAAATAAAAGGAATAAATGTGACATCCTATGCAAACAATGCGTGACAACGTTTGATTATGAGGTCAGTTTAACACCCGATTGTATGTTCGAAATAATTTTATACTTTTACCAAACTTACCACAGGAATAAAAGACATTTTTTTTATGGCAATACTATTTTATTAGCTTATTTTGCATTCAAGAAATGTTTCCTTTTTTTCGGACTCCAAAATCGTAATATTTGTCACATTGTCAATTTGCACTCTACTTAATTTTAATAAAAACCAAAAAGAATTTCAAAAGAATGCGAACGAAAGACTTCATAAATTTGTATATTACTTTTAGGAAGTTTCAGGAAAAATGAAAGGCAATAACAAGTCCTTTTACAAGGAAAATAATCAGGACATAATTTTTCTTTCTTTTTGAATATTGCTCTAGTGCGTACGTGTGTTGATTTTAAGCATTTTTTCTAGCTTTCTAAAGCAAAAGTACTTAGTTCAATGTAAGCGAAGAAAATTTGGTTAAGTATTTTTTTTTTCCTGATATTCATAAAGACACCACAATTTAGTTAGAAAGTATAAATAAGTTGGTGGGATATTTTGTTACACAGAATCTGGCTGAAATGCTTCATTTAAAAAGATCTAGTCAAAAATATATTCAGTTTTTAGTTTTCTTTATTCTAGTTCAAGATTCTAGTTCAAGATTCTAGTTCAAGATTCTAGTTCAGGTTATTGCTCAGTGCCTAGCTCATTATCTAAATCAGGTTGTGGTTTAAGTTGTAGTTAAGGTAATGGTTCAGAATATAGTTTAGGTTTTTATTGAGTTTCTAGTTTAGGCCCTAGTTCAGGTTTTTGCTAAGAGCTTAGTTAAGGTTCTAGTTCTAGTGATCCCTCTGGCAGGTATCACTAAGATTTACTGCCGCTTGTCATTCGTATGTCGTTCTTTGTCATTCATTGTTTAATATATAATTTAAAAGAGAATTTTTAGGTATTAGACTTGAGGGACTTTATAGCTACTCCAACAAAAAATAATGTTCTTACTTATATTTTTAAATGCTCTATAAAACTTTAATTAAAGTAATTTCATTTTTGTTAATATTTTTATTTTGCATACTTTCTATAGATTGCTTTGTTTACACATTTTGAGATAATCTTCTTTGTAAAATAAAGTTATTACTTTTTTAATTCTAATTAAACATATTATATTCCTTTTTTGTACATGTAACATAGAGAGTATGTACTTAGCAACGACTGAATTAAAAATACTCATACATTCAAGTTAATAATATAATGTTAAAGAAAACCTCTACGAAATTACAAGAAAAGTGTATTTAAAAGTGCATTTTTTTACTTGTTTTTTTTAATGAAAGAATTGCACAAAAAATAATTCTAAAGGATTTTGCATTAAAAGAATATAATTCTTTATTAATTTCTTTTTATTTTAAGCCATAAATATATTTTACCACATTTTTATTTACAACTATATCTTTTAGGAAATATATAAAGTAACGACTAATATTGAATAAGACTGTATATTCAATAAGCTTAGAAAGAATTTCTTGTATAAGTTGAAATGTATTAGTAGAATCCTAGTTGAAAGTAGATTTACTTTCTATATTAGGTTTTTCATGCAAAAGATTAATTAAAATGTACTATCATATGACAAACCTGAAGGTTCTATTAAAAGGAATTAAATGCTTTATAAAATTCTTTTGATTTTAAGCATTATGAAAATAAAAAACCTTATCTGTATCTGCTATTTAATTTTATTTACTTAAGCGTTTGCAAATTAATTAGGTTTGAGAAAAATCACTTATCATTTAGCATAGATGGGGGTAGTGCACTAATTCTGCAGAGTTTTAACCCAAAATCATTTTGTTGATGTTGAGTGATTAGTTGAAAACTAGCAGCCTTTCTAAACATGAGTGATAGTGATGTTGAAAAATGTTGCACTTAAAAAAAACAATCTTTAGTTTATTGCAACTTTTTTGTTCTTCACTCTATTGAGTGCAACTAAAAATTTTGAACTAAATATAAAAACAAAACAATTGTTTTTTTCATGATGTAACTCCAGGATGATTCTGGTCTTGACAAAACTTGATTTTGCTTAATTCCGTGATATGCATATCGTCACAAAAATCAAAAGCCATGCTCATGTAAATTTACAATTCTTAAATTTTAGTGAGAGTTTCTATCTTTATATGCAGCTAGTGCTGGGAAACTATCGATAGTACTATCGATATTATCGATAGTCTTAAAATATCGACAATATCGATAGGAAAAATATCAATATCGATATTATTATAATTTAAAATACAGCTATGAAGACATGTTACAGCAGCTATACACACAGAGTTTTTTGCCGCAAGTTTTTACTTGCTATTATTATTTCGCGCTGAATTAGAGCAACGAATAAAAACAACAAGAATGGCAGGTGATATGGATTGATTAGCTGCAATTTTTTACTGCCGATTAAATACCTTCATGTCGAAATTTTTATATGTTTACATAGGGACTGAAATGTTATATATTTTTGTAATGTTGTAAAAAATATGCAAACCAATTTAGAAAATTATCTTAAGTTGCAATACAATATCTTACAGTCCGTGCTACTTCGGTTCCTTCAGAAAGGTGCTTATCAGAAGCAGCATTTTTTTCAAAAACTGTCATCTAAAATAACGTGCGTACATACTCATACATTCGTCTCATACATTCGAGAAAGTGATAAAAAAAAACGAACAGTAGACTGTTAAAAAACTAATTAAAGTTTTCCTGCACAAGTACATACATTCAGTCAGTATCGATAGTGAAATCTGAACTATCGATAAATATCGATGGTAGAAAATATCGATAGTATCCCTATATGCAGCACTGTATGTATTGAGTGCAAATCTTATGCATTCAATAACCGCACAATGGTTTCAAAGACAACATTCCTTGACCAAATTTACATTTTTCACAGTTTTTTTCTTTTCCTTATTTTTGTAATCTTATAGTAAACACTCCAAAAACAACAGAAGAAAAATTTTGTTTTAACAAATACTGCATAAGCGTTTTAAAGCAACAAATTAAGTTGGATCCTAAAAGCAAATTTAAAAAAATAACAAAAACCACGTCTTTTACTTTTTATTCTATTTTATTCATACTTTTTTAAAATTAATAGCTTTTTAAACTCATTATTTAGTAGCTTGCTTTTTTATAACTACTATATTTACCTGTTTTTCAGGTGTATGTAGGTAAATAATAATGACTTACATTTAAATACATTCATTTTTGGACTTCCCTTGTAAAATTCATTGGTTCTTTCAGTAGAATTGGAAGTAGTATTTTTATTTTTTCCTGATTACTTAACACATTTTTTTGTAGGCGAAGTTTTTACTGGGTACTTAAAGTATTAAATAGGGGAAACATACTTGAAAATTAGTTTAATCATAATTTAATATCAAAAAAGTGCAAGCAAAATTGTCATCGTACACTGAAAGAAAAATGCATCTTTATATTGATGATGCTCTAACATCAGAATTGTGACAATAATGTTACTACAAATTGCATCAATGATGCAAAAAGTCACATCAATCCAATAAAAAAGTCTTCGTACAACCTTGTCATTTTTTACGTGTCATCTATTTTAATACTATAGTGACATCAATTCGATGCCACATTTTGTATATTATTAATATTATTTTCATGTTTAGAATGTATTATAAGAAGCAAAAATTCCTATATTCTATTTTTTTAAATTATTTAGTTAAATACATAAAATTATTTAAGTAGAATGATTACGAAAACCACATGAGGCACGGTGCTGGTGTCTTATTATTCAGAGTTCTGCTGTAAACAAAGGTCGTAATTCAACAAACGTGAAACAAACATATGCAACGGGTGTGACGTCTTTTCTATCAGTGTAATAATAACACCAAAAAAAAAAATTTTTATATCATAAATAATGATTCTCACACCCATCCGAAAACATAGATTGAGAACTGGGCATTATTATTATAGCTTTGTCAGATTTGGCTTGTTTTTGCCATTTTTAAAAAATATATAATTTTCTAAAAGGCTTTTCTTTCAACTATTCCGGTTTATTTTAAATAAAAAAACTATTAGAAATTGGCTGTTCAGCGAATCTTAAATTTTAATTAAGATTCAATAAGAAGAAAGTTCTCATAATAGCAAGCCCGTAGTACCAAAAAAAAAGCACAACAGTCTTTATATATCTGCACCACTGCGGAGCCTGGCAGCCAATAGTCAAACAAAAAAAAATAATTTAATTAAAATTAAATTTGATAAACTCAAGCCTAACTAAAAATATTGAGATTCAAACAATATCATCTTTTTTATTTTGGACCAGCTTAGGGTTCTGTGAAATCAAAGTGCTATCTTAGTGATTGTGAAATAAATTGTAGTGCCACTTAATTTTTTCATTGCTAGTGAAAAAATACCAATAATCTTAAGCTAAAAAAAATAGTGCAACCTTATTTTTTGCAGTTTTATTAAGTAATAGCGCAATGCTAATCTAATGGTGTTTTCTTTTCTAAAAAATAATATTGCATTAAAATTGTGTAATATATTTATCAGGTTATACGCACCCTTACAAAGTGATACATTTTTCTAAATTACAATGGCACAAAATAATAGCTACGTTTTACACTCAACACTAATATGCTTATGAGGCTATCAGCGCAGAAGTCGTGTAACCCCAGCCTACTTATTATGAGGTAATGAGGAGTTGACACTACTCTTGCACTATAGTACTTGGTTGTAACGGCCCGTGTAAAAACTATGTTTCTAGATGGCGATCTGGTTTGTATACAAACATTTGGCTTACTCGACTATTGCACTGTAAAAAACAGTGCAAAGAACATATCTTACACCACTTCTGAGCTGATAGCCTCATATAGCGTGTTAAATATTGAATGCAAAGTTTGTACTTATAAGCGATATTCACCACGGCTGTAGCGATTTTCAACATTTTATTCTTTGAATTCCAATAAGCGTTGACAGCACTGATTTTCAATAATTAAAGTCAGCTGTTGTTAAAAATTTTGCGCAAAAAAAAATAATTATTAAATAGAAGTGAAACAAACAAAAAACAAAAAGTTTTTATATCCATCACAACATAACACAAATTGCGAGCAAACACAAGAAAAAAGTTAATACGAAACTAAAATACCTGATTGCATAAAAAAGTACTTAACGCAGATGCAAAAAAGGGTATTATTTCACACTCAATTATAACTAGGGGTAAGAAATGGAAAAAATTTGCCATTTATTTTTGCAAGATATTTAGAAAGGAACACGACAACTTCCCACATTTTGCATATATTTTAAGAATAGAACAAAAACCTGTGCGAATAGTAGCATACATGGAACATTATTGTCAGAAAAGAAAACACTATAAACTAATATTTAGTGCACTACCCCCAACTATGGGACGTATACTTGATATTTATTTCTAATCACATGTATGTGACGTATACTTATTATTAACACTGTGGCATATGGTGCGTATAATTTCTATTTATTTATTTCTATATGATACTATATAATACCCTACACTTACCCCATATGATACCCTACACTTCACTCTTTAAAAATAGTGTACCCTTCCTAGGACTCTATTTGAGCAATAATGGGACCGCCAGATAATAATTATGTTACGAGGTAAAGTGTAATGTAAAAGCACTTTTTGCCGAATATTATTTCGATAACTTTATCTATATGAGATTGTTTGGTTTTACGAAGAGAGTTGATATAGGACCAATAAGTAATTTTGAGCGTCCCAAAACAAAAGGAAAAGTTATTGTCGCCAAATTTTATGTCAATGCCAACATCTGTAAAAGTATTTATATGGTCAGATATTGACCGATTCCAATAAAATATATAAAATATAAGATGATTTATAATGCCAAAGAATTGAGCATATTAAATATAATAGCAACATGGCAAGATGGTTTATGTGCACGAAGACTTTTTTCCGCAAAGAAGCTTGTATGGGGGCTATGTGAAATTACACTATGCCACAAAAAAATGAACCTCAAAAATGAGATATTTTCTAAGATAAATCGGGGCTGCTGATCACGAATATGGCATTAATTTATTTTTCTCAAGAAGCGTTATCGAGATATACGCGAAAATCTTGTTTTTCCGCAGTTGTTTTAGGTATTTAGAAATTTAAAAAAAAACTTAAAAAATTAAGTTTTAAGTCATGTAACTCAATAAATCTTTATCCGATCGACACAGTTCGGAAATGCTCTGAAAGAGAAAAGAGATATCTATGCAAAATGTTATGAAATGAAATGAACAGTTTTCGAAATTTTTCGAAATACCTAAAACACCTGCAGAAAAACACGATTTTCGCGTATATTTCGAAAACGCTACTTGAGAAAAATAAATACATTCGTGATCAGCAGCCCCGATTTATCTTAGAAAGCATATCATTTTTGAGGTTATGGCAAAAAGTTGAAAATTTATGAACCAGTGTTATAGACAAATTTTCTTAATTTTCAGTGGGCCTAATATACTATAGATTATAACATATGTAGCATGATGGACAGGCATCAGGCACATCGATAGATGGACTCAAAAAAGTGCTTCTGAGTAGTCGATCGTTATGTAGAAAAAACACGAACATTTACAAAGATTCCGGTTACACTCGGGGAAGAGACACTGCAGCACTTATCCGATCAGAAGAGCGCTAAATACCTTTGTGAACCATGGGAACAGTGATTAGGAGAATTTTCGTCCATCATTGGCAGGCGGTAAACTTAAAATTTATATTAAGATTTTATTAATTATTGTATCCCTCCTGGGATTTTATAATTCGTTTTCATGAGTTATTTCTTATCAAGACGAAATACAAAAACCTATAGGAAAGCATGGCTGGAGTGCTATAGGACGCCTCCACAGGTTTAGGATAGTGGATGACCCTAACCACGTGGTGGGCAACTGCGAAATAAGCAGTGGCGGACAGTTCAGAGGATTAGAGAAGATAGTCTCAGAAGGACACGCCTGGCAACGTGTATCTTAAAATTTTGAGTGTCAATGAGGCTCCAATCGTCATGGCGAATAGTTGGCGCCATTAAACAACCAATGCCAAGTTTATAATTAAAACGGAATCCCTGACCCATGAGACAGGTTGGGCTATGTGCTAATAACTGAAACCCATTGGCGCCCTATGTTCTACTACATGAACTTTCTTTTAATTAATTCACAATCCTTGTGTATAAATATTATGAATAAAGGCAATAAAAAAAAATTATTGTAAGCTCATATCCTAATCTATGAAGATTCAATAAAAAAATATGAAAAAAAAATTATTGTGAATCTAAGCTTTTTAGTTCGTGCTTATATTCATAATTACAAAAACAGCAATAATCCATTTACGATTTGGTGTTTAAGTCGGTTTACAAAAAACCACAAAATATCATTAAGGGCCGGCCCATTTCATAATGTTTCGTTACATTATCTTTTATTTATATTTATTTCCTATATTTTTTCTATCTAAAAATATCATTGTCACGTTCGTAGAAAATTGCACTAAAATTCTATCCCACTTATCAATAAACAATAAAACAATAAAAATTTCGTAATGTTAGCCGCATTTGGTACCACAAAAATTATCGTTATTTCTTGACAAGGAATTCTTTCAGTTGGATTGTAAGCGATGAAAATATTTGGCTACTTACCGACTTTGATAAACGTAAATGTATACTTCATACATTAGTTACGTAGCGACAGAGTTTTTTCGTTAAGAATTTATAAACTTTCTGTTCCGATATTCAATTGAAACACTTCAGAGTAAAATTAATTGAATTTTGCATAAATCATACGTATCAACGTTTTTTGAAACAAAATATTTTCTTTTTTAATTTCCAAAAATATAAGACGTGACCAATCAAACTACAATTACAAAACGTATTTTCGCCATTACAATTTCATATTTCTATTTTATGTTTAATTCTGGTTTTTATCTTTTATACCCTTCGCCAGCAGAAGCGGTATATGGAGGGAGGCATATTAAGTTTGTCATTGATTGTGTAAAACCAAGATATATAAATATAATACCAAAATTGATACAAATTCGTTAGCGAAATGAAAGTCGGTAATGTCCTTCAATTTGGCATAAATCTTTTACGAATATATTTTAAACCAGAAATCATACCACCACCTTTCATAACACTGGTGCCATATAAAGTCCACAACCGAAAAATTCTTTAATACACTCAAAAGAAAAATCAATCCATCCGTACTAAAATAGATCCGAAACGGTATTAATAGAACGGTTAGTACGGATTTTCTTAAATCAAGTACAGAAAGGTTGATTCAAGTAAGGATTTTCAATCGCGAAAAACTTTATTTATCCATATTCAATTCCGAATTTGTATCTGCAATAATCCGAAAATGAGATGGATTTAAGTAAACCTAAGATTAAATCAATCTCAATATGCGCCTGCACAGAAAAAAATAAAAATTGATTTTAATTAAAAAATTTGTGATATTAATTAAAAAATTAATTAAATTTGCACCAGTAAACAAATTAATAGTATCAATTAAACCAGCTAATAGTATTAATTAAACGTTTAATTCACTTGATTAAAAGTTTAATTCACTTGATTAAATTTTTAATTAAAACTGATTATGTTTTTGATTAATACCTTAATTGGTAAAAAATTTTGGAGAATTTTTTCTGTGTGATTTAAGAATTATAAAGTTGAGTTTATCCCGAATTCATATTTAAAATAATCCGAAAATGAAATTAGAAGGAGAATTTCATTATGATTGATTTACGTACCATACAGAATTTCAATAAAAAACAGCAGCATCATACCCGATATGATTTTTACTTTAAAAACTTAATGTACATCTATAACTGAAAATATAAACTAAATGAGAAGCAAGAGTTCTCATTTTTACTTTTTAACATGAAAATTATGTGTTTTCCTCTTGTTCTGTTGTTTTTGTTGTTTCTACACACAACAAGCAAATCGTTTTTTTAACAACTTGTGTGGTGTTGTTGTAGTGTCTGCAACAAACTTTGATAAGTTAATTGATACTAAAACGCGCACTTTGCAATTTAACTCTAAGAGTGGAACTCCCAACGAAAAGTTAAATCTTTTTTTTTTTTACTTGGTTTAAGAATTTTGTACTTATTTAAAGAAATTCCAGGATTGATTTTCGGAAGTTATCCCATTGAAGATTGTTCTGAGTGCGTACTTAATGTAAGTATAAAAAATTAATTTATCCCGAGTGTTTTTCTTTCTGTGTACGTCGTCTTAAACAAATAATTTAAATTTTAAAAAATTTGGTAAAGTGTTATAAAAATTTCACTATTAAATTTTGGGATGTACAATCCATTAACTTACTTATACGCTCAAGAAAACACTTCCATAAACAAAACTCGTACTTAGATTTACGATTCAATTTACTTTTTGTAAAACTTAAATCGACACCATAAAATTTTCTGATTTTCAGTCCAAATTTACATTTATTTTTTATAATTTAAATTTCTGTAACGAACCAAACCACAAAAGGCCCTAACTATTAAGAGAACTTGCTACCTATTGTTACCGGCCGTGCTCGTCGAAATGAGGGTGGTTCTTTCCCCTTTCTAGTTAGACTATTGTTCGAACATTCATTTAAAATTTAGGTAGCTGTTAATAATAAAGTCTACTAACCAACCAAAAAAAAAAAATAAAACAATACTAAATCAAAAACAAATCACCTTATTGTATCTATGAAGTATCGGCTTAGTTCAAGAGGTTTTGTTGGAATAACCTCCATCAATTTCATTAACCTCACAAGCCATGCTATCCTTGCTTTAAATATATTCCTAGATAGCCCTAAATTTGACTCACCTACAATTGATCTTAACTTTCAGATTCCCGAAAATTCTTCAAATTACACTGGTCGACAAAAAAAAATAGGGAGCAGGAACCTTGTTTGTGATTTGCATTTAATTGGCTTATGCGTTTTGAATCCAAATATGTTCATAGATTGATTCTAAAGGGTCCAACCATAAAGTATGATGTTAATTTTAATTTTAATTTGAGTGCCCCAGTAGGCTAGCTGGTAGTGAGCTAGTCTATCAGCGCCGGGGTTGCGGATTCGATTTCCGCCAGAGACTCTTGTCGCTTTCCTGCAGACAAGTGTAGAGCTTCGCAGGATAAGCTAAGGGAATTATAAAAAAAAAAAATTGCGAGTCAGACCTTAACGCCAAATTGGGCGCAACTTTATTCGAAATTTTTTTTGTTTCAGTGTTTGACAAATTCAATCGTAAAGAGCGCGTTAAGATTGTTGGAGCATTTTACAAAAATGGGCGTTCAAATGAAAACGCATTTCGTGCAGCAACGAGGCACACTTTCACCTCAGTTGATTCGTTAGCAAGAAGAATTGCCACGTTTAGGCCAATGAGAATCCACCAGTTATATTTAAAAAGTCGATGCATCCATAAAGAGTGACTGTTTGGTATGGTTTATAGGCTGGCGACGTCATCGGGCCGAACTTCTGCGAAAATTAGGTCGGCCAAGCAGTTACCATGAATAGTGTCCGCTATTGCGAGATGATAACGGACTTCTTGTGGCCAGGAATTGTTGATATGGACCTGGAGGATATGTAGTTCTAAGAGGATGGTGCCACTTTGGGGATATTCAAAAGAAAAAGTGTACGTCAAAAAGCCAAGAACAGTTCAAGAGCTAAAGGATGAGATAATTCGGCACATTAATGACATTGAAACTCAATTTTAGATTTATGCCACCGAAGTCATGACGGAAATTTGGCAATACATATTTTGTTTTACACATATTTGTCATAGATCCTTCAATCATAATAAAATATATTAAGATAAATTTCTAAAAACTTTTTGTTTTATTTACAATAAATCTTTTTAGTTGGACCATCTTGTCTACTTTTTATGGGCTTGAGATATACATATTTCGCCCGAAATGAGGCTGTTATGCCAATACATTTCGTACCTGAGAACGATTTGTCTGATTTTGATCTAAACCTTAAATGGCATTTTATTTCAAATCATCTGCTAGTAATTTTATCCAAATCGTTCTCAAGTTATAACGAAATCTAAAATTATAACATTTTATTATATAAATATTCATATTAATCGAATGTGTATTCTAAGTCAAACTGCATAGAAAATGTTCCCGGAAAATATTGAAGGAATAAGACTATTAAAGTATGAAATACACATTCGAATTAATATGAAAACTTATATAATCAGTATTGTGGTTATTTTGTTGAACTATTTATGGTTTTAAAAAAAAATAAGACAAAAATGAAAAAAACAAAAAATGTACTTTGGACTTCAAAAAAAATTCTTGACAAAAGTACGAAAAAAACAGAAGTAAGGAAGAACATGTAAAATCAATTAAAATGGATAATCATTCAAAAAAGCGAACTTCGATCTACCAAAGGTTAAAATACAATTTGGTTTAAGGATTGATGTTTGACTATTGACGTCAGCAGTCGTCGATGGCTGCGAGTGTAAAACGGCAAATCCATTTGAGAAGATCGAGTGGTTGCGATCGAAACATGTCATGGTAACCTGCGGTTCGAGCCCCGGCCACGGTCAAGAATGAAAGATTATCAATAACAATTTTAATTAATTTTCATGTTGTAAAAAAGTTCCTTTCTTCATGGAAATAATTTAATGAAAATTAAATTTAATGAACTTAAGCCTAATTAAAAATATTAAAAATTTGGATTAAAAACTTATATAATCTTTATTCTTCAAATATATTTATTTAAAACGGTTTTTGCAGCAGACCAGTGTTATTATTCTTGGTAGAGGGTATTTTAGATTCGGTTCAGCCGAAAAAAAACATTCTAACTTCCTATTGCTTTTATATTATAAACACAATTTAATATTCATTTTATGAGGTTAAGCCTAAAATAGAGATATAAAATCTTTATTCTTGATTTTTATTATTCACATACACAGACTACACACAAAGGCATAACAATCTACTTATCAAACGTTTATCTAAAATTTATATTTCTAACAACCATATGAAAATATTTTCATAATAACATTTTGACCAATAACTATGATTAAACATAAACAGATAATCGGATTTAACGTTAATATAAATAAAGAAATAATCATTTCAAATGGTTTTGAATTATTTAAAAAGTATGCAGATACCGAAGAACAAAATACGTTAGTAACAAGTAAAAATGCTTAGTCAAGCTTAAGACCAATCATATGACCCCTACACCAAAGTATTTAGAAAAAGTTTTCGAGAGTGTATCCTATTTGGATGGCCACTAGGCCACTATGGACCCCCCATAACAAAATTATTTATAGATGAAAAAGTTCTATATAAGAGTTCTTTGCGCCAAATATTGTTTATATATCAACATCTTTATAAGAGTTGTTCTTACTAAAAGCGATTTTAAAAAGGGTTTTACATGGGACCTACTGTTAGTTCTGAATCTACCAGCACAAATTTTCCCATGACATAGTAGCTGCTATAAAAGTCGTCGTTGGAATTGAAGTTGGATTGATTTAAGTTGAATAATATTACCAAAAGTACAATAAAGTCTTTGTATGGCACAATACTCTTGAAAGTTTTAATTACAAATATCAAGAATACGAGCGTTAACTTCGAAAAATTAGCCTTACTGGTAGGGTGCCCAGCTTGTTAAAACAAAGTGTCAACTTCGTGCACAGTTTAATTACACTGTGATAGAAATTGTCACTATTTTTAGACAAGCTGGGCACTTGTCGTTTTAAACTAATTCGGGTACGCTGAATCCGGTGGTGCTAGCCATTTTTTTTTTTATGTTTGGCTCTGGTTTTCGAGATATACCGTTATTTCGAAAATGGAGGAGGTTGCACAACATATGTTCGCGTAACACAAAAACGGTTTAGTTTATTAAAATTACAAAAAAAAAACCGAAATTCCGCAATAAAATTTCCTTTAAGAAAGGTAAAACTTTTTTCTAATATGCGCAGTCGTTTTAGAAACATAATTTTTTTTTTTTTTTTGTTTTGGAAAAAAAATAATTTTTTTAACAAAATTTCGAAATTTTCGTTTTTTAAAAATTCATAAAAAAATTAAAAATTCAGCTAGGCTTCTAAGACATATAAAAAACAAAGACTTGATAAAACACGAATCTGCAAACAAAACAAGGCATAAATGATTAAAATCTGTTACCAACTTTTGATTTTATTCACAAAAGTCGAAAAATTTTAATTAATTTAAGAATTTCATAAAACGAAATATTTGTATGGGAGCGCCCCTAAGAAGTGGTGACAAGGGGCAAGTATATCTCGAGAAAATGTTAAGGACAAAATAAACTAATTGAGGTCGGTCACACATTTTATCCCACTAGAGGCGACTCCTGGGCATTTATGGGACATTTTCCTCAATCTATTTCTAGTCTGCATTGAACATTTTGTATGGAAGTCCCCCTAAGGGATGGAAATATATGGCAAGTATGTTTTAAAAAAATGTTAAGAATAAAAAACTAATGGAGGTCAGTCATACATTTTATTCCGCTAGGGGCGATTCCTTGGCAGTTATTTTTCTTCAATATATTTCTAATCTGTATTGACTATTTTGTATGGGAGCCCCCTTAAGGAATGGTGATAGCGGGAAGGTATGTTAGAAATAAATAATTAAGATGAAAAATAAAGTTGGGTTGGTCATACATTTGACCCATCTAGGGGCATCCGTGGCATTGCAGGGGCCAAATTTAAGAATTTTATTAAACCGCCATATTTGTATGGTTAAAATTTTTAAAATTGGCTGCTGCAGTGCCTAGGATGCCCCGTTGGATTCAGCGTACCCCAATTATGTTTAAACGCCATATGCCCGGCTTGTCTATTGTTTCAACTAGCACGGTGTTATCGTAAGAAGATATTTTGAATTGAAGATTTTTAGTGAAAAATATAAGTGATCATCACAGAATAACGATTGAAACGTTATTAAAGAAACTACAGCCGAGTTTTAGTTTTCTTTACAATTTAATATGAAAAATTCGATTTTTATTGTAAAACATTTGTGATCACATATTGACGTTTATTTATTTATTTTTTTTATAATCCAATACAAAGATTCAATCTTATATTAAAGTATTGGATTAAATATATGTTTGTTAGAAAGAGGCATTATGCCATAAGTATATAAGATAATAAAAAAATACAATACAATTTACATGACAAAATAAAAATACAATAATAAATAACATGTTCATAAGAATACAAATAATTTGGTACGTATTAGGAAGTGGATTTGGTACATATAGAAAAAAAATAAAAAAATTAAGTCATTCCCAAAAAAGCTATATATTTTTAAAATATGAAAAGATTGAATTCTTAAAATGCATTGCGTTGCTGATAGTTTGCAATTGTAGGGGTAATTGGTTCCACATTCCAATAGCGTTTATAAAAAATTGTTGATTCGATATTTGGCTTTTGTATCTTGGCTGTTTAATGCGGTTACCTCTATTTGATCTTAGAAATTGGATCTTGTCATAAAGGTATTTCGGTTGACGAGTGTATATTATTTTATGCAGATACAATAATGTTTTACACTGTAGTAAATGCTCAAACATTATACCAAAAACCTGTTTGGCATAAAAGGATATTCTATCATACCTTCGTAGGCCATAAATGTACCGTGTATTGTTGTTGAATGTCACGTTTAGTTTTCGTTTATGTTTTGGCAATAAGCATACGAATTTGGATGGGTAAGAAGTGTTGCGTGAACCACAAATTTCGCAGCATACCATATACTTTGCCTATGTTTCTATTTATTTGATCACTCCAGGTGAGATTATTGTTAAACATTACTCCAAGGTTTTTTACTGATTTTATCCTTTCAATACTAGAACTACCAAGAATAAGGTCAGAAATATTGCCCATAATAGGTACCTTTTTCGCTATAAGTAAGTATTTCGATTTACTCAGGTTGAGACTTAAACCATTTAATTTTGCCCAGATATTGATGCTGTTAAGGTCATAGTTAATTTTACGAATACAGTCATCAACCTCCGAAGGTTTACAACTAATATAGATTTGAACATCGTCAGCATACATTTGTAAATTAAAATATTTCACCTGTATTGGAAAGTCATTTTCATATATATAGAGTACAACAAAGGGCCAAGAATTGAACCCTGTGGCACTTCTCTTGTCAATTCTATAACGCCCGGGAGACTATCAAATAAATACATCAATCACATAGTTGTGCACTCACAATATTATTACAGTAACGGACTGTAGTTTATTTAAGAAATATTCCGTTCAGTCATTTTTAAATAAATAAACATTTAAAATTCCAAGCAAATTTATTTTTAACTGATTCTAACAGTTATTCAAAAAACTAAGTGCATATTAATACGGATTTTCAGTTGCAGTTAATATTGTCCGTTGATTGAGTTAAATTCTTCTTTATGTTAAAGTAAATAAAAATGTAATTTAAAGCAACGAAAAGTTCATTTAATTTTTACTGTCAAAAATTCAACCGCGAATTCCGTAAAAACAAATCAATATTCAGTTATCTTATATAAATTAATTGTCAAAAAATTAACTACATATTCCGTAAAAACAAATAAATATGCAGTTATTTATTAAAATTTTACTGTCAAAAATTCAACACCATATTCAGTAAAAACAATTAAATATTCAGTTATTTTATATAATTTTACTACCAAAAATTAATTTTTACTTATCTATAAAAAATGAATTGCTTGTTTTGTGTAAGCAATTCCCATTTTCTATTTGTTAAAATAATTTAGTTAAATACATCAAATTTTAAAAGTAAAATAATTGCGAAGCCATATCGGTCATGCTGCTGGTGTCTTATAATTGAGAGTTTTTCTGTAAACAACGTGGTCAGTACAACAAAAGTAAAACAAACGTGTGTAACTGGGTAAGTAAATAAAAATATTCTCCCTCTCTCGCTTATAAGAAAAACAAGCGGACAGGTGTCTGTCTGGTATTTTTTAGAAATTCGGCTCTTTTGTGGAGTAAACGAAAATTTAATAAAATAACTGAATATTTAATTGTTTTTACTGAATATGGGGTCAATTTTTTGACAGTAAAATTTTAATAAATAACTGAATATTTAATCGTTTTTACTGAATATGGTGTTGAATTTTTGACAGTAAAATTTTACAAAATAACTGAATATTTATTTGATTTTACGGAATATGGTGTTGAATTTTTGACAGTAAAAATTAAATGAACTTTTTGTTAAAAATAAATGAAAAATAGGTAGACCGGTTTTTAATTGAACTTTCATTTATTTTATATTAACTTTCAGTTAATTTTACGTACAGAATATTGTGAGTGTGAGTGTGCGTGCAGTCGTTCTTTTTCGGGTGCACATACGCGTTGTCGGCAATGCTTGATGAAAATCAAAAAGTTTTGATTTTTTTATTTGATGGCTGATTATTTGATAGTCTCCAGTTGTGATTGACAAAAAAATTTTATTTGCTTTGTGTATGTTGTCATGTACGGAAGAAAAAAAAATATAAATACTTATTTGAAACGAACCCTATGAAATCAAGATTACAAATGTTGATTGACGGGTTTATTTGTACGTCTCCAAAAAAGCCTTAAATAAACGACACTAACACATATGCACTGATTGACGGGTTTATTTGAAAGTGTCCAGAGCCCTTATACTGTTTGACATTCTATTCTCATAAAAAACATTTTGTGACCTACCCGTTAGGTATGAAGATATAAGCTTCAAGGCTGAGAAATTAAAACCGTGTAAAGTAAGAATTTCAGTATTGACAGTGTCGAATGCTTTTGAGTGATCCAATAGAATTAAAAAAACCATTTTGTCGTCGTCGATTTCGGATCCAATGTCCTCAGTAACATCAATTAAAGTAGAAACACAGCTGTGTTTGGGTCGAAATCCAGATTGTCTGGCAGTAAATTAATTGTTATCCTGCAAAAATTTGCTTAATTGATGATGAATTAATCGTTCAAAAATCTTTGACAAAAAAGGAAGTATGTATAGCTATCGGGCGGAATTCATTTGCCGCTTTTGGTATCGGCACAACTTTTGCATGTTTCCAAATTGTTGGGTTCTCTTCCCGATTTAAGAATCTACAGCCATTTTTAGTTTTCTGATGTATTCTGATGTATTGAATCAATACACATGTCCACCAAACATTTTGGAATCTTTCAAATTAAATAAGCGATTTTGTGTACAAAAACCAAACGGCCCTAACTACAGAAGATTATATGATAAACGCTTAAAGGCCTTTCTTACAGTGTGCATAATATGCAACATTGTTAATTGTTAAATCAGCTGGTAGGTTTTACAAGAAAAATAAATTATAAACAGTTTAAGGCCCTTTAAAATTTTTAAAAATTTTAGATACAGCCTTTTGCGTTTAAGGTAACGACAAACGTTGTTGTTTAATAAAAAATAACGATTTTTTTTTAAGTTTGTTGGAATGGGATCCACAGCACTAATAGGGATATACCGCTGGAGACGATAACCGTCGATAAAAAAAAAACAATATCAACAATAATATCAACTTATTTGATTTATTAAATACAACTAAAAAATTTTGGCAAAAGAAATTGGAAAATTTTTTCAGAATATGGAAATCCTAATGGCCTAGCGGTATGAAGTATACTTCAAAAAGTATTCTCATATTAACCAAATATGCATGTAAAATATACGTTGTTTTTAAAAAAAGCGCCCTCTGCCAGACACAATGACTTTAAAAAAAAATGTTCGTTGTCTAGTATCTTGTTTTTTGTAAAATATATAAAATCGTTTTTTTATCCTTTAGAAATGAAGAAGAAGTGACGCCCGATCCCTTCCGTTTTTCGAAAATCTTTTAAATGGTTGCAGGGTTAAAACAACCACTGAATTAGCATATAAATAGGCCAAGTAAAGCATGCAACTTACACACTCAATCTTCTATTTTTTTTTTGTTTTTGTGCCACTTCTTCCAAAAAAATGTTTACAAAAATTGTGTAGGCTGGTTAGAGGGCTAAACGCAAGAATAAAACAATTCTCTCGTTCACACTTATAAACGCACACAAACAGACTTATTTACAGTTTCATTTATACCCAGTCAGCATTTTAAGAATATAACAATCACATATGCGTCTATTTCGGCAACGCTGCATGACTAAAATAATAATAAATAAGTTAATTTGATAAAATAATAAAAAATTATTTTCTTGAGAGAAAATGTAACATACGTGCATTTTTTTACTCCAAAGTTATTTATTACCCGTTTTTCCTAGTGTTTTTTGGGGGGTGTAGTCATACATAAGACCCTACAAATTTTTTTACAAAATATGTAAAAGTTCTATATTCGGCTGCCGAACCTTTGATACCCTCCACCGAGAGTAAGAATATTTTCGAAGTGAGATTTCTATGGAATCTATAAGTAATGAAGCAATTTTAAAAAAACTGACCTTATATATCAAAATTCGTTGCGGAGTAATAAAGTCAAAGCTATTCTTGAGAGTCAAAAATAAATTAACAAGGTTTCGTTTAAATGTGCTAAATTCCCATTTCATACTTTTAATAAACTGAAATTTATTGTTGATGGGATAAGCTATTCCTATGGGCATTTCACCGGTTGCTTAGGCCCGATCATCACATTCTTATTCGCTTAAGGCTAGTTTTCACTATCTCACAAGTCTTACGTATTCCATAATACATTGTGAGATAGAAATTTTATGAGTTTTGTTGCGAATGTCAAAAAATCTTATTTAACACGACAGCTTGTGTTCACACCATCACACAAAGTATAAACACTCACCACATATGAAATGAAATGCAACCCTGATCCAATGAAAAGTATTATTGTTTAGAAATTTAAAAAAAAAACAATGAAGTCGTATGGGATGTCAACTTTTTTCAAAATTCTTGTCATTTTCGTGGCACATTGCATTCACACTATCACACTTTGTCATATTACTTGAGTTTTTGATATATATTAATACAAAGTATAATAGTGTAATCTAGCCTTTAACAGTTTTATTTGTATTATAACTTTAGTTTTTCAAAAATCTTTGGATGAAGTTTCCTGATGATCTGGCCAGTGAAATGCGCATAGGAACAGCTTATCCCATCAACAATAAATTTCAGTTTATTAATAGTTTGAAATGGAAATTTAGCACATTTAAACATTGGTCAACAAACAACAAGAGTTTTTTGTAAATTTGACGCAATTGTTTTTTAAAGAACTTGGTTAACGGTTATTGTACCGATTTTCCTAATACTTTGAAACAGTGTTAAAAAAACACTAAATATCGCTTTTTAGTGTTCGTATCGGTAGATTTGTGGAAAACACAAACGCTTATAGTGTTTGTGTAGAAAATCATTAAAAAAAATAACGTTTCCCTGTTTGTCATCTTTCGAACACAAAAATAATACTGTTTTTAGCCAACTCAACAAAAGATGAGAACATTTAATTCCGTTCGTTTTTTTTTTTTTTTTTAACCCACAAACTTCATTGTGTTCGGTTCGGCACATTAATGTTTGTCGCTTATGGCTGGTTAAATAAAAAAAAAACATTTCTTACAAAAACAAAATATACATACGAAAAAAAAAACAAAAAGCCAGCAAAATAATTTTATACAAACAAAACATATACACAAAACACACAAGCTGTTCGTGCTGCGGTCGTTGCTAAAATTTTTTGTTTGTTCATTTTTTTATCAATGTAAAAAAGAAACACTATAGAACATTATAATACAACGTTTGTCTATAGTACCACTACAACAGTTCTGTTTTTTAACGAAGAACAGAACATTATATAATGTTCGGTTCTTTCTTGAAAATAGTTACGAACGGTATTAAGAGTTGTGCTCGTCTTCACAATCACTAAAAAAAATAGATATCGTTCTCAGGTTGTTGAGCCGAACGCTAAATAATGTACTGTTTATTTTGAACACTGCTTTAAAATAATGACCTTTATATTGGCCACCTTGATGAACATTTAACAAGCAAGAATACTTTATTTGAATTTGGCTAAATTCTTTAATTCACATAAATAAGAGCTGTTTAATTTTTTAAGTTCTTCTAACTTAATACAAATTAAATGGCATAAAATTTGGTAAAGGACCTAGTATGATCATATGTGATAATTTCAGAGAGAGTTATAAGGATTATATTGATCGATTTGCATAGATGGTGCACGCAGAAAAAAATATCCATCTATATGGGCACGGATAACCATTATGGTTTTTCCGTCCCTAGATATTCCGTTGTAACAAAAGCTTTTTTAAACTTTGTTAAATCTATGTGGTGCTCGAGTCTTTAGTAAGTTATATCTATATTTGCTACATTATAGACCGATCTTTACGAAATTGAATTCTAGTCTTATCAAACTGTAAAATGCTAAATTCATGGGTACTGTACCCATGTTCTGTAACTATAGTGAGAACTTCTCGCATCGAAAAGATATGAAACAAAATATTCCATCGTTTATCGAAAAGTGAGAAAAACTGTGTCTGTAACTCATGTCGAAAACTATCAAAAGAGCTTACGTCGTTACGTTATAAATGTCATAACATTGCACTCGAAGCCGATGCGACATTACAGACGTTCAGAACGCCAGTAGCACACAGAAAAAAATAAAAATTGATTTCAATTAAAAAATGTGTGATATTAATTAAAAAATTAATTGAATTTGCACCAGTAAACAAATTAATAGTATCAATTAAACCAGTTAATAGTATTAATTAAACGTTTAATTCACTTGTTTAAACGTTTAATTTGCTTGATTAAATTTTTAATTAAAACTGATTTTATTTTTTATTAATACTTTAATTGGTGAAAAATTTTGGAGAATTTTTTCTGTGCACATATCGTTGACGGCGACCAAAATTTACTAAATATACAACCCTCGGCTGTACCAAATAATGTGAAGTGCGACTTTAATGTTTGTTGTTTGCAAACAAGCTTTGAAAACACTCGTATATTTTATAAAAATTTTAAAAGCAAAATAATAAAACAATAAAAAAATGTGCCAAAAGTAAAATATTATTATTTTTATTCTTTGTAATTTGTTTTCTTTTTAATTGTTTTTTAGTGTTAACATTTTTTCTCGCCACATTTTTATTCATGAGTTTATTTGACAGTTCAAAGCGAGAACTTTTCTAACAAAAATATTGCAGACACACTTTTTCTGTTAATTGGCGAGTAATTTCCTTACGTGACAGCTAGTACCCGCCAAAAAAAGTTACAGACACAGTTTAGTGAGAAAAGCAGCTGTTTGTTACAATATATGACATTTTTGTTTCGTTTCACACATTTCAATCGAAAAGTTTCTCGACGCGAGAGTTACAGAACATGGGCACAGTATTATTATTTTTTTTGGTTAAAGGCGTACTAAAGTGTATTCAGAGAGTGAGTTATGGGGTTATGATAAATTATGACTGGAGCTTCACGAAATTTAAATTTCACCATAAAAGCTTTATTCCTTATGGTTTAGCAATAATTATGTAATTTCGAAGAGTGGGGTTTAGATAAGGACTTAGGTTAGTTTCGTAATGCATCGATCCTTACGAAACTTTGTGGTTTCTTATTATAGATCTAAAAGTAGAAGACATAACACCCGTTAATTGGTCGACGTGTGTCGTGCGTTTAAAAACTTTAGCGCATAAAAAATTGCAAGTTACACAATGCGCGTTACAAAAGCCGTTCCTGTCAGTTGTTTGTTTTTTGTACATTAAAAACGGATTCGAAAATATATCAAGATTTTTTATTTTATTAAATTTATTCTTTTTATATAAATATTGTATGTTTTTTAAGCTCTTCAAGAAGTTTTTCCTTCATGATTCACAATTTTGTTAAATTATTCTTTTTATTGTCAGCTGATTACTTGTCAAAAATACACAACGCGTTAAAAAGTTCAAAGTTAACCAACTTTCTGGCGCAAACGCGTCAAAATATTTTGCATGTAGCTTGATCTATGAAAAAAAACTAGTTTAACTTTTTTTGACAGAAGTCTACAGAGTCTATGGTTGCAATAACATGATGCGCTACGGTTTTAGAAGTATATGAAATATGAAATATTATTTGTATGATTTCTAGTCATGAAACTAGTTTCTGCAAAATTAAATGGCAATCGGTGCATTCCGTCACCAATTTTAAGCTAGTTTTTGTAGCAAAAATATAAATTTTTACCATGGTTGTTCTTCATTTGGGTCCAGTACTCTATGTAGATTTTTGTTGCATAGTGTACATTTTGTATTTATCTTCAATATTTGTATGGCGCAGCAGAGAATCATTTTCGTGTTGGTTTTTCTATCGTGCAAGTGACTAATCGGTTCTCTAAGGAGACTTTTAAAATGTTGCTCAAATGTTGCCCGGGTAAGTTTGCATGTGTCTAAAAGTGTATTTTACACATTTAAACGTACAGCTACACATTTATGTAAATTAATGGACTTGTGTGATGACCTCTTTTTTTTATTCTACATTATGATAGACTTTTGTATGAACATGGTACTCGTCGTCCATTTATATTTTTGCTGTTGTTGTCTTTTTGATATGAACATAATAGTCAATTGTCTATTGCAGAGTTGGGAATTGTTTTTTTAGTTGTGGGACAATTTTAGTTCTAGCATATTTGGACTACAACGTAAAGCATACTCAGTTTCCTCGAAAATGATGTTTGACCTGTAGAAATTAAAAACATTGAGGCTTTATTTAGAAAGTAACTAGTTTGCAACTATTTGATTTAACATCTTGTAGCTTAAAAAAAAAACAGATTTAACATATAACAGGTAAGAAAGTATAATCGGTTATAGGATCCGAATATATGATACCCCACACCACATTATTTACAGCCTAATTTGAAGTGCTCTGTACCATGAGTAGTGATAAGCCCACAAAAACAGAATAGGGTTACGAGTAAACTTTCTTATTTGTTTCTTGTACACAGAAAAAATCATGCAAAATTTTTCACCAATTTAAGCATTAATTAAAAATATAATCAGTTTTAATTCAAAATTTAATCAATTGAATTAAACGTTTAATCAAGTGAATTAAACGTTTAATTAATACTATTAACTGGTTTAATTGATACTATTAATTTGTTTACTGGTGCAAATTTAATTAATTTTTTAATTAATATCACACATTTTTTAATTGAAATCAATTTTTATTTTTTTCTGTGTAACCTAATCGAACAACTCCTTTTAAAATTAAAGTAAAATTTTGTATTGATTTTTTTTTTAAAAAAAAGGTAAAATTAGAAATGTCCATTAACTTTTACATGCTTATTACATTTTCAATGGCCCCTTTACAAAAAAAAATGTTTCTCACCCTTCGCTTTGGTATGTGTTCTAGATAGAGCCTTAATAATACGACGTTATTTGAAAATTTCTTAGCTACGGCTGGTAAAACAACTTGTCAGTGACTTGTTTTATTTGAATTTTTTTTACGGTTTTTATGCAGGACAAGACTCCCATTTTAACATTGTCTTTTTTAAATTGAAGGGTCAATAGGATTAATATCAACACCAACAACTTACTTTACACAGACACACATACACACTGAATTCTCATATATAAACCGATATACATACATATTATTAAAGATACAATAAAAAAAATTAACAAAAAGAGTTTTTCTAATTTTTTTTTTTTTCTTCATCGTCATCATCAGAAGCAACAAAAATGACAAAACGCAAAGGCAGTGAGTGAAAATCAGGAAAAATTTGCTATCATTATAAAGCGTTGGTCAGTCACATGTAGTGCTGATAAAGTATGTAGATAAAACTGAATCTATAGCATTTTTTATTTAGATCTTTTTTATTAGCAATAGCCAGTATGATTCGTTAAGACTATTTTTGATTAGATGTTAGATGTGATTTTTATTGTAGTCTTACAAAAGTAGATAAAATTAAGGACACCGAGAGAAAACAAGGTTACGCTATCAGATTGAAATTCAGATATCAACATCTACTATATAAGTTTTGTTATGTCTTAAAGTAATTTTAAAGCTATTTTCGGGAAAGGCCCGATTTCAAAAATTGGTTTACATAGTAACAAAATAAGGCATAAAGGCTATATTTCGGAAAGAAGTTTTAATGGGGGCCATGTAAAATTGTAGACCAATTCTCACTATTTTCAACAGTCTTTGATTTTATTAAAACTTATAAACAACATTTCATCAAATTTTTTTTTTTTCAAAATTACTTTGCTCATAAAAAAGTTAAGTCGACATACAACCAGCCAGCCAGCCAGCCAGACGGCCGGACATCGTTTAAAAGGATTTAAAAGGTGATTCTTAGTCGATTTGTGCACTTAAAACTGGATCCAGACCCAATTTTTTTTATGTTCCAAATGTCCACTATTGTGGTGTGGAATCCACACTGTGGATGTAGATAGATATGTAGAAGGCTTTAAGCATTACGAACCAGACGATCTTTTGTTAAGCCTATGTATCTCACCTTGTAAGGTTCAGGCTTCGTATAAAACTTATTTCCCCGCTTGGCGAAAGACAATTAATTTCAGTTGGGCTCATCATTTGCCCCCGAAAAATTTCCGGCTAAAAGTCCCCAAGGGGGGCCAGCAGGAGAGCAGATGCTCTGAAGTTTCGTCATCAACCTCACAAAATCGCCATATTTTAATACATACATCACCAATTATAAACTGGTGGTATCTAAAACTGCAGTGGCCCGTAAATAGGGCAAAAAGTAGCCTAAATTCCACATTTTCAAGAAAAAATAGTTTACATGCCTTGTCATGCCACAGGGTCACAAAACTCTTGGACTGTCTTAGCCCAGAAGTGAACGTCCCCTTAATATGAACGACAGTGACGCCGAAAAAATAATCAGGGCCTATCAATGCACGACTAGCGCCCCTGTTTGCCAGGTAGTCAGCCATTTCATAGCCAAACAATTTCAAGTCTTTGTGTTTCTCCAGATCGTTCAGAGACGTAAAACCGTGTCCATGACTAGCCTGGATGTCATTTTAAAAAAAGATAGTGCTCTAAGATCGGCTTGGCTATCCGACATTACTAGTAATCTCAGACATTCCTCTGCGCATATAAAGATAGCTTAAATATCCGCATGAAAGATCGTGATTTATTAGCGTGGGCAAGAGTCTAAATTCCATTAGCAGAACTAAATTCGGTAATTGATCTTGTAAAAAAAGGTTTGTGGTTTTTTAATGTCTCTGGCAGTAATGCAAAATGTGGCACAAAGGAGCCATTTGTGGCATTTTAAAATCTTTAATAACTCTGCGGTGCTTTCTAACCCATTGTGACTCTTTCAACTAACTTTTGCCCTAATCTAACCAATAAACCCCTTCCGTAAATTTGAAACTTCTTTTATTTATAACATTGTTATTTTATGCAATGGCCAAATAAGCCACCAAAGCAGTTTGATCAAAGATATGAAACCCGTTTAAAAAATTTTAAAATTTTTAATATAGTTATATAAAAACTCCTTACCATACTAAATTTCTTGCCTTGTTTTAAATAAAAAATTCTTTTAAGGATATCAAGTAAATATTAATAAAAAAATTAGTAGTAGACTACCAAATAAAGATAACCGTAAAAAATTCTTGGTACATAAATATATATGTACTATACTTTAAAAAGTTTATATGAAAATAAAACTAAGACAAGTCAAAAAATTAAATTAAAAAACAAAAAGCGAGCGAAAATAATTGTACCCAAACTAAACATGTGCACATTACACCCACAAGCTATTCGTGCTGTGGTCGTTGTTAAAATATTTTGTTCGCTCAGTTTTTATCATTAAAAAAAAAAAAAAAAAAAACATTAAAATATATTGTCCGTATGTCCACAGAACCACTATAATTGTTCTGTTTTATAAGGAAGAGCAAAACACTATATAATGTTCGTTACTTTCTTGATAATAGTTACGAACGCTATTATTGATTGTGTTCGTTTACACAAACACTATAAAATAGACATCGTTTTTGGGTGTGTGGAGCCGTACGCTAAATAATGTTTATTTTTGGACACTTTCGGCAATGAGTCGAAAAGACAGTTTTGCGGTTGTTTTGTTTGGTGTGGGTTGCCTCATAGAAGAAATGATCTGTTCTCTGGTTAGTCAAACAAACTGTTTTGTCTTTTATCAAAGTTTTTCTTGGGATTCAAAAAATTAATTAACAAGGTTTCGTTTAAATTTTCTAAATTCCCATTTCATACTATTGATAAACTGAAATTTGTTGTTGATGGGATAAGCTATTCCCATGCGCATTTCACTGGTTGCTTAGGCCAGATCATCAGAAAACTTCATCCAAAGATTTTAGAAAAACTAAAGATATTATACAAATAAAACTGTTAAGCGTAAAAGAATTATGAATCCCAGTTGTACTTGTAACAATATTAAAGCTTAAACAAAAACAACAAACAGTGAGTTTATCTTTTCTTACAGTCCCGACTACAATTGGTTGATTTTTTGTCAATTCTAAATGTAGTTGTACGTGGGTAAAGAAAAAAAAAACAAAAATAAGAACCAATTACTTTATTTTATTTTGCCAGTTTAGTTTTATTTACACTTCAAAAAAATAATTGGTAAGGTTTCGTTTAAATGTGCTAAATTTCCATTCCATACTATTGATAAACTGAAATTTATTGTTTCCCCGGAAAATTTCATTGTTTTAAATCCCTCTTACCCGGTTATTACATTTTATTCAATTTAAAATTCTCAAAAATAATATGATTTTCTTCCTTAACCACTGAAAACACGTATCGAAATACTATAAAATTTCTCTTTGTATACTTGAGGACAATCTACTATTTTATTATGATTATAGTTGTGATGTTTATCGTTGAAGAAGCACTAAGTTTATTTACAATCAAACACATACATACATAAACACAAAATTCAGCATGTCATCCTGTAAGTATTAAGATGTTCATATTTGTTGTTTAATTTTCGACGCATGTAGATTATTTACTTTTGTTTATTTGGCTCTAATTTTCTACTTATAGTCAAGCGAACTACGATAATTTTAAATACAACAACGGTAATCGCTTATAATTGCACAATTACAAATCAAGAGCTAGAGAAGTAGTAACTTTTATACTGTTGACTTATTCAAGAGAGATGTAATCACTTGCACTATATTACTCTGAAATTAAATTAAGCAAAGAAATATTTGCAGATTTAATTTTTGTTTACTTAGAAGTCTTTGAATTGTAGTGTAAGTGTTGATGTGTTTTGCACTTTTAAATTGCAAGTAATGATAATAGCAGAGCTAATCGTTTGGTGCAAATGGACTTGCGAAAGAGCATATGCAAAATCAAATAGCTCTTTTACGAAATCTAACGGAAACTCTGTCTATTTTGTTGTTGGATTTAACAAAAAAGCAACGGTATTTTGCATTTTTGTCTTTTTCAGGACCACTTCTACCAAACACTTAAGTTCTCTTATGAAATAACTTTAATAGAAAACAAAAGTAATTGTGTGTTGACAAATCAAAATAAGTTGTAATTTAAAACTTTTGCGATAACAATTACTTGTAAATGCAAATATTTTTTTCAGTTGCAACTACACAGAAAAAATTTTTTTTCTAATTCAAACAAAAAATTTGTAGAATCAAAACATTTTTTGTCTGAAATCGGTCCTACAAACAAATTTGCATATTCAAACAATTTATTTGCATTTCGTTTATTGAAAAAAAACACTGATTTTTTCAAACAAATAATTTAACTGAATCAAACAAATAATTTACTGAAAATCACATAAATTTCAAACAAATTATTTTGCTGAATCAAACAAAAAAGTTTTTGCACAAGCAATGACGCGCACACAAGCAAGCACTCTAGAAGTAGATGATGGCAGAGCAGAGCGGCGCCAGACACACTTTTTTGTTGGAATAATTTTTGAACCAAGTCGTGTTTAACAACACAATGTTTTTCTTCTTCACTCACTGTTGCTATATCCTTTCCTTGGCAGCAGACCGAATCGACATGTTTCTCGTCATCATTTTATTTTTGTATTTGATGTAGGTATTTAACTAAACATTTTTAACAAATTGAATACGGGATTTTGTTTTTCATTCTTTTTTACCAACTTTGAAACCAACCAAACATTTTTTTGTTTCTTCTAATGTTGTTGTTGTTTCTGTTTTAATACTATTGTTTTTGTTTCATCTTTCATCTTTCTTATTGTTGTACTTTTTTAAAGCGTCCAAAAATAGAATGTACCTATGTGTTTTTTGTTGTTGTTCTTATATTTCACATAAAGAAGTGTTGCTTACGATCAAATAAAAAAATACAAAAAAACGACAACTGTAAAGAGCGTTAAATATTTCATACAAAATTATGAAAACTTGAAACCAATAACGCGTATATTATATTTTTGAATAGTTGTCAACATTTTTGTTGGTTAAAATAAAAATCAAACAAAAATATTAATTGAATCAGTAAAAAAAATTGTAGAAATTAAAAAAATTTTCAGACAAGCGTTTGTTTGCAAATAATTCAGCAATAATTTTTTCTGTGTACAAACATTTAATTGTGATTAAAATTTCCACCATGATTTTAATTACATTAAAAGAAACTGAAAATATCTAAATTATAAATGACATGTAATTGGAATTATGTTGAAATGTAATTAAGATCCACCAAGTCTGCCCTGTACTCGTTTAGGTTTTAAATTCAAATTATGTACTATTTAGAAAATTGGAATTTCCTTTTTTCAAATTCCATCTCTCTGCATCATGCAAGAAGTAGGCGACCTCGATTCCAATACTGATTTGATTTTAAATTTCCCGCGAATATTTTCCAACAAATTAATTACATTAAAAAAAAATTAATCGTTGGGTTTTTTTTTGTTTTTTTTTTTAATCTTAAACAAATATCGATTACATTTACTTTGTGAGCACAACTTAAACTCTAAAACTAAATTTCGTTCTTTATATACAAATTTCTTTTACTTTGGACTTAAAGGTTTTTATTCCGATGTTGTTGAATCATCAACATCAGCACTAGTAGTAGACTCGGTAGCAGCGGGTGCTGGTGCAGGCTTGGGAGCACCAATATAAATTTGTTTGCGAATGACAAAAGGTGGGCGTACACTGCCCAATTGACTCTTAACACTTCCCAGACTGCTTTGTATGGAGTTCAAAGCATTTTGTTTAAGAGCAATTTTCTGTTGGACCAAAGAACCGACCAAAGTTTGGACTTGTTGCAATTTTCCAGCAATTGCAGATTGTACACCTTGTAATAAAGCGGTAGCATCAATAGCAGGAGCAGATGAAGCAGCTGGAGCTGAGGCAGGAGCTTAAATTGTATTAAAATTATTAGTATTTTAAAATTCTCAATAGTTTTATTTTTGTTTTTCTTTAAATTAAAACACACACCTTGAATAATTTTCACAACTTTGAATGCCTGAGAATGTTGCATCAAAGCAATAGAAACACACAAAATAAATAGAAATTTCATCATTTTTGTTTATTTGTTTTTTTTTTTTAAATAAAAATTCAATAACTTATGATTTTTTTTTTTTCGTTTTTATTTATGTGTAAAACACTAGATGATTTATTGGATTTTTTTTTTCTTTTTTTAGACACACCTCTGTTGCGCTTGAAAGTCTTTTCAGTACTCCCGCTTAATTCGTTTTAAATGTTGGTTAAAGCATTTGAAAGCTTTTTATATTAACAATATTAAATATTTATTCTATAATACACTAGGCGCACATTGTGGCCAGAACAGAAGACGTCCATAATTATTTGTTAATAACTACTTTTGAGTTTTCTATATGTCTCTAAAAATCTACCAGCGACAAAAATAGAAGATCATTTTAAAACTATTAATACAGCACATCAGCTGCTCATCAACGCCAAAAAATTATTTATACTTTTTTTTTACAAATCATTGGTGGCGGGAAAAAGTAAAAATATGGTTTTGTTCTCTAACATAAAGATACTAACCGGGTAGTAACAATACTGTTTCCAATTTATTGATATCTGCCAAAGCTCCAATTTCGAAAATAGTTCGTACCGATTTGACAAAATTTCGTTTACTGTAGCGAGCGCTACTCCCGATGTGTTTTAACTCTTTTTGGAAGGTATCGAAGATTCAGAAAAGCAGAATACTTGTAGCACTTTTAGTTATTTTATGAAACTTTTTGTGTAAAATTTTTTATTTAATAGTAGAGTGCTGCTTTAGCGTCTAAGTGTAAAACGGGGAACGATTTGAGATATTTGGATTGCCTTACTACTTCATTATCATTATTTTATCTTTTTGAACTGCTTCTTTTAATTTATATTGTGCCAATATCAGAAAAACGAACTGGACCTATATCGTCATTCTGCATTCCGTTGCAGATAAATATTCTATATTCTCGGATTGGCAATAAATAATCTATGCAGGGCAAAGATTTTTTTGTATAAGGTCATCTCCACCAAAACTATTTTAAACTTCAAAATATTTTAACATTTTATAGTTTCTTTTACCACATTATTGTCAACGACATTCCATTAAGATGGCTCTAGGTATAAGTCAGTGGCATCAAGTTCCAGGCACAGTATAAGGAACGTCACTTGCTTGGCAGCCTCTGTATAGCCGGGGAACTCAATAATTGGCTGGTTGAGGTAGCTCGTGCTTCACAAACAGTTTTGGCTCAAAAACCCAACACTTATTTTTGTTGCCTCCAAGGAAAGGGTTAAACAAGTAAGAGTGGTATATTGGGCTGTGCCGATTCTTTGATACACCCCCTCGAAGGTTAGAGTATTTAATCCTCACAATCTTTAACAGTATGATTTCTAGTCTAATAAAACTATGACAGACCAAAATTACTACTACAGCGTTATTTGTTACAGTTTAGGGCATACTAAAGTGTTTTCCGAGAGTGGACTTTATATGGGGCATATGGTGAATTACACTGTGTGAAATTTTTTAAGTCATGGAAAAATAAAATAAACCGACAACTCTACATGATAAAAGAAAAAAAAAGACCCGTGTCCCCCAGTTGTGCCCAAAGTCATGCACTTTTTTTATGGGCCCCCAAAGATTTGGGGCCTCGGAGTCTTTTTGCAAAAAAGTGATCATTTTCTCAGGTTCATATCTTGCAAATCGTTCGGAATTTTTATTTACCCTTTGGGACAAAGTTGTAGCTCTTGCCATAAAGAACAAAAATTGTCAATATATAAAATCAAAAAAACTTCATCTTCAAGATCAAAATCGCAAAAAACTTAAAAAAAATCGATTTTTTTTTACTTGTTCCCCCTGTTCAGGTCGATAGTTTGCAAACAATTCAAAATTCAAGGAAAAAATCAACTACAAAAATTTATCTAAGTAAACAACTTTTTAGAACATATGAATTTTCTAGGAAAACACAGAAAAAAATCAAGTTTAAAACGTAAAAACAAGATTGATTTAAAATTTTTCGATGGTGATTTTGCTTAATACGTTTTTCATGTTAATTCAACCTGATTTTACAGTAACTGCGAACAACATTTTTTTCTTTTAAAATGAGTGTGTTATAACAGTGTGAAGAAGCTTCAGAGACAACATATGCATTTGTTTAAGAATAATTCAAAACACTTACCCCTGTAACACATGTTTCACTTATTTTGTATTCTCCTTTGTTAACAGAAGCATCAGCAGAATGGCCCGATATGGTTTTCGTCATCATTCTACTTTGAAAACTTGATGTACTATTTAACTAAATAATTTTAATTAAAAGAATACGGGAATTGTCTTCTTTTTATAACATATTTTAAACCTGAAAATAAAAAATGTACATATTTAAGTATGTATGCATGTTAATTTAACAAGATAAACTTTTGATTTTAATATAAAACAAGTTTTTATGGATTCAATATTGAATCCATATTTATTTATATTTTAATCACCCCTATCGTGAATAATTTTTCCCTCGTAATTTTTCCTCTTTTCACATATTTGCGATCATGCACAGCTCCCATGAAAAAAATTTAATTCAAAGGAGAATAATAACGTGAAAAAATGTTCACGGGAATAAATTCCCCTTATCGTGAAAAGTGTTTTCCCTCGTAATTTGTTCACATTTCCCTTAGATTTTCTCACTTTATTAGTTCCTCCTATAAATCGAATATTAAAGGCTAGATCCGTTAATAAGGCAGAAACCAATATATTGGTCAACAAAATGCAAAACATCAGGTTGATTGCCGCCGGATTTGTGAAAGACGTGGTGGCAGAATTTTGGAAAATATTTTACTACATAAAATTTAAAAAGTGCAAAAAACTTACGTTGTAATCAACCTATCCCTCCAATACAAATTATTTAGATTTATTATTTTAACTTTCCTTTTAAATATATACGTGTACATTTTTAAACAAAAATTTCAATTCTTTTTAATTTTCTTCTTTTTTACATTCACTGGAACTGATAGCATGAACAATTTTTCACATGAGATTCACGATTGCTTTTTTCCCTTCGAGAGGAATGAAAATTTCATGGGAAAAAAATTCCACTTGTTATTCACGATAGGGGTGATTATATTTTTTTTTATTATTTTAACAGTGAATAATATTAAATAAACGTGATTTAAAGTTATTTTATTTAAAATTAATATGAAATAATGATAAATTTAAATAAAGTGCATACTTTTGCAGAAAATTACTATGATTCTCAATCAACATTTTTCCATGTTAATTTTACATTTTTTTTTTTTTTTTCTGTGTGAATGATGCATGACTTTGGGAAAAAATGGGAGACACGGGTATTTTTTTCTTTTTTTTTTGTCTTTTATCCATAGAGTTGTCCGTATATGGTTATTTTTTTTGTGTTGCACTGTGTTATAGAACATTCTTTTCGAATTTTGACAGTGTGATTTCTAGTCTTCAAAAACGAATTTGTACAAAATCATATGCCAATTTGTGCATTGTTCCACCATTTAAGTCAGTTTTTGTGAAAAATTTTTAATATTTTAGGCAGGTTGTTCTACATTTAGATTTATAACTCCTTCACAAGATGCTTAGGAAAACTAGAAACAATTTGCCACTTATAATGTTCATTTCTTTTCAGCTGTTTGACAGAAATATACTTGATGGGGTCTTAGAAGAAAATTAATCAAGTTTCACACGAAATGACAAACTTAGTATTCCCTCTTCACAACTAAATAGTGGTGGAGGGTGTAAAAACCATAATATGTTTACTTCTTATTATAGCATAGTTGTTTTTAAACCATAAAATGTTGCTCTTGAAATATAATTATTAGTGGTAAAAATATTATTGTTATTACTAAACATAAAATGTTCGGAGGAAATAACTGTCCAATTCATAAGCTCGTAGTATAATCGTATTCGTTGTATAATAAGGTAACTATAGAGTGTGCATATTTTGAATTCCTAGATTTTTCTAATATCTTTGTCAGAGTGCACAATTTAAACATGTTAACGATTGACAACTATTTTCGTTTCAGGTACAGAAGAAAGAAATCTGCACATGCAATAGTCGCTGAAATTTGTTGGTGGTATAAAAAAACCTTTGAAGAAGAGGAAGACGAGGAAAAAGAGGAAGAAGGGGAAGACAAAGATGAAATTCCAGAATATCTGTTGAACGAAATTACCGACCTTTCTGATGAAGATGGCGATGACCAAGATATTAGAGAGAGCAGTGATGTTGATCCACAGCCGCCTGCTAAACGGCAACTGACCAAATCATTAATGTAATTTATATTAATTTTTTTTTACTTAAAACTTTTCCTAACTAACATTTCAAAATTATATTTTTCCCATATTTTTATAATTTCTTTTTCGATGTTTCTTCAAAACCAACGCTGAACAAAATTGGTACATAAAAAATTAGAAGTAAATTAATATTAATATTAAGCTGGAAAACGCCAGTTTTGTTTTCTTTTCAAATGAAATTTATTGAGGAAACTGAGAAGCATATTATAGGTTTACCAAAAAGCAAAAAATACTTAGTTTTGTGGAAAATATTTTCAAAAAGCATGAAAAACAAATAATTTTTCCAACATTTTGCTTCATAAGCACCACAAAAATTTTCTAAATCAATTTTTGAAAAAAATTGTAATTCGTCGGCTTAGAGTGTAAACCTGCTAAATCAACTTTTAAGTAAATTGAGATTTTAATTCCGTATGGTCGAGAAAGATATGCCTCGTTGACCAGCCTGTAGTTTTTCTTCAATTTAAGTCCTGAAGTAAGTAAAATCAACAATATTTTTGGTTTGCCTCTCAAGCAGCAAATAGGAAAAATAAAAAGTTTCTTGTCTCTCCTGTAAAATTTTTAAAAAAGGGAGTTAGCAGGTTTATACTCTAAGCCGACGAATTGTTGTGCAGGTCTCTAGCAATAATTTGGCCTTTACAGATTTAAAAAATATCAATTAGTCGACGAGTTATAGGCAAAAAACCATATAAACAATAGGCTGAAAATCGGCATTTGACTGCAAAGGTCGATATAAAAAAAATTCGAACTAACATAAACAAACGCCGCGATACGGGTCTTCTAATTTAGCCTCTATTTTCACCCCTCACTCTCAGAATCGACTTAATTTGTTCCACAGTGTAATCGTCCTGTTATACAATATTGTATATTTGTTGTTGGTAATTATCATACAAAAGTGTTGCCTCATTTTACGATTGAATTTGATGTGTTTTAAAAATCTTGTACTTATGCCAGGCCTGGAAGTGTTAGATTTGCTTAATAAATTTATAAAAATTTTTTTTTAGAAAGTGATAGCTGCCGCCAAAAATTTAAATTGTGTTTATGATTAATATATGTTTGATTCATTTCAATTTATTTTTTAAGCTATTTTATTTAAAATGGCTTATTCATTTATATATATTTCCATTTCAACTCAAATTAAAACTCCCATGCCTCCCATAAAAACACTATTTCTAACAAAAAAAACCGTAAAGTGCTTTTTTACGCTATTTTAAGCTATTTTTATAATTTAATTTAACACAAAACAAGTTGCATTCGGCTGTGCCGAATATTATATACCTCCAAAATTAAAAAAAAGGCGACGGCGTTGATGGGTGACCATTTTCATTTAACATTAAATAATAAATATATTTATATTTGTATATAAACATTTTTAAATGTTTTTTTATTATCTTCAATAAAATAATATCATCCAAATCATTTGGATCAGCATCAGCTGAGTTTGAACTGGCCATAAAACAGTTTAAAAGCAATACATTACGAGCTCGATTTTCGTAGCTCGAAAAAATCTGGGCTTTTGCAATTACCGAAAATTTGCAATGACCGACCATTGTTTATAAAACTTAATGACATATATTAATAAAAACCCTTATATTTTATCGTTTAAATAAATCTAAATTAAAATCGTGCAAAGTTTAATAAAACTATGATATTATCCAATTATTTTAACCTACGTACGCTTCTGAATAAAGAACACACAAAAGGTGTAAAATAGAAAAAACATGTATGTTTGTATTCTGATACTTAAGCTACGGTCAGACTTATCAAATATTTGACGAAAAAAACGGGACCAACAACCAAACTAAAAAATCATTTCGCTTAATATCAATATCTTACAAAAACTGTTTTTTGCTATGTCTTGTAGTATAATTAGTTTATTTTGTAATATTAAGAACATTTTAAATCTCACTAACTATTAACAAAAGTTGGGGTTACGCTTATTTGGTCAAATATTTAATAAGTGTGACCGTAGCTTTAGTCGTGCGTTTGAGAACTAAAGCACATGAAAAATGGCAGGTTAAGCAACGCTCGTTTTAAAAGCATTTTCTGTCAGCTGTTTTTAATTTATTTAACACTTTGCTTATACCAAGTTACGGCTCTTTTTTTGTTTTTAAAGTCTTTGCGTTCTTTTGTACGGTTTCCGAATGCATGTTTTTTAACTTTTCAATACATTTTTCCTACATGACTCAAAATCGTTGTTTATTTTTCCATTCGCAATTGCTAATATTTTCCAAGCCATTTTCTATTTTTGAAACAGTGTCTACATTTTTAAAAAAAAAATTTTACCGAGAACAAATACATCGTTTTTATTACGATTACCAAATATGTTATCAACGCTAAAAAGTGCAACGTTTTGTAAAATTTCCAAATTGCTAGTTTTTTGTTAAACGAATGCAACTTTCTTTTATTACTTTTTATCATTTGAAATATTAAAATCTTTACAGGCCTTCTCCAAATTTTACCTCAAATAGCAAATGTCATCTTAAATATCCTCTATCTAATCGAAGTGTTAAAAAATGGTAGAAGAAAGTAAAAATTGTAAAAAGCACTAAAGGCTCTAACGAAAAATTGAAAAAGCACCAAGTTATTACATTTTCTTAGTTTGGCACTATGGATGAAATTTTGGCGTTCTGAGGCATTAAAAAGCACCATAAATAGTGCTAACAGCACTAAGTTGGCATCACTGATGGTATCAACCAATGGAAATGGCAATATTTCATTAAAGAAGAAAAAATAAATAAAAACCAAGACTAAAATTAAATAATTTGCTTTTTTATGTTTATTTTTTATATTTTTTTATTATTTCATAAAAAGAAATTTGTTAAGCTTCTTCAACAATTTACTTAAAGTAAATTGACAATGCGCATTGAATTGATATTTTTAATTTTTGACAATTAATCAATACGACAAAGTAACTATAGAACAACAAATTCGTCTATTTACAAGTACAAAAACAATAAAATCGTATTTTTTTTAAACGATAAGCCATACGACAGAACTTGTGATTTGGACAAATAATTTGGTTATGCCTTGTTAATGAAGTAATAATTTAACCATAATATAGCTGTCGGTGTCAATAATAAAGTTAAAGTAACCCTTATTGTTGTTTAATTATTGTTTTGTTGAAAGTACCCATATCGCGCTGGTTCCTCTAAAAGGAGTCAATTTTAAATTTTTGCAAGAAATCGATGTCCTCACTGTTTATTTACGCATTTAAAAAATCTTAGATTAATTTCCCCTCTGAATAGATTGAGTGGTTGCAATGGAAACATGTATGGGTAACCTGTCCATAAAAGCCTGAATTCGAGCCCAGCAGCAGTTAAGAATGAAAAATTATCAATAAATTTTAATTTTAATTTTCATGTTGTAAAATTTCTTCTTCATAAAAATAATTTAATGAAAATTAAATTTGATGAACTTTAACCTAAATAAAATATCAAAATTTGGATTAAAAACTATAAATAGTTCAACAAAATAACCACAATACTCATTATTAGATTAATTTCTCTAGTAATTTGCCAAAAAATTTGTATTCTCCTTTGTAGTATAAGAGTATACATTCATATAAAAAGAAAACAGTTTTTTGTCTCTATTGAAAATTTATAAAGTTAACCCTCTTAACCCCAGGTCACCACGTAGCAATATTTATTGCAGCAAACGTCAAATTTGATTGCTCCATTAAATTTGCGACTATAGACCGCACGCATATTGCCATGAGTGGCAATCTATTGCGCAATGATTGCTCTTCTGATTGCTTGAGCAATTATTGCTTAGCAATCTGCTGTCAAATCAGTTGTTATTTATCTGACATTTTATTTATCTGTACGGTTGTTTATTTATTTGTGTGTTTGTGAAACAAAAAAGTAATACAAAACACAGCTACGACAATTACAATTAATTATTTTATTAAGTTAATTTATTAATTGAAAAAAGAAAATTTAACTACCACTTGAAAATACAACATAAAACATTTGTTTTAAATACAGCCACAAAACTTTGGACAACTACTCGCGGTGAAAATTGCAAATTGATGGCAAAGAAATTTCAAGTGTTCGCCAGCAATATAATCAGCAATTATTGCTCCATTGTTCTGCCGACGTTATTGCTTGTAATTAGCAATAAATATTGCTACGTGGAGACCCAGCGTTAGGGGAACCAACGCAATATTGAAAAATGTATTTTATCTGTGTGCACTAACCTGTAAAATAGAAAAAACTTTTACAACAATCTAATACATGTAAAAAAATAATCCCATTGTTAATTATGATCACGCTTCTTAATCGTACGAGCAAGAGCATGAACATAAGCTTACAGTTTTGAATTGTTGAGCGTGAGCCACCTAACATAGTAACTTTGTTTAATTAAAGTAACGAAATCAAAAAAAAAAAAAAATATATAAATAGCAACAACTCATAATTGACAACAAAGTGTGGTTTATTAGCGTCGCATTGTAGAACTAACGTACAAATTAATTGATATGTAAGACAGGTAACTTGTCGTGGAATAGCATTTTGATGTTCGTTCATAATCAAGTCTTGTGTCTAGTCGCTGCTTTTTGGTGTTCGGAACGAGAGTGTGTGTAAATCGTACTGTGTGTATGTCGGTTTATTTAAGTAAAACTTCTTAATTTTTTTATGCTGATTTAGAAATGTCTATTTATAAATCTATCTAGACATTTACATACAAGTCAACCTGTTCAGAACGATATATTAGAATCTTTTTATTTATTCTAATGTTTATTTTTTTTTTTTTTTTTGTTGTTTTCTAAACAAAATAAAAAAAACCAATTTAGACGAAATTAGTTAAAGAAGTTAAACAAAAGTTCAATAGTAGTAAAAAAATAAAGAACTTTAGAAGGCTAACTGGTGTAGAATCTAGTTGATGTGAAATCTTAAGAATAGAACAGTAAAGAAGCATCATCATTTTGTGGTTTATGAGTTATTATTAGTTTAAAATATAAGTGATGTCTTTCGTTTAAAGTTTTGAATAAAAGAAAAAATAAATCTTTTAAAATTACTTATTAAAGGCCAGAAATTTTTAGATTAAGCTGAAATTTAATGAAAACTCAAACTTGTTTTAATTTGTGATAAAACAAAGTTAGTCACGAAGGCAAAGTATGTAATTGACTTAGTTCCCTTTTACAATACGGCAAGTGAAAGGCAGACAGACGACAGACAGTTTGTAGGCGAAAGAGGAAACAAGTAAAATGTGTCACGCATACAGCGCCGCCCCCTTTCCAACAAACTTCGTCTGCCTGCCTTTTACTTGCCACATTGTAAAATGGGACTAAGAATTGGACTTTGTTTTGGAAATTAGGATGTCCAGTTTTTAGTGTGAAAATTGTTTCCTTGTAGCGCAGGAAACGCACAATTTAACTTGAATCGTCCATTAAGCCCTGCTCTTCTACTCATAAATGAAATTCCTCCAATTAGCCATTGCACGGAGTATGTATTTTCATGAAAATTAAAAGTCAATAAATTTATAGTAAATGCTTCTTTTGATTGGTAAAATACCTCTTTTTAAGTAGTGGCATAACGGTAGACTATGCCTACTTATCATCTGATTTACGTTACCAGTGAGAATGTTAAGGCTTTTTAAACACTCGCAAGCCCATACTGACCCATTGTTACACATACATGTTTAATAGACACCTTTTTTAAATACAAAACTAGTAAAATTGCTATCTTCGGCTGTGTCAAATCTTTTATATTCTTATTCGCAAAAAAATTAGTAATAAATCTGAATCTAATACCTTACTGGTCGGATGGCAAAATTATGTATGGACGAGTCGTGGAGGCCATGGGCCTTAAGAAAATTGAGTTTGTGATCACCCTGATAGAAAACAAGGTGAGATACAGGGTATCAAATTTGACCACCTCGGATTATGTTAACTTTGTAAAGCTTGGAACATAAAGACATTTTTGTATCGATATGACACAGGCAATGGTCAAAAATGGAGAATAAAAAAATTTTTTTTTTACTTTTTTCAATACCATTTTATTTAATTGCATAAAACTTATTCTAAAAATTGCTCCATTTTCGACAATTGCACATTAGGTTAAACAACTACCAAAACTGTGCTCAAGTCCAATTTCTCAAATGCAAATATTCCACTTTTTAAATGCCATTTTGTAGGGAATACTTCAAACCAACTAAAAAAGCTTTTTGTTGTTATAATGTAAATATTAAGTGTCGTTTGACAACACGTAGTTAAAGTCATTGCATTGCAACCTCTTTATAAGTTATGTTGCAAAGCCTTTATTGCTTTAAAAGATTCAAGTGTTTGTTTAAATAATTTCGCGAATAATAAAGAAGAAAGTGATAAAAAAAAAAAAATAGATTAAGTGTTAATGTTTTTTGTTGAAAAGGTGGTCATTTTGTTTGATTTGCTTGAAATAAAGCCACTTTAAAAACATAACCTAAAAAGTGCTGCTATTGCTTTCAAAATGTAACTTGGTGAAAGCTTTTAAAACTTCGGCGGACTGAATGCAACCAGAAATTAATATAATGAAATGTTATGAATCAATTTACGTCAAGTAGCCATTTTTTGCACTTTTCGAATTTTAACTTTTTTTTTTTGGTTATTGTGTTTTTAAAAAAAGCTTATTTGTTGCCTCTTCGAAGATTTAAGGCAAGAAAAGCAGAATAAACTTGTGGATTTTATAGTCGACAAAACTAATAAGGATGAACTTTTCGATGACTGCACCAAAAGTGTTGTGGAAAAAGTGCGGAAAAATCTGCACATTGCGATCAGCGAAGTGAAAATTGTGGAAGTGTCCTTTAAGTTATATTTAACAATTATTGACGGGAAAGCTTAAAAAATTTTTACTAGAACCAAATCAAATCAAAATTGTTTTATTTGCGGTGGAAGATTTCATGCAACAGAGTCTAATTGCAAATTTGTATTGAGCCCATTTTTATTATAGTGTTCGATTTGTTTGCCTAGAGATGGCAGCTTTGACAGCACAAATAGCGGAAACACTGGGCGTAAAGCATTCCAAGCCGGTTATTTACAACACTTAGCTTTCGATTGGTTAATTTTGGAGAAGTACGAGCTGAGTTCAAGCACATAATTTATAAGGCTGACAGATTGCATCATGCTCGTAAAAACAGGCGATATAATAATCTTTTCGACATATCTAATAGAGCTATTAGTGCTGGGATACTATTGTTATCTTCTGCTATCGATATTTATCGATAGTTCAGATTTCACTATCGATACTATAAATATAACTGTCGACTGAATATTTGTACTTGAGCAGGAAAATTTTAACTAGTTTTTTATCAGGCTACAGTTCGTTGCTTTTATAATTTTATTGAACGTATGAGACGTATGTTTGTACGCACGTTATTTTAGATGAAAATTTTCGAAAAATCGTGCACCTTTCTAAAGGAACCGAAGTAACAAGGACTAAAAGATATTTTATTGCAACTTTAAATAATATTCTTAATTGGTTTTGATTCTCAGCCCAATAGGTTATCAATCTAGCGGACTTTGACTCCAATAGTTCATTGTATTGTCCTTTGCTCGCAATTTGAATTGCATTTTTTTTTACAACAATACAAAAACATTTGGCATTTCAGTCCCTATGTAAACATATACAAATTTCTACATAAAGGCCTGTAATTAGCAGTAAAAAAGCACAGCTAAGCCGACCATACTGACTGCCATTCTTGTTGTTTGTATTTATTGATGTAACTCAGCGCGAATTAATAATAGAAAGTAAAAACTTGCAGAAAAAACTGTGTGTGTATATAGCTGTTGTTACATGTCTTTATAGCTGCATTCTAAACAATAATAATATCGATATCGAAATATTTCCTATCGTAATTTTCGATTTGTTGAGGCTATCGATACTATGTACTATGGATTGTTTCCCAGCACTTAGAGCTCCTAATACGTCCGATTCCCGTATCTTATCAAAATATTTAATAAGGCGCATGCGAGAACAGAAACTTTCCACCTGAGGCTATTGAATTGTTTAGCATTGAGAGCCCAGCAGAAGACATCAACGTAGATGAAGAAAAAAATGAAAATTTAATTTTATCCCCAACATCTGCGAATGTATGAAATATTTTATGTTGCTGTAGACTAAAAGGATGATTTAAAAAAAAGTTAAGTTTAAAAATTAATAAAAATTAATAAAATTAATAAAAAAAAAGGTGAGCAAAAGTTCATGTGACGCATGTAATTTAGTTTGTTTTTAATTATTTTGTTTCCGATTTACCTTTCCTTCCTTTTTATTTAAAATTCCCTTTAAATTATGCAATATTTAAGCTGTTTTTCATTTTGCACAGAAAACATAGTCATTTGACCTATAGTGCATTGCCTGTGTCAAATCGATACAAAAATTCCTTAAAAGTTATTTCGAAACAGTTTTTAATAAATGTGTAAAATTTTTAAAAAGTCCTTGAGTAATATCCTTCCATTTTTGTCAAAATTAAGCCATTTTTGAAATTCATTTCAAAATTCCTACTTTGATTATTCTTCACGAATAGGCAAATTGAGACATTGCAAAAGAAAACAAGATTTCCAATAGGCTTTAATTATGGGAAGATTAGGGAATGGACTCTAAAAGAAACTTATCTGGCCTGGAGGAATAGAACAGATTATTAATTATCGCAGACGTTGTGGCCGGTGCTTAGGAAGACCGATAATAATTCGCTACTAGACAGGAGCAAGGTCTGCCTTAGTGCAAGATAGGCAGGATGGCGGTGGTAATGGGATCTTACCCGTCGGATTAATGTAGGTTGTACAAAGACACAGAAGAGCACTTTCTGTGTCACCGTCCTACACAGAAAAAAATTTTTGCGCCAGTAAAAGAATTAATCAAAAATAAAATCAGTTTTAATTAAATATTAAATCAGGTGAATTAAACTTTTAATCAAGTGTATTTAATGTTTAATTGACAATATTTCAATTAAACGTTTACAATATTTCAATTAAACGTTTAATTCACTTGATTGCAAGTTTAATTCACCTGATTAAATATTTAATTAAAACTGATTTTATTTTTGATTAATTCTTTTACTGGCGCAAAAATTTGTTTCTGTGTAGGCTACAGATCAGCAGGCTGTGATGGCTGGGTTAGGTCAATAAGCGAATGGGAAAATGTGTCAGACTGTAAGCTTGAAACTCTGACGAAGCTCATAACGGGCATGACGTGGCTGTATAACAGGCCGCTGGGGCTGCGTATTTCGATATTATCTTCCGCTATTTCTAATGCTTTCAGTCTTTATTTTCATCCTTATTTTCTTGTTAATCCTCTTTTATTTCCTTAAGTGTTACAATGAACCATATATTTCGCCCAGAAGACTACTACTTTCCAAGTACCATATACTAGTGCAACTATATTCCACCATGGGCAATGCCTCAAGATCAATATGCCCAAACCCCGAATATATCTTTGGTGTACTTTGTACACCGGTCGGTTTTATATCGAACGGTTTTACCACGATCAATTTTAGCGTACTAAAAAAGGTTGGGTCGATCTAAACCAGTGAAGGGCAACACACATACTATCACATTTATGCTTGTGTGCGAAGCAGCAGAAAACGAATAACGCTCATCCACAAGAAATGACAACAAAGCAACCGCCGAACGTACAAACCACACGAAGAAGTTTACAGTGTACATGTGTCGACGTCACACAAGCAGCATTTTTCGCATTTGCAAAAGTGCCCTTCACTGATCTAAACCGAATATAGATTGTGATAAAGTTAGTAAAAATTTAGCCAAAATTGATTTTTTAATTCACTCTTACCAAAATATTCTCGGTGTTTTATCCTTAAACCTATAGAGCGGCTTTGCTCATTGAATTTCTTTCCTAAATATATCCATAAGGATTCTTGTGCTTTTTTGATATTTTAATATGTCTTTATTTAATATATTTGGGGTTTTGGTTTTTTTTCATACCTACAAAATAAAAACTATAAATTACACATTACTTAACTTTAATGAAACATAAATACATTAAAATTAGTTATGCTTCTTGGTTTTATAAATCCCAAACCCTCATCAATAAAACTTTTTTCTAAAAATACTGAAAATAGTTATTTTGGTCAATAAAACAAAAAAAAAAATATATAACACAAAGTACATGTGTATTTAATTTATAAACATTTTATTTTTCCTTAAGAAGAAATGTGGCATTTCGAAGATTTATGGGTTACATGTCGCATTACAGTTGACTTTTGTCTTGCCATTTGGTGCGTGAACCCAAACTAAAACGTATCTGGTGGAATACGTTTATGAATGTGTTTCAAGCAGAGCTATAAAAGACTGCAATTAAATACCATCACATGATTTCTCGTTAATGTTTGCTAATTTGCTGATCGCATTCAAAATCGCGAAATTTATTGATTTAATTTGAAATTATGAAATCAATACGGTAAAAAAGTTTGAATCAATTTTTTGAAATCAGTTCATAAATAATTCATTCCAATAAAATTTGATGGCAATCAATTGCCATTAAATCCACAAATTGCAAGCAAAATTAAATCAGAATAAAAATTGTTGTTGTCTTTAAGTGAAACTCCTTCCTCTCGAAATAAAGCTGACTCTAATAATTTTAAATTGCCAAACATAACAATTTAAGTTAAGAAGCGCTAGATTCCAAGCTTTTATTTTTTCGGAGGATTTTCACTGTAGTTGCGATTCCAGGGAAATCAACTTAAGTCCCATGAACTCGGTAAAAATTTGACTGCAATCAAATTGATTGCAATTAAATTAATTGCATTCAATGATTTCTAAAACGAATGATTAAAAAATTATTTCAATCACAAAATATTTAAATTTTGACCAGATTTCATTCTAAAATCTGGAATCATTTTGAAATCAAAAGCTGATATCAATATTTATTAAATCATTTTGTTTTCAATGCCAATTGATTGCAGTTTTGTACAGCTCTGGTTTCATGTAAGTGTATTTTTCTTTTCGTGCAATAACAGGTATCAAATTGTATTAGAATCAAATCGTTTGTAATTCATTAGCATTAACTTGTAAACCATTTCGGCTAACTTTTTTTTCGTTAAGGATTTAATAGAAAATCCTTTTGAGATACCAGTGAAATCTAAAAGCATGAATCTTGATTTATAATGGAAATAAAATTTACGGTCAATAAGTTTTTAAAGCGTGAAAAGGTAAAGTAATAAAATTACCATTTAAATGTATTATTGGTAGCAAACTACAAAAAAGTAAGAGTGCTATTATACGGCTGTTCCGAAGCTTTAATACACTTCACCGAGTGTTCGAATATTTCAGGAGTGGGCTTTTTATGGTATCTAGAAAATAAAGGGTGGTTCAATTTTAAGGGAAATTATTGTCATTTCTTTTCATTATGGTAATATTGGTATGGTTCAAGTATGCATGGAACAAAATATCGGACAAATGGCCACCGCGACCTCGGCGGCACACCTCCATCCGATAGTTCAAATTTTGGATGACGCTGAGGCATAATTGAGGTTCTATGCCGTTCATGTGCCAAAATTTCTCATCCTTTAGCTCTTGAATTGTTGCTGGCTTATCGACGTACACCTTTTCTTTCAAATAACCCCAAAGAAAGAAGTCAAACTGTGTCAAATCACATGATCTTGACATCGCTACCACGTGAGATAACACGGCCATTGAATTTGTCGCGCAAAAAGAGCCATTGTTTCGTTACTGTGTGGCAAATGGCACCGTCCTGTTGAAACCACATATCGTCCACATCCATTTCTTCCAATTCGGGCCATAAAAAGCTCATTATCATCTCACGATAGCGAACACCATTTACAGTAACTGCCTGACCGGCCTCATTTTGGAAAAAAATACGGCCTGATGATGCCACCAGCCCATAAACCGAGTCAAACAGTCTGTCTTTGTGGGTGCATTGGTTTTTTGACAATCACTCTTGGATTATCATTCGCCCAAATGCGGCAATTCTGCTTATTGACGAATCCACTGAGGTGAAAATGTGCCTCATCACTAAAGATCCTTCGAAAATTAATCATCCACTGTTGCCATTTCTTGCCACCATTCTGACCATTCACGGCATTTGGAATGGTCAAAGGGCTTTAGTTCTTGCATCAATTGCATCTTGTAAGCGTGTAAATGCACGTCATATATGCGTGAGAGGTGCAATTGTTGGGCACGACGACGAGTTGAGGTGGACGGCTCTCCAGCCACACTATCGCGAACAGCAGCAATATTTTCTGCAGTACGAGCTGTACGAGTATGCACGGGTGTTTTTACATTTCCTACAGACGCTGGTTGATTACAGTTTTGCACGATTTGTACGCACATTTAACGATTAAATTGACCGAAAAAATCACGAAGTGCACGATATGCATTTTGATTTGACCGCCTATTTTTATAATAACCCTGAATAACTTTAACGCTTTGCTCGATTGTGTATCTTTCCATGGTTCAAATTGAGTTGGTCTAAAATTGAGAAATGTCAAATGTTTAGGTGTGGTTCACATTCAACATCGGCCCTTAAAATTTAACAACCCGTTAGCGAATTTTGTAAAAGCTGACCCCAGAGTTTTATAATTCGTTGCCTTATTTAAAAAAAAAAATAATTATGATTTGTTTCAGAAATATTGTAAGGTGTATTAAAGTGATTTCCAGCAGCGGATTTCATAAGGGAACTACCTTAAATTAGACTATACAACAAGAAAATAAATGACGGGGTTCTGTATGTCAATAAAATTTCATCGCTTACGTTTTTGTACAACATTTCATACCCGCCTTTGCTCTTCTTAAGTGTGTTTTCTACGATTTGTTAATATAGAGCCAAAAAGAGAGTAATAGAATAAATATGTTTCACAGAAATATTTGCCATAACATTTTCTACAAAGTGTCTAAACATACCTTTTATCTCAGATATATAGAACATACATAAGCACACCGTTATGCCACACGAACAGCTTATAAAATTAAATTCCGATGGGATCTTTCAAATCGCTATCAAAACAACAGTATTTATATAACTGTCTGTTCTTATCGCACCATGGTAAAGGGTTTTTAAGAAAAGAATATAGAACTCTTACATATTTTCATTTATGTAGTTTAGATGTTAAAAAGTAAAAAGTGGATTGAATGCTTTTGCAGTTTTGGAATATGCCCACAAATATTCTCTACACTATTTAAAAAAAATAATGTCTTTCTACCTGACCTAATCTGATCTATATAACAAATTCTATTTACTTATTGTCTTGATATGATTTCGCTATAATTATAAATGAATTAAATTTTATATTTTGTCTTGTTTTCGTATTTATTTCCCATATAATATTTGATATGAATATCAGTTTAAGTCTGTTGATTGAAAGCATATTTTGAATATTTACCAATACTCATACATTTCTTATACATCTACTTTATTCATTTGGAATTTTTAATTTAAAAATTATTTTTTCCATTTAATTTTCATATTTAAAAACAGAATTTCTATGCACAAATAACGAACAAATAATTCAGACCATTTTTAAATACAGTTAAATTTTTCAGTGTTGCCTGCTCGACACACATACAAACTCATTCTAGGAATGTTGTCCACATACATACCGCTGTTCTAGTACTGCCAAAGAGTAGCGAGTTCATATTACGTTTCTGGTATTGGAATCCGGCATTCCGCTTAAATGTTTCATTTGATCGTGCCAGGCATTCATAATAAATCATTATGAAAAATAGTTTTGTATGTTTGCGATTTAATTAAAACATAACATAAATAATTATTATTTGTTTTTGTTCGTAGTGTATATTTTTGGCTTTGCTCTTTTTTTTTATTTTAAACTTTTAAATATTTATTTATTAGTTTTTTTTTATTATTAAACTTTGTATTATTTATTTTATTTTTTTTTTTGTATTAAAGGAAGTATTTATTAGACAATTTGTGAATAAAACGTAAAGTTTAAGTTGATCTAAGACGGCATTATGAAAAAAAGTAGTGATAAATAGATTAATTCTATAAAGGAGTGAATTTTGTTTGAATCAATATCAGGGAGACAGGTTTTGTTGCCAATGGTTTTTCGACCAAACAGTTTAATTCCGAATGCCGCACAATGACAGAGAAGATGTTCCGTTGGCGCTTCCTCCTCCTTGTCGCCGCAACTTCTATATAAATCATTGTAAGGGAGCCCTAGTCTTTGGGTATGCCTGCCAATGGGCCAGTGGCCGGTTATTACCGCAATTAGGTTTCTGATGTAACGTCTGGATAACTGTAATGCCCGCCGAGCGCTTGTTTCATCTTTGATGGGCAGATTTTCCTGGTTAGTTTCATCAAACCATCTCTGGCTGGCAATCCGATGAAACTTGTGCAAAATAAGTTGCTTACTTCTTTAGAGTGAAACCCCTATATTATATGTTGAACCGTCTCGATTTAAGGTGGTGCCTGCATACGCCTACGAGTCCACCATGCAGTTTCCATTTATGTCTCTGTGTCTGGGGACCCCCTTAAGGGTAACCACTGAATGTCTTGCTATCTTCTCCAGAGACATCCGACATTCTTGGACAATTCTTGATGTGATGAACCCATTATCCAAGGATCTTATGGCCGCTCTACTATAGGTTATAATGTGAATATCGCTGCCAGATATTTCACCATACCAGATGTGTCTCGCGGCTGTGTAGATGGCCATTATCTTGGCCTGAATAATACTGCAGTCGTTTAGAAGCCTTATTGGAATTCTCTTGTTTAGCTGCTCGGAGTTTATGCCAGAATCGACCCGTCCGTGTATATCCAAATCGCATCTGCGGGAATTTAAGGTCATCATGGCGAACCACGTTATACGAAATGCATGTGGTAAAGCCAGGATCAAAGATTGGCTCAGGTGTTCATACAGGATTCTAGCATGTCCGATACTGTAGTCCGCCATGCTCTAGTGGCCCTTAGTCTTACAGATTCGTTCACAGCCAACTGTGTTTCCAAAATGTCTAGTAGTAACCAGTTCAAGATCTTAAACAATGCCTTAGAGAGGGTTCTTCTAATGGCACCTGTTACCTGTATTTGTTACGTTCAAATTTAGTTTGGTGACTCCTCCCCTTGAGCGCCGGCCATCTCACAGCCGCACCGTAGAATAGAATGGGTTTAATGATACATTCGTTAAGCTAGTACACATTCCACAGGTTTATGACAATGGCCTGTTTACTGTCCAATACTATCCCCAGATATTTGGATTTATCGGACAGTGTCAGTGAGACCTTATTTATTCTTGTGGTAAAAAAATTTGAGAATCTTGTACCTCCCTGTGAAAAGTACTTGAAATTAACATGCCTTTGTCGTTTTTTCTGTTGTGAAATGAATTATTAAATTGTGTTGAAAAACTTTAACAAAAATATTAGCTAAATTACTTTTTTTCAATTCCAACGGACACATACACTTTTTATTCGACTTAAAACTTTAAAAAAATTATACATTGTTATTATTCGATTAATCGGTATTAATTTTTGGATTAATCCTTTCTCAAGTTTTAAGTCGAATAAAAGGTGTGTGTCCGTTGGAAATGAAAAAAAGTAATTTAGCTTATATTTATGAGTAATTTTTTTTGTTAAAGTTTTAATTCAAATAAACAAACCAAATGTGTTGGAATTTCAGAAAATGTTTAGAGAGTAATTCTGTGGCCGTATGGAAAAACTAGTTAACTCCACTTTTTGCGAAAAATGAGATAACACCAAAAATAGAAGTCGTGTTTCATGAACTATCACTCTGTCAGATCAAAATTTTAATATAGTTTCTCATTTAAAAGTTATTTAAAAAACAAGAATCAGAAAAATACCGATTTTTATGTAAAAACTAGATAACTCCAACTAATAACTGTTTGAAAAAACAAGATAACCCCATGGTGTCTTAAAAAAGCAGAAAAAGTTAAGTTAAAGACGACGTTGTTTCGATAACTAAGAGAAAGAGCGAAATAGAACAAGTTCGGGTCACAAGCTCTTTGGTCAAAATTTCGAACCTGAAATTTGCAACTCCCGATAATTAAGAGAATATTATAGAATAGGCATATTATATCATTTCCGAAGCTCTTGATATAAAGAACACGACTGCCAAACACCCGAAATCTTTCCGAGTAATTCTTTTTTGCCCACAAAGAACCACCGTACTCTATGTGGTACAGTAACGTTGAAAAATTTTTCGACTTACCAATTAATATTTTTTTTACTGTTGCAAAGATAGGACAGTGTTTTTGGTCAGCTAAACTAAAAAAAACTATTTTATAACCCATGAACTGGCGTATGAATTTCATAAAATCAAGAGGGGTCGGTCATAAAGGGTAAAACTTTTGATTCGGCTTATCAATAAATATAAAATTGTTACGTTATTGACCGATTCATCACCACACAGCCTAAACGCTTGAAATTTGGACAGGAGGTTGTTCTCTCCCCAACTAAGACGGAATTTTTTTTTAAATTCGAATATAATCTACGGAACTAAAAGAGATACCAAAAAATTTAGTAGTTATCGTTGTTCTTTAAAAAAAAAATAAGGGGACAGGTGTCTGGTACTTTTTTGAAGTTCGCCCTTTTTAGGGAGTAAAAGGGTGAAACTTGTATTTTGGAACTTTTTTGTCACCCCATCTATCTTTTAAACCAATAAACATAGAAATAAAGTTTATATCACATTTGAATCTTATCTAACAAGTCCACATACGAATTCGGTACTTTTTAAAAATTCGAACGTTAATTTTGTGCTCCTACTACAATATTGTAATTTCTGATACTTTAATGGGGAGAAAAAAAGCACCAAAAAGTGGGAAACACGGGAAACTAAATTCCTTTCTTTAGCTTTTTGTTTTACAACGGGAACTTTCTTTAATTATATGTAGTTAATATTTTAAATATAAAGATAAAATTCAACATGTGGATAAGAACCTGTGAGTGAATTTTTTGGTACTTTTTGTTTTTTAACTGGTATTTTTGAATTTCCGTTAGTATTGTACCTAAAAATATAAAATTAAACATTCAAGGTCCTCATCGATTGAGAATATGTAGGAGGTATCTTTTTGGTACTTTTCTGTTCTTTAATTGATACTTTTTAAATTTTCGTTAATATTACTCCTATAAACATAAAATTAAACATGCAATGTCATGAGCGGATGAGAATAACTGTTTGGTATTTTTTTGTTTTACAAATGGTCGTTTTTTAATCTAGAAACATAAACTTTGGCATATACATATGTCCACGAAAAAAGGGAGACGCTCACGAAGTAGCGGCATTAATGCTAGTTTTTGATAAATAGAAAAAAATATTTTTTGGAAAAAAAAATAGTTAATGTTTTTCCACAAATCATTTCACAAGTTATCTTAATTCTGTAAAACTTTAAAATAATTTGAAAAAAAAGTTTTTTCGGAAAAACTAGATAACTCCATTTTTCGAAAAAAAAAGATAACTGACATTGATTCTCGGTTTTAGTGCCAAAAAATTAGTTTAATGGAACCAGAAATCTTTAACACTATTTGAAATTATGTTTTGTTTAATGCACACGCAAAGAAACATAAATTCATATTAAATAATAAGCGAAATATGTTTAAAACTTTAAGTGTGTTTTTCTTGTGTTTTCAAAAAATGGAGTTATCTAGTTTTTCCATACGGCCACAGAATTAAGCTTATATTTTTTTTAAATTTTCTTAACACAATTTAATATGTAATTCATTTTACAAAAGAAAATACGACAAAGGTATGTTAACTCAAAGATTTGTATTAGCGATAATTTAGATTCAATTATTTACAAAATGACCGTAGTTTTTCGTGGTTTTAAGTGTTGTTCTTGCAAAAATAATAGATACTGAAAGAACGAAGCAGATAAAATGGAATATTTTTACGAACTTCCATTACAAGGTCTTTTTTAAAATTTGCTCGATTTAAATCTAGTTTATTTCGATTTCTGGAACTCGCCCGTATTTTTTTACAAAATAGTTCATGCGTTTCTCTGTTTAGAATGAGTTTGGTTTTAAAATATTGTACGAAAGATAAATTTAATAATGCTAAACAAAACAGGTGTCCAAAAATGTATTAACGTAAATTTTCTTCAACAACTTCACTAATTTACTACTTACACAGTGACTATAAATATTTTAAACAAGATACTTCGATCGATTCTCTGGAGGAAATTATTTGCAGAGGCATAGCAAAGGTTGAAATGTCCGTGAAAAGTTTAAAAAAATCCAAAGTTATATTGACTTTTAAAATCTAAGTGCCCGAAAGTGAAGCAACAATTTGGAGCTACATTGACAAGTTTTATTTAAAAAAGAATCTTTATTTACTCAAGTTGTAATTTGTTCGAAAATTATCGAAAAAAATCTCGTAATTTATGAAAGTTCTGGACTTAGAATTATTCGATTAATCGAATAATTTTAAAATTGTATTTGTTTAATCGAATAAGTTAAAGATAGTAAATATCGATTAATCGTTTAATCGAACAAAAATAAAACCCGATTAATTGAACTAGTATAGTATATATATGCTTAAATAAATATTTGCTCATTGTAAATTTATAATATAGATATTAGGGTATTCATTCGGTTAACCGATTAATTACTACCCGATTAACTGATCGGTTAATTGAAAATTGGATTTTTTCGATTGACGATTAAACCAGTTAATTTCAGTCGATTAACCGATTAACCGATGTAACAAAGTTTTTAATTTTTAGTAGTATTATAAAATATTTTTTGTCTTTTTTATTATTTGTTTTATCTCATATACAAAAGGTATGTGTTTAGAAATATTTTTTCATACAATAGATTTCCTTCTAGCAATACATTCATAAAATTAAGTAAAAAACAGAGACTAAGGAATTTGGAAATAAACTTTTTTGTAGAATGTTCGGCGCTGAGCTTTGTCAGGTCAGTCAGATGATGACGTAACAGAAGAAACTCTCGATAGTAACACAAACAATTTTTTAACATAATTAACCGAAACAATTAGAAGTGTTAAAAATTTTAAAAAATTAAAACAAAACTCTAATGCCATAACTAAAGAATTTATATGTTTAGAGAAAAAGGAAAAGGACTAATAAATAATGAAATACATATTACATTTTTAATAAATATATAATAGGTATTTATTAAAAAATACATATGTATTACATTTTTATGAATTATTTTTTTGTTTGCTCGTTTTATTATAAGAATTGTTATGTTTGTTATGTTATTAAAGTTGTTTATTAACTTATGCATTTTTATTTATTCAAATTACTTAATTTATTGAAAAAACTTTATTAACCGGTTAACCGATCAAAAACAAAATTAACCGATTACTAACCGATTAAACCAAAACCTCGGTTAATTAATCGAGCGGTTAACCGATTAATGCAAAAGCCCGATTAAATGAATACCCTAATAGATATCAAATATTAAATTATTTTTGCATTTATACATACAAGAAATACTGTTTTAATACCATTTAAACCACTTGGTACTTTTTCGAACAGCGGCCACCGTTCGACTATTTTTATTCCCATCACTGTGTGTTGTTGTTTAATGTATATTGATGCTTTATTGTTTATATTTGTTAAAAACCAGATGACACGTTTCTACATGTTCTGTAAGTGCACAAGCGTATTTACAGTTCGGTTCGGTTCGTTACGTTATATTGTATATCATTACTTTTACGGTCGGCTAAAGCGGCCTTAAGATCTTATCGCGTTTACACCTACCATAAAATAGTTTTGTGCTACCCATTGCCATAAATAAGCCCCTTATAATTTTAGACAACATTATCTCTCAAACTTATTTTGTTAATTAATACACCCTAGGGTGTCATGAAAAATAAACATGACCATAAATTTAACTTTTTCTCCCTAACAACAGAAATTTATAAAAACTTTACAAACACCAATTGAGTATTATTATCAGCTATACATATATATATGTTTACAATAACCCTTTTGTTTCCCAATTTAATCAGTGGCAAAGAGAATAAATAGCCTTTACAATTACCAACAACACATAAATAGCAATTTAAAATATTTTTATCTAACAGCTTTTTAAATCCCCAGCACTTAACAACAAAATACGTTTAACAGAGAGCTGGAGCTGTGTACGGAAGATTGATTTATAAACTCCGTAATAACATCATCATTAAATTGTATTGTTGCGCTGAAAGCTATTTACTCCTAAAAACCAGATCCAAAAAATAATAAAAGAAAAAACTAAAACAATATCCCTTTTTTTGGTAGCTGCTCAAATATCTGCTGCTTTAGTTTTAACATCTTTTAGTGTTTTTTACGCCAGTATATTTTATATTTTTGACCCTCTCCAGAACAATAAAATAAAAGACAACAGCAGCATAAAGAACATTGATACTAATGTTTTAGAGCTTTGCCACCAATATAAACGACAAGGATAATTTACCAACTGCTCTGTTGTATAGATAGAGATACATCTACGTGTATAGGGTTATTTAGTTGTTCGATAAGTTTGTTTTTTTTTTCAATAATGTTTAATGTTTGCAGTAATTTATATTTAAAACTTAAAGTAAAATTTCCTTTAAAGGTTTGGAAAAACACTTTTCCAAATAATATTGATTCTAAAAAAGAAAATGAAATATGAAACGTGCTTCAAAGGTTTCAAATGTGTGTGTATGTGTGTGTGCATAGTTGGCTTTTGCTCCTGCTTTCTATTCCATGTATTGGCAACGTTATTGGCTAAAGAAAAAGAGAGAGTATTTTCATAGGTGCATACCAAATAGTTTTAGGCAGCAAGGGAAAAGAGTTAAATCATACTTTCGAATCTCTGATACCCCCAATCCACAATTTGAACAAATTGAATTGAAAAATTTGCAGTTATACGGGACTCATCATTCAAGGACAATCGTTATCAATTTATGTGTGTTAAGGTATTTTTAGGAAGCCAATTTTAGACCAGAAGCCAAATTACGGCATTCGATGTCGACCGAAATTTTTAACTTGTATTGTAATTTCATCGAATGCCATAATTCGGCCCTTTTCCAAAATCTGTGTTGAATTCCGTGGTAATACCAAAAGTTATCATAAAAGTATGCGCGCTTAGTTGTATTTCGAAAGCTGGCGTTATATAAGGACTTAGAAGAAAGAATAGACCGATATTGATTCTAATTTTTAATACTAAAAGATCGTACCATAAAAAATATTAAAGTTTTATAAAGTTTAAAAGAAACAAATTGTCACAGTCAAGACGTTTTTAAATTTTCATAGAAAATTCGTTTAATAAACTTTGTGTTGGAGTCATATACCTAATAATTAAAATACCGAATTCTAAGTTCCCGGATTTAAAAATCCTAAATTTTAAAACTCAAACTTCAAATATTCTGATTACAGTGTTGGATTTTTAATTGCGCGATAGATATCATGGTTAGGACTAGGGCTGTGGAGTTTTAAAAAAATAGTTCTAGCTCCGACTCCAATCGCTGAAATTTTTGTTAGGTCCGACACCGACTCTGACTCCGACTCCGACTTAAACTCCGGTTCCTACTCTAATCTTAAAGCCTTTTTCCGTAAAATACAATGCAACGCCTAAAGTTTCATTGAAAGCAGAAACAAATTCAAGAACTTTTAAACTATAATTTTGTTATTGATTCATACGGAATAAGGCCCTTAATGCTAAATGTATATGAGACCGGTCATTATTTGAATTTAAACTCTTTTTCTTAATGCAGTAACTTTTGAATGTTTAAATAAAACAAGAAAATGATTCTTTTAATATTTCATTTTAATATTTATTTCTAACACGTGCCGCATTGAACTTTAATATAGTTATTTAGAACATGTTGGATTCGGAGTAGCGAGTTTTTGTGGGTACTTTTACTCCGACTCCTGTACAAAAACCTCAAATTCCACTTTACAACTTCGACACCGACTCAACAGCCCTGGTTAGGATAACCACCGGTTTCGCATGCTAAAGCTTCTATGCAAAGACGAGCTTCGCTCGGCCGCAAGGATTTTCTCCTCTTCTTAATTCGGGATTTGATATCGGGATTTTGCAATTTAGGATTTCATTATTCGGGACTATAAAGTTCGGGATTTCGAGATTCAGAATTCTAAAATTTGAAATTTAAAAAAATTAAGGCTTTAAAAATTAGGAATTTTGATACTATTTTGTAACATTTTTTTAATACTGAAGTATCTTTTTATGAATTAGTTAGGTCGAAAGTATTTACAACCAATTTTGTCTCAAAATCACCCATATTTTTTTTAATATAATTGACACTGCAACATCAATGTTAGTTTATTTGAGGTTAAGATATTCATATTATAGTAAAATAAGAAATAAACGACAACATTTTATTGTAGGCCAAGGATTATGGTCGATAATTCAGGTGGTTCACATTAACCCAACAAGACTACAAGTCAACGAAAACAAAAAAAAAAATTTACTTAATTCTGCTACTAAGTAGTTCTATCCAATCCGGTTTATGATAAAATAAAATTTTAACTCGATACTGTATCACTAACATAAAAAAGTGAGTTGAAAAGTAAAATTGGGTCATATTGACCCAAGGAATGCAGAAGGGTTAAAAATTAAACTATCCCTTATGATGATATTCAAGAAACTTTGAAATGTTGGATAATTTTAAATAAATATAAAACATTTAAAAGACATACGACCACATGCTTGAGAATTAAATTCTTTGAGATTCTAAAAGAAAAGGTCGAAGAAAAATACCAACTTTTATCATTTGTAAATAGTTTTGAACTGGTCTGTCGACGAGCGTAATCATGATGGAATATCGCTGCTTCATTTTTATTCTTATATTCTGACTGTTTTTCGACCCATTCTCGCTTCAAGAAAATCACTTGTGTTCCGTTCGCTCTAATCGTCTGGCCAGATTTTTTTAACTTATTATATATAAAACCTTTCAGGTCCTACCAAAATAAACCTTTAGCTAGATTGGATAGTCGACTGGATGGCCGCGTTTTGACAGATTTCTTGATATTTCGAATGACTAGAGGAGCCAGAAGACCCCGGAAGTGCGCTTGCAGCCAGACTATTGGTGATGGACTTTCTCGTGGTAGTTGTAGCTTAAACCCAAAGTCGTGGAAAAAAAGATCTTAAAAAGTCGCCTTTATCTCTCTGGATGCTATTGCTATTTCAACAGATGATTCTTGTTTTAAAATCACAGCGGATATTAAACAGCTCAAGTCCAAACACGATGTGGACGGCTGGTATAGCTTGTCAGCAGTTTCTCAGACCAACGTTAGAAAGACCACGTTAATCTTTCGCATCATAAGCCTTGGCGATTATAAGCTTTGTAGAGCAATTGATGTTTTTCAGCTGCACTTTTTTAATTTCTTCTCATATCAACTGTTTTTAAAAAATATTTTAATCAAAGAAATGTATCCCATGCGTTAGAAGCTTAAACGTGGCATCTACTCTGGAATATGTTAGAAATGGTCCTTAGCAAAGTAATAGCCCGATTTTATCCCCAAACAAATCGTGTGGCCGCTATTGCACGTTTAGGAAAAATAAAAGACTTTTTTGGGTCTTACGAGAAAACTAAATTGCTTTGCAATTAAAAAAAAAACAGTTTGGTCAAGGTTTATTTTTTCAATTTATCGATAATTTGAAATACTTTTAATCGTAACCATTCAGATAAATTTTCTTTAATATTCTTATAATTCCTTTTAAGTGCTGTTTTCCAAAACATACATCAATTGAATGCCAGCCATTTTAAGATGAGATATTAAGTAAAAAATGCATTAATATATAAAAAATATAAAATACATTTATTCTCATGCATACAAAGTGGTTAAACGCAAGTACTTAATCCCCAAACGATGTTGCTTCCAGTTTGACCGTAAATTCTAAAAAAAAAAGTATCACTGATACTCACTATACAATAAACACTATTTACAGCAGAGACTCAAAAATACATACACATACATATGTAAGCGCATACCCTTCTACACTGGTACTCATAGAACACAATCACACACACATAGAAAACCAGTTCAAATATGGTTGTTTGCAAAAAGAGTGCAAGAGGGGAGGGAAAAGGACTGCCTGTGCACATTTTAACATGCATTAGATTTAACAACAGCATTTAACAATTTTTTAGATTTTTATTTTTCAGCTTGATTTTTTCTGCTTTTGTGGCAACACATTGAAATCCTTTTTATCGTTTTGTTGTAGTTTCGCTTTAGGTTTTATTCAGTAGTTCTCTTTCTTATTTGCCGTTTCGCTATAAAGTGTGGTGTATGTTAGTGATGGTTGTAGTTTTAGTCTTAGTGCGATTGTAATTGTGTACTTTCGCTGCACAGTGGGTTTCTATTAAAAATTTCTTCAAACAGTAATTATTTTCTATAACAAACTTCTATTAACGATGAATTTTCTTAAAGAATATTCTCTAAACGATAGATTATATAAAGGATATTTGTTTCCCAATGATAAATCCTCTTAAGAAAATTAGAATTAGGGGAAATTTTATACAACATTTCTTCTTTTGACGATAAAATTTCTTTAGAAAAACTCTGTTATCGACAAATTTTTTACACAAATTGTCTGTTATCGATATATTGTCTGTAGAAGATCTCCATTATCGATAATTTTTTTAAGGAAAAATATCTGTTATCGATAAACCTTTATAGAAAACTCTGCTATCGATATATTTTTAATAGAAAATCTCTAATCGATACATTTTTTATAGAAAATCTCTCTTATCGATATACATTCTAAAGAAAATCTATCTAATCGATACATTTTCTATAGAAAATCTATATCATCGATACAATTTCTATAGAAAATCTATTCATAGAAAATCTATATTATCGATACATTTTCATAGAAAATCTACGTCATCGATACATTTTCTATAGCAAATCTATGTCATCGATACATTTTCTATAGAAAATATAGATCATCGATACATTTTATATAGAAAATATATGTCATCGACACATCTTACAAAAAATTTATTACATTAAATATCTGTTATCGCTAAAAATCTCTGTTATCATTATTTAAAAAAAAAAAACCTATGTTTTTGATATTTTTTTATATAAAATCCATGTTATCGATAAATTTACTATAGCAACTCTCTATCATTAACAAATTTTCTACAAATAATATATCTTATCGAAAAGATTTTATAGAAAATCTCTGGTATAGATAAACTTTCTTTAGCAAATCTCTGCTATCGATTAATATTCTATAGAAAATCCTTGCTATCGATAAATTTTCTTTAGAAAATTTCTGTTGTCTATAAATTTTCTATATAAATTCTCTGTGATTGATAAATTTTCTATACAAAATATCTCTTATCGATAGATTTTCTATAGAAATTTTCTATGAATGATTAATTTTTATAGAGACCCCGGCTATCGATATATTATGTATTGAATAACTGTGTTATAAATAAATTTTCTATAGAAATTCTCTGTTATCGATAGATTTTCTATAGACAATCTCTGTTATCGATAAATTTTCTATATAAGCTCTCTGTTTATAATAACTTTTAATAGAAAGCCTCTATAATATATAAATTTTTCCTTAGAAAAATCTCAGCTATCAATAAATTTTTACAGAAAATCTATGTTATCAATAAATTTCATAAAAAAATAATCTCTACACTGAAAGTAATTGATATGATATTTTTCGATGCGCGTTTCTTTTATAACCCGATCAATTAAGTACAACTTAATTTGTACTTTTTATGTTGAACAAACAAATTCGTAAAATATTTTAATTGAAACAATTTCTTTAAATTCACATATAATAATTCAAAATTTTCCCTTACTATTCTATATACGTGTGATTTCGAAAACGTTATCAACTAACGTTTTATCTCGCGTTCTAAAACGCAACTGTTTAGAATTTGGAAAAACTTTACCAAAATTTATTTAGTTTTACAAAATATAGTCAGCCATTTTTTGGAAATCGAATACGAGTGATATTGAAATCGAAAAAACTTTGAAAACGATCCTGTTTTAAAGGCTTATAAAATAATTCCATTTCAAGTACTCAATACTTTGAGTTCCACTAAAAGCTAGTTTTAACTATCTCACAAGTCTTACGTATTCCATACTACATTATGAGATAGAAATCTAATGAGTTTTGTTGCGACTGTCAAAAAATCTAATTTAACATGACAGTTTATGTTCACACCATCACGCAAAGTATAAACACTCACACATGAAATAAAGTGCAACCCTGAAATAGAAATTTTTCAAAAAACGATGAAGTCGTATGGGATGTCAAACTTTTTTCATAATACTTGTCATTTTCGTGACACATTGCATTCACACTATCACACTTTGGCATATTACTTGAGGTTTTTGACATGTAATAATACAAAGTATAATAGTGTAAACTAGCTTTTGCGGCAGAAATAATCACTTCAATTTTTAAACAAAACGAATTCAAAATTTCGATCTATTTCAATATCACTCGAATTAAATTTCCAGAACATGATCGATTTTAAAAATTTTAAAATAGTTATTTAAGTTTGTTTGTACTTGCGCCACCCTAAAAAATTAAACAATGTTAATGTTGATTGTAGTTGATGTTTCGTACAATGTAAGACAGCCTCTCTAAAGCCTTTTTAGAAAATTTTGAACATCGACAAGTCAGTTAACCGATTTTTACGTTTTGATACGTTTTCTTTGAAAATGTTTAAGATCCTTAAAATTTTTATTGAACAACAGTATTCCACTGTCCACTTTGCTTCTGCCACTGTCTGCCGCTGTGTTAACTGAACCAATGAAAAAAGTAAAAGAAATCCTTTTGTTTTATTTTCCTAGTTAAGCTTTGCTCTTTTGTCATAGATTATTTTAGACAATAGCGTCAAAATGAAAACGGATGAGAAAATGAATTATACGCTTTAGCAATTTATGAACTAAACGATTACGAAAATAAGCACACATACATACTCACATACCTACATTCATGTGTATATACACAGACACTGAGTCCTTTATTAAGGCAAAACAAATATAAAGGAATAGTAAGAACATTGAATTTATTGAGGGTCCTTGTAGTTTTTGTACACAAAAGCTCGTAGTAATTTAGTATTTAGAGGTACTTTTTACTCTTTTTTTTTTTTTGTTATCCTTGTACATTCTTCTCTTTGAATGGTTTTATTCATTAATGGCGGTAATTTTTCCTTTTAAATGTAATTTCTTTGTAATTTCGATTAATTGTTGTTTAAACGCGTGTTTTTGGAGAAGTAATGAACAAATTTATTCAACTATTTTCATAGGAGAACTTAAGATTAAATGTTAGAGCTTTGGAGAATATAGTTTGGTTTTAAGTTTGATCGCACTCAAATGTTAAAGTTTAAGAAAAGTATTAATTTTTTTTATATCAACACTTGAACAAATTAATAAATTCAAACAATAGAGTTTAAACTAGAAAAAGCAAAATTATGTCAATAACTTCTTTTGAATAATTAAACTCGATCAGTTTGCAAAAACAAATTTACTTCCTGTAAAACAACAATTTTAAATTTTTATTATAATTGAAGCGTAATTTTTCAAAACTTTTATATTTTACTATCAAAATGCTTTAAGCCGCCCTATAAAAATTGCCAGACCCAAATAACTAGCATAAACAAACTTTACAATCCACACACACAAGTCATTGAGTTGCTTATAATTTTCTTTTAACGCCAGGTGTTTGACTTAAATAAATAAAAAAACAACGAAAGTTTAAAACAACAAAAGCTTTAAAAAACCTAACGAATGTGTAAATTTTTAAGCACACACAAACAGATTTACACAACAAAGTCAGACTTAAAAGCCCACATTTAAAACTTGGCATACGATAACAAAAAAAAAACTTTAAAACATTTTTACAAAACTCTTATACAGAAACTTCAAAAAGTCAGACAAACAAAAACCAGAGAATTACAAACAATACTTAAAGTTTAAAAAACACCTGTTGTTTGTATAAACAACCTATTACTACACAAAGAGACATGTATTCATTCATTTGCCTCTTTAGCTCCTTTTATTAAATTTCAAGTTCGATGTCAATTTTAACCCCCAATAGTGTTGATGAGGTAATGTAAGCAACAAGTTAAAAATGCACAGGTTTTAAAGCTGGAAATTTTAAATTTTATTCATGTTTTTTTTTGGTAACTTTATGATTTCTCTTAACTGGGATGAAAACGTTTAAAATAAAAAATATTGTGCACTTATGGCATAGCTAAAACCAGTGATGCCAGAAGTAAGGAAACTATCTTCATAAAGCAGTGTTCGAAATTAACATTATATAATGTTCTATAGTGTTCGGTACGGTCGAAATAACAGACGCTAATAGTGTTCTTAAAAAAGGCGTTTCTCTGTTTGTGATCTTCTTACACAATAAGTACGCTGCACTTACCCAACATAAAGATGAGAAAACTTCATTGCGTTCGATTTTTCGTAAAAAACCACAAACTTCGTTGTGTTCATTTGTTTAAGTTGTGCTCGGCACCCTTTCGGCTTGTAAATACAACACCAATTTTCTTACAAAAACAAAACATATATACAAAACACACATATGCTACTACTAGTGCTGTGGACATGCAAATAGCCAAGCAACAACAATACTAGTGAGAAGCGTTGCTAAAAATTTTTGAACACTAAAATATAATGCACATATGTCTATAGAATCACCACAATCACATCATGGACAAGGGGATTGGTTAATCTTTTATAAAAAATTATATTAATTTTTTCTATAGTTAAGTTAAAACATTAAAAATAAATGATTTCATTGTTTAAGTGAAGCAGTACAAAATGTGCTCAAAAAAACGAATAAACAGCGATTCTCTTCTTGAATGCATACACAGAAAGAAAAACACTTGGAATAAATTAAGTTTTTTATGCTTACTTTAAGTACGAGTCGTACACAGAAAAAATTATGGCCGAATTATTTTCAAACAACCGCTTGTTTGAAAATTTTTTTAATTTCTATAAATATTTTTACTGATTCAATCAATATTTTTGTTTGATTTTTATTTAACCAACAAAAATGTGGACAACTCTTCAAAAATAAAATAAACGCGTTATTGGTGTCAAGTTTTCATAATTTTGTATGAAATATTTAACGCTCTTTAATGTTGTCGTCTTTTTGCATTTTTTTATTTGATCGTAAGCAACACTTCTTTATGTGAAATATAAGAACAACAACAAAAAACACACACAGTCTATTTTTGGACGCTTTAAAAAAGTGCAACTATAAGAAAAACAATAGCAGACACGACATTATAAGAAACAAAATCCCGTATTCAATTTTTTAAAACTGTTTGGTTAAATACATCAAATACAAAAATAGAATGATGACGAAAAACATATCGAGTCGGTCTGTTGCCGTTTTTGGTTAAATTTCTTCTTTAGCAAAGGAAAGGATACAGCAACAGAGAGTGATAAAGAAAAACATTGTGTTGTGTGTATAAATAAGACTTCGTTCAAAAATTATTCCAACAAAAAAATGTGTTTCAAAGCCAGTCGGCGGCTCTGCTTTGCCGTCACCTTCTCATACAGTGCTTACTTGTGTGCGCGTCATTGCTTGTGCAAAAACTTTTTTTTTTTTTTTTGATTTTGAATTTCAGTAAACTTTTTGTTTGATTCAGTTAAATTATTTGTTTGAAAAAATTAGTGTTTTTTTTCAGTAAACAAAATGCAAATAACTTGTTTGAATATGCAAATTTGTTTGTAGGACCGATTTCAGACAAAAAATTGTTTGATTCTACAAATTTTTTGTTTGAATTGGAAAAATAATTTTTTCTGTGTACCCAAAAATTCAAGTACGAATAACACTTAAACGTTCTTAAAACAATCCTTAATGGGATTACTTTCAAAAATCAATCCCGAAATTTCTTGAAATAAGTATGAAATTCTTAAATCAAGTAAAAAAAAGATAAAACTTTTTGTTGGTAGTTCCACTCTGAGAGTAAATTACAAAGTGAGCGTTATATTCTCATTTAACTTATCAAAGTTTGTTGTAGACAATACAGCAACAGCACACAAGTAGTTAAAACGTAGTAGTTAAAACGATTTGCTTGTTGTGTGTAGAAACAACAAAACAACAGAACAAGACGAAAACACATTATTTTCATGTTTAGAAATAAAATTGAGAACTCTTGCTTCTCATTTAGTTTATATTTTCAGTCAACATTAGATTTTTAAAGTAAAAACCGTATCGGGAATGTTGCTGGGGTTTCATAATTGAAATTCTGTAAGTTGTAAAACGGGTAAGTAAATCAACCATAATGAAATTATCCTTCTAATTTCACCTTCGGATTATTTTAAGTACAAATTCGGGATTAAATTAACTTTATAATACTTAAATCAAGCGCATTTTGAGATTGATTAAATCTTAGTTTTACTTAAATCAATGTCATTTGCGGATTCTTTCAAGTACGAATTCGGGATTAAATATGGACAAATTTAGTATTTCAGGATTGAAAATCTGTACCTGAATCAATCTTTCTGTACTTGATTCAAGAAAATCCATACTCTCCGTACTATTAATATCGCTTCGGATTGATTTGAGTAAGGATGAATTAATGTTTCTTTTGATTGTACTGTGCACACAACAACCTGTTAAAGCTATTGAATTTGTCTATTCTTGTCAACGATTAATTGTCCTGATACAGCGAAAATATAGTTAATATTTTAATTCAAGACTAGCTCATACAGCCCTCATAATAAGTTATTAAGTCGGGCGTTTTGAAAAAAGGGGTGCAGTGATCGACCCTCCTAGAAGAGGTAGTCATCGAAATATTCGCACTAAAGGCAACGTGGAAACTGTGATGCAGAGTGGTAAAAACAATCCTTTTGTAACTACACAGAAAAAAATAAAAATTGATTTCAATTGAAAAATTTGTGATATTAAATAAATTTGCTCTAGTAAACAAATTAATAGTATCAATTAAACCAGTTAATAGCATTAATTAAACGTTTAATTCACTTGATTAAACGTTTAATTCGGTTGATTAAATTTTTAATTAAAACTGATTATATTTTTGATTAATGCTTTAATTGGTGAAAAATTTTGGAAAATGTTTTCTGTGTACTCGTCGTCGTTCCGGCCAATTGGACATTTTCAGAAAAAATTTATTTACTAATAAATTTAAAGCTGCCCCTTTACATATAAGATTTTATATCGATAGTGATAGACATTCAAAATTCTGCTAAAGCGAATGTGTTATTTATATTTGATTACATGATAATTTTCTTCTTTGAATATTCTTAGGCCCGTTTTCACAACTTACCGACAGCTAAAGGTAGGATTTTACCGGTCGTATAAAAAGTTTTCCATTATTACAACTTTACTATTACCTAACAGGTAGGAAGAACCTTAATCTTCTTTATCGCTCACTTTAGGTTAAATTAAAGTTTTAATAATGGAACACTTTTTATTAGGCCGGTTAAAGTCTACTTTTAGCTATCGGTAAGTTGTGAAAACGGGCCTTAATTTATCGCTAGTAAAATTTTGTTAAAACACAAACGTGCAAATGTTCAGACAAGTAATTTTATAATTAATGCGATCTAGAAATATCCGAACTGAAGCATGTCATCTGCTTAAGTTCATTCATAGTTTGTTTGCCGCAATATCTGTTAAGGTTAAATGCTTTAACTAAAAACATACATAAATCTTTTTTTTTTTTTTTTTTGTTTTTAAACAGAAATGTTTTTTTGAAAAAAAAAAATAGACATCAAGTCTAGCTAAATTATGAATATATAAATTCGATTAAATATTGGCTACCACGTTTTAAAATAAAAATTAATTATTAAATCACAAGATTAAAAACAAAAGCTTTTTAATGCCGTTAAAAAGCATTTAAAATATATTAAAAAAAATACCAGTTGTAAGATAAAAATACCAGTTAAAGATTTTTAACAAACCAGGAAGTGATATATAACGGAATAATTTTATGAACCATTAACAATAATTGTTAAAATTTGTTTAAAAAAAATTAAAAAAAGAATTTTAGAATCATTTAGTTCGTTCACGGCAAGCGGATTATCAGTTGTTCTTGTCTATATAACTGAAAACCAGTCCTCCGTGAACAACTCAATTATAATTATATTAAAGCAAACTAAATTATATTCTAAGAGCAACATATTATGATAAGATTCATGATTGTAGACACCATATTACGATTATTATCATAATAGTTATTGATCCCTTAATCATATTATTGTCACGTTAATAATAATAAGTTAAGAAGTAATCATATTATTATCAAGTAAACTATAATAAGTTTAGAAGTAATCATATAATTGTCATGTTAATCATAATAAGTTAAGAAGTAATCATATTATGATATAGCATCACTGTCACAACAATAAAAAAAATTTAATTTTACTTTACATTTTTTTTAATGTAAAAACAATTTCTTTATTTTTTTAATTTCCTTAAACTTCTTTTTTTGATGGGTACTTCTTTTAATTTTTTAACCACTCACTAACAAATAATTCGATAGGCACAAACGACACAACTGATGCAAAATTATTTTACAAATCGCGATAACAAAATATTATTAGAGTAAAGATATTTTGTTTGCATCTTAAACATATTATGATTACGTATAAAAAGTCATCATGTTATGACTATTAAATATCACGAAATGGTTGTGAGCAATATAATATGTTTTCAAAGTTATAAATTTTTAGTTGTTAGAAAAATAATTATTTTTCAGTCAACAATATACAAATTTATAATTGCGATAAACTTTGAAATGTTTACAGTAACTTTAATATTGCTGATGTTAAATAAAACTAACAAGTTGTTATGTACAACAATATTTTGTTCTGTGCGTGTTTGAACAGGCTATTTAGGTTATATATTTTATTAAGCTACAATTTAAGAAACATCAAGTTAGAGTGCTTGCTTCGGCTGTGCCGATTCTGCGATACCCTCTACCGACAGCCAGAATATTAATATGAGACACGAAATTAGACATTGTGATTTCTAGTTTATGAAACTGTGACGAACCATAATTTATTACAATAGCTTTATTCCTTACGGTTTTACGCGTATTAAAGTTTTTTTCGAGAATTGCCTATGGTATATAATGCATCGATCTTCACGAAGCTTTGTGGTATGATTTCTTGTCATATTGGACGGATTTGTGCAAAATTATATATTTATATGTACACTCAAATTGCTACCTGTGTGTGTGTTTAAGCCGAGCCCACACGTGGGCGTTTGGTAAACGCATGGCTTTTTAATCAAGTGGTGACGATACAACATGAGATTAGGCCAACACGGCAGGTGTTCATTTATTTTTACCAGTCGGCATGTTACACAGAAAAAATGAAAAACCAACTTCAATTAACGTATTTGTTAGAACTTTGTACTATCAATTAAATTCTGTACTGATTTTCCGCCTGCAAACAAATTGATCATATCAATTAACGCATTTGTAAGTTTGAGCTTTGCTTGCCGTTCAATTTCAATCAATAGGTTTAATTGAAATTTGACCACCAGTAAAAGAGGCTATATCAAACGTAAACCAAAATCAAAATATTTTTTTCAATCAACACAGTCAATTGAAACAATTAAAAAATTGTTTGAGACTTTAAAATATTTTGAAGTTTGCGAGTATGTTTTAAAATTTGCAAATTTCAATTAAGGCAAATTAATTGGAACAATTAACAAAATTGTTTAAAACAGCATTATTAAATTAATTGAAAATATTTAGGTGAAAATTTTTTCTGTGTATATGGTACAAATAAGTAGCAACAATCCCGTTAAATAAACTATACCAATTAGAAATATAGCAAAAAGTAAATCGTATTTAATTGCGTTCGAATTTAATTGATAACGTTAATGAAAATTATAAGGAAAACAAAATATTTTTTCAAAATGGGAAATCACATTATTGACTACTTTTCGGGCTGGTACCGAGCAAATGATAAATATGGGTACCATATACTTCAAGATCTTGTAAAATCGTTGCAAATGCCAACTAAACACTTCGCTTTGGTTGCGGAGTCGTAAACGCAAACCACAACAAAACCGAAAAATGTTAGTATGCATTCAAAAAAAACTTAAGAAAATAATTTTACATTTTTCTAGACCAGCAACATTTTGTTTGAAACTTTTGGAGATGTTTCAACTTTATGTGGTACTCATATATACGGTTCGGGTCAAGAGCTATAAACATCATAAAATATCTTAAAAAAACTCGGTCAAAATATTCAATAAAGTTTTAAGTTTTCTTTACAAGACTCCTGTTCTTAAGTAGTAAAGATCATACTTTTCGTAACTATGTTTAAAAAATTCGTAAAAATACTTGTATATTACTTTAAATATCGTAACAATGTGATGTCTTTTTGTTTATTTCTTTTGTTATATTTAAACCGATAAAGTTCTGTTATGAATATTAATTATAAAAAAAAATAAGAGTGCTTTATTCGGCTGTGCCGAATCTTTGATACCCTCCAGCAAGAGTGCGAATATTTTAGGAGCGGGCTTTATGTGTGGCATCTATAAATTATGAAACACAGTATTATGTAAAGGGTGTTTTTTATAGAGTGAAACAAGTTTAAATCATAATAAAACAAGGAAATATGTTTTTAATATCAATGAAACGGGCTTTATTCGAAAGAAAAACTTTATGAAATCAATGTTTAAATATGATTTCTGCCATGTGGCATGTGCGCCTTCTACGCGCCAGGAATAGCAATTTTCAACAACTTTTCGCATTCTGAACATCATCGTTTTTGAAAACATATGGGCCAGTGACAAACAGTAATTTTCTGTGGATGAAATGATGCTTCGACAAAAGCTTGTGGATTCTCCTCACTCTAAATGCGACAATTCTGCTTATTTACCGTCCCGTCCCAATCAACCAGAAATGGGCTTCTTCGGAAAATAAAATTTTGAATGGAAATCCAAAGTCAATATCAATTTCTGCTTCAGCCCATTCGCCGAATTATTTTGATTCAAAATTTTAACAATTAGCACGCGTTGCTCTGGTGCAAGTCGATTCATAATGAAATTTCAAAGCAATCTTAACAAAAAAAAAAATTCTGCTGTTAAATGGGTGCTCAAATAAAGCAGTGATGCCAACTCAAAGTTGTGACATTCTAAAAAAAAAACCATCCTTTATATGTAATTCGCTCCGGTTTTAAGCGATTTAAAGTTTGTTGTAAGAATTCATCTTAAACTTAATTTGACCTAGTTTAAATGAAATACATTAGTTTGTTTAAATTTCAGGCGTATTAAAAAAATGTTCCGGAGTTGTTGAAGATATAACCTATCGTAAATTATGGATCGATATTCTAAATTCGACCAAATTTTAAAACAAAAAAGATTTTAACCGTTTTATACTGCTTTTCGGAAGGCCGATTTTTATGCGGCCTATGCTTAATTATAAACTGCAGTTGTTTATAGCCATATAAAGCTAAATTATACTGAATTTCACCGCAATATCTGTGTTTGTTACGGTTTTAGGCGTTTTTTAATGTTTTCCGCGAATGGGCCTAGGTAAATTATGAGATCTTAATGAACTTCGTTGGTGTGATTCCTACTCTTATGGGACGTTCACAGACTTAACTTTATGGCGTACTTAAGTATTTTCCTATTTTTTCGGAAATGAGCGTTTTTTAATAGACGGACAGAAAGACAGACGGATATTGCTTAATCGACTTAGAATTATTCAAGGTCCCAGAATTTCACCGCAATATCTGTGTTTGTTACGGTTTTAGGCGTTTTTTAATGTTTTCCGCGAATGGGCCTAGGTAAATTATGAGATCTTAATGAACTTCGTTGGTGTGATTCCTACTCTTATGGGACGTTCACAGACTTAACTTTATGGCGTACTTAAGTATTTTTCTATTTTTTCGGAAATGAGCGTTTTTTAATAGACGGACAGAAAGACAGACGGATATTGCTTAATCAACTTAGAATTATTCAAGGTCCCAGAATATATGTATATACTTTATGGGGTCTTAGATAAATATTAAGAGTATTTCACACGGAATGACAAACTAAGTGTATCCTCATTAGCCAGTGGTGAAGTGGTGAAGGGTAGAATAAAAAAATTCTTAGTAATTTTTTATAAAACTTTACAATAAAATAAAAAATAGTCTTTTTTCTTGAACAATTGTTTTCTTTTATTTAAATTTTTTTACTGCTTTTAAACATTTTACCCGACCTGAATTAAAAAGTTGTTTGGCTGTTAAACTACTTTAAGAATTAACGTGATACATTTTTTTAAATATTTTTCTGGTGAGTAAGAAGAAAAAACCCAAAAAGATAATATTAATTCACATAATTACATTTGCATTAATCCCTTAAATCTCATCTTTATAATTTTATTCTAAACTGATTTTTTAATTTTGTTGACTTTTTCTTTAGGAAACATCATTAAATTCATGTTTTCATTTTTATTTTATTTTATTTATTACTCAAGCTTAAAGATCTTGTATATGAAATTTAAAAAAATAATAATATTTTATGTCTGATCAAGGTTCAGTATATGACTGTATGTTGATATTAAAAATTATCATATTTTTTTTAACATAAATTTGTTATTTGCTAATAAGAATTAATATTTTTTTTTAAGTTTTCTTTTACCATTAAAGAAGAGAAAAAAGTTTTTTGTAAAAGAGCATAGTTTAAGTTTTATGTTTGAACATTTATTTTAAGTTGAAAGTGTGAACATTTTTTCATTCCAACGAAATATGAGCGATTGGGAACTTCAAATATTTTAAAATATAAGAACTTAAGTAACCCAATATTTAAACTGGTTTTTCTAGTTGAAAAGAATGTGAAATTGATTTTATATTGGGTTTCAAGTTTGGAAGTCTTTAATAAGAATATTTCTAATAAAAACCTTGTAACTAGAACATATAAAATTTAATTTAAAAATTTGATGTAATTTTTTTAATGCAAGTGGCAACTCTGAAATTTGTCAGCTGTCAAATATGTTTATTCCGATTATTAAAAATTGAGCGCTTTACAAAAGAACAACGCGTAATATTTGTGAAAACTTATTATTTTTGGTATTTTGTATAAGCTCTAATATCGTTGCAAATCAGACTTGCGAGAATATAATTCTCATTCGCTTTACAATTTTATTTATTTAAATTATATTTAGCTTTTCCAAAGTCTTGGAAAAATCTAACAATAAATTTCCGTGTATTTATCAAATTAAAAATTGGGAACTTAACACATCATAAGAAAATGTTATCTTAAATGACTGGAAATGCTCCCACAAAGAGCAATTTTCTGGTGTGGATTTTGGTCAGCCGGCGTGATTGGGCTTCAATTTTTCGACAATGAGACCGAAATTGCAGTGACTGAGAACGGCATTCGTTCCAGAAACATGATTACGGAGTTGTTGTGGTCTCAACTGGACGGGATGGATCTGGGCGACATGTAAAATAAATGCACCCACAAAGAGCAACTGTCTGGTACCGATTTTGGTCAGGTGACGTGATTCAGTCTTACTTTTTCTGAAGATGAGGCCGAAATTGCAGTGACTGCGAACGGCATTCGATACAGGAACTTTATAAAGGAGTTCTTGGGGCCTCACATGGACGGCATGAATCTGGACGAAATGTAGTCTCAGCAATCCCACGCCACCTGCCATACCAAGGATGAAAAAATCGACTTATTGCAGCAACGGCTTCCAGTATAAAGTACCTCAAGAAATTCTGATGTCAAACAAGATCATGCGATTTAACGCCGTCCGATTTTTTTCTTTGGGGTCTGAACTTAAATCCGAGTTCTTACGGGTCATCAGTGAGATACAGCCACGTCTGTTTGAAAAAAACATGGAAAATTCATTAAAATATTACTGGACTCTCATCAGAACATGTCTTCTTTATAATCCAAAAAAAAATCACAACTATCTCAAAAAATACGTGATTTTATTTTAAAACTAAATAGTGCATTCTTACTGAGACACCATTTAATTTTAAACAGTTATATTGACTTCTTTACGAAAAGAAGAAGCATTATTTAAAATTCACTCCCAACAAAACAATTTTTGACAACTTTTTTTTGAAATATTGTGGTTAAATTAGCCACAATTTTTTTTTTTTACTTTGATCCAATACTCAGGGGATGCTCCCTAATAATGCAATGCATTGTGTTGGTATTAGGAAAATAGGTTATGAAAATAGGTGATGATTACGAAAAGAGGTTATGCCCTGAGTGACTTTAAGAAGTAGTATAATTTTGGACCTACCAGCACAACATTTAAACATTGACCGATTCCAATAAAATTTGGTAAGACGATTAAGATTGCAATAAAATAAGTTTGGAAACATTTAATCTTAATACAGCATAATAAGATGTTTTATGATCACAAAAACTTCATTCCGGAAAGAAGCTTGTATGTGAGCAATGTGAAATTTTGGACGGATTGTCGCCATTTTCAATAGACTTGGGTCTATGTATGTACCATATTTCGTAAAATTATTCAAAAGGTGATTCTGAGTCGATCGGTATACTAAAAGGTGAGTATACGACCAATATTTTAAAATATTTTAAGCATCAGCACAAACGCATAATACCCTCTCCACTATTGTGATGTTGGTATATAAGCTCGTTAATCGTTTAATTCATTTTTTTAAGGCTAAACAAGACCAAAATTCATTTTATACTAAATAGCTAAATTGGCAACACTGGGTTAACGCAACTTAAAATGTTAGTTTTTTTTTTATATCTACACTTGTTTAGTCGTAGGGCCAAAGCATTTAAATGTCTAGAGAAAACAACAAATCTTCTGTGACATGTAAACAAAGAAATTAAAAAAAAAAAAACAAAGGAAAGGAGAAAGAAGGTAAGAAAGAAAACAAACACAACACAACAACAATAATAATGGCTTTAACGATTTAACTTAATAACCGGACTTTAAAAAGTGTTTTTCTGAAGCACGAGTTATACAAAAAAAGAAAAAGAACCGACAACAGAAGAAGAAACAGAATTAATAGAAATCTGAATGGTTTGTAAATGTTGTTGTTGTCACTGTTTTTGTTTTTGTTGCTGGTTTGTTGTACCAACAAATAAACATAATTCTTAAATAAAATTTTTTGTAAGTGTTGTTGTTATTGTATTGCATTACTATTATTAGTAAATTGAGTATTTTGGTGCTGAGTTATTTTTTTCCCATAGTCTAGGTGTGAACCAGACTTTAACTCTGAATGGTGGCTAAAAGTGCAGTTTTTTTTACAGCGAAAGGCACATATGTACCGTTCTCTGTTAAATGTGACGTGATGGGAGAAACTAAGCTCATATTCGGCATTAGTATGCCGAAAAACATAAGAATCAGGTGGAATAGCTAAAAAAACGTTTAAAATGTCTACCTGAGTAATTCGGCTCAAAACAAAATTTATGAAACAACTTCCCGATTCCATACAAGCTTTCATTTTGAAAATCACTACTTTAACAAAAATCTCTAAAGTCTGTTTGTATCTGGATTTTTTCTGCAGAAATAACTCCGATGAGAGTCAAAACATCTCCCAAGGTTTTCCGGGGATCCCTTAAATGGAACATAGCTTAAATATAAGCTCAAATCAATGTGCAGCCAAAAAAATTAAAAAAAGAAAAGAGAAAGTTTAGTAAAAATAGATTTTATGTAAACCCAAATCGCTCCACAAAAAATGATTTTGTCGTAGGTCCACAATTCATCTTTGCCCCCATTTAAGAAATCTGACTCCAAAAATCACTTATACGACTAAACTCTCGCAAAAACGTTATAAAAAAACAAAATCAAGCCTAAAATTCCTTATAATAGCTCGTATTGAACCCCACTCTAGAAATTTCCTCAACTATATCTTTTTAAAGTTTTTTTACAGAATCGAATTTTATGCAAATCAAAACCTTTTGTTTTTATACTTTACAACACAACATATAGAAATATTCCTTGTAAAGCAGCTTATTAATATACCGATCTATCAGAACTACTTTCTTAATCTATCTTACGATGTCCGTCTAGCTGTCTGTCCAAGTCATCATATTCTCCTTTTGAAATAAGTGAAAATCAGTCCATGATTTCACATACCCCTTATACAAACTTCTTTCCGGAATTTGTTTCCTAATTCTGGCGTTATTTAGATTATGTATGGCCCAAAAATATTTTACGACAATCTTTATCTCCTTGCCTAATTTTTTCGAATCGGTCCATAGGTCCCATACAAGTATCACTTCTAAAAAAAGTTTTTAATGTTATAACTTTATTATAAATCGCACTTGATCATAAAAAGGGCATTAACTCGATATTTTTGTTTTTTCACTTTTTTGAAAAAATAGACACGTAATAATTATATCTACCCGCTGTAAAAAACATTGTGTTATTTTGTCTACAATTTGTTAATGAAACGGTTGGCTTAAAAATTCTTTTTCATATGCCTTTAATGTTAAATTAAAAATTATTTTGTGTTTACTGAATGTAAAAATAAATTTTGAGTTAATACCCTCTATATGAGCAATTGCGAAATGTTGGAGTTAATATACAATTTGGTAACAACAACATTGATAATAGCTACAGGGGATATGTAATGGCAAAATTGTGTGTTGGTGGGTCCAGAATTCACCATAAATCTTTTGTCCCTGAAGTCACTTTGGGGCCAAAAATTATATATTAATGTTTATATCTAGTTAATATACCCCAAAAATAATTCAAATATGAAATATTGCCTCAAACCATAATCTCGTTTTGGTAGCACCATAACTGCTTATGGGTCTCAAATAAAGAACACTTTTACCAATGTATCTGTAAATACTCAAGTGTAGGCTATCATATGTTCGGGTTTGAACAACTATACTTTCTAACTTATTTCGCTATGTTTAAATTCATTAGCACCTTAGTTTTATACCCTACACCTACACTAAATTAAAAAAAAAGTACGAAAATTTACGTTAAGCCAACAAAAAAATTTTTAATTTTGTCCAAGATTTTATCTTAATAACTTAATAAACTCTTCGAAAAAGTTGATCAATTTAACTAACAAAGTTCGTCAATTTTATATTTTGTAAATTTATAATTTAAGCAAGCATTCTTTAATTTAATGAACTTATTCTTAAATTCAGTGAGTCTTTTAGTTAATTCAACAGAAAAATTTGTTTAACAAAATTGTTGACTCAACGAATGCAGTACATTGTTGTAATAAACTATTTATTCAAATTCCCACTCGCACAATTCACCACGCCCGCCTGCGCACAATTCACCACTGTAACTCATTTAAAAATTAAAAAGACACCCAACTGAAAGATTTATATTTTTATTTATTCACAATAAATCTTTAAGCTCAAGGTCACTTTTAAAAAATAAAAAAATGTATTATTAATCCATGGTGATAACTAGGGATGCGATTTCCATCCAAATGCATGTTTTTTGTCGATAGTCTTAGAACGTTGTCGACCAATTATCTTTCTGAATCATTAAATTTGCGTTTAAGTAAATGACATTGATTTGTTTTTGCATATTGTTGCAAAATTTGGTTAAAATGCATATTTTCACATTTTTGAGTGATTTTTTAATATCAATACATATTATTTGAAAAGTTCTTAAAAAAAAAAATTAATACGCAAAAAAACCTTCAAAAAAATTTTAATAACAATAAATAAATTCTTTTGGAGCTTTAGTTTAAATACAAAATTTTCAACATTTCGAAAAAGATCCTTCTTTTCTAGACCGATGCAGCAACCTACATGATTAAGTCATCCAATGGGTTTAAAATATATATCAAAAACTCTTACAAATGACTTGCTTGGCACATGGGTTACACCGCGTTGCAGAGGAAATTAGGAGCCATTTCGATAATATTGCAGTTTTTAATGAAATGTATCCCTTGATTTCCCTTCCACCGCAGCAAGTAGTAACAAGATGGTGGCTTTAGTATTCATTAAAAAAGTAAAAAAAAAAAATACTAAATTTAAATGACATCAGAAGTCAATTAGCATTTGTATTTTCCAATTACGGATATAATGGTGAATAAATAACTAATTAGTAGGGATTTAGTTCAGTTCATACTCAAGTCAAATTAATATAATTGCAGAAAGTAAAATTAACAATGTGGAAGAAAGAATATCCCCACTAATTTAAAAAAAAAAATTCAAAACGTTCTGCAGGAAAAATTAAGGATTTAAAAAAATAAAATAAATTTCAAATATTTTTGATCTTATCTAGAATCTGATCTAGAATGCCAATGCATTTTTTCAAAATTCTTCAAGTACAAGACAAAGTTTTACATTTCATTAAACAGTACTTATTTATTTAAACAAACAAATATTTAAATATTTTATTTAAGTTTTTTAAAGATATTTGAATAACAATAGACTGAATTTTTTATTTTTTGTTTTTAATAAAATTAAAAAACGATTTTTTTATGGAAATTTTTTTAGTTTTTGGTGCATTTTTATTATCTTGTTGGTGCATATTTTCGATTTTTTAATGCATGAAAATCTCATCCCTTTTGATAACGAAATATTGCATAAATAATAAATATTTTTTTATATAAATGTGACCTTGAGGTTGGAGATTTATTGTGAAGAAATAATACTTATTAAAAAGGTCGACGAAATTAAACTAAATAATTTATTTATATATTTTTATAAAAATTTCGCAAATTTATTATGAATTGTTTATTTATAATTTTTAAAAAGTTTTTGTCGGCATGCAAACTCTGGATATAAAACAATACATTGTGGACCCTTATGAAATAGAATGAGAAATTTGTTGACAACAATGTGGCTATTTAATTGAATCTAATTTATGTGTCGATTACGGAAGTTGTGTTTCCAGCAACAAAATCAGGCAACGCCTGATTTTTATTTTATATTTTAATATGAGCGGCGTGATTTCGCTGCTTGGTAACTCAACATTAGTTTGGTTATCTTCCATATTCGCTGTACCTAAACAAAATCGGCACGCGTTTTCTAGCTGTCAAAAATTGTCTAACGACTCGTATAAAACATCACTAAATAACGCGGCTTCGACGCTTTGCAATTGGAAAATCCGATTTTGACAGCTCGTTTAATAGTGAAGTTGGGAGCTAATGTTTATAAATAATGGCAATTTAGCTATTGTATGGCCAACCTAGCGGTTTTGTCTTAATTTTTTATTTGTATTATGTGGGTTTTATTAAACAAGAAAGTTAACACTACTGTTCGGGATCCAACGTTGACGCTCTTGTTTAGGTATGGCTGTTACAAGTGCACTTATTCACTTTTATTTGATTTGATCTAGTGTTTGTTAATTTTACACTGCAATTTTAAAATTTGTTAAGATAATTCATTATTATAACGAATCGTTCTTTTATATTTGTTAACATAGTTCATTATAACAACGAATTGTTCATTATTCTTTACAAGTCTATGTTAACGAAATATTTAATGAGTCATTGAAAAGTGCGTTTTTTTAAATACATGGATAATTTTATTTTTCATTATATTAACGAACAACTCATTGAGCGAACGAAAATTATTTTAATAAGCTTTGTTCGTTTATTTTATGAAACCTATTTGGTTCAGTGTACAACACCACAGTCCAAGTAATAATGGTTTTTTTAGTAATTGTTACCTGACGCTATTACGACATGGCGTTACGCAAACCGTTCCTATCGATCCGGAGTTACACTGTATTTTCATCAAACCTTGCAGATTTATTTGCTCCTCACCAAGTATATATGATCTTTACACATCATCAGGGTTCTCCATTTAAGTTGTTTTAAGCAGGGTAGGAAAAAATTCTACTTGCGAGCACAATTCGAGTCAATTATTTCGTTTTAAAATTTGTGCTCGCGAGTTTTTTTTATAAATATCGAGAAAAAGTATCACACCATTGAATTTTATAAAAAATTAAAATCTTGCCAAAAATATTTTCAATAACATTATGCTATATTAAACAAACTTATATAAACTGTTTTTTACCTGTGTTAAAGGTTATACAAATTTGGAATCGGACCAAAATAACTTTCAGAATTTTGAATATCTAACAAGCTTAAAAAAATTCCCATATAGAAATACGAAATTTATTTTCATTTGGGTTAACGACCCAGAATAAAATGACAGTTAAAATTTCAAAATATTTTCTATTTATCCCACCGTTAACCTGTTTATTTTCTCTATGCGTTTTACTCTTACCATTGTTGTTAAACGAGTAGTAGAACAAAAACTTCAAACAGTTTGTTCTTGGTATACCAACGATTTGTTGTTGCCTTATAGGTTCTCTACTGTCACGATCACTTAACAAAATATAAAAAAAAAAACTTGATAATTTGTGAAAGAAATCTAAAAAAAGAAGAGCTTGAACAGAAGAAGAGGATAAAAATAAACTAACAAAAGTTATTTAATAGTTCAACACACGCATACAGATAGAAAGCCAGTTGTATCGTTGGATACCAGTCCATTTATGTTAATGTGCGACACATAGAAATTAAACATTTTTTGTGCTTAAGAATGTCTCTAAGAAGAAGATATAGTCAGTTTTAAGCGAAACACCGGTCAATAAAGTCGTATCGATTTTGAGAAACGAAAGAAATTTAAATTTATAAAAGTGAAGAAGAAAAAAATCAAACGAAAATGCGTATCTTGTCGATTTGCTCTTCAGTGCTGTTGATCACCATGTGCATGATTATGCAACAACAAAGTGTTGAAGCAAAACCTTTTATATTTAAGTTCTTTGTACCACAAGGTAAGAAAGTGCTGGGGCAATGCTGTGTGATGATATGGATGAGGAACAAAGACATTAATTGTGTGTTTAGAGTAGAAAAAATACCAAAGAAAAATGTTAAAAAAAAAATAAATTGATTTCAAGATACATAAAAAGCTAAATTTAAAAAGAAAGTATTCCTAAATAGATATACAGTTAAAAATTCTAAAGATAAAACTTTAAAAAATTGGATTACAATTATCTGGACTGCTAGTTTTATTGAAATTTTGAAAATTGACTTGGCCAACACAGTGACTTTATAATATGACTTTGTTAAAAATAACTTGCTAATTAAATAAAATTCCTTCCAATTGAAATCTACACAGACAGAAATTATTTTTTTAAACATTTTGGTGAGAGACCATTGGGAGATTTACAAGGTGTGCTATCAAGTCATATCGTCCTAATGTCCTGAATAATATTTTACAATTGTTAAAAAAAAATATTGTTGTCTTTCAAACAAAATAAAAATGTTAATGCCGTGTTCATTGATTAATCATAACTGTAGAGTAGAAATCTAAATTATAAGCGGTAGGCCAGAGCAGTCTTATATATTTCTTGTAATTATTTTAAGACATATATATATAAGTCCATAGCTAGATACTTATTCCTTCTGTAAAAATCGGAGAAGTAGAGTCAGTGTAAAATTTTATTGAAGTAGTATTAATTTCTACTTTTTCCTGCGCCGCAAACGTCTTGAAAAAATCTTAAAAAGTATCAAATTTCCCACAGGCATATCGTCCCCTCTTAGCGGAATTATTGTAAGCGACTGTTTGAAGAAAACTGTATTATTGAAATTAAAATTATATGTTCCTATTAGGGAATGGTAAGCGAATTCCAAAATCGATTTTCGATTTTTCGATCGACTTTTTTATTACGGTTTTTGTAATCGATTAATCGAACCTCAAAATCGATTTCAAAATTGCTTAAGATTAATTTGCAAACATATACCTTATATCACAAAGTGGGATACACTTTTGATGGGAATTGATATATGTGACAAGTCTGAATTCATGAATAGTATTTCAAAGATATCACAATAGTTCCTGATCGGTTGCGACAGTTTTTTTGCTAAATTACTATTAAGTTAGTTTTAGAAAACAAACGTTTGCATATTATTGATGTCAGAAAGATGCAGAGATGCTTTCTTGTAATTTCGTATTTGATAGGATAAATTACATACTTTTTGTTTTTTTACTCTGCTTAAAATAAGATTTAAATATCGCTCACACACTGGTCTGTTTGAATATTAGTGGTATTTCCACAGGAATGCCATGGCTGACTTTCAGTGTTTGGTTCGGTACGATAAGTTTAGTACTGTTTTGTTCACTGTCCATTGATGACTTTTACTTCTGAAGAACAAGAGCCCTTATATTAAAGTTGGAAGTAAACTTAGGGTACTAATAGATAAATACGTAAAACTACAACTTTAGACTTGGAAAACTGCGTAAGCATACCTACAGACGTATGTACGCACAAAAAAAATATGTTTTATATAAATAATTTATCGATTTAATTAGGATTAAAATTAAAAATTGCCAAAATTTAAAAAAAAAATCGATTTTAAAATCGCATACGTAAACTCGATTGCAAAAAATCGATCTTTTCTACCACAAAATCGATTTTCGATTGAAATCAAAATCGATTTACCATTCCCTAGTTCCTATCAATGGTATAATAAGTACCAGGTATGTTCATTAGGGAGAGGTGTCATTATTTTTATTATAAAAACTGGGAATTAAGCACGAATAACAAAATCTTTTGAAATTAAAATTTTGTATTCCCAAAAATTGAAATTACTTTTTGATAATAAACAGACAAGTGCACGGTCTAAAAAACACTTAATTGACAACATCTTTTGTAAGTTGTTGTTTGTTTTTATTTTGTTTTTCTTAACCTACTTACAACTACAGTTAATGTTGAGAGAATTTCAACTAATTGTAGTGGGGAATGTAAGATGAGATAAACCCACTGTTTATTGTTGATGTGTTTTGTTTTAACTTTGATATTGTTACAAGTAGAACTGTTGCTATAAGTCTTATACGCTTAACAGTTTTATTTGGTTTAATATCTTTAGTTTTTCCAAAATCTTTATGGATGAAGTTTCCTGATGATCTGGCCTAAGCAACCAGTGAAATGCGCATAGGAATAGCTTATCCCATCAACAATAAATTTCAAGTGTTTTTATCAATAATAAAAACTGGGAATTAAGCACGAATAACAAAATCTTTTGAAATTAAAATTTTGTATTCCCAAAAATTGAAATTACTTCTTGATAATAAACAGACAAGTGCACGGTCTAAAAAACACTTAATTGACAACATCTTTTGTAAGTTGTTGTTTGTTTTTATTTTGTTTTTCTTAACCTACTTACAACTACAGTTAATGTTGAGAGAATTTCAACTAATTGTAGTGGGGAATGTTAGATGAGATAAACCCACTGTTTATTGTTGATGTGTTTTGTTTAAACTTTGATATTGTTACAAGTAGAACTGTTGCTATAAGTCTTATACGCTTAACAGTTTTATTTGGTTTAATATCTTTAGTTTTTCCAAAATCTTTATGGATGAAGTTTCCTGATGATCTGGCCTAAGCAACCAGTGAAATGCGCATAGGAATAGCTTATCCCATCAACAATAAATTTCAAGTGTTTTTATCAATAATCAAAACTGGGAATTAAGCACGAATAACAAAATCTTTTGAAATTAAAATTTTGTATTCCCAAAAATTGAAATTACTTTTTCCCATGTAATGTCAAATTAATTTATTTCATTGCTTTAATTTTATTCCTTATTTTTTTTTTGTTTGACGTTATATGATTTTAAAATTGCGAATAAAATTTCTAATGACAATACATTAAACTTATTCTACCATGTCCCTACCCATGTTTCTAATCAACAAAATATCAAAATTTTTAATTACGTCATGGTATATAATGTGTTTGATTTGATCGAAAGTCATGTTGTTTGCTATACCAATTGATCGTATGCATCCCACAGTGGGAGATTTTTGAAAAAAAGTGGAAACAATTCTGGATTTTGCAAACGGTTAGTCCGATTAGAATAAAATTCCAGATTCTTATTAAGGACTTGTATTCGAGTTTCAGTTCAAGATTTTGGATCTATAAACATATCAGGAGAGCGTCCGTATGTTCCCAAAGTGGGTCATTAATAAATTTATTTATTAATTTCATAGTTTGAGCCCGATTGATGAACAACTTTATCAGTGGAATGTCGAGTTCTACACGCATTAAGATCTTAAAGCGGGAACAAAAACAATTTGGATTTTTCGGATAGATTTTAAAATAATTAGAAAAAATCTTCTCCTATAAAATGCGTGTTTGGCGCTTACGATCATTTCGCAAAAAGGGGTCGTAATGTATTCTGGATCGTGGAAGCCCTGATAAGATCTAGAGAAACTTATCTGTTTCAAATATTTTTTTCAAAAAATTTAAATTAAATTTACATAAAACTTATGCCATGGTACAACTACACACTCAATTGGCCAACTTGTATTGTATCCATAGGTATGGATAATCAATAACAAATATCACATTATAGTTTTCTATTTCTTTACGGCAAATTAAAAAATTTAACCAATTACAAGAAAATTTTATTATTTTTTTCCCGTGTTGTTCTGATGTTTTTTTATTCAAATTTGTGTTTTTATTTTATGTTTTTGAAGACACAGTGTTGTTCTTTTTTTGAAGGCTCGGTAGAAAATACAAAAACAAATTGCCTGTTGTTTTTGTCTTGTTGTAGCAGCGAGTCTACCTTGTGTAGTTGTACCATGATTTATGCTAACTGAAATCAATCAAGGTATATTTACACAAGGTAAACTCGTTGGCCCATATGTTTGTCAGCTGTTTACCCATAGTTGGAACCACAACGTCAAATTGCGTGTATATGAGCCAAAATTTGTACATGTGTGCGTTAAATTGTTTTTGTTTTATATGAAGACAATTTTGACAACATGGTTCCTTTTATAGAGCAGCATGTCTACACTCCCAAATGAGTCTACCTTGTGTAAATATACCTTGAAATCAATATTTAAAAAAATCAACCATTGTTGGCTTTTTTTATTAAAAATTAAATATTTTTTTTTTGTCAAAATATTTTAAAATAAAATCTATTTTTGCTAAATAAAAATGACTAAAATCATTTTTCATGGCTAAACAAAAGGATAAATAGCTTAGTAGCAGATAAAAAATCTTGTTTCAAAAATGTCTCGATACAAAACCCTATCTATCCAAAACTTTTATTCTTAAAAAATAATAAGCTTTTATTCTTAAAAAATAATCTCTAGCGCCCAGAACAGACGGTGAAACGCACCTGCAACCAAACCATTTCGAAATTATTGCTTTGAAACCAGTAACAATCGCTTTCCACACATCCCACAACATTAATTGTACCACGATGAAATTATTACAATCAAAGTCTGCAAAATGTCTTGTTCACGTGATAAAGAAGTTGTGTGTATGTATTTGTGTAATCGATAAAAAAAGAGGCGTAAAAGAAGAACTATGTGAAAACATCCCTACATATTATGAAAAATACGCCAAAGCCGATTAAACGCAAGGAAACGAGTTTCCTACAAGCCAACTTCAATGCAACTGATTTATATTTAATTTCAAACCGATTACAAAATGGTCTCTTCATGTGCGGTTTCTCAAAGCAGTCCATGGCATAAACTCTACCTATGGGTAGAAACTGTAGTTTCGTTGCAGTTGCATTTCATCGTCTGTTCTGGGCCTTCGAAAAAATCCATACCAAATCAAAATTTACTAAATAGCCTATATTCAGAAACTATATCTATTAAGAATTGGTTGAGATCTCCCAAAGTGCCTCTGGAAATTCCAATTCCTGCTGCACAACAAACCCAGAGTTTGCGCCATGTCTTTATTTTGGTACACCCACTGCCACATGAAAAATTTCTTTAATTTTTATAAGTCTCATAATATTAATCTCGAATCCAAACAGTAATAAGAAATTATCTCCCGAATAATTTTAAAATTTTCGCATTAGAAACCTAAACACAAATCCATAATTCAATATATTTGTTAAAGACAAAGTCCGTATTTAGCAACAGTTCTCTCGTAAGAGCCTTTTCAAAGTTTGGTTAAACCGCCTCAACCCCAACTTGAAAACAAACTTAACTGGAAACTTTTTAATTGATAAAAACTTTATTATCGACTTGTAAGGCTCTTGACTTCTTCGGCGATACTATCGTTTACATTAAAGTGACGAATCAGTGATGGTCCGTACGTGAATTGCTTCACACATGGACGACCACTTCTATGTAGAGACAGTCCAATAGATTTGTGACACTGTCCCTTAGCAGGGTAGGTTAACTACTTCAGTTTAAGTAAAGTCAGCTTAGGCTACTTATTGGCCTTTTTACGGGGAACTGTGGTCTTAGATACCATCAGTTTATAATGTGTAATGTTAGTGTCAAAGTATGCAGATTTTGTGAGGTTGATGGCGAGGCGTCAGAACATCTGTTGTGCTGCTTTCCGACCTTGGGGACATCCAGTCGGAAATTTTTCAGGTAGGAACTGATGAGCCAAACTTAAATTTATTAACCTTCACCAGGCAGGGTAATAGGCTTTATACGCAGCCTGAACCTGAAGGCCACATTAGTTCTTTCTTTCGATTGCATTTCTGTGCCGTTCTTATCTGTAGCAAATATTTTGTAAGAACATTGTGTGTGAAAAATACACAACTTTTCAAAAAATAATTAATTAAAACAAATTTTTCTAGTTTTTAACAAAAAGTTTAATTTTTTCATACCACAACTTACCGTTGAATTCTATTTTCAACAAATTTGTTCGCAACAGAACAGAATGAAAAAGGAAAAACAACCCACATATACAGGCTTTCAATTGAACAGAAACAAAACAGCTGATTTATAACAGAACAGAAGGTACAAACTGCTGCCCTTCTGCATATCTATCTAAAGCTATTGACGCATTCATAAGGGGATCCTTCCCTTAATATTTTTATTATAAGATCAATAAGAAGCATATAACCTTTTTCATAGAACTAAATTTGAAAAAATTTCATTTTGCGTCGAATATTCGAGGATTTACCGGAGAAAAAAATTGCAAGAACAACAAAAAGTTGCTTAAAGTGTCGAAAAATTTTGATATTTGTAAATCTGAGAATCTCTAGGTTATATCTTCAGCATACTATAAAAAACTATAAACTATAAAAAAGTCTAAAACAGACAAAATTAATTTAAGGAAAATAGATAAATCTAGCCTAATTTCTACAACTGCAAGTTCCGGAATCTAACCGAAACCAGTTGTAAAACAGATACGATGCGTTACGATACGATACGATTCGATACAATACGATTAGATACGATGCGATACGATATGATACGATACGATTCGATACGATGCGATACGATTTGATACGATACGACACGATACGATACGATATGATGCGATTCGATCTGATACGATACTTTACAATATGATACGACTATACGATACGATTTGATATGATACGACACGATACGGTACGATACGATACAATCCGATATGAAACGATTCGATGCGATACGATACAATATGATATGACTATACGATACGATTTGATATGATACGATACGATACGGTACGATACGATACGATACGATACGATACGATACCATACGATACGATGCGATACGTTACGATACGATTTGATACGATATGATACGACACGATACGGTACGATACGGTACTATACGATACGATACGGTACGATATGATACGATACGATACGATGCGATATAATACAATATGATACGACACTATACGGTACGATACGATACGATACGATACAATCCGATATGATACGATTCGATGCGACACGATACAATATGATATGACTATACGATACGATTTGATACGATACGATACGATACGATACGATACGGTACGATACGATACGATACCATACGATACGATGCGATACGATACGTTACGATACGATATGATACGATTTGATACGATATGATACGATACGATACGATGCGATCCGATCCGATACAATACGATACGATACGACAATTATTTTCCACGCTCAATTTTCCAATTCAACTTGTTTTTTGGCACAAGGTTTGTGCTGATAAACAAGCTATTTGCTCCAAATTTGCAACATTTTACTATAACCGTTCTCCAAATAGCTTATCACACAGTGTGTGGTGTATTTGGTGGTATTGCTTTTGCTAAGTTAGCGTAGTGATTTCTGCGTGCTGTTTAGTGCTGCCATTAATATACGATGAGAGGCGTGTTATATATTTTTTACACCCTAATGAGGGTATATTAAGTTTGTCATTCCGTGATCAAGTATATCTGTGGCATTTTGACAAAACATCTTAACAAAGTTAAGATGTTGAAGAAATGTTGTTAATCGTACGAATTTTTATTAAAAAAACATTTTTGTTTACTTTTTAAAATTTTGTATATTAAGCGAAATTTAAAAAAAAATTTTTATTTTATTGGAAGTATTGCAAAACATTAAGCAAAATTTTGCAAATTTATCATAATTTTTTTAATTGTTCTATTTTAACATTTTAATAAAACTTTTTATTGTATTTACTTATTTTTCTATAAAATTATTAAAAAAAAATATTCTCTTTTTCTTCAATTATAGCCCCAAGTAGCACTCGTACTGCAAGTTCTTCTTCTTCAACTTCTTCATCATCCTCTTCCCCCATCTCGACTGGTATTGATTTCTCCAGTATCCTCAGTACCAAAATCAATCTTTTATCAAGCCTCTTACAGTCCGGCCTTAGAAGCAGTGTTTCTGGCGGCTTTAATATTGGTTTTAAAAAATTCTTGCCCAATTCTCAAGTAAGCTCGACCAGAAGGCCCTACACTTCTACCACTGCCACATCACCAGATGCCGAATTTGAGCCTGAATCAACTACTGCCTCTGGCGCGAAAGCATCTACATCAATCTCCACAACCACAACAAGAACAACCACAACCACAGATTCATCAGTAATTGATAAAACAGACAGCTCTTCGGAAACTAATGACAACAAGGGTGATAATAATTCTGGTTCCAAGGTTACTACCGAGAAATATAGTTATAATTTTACCACATCTAAGGTAGACATAGATAATGGTGGTTCCGATAATTCGGGCTCTAAAGTGACAACTGAAAAATCGACAAACGGTGGTTCTGATAATTCGGGCTCTAATGTAACTACAGAGAAGAATGGTTATGTTTACACTACTTCTAAAGTAAGCACAGATAAAGCGAATAATAATGGTTATGTCTATACCAGTTCCAAAGTAAACACCGACAAAAATAATAACAATAATAACGGCTACGATTACACCACTGCCAGAGTAACCACTTACAGATCAAATAACTACAGATACTCGACACCAAAAACTGGATACTCATATGACTCCTCTAATCATGACATGAGTGAAAACGAAATCGCCGGCGATATGATAGATATCAATAGTCAATATTTGCCCCCCTTCTAGATACATAGTTCTTATTTAAGTTTTAAGATTCTCTTCAAAAACAAGCCCAAAATTATTTTCATAATTAAATAGCGCAGATATATTCATGAAAATGCCAGAAGATATTTGCATGGGGTGTGGTAGAAAATAATAAAAAAAATTAAAAAAAAATAATTAAAAACACAAGAACTGGAAATTAAAAAGCAAATAAGTTAAACATTTTAAAGTGGCTTGTACGAATATTTAAATGATAATAATGTTCATAATCATTATTAAGATGATTTTTATAATTAGCATATAAGATCAACAGCATGACAAGACTTGATTTTTTAATTTTTAAGTTAGAAAAAATAACAATAAATTTAAACAAATATAAAAAGATTTTTTGGCATTTATTTTTTTTTTTTATGTATCTTTAAAAATCCCGCCCGGAAGTTTAAGTTGGTTGGGGTTTTATACTTGTAGAAAGTGTGTTTTAGCAAATTTGCATTTAAGAGCATTTTTTGTTGTTCTGACGGGTATTAAATAGAGTTTTATTCAATAGATTAATTACTCAGCTGCTTCCTGTTATCTGCTGATGATTAATCTTCCACTCAAGCCAAGTTTAAAAAATTATTAGCTTTTTAGGTTGTTAAAAAATGTGTGGATTTATATCGTTTTTGTACTAAATTATATATATATATATATATCTATGTTAATGATTAGTACCATTAACAAGTTTATTTTTAATTGTTAAAACAAAAAAGCAAGTAAAAGTACCAGTAAAATTTGTCTTTGCCTAATCCCTTCACATAGAGTCAGTATATTTTTAAAGTGGGCTGAATATGAGATCTATGATAAATTATGAACCAATCTCTAAAAAACTAGACTCGTATTATTATAAATTATTAAGAATTTATGCGTATTAAAGTCTGTTCGAGAAAAAATTAAATTGGACCTTATCAAAAAGTAATTTCAATTTTTGGGAATACAAAATTTTAATTTCAAAAGATTTTGTTATTCGTGCTTAATTCCCAGTTTTTATTATTGATAAAAACACTTGAAATTGGACCCATGTATGTTTAATACAGTGTTTAAAAAGCTGCAGTTGAGATAGTTAAATTCATAACATTTTGCTGTACCTTCGACTTCTTCATTTGCTATGGGACAAACATAAACTGCTGCCTTTACTTCTGATTCATTAAATGAAAACAGCCCCAGTCAAGGCAAAAAACGAAAAGTTTTACAAAACAAAGAACATCGACAGTCGATTTGTTTGGAAGTGTTTGGTTTGACAGACTGAAACTTTTAAAAAATCCCGTAGTTAACGAAAATGGGACGTTGTGTTTATGTTTTGGTTTTCAATATTTTTTTTTAAATACTACATTTATTTATTTTATGGTGTTTTCTTTTCTACAAAAAAGTGTGACATTTTAATTTAAAAAAAATGCATTTTGCTGTATGTTTCTTAAAAATTTTTCTCCCGAAAAGGATGAGTTTTTTAGAACAAAACAAGCCACCCTTTTTGGGAGCCAAATTTTTAAGAAACAGACACCAAATTTAATTTTTTTTAAATAAAATGTCGCATTTTTTTGTAGAAAAGAAAACACCATTAATGCTTAATTTTTTGAAATTCAATAAATCTTAAAATAAAATTATAGTTTTCATATACGTATATATTGTTAATACCAACTTTTATAAAAAAGTTATGGCAATTAAAGCTTTTAAAAGCGGTAGTATGGGAACTGTGATTAACGATAAACCGAATAAAATAATATTTCGTAACGCAAGATTGCAATAAAATATTTTGTTCCAAATTTTTTCTTTAGCATAATTAGATGGTTTATGTTCTATTCCAGAAATAATTTTGTATGAATGCCACATGATATTATGATCAGGTAAAATAGGCAAAAGGTAAATTATACAAAACTAAATACTAACAAATCATTGCCAAAATTTGTTAAAAGCTTTAAATCAGATAAATATTTGAAATATTTTTTTTTTCCTCAATTCGTCGCATAAGAAATTATAAGCCATTGCATATTTACCTCTTAATAATTATATTGATATTTTATTTCACAACATATTGCATAATAATAAATTTTCTTGGCTATAAACAAATGAACGCAATTTATAGATAATTATGTAGAAAGAACTTGACTATTTGCAAATCGTAAATGAGAAATATGTGCAATAATTAATTGTTTGAGTCCAAATAAAATTTTTATATAGAGGTATTTTCCAAAAAGGCTATTGCATTGCTGTCGTGTCCAACTCCTTTATTTTGAGCTGACATTTGCCTTAATAATAGACTAATTTGATTAGTTTTTTGATAGCATGTACTCTTGAAAGTAATTGTGGGAAATTTTGTTTCTTTAGCGCCTCCCGTATGTCCGTTATTACCACAAATGTTTTATCCCTGGGGGTATTTCTATGGCGACATTTAAAAATGTGCAGACTTTGCGTCTTTTTAAACACAAAAATGTTTACTTCATTTAAAATATTATTATACGCACACCAAAATATTGGAAAAAAATATTTTAATGCTATAACTGCCTTATAACTGTTAGTATTGACATCAAATTTGGCAACAATAAATTCATGGCAAAATGTTGTGCTGGTAGGTCCAGTATGGCCATATTTGTCATACAGGGGTGTGCTGGAAATCGAAAACGTAAAACGCAAGAATTTTAAAATTTAGTTTTTAATAACACTTCTGTAATAAAATAATTTTATGACAAATATTAAACTAATATTTCTCTATTAAAAATGATAAAAATAATTTTAAATGTGAATTAAAAACAACTTTAAAATTCTTGCGTTTTACGTTTTCTATTTTCAGCACAGCCCTGATATAAACCCCCTCCCTAAAATCACTTAAAGATGTATTTATCTTTATACATAGAAAAAAAAGTTGCACCAGTAAAAGCATTAATTCAAAATAAAATCAGTTAAATTAAAAGTTTAATCAAGTGAATTAAACGTTTAATCAAGTGAATTAAACGTTTAATTCATATTATTAATTTGTTTACTAGTGCAACAGATTATTATATAGTCTTGTGCAGACCTTAAGTCTATATATTCTTTTACCGACATACATGTTAAATGAATTTTACTGACATGCATGTTAAATCAATGTTACAAACATTCCGCCGCCACTAGTGTTTAAGATGGTATACTAAGGTTGCCACTACGTGTGAAACTTTAAGCTATTTATCTAAGACCCAACAAAGCACATATGCATATTCTTGATCTTTGAGGCATTCTTACTCAATTTAGCCATGTCCGTCTGTCTGTCTGCTAAAATAACGTTTCAAAAAGAAAGAAGTTTGTAATTGAAATCCAGCATATTTGGCTTAAGAAAAGGAGGTTTGGTTCCATATATTGAGCAACCTCTTTGGTTAAGTTTTATTTCTGTTACAAAAACTAAAATAAACGTAATGCAACGATGATCATTTAATACTGCATAATATCCTTTTATGGGACTATAACTCACACTGCCGAATTTGTAAAGATCGTTATATAATTTAACATAGACCACATATAAAACTTAATCTCGGATATCACTTAAATTCTAAAAAATATAATCTGGCATAGTTTCAAAACACTTAAAATCTTAATTTACCATAAAGCCCATGGTAGAAAAAGTACAAGATATAGTCACTAGAAATTTTGTTCTCAATTTCAAAACCCATATAACGTCAAACAAAAGAAAATATGGAAAAAATTAAAACAAGCGTCAAAAATTAAATAGATTATTTTGATATTACATGGGTAAATAAGGAAAACTCTCCCTAATGAACATACCTGGTACCTATTATACTATGCATAAAGCCTAAATAAAACCCACTCTCGAAAAACACCTTAATACATCTAAAACTGTGACAAATAATAATAATGTGGTGAAACTTGGTTAGTTTTGTGGGACTTACTTATGGTGTTTTCTTTTCTGCACAAAAAAATATTACCCGCTGAAAAGGTTCAAGTATAAAATGTTTTGCCTACCCTGTAATAATGCTACACACAGAAAACAAATTGGTTGGGATACGGTTGCAGTAATAAAATATTGATCAAGTAACATGATTTATTATTGCGACTATTAAAAATGTATAGTTCTAACTGATTTTTAATTCTCTTGATTATTAAAACGATGTTCCAACTGAAATATGATTCCTTCAATTCTCTTATTAGTTATGATAACTAATTTAATTTAGTTCTAAAAATTAGTACAAATGGTTAGAATCACAACCGAATTTAATATAGGGCAATACTGAATATTGGTCATTGCAATCAATAATTTGCTTTCGTCAATAAATTTTGTAATATAAATGCTAATTCATTTATTGCAGCTAATTATTGATTGTCGGAATAGTTTTAATTCGAGTACAACAAATGAAAATATAATTATTCGGAATTCACAACCAAAAAATAGTTAAAAGCCCCAATTGCTTATTAAATTTTCTGTCAAAACATTTGATAGATTAAAATAATTTTTAATTTTATATTTTAAAATTATCTTTGCGGTAAAAAATGGAAAATATGCAAAAACTTAATGAATAGGGGTAAGTAATTTACGTATTCTTATAGGTATGAAGATATGCATACCCTGCAAATTATATTGGACTACTTGATCCATTTTGATCCTGGGTTGGTCCAATGTAATGCAAGTATGGACCATGTCATTATTAAGAAGAGTTTGCAGTGAAACGACATGTCTTCGTTTTTTAACGACATGTTTTCGTTTTGGAACGATTTCAAAGCTAATCCTCTGGACTATACCATGGAGTAGTTTTAAGACTTCTCCTTTGTAATGCAAGCTGGGTTATATGGTTCTGCCCTAGGACATCGTTCTGTTTAATAAGCCATTTTTTCCATTCATTGGGGTTACCTTTGGACAAGTCCTTGCCCATTATGGGCTACATTTGACCGGTTAAAAAATTTATATTGATAACGACAATCAAATCTCTTGTCATAAACACCAATTATGTGTTAATTCAGTTGCAGCTATCATATATTCGGGTATGAGCACAATTTTGTTTCTAATAATCATACTAACAACTAACAATATCTGTTGTTATGACTGATAGTGTACTAAAATTCAAATGTTGCTATCAAAACTATTATACTAAGCAACGAAATTTTCAGTAATTGGAACCGAATTGTATGATAGTACATGCAACCGACGAAATTCGATTGGCGCCAAATTCGGTTGTGATCACGAATCTGTTTTCTCTGTGTAGGTATGAACATATACATGTACATATGTATGTACATATGTATGTATTTTTTTCTACACCCTGCAAATTATATTGGACAACTTGATCCATTTTGATCCTGGGCTGGTCCAATGTAGTGCAAGTATTTACCATGTCATTATTAAAAAGAGTTTGCAGTGAAACGACATGTCTTAGTTTTTTAACGACATGTCTTCGTTTTGAAACGATTTCAAAGCTAATCCCCTGGAGTAGTTTTAAGACTTCTCCTTTGTAATGCAAGCTGGGTTATATGGTCCTGCCCTAGGACATCGAACTGTAAAACAAGCCATTTTCCCATTCATTTGGATTACCTTTAGACAAGTCCTTGCCCCTTATGGGCTACATTTGACCGGTTAAACAAAATATATTGATAACGACAATCAAACCTTTGTTATGAACACCAATTATGTGTTAATTCAGTTGCAGCTATCATATATTCGGGTATAAGCACAATTTTGTTTCTAATAATCATACTAACAACTAACAATATCTGTTGTTATGACTGATAGTGTACTAAAATTCAAATGTTGCTATCAAAAATATTGTGCTAAGCAACGAAATTTTCAGTAATTGGAACCGAATTGTGTGATAGTACATGCAACCGACAAAATTCGATTGGCGCCAAATTCGGTTGTGATCACGAATCTGTTTTCTCTGTGTATTTGTTATTTGACGAGAACAAAACAGAAGTTACGAAAAAGTGGAACGCCCTGTTTTTAACACCTGACAAAAAGTTTGCTTTAACGCTTTTTATGTTATTTTCCGTCATTTTTTTACCGATTTAGCGATGTGAAATAATTTTTGGGCTTGTTTCCAATTATGCAATTTTTCGCGATGTTAGCCATGTTCGCGATAAAAGCAATTTTTTCCTGTAAATTTTCGGATTCTTTACAGCTTTGACAACTTTTTATATATATAAAGATTTTGCTATCATGCCTATAAATAGTTTATATAGTTTCCTATATGCAGTCTTTCAAGGTCATTAATTTAATGTAAATAAAAGATTATTTATTTAATTTTCAATAAAATCCGACGTTTCGTTGGTATTCCTTCCAACTTCTTCAGGGATTGAGCTTTTATTAAAATCTGGCAACATTTTTACCTAATTTTTGCAATTCCTTATAGTTTAAGGGGCTTTTAATCAATTTTACGGCTTTTCCAAATTTAGGCAATTTTCGTGTAGCTTTATTGCTCTTTGCAGCAATCGTCACCGTTACAAAAATAGCCCCATATACAAGCCGAAGTCACCTATTACACCGTCGATTTAATTTCGCCCTAATGCCATTAGTAAGAATGAATTTTTTAGAAAAAAACATGCTACCCTTTAGAGAGCATTTTTTAATAAACGACCACCAAATTCCTTTTTTCAATAAAATGTCACATATTTTTGTAGAAAAGAAAACACCATTAAAGTCATTAATCGCATATAAAAACGCCTTAGAAAAAGCATTACTGTATTGAAATTTGGTCCAATGTAGCTTTTAAGGCACTAAATTTATGCTACCTAATTTTTTGGTTAAAAAAAAATATGGCGCCTTGTTTTAACCTTGTGCTGCTAATTGAATAATAAATTTGATTTTAACGCAAAAATTCTAAAGATAACTATAAAATTAAAATTAAGATTTTATTTCTTTTAAAATTTGTTTTAAGTTTAATAATGTGTTTTTTAATTCACACAATTATGCTAATTGTTAAATTTGAACTGGAATTGACTTCCTAAAACTCAAAGAAAATTTTTTTTTTTGAAAAAAATATGTCATGGTCAGACTCAAGTTTGCAATTTTATGCAAAAATTGAGAACAAGTTTCTATTTTAATATTTTTTAACGTTAATTAATAGCGACAATTGATACGGAATTAATGACTTTTTTCAAACGAAACTCATTTAATATAAAACAAGTCTATTTCGATGTTTGTTAAAACAAAAAATCAAAAACCAAATACTTTGGAATCGCGAAAATAAAATTTATTTCACTTCCGTTTAAATTTAACTTTCGTATTAAATTTTCATTAATTCCTTGTACAACCGACAACCAGTTATTCAAATCGAGAGAGCGTTTCAAGTGAGTCTTTTCTATTAAATTTCATTAAAACATGCATACATTTAAGCACACATTTTGTATCTATGTTTTTAATATTGGTAAAAGGCCTTTAATTTATATTATAAAATTTCGCACAAACTCGTTCCATAAATATAAATAAAACCGTAACCTTTAATGTGCGGTCTGGAATTTGATTGCAAATATTTATTAATTTGAGGTCACTGATTTCAAATCTAATCTTCATTTTTCTCTATCAGCACTACTTTTCGAGATATACCGTTATTTCCAAAATTAAGGCACTTGGGCATTTTTTCTACCTCACTTTTTCAATACTTTTTCTTTCTATGGTATAGAGTCTTACCACAGAAACTGGTTTTAAGTATCTGATTTCACCAAATTTCTAAGGCTTCGTTTTAAGGTCAAAATTTATTCTTGCAAAAAGTAATGGCCGGTTTAAAAATTAGAATGCTTTCGACGGCTCAAAATTTTTTTTTTTTAATAAATTAAATTAACTTTTTTCTTTCCTCTTATACTCTTGTAACTTTTTCTTCATTTTAATCAAATTTTCTTATAAAGAAAAAAATCAAAATCACTATATTCTAACGATTTCGTAAGAAAATTTCCAAAAAAAAATACCCATAAAGGGATGAATGGTTAAACGAATAAACATGGTAATAAAAGAAAATCATCTTTACAAATTTGTTTATCCTTTTTTATGATTTTCTTAGTAAAGAATGAGAAAGTAAGAAGAACAAACATTTTGCAATGAAAATCTTTTTGTAGAATAAAACAAACATTATTTTTAATTACTAGAGAGACTTTTTTCGTTTCCTTCTATTGCCAGGATATTCTTTTCCTTTTTTCTAACAATTTCTTTCTTTAACTACAAATGTTTGACTAGAAAGTATATGGATTGTTCTTTTTTCATGCATACATATTACTTCTTTGCTTATATTTCACTTACTTTATTAATGCTTTGAAGAAAAGAACAACAATGAAATGAGAACGAATTCGAAAGGCTCGCTACTTCTGGCTTAAATTTGGGACGATGAATGGCGAGCATTTGAGCCAATGTTGCGCAATACACATACAACGATATTTATAATGTAATGTGTAAAGCTCCTCCCAGGGCAGGGGTATGTTTGATTAAGAGGATATTTACCACAGAAAAAAAATTTCACCAATTTTATTTTTCAATTAAACCATTAATCAAAAAGAAAATCAAATTTAATAAGAAATTAATCAAGTGAATTTAACTTCTACTTATATAAACAACATTACTACAGAAAATGTTGTCAATATCAAAAAATATTTAATTGATACTATTAGTTTGCTTACTGGTGAAAATTTAATTAAATTTTTAATTGAATTCAATATTAAATTTTTTTTCCGTCCAACTTCTTCTGTTAAATATACTGGGAAATGCAAAAAAATATTTAATTGATACTATTAGTTTGCTTACTGGTGAAAATTTAATTAAATTTTTAATTGAATTCAATATTAAATTTTTTTTCTGTGCACCTTCTTCTGTTAAATATACTGGGAAATGCAAAAAAATATTTAATTGATTCTATTAGTTTGCTTACTGGTGAAAATTTAATTAAATTTTTAATTGAATTCAATATTAAATTTTTTTTCCGTGCACCTTCTTCTGTTAAATATACTGGGAAATGCAAAAAAATATTTAATTGATACTATTAGTTTGCTTACTGGTGAAAATTTAATTAAATTTTTAATTGATTTCAATATTAAATTTTTTTCTGTGCACCTTCTTCTGTTAAATATACTGGAAAATGCAAAAAAATATTTAATTGATTCTATTAGTTTGCTTACTGGTGAAAATTTAATTAAATTTTTAATTGATTTCAATATTAAATTTTTTTCTGTGCACCTTCTTCTGTTAAATATACTGGGAAATGCAGGTGCAGTCAATACCTGGAACTTGGCAGAAGGTTAGATAGCTCTAGGTCCTACACTCAAAATTGCTACATGTACTGATAAAAAAAGCGTCATAACGCTGATGTATTTTGACATCAGTACTAAGACAAGTGTCTTCCTTTTTGACACCATGACACTTTTCATCATCGTGAAATCAGCCTTAACAACACTTGGCCAAATTGTCATCAGGGTCAAACATTGAAATTATGTCATCAATGGGATGACACATCGGCATAATAGAAATTACGAATCCGAGTCAGTTTAATAAAAAATGTCATCAGTGCGATGAATCAGTAAAGTCGGAGAAAGGACTCATTTGGCTCAATTTAATATAATCAAATCGAGTCATTTGGATTGGCTTTTGTCAAAATGAGAGAATATTATTATTGTGTATTCCCTCGCAAATGGGTAGTCATCTTGCCGCGATGCGAGGGCTTAAGTACAAGGACGTTTAGAGTCATGCTGGCGGTAGTGACGTCAGTCAAGACCGGTAGGGCCTCCCATGTTAAAAGGGTCTAAACCGAGTACAAACCAAGAACTACCCCCCCCCCCCTCCCTGTCTATCTTTCCTATCTTTCTACTTAACTTAACACACTTAAATAAATAGAATATATTTTTGCATCTTGTTTATTTTATTAGCATGAAATTTTTGTTAATAATACACAAAACGTCGCATAGAATTGATGTCACTGTAGTCATAGCATAGTTGACGCATGAAATATGACAAAATTTCATGATGACGTTGGTCATTGGGTTGATGTCACTTTTTGCCTCATTGATGCCATCTATAATAACATTGATGTCACAATTCTGATGTTAGGGCATCATCAATATGAAGATGATTTTTCTATGAGTGTGTCTTATTTGGTTGTTCTAATGCATAGGGACTGTTAGTAAGCGCATAGTTTGTCATGCAGTCGTTAAGATCTCTTTGAGGTTAAACTAACGCGGCAGGAGTTCGATTAAATCTTTGTGTAAAGCATCAGAAATTTTACTTTAAAAAAATTGTGCCAAAGCAACAGACCATAACTAAATCAATGTTTCTATTATTTTAGTTATAACCAAAGACAGCATTAAACGAATTTTATGGTGCACGTTTGACGACATAGAGCAAGGAGAATTTCATTGTCTCGTGCCGAAAAATGAAGAATATGCTTGTTACCAACCTTCCAACCACTCTCGCAAAATTCCAAAGTTAATATACCGCTCATCACAAAAAAGGTTCCTCGAAAGCAAAACAAAAACTTTAACTAAAAAGATTTGCAGAAAAGTAAAGTAAAAGAAACCATATTAAATGTTTACTTGTGTATAAAACAAATCCTTAAGCGTGTAGCTCATGCAGAAGAGGAAGTTCGACACTAAATTGTATAATCTGAGAAAGAAAATAAATGAAATGAAACGAGAATAAGGATAAAAAAAAAGAAAAGGATATTACTTAGAGTATAATGCTGTTTAGCATACATAAAACACCCGTTTCCGCATGCTGGACATTTATTAAACTTTACGCAAGTTTTATACAGTTTTCCATATTAATTTTTTATGGTTTTATGCATTTATTTCGCCATCTCCTTCTTTTTTTCAGCATACCAATACATTTAACAAAGAAAAATTAGTTTTATTTTTAGTTTTGCATAAAAAAAACTGTAGAACTATAAAGTCATAAACACCCGAAGAAAATGCAGTGTTAAAAAGAAAAATTATATATAATAAAAATAAAAAGTTTTTTCGAGTTCAAGGCCAATTATTTGTAAAAAATATATATTATTTAAATTTTCATATTATTCGAATGTGTATTCCAAGTAAAATAACAATCCTCAAAAGCTCCTATACTTTAAAAGGCTTATTCCTTCAATATTTTCCAGCAATATAATATAATATATGTTACTCACCATGATAAATAAATTCCCAGATTCTATTTATATATTATTTATTAATTAATTTGTTCCAATATTTTCAATTAATTAATATATATTTTTTTTACAAATTATTGGCATCGAGCTCGAAAAAACTTTTTATTTTTATTAAATAAAAAAAGGTCAAAGGAATAAAATTTAATTTATTATAAATAATATGTAAGTGTTTACTTAAATTCGCCTTCAATTGTAATATCGATGGTTGTGTCGAGTCTTCGATAGAATCTCCGATAAAACTTGAAATTGTAAAAATTAACACTAAAAATAAAAATTTAATTCAAAAATGTGAAGTCGAAATTTTATCTGAAAATGATTTCAGGCTTAAGGTTACCGGAGCTGTTCTTGACGAAGCATATTTAGAGTTTCAATTTTCGGAGTCAAATTGTTGCTAAATACACTGTGCAACGAAAAAAAAACCAGCCTCAATATTTGCAACGCGAAATGAAACTAGACTATTGGTAGAGCAAATCTGGGAAAGGGTTTTGAAAAGTTAGCTAGGGTTCCTGAAAGATCGGCCCCTAAAAATTTTGAATTTTTGAAAAGGCGTTTTAAGGGACGCTCTTTTTTCCACTTTACAGCAACACGAAGAATTAAAAATTAAACTTTCATTTAGCATCTTATTCTCTTGTGTGTCTTCGTCATAACAAAAAGTGTTTTTATTAAACTTTATTCTACTGAGTGCGTAAAATTGTGCAATAAATGTATAACGGGAATAATAAAATTCGCACCACACGTGAAGTTATGTAAGAATGAAAAAAAAATTATCAGTTTGTTGCTTTATTTATATTTTTTTAATGTGTGTTTATTAAAATGTGATTAAGTAACTGAATTGTTAAAGTTTTTTAAGGGACATTATGCTCTATGGTAATATTCATTGCTTTTATTATACAGTTGGTTAAATATTGGAGCAGTAAGAATATATAGACGACAACTTGCAAAATACCAACATATTTGCAATACCTTCTTTGGATCATATTATTTACATAAATTTTTTCAATTGAAAATTTGAATTTTTCTTACATAAAGGTTTTTATTGATAATTATTTTACATCCGTGAAGCTTCTTTGGCTTCATCATCTGGTACAATAAGATATAGTCGAACCGAAAAATGCCCACTCCGTCCCGTTTCGGAAATGCAAAAAGATCAAAGAGGATCTACGGACTATCGTTTTTCTGATAATGGCAATATACTCGTCGTACGATGGAAAGACAATAACGTAGTCACCTTAGGAACAAGTTTTGACAACAATGAAATTAGAACGTATAAGCGTTATGCAAGAAGACAAGGTGCCATGCAGATACCCCAACCAAAAGTATTTCAACATTACAATCAAGGCATGGGTGATTGCTGTTTATCCGTCACGTATAAGACAACGTAAGTGGTGGTGGCTAATTTTCGCATATCTTTTGGATGCTTCCGTTGTTAATGGTTGGCTACTAATGAGAAAGCTGCATCCAAATGATCCAGATTGCTCAAACTTGTTGCAATTCCGTAGATATATAGCCACTTCTTACCTAGAAACGTACGGTGTGCCCTCTGTAAGAGGTTACAGACCACCGATTTTCAGTGCTGACACTCGGTATGACGGTAGAAATCACATAATAGACTACTCCGAAACGGATAACAGATGTGCAAACTGCGGTAAGAATGCATAAAATGCAACAAGGCCCTTCACCCAACATAATGTTTCATAAAATTTTACATTTCAAGTGACGATATTGCATAATATTCCTTAAAAGGGACTCCTTCTAAAATATTTAAAAAAAAAATTTATTTAAATAAAACTTCTAAGAATTATTTTAATAGTTGTTTTAAATTACGTGTTCAAAAAGAATTTTGTTAAAAAGTACTTGGGGAACTTCATGCACTAATGGGATAAGGCAAAAAAATATATATATGTACTTCTGAGCCAAAATACTATTTCAGATGTCTTCAGTAGAATTGTATGGCGATTCTTTGCTTCGAATATATTAATCCTCTAACGCTCATTTAAAGATGTCCTTTTTTTAACTTCCACACAAAAGTATACTAAAACTTTAGAGGGTTGAAATTTGTGACGAATATTTTATTCATCAAATTTCACTATGGGTCTTCAAAGACCAAAAAATCGTGCAATGTCTGTAAAACGGGTTTTCAAAGAATTCAAAAATTTGAAGGCCCGGAATTTCGACTTATTTTTTTTTACTTATACCAAACGCCTTTTCAAAAAATTCAAAAACTTTAGGGGCCGATATTTCGGGAAACCGAGTTATTTTTTCAAAACCCTTGGGCAAACTTGCTCTACAAATAATCTAGTTTCATTTCGCGTTTCAAGAATTGAGGCTGGCGGCGATGACCCGAATTTTGTTGCATTGTGATATTGATTACAATAACTCGTTGTATGCAGTCGCACTTTGGATCATGATGCGTTAACGATTTCCATTAAGCATTATAGAAGCACCGGCTTAATTTTTGGAAGAAACAAACTACACAACCATTGTAACCAAATAAAAACAAAGGCGGCGGCACACGTTTTCTAGTTGTCAAAAATTGGCACGCCCCTACAATTTGTAGGAAGCATAACTAAATAGTGCGACAGCGCGTTAAATAATGAAGTTGGCCGCTTTTGTTATTAAATAATGGCGATTTTGCTATTTTTTTTTTTTGAATTCAGCAGTTTAGTAGCCATTTTTTATTTTATTATAACAGTTTTATTACAATAGAAAGTTCACACTGCTGTTCATAACACAACGTTGACGATCTTGTTCAGGTATGTCGTATCAGCATAAAAGCTTAACGAAATAAAGCGTTTCACCTTCCGCTCTTGTTGGGTACGGCTGTTAGAATGCCTTGCAAAACTAAAACAGATTAAATCTCTCTTGATTTCTTGAAATCGGCAAACCAATTAGACTGGTTTAGACCTGTTTTTTCTGCATTTGTTAGCTTAAACTGTACCGCATTAACCGCACTTCCTTTATTAATACACCTCCCACCTGAGGCAAAGGATATAGAAAATCGATACACAAACCAAAAGAATTTCTTTGAGTGTATGCCTTAAGCAGCATATGCCTTATAACAAACTAACAATAAAGTTCAAAAGATGAGGCATTTTTTTGCTTCCCGCTCATAAGAAAAACTCTAAGTGAAGTATATTGTTTATGCATAAATAAGTAATTAATTAATGAATTTGCATGGAAGACAATAAAGAAAAAGCGTTTTATTAAGTACTAAAAAATAAACTTAGGAACCAAAAAACTTTCTTTTGCTACAAAGAAAATTAATTACATAAAGACAAAAAAACAAGGATTCCTTAAAAAAAAATGATTAACGCCCAACTGCGTTTGTATGATTAAAAAGTTTGAGGTTGACCTTTTTCCGTTTCTTTTTTTTTTTTTTCTTTTATAATGTTTTTGATAATTTTTTCTTTTTTTCTTAAACAAATATTACTCATATATTTTTCCTTTTATTAAAAAGGGATAACTCAAAATTTGTTTCAGAAGTTTTAATAATTGTCAAAAAGATTTTTTTTTCATAAAAAATAAAAGGAACTCTTCACTAAAGTGCCTTTTAAGAGAATTGTGTTTTATTCCTTTTTAAATTTAGAAGTATAAAATTTCTATAATAGAAATTCTTCAACTTTTCCGCTACTTACATTTTTGAAAAAGAGCTACAAAATGCACTCTTGATATGCACACATACAAATTTGTATGAGTATGTATGCACTTTTGCCCACATATGCTCACACCGATACACTTAACCATAATCCAATGCATTTGTTTTGCTTTTTTTTCTTTACATTTTTTTTTGTTTCTTTTGATATTCTTGTTTTCTCTGTAAATATAGCAATTGTGAAGGAAATCTATCTATCTATGCAACCAAATAAAAATCACAGAGAATGAAAAGCTTATTTCGTTGTAACCGATTTGTACACGTTTAATGTCCCAGGTACTTAAAGTGCCTTTCTGGAAGCACTTGAGTGTATACATATACAGTGAAGGGCTTAATTCTACATACAACCTGGAAACTGGTTACGTTATTAAAAAAAACTTTAATGTCAATATTTAAGGCATTAATAAACACTTTTATTCAAAACAAAAAAAAAATAGTTCAAAAACATAACAAAAGTAAGTGTACAACAAGATTTTTTAAAAGCTAATTTACGGTAAATTTTTGGAAAACAAAATATCAAAAAAAAAATTGAAGGCTCTTTCTTCACCTTTGTTTAACTTGCAATGCCACAAAGACATTTGGTTTTTTGATTAATACCAGAGACCAATTTTATTAAATCCAATATTTATTAATAACCAACTATAACTAAAAGTTTAATGAAAAAATAATATTTTAATGAATGACGATTAAATAAGCAAACTGTAGTGCAATTCACTATGCTTTTTAAGCCACAATTGTTTCGTTTAAAAATGTTAACCACAAAATTAACCATTTTGTTATTCACTAACACTTTTAACGACATCTCTGTTGTTTAAAGCCAGCTGTTGCAGTCAGCTGTTATTTTTAACAAAACAAATTGTGGTTTATTAACACCAACATTTTTGGTGTGGTTAAATCCGCTAAGAAAAAAGTTTATTTTTCGTTGTACCTATAAAGTCGATGAATATTATGGCTTTGGGGTACTTAGCCTAAAATTTATCCACTTCTTGTCACACACCAATTTTCCGTGGAGCCTCTTATTTATTTATCCTAAAACCAACAATTTAACTCCAATAAAACTAAAAATTTAATTTAATTAAAATAAGAATTAAAATACTAAAATAAAATAATTAATAAAATAATAAAAATTAGTAATGTTTTACGCACTTTAAATCATTTAAAATCTATAAATTAAAAGGTTTTTGTTTTGTTTTTTTTATTTTCTCTTTGTTATTTTATCCTATTTTGATGTTTCTCTTGGCAGAGTTGCCACGATATATCAATTTGCATAGAGAGAAAAATAAAACTGTTTACCATTGTTATAAATAAGTTAGTGAATCAGATAGTGGTTAGTGCAAACATCAAAATGTGTGGTTTAAGTTAACACTTTTTAAAGTGTTAAAAGTTAGTGAATCGCACTACTGAAGGTTGAAACTCGTGGTTAGCCAATCGACAAAAAAAGGAGGTCTTTTTTCATCGTTTTTGTCATCCAAAAGGTTACAAGTTACTCGGTACAGTAGAATGATAAATGGTATCAGGCTGTGATGCCACAGACATTTAGTGCGCAAAAGGTTTAAATACAATACTCATATTTTAATGTCGTTATTATCTTTAAAACATTTTGTCGAATTTGAAATTTACTTTAGCTATTTTTATAAACTCTTTTTTAACCCAATACCGCCCAATGAACCCATTTAAGGACACTTTTTCAACTGAGGGCAACACTAAGAAAACCCGTTATGTCTCTTAATGTAAGCACAAATATCTCATCTAAAAGCTTTAAAAAAATTGTACAAATGTTGTTTGCAAACCTTTTAATTATACATAAATTCAAATTTGGTTTACTTGGTTGATTTAAAATTTGTTATTTTTGAGGCTAAGTAGCTTAAAATAAAAAATAATACGAATTAATTTTTGTCTGAGAAGTGTTAAATTGATTTTAAAAACATTTAGTAAATGAAAGAGTGTAACATTTGATTATAAGGTATGATTTTGTTAAGCTGTCCCTGGTTGGGGACAATGGGCGTTACAAATAAAAATAAATTGTTCTCTTTTCGAATTTTCAATATCGGAAATATAAACCTTTGCAATATTTTTAGAGGCCAAACTGATTTTTGCGACTTCAGGAGGCTGTTAAGTACGAAATGGAAAACGATGATATTGATGCTGAATATGGTTTTTTTAGATGTGGCACCTGATAACGTTTTCATAAGGGATGAAGACGATGATCGTGAATGAAAAGTAAGCAGTTTTTTCCCTCGAAATTTTGCTTTTCCCCATAAATTTTAAAGGGAAAACGAAACAAATGACGATGCACGCAAAGAAAAAACATGGATGCGGTAAAAATATTTTAAAAGCTACATATTATGATAAGATTCATGATTGTAGTCACCATATTACGATTGTTATTGAATCATATTATCATATTACATCATAATATTATTCCTTTGATTATATTCTTATCATGTTTATCATCATACGTTTAGAAGTAATCATATTATAATACAGCACCACTTTCATAACAATAAAAATATTTTAATTTTTTTGCATCTATTTTTTATTTAGTGACACTTTATTTTGTGGCACTATATTGTTATCGTACACAAAAAATTGTTTTTTTATGTTGATTTATTATTTTGGCTTGAGGTCTTATATAAATAATAAATAAAATTCAAAAACTTTTAATTTTATTTTTATTTATTTATTTTTATATTTTTCCAATATTTCGGTCAAAATCTTTGACCATCATCAGGGGGATATTTAAATAAATAAACAATAAAAGTTTTAAAAAACTCGGACGAATTCAACACTTCACTAATAAACCTTTCTTTGGTTTGTTAGTGAAGTGTTGAATTCTTCCGAGTTTTTTAAAACTTTTATTGTTTATTTATTTAAATATCCCCCTGATGATGGTCAAAGATTTTGACCGAAATATTGGAAAAATATAAAAATAAATAAATAAAAATAAAATTAAAAGTTTTTGAATTTTATTTATTATTTATATAAGACCTCAAGCCAAAATAATAAATCAACATAAACAACAGGTCAACTATACACAAGAATAAATTGTTTTTTTATTTAATATTCTTATGTAATCATTTTTCTAACAACTAAATAATGATACCTTTGAAAACATATTATATTGCTCACAACCATTTCATGATATTTAATAGGCATAACATGATAACTTTCTATACGTGTACTCATAATATGTTTAAAAAGCAAACAAAATATCTTTACTCTAATAATATTTTGTTATCGCCAATTCTGAGCTGACGATTTGTATAATTATTCTGAATCAGTTTTGTCGTTTGTTTTAAATATTTTGTTATCGCCATTTGTAAAATAATTTTGAATCAGTTGTGTCGTTTGTTTTAAATATCCCTATCGAATTATTTGTAAGTGAGTTGTTAAGCCACAATTAAAAAAAAAACTAATAAAAAAAAGCTTGAAGAAATTAAAAAAATAAAGAAATAGTTTTTACCTTAAAAAAAATGGTGAAGTGTCACAAAATAAAAAATCGATGCAAGAAAACCTTAATTTTTTCTTTTATTGTTGTAAAAGTAGTGATGTATCATAATATGATTAATTCTTAACTTATTATGATTAACATGACAATAATATGATTACTTCTTAACTTATTATGATTAACATGATAAAAATATAATTAAGGGAAACATATTATGATGTTATATTACGAATATATTTTGTCATAACATGATTCAATAATAATCGTAATATGATCACTACAATCACGAACCTTATCATAACATGTTGCTCTTAGAATATTTTTGCCACAACCATGTTTTTTCTTTGCGTGTAGCTAATCGCTAAAACAATATACATAATCCTGAGAGGATTGCAAATGGGTTGTTTGGCAGTGGAAGATGCGAACTTTGAACAAAAATACTTTGTGTAGATCGAAATTTGTTTGGTAAATTTCATGTGGGGACGGACACCCATCTAAAAAACTAGCAAAAAATTTTTTCAGTGATTATTGGGTAATAGTTGAGAAACATCTTTGGGCGATTTTTCGTTTTCTTATTTTTGCCAATTTTTAAATGAGATAGTAAATAATAACGGTTGTAACAAGGTTCATTTACACAAGGTAGACTTATTTGGGAGAGCAAATAAAACAAAAACAATTTAACGCATACATGCATACGAAATTTGGGAATTGGAGCTTATGTCTGTCCGCTAATGAGTCTACCTTGTGTAAATGTACCTGAGGTTGTAATATCTTGTAAAACAACTTTTATTTTCAGTAATAGATATATCACACTAACAAGTGGACACACCCAGCGGGTTAACCTAATTTGAGTACAATGAATCCAGTGTTGCTAACCGTATTTTAGGTTAGCTCTTGTTTTAAAAATATACCCTTATTACGAAAATGGCGGAGGTTGCACAACATATATTCGCGTAACGCAAAAACGGGCCAATTTATGGAATAAATAAAAAACCGAAATTCCGCAATAAAATAGCATTTAAGTGATGCTTAACGTTGTTCTTATATGCACGGTCGTTTTGGAAACATAATTTTTTTTTTTTTTTTTTTTGCAAAAAAGGAGAATTTTCAGCAAAATTTAAAAATTTTTGTTTTATAAAAATTAGAAAATATAGCCATGCTTCGTATGAAAAACAAAGTTCCAAACAAAACAAGCCATAAGTGATTCAAATCTGTTCTTAACTTTTGATTTTATTGAGAAAAGATGAAAAATTTTAATCAAATTTAAATATTTCATAAAACGCCATATTTGTATAGGTGTCCCCCTTAAGCAAGTATGTTTTGAGAAAATGTTTGGAACGTCAAACTTATGGAGGTCGTTCAGTTATTCGACTTTTTCTTCAATATATTTCTAGTCTAGGGGCAAATTATGGCAGTCGTGATCGAATACTTTTTCGATTCGATTGAAAATGTTGTATGGGAAACCCTCTACCGTTTAGGTGTGTTTGAAACGAATAAACGTAAGTATGTGAACACGTAGAAGCAAAAAATAAATGCTTTACTCTAGTAAAGGAATGGGTATTAAACATACGACACTCAAGTAAAAATCACAAATTCTTCGTGAGCTTCCTTTACGCACGACCGTGAAGTAAACATGACAAATTCTCGCAGACTGCACAAGGTAATTTTAAAAACTAGAAGTATAGGCCAAAGTTATTTACTGTTTTGAAATGTTTCGAATGCAACAAGTACTCTCTGCATTGTATTTCTTTGAATTCTTCTACTTTCCCAACACCATTTAAACGGTGCGACAAACAGTATTGCATACTATTTGCCATTGTGGTTATACACACATTTGATTTTTGTTGTGTGCTTTAAAATACGTACTTTTATGCATGCCTTTACTGCATAGCGATAAAAAAAATTCTAAAATGTTTAAACAATATAAATGTGTATTATTTTGATAACTGACTCTTCAATACACTTCTCAGCATCTCAATATCAATTTGTTGCTATTTAATTTTAAATTATTTTACCTTTTTTATACAAAGTGTTTACTTAGTTCCACAAGACCTGCTCACTATTTCTACTCTTAGTTTAAGTAAAAAAAGGACATCTTTTCTTTCACATGAATTCTCAAAGTACCGTTTTAACAATTCAATTCAATTGCACTTTAAGCAATATATTTAATTTTACAATATAAAATATCTTTTACATTTACAGTACAAATACTTGTAACAGAACTTTTTGAGCAATTGTTGAAAGTACTTTCTTCAATTTCTTTTTTTTTTTGTGCACATTTCTCATTGGTGTCCATAAAATGTTTCATCTTTTAAAAAAAAAAAAAATTTCAAGTACATTGTTTAAAGTGCACATCACTCTTATGTCATGATGGACCATACATTTGCTATATTCGTATGAACTGTTTCCTAAGTACAAAAGAAATAATATATTTTTGTACTTATTACGAATATTTGTTACCATCAGAAATGCTTTAAAGGAGAAAAAAACACATTGATATTAGTTATTTTTTTATACCCTCCATAACAAGTGGTAAGTAAGGATATACTAAGTTTGCAACCCTGGAAAATATTCATCTACGACCCCTTTAAGTACAAACGTAACTAAAAGTCGACTACCGTCCGTCCCTGGAAAACACGCGTGACATCTTCCTTTTCAACTTGGCGTCGCCATTTGTGGAACGGTCTGCCTTGCCTACGACATTCTTGGGGATACCACTCAACAGCAGTTTTTTTTAATAGGTATTGGGTTTGATTAGAAATAATTATACACCAGAAAACTTTTATGATTCTCCTTATTAATGTTTGGACAGCCCATAGAGGAGTATTTGGTCCTTGTGGGCAATTTGGCTTAATCGTTGGAAAAGCACATATCCCGTGACCTGTGAACACAATATTATAATAAAAAGGAAAGAATTGTGATAGGTAAAAACATGATATCACTTAACTGGTGATAATGTGTTTAAAGTATAGTTACTCCAGAGGAAAGGTTATTGACACAAAAGTAGTCATGTGACTGGATTTTGTGCGGGTAATGGCTAATTCTCTCTTGTTCTGTTATTTTATATAAAGAGGATCTATCACATTAACATGGTTTACTCGGGACAATATCTGCGATAGAAATTATTTGAATCGAAATGGAATGTGTACATTAAGGTAATTTCAATGACCTGTTAAAAAGTGTCAAAAACCTCCTCCTAGGACATCCCCATGCTAAAGTGACATGTCCCCTTAATATAAAGTGTAAGAACAAGAACCGCTCCCTTTACACTTTGGAACTGTCAAGTTTTGTAGTAGATCCCTTTCCCTAGGGTTATTTAACTTTTTTTTTGGTTAAAGTTTCTTGATAGTTTTAGGATTAATTTTTAAAAAAACAGCTAGTGGCAGACTTTTGTGGGTTCGTGTTGTTTTTGAACTCTGTTGTAATTGTGAAATGTGAAATTTTCAAAAATAATGGCGTTAATTTACAAAAACTTTTTGTTTTGTCCCTACAATAAGATATTTAAAATTTTATTGTGGTACACAGAAATAAAAATTCGTACTAAATTTAAGTTTTTTTCACTTAACTTAAGTACGGGTCGTACTTAAAAATTTAAGTACGAAAGAACTAACATAATCTAAAATGGGATTTCATTCGAAAACCATTCTATATGCGTGCATACGCGTGTGGTTGTCAAAGTTTGTTGTAGAAACAACAACAACAAAACTATTAGGTAACCAACGATTTGCTTGTTTTGTATAGAAACATTTACATTATTTTCATGTTTAAAAAGTAAAATGAGAAGCAAAATTCCCGAATGCTATTTGTTAAAAATAATAAGTTAAATACATCAAATTTTCACAGTAGAATGATTACGAAAACCATATCGGGAATGCTGCTGGTGTCTTATAATTAAGAGTTATTCTAAAAACAAAAGGTGGAATACAATAAAAGTAAAACTAACATGTGTATAAAGGGGTAAGTAAATAATAATATTCTTTATATCTCTGGTTCTCTGGGATGAGTGCTTAGGTTAGAATCAATACACTTTCGGATTATTTCTCAAGTACGATTTCGGGGTTTTACCAACTTAAAAAATTATTGAGTCAAGCTCAGTTTGAGATTAATTTTATTCTTACTTTTACTTAAGTCAATCCCGTTTTCGGATTGTTTTAAGCACGAGGCACTTGACTAATTCGTATTTGAATTAAGCATTTTGTACTTCATTAAAGGAGATCCGTGCTAACCCTACAAATGACACCGCTTCGGCTTGATTTAAGCACGGATGCAGTATATTTTTGTACACTTTGAAAAAAAATTTAAAAAAAATGAAATTGTTTCAACATAAATATTGATGATAATCTTTTCGAAAACCGTTTTTGATCAAGAATTTTAGCGAAACAAAAATCAGTGTAATCTTCTCGTGCAACACAAAAATATTAATAAAGATTTTGAAACCGAAAAAATAACATTAAAAATGCGTGTCATTTTCTTCACTTTCCTGATTTTCGCAATGTCCTGGAATTACAAATTCTAATCTTAAGGCTGGAATATTATCACCATAATGAGTTGAATTTGGTTGCCTATCGAGCTGCGTGCTTAATTCTTAAGATTTCTTTAAATTAGTTTTTGCGTTTTTGGCCTGTTTTTTTGCTTATGTTAATTCTCTCTGAAGCTCCTGTGTATTCTGTAGCTCCGGTCAGTGACTCATATCTACATAGAGGAGTCGATTTCACACATGAGTTTGACATTTGTACCAGTTTGGTATTGATTCTTCTCTAGGTATCTGCATTTAAGCCGCCAGATGATGCTTATATACTGCCGGGGTAACAAAATGAGTGTACTCCATCAAGCACTTTTTATACGAAGTGGAGACAAGTAAAGTTTGCTGTGTTAATTCGCATAACCTCTGACCTGGCAGTGTTTATTCCAAAACCTGCCCTAACCTCACCTGACCGTATTGAATAAAGCCCGGTCCGCATGTAAGCCTGCCTATACGAAAGCAGGCATTTGCCGTTCATATCCAGTGGTCTACTGTCTCAAAGCAATTCCCCACCCCGTGGCTGCAGCCTATTCACTTCCATCGTATAGGAGACGTCAAGTAAAGTCGTTGTAGAATACTTCGACAAGAGCAATGATTTTATATGGCAGTTCCTTGCAGTGCTAGTGCTGAAACTCTCGCGACGAGTTTGAGACATACCCAGAATTCCCTCTAGTAGCACTCGTCATTCCGACCTTTGGGTTTCACAAAGACCCATAATGAGTAGATTGTATCTTCGAACCTGATTGCAGCCCATCGAGATGTACTGAAAGGCGTGCGAAGTTGCCAAGTTAAAAATCATTTCCATTTTTTAAGGCTAATTTTCTTATCAGACAGTCGTTCGGTTACTGGCCAACAACGCCTCTGGACAAGCTATTTAAAGTGAATTTGATCACTACATATTTAGGGTTATTCCTCCAACGGTCGATCGTTACAGCCTTGTCTGTTATCAAAGATAAGCACTAATAAAGAGTTTATTTATTTTTCCTCTCAACACATGCCATCATAAAATATATACAAAAGCAATGTTCATACTTAACAAATATTTGGCAAGAAAAAATCTTAAAGAGCGTAACCACAAAATGTAGCCGCTTTTTACTTTGTTTAACCAATTTTTGTTGATTAACTAAACTTGATTCTTAAGAAATATCTAAAAGAATGAAAAAATAAATTGTTAAATGATGTTTGCTTAAGCAAACGTTACGCATTGTCAAACAAAAGTTTAATGAAAATAGTGGTTACGTGTATTTGTATATAATTTTTGTAAAGTGCGACCATAGCTTTACATATAACAATTTACATGCAATGTAATGCATAATGCATTGTATAGTAGTCTAACTTCCTGAATGTTTGACAAATAGTCACACGCATCTACTGACTGATTAGCTTAATTAAAATTGAAATGAATTAAAAAGAAACATTTAATAATGACGTATTTGACGACAATGTTGATAAAAAATTGTAACTCAAATGGAAAAAGCGATAAATAACATTAAATTTACAACATACTATTTGGATCATTTGAATTTAATTAACCCTTTGTAAGTTCGTAAAGAAGAAACAGGACATTGATAACGATTTTTATCAAAAGTTAATTACATAAATTAGTTTACGAAAAAGGCTACAAGCAAAAATGGCATATTCGGCTGTACCGAATCTTTGATATCCTTTATCGAGAGTTGGAATATTTCATAAGTAGGCTTCATAAATACAGAACTAAAAGATCTATAATTTGTGAAGAACTACATTTTTATAAAACCTGACTTCAGAGCAATATAATTCGTTATGTTTAAAGAGGTATTAAAGTCTTTAGAGAGAATACGCTTTATATGAGATCTATGATAAATTACACAGTGCAACACGAAAAAAATAACCATATACGGACAACTCTACGTGATAAAAGACCAAAAAAAGACCAGTGTCTCCCAGTTTTACCCAAAGTCATGCACTTTTTTTTATGGGCCCCCAAGCATTTGGGGCCTCGGTGTCATTTTTCCAAAAAAGTGATAATTTTCTCAGGCTCATATCTTGCAAACCGTTCGGAATTTTGATTTACCCTCTGAGACAACGTTGTAGCTCTTGCCATAAAGAACAAAAATTGTGAACATATAAAATCAAAAAAACTTCACCTTCAAGATCAAAATCGCAAAAAACTTTAAAAAATTCTATTTTTTGTTTACATTTTTCCCCCTGTTCAGGTCCATAGGTAGCAAACCGTTAAAAATTGAAGGAAACAATCAACTACAAAAATGTACCTAAGATCTCAATAAACAATTTTCTGGAGCATATGAACTTCTTAGGAATGATTCTTAACACCGTTTAGGTAGCCGCAACAGTGAAAAAATTTCCCGAAAATGTTTTAATTTCATTTGCTTTTCAGAGGGTAAATAACGCCGAGGCCCCAAATCTTTGGGGGCCCATAAAAAAGTGCATGACTTTAGGCAAAATTGGGAGACACGGCACTTTTTTTTATTGGTCTTTTATCACGTGGGTTGTCCGTATATGGCTATTTTTCCATGCCTTAAAAAATTACACACAGTGTTATGGGTCAAGCTTAACTAAGTTTACGGATTTTATTTCTAGTCATATTAAACTTAATTGGTAAAAATTTCAATAAAATATCATTATTTTTTTTTTTCGCTTTAAGGTACACCGACAAAATTATCAGTCGTTTTTTATCAATTAAAAAAATTGTTTTATGAGTATTCCAATTTAAATAATGTGATAATTGAATCAAATTTTTTTTTTGTTGAAAAAAAACCAAAAATATAATTTTAAATTAACATATTAGTTATTTTAAAATAAATTTTTAATTGATATATTAATTAAATAACAAAAAATCTTAATTGATTTTTTCATTGCAAATAAAATAATTTAAACTTGTGGGAGTTGTCAAAACCATCATATTTGTTTATTTATTTATTTATTTACTTAAACAAAAAATATATACAATTTAAAATTTTTACAATTTTTAGTAATCTTTATAATCAATTTGGTAATAGATGCAAAATCAACAAATTGTTTGCTTGATTCTATGAATTTGGTGATTAGAGACAATTTCATCAATTAAACAAATAAACTTATTCCTTAATTCAGTGAATTTTTTCGTTAATTTAACGATTAATTTTGTTTAACAAATTTATCAACTCAACGAACACAGAACATGGTCTCAATGAATAATTTTTTTTTAATTTCCCCTCCCAACATTATACCACCTGCTCGCACCCTCTGAATTCCCTACTGTAACCCCCTAAAAATCAAGAATGTTAATATTTGTAATATTGAACCCAACAGGTTTGAAATGTCTGCTTAAGTAAGGCCCTTCAATAACTTTAAATGCTTCCATGTTGACTTCTTCCTCTAAAATGGCCACAAAAAATTTAAGAAGTTACGAATATAAATCTTTATATGTATGATTATGTTAAAGTTTAACTGACCAATAAAATGATTCAAGATTTTTTCAATTATTCTTGATTACACAAGAGAACAAAATTGCATTTTTTAGTGCGGCCTGGAACTTTATTGCAAATTTGTACGAATTTGAGGTCGCTGATTTCAAAGCTAATCTCCGTTTTTGTCCAACAGCTCGCATTTTTCAGTTACAGGTACTTATCGTATTTTTGACTTTTTCCAAAAATTAAAAGTTCAAAAAATCATAACTGTACTCTTCATTAAGCGATTTTCAAAATTTTAATTAAATTTTTGAAAATCACTAAAAAAAATGGCTGATCTATGGTTGTTTACGTAAAAGAATTGTTTTTTTTTCAAGACTTCAACGATATCTCCGAAACTACTGCGCAAATTTAAAAGCAAAGTAACCATGACTTAAAATGAAGATTATGGTGGTGAAACGTTTTTAAGTTATTCCAATACCGGTATATCTCGAAAAGTCGAGCGGATAGAAAAAAAAAAAATTTGATTTAAATTCAGCGACCTAAAATTAGTTCTAAATTTTATTTTACACATATAGCAAATTATTCTACTGCATCTAATTTAATTTAAAAATGGTCTTCATTTTTATTTAATTTGAGAAAATATTTGTAATAGACCCGACAATATTTTAAATTTTATACTGCATTTTTAATTTGGTTAAAAAATATTTTAAAAAGAACCACTTCGAAAAGAATAACAACAAGAAATGCCAAAAAAATGCCAAAAAAAATGCCAAAAAAAAAAAAAAAAAATGGGAAACTAAGAATGTTTAAACAACCAACATAACAAACGTTACGTTACCCCCATGATTTTTTTTTTTAATTTCATTGTACGACGTCGATGAGTTCGCAAATCAATTGTAAATTTTTGCGTGGGTTAAATTTGACTGAAGATTTTGTTAAATGAAAAACAACTTAATTAATTTTAATGTACGAGTTCGGTATGATGAACAGTTCGTAGAATTTACGCGCGTTCATGTCAAAAACACTTGTTAAATCTTTTGTTAGCCTAACGAACACGTCATTAATATTAACGATTGAGTTCCGTTCATTTCAATAAATTTTTCCTTTGCCAAATGAAAGCTTTATTAATTTTTAAGTACATTCATTATTATAAAGAATTGTATATTCTTTATAAATCCATGTTAACGAAATATTTATTTATTAATTTATTTACGAATTAATTTATGATTAAAATTATAAGCTAATTACAAAGTTAAAGTGCAAGAGCTGCATAGACTTTCAGCTTAGATACGTAACATTATGATATATATTCTTAAATAAATTTATATATATGGGTAATTTCATGTCAAATCGACCAAGAGTGGGACCCAAATCCTTTCGATTTTAATGAAATTTGGTAAGAGTGTTCCTTTTATCCTATAAGGAACATATATGAACGAAAAAAAAATTAAAAAAATTTATTTTCAAAAGTTATATCATATTCAAAATGTCATAATTTCGCCGAATGTGTTGAGATTATTTCTTCAATATCTCGAAAAATACTTTATGTAAAAAGATAATTTTTATATCATTTTAAAGAGAATACTTGGGGCTTGAAAGAAAAAAATTTTTGGAAAAGTGTAATATCTGCAAAATATTAAATTTTAAAAACGTACTAAGTCAAAACCTAATTTTTTATTTGGCTGATTTTTTTTATATAATACTTCAAACTGTTCTTTAAAAATCCTGAAACTCTGAAGGAGGTGTTTTTTTTTTTCTTTTTTAAGATATGATTTTTTTTTTTCTTTCACCCCCTTTATTAAAAAAGAATTTTAATATTGTAATTTTGAGCAATATGTACACTACGCTAGTTGCAAAAAACAGACAAGCCAGGCACCTGGCATTTTAATCTTATTGGGGCACGATGAATCAAGTGGTGCTAACCGATTTTTAGGTTAGCTCTTGTTTTCAAGATATACCGTTATTTCGAAAATGTAGGAGGTTGCACTGCATATATTCGCGTAACTCAAAAACGGTTTAGGATAATGAAATAACTAAAAAAATAAAACGAAATTCCGCAATTAATAATAAAGTGGGGTTGGTCATACATTTAACCCATCTAGGAGCATCCAACGCGCTGCAGGGGCCAAATTAAAGAATTTTATTAAACCGCCATATTTGTAGGATGCTCCCAGATGGGTAAAATTTATGACCCATTTTTTTTTTCAATATATAAACCAAGTATTCTTTTTAAAATTACATTAAAATCATCTTCATGTGAAGTAGTTTTCGAGATATTGAAGAAATAATCTCAACACATTCGGCTAATTCGGCGAAATTATGACATGTTGAATATGACATAACTTTCGAAAAAAAATTTTTTTTAATTTTTTTTCGTTCATATATATTCCGTATACGATAAAAGGAAACTTCTCCCCAAATGTCATTAAAATCGAAAGGGGCCGGGTCCCACTCTTGGTTGATTTTACATGGAATTACCCATATAGGTTTTTAAAGAAAATTGATTACTGAAGTAATGTAATTCAAGGTTGGCTTTTGATTTGATTGCGGTTTAAAGTCTGTTGTATAATATTATTGTCTTGGGGACAATAGGATAGAAAGTGTTCTGGGGATAGGGGTAGGATGATGTTACAGTTTAATGTTGGAATATAAGGTATATTTAATAGCAAGCCATGTGTGAATTTTGTGTGTCGCAAGGCCGACAAAATTTTCGTATCTTCAGCCGTCTGTAAATATAAGTCTATGCAAGTTTTCCTGAAATTCATTAAATAAAGTTCGAAATTAAAGGGTTGTATTGATTTTCGAGAATTGAAGCGACATATTTATACTTTTTTCGTTTAGTAACCATGTAGGTTTTTCTTTCAAATTACTTTTAAATGGTTTTAGACTAAGTTGGAACATATCAGAAATAGTTTTTATTCTAGCAATTGAAGATGGGATTTTTGTAGCCCTTTTTGAATTACTGATTTTCTTCATAATAGGGATTGGGGAGAGGGAGCGGTAAGTACGTTATTTTTACTTTCGCGTAAGTCAGAAGGTAATTTGGAATCTGAAGAATTTTTTGACCAAACGCTTTCAATTTCGTTTGCTGTTTCCAGAATCCATATTTTGACCATATTTTTCCCGTTCTAGTAAATGCCCAATAAAAAATGGAGCTTCCAGCGAAGCAGGTTTGTAAGGGTGAAACATTGCGCTTACGGAAGACACGAATTTTTAATGGCGAGTTCCCACTTTGAAGCAATACATTTTTGACACATAAAGCGCATTGTTCAGCGCATTAAAAAATTGTTGGATGTTACGATCAGCTTAACACACTGAATGTTTTGATACAGTTATTTTTAAGTATTCTCCCTTACATCCTGGGAATGCCGTGACACTTGAAATGTTATTTTTTTTTATAAAAGTGTTTAAGAGTTCTTTCACTTACTTTACTACATTTCTGTATGTCTTATTGCGTAGCGCATAATTGTGAGCTTATTTTTTTAAATGCACCAGAAGTGCTGCGCAAAATGCTAAAATTTTTTATTGGGTAGATTTATGGTAGATAGAAACTTTAAAATAATTGATATTTTAACTTCACGACTCAGTTGCGCGGTGGCCCTCTTATATGTTATTAAATTAGATGTAATCATATTTCGCTTGAAAGAATGTACTCCAAAATTGGGTTTTTACCCGTTAATGTTTTTCCAGGGCGGAGTTCCACTATGGGACTTTAGAAGAAGATCTGTAACGTTTTTGCGGGATTGCCATACTTGCGGATTCTCAAATGATTCTACAAACATTTGCAGTTTCCCTGCTGATATTTTCACTAGTTTGCGTTTTGGATTCAGATTTAATGCATCTTAGTCTAGTCCTACTCTAGTCCTTGTCTTTTTCCTAGTCTAGTTTTTGTCTAGTCCTAGTTTAGTCAAGTTTAGTCCTAGTAAAGCCCTAGTCCTGTTGTAGTCCTAGTCTACTCTCAGTTTGGTCCTACTTAGTTTAGTGTTATTCCAATTCAAGTCCAGTCCGAGTCTTGGCATAGTCATAGTCTACCCTAAGTTTGATGTTATCATAATCGTCAACCATTTAGAGCCATAATCCCTTCTGTTCATAAAGTTGTCCTTTTGTAAATATTTACTACATTAAAGGGTTAATCGTTTGGAAGAAAGAAAAACAAAACTAAAACGAATAAACAAACTCGTAAACTATCATTAGTGAAATTTAATCCATTTTTAAACAATATTTAATTAATGTAATTAATTTAATAATGTTGTCTTCCACATGAATTCGCACACAAAAAAGTGCATGAAACTTTATCTAACTGTAGTAAGTATACACACACGCACACAATCCCACTCCCAGAACCCTTTCACTCCTTTTACAACCCCTTACCTTTTTCGCAAATAGTAAAACAAACAAAAAACACATTCTGACGACATTCATTAATGCTTTAAGTAGGTTTGCTGTCGTAGAATGTTGCAGCAAGCCGATAGAGAATCCAGCAAGTTAAGCACACGGCTAAAGTATTTCAAAAAAAAAAAAAAAACTTACCTTACATTCAACAATAAGTTGCAAATATAAGTTGAACAATCTGTACTTGGAATGTTGACTGCAACACAAAAATTACGACAAACAAAATATAAACTTTTCCATTTTAAAGTTTAAATAGACATGCTACCGTTAATAATGCTGCTGCAGCTGCAGCTGCTTGTTAAAAGAAATTTACTTGCAACTTTTTTTATCAAATACGACTTAATACTGCACTTGTTCTCTAAGTACTTGTAGTTTGCTGAACAGGCATCTAAATAGAAGTACGAGTAGATAATTGTAAAGTTAATTAAGCACATGCTTAAATTAAATATGAATAACGAGCCACTGCAGGAATGAGGGAGATAGAAAGTAAAACTTCTGACTATTGTTAACACAATAGTTTTCCGAAAATATTGTTAGTTGCAGCGACACTTAAGCGAAAGGCAAAAATTTGCTGGCTGCATTAAAAACTTAATGAAAACTGAAATTGATATGAATGGAAATAATAATTAATTATTATTGCTAATGTTCAACATGTTAAAGCTTAAAAGAAAATGATTTTTTAATTGAAATATTCAATAAAAACAAGTGAAAGTGCTATATTCGGCTGTGGCGAATCTGTGATACCCTCCATCGAGGAAAGATTATTTCAAAGGTGGGATTTATATGGAAAACGAATTAAGGCGTATTCCAAAAGTGCGCTTTTTAGAATTTCGTTTGCATAAGGCCTATGGCAACTTATTGACCGATCTTTATGACATTTGGTCACGTGTTTTTCAGTCTTATAAAACTATCACATACCTAATTTGACTACAATACCATAATTTGGTACAATTTTAAATGTGATTTCAAAACGTATAAAGCTAGTTCTTGCAAAAGTTACAAATTTGGAAAAAAAAAAATTAATGCAGAAACGAAGCATGTTTTTTAATTAATTCGAATCTGGCATCAAAATTGGGCTATCACGTCTTGTTCTTTTTTATCGCATGCTAGCAATACTGTAAAACAGTCAATACTGACACGAGAATTTCACAATTATTTATTTGACAGAAGCCCACATTCATTCTAAGTTTTCATAATATTAGCGTTTAAGCACGTCAAGGAGATTGTGTGTTACTTTTCAAGCTTTTTTTGCTTTGTGTGCGGTGAATATTTGGGTGGAAAAATGGATATGCAATAGCAGAATCATTAAAATATGCATATTTACATTATTTTGGTTTTGCAGTCAAAAACTTCGACAAACCGTGGACACCGACAATGTTTTTTTTTTTAATTCCCTAAGCTAATCCCGCGGGAATCGAACCCGCAACCCCGGCGCTGATAGTCTAGCTCACTACTAGCTAGCCTACCGGGGCACATATGTTCTTCATTCGCATTAAGATTTTTTTTTTTAAACTAGATGCAGTGAGCGCTAACAAGGTGAGCGTGCATACTAAGATTGAATAAAAATTGAAAGAATTTATAAAGGATTTCAAGACAAAAGCATGCTGGGAGACTATTGTTGGCTTCTAATAAGTGAGACCGAGCCAACAAAATACAAGCGACGTCCAAATAACGCCATTCACTTTTGAAAATTCATTGATTTTTAAAGAAACTAGTGATTTTTTTTTCTGTAAAAAAGGAATAAAAACATTCTTTTGTATCTCGAAAACCTGACGTGATAGAGAAAAACCAATAACAGATTCGAATTCAGCCCCTCCAGTCCAAAACCTTGTTGGCTAGTGTAATAGTTGTATTCCGCCCTAGATTTTTGTTAGTTTTTTTTTTAACAAAAATTGTTTAGGGTGGCTGTTCCACATTTGTGCCAACTCATTTTCTACTTAGTCTTTTGTGCTGGCTTTTAACCCCAAATTGCTTGGGATTATTTTTCTCCTATTTATTTATTTATTAAATCTTCATATATAAAATATGAACTAACAATAACACTTTGCTAGTTACAAAAAGCGATAAGCTGGCCACTCAGCGGGTAAGATTAGTTCGAGTACAATGAATCCGGTGGGGCTAGCCGTTTTTAAGGTCCTAAATGGGATTTGATAATCAATCCCAGAATTTCTTTCAATAAGTACAAAATTCTTTAACCAAGTAAAAAAAGATTAAACTTTTTGTTGGTAGGCACTCTGAGAGTAAAATTCAAATTTTGTTGCCGACACTTCAACAGCACCACACAAGTAGTTCAAAAACGATTTGTTTGTTGTGTGTAGAAACAAACAATAGAACAAGACGAAAATGATTCTGAATTACTTTTTTTCTAATGCAATTAGTTTTTTCAGAAACGCAAGCATAAATATAAAGTTCATTTTCTTGTGACCACAGATTTAATGAAATATATTTTGCTATAACTTCGGTTCAGTTTGAGATATAATACTGGGGCCTGATACTGGCACTCGTGATCGAGTACTTTCCCGATTCGAAAGCAATTTAATGTCTTATTATTTCAGTCAATACTTACAGAATCGGAATTATTTTTTCGGTGTTGAAAAGCATTAATTCGAGTTTCACAATACTGAAAAAGTAATTTCGATTCGTTCAGTATCGACTGAAATAAAATTGCTTTCGAATCGAGAAAGTACTCGATCACGACTGCCATAATTAGGTCCCTGATTTTATTTTTACATATAAAGAAGGTATAAATGAACACTTTTGCTAAAGTAACTTGAAATTTTTGATTTTTTGAGATATGACTATGTTGCAATATAGGAGCGAAATGAATTGTTATTTTATTGTTTATTGTTAAACAACATGTTTATATTATTGTTTTTTTTTTTTTGTGTTTATTAATGTAATAAAAGTATCAATCCATGAATTGATTTATGTTTTTTCCCCATTTTATAAAATTATTTGAATTATTCGAGTGATTCGAATAATTTAAAAACCTTACTCGATTAATCGACCAAATTTAAAATTCAAAAATCGATTAATTTCTTACTCGAACAAAACCAAAAGTCAAATAATTGGATTGTTTAATTTTTTTTCATATATGGGGAATTCACAAGGTGTGCTATTAAGTGATATCGTCATAATATCCTAAGTAATATTTTAAAATAGTTTAAAAAAAAGACTGTTGTGTAAAAATAAAACTTTTAATGCTGTGTTCATTGAGTCGTCATAACTACACAGTAGAAATCTAAGTTATAAGTGGTTGCCCACAGCAGTCATATATAGTTCTTGTAATTATTAAAAGACATAAGACTTTATAACTTTATGACTACCTTGTGAATCCCCCAATAGAAAAACCAAATTTGAGAGTGTTGGGCACAACCATTTATTAGCAAATTAGTGAAAAGATAGCGGTGACGCTTTGAAAGAATCTATCTGATGTCAAACGGATCATATCGTGATTAAGTGACACCCAAAGATTTTGTAGGTTTTTCTTGAATTGGACAACAACACTCATAAAGTGATGTCTCTAAGTCAACATCATCAAATTTTTTTTGACTTTGGCCTTCAGTATCAAAATAACCATCTCTGAACAACACAAACCATCTCATGCACGTTCAAATCGATGGAACATATTCAGGAGAAGCTTAGCCACACACCACACTAGTGTAAAGGGTATTAACGCTTTGTGCTGATGTTTATTACACCTTTAAATATTAGTCTTAGACCCACCTTTAAGTATAGAATCACTTCATTTGATCGAACAATGTCTATCCGTCCAGCTGGCAGGCTGGATGGCTGGCTTGCTGTCCATATAAACCTTGCATGCACAGTACCTGTCACAATTTTAAAAGTAATTTGATAAAATTCCTTCCACAGGTTTAAATTTTTATAAGGACAAAGCTTGGTGAAAATGGTAACAATTGGTCCTTAAGTTCACATAGTCCCCATACAAGCTTCCTTCGGGAAAAGGGGCCTTGTGAAAATAATTCATTGTAATATGTTGGTATTTAGACTAAATTTGTTGCAAACTAATTTTATAGCAATCTAAATCACCTTATTAAATTTCATTGGAATCGGTCCATATTTGACCATAAATCTGATACAAATTGTACTGCCGAAAATAGTTTTTAATGCTATTAACTTTTTAGTAGCTACTATGTCATGACAAGATGCTGGTGGATCTTAAATTAACCTTAGGCCTCATAGCCCCTTCCTAAAATCACTTAAAAGCAAGCAAATCTTCTTTATATATAAAAATAAGTTGTCCGTTGTTCGTAATTTTATAACTCGAGAACCACTCAACCGATTTTCAAAAGAGTACATGTGTTGGAAAGGCCTACTTTCACTGATGGTTTATAAAAAAAACTCCCGATTGATGGTAGATAGCGCTGGGGTTAGTTATGAACAAAATTCTGTAGTATTTATTTTTTTTTTATTAAGAAAATCTTGAGCAGCGCCGGGACCAAACAGCTAGTTTCATATAAATAAAGATACTTAAAAAATATTTTGCACGCAGAACTTTTACATGTATCTTAACCTCATAACATGATTTTGTTCTAGCGGATCAATTATTGCTCATAAATCACAAAATTCTATGGTGTAGGGTACTTATGGTACCCTTGCTTGACCGACAACACTTTCTTATTTGTCTTTTATTAAAGAATTAAAGCAATATTATCGCTTTTCTACAAAGAGAAGTCGAAATTTTTAAAGCAAAAAAAATTTTATTGTTTAAACGTTTCCTTTCAAATGCGTACCTCTTCAAAATTCTATGAGTCATTAAAGACACAAACCTTTATGTAAGGGATATGCTTTCTATAGTCCTATAGTTTATATAGTAGTACACGCAATATTTAAAACTACAGTCTGTGTAGTGCTGTGACTATAGTATTATAGAAATTCTTGCAAATTAAAGTTATATTTCTAATCTAGCCCTATTGGAAAAACTCTTCAAAAGCAAATGTTTAATGAGCGTAAGTGAAATTGCACACAATTTGTTCAAACATCACGATGCAGGATGAACCATTCAATTCGAAAGAGAGAAAAAATTTGGAGCTACAAAAAAAAAACACTTTTTAGACGGGTATCATGAGAGTATAACAATGATAAAATTTCCGTGCTGATGACTTAGCTCATAATAATGGATAGTTTAAATATTTAAGTTAGTAAGTGTGTGTGCGTTTGTGTGTGTGTGTGTGTATTCCAATGTATGAGTATGTTTGAGCATTTATATTGTTTGCAATGGTTGGGTTTTTCCGGTCATTGTTTACGCATGAAATATGCGGTGGCATGCATATAAAAAGCATGTTTTCAATGGCATAAATCGAGAATCGTTTAACTTATGCAACACAAAAGTACACATACACACACACAAACAGCAAGCTGCACATTTACATTTCGCAAATACATACATATTCTTTACATAAAACAGGCAATAGTTAAAATTCAAAAAAAGTATATATTTACTTACGCATACAGAAGCAGATACGGGTACCAGCAAAAACATTCACTTGCCAAAAATAATACAAAATTTTTGACGAAAATAAAATTATTAATTTGTTGTAAAAGTAATATCCTGAAATTATATAGAATTTTTATTCTTTTAATAAATTTATTTATTTTGTGGTTCAAATCAGACCTACATACTAAATTGGAAAGGAAACTTGTGGCAAACATACTACAGGTAAAAATTTTTACTGTAACTTAATAACACCTATATTAGGGTCATTCTACGTAAAGAGGTTATCTTATATTAGGAATGGCGGCGTGATAAAAATATTTAAAATAAAAACTTTCTTCAATATAATCGTATTTAATCAGGTAGTTTGAATGAATATTTAATAATGGCCAGTCAAGTAATCTACTTTTACCGGTATTTTAAGTGACCAGGGGTAGAGTATCTTACACAGGGTAAAGACATGAAGGCCAGGACAGGATACCTTATTTTACAGGGAAAATAAAAATTGAAAACAAACCTTATTTTCGTAAGAAACAACTTTATTTATTCAATATTTGTGATAGTTTAAACAAAAAAAAATTAGACTTAAATTTCCATACAGTCTTCTTTTATGTAACATGGAAAACCAAAATACTTAGTATGTATCTGCTTACATAAACGACGTCGAAAAAAAGTAAATTATGGCCCCTATTACGGTTCACAACTCATTTCAGTTGAGTTGTCATTTCTTAATTTTTGTATTATGGTATACAACTTGTATTATGGTTTCACTGCGTTGCGGTGAACAAAAACATAACAAAAATTACAACTGATCACCACCAGTTGTCTTAATTACAACTCAGCTGAGTTGAGTTGTGAACCGTAATAGGGACCTATTTAATTGCATATATTTTGAAATATATGGTAAAAAAACATATAAAGCATCTATGCTCCAATAAAAACTTTAAACTTAAATAAGAACTTCTACTTATAAAAACAAACATTAAAAAATACGATTTTTTATAATTTTTTATATTAAATAAGGCATACATACATTTTTAAAGCGTTAAAACACTTATAACGTATATAGTGGATATGTGTTGGTTTAACGTAAAATAATATACATGAAATAAATACTAAGAAAGAAGTAATATCTCACTTCCTTATCTACCCTGGACGTAAAATCTCTACCCTGGCATCAGATGAAGCTGGGGAAATACGGCAGGGGAGAGATTTTTTCATTAAAAAACTAGCACAATCAGAAAAATTTGTATCGTAACGAAAAAACAAACTAACACAGTAAATTATACTGAAATTAAAATAAATAAATATTACAAACAAACTTAAGCCACAAATAACAAGCGAATAAAACTCACCAGGGGAGATACATCAATCAATGACACGTGCGAGCGATCCGAGTGGTGTGGTCGAATTATCGGCCTAATAAGAGTGCGCTAATGGCTCGCTCGATTTTTATTGTTAAATTCACTTCGAAACAAATGTTCTGCAATTTGCAGCGTCAACGCATTTTAGCGGCATTTTAAAACGGTCGAAAAATGTGCAGGGGAGGAGACATTAAATACGAGGGACAAAACCTATGTAATTTTTTTTAATAGAATATGAAAGTAATTTGAAAGTTTATTTAAACGACTTTTATTGTTATTTATACTACTTTATGTAATAAATAACGATTAGTTGTTTAATGAATTAGTTATGTGTTAAATTTCAAAGATTTTGTTACAGAATAGTAAAGGAACAGGCCAGGGTAGATACTTTTTTCTAGGTAAACACAAAGTTATGACTAAACTTAGGTAATTTGGGTATTGCAATTTATTGTCAAAAAAGTTTACTTTATATGTTATTAAACACGTTTGATATTTCCACAAATTTTTTAATTATATATGATTTTAATTAATGTAGCCGTAGATAGTACCTCTTAACGTAGAAACACCCATTAGTTCAGTTCAAAATTAAGCATTGCATTATCGTTAAAATTAAATTTTTAACAATATTTATAAGAAGCCAGTAAAAACAGGTAAGAGACCCCAAAAACATTAGCAAGAACAGAAATAACACTGGAACAATTTCATAAAGAAGTTGCCAATTGGTAGCAAAAATTTTTGGAAACTTTTAAAAGCAATTAAAGGAAGAAATGAGCAGTTCAGCTACTTAACAGTAGATGGCGCTCAGGTATTTAGTGGTAAAGACAAAGCAAATATTATTGGTAACGTTTTTGAAAATGTTCATAAACTAACATATAATATGTCGTCTACAAAAGACAATGCTGTTAAAAAACATATTGGTTGGTTAAAAAATCGAGATGTATCTGATCGTATAATGCAGAATATAACCAACGAAGAAGTAAAGATGTTTATTAAATCGTTAAAAAAACTCCAAAGCTCCAGGCTGCCTTTTCTCGGGATACTTTCCAAAACAATTTAAAAAAGCAAACGTGTTGCCAATATTAAAGCCAAAAAAAGATGCAAGATCACCAAGTAGCTACCGTCCAATAAGTATGTTAAATAATTTTACTGAAAATAACAACATAATACAAAGAGAGCAATTTGGATTTCATAAGGAGCATTCATCAATACACCAAATAGAGCGAATGGTTAAATTTATATCAACCAATAAAAACCTGCGTAAGAGCACAGGTGTAGTACCACTGGATATATAAAAAGCGTTTGACTCCGTGTGGCATAATGGCTTAATTTATAAACTAAATACATTTGGCTACCCAATCTACTAACAAAAAAGTATTCAAAGTCTTTTACACGATAGATCGTTTGTTGTAGTCGCTGACAATGAATTTTCCACCAACAAAAACATACTTGCAGGGCTACCACAAGGATCGGTATTATCTCCTTTAATGTATGCAATATATATATCGGACCTGAAAATACTAAAAGATCAATCAGTTGCACTGTACGCAGACGACACAGCAATAATAACAACGGGTAAAGTTTCTAATGCAATAGTCAAAAAAATGGAAGAAGGTAACTTGCACACTCAGAAGTTTTTTACTAAATGGATAATTAAAATAAACGAGACAAATACTCAAGCCATAATCTTTCCATTCAACAAGTCACCTAAAAGAATTGCTACTCTTCCCTTATTTCTTGATGGAACAAGAATTCCTTCAAATGAAACAATAAAATACCTAGGAATTTTTTTAGATAAAAAATTAACATTTTAAACGTTTTTTAAACGTGTGATAAAGCTATACGATGCGGCAAAGCCCTATTTTCCCTGCTAAGCCGTAGGTCAACGCTAAATTATAAAACCAAAATATTTCTTTACAAAATGTGCATACGTCCTTTTATGACTTATGGATGCCAAGTATGGTCAAAAAGATGCGCAAATACCTACATTTATAAACTCCAAGTTATACAAAATAAGAACTTAAAGATTATATATAACTTACCTAAGAGATTTTCTACGATAATATATACTAACACGTAAAGAAAACATTTTCAGAAACTTTTTATGACTACTTTAATCGGCGCTGCGAAATATGGCCCCAAAAAATAAATAAAAATTGACCCCACATTTGGGGCTATTTTTCATAATGCAATTTGACCCCATTTTTTTAATGAAAAATTACCCCAAAAAAATGAAAAATAACCCTAAAAATAAAATGAAATTTTGGGGTAATTCTTCATTATGAAAAATCACCTCAAAATATATAATGAATTTAAACCCCAAAAAACAACACAAAGAAAGTCATAATTAATATTTTGGGTGGAGTTTGTATGCCCGAAACTAAAAATCCCAAATTAAGAATCCCGATTTCAAAATCCGAATAGTTACATAGTTTTGGTTTTAAAAATCGTACGATTGATAGCATGGTTGGGTTTTCGGCCATGCGCAAGGATTTTTTCCTATAGCAGGCCTTCGGCCGTCCGCAAGGATTTTCTTCTCTATGGCTTAACGAACGTTGGCTTCGCTCAGTAAAGCATCTCTAAATGGCCGGCAAGGATTTTCTCCACTTTGGTATAAGAATTCGGGTTTTTATACTATCCCTAGAAATTTTACATAAAATTTGTGTAAAAATGTTTGGGGTGATTTTTCATTTCTTACCATTTGCATTTTTTATTAGTAAACGAAAAATAGTCCCAAAGTAAAAATTGTGATTTTATTTGGGGCCATTTTTCATTCCTTGATATTGGGGCCATTTTTCATTCCACTTAAAACGCAAAAACACCCTAACGAAAAAATGAAAAATAACCCAAAAAAACAAAAAAATTGCCCCAAAATTGCGAGTTGTTGTGTCTCATGTAAAATTTTGGGGCCGTTCTTCACTTTTCTTTTGGGGCCATATTTCCTGGGGTCATTTTGCTCACCGCCACTTTAATCATTTTATGGCTAAATAAATCCTCCTTCAATTAGCCAAAACCATATAGTGGATGCCTCCTAAGATGTTATGGCTATTAATAACAATGACTTGTTTAATAAAAATAGTTATTTGTTTCTCTGCGTGTAGGCCTTTTAAATATATTTTTAAATAATGGACCCGCTGGCACAAATCTGGGCTTTTATATAAAAGTACGTCAAAAAGTTATATAGTCACTTTTGAAAGTCAATTTGTTAGTCCGAGTTTAGACGAGCGAACATTTGGAAGGAAAACATCTGGAATTCTCTTTTGTTTTTTCATTCTCGGTCACACAGACGAACATGTTGCCGGAAACATTCTGTTTATATTGTTGTTTTTTTCTCAAAAAGCAAAGTAAATGTCAACAAAGAAAATGAGAACAAAGCGTGTCGCCGAGTACCGAACACAAAAACCATTCTCTCTTCCCCACCCGTAAATTGCTACCAAACAAAATGTTTCCCTTCCAAATGTTTCCCTGTCTAAATGGGCACTTAGTGAAATAATAAACCGTATGCGCTTATTGTAATTACCAAACAAGCCGTAGAAACAGGGAATATTGATTAAACATTACAGCCCTTCCTTTTTTTACTTTTTTCATCTATAAACACTAGGTAAATTAATGGACTAACGTTTTGTCTATGGAAACTATTAAATTCTTCTCTTGAGGTCGCGTACATGCCAGTACATTTGTTAAGCCGCTTGTTGAATTAATGGGATGTTTTGTAGGTTTTTAATACTAAACAATCTTCTATATAACGAATATTAAAGCTAAATTCTTTACTTTAGCTTGTTCTATATGGACCGTATCGTACTAAGCTCGTGTTAAGGTCAGGTTAGATAACACTGTCCAACACAGGAACAAATAATAAAAAAAAAAACGTGTGTCGGGGTTTCAAAGTATCACATCGAAATTTTATTTTAGGGGTGGTTTAAGTTTACCCCTTTTGGCCAGTTCGCGCAGCATATCGGATATGACAGAACACAACCAAATCCATGACTTAACACAAAACAGCAAAACTGCCAAGCTGAAGAATAAAAAAAAAAGGATTAATAAAAAATCCAAATTGTACGGTGTAATAAACCAATTGATCTTAAATACTCTCTATATATAGAGGTATAATATATCAGTTAAATTTGATCCCCTTATTGGAGGTAATGTGAGGATAACCGTTTTTAATGGGAATTTTTTTAACTTTTGATTTTACTAAAATTTTTCTTTGGTTGTAGAGAAAATACTTTTTTTTTTTTTTAATTAAATTTAGTTAGCTTTGATTTTTATTATTCAATTTATGGTATTAACAAAACTGGGACGAACGACGAACTGCGCATAGTACAACAAAATCGTCAGCGAGAATTCGTTGAGTAAATTCGTCAAATGAGGCACAATAAGTGCGTGAATTCCAAATATTAATGTAACTTCACATTTTTTTAATTTATAACAATAAAAACCTTAAACGCTAAATTTTATAAACGTTTATTATTCTTAACTTCTTTTATTATTTTACTACATCCAATTTCATTTTTTTTAACTAGCAATAAATTTTATTAAAATTTCTATGTTTGTTGATATTAGTAAAATCATAGGTTGACCATATTTCAACAAAAAAAAAAACAAAACATAAAAAACTATTAATCGGTTGTGTTCTTGAATCCGAATCCGCTCGAAAGTGGATTACTTCAGAATTTTTGGTGTTCTACATTTTGATTTAGCAATCTCAAATTAGTTTTTGGGCTTGTTTTAAATTATGCAATTTTAAGCGAATTTCAGCAATGTTTGCGATAAAAGCGATTTGTTCCTGTAAGTTTTCTGATTCTTTACAGCTTAAAGGCCTTATGACACTACATTTTTAATGCATTGTTCAAGTTTTGGTGAACAGTCCAAATATAATGTAATAGAAAAATGTACAATGTGCAAAGAGTTCAGCTGTATTAAGATAAATAGCAAACTGTCAAAAGTTTTAAAAAAGTTATCGATAAAAATGAAGTAATGTCAAAAAAGTTGTTAAATTGTTCAACTTAAAATTGACATTTCAAGCTTGATATTAAAAATGTTGCTGAATCAGCGGTTTATGAGCAAATTTAGCGATTTACGGCTTTTTGTATGTTTTGTTTTTATGTTTCTCATAAAGAAAAAGTTGACAACATTTAACAAAATAAACAAAATAATAACAAAAAATAACTGGAAAAAAATGTTTGTTTAAATTTTTTATAGTTTGCTCTTTCCAACATTTACTGTTTCTTTCTATCAATTCTATATCAATTAAATGAATAAAAAATGAAGTCTCATAAGGGCTTAAACGATTTAAAGGGTGGTTAAATTGTAAGGGCCGATGTTGAATGTGAACCACACCTAAACGCCAAGTTTTTTTCCGAATTTTATTTGACATTTCTCTATTTCAGACTTACTCAATTTGAACCATGGAGAGATACACAATCCAACAACGTGTTAAAGTTATCCAGACTTATTATGAAAATGGATGATAAATTTCGAAGAAAATCATCTTCAGTGATGAGGCACATTTTCACCTCAGTGGATTTGTCGATAAGCAGAATTTCCGCATTTGGGCGAATAATAATCCAAGAGTGATTGTCGAAAAACCAATGCACCCACAAAGCGTGACTGTTTGGTGCGGTTTATGGGCTGGCGGCATCATCGGGCCGTATTTTTTCCAAAATGAGGCCGGTCAGGCAGTTACTGTGAATGGTGTTCGCTATCGTGAGATGACTTTTTATGGCCCGAATTGGAAGATATGGATGTGGACGATATGTGGTTTCAGCAGGACGGTGCCACTTGCCACACAGCTAACGAAACAATGGCTCTTTTGCGCAACAAATTCAATGGCCGTGTTATCTCACGTAATGGCGATGTCAATTTGCCGCCAAGATCATGTGATTTGACACCGTTGGACTTTTTTCTTTGGGGTTATTTGAAAGAAAAGGTGTACGTCGATAAGCCAGCAACAATTCAAGAGCTAAAGGATGAGATAATTCGGCACATTAACGGCATAGAACCTCCATTATACCTCAGGGTCATCGAAAATTTGGACCATCGGATGGAGGTGTGCCGCCGTGGTCGCGGCGCCCATTTGGCCGATAATAAAATAAAATTACAATAATTTCTTAAATAGTTTGTGTTTTATTCAAAATCAACATCGGCCCTTGAAATTTAACCACCCTTTATAATTAAATAAGTAGTAGACTTTGCTATTATGCCGCTGTTAGAAAATGTTTGCGAATTTCTGCTAATTTTGCAATTTTTACCGAATTTTTGGCATTCCTTATAGTTTTAGGGACTTTTAATAAATTTTATGGCTTGTTTGTAATATTAAAATTTTTTGCGAACTTTCGCCATTTTTGCAATTTTTTTTGTAATTTTCCGACATTTTTTTACCCATTTAGCGATTGCAAATAAATTTTAGTGTTTGTTTAAAATGTTGCAACTTTTCGAGAATTTTAGCCAAGTTCGCCATAGAAGCAATTTTTCCCTGTGATTCTTTACAGCTTTCACTATTTTTAATATAAATATTTTTCGATATTGCAGAATAAAAATTAAACAAACTTTGTTTTTAAAAAATTATAAATGAATATTGCATTAAAAAAATTTAAAATTTTTCGAATTAAGAAAATTTTATTTTAGAAAAAAAATTTTGCCACATTTTATACGATTTTATGCAACTTTGTTTAGTGGTAAAAAAAAGTTTTAAACACTAATAAATTTGAAAAAAATCTCACGAATACAAACATCTACATGGTACTACTTGCATTTGAGTTAAGTACCTGTCAAAGAGTCGGCATACTAGTTGTATACTATGCTTCAAACTTCCTTCCTATGAAAATTTGTTTAATAAACCTTTTATAAATCAAAACTATTTTTTATGAATATGGGGGAAAGCATTTCACAGATAAACACACAAAACACTATTAAATAGTAACATACACTCATATACCCAGCCCCACATCAGGCTTGCCAGCTTTGCACTTTTAATGCTAAACTTTGCATATTTTTTCTGAAATAGCACTAGAATTTCGAAAAAGTGCTTAGTGCTAGTTTAGCCCATTTTTATAATTATTTAGCATTTTTAGTACTATTTTTTAGATTCCAAAACTACTTAAAAACTTACATAATCAATTCAAATACAGTATAAATTCTTTAAGTGTATCAAGAAAAATACATAAATATTAGGCATACAACTTTAAACAATTTTTGCAAATAGGAAAATACCATAGCATAGTAAAAAGTATTAAGAACCATTTTAATTTTTTTTTTTTTTTTTTTTTTTTGAAATCGCATAAAAATTTTTGCACCAAACGCAGTTACTCTTTTTATAAGATAAGCCATTTGTTTAATCATTTAATTAAATTTTCATTTTGTTTATAATAAATTTAGAGCAATGCCAGCATTCAGTAAATTTGTATGTGATGCTTGAAGCAAAGTCTGGTTAATTATAGCAAAAAATTGTCTCGTATATACAACACATAGGAGAAGGCGCAAAATTAGACAACTTTAAACATATCGGAGAATATTCTAAAAAAAATCGGTTCATCTGAAAAGTAATTAAGCTGGTATATGAGGAACATGAAAATTACATAATTGAAATTTTAAATAGTTGTAACAACTTTATTTAAAATATTTAAAATTGTAACAAAAAAATACGTGTTTTTATTAAACAAAATGAATATGTAAAAAAATTTCATATGTAAATTTTTTATTACATATATTTGTAAGAATCATTGTTACAAGACTAGCACTTTTGTTTTTTTTTACTGTAGAACAATTAAGCACTTTTTTTTTTTGTTGATTTAGCACTTTTAATTTGAATTCTTCTGGCAAGCCTTCCCCACATACTCAATCATACCTGAATATTATACACTTTTAAATGTTAACATTAATACTCATTTAATTACACTCTGTTGTTGGTGTTTATTCTGTTAAGAGTAAATTACTTAACATTCATACGTAACGTAGTCAAGTAAAATAAGCTCTCACAAATTTTGGAACCGGAATATACGATTAATATAAACATCACACTCAGTCTTATGTATTAATTTTCTTAAACAACACATTTATTTATTTTTTTTTTTTAATTTTATTTATAATTTTATAATATTAATTTTTTAATATTCTTTAATTAGGCTCGAGGTCATCAAACTTAATTTTCATTAAATTATTTTTCACTGAGGAAGAAAAACATAATAAACAAATGTATTCAGGTTTTCAAGACAAAGTCTTGACAGAAAGAATACGAAAAAACAGAGGAAAGGAGGCAACGGGTTAATTGAAATTTAAAAATGATAATAACAGCAAATTTCGAACCACCAGTAATGCTGGTTAAAAGACTGATGCTTGACTGTTGGCTGGCGGGCACCGCAGTGGTGCAGTGGTTAGAACTCAAAGATTTTCTGAAGATAGAATGTGGTGATTCTTAAAACATGTAAAAATCAATCCGGGTTCAAATCCCAGCTCAGCCAAGGAAAAAAAATTATCAATAAATTTTAATAAAAATTCAAAGTTGTAAAATTCCTTCCTCAGTGAAAAATAATTTAATGAAAATTATATTTGATGAACTCGAGCGTAATTAAAGAAAATTAAAAATTAGCAGTTCAACTAAAAATCAAAATTGTTCTTAATTTGTTAATATTTCTATTAAAAATTAGGGAATAAAAGTTTTTTATATATGTATTTATACGTATTTATATCTGTGGTCACAAGCAATAACCGCCTAAGTCTAAGGCACTTTATATTTATGCTTGCGTTTCTGAAAAAATGAATTAATTAGAATGTAAAGATAAATCAAGTTAGAGTGTTATATTCAGCTGTGCCGAATCTTTAATACCCTCCACCGACAGTTTGAATATTTCAGGAGTAGGACCTATATGATATTTATTTATTACCAGCTGATTTATATTGCAGCCATGGTAAAATTCTGTAGAGTGATTTCTGGTATTAAAAAACATAAATTTTAATAAATTTCAATACTGCGTTGAAATTAATTTTAGCGTTTACAGTGAATTTCAAAATACTGCTAAATATGAGATCGGAGGTAAATTATGGACTGTATATCACATAACTGCAAGGCAGTTTTTCTGGCCATATGAAGCTAAGGTGGAAGAAATTTTACCGCAATTAAAATATCTGCTACGGTTTTAGGCGTATTTAATTAATTTACCAGAGTATGCTTTATATGGGGCCTATAGTAAATTATGTATTGATCTTCAAGAAATTTGACAGTGTGACATCAAGTCCTACAAAGCTGTGGCGTACCAAATTTTATTATGACAGCATTGTTTATTACGGTTTAAGGCGAACTAAACGGTTTTCCTTAGGATAACTACAAGCAATTTGACACCAAGTTTGTTCATTTATTTAGACTTTTTCGAAAGTGGGCGTTTTTTTAACAGACGGACATAGCTAAATCGACTTAAAATTGCTCAAGGAGCCAGAATCTATATAATTTATGAGGTCTTAGGTGTATAATAAAAAAGTTTCACACCGAATGACAAACTTAGTATACCCACCTTCACCACTTGTCAGCATGGTGCGCCATCGATTGAAAATTTTGCACCACTTTTTCGAGCATGCACGGTCTTATTTCATTAATGGTGCGCCGAATGTTGGCTTCTAAGTGATCAACCGCTGCTGAACTATCAGCATAGACCAGAGACTCGACGTAACCCCACAAAAAGTAGTCCAAAAGTGTCAAATCATACGAGGTGGTAAATTCATAGCTCCAGTTTTTGAGATAATTAGGTCGCCAAACGTGATGGCTTAAAGCGCTGTTGGAACCATGGGTACTGCAGCTGTTTTGGAATGACGTTAGGAATAAAAAAAAATCAGGAATAATTTGCCTGTAGCATTTGCCTTTAATGGAAATGCAAGCACCGGTTTCGGAATAAATGACAAATGGGCGGAAGATGCCTTCGACATGTAAACCGCACTAAACAGTAATTGTTTGGTGAGGTAATACGGTCTCAGGAGTATCATGAGAATTGTGCTCTCTCTAAAAACGACAATTCTACTTGTCTACATACCTGTTTAGCTATAAATGAGCCTCATCGCTGAAGATGATTGAACCATAAAAAAAATCTAGCTGACTATCAGCCCATTCACCGAACACACTGAAAATGGCGTCGGATCGGCATATTCGAGTCCTCTGTCACAGTCACGTCTACAGCGGCGATGGCTTCTTCTGAAAGCACGTTAGGATTTTGATCAATGTTATCCAAGAGAGTAAATGTGGTAATAAATCGATCCAAACTATTGCGTATGAGTTGCACAGATAGACGATTATGCACACCGTAAACTTGACGAAGTGCTCTTTAAGTTTGGCGAACAGAGCGTGAATTTTTGGAAATAAATTTCCACGCTTTTTAAACGTGGTAAGTCTCTACATGATGATTTGCCAAAGTATAATCGAAAATAAGTCAAACTCACTTAATATAAGACATCTAAGAAAAATATCCTTTATAATAATTTATCCAAAAAAGTTTTCAAAGAATTTACAATTAATTTGTTTTAACACATGCTGGAAACTACTTGTGCCCCAACCAATACATAAATTTATACCAAATAATTTTTCAACTCTGCCCTTTATTTTCGATAAATACAGATTGAATGAAACCAAGTGCCTGAATGAGCAATTTTTTGCAATAATAGTCCAGCAGCTATTAATGGGGGAAAGAAGGGACATGACGGAACTATTGTCATTATTATCTTCATTCATCGCTAGTAAATGTATGTAAAAAAAAAAAAAGAATTTTAATGTTGTCGACGGTTTTTCGCATCATTTGTTGTGGTTCATTGTGTTCGTTTAAGTACCCAATATAAACAAATTTGGAAGTATATTGAAATTGGTATTTGGTTTGTAACACAAGAGGAAATTTGTTTAAGTTACAAGATACAAAAAATGTTTTAAGTATCTTTAAAATTTATAAAAGCTTTAAAGACAAGCCTTTTTGAAATAATTAATTTTGACCTTTAGTTATAAAATTATAAAATATTAAGCACGTCAAGCAAAATCTTGTTAATTAAAAATGTTGTATTCCCAAAAATTACTTTGATAATAAACTGGCAAGTGCACGGCATAAAAAAACTGAACTGGCAACCGGCTTTATTTTTTGATTTTCTTACGAAAACAATAAAGCGATTTGTTTTTATTTTGTTTTTTTTTCTTAACCTACTTACAACTACAATTAATATTGGGAGAATTAAAGCTTTGATATTGTTACAAGTAAAACTGTTGCTTATAATTCTTGCTTATAATTCTTATTCGCTCAACAGTTTTATTTGTTTAATATCTTTATTTTTTCTAAAATCTTTTGATGAAGTTTCCTGACGATCTGGCCTAAGCAACCAGTGAAATGCGCATAGGAATATCTTATCTCTTCAACAATAAATTTCAGTGTTTTTATCAAGAATAAAAATTGGGAATTAAGCACGACAAACAAAATCTTGTTAATTATAAAAAAAAATTCACAAAAAAGGTAAATAAAAGCAGCTGGCCAGAGACATTTCTGATACAATGGGAAACAGTAGCTTCTAGAAAGTAAGGTAAGCTTTAATGGGCAGTCGACAGGAGGCCGGCTAGGGTCCTTACAGCAGCTTGGATGGCGGTCCCTTTGTGATACTCTTATCCAGTGATCGGGGAAGAAGTCAGTCACCAGATTATTTCCGAGATATCACTGCAGCCTCGAAACATTCCGATTCCCTACAGAAATGGGAGATCGACCTGCGTTCTACTTTAGATATAGCATCTAAGCACGTCTTCCGGGTCATTGACAGAGACATTGAAACACCGTTTCCTACTTTCCTCCTCATCCTAAACACACGGATCGCAACCAGAGACCTATAATGACCGATATCACTGTCCTTTTCTGGTCCCTATCAAACTCAAGTGACACGCCTTCTCCGCTTCATAGCCCGAACTTAGATTCCTGGCTATCGAGCAGGTTTTCGCATCCTGACATCTCTCCTGAGCCCGCTTGTACGACTCACGTTCCCCTGGGTGTTGTACGGATCATCTCAAAGATATTTCACCTTTAGATGTTACATCTTCTGGAGAAAATCAGGACGAGGTCATTCCTAGAATCCGAAAGTTGACAATTTGACTATAAATTCGGAAGATGTATCTTGTCCGCTTTATAGTTGTACTTCCATTGAGATCAACGGAACAGAGATATAGTAAGTAGCGGACTAGAGAAGCATGGCAGTTGACTGTTGTGTCGATGTTCTTTGCTCGTATATTCGAAATCCATGCTGAGATGATCAGGTGTATGAATAACTAGAATGCGCCAAACATCCGAAATGACAGGGTTCTTTAGAGTTAAATGATTTCAAGGAGTGCGAAGTGGCTCCCCAGTACTTAACTGATGGTGCCTCGAGAATCAGTAATCCCCGGCCTAGCAAACATGTCTGACCATTGAGGTCTCCGTTAGTATGCTTTCCAAGAAATGCTTCCTGAATCTCAGTGACTCGGAAGATAGTATTGTCCTTCTATGAAGGATTACTATCTATCGGCGAGCACGGATAATACCGGGTGTCATTTTTCGTAGGGGAGCCCATGGGGGCTGCAATGTCTGAATCATCCTATGGTTATGTTATTGTTAGTACGGTAACTGCTTTGAATCAAATTAGAAGTGGAGGCTAAATAGCTCCAGCGCCTTAATGAGGCGGTTTTGTGTGATTTTGTAGGTTGTACTCTCAAATTGCAGCCTGTCCTTGAAGAATGATTCTCGCATACACAAGGGCACTTTGTAAATGCATATATATAAATCACCAAGGGGTTAAAATCCACCATGAGATTAGGCCATAGTGCAGGTATTAATGTAAATCAAAATCACAATTATAGGAAGCACATTTGATAAGCGAGCCATCGAAATCGTGATTAGGCCATCAATTAACATGTCGTCCAAGAGACAGCCTTGTTTGACCAGGCCGTCTGCAATTTGGTTTCATGTCGGTATTACCTTGGAATGTTTCGTAATCTTATTTCAATCTCTCAGGTCTCATGAAGACACCAGCCCAAGCTGCAAGGGCATCCTTGCAATCCGTTAATATGCATACATATATCTCTCGATATGCGAAAATATCACTGAAAATTCGGCGCCCGCTTTATAGAGGACATTTCCGCTATTTAAGAGAGTAAAATAGACCCAGGTCTGGTTATTAATGGGGACTCGTTGGGGACCCAAATTGTAAGAAGAAAAACCCAAAAAATGCTTGATTATGTTCTGACTTTTGCCCATTTTATTTCTTTGTGTACTGTTGCTATTCAACAGAAGTGGCTTTATGTGGACCGCTAGATAGATCCAGCCCCTAAGCAATGGGTTTGGTAAAGAAAATAATGTACTAAATGGCCACCTGTGTGTGTACAGACTTTATAACAAAAAGTTAGCCACAGTTTGTACACTACGTACAACGAGTTGCTAACTAGAATGCCGATTCAGCTTAGCAGATTGTTGGCACAGAGTTAATTCATAACGAATTTTTCTCCATCTGCCAACTTTTAATAAATCAACTCTGAATTTGTATGATGCCACATTGTATTACTCAAAAATGCAACACGTTTTGCATTTTTCATCGCTGAATTTGTCATTTTTTCCTTTTTTTTTTGTTTTTCCCTTCACATTTAATAATTTTAAAAAGTTTTTAAAATTAAATAAACTAAGTAAAAGACAGTAAATTAAAAAAACAGTTAATTAAAAAAAACCAACAAAATTGTTTGACATTGAACGGCTGTTTTTCACAAGTTGGCAAACGTTTGGCAGCTCGTGAACAAGTGTTTAGCAAATCGTTAGCCAGAGTTTGGTTAGTGTATTATGAATAAACTTTTTGCTAACTTTATGCCAAATTTTCATTATGAATACGGCTGCAAGTGTTTAAGAGCACCGTCAGTTTAGGCCTTAATCATTTTAATGTGGTAGGGTATCATATCGTAGAGTTTGCTTAACTTTATTTTCTTACTAGTTTTATTATACTTTCAATCAATCCCCTAATATTTCCTGTCGTTGGCCAAATGATGTGTTTTTATCTATCGGTCAACATTATTTAAGTTTTATAGTCCTTCCTGATGGCCTGCTAAATGAAAAAGAATACATTAAATTTTTAACAATAAAAAAGGGGTATTTGTTATTATATTTTGGTGGTTTATAAAAACTTTGTTAAGTTTTAACAGCTTAAAGCCATTCATTAGAAGATTCGTTGTAGATTTATTGTTTAAAACACATTCACCATTTAAAGAAGTTTAATTTCTTTTCTGTTTAAAATCTTCTTTAAAACTTAAGTTTCAATTTAACAGAATACAAAAAAAAATCTTTTGTTATTTTTAATAACAAAAAACTTTAAAATTTCACAATATAAACGGTTTCTTGTTAAATCTCATTGCTAAACAAAAGGTGTCATAATTAAATATTGAGCTTTTAGTACTTACACAATTTAGCCAACTTCCATGTCATACTAATTTGCGGAAAATTTTATTATACCGATAAATTACAATAAAGGAAAAACATTTAATTAACATTTCCATGGCTAAAAGATTAAATTGCTACATTTCTTAAGCCTATTTAAAGGGGTTGCTGAAATAACATTATTAAGGCATAACTAACAGGCGCTGCCATACTCTTACATATATTTGCGCACATACAAATAGCAACATTAAAGAATACTTTTAGGCTTAACATTTATTTAATTTCTTGATTTCGTAACTTATTATTGAGATTTAATTTTATAGTTTTGTTTCCTTTCATACGTTTTCCTTCCTTTTTTTTTGGTTATTTTTTCATTTTCTTTGCACTTTCTTAAAGCCTTGTTGAGGACGTGATCCATTAAAACTCGTATGTATATAGTAAAAAAAGGACGTTAAAAGAAGTGTTAATATTTCCCTTGAAAATTAAGTTACATTCTTGATAACACTCCCAAGAGTTTTTGTCGTGGTCCAAAGCCATTAGATTAAAATGTGTATGGCACGTACACACAAATAGTATGAACTTCAGTTAACGTAATGTAATGGTGATATTGCCACTACTGCTATTTCTATTGGTACAATAAGAGACAGTGGGAAAAGCTTAGATGAAATAATTTAACAAAAATATCTCGCAAAAGTACCGCATTAAAAGAAATTATTGATACGTAATTTTTAAGCCAAGAAAACACATTAAAAAAAACCTGGACATATTTCGATATAGTTTTATAGAAGTTGAACACTATTCAAGAATTCAAGCCGCCTTTCGGGATGTAATTAAATTATAAACTTTAACATAATTTAACTGACTGCCTGTTTTTAGAAAATGAAAACAAAATTTCGTGTGAGAAATTGAATTGAAAACAACATTAAAATTCCAGAAATTGTTATTGTTTTCGATATTATTTCCCACACAAAATTTTGTTTTCAGTTGCTAAAAACCGGCAATAAAGGTCCACTAAGTTTTTTCGGGCTTACTAGTAAAAATCTATTAATTTACTTTTATTTTATCACCCCACCGTGCCTAAATGCCATTGCAGTTGGTTTTCTTTAAATAAAATAAGCACAGACATTAAATTGTCATAAATGTGTGGGCTAAGTGTGAAAGTGTGTTAAATATTAGAAACATAACCGGAAACGGATTTAGCACTCTGTTGCAATGGTTTGGCAATACAAACTCTACATCTTCATCTATACAAGCAGTTGATAACCTGAATAATATTTTCAGTAATAATTTCAACATTTTGACTCATGTCTCATCAAATCAGTATTATTGGCATTTGCCGGCTACCCAAACAAAACAACAACACAAGAATTTGTCAAAATGTGTTTATTTTGCGTAAGTTTTGAAATGTAGTCAATTAACGTTTGTAAGCTAATGCATATTAAACAATTTTCTGTTTGCCTTCGCCACCATCAATGACCCATATTATCCACTTGTCTTTGACAAGTATAAATTGTCGTGAAACGTTTCATTCGAAATACTTTTAATAGTTTTGTAGGTCATTAGCTAAACGTTGAGCAACATTTTACATTTGGCCTTCATTTCTATCTGTCCTTTTCACTAACTTAACCATTCACGTATTAATTTAGGGGAAACTTCATCTTTTTCGATGAATATAAACTTCTGTTACAAGAATAAATCGTTAGAGAAAACCCAACAAACGCAAGTGCTTGAATTCGAATTGAGAATGGTATGAAATAAAAAAATTTCTCGAATGTCAAAAATTTGGGTATAAGAAATTTCCCATTTTTTTTTTTTTTTTTTAATAAGAAACGTTTCTGCCTTTAGTATTTTCCTTAAGGGAAATATCTACTGCATTAATTTAAAATCAGCGCAAAACGGGGAGATTTATCGAAAATTTAAAATAATTTTAAATCAAACCATTTCCCATTTATCGAAGGCGCATATTCAAAATAACCGGAAATTATTGCAATCACGTCAACAATACCAGGAAGAAAAATTAATTAAATATAAACCCTTTTCGCGAGATTTGGTCTTCCTTAGTTTCCTTAGTTTCTGACAACGGCACCCAATTTTTTTCAACCTTGTTCAAGTTGTTTTTTGGGCAGCCTGGATTAGACCATGTTCGAAGGGCTCCATATCACCCACAGTCAAACGGCCAGGCTGAGAAGTTTGTGGACACGCTTAAGCGATCACCTAAGAAAAATCATAGGGGAAGGAGGCCTACTGGAAGCCCTTCAAGTTTTCTCGTCTACCTACCGTACTACGTAGAATCCGTGCACGTAAATATCCCCAGCAGACCTTCTGCTAGGATACATAAAAGGAACACCATTAAACTTTATGAAGCCCAGTAACGCTTTTCAAGCCAACATATATAACAGACAACTCCAATAACCAATTTAACGATAACTACAAAGCTTAATTTCTTAAAATCTTAGTCCTAGACTCTATCTCTATCAGTGTTTATAATAACAACAAGTATAAATGGTTAACTAGTAATGGTACCGTCTTTTACTACATGATTCCAATTAGAATATCAGATTTTATAAAAACCAAATGCGGTTAAGCCCTAAGCAATCGAATCCTGATCCTGGTATTGGCATCACTGTTATGCGAATGTCTAGAATGAGGACTTTAAAGACAAAGTCATAAGAGTATTAGCGGTGGGGAAAGCAATAAGTTCATTTTATTTTTATCGAATTACATAAGTAAAGAACATTAAAGTTGATTCATTAAACACAACAGATACTGCAACAAAATTTAAATTAACTTCTTAGTTTTGGTTTGAAATAAACTGGAGAACAATATTGAGAAAATGCCAGTTTTTAAACCTTATCTTATAAACTCAAATTTGTTTTTAGAGATTCACGGTCTTATTTATAACAAATAGAACAGTACCCATGTTTTGCAACTATAGTGAGAACTTCTCGCATCGGAAAGATGTGAAACAAAATATTCCATCGTTTCTCGAAAAGTGAGAAAAAACTGTGTCTATTACTCATGTCGAAAACTATTAAATGAGATTGCGTCGTTACGTTATAATGTCATAAAAATGCACCCGAAGCCGATGTGGCATTGCAGACGTTGAGAACGCCAGTAACACATATCGTTGAGGGCGCCCAAAATTTACTGAAATTAAAAACGACGGCGGCGAAAATACATCAGTCGGCTACACCTAATAATGTAAAGTGCGACTTTTGCTGCTTGCGAACGATCGTATATTTTATAAATATTTTGAGAACAAAATAATTAAACAATAAAAAAATGTGCCAAGAAAACAATATTATTATTACTATTCTTTGCATTTTTAATTGTTTTTTAGTGTTAAAATTTTTTCTCACCCTATTTGTATTCTTGAGTTTTTTTGACAGTTCAAAGCGGGAACTTTTTTCACAAAAATGTTACAGACACACTTTTTCTATTAAGTAGCGAGTAATTCCCTCACGTGAGAGCGAGTTCTCGCCAAAAAAAAAAGTTACAGACACAGTTTAGTGAGAAAAACCGCTATTTGTCTCAATATATGGCATTTTTCTTTCATTTCACAAATTTCAATCGAAAAGTTTCTCGACGCGAGAGTTTCAGAACATGCATGAGCACAGGTTAATAAAGGGATTATAAAACGGATTTTGTATGAAAATTTGTTTAATAAACCTTTTATTAACCTGTTTTTTTTTATAAGACCGTCGTTATTTAAAATTTTTTATAAAACTTTTTTAGGTTCGAAAAAGACTTGAGAATTACTGCTAGAAAATTAATTAAAAAAAAGCCATCTTTTAAACGGTATCTTATGCAATCCATCTAATTTAAAATCTACTTTAAAAGTAACATTTCTTTTGTTGAATTGAGAAAAAAATCGTTTACTAAACTTTTCCTTAAATCGTCAGCCAATAGAATTCAAGTGTTAGTTCAAGCATTATGTACTTATTTGAAAATAAAACTCAAGTTACTTAAATTAGAACAAAACAAATCAATTTATTTGTTGGGTTACTACAATCTGTGTGTAAGGGTTAGAAGTTACAATTTCTTTAGACTAAATCGTTTTGAAGAAAGTGTGAAAATTGTCTGCTAAATATTTAATTAGCAAAATGCGTGTCTCAAGTCAACCATTGAATTGGAAATTAACAAATCTTTTTTGGTTAAGGGCAAATCATATTTGTACAAAACTAATTGAAAAACAAAGCAAGTAAGTTATAAAGTGTAAAAGTGTTAGGAAATATTTCAAAAGATCAACAATAATTTAAAATGATTGAATAAGAAATAATATGGAAGATAGAGCCGATTTCGTTGCCCAATCAAGGAAATATTTGTCATATTTAATTTGACTAAATAAAGCTCTTTTTAAAACACTTGGAAAAACAATTTATTTCTATTTAATAGTTAATTTGCGCCACAATAATTTTATCGCCAAGCAGTTATACATCATTAGAAACTTTTTTGCCTCATTAAACGTTTAAGTTATACGGCAACAACAACAGAAATTCCACCATTCGCATTTCCCTAAGCAAACTTTATTTTAATTTGTTAGAGTTTCAAACTAAGTTTCTCTCTCTCTTCACTCTCTCTTTTTCTTAATATTTTCTTAACTACTTTGGCTTATTAAACACATTTGCAAGTGAAAATGTTTTGCAAAAAATTAACTTTGTATACGTTGCACGTACTTTTGCTACTGCTTACTTATTTTTATTAATTTATTGCGCTGGATTGCATAAAATTATTTTATTGCATCTATGGGAGATGAATTTATTTTTGGATTTAATTTTCACTTCCGTTTGTTGTAGCCCTGCAGTTTTCATGTAGCAATTTATGTACTTCAATGCAGAAGGTGTTTTAAGTTTAATATTATCGTTCAAGTCCGGGTTAAACATACAATTAAAATGAAAAACTTATCATTTATTTTTTACTGTATGTTTAGTATATGTTAAGTGTATAGTAGAGCAACAGCAATTAAGGAATGATAAGAAATAATTTGATTCTTTGGCTAAACTTTAGATGATATTTCGCTACAATACAATGTTTTCTGTTTAATTAAAACCAGCTCTATTCTAGAGATGATCTTAACGAATATAAGCCAATGGACTTAAATCTAACTATCTCACAAACATAGTTGGCAAATTGATTAAGAACTTCGTAAAGCTATTTTTAACGGAAATTTTATTTCCAATGGAATGATTGTTTCGAAAGGTTTGTAATATGTTTAACTACCATGTTAAACCCACAAACATTCAGTATCCGAATCATTAAAAGTAAAGAATTTTGTCAAAATTGCATTATCGTCAGAGCAGTCCCAACTGCGTTCTTAAAAACAAAAGTCTAAATGCTTCAAATAGATCAAAATACGCAGAGAAAAGATGGTCACCTTCAGTGTTGCCAATTTAGCATTTTTCATGCTAGAATTAGCATTTTTTAAAGTCATTTGGCATGAAAAAAAACTGATTTAGCATCTAGCATTATTTAAAAATTTCTAGCATTTTTTAGTTCTTGTGGTATTTTTAATATTTTCCATTAATGTGGAATACAAATATAAAAATAACGAAAGATTCTAACATTGAAATAGATTTAAAAAAATGCTACGGGCATAACTAAAACCCATCTTTTCAAAAGAATTTCTTACAACGTTCAGCAGAGGCGGTATTAAGTTTATGTGCTATGCACAGTTGAGTTACACCTGTCGATCAACTTACAAACCTTTCTAAAAGGCAGTTTGACACTTCGTGGCGAAAACTGAAGAGCAAAATGCAGCATATTATAAAAAATGTGATTGGCCTTTACTTTATTGAAGATTTTTCTATTTTTTTTTTTTAGCATTTTTTTAACAAAAACTAACATTTTTTCCTCAATTAGTTTTGGCAACACTGGTCACCTCCAACAACAAAAATTTAAAAAAAATTTTTTTAACATATTATGCTTAATTTTTTTGATATTCTTTAATTGGGCTCGATTTCATCAAATTTAGTTTTCATTAAATTATTTTCACTGAGGAAGGAATTTTACAACTTGGATTTTTTTTACTAAAATTTATTGATAAATTTTCCTTGGCTGAGCTGGGATTTGAACCCGGGTTGATTTTAACATGTTTTAAGAATCACCACATTCTATCTTCAGAAAATCTTTGAGTTCTAACCACTGCACCACTGCGTTGCCCGCCAGCCAACAGTCAAACATCAATCTTTTAACCAGTTGTACTGGTGGTTCGAAATTTGCTGTTATTATAATTTTTTTAAAATTCAAATTACATGTTGCCTCCCTTCCTCTGTTTTTTCGTATTATTTCTGTCAAGTTTAATTAAACGATATTACTGTATAGTTTTGTTGGTGCAATAACACAGAACAATAATATTAGAATTCACATAAATTGATTTATCGAATTCCCAACAAAAATGTATTTATTTGTTTGGCCAATTTTAAAAGTGTTTTGATTTTAGTTCGCCGGGCAGATGTTTGTTCCTTTATATTAAAAAAGTAAAGAAGTAAAAAAATGGAGTGAATTTTGAACTTTTTGCTGCTTTTTTGCAATCTATTTACAGGTAAAACATGTTTTTTATTGGCCCTTTTTTTTTTTGTTTTCTTCTATGTATTTTATACAATTTACTTACAAGTAAAAGATGTTTTAAGTTGGTATTTTTTTTTAATGCAAGCAGCTAAATACCGCTTTAAGATAATGTAACAGTAGACAAAAAAAAGCAAAAAATTGATTTCAATTAAATTCGTTTGTGATATTAACTAAAAAACTAATTAAACTTCAAATTAAAACTGATTTAATTTTTGATTAATGGCTTAATTGAAAAAAAAATTGGCTAGAATTTTTTTCTGTTTAGTTAATAAATGGTTTCCCCGACAAAAGAACTTTTTACCGTTAAATGCCCGTAATTTCTTCAGCCAGATATCTGGTTGTGTTCGTACCTAACAGTTATCTTAACCTATCTGCTAAAACTATTTTGGTAATTTCAACGTTAATTTTGCATACGTGTTTTTTTTTCTTTAAGTTTTCTTTTGAAATATGGCAACATTATTAATTTTAATTTTTATTAATTTTTTTAATTAACTGTCAAAAATCGATGGTGTTAACTATACTAAACAGAAAAAAAATAAAAATTGATATCAATTAAAAAATTTGTGATATTAATTAAAAAATTAATTAAAGTTGCACCAGTAAACAAATTAATAGTATCAATTAAACCAGTTAAACTTGATTAAACGTTTAATTCACTTGATTAAATTTTTAATTGAAACTGATTATATTTTTGAATAATGCTTTAATTGGTGAAAAATGTTGGAGAATTTTTTCTGTGTACAGTTTAACCAGTAGGCAAGACAAACGTGTAAAAATTATGAAAAATTCGTTACACCATAGATAATTATTTTTAGCAAATAAGGGCATAATACTATGTTTACATTTTAAGTGCGTGTAAGCACCTTAAACGTGATTAAGCTCTAATCACATCAAAATCGGGATGATTAACAATACTAAAATATTAAGCGTAAAGACAAAGGAAATTGATTAAAATCGGTTCGTAGCCCCCAAGCAAATAGGCATGTAAAGCTTGTGATCATCGTACAAATCACAGTTCTAAAAATAATTTGATTGAATTTGGTTTAGACAGAAAACTCAGCCTTTTAAAATTGGAAGAAATTGGTTCATGATTTCACCTACCCAAAAAAAGTTTTCTAATCATGACTTCGATCAGCAAAAAAAAATTAAAAAATATGACAAAACCTGCGCTTCAAACTTTTATCTTTACATGAATAAAAAAGTAAAATTTTAAATTGTTTCAACCGCTTTCTATTTAAAGTTTTCAAACTTTTAAGCTTTTTACTTTTTTTAACTTTTATAAGGACAACACAAGTTAAAGTGCTAGAATCCGATGTGACGAATCTAAGATACCCTCCACCGAGAGTAGGAATATTAAGGGATAATGCTTTCTTGTGGGAACTGAGATAAACTATAAACAAAACCTTATACAACCTAACCTCACTATAATTCGTTATGGATTTGGGCATATTACATACAGTCTTTTCAAAACAAAAAAAAAAACTGCATTGGGCCTATGAGCTAAGCCTTACGAAATTGAGTAGCATGATATTTTATCTTATGAAACTGTGACAGACCAAACTTTACTACAATAGCATTACTCGATACTGTTTTAGGAGTACAAAGGTGTTTTCCAAGAGTGGGCTACATATTGGGCCTATGATATGGCCGATCGACACAAAATTTAGTATTATGATTTCTAGTCTTATAAAACGAATTGATGCAAATTTAAATGAGAATCGGTGCATTCTGCCACCAATTAATGTTAGTTTTTTATTTAACAGAAATATAAGTTTTCAGGATGGTTGTTCCACATTTCGGTCTTAACCTATTTTCCTTCTAAACCAATTGTGCTGCATTTTTATTCCAAACTGCTTAGGAGATCTATACAAAATCTTACAACAACATCATTCTTATTCTTATATTCCGGACAGACAGACGGAAATGGTTCACTGGATTTAGAATTACTCAAGGACCCAGAATAGCCCTGCAAATAATAGAACTAGTCCAAATACGCGTGTAAAGTGTAGCCTACAAGGGAAAACATGGTCTATTTAACATTACGATATTCTAAGGCAGGACCATATAACCCAGCTTTGGATTACATAGGAGGATTAGTTGTGAAATCGTTTAAAAACGAAAAAATTTCGTTAAAAAACGAAGACATGTCTTCTCACTACAAACACTTTTTAACAATGACATGATCCACGCTTGCATTACATTGGACCAGTCCATGGAGTAGTCCATTTTATCAAAATGGATCAGGTAGTCCAATATTATTTCCAGGGATACATCGTTGCGTTTCTTCGTAAACCACGTTAGCGGAACTTTTTCGCAACTGAAATATTTTACGGTTGAATAGAACATTTGCCACCCGATTGCATTTTTATCTTGACATTTTTGTGTGAAAAAAATTTTTAAGCCATTTTGAAAGACTTTTAAGCGCCATATCAAATGACATTTGCATGCAAGAATGGTTTTAACATTTAAAATTTGAAGTGTAAAAGTCCCACCCACCAATTTTTTTGTTTTTGCGATAAGAAAAAAATGTGGAAAGTTTCGGGCAGTCGGAGCATTTTTGGTGCGGCGCCAGGCCCTTCGGTAAAAACTACACTTTTCGACGAGTGGCTCAAAATCTATATATCCTATACAACACAAATGTTCCTCGAGCCCCAATTATTTTAATAAAATTTTTTTTCTGTTTGTTAAAAGCTTTATCTAGATATCGAAACAACGCCCCCGTACCTTGATGAGCTGAAATTCGTTTTCGGACCCTCAGCGGTTAGCGCGTACCCATTGGGAGTTAATTTCTTAGAACAAAACCAACTATTTTTACCTTACCAAAATTTCTTTTAAGGGTTTCACAGATACACCTCTGCTCCCAATAGTAGCTGCCATACATACCGTGAGATGTATGGAAAAATCATGATTTAGACGAATTTGAGTTGTTTTTGAAAATTTTCGAAAACGAAAATTTCCACGGTGCGGTACATAAAACATATCGCACTTGTTCAAAACTTTTAATTTTCAGTAGAGGCAAAATAATTTTTAGTTTTACCTTAAAGGCATGTGAAAAAGAATTTTTAGCTAACCGTTTCATTTCCAAAAAGTAGACATAATACCACGATATTTTTTTACAGCGTTTAGAGATGAATATTACGTGTGGGTTTTTTTTCAAAAGAGTGAAAAAATAAAAATTTGAGTTAATACACTATTGTTAAACAAGTGCGATATATGGATTTTTTCCTTTGTTTCGATTTATTTTACAAAAAGAGAAAACACAGTTCCATTTTAATATATTTTATAAATTTTTACTGTTTATAACCAAGTGAGTATTTTTTGATAAAACTATTTTTAACAAATTAATTTTCTTAAAATTTTTTTACCCGGCTTTTGCTCGTGGACCAATCATAAGGTGTATGCAGAAATACAACAATAGAAATACAACAATAGAAATAACAACAGGCATTTTGTTTGTGTCTAACATGATAAAGATATCAAAAACAATTGCCTGAAAAAACACAACTCTGGAAAAAATTAGCAGACGTTTTGCGTAGACCTACTTTTTTTAACTTCTTTAATTTTTCTTTTTTTTTAATTTTTTTTTTTTTTTTTTTTTTAATTTCCTAAGCTAATCCTGCGAAGCTCTACGCTTGTCTGCAGGAAAGAAACCAGAGTCTCAGGAGGGAATCGAACCCGCAACCCCGGCGCTGATAGACTAGCTCGCTACCAGCTAGCCTACCGGGGCACTCAATGAAGCAAAACAAGAGCGAAATTAAAAAAAAAAAAAACTTTAAAAAAATTGATATGGAGCAAAATAAACGCCTAATATCTCAGAAACCATACAAAATTTCGCGAAACAGGTTTTTGATTCAAAAAGGGGTTATTCGAAATATATATATTTGTCTGATACCTAAATCTATTTTTTTCAATAGTCAGTAGGTCAAACCAATAATGAGCTGACGATTTGTGGTCGCATAATATTTCTTATCTACGTTATCGTTCACTTGCATTGTCGATCTACTTGTCGTGCTAAAAATTGTTAGTGGGGCGCAAGCCAGCTGCTTGTCGTTAAAAATGCAAACGAACAATAGCGGTCGACATCGTGGACCAGGCTGCAAATAGGCATTTCCATTTTGACGTGACGTGATATTTGTACGACAAAATGTAAAAAAATTTAATGAAAAAATTAAAAATGGTTTTTATGTATGCAAAGTAATGAAGTAGCACTATATTCAGAACAAAAATTACAACAATCGACTCCCATGATTTGCAGATATAAGCAAAAATATGGTGTGACGTTAAAAAAACAGAAGTGGATTTTGACTTGCATTAGAAAACTGAATAAGACTGCGAATTGAGTAAGACGTTTTATATAAAACCCGTTTTAGTTAACTTTGGACTTATATAGATTTATTTTTCCAACTATCAAATTAAAAAATATTCGCTCGTTTTAAGGTACAAATGGGCATTTTCAGCGAAAAGTCTACTTTTTTTTTAATGTAAAGCCAGAATGCAAATAAGGATGTATTTAAGGACCATGTTGTTGAACCGTTATCCCTTTTGTTACTAAATGTAGAGCGCTTTACACCGAAATATAAAAAGGTAAATTATGTATATAAGAGTGGGTCAATTTGTATGCATTAAAAAAATTCACCAAGCGGTTATCGAAATCGTAATCTACGACGAATTCTAGGAAGGTTTGCCAAAGAAACCATGGGTCTAAAATCAAAAACCGTTTTTTAAGAGAAACTTATCATTTCGTTTATACTAAATTACAAAGAGGTAATGTTTGTTTGTTTGTTTGCAGGAGGTAATCTTCGTAACCGCTGAACCGATCTTTATGAAACTCGATGGTCTGGGAGGTGCTATAGGATATATTTATTTTTTTGACATTTTAAATGGGCGGGGCACCTCCCATACAAAGGCATTATAGATTTATGTTTATCATTAGAATGACAAGAGCTAAAGTTTCCAAATTTGGTACGAATGTCTTGGTTATCAGCTTGATTTTGATTTTAGAACCATGGTTTCTTGGACAAACTTTCTTAGAATTCGTCGTAGATTACGATTTTGAAAACCGCTTGGTCGAGAAAAAAATTGACCCAGTCTAATGTATATATTAAAAATTTTTTGAGAAACAATTTAAATTAATTCTGGCGTTACGTTACAAAAAGTAGACTTTTCGCTGAAGCTGCCCATATGTTACTGTTTCTACCATTTTTAATATGATTTCAATCTAAAAAAAAAACTATGTTACAAAAATCGTTCAATTCTCTGCCGGATTGAGACCGGTAGTTTATTAACATGGTTAGCATTGGATCGCTTAGATCGTTTCAGAAAGCGATATTAAGTCGATCGGCATACTAAAATAAGAATGGTTACATCTGCTGCGTTAAATTTTTTTATTGAAATTTAGCAAGACAGATCAATAATTGACTGAGATATGAGCTAAAAAGCACGACTGAATTAAATTTTTTTCCTAAAATTCCATGTTGTTGTTTTTTATCCCCATTTTTATGTTTTGTTTTTTTTTTAATATCTAGACTTTTTTGCATTTTTTTTACACAAAACAAATACACAGAAAAAAATAAAAATGGATTTCAATTAAAAAATTTGTGATATTAATTAAAAAATTAATTAAATTTGCGCCAGTAAACAAATTAATAATATTAATTAAACCAGTTAATAGCATTAATTAAACGTTTAATTCACTTGATTAAACGTTTAATTCATTTAATAAAATTTTTAATTAACACTGATTATATTTTTGATTAATGCTTTAATTGGTGAACAATTTTGTAGAATTTTTTCTGTGTAGATACATGTAAAGCGCAGTTGATTAAACGATGTCCGTCCGTCTGTTTTTCTCTATATTTAGAGAACGGTAAGAGCCAAAGTTTTCAAACTAGGAACAAGCATCTAGGTAAGCAATACATATCATCCGCCAAAATATGGGTGGTATTGTAGAAGATGGTGAAGGGTATATTAAATTCGGCATAGCCGGATATAGCACTCTAACTTATTGGCTGTTAAAATGGTTCTCACTTTTTGATAAAGCTGTTAAGCTAAAATCCTGCTTATACATAGTTGTAATATAGGATGTATAAATATGGTATAATTGCTGGTAATTAAAATAAAAAATTTTTTGCTGGGTTATTTTACTTTAACCAAGAACGCGTGAGGAAAATAAGAAATGTGCCAAATTAAATTTTTGTTAAACAGGTATTTACAACAACAACAACAATTAAAAGAATAAAACGTAGGCGTAGATGTAGATGTAGACAGCCAAAACAATGTCCTTAAGGTATTTTAATATATTTAATGAGAAAAGGAAAATAGTAAAAGTTAATTGAATGGAAATAAATAATTGAAAATTACTGTTTACTCACTTCAGGTACTTGAGATTTTTATTAAGGAAGTGAATATTTCACCGTGTAAAACATGCGTGCAGGAGTTTAAGTCTTTCCAAAAGTGTAAGTACTTTCTTAAAACACTCCAAGTATTTTCTCTTGCCGAACAATATCAATTGTAACAAATTGTAGTTAAGCCAACCACATTATCACGTAATTAAGATATAATAAATAATTAGTTTAACACACAAAGTTAAAGATAAGAACAATATTTATCTATCAATGAAAACTTAATTTTACTAAATTATAGGAAAATCGAAGTTCATTCATTGCTGTTTGAATGACTGTGTGTGTGAGAGTGAGGGCAGGTGCGTTATTTGTAAATATTTCTATAAAGTTTTGTTAGTTTGAAAATTTGTTGGTATGAATGGCATAAAGATAAATTAAATGGTTTGATCGAAAATTAAGCTATAAAAAAAACTTTGTTTAAATTTCAATTTAATTATTTTTCTCCTAATACTCATTAATTAAATTTTATCAGATGACTAGAAAATTTTCAATATCCTGCAGTTTAAAAACATTTCATAGCCACTCATCTCTTAGCCACATATTATTGATTAAAATTTAAATATGCAAAAACTTTAAAAAACGCATTTAATTAAATTTTAAATATCTCCAATAAAAATCAACATTTGTTTTAATCAAGGTTAATAAACACTGTATATTGTAATAAAAATACATATTTAAAAATTTTCATTAAAAATTTTTTCGATAAATATAGATTCAATGGTGATGGATGAATGAATGAACGGCTAAATGGATGCAATGCCACCTGCATTTCATGTACATGTACATTCAAACACGCACACACACACACGGTCTATTATGAATGATTAACTTCATTTAGATTTAATAAATTTTAATTAAATTTATTCATTAAAAAAAAAAATAATATTAAAAAAAAGACACCCTTTTCAGATAAACAATTTATGATTAAAAAACAATATACATAAACATTTCTTATATTAAACATTTTTTCGAAAGTGCTTCTATAAAACAAATTTTAATTTAAAAAGCTTTTTTACAATGGGCCTATTCTCTCAATATTTCACATACTTTTTGCTAAAGTCAACTTATGGTTAACAGTGAAGCTATAGATATGTGTCGGCGTCTGGCTGGTGTAAGCCGGGCATTATGTTTCCCACTATTTTGATTGTGTGCAACGGGACTACAGGTGGTGGTGGCATCTGGCAACACCTCATGTGTTATGTAGCCCAGCTGGGCTGTTAACGTCACCTGTAGAGTGAGTTTTGCTTTTTTACTTGTAATATAAAGCTTCAACCAGTCAGACGCCGGCAGATAATAAATAAAAATTATTAAATTAATTGTAAATTGTGCCAAAGTGAAAATTATGTAAAAGATAAAAAGAGCCCTAAAGAGCCTAAAATTAGAATTAAATAAAGAGAAACGTGAAATTGAAACTGAAATAAGGAAAAACAGAAGTGTCTTTTACTTAAGCGCCAGTGAGCCACAAAAAATAAGGGTTGGTTTTTGTATATCACCAACGTTTGTGTGTGTGTAAACGAGACACGATCTACCGCAGCAAGTTATTGCTTTCGATTCCCGGACAAAGCTCGATTGTGCCACAGTCTACCTAGTGCATTTATCCAGAACCAGGTAACCCCATTTACACCCAAACAATATGTATATTCGGGAAAATGTTTAATACTACTTTTTATGACTAGACTATGACTAGGCTATGATATGGATGAGTCAACAGATGCTGGCGACCTAGTCAGAGCCCTAATGCAGGCGACTAAAGTGGAAGAACCTACAACGTTCAAGGTTCTTAATCTTAGAACATCTTTTGGAAGAACCAAGCAGGCGATGGTCCAGCTCCCTGAGCATCTTGCATTACAATTACTTAATGCAAGGAAAGTCAGAGTAGGATGGATTATGTGCAGACTAAGGAATAAGATTAAGTTAACGCAGTGTCTTAGATGTTTGGAACAGCGTCACATTGCCTACCAGTATAAAGCTATAGACGGATCCTGGTCACAGGGCTAGAGAATGTAAAGCGGAAGAGAGGTGCATACTTTGTTTTGAAATTGGCTCAATAAATGTTCGACATTACATTGGAAGCACAGAGTGTGTAAAAAACAGGAAAAAAAATTCTGCTAAATGATCGTGATATTCTTGCAAATCAATCTCGGAAGGGATAGGAAAGCACAGGAATTGATGATGCAAAAGGTGACAGAGGAAAACATTGATCTGGTGTTAATAAGTGAACAGTACAGAAATCCGCCATCCCAAATTTGGTATGAAGATAAAAGCCATCGTGCGGTCATAATGGTAAGGAATACGCGGTTTTTTGTTAGTGAAGTAGATGAAACAAATTCTGGTTTCGTTTATGTAACCGTTGGAAAAATGAGAATATATAGCTGTTATTTTTCACCAAACATTGAATATAGCGAGTTTGCGGAAGCTCTTAATACACTTGAGGCTTCTATTAGACCCTCAAAGTATAAAGTCATCAGAGGGGGTGATTTTAACAGTAAATCCCCAGAATGGCACTCTTACACCCTAGATAACAGGGGTGCTGCAGTAAGTGAGATGATTGCAAGCACTGGACTGACAGTTTTCAACAAGGGAGATAAGCTAACCTTTAGAAGACGTGCTGGTAGCAGCATTATAGATATTACTTTTGGGACGCCTATTTTTTGTAATGGGAAGATGAACTGGATGGTGGTAGAGGATATATCTTTAAGTGATCATCAGTTTATTTCGTTCAATATATATGAAGGTACAAGTAATGAACCGAATGCGGTAGACCTTCCAAGATGGAATGTCAAAAAATGTGATGGGGGAAAACTGGCTCAATACATTACAAGCGCTGAAGAGAGAAGTATGCGAAACCAGCTCGATCCCGTTTATGAATAAAATGCAGCTGAGACGCTGGTTAAAGTACTCACTAGAGCCTGCAACGTATCAATGCCTAAAGTACGAAAATATAGCCACAAATGTCCCGTTTATTGGTGGAATTATGAGATTCGTGAGCTGAGAGAGAAATATCTTGCCGCACGACGAGTGTATACACGTAATCCCAATAATGAAACTCCCTAGGAAAACTCCTGGATTGTGTTATTTTAAAACGGCTGGAGGAAAGAATTGCTGATCTTGGAGGTCTATCTCCTATGCAATATGGTTTTCGCAAGGGGAAAAGTTCTGTTGATGCGATAATTGAAGTTTGGAAATGGTGGTATTAGATGCACAACATAGTTACAGGTTATCTAGATGGGAGATTTTTATTATACGAGACGGAAAGTGGCATAAAAAAATACCAAATAACAGCAGTTATACCTCAGGGGTCAGTTCTAGGACCTTTCCTCTGGAATGTGATGTATGATGGCTTACTGAACTTGAAGCTGCCGGAAGGAGCGGCTCTAATAGGTTACGCAGATGATATAGCTCTTGTTATAAACCAGCGCACTCCGAACTGATCGAGATAGTAACAAATGATTGCTTATGCCGTTGCAGCAGATGGTTGTGGAAAAATAGACTGCAGCTAGCTGTACCTTAAACAGAGGCAATTCTGGTAACAAATCGAAGAGTCTATAAAACACTGAAAATTCGGCTTCAATCAAGTGTTGTACAATTTAAGCATTATTTATGCTATCTGGGCGTACAATTGGATGACAATCTCAGTTTCAGCCAACATGTGGTGAACATACGAACATAAGCCATGCGAACAGCAACTTCACTGGTGAAGATAATGCTAAACAGTGGCGGCCCAAAACCGCATATAAGAAAGCTGATAAACAGCGTTGTACACTCCCAACTTCTGTATGCCGCTCCAGCTTTCTCGAGTGCTTTAAAACGGAAATACAACATACGTGAACTACAGTCACCACAGAGAACCAGCGCCCTACGTATCACATCTGCGTATCACACGGTGTCTACCAGGGCGGCCTTGGTACTAGCAGGGCTTCTTCCCATAGACCTTTTAATACTGGAAAAAGAGGAAATATTTATACAAACTAAATGTATAAATCAGGCAAATCATAGTCCTTTGAAGCGAGCCAAAAGAATCTCAGAAATAAAGAAAGATGCCAGGGATAATGCAATAAGAAAATGGCAAAAAAGATGGAATCAAGAAGAGAATGGAAGATGGACACATAAACGAATCCCACATATTAGAACGTGGGTTGAGAGGCAACATGTAGACATAGGTTATTTTCTAACACAGGTGATGACGAATCACGGTTGTTTTAACAAATATCTGCATAGATTTAAGTTAAAGGAGATATGCAGCTGTGAGGCATGCGGATCACCGGAGAAAGATGCAAGACATATTGTTTTTGAATGTGAAAGGTGGGTGGAACCAAGAAGAACTTTAAATGGAAAGCTAGACTTAATATTGACACCTGAGAACGTGGTGGGTATAATGCTAAATTCCGCAAGCTCATGGAAATTGTGTGAAAATTTCATTAATAAGATAATGAAGGAAAAGTGTTTAGCAGTTCCGAACCTTCCCTAGAGAAGGAAAGTTGGAAGGATGTAGGAATAAAGCTGTTTTTAACTGCCCGCCCTGATGTGATGCTGTCCCGGGACGGTGTTGATGGAGTTATCGTGGGGCCCCTAGATGATAGCGCGCTATTACTACGTCCAACAACAACAAAAAATACTAGACTATGACTAGACTATGACTAGACTATGACTAGACTATGACTAGACTATGACTAGACTATGACTAGACTATGACTAGACTATGACTAGACTATGACTAGACTATGACTAGACTATGACTAGACTATGACTAGACTATGACTAGACTATGACTAGACTATGACTAGACTATGACTAGACTATGACTAGACTATGACTAGACTATGACTAGACTATGACTAGACTATGACTAGACTATGACTTGACTATCACTAGACTAAAGCTAGACTATGACTAGACCGCTACTAGATTTTAACTATAAGGCTAATGACAGGATTTACTATAAAAATTTTTACTTAAAATATTACAACATTTTTTAAAAAGTCGTAATAACAAGAATTCGATCGATATAAGAACTACAATTTTTTCTAAAAATAAATTTCGAACCAAATATGTAATAAATATTGTATTAAAATATCCTTTAACATTGCCCCTGTTTTATTATTTCTTTTACTTTACACCATTTATGGTAAAAGCACTTGGCTTAAACATGTGTTTTTACATTGTTATTAACACCTTTAAAAAAACGACCAACACTCCTACAACTACATATAAACAGGCAGAATAAATGTAGAATAAAAAAATTACTCATACAAAAAAACACATGAAAAAAAATTAAGTGTTTACATTCTACTTGATCCTAATAATCCTTAACTGTTATTTTTTCGCAAACGCTCTTTTTCATTAATAGTTTCTGCGTTTTCTTTCTCACTCCATTTCTCCTCTTTACAGAATTTACTGTTAATCTAGAAAGGATGTACATATTTAGAGCACATGTTGTTGCTATTGTAGTTAATTCTTAATGAAAAATAGAACATACATGTTGTTGTAAGTGTTTTTTGTCGTCGTTGTTTTTTTTTTTTCATATTATCAACAAATGTGACTTTATTTATGTTAAATTTGTATCAGAAGCGAAGCGAGGACAGAAGAATTCTAGCCAAATAGTGTTATATGGAGTCAAGTTAAGGGAGGAACTTGTATTAGAAGAGTTCCAAATAAAATGTGTTTTTAAATTATAGAAAGAATAAACGATTATCAGTCTTTATCTATGAGAAAATTTAGATTTGTTTTTAAATAATTAAGCCTTAACTGTGATGTCTTAAAGAAATCTAATTTGATTTATACGTCACTTCTATTTTAATTCCACGTTTAACGGTTAATCGTACGAAGACAGTGAACAGGACCACTTCTGGAAATAAAGTTGTCACCAAATTGAGTTTACAAGAAATCAATGTTAAGCGCACTGGAACCAAATGTCGATACTGTTTAGCTGATTAATATTTGGAAACAAAAATTTAGTCAGCATAACTCGATAGCGCTCGCCATTTACCGTTACTGCAGCTCCTTTCTCATTTCGAAATGCGTGTAAACTGCTTTAAGCAGTCAAGCAAAATTGATATAATGGTGATTCGTCAACGGCTTTTGGATTGTCTTCGTTCCAAATACGGCAATTTTCCTTATTGACGTAGCTATTTAACCTAAAATAAGCTTCGTGAAATGGACGAAGTGCTCTAAGAATTTCGCGAAGAGTTTTATTTATTTATTTTTTTTTTTTTAACGATTCATGATGACTTGTCAAACAAAAAAGAAATGTCAACATAGTTTCTCATTCTCATCTGTCGAACCATAGTTTCAGATTTTGTTATAAGGGCAGTTATTTTCAATATAAGCATTTTATAAAGTTATGAATAAATTACAATTGTAGATAGATAAATAGTAACATTTTTTTAATAAAGGCCCTTAGATTATACCAATATTAGATTAAATCTTTGGCTTAAGTCGGGGAGTTCTAAAATACAGCAATTTTAACATGAATCGTACATCTCTTATTGGTCCACTTTTATTTTAACCCCCGTATTCAAAAACGATTATTCAATTTAACAAACGTTTATTAAGGAAAATGTTCATACAAAATTCGTTTTGTACAACTTTAGTAAATTTAAAAAAAAAATTATGAATACAGGCGTTAGTGCTTTAGAAATAGTTCTTTTGTATTCACCCTGTGCACACGTTTATTATATTGTTTATAAAACCTTTGAACTGTATAAAACTACAACCACATTTAAACTGTTTAAAATGTTTATTTATTTAGTTCTATGTCGTCTTTATATTTAATACGTACAAATAGAGTATACCTATACATATATATGTATTTATTTATATATTAGAATAAAATTTATAAACCAAAAGTGTTTAACCTGACACTCTACTCCACTTATTTTACCACTTTTGTATTCCAAGTATTGTTAACAGGTTTATAAACTAAATTGCACAAAACAACTTCTAATACTAACGTATGTATAAGTGGCATACGTACATGTACATACACATCTTTATATAATTACACAAACACTTAACTCTGCCCTGCAAATACCAATATACAAACATACTTTAGAATATTGTTGCTATTAATGTACTGTTACATTTCATAAATATAAAATATGTATTACTTTAATGGCTTAATACCTACAAATAAACATATGTACATACATATATGTAGTCGTATGTGTAAATAAGGGTATATAATAAATTTTTGTTGTTAATAATAAATTTTTGTTTTTAATAAGTAAACTTTTGGCAATAAATAGGTGTTGGAGGTGTCGTTTTCCAAGTTAAAGTAAATAACATACACTGACAAGCAAAACTGTAACAGGCTATACCAAATGCCCAACCATAATATGCATGAGGTCACTTAAGTCAACTTTAGCAACTGTGCGAATACAAAGAAAACATATGTGGCCAACTAAAGGGTGGTTAAATTTAAAGGGCCGATGTTGATTTTGAATAAAACACAAATTATTTAGTAAATTATTGTCATTTCTTTTTATTATGATTAAATTGGTATAGTTCAATTATGTATGGAACGAAATATCGGCCATATGGCCGCCGCAACCTCGGCGGCACAGCTCCATCCGATGGTCCAAATTTTCGATGACGCTGAGGCATAATTGAGGTTCTATGCTGTTGATGCCCTTAATGTGCCGAATTATCTCATCCTTTAGTCTTGAATTATCAGCCGCCCAAATGCGGCAATTCTGCTTATTGACGAATCCACTGAGGTGAAAATGTACCTCATCACTGAAGATGATTTTCTTTGAAAACAATGTTCATCAACGACGAGCGTGAGAGGAGCAATTGTTGGAAACGACAACGAGTTAAGGTGGACGGCTCTTCAGCCACACTATCGCGAACAGCAACAATATTTTCTGCAGTACGAGCTGTACGAGCATGCACTGGTATTTTCACACCTTCTACAGACCCGGTTTGCTAAATTTTTTGCACGATTTTTCCGCTGATTTTTAAGCCTGAATAACTTTAACGCGTTGCGTGATTGTGTATCTTTCAATGGTTCAAATTAAATTAGTCTAAAATTGAGAAATGTCAAATGAAATGCAAAAAAAAACTTGACGTTTAGGTTTATCCACCCGTTATAATGTACGTAATGAAACTTTTCGTCTAGTTTCGTCAAATGCCCTTTCGTCAGCTCATTATTAGTTTGGCGCATATGCCAAAGGGCATATGTTTGAAAGAAAAATTAACATTTTTTTGAACGTTCATTAACGAATATGGAAGTAAATAGAATTTTATTGAAAGTGAAAATAATTGTTTTGTGCCGCATACGCCACGTTTATGAATGCAAGCAAAAGTTAAATTTATTTTGTACGTTTTTGTATGCGGAATTTTCTGCATTCGCCAAATAGTGGCGTGTCGAGCAAAAAAATCTTAATAAACTTTAAAATAGTTGATATGGAGCAAATTGAATGCTTATTATCTCAGAAACCATAAAAAATTTGGTGAAATCGGTTTTTGATTCAGCAAGGGGGTATTTAAGATATATATACCCCATACCTTACTCAGTTTAAAAGGTCGGTAGTTCAAACCAATAATGAGCTGACGATTTGCTAAAGCAAAGTGTCAAACTGGACGCACATTCCGTACGGAATCAGCTGTTTGTGTATTGTTAAAAAAAATAAATCAAATTGAAATGGATTAATATAAAGAAGGGGAATCAGTTTTTATTTTTAATTTAATTGAAAATGTTTAAAAAAAAATTATTTAAGATTTTATATTAATTTTGTATCCATTTTTTATTAAAACTTAAACAATTATTGACAATTTTTTTCTTAAAAACATTGCATGAAAATTAAATAAAACATAAAATAAACAAATAGGGGGCTGTAATTTTTGGTGCTTTTTAAATTACACAAATATGCAACAATGGTGACATGGATCTTAAGTTCATGAAAGTACGTTATGGCGACCTAAAAGAAGTTCTTAATTTACTTATGTATTTGACAGACTTTTCGTTAACTTCTCGACAGTAACTAGGGGAAAGGGAACTAACACCACACTTGTCACGTGACATTTCTTAAGTGGTAGCGAACGGTTATAGCTCTAGCACTTTATATAAAGGGGACTTTAACATGGCAATGTCCTAGTTAATTTGCTCCATTTTGACATTTGTAGTAGTTTACTAAATAGCCTTATTAACGCAGATATTGGCCCGAGTAAACTATTTATGTTAAGACGATGGACATATTAAATATATGAAGATTCAATAAATAAATATTGAAAAAAAAAAAAAAAAAAAAAAAAGACGATACATCTCCTTCATATAAATTAATATAACCACTTAGCATCAGACCGCAAAAATTCAGGTCAAATGACAAGTTTTGCGTATTTCCTCTGGAGTAACTACTTAAAGCACTTAATCACCCTTAAGACTTTAACTGCCTGGCCCACAATGTCGAATCTTTGCTCGTCTATTTATATTGAAAACAAATTTTAGTGAATGAAATGAAATTTTCTTTTCGATGCTGTGAACCATGCCTTAAATAAAGTCAATGAAATAAAAAATAATAATTTCCACAAAGTACTTACACATTTTTGGAATTCGTTGCAAACTTAAAATAATATAAATTGTAGTGATTATATTAATAAATAAATTATTATTCTTTAAGGTGATCATCTTCATTTGGTTCCGAGAGTAGGCCTTGTATTATATCCAGTATTCTTTGGCACTTCGAAGAGCTTTCACAGGCTGAGGCATACGGCAACCTATTCCAAATTTCCTTTACTCTTTCCCAGAGATCGTGCATCCCATTTTTAAATTTAGGAAGTTAGTATTTTTTATATGATTCCAAAATAATGAAATGGATTTAAATCCGTTGACTGAGCTGGCCATTTCATTATATCGAGGCGTTTCGTATTTAACCAATTTTGCACGAGTTTAAAGGTATTGTTTCTTTGTCATTATATTATCATTAAAAAAATAGTCACACTCCATTTTTCGTTAAACGCCCCCATGCGTCCCATTCATTAAAAAAAAACGTACTTTCTTTAATAAACTTTTTTTTTTTAAATGTTCGTGAATGGTGTGATTGTTAGACTTTGAAAACGAGTCGTTAGGGAGCGTGCGTGTTTTATAATTTTTAAGTTTCCCGTACATGAGCCTGCGTGTTAACATTTGTTTTCTACCCAGTAAAAACTTCCCTAACTTTTTCAAAATGAATAGCTTCTTTAACTCATTATTTAATAGTTTTCTTCTTTAACTACTTCTGTAACTACTTTTTTCTGGATGTATGTAGGTAAAAAAATATTGACTTACTTTTGAATGCGTTCATTTTGGGACATCCCATGTAAAATTCATCGGTTTTTTCAGTAGAATTATAAGTAGTGCTCTTATGTTCCCAGTAAAAACTTCGCTTACTTTTTCAAAATGAATAGCTTCTTTAACTCATTATTTAGTAGCTTTCTTCTATTTCTACATCTATAACAACTTCAATAACTACTTTTTTCTGAATGTATTAAAGTAAAAAAATAATGACTTGCTTTTGAATGCGTTCATTTTGGGACATCCCTTGTAAAATTCATTGGTTCTTTCAGTAGAATTGTAAGTAGTGCTATTATGATTTTCTGATTACTCAACACATTATTTTGTAGGCGAAGTTTTTACTGGGTATGTAAGTTAAAAACCACAAACAAATTCTCTGTAACGTATGATGAATTTTATTTAAATTATTAATGCATAAATATTTATCATACGCAACCAACTATTTTGGTTAATACTAACTATTTTGTACAATTTATAATGAAACTATACAGAAAGAAGAGAACATTAAACGTTAATTAAATTATTATAATTTTAATTAATATCAAAGATTTCAAAAAAAAACATATATAAATAATGGCCCAACTATAATGTGCAAAATAGTGCGATGACATGTTATCATATGTGTCAAAGCCTATTGAACTTAAGGAACTTTATGCCGAAGGTCTACAACATGCGTTTATGCGTCTGTCCTTTTTATGCTTCTAACAAAAAAGTAGAATCAGCGTAATTGTATGTAACATTTTACACACCAAAATGCAAAGAATGCATACACGTCTCAACGCGGTGAAATAATGTCAGCTGTTATTGATGGCCATGGATGACAAATCATATTTTATTTTCAATGTTAGCGATAAATATGTTCGGGTAGTGGATTACTTTTTACTATTTTTTTGCATTAAAAAAGGTTTTTAATAAAAGAAAAAGCTTTCGTAATAAAGATTACATAAACTTTAGAGAATAAAATACATTAAAATTAATTTTTAGCACAATTTTACCACGAACAAAGTTTGCCATTCTAGTTATCGATTACTTTTATGTTCTGAGTGTCATCTTTGTTGTACTTTTTTTTAACAAATGCCATAAACTGAAAAGTTACTGATACCGTGAAAAATCACGAATATTTGTATAATAAAAGCTTACTCCTCTTTGAATCCTTTTAAATAAATCCTATTAAAATATTAATAGCACTCTCCATTTTTGCCAAAATTGTTTTTTTTTAATAAAAATATTCTCTCAACAGCTGATAAAAAAAAGAATTTGTCGAATTAAGCGCATTGCATGTAACTTGAATTTAGAAACGCATAAATGCACAAAAAGTATCATACGCGTCTACGCATGAACGCATGGTGTGGACCTTCAGCTTAAATAAATTTGTCATTTGCTTAAGCAAATCGCGACACTAAACGCCCATTCCGTACGGAATAAAATTTTTTTTATTTTGTTTTTTTTTTTAAAGCATTTAAGAGGCTTTTCGGTCATTTTTGACAAAACCTTAAGCTTGCTCATGGTCCTTAAGGTTGGTTAAAATTCACATTTCATTTTTAACTTCAGTACAACATGTGAAATAACATCGTAGAATTAAGTTTAATCATCTTAGCTGTTTGTGTGACTCAATGTATGCTTCTCTATATAGCTACATATTTAAAATTTTAAAAGAATGTTAAGGTATTATTTGATTATTATTGATTTTAATAGGAGGGCTTGATTCCCGTGAGTGAGTGAGTGTTCTTCAAAGGCTTTTTTATGGCATTTACTATTCGATGAGTTGGTTCAATTGTGCTGTGTTTTCTTCTAAATACGAATTGATGGTTTGGAATACAACTATTTTCATTGAAAATCGGTGTTAATTTTAATACTCATAATTTCTCAAATAGCTTTGATATACTTGATTACAAGCTAATAGGACTATATGACTCAACTTTTGTATGATCTTTATCATGGTAACTAAGGAAACCTTCCATGTTTTGAGAATAGTATGCAAGGCGTAAAATAGCATTAAAGATAAAAAGAATATTTTTCTTTGCTTTGTGAGATAGCTCCAACAGCGTTTTATTACTGAGAAAAACCATGGTTGAAGTTTGGTTAAAAAAACATATTATGGTCGCCGCAATACCAACAAACAATCTATTTTAATTTTTAACATTACTTTTTTCACGATTAATAATATTTGGTTTCTATTTAACAATAAAGTGTTTACCCCCCTTGAAACTTCAAATATGGTTAAATTTAACAAAATAATGTTTTTATAAAATAAAGTTACAAACATACACTTAAACATATTATGTTTACTTTAACCATATTATTGTCACCGGTAACCATATTTTTGCTAAATGCGTCCATTCAAAACCCATAACCATATAAGGTTGTCTCCAAACATGTTATGATTAATATGTAATAACAACAATATGTCTGAAATTATAATAACTTAAAACATTGTATGTTTACTTTTAACTTTAAAATAATATGTTTAAAACAACAATATTATGTTGGTTTTGATCTCGCCAATAGCTGCTTGATTGGTGTGTTTAAAATTCTCATTCATTTTATATAAATTGTTGAATAAAATTCACATATATAGTACTTTGAACCAGTAAAACGGAAGGAGTACTAATGAAGATCGTCAAAGGCTGGAAATAATTTGAATGGGACTACTTACAATAGTGAAACCAAACATATAACAGAAAAAAAAAACAAAACTAATAAACAAATTGCAAAAATTGATGAAATAAATAAATATAATATGGTTTACATTGACCATAATGTTGTAAATTCTGACCATAATATGATTGCTTTTTCCAAATTCTGGAAATTTATTGCCATATTATGGTTAATTTTGAACATAATATAATTAATTTTGAACTCTATTATGGTTAATATTGATCAAAATATGGGTCATATTGACAAACATATGGTTAATTTAGAACAAAATATGGTTAATTTTGAACAAATTATGGTTAATTTTGATCATATTATGGTTGATTTCGGGAAAATTTGAGTTAATTTTATTTAACATATTTAAACATAATATGGTAACCTGCAAACATAAACATTGCAAAAATCAAACCATAGTATGTTGCTCTTAGAATCTGGTTACCTCCAATCATATTTTTTTCTACCTGCAGATGTCTTCTTAGTGTTTAGGTCACATATAGCCTTTTCTATTTCTTTCATCTCAAATCTTAGGGGAATGGCTGCTCTAACATTAAAAGGCGGTAACTCGACTTCTATATTTTGAGATATATTTGGGCTAAATACTGTTTTCAAATGATTAACAACATAAAAAAGCGAATTCGACAATGTTAAAAATCAGACCCAAATGTAAACAAATGCCAAGCCGAATTTTTTCATATAGATTTTGAAGTATATATATTTCTTGGTGATTCGAGAATCGATATTGTAGAATCAGCAAGAAACTTAGGAGTAATATTGACCAAACTTTAACCTGGTTGAATCACATGTCACAAGTTTATGGGCTACTCAGCACTTTACACCTCTGCAAGTAAGACTATTAGTGGCAAAAACCTATCTTCTGCCGACGCTTTTATACTCATCTGAAATTTTTACTGGTTGTTACACAAATGATATGAGAAAGCTGATCGCTACATACAACAATATCATCCGTTACATTTTCTCTCTAAAAAGAGTTGATCATATATGGCAGCACTCTTGCCGTTTATTCAATATGACCTTTTTAAACTATCTTCAATTCAAAAACTTAATATTACTTCACAAAATAATAATGACAAAGGAGCCAAAATATCTTTATGAACGTTTGCAGTTTTCTATATCGTTTAGAAGGAAACATTTAGTACAATTTCGTCATCGTGACCATGCTTCTGAATGCCAATACTTTATTTTAAGCATACGTCTCTTGAATCAACTTTCAAATGATTTGCAAATCACTAGCAACGCTATAAGATTTAGAAAATTACTGAGAGAATATTTTTCGTAAATTTTTTAAATGTAAACTTATTTTTATCTTTATAAAGGATGGTTAAATTGTAAGGGCCGATGTTGAATGTGAACCACACCTAAACACCAAGTTTTTTTCCGAATTTTATTTGACATTTCTCTATTTCAGACTTACTCAATTTGAACTATGGAGAGATACACAATCCAACAACGTGTTAAAGTTATCCAGACTTATTATTAAAATGGATGATCAATTTTCGAAGAAAATGATCTTCAGTGATGATGCACTTTTTCACCTCAACGGATTCGTCAATAAGCAGAATTGCCGCATTTGGGCGAATGATAATCCAAGATTGAGTGTCGACAAACCAATGCACCCACAAAGAGTGACTGTTTGGTGCGGTTTATGGGCTGGCGGCATCATCGGGCCGTATTTTTTCCATGGTGTTCGCTATCGTGAGATGATAACGAACTTTTTATGGCCCGAATTGGAAGATTTGGATGTGGACGATATGTGGTTTCAGCAGGACGGTGCCACTTGCCACACAGCTAACGAAACAATGGCTCTTTTGCGCAACAAATTCAATGGCCGTGTTATCTCACGTAATGACGATGTCAATTGGCCGCCAAGATTATGTGATTTGACACCGTTGGACTTTTTTCTTTGGGGTTATTTGAAAGAAAAGGTGTACGTCGATAAGCCAGCAACAATTCAAGAGCTAAAGGATGAGATAATTCGGCACATTAACGGCATAGAACCTCCATTATGCCTCAGGGTCATCGAAAATTTGGACCATCGGATGGAGGTGTGCCGCCGTGGTCGCGGCGCCCATTTGGCCGATATTTTGTTCCATACATAATTGAGTAATACCAATATGTCATAATAAAATAAAATTACAATAATTTCCTAAATAGTTTGTGTTTTATTCTAAATCAACAAATCAACCACCCTTTATATGTTTACTTTATTTATTTAACTCTATCTAAATTTATATATATTCTATGTAGGTCTTAGATAACATTTCTTTATCAATGTATGTATACTTTAACTTGTCTGATTTTAATGCTGTAATTTATAAGATATTGTGTCTTGTTGTATAAGAAAATCAAATTAATAAATACAAATTCAAATTTATTATTTGTTTAAATTTTAACTGGTTTTTGACAGTGTTAAATTAGCTGTTTTTAAATTCGCCTTGCAATCACGATTAAAGAAAACGAATGAATCATCAAAATCTTGCTTGGCTTTGTTTAATTATATCTATGAAATGAAATGAAATTTCTTGGGTATACCTAAAATCTCCTATGCGTAAAATTTTTTGTGAAAATAAAAACTTGCCCTAGTTATTATTATTTGGTATTTACGTATGCATTTTAATACTTTTAAGTTGAACGGATTACTTAGTTTTTTAGCCGAATTAAAATATTTAATTTTCAATGTGCATTATTTAATAACTTTTCTAACATTTAATTTAAATTTATTTTTATTTTATTTACACAGAAAACGCGTAGATTTATTTGCATGTTATACGTTTGTGTGTATCCCTGAAGTTCTGAAGGTGACGTTTCTGGCAATGCAGGCTCAATTTATAATATTTACTTAAATTAAATGATTGTGCATAGTTTAAAAAAGCGGTTGTGTGGAATCGTGTCTATTTGTTCATGTTCGATATACTTTATTTCGGTTCGTAAGCTCTTAGGTAATCTAAGGGGGAACCACTTACAATTAACATTACACAGAAGGCATAAATTAAACAAACTCTAAAAGTAAATTTAGGAATATTAAAAAAAATAATTCTTCATATTTTAGAACTCGAGTACCTACTATTTAGTCCAATCCCTAGAGGGAAGCGAACTGACACCAAAGTAGTCCCGTGATAGGTCTTTGGTGGTAGAGACCAGTTTTAGTTCCAACACTTTATGTGAAAAAAACCTATCACTATTACATGGGGTTGTCATTGGAGGGGTTCAATTGACACCATTTGACCAGTCGCACATCTATTCTCAATGAACGTGTTTTGTGTCAGTTACTACAATGTAGTATTATTTCTATAAAACAAGTCCTAGAATTACATTTCAGAACCAACTATAGAAAAAAATGTGTCACACCACTAATGAAGACTGTACTGTAATTCATTACTTTTTCTACCTTTTTGTTTTTTATATACCAGTTAAATGATTGGTTCTCTTTTTACTGGTCATGAGTTCTTTCTTTTTGTACTTGTTCTTTTTTCAGAAAACCCAGGCTCAGTCTATTGGACCAATTGACACAAATTTCCCGCAGGGTGGTAACCATTTGGATAATTTCCTTATTCCCAGGTAATCCATTAAATAACCAAAAGATTCCTATTTGTATTCCAAGAAAAAATTGAATGCTTGCTAAATGTTGGCGATAAACATGTACTATTAGAATATGCTTCTAAGGAGAGGACTTTGATTTTTTTTGTGGAAGAAATATTCTTAGTATATATATGATGATATTTATATCAAAGTATAGTTTGCCACAATTAATGGAATGTGGCCAGCCATTTCAACTGAGAGTAGACAGACCGCCCGAAGGAGAGGACTTACCTTTAAGGATTCAAAGCTGTCGGGACAATTTTCCATTAAAATGTGTAAATATGTGTTACTATGCATATGTACATATATTTACATTAATGATTATAATATTTTTTTTTTTTGTGTTTGGTTTTAGAAAATTTATATTATTTGTGTATTTTTCAAGCACTCTTGTAATACAAACTCATTAAAGGTAAACCACATAAACATGCATGTAAAACTGCTCTAACAATAGCTGAAACCAAAAAACAACAACACTATTTAAATAATATAAATTAACAAATAAGTACAACAATAAAAGTTAAACTAATTCTAAACAAGCAAGCAAATACACGTCATGGTTTCGTTTGCAAAAAGACTTAAGTGGAATATTTTAAAAAGAAATGATTTGCCTACATTAAGAGTTGTATAGTCCTCAGTCTTTTTAACACTTAGCCTTTACGAGACATCGCTTATGTTTGAACCTCAAATAATTTACTTCCTGTCCTGCAGTTTCGGTCGCTTACGTTTATATAGAAAATTTCTCACACTCGCGCTTACGTTGGAAATTATTGGAGAGGCACACATGAATTCTGCCTTGTGTAGACTGCTGCTGCCGATGTTTTGTTTTTATCCGAACAGCGTTGTTCAAACACTTGTTCGCCCAACGATGTCTAACATCAATGACTGTATATATGATCATACATATGAACGCCATCTTAATTGATATTGTAGTTTTTCATAATGCTATCCAATTAAATCTACAAAACTAAAGTACACAGCCATATAATGCTGTGAACGCTTGTGCAAACGGGCTGCAATAAAACGGTTATTAAATTCTTCTGTTTTAAATATTAAATAAATTTCAAGCAAACTTATTTTAATGCCAAGCAAACCTTATCTGTACGGATATTGAACTGTAGTCAATTGTAGTTTTATGAAAGTTCTACTTTTTGGTTACACAGCTAATAACCAACCTACAGCCTTTCAACAATCGCTGTTCCCGGTAAATACATAAAATCTTCTGGCCAAACTGAGTAACGAATGAGCTACTTCAAGTTCTACTGCTAATATCAATGTCAAATATGTGCCCTGTTGCTACGGCAATAATAAAACGAAAAAAGAATTGGATACTGCTTAAACCTAAAACTTACATCAGAAAAGCTGCCCTTAAATGGAATCCCCAAGGCCATTGTAGACCAGGCAGCCCACATGACATCTGGCAACGTACAATCTTAAAAGAATGCTAAAAAAAATAACAAACAGATCATGAAACCCCATCAAATCACTTGCCGTTGATCTTGTCAATTGGAGAAGATTCGTTGGTGCCTAGTGTTCAACCACATGAACATTCTAGTAAATATTAAAAATGCGTTGTAAATAATTATTAGAACTAGCTGACCCGGTAAACGATATTTTGCCATTTAACTTATTTCTTTCAGCTGTTACAATGTCTGCATGCCAAATTTTTAGAAAAGCAGTTGATTAGTTAAGAAGACAATAAAAATTATAGACTTTAGTTCTTTCCAGATGTTACACTATATGCCTGCCAAATTTCAAGAAAATCGGTTGATTAGTAAAAAAAGATATATGGAGGAGAGCATTTACCCCTCTTGCCCTATTTCACGCCCTGAATAATAAAAATTGTAAGGTTTTGTTCTTTCCAGCTGCAACACTATTTGCCTGGGTGTTTTTAACCATCTTGCCCTATTACACGCCCTATTTCCTTTCTGATGTTAGAGTGCCTGCAGGCCATATTTTAAGAAAATCGGTTGATTAGTTTAGAAGATGTTAGAAGGGGAGCTTTTACCCCTCTTGCCGTATTTAACACCCTAAATAATAAAAATTATAGGTCATAGTTCTTTCCAGATGTTATACTGTTTACCTGCAAAATTTCCAGAAAACCGGTTTATTAGTTATGAAGATAAAGGGAAGGGGAGCTTTTACCCCTCTTGTCCTATTTCACGCGCTATTCTCTATTTTCTTTCGGATGTTACAGTGCCTGCAGGCCATATTTTAAGAAAATCGATTAATTAGTTAAGAAGATATAGGGAGGGGGAGCTTTTGCACCTCTTGCCCTATTTAACGCCCTCTAGCGATATGAAATATACGTAACAACTTACTCTCATACCTAACAAATACAAAAACACATACAAAATTTGATGAAAATCGGTCAAGCCGTTTCGGAGGAGTTCAAAATGGAGGGCATTTTGTTGATATTTGTATGGGAATATGAAGGAAAATCTTAATGCCATAACTCCGGAATCCCTGTTATTGGTCAAATCACTTATTTTTATATATATATAAAAAAAAATAAATGCAAACAAATTTAGGAATTGACAATGAAGCAAAAAAAAATTTAGGTTGCTAAAAAATTAAGTATCGCTTCTTCAACGCTTTCATCAATTTTGAAAAAAAAATATATAATTCATGCTCTATCAGGGGGCTAATTCTAGCAGTCGTGATCGAATCCTTTTCCGATTCGAAAGCAATTTTATTTTTAATTCTTTTAGGCGATACTGATAGAAAATTATTTTATCAGAGTTGTGAAAACTTAAAAAAATATTTAGTTTACAACACTGAAAAAATAGTTTCGAGTATCGACTGAAAGAATAAGAAATACCATAGTTTTCAAATCGTAAAATTTTTCGATCACGACTGCCAGAATTAGCACCCAGGTTTTGAAGTTAAACGGCAAAAACCAGCTGAGTATATAGAAATAAAGAAGTCTCTTGTTTTATGACTTACGCAGTTACGACAGTCCAATATTCCTATAAGCGGTCCACTGTTTATTGAAAAAGCATTTCATTTTACTTTTAATTTTAAAGCAAGTAACGGCTGGCTTGTTCGTTTTGAAAAAAGACACAACTTATTATTCAAAAAAATTTGTTGCGGAAATGCTGCCGTTAATGAAAATGTGTCTTTAGAATGGAAAAAGAAAATAATAGATCTCATAAGACAGTTTTACAGACGCCTGCCAGATCGCACATTTTGCTTTAAAGATGAAAAGTGCAACGGTGGCGAGCACAGTAAAGAAAGAATAACTTTATTATTTGCTGTAAATGGATGGCACAAAAAACTAAAACCCCTACTCATTGGAAGATCAGCGAAATAAAAATATACAATTTCCCAATCAAGTTCCGCCATAATTGCAACCTTTTTATATCAATTGTTTTTTTTAACCTCATTAAATTCCACCCCTATAAATCGTTTTTTTTTTAATTTTAACCTCGTTAAAGCGAAATCACTTTATTACGAAAATTCCTTTTATTCGTAAAAAGATTATTCGTATTCGATTACGTATTATCGGTAGTTTACTGTAAAAAAGCTCTTACTTGAGAGCTGTCTTGATTACGAAAACAAAATCTTTCTTAATTCAAAAAAATGCAATGTAAACAAACGAGATTTTTAAGAAGACTTCAAATCAAATCCACAAAATTTCGCTGCAATTTAAACGGCTTATAAGTCTTTTTACGAAGCCATCGTGCTCAATTAACACAAACATGCACAGATTTTAATTTTTCTCATTTGCACCAATAAATTGCTTGAATGGGTAAGTTTTCAATATAAAAATTTTGCTTATTTGTTTATTTATTTTAGTGTTTTTTTTTTTTTTTTGTCGAAAAATTTAAAATTTCAGGTGTCTTTTCATATTTAATTTGTTTGTAAGCGGATTTTTAAAACACACAAATAGACAACTAAAACATAACATGACTACAAGCACTTAAATGCGCGCATTTGTAACAAATACATAAACAGTTGCACACATACACACACACATGTGCACCTATACTATTGAACAAAATCGCCTTTACAATCAAACAAACTATCACACTCACCTTTACCACCACTACTACAACTATTATTCATTTTATTTATTATGTTGGCAACCATTTAAATGAAATTGTTAACATAAATTCAATATAAATTTACATAATAATTTTTCCCCCGAAAAACAACAACGACAAAAAAAATGCACGCACTCACGAAAAACAAAACCATGTTGTGTTAAATAAAATGTGATAAATTTGTAAATATCTTCCAAAATTATTTTAATTGCCACATTATTTTTTGTATTTAAATACACATTTTTTGCAAATATGCAAAAATTAACAAATAAATTGACAAAAATAAAGTTTTCATTTAAATTTACAGATCGATTGCAAAATTAATTATTTTTAATACTTAAGTTCTTCATTAGTTGTTTAAATTGTTTATAATTTAAATAGTTGTTGGTTTTAGCACTAAAAGCATAAATCTTTGTTTATTTTTATAATATGTAGTTGAGTTTAAGCAAACTCAAAAAGATTGTTACCGTCAATGCTTTAAAAGTGTTGATAACCTTGATCAAAAGCAAGGAATGAGGGTGTACTAACTAAAGCCTCTCTTACATTTTTACCTCTGACTTTTCAACTTTTTAATTCACATGTCTGCCAAAATTGTTGTTTTACAGAAGGTTTACATTTTTCGGTCGCAAACGGACATGTACGTCGCTTCTGGCATAGTCGCGGTTTACCCTTCACCAAAGGTAAAAGGATATAATAAGTTTATCATGCCGTTTGTAATTTCTATAATATTGACGTCTGTCTGTTCTTGTGTCCGTTGACATTGGTCTTCCGAAGAACCCAGACATTTTTAGGACCAGGTGTTTATATATTTATGTCACATAGAGTCTAGAATTGTTTTCTATTGAAATTCAGCCCGATCGGTCAACAAATGGCTGAGATAGGAGCCAAATCACTTGTTATTGTTTTTTGTTAATATTTTATGTATATCTGGAGAACGGCAGAGCCCAAGTTTCCAAGTTTGGTATATGCATTTTGGTTATCAATACACATCACCCGACAAAATGTGGGCGGGATAAGAAAAGTGGGCGTGGCACAAAATAAATTAATTTATATCTAAAGAACGGTATTTATATAACTTTATGTTCTTATCGCATAATGGTTAATTGTATATAAGATTCGGTAAAGCCGAATATAGCACTTTCAGATTAAACTTTGAAAATCCTGGGAAAGAAAAAAGCACAGAGCAATTAACCAACGTTTTTCAATTTAATTTATTCAAAGATCAGATTGAATAATAAGCGATGAGGCCCATTTTCACCTCAATGGTCATTTCAATAAAAATATGGGCACCCAAATTCCAGAAATAATTGTTGAAATGCACCCACTTAGATGCACAGTATGGTGTGGAATAACTTCAAAAATAATCGTTGGACCATATTTTTTCAAAAACGATGAACAAGTTGCAGGTAATGGGAATGGCATTCAATACCGGACAATGATGACGGTAAAGAACAAACCAGAATTGTGATTCCAAAAAGATGAAGCCATAGATCACACAGCTCATCCAACTATGGCTTTTGGCATTTGGCGCTTTTCGAAAGAGTTGTTCGATTTCTTTGCCTAACCGATATCTGATTTTTTGTTCCTAGTACTTTTTAATGGCTTTTAAAACAATATGAAGATGCAGCTGGAAAGCTTATACAATGCTCGCACTTGGGGTTTTTAAACGTGTTTAAGCACCTCTAACGTGATTAAGCTCTAATAACATCAAACTCGAAATGATAAACCAAATATTGAAGTGATTTGGTTATCTCTTTAAATTAACATGATTGCAAATAAATCACTTCATTTATCAGATAGAATATTCTGAACATACACTTAACTGAGTATAGTGTAGAATCGGCCACCATGAACGTACCCCTCATGTGTACTACGAACCACGATTTCTTCTTAATGTTTTTGTCTTTTCCCTAAATAATTCATAAATTTTCACAATTTAATCATTAATATGTTTAAATTAATCTTCTGATAACTTTATAAATGAATTTTTATTTATTTTTGTTTTTTTTTATCTAAAATGAAATGTGAACGGCATTGACTAACTTAATCAATCCAGAGGCTCAAAAATAACCTAAAAAAATTGTTTTCATAATAAATTCCCATTTATTCTTAAACTTGGCATTAGAGGGTTAAGAAATTAAAATCTCAAAAATGTTCATTACGACAGATAATAATATACCCATTTTGTCCCATAATTCGTTCACTGTACTCAAATTTACTTTATTTATATGCTGCTTTTATATAAGTTTTAAGTTGGCGTGAAATTACTTTAAAAAAAGGGTTCACAAAGAGTACCAAAAGTACAAATTTGACGCCAGATTTTCCCCTCAAAATTTATGCTACAGAAGTTTTAAGTTGGAGTAAAATTATTTTTTCAAATAAACACGTTTACATAAAGTACCAAAAGTACAAATTATTACCCTGTTAAGCCCTCAAATGTAGTTCATTTGCATGCTGCCTTTAAAGACATAAGTTTTAAGTTTGGGCAAAATTTATATAAAAAACGTGTTTACAAAAAGTACCATAAGTATGAATTTTTTCCCCCTCCAGTTAATATTTTGCATATCTCTGTATATCCCTAGTGATAGTTTGAAATAAAAATAATTAAACTTTTAAAATGTTGCAGTCTAAATGAGTTTAATGAAAAAAGGAGCAAAAATTCCCAATTTTACCCACTTTAATACTCTGAAAGTTCGGCCGACTTTCAATATGTACTTTTGTTACGACTACAGTGGCAAAGTTATAGAAGTTATAGAAATGTACACGTACATACATATGTACTTTCATGCTTATTCTTCCTAACATTTTCGATAAAACAGATTTTGTGTTAAATTAAATGCGCCTTGAGCTCAGTGTTGCCAATTAAGCCATTTATTGGCTAGATTTAGCCATATTTCACCTTGTTTAGTCATTAAAAATGAGTTAAGAAATTGGCCATTTTTCAAATTGATAAGCCATACATTTTTTCCCGTTTTTCTTTTAAATAATAATTTTTATATTCTTATAAACATTTATAAAATTGCTAAAAGAAATATAAACATTTTTAACAATTAAAACGCATTCTATTTAAATCACAACTTTTAGAAATGTTAAAAATCGCCATAAACGATGATGATAAAACATCTTTCAAAATAAAGGAACACAAACAATACTGTTTCTTTCTGGTCGGAAGTATTTTAAAATAGAGATGCAGGCGGCAGCAATTTTTTTTTTTAGAATTTTCAGGATTAACTATAAAGTTGCTTAATTGAATCTACGTTTATTCTTACGTAACAAAATGACCTCAATTTACAACCCCATTGTAAAATTTTTTTATTGAATTATTTTAGTTTTATTATTACATTTTAATGTGTTTTTATTTAAAAAAGTTTTTAGCCATTTTTTCCGAAAAATTTGCCATTTTTGGTCACCAAGTTATGGCAACACTGCTTGATTTAGAGTCTAAATTTGGTGGGTCTTAATTTTAGACCCACCTTTTAGTACACCGTTCTACCCGAAATCTTCTGAATACATATAAGCATATAGAAAGTCATGCAGGTATTATTATTTAACCTTGATACATCCTTTGGTTGCATAACTAAAAGTCATGATTGTTACCCCAATTAAGAAAGTCATTAAAAATTTAACTTGGCATTAAAATGTATGTCAGTTTTCAACACTTCTTTAATGCAAATATGTTAAACAAAATATTTTGATAATAAATTAAAACCATCAATATACCCCAATTAATTTTTTATACAAAGTATATTATTAATATTATCGTGCATAAAATTAAATTCATTTGTTAAATTTTGCAATGAAAACAACTACAATTTCTCTCTGACCATTTTATTTAACCGCTTAATAAATTGATAATTTTGCGCTTTGTGGATTTAGAAACAAAAATATAAAAGAAAAAAATTGTTTCCAACATTTATAGTTTAGATACGAGTTTATTGTTTATTTGCAAATTGCAAATTTAGAACAGCATGCATATATTTATTATATACAATGTGTGTGTGTGTGTGTGTGTGTGTGTGTTATATATTTTTAGTAAGTTTTATCAAAATGTTAAAATAAATTTAAATAATTTGTTTATGAAACCGTTTTCTATACAACTGAACTGAATTGTTTTTGAAATTTGTTTTTGTTGTTTATTATTGTGGTCAATGGCAATTGGTAAATATTTATAAAAAAAAATTGTATGAATAACAATAATAACAAAAGCAGAAATGGAAAATATTATACTCGTAATAATGTTTGTAAATTTAGTGATTTGTAAACTTAATGCTAAGTATTCTATGTACTTGGCTGGTATATGGGACAAAATGAAAATGTTTAGCAAAAATAATACCAAAAGCTGATTACCAAGGCAAGTTTTTAAAGCGTTTTGCTTGAAAAAGATTTTTTGGCATATTTGCCGTGAAGGGAATAATTTTTGCAATGGCAGGACATAAAATAAAGTATTAGAATAAGATTTAAATAGTTATTGTTAGTTCATATTTAATATATGAATATTCAATAAAAAAATATTGAGGAAAAAAATTATTAAACGAGATGTTTGGCCTTATATGAAACCTATTGTGAATTATGGACCGATCATCAAGTAATTTTGTTGTATGATTTCGGATTATTTAAGCGAGTTTGCGCAAAATTAATTAACAATCGGTGTATATTATCACCAATTTATGTAAGTTCTTTGTAGTTCTGTTACAATTACATGCATTTTTTAGGATAATTGCTCTGCATTTGATTTCTGATTTGATTTCTGATTATTTAAACGAATTTGCGCAAAATTAATTAACAATCGGTGTATATTATCACCAATTTATGTAAGTTCTTTGTAGTTCTGTTACAATTACATGCATTTTTTAGGATAATTGCTCTGCATTTGATTTCTGATTTGATTTCTGATTATTTAAACGAATTTGCGCAAAATTAATTAACAATCGGTCTATATTATCACCAATTTATGTAAGTTCTTTGTAGTTCTGTTACATTTACATGCATTTTTTAGGATAATTGCTCTGCATTTGTACACAGAAAGAAAAACTTTCGGGAAAAATTCAAGTACGAATAACACTTACGGCCATTTTCACCAAGTTCGGTTAAAACTAACTTTCAATTAAAGTTCCGGCTACCCATATGTTTTGACAGCTATAACCGATAGTTAATTATAACCGAACTTGGTGAAAATGGCCGCTAAACGTACTCAAAACAATCCTTAATGGGATTACTTTCGAAAATCCATCCCGGAAGTATAAAGTTCTTAAATCAAGTAAGAAAAAGATTAAACTTTTTGTTGGTAGTGCTACTCTGAGAGTAAAATTACAATGTGAGGCAGTGATGCAAAACGTGGCAGAATTGGGCTACTTTTGGCAATTTTGAACGTTTGATGGCCCTGTTAAAATCTATTTTGACCCTTTTAGGTCAAAATTAAACTAGCTGGTAGTGAGCTAGTCTATCAGGGTCGGAATCACGGGTTCGATTCCCGCCAGAGACTCTGGTTTTTGTCAAACCAATGGTTTCGTATTCTTGGCCCTTCAAAGTAAGAATTAGTTAATCAATTGAAAAATTCTTTGTAAACATTTTTTCTGTGTACTCAAGAACTAAAGCCTCTAGACCATTCTAAACGTCGTCTATGGTCAGAATGGTGGCAAGAAATGGCAGCAGTGGATGATCAATTTTCGAAGAAAATCATCTTCAGTGATGAGGCACATTTTCACCTCAGTGGATTCGTCAATCCAAGAGTGGTTGTCGAAAAACTAATGCACCCACAAAGAGTGACAGTTTGGTACGGTTTGTGGGCTGGCGACATCATCGGGCCGTATTTTTTTCCAAAATGAGGCCGGTCAGGCAGTTACTGCGAATGGTGTTCGCTATCGCGCGATGATAATGAACTTTTTATGTCCCGAATTGGAAGATATCAAAATCAACATCGGCCCTTAAAATTTAACCACCCATATTATCTCTGTACGTTAGTATAACCACGCCACAAGAGTGGAGAAGGTATTACATTGCATTTGTGCTGATGTGTATAACACCTTAAAATATTGGTCCTAAAGTATACCGATTGACTCAGAATCCCTTTCTGAGTGGATCTAACGATGTACGTCCGGCTGGCTGTCCATGTAACCTTGTGCGCAAAGAACAGGTTGCATTTTTGAAGATAATTTAATCAAATTTGGTACATAGGTTCTAATTGGCACAAGGCCAATTCGGTCTATAATTTCATATAGTCCCCATACAAGCTGCTTTCCGGAATAGGGCCTTTGTGCCCACTATCAAACCAATTTTAATGAAATTTAAAAGATGTGTAGATAAATCCATATTTATATGGACACATAAGATATGCATTTTTTAAAAAATAGGACTACGAAAGTAGATAGGGGGCAATTTCTGCCTATTAGAAACTTTCAAACCGATTTTAATGAAATTTAAAACATAGATAGATCCCTATTAATATAGCCATGCACTCTCAAAAATTTGTTTTTAAATACTGTGGTGTTGGGTATCATATGGTCGGGCTTAACCGACTCTACTTTCTTACTTGATTTTTATGTTACTCTGTCTAAGCGGTACTGAAACGTACTTTTTGTATTATTGTATACATTTTTTATGTGTTAAAGTTTTAAGTATTAAGCTGTATAGCTGCATTCTAACGATCGAATTCCGCATTCACACAGTCACTTTATACAATAATACTCTTTCTGTAACGTCTTTATAGTTTCTTTTTAAATATAGTTAAAGTTCCCTTTCTCTCTGTTTTTGGTATGGTAATTTTTTTTTTTTTTTTGGCTTTTTTTTATATAGTTTTAGCTATTAAGAATTTCTCTGTATATATTAGAAAGAAAGTGATTTGCGGAACCAAATGGTGTTCAGTTCTGAAAATTTTGGGTTTTTAAACAAAGTTGTTTCCCAAGTGGGCACCGTAAGAAAAATGTCCCTCTTCCAGGGGATATAGGAGACAAAATTAAAAAAAAATTAAAATCAGTTTTATTAAAAAAAATTAAGGATTTTCGGTACTAAAAGATATTGGGGATATTTTGGGAGGCAAGCGGATTTGTGAGTCCAATCGTATAAAATATACTTCAGAGCAAATACTCAATTTTAAATATGCTCCCTTAACATCTGTAGACGTAGAAAGAACTTTTCTATGTACAAGAACGTGCTGACTCCAAATAGACAAAGTTTTCTTTTCTAAAATATTCGGCTTTAATTTATAATTTACGAATAAAATGGAAAATAAACAATAAATTTAAATTGCCTTTTTCTTAATTTTCATATTTTTAAACGCTTTTTTAAACGCTTTTTTAAAAGCTTAAATCTGTTTTTAGTGCTTTCTTGGTTGCCCTAATAATAACAATGACGTTTAAACGATCTGTAGTTTTTTGTTATGCATTTTTATTATGAAGGAGATAGACAAATCGGTAACAATAAAGTGGAGAACAAAATAGTCGCTCTGACTGGCAGTGTAAAAATTTTCGGAAATATAACATATTTTTTTAATTATTTGCTTGCATATTTTAATTTTTTTTAGCATATAAAAACTTGCCCTTCTCATTACTAATTAAGTTAAGATAAGTACAGCTTATAATTAAATACTCGTATTTTTATTAGAATTAATTGATAGCAAATATTTGTTTTTTTAAACTATATTGTCATATTTTAAGAAGATTTTATTATTGCAAGCAAGTCCAATGAAAATATTTATATGCGTGTATTGGAAAATGTGCATAATAATTAAAATAAAGCAATAATTAGATGTTATTTAGTTTAAAGGCAAATCTGTTATCCCCATCGCCAAGTAAAAGGTAATTTTTCACCGTTTGGGTTTTAATAATTGAAAAAACACAGAAAATTTGCAATAATGAAAGGAATGCTTGTTTGGGGCAATACAAAATTGATTGTCCTAAAGAACTATTATGCTGTAAACATTAATTTTTCTAATTTAATCGATCTGGTAGATGAGTATACCAAAATTTCAGTATATCGAACCCTTACTGCAAAAAAAAAGCTTAAGCGACAAAAACACAACTTTACAGGAAAAGTTTTTTTTTCAAATTTCATACAAATTTTGCTTGAAAGTTGTCGCTTAAGCTAAAATTATTTTTGCCATCAAAGTGTTGCCAATAGAGTAATTTATTAAAAAAGACGGAAATTTAAACTGATGTCGGTTAAGCTATTTTTGCGGTAACGGCTCAATATATTATTAAAGTATTCACCTTTAATTATTTTTAATTTTTTAATTTTTAAAATCTTAAAATTCTTATTATGAAAACTCATTAAATTATTTTTATGAAGAAAAGAATTTTACAACATGAAAATTAATTAAAATTGTTATTGATAATCTTTCATTCTTGACCGTGGCCGGCAAATCCATCTGAGGAGATCGAGTGGTTGCGATCGAAACATGTCATGGTAACCTGCCGGCCCGGGTTCGAGCCCCGGCCACGGTCAAGAATGAAAGATTATCAATAACAATTTTAATTAATTTTCATGTTGTAAAATTCCTTTCTTCATAAAAATAGTTTAATGAAAATTAAATTTAATGAACTTAAGCCTAATTAAAAATATTAAAAATTTGGATTAAAAACCATAAATAGTTCAACAAAATAACCACAATACGAAAACTTTTGTTAGAAACTATCACAAAATTCACCGTACTCAATCGTTATTTGATAACTAATTCAGAAATCGCTAGCAAAGACACTGAATAAGTAATAGAATATATAGAATGATCTGGCCTAAGCAAGCAGTGAAATGCTAGCTTACTCTCCAACAATAAATTTCAGTGTATTTATCAAGAATAAAAATTGGGTATTAAGCACAACCAACAAAATCAAATTATGTGCCATTGTTATGCGAAAAGCAAACATTTGACTTCAAGGTGCGTGCGGTTAAAGTTATTGTTGGAAATAAACTTTTTTTATATAGAAAAAAAAAACACATAAAATCAGTTTTCAATTTGGGAGGCCAATTTTTGTTTTATGAAACTGGGTAATAAAAAGTTTTTCACATTTTCTAAGTACTTTTAATTCCTGGGGGCCAATTCTTGTTTTATGAAACAGGGAAATGAATAGTTTTTCACATTTTCTTAGTGCTTTCAATTCCTGTTTAGTGAAAAAATTAAAAAAAGCTTAAAAATGTTTTCACATGAACAAAGAATAGAACGAAACAAAATATTTTTCACAGTTACACAATTCCGTCGATTCCCTTTTTGTGATAAAGTAAAAACTAATACCAAAATATTTTTATATGAAAATATAATTAACATAGAAAATTTTCATGTGAAAAAAATGGAAAAGTTTCTGTGAAGAAAGTGGGCCAGTGGAAATCAAAGGAATACATAATCAACTCTTTAGAAGTGGATGTGGACAATCAATTGAAACGTTACTTATCACCAAGGCCCGGATTTTTATGCAAGTGCATATTTGTTGTCATCAGTCTGTGATTACCATATACTAAATATCTTTGCGAACCAAGAAATTCGAACTAAAATGGCATCGATTTGTTAGTGCATATTTTACTATGAATGCATATTTTTGCATATATTGCATATTTTTCTTGCATATTTTATATAAAACTTGTTTTAATTGCTTTTTTTGCCATGCACCCTAATGCAGAAGATATAAGAGACAACTTCGATGATATTTATTTATTGATTACTTATGAAAAAAAAATTTCAATTTAGGTAAATTGATATTGCCATAAATAAGGTGTAAACTTTAGTAAGCAAATTCAAGCTTGATAAAGTTTAAACAAAAATGAAGAAAAAACTGCTAGCATAAGCATATGTGACAGCGCATAGAGAAAGGGACCTAAGGGTAAAAAAAAATCAATTTTCACTTTTTTTTTTTTTGATGTGGACAACATCTGAGCATCGAATGAGACCGATCCTATGCCCCAAAAGTGTTCCCTCCCAGAGATATGAGCGTTTTATGAAATTTAAGTACTTTTAACGGATTTGCAAAATAAAAAATTCTTATTAATATTAATTGTAAACAAATACCTCTTACACTTTTATTTGTATAAAAAGTAATTTAACTTTTGGTAATTTTACCATGAATTCAAATTCAATTCGTTGTTTTACTGCCAGGCAGTTAAAATCTTATTATTATCAATTTTAAATATTAATAATCTCGTAAATAGTTATTTTGTATAATAAAAAATAACTCTACTTGAGCTTTATTAATTTTACCTTGAATTTACATTTTTTATTGGTATCGGTATCGGTATCGCCGATATTTCCTTTTCAGTATCGGTTTCGGTATAGTATCGGCAAAAAGGCGTATCGTTACATCCCTAGTTATTTTAACAGCGTTTATATATGAATTTTACATATCGATTTTTTCCTAAATGTGATACAATAAAAATTTTGAGCTGATACCCTCTTGGTTATCAAGTGAGATATGTGATATTCAGTGGTAAAATAAAATTTAAAATTTGTGCTTATAAACCGATTTAAATTGTCATAATGGTATAACAAAGAAGATTTTTTTACATAAACTCATGGAAAACTACTAGACATTATATATTGTCTAAGGACTTTAATCATTTTCACAAACACACACTACTCGTAAGTATGCAAAAGTGACTATATGTGAGTAGAGAAACTAATTTCTCGGTTTTTTTTCGCCAAAGCTTATTGAAGTGTAATATTGTGTCCTTGTCGGGCAAAGATAGATCCAAACACTACTTCAAACCAAGACTCATTCCCCACTTCATTCTAAAGTACTTCTTCCTTTTTTGTCGTATAAACAACTGCGAAAATAAAGTTATAAAAATGTTTTTTTTTTTTTCTTTAGCAACATTTTGCAAAAGTGTCAAGTGCTAGTTTTAGTAGTTCTAGTTCTTGTTTGCAGTTGCAGTCGAGTAGTAAAGATAAAAACAAACGACGCCAACAAACCAACAAAAAAATATAGAAAAAAAAAGAAAAATGGTGGAAGAAAAAAAATTAAGAGCTTTGTAAGAACGACTACGCGCTTTTTAAATGGCTTTGTAGGTATAGCATATTCTCTTTTTTAGCTTCTACACATGCTACACGCTAATGGGATGAGAAGGCTTTTAAACTCCAACTTCGTTTGTTATTTTTTAACAGAATTTTTTTATCGATTTCTTAGACTACCTTCGTTTAGCTGTATGTTATACTATTATAAAAATAAGTGTATAGTATAGTAGAAAATATGCTATTTTGAGTTTAAGAAAAGTTATTAAGTATATGATTTTTCTTCTGAATCTTTTCTTTACTGCCTGATATTGTATTTTACACATACATATAGCAGGTACATCCTGCATGCTTTTGTTGGTATTTGTGAATGCAGATGCTTTTATTTCTTGAAAATGCATAAAGCAAAACCACCACCACCATCACATTATCCACTAAAGACGACGACTTCTAAAGTCGACTATCTGTGGAAAATAAGAAAACCAGCACACAGTGGACTCAGTTACTAATAGTAATACTTAAAAAAATATTTGTTTGCCATTTGAATTTTTAAAAGGAAATATGACGAAATGTAAACCCCAGCATAAAATAAAAGCAGTTTTATATCAATTTTTTCGATTTTTTTATAAAAAATATAATATTGCTTTTATTTCATAAACTAAGGCAATTAAAGGGAAAATATTAATATGTATTTGTAAACACTTTAGTTTTCATTGTATAGGGTGGCGTATAAGTAACATTATGATCGCCAAAACACCAGCCGTAGTTGGACGAGCTGTGTGAGCTGTGGTTTGATCTTTTTATAAATATTACTCTGGATTGTTGTTGGCATTGATTCACATTAATAGCAACTTGTTTGTCGATTTCGAAAAAATATGGTCCAATGTTATTTTCTTAATGCACACATTTAGGATAACAGTATGTAAGTGGGTGCTTTTTTTATTTTTTTTTTTTATTCTATTTTTATTCATAACAATATTAACTTTAACAATATGCAGTGCCCCAGCTTATTGAGGCGAGTTGGCAATAAATAATTAAAAAATTAACAATATTTAATTCAACTTTTTAAAAAAACTAACATTACTTCCGCTACTTCGTGAGCGTCTCCCTTTCTTTCGTTGATATAGGTATTGGTATGCCAAATCTTAGGTTTCTAGATTAAAAACGACCAGTTGTAAGACAAAAAAGTTCAAAACCGTTATTCTCATCCGCTCAGGACATTGCATGCTTAATTTTATGTTTATAGGTGCAATATGGTAAAAAGTACCAGTTACAGAACGAAAAAGTACCAAAAAGATCCCTTTAACAGATTCTCATTTCCTCAGGACCTTGCATGTACAATTTTTTATTTTTAGGTCCAATACTAACGAAAATTAAAAAAAGTACCATTTAAAGAACAAAAAAGTACCAAAAAATTCACGCACAGGATCTTATCCACTCCGGACATTGCATATTGAATTTTATATTTTTAGTTGCAATATAATTTATTAAGCTTGAGGTTTTTTTTGTTTTTTATAAAAAATTAAATAACATTTATTTATAAGTTCCAATATTTCGATACAGCAATGTGTATCATCGTCAGGGAAATAATTAAACAATTAAAATAACGTTCACAAAATAATGAAAAAATAATAACAATTGTCAAACATAGAAAAAATTATTTACAATTAGAAAAAATTTTTTAAACAAATAATCTATTACATTCTAAAAATTTTTTTTTTTTTTTTTTTTTTTTTAAATTTTAATTTCCTGTTATATTTTTATACACTAAATGTCTATAATTCTGTGCTACATTTTCCGTGTCCGATTTAAAATTAATTCTTAACAATTCTGGTACTTTAATGATTTGCAACATTTCTAGCATTAAACGTCGTTTATAGTTTTTTTCTGTGTTTAAAACTGATACATTCTCAAAGTCCGGAGAGTGATTTAAACTGGCACAGTGGGCTGTTAATGCTGTTTTTTGTGCTGAAATATCCCTGAACTTTTGATTTGATTTGTGACCTGAAATTCTAGTTTTCAGTTTGTTCTTTGTCGTACCTACATATACTTTGTTGCACTGTCCATTATCATTTCCCTTACAAGGTATTTTATAAACTACATTTGACATTTCTAACTTGTGTACTTTATCCTTAGTCCTAGTGAATAATTTACCAACTGTATTATATGATTTATGTGCTATTTTACATGTCCTTGTGTCGAATATTTTTGACTTTTCTAAACGTTCCGATATTTTAGGAATATATGTAAGTGATTTGTAAATTTTTGGTTCTGCAATTATATTCAAGTTGTTTGCCCTATGGTAATTGTATTTTCCTATTAAATTTGATATCTGTCCCATTGGAAAACAATTATCCCTCAAAATATTCCTAATTCTTTTTAAATTCCTGTTATGAAATTCTAAGTCACTTATTTTCAGTATTCTTTCTATAAGATTTTTTGCCGTATTAATTATAACCCTCTTTGGATGCTTGGAGAAATAATTAATAATTCTACCAGAAGAAGTTGGTTTTTGGTACCAATCCATTAATAATTTATTCCTTTTTCTTATTAACAAAGTATCCAAATATGGAAGTTTTAAGTTACACTCTTTCTCAATAGTAAATCTTATGTCCGGATGAAATGAGTTAAAAGTTTCCAAAACATTTTCTATTTCTGATTCTTCAATAATGCAAAATAAATCATCAACATATTTTGTCATTATTTTTGGTTTTATAGTCAATTTTGCAATACAAGTATCTAATAAACTCTCCATAACTATATAAGCTATAATTGGTGATGCTGGTGATCCCATTGGAAGTCCCTTTTGTTGTACATATATGTTATTATCCAATTGAAAATATCTATTATCTATTATACAGAATTTAAGAATACGTAAAAACAGTTCCCTTTCAATTTTTGTAAATTCTTTAATTATATTCCATTTTTCTTCTATTATATCTATAGCAAGATCTATTGGTATACTCGGAAATAATGAAATCACGTCAAATGAAACCAATTTTTCATTGTAAAGTAACCTAACATGTCTTATTTTATTCTTAAATTGAAGAGAATCCTTCACATTATATTTAGAATTTATTGTTACATTCTTTAGAATTGTTGTAATATATTTACAAAGGTCATATGATGGAGAATTGATACTTGAGCAAATTGCACGCAATGGATATTCTCTCTTATGAATTTTAGGAACTCCATACGATGATACACATTGCTGTATCGAAATATTGGAACTTATAAATAAATGTTATTTAATTTTTTATAAAAAACAAAAAAAACCTCAAGCTTAATAAATTATATTGCAATTAAATAAATAAAGGTTAAATAAAATAAAATTTATATTTTTAGGTTAAATATAAACTATAATTAAAGAAAGTACCAGTTGTAAAAAAAACCTAAAGAAAGGAATTTAATTTCCCATATTTTCCCCTTTTTGGTAATTTTTTCCCCCTTTTAAGGTATCAAGAGTTTCAATATTGCAGTGGGAGCCCATAAGTTAGTACGTATATGTCAACGAATGGAGAAAAATGTTTTGTAAAAAAAGTATCAAAATAAGTTAAGATTTTCGCCGCTTAAACGTTCGAATTTCGAAAAAGTACCGAATTCGTATTTGTACTTTTAAGATTTGTGTCAAATGTGACATAAGCTTTATTTTTATATTTATATGTTAATTGGTTTAAATGTTAGATGGGGTTGACAAAAAGTTCTAAAATACAAGTTTCATCCGTTTACTACCTAAAAGGGCCGAATTTCAAAAAAGTACCAGTCACCTGCCCACTTATTTTTCTAAAGAGCAACGGTTAGTATTTCATTTTGTTTGTATCTCTTTAGTTCTAGAGATCTAAGGTTACCGAATTTATCCGTTTTTACCCATTTTACCCCCTAAACATTGGAATTTTAAAAAATCCCGTCTTAGTGGATCGATTTGGGCAGAGACCCACCTCCTGTCCAAATTTCAAGTGTTTAGCTTTAGACATTTAGGCTGTGCGATGATGAATAAGTCAGTAACGTTACAATTTTTTGTATATAGATTAAAAATATGTACATTTAAACCGATATTGTAAAATAATTTTGAGATTTCCCAACAAACCAAAACGATAAAGATAGAACTTGTAGCAAGCTTACTAACATAAGCCTTAAGCTTAGAAAAGTGTTTTGATTACTATTATTAAAGGCTTGTTAATAATTATTTAATAATGAAAACTGATCCCTTGCGATAATATTACTTGTCTATAATATAATGTAAGCTTAGAAGTCTAATTATAGAATAAGCTTACAGAAAAATACTTTTTTAATCTAAAATAAAATTAAATTACAAAACTATTGTGCGAATAAGTTATTTGCAATCATATTGGTTTTCATGTTGTAGGAAATCTCTTCTGATAAGCTTATTCTACAACTCATTTACATCCCAGTAAAAACTTCGCCTACGAAATAATGGGTTGAATTTTACAAGGGATGTCCCGAAATGAACGCATTCAAAAGTAAGCCATTACTTTTTTTACCTATATTTCCAATGTGAACATCATATGAAAGATACTTGCTTAACATCTACCAAAGTGCTAAATTCCTGGTTGTGGACTAAGTAACGTTGCATACACGGCAATGATTTCAGCATCGTCCTCCATGTGAGCTCTTAAGGCAACTTCGTGCTTGTAAGAATAAAAAAGGCTTATGTCATCCGCATACATGAATATTTTTCCAATCAAATTGAGATTTATTTATTATATCGTTTAGATAAATTATAAATAATAACGGGCGCAACACACTACCCTGTGGGACTACATATTATACATGACCTATAAAACTTCGTTTGCCGTTCACCTTAACATACTGTTTCCTATAGGATAAGTAGCTCCGTAATAAGACTAAGCTTCCTCCATTTACACCATACACTTTTAATTTCAATAAACATCACTAATATGTTGGTTATCTGAAATAAATATTCCGTTAACATCTTAAAATTAATTTGACTTTTGTATTTTCTACCAAGATGTTCATATAAAAAATTTCCAACATTTATTTGGGTCCTGTTGATTTTGGCTTTAATTATCATAAAACTAGTTCTTTCTAGATTCCCTGCAAACTTTCCTGATTACTATTGTTCGCCTAATGTACCTTATCTACCTTATTCGACCTTAAATTGTTATGTTAATATAAAGCATGGTGTTCAGTCGATTAATTGACAACGGGTAAATTCGGTCACCCCATATCTCAAAAAAAAATTAGTACTTATCGTTGTTCAATAGAAAAGTACTTGGACAGGTGTCTGGAAATTTTTTGAAACTTTTGGGAATTCTTTGTCACCCAAATATCTTTTGAACCAATGAAAATAGAAATAAAAATTTTAACAAATTCGTAACAAATATATACTTGGTACTTTTTGGAAATTTAAACTTTTTCACACCTTTAATTGTACCTATTTTTGGTACATTTTTTCAAAACATTCTTCTCTATGTATTGACATATTGGTATTAAATTATAGGCTCCAACTACAATAACGCAATTTTTGTTACTTCAATATAGATAAAAAAGTATCAAAAAGGGGAAATGCGGGAATTTAAATTTCTTTCCTTTACTGCTGAGATACTTTTAGAATTTTTCTATAAAATTTAATTTATATCATGTCCTGTGGTTCCTAAAAGGAACCTTCCAGCCTAGGCCGTTTTGAGACATTTCGGATGCATGTTTTTCCAAAAATTAACAAAAATTCAAAAAGTACCAGATGAAAAACAAAAAGTGCCAACATATTTAATCTTAAAGGTTTTTATTCACTCAGGACCCTATTATATGTATTATGTTTCTTAGTTCAATATTTCAGCAAATTTAAAAATTATCACATGCACCACGGAAAAGTAAAATAAAGAAATTTAATTTCCCATATTTATATAGTCGAAAAATATTCAAAAACCGGTTTCTAAAAAATGTGATTATTCTACCACGCTATTTTTTTATTTTTTGATAATAGAAAAAACAACAAATTTCGTATTGCATATGCGTTATTAAAAAATTTGAACGCTTATAACTTTGAAAATATTGAACAGATTTAAAAGAAATATATATTGTGCATTTCGATCATAAGTACAAACTCGATAAAAAGTTTCTGTATATTCTGAGTATGTAGCACTACTTTTGAGTTTGAAAGATATTTAGTTATAATCTGTTATCCTACACTCAATGGTATCTTTGAAAAGTTCTTCAGAAATGTTACAGGACACATTAGCAATACATGTCCCTGATTCAGGACGTGTTATTTACGAATGACAGTTTTTATAAAGAAGCTTGATAAAATATTCATCACTTCTGTTGATACTGAACTATTTAAGTCATTAACATTAGAATCTCCAGCTACATATTATGCTTGGCAATATAACTGCAGAAATTATCAATCTTAGACTTTTGAGATCTATAAATTTGATGTTCAAAAATTATTCTTGGATTTTGGATGACCCATATTCTGCAATTTTGTTTTTTCACGTAACTACTGCGGTATGGGGTATTTCGCAGAGGTGCACTTGTGCGTAAAGCTATCTGCCTGTCATCCACTTGGGGATGACAAGAAGCGATTCCTCTGTTCGAAATTCCCAAGCAGCTAACTACTTCCGGTCTTATACCAAGTATCCCCTGGTAATGTCTCTCAGACACCCGTCTGTCGACAGCTAGAGTGAGAAGGCACACAGTTGAGTAACCTGAATGGCATGCTGAAACCGATGCGTCTCAGGTAACTAGGTGTCCACCGAAATAAACAGGCACTGAAACTCTACTGTTCGACCTGCCTAGAGGTTGTTGGCAGCCCCAACACTAGAATCGGATGGGAGGCCTAATCAGTCCCTCAATCTTAAACTGAAATGATTACTGAAACCGCAACAAATACTAGCGGCCCTTTGTTCCTACTAGGAACCACAGCACATAATATTGCGGTAAAAATGGGCCTCATTGCTCATTATTCTATATGATATGAAATTATGATATGAATAATCAAATGCTGACTTTCAAAATAAAATTGAGAAACTTTGATTCTTGTTCGGTGGCAAGTCTTTTTATCAAACATTTTTTCATGTTTTTTTTAAATAATTTTGAAAAAAAAAAAAAAAATAACGTAAGTACAAAATTTGTTCACTTAATAAATCATCACGATCATTATGCGCCACACTAAACTAACTTGTTTCTTTTTGAAAGTAAAGGGAAATAATAAACCGATCGCTGAAACCGGTTTGTTCTGCAGCACATCCCGTGTAGTAACATGAAAAAGTTATAGTACATGTTTTCTTATTTTTTATATAAAATTCATTTAATTTACTTTTAACAGTCCCACTGTATAGCAGTAGTAGTGACATGAGTTAATGCTCTACGATTGAGATGGCTCTGTTGCTATCAGAGGCGTTATTAGAAAATGGTTGTTATAAAAACAAAATCGTTTTAGTTTTTTAGAATTTCAACTTATACTTTTACAAAATGATTGCAATGCAACGTATAAACTAATTTTGTATTGAAAAAAAAAATTTGTTTGCTCATACATACCAAAAAGACTTAAATTATTATGAAACAGTAGGGGAAAGGGAAAAAAGGACACTTGCGGGGCAAACAATGTCGCACGATATCTAAAATTAAGCAACAATTTGATTTTGCTCGTAATATTATTTGGAATTATAGTTAAATTTGAATTTAAAGGTAGAATCACACGATTGTCGAAATGCACCAAGTTTTACACAATTTTTGTTGTGCTGAATTGGGGCACAATAAGTAAATTGTCCCAATAAAATTCTCTGTAATCATGTGATTTCCTCTTTTTAAATAAATGTTACTGTCGAAAATTGGCGCAAAACGATTGAGTGCCAATGATCGTCCCATTTCAGTCACACAATTTCTCTAGTATACGTAAATTTTAAGAAACAGCTTTTGTGCTATTTGCAAATTTTGTTTTGTATACTATTTAAGTATATAAAATTTTAAAAAAAAAAAGTCTTTTTAACAAACACAATATGGGAATTATTCTTTCTTTTTTTTTGAAATTATTTTACTTTTTAAAGGTTTTTTCGAATGTGCTTTTTTTAATTAAATTTTAATTAATCAAAACAGTCTTTTTTCCTCAATATGTCACATAATTTTTGCTTAAGCCAACTTTTGGTTTACATTGAAGCTTCATGAACAGACAGCCAGCCAGCCGAACGGACGGACATCGATAGACACCGATCGACTCAGAATCTCTTTCTGAGAAGATTGGAATACTAAAAGGTCCATAACTAATATTTTTATGTGTAAGACACATCAGAAGAAACGCATAATACTCTCATAACTATAGTGGTGTGGGTACAAAAAAAATATTGGCACGTATTATACTCTTTAGTTGTCGCATGAGAACGCATTAAATTTTGGTATTTCTAGCATTTACATTGATGTATGGTTGCTTATTAAGCTTTTTCATGATTCCCGCAAATGTGAAATCCCCCGATTGTCATATAAAATAGACCAATACTTGGTGCATTTTGACAATCATGTGATCCTTCCTCAAGACTTCAACGTCAAATTGTCGATCTTGTTTGAAACAAAAAACGCAACGTATGCATGTACAAAAGTTTTCGAAGGGACACCAAAAGAATATTGTGCAGGGACATGCCATATAGTCTGAAACAGATATAAGAAAACTGTTGTGGTGCAAAATAAACTGCATGATTTTGTTTTAATTTTAGTGAAAATTTAGTATATCAATAGTATTTTGGTTATTTTGTTGAACTGTTCATGGTTTTTTAATTTAAATTTTGATATTTTAATTAGGCTAAAGTTCATCAAATCTAATTTTCATTAAATTATTTTTATGAAGAAAGGAATTTTACAATATGAAATCAATTAAAATTTATTGATAAGATCTCTTTAGAGGGGTTTGCCGTTTAACACTCACAGCCATCGACGACTGCTGGCAGTCAATAGTCAAACATCAATCTTTAAATCAAATTGTATTTAACTTGGTAGATCGAAATTTGCATTTTGACTGATTATCCATTTTTAATTGATTTACATTTTTAATATCTCTAAAGTTTTCGACACTTATTTTTGGCTGACTGTTTAACATTTTTAACAGAAGCATTCGAAATTGCAACTCAATATAAATATGGCCCCAGATCTTTACGCTCCTGACTTGATTTATTTTATATTTATTTGGTTTCAATAGCGTATAAAATTTTTGTTTCTAGTGCAAAAGAAAAATTCAAAGCAAAAAAAAAAACTATAGCTTTACACTATCATTAAAAGAAACATTTGCCTGCATTACCAACAACAAATAGCATAAAAAAACAAAAGTAGTAAAAGTATTATGGTAATACAATTAGGGGTATTCACCAGCTGTAAGCAATTTGATGTTCGTATTAACTGTTTTTAAAGGCTAACTCAGCTAGAGAAAACATATGTATGTATATATTTCAAAATTGTCGTAGCATCTCTTTCAATACGGTTGCAGCAAATGTTTAAGATTTTACTTACACCTATTGTTACCCTAACCATATTATGATTAAATCTGTTTTTACACAATCCCATTATGGTTGCTCACAACTGTGTAAATTTTGCCGTTCAATATTTCAAGAGGAATCTAAGTAGGGATGCAACATCGTTCTGAAAAACATCGATATTCCAAAACATCAATGTTTCCACGATTAGCATCGATGTTGAAAAACATCGGTAAAAACCACGATACATAGATGTTTTAGCATCAACATTTTTGTGGATTTATGAAAAATAATTCTGGCAGCACTGCTGTTAGTATCACATCTACTGTTGTGCTTGCCATTTATGATGATGTTCCGCTGTTATCCAGCTGCACCCAGAGAAAAAACATGTTTAAATATGGTCACCTCCAACAAAACTATTTTTAAAGAAAATTTTAAGCATATTATTCATTTAACAATATTATTGTCACCGACAACCATTTTATGGTTGAATTAGTCCTCCATCAAAAAGCCACAACCATATAATGGTTGCCTCCGAAAATATTATGGTCAAAAATAACTAAAACATGTTTAACACTTATAATGGCATGGTTGGTTTTCAACCATAGCATGTTGCTCTTGGAAAAGAGGAAAATACTATTGTTAATTTTAAAACAAATTATTGTCATATTTAACCATAACATGTTTAGAGGCAACCATAATATGGTTGTAGCTTCTTGATGGAGGACTAATTCAACAATAATATGGTTGTAGCCATCAATAATATGGTTATATTAACCATTATATGTTTAAAATTTTCTTTAAAAATAGTTTTGTTGGAGGTGACCATATTTAAACATGTTTTTTCTCTGGATGTGGGGAGCAAACAGCCTGAATTGTTGACTTTCAAAGGACTCTGTTTGGGGCTGTTCTTATGGTCTCGTTCCTTGAAAACCATACAGCAGTATGTTCTCGTATTGTTGTAGTGCGCCATGATGTTCTTGGAGGTCCTTGCCGGCAAGAGCCTTCCTTGGGGATATATTGCAACGCCGTCTATACTATCTCGTTGTTAAATCTGAGTGGATGTCCTATTCCTCCAAACTTTCTTCTAAAATTGTCGTATTAGATTGGATTTTAGTTAGTTGTGCAAAGCAGATCTATATTACTTATAATTTTTTTCCAGAAGCATCTTATTATACGCCTTAGACATCTTATAATAAAAACTTAGACATTGTACGTTGTTTGTTGGAAACTATGTGATAAAAGACATAGATATATCGTCAGCGTAGTCCAGATTATGTAGTTTCCGGAAGGGAGTCCACTGAATGCCGTTTGGAGCGTCGATGTTCGTTCACATATATAAAACGGATTTAATCATAGAATAGTTGCTGAAACAATAATTTGATTGAAGTAACCATAATATGGATTTTATGAAACTACCCAGTAAAAACCTTCGCTTACGTTTTCAAAATAAATAGCTTATTTCACTAATTATTTAGAAGCTTACTTCGCTACTATTTGCGTTACAAAGCAGCTATGTATTACATAAACACTTCTTATTAAGTTTTATAAAGATCATTATTATAATAAACAAAAAAATTATTAAAGCTATGTTTATATATTAGGTGTATTTGTCTTCATTTTTAGATCCATATTTATTTGGCTTTTTGGTAAGTATTTTGGTTCTTATAAGAGCTTTGGTAACTAGATACCCTTGAAATACTTTATAGTTAAATTGTCACTAGTGGCATTTTACCTTTTTGGAAAGTAATGTGTAACGACTTATTTTTCGGACTTTTTGTAACTTTGTACATACCTACTTTTAGGATGTATGTAGGTAAAAAAAATTATTATGTACTTACTTTTCAAGACCCATTTAGTTTAATGTGAATGCGTTCATTTTGGAACGGCCCTTGTAACATTTATTGTGTGTTTCAGTAGAATTGTATTTTTGTTTTTTCATGTTACTCAAGTTTTTTGGGTATTAAAATATTTAAGCTTTCCGTTAATATTAAAAAAAAACATACTTTTTCTGATGAAAGAATGTGGTGATTCTTCAAACATGTAAATTCAACCCGAGTTCGATCCCGAGCTCGGCCAAGAATAAAAATTACACTGTGCTAGTTGCAAAATTACACAAGCCGGGCACATAGCGCTTAGCATAATTCGGGTACGCTGACTCCAATGGTGCCCTTCGTTTTTTTTAGGCTAGCTCTTGTATTCGAGATATACCGTTATTTCGAAAATGGAGGAGCTTGCACAACATATATTCGCGTAACTCAAAAACGGTTTAGTTTCTTGAAGTTACTAAAAAAAACAGAATTCCGCAATAAAATTTCCTTTAAGAGAAGTAGAAGTTTTTAATACGAGCAGTCGTTTTAGAAGCATAATTTTTTTTTTGGAAAAAAAAAATTAATTTTTTTTTTTCAAAATTTCGAAATGTTTGTTTTTTGAAAATTCATAAAAAATTGGAAAATACAGCTACGCTTCACATTTTTTGCAAACATATCTTACTTGGGGCGACTCCTGGGCATTTATTGGACTTTTTTTCAATATATTTCTAGTCTGCATTGAACATTTTGTATGTATTAAGAAATGGAGATAGCGTTTAGGTATGTAAGAAATAAATGATAGAGAGAAAAATAAAGTGGGGTTGGTCATACATTTGACCCATTTCGGGGCTTCCTAGGCGCTGCAGCGGCCAAATTTAAGAATTTCATTAAACGGCCATATTTGCATGGGAGCACCACTAAGGGGTGGAGATATATGCCAAGTATATTTTAAGAAAATGTTAAGAACAAAAAACTAAATGAGGTCGGTCATACATTTTATCCCACTAGGGGCAACTCCTGGGCATTTATGGGACTTCTTCTTCAATATATCTCTAGTCTGCATTGAACATTTTGTATGGGAGCCCCCTTAAGGAATGGAGATAGCGGGAAGGTATGTTAGAAATAAATGCTTTAGATGAAAAATAAAGTGGATTTGGTTATACATTCGACCCATCTAGGAGCATCCTAGGCACTGCAGGAGCCAAATTTAAGAATTTAAACCATACAAATATGGTGGTTTAATGAAATTCCTTAATTTGGCCCTGGCAGCGCCTAGGATGCCCCTAGATGGGTCAAATGTATAACCAACCCCACTTTATTTTTCATCTCAATCATTTATTTCTAACATACATTCGATTTTAATCATTTATGGCTGGTTTTGTTTGCAGTTTTTCTACATATGTCTGCAAAAAATTGAAAGCCTAACTGCATTTTCGAATTTTTTATGAATTTTTAAAAAACAAAATTTCGAAATTTTGATAAAAATATTGTTTTTTTTCCAAAAAAAATTATTTTTCTAAGACGACTATTCATATTAAAAAAAGTTTTACTTTACAGTAAAAATAATTTAATGAACTCGAGCCTAACTAGAAAACCCAAAAATTAAAAACTAACAGTTCAAAAAAAATCACAATTGTTAAAAAATTTAACAAAAGTGTTTTGTGATTGGTTGCAGTTCGTGAACACCCCTAATCAACAAATTATCACTGTATTTTATATTTTATAACACTTTGCATAGAGCACTAACTTAATGTATCTTTTCGCAATTTTTTTTACTTTTTTTTTTGTTTAAAAATATGGCAAATAGCAAATGATCTACTTTGGTGACTTTAGCATGAGTTTTTTAATTTTATTTTTATTTTTCATACATATTTCCAGCTTTTTGTAGAGGTTTCGCAAACACAAACACATAGTAGATACTTTAGTCTTTAATGAGAACACATACTTACTAACACACCCACATTATATCTATCACGTGTAATACAGTAATAAAATTTATAAAGGAAAATATAAGTATAGCTATATTGTTCATATCTAAAGGCATTCAAAGAAACATGACACAATAAGATACATATACTTCTTCAGAGAAAGTTTTATATTTTTAAAAAAGAAAAAGTTAAAATTCAAGAGATTAAACATTTTAAGATTTCTGTTATATACTTAAAAGAAATGTCATAAGAATTTTTTTATTATGTAGAATCTCCGCTTTTCCAATGGACATTGGTGTGAGGTGTAGTGTATATCCTTGTACCAGACGATAATAATAATTGTAAGGAGGCTCAGTGAAAGAATGTTCTCCTCTGACCCATTTCTTATGTCAATCCAACTACATTTCTAATGTTGTCTCTAATGTTAAGTAATGGATTGATGTTTCGATATTGATAAAAAGAACATTACACACACAAAATATGTAGTTAATTTATATTTCATATTCAGACATTCTCCTGTTGGCTTTCTTCTCTTATGTTCCCGCAATTGAGAAATAGGGCCATTTTTATTTCAAAACAAAACCTTTCATTATTCTGGTATAACATTTGAAAAGGTGTTCAAATAAAAAAAGGCAAATCATTAAGCCCAAAACTCTTATATCATTGCTTATCTTCTGTAAATGCTATTATGACCAGATTGCTATTCTCAAGGAATGTTTTAAGTGAAATAGTAAAACAATTTGGGGAATTTTAAACTGTACTGCTTTTAAAATGTAGGCTTTATGCATTTCCCCTGTTTTTTTTCGTGAGGCAAAATCTTCAAGCTCCTCTCTTCTGAACTCCTTCGTTTTTAACAGACATCGCCAAAATATTCTAAAGTAAAAGTAGTAAAAGTTGTATATTAATGCTCTCCAGCCAGAGTAAAAATGTTTCAAAATTGCGCTTTATATCTAAAAATTATGAACCAATATCAATAAAAACTGACCTCACAGTAGATATCATAATTCGTTACGGTTTTAGGGATATTAAAGTCTATATCAAATGTATTCTTTATATGGAAGCTGTGAGAAGTTATATACCAATCTTTGCGATTTCTAGTCCTATGAAATTATGACAGACCAAATTTTACCACAATATAATTTTTTGTTAAGATTTCAGTCGTACTAAAGTTTTTTCCGATATTGGGCTTTTTATGGGGCCTTTATTAAATAATGGAGCGATTTTACAAAACCGTATTATGATTACTAGTCACACAAAATGAGATTGTGCAAAATTTAATGAGAATCGGTGCATTATCTCACCAGTTTATGTAAATTTTTGTAAGAAAAATATAAATTTTTTTTTTTTGTGGAGTTTGTTCCACACTTGGGTTTTGAATTTTTTTTACTGACTTACTGCCTGTTTTTAGAAAACGTAAGCAAGTGAGTGAGAAATTATATTGAAAACAACAATAAAAAAGAAAAATTTGTTTTTATTTTCAATATAATTTCTCACTCACTCACTTGTTTACGTTTTCTAAAAACAGACAGTAAAAAATTAATATGAGGTCTTAGATGAATATTAAATAAGTATGAAAGTATAGTGGGTGCCCCGGTAGGCTAGATGGTAGTGAGCTGGTCTATCAGTGCGAGGGTTGCGGATTCAATTCCCGCCAGAGACTCTGGTCTGTTTCACTACAACGGGCTTAAGGTTAACGTTACTATTGCTCGGTTTATTAAGTTAGAATATAATTTGTAATTGTATTTGTAACTCTTATTAAGTAAATAAAGAAAGTATAGTCGGCCAAGTGCGATCATTAAATTTCTTGCGCCACAGTATGTATGTCAAGACACATTTTCGAGATGTACCCTATTTGGGACCCATCGCCAATCATGGACCAGGCAAAACAAAATTATGCTATTAGATTAAGACTCATAGAAGAGTTCCTTTTGCCGAATGTTATTTAAATATCAACACTAGGGTGGCCGTAATTTTTTTTTTTTTATTTCTTATATTCTCCCCCCCTCCCAAATCGGTTCAGTTTTATGTAAAAAAAAAAAATACAAAAAAATTTCGTAGCGATAAGTTGTGTTTTAGGGTGGCGTCCGCCCCTCAAAGTTTGCCATTTATTCAAATGTTATTTGTTTGCATATGACTATCTCTTAAAAACAACATTTTACAAGAATATAATATATGGCAATATTTTAGTGAACAACATTAGCCTCGAAGAAAGTTTTTTGTTAAAATTAATATTTAAGAAAATAATTAAGAAATAAAGAAAACAACAAAATACCAAACATTTTATATACTTTTTATATATATATAAAGGGGATTTAATGTCGAGTGACCAAATTTTGAAATCGATGTCTTTCCAATTGGATGAAATTTACACTAAGGTTAGTCCTATTGGATAGTAGCTTAGACACAAATTTTCAACAAGATCGGTCAAAAAGTTTCTGAGTTAGATGGGCTCAAAGTTTGAAAAATTGGCCATACAGGTGTTCTTTCTCATCCATGCAACTTATTACCTATTGGTGTTAGCAATATTTGTTCCAAGTAGCTTAGATAGCTATTTGATCAATCTTTTAAAAAAAATGTTTTTGTTTTTTTTTTAAATTAAAACTTGGCTAAAAAAAATAAAAAAATAAGTTTAAAATTTAAAAAAAAAAAAATTGGACCTACCAGTACTTTTCTATGACATAGTAGCTATTATAAAAGTTATATTTTCCAAATATTACAATAATACCAATACTTATAAGTAGGGAAGCGATTTCCATGCAAATGCATGTTTTTTGTCGATAGTCCAAGAACGATGTCGACAAATTATCTTTCCGATTCATTAAATTTTCGTTAAAATGCATATTTTTGCATATTTAAGTTTTTAACGCATATTTTGACATTTTGATTTTTTTTTAATTTTCATATTATAAAAAAAGTTCTTACAAAAATTTTTAAATACACAAAAAAAAATTCCACAAAAAATTTTTAAATAAATAAATATATTATTTTGGAGCTTTATACCGTGTTCAGATATGCACCTTAATAAAGTTTTACGCAATAAATGACATTATTAAAATTGTTATAAATATTGAGTAAAATTAAAATGCGACCCTGTCACAAGTGTGTTTATTTATTATAACACAACTTACTAAACAGGGTTTTGATATTTGGCAACTGAAATTACAACAAAACAAATGATTATCCATTAGGTCTGCGCAAAAGCCAGATGTTTATTCCTTAAAGATGTCAAAAGTTGTTTACATTTTGCTTATACATGTACATTTTTGTTAACGTTGAATGTTGTATGTAGTAGTAATATAAATTGAGTTAGCAAAATTGTGTATATGTGAACAGAAAGATAATTATGTCAATAAACCGAATATTTACTCAATAAAAAAGTATATCTGAACACGGTATTACTTTTAATACAGTTACAAGATTTTCAAGATTTTTTTTTTAACGATGCAGCACCTTATATGGTTAAGGCTTCCAATGGATAAAATATTTTACCTAAAACTGTTACAAGTTACTTGCTTGGCACATAGGTTATACCGCTGATTTAAAAAACCCAAAACTTTTTGAAAAAAATTTAAGGATTTCGGAAAACAAAATAATTTCAAATATTTCTGATCTGAAATTAAAGTGGTATCTGAAAATAAATTTTTTTAAATGCATTGGCATTCTTCAAGTACAAGACAAAGTTTGACTTTTAATGAAACAGTACTTATTTATTTAAACAAACAAACATTTTAATCAGTTATTTATTTTTTTTAAAATATTTGAATAACAATAGACTGATTTTTTTTTTATTTTTTTTAATAAAATTGAAAAATGATTTTTTATAGAAATTTTTTAAGTTTTTAGTGCATATTTTTTTTATTTTTTTAGTGCATATTTTGGATTTTTTTTAGTGCATTTTTTAAGCGCATATATTCGATTTTTTAGTGCATGAAAATCTTATCACTATTTATAATAAAGTTATGACATTCAAAAACAATTTTCGGGTCAAATATGGACTGACTTTTAAAAAATTTGGTAAGACAATTTGCGTTTGCAAAAATATATGTTTGGGCCGAATTTAATTTAAATATCAACAAAATAAGAAAGTTTATTGGAACAACGACCATTCAGGAAATAAGTTTTAATGGGGGCCATTTGAAATTAGGGATCGACTCTCACCATTTCCAATAGGCAACGTCCCTAGAAAAATTGAAATTGAAATTTTGTAAAAAGTATATTTAATATATCAGTTTATCTAATAAATAATCTCAATATAATTTATCCCAGGGCTGGAAATTTGGCACAATTGTATTATTTAATATTTAAAACTGTTGTACATTTAATTCAATTAAGGAGAATTTGTACAGTATACCTATTCTACTTAAATGTTTTATATATCGTAAACGGTTACAAGTAGGAAAAACACATTTTTCAATATATTATGTTCAATTTAACCATATTATTGGCACCGGCAACCATATTATCTTTAAACTAGCCACCTAACACGAAGCTACAACAGTATTTTAAGGCAAATGCTTTCTTTTTTCGGAATTAAAACTGAGTGCCCCGGTAGGCTAGCTGGGACTCTGGTTTCTTTCCTGCAAACACGCGTAGAGCTTCGCGGGATTAGCTTAGGGAATTTAAAAACAAAAAAAAAACGAGTCCACTAGTTTAACCTAAAAGGTTTTGAAACGAAGGAACCAAATTTTTTGAAAATAAAATTCTTTTAAGTTAAAAAATTATTGCATTACATACTATTTGCAAAAATTTTTCACTGTTTTTTGCACGAAAGAACTTTCTTCATTGTTATTTCAAAATTTAATATATCGTCCACTTTTTTTGGAAAACGATTTAAGGTTTTATTTTTTTAATCACTCCTCTGTTTGAATTACACAAAGTTTGTTGACCTTGTTGCAATTTTTAACATTAACCCATCTAAATATTTAATCTTTCATTTCTCCAAAAGTGATTTTAATTCTGTAATTATAATTTTTAACATTATTGCTTTAATTTTCTCTCTCTCTCTTTTTACTAATTCCTCATTTAAATCAGCATCTTTTTCTCATTAAATGCCAGCAGACCTTACTAAGCATTTGCCAAACCAAACAAAACCAAGTATTAATAAATGCAAAATTTTATCGTTGCTACTTTTATATGCTATGTATAGCATGCATATAGACTTAAATTTCGTTATCAAACAAAACACTAATTGCTCAAGAGTGCTGAACGAATGTTAAGTGTTCCAAATGTTTAGAGTTTTTTTTTATGTGCCCTCCATCACCACAAGTGGGGAAAAAATGTATATAAAGTTTGTCATTTCATCTGTAACTTACAAAAAAATATTCATTATATTCTGAAGTCATCAAGTACAAGTATATAAAGAGTTATTCTCAGGGTTTAAAAAACTGCAGTCGAAACCAAAAACTGTTGAACAAAAAACGAAAGTTGGTGTACATCTATTCGTTTTTTGAGTTGTTTGACAGCGACTGTTTACATTTAATGAATCAGAAGTGATAGCAATAGTTTTTCTTTGCCAATAACAAATGAAGTGGAAGAAATGACAGTTTTTCTACTTTGACTGCCGTTTTTTAAACGCTGGTTATTCTAAGTCATTAAGTAATTCTAAGTCGTTTTAGCTCATTTACTTACACCAGAACGACTTTACACAAAATAATGATTTTGATGTCAAATTGTTCCTAGTTCTCCTTGACAGTTAGTCTCCTTAGGAGCTACGGATCCTAGTGAAGTCCAACCTCCCTAAAAAAATTTAATGTTTTATTCTTTTTACACAATTGGGGTATTCACAAGGTTGTCATAAAGTTGTAAAGTCATATGTCATAAAATAATTACCAGATATAAAGGGTGTTTTTTAAGCCCGATAGAACTTGAAATTGTAAAAAATAACACAAAAAATTAAACTGTAATCATAATTTTTTTTTTATTCGAAAGATCAATACGTGACATTAACATTTGAAAATGATTTCGGGCATATGGGCACCGCGGCTGTTCTTGACGAAGCGTATTCTGGACGTCCAAATTTGGGCCACTTTTTCGAGCACTGCTGGCCGTATGTCACGAATAACACGAACAATGCTGGCCTCCAAGGCGTCAATTGTTGCTGGTTTATCAGCATAAACCAGTGACTTCACTTAGCCCCACAGGAAATAATCGAGAGGTGTCAAATCGCACGACCTTGGAGGCCAATTGACAGGTCCATTTCTCGAAATCAACTTATCGCCAAATTTTGATTTCAATAAGTCGATGGTTGCGTTCGCCGTATGGCACGTAGCGCCATCCTGTCATCCATATTTTCAAACAAAAAATCATTGATCATGGTGCGGTAACGATCTCCATTGACCGTAACGCGAGCTCCGGCCTCATTTTAAAAGAAATAAGGTCCGATGATGCCACCAGCGTGAAAACCGCACCAAACGGTGCATTTTTCTGGATGTAATGGAGTCTGTAGGGTCTCTTGTGGATTGGTCTCGCTCCATATGCGGCAATTTTGCTTATTAACAAACCCGTTAAGCCAAAAATGCGCCTCATCGCTGAACACAATTTCAGCGATGAGGCGCAATATAAGTTGCGCTAATCGACGACTGATTTTCAAAGTAAATTTGGATAATTTCGTAGCGTTGTTCAAGCGTGAGTCTATTTATGATGATTTGTCAGAGTATACTGAAACGATAAAAAAAATATTTCATCAAAATTTAATTTTTTGTGTTACTTTTTACAATTTAAAGTTCTATCTAGTTAAAAAAAACACCCTTTATATATGACTGCTGTGGGCAACCGCTTATAATTTAGCTTTTTTTCTGTAAAGCTATGAGGAATCAATGAACACAGCATTCAAATTTTTATTTTGTTTGAAACACAACAATATTTTTTTTAAACAATTGTAAAATATTTTTAGGACATTATGACTTGATAGCACACCTTGTGAATCCCCCAAATGTTTACTATTTAGAATGTTTTTTTTAATTTTTTCAAGTAACATTTTGTAATTCCCGAAAAAAAAATCACCTGCCCTTTTGGGCGCGCGATGCAAAATCAGCATAAAATCATTTTCTTAATGAAGGTATTATCATGAAATTTGGCTAGAAATATAACTATTAAATTGCACATTTATCGGTCTTTTAAAAGGCACAAACAGTTCCAATATTCAGCCCACACCCGAAAAATATATCAAAACACCCAAAACCGTAACAAATAATTACGAATAACAAAATTATTAAATTTAGTTTTATACGACAGATAACACTTTGCCAAATTTTTTAACTATCGGTCCATAATTTACTTTATTGTCTCAAATAAAGACCAATCACGAAAAACACTTTAATACGCCTTAAAAGCTAACGAACATCGGATATTGCGGTAAAATTTTTTCTATTTTAGTTTTGAGAATTTCGTTACAGATTTCATATATGGGGGATTCACAAGGTGTCATAAAGTCATAAGTCTTAAAATAATAACATGAAAAAATACGACTGTTGTGAACAACCCCTCATAATTTAGTGTGCTATTTTAAATTTGAATCAGCTGATTTCAATAAAATATAAAAAATAAATATTTACCTAATATCAAAATATTTTTTAATTCTAATCCATGAATTAAAAAATTAAGTTAGATCTTATCTGACTATTTTCCATTTTTTAGACGCAAATCACAAAATAAATTTTATTTTGTTTGCTTACCAAACATCAGAGTCCTAAGCCGATATAATTTGACGCCGCAAGTGTTTTGTTGCAAAAATTGCTAGCCGCAGGTTGAATTCGGATATTAGCCGGATAAAACTATACCATCAAGGCGACGGCTTCAAAAACTAATGCGGTTTGGCTCAACCGCTCAGCGCAGGTCTCTTCTGATTAATTACGACAGCACAATAAACATAGCAAGCAAAGTTCTATTAATTTATGACACTTTTTGTTAACAAAGCAACAACAATATTTTTAAACCATTGTAAAATGTTAGAACATTATGACAATTTAACATGATAGCACACCTTGTGAATACCCCAATAGACTGAAAAATTATAATTCTTAGTGGAGGGTATCGAAACTACTGAATACAGCATTCTTATTGTTTTTTATACACACACCACAATAGTGGATTGGGAATTATTCGTTCGATTCAGAATCACTTTCTGAGTCGAATAAGTTGCTAACGCTGCACATTGGTTGAAGTTCATAGAACGAGCGGCAAAAAAAAGAAGAAGTTGTCGAAGGATAATGAAACTTGGCACACAAGCATTTTTTGTTTGAATTAAGAAAAAAATGGAAAAATCAATCCCATACAAAATGAAAATTAAATTTTGACCTACGGCATTGTTTTTTTTTGCACATAGCATTTTTAAACACTCATAATCATTAGTGAGAAATTTGAAAAATATCCGCCCACTACCTATACAACCTGTATTGAAAAAGTGGCATAACTCCCTTGATTTTTAATGCATCAACTCAATTTTCACAAAAAAATAAATATTATAATTGTAGAATAGGCTTCTGAAAATATATACCTGATCCGCTCACTTTTACCGCTCACTTTTACGCCCACCTACGGCATTGTTTTTTTTGAATATAGCATTCTTAAACACTCATAATCATTTGTGTGAAATTTGAAAAATATCCGCCCACTTCCCCATACAACCTGTATTGAAAAAGTGGCATAACTCCCTTGATTTTTAATGCATCAAATCAAGTTTCACAAAAAAATAAATATTATAATTGTAGAATGGGCTCCTGAAAATATATACCTGATCCGCCCACTTTTACGCCCACCTCCCATAGAAAAAACATGAATAAGTAATTTAAGCATAGTCTTTTGATAATATTTCAACATCATTATCGTACTCCAATTTTTTGATTTGCAGCTTTGAGAGAATACTATTTGTAAATGGGTCTGAAGACAATAAAAGATTATGCATTACGTATTCATTAGTGGCTACACGTCCAATTCTTCGCGAATGATGTAATCTATATGTTCTATAGTATTTATTCCTCGGATAGCATACCTGATAGAAATAAATTCAAATTCAATTAAAGCTCATGCTTTTTTCAACAATGAAATATATAACATTTAACACTATTGACTAGTAAGTATATTTCATTATGTAATAATTTTAAACAGTAAAGAATTATGGCAACAATTGCAAGCATGAACGAAAATTCATGTTTTGTTACTTTATCATTTTATACTTTTTACTGTTTTTTTTTGGAAAGGAGCAGGGAGGAGCAGCTAAATTTTTTTTAGCTTTTAGCTGAGACTTTAAGCTGTAATTTGACATCTTTCGTTAAACAGCGCTCCACAGCGCTAAAAAGATGCAGTCCACTGAAGTTGATGAACATTGAAATTTTGATGTTGTTTTATTTTGTTCTACGAAATTTTTTATATGGCACTTTTTCCATTATTTTTTGAATGCAAATCTTATCTTTGACAATTGTTATTTACAAAAATATACAACAACAAACACCTGAAAATCAACATTCGAAGAGTTATTGGCAAAATACGGCCGCGAAAGCTGCGAAAAGTTTATTTATTTTATTTATTTTATTTATTTTTGTTTACTTGCATGCTGTAAGCCCAGTGGGCCAAATAGCAGCAGTTAATACATGTTGACAGTATGTTTTTTTAAAATATTACATTAATTTATCTTAATAGCTCCTAAGAATATTCTCCCAGCATCGGTGAATAATTATTGTTCTATTATAAACTCACCTTAATTTAATGCTTAATTCAAAATAATCAAAACAACAATTATAACCCGAATACCAGAATCTTACCCCCCAAAAAAAATTTCTCTCCATGCAAATACAGCTACAAGGTCCAGTAACGAAATTATATCAGCAACGAAATTAAACAAACAGATTTTCAAGTATTTATCAGAACCCTAAAAAGGTACTCAAATTGTACCACAGTTCCAGAATGTCCGATCACTATTAGGGATATTTGTATTCCACAATCTGGCCACCTTGACTACAAAAGATCTACTCATAATTACAGTAGAATAAACAGGATATATTAACTGTGATGATCTAATCGAATTTCCAAAAATAAACTTATCCATCAAATATTGTGGGCGCTTATACTTAAAAATTTTATAAAACAAAGTAATCTGGCGCGCACTAATATAATCCTCAAAATCGTAACCTAGTAATTCAAATCGATTTCCAGACACATGATCCCTTATTCGCAAATTAAAAATATATCTCACTATTCTATTAAAACATAATTTGAGCCTTAATAAATTCCGTCGAGATGTACACGCAAAAACTTCCAACCCATACAGAAATACCGGCTTACAAAGTGCCAACCCAACTCACCTTCTAACAGCGAGAGGTAAATAACAGCCAGTACAATAAAGCCTGCGCAAAGTCCAGGTTACCCTAGATAAAACAGAGTTTATGTGATGATCAAAAGTTAATTCATCATCAATATAAAATCCAAGGGATTTGTAATTGTTAACCCTTTCAATTTCCACACCATCCAAGGAAATATGTAAAATTTGACAGAATTGGTGTTCCAGATTGCGCCTTGTTTAATAAATATGGCCGAACACCATATCAAACGCCACATTGTGGGCAACAACAACAGACCATCTATCAATAAAAACCGAAATTCGACGACGTAAATGGAATTGGATCTGACATCCGTTGAGGAAGCCCCCAGGCAGCATCACTTAAACTACGTTTGACTGGAACCCACAGGGTAGCCGAAAAAAGGGAAGATCTGTTTATACATGGAGGAGACTGGTTGAATCTGAGGGACTAGGAGCTGGACGTAAATGGCGTGAAATAAAGGCTTTGGCATTGGACAAACCAAATTTGAACTTGTTTGTTGAAGCCGTATATTCGACCTAGGAGCTATGGGAATTAAATCATAATAATATAATAATAACTTAATTTTGCTTTGGCAGTTCTCTTATTGTCCAAGGGTCCAAAATAGGGTATACTATCGAAATTTGTTTCGCATATACTGTTGTGTAGTGTATCAAATGATCGGGCATTACCTATACTATACTTTTTAACTAATTTTTTTATTTTTGTGAATTTAAATGAAAATAAAATGATATAAAATAAAATATAACTGAGCATTCGTTCATTTTTGCAGATACAGCGACTTCAGCCAGGAAAAGCCGTAATGACTTTACGAGCCAACAAAAAAAAAATAACATAAAGAAAATTAACTGTCTACACTATAACAACAGGGTAATGAAAGTGACCGCCAAGTAATTAGTTGTGAGCCCTTTTCATTAAGAAGAATAATTTGTACATGAATAAAAGGCTGTCCCTTTTATTTTTTTATAACACTGGAAAAATTGCTGCATATTTGTAGGAAATTTGCTTTTTTGTATAAAATCTCAACAATTTTTAGAAAATTATGCTACTTTGTATTAAATTTTAAGAATAATTAACTGCTTTATAGGAAATTAGCATAACCTCTTCCGCTTTATTGGACTTTATTTAATATGTATTTCATTTTAACATTTTCCTCCACTGCGATGGCTGTCAGTCAATAGTCAAACCTCAGTCTTTTAACCAATGGTTTTTTTTGTGGACTGAAATTTGCTGTAATTATTTATCTATTTTAATTATTTACATGTTTCTTCCTTACTCCGGCTTTTTCGATATTAAAAAAAAAAATATATAATTTTATAAGAGATTTTTCTAAAAAAAAATTTTCTTCTATAAAAAATGTTCCTAAAAATTTGCTTTCTTATAGAAAATTTTATTAAAAATTTGTAGTATCTTTACATTTATTATCAATGTTCATCCTAATTGCTTAGTTTTGTGTTTGTTCATCTTCTTCAACAACATTAAAATGGACATAAAACAGTTCGTACAAAAGTCATCAGTCATAAAATGTTTTAGATATGAAATTTTTATGACTTCAAAAGAATAAGCTGTGCTTTTTTAGAATTTTTTTTTTTAAATAAATCAAATATAAAAATAGCCATGTTAGTAAATTAAAATGATAAATAAATATATGCATATAAATATTCGTGCAAAATACAAATAACTAAATAATAATTGAGGATTTATTAAACCTTTTGTAAATAAATTTATGGATGTAAAAAAAATATACAGTCAATAACAAAAAGAATTTATATTTTTTAAATTTAAAATTTTTTTTAACTTTATAGCAATCTTTGTATTAAAGAGACTCAAAAGACATTGTCAATATGTAAGTCTAAGGCTAAGTAGGTTTTAGTAGATACGACTCAGTTTGCTTTATTTCCCGAAAAGGAGTGAAATTGGCATTGCATTGCCATGGAGAGATATGGAGGAATTCAGTTGTTATATATATTTTAATTGTGTATAGTCCGAAAAAGTTTTCTTTTGTATTTATATAATATCGGTGCACAACATGTCTAAGGTATAAGCAAAACACACCACTGCACAGTGGTCAATTCCGGCCAAAAATCCATAACTTCTTTATTTCTTTTCATAAATGGCTGAAATTTTGTATCCAACTTAAGAATAGCATGTTTTATCCCTAGGTAAAATTGGACACGTACATACAAAGGGTTGGCCAGGGAATCGTTGACGACCCAAAAGTATCGAACAAAATTAAAAAAGGGTTTTGGAGGTGTAATAAAATGTGATCATTTTTAGCGATTACATATATTAATAGTTTGTGGAATATCTATATATGATCATCTCTTGTCCCCATCTTTTTGCCTATCTGAGCAAATAAAAGTAGATATGATCATATATGGTTATAATATAATATATAAACTTAGGTGATTATATACAAAAACATAAATTTATATATCTTTACATAACTCAGACGTGGATCCGACATGAGCTCCTGTGGGATGGGTGAGGGGAGGATTGTTTAGGAACCTTAAACTGAAACATATTATTTTGCAAAATTTCTTTTGGAAAGACCATAGAAATGGTATAGGTGTTGAGTTGGGTTGGGATGAGTATCAATTAATTTTTCTTCCCCTGTACTCGCGACTGCATAACTATATATAACAAATATCTGTTCTTTCAGTAAACAGGTGAAATTTGGCATTAAAGTATTGGTCAAAAATTCAGTATAAAAAAAAAAATAGCTTAATAGAAAACAGTACCAACGAGATTTATATATTCGAATTTCCAAAATGTACCAAAATTTGTATGAGAGCTTTTAAAGAGAAGAGAACACAATTTAAGTTTTATTTTTACCTATATTTCTTAAGAAGGTAAATTGTTTACCAAAAAGTACCAAATTTTTGCCCTTTTTTATACCCAAAATGTGCAAATTTCAAAAAAGTGCCAAACACATGACAATTTAATTTTCGATTCAATAATGATTTTTTTTTAATTTTACGTCTACCTTTGTTAGATCACGAGATATAATGTTACTGATTTTACCAGTTTTTACCTATTTCTAACCCCTAATACATTGAATTTCCAGGAAGGGGAGTCTACATACAAAATTTTAAGTGTCTGGCTTAAGTTGTTTGGGCTGGGTGTTATGGTCTCTTTAAACTTGGCTTACTTTAGTTTTTATTTAAAGGGTCCGCCAAATAACTTTTTTTTTTTTTGAAAATGCTTTAAAAAAAACTACTGAATATTTTCTCAAATTTCTTTTTTTATTTGAAAGTACAATCCTTCCGGTTAATAATGGAAAATAATTTCATTTAAATGGTTGCCTCGGCTGGCCATGCAGTAGCCTACACGATCGGTCCAATTTTTAAGCACATTATCGTTTGTGTGCAGCTGTATTTCACCAATGGCTTCACGAATATTGTCCTTTAAAGCGTCAATTGTCTCTGTCTTGTCGGCGTAACACCTTTCTTTGACGGCACCCCACAAATAATAGTCCAACGGTGTCAAATCGCAGCTCCGAGGTGGCCAAACGACATCAGCTCTGCGGCTGATAATGCGATCTTCAAAAACAGTGCGGAAATCATCGGGAGTAGCTTCGGCTGTGTGGCACGTAGCGCCGTCCTGTTGAAACCAAATGTTGCCAATAACCTCCTCTTCAATTTTTGTGAACAAAAATTCGTTCAACAAGGCCCGATAACGATCGTCATTGCCTGTAACGGCCTCTCCTTGCTCATTTTCGAAGAAAAATGGCCCAATTATGCCTCTGGACTAAAATCCGCAACAAACAGTGACTCGTTTTGGGTGCATCGGCTTTTCAATGCATGCGTGCGGGTTTTCTGCGCCCCAAATGCGGAAAATTGTTTACATACCCGCCAAGATCAAAATGAGCTTCATCTGAAAAGATGATTTTTATTTTGGCAAAATCGGCATCTTCAGTAAGTCGATCGCAGGCCCACTTAGCGAAGCGAAAACGCATTGGATGGTCAGTTGGCTTCAACTGCTGAACCAATTGGACTTTGTATGGCGTCATACCAAGGTCTTTATGCAAAATTCGTCACAATGATGTCTCCGAAATGTTCAATTGTTGAGAACGACGGTGAATTGATGTTGATGGCGCTTCACGCACACTTCCTGCCACAGCAGCAATATTCTCGGGTGAACGCACTGTTTTTGGCTTTTCACGCTTTGGTTTATCGATGAGGATGCCAGTTTCTTTCACTTTTTTCACAAGATAACGAACATACGGAGCTGACGGTGCTTCTCTTCTTCCAAAATCCGTACGCAATTTTCGCACACATTCTGCAACATTACCATGATTTTCAAAGTATTTCCTAGCGTTGTTCAAGCGTATACACAACCATATTCGTTCAGCGGAAGGATAAAACTAATTATCTGTCAAATCAGACATGAGCTAAGTGTTACCATTCACGAAATAAGCCCTAGTTGAAAAAACAAACGTTAGATGGCGGACCCGTTATTTTTAAAGTAACACACAATCACCTCACTTATCCAAAAAAATAACGCGCACAAAATCACAATTATCACATGGAATGATTAATTACTAATATAGTTTAAACATAACGTGCTTATTTACAAAGAAAACTTTAAATGAAAAATCATAGCTTACTTTTATTTCAAAGTACAAAAATCTACTTTCAAAACCTTAAATTTGTAAGAAAAAAGCAATCTACTTTGCTCCAGTATTAACAGTGAAATAGTTATCCAAGAGCCAAATTTAGAAATGAGTTCCATGTTTTGTAGTGTTCGCTATAATCTGTCATCAAAATTTTATTAAAATTAAAAAAAAATTATCAATATTACTTATTAATCGACCTTTTTCTTTACTTTATTATTTTTGCCCGGTGCACTGCTTCTAATTTTTATCTAGTAAACTTTTGAGCAGTTTCAAAATGACATGTATAGTGAAATTTTTCATCACAATCAATCGCCTGTCATTTGGAAACCGCACATTCGTTTTTCCATTATTTAATTTTTCTTCCTAAAATAATGATTTTGACTCAATAGTAGCAAAAAATTACACGAGCACCTGCCGTGTGGGCCTTATCTCATGGTACTCTTAATCACTAGGTAACAATGCATTTGCCAACCGCACCAGTCTTTGAGAGCAACGTACACACGTAGGTAGCAATTGCAGTGTGTAACTCGACAAAATTATACACTCAACCCATCTTTAGGAGCTGAGTTTTGGAGCAAGTAGCATCTATTGAATAGCAACAGCACCTAGAGGGATCCGTCATCAGGTCGAACTTCCCCACGAGTGGTTGAAAATCAGCCATTAAAGCCAACTCTTTAAAATCTTCCTTCCTGCGACATTGGGTTTCTGCCACGTGATCCCCCAAAGAGCCTCATCAATATTCAGTCCGGAATCGTGCATCTGATTGCTTCTGGATCCCGTGGTACCAGATCTCTTGTTAGCCGATATCTTAAGAGATCTGTCGATTTTAAGCTATGCCGAACTCCAGGTATTGACTGCCCCTGATTTCCCCAAAGGATGTGACACCAAAAGTTTTAATATCCCTAGGAGGACCAAATTAGGTTTATTTAGTTTCTTTTACAAATAATACTAAATATTAAAAGGTTACTTTCGAATGTTAGCTTTTGGTACGATTTTTAACACTATGGTGAATGGCGATTACAAAGAAAGAAAAACAATCGTAATTAATTTAGTTTTTTATATGTACTTACTTTAATTACGAGTCGTACTAAAAAATTCAAGTACGAATGACACTAAAACGTACTTAAAACAATCCTAAATAGGATTACATTCGAAAACCAATTTAAGAATTTCTTAAAATAAGTACAAAATTTCTAAACCAAGTAAAAAAAAGATTAAACTTTTTGTTGATAGTGCCACTCTGAGAGCAAAATTACAAATTGAGCATTTTAATCTAATTTAACTTATCAAAGTTTGTTGCAGACTCTAAAACAACACCATACGAGTAGTTAAAAAACGATTTACTTGTTGTGTGTAGAAACAAAAAAACAACAGAACAAGACGAAAACACATTAATTTCATGTTTGAAAAGTAAAATTAAAAACTCTTGCTTCTCATTTATTTAATATTTTCAGTTATATATGTTCATTAAGTTTTCATTAAGGAATGATGCTAGGCTGCCAGGTACTTTATTTCCTTGTCCCCAAAAAAGTCCCCAAATTAAAAAACAAAACCTTAAAATGTTGAAGAAAAAAATTTTGTGTTTTTTTTCTGTCCAAATTTAAGATTTTTTTAAAATAATAAGAAATCCCCAAATAAAAATGTTTAGTAAGAAATATTATTTCTTATAAATTTGTAGCGACTGGTTTCGGCATGTTTTTTTAAATTCTTTGAATACGATTTCAGTGAGAAATTACAAGCAGAACAATATGCTGTTTTTGAAGACGAATGAGCCAATTTATAAGAATTTGGAGCTTGTTCATCCTTAAAATCAACAAAAAATATATATAAATCCGTTATTTATTTAATACTTCGATGCATTCTTTTTCCCAAACTTTATCATATTGTCTTTCATTTGCTTAAAAATTGTAAAAAAAATAAAAATTGTATGTGTTGCCAAGGAATTTAGATTCTTTTTTTAAAACTCTCACTCAAGAATAATAACATAAGTTTATTAAGTACCTTTTACACACTGAACAAAAATGGCTATCTTAATTAGGACCCTTTACACCGTATTCGTTGTTGATAAGAGTAAGATAAAAGTTTTGCTACTTTCTTTTGATTTTTTATGTACGAACCAAAAAAAATAAGCGTAAATAATAAAAAAGGGAAAATATATTAAAAATGTGTAAAATCCCCGAATTTTTTTTTAAATCTTTAAAATAAATCCCTAATCCTCATATGACTTTCTTTGTCCTTTTTGCTTGCATGAAATCCCCAACTTTTAGGATAAATTCCAAAGTCTGGCAGCCCGGATGCTGTTGTTTTATAATTGAATTCCGGTGTAAAAGGGGTAAGTAAATCAATCATAATAAAATTATCCTTCTAATTTCACTTTTGGTTTATTTCAAGTACGAATTCGGGATTGAATCAACTTTATAATTCTTAAATCAAGCGCATTTTGGGATTGGTTCAATCTTAGTTTTACTTAAATCAATCTCATTTTTTGATTATTTCAAGTACGAGTTCGGGGTTAAATCAACTTTATAATTCTTAAATCAAGCGCATTTTGAGATTGATTCAATCTTAGTTTTACTTAAATCAATCTCATTTTTGGATTATTTCAAGTTCAAATTCGGGATTGAATATTGATAAGTTAAGTATTTCGCTACTGAAAATCCGTACTTGAATCAATCTTTCTGAACTTGATTAAAAAAATTTAGTACTCACCGTTCTATTAATACCGCTTTGGATTGATTTTTTTTGAGTGTACGTTGCGCGCGCACACACAAGAAAAGCTACTTCTGGCTTTATGGTTAGGTCTACAAGCCAAATTGTAACATTTGGACGTCCATGATTGCCCTTGGGGTACACTCTTAAAAATTGTCATTTAATACTGTGTTGTAGGGTATCAATTGATCGGGCTTGGCCATCTATACTTTTTTAATTATTATTTTTTCTGCTGTTTGAATGGCATGCACTCCATTTTTTATTTAAGTAATTATCAGTGTGTTTTAAAATAAGTAATTTTCAAAAATAGCATTAATATCAGTGTATGAAAATAAAACTTAATTGGTGTTCGTTCGGTAAATCTGTGGAAAATACAAACACTAATAGTGTTTGTGTAATTAATTTATAAAAAAAGTTTCCCTGTTGGTCATCTTTCGAACACAAAAATAATACTGTTCTCATCCAACTTAACAAAAAGATGAGAACATTTAATTCCGCTCGGTTTTTTTTTAAACCATACAACTTTATTGTGCTCGGTTCAGCTCATTAGTGTTCGTTCGTTTTAGTTGTGCTAAGCGCCCTTTTGGTTGGTAAAAAAAAAATTGTTTACAAAAACAAAATACATATACGAACAAAAAAACAAAAAGCCAGCAAAATAATTTTACACAAACAAAACAAGCTGTTCGTGCTGCGGTCGTTGCTAAAAGTTTTTGTTTGTTCATTTCTTTATCAATGTAAAAAAAGAAACTTTATAGAACATTAAAATATAATGTTCGTCTACAGTATCACTACAATTGTTTTGTTTTTTTTAACGAAGAATAGAACACCATATAATGTTCGGCTTTTTCTTGAAAATAGTTGCGAACGGTGTTAGGGGTTGTGCTCGTCTATACAAACACTAAAAAATAGATATCGTTCCTGATAATGTTCTGTTGATTTTCGAACACTGATTAATATAATATCGTTTTTTTTACATAATTTCCGGAAATGAAAGAAAAATTTAAAAGGTGCCTTTAAAGGGAACCCATATCCGCATATACAACACTATTACATATACAATTTGATTTTGGAAAGATGCGAAAATTAAGGAGCTGACTCAAGTTCAGCATTATTGTCACCTACTGTGTAGTAAAAAACAACAAAATATTATCAAACGTTTATCAAATTACCAAAATGGTTTGACTCCCCAGCGTCCCATACGTAACAAAATTTTTATTGCTCATTTTTCTTTTAAGAATAAATTCAAATAAGACTAATTTTTTAAAATTCTTTTAACCAGGATTGTTATGTGTTAGAATCTTGTCAATAGAAATGATTTTTTTTTACTACAAATGTGTATTAGATAACCTAATAGAAGTGTGTGTGTGTTTTTGAGTATTTGTATTAATTAAGAACATATTTTTATATAACAAAACTGTTATATATATTCACCATAAGACAAGTTGTATTTGTCTAAATTTGAGTCTGGTAAAGTTTAAAATCCATGGCCATAACCATTTTACCGCAGTAATTTACATGAATCCAATTAAGTTAAAATCTTCACAGAAAGTACAATTAAAGTTGTATGAAGAAGTGTATGTGTAAGTGCGTGTGTGTGTTTAATTAAGTAAGTTTATGTAATAAAGACTAACATATTTACCTGTGCGTTTAAGAAAGAGGGTAATTCAAGGGTTTTTTGGAACGTAAGAAATTAGACGAGCTTTTAAACTGTAAACTTGGAAAATTTCGGAATCAGCAGAAGTTTCGACGATTTTAACAGAACAGTGGTAAAACTTAAGTTTCGTTGATCCTGCCCTTTTAATTTTATGGTATTATCTTTATTATTTATTAGCGTATATTTATTAGGGTTCTTTTTCGGGGAAAAACTCTCGGGAATTTTTTACAAAATATTTTTGATTTTTGGAAAACTTAATGATATAGAAGCTAGCTTTCTCTCAACAATAAATATCAGTGTATTTATCAAATATGAAAAATTGGGAATTTAGCACGGCATACGCAAACCTTAATAATAATAAATTTTATATATTTCCAAAAATAACTATGATAATGACTGGAAATTTCTAAAATCTCCGTAATTTTTTTTAAATTATTTTTTAAAAAATTCTCGGTAATTCCAGGAAATGAAACCAAATTTTTTTTGTTTCGTCTAGGAAATGAGATACCCTAGTGTGTATACATATAAGCGTTTTTATGATGGTAAGCATGTCTGTCTGTAAGTATACCATGGTATCTATTTTAGTTTAGGTTTATGTTCGTAAATAAATATGAGAGTTTCTCCAAAATACGTAACACTATAAATATGTTGATGTTCGTCCACTCACTCTCAAACACACATGGCCAGTGTCTGTGTGAAAACATGTCAACAAGTCCTAAGGAAGATTACAAGGTGCCTATATTGTTGGCCCAGTATATTCGTATATTAAATAGGAAACAAGGAAGAATGATTGATTTTCTTGTGACAAATCTTTGATGCCATCCACCGAAAATTAAAATTTCTTAGAAATATACTTTATATGAGAAATGTGATATATTATAAACCAATCTTCCGAAAATCTGACCTAACACATTAATAATTCTTCATTGTTTCATGTGTACTTAAGTGTATTCCGAGAGTTAGAATTTAAAAGGGACCAATGGTTAATTATGGGCCGATCATCACAAAATGTTACAATTTTATTTCAAGATAAATTAAGGGTGGTCCAAACATAATGCACGATGTAATGTGTGAGTCGTCCCTTAATGTCAAGTTTTTTGCCCAACTTAATTAGACATTTCTTTGTTTCAGTGTTTGACAAATTCAACCATAGAGAGGTACACAATTAAGCAGCGCGTTAAGATTGTTAAAGTCTTTTACAAAAGTGGGCGTTCAAATCGTCTTCAGCGACGAGGCACACTTTCACCTCAGTGTATTCGTTAACAAGCAAAATTGCCGCATTTTTGCAAATAAAAATCCACGAGTGATTGTTGAAAGTCGATGCATCCACAAAGAGTGACTGTTTGTTGCGATTTATGGGTTGGTGACGTTATCTGGTTGTACTTCTACGAAAATTACCGAGGTATGCCACCGAAGCCGTGACGAGCATTTGACCGATATTTTGTTTCACACATAATTGCCATAGACGCTTCTATCATTATAAAGAATATTAAGATAATTCTCTGAAGGCTTTTTATTATGGTTGGTATTAGGGTGTTCAATTATTCGGGTTTTATTTTATGTTCGATTAAGCGATTAATCGATATTTGGCAAATTTAACTTATTCGTTTAAACAAATAAAATTTTAAAATTAATCGATTAATCGAATAATTCTATATCCAGAAATTTTACAAATTACGAGATTTTTTTCGAAAATCTTAGGAACTAGTACTTGAGTAAATTAACATTCTTTTTTAAATAAAACTTGTCAATGTATCTCCAAATTATTGCTTCACTTTCGGGCACTTAGATTTTAAAAGAGTTAATATAACTTTGGTTTTTTTAACTTTTCACGGATATTCCATCCTTTGCTATGCTTCTGCAAATAATTTCCTCTTGAGAATCGATCGAAGTATCTTGTTTAAAATATTTATTCAGTCACTGTGGCAGTGGTAAATTGTTGAATTTGTTGAAAACACATTTTCGTTAATACATTTTTAGACACCTTCGTACAATATTTTCAAACCAAACACATTCTAAAGAGAGAAACGCATGAACTATTTTGTTAAAAAAAATACGGGTGTGTTCTAGAAATCCAAATGAAGTGGATTTAAAATAGAGCAAATTTTAAAAACGATCCTGAAATGAAAGTTCATAAAAATATTCCATTTTATCTACTTAATTCTTTAAGTATCTATTATTTATGCAAGAACAATACTTAAAGCCACGAAAAACTACGGTCATTTAGTAAATAATTGAATTTAAATAATCGTTCGGTTTCAATTTCACTTCATTTCGATTTCTAAAACATACCCAATAAATTTTAAATCTTTGAGTTAACATACCTTTGCCGTTTTTCTTTTGTAAAATTAATTATTAAATTGTGTTGAAAAAATGTAACAAAAAGATAAGCTAAGTTACTTACTAAACATGACTGTTTTTTTTTTAATTCCAAAGGACACATACATTTGGTTTGTTAATTCGACTTAAAACTTTAAGAAAATAATACTTTTAAAAGAAATACTATATATTATTTTTATTCGATTAATCGGTATAAATTCTTCGATTAATCTTTTAATCGAAATTAGCGATTTTAAATTATTCGAACAATTAATCGTCTAAAAGTGTTCGATTAATCGAACAATTATTATTCAACTGAACACCCTAGTTGGTATTTAAAAACTAATTAGACCCAATTACAAAAAAATATCATAATAAGTTTTAATTTTAGGCGTGTTTTCGAAAACTGGCGTTCTTATGAGACCCATAAAAAATTGTGAAACGATTATTTAAAAGATTTGTAGTGTAATTTTTAACGTTATAAAATATATTTCTGTTGCATTTTGACAAAACATCTTAAGTCGAGATAAGATAGCAAAAAAGTTTTAAAAAAAATGGGTAAAAAATCATTTTTATTAAATAATAAAATATACCAAAATTAAAGAAAAATTTCGTTTTTTAAAAACGTAAACAAAAATGTTTTATGAACGAAATTGGAATGATTAGCAACATTATTTTTAAATTTTTTAAATTTGACTTAAGATGTTTTGTCAAAATGCCACAGATTTAGATGCAATTAAATTATAAAATTATAATTTTTTAGCGTTTTAGGTGTATTAAAGTGATAAATGCACAAAAAAGAATTTTTGGCAAATTTAATGGTTATCAAAAAACAAAGCAGGTTGGAAACGGTTTTAGTAGAAAAAGAGTAATGGACCTAAATGTGGACCAACCACCAACCAATATTTGTGTTCTGTTAACTGCATTTACTGTTTAGAAAAAAAATAATAACTTTTTCAATTAATCCTTATAATATATATGAGCACTTCAACAGAGAAGCTCTCTTTTTGTCACGTAACGACACCAGGCAATTAAGCTTGTATTCTACCCCATGCGCAAATTTTTTCTCTCTTTCGCTTAATGTAAATCTAATTGCGCTTTACACTAAAATACAAAATAGGAAGTAATATAATTATTATATTATTAATCATATTATATTATTTGTATGGCCAAATTTAAAAGTGTTTTGATTCCAGTTTGCCGGGCAGATTTTTGTCTCTTTATATTAAAAAATTAAAGAAGTAAAATTTGGAGCGAATCCGATAACGTTTAGTGGACCTGGAAACGAATTCAATTTATTCGTATAGACGAGTATTGATATAAATCGCGCCCTTAGGACAACAAGGTTCCATCGGCCTTTTTTTCCAAAAATGAGTTATATGTCACATCGCTTTAAATCGACTACGGTCTTTCGATTGGCGTTCTCAGTTTTTATCTATCTTTTACAGCTTCTGAGATATTTTTTATAACTAGGTTCTAACTACACGTTTTTTGTTTGAGATTCAGTCAACAAAGTTCTAACTAGCTGATAGAACCTTGTTAACTTATAAAGCCTATATGTTGAAAATTTTAATGCAAATAGAACCTTGTTGCTCAGATTCAAAATACTATTTTACACAAATCGAGCCAACTGTCCTGAAACTTTTTCAAAAAGGAGTGCCTTACCTTGTGATATTTTCAGTAGTGGTCAATATTTTACGTTCTTTCAATGATTACTCAACTATAACTTTAAGAAAATATACTTTGAGTTTAGAAAACAGATTTAATCCACTTATCAATTTTTATATTGTTAAATAGTTTTACCACGTTTTTAAATGCCAAAAGAACCATCCCAATAAAAATAAAGCTTCAAACGTTGCAGGTTTGTAGAGGAAAAATATAAAAGTTTGGCTTACTATCTCGCTCAAGGAAGAAATACGTTTTATATGGCGAGTACCACAAAAAAACCACTTTATTAAATGCATATTAAAACTGTTGAGCGTCAGGGTCAGCTTTACACGCTGAATTTTTTGTTGTTACAGTTATTCTTTAATATTCTCCCTTACAAACCTGCTTCGTAGTAATAGAATGCTGTGCTTCGCGAAATAAAAAAATTTTTCATTGGGCTGGTGGTCAGATTCGTTATTGAAAACTTTATAAGTTTGGAACAAGCAGTCATCGAGGAAATACATGTAAGTAATTTGGTAACCAATAAAAACATTGGATTTTTGGTTCAGTGTAAAGACACATTTTCGAGATTTTACTATATTTGGGACTCGTGGCGAATTATAAGGTGCCCTTTGCTCCAGTGGGAGTTAGAGGAATAAATATATATATAGAATTATGGAACTGACAAAACAAAATTTGTTCTCAGGTTTAAAGTTCTTTGTGCCGAAAATTATTGAAATATCAAATTGTTCTTCTTAAAGCAATTTTGAAGACGGGGTTTATATGGGACCTATGGTCAATCCTAAACCTGCCAGTACAGAATTTTGGTAATGAAACGGTTGCTTTTCAAATTATTTTTCATATGCTTTTAATATAAACTTAAAAATTGTTTTGCTTTTAAAGAAAATTTTTAAATTTTGTGTTAATACCCTCTTTATGGTCAAGTGCGAAATATTGGTTCTGTCCGTCCGGCTAGCTGGCTGGCTGTCTGTCCATGTAACCTTGTGTGCAATGCACACGTCGCAATTTTGTATATAATTTTCTGAAATATGATACAAAATGTTCAATAGTCATAAGGTGGCAATCGGTCGGAAAACACTTTAATACGCCTTAAACCGTAACAAATAATGATATTGTGGGAAAATCGGTCCAAAAAATTGTTATTCTCGGTGGATGGTATTAAAGATTCGGTACAGTCGTCGAATACAGTAATTTTGACTTAGCTGCATAATCTCCTTTGCACGATTTTTTGTGCAGATAAATCAGAAGTGCTGTTATCTTAAACGTATTTATCTGCCTTAATGCGTGGATACACAATTGTGGTTACCAGCATAAAAGTGCAGCTAAAGTAAAGTGTTAAAAAGAAGAATAAAAAACGTTAAGCGATCCCTGCGAGAAATTTCTGTCAATTGGTCCAACAGACTAGTCCTGGGACTTGTGAAAATAGAACAAGTACAAATAGAAAGGACTCATGACCAGTGAAAGAAGAACCAATCCCTTAACTGGTTTATGAAGAACAAAAAAGTAGAAAAAGTAATGAATTTCAGTACAGCCTGCACCGGTGCTGTGACACATTTTTTGGTACTTTCTTAAATTTGGTTCTTGAATTTAATTCAAGGACTTGTTTTATTGAAATAATACTACATTGTATTGAAATAGTACTACATTTCAGTAACTGACACTAAGTACGTTCATGGAGAATAGACCTGTGACTGGTCAAATGGTATCAATTGACCCCTCCAATAACCCCATGTAAAAGTGATAGCTCTTATTCATATAAAGTGTAAGAACTCGAACCGGTTTCTACCACCAAAGACCTATCACGGGACTACTTCGGTGTCAGTTCGCTTCCCTCTAGGGATATTTATATGAAAAAGTGGCCACCATGTTGTTTCATGTGTGCAGCTAATTTTGATGTTTTATATAAAAAAAAATATTTTAAGGCTATCCAAAAATATAATATACAGGTATACAAAAGGCACGTAAGCAAGGATTTTAAATAATAATTACATAAAATATGTATTTTGGGCAGTTAAGTCAAAGTGCAGCTAACTTTGATTTTTTGTATAAAAATAATTTTAAAATGTTAAAAATTTTGGGCATTTATCTCAAATGTGCAGGTATAAAAAGTGCACTTAATAAAGAAATTTGTATACGATTTTAAAGAATAATGACAAAAATTATTAATTTTGTGCAGTTAAGTCAAAAGTGCACTTTAACAAAAGGCAGGTAAGTTAAAACTACTGTATAGCATTATTCCAACAAAGTACACTGCAAAGGCTTAAAAAATGCAAAGAAAAAGGCCCCCGAAAGGCCTCGTATTTGTAAACGTAAGAACCTGCATATATTGTTATATTTGAATATGCAAATGGGCACATAAATATGAAGGTGAATGTGCATGTATGTATGCATGTTGTCAACATTTTGACATCAATCATTGTTAACTGAAACTAATTCATGCTAAAATATAAGCATCACAAAACATTACAACATAATACTCTATAACATTCAAACCATACTCATACTAAGTAGTACGTTTGAAATAAATTGGTTTAAATGAAAGTATGTATGGTGGTCTCACGAAAGGCCTATGCGAGGCACTAAGATTTAAAAAAATTTAAAAGCGAAATCATTAATAACGGTTTGTAAGATTTATCCTAGTGGCTCTGTCAGTTCAGTACAGAAAGCGTATCATTTGCACATGGTTCGTGACTTAAAATAAGATATAGGGTATTTTGGAGGGCAAACATCTCTCAGTTGTTCTCACTCAATAATTGAAGGGAGTAGTGGAAACAAGAAAGTATTTATTTTTTATTTTTTTTTTTTTTTTGCTTAGAAAAAATCGAATTTTTGGCATACAGATAATGTTTTGAAAAAAAGTGCAGGTCATCGATTGCTTACCAAAGCTCTTACTGAATACGTTTCATCCGTTTCAACTTGCGAGCGATGATTTAAGCGGTTTCGAAGATAACGAAAGTAATCAATTAAAAGTAATTTATAGCCACTCTTGCAGCAATTCCAATGCGTTTGCAAGCAGTAAGATTAATTCAAAAGGAAAAAATAGGTACCATACGAGTTAGAAATGAGAGACTTTGAAAACGATTTTGCATGTCCGAAATGCTATATGCGATTAAAAATTAATCTATTTCGAAAACCAGAAGCGCAATAAACTGTGTGTGAAGCCCGGCCAACCAGCTAATCAATGTCAAAGCCGAATATGCATGACGGTTAAGTAATTTGGGATCAGGGTTTCCTTGATACGTGGCTTGAAAGGTTCTTGCCCTTAGAAAAATTAGCAGTTCTTCTGGCGTTGAAACTATTTGCTGCCAGAAAGATGAATATACTTATGTATGTTATGTTGAATTTTATTCAGGCAATTCACAAAGTGTTCTTTTCTATTGTGTCATATTGAATGTATTTGCTATAATTTTATAAATGTCACATTCTAGAATGATAGTAAATACAGCCAATATGTCACAATAGAACACTTTGTGAATTGCCTCATTGTTAAATGTTAATTTTGTCAGCTTTTTATTAATATTATTATAAAACCTTATTAAGTAATAATAATGCTAAAAAAATATGACTTTTGTGAGCAACCCCTCATAATTTAGATTTCTACCATTTTGTTATGATAAAACAATAAACACAGCATAAAAAGTCTTATTATTTTAGGACCTTTTTAATTTGAAAAAAAGTAACAATTTTTTTAAACTATTGTAAAATTTTAGGATATTATGAAAATATATCATTTGAATATCCCAAAACTCTGAAGAAAAAAATCCTACATATACCAATATTGAAAAAAAAAAAAAACTTTTTTGAAACTTGTTCCTCCATTCTGCACAAGTTGTCGCATCTCTGTAACCATAAACATAAAATTGTGTGTCTATATATTTTGCACATCTATTTAACATTCAAATTGGTCATATTTACAATTTACTTTATTTAATCCGACATATGTAATTAAAATTCCAAAATATTTACTACACATAAAGTACTACTACACATACAAAGAGAATTTGCACGTACAAATATACATACACACCTGTCAATATTACTAGGCATACCCACACACATGAACTTGTGAATGAAAGTGTATTGGTTAAAATAGATTTGTTATTTTATACAATAAAAACCTAAATCAACAAAAACTCGAGAAAAAGATTTAAAAACAAATCAATTATCTATTCATCTGCATACAGTATACATAAATATGAGTGTCACATGCATCCAAAACTACTGGCATTTTAAAGTTGCCAAATTTGTAGAAAATCCTTTAAAACCGATTTTAAATTTTTCAAACTCGTCTACTACTTTTCGGTCACACTCATAAAGTGTAAAGTCAGTCCTGTATCAATCATTTAAATAAGTACATATGTTTGTTTAGAAAAGAAAATAGTTTTTGTTATCTAAAATATGCATGAAAAAGGATTTAATTAAAATTTATAGCACATATTACATACATATGTAAATTTTACATACATACTCAGATAGATACATATTGTATATTATGCAGAGACAAAACTGTTATTTTAAATTTAAAATTTTAATATAGATGGCATATGTATATTAAAGGTGAGACAAAAAATTAAATTCCGAAAACGCTTGAAATCAATGCAAGGACTAGTATAAAGCTAGATTTACACGATTGAAATTTTCTTCAAAATTTTTAAGAAATTTTGCTGTTTACACGAGTTTGAAGCATTTTGAAGAGCAATTTTGAAGAAAATTTCAATCGTGTAAATCTAGCTTAACTCCTATACATCCTTTTTTCATAAGTCAACATGAGGCTGATAATAATTGTGCGATTTTAATATAATTTAACAAAAAAAAAGTAAAAACTAAATCGTTTTTTATAGAGGTTGTTCAAACTTGAGGTATCATCGGTCAATGGAAATTGGAACAGGGAGATGTTCTGAAGCTAAAGTGGTTTCAACAGAATGGTGTCACTTTCCACACAGCAAGAGAAACAATGGATCTTTTAAAAGAAAATTCGAAAAGCGTATTATTTCTCATAGAGGAGGAGTGAATTGGCCACCAATATTGTGCGATTTGACACCTTTAGACAATATATAATCCCAGAACAGTTCAAAGGCTTAAAAACAACATTATCGAGCATAAATCAACCCTTGACAAAATTTTATTTAAAAACGTGATTGAGAATTTTGGTAAAAGATTGGGAGCCTTTCGAGCAAGGGGTCACTCCCCTGACTTAAATAAAAATATTTCTAATATCTCAAAAAACACTTTTTTTATTAAAATTAAAATTTTATAGCTCAATTTTAAACACCACTTATAAAAAATAAAAAATTTCAAAGATTCCTTAAAAATATTCGCATAAGTGTGTTAATAAATCTGTAAAAGAAAATAAGTAACTTTTTTAACTACTAATGCAATTGTACGTAAAATAAATAATGAAGAACTGAATGAAGTCTTATCACATTTCCGATGCGCTCCACTTTGCAAAGCTGCGGCGGACATTAGCATGACACTTTTTACATAACTTTCGTTCAAAACTTTTTCTCATTTTGAAAGTGTTAAAAAAAGTTTTAATATATAACGGCCTTATTTATTAAAAATAAAAAAGGTTTATAAAGGGCTTATTAAACATAAAAAATTCGTTTCGTAAACCATTAATATCTTTATTTTCATCTAAGTTAACTTTTTGCTATATTGCATTTTATAACATCTTTTGCACTTTATACTTTTTGTGCTTTGCAGCTAATCAAATTACATTAAATTAAAATATGTTCATATATACATTCATTGGGGTGGACCGCAAAAAAATTTGTGCCAGTCACCCCCTAGAGTAAAAGATTTGTCAATAAAGTTTCTAAAACAGGAAAACAAATGTTTGCCAAAAATTAAAAAACACAGCGCTCTTTGTTTTTTATATACCTATAGCGATCTCATCATATTTCATAGTGTTGTTTACGGCTGGACTATGGCTTCATTTATGTCTTTTTTATGAAGGCGATCCTCTTTAATCTACACTGAAAAATTAAAAGAAATTTGTTTTATTTCTGTAATTTTGTGTTTGTTTAATAGTTTGTGACATTTTTGTATTTTTTACATCTATTGAAAAATTCCTTTCCAATGGTTCATAAAGAAAGTTTTTGCCAAAAGACAGCGGTTACCGTGCGGTTCGATATACTTTTGCGCCTATGTGCGATGTTATATTGCACATATAATAGCATCGAATGACCTTTAAACGAATAAAAAAATTTCGATGATATCACACACACACATATATATATGTACATATATTTATATTTTCTTGCCCCCTATAGTTTTTAGGAGGAACATAGATAGGGCCGAAACAAGTTCATGTCGTTTTATTTTATCTAATTTTACACCATGTATAGACTGCTTCTGGTGCTTCTGCGTCTACCAACCGTCTCCAAGTTTTAGCTTCTTCTGCGTCTTCTCAGAGCGTGCAATATAATCTAAGGGATTCCTTAGGGTGTTGTCAACCCACATCCCTTTGCGGCATCGGATCTCTGAGGCAGTTGGCTATCTCACACATACTCTCCTTTAAGTTTAATTTGAAGATAGAAATAACTTAATGAAACATTCATTACTGAATAAAAACCACAATTAACACCAGTGTTTGAAAATAAACAGAACAGTATTTAGCGTACGGCTCGAACACAATCCTTAATACCGTTCGTAACTATTTTTAAGACAGAGCCGAACATTAAATAGTGTTCTGTTCTTTGTTAAAAAACAAAATAATTGTAGTGATACTGTAGACAAACATTATATTTCAATCTTCTATATTGTTTATTTTTACATTGATAAAGAAATGAACAAACAAAAAATTTTAGCAACGACCGCAGCACAAACAGCTTGTGTGTGTATTGTGTATATGTTTTGTTTGTGTAAAATTATTTTGCTGGCTTTTTGTTTTTTTCGAATGTGTATTTTGTTTTTGTAAAAAATGTTTGGTTTTTCACCAGCCAAAAGGGCACTATACATAACAGAAACGAACAAACATTAATGAGCTGAACCGAACACAATGAGGTTCGTGGTTTTAAAAAAACCCCGAACGGAATTTAATGTTCTCGTTTTTTTTTTTGAGTTGGATAAGATGAGTTTTATTTTTGTATTCGAAAGATGACAAACAGGGAAACGTAATTTTTTAATGATTTACTACACAAACATTAAAAGCGTTTGTGTTTTCCACATATCTACCGAGCCGAACACTAAGAAGCGATATTAGGTGTTTATTTTCGAACACTGATTCAAATCATTATCAACTTGATTTCAAATGTTAAAATCAAACAATTGAAAAAGGTTTGAAAATTATGTTTGATGTCAAATGATAAATTTATTTCATATCAAAGGTTTGACTTCGTTTTTGTTGGGTAACGATCGCAGCACGAATAGCTTGTGTGTATATTGTTCACATGTTTTGTTTGCGTAAAGTTTTTTCGCTGGCTTTTTGTTTTTTTTTTTCGTATATGTATTTTGTTTTTGTATAAAAATTTTGGTTTTTTTACCAGCCAAAAGGGTGCTAAGCACAACTGAAACAAAAGTACATTAATGTGCTGAAACGAACACAACGAATTTTGTGATTTAAAAAAAACAGAACGAAATTGAATGTTCTTATCATTTTGGGATGTGTTTTAATGATTTACTAAACAAACTCTATCAGAATTTGTGTTTTTCACAAATCAACCGAACCAAAAACTAAGGAACGATATTTAAAGTATATATCCGATTACTGATTTAAACCTTATTAAAAAACTTATATTTAAAACTGCAAAAATTTCTTAACAAAATTATATTTCGTAACAAGTACAAACAAGTTCTTTTTTATTGAAAGTAAAAAAATCGTTCCATTATTTCAACTATATTGTGTTTTTTATAACCAATTGGTTTCATTAGAAAATATTTAAATTTTACTTTTATGTTCGATTTATAGGAACATTTGCTAAATATTAAAAATCGTCTTACATACATTGCCTTACTATTCAGATACTAACATACATAGAAATATTCTAAAACTTTTTTTAATCCTAATTCACATTTTTTTTCTTTTTCTTAATACTTTTGCAGTTTTAATTTTAAAATTTCCTTGAAAATATTTTTTCTTACTTTATGATTTTATAACCAACATTCATTCCATTTTAAACTCAACTTGCATAACATTATTCCTCATAATAAATAAAGAAATATTAACAGAAAAATAATTATCCACATAGAAACTAATTTGTACTTGAAAATAAGAGAATGAACACATTTCAGACAATGTACCCAGAGTACAAATTCTACAAGCATTTGGCAGAGTGTCTTTCGATTGTCTACCAAATTGAAACTACTTTGTCACATTTAGTAGTTATACAGATCTCATGAAATATTTACAATGTCGGAATACGCTAGAATCGAATTTAAAGCCCATAAATCATAATTGTTCGTCATTTTAAAGGGGGATGCACACTATCGAACTTGAGTGACAGTCCAAAATTTTCTCAGTTCGTGTGTCATTTTTAAAAAAGTTTAAATTAAAACCAAATCCAAGGCGAATTCATTTTTCAGGTGGCGTTGAAAGCACAGCTGGGCTACTTTTTTTTTACTAAATTAGATAAAGGAATGTCAAAGTTACTTGTGTTTTTGACATATCGACCAACGAAAGCAACAAATAAAATACAATTTTGTATATTTGGTGTTGTTACTTGTTGTAGTATCGCCACCACCGTATACATAAATTCGCCATGTTCAGATCCATTAGTTCGAAATATTTTAAGTGAAGGTCGCCACATTTGATTACAGAAAAGAGATTCTGCCGGAATGATCCGGTTAGAAGAGCGCTAAACTCCTACATACGATTAACCGTTATCCGATTAATCGATTAATATTGGGCGCTTAACTGTTCGAATAATTAAAATTTAATTTTTAAGAATGTTTTGTACAGATGTTTACCACAACGATTAAGATGAAGAAGATGATTTTTTGAGACGAATGAAAACAACTTTCTACCAGAACCTTACAAGACTATTAAAAGTAGAGTTTGCTTAAAGCCGTAAGAAACTGAAACCGCGGTTTCGGTTTTAAAATGATAAAAACCGGTCGGTTTCGGTTCGGTTTTCGGTTTTGAAAATATCAAAGTTAAATTTCATGCATAAAGAAATATATTTTTTTGTATGTAATACAATTTTTTTATTTATTTAATAATTTATTTATTATAACTATATTTTTTTTTTTTTCTTTTATTTTTTTATTTTAGTTAACGTGTTTTACAATATTTATAAGAACGCTACTCCAAGTAGAGCTTCTAGCAACATAACAATAACTATATAAATAACAAAAAAAATGAGAAAAAGTGTAAGCACCGTGGGCGTCGCAATTGGCCTGATGAAAATTGTGTGCATATTGTATCCACCTGGGCCTGCCTAGGCCCTGCCCTATTATATATGTACTGCAGTAAATAAAATCAAAATGAAACGTATCAAAAAGCATACGCAACACATAAGAATTTTTTCTTTATTGTTTTTTCAAAGAATTATTCTATTTCCCAACAAAATGTTCCTGCTATAGCCATAAAACTCCATACATATAGAAGTAGTCCCAGCCTTGTCCATGGGGTTCGTTAGTGTGAGTTTTTTATATAGCCACAAAAACTCCATACAAAATACTAGTGGTCCCAGCCATGCCTAGCTGGTAGTTTGTGCCACACAAATTAGGTGTCTACTTAAGAGTTGTTCTTCTTAGTACTTATTTTGAATTCTAAGAATTTTTAAGTACCTTGCCTTTGTTGCAGTTTGTTATGTATAAAGTTTTTGTATATGAAGTTCGAGTATTATGTATAATTTGCAATTTCTTTAAGCATTAATATATTGTTAAAGTAAAAGCTAAAACCGAGGTTTTTTGTCGGTTTTCGGTTTCGATTTTTGGGCATTTCAAACCGCGGTTTCGATTTCGGTTAAAACCGAACAGCAATCCCTAATTAAAAGTATTAAAGTTGTTAAAAAAAATAAAAAAGAGATTCAAGTGGTAATAAAATACTAATAATTTTTAGAAAAGACAAGAAAAAGAACAGAGAAATTGGATATGCTTTACTTTCAATCTCTCCAAAGCCAACAATAAGTGAAAGAATCTTTTCTAAATCAAGTTTCATCAAAACAATAGAAAGAAATCGTTAGAAACATAAACATTTAAACTGTGTACTCTTTTTGAAAGGTTATTTTAGAAGATTAGCGTAAATTTTGATGCTATTTTTTATTTAAAGTTTTCCTCTTTTATTACATGAAGTACCTTTTGCTTGTTGTTACTTTTATAATAAAATTTTTATGTTAAAAAATATAATTTTTGGTCTTATTTTTTAAAACTTCTAAACTACACAAAGTTAAAATTATTCGATTAAACGAATAATATTAAATTGTTGGATTATTATTCGATTAAATTTTTACCTTGAATAATTATTCGCGCGATCAATCGATTAATACAAAAATCGTAATAAGGAAAATTTTTGTCCGGCACTGTCCGTAATAAAGTATTCAAATAAGATTAAATTAATTATTGTTGGTTCATATCAGCGTTTAAAAAGCTGCAGTTGAGATAGTAAAAGTCATAAGATTATGCTGTAACTTCGACATCTTCATTTGTCATTGGACAAAAATAAACCGTTGGCTTTACTTCTGATTCATTAAATGAACACAGTCGCAGTGAAGGCAAAAGCAAAACACGAAATGTTGTACACGACAAAGAACATCGGCAGTCGACATGTTCGGAAGTGTTTGGTTTGACAGACCAAAACTTTTAAAAAATCCCGTAATTATCGAAGATGGGACGTTGTGTTTGTGTTTTTATTTTCCATATTTTTTTTAATAATACATGTGTTCATAAAAACATAAATATGTACATAAGTACATATTTATTATTTTTAAGCTTAACAAATCTTTTTAATTTTTTGAAATTAAATAAAACTGTAAATAACATCATCGCTTTCATATATATACAATGAACACAACGTCTCATCTTCGTTAACTTCGGGATTTATTAAAAGTTTCAATCTGTCAAACCAAACACTTTCTAACATGACGACTGCCAATGTTCTTTGTTGTGTACAACATTTCGTTTTTTGCTTTTGCCTTCACTGCGACTGTTTTCATTTAATGAATCAGAAGTAAAAGCAACGGTTTATTTTTGTTCAATGAAAAATCAAAAAGTGGAAGAAAAAGCAATTTTTTCATTTTGACTGTAGTTTTTTAAACCCTGGTTCATATTTAATATATGAAGATTCAATAAATAAATAAAAAAAAAGATCATTCATTCGAGTTCGGTTTCTGTGTCACACCTCAAATATTTTTTCATAAATAAGTTTTTTTTTTTTAAGTTTTAATTTGTATAAATATGAAAACCCTTCGACTAGTTTAATTGTAATTTATTGTACTCAGTTTTACTTAACAAATTCCCGAACTCTGTCTCTACATCGATAAGAATTCGATTGATTCTTGCTAAATGGTCAAACTTCTAAAACCTTGATATTTAGATTATTTTTCGATTAAAAATGCTTGTAGGGTAATGGGTAACGTTTGTATGTACTCGTATCTTTGTTTTGTATTTATCCAAGATTTGATTACAAACATATGTATTTAAGTTGTCTTCAGTCGAAATTGAATACAAAAAAAAAACATTTTATTCATCACATTTTGATGAAAACTGCACATGCATTATGTTTAATGTAGATTATGTTATGTAAATTTAAAATTTTTTTTGGTTTCTTTTTTCCCAAACTGTAGAGAAAAATACGCACTTTGCTCCAGAGGAATCTATTTTAATAAATAAACAAGTAAGAGTGCTATATTTGGCTACGACGAATCTTGTATACCCTTTACCATGGTGCGATAAGAACAGAAGGTAATAGAAATACTGTTCTTTAGATATAAATAAATCTATTTTCTGCCATGCCCACTTCTCCAATCGCGCCCAAATTGCCAAGATGCTTGTACCTAATTTAGAAACTTTGGCTCTTAGTGCCTATTCACATTGTACGATTTTTGTCGTTACGATTCTTACTTTATTGGCAAGAGGAATAATAAGGGGTACAGAAGCGAGTGTACTCTTCGATTCGTTTTGTTCATTCATTCGTTCTCTCAATTTTCTCTCATTTGACGAAAAATGTATTAAGGTTGTTATGACAAAAATCGTACAATGTAAACATGAGACCGACTTCAAAGAGGAAACGACAATAATCGCAACGACAAAAATCGTATAATGTTAATTGGGACTTACCGGTCTCCACGCTCACTATATATACTAAAAAAATTTTTTACAAAACCAGTCGCGTTTTTTTTTTTTTTTGCTCATATCTCAGGCATTTATTGACCGATCTGGCTGAATTTTGAAAGCAAACTTTAACGGAGTATAAAATTATAACAATCTACTCCCCATCATTTCTGTGGTCTTTGAAACCCCATTTCAGCATATACGCGGACAGATGGACGTCGTTAAATTAATTTAGCTTCTGATCAAGACCTAGAATATACATATATACTTTATAGGGTCTAGATTAATATTGTAGGAATAACAAACGGAAGGACAACATTTATATACCTACCTTTTCCACGTGTGGAGTAGAGTATAAGAAGATAATTAAAACTCAAAAGCTTTTGTTTTGCTTGTTTGCATTTAATTCCTCAAAAAGGAGAAGATGAATAATAACAAAAACAAATACGGTATACGGTATCAGCAACACTAGCACTATGAACATTTTTAACAATGGCAATAGGAACAACAAGCACCTAATAATAGGTACAACAACAACATGCACAACCTGTACAGATTTGGCCTGGACAGTAGTCCATACTGTCCTACATGCTCGAATCAAGAAGAAGATCCAGAACACGTCATGTTCCACTGCCCACGCTTTAGGTACGATCGGCAGAAAGCAGAAGAAGAGATTGGGACACAGCTGCACGTTGAAAACATTATAAGTATAATTCTCAACGGAAAGGAACACTGGGATATAGTATGCTCAATGATTAAAAACATTCATCAAAAATTAGTAATAGAGGAGAGACTAAGGAAAGCTCAAACAATGGACGCAGCCTAAATATGGCTTTCGGACCCTGCGATGCAGTATCTCTAGGGACAGTTCCGCAGGGTGCTGAATGACGCAGGAGGTGTTTTTTAGTCGGTAGGAATCCGACATATCCCGGGGTCAAGAAGGACACGGGAATCTTATGTAAGATTTTACACCTGCCTAATGGAAAAAGAAAAAAAAAAAAAAAAAAAAAAAAAAAAAAAAAAAACATGCACAACCAGGTAAGAAAGTATAGTTGGTTAACCCGGCCATATAATACCCTTCACCACAGTATTTACAATCATGGACCCACCAAATCAAAATTATGTTATGTGTTTAAGATTAATTTAAATCGTATAAGGATAATTGTTGTCCACCATTGGCAGGACGTAAACTTAGGAAATATAATAAGGTTCGATCAATTATTGTTAGTTCATACATAACGTTTTCAATTAAAGTAAAAAGTTTCAAAAAATAAATAAAATAAAATTTTAAGATACATTCATACATAAAAGAGTTATAAAAAAATCAATATAATATTGTTACGAAAGTTAAATTATCTAAGAATTATTTTTAGTCATAATTATAAGTTATCTTGTAAGTTATAGTTTTATGTCATATTAGTTACTTAAAATTGTCATGTATAATTTTCAACACAACTGTTATTTTAAAATAATTCCTATATGAACTTCCCAGTCATTTCTAGAAATGGTTTTAGAACATAATAAATAGTTATTACAGGAAGGTTCAGGAAAAATTTAGAAATAATTATGAAATATAAAAAGGGGTGACTCATGTATAATTAGTTTAGTTTGTTTTGAGAAACGGTTCTGTTCGTAACTAACAATTGTGAACAAAATAAGTAATTTCAATAAAGTTTGTTAAGTTAAATAAGTGTGTGTTTTTTTATTCGGATTTGCAATTAAAAGAACTCAAACGCGTTTATTAAAGGAAAAACGTAACAATATTTTGTATTTAAATGTTTTTATTTGAATAATTTAATTTTCTTCAAATTTTGTTGAACTAAAGTTCTATAACTCCAAATATATTTTTTTTATTTGAATAATATTCAGCTTTGGATTTAAGCACGAATAACAAAATCTTTTAAATAAAAAAAAAATTTTTAAAACATTTTTGTAAATCCAACTTATTTTATTTTCCATCTACCTGTTTAAGTCATCGTCCAGACTTGCAAATTTTGTTTTAAAAATTATTCTTGAGTTTATTGGTAAGTAGTTTCATGTACTCTGCAATTCTGTTTTGGTTTTCAACTGTGAGCATATTAAAAGATAAGCATACTTAGTTTTATAAGGACTTTTTTGACACGTAAAAAAAATCCGAGATGGCATAAGTGGCGCCCAGAATGTGAAGTCGGATAAAATATGAAGCCACTGTCAAGCCATGAACAGCGATATGCGATTTGATGAGATCGGACTTTAAATGGCAACGCTACATATAAAAAAACCAAAAGGGCTGTATTTGGGGGCGTGGCAGAAAAAAATATTTTCTGTTTAAGAAACTTCATTGACATATCTTTAATTCTACGGGGTGATAAATATTTCTAAAAGCTAAATTTTTCACTTTTGAAAAACCTTAATAACTTTTTTATTTTTTACTCGATTTTATTTAATAAAAGCTGGTTTAACTCAAAACTAAATTAGCTTTAATGAAATATATACATAAGGGTATGTTTCTAAGCAAACTAATTTAAAAATATGGCACCAAAGTTGAAAAAACAAGAAAAAGTTGAAACTACAAGAAAGGTAGAAAATGAATATCGGCTAAAAATCAACTGAGTAACGAGTTCATAAATACTCGAACCTACCAGAAAATAGTTTTTTCGGAATAACTCCGAAATTTGAGGGTGTTTCTGAACTTTTTAAAATTGATTTATGATTAACTCAATAAGGTCTATAACCTACACTAGGTCACTTTCCAAGTATATTTTCACTGTAGCACCGTGTTATATTGCTTTTAACATTTTTATAAAATATACAAATTTTTTCAAAACTCGTTTGCAAACAACAAACATTAAAGCCGTACTTCACATTATTTGGTATAGCCGACGGTTGTATTTTCGCCGCCGTCGTTGAAAAATTTTCAATTTAGAAAATTTTGGTCGCCGTCAACGATATGTGTAAGTGGCGTTCCCAACGTCTGCAATGTCGGCGTCGAGTGCAATGTTATGACATTTATAACGTAACGACGAAATCTCTTTTGATAGTTTTCGACATGTTAGGTTAGGTTAGGTTAGAGTGGCCGGTCACAAAGACCAAATAGGTCCCTAGCGTTACCACATCGTACGATAACCCGTAGAAAAAAGTTAGAAAAAGGTCATTCCGAAGTGATGATACTTAGAGTACCCCCCACACTCTCTTGACGAATGCTAGGAGTCTCATTAACCCAATTCCAGAGTTTTCGACAAACGATGTAATATTTTGTTCAACATCTTTTCAATGCGAAAAGTTCTCACTATAGTTACAGAACATGGGTACTCGACACTAATGCAATTTCGAAGAAAAATTTCAAAAAATTGCAGAAACTAAAAGAAACACAATTTAATAAAGACGACTTGGGTTTCTGACGATTTACTTGGGATTCTACGTATTCTATGGTATAAAGTTTTATGTTAAAAGTCTTTTACTGGTTTTGTTATAAGCGTTTTTTATTTTGTAGGACATATAAACTTTTTTTAAAACTATCGATTGCTATCGATGGTTTTTAAAAAACTATCGATAGCTTCAGACCACTAATTCAAACCGCAATTATGAAAAAAAAATTTTTTAATTTTTGAAAAATTAGAAAATTTTTATTTTTCAAAACTTATCAATCGATTTTCATGGAATAAAGCTTGTTTTATTTAGAATATACGTAGTTTCAAGAAAATGTTATAAAAATAGAAAGTTTTTCCCATTTTAATAGTTTTTAAAAAATAAAAAGATTACAATCCAGCAAAAAAAAAATTATTTTTATCATTTATTAAAAAAAAATAATATTAGCGAAACTTTAAAAAAATTGTATTTCAAGCTACTGAGCCTTCTCTGTAAGGAAATTGGATAGCCCCTTCCTAATAATGAACTGCGTCTTTATATACCGCAAATTAAAAAAAAAGTACATATGTATTTAAAAAAAAAAAAACATTTCGACTGATTTTGAATTAGGGGAACAATAACACATAAAAAATCCAGGTTTAACCCTTTTAATTTTTCTTGTTGCATAGTGTTATAACTGAACTTGTTGAAATTCAGGTCTGCCAGGTATTTTTTTTTTTTGGGAAGACATATTTGCTGTAAAATTGTCTTTAAAAAATCAAAAATTGTATGTGTTGTCAACGGTTTTAGATTATTTTTTTTTATTGTTCTTTTTAAAAACACTCACTCAAGAATAATAACATAAGTTTATTAAGTACCTTTTACACACTTAACAAAAATGGTAATCTTAATTAGGACCCTTAACACCCTATAAGTTGTTGATAAGAGTAAGATAAAAAAATAAGCGTAAATAATAAAAGAAGGTAAAAAATATTAAAAATGTGTAAAATCCTCAAAAAACCCCCGATTTTTTTAAGTCCCCAAAAAAATCCCCTATCCCCAAATGACTTTCTTTGTCGTTTTTGTTCGCATGAAATCACCAACTTTGGGGATAAATCCCCAAGTCTTGGCAATTATTCTATAAACTCGAAAAAACATAGTTCCAAAAAGTATTAACAAAGTGACTTCAGTACTACAACAATGCAACAATAGAAACAACAACAGGCATTTTGTTGCTAGAATTGAGACGGCAAATGTCAAAATGCCTTATTAAAACAAGTAAATAAACAAAAAAAAATGACGACAAACGTCACACACGAAGAAAGTCACTACAAACAGCTGGGCTTGTGAGGTCACTTTATTAGTACATTCTGCATAGTTCGGTTTATTTTTATTTCACAAAATTTGAAAATATTAATTTAATAAAAAAAACAAGTTGCAATAAAGTGTACAAATACATAAAAAAAATTCTGACTGTAAAACAAAATTAATGTATAAAAGTTAAATGAGTTGAAACAATTTTTATTTTGTATATTAAGAAATTTTAAATTTTAAAAAATGTTTTATGTTGTTTTTGTCTTAGGTATGGTAAATGCATACAGTATATATATTAGGGCGGGTTGATTTGTATGAATAAAAAATAAATGTATAGCAAAAACGCAATCTACATCAAATTCTAAGAAAATTCTGCGAAGAAACCATGGGTCTAAAATCAAACTCTAATCCGCGCCGCGCGACTTGAAAATTTTTATACTTGGGTGAATATTTTTTTTTAATAATTAGTAATGTGGTTATTTTGTTGAACTATTTATGTCCGGCCCGGCCACGGTCAAGAATGAAAGATTATCAATAACAATTTTAATTAATTTTCATGTTGTAAAATTCCTTTCTTTATAAAAATAATTTAATGAAAATTAAATTTAATTTTTTTTAATGTAAAAAAATTTTGAGTGTAGAAAAATATAAAGTGCAAGAGAACTACCTTACTAAACCATTTTATTCAGAAAATTCGATTTATTTTTGGAAAAAGCTTTCTTCAAACATTTATTTTTTTGGAAAAGGCGGCCAAATACATTTTCAAGTCGAGAGGCGCGGATTAGAATTTTATTTTAGATACATGGTTTCTTCGGAGAATTTTCTTAAAATTTTATGTAGTTAACATTTTGCTATACGATTTAAAAAAAAAATCGATCCGCTCTAATATATATCCTGGTACATTTGGGGAATACTATTGGGGGATTCAAACATTAGTCAAAAATCATATGTCTTAAAATAATAACAAAAAAAAAATTACCGCTATAAGCAACAACCCGTCATAATTGAGACTTCTGGATTAATGACAAAACAATAAGCACAGCATAAAAACTCTTTTTTATTTTAGAACTTTTTTGTTTGTAACACTAAAATATTAAAATATTAGGATATTATTCCAATATGACTTGAGAATCCCTTATCCAGAAATATTAAAGCTTTTTTAATATAAATATGCAAACAAACTCACCTTTTATGTATTCGAAAATTTGTATCTCTTTATTTAATATCATATTATTATTTTTAATTTAATATTTTTTATTTATTTATTAGTTTTTTCTTATCATTTCATTTTTATTATTATTTTTTTTTTTTACATATTTCTATTCTAGAAATCGCCAATATTTTGCTGTAAATTGACATGTTTAATAACTGAGTTTTATTTCATATATACAAAATAAACGCAGTTTTGTATTTCCTCTTTTATATATTTGATAAAAAAAAAACATAACGTTTCCATTTCACTTTTATGTGCACTGTTTACTTTGATTTTGCACTTTGCTTTTGCGCAAAAACTTTAATTTCCCTTTTTGTAAACAAAAACTTGCACTCTCTATTTAAAAAAAACACACACCACTTTTTGCATATGCACTCTGTCTTCTTCATAACGACGCGATTCTCTTAAATAACACAAGCAGCATTGCAACAGAGACTGCGCTGCTTTATAACTCTGCTTTATAACTCTGCTTTATATGAAAAACATTTTCAGCACATTTTTTACCACGAAACACTCAACTTTTTTGTTTAATTTTTTTATGTAATAATGAAATAACAATTAAATTATATTTATTTATAAAAATTATAAATTTTCTAACACTTTTTGCCTATTAATTTAATAAGTTTATTAGAGAGTTTACACTTAAACGTCCACGCACCATTAAAATTTCTAGGAACTGAAATGAAGTGGAAAAGAAAATCAAAAAAAGCAGCGAAAAAACTCAGTGCTTTTTGCGCCGTTTTTAGTGCTTTTTAATTTTTTCGAGGCGAAAAACTCTTTAGTCAGTGTACGCTGCATTTTTTATTTTGTGCCGGTTCACACACGTCAGGGGAAAATAAATATATATTTGTCTTAAAAACTGAAGTATTTTGTTTTATTACTATTTTTCTTTTAAATGTTAAAATATACTTTTATGTTTGTTTTTCCATACACTTAAGCTTCGTTCACAATCAAAAAAAAACATTTTCACTTGGTGTTCATAATAGAGCAACAATTTCTTTTGCAACCACCCACATTTTGCATTAAGAGGAAAATATGTGAAATACTTTAGGAAGAAAAAAGATTGAAGAAAAAACGAAATTGTTTTTCTGATTGTGAACAAAGCTTTAAACAGAATATTATAAAACCATTTTTATAAATTTTAAATAAAAGTAAAAAATTAAAATTATGGGTTTCTTGATTTTATTGCGTTCTGAAATCTTAAAGTTGACAGCGCTTTAGTTAGATTATGCTGCTCACAGACGGGGCAACATTATTTGAAACATGTATTACTACTCATGTTTCTGTTTTTACAATACATTAAATTAAAATCGGAACATCAGTATTGCGTGTTATCTGAGTATACTACTAAAAAAGAAATTATTTTAATACCTATCACATTTTATGTCCCATAAATCTGGAACATTTTTATATTCAATTATATGTAACTTTTTTCCAATTCTCATAAATTTCAATTGTATACACGATTGAATACTTATTTAAGAAACCAGAACTGATTTTAGTTTTCGCATATAAAAATTGATTTTTGATGAAAACTATGAGTGATCACAGTTTTTTTTTTTTTCGATTAGACGCTTATTTAAAGAATTAGAAGTGACTTAATTTTGTTCACAAAAAAGCCGATTGTTGGTGGTAAACATTGATATTTCAAAAACTAAATATTAAAAATTTCAGATTTACGAACTTTTCAGGATTACGCGCTGGTATACATATGTACCTATATATGTACATATATATGTACCTATATATGTATATTACTTATGTACCTATGTGTTCATATATGGTCGTTATTTGTCATTAAAGTAAATTAAGTTTTTTTATTCAAAGTATGGATTTGTGATAATTATTATTTAACAATCTCTTTGTTATTGTAATAAAAACATTATTATCTTGAATGTCAGTTTCCAATAAACACAATTAAATTCAATATTAAATCTTTTTTTATATAAATATCCTTTATTAATTTCAATTATTTAAATAATTCTACTCATATTGTTTGTCGATTACTATTAACCATTCCTGTTGAAAATAAAGCCAATTTCATATAACTCCACTTTTACAACAAAAAAACCACTTGACTTACAACTACAAAGCACTACATATTCCCAGTAACCACTTACTCCTAGTGAAATTCCTAGGAAGTGGCAGCACTAGGAATTGTTGTACAACAATAAAAAACATGCAAATTTGTTTTCTTCAAACATGGTAAAATAATTAGTAATTTCACCATGGTTTAAAAAAGTCAATTGTGTCAAAAATATGGATTTTCACCACACCAAAATATTATTGTTTTTGAAACGTAACGCTGCCTTTACAGATGTAAGTAGTGGCATGCCACTGTTGTATACATATACATACAGTCGAGCCTCGATTATCCGTGATGGTCGGGACCAGAAGCATTACGGATAATCGATTTTCACGGTTAATCGAATAAAAATTTTGATTATACAGTTTTTTTAATATTTTTATCATTTAACAAGTGAACATACATGTTTACATTAAACAAATTAATTCAAGAAGTTTATGTACATTTTTTAATTAAATAAGTATGTATACATTAAATTTTGTACTGAAAACATGAGGCAAAAAGAGGACATTAAGCCAAAAAAAAAAAAAAAGACTACAATTTCTTAAAAAAAGTCGTGTAATGTTGGTTGTCTAATATTTTTCAACTGCCATCACGGATAATCGAAGCAAAACATTGCAAACAAAACACAATAGACTGATCTTTGGCCATCACGGTTAATCGGGGTTACCGGTTAACCGCATCACGGATAATCGAGGCCCGACCGTATATATATCAAAGTAAAATTGTTCGAAATAGTCGAATACCATGCTATTTTCTTTTCTGTTTAGCGTCAATTTGAAACAATTTGGTTACTTCTCAAATTAAAAAAAAAGTACTAAAAACCAAACTAGAGTTACCGAGTAAATCATATAGGCACATTTTTGGGGAAATGGCTTACATTTATTTTTATTAGCATTATTTTAACAAAATTGATGCTTTATAATTAGCAAACGTGCTTTTTAATGCATATTTATCATAATAATACATAACATTTCGACTGATTTTGAATTAGGGGAACAATATAACACATAAAAACTCCAGTTTTAACCCTTTTAATTTTTCTTGTTGCATAGTGTTATAACTGAACTTGTTGAAATTCAGGTCCTTTTTTTTGGTAAGACATATTTGCTTCAAAATTGTCTTTAAAAAATCAAAAATTGTATGTGTTGTCAACGGTTTTAGATTATTTTTTTTTTAATTGTTATTTTTTAAAACACTCACTCAAGAATAATAACATAAGTTTATGAAGTACCTTTTACACACTTAACAAAAATGGTAATCTTAATTAGGACCCTTAACACCCTATAAGTTGTTGATAAGAGTAAGATAAAAAAATAAGCGTAAATAATAAAAGAAGGGAAAAAATATTAAAAATCTGTAAAATTCCGATTTTTTTAAGTCCCCAAAAAAATCCCCAATCCCCAAATGACTTTCTTTGTCCTTTTTGCTCGCATGAAATCCCCAACTTTGGCGATAAATCCAAAAGTCTTGTAGCCCTGTTGAAAATGGCCATTATTCTTTAAACTCGAAAAAACTTAGTTCCAAAATGTATTAACAAAGTGACTTCAGTACTACAACAATTCAACAATAGAAAAAACAACAGGCATTTTGTTGCTAGAATTGAGATGTCAAATGTCAAAATGCCTTATTAAAAAAAGTAAATAAACAAAAAAAAATGACGACAAACGTCACACACGAAGAAAGTCACTACAAACAGCTGGGCTTGTGAGGTCACTTTATTAGTACATTCTGCATAGTTCGGTTTATTTTTATTTCACAAAATCTGAAAATATTAAATTAATAAAAAAAACAAGTTACAATAAAATGTACAAATACATAAAAAAAATTCTGACTGTAAAACAAAATTAATGTATAAAAGTTAAATGAGTTGAAACAATTTTTATTTTGTATATTAAGAAATTTAAAATTTTAAAAAATGTTTTATGTTGTTTTTGTCTTAGGTATGGTAAATGCATACAGTATATATATTAGGGCGGGTTGATTTGTATGAATAAAAAATAAATTGTATAGCAAAAACGCAATCTACATCAAATTCTAAGAAAATTCTGCGAAGAAACCATGGGTCTAAAATCAAACTCTAATCCGCGCCTCGCGACTTGAAAAAATGAATATTTTTTTTAATAATTAGTAATGTGGTTATTTTGTTGAACTATTTAGCCCGGCCCGGCCACGGTCAAGAAAGAAAGATTATCAATAACAATTTTAATTAATTTTCATGTTGTAAACTTCCTTTCTTCATAAAAATAATTTAATGAAAATTAAATTTAATTTGTTTTAATGTAAAAAAATTTTGAGTGTAGAAAAATATAAAGTGCAAAAGAACTACCTTTCTAAACAATTTTATTCAGAAAATTCGATTTATTTTTGGAAAAAGCTTTCTTCAAACATTTATTTTTTTGGAAAAGGCGGCCAAATACATTTTCAAGTCGAGAGGCGCGGATTAGAATTTTATTTTAGATACATGGTTTCTTCGGAGAATTTTCTTAAAATTTTATGTAGTTAACATTTTGCTATACGATTTAAAAAAAAAATCGATCCGCTCTAATATATATCCTGGTACATTTGGGGAATACTATTGGGGGATTCAAACATTAGTCAAAAATCATATGTCTTAAAATAATAACAAAAAAAAATTACCGCTATAAGCAACAACCCGTCATAATTGAGACTTCTGGATTAATGACAAAACAATAAGCACAGCATAAAAACTCTTTTTTATTTTAGAACTTTTTTGTTTGTAACACTAAAATATTAAAATATTAGGATATTATTCCAATATGACTTGAGAATCCCTTATCCAGAAATATTAAAGCTTTTTTAATATAAATATGCAAACAAACTCACCTTTTATGTATTCGAAAATTTGTATCTCTTTAGTTGACCTTTATTTAATATCATATTATTATTTTTAATTTAATATTTTTTATTTATTTATTAGTTTTTTCTTATCATTTCATTTTTATTATTATTTTTTTTTTTTTTACATATTTCTATTCTAGAAATCGCCAATATTTTGCTGTAAATTGACATGTTTAATAACTGAGTTTTATTTCATATATACAAAATAAACGCAGTTTTGTATTTCCTCTTTTATATATTTGATAAAAAAAAACATAACGTTTCCATTTCACTTTTATGTGCACTGTTTACTTTGATTTTGCACTTTGCTTTTGCGCAAAAACTTTAATTTTCCTTTTTGTAAACAAAAACTTGCACTCTCTATTTAACAAAAACACACACCACTTTTTGCATATGCACTCTGTCTTCTTCATAACGACGCGATTCTCTTAAATAACACAAGCAGCATTGCAACAGAGACTGCGCTGCTTTATAACTCTGCTTTATATGAAAAATATTTTCAGCACATTTTTTACCACGAAACACTCAACTTTTTTGTTTAATTTTTTTATGTAATAATGAAATAACAATTAAATTATATTTATTTATAAAAATTATAAATTTTCTAACACTTTTTGCCTATTAATTTAATAAGTTTATTAGAGAGTTTACACTTAAACGTCCACGCACCATTAAAATTTCTAGGAACTGAAATGAAGTGGAAAAGAAAATCAAAAAAAGCAGCGAAAAAACTCAGTGCTTTTTGCGCCGTTTTTAGTGCTTTTTAATTTTTTCGAGGCGAAAAACTCCTTAGTCAGTGTACGCTGCATTTTTTATTTTGTGCCGGTTCACACACGTCAGGGGAAAATAAATATATATTTGTCTTAAAAACTGAAGTATTTTGTTTTATTACTATTTTTCTTTTAAATGTTAAAATATACTTTTATATTTGTTTTTCCATACACTTAAGCTTCGTTCACAATCAAAAAAAAACATTTTCACTTGGTGTTCATAATAGAGCAACAATTTCTTTTGCAACCACCCACATTTTGCATTAAGAGGAAAATATGTAAAATACTTTAGGAAGAAAAAACGAAATTGTTTTTCTGATTGTGAACAAAGCTTTAAACAGAATATTATAAAACCATTTTTTATAAATTTTAAATAAAAGTAAAAAATTAAAATTATGGGTTTCTTGATTTTATTGCGTTCTGAAATCTTAAAGTTGAAAACGCTTTAGTTAGATTATGCTGCTCACAGACGGGGCAACATTATTTGAAACATGTATTACTACTCATGTTTCTGTTTTTACCATACATTAAACTAAAATCGGAACATCAGTATTGCGTGCTATCTGAGTATACTACTAAAAAAGAAATTATTTTAATACCTATCACATTTTATGTCCCATAAATCTGGAACATTTTTATATTCAATTATATGTAACTTTTTTCTAATTCTCATAATTTTCAATTGTATATACGATTGAATACTTATTTAAGAAACCAGAGCTGATTTTAGTTTTCTCATATAAAAATTGATTTTTGATGAAAACTATGAGTGATCACAGTTTTTGTTTTTTTTTCGATTATACGCTTATTTCAAGAATTAGAAGTGACTTAATTTTGTTCACAAAAAAGCCGATTGTTGGTGGTAAACATTGATTTTTCAAAAACTAAATATTAAAAATTTCAGATTTTTGAACTTTTCAGGATTACGCGCTGCTATATATTTATAAAATATTGAATTTTGATGGCATACATATGAACCTATATATGTATGTAATACTTCTATGTGTTCATATATGGTCGTTATTTGTCATTAAAGTAAATAAGGTTTTTATATTCAAAGTATGGATTTGTGATAATTATTATTTAACAATCTCTTTGTTATTGTAATAAAAACATTATTATCTTGAATGTCAGTTTCCAATTAACACAATTAAATGCAATGTTAAATCTTTTTTTATATACAATATCCTTTATTAATTTCAATTATTTAAATAATTCTACTCATATTGTTTGTCGATTACTATTAACCATTCCTGTTGAAAATAAAGCCAATTTCATATAACTCCACTTTTACAACAAAAAAACCACTTGACTTACAACAACAAAGCACTACATATTCCCAGTAACCACTTACTCCTAGTGAAATTCCTAGGAAGTGGCAGCACTTGGAATTGTTGTACAACAATAAAAAAAACATGCAAATTTGTTTTCTTCAAACATGGTAAAATAATTAGTAATTTCACCATGGTTTAAAAAAGTCAATTGTGTCATAAATATGGATTTTCACCACACCAAAATATTATTGTTTTTGAAACGTAACGCTGCCTTTACAGATGTAAGTAGTGGCATACCACTGTTGTATACATATACATACAGTCGAGCCTCGATTATCCGTGATGGTCGATTTTCACGGTTAATCGAATAAAAATTTTGATTATACAGTTTTTTTTAATATTTTTATTATTTAACAAGTGAACATTGGTGAACATACATGTTTACATTAAACAAATTCAAGAAGTTTATGTACATTTTTTAATTAAATAAGTATGTATACATTAAATTTTGTACTGAAAACATGAGGCAAAAAAAGGACATTAAGCCAAAAAAAAGAAAAAATCGGGGTTACCGGTTAACCGCATCACGGATAATCGAGGCCCGACCGTATATTTATCAAAGGAAAATTGTTCGAAATAGTCGAATACCATGCTATTTTCTTTTCTGTTTAGCGTCAATTTGAAACAATTTGGTTACTTCTCAAATTAAAAAAAAAGTACCAAAAACCAAACTAGAATTACCGAGTAAATCATATAGGCACATTTTTGGGGAAATGGCTTACATTTATTTTTATTAGCATTATTTTAACAAAATTTATGCTTTATAATTAGCAAACGTGCTTTTTTAATGCATATTTATCATAATAATACATTTAGCAAGTTTTAACTTTAATTACATTTTACAAAAATCCAGTCAATTTGGATACAAGTTTTAATAGAGTGAAATTACTGAAAGGTGGCAGCACTACGGCATTTATAATATTTTTTTTCTCTATACATGGTGAACCGCCTTAATGTCAAAATGAATTGCTTATTCTTACATGGCGTTTACATTTGCCAGTACTGGCAAGACAGTAGCAAATATCCAACAAACACGGAGGTTCGATTTCAAGTGAAAAATAAAATTTGTGAGTAAGTACAATGATTAAGAATATGAATTAAAAAAAATATGTAAAACGTAAAAGTTCGGAAGTTTTAAGTTTGTTGTATGATCGCGGTGCTACAATCCTCAAAATAAAATGGAGCCAATTTCGTCTTTGCAAGATATAAAGGACGGAAAGACCATTATTTAATTTTTTGGCTATGGTGCCGAATGTTTATCTCACAGTTTATTTAAATAAACAATGAATTTAAATTAAAAAAAAATAAAATTTTTTTTTTATGTTCTTTGTACATGGTATTAAAATCAACATATGAAAAACATTTGAGAATTACGTTTGAAAGCAAGTTGAAAATAAAGGCATTTTTCAATTTGAAAATAATTTCCCCTTTTTGTTGCGAATGCTATGATTTTTAAATAATTTTCAAATCATTATCAAACGTTTGTCTTTTGAGAAAACGTTTGATTTCAAATCATTATCAATTTGAAATCAAACCTCAGTGTTTGTTGGGTACTGTCTAGCAAATTTTACAGACAGTAAAATCTGACAGTGATTTGACATTTGCAAACAGTAAAAAAAATAAACATATTCTGCTTTGATCCTTTTTGTTTTAGTTAAGTATTATATTTATCCAGTATTGTCAAATGTAAACGCTGTGTTAGTTAATAGGTGCGTTTGAGTACTTTTACATTAAAATGCAGTAAATGAGAAAATTTTAAAATTAGCTCTCACAAAAAGCTGTTGTCCAAAAAAGTACGCGAACGCAAATTTTGTAAAAAAAATTCGTAAAATAAAGGCAACAGCTGATGGCAAATAATTGAAGTGTTGAAAAATGTTTACACTTTTGACTACTTAGCTCGTTTTCTTATCGGTACTCGATTTACGAACATTTTTGGAAAATACAAACAAATTATTTTATGTAATCTTTCATATTTGTCTGTTTTTTTATTTTATTTGATGTTACTAATTTGTGGCGGGTTAATTTTTTTTAAAGAACATGAATAATTTTTTGCTATTGATTACTTAACCCTCTATAACTCAACATCTTAAAATTAGAAATACCCAATTAATTCACATAGAGGTTAACATTAAAATAAATACGTATTTTTTAAAATTGAAAAAAATTTTTTTTTAAAGGAGTAATTTCATAAAAACGGAGTGTTGCCTACAGGCAACAACGAGCAACAAGGGAAAGCAAAAGTAAAAAAGTTATGAAAAAGCTAAACGTAAAAATTTTAAGCATTTCATATTTATATTAATTAGACCAGATAAGACGAGTAAAAACTCTTGAAATAGTTTTTTGTTTTCATACAGTATGAGTAAATTTTACGTATTTTGGATAGTTGCGTCGAAATCTTTTTCGCCCATTGAGGCCACTGATCGACTTGAGTTAGAAGTAATTCTCAACCAAAAAATATAAAATAGTAAATACTATAATAAATTTGCTGGAGGCTGTAAAAAATAGATTCCCTTTTCGCTCAATGTAGCCCACAAGACACAAACACTAAATTTCGTGTTTTATGCAAATAAGTCAAAAATAGTAAAGTACTAGAGCTATGACTCATATCTGGACACTTACTTTACAGATTCTCACAAAAACCACGAAGCAGCGATTATAAAAATATTTTTTATAAATTATTTATTATAACACATTTTCACTTTTTAAAATTTCTAAAATTATAATGGAATCGCAATATTAATAACAATAAGAAACAACCAGCTTATGTTTTTTTACACTTGAGGTAAAGAACAGAGTGTATACTACAGGTTATATTACTTGAGAGGTCACAATAACTATTACTATGGAAATTATTGAGAGATGACCAGTATGTTGCATGTAGTATACTATATGTTACAGAGGGTTAAATACCCAAGTACAAAAAACTTTTACAACTCTAAAAAATTAACATAACAAAAAAAATTTCAAATGTTGGTATTTAGCCAAATAAATGCTTCACAAACAAGTTTTATTATATAATATTTATTCACTTTTTGTTTTTGCCAAACAGGTGTTCTGAAAAACGAAAACGTTAGAAATTTGGCGTTTTCAAACCGCTAGTGTATACTTAAGCGATTTGGTCTAGAGCTGGCAAACTATCGATAGTCGTAACATTCGATGTTTTGGATAGTTTGTTGACAAACTATCGATTCTTTCGATAGTATCGAATTCTTTTTAGAATTCTTAAATTTAATTTTTAAGTACTTAATTACCATACGTTTCCATTTAGCAATTGAAAGAAATACAAGTTTCCAAATTTGGAATAAAGTTTAATCTTTCTTTGATTTACAGCCATTTTCCTTATCACAAGCTATCAGTTTTTCAAATATGTATTAAAATATACACACCGTATGCAATAATTCGGGCTAATATCACTTTTATAATGTTATAGATGTTATAAAAATAGAAAGTTTTTCCCATTTTAATAGTTTTTAAAAAATAAAAAGATTACAATCCAGCAAAAAAAAAAATTATTTTTTATCATTGCGGTCTGAATTATCCAAAACCGTTGAAATTATTAAAAAAATAATATTTGCGAAACTTAAAGAAAATTTTATTTCAAGCTACTGAGCGTTCTCTGTAATGAAATTGGATAGCCCCTTCCTAATAATGATAAAATCGGTGGAACTGCGTCTTTTTATACCGCAAATTAGAAAAAAGTACATATTTAAAAAAAAAATAACATTTCGACTGATTTTGAATTAGGGGAACAATAACACATAAAAAATCCAGTTTTAACCCTTTTAATTTTTCTTGTTGCATAGTGTTATAACTGAACTTGTTGAAATCAGGTCTGAAAGGTATTTTTTTTTTTTGGGGAAATGGCTTGAAAATTGTCTTTAAAAAATCAAAAATTGTATGTGTTGTCAACAGTTTCAGATTATTTTTTTTTTAATTGTTCTTTTTTAAAACACTCACTCAAGAATAATAACATAAGTTTATTAAGTACCTTTTACACACTTAACAAAAATGGTAATCTTAATTAGGACCCTTAACATCCTATAAGTTGTTGATAAGAGTAAGATAAAAAAATTAGCGTAAATAATAAAAGAAGGGAAAAAATTTTAAAAATCTGTAAAATCCCCGATTTTTTTAAGTCCCCAATCCCCAGATGACTTTCTTTGTCCTTTTTGCTCGCATGAAATCCCCAACTTTGGAGATAAATCCCCAAGTCTTGTAGCCCTGTTGAAAATTGCCATTATTCTTTAAACTCGAAAAAACATAGTTCCGAAATGTATTAACAAAGTGACTTCAGTACTACAACAATTCAACAATAGAAAAAACAACAGGCATTTTGTTGCTAGAATTGAGATGACAAATGTCAAAATGCCTTATTAAAAAAGTGAGGTCACTTTATTAGTACATTCTGCATAGTTCGGTTTATTTTTATTTCACAAAATCTGAAAATATTAAATTAATAAAAAAAAAACAAGTTGCAATAAAATGTACAAATACACAAAAAAAAATTCTGTCTGTAATACAAAATTAATGTATAAAAGTTAAATGAGTTGAAACAATTTTTATTTTGTATATTAAGAAATATAAAATTTTAAAAATGTTTTATGTGGTTTTTGTCTTAGGTGTGGTAAATGCATACAGTATATATATTAAGGCTAGATTACACTATCTCACAAGTCTTACGTATTCCATAATACTTTGTGAGATAGAAATCTAATAAGTTTTGTTGCGACTGTCAAAAAATCTAATTTAACATGAAAGTTTGTGTTCACACCATCACACAAAGTATAAACACTCACACATGAAATAAAATGCAATCCTGATCCAATGAAAAGTATTATTGTTTAGAACTTTTTCAAAAAACGATGAAGTCGTATGGGAAGTCAAACTTTTTTCATAATACTTGTCATTTTCGTGACACATTGCATTCACACTATCACACTTTGTCATATTACTTGAGTTTTTTACAAGTATTAATACAAAGTATAATAGTGTAATCTAGCCTTTAGGGCGAGTTGATTTGTATGTATTAAAAAGAAATTGTATAGCAAAAACGCAATCTACATCAAATTCTAAGAAAATTATCCGAAGATAAATTTGAAACTTGTATTTGCCCGCCTTTTCCAAATAATATATATCCTGGTACATTTGGGGAATACTATTGGGGGATTCAAACATTAGTCAATTAATCATATGTCTTAAAATAATAACAAAAAAAAATGACCGCTATAAGCAACAACCCGTCATAATTGAGACTTCTGGATTAATGACAAAACAATAAGCACAGCATAAAAACTCTTTTTATTTTAGAACTTTTTTGTTTGTAACACTAAAATATTAAAATAATAGGATATTATTCCAATATGACTTGAGAATCCCTTATCCAGAAATATTAAAGCTTTTTTAATATAAATATGCAAACAAACTCACCTTTTATGTATTCGAAAATTTGTATCTCTTTAGTTGACCTTTATTTAATATCATATTATTATTTTTAATTTAATATTTTTTATTTATTTATTAGTTTTTCCTTATCATTTCATTTTTATTATTATTTTTTTTTTCTATTCTAGAAATCGCCAATATTCTGCTGTAAATTGACATCTTTAATAACTGACTTTTATTTCATATATACAAAATAAACGCACTTTTTTATTTCCTCTTTTATATATTTGATTTTTATTAAACTAATAAAAACCAAAACGTTTCCATTTCACTTTTATTTGCACTGTTTACTTTGATTTTGCACCTTGCTTTTGCGCAAAATTTAATTTCCCTTTTTGTAAACAAAAACTTGCACTCTCTATTTAACAAAAAACACACACCACTGTTTGCATATGCATTCTGCCTTCTTCATAACGACGCGATTCTCTTAAATAACACAAGCAGCATTGCAACAGAGACTGCGCTGCTTTATAACTCTGCTTTATATGAAAAACATTTTCAGCACATTTTTTACCACGAAACACTCAACTTTTTTGTTTAATTTTTGTATGTAATAATGAAATAACAATTAAATTATATTTATTTATAAAAATTATAAATTTTCTAACACTTTTTGCCTATTAATTTAATTAGTTTATTAGAGAGTTTACACTTAAACGTCCACGCACCATTAAAATTTCTAAGAACTGAAAGGAAGTGGAAAAGAAAATCAAAAAAAGCAGCGAAAGTTTTTGCGCCGTTTTTAGTGTTTTTCAATTTTTTCGAGGCGAAAAACTCTTTAGTCAGTGTACGCTGCATTTTTTATTTTGTGCCGGTTCACACACGTCAGGGGAAAATAAATATATATTTGTCTTAAAAACTGAAGTATTTTATTTTATTACTATTTTTCTTTTAAATGTTAAAATATACTTTTATATTTGTTTTTACATACACTTAAGCTTCGTTCACAATCAAAAAAACATTTTCACTTGGTGTTCATAATAGAGCAACAATTTCTTTTGCAACCACCCACATTTTGAATTAAGAGGAAAATATATGAAATACTTTAGGAAGAAAAAAGATTGAAGAAAAAACAAAATTGTTTCTCTGATTGTGAACAAAGCTTTAAACAGAATATTATAAAACCATTTATTATAAATTTTAAATAAAAGTAAAAAATTAAAATTATGGGTTTCTTGATTTTATTGCGTTCTGAAATCTTAAAGTTGACAGCGCTTTAAGCTGTGTTCACATTATGTGTATTTGTCATGTGGAATGTCACTTTTTCACATGTTAAATTTGTACATATCGTCTGAACCCCTCCAAACAATATCATGTGTTATTTCTCTGTGTGCAGTACACATGACATTTTTTATTTAGAACGAGTTCTATTTTCAAGTGACAAACCATCTGACATCAGCTGTTTTTTATTAACAAAATTTTGTGGCGGCAAAAATTAATTGAAATTTTAATAAATATAAATTATAATCAATTTACAAGATTTTGTTTGTCGTGGTTAATTCTTAATAATTATAATAGTAAATAAATAATAACCAATTTTATTATTGAAAATGGAGGGAAAAATTGAAAAGGAATTAACAAAAGTAAGTACAGTAAGTATTTTTTTTATGACAATTTTCATATTTATTTTTATGTTTTTCCAGTTGGACTGGTGTAAAGAATCGGTACTACAGTTAATAGATATGTGGCAAGAGAAGGAATGCTTGTATAACACGCGGAATAATTTCTACCACAATAAGCATGCCAGGTACGCAGCGCTCAATGATATGGCTGACAAGTTAAAAATTTTCAATTCATCTATTGGGCCTAATGAAGTTAAGGTAAGGCATTGGGCAATTGTTGTTTGTAATAAACGTAATGCAATATATTTCCAGAATAAAATAACATACTTGCGTGGTCAATTTAGCCGAGAAATTGCAAAAGCAAAAGAAAAAAGAAGTGGGGCCGGAGCAGATGATGACTATTTGATCAACCTTTCGATCCATATTAAAATAAAAATTTTTAGCACAAATTAAATTTTAATACACTCAGCTGTTTTAAGATTGTTTTTTTTTTTTTTTTTTTGATAGGTTATGTCAAGTGTACTTTACATACCAACATGTGAACGTGTAAATTACAAACCATATGTAAAACATAAATTTTGACATACACATGAAATTACATGTGTGTAGAAAAGTGACATTCCATATGACAAATACACACAATGTGAACACAGCTTTAGTTAGATTATGCTGCTCACAGACGGGGCAACATTATTTGAAACATTTATTACTACTCATGTTTCTGTTTTTACAATACATTAAACTCTAAAATCGGAACATCAGTATTGCGTGCTATCTGAATATACTACTAAAAAAGAAATTATTTTAATACCTATTACATTTTATGTCCCATAAATCTGGAACATTTTTATATTCAATTATATGTAACTTTTTTCCAATTCTCATAATTTTCAATTGTATATACGAACCAGAGCTGATTTTAGTTTTCGCATATAAAAATTGATTTTTCATGAAAACTATGAGTGATCACAATTTTTTGTTTTTTTTTTTCGATTAGACGCTTATTTAAAGAATTAGAAGTGACTTAATTTTGTTCACAAAAAAGCCGATTGTTGGAGGTAAACATTGATTTTTCAAAAACTAAATATTAAAAATTTCAGATTTTCGAACTTTTCAGGATTACGCGCTGCTATATATTTATAAAATATTGAATTTTGATGGCATACATATGAACCTATATATGTATGTAATACTTCTATGTGTTCATATATGGTCGTTATTTGTCATTAAAGTAAATAAGGTTTTTATATTCAAAGTATGGATTTGTGATAATTATTATTTAACAATCTCTTTGTTATTGTAATAAAAACATTATTATCTTGAATGTCAGTTTCCAATTAACACAATTAAATTCAATGTTAAATCTTTTTTTATATACAATATCCTTTATTAATTTCAATTATCTATATATAAATCGGCAAAGGCAAAACAGTTAAGAACACTTTTCTCCTCTGTATGTAAACCGATTTGAACAAAATATACACCATTTGAAAGATATTTACTTACAGAAGTGCACAATATATATTTTATTAAAATCTGTTCAATACTTTCAGAGTTAAAAGCGTTCTAATTTGCTACTAACACAATACAAAAAATTTGTTTTTTTCAATTATCAAATAATAAAAAATAGGGTGTTCGATTATTCGATATTTTTTAGAAACCGGTTTTCGAATATTTCGACAATATAAATCTTATATATAAATCGACACAGGCAAACCAGTTAAATATACTATATTTTCTTCGTATTAAAAAAAAAATATGGCGGAATTTCGACCATTAGGCAAACACTCGTTTAAATAATTCTACTCATATTGTTTGTCGATTACTATTAACCATTCCTGTTGAAAATAAAGCCAATTTCATATAACTCCACTTTTACAACAAAAAAACCACTTGACTTACAACAACAAAGCACTACATATTCCCAGTAACCACTTACTCCTAGTGAAATTCCTAGGAAGTGGCAGCACTAGGAATTGTTGTACAACAATAAAAAAAACATGCAAATTTGTTTTCTTCAAACATGGTAAAATAATTAGTAATTTCACCATGGTTTAAAAAAGTCAATTGTGTCAAAAATATGGATTTTCACCACACCAAAATATTATTGTTTTTGAAATGTAACGCTGCCTTTACAGATGTAAGTAGTGGCATACCTCTGTTGTATACATATACATACAGTCGAGCCTCGATTATCCGTTATGGTCGGGACCAGAAGCATTACGGATAATCGATTTTCACGGTTAATCGAATAAAAATTTTGATTATACAGTTTTTTTAATATTTTTATTATTTAACAAGTGAACATTGGTGAACATACATGTTTACATTAAACAAATTCAAGAAGTTTATGTACATTTTTTAATTAAATATGTATGTATACATTAAATTTTGTACTGAAAACATGAGGCAAAAAAAAGGACATTAAGCCAAAAAAAAAAAAAAAGACTACAATTTCTTAAAAAAAAGTCGTGTAATGTTGGTTGTCTAATATTTTTCAACTGCCATCACGGATAATCGAAGCAAAACATTGCAAACAAAACACAATAGACTGATCTTTGGAAATCACGGTTAATCGGGGTTACCGGTTAACCGCATCACGGATAATCGAGGCCCGACCGTATATTTATCAAAGGAAAATTGTTCGAAATAGTCGAATACCATGCTAAAGTGTAAATTCGATAATCCGGACTCCACTAATCCGGAATATTCGGTAATCCGAAAAGAATTTTCCAGCTCATTGCGTATTCTATAATCCGGATTAATTGCAAATATATAGTCCGGATTGAATAACACCCGTTTTTATTTATTTTTTATTTAAATCACAGCACGCTTTAAAAAATACAGTCATTGCGTATTCTATAATCCGGATTGATTGCAACTCTATAATCCGGATTGAATAACACCCGTTTTTATTTATTTTTTTTATTCAAACCACAGCATGCTTTGAAAAATACAGTTAGAATAGTGTGATATGAGTATGTGTGCACATGCGTTTGTTTTTTGCTTTGAATTATTATAATTTTTAATAAATACATACATGCGGTAATCCGGATAATTCGCTACTCCGGATTGGGGTCTGCAATCAATTATTCGGATTATCGAATTTTTACTGTATTTTCTTTTCTGTTTAGCGTCAATTTGAAACAATTTGGTTACTTCTCAAATTAAAAAAAGTACCAAAAACCAAACTAGAGTTACCGAGTAAATCATATAGGCACATTTTTGGGGAAATGGCTTACATTTATTTTTATTAGCATTATTTTAACAAAATTTATGCTTTATAATTAGCAAACGTGCTTTTTTAATGCATATTTATCATAATAATACATTTAACAAGTTTTAACTTTAATTACATTTTACAAAAATCCAGTCAATTTGGATACAAGTTTTAATAGAGTGAAATTACTGAAAGGTGGCAGCACTACGGCATTTATAATATTTTTTTTTCTCTATACATGGTGAACCGCCTTAATGTCAAAATGAATTGCTTATTCTTACATGGCGTTTACATTTGCCAGTACTGGCAAGACAGTAGCAAATACCCAACAAACACGGAGGTTCGATTTCAAGTGAAAAATAAAATTTGTGAGTAAGTACAATGATTAAGAATATGAATTAAAAAAAATATGTAAAACGTAAAAGTTCGGAAGTTTTAAGTTTGTTGTATGATCGCGGTGCTACAATCCTCAAAATAAAATGGAGCCAATTTCGTCTTTGCAAGATATAAAGGACGGAAAGACCATTATTTAATTTTTTGGCTATGGTGCCGAATGTTTATCTCACAGTTTATTTAAATAAACAATGAATTTAAATTAAAAAAAAATAAAATTTTTTTTTTATGTTCTATGTACATGGTATTAAAATCAACATATGAAAAACATTTGAGAATTACGTTTGAAAGCAAGTTGAAAATAAAGGCATTTTTCAATTTGAAAATAATTTCCCCTTTTTGTTGCGAATGCTATGACTTTTTAAATAATTTTCAAATCATTATCAAACGTTTGTCTTTTGAGAAAACGTTTCATTTCAAATCATTATCAATTTGAAATCAAACCTCAGTGTTTGTTGGGTACTGTCTAGCAAATTTTACAGACAGTAAAATTGGACAGTGATTTGACATTTGCAAACAGTAAAAAAAATAAACATATTCTGCTTTGATCCTTTTTGGTTTTAGTTAAGTATTATATTTATCCAGTATTGTCAAATGTGAACGCTGTGTTAGTTAATAGGTGCGTTTGAGTACTTTTACAGTAAAATGCAGTAAATGAGAAAATTTGAAAATTAGCTCTCAAATTTTAGCTTGCAAATTTTGTAAAAAAAATTCGTAAAATAAAGGCAACAGCTGATGGCAAATAATTGAAGTGTTGAAAAATGTTTTCACTTTTGACTACTTAGCTCGTTTTCTTATCGGTACTCGATTTACGAACATTTTTGGAAAATACAAACAATTTATTTTATGTAATCTTTCATATTTGTCTGTTTTTTTATTTAATTTGATGTTACTAATTTGTGGCGTGTTAATTTTTTTTAAAAAACATGAATCATTTTTTGCTATTGATTATTTAAATACCCAAGTACATGAAATTTTTACAACTCTAAAAAATTAACATAACAAAAAAAATTTCAAATGTTGGTATTTAGCCAAATAAATGCTTCACAAACAAGTTTTATTCACTTTTTGTTTTTGCCAAACAGGTGTTCTGAAAAACGAAAACGTTAGAAATTTGGCGTTTTCAAACCGCTAGTGTATACTTAAGCGATTTGGTCTAGAGCTGGCAAACTATCGATAGTCGTAACATTCGATGTTTTCGATAGTTTGTTGACAAACTATCGATTCTTTCGATAGTATCGAATTCTTTTTAGAATTCTTAAATTTAATTTTTAAGTACTTAATTACCATACGTTTCCATTTAGCAATTTAAAGAAATACAAGTTTCCAAATTTGGAATAAAGTTTAATCTTTCTTTGATTTACAGCCATTTTCCTTATCACAAGCTATAAGTTTTTCAAATATGTATTAAAATATACACACCGTATGCAATAATTCGGGCTAATATCACTTTTATAATGTTATAAATGTTATAAAAATAGAAAGTTTTTCCCATTTTAATAGTTTTTAAAAAATAAAAAGATTACAATCCAGCAAAAAAAAAATTATTTTTTATCATTGCGGTCTGAATTATCCAAAACCGTTGAAATTATTAAAAAAATAATATTTGCGAAACTTAAAGAAAATTTTATTTCAAGCTACTGAGCGTTCTCTGTAATGAAATTGGATAGCCCCTTCCTAATAATGATAAAATCGGTGGAACTGCGTCTTTTTATACCGCAAATTAAAAAAAAGTACATATTTAAAAAAAAAATAACATTTCGACTGATTTTGAATTAGGGGAACAATAACACATAAAAAATCCAGTTTTAACCCTTTTAATTTTTCTTGTTGCATAGTGTTATAACTGAACTTATAAAATCAGGTCTGCCAGGTATTTTTTTTTTTTGGGGAAATTGCTTGAAAATTGTCTTTAAAAAATCAAAAATTGTATGTGTTGTCAACGGTTTCAGATTATTTTTTTTTAATTGTTCTTTTTTAAAACACTCACTCAAGAATAATAACATAAGTTTATTAAGTACCATTTACACACTTAACAAAAATGGTAATCTTAATTAGGACCCTTAACACCCTATAAGTTGTTGATAAGAGTAAGATAAAAAAATTAGCGTAAATAATAAAAGAAGGGAAAAAATATTAAAAATCTGTAAAATCCCCGATTTTTTTAAGTCCCCAAAAAAATCCCCAATCCCCAGATGACATTCTTTGTCCTTTTTGCTCGCATGAAATCCCCAACTTTGGGGATAAATCCCCAAGTCTTGTAGCCCTGTTGAAAATGGCCTTTATTCTATAAACTCGAAAAAACATAGTTCCAAAATGTATTAACAAAGTGACTTCAGTACTACAACAATTCAACAATAGAAAAAATAACAGGCATTTTGTTGCTAGAATTGAGATGTCAAAATGCCTTATTAAAAAAAGTAAATAAACAAAAAAAAATTACGACAAACGTCACACACGAAGAAAGTCACTACAAACAGCTGCGCTTGTGAGGTCACTTTATTAGTACATTCTGCATAGTTCGGTTTATTTTTATTTCACAAAATCTGAAAATATTAAATTAATAAAAAAAAACAAGTTGCAATAAAATGTTCAAATACACAAAAAAAAAATCTGTCTGTAATACAAAATTAATGTATAAAAGTTAAATGAGTTGAAACAATTTTTATTTTGTATATTAAGAAATATAAAATTTTAAAAATGTTTTATGTGGTTTTTGTCTTAGGTATGGTAAATGCATACAGTATATATATTAGGGCGGGTTGATTTGTATGAATAAAAAATAAATTGTATAGCAAAAACGCAATCTACATCAAATTCTAAGAAAATTCTGCGAAGAAACCATGGGTCTAAAATCAAACTCTAATCCGCGCCTCGCGACTTGAAAATTTTTATACTTGGGTGAATATTTTTTTTTAATAATTAGTAATGTGGTTATTTTGTTGAACTATTTATGCCCGGCCCGGCCACGGTCAAGAATGAAAGATTATCAATAACAATTTTAATTAATTTTCATGTTGTAAAATTCCTCTCTTCATAAAAATAATTTAATGAAAATTAAATTTAATGAACTTAAGCCTAATTAAAAATATTAAAAATTTGGATTAAAAACCATAAATAGTTCAACAAAATAACCACAATACTAATTATTGTTAAAGCTAAGGCACGAGCTCTATGTGTTCATTTGTCCTTCAAGTTGTGCTGAAAAAAGGTCAACAAGAAAAAGAAAGACAAAGGGAAAAAATCAAAAAATGTACTTTGGACTTCAAGAAGAATTCTTGACAAAAGTACGAGTAAACAGAAGTAAAGAAAAAACATGTAAAATCAATTAAAATGGATAATCATTCAAAAAAGCAAATTTCGATCTAACAAAAGGTTAAAATACAATTTGCTTTAAGGATTGATGTTTGACTATTGACGTCAGCAGTCGTCGATGGCTGCGAGTGTAAAACCGTAAATCCATCTGGGGAGATCGAGTGGTTGCGATCGAAACATGTCATGGTAACCTGCCGGCAGGGCTGGGCAGTATTTGAAATACATGTATTTGAAATACGTATTTAAAATACAAATACGTATTTTGTATTTGTATTTTAAATACATGACGTGCAAGTATTTTGTATTTTGTATTTTAAATACATGTCCAGCAAGTATTTTGTATTTTGTATTTTAAATACATACAATAAATATAAGTAGTTTGTATTTTGTATTTTAAATACATAAAAAGGGAGTATTTTGTATTTTAAAAACATAGTTTACAAAATATATTCTGTCAGTTTATTGATGGTTGATTGCATTTTAATCTACCAAAATATAAAAAAATATGGTGTCACTTTTCATCTTTCGTGAAATAAGTTTCCGCACCGAAAGCGTTAAAGTTTTGTTTTTATTTTTTATTTTCATCATTAAATCAGTGGCTCTTGTCTTAAATAAGTTAGTTTTTGTTTAAATTCATATATAGTCTTCAACATTAAACCATTTTTCATAAGTCTAATGCAAAATCAAAAGGGTTTCAATTTCCAAAAATAAAATTTACACATAATATGGAGTTTTAGGAATCGCTTACGGTGCGGAAACTTTTTTCACCGAATCAGCTTAAAAAACAGTTTTTTATTATCAGAACAAAATTCCCCACATGGCGCTGGAGTGGTATTTTGCACTCAAAAAAAAGTTATAAACTTAATGTACATGACGTGGAAGTATTTTGTATTTTGTATTTGAAATACGTACAATAAATGGAAGTATTTTGTATTTTGTATTTTAAATACATACAGGATGTGTAAGTATTTTGTATTTTAAATACATACAGGATGTGTAAGTATTTTGTATTTTGTATTTTAAATACATAACCTGAAAGTATTTTGTATTTTGTATTTTAAATACATGACCAGCAAGTATTTTGTATTTTGTATTTTAAATACCGCAAACCATGTATTTTGCCCAACACTGCCTGCCGGCCAGGTTCAAGAATGAAAGATTATCAATAACAATTTTAATTAATTTTCATGTTGTAAAATTCCTTTCTTCATAAAAATAATTTAATGAAAATTAAATTTAATTTGTTTTAATGTAAAAAAATTTTGAGTGTAGAAAAATATAAAGTGCAAAAGAACTACCTTTCTAAACAATTTTATTCAGAAAATTCGATTTATTTTTGGAAAAAGCTTTCTTCAAACATTTATTTTTTTGGAAAAGGCGGCCAAATACATTTTCAAGTCGAGAGGCGCGGATTAGAATTTTATTTTAGATACATGGTTTCTTCGGAGAATTTTCTTAAAATTTTATGTAGTTAACATTTTGCTATACGATTTAAAAAAAAAATCGATCCGCTCTAATATATATCCTGGTACATTTGGGGAATACTATTGGGGGATTCAAACATTAGTCAAAAATCATATGTCTTAAAATAATAACAAAAAAAAATTACCGCTATAAGCAACAACCCGTCATAATTGAGACTTCTGGATTAATGACAAAACAATAAGCACAGCATAAAAACTCTTTTTTATTTTAGAACTTTTTTGTTTGTAACACTAAAATATTAAAATATTAGGATATTATTCCAATATGACTTGAGAATCCCTTACCAGAAATATTAAAGCTTTTTTAATATAAATATGCAAACAAACTCACCTTTTATGTATTCGAAAATTTGTATCTCTTTAGTTGACCTTTATTTAATATCATATTATTATTTTTAATTTAATATTTTTTATTTATTTATTAGTTTTTTCTTATCATTTCATTTTTATTATTATTTTTTTTTTTTTACATATTTCTATTCTAGAAATCGCCAATATTTTGCTGTAAATTGACATGTTTAATAACTGAGTTTTATTTCATATATACAAAATAAACGCAGTTTTGTATTTCCTCTTTTATATATTTGATAAAAAAAAACATAACGTTTCCATTTCACTTTTATGTGCACTGTTTACTTTGATTTTGCACTTTGCTTTTGCGCAAAAACTTTAATTTTCCTTTTTGTAAACAAAAACTTGCACTCTCTATTTAACAAAAACACACACCACTTTTTGCATATGCACTCTGTCTTCTTCATAACGACGCGATTCTCTTAAATAACACAAGCAGCATTGCAACAGAGACTGCGCTGCTTTATAACTCTGCTTTATATGAAAAATATTTTCAGCACATTTTTAACCACGAAACACTCAACTTTTTTGTTTAATTTTTTTATGTAATAATGAAATAACAATTAAATTATATTTATTTATAAAAATTATAAATTTTCTAACACTTTTTGCCTATTAATTTAATAAGTTTATTAGAGAGTTTACACTTAAACGTCCACGCACCATTAAAATTTCTAGGAACTGAAATGAAGTGGAAAAGAAAATCAAAAAAAGCAGCGAAAAAACTCAGTGCTTTTTGCGTTTTTAGTGCTTTTTAATTTTTTCGAGGCGAAAAACTCCTTAGTCAGTGTACGCTGCATTTTTTATTTTGTGCCGGTTCACACACGTCAGGGGAAAATAAATATATATTTGTCTTAAAAACTGAAGTATTTTGTTTTATTACTATTTTTCTTTTAAATGTTAAAATATACTTTTATATTTGTTTTTCCATACACTTAAGCTTCGTTCACAATCAAAAAAAAACATTTTCACTTGGTGTTCATAATAGAGCAACAATTTCTTTTGCAACCACCCACATTTTGCATTAAGAGGAAAATATGTAAAATACTTTAGGAAGAAAAAACGAAATTGTTTTTCTGATTGTGAACAAAGCTTTAAACAGAATATTATAAAACCATTTTTTATAAATTTTAAATAAAAGTAAAAAATTAAAATTATGGGTTTCTTGATTTTATTGCGTTCTGAAATCTTAAAGTTGAAAACGCTTTAGTTAGATTATGCTGCTCACAGACGGGGCAACATTATTTGAAACATGTATTACTACTCATGTTTCTGTTTTTACCATACATTAAACTAAAATCGGAACATCAGTATTGCGTGCTATCTGAGTATACTACTAAAAAAGAAATTATTTTAATACCTATCACATTTTATGTCCCATAAATCTGGAACATTTTTATATTCAATTATATGTAACTTTTTTCTAATTCTCATAATTTTCAATTGTATATACGATTGAATACTTATTTAAGAAACCAGAGCTGATTTTAGTTTTCTCATATAAAAATTGATTTTTGATGAAAACTATGAGTGATCACAGTTTTTGTTTTTTTTTTCGATTATACGCTTATTTCAAGAATTAGAAGTGACTTAATTTTGTTCACAAAAAAGCCGATTGTTGGTGGTAAACATTGATTTTTCAAAAACTAAATATTAAAAATTTCAGATTTTTGAACTTTTCAGGATTACGCGCTGCTATATATTTATAAAATATTGAATTTTGATGGCATACATATGAACCTATATATGTATGTAATACTTCTATGTGTTCATATATGGTCGTTATTTGTCATTAAAGTAAATAAGGTTTTTATATTCAAAGTATGGATTTGTGATAATTATTATTTAACAATCTCTTTGTTATTGTAATAAAAACATTATTATCTTGAATGTCAGTTTCCAATTAACACAATTAAATGCAATGTTAAATCTTTTTTTATATACAATATCCTTTATTAATTTCAATTATTTAAATAATTCTACTCATATTGTTTGTCGATTACTATTAACCATTCCTGTTGAAAATAAAGCCAATTTCATATAACTCCACTTTTACAACAAAAAAACCACTTGACTTACAACAACAAAGCACTACATATTCCCAGTAACCACTTACTCCTAGTGAAATTCCTAGGAAGTGGCAGCACTAGGAATTGTTGTACAACAATAAAAAAAACATGCAAATTTGTTTTCTTCAAACATGGTAAAATAATTAGTAATTTCACCATGGTTTAAAAAAGTCAATTGTGTCAAAAATATGGATTTTCACCACACCAAAATATTATTGTTTTTGAAATGTAACGCTGCCTTTACAGATGTAAGTAGTGGCATACCTCTGTTGTATACATATACATACAGTCGAGCCTCGATTATCCGTTATGGTCGGGACCAGAAGCATTACGGATAATCGATTTTCACGGTTAATCGAATAAAAATTTTGATTATACAGTTTTTTTAATATTTTTATTATTTAACAAGTGAACATTGGTGAACATACATGTTTACATTAAACAAATTCAAGAAGTTTATGTACATTTTTTAATTAAATATGTATGTATACATTAAATTTTGTACTGAAAACATGAGGCAAAAAAAAGGACATTAAGCCAAAAAAAAAAAAAAGACTACAATTTCTTAAAAAAAAGTCGTGTAATGTTGGTTGTCTAATATTTTTCAACTGCCATCACGGATAATCGAAGCAAAACATTGCAAACAAAACACAATAGACTGATCTTTGGAAATCACGGTTAATCGGGGTTACCGGTTAACCGCATCACGGATAATCGAGGCCCGACCGTATATTTATCAAAGGAAAATTGTTCGAAATAGTCGAATACCATGCTAAAGTGTAAATTCGATAATCCGGACTCCACTAATCCGGAATATTCGGTAATCCGAAAAGAATTTTCCAGCTCATTGCGTATTCTATAATCCGGATTAATTGCAAATATATAGTCCGGATTGAATAACACCCGTTTTTATTTATTTTTTATTTAAATCACAGCACGCTTTAAAAAATACAGTCATTGCGTATTCTATAATCCGGATTGATTGCAACTCTATAATCCGGACTGAATAACACCCGTTTTTATTTATTTTTTTTATTCAAACCACAGCATGCTTTGAAAAATACAGTTAGAATAGTGTGATATGAGTATGTGTGCACATGCGTTTGTTTTTTGCTTTGAATTATTATAATTTTTAATAAATACATACATGCGGTAATCCGGATAATTCGCTACTCCGGATTGGGGTCTGCAATCAATTATTCGGATTATCGAATTTTTACTGTATTTTCTTTTCTGTTTAGCGTCAATTTGAAACAATTTGGTTACTTCTCAAATTAAAAAAAGTACCAAAAACCAAACTAGAGTTACCGAGTAAATCATATAGGCACATTTTTGGGGAAATGGCTTACATTTATTTTTATTAGCATTATTTTAACAAAATTTATGCTTTATAATTAGCAAACGTGCTTTTTTAATGCATATTTATCATAATAATACATTTAACAAGTTTTAACTTTAATTACATTTTACAAAAATCCAGTCAATTTGGATACAAGTTTTAATAGAGTGAAATTACTGAAAGGTGGCAGCACTACGGCATTTATAATATTTTTTTTTCTCTATACATGGTGAACCGCCTTAATGTCAAAATGAATTGCTTATTCTTACATGGCGTTTACATTTGCCAGTACTGGCAAGACAGTAGCAAATACCCAACAAACACGGAGGTTCGATTTCAAGTGAAAAATAAAATTTGTGAGTAAGTACAATGATTAAGAATATGAATTAAAAAAAATATGTAAAACGTAAAAGTTCGGAAGTTTTAAGTTTGTTGTATGATCGCGGTGCTACAATCCTCAAAATAAAATGGAGCCAATTTCGTCTTTGCAAGATATAAAGGACGGAAAGACCATTATTTAATTTTTTGGCTATGGTGCCGAATGTTTATCTCACAGTTTATTTAAATAAACAATGAATTTAAATTAAAAAAAAATAAAATTTTTTTTTTATGTTCTTTGTACATGGTATTAAAATCAACATATGAAAAACATTTGAGAATTACGTTTGAAAGCAAGTTGAAAATAAAGGCATTTTTCAATTTGAAAATAATTTCCCCTTTTTGTTGCGAATGCTATGATTTTTAAATAATTTTCAAATCATTATCAAACGTTTGTCTTTTGAGAAAACGTTTGATTTCAAATCATTATCAATTTGAAATCAAACCTCAGTGTTTGTTGGGTACTGTCTAGCAAATTTTACAGACAGTAAAATCTGACAGTGATTTGACATTTGCAAACAGTAAAAAAAATAAACATATTCTGCTTTGATCCTTTTTGTTTTAGTTAAGTATTATATTTATCCAGTATTGTCAAATGTAAACGCTGTGTTAGTTAATAGGTGCGTTTGAGTACTTTTACATTAAAATGCAGTAAATGAGAAAATTTTAAAATTAGCTCTCACAAAAAGCTGTTGTCCAAAAAAGTACGCGAACGCAAATTTTGTAAAAAAAATTCGTAAAATAAAGGCAACAGCTGATGGCAAATAATTGAAGTGTTGAAAAATGTTTACACTTTTGACTACTTAGCTCGTTTTCTTATCGGTACTCGATTTACGAACATTTTTGGAAAATACAAACAAATTATTTTATGTAATCTTTCATATTTGTCTGTTTTTTTATTTTATTTGATGTTACTAATTTGTGGCGGGTTAATTTTTTTTAAAGAACATGAATAATTTTTTGCTATTGATTACTTAACCCTCTATAACTCAACATCTTAAAATTAGAAATACCCAATTAATTCACATAGAGGTTAACATTAAAATAAATACGTATTTTTTAAAATTGAAAAAAATTTTTTTTTAAAGGAGTAATTTCATAAAAACGGAGTGTTGCCTACAGGCAACAACGAGCAACAAGGGAAAGCAAAAGTAAAAAAGTTATGAAAAAGCTAAACGTAAAAATTTTAAGCATTTCATATTTATATTAATTAGACCAGATAAGACGAGTAAAAACTCTTGAAATAGTTTTTTGTTTTCATACAGTATGAGTAAATTTTACGTATTTTGGATAGTTGCGTCGAAATCTTTTTCGCCCATTGAGGCCACTGATCGACTTGAGTTAGAAGTAATTCTCAACCAAAAAATATAAAATAGTAAATACTATAATAAATTTGCTGGAGGCTGTAAAAAATAGATTCCCTTTTCGCTCAATGTAGCCCACAAGACACAAACACTAAATTTCGTGTTTTATGCAAATAAGTCAAAAATAGTAAAGTACTAGAGCTATGACTCATATCTGGACACTTACTTTACAGATTCTCACAAAAACCACGAAGCAGCGATTATAAAAATATTTTTTATAAATTATTTATTATAACACATTTTCACTTTTTAAAATTTCTAAAATTATAATGGAATCGCAATATTAATAACAATAAGAAACAACCAGCTTATGTTTTTTTACACTTGAGGTAAAGAACAGAGTGTATACTACAGGTTATATTACTTGAGAGGTCACAATAACTATTACTATGGAAATTATTGAGAGATGACCAGTATGTTGCATGTAGTATACTATATGTTACAGAGGGTTAAATACCCAAGTACAAAAAACTTTTACAACTCTAAAAAATTAACATAACAAAAAAAATTTCAAATGTTGGTATTTAGCCAAATAAATGCTTCACAAACAAGTTTTATTATATAATATTTATTCACTTTTTGTTTTTGCCAAACAGGTGTTCTGAAAAACGAAAACGTTAGAAATTTGGCGTTTTCAAACCGCTAGTGTATACTTAAGCGATTTGGTCTAGAGCTGGCAAACTATCGATAGTCGTAACATTCGATGTTTTGGATAGTTTGTTGACAAACTATCGATTCTTTCGATAGTATCGAATTCTTTTTAGAATTCTTAAATTTAATTTTTAAGTACTTAATTACCATACGTTTCCATTTAGCAATTGAAAGAAATACAAGTTTCCAAATTTGGAATAAAGTTTAATCTTTCTTTGATTTACAGCCATTTTCCTTATCACAAGCTATCAGTTTTTCAAATATGTATTAAAATATACACACCGTATGCAATAATTCGGGCTAATATCACTTTTATAATGTTATAGATGTTATAAAAATAGAAAGTTTTTCCCATTTTAATAGTTTTTAAAAAATAAAAAGATTACAATCCAGCAAAAAAAAAAATTATTTTTTATCATTGCGGTCTGAATTATCCAAAACCGTTGAAATTATTAAAAAAATAATATTTGCGAAACTTAAAGAAAATTTTATTTCAAGCTACTGAGCGTTCTCTGTAATGAAATTGGATAGCCCCTTCCTAATAATGATAAAATCGGTGGAACTGCGTCTTTTTATACCGCAAATTAGAAAAAAGTACATATTTAAAAAAAAAATAACATTTCGACTGATTTTGAATTAGGGGAACAATAACACATAAAAAATCCAGTTTTAACCCTTTTAATTTTTCTTGTTGCATAGTGTTATAACTGAACTTGTTGAAATCAGGTCTGAAAGGTATTTTTTTTTTTTGGGGAAATGGCTTGAAAATTGTCTTTAAAAAATCAAAAATTGTATGTGTTGTCAACAGTTTCAGATTATTTTTTTTTTAATTGTTCTTTTTTAAAACACTCACTCAAGAATAATAACATAAGTTTATTAAGTACCTTTTACACACTTAACAAAAATGGTAATCTTAATTAGGACCCTTAACATCCTATAAGTTGTTGATAAGAGTAAGATAAAAAAATTAGCGTAAATAATAAAAGAAGGGAAAAAATTTTAAAAATCTGTAAAATCCCCGATTTTTTTAAGTCCCCAATCCCCAGATGACTTTCTTTGTCCTTTTTGCTCGCATGAAATCCCCAACTTTGGAGATAAATCCCCAAGTCTTGTAGCCCTGTTGAAAATTGCCATTATTCTTTAAACTCGAAAAAACATAGTTCCGAAATGTATTAACAAAGTGACTTCAGTACTACAACAATTCAACAATAGAAAAAACAACAGGCATTTTGTTGCTAGAATTGAGATGACAAATGTCAAAATGCCTTATTAAAAAAGTGAGGTCACTTTATTAGTACATTCTGCATAGTTCGGTTTATTTTTATTTCACAAAATCTGAAAATATTAAATTAATAAAAAAAAAACAAGTTGCAATAAAATGTACAAATACACAAAAAAAAATTCTGTCTGTAATACAAAATTAATGTATAAAAGTTAAATGAGTTGAAACAATTTTTATTTTGTATATTAAGAAATATAAAATTTTAAAAATGTTTTATGTGGTTTTTGTCTTAGGTGTGGTAAATGCATACAGTATATATATTAAGGCTAGATTACACTATCTCACAAGTCTTACGTATTCCATAATACTTTGTGAGATAGAAATCTAATAAGTTTTGTTGCGACTGTCAAAAAATCTAATTTAACATGAAAGTTTGTGTTCACACCATCACACAAAGTATAAACACTCACACATGAAATAAAATGCAATCCTGATCCAATGAAAAGTATTATTGTTTAGAACTTTTTCAAAAAACGATGAAGTCGTATGGGAAGTCAAACTTTTTTCATAATACTTGTCATTTTCGTGACACATTGCATTCACACTATCACACTTTGTCATATTACTTGAGTTTTTTACAAGTATTAATACAAAGTATAATAGTGTAATCTAGCCTTTAGGGCGAGTTGATTTGTATGTATTAAAAAGAAATTGTATAGCAAAAACGCAATCTACATCAAATTCTAAGAAAATTATCCGAAGATAAATTTGAAACTTGTATTTGCCCGCCTTTTCCAAATAATATATATCCTGGTACATTTGGGGAATACTATTGGGGGATTCAAACATTAGTCAATAAATCATATGTCTTAAAATAATAACAAAAAAAAATGACCGCTATAAGCAACAACCCGTCATAATTGAGACTTCTGGATTAATGACAAAACAATAAGCACAGCATAAAAACTCTTTTTATTTTAGAACTTTTTTGTTTGTCCAATATGACTTGAGAATCCCTTATCCAGAAATATTAAAGCTTTTTTAATATAAATATGGAAACAAACTCACCTTTTATGTATTCGAAAATTTGTATCTCTTTAGTTGACCTTTATTTAATATCATATTATTATTTTTAATTAAATATTTTTTATTTATTTATTAGTTTTTTCTTATCATTTCATTTTTATTATTATTTTTTTTACATACATATTTCTATTCTAGAAATCGCCAATATTTTGCTGTAAATTCACATGTTTAATAACTGAGTTTTATTTCATATATACAAAATAAACGCAGTTTTGTATTTCCTCTTTTATATATTTGATAAAAAAAAAAACAAAACGTTTCCATTTGTCTTTTATGTGCACTGTTTACTTTGATTTTGCACCTTGCTTTTGCGCAAAAACTTTAATTTCCCTTTTTGTAAACAAAAACTTGCACTCTCTATTTAACAAAAACACACACCACTTTTTGCATATGCACTCTGTCTTCTTCATAACGACGCGATTCTCTTAAATAACACAAGCAGCATTGCAACAGAGACTGCGCTGCTTTATAACTCTGCTTTATATGAAAAACATTTTCAGCACATTTTTTACCACGAAACACTCAACTTTTTTGTTTAATTTTTTTATGTAATAATGAAATAACAATTAAATTATATTTATTTATAAAAATTATAAATTTTCTAACACTTTTTGCCTATTAATTTAATTAGTTTATTAGAGAGTTTACACTTAAACGTCCACGCACCATTAAAATTTCTAAGAACTGAAAGGAAGTGGAAAAGAAAATCAAAAAAAGCAGCGAAAGTTTTTGCGCCGTTTTTTAGTGTTTTTTAATTTTTTCGAGGCGAAAAACTCTTTAGTCAGTGTACGCTGCATTTTTTATTTTGTGCCGGTTCACACACGTCAGGGGAAAATAAATATATATTTGTCTTAAAAACTGAAGTATTTTATTTTATTACTATTTTTCTTTTAAATGTTAAAATATACTTTTATATTTGTTTTTACATACACTTAAGCTTCGTTCACAATCAAAAAAACATTTTCACTTGGTGTTCATAATAGAGCAACAATTTCTTTTGCAACCACCCACATTTTGCATTAAGAGGAAAATATATGAAATACTTTAGGAAGAAAAAAGATTGAAGAAAAAACGAAATTGTTTCTCTGATTGTGAACAAAGCTTTAACCAGAATATTATAAAACCATTTATTATAAATTTTAAATAAAAGTAAAAAATTAAAATTATGGGTTTCTTGATTTTATTGCGTTCTGAAATCTTAAAGTTGACAGCGCTTTAGTTAGATTATGCTGCTCACAGACGGGGCAACATTATTTGAAACATGTATTACTACTCATGTTTCTGTTTTTACAATACATTAAACTAAAATCGTAACATCAGTATTGCGTGCTATCTGAATATACTACTAAAAAAGAAATTATTTTAATACCTGTCACATTTTATGTCCCATAAATCTGGAACATTTTTATATTCAATTATATGTAACTTTTTTCCAATTCTCATAATTTTCAATTGTATATACGAACCAGAGCTGATTTTAGTTTTCGCATATAAAAATTGATTTTTGATGAAAACTATGAGTGATCACAATTTTTTGTTTTTTTTTTCGATTAGACGCTTATTTAAAGAATTAGAAGTCTTAATTTTGTTCACAAAAAAGCCGATTGTTGGTGGTAAACATTGATTTTTCAAAAACTAAATACAGGCAAAGCTCGGTATAACAAATACTCACTTTAACGAAAATCCGATATAACGAATGAGCAAGTTTTTTCATTAGCTACCTTATATAACGAACGATCATCTTTTTTGCTCCCGGTTTAACGAATGTTTAAGAAAAACAAAGCAAAACCAAAAAGTCGGTACAATACCGTTTGTTTGGATGTGCTTTTTTTGTTTGTTACAAAGTATGAGAACATGTAGATTAGTTTTAAGCATAATAAAAGAGTTTTGTTTGAAGTGAAGCAAAATGGTGAATAGGGAAGCATATCATTCAGTGAAAAAATAAAATTTTTAGAAGAATGTAAAAAAGTTGTAAGTCTTTTTCTTATATCGCGTATTGAATATGAATACGCTGATAGAGGAATTTGTTATTATTTTTAAACGTATGAGTGTAAGCATACATATATACTACAGTTTATTTTGGATAAATAATTTGTCCCAATATGTAAACACGTATGTACTTACGTATGTAAGTTTAATAAACATGCATATAACATAAACAGCTCGATTTAATGGTAAATGTAGCTAATTTTTTATTTAAAAAAAAGTTCGGTATTACGAATCTCTCAGTTTAACGAAAGGGGCTGACATTATATCATTCGTTATACCGGGCTTTGCCTGTATTAAAAATTTCAGTTTACGAACTTTTCAGGATTACGCGCTGCTATATACTTATAAAATATTGAATTTTGATGGCATACATATGTACCTATATATGTATGTATTACTTCTATGTGTTCATATATGGTCGTTATTTGTCATTAAAGTAAATTAAGTTTTTTTATTCAAAGTATGGATTTATGATAATTATTATTTAACAATCTCTTTGTTATTGTAATAAAAACATTATTATCTTGAATGTCAGTTTCCAATAAACACAATTAAATTCAATATTAAATCCTTTTTTATATACAATATCCTTTATTAATTTCAATTATTTAAATAATTCTACTCATATTGTTTGTCGATTACTATTAACCATTCCTGTTGATAATAAAGCCAATTTCATATAACTCCACTTTTACAACAAAAAAACCACTTGACTTACAACAACAAAGCACTACATATTCCCAGTAACCACTTACTCCTAGTGAAATTCCTAGGAAGTGGCAGCACTTGGAATTGTTGTACAACAATAAAAAAAACATGCAAATTTGTTTTCTTCAAACATGGTAAAATAATTAGTAATTTCACCATGGTTTAAAAAAGTCAATTGTATCAAAAATATGGATTTTCACCACACCAAAATATTATTGTTTTTGAAACGTAACGCTGCCTTTACAGATGTAAGTAGTGGCATGCCACTGTTGTATACATATACATACAGTCGAGCCTCGGTTATCCGTGATGGTCGGGACCATCACGGATAATCGAATAAAAATTTTGATTATACAGTTTTTTTAATATTTTTATTATTTAACAAGTGAACATTGGTGAACATACATGTTTACATTAAATTAATTAATTTAAGAAGTTTATGTACATTTTTTAATTAAGTAAGTATGTATACATTAAATTTTGTACTGAAAACATGAGGCAAAAAAAGGACATTAAGCCAAAAAAAACAAAAAAAGACTACAATTTCTTAAAAAAAAGTCGTGTAATGTTGGTTGTCTAATATTTTTCAACTGCCATCACGGATAATCGAATCAAAACAATGCAAACAAAACACAATAGACTGATCTTTGTCCATCACGGATAATCAAGGCCCGACCGTATATATATCAAAGGAAAATTGTTCGAAATGCTATTTTCTTTTCTGTTTAGCGTTAACTTCTCAACTTCTCAAATTAAAAAAAAAGTACCAAAAACCAAACTAGAGTTACCGAGTAAATCATATAGGCACATTTTTGGGGAAATGGCTTACATTTATTTTTATTAGCATTATTTTAACAAAATTTATGCTTTATAATTAGCAAACGTGCTCTTTTAATGCATATTTATCATAATAATACATATAACAAGTTTTAACTTATCCAGTCAATTTGGATACAAGTTTTAATAGAGTGAAATTACTGAAAGGTGGCAGCACTACGGCATTTATAATATTTTTTTTTTCTCTATACATGGTGAACCGCCTTAATGTCAAAATGAATTGCTTATTCTTACATGGCGTTTACATTTGCCAGTACTGGCAAGACAGTAGCAAATACCCAACAAACACGGGGGTTCGATTTCAAGTGAAAAATAAAATTTGTGTGTAAGTACAATGATTAAGAATACGAATTAAAAAAAATATGTAAAACGTAAAAGTTCGGAAGTTTTAAGTTTGTTGTATGATCGCGGTGCTACAATCCTCAAAATAAAATGGAGCCAATTTCGTCTTTGCAAGATATAAAGGACGGAAAGACCATTATTTAATTTTTTGGCTATGGTGCCGAATGTTTATCTCACAGTTTATTTAAATAAACAATGAATTTAAATTAAAAAAAATAAAATATTTTTATTTATGTTGTACATGGTATTTAAATCCACATTTGAAAACCATTTGAGAATTACGTTTGAAAGCAAGTTGAAAATAAAGGCATTTTTCAATTTGAAAATAATTTCCCCTTTTTGTTGCGAATGCTATGATTTTTAAATAATTTTCAAATCATTATCAAACGTTTGCCTTTTGAGAAAACGTTTGATTTCAAATCATTATCAATTTGAAATCAAACCTCAGTGTTTGTTGGGTACTGTCTAGCAAATTTTACAGACAGTAAAATCTGACAGTGATTTGACATTTGCAAACAGTAAAAAAAATAAACATATTCTGCTTTGATCCTTTTTGTTTTAGTTAAGTATTATATTTATCCAGTATTGTCAAATGTAAACGCTGTGTTAGTTAATAGGTGCGTTTGAGTACTTTTACATTAAAATGCAGTAAATGAGAAAATTTTAAAATTAGCTCTCACAAAAAGCTGTTGTCCAAAAAAGTACGCGAACGCAAATTTTGTAAAAAAAATCGTAAAATAAAGGCAACAGCTGATGGAAAATAATTGAAGTGTTGAAAAATGTTTACACTTTTGACTACTTAGCTCGTTTTCTTATCGGTACTCGATTTACGAACATTTTTGGAAAATACAAACAAATTATTTTATGTAATCTTTCATATTTGTCTGTTTTTTTATTTAATTTGATGTTACTAATTTGTGGCGGGTTAATTTTTTTTAAAGAACATGAATAATTTTTTGCTATTGATTACTTAAATAACCAAGTACTTAAAACTTTTACAACTCTAAAAAATTAACATAACATAATTTGGAATAAAGTTTAATCTTTCTTTGATTTACAGCCATTTTCCTTATCACAAGCTATAATTTTTTCAAATATGTATTAAAATATACACACCGTATGCAATAATTCGGGCTAATATCACTTTTATAACAATCTTCGGATCTACACTAAAAAAGTTGTAATTTTGACTTGATTTTTTAACGAAATAAAACATTTAAAAAGTATTACTTAGAATATTTTGAAAAAAATAAAATACTCACTTAACACTTTTAAAAACCCTACTTTTATGTACCTTAAGCTGCGGTCACACTTATTAAATATTTGATCAAATAAGCGTAACCCCTACTTTTGTTAATAGTTAGTGAGATTTAAAATGGTCTTAATATTACAAAATAAACTAGTTATACTACTAGACATAGCAAAAAACAGTTTTTTGTCAGATGTGGTATTTTAATCAAAATAAATATTGATATTAAGCGAATTGATTTTTTAGTTTGGTTGTTGGTCCCGTTTTTTTCGTCAAATATTTGATAAGTCTGACCGTAGCTTTAGAATCAAAAACGCATCTATGTTAGAGACTAATTTTTTAAAATAATTCATATACTCGTAATGAAATTGTTAATAAGACCGTGTTGAACTGAAATATATGTATTTCCTGCGAAGTCTGATTAATATCAAAATTGAATACAACTTTTAAGTCATTTACCCTTTACTTCATTTCTTGTAGTACATTAAGTTTCAATGACAATCGAACAATTAATTTGACAATATTTCAAGTTATTTTCACATATATAGTAATTCACGCTTATAAGAAGTTTGAAATCAAATTCTACTCATTTTGGGTACTTGTTAAATTAATATTTTGGCAAAATTCAATTTGCAGATTTCACAAGTTGTAAGTTTATAGTTATTTATTTTAAAACGTTAAAAAAATTTTAATATAAAAACAATACTAGAATAAGGCTAACTGCCTGTTTTTCAAAATAAAATAAAAGTTTTCGTTTGCGAAAATAAATTTAAACAACTCAACTCTGTTTTTGCTTTCAATACAAATTTCTAAACGAAAATTTTTATTTTAGTTTGAAAAACCGTTAGTTAATATAGAAAACTTTAATAAAGGCATCTGGCTAATCTGGGCGGCAACGACGGCTGGCTTGTTGTTGCCAGATAGAAACAAAAAAAATATTGAAAATTTTCTTAAAAAACATTTCAACGATAGTATCGCTAACGAAAATAAACTGTCGATAGTCCAATGGGAGGAGAACTATCGATTGTTTGACAGCTCTAATCAGGGGCCTAATTCTGGCATTCGTGATCGAGTACTTTCTCGATTCGAAAGCAATTTTATTTCAGGCGATACTGAACGAATCGAAATTATTTTTTCAGTTTTGTGAAACTCAAATGAATGCTTTACAATAACGAAAAAATAATTTCGATTCGTTCAGTATTGACTGAAATAATTTGATATTAAATTGCTTTCGAATAGAGAAATTACTCGATCACGAATGCCAGAATCTGGCCCCAGGTCTATTTTATTAAAACTGCACTTTAAAGAGAAAAGGAAATGGCCCACAATTTCAATTTAATATGTTTTCTTTTTATTTAAGGAAAAACTTGTAACATTTTTTCACAATTTTAATTAAAAAAAAAGCAATCTAAAAATTAGCTTTGAGCTTGTCAATTGTTTGTCGCAGTAGTTTACTTATAAACATATAAGAACGCTGTAGGCATTTTAATTTTAAATTTATTTCACAAGACTAATATGTAAATTATTTGTTTGTTTACGTCTTGTTATGATAAAACATATGTTTTCTTTGCTCAAACACAACTTCGAAAAAAAGCAAAACGCTAGCAAATCGCCTGGTTTCCAGAACATGCTGAAATGCGTTTTTCAAATCGTAAGCGATTTGAAAACGCTGCGTTTTCCAGAACATGGACGTATTTTAATTTTTCTTTTTGTAACAATTTTTAAGCATATTTTTTGTTACTTTTGTTGGTTTACGTTTTTAAATATATGTTTTTTTGTTTTACTAAATTTTACTGCAAAAATTTCTGGAGTACAAATTTGTAAATACTCAGACAAGAACTGTCATTTTTCGCTCTCAATTTGTGTTCTCATTTACTGTATTTTGTGTACGCGAACGCAATTTAGTAAAATGCAGCTAAGTTCAGTAAAATATAGTAAAAACTTTTGTGTTCTCGAACGCAGCTTATGTCAAAAATCTGTTTGCTATACATATGTTAATTTTCTTAAAAAAATAATTTGTGTGATCAAAAAAATACAATTTGTTTGGTATTGTATTTAAAATTTAAATATAAATTAAAAAAAAGTACGTATTGTATTACAAAAGTGCGTTTTTAGACGTCGCAAATAACAATTTGTGTTTAGAATTAAAAAGTATCGCTTGTAAAAGTCACATTCTGTTCGAAAAAATTGTGCAAAAAGTTTAAAAAAAACAACTTAAATAAAATGCGTATTGTGTTATAAAAGTAGTTGCGAGATCAACTTGTGTTTTAAATTACAGATTTAATTAAATAATAATATTTTGGTGTGGTGAAAATCCATATTTTTGACTTAATGAACTTTTTTCACAAACAAATTTGCCCCGTTTCTGTTGTATTGTTGTACAACAACTCCTAGTGCTTCCACCTTCTAGTAATTTTATCATGATTCTTTCTTTGCTGACACTATCTGTCTCTTTTGCTCTCACATTCAAGTTAAACCAAAATTTTTTTTAATTCCCTTTTTCTTAATTTCCTTTTCCTCTCCTTTTTAGTTTCTAAAAATTTACAAATTGCGTGAACGTCTTAAAACATACTCCCTTAAATTAATTAAAAAGAGAGTAAAAATTGTTAGAACATTTATTATTTTTATAAATAAATAAAATTAAAACACCATTGTATTACATTATTAAAAAATCTAAGCAAAAAGTTGAACGCAACTTAGTAAAAAAGGTGATAAAATTTTCATATAAAGCAGAGCTAACGACAGCGCAGTCTCTGTTGGTTTTAAGTTGTTAAAATCGCCGCGGTAGCATTGCGTGAGTTGTGACTCGGTTTTTTTTTTCAAGTGTGAGGTTGTTTGTGTAGTATTTTAGGAAATAAAAGCAAAGTCAATAAGAAGAAGAAAAGTGTCTTGGCTAAAAGCAATGTAAATGAAAGATAAAAGTTTGTTTTGATTTTTTTGTTGGTAAATTAAAAAAAGTAAATAACTAAAGATGGTAAATTTCGAAAAAAATGGCGTTTTTATAAAAAATTAAATAAAGTTAAAAAAAGTTATAATGACTTAAAAGAAATGTGTATAGAAAAATAATATAAGATTTAATAAAAGTTCAAAGATTTTTTTTAAGCAGGAAAGAAAGAAAGGAAAATTATTGATTTTTATAAGGTAAGTTTTTCAATAAATAAAAAAATATAAAAGACTTAAATTATGGTCCAAATTAATTTGTCAAATAAGTGCAACTATGCTTTTTCGCACAGTTGCAAGGGTAAAAAAAATTGAAGTGTATATATATGTATATATATCGTCATCTCAGAATTTGTTTGGCGCATATTATGGTAATTTAACCATGATATGCGCCAAACCAAATAATTAAGAATAAAATATTCAGTTATGTGATGGAAAACAATTTTGAAAACAAAACGAATCAAAATCGATAATGTCTTTTTGATTTCTAATACATTTTCCCCTTTCCCCAACTGAGTTGAGTTGTGAACCGTAATAGGGCCTTAATTGAGTTGATATTAAAACAACTGCCAGCGATGAGTTGTAATTGCTTGATGTTTTAATAACCCACAATTTAAAATAGTTGTAAGCCATAACACAAAAATTGCAAAATTTAAACTTAACTAGAGTTTGAGTTTTAAACCGTAACAGGGGCATATAATTCAGAAATGATTTTAAAATCGGTCAAAAATGATCACATCTGCTAAAAACTATCATTTTGAAAACGATCGATTTTCCATTACATACCTTATTAAAAGAAAAAATATTCATAAAAAATATTTCAGGTTTACCATTATGATATTTCTTTAATATGCAATAATCCATGTACAAAACAGAAACCGAAACTAATAGATAATGGGATCAACAATGGGTGCTTTCGTAAATGCATCACTGCGCTGCATCAGAAAAGCAAACTTTTTTTAAAGCCGATAAAAAAAATTATAATTTTTTTTATTGTGTGACTATTATTTTTGTGGAGTTTTTCACAATTTTTTGGTACACATTAACTTCACTGATAAATATATAAGCATTTGAAATCACTGATGCAGCGCAGTGATGCATTTACGAACGCACCCAATTTATATTCAAATTGAGAATTACGGTTTGGAGTATACGATGCGATCCTTTAAAATTTTAGTTTATTTAATTAATCGAAAAAGCTTATCAGTGAAGGCAAAGAAACATGAATAAGGTATGTGATGAAAAACGATTTCAAAAGCGAAACAATAAGGACCGACAATACAGTCCCAGTATCATTAATTTTTATCTTACTTTATTTGATTTATATAAAAACGATAAATTGGGCGGATGAGTATTTTACTTAAAAAAGTGTATTTGGCCTTATTTAATAAAAAATAAAACAGCGTTATTAAGTGTTTATAAAAGGAATTTAATTAGAAAATTGGTTTAATAAACCTTTTATAAAACTGAAATATTTTCTATCAATTGACTTAAAAACAAACACATTACCGTTTTAGGACACATTTATTAGTCAACTAAAAAGTATTTGAAATACATTTAGTATAAAAAAAACAGTAACAATTGTAACTGTGCAAATAAATAAAATAGTAATTACAAAATTTTTAAACAACAAATTACTAACGAAAACTATTCAAAATCATGCCAAGTATATTCCTTAACATCCAATAATGTTCTTCCCTTATGTGAATCCAAGATCCATGGTATATTAATTATTTGTAAATGTGACAGATTATCGGAAAATCCTTCCTTAAGCCAAGACAAAAATTTCGTTTTATCGAATTGCATTAAATTTATAAATATGAAACAAATTTTGTTATAATTGTCACTATCAGCATTTAAATTTCTATCATTTAAAACGTAACCGCCATGCCATTGATAACTTAATTTTGCCTTTTCGGATTCAGGATCGAAATTATAGAAATAGGCATATTTATTTCGAAACCAATTGCGATTAAGTTTTTTGTGTATTAAATTTTCCAACACTAACAGTTGCTCCTCATCTATATCAGGTACATTTTCATTTGGAATATGGTCACAGATACGCTTAAGTTCCTTTGAAGAAACAAATTCGGTGTAATTATCGCCCCATTTGTCGTAGAAATGGGAAAACTTTTCTCTTAAGCCGGGTGTCAAAGACAGCATATCACGTGGTTTTAATTTAAAATTTTGTTTTTCACAAATACGCAAAAACCAATCCATAGAAACAATATCATATTTCTGCGATTTGCAAAGCGATTTTACAAGATAAGTTTCATCGCCAGCCACCACTATGCAAGTTGGATTATTGGGCAAGGGATTTTCCACTATAGTGCCACCATTTTGCAAAACTAAAGTTTTTAAGTATTCAGGAGTGTAACCTCTATTTAGTGAAGCACTTAAAATACAAACGGAAAAATCATTTAGAAGTGTTGAGAGTTTTTCCACCTAAAAAACCAAAATTTACATATGTAATAAAATATAAAAAACCGGTTTTATTTAAAATAATACTTACACTAGCTGGATTCAATTTTTGATTATAAGCCTCCATTGCAAGTTTACGTTTTTCAGACGCAGTCATTCTCTTACGTTTAATACGAGTGCCCGTAAAATCTTCTAAACTTACAGTACGTTTCACTATCTTTTTTATAGCCCCACTACCGGAACTTTGTTTGATTTTATTGTAATCTTCTAGCGATAAACATTCATGCCACAATTTATCATTACGCCAAGCTTGTATTCGTGGAAAATGTAACGCCATTGTCAACGCAAAAGCTCCGGAAGGATTTAAATCGGTAGCTTTAATTTGCAGTATTAAAGAATTTCTAGGTTCTATCCAAGCATCTGGACGACCCTCGGGATTCTTTTCCTTATATTTAAACCATATTGGAGGTGGTTCTTCAGAAGCTACGTGCCAATGAGGTTTCAGCGTGTTATTAAGCACCACACGTTGTTGGGTGTTATTGCTAACCTTGCCAATGGAATAAACTTCAAATTGCTGCAGGGAGATGTACTTTAAGACACCAACAAGAAATGATTCCACAAATGTGCGAGTACGATTGAAAAATGCACCCATTACAATAAGATCGAATTCAGTTGTAAGTCCTTCGATGTACTGCAATAAAAATAAGATTAAAAGTTCTACAAAATGCACAGGGAGACAAATATCAAAATATTTTTTTATAAGTCTTTAATTTTTAAAATGGCTGTTACAATTTAAAAGTAGCTTGAGATTTAACAAGGAAATTGTTAGCCTCCTTGAGTTTAAGCCAATTCCCAAACTTTTTCCATTTTCGGAAGGCCATACATTTTTTCTTTTATTCTCCTAAAATTCCCGAGAATCTTTAACCCTTTAATCCAAAATATTTAACAATTACATAATTTTAATTTCTTTAAACTCTTCAGCTCAGGTGAAAAGGGTACATATAACTTTCTGATTCCATTTCTATTTCTACAATATTCAACTTAGACCCTATAAAGTGTACACATATTCTATAAAGTATATACATTGTACGTATGTGTGTTTGTATGTTAAAATGGGAAAACCCCAGATATTTTTTTTTAATTTATTTACAAATATGTCTATGGATATCATATCCTTACAGAGAGTTAAATAATATAATAACATATAGTTAATACAAATAAAATACAAAATTATTGATTATTTAACAAGACGATAATTTTACGTATTTAAATAACAGCAATTCAAAGTAACGAGATGGACGATGAGGAACATTAAATGAAATGTTATCGAGCAGGAAATCAGAACAAATATTACCATTAATTTAATTTAATATAAACGACACATTCAACATAGTCCTTCGGCTTTTAAGGGTTGGAAGTTTGATAAGAGCAAGACCGCTAGTGTATGACGGAAGATCTAATGGGTTCCACTGTAGTCCACGAAGGCAGAATAACAAAAATTACTTCTGTACAGATTCAATATAATTGTTGTGAGTCAAATATATAGGATCCCAAACTATACATGCATATTCTGGGACAGGACTCACGGGGGAAACATAAAAGTGGTTTGTGACATATGGATCTTTAAATTCTTTATAGCCCATCGTTTGATAAAACCAAGAATACACAGTGCTTTATTAACAGTTATAGAAATATGCGTATTAAAGTTCAACTTAGCGTCCAACAAAACTCCTAGATCTAAAATTGTACCAACATTTTCTAGCTGATAGTTCCCCAAAGTGTAATTTACATTTATATGATTTCCTCTGTAGAAAGACATATGTTTACATTTTTTCAAGTTAAGCTCCATTAAGTTTACATTACACCATGATTGAAATGAGTCCAAGTCTTGTTGAAGTAGACTGTGATCTGTATATTTAATAAAACTGAGAAAAATTTTTATATCATCCGCATACATTAAAACTTTAGAGAATTTAATCATGATGGGTCTCGTCTGTTATATATTTATATTATATACAGTACGGAATAGTTTGCTATTGAAGCCATTTGTGACTAAGGTATGAGCAAAAACACGACGGCCTTTTATTTTTAACTATAAATATCTATTTTTCACCGAGTTATATACAGACAACTACTTTTATTCCTAAAATAATGGTTTTGGCACAATAGCGACCTTACTATATGATCTAGGATGATATGATCCGTACAAACAAGTTATGTTGATAAAACTGAGATGAAATATTCTCTATAAAAAAGATTTGTAAGGTTTTAAAATTAGCCAAATCGGGCTATTATTTCATTTATAACCTATACAAATATGCTCCCGGAATATGAATTCTGGGTTTTATTTCTATATACCACTGTGAAGGATATATAAGAACTGGGAAAGTCGAACATAGCACCTTAACATGTTCAATTTAACTTAACAGCTATGCAAAAGAACCGTTAGAACTAATTTCAAATAATTTTTTTTTTTTTTACATTTAGAGTGTTATCTGTAAAATGAATCTCAATAAAAATAAAATTTCTTATTCGATTTATTCATTGGAAGTTATTCATCTCAAATATTTAGTTCATCACGATTCCCGCTGAGTCCCAACTTGTGTTAGAAAAGTTTATAAAAATATTAATATACTTACATCGGCTTTAACTTTATACCATCCACTACCGTTTCTACGTCCTGGACGATATGGCGCCTTTTGTTGCTTCAAAACTACACCTTCTTTATGTTGATCCAAGGCTTCTTGAAATTTTTGTTTAAAACCTTCAGCTGATATAACTTTCTCACTTGTCATTAGACGTAATACACCTTCCTGTTCCTTAATTAAATGTTTCAATTTATGCATTCTTTGTATATAAGGCAATTCCAACAATGATTCACCATTCCAATACAAAAGGTCATAGACCACAAAACAGGGTTGACAATTGCGTAGATTAGTTAAATTTTTAACATCAGTATTTTCACTTTTTTCATGATATTTAATATGATAAGTGTTCCAGACCATCATTTCACCGTCCAATATCATCGAAATCATTCCAATCGGTAGTAAATTTTGAAGTTTCGAAGTCAATTTATTATCTTCATCATAGGAGGAACCGAAACTTTTTGTATAATCAATACCATTACGTGAGAAATATTTAAAATTATTACTTTGATAGTGTAATTGAAACCGTTCACCATCCATTTTAGTTTCCATATATAAGACATCGTTGGACATTAAATTTTCTATATTGCCAGGAAATACTTCACAAAGTTGAGGTCTTATATATTCAAAGGGTTGTATTTTTACAGGCAACTCTAAAGCTCCTAAGCTTGATGAAGTGGAAGGAGCAGTGCTGGCCACATTAAATTTATTGTCTGCTAAACTGCAGCAAAGTTTTGAAAGATTGGCACATGTTTGAAAGAATCCCTTAGCTTGAGGATGTAATATACCAAAAATCCGTTGATCACCTATACCTAAATGCATTGATTTTAATAGAAGGCGAACAAACCACATTTGTTCCTCGGGGGAGGCGATTTCAGAGAGTTGAGTTAGAATTTTTTCCGTATCTTGAAAGAAAAGTAAAAATTAAAATAACATTTTATTACTTTTACAGTATCCTGGTTTTTCTTATTTAAAACTACTTTATTAAATAAAATAAATAAATTTAAAAGATTTTGTTATTCGTGCTTAATTCCCAGTTTTTATTCTTGATAAAAACGCTTGAAATTTATTGTTGATGGGATAAGCTATTCCTATGCGCATTTCACTGGTTGCTTAGGCCAGATCATCAGTGGGGAATGTAACAAGAGATAAACTCACTGTTTATTGTTGATGTTTTTGTTTAAACTTTGATATTGTTGCAAGTAGAGCTGTTGCTTATGATTCTTATACGCTTAGCAGTTTTATTTGGTTTAATATCTTTAGTTTTTCCAAAATCTTTATGGATGAAGTTTTCTGATGATCTGGCCTACCTACTCATTCACTTTTTATACTTACTTAAACGATTTTCATTGGCTATAGTATCTAACATATCATGTACCTCCTTCAGTTTCAAATTACTAGGTGCATGTGTACATCTAGGCTTTAAAATCCTATAAACTCTTTCAGCATAATCACCTCTAAAGCCATTGAAATTTCGAGCCTCTAAAATTTCTGCTTCCCTTGCTGGAAAAATATCAAATATTATAATAATTACAATTCATTCACTTCCTACGAACTCGAAACACACATTCCGAACCCAACTGTAAAATCTTTATATAGACCTTGCCCAAAGTTGGAATTTGCATGCCATAGGGGGGACGTGCCATATCCGCACTGGGTATAAGGCATCTTAAAATACAATAGAAACTGCTGCGGCCATCCTAAAAGAATACCAACAACTTTGTAAGAAACATTAAATAAAGTTTAGCCTCCCACAGACCTCTGGCATTTCTGGTTTCAGTTTCTGTTCCTCGCGAAATTTTTCTCGATGCTTGCAAAAAGAATCATAATATTGTTTAACAATTTTTCCTTTTCTATCTTTATTGTCATAATCCTTAATTCTCTTAAACATTGCACATATATCACGAAAGTTTATGGTATCTGCTATTTCCATTTTATCCTGTTGGCTGAAGGCGTAAAGTAGTAATTAATACGAAATTGTGATGAAATGTTTCTGCTTTTGTTTATTTTCAATGGGTTCATGGTTTTTTTCACCATGAATGGGTTTTTATTTAATAACGTTATAAGCGTTATATTGTTGAGTTGCCAATATGATCCAATTAGTTAATTTGGCCATTTCTGCCATAAGTATTGAAAAAAAGTCGTGCGAAATTTGCAAAATACTATCTTTCGTTTTCGAAAAAATAAATTGGATTTAAATTATATTTTAGAAAAATTTGTATGAAAAATTTGCATTAAAACACATTTCAAACTTATTTAATTTTTTATGAATACGGAAGTAATTGTATTCATAAAGGCCGTTATACATTATCCCACAAAGTCTTAAGTATTTTACGAAAATGCTTCCCCGATCTAATTATTGTTTGAAAACTTTTAAAAAACAAAAACTAGTTATGACCGGTTTCTATTTTTTTTTTAAATACGTAAGACTTGTGTGAAAGTGTAAAGCTGCTATACAGGGGTGTTATAGAATCCAAGTCGATTTTGCTCATTGTTAGTTTTGCAAACCAATATTGGTTTCATTTGGTGTCATGGAAACAAGTCGGATTTGTTGTTTTCGAATACAAATAAAACCGATATTCGAATAAGCTGTATAATGTTTTGGCTCATGTGTTTACAGCAGAGGGCCGCAAAAGTACTTCACCGTGCTTTTTTTCTCACAATAACATTTTTCTCACTTTGTAATACACAAACAAACATTCAAACAAGAGGGTTCTGTTGACGATTGCTTTAGAATTCGACTGCGAGAAATGTTTAAAGAAGAATGGAAATTTAATTTCTTGTTTGCCGAAATTTTTTTGGCAAGCCCGAATGTTAATGAAATTATAGTTTTTTTTTATTTTTCTTGAAGAATCGTTTAAGTTTTATGATCGCAAGTAATTAATTTCTAAATTTATTTTTGTTTCAATAGATTAACACGTTTTAATGTTATTATAATTTTTTTATTTTTTTTTTCTTGAAGAATGTGATTTATTTAATTTTAATGATTTTTTTTTTTTGTTTTTTATTTTATATAAAACATACGCATATGTTTTGAGTTTTTACATTAACAGCCAGATTGATTTTGAAAACAAGAAAATAACACAGCAATTTCTTTAAGTGCTTCTGAGAGGAAGAGTTATTATTGTCTCACAAAAAACAAAAAGTCTGCATGTATGTGTCGCCGGGCTCTGGTTTACAGCTTTAAGTGCAATTTTTGTTTGACAATTTTGTAAATTATGATTTTTGCGCTAAAATATTGTTAAAACCTGTGATTTTAATTTAAGGAAAATGTAGAAAAAATATGTAGGAGTAAAGCGAATTTATTAAAAATATAAACAAATTTGTTGTTTAAAGTTATAAACTGGTCCTATTATTTGCAGGGCGTAAACAAACCAATATAATGCCACACATGCAAAGCTTTCAATGTAGTGGTGCCCATACTTGCCCTATCGGACATTCAGTTAACTTTAAATTAACTGAAAGCTAACTATTTCTCAAGTAGTGGTGGTTGACACTTGCACGTCTTTTGTATGGAATTATCTAACTATTTTAATATTGCGATGTCCTAGGAAGTAGTCAATTGTCCGACTCTGCATTTCTTTCAATTAACTTTAAAGTTAGCTACCTATCCGTTAACTTAAAATTAACTTTTTATAGCTAGCTATAAACTTACTACTTTAAGTTAAGTTAGTTAAGTTAAGGCCGATTGTTACAAACTTAATATTTTTAAAAATAATCACAATAAAAAAGTTTTTATAATACAAAACTATAAGTAATGGTATGTTTCCACTTCGATTTAAATCACCTGTCGAAATCGAAAAATTGTACTTAGTTATTTTTTTTAATTATACTATAACCTGGCCATAACCGACTACCAATTTCTACTTTGTATATTGTAATAATGGTCCTAAATAAATTAAATCTTTTGTGGGTCTTGAAGCCGTTTGTTTGCCAATCGACTTGGCTCTCTCTACTTAAAATATACTGCACAGTGTTTGTATACACTTTGGTTAATGTAAATTTTGCATTGCGTAGTAGTTGGCTTTAAGTTAGTCTATATAAGCTAACTTAAAGTAGGTTTTTCCTGTAGTTAGCTACTCATTTGACGGCAGGGTGATTATAAAGGAAAAATATATGGTTTAATGTTAAAAATTTAAAAAAGAAAAAATACCTCCCACAATTCGCAGATTTTCGCATATTTTTACGTTCACCCCAATATCATTTCCGTTTTATGTCACGTACGATATGCACCTATTTTGCTCGATATTTTGGACAACATATAGAGCACCCTCAAAATTTCTACCTTTCTGAGGGCGTAAAAATGTCACGTACAATGAAATGGAAATGCCCACATGTATGTATAAATGAAAATGGAAATTTTTTGTAAAATATGTAAAACTTGACATGGAATTGAAATCCAGCTTGACTTTCAAAAATTTTCCAAAAAAAAAGTTTTTTTTCTTAAAAACCAGTCCGGCATCTCTTTTGCAAAATATAACCAACATGACGTGCACGTGTTGTTGTGACTTTTATTTAACAGTTGCAACACAATCACAATATGTGTTTACAATTTTCATTCGCATTCACACAATAAATTAAATTCAAGTATAGTATATAAATTATATTATTTAAAAGTAGAAATTTGCTAAGTACTTAGAGCTTGCGCACCTAGGGGTGGGGATAGAAGCAATCTAAGAATAAGAAAGTAAAAGTTTTAGTTAACAAATATTCAATTATACAATCAGCTTCCCGATTTTCTTTGCAATATAATAAAATGTTAATATTTTTGCGTACGGCTTGGAAAACTGTCGCGAAAACAAATGCAGTGCGGGTCATAAAGAAGTTTCATCACAAAGCTTTTAGTGATAAATATTTGTTGGTAACAAATGTTACGATTTCATTGAGTCTTAGTTCGGCCGGTGATGTTTTGGAACAACAATACGAAAAATACTGTGGAGAAATTGAAAAATGGGATCGTGTTCGTACCTCTCATATGGCTGTGTCCGGCATGACAGTGGGTATTATTTGTCATTACTGGTATCAGCTCTTAGACGCCCGCTTGCCTGGACGTTCTTTGAGTATGGTTGTTAAGAAAATTTTTCTGGATCAAATTATTTGCTCACCTGTCTACATCTCAGTCTTTTTTATTACTTTGGGTATATTGGAACGAAAATCTAAGGAGGAAGTGTGGGATGAAATGAAAGAAAAAGCCTGGAAACTATATGCCGCCGAATGGATGATTTGGCCTGTAGCACAATTTGTAAATTTCTACTGGCTACCTTTAAAATATCGTATTTTTTATGATAATGTTATAAGTTTAGGTTACGATGTCTATACATCACAAGTAAAGCATACTAATTGAAATAGAAACAATAGTTTTATAAAATTGAGAAATTTTGTTTGATACCTAAATTAAGAGGTTTGTTTAAGTATGTCTTAAATGAAGGTCATATGGTTGTGTAAAAACTTGTGTAAATTTGATTTTTAGTTAATTTAATTGTAATCCAAAGAAACAAAATACCTCAATTATGACAATAAAAATCAATGAAAATTTTAGTTTTATTTAGACACAAATATACTGCTATAAAATATTTTATAAACTTATCAAAAATAAATTCAAATGATGTTAAACATTAAAAAATATGTTTATGTAAGGTACTTAACAGAAAGATTAACAAATTAGAAATATTTTTTTTAAGCTAAAATTAGCAGTTTGTAAACTTAAGATTTGAGTTTGATACGAATGGAAAAGTTTTGTTTCATGTAGAAGCAATTTTTATCTGTGTGTTATTGAAAGAAAATATAAAAAAAAGTGAAGGCAAACAAAATATTTAAAGGCTCCAAAACAAAAGTTTCACTATACATATAGATACAAATTCAGTTTCAAAAGGGAATTGAAGAAAGTTTCAGCAGCGAGGTATTTATAATGTGAACGAGGACTAAGAAAGAATGGTTACTGATCAAAAAAAAATGCATTTCTGCTCCCCAAAGATGAACATCAGTTTAGTAAAACTAATTTTTTTTTAGCTTCTTAGCGTTTATTTTATTATTTTTTTTTTTTCATAATACCTATGTATCCACTAATTCGCTTATGTTATTTATTTTCTTATACCAAATAATACTAATTTTTGCGATTACCACGTCTACGCATAGAAGCTGTACACTTGGGACAATACCACTTGCCCTTCGGCGGTTGTGTTATTCCAACACAAGGATAGTGGAACCATTCATAGGGACAAGCATCATTGTCACAAGCCACCATATCCCCATAGCTTACTTGATTACAAGTACAATAACGTGGCTCATTAGGATCATATGACCATTCACCTTCTGGAGTCTGCTCCACCACCATGCCATTTTCATTCAGGGTTATATTAGAACCAGGTGTTAGAGCTGTGGAAGTTGAGGAGCTTGGCACTGAGGCCACTACAGATGCTGAATTTAAAGTTGCTCTATTTGAGGAAGATAAGCTAGAAGTGCCAGTAGAGGAAGCTGCGACATGTCCTGTTACAACTAAAGAAGGAACATTTAATGAGGCTGTGTTCACAGCCAGCATATCAACCGAGTCTACACTTAACGATGAAGACGAAGAAGCTAGGTTCAAGGATGAGGCCGTAGTAGTAGGTAAAACATTTGTGGAGGCAACAGCATGTGTAAGATTGGTATTGAGTTTTCTGTAATACAAAATTTAAATATATTAAAAAATAATTTTCAGTAACTCTTGAGTTTAAATACTTCTGAGCATACTTCTTCTTGCTTTTCTCGCTCGAATTATTACCAGTAAGGCCTACACCAGAGGCAGCAGCTGCACTAGCTAAATCACGGCTTATCCAAAATTCTGTGGGTCCACCTCCTGCGCCATGTATAGCTTCATAGCTTGCTTTCAAACTTGCCGTACGTCTTCCCTGTTGCATTTGTTGTGTAGCAACTATGGCTTGGGAAGCAGCTGCAGCAATAGCTGTAGAAGCTGAAGCTCCTATCTGTTGAAGATTATAGGCAACAGCCGAAGGTGTACCTACTGCAGCTGTAGCGGGATTAAGAACAGCTCCCATACCCGGTGTTATAGGCCTGACAACAGCTACTGGAGGTGTGCCTGCTGGTAGACTGCTGCCTAAATTTGCTCTTTTTTCAGGCAGCGCACTTTGCAAAGTTGAAGTGCTGTCTCTTCTTTTTTCTGGTTTGGGTGTACGATATCTATTATCTTTTGTAGCCCCCGTAGGAGTGGCAGGTACTGTAATACCTCCTATACCCATGCTCACAGCTCCACCAATAACAGCACTGTGGCTGTTACTGCCAGATGGAGCCACTGCTGCACTGAGACCACCATAATAACGATTTTCTTTTTGATTTAAACCAGCCACACTTAGCAAAGCTGTAGCAGCACTACTCCCGCCATCCATTTCTAAAGAACGTTTCTCTAATATTTCGGTGATGCCATTGTTGTCAGCCTCTAGTTCACATTTGAATTTAAACAGTTCGCTATCTAAACGACGCAAATATCGCTCCACCAATTCATGGATTTGTGTTGCAATTGTTACTTTTTCGTCGGCATCTTCCAACACTTTGTAATATTCTTTACGCAGGTTTTGAAATTCTGTATCGGCACCTTCCTCTTGCAAATCTCCACGTTTACACTGCATGAAAAATGTTCTAGTCTTTTTTTCCAAGGAATCCATGCTATCTATTAAATGTAATAATATAATAAACGCAAATTTAACACAAATACCAATTTGACTTACTTTGCACTGATAAATCTAATTCACGCATTTCAGTAAAGCGATCTCTCAACTCTTGGGGCAAATGCTCAATCACTGGAATTTAAAAAATAATAAATAGGTATGCTTTTTTCTTTTGTTTATTAGTTTTTTGTTATTTCAAAATACATTAATATATTTTGTTTAAAATATAAACAATTCAGTTTAACCTCAACTTAACGGTTTGTTTACATTTTATTTTTAAGACTCCGCTGGTCATGTTTTGACGGAGCACCCTTTTTCGCGTTTGGCATGTTTTCTTTTCGAGTTATCATTTTAGACTTACTTTCTAAATAATCTTCTAAGTACAACATTTTTGTGTTTCTGTTTTTATATAGTTATAAGTGTAAATTCTTAATTAATTCATTTAAATTGTATTACAATTTTATTAATTATTTAAAAAAAAAATTTACGGAGCCACAATATTTTCGACTGTTTCACTTGACAATGCTCTCTTTAATGACAAACACAGAGAGGTAAAAAAAGGTACTAAGAATTATAGCAACTAGAAAAGGTGTTACCAGATGAATGAATATTTTACGACTATATTTATTTTTATAACGTTTTTAACCCTAGAAAGATAATCTGCGTAAATTTTACGCACGCACTTTCGAAATATAGCTATATCTTTTTATTAGGCTTGAATAAGTTGCTGTGCACTTTAGACATTTCATTTATAAACATGTTTTAAATTTTGTATTTGTATTTTTAAAAATGTAAAAATAAAATTCATATAAGTTTTTTCTTTATTAATCAATTAATACAACCATATAGCAGGTTAAAATAATAGGTTATTTTAACGTATGATTATCTTTAACGTTTGTCATGATATGATTATCTTTTTAGGGTTAAATAAAATAATCAACTGACATTTGGAAATAATCTTCTTGTAATGGGCCTTTCACAGAATAGTCTAATTCTTCTGGTATAAGATAACAGTTTGTAGGAAAGAGAGGCGAAGAGAACGGGATTTTCTTGGCATTAAGTTTCAAGGCCTCGCTACTTTTTATTGTAAATTTAATTTCCTGAAGGTACTAACCAAAGGTTAGCGAAATATTGAGAAAAATAAATAAATATAATATTTTTTAATTAAAGGATCTCAAGCTTTCAAAATTATTATAAAAAAAGGTAAAATAAAACTAAATAATATATATATTTAATAAAATAAGGTTGAGGCGAATATTCGGAACTATGCGCTGATTTTTTTCTATTTGCATTCACTAATATGTATGCAAATATTTAAAACGCATATCTCATGATGGCAATATCATCTGAAAACTTTTTAAGAAAATAAATTCTAACAAACGTCACAAATACGAAAATACATATGCAAGCATCAAAAAGCTAATTTACAGGGGTGGGGTGTCATAGAATCCAAGTCGGTTTTGCAAACCAATATTGGTTTAATCAATAATCGAATTAGTTTTTTTTTATGTTTTGGCTTATGGGCTTACAGCTTTAAATGCAATTTTTGTTTAATAATTTTGTAAATTATGATTTTTGAGTTAAATTATTGTTCAAACTTGTGTTTTTAATAAAAGGAAAATTTTAGAAAAGAAAATAAGAAGTGGAAATACAGTAAACATATAAGTTTATATATAAAATAAATGCTATCGTTGTATAACTTGCATTTGTTGTTTATATTTGTGTAATTTTATTGTTTTGTAAAAATATAAAGCGAATTCATTTAAAATACAAAATATTTTTAAAATGACCATAGAAAAAGTAAGAAAAAGGCCGGTGCAAATTTGCAGCCGCTGCCGGAGACTGCTGGAAACATGCAAAAAATACTAGTTTAACTATTTATCAATTTTATTTACTTCCATCTATGGAAAAAATCTAACTGTTGAATAAAATAAAAAAATTAAGATTTTAACAACAATATTTATTTCCAATAAAAACATGAGCTGTTAGCTGCTTGGCTTATTTTCAATAAAAACCCATTGGTTTCTGTGACACCTAAAGCCGACACTAATTTCAGTTCGAACAAAAAACCCATAACATTTGATTACATGACACCAACGTATTTTTTTTGTCGGTTTCAAATCCAATTCCAAAAAGATTGGTTTCTATGACACCCCTGTTAATGTGTTATTCTTAACGTACTGCTCCTAATAAAGGTCAGGATTCACTATCCTACACAATCGTAGGATCAATTCACACGAAAATTAGACAGAATATTAACCGACATAAAAAAATTCTGCAAGATCTGTTGTCAATGCCACACTATCACACAAAATTATATGACTCGGCTACTTTACAGGAAAACAAACCTCTGGGCCCTGTTTCTCAAAACTACAAGTTACAAATCTACAAGTAAAATACTTTAAAAAAGCAGCAATTTTCCAATTTTTGTTCCAAATCTATTTTAATTGTAGATTTGTAACTTGTAGTTTTGGGAAACAGGGCCCTGATCGCATAGAATTTATCATTTTATAAACATTTGCATGTCGGACAAACTTGTCAAAAAAATCTGTCATTCAATTACATTTTTAGGTCACATTATTATACAAATCGTACGACTCAATAGGATAGTGAATCGCCCGCTTAACACTGATAATTCATAAAAAATTACACATGTTTATTAAATACTAGCATATAATTTCCATACAAAATTCAGTATGTATATTAAAAGTTAATAAATGTAATATTTTTTAATATGTAGTTTACAATAAGCGAAATTTGTACTTCACAGTTATTAATAACAAAAAAGGAAAATTGTTTTCTGCTTTTTAGCTGTCATTGACAGGACTGTCAAATGTGGCGATTTTTTAATCCCTTTGTCGATACAAATTTACGTTTGGCGAAGTTGAAAATTGTTGACGATATGCGAAATGCATTTTATGTAAATATTTTCTAATTTACATATATCTAAAATATTATACAAATTTTTTTCTTGTTTGCAAATTGTATTTCAAATTTATAATTCCTAATTTTAATAACTGTTTCAAAATTATTCTTTTTGATACATTTAATGAATCATTGTAAAATATGATGGCGAATATAAACAAATTCAATGAGGAAAAAGTATATGACTGACAGTCAAATGTTTTTTTATAAATTAAAAATATTGCCAAACAATTATCTAAAAAACATTAAATAAATATACATACCGACAAGTTATAAAAAGTAAATTTTCAATAATTCTTTAACTTACAGCTGTTTCTTACAGAAAGATCCATAAATTTTAAAATTATATATTATAAATCAATGTACATTTGAAAAATCTTTAAAATTCCTATGTGTATTTTCAAATATGTATTTAAATACATATGTATACTTCTGGAAATAACCTTAATGTAGAACATTTAATTTATGAACAATTGTTATTTTTAGTTGAACTGTTAATTTTAATTTTGATATTTTTTAGTTAGGCTTGAGTTCATCAAATTTAATTTTCATCAAATAATTTTTCCTGAAGAAAGGAATTTTACAACTTGGAAATTTATTAAAATTTATTGATAATATTCTTGGCTGAGCTGGGGCTCGAACCTGGGTTGAACTTACATGTTTCAAGAATCACTGCATTCTTTCATCAGAATTCTTTAAGTTCTATCCTCTGCACCAATGCGGTGCCTACATGCCTACATGGCAACAGTCAAACATCAACCTTTAACCAGTGGTACTGGTGGTTCGAAATTTGCTGTTATTATCATTTTCAATTTTATTTTACATGTTGCTTTTTTCTGAACCAATGTGGCCTATATTGGTATCATTCAAAAGATTTTGAATATGACTTTCTGGATATATAAGATTTATTTAAAATTTCTTAACCCGTTAGGAAGCGGCGATGATTTGGCGAAAATACACGAGTTTTTAGTAAGTATTTTAATAGCTATGCAGAGATGTTTCAGCTAGCGAAGACGGAGTTTTTATACCACAGAGGAGGAAGTCTTTCTGTCCGGCTAAAGGCCTGCTATTCAGAGAGTTTTTGAAACCAAAGAGGAGGAAATATTTGCGCCCAGGTGAAGGGCGTAGCCGGTATTTGTTGTAACATAGAGGAGAAAAGTTTTGTGTCCGGCCGGAGGCTGACTAACAAGCGAATCTCTATTTAGCGAAGCGAGTGTTGGTTATTTAATTAAACTTTCTGTTACACTTTTATTTAAATAAACTACATACATATTTACCTAGTGCACTTCTTTAATATAGCGGTGTAACATTTTATAAAAACAGTATTGGGAACTTAGGAGCTATCATTTATTACATGCATTTTGTATATCAAGAAAGGTCTATTCAATAGCTTTCAAATGATACCAATATTGGCCATATAAGTTTAGAAATTAAGTGGAACATTAAACTATAGGTACCCAATAAGCACTCAAAATTTAAAAATTCAAGTGCTTTAAATATTTCTGAAATTTATGTTCATACCAAAATGTTCGAAAATTTTTTTTTTTAATTTTGTATGTAAACAATTTTACATTTTTTTTTGACATAACTTCATTTTTTATCGATAACTTTAGTAAAATTTTTGACAGTTTGCCATTTATCTTAATACAGCTTAACTCTTTGCACTTGGTAAATTTTTGTATTACATTATATTTGTACTGTTCACCAAAACTTGAACAATGCATTAAGTCTGCTTTCACACGTTTCATCTTTTGATGCTCAACTCTTATGTTTTTAGGTGAGAGAAGAAAGAAGAAAGGGGGTTAGTACGGAGATGCCTGTACTCGGGCAGTACGCTTTGTGTTTTTATTCGTTGATATATGCACAACAATGGCTGCATGTAATTTTTTTCTTTGATTCGCTGTAAATAAAATTATTGTTGTTTTGAACCGAAAAAAGTTGAAACCGATTGCTGCGTGTGATTATATTGGCATCTTGAAAAAAAGTTGAGCATTAAAAGATAAAACGTGTAAATTTAGACTAAAAATGTAGTGTCATAAGGGCTTTAAGACATCAAGACAAATATTTGGCAAACAAAATTGTGTTATTTTCAACAACTTTTGGCAGTTAAAATTAATAAATTACATATACGTATGTACATATTTTTATATTAAATATGATACATGTTGGGATAGTTTTTAAAAACAACTAAGAGTATTACATTTATATGGCTTGTACTGTAACTGTATTCAAAATACAAATATTCCTATCTGGCATTACCACTTCTTATCATTGTGCTATAAAAAAGCAGCCTTGTGTTGTAACCACAGAATGTAAGAACAAAACAAAAAACACAATAACTTAATTCTAAATATGGCTCAAATAGGAAATGGTATCTGTTTTCTTTTAGTTTTTTTCTTGTTCTTGTCTATTTGTGTAACTAAAATTATTGTACATTCGGAATATCCTGGCGAAACAGTATTCGTCATTTTGCTACCATTCGTGTCGGCCAGAAACAAGGATAATAAATACTCTTCTTAATAATATAAATATTAAAGAGCCGTCCTATAAAGTGAAAAATTAAAATGCATTATAATTAAATTATTTTTTTAAAGGGTTTTTGAAAAACAATCAATTTAAATTCAATTAAATTAAAATTAATAAAATTAAAAAAAACAGAAATTGTTTCTTTGTCCAATAAAAATCATAAAAATGTTTTTTAAGAAAATAAATTACAGGAAAATTAAGTGATTTTTATGTTTGCAAAAGTTAAAAGTTTTTGTGTTTGTGAGATAATTTTTCTGTAAAAATTTTGTGTAAAATGTTTTATTTGTCGTTATAAATTTAAAGCGTCCAAGTTTAGAAAAAAAGTAAATAATGTCTAAAGTTTTATTGCCACAAAAGGCTCAACAAAAACAACAACAACAGCAGCAGGAAAATTCTATAACTTTAAAACAGCGAAGGGCAGATAGAGAACATTGAATAAAAGAGAGTAAATTAGTTGATTTACACTTAGAGAAAAGATTTTCAAACTGTATGTAAATATGCAATACAAAAAAGGAGCTCAGTAAAAAATATTTTTATATAAATCATCAAGTTTTAACTAACGGTAAAATATATGTATACATATGGTCACCTGAAATCGAAAAGGCCGTGAGCAAAAACTTTAAAATGTGTACTATAGGTATGTAAATATGCAAAAAAAAAAAGGAATTCAGTAAAAAACTTGATTATTATATAATTCATCATCCCACATGATTGCTGAAATGTTTTTAAAACAAGCTGAAAAATAAACATACATGAGCACAGCTTGATCACAACACAATAAATATATTGTCAGTGTACCACTACGAAATTGCGAAATTTTACAAAATAACCACATGCGCTACACTCCTGCTTTGTTGAAATTTATAGAGCAACTGAATAAAATTTTATTTTTTCTTTCTGTTGTATTTGTTTTTCGGGTTGCCTTTGTTACTTTTTATGCTTGAAACAATGAATTCAAGATTTTCAGTTTGTGGGCAATAGTAAATGAGCGAAAACAACATCACACAAACACGTGTATGTGTTATACGGTAAATTTTTTCACATTCTGATTTCAAGGTAGATATTGGTGTTTCTTTTTGATTTGACTGCTAGAAAATAGTTCTTTATTCATTTTCTCTATTTTAAACCTACTTTTATTTAGTAAAAAAGTAATATAATAAAACAAGTGTTTGGTATGTTTTGGGGATTTTAGGGAATATCTAATTAGGGAAATTTTTGTTTTTGTAGCAGCTCTGGTACAAAAACAACACGAAGAGTAAATGTAAAAACCCGAACAACTTCGTAATCCAGGCAAACCAGCGCCCACCGCTGCTTTAAAACATAAAATAATGATGGCTTCATCAACGCAAATAAAACTTTCTAAAGAAAAGCAAAAACTACAGGATTTTACCACACCCAAACAAGCGAACAGCGAAAAAGATTCCTCTTCCTCGCCGGACTCACCGGCACGCACCATTGATTTTGATGACTTCACTTCCAGCAGTAGTATTATGGAATTCCTCAAGCAAGAACAAAGATGTAGTGCCTCCGGTGAGCTAAGCAATGGCCGTGAGAGTGAAATCGATGCTGAAAGTATTTTCCAGGAGGTATCTCGTTTGGCAGACAACTCTGATACACGTAGTGTGGATGAATTACTACGTGAGGCGGAGCTGCTATTGCAGCATCATAATTTTATGGATAATTTTTCCCAAAATCAAAAAAAGAAATCAAAGGCAGCTGCAACTTTAAAATCTAAATCCACTATACAAATGAATTCCAAATACACAAAAAGCATTGAAAATGTTAAACCTCGCAATGCTCATAACAAACTAATCAATGGCTATGTAGCCCCAGCAAACTTAAAAGATCCTGCAAAAATTCTCCATACTCCCGAAACTCCCACCCCAACAAATCCGCTTTCGAACAGCAGCAATAATACTTTCAATGCTTTTGTTGATAATTTACCTTCAGAATCGGTTATATCAGAGGAAAGTGTTCCTTTAGATCTACAAGGCAATACAACATCGTCGGTGAAATCTTCCTCTTCCAGTAACAATACCACAGGCAAGGACATCACTACTAAGCAAATGGATGACGATGATACCGATGATGGTACTGATACGGTAAGTTCATTTTCTTAATTTCAGAGTATACTTTTTGGCTGTCAGATTATTATGATGGCTTATTTATAAAGTTCGTATGACACTAACTTTAAAGCGCACTTTTGGGATGCCTATAAATCTTACAGTGAGGAAATATGTTTATTCGCTGTCTTTAGTGCACTGAATGCAACAAACTGAGTGACAACAATTAACAAGTTTGTTTCGTTTATTCCCTTGTGTTTAAGTTTCTTTTAGCTTTTGATTTTTTTGGCATTATAAATAAACAATGCTTTGTTGTGCTTTGCAATGCAAATTTTGTCTTTTTTTGTTTTCTTTTTAAAATAGACAAGAATAGCAATTTTTTTTTAAATGTAATGTGTATGCTTTCAGTTTAAAGGACTTTTAATTAACCAACATAACTAAAAATGTTTAAAATACATATTACATATTATATTCTGTAAAAGATAAGCTGGATAAGAATTGTTTGTTTTTAAATATTTTAAATATTAAGATCGTAATAATTTGAAATACATCGTTGGTCTCATGTAGAAAAGCCCTAACTCGATTTTGTCCAAAATTGTATTTTTTTAGTGATTCCAATACATTGTGTAAAGTAGAGTTTGCTAAAAACCGTTAAAATGTGAAACCGCGGTTTCGGTTTTAAAATGATTAAACCGGTCGGTTTCGGTTAGGTTTTCGGTTTTGAAAATATCCAAGTAAAACTACATTCATATTTATTTTTTTGTATGTAATATAATTTATATACCCACACCACAATAGTGGAGAGGGTATTATGCATTTGTGCTGATGTGTGTAACGCCTTAAAATATTGGTCCTAGACCCACCTTATATACCGATCGACTCAGAATCACTTTCTGAGTCGAACTAGCGATGTCCTTCCGGCTGGCTGGCTGTCCTTGTAACCTTGTGCGCAAAGTACAGGTCGCAATTTGGAGATAATTTGATAAAATTTGGGACATAGGTTCTAATTGGCACAAGGACCAAGCCTATTGAAAATGGGCCGCATCGTAGGACCACGAGGGAAGCCAGGGGGAAACCGATTTTAATGAAATTTAAAACATAGATAGATCCATATCTATATGAACACTTAAGCTGTACAGTTTTAAAAAAATAGGACCACAAGAGGAGAAAGGGGCAATTTTTGCCTCTCAAACTGATTTTAATGAAATTTAAAACATAGGTAGATCCATATCTATATGGACACATAAGCTATACAGTTTTTCAAAAATAGGACCCCAAGGGGATGTAGGGGGCAATTTCTGCCTCTCACAAACTTTCAAACCGATTTTCATGAAGTTTTTAAACATAGAGAAATCCATATTTATATGGCCACATAAGCATGATGTGTTTTTAAATACTGTGGTGTAGGGTATCATATGGTCGGGCTTGACCGAATATAATTTTTTACTTGTTTTATTTGGTTGAATTCAGGTACTTTTATTAAAAAAGAAACATTTGTTCTTCTTAGTACTTTTTTTAAATTTAAAGAATTTTGAAATACTTTGCCATTGTTCCAGGCTGTTATGTATATGAAGTACGGGTATTATGTATAATTTGCGGTTTCTTTGAGCATAAATATATATTTAAAGTAAAAGCTAAAACCGAGGTTTTATGGTCGGCTTTTAGGCATTAAAACCTTAGGTTCGATTTCGGTTAAAACCGAACTCCCTAGCGTAAAATATACACACTTCGCCACAAAAATTTTATGAAATAGTATTAAAAAGTGCAGTTTTAAAAGAAATTTTACATTATGATACATACGGTTTCTATTATGTTTCGACCTTCTCCTGGAAAGTTACAATAATGTGAGTTAGGGCCTTTCAACATTAGACCAACGATGTGTATATGCGTATGTAAATAAAAGTAGAGCATTTTTCGATCAACATCATTTGAAAAATCTTTAGGTTTTATGCAATTTATATGCAATATAAGACTGAAGAGAGAAAAACGTTTAATATTGGCGAAAAAAAAAACTAAAAATTATAATCAAGACTTTGAGTCAAGAACATGATGTTTGGCTCATTGCCCGACAGAATATTTATGAAATAATTCAAGCGAATACTAAAAGGTATCAAATCCAATGTTTCTCAAATAAAAATGCTGCCATTTTTATACCCTCCACCACAATTAGTTGTGAAGAGGGTATACTAAGTTTGTCATTCCGTGTGAAACTTTTTTATTATTCATCTCAGACCCCATAAAGTATATATATTCTGGCTGCTTGAGTAATTCTAAGTCGATTTAGCCATGTCCGTCTGTCTGTCCGTCTGTCCGTCTGTTGAAAACACGCTCACTTTCGAAAAACTCAAAAGAAATAAACAAACTAGGTGTCAAATTGCTTGTAGTTATCCTAAGCAGTTTGAGATTGAATTTCAGCAATCGGTTCAGTAGGACCAGAGCTATGAATCAAAATGTGGAACCACCACCTTCAAAAACTTGATAATTTTGTTACAAAAACTAACATAAATGATGCAAAAATGCACGGAATGACATAAGATTTTGCACAAGTCCGTTTTATTCGACTAGAAATGACACTGTAAAATTTCGCGAAGGTCGGTCCATAATTTACCCTAAGCCCCATATAAACACTACTCCCGGAAAACAGTTTAGTACGCCTAAAACCGTAAAAAATAATGCAATCATAACAAATTTTGGCTCGTCACAATTTTATAGGACTATAAATGATACTGTGAAATTTCGTGAAGATCGGTACATAATTTACCCTAGGCCCCATATATGCCCTACTCCCGGAAAACAGTTTAGTCTCCTAAAACCATAATTAAAAACAAATCGTCACAGTTTAAGATAATAATAATAAAAAGACATCATACAGATATTACTCCTTAAACATTCGAACTGTCGGTGGAGGGTATCAAAGATTCGGCACAGCCGAATATAGCACTCTAACTTGTTTCTTAAGATTTTGCAATAATCTAAGGAGATTTTTAGTGACTACCCTTGACTCTCATATTCTATGCGTTTTACTGCATAAAATAACCATTGATTGTTTATAATTAATTATTTTCTAATGTTATTTTTCTCAACAAAATTCCCGTGAATAAAAGGAAAATTTACTACCATCTTGGGAGTAAAAATGTCTGGGAAATTAAAAAAAAAAACAAGTTGTTTCAAAACTTGATTTTTCCACTTTTGATAGAAATGATTTTTAATTTTAATGCGAAAATAAAATTGGGAAAAACACTCTATAATTACACAAGGCAAGTTGTACACGTTTGGGTTATACAAAAATCTACTTGATGAAGTTTACATAATTTGTTGCAAAATTTTTTATGGCGTAAATTTGGCTCTACTTGACCTTTGTTAGGTTATAACCGCAATTGTATTTTGTGTCAGGTTTTCTTTGTTTATATTTCCCCATTTATGCATCGACTTCCGCATCGGTGAATTCTTCTCTCCAATGGATCCTTCTCTTTACCTATATACAATGGTCTTTCCCGAAATTCCTTGCGCGAGTCTTTTACGTTATGACGATAAAGGCATAGAATTAAGATAACTTATACATTAAAGAAATGTTCAAAATAATTTATATTAAGATAATTTTCACATAAATACAAGTTTATTTGATTTGTATTTTTTTCTTAAAACTACAGTACATAAATAATTTAAACATTAACGGTATTTACGTCAAAAGTTAAACTCTTGTGAAAAAGCAAAATTGCAAAAACATAACATAACAACAACCACTTACAAAATTATTTTGCAAATAATTGTCTATATGGTTGTTGTTTTATTGGCAATTTTACTTTTTCGCAAGAGTTGAACTTTTGAAGTGAATAACAATATTATTTATGTTAAAGTTTACAAATAAATTTTTTTATACTAATACAGTTTTTACTTAAACGCAAAAAAATCAAAATTAACTTAAAACAAAAAGTACACTGGCATTTTTTTGTACACGTTACCGCATTACAAACCATCCACTTAAATAATAGCCTGGGCAACGGTATCAACAATAGTATAACCCTCAAGAGCTGTGTCCAAAATTTGATCTGGCGGTAAAACGAAACCGAAATTACCACGATCTCTCAACTCAATTGTATACACATATTTAGTGCCTAAAGCGGCACGAGTCCAATCATCTGAACCACCACCAGCAATACCCAATACTTCGTGGGTAACAGATGCACGATAAATATTGCCAGTCTTCTTCTCAATACGTTGAACGGCAGTATTGGCAACACTTTGCAAGTCAGAAGCATCTTTTACCTTAACAGCCTTATAAGCCCAGGGATAGACCATCATCTGTCCATAACTATGGAAGGTTAGATATGATTCTAAATTGTATTTTCTTTTACTTAAAAACTTGACAACAGCATCTGTTTCCAATTCTGAACCGGCAGAGGTGCCTCTATATGTATCACTGCAGGGATTGTTTGAGGAACCATAACCATTCCAGCCAATATCAAAGTTACGATTTAAATCAACACCCTTGCAGTTAGAACTTTTGGAGGGAGAACGATTTTTACGCCACAAGCGATTAACAGTGCGGCTATACTCATAACCATCGGGATTCAGGACGGGCATAATGTACCAGGTTTTCTCTCTTATATAAGCCGGTTGATCACCCCATTTCGACATTAATTGATAGAGTATAAAGGTAACGGTTGCAGGGCTTATCCATTCTCGCGCATGTATTCCACCATCAATCCATATTTTCTTGTAATCACGAGGATTCTCCGAAATTCTAAAGGGAGGATATAAAAAAAATTATATTAGATTTCCTTATATGGAATAAATTAGATATTAAAGGCCTTATTTATAAAAAAAAAACAAAACTAATTTTGTTGCCAGCAGCGAAATAAGACAACAAAACTCATATTTTTGTATATTTTAACATGTTGCTGATTTCGCTGCTTCACCCTCATTATCCACTAGTGTTGGAGGGTATAAATAACAGATTCGAAAAATGTCTGAAATCAATAACCATATTGTTGTTATTATTATTTACCATAGTATTTTGAACGAAGTGTGTTCATTTTTGATAATGAATGTCTAAAATTGTGATCAGTAGCAACTAGGGTATTCATTCGGTTAACCGTTAATCGGTTAACCGATTAATTACTACCCGATTAACTGATCGGTTAATTTAAAATTGGCTTTTTTCGATTAACGATTAAACCGGTTAATTTCAGTCGATTAACCGATTAACCGAAGTAACAAAATTTGAATTTTTTTGTAGTATTTTAACATATTTTTTTTGTGTTTTTAATTATTTGTTTTGTCTCATATACAAAAGGCATGTGTTTAGAAAAATATTGTTTTTCTTCTAGCAATACATTCTTTAATTTAACTACAGTGCAAAATCAAAAATTAAGAAATTCGGAAATAAATTTTTTGCAGAATGTTCGATGCTGAGCTTTGCCAGAATGAGACAGATGTATAGCTGACTCTCGATTGTAACACAAACAATCTTTTAACAGCATTAACCAAAACAATTAGAAGTGTTTAAAATTTTAAAAATTAAAACTAGAAATTAATGTCGTAATGGAAGATTTTATAATGGGTGATTTTTTAAGCGTAGTTTTTTAACAACTAATAAAACACTCAAATTTGCTTCATATGTTCAAAATTTTTATTGGAATCGATAAATTGGTCTTTGCCATTTACTTTTTAAAAATAACTTCGTGTAGATGTTGCCCGCGGCTCCGGTTCAAATAGTCCATTTGTAAGGTCCAATTTTGCACCACTTTTTTGAGCATTTCGGCCTGTATTCCATGAATAACACTTGTTATGTTATACTCTAAGGCTTTAATCGTGTTTGGCTTGTCCACATAGACCAACGACTTCACATAACCCCACAAGAAATAGTCAAGAGGCGTCAAATCACATGATCTTGGTGTCCAACTCACAGGGCCATTTCGTAAGATAAACTGCTCACCAAATTCATCCTTCAATATGTCCATTGTTTCACGAGCTGTGTACAATGTGGCACCGTCTTGGACATTTCTCACAGAGCAAGAATTTTGATAATAAATTTCAACGATTTGCAGTCGTTGCACGTTTGTGCGTTTCTCCATGATGAAATGGCAGAGTATACTGAACACTTTTCACTTTCACATATGTTGTTTGGACACAATTACCAACCAGTGCCGCCAGCCCGAAAAACTTAATTCCTAAAAAATTAACTCTTTATGTTTAGAGAAATACAGGAAAAGAACTGAGAAATTAGATAATCCGTATTATGGATTGCTTTCAATTTCAAGTTTTATCAAAACTAAAGAAAAGAATCGATTAAATCCTAAGCATTTAAACCAAATTATTTTTCTAAAAGATTATTTTATAAGAAATACCTAAACTATTGAAAAATGTATTAATAAAATGATCTGACAGTTTATTTCTTATTAACCCCACATTTCACCAAGTTCAGTTATAATTAACTATCAGTTATAGCTGCCAAAACATATTGTTAACTGGAAGTTAAAGTAATAGTTAGTTTTAACTGAACTTGGTGAAATTAGGGGTAAATGATACATATATATTTATGAATTACTTTTTTATTTACTCGTTTTAGTTCAAGAATTGTTTTGTTTGTTATGTAATTTTTTTTTTTGGTAATAAATTCCAAATAATAAATAATTTTTGCATTTTTATTTATTGAAATTACTTAATTTATAACAAAACTTTATTAATCGGTTAACCGATCAATCCGATTAAACAAACCGATTAAACCGATTAAACAAAAACCTCGGTTAATTAATCGAGCGATTAACCGATTAAAGCAAAAGCCCGATTAATTGAATACCCTAGTAGCAACTATGATATGGTTATTATTGACTTTAGCATCTGTATTACCATAAAGTGGTTATGCGAAAATATATTATGGTAACGGGCACCCATTGGCGTAGCTAGGGGGTCAAATCACCCCAGACCCAATGTTGCCCACCACAGAATTATTCCTGTTTTTCTTTTAATTACTGTTTTCTTGCGGCAGTTGTAGTTAGTGTGTTGATATTTTAAATAGCCGATTAAATATTTCTTAATACATTTCTTTTACAAAATTAATTTAATAGCTGTAACGTAAGGAAATTACTCGCCAAAAATGTTTCAGTAACAGTTAAGTGAGAAAAACATGTTTGTTTCAACTTATGGTATTTTTGTTTCATTTCTCACATTTCAATCGAAAAGTTTCTCAACGCGGGAGTTACAGAACATTGGCACAAAACACCAAAGTTGCCAAAAACGGAGAAAATGTCGATCCGAATCGAAACGCAGAATATGGGTGAATAAATTGATTTGAGCAGTAATATATTATTTATATATTTTAAACTCGAAAACACTAATTACCTTTTTTTCGAAATACGTTGTTTTTTATTACATTTATCGCAGACTGAAATTTTGTGATATATTTTTTAATTTTGTTTTTATAAGAAATTATTTTGCTTTACTAAAAAATGTTGTATTTATTTTTTATTTTTGATAAGGTCACTCGCCCACCCCAGAATAACAGTCTCGCTACGCTTATGCGGGCACCATACCTATGATCAAAGTATTATTGAATTCAACAGTATAATAACACAATAGCATGTTGCTCTTAGATTTTGGTTAAGTCAAATTATATTTTCTTTTTCTACGTGTACAGATTTTTTGTAAACCACAATTTTGTTAAAAAAAAAATTAAAGCTAGATTTAATTTAGATGCAGTCAAATTGCTTTATTTAATTATGTATGTCAAAACTGGTAAAAAGTGTCATTATTCTCTTTACTGGGTTATTTAATTAGGTACAATTAAAATTAAAATTACCAAAAAAGCGTTTTTGTTTAACAAAAAAGAAAAAAATAACCAAAAAGTTTTGAATAATTGTCAGTTTTCAAAAAAAATACAAGTCTTTTATATTACAAATTTTACATTTTACAATAGCCGGTGTTCAGTGTTTGGTGCAAATGGTCTTGCGAAAGAGCAGATGCAAAATATCGTAGCTCTTTTGTAAAATCCAACAACAAAATACAAAAAGTTGTTAGTTGGTTGTTACGATATTTTACAATTGCTCTTTCGCAAGACCATTTGCATCAAACTCTGAATACCGCTATTTTTTTTTTTTTTTTTTGTTAGTTGTATTAAGAACATATAAATTGTATAATATTTTGGAATTGTTTGTAATTTAATATTTTACAAGTTTTTTCGGTTAATGCAAATTTAATTTCTTTTAACTAAAAAAAATACGAAAATACGAAGATCGTTAAAAAGAAGCACACGCATACTAACAAAAATGAATTTGAATTTTTATAAATATTAAATTTTTATAATTTCTTTTTAATTATTGTCAATTTTTTTTAACCTTCCATTGTAGCCATGCAATTATTAACCACAATGAAGTTTATTTTTGGTTTATATTTTTTATTATTTTAGTTTTGTCAACTTGTGCACACAGGTATTTTAAATATGGGGGATTTCATGTCAAGTGACCCAATTTTGAAATCGATGTCTTCCGATTTGGATGAAATTTGCACCAAGGTTAGTCCTATTGGATAGTAGTTTAGACACAAATTTTCAACAAGATCGGTCTAAAAGTTTCTGAGTTAGTGGGGGTCAAAATTTGACATTTTGGCCATACAGGTGTTCTTTCTTATCCATGTAACTTATTACCTATTGGTGTTAGCAAAATTTGTCCCAAGTAGCTTCGATAGCTATTTGATCCATCTTTTGAAAAAAATTTTTTTTGTTTTTTTAAAAAATTTTTTTTATTTTTTTTTTTTAAATTTAAAACTTTTTTTTATTTTTTTTTTTAGCGGGTATGTTTTTTTTTTTTTTTTTTTTGTTCAAAAGAAAGCTTATGTCTTTTCCTTTAAGGTAGTTTTGGTCCCTTTTTGGGATGCGAGCGGCTTATGTATAAAAAAAAATAATTTCTAACTCTAGACAAGGGTTTTTCAATTTTTAGCATATGCAGTGTTCTTTCTCATCCATTTAACTTATTACCTATTAGTGTTAGCAGAATTTGTCCCAAGTAGCTTCGATAGCTATTTGATCAATATTCTGAAAAATTTTTTTTTTGTTTTTTTAAAACTTTTTTTTTTAAATTTAAAATTTTTTTTTTAAATGTAAAATTTTTTTTTTTATATTTTTTTTTATCCGGAATGTTTTTTTTTTTTTTTTTTTTTTGTTCAAAAGAAAGCTTATGTCTATTCCTTTAAGGTAGTTTTGGTCCCTTTTTGGGATGCGAGCGGCTTATGTATAAAAAAAAATTATTTCTTACTCTAGACGAGGGTTTTTAAATTTTTAGCATATGCACTATTTTGAATTTTTTCCTATTTGTGTTTAAGTGTTTCTAAAGCCTTAAAAATAAAACGTTTGCAAAGAAACTAGACAAATTAACCTTTCCGACGGTATGTTACAAACCCAATTACTATTTTATACCTTCGATACTATAATGCCCACGATATGTTAATCCCAGGAATAAAATCACTTTTTTCTGTAGAAATGTTGACAAATAATTCTTTTTTTAATTTTTCCTACATAAGTTTTATTTAATTTTTTTAATCCAAATTTTTAATAATTTTAATTAGGCTTAAGTTCATTAAATTTAATTTTCATTAAATTATTTTTATGAAGAAAGAAATTTTACAACATGAAAATTAATTAAAATTGTTATTGATAATCTTTCATTAATGAAAATTAAATTTAATGATCTTAAGCCTAATTAAAATTATTAAAAATTTGGATTAAAAACCATAAATAGTTCAACAAAATAACCACAATACTAATTATTTTATTAAATTATTTATCTTTATCTTTTTATTATTATTATTAGAAATTATTATTATAATTATATATTAATTTAATTATTATTACAAATTAATAAAAAGAATTTAATTTGTCAACATTTCTACAGAAAAAAAGTGATTTTATTCCTGGGATTAACATATTGTGGGCATTATAGTATCGAAGGTATAAAATAGTAATTGGGTTTGTAACATACCGTCGGAAAGGTTAATTTGTCTAGCTTCTTTGCAAACGTTTTATTTTTAAGGCTTTAGAAACACTTAAACACAAATAGGAAAAAATTCAAAATAGTGCATATGCTAAAAATTTAAAAACCCTCGTCTAGAGTTAGAAATAATTTTTTTTATACATAAGCCACTCGCATCCCAAAAAGCGACCAAAACTACCTTAAAGGGTAAGACATAAGCTTTCTTTTGAACAAAAAAAAAAAAAAAAAAAAACATTCCGGATAAAAAAAAAATATAAAAAAAAAATTTTACATTTAAAAAAAAATTTTAAATTTAAAAAAAAAAGTTATAAAAAAACAAAAAAAAAATTTTTCAGAATATTGTTCAAATAGCTATCGAAGCTACTTGGGACAAATTCTGCTAACACTAATAGGTAATAAGTTAAATGGATGAGAAAGAACACTGCATATGCTAAAAATTGAAAAACCCTTGTCTAGAGTTAGAAATTATTTTTTTTTATACATAAGCCGCTCGCATCCCAAAAAGGGACCAAAACTACCTTAAAGGAAAAGACATAAGCTTTCTTTTAAACAAAAAAAAAAAAAAAAAAAAAACATACCCGCTAAAAAAAAAATAAAAAAAAGTTTTAAATTTAAAAAAAAGAAATAAAAAAAATTTTTTAAAAAAACAAAAAAAATTTTTTTCAAAAGATGGATCAAATAGCTATCGAAGCTACTTGGGACAAATTTTGCTAACACCAATAGGTAATAAGTTACATGGATAAGAAAGAACACCTGTATGGCCAAAATGTCAAATTTTGACCCCCACTAACTCAGAAACTTTTAGACCGATCTTGTTGAAAATTTGTGTCTAAACTACTATCCAATAGGACTAACCTTGGTGCAAATTTCATCCAAATCGGAAGACATCGATTTCAAAATTGGGTCACTTGACATGAAATCCCCCATATATGTATTTTATACAATACTTTTTACTATAATCGTTAATTACACTTAATTGGGAATAGTTAGACTGCGATTCCGAACAATAAAAGTGAAACATACGTTTAAGCAAATTGCCAATAATTAATAGCCATCTAAATATAATTGATGCCACAAGTAAGGTGTTGATACAATAATACAATTAACAATACAGATAAACTTTCTCCTTAAGTCATACAAATATTTGTTGAAAAATTACAAAATATATTGTTTGAAATACAAAACAAAGTTTTGCGAAACGAAAGATGCGAAAACACCATTTACAGAAAAAAACTTTAAAGTGCTTTGTTGGGAATAATACAATGAGCTAACAAATACAAATAGGGGCGGCAATATTTGAAAAATAATGGTCCATTGCCATTGAGTCTTTTAAAACAAGCTACGAGGCACATTGGAGATTTTCAATAAAGCGGACATAATGCTGGATTTTGAAGGAATTGTAAAATTTATGGAAAACATTTTGCAAAAATTTGCAAAAAAATTTTATATTTGAGTTTTTATCAATATTATAAATTTTTATGCAATAAAAACTTTATAAATTAACTAGTTGTTACGCCAGAAAAATAATATTGTTGGAAGAAAAAAGCCAAAAATTTATTAACAAAATCAAGAAGTTCTTTTTTTTTGTCAAAAAGGTGAATTTTATAACCCAAAAAAAGTACAATACAAATGAACTTAATAGTTAACCAACTAAATAGTACAAAAATTTATTAGTTAACATTTTTTTCTTTTAATGCAATACAAACTATGTTATTGAAAAACAACTAACGAAACATCAAACTCTAAAAAATTTCTTTACACACAACATTTTTTGTGAATACTTCTGAACTGACGTTAGGAAGAATTCCCTGCTTTCCATCTTCATAAATAACTTTTATTTTGATGTCATCTGCCGACTTAATTCTTGAAAACGCAACATACAATTGACCATGACTAACGACCAGCTTAGCCAAATATATTCCCACCTTTTCTAACGACAGACCCTGTGTGCTATATTCACAGTTTTAAACAAATGGAAGATCTGGAAGTATTGGAGCTAGATCATTCTTGGAAAAAATGCCGTGCTTCCTTCAGCAGTGCCTAACAGAATAGTTCCACAAAAAAGATTTTTGGATAGCTTTATAACTTGTAATCTTGTGCCATTGCATAGTCCCTTCTTCGCGTTAAAAGTACGAAGAAGCATAACAATGGTTCCTAACTTAAGGCTTGTGAGGCGGCATTTCTGATGGTGAAAGGCTGTTTAAAAATTCGACCGGGTAGTTTTCTGTTTCAGAAATAGATTCGCATTCCACTGAATCAATACTTATATAAGTATTGAAACACTTCCCTTCCAAAATGTGTAATACCTCTTCGTTGATTTTGAGTACTTTGTCATTTCAGGGGCAAAGGAGCAGGTTTAGAGCACTTTTTTACATCAAGTGGTTTAAATTTTTCGTTTCTTGAATAACATGTTCTTCAAACTCTGTGCTTAGCATCCCATTGCCAACCTTTAAAAGCCAATCTCTGTATGATGTGTCCACAGCTTAAATATTTAATGTGAAAAGTAACATTTGAAAGCCAGAAAGCTGAATATTTTAAAGATGTGCACAATAGCTGCTCTGTGAGCATGTGGAACCGCAGGTAAACATTGGCAAAAATATCTTCCTAGCAGTAATACCTTACCTCCAAATGGGTTATCATTTTGCAATAAAGTTTTGAATAATTTATCAACAACATTAAGTGCGTGACTGGGTGCCATTGTTACCTTGTTTTTCTTTTCTTTAAAAGATTTGCATCAATTGAGTCCATTTGCATCCATAGTCCAAAATTCAAATTCTAACTACTTTAAGGTAAGCCCCAACGTCAGTACCATATGCTGAAATGTAAAATAACAAAATGTAAAATAACAAAATTTTGCGCCGCCAGTTTTCCTCTCAATTCTCAAATCTTAGATCCGACTACTTCAGGCTATGCTCCATTGTTAAAACTTTATGCTAGGCAATTTTCAGCTTCCTATGCCATTAGTGGGCTTTAATATAAGCTAAAATGCTAAACAAATTAATTTTGCCACGCCCCTTCGGCTACTTTAGGATTTGGCCTAGATGTTTTACTATATGCATGCCAATTTTCAGCTAAACCATCAGTGAGTTTCAAAAAGCTCTTGATAGACAAAAAAGAGGAACTCACAAATATAGAAATTATATATAAGGGGTGATTTTTTAAGAGCTATTGGAAAGTTAAAAAAAAACAACTTAAAATTCAGAAAAATGCATGAAATCTTAATTTGAATCGATAGTACGGTCCATATAATTTAATGTTTGAAGATTATTTCATGCAAATGTTGACCGTGACTGCGCCTCAAATGGTCCATCCGCTTAGTCCAATTTTGGCATACTCTTTCCAACATTTCGGCCGGTATCTCATGAATAAATGCTTCAATGTTGTCTTCCAATGCGTCAATTGAAACGGGCATGTGTGTATAGACATGAGCTTTAACATAGCCCCACAAAAAATAGTCTAAAGGCGTTAAATCGCACGATCTAGGCGGCCAATTAAAATAGGCAATTGTGCCTACCTTTTTCAACACCTTCCGTCAAATCGTACTTAAAAATACCCTACAAACCGCTAAATTCTGTATTTAAGCATAAAATCGTTCAAGAATTTTCATTACAAACTAGATATTTGATTCTTTTGATAAGTCTTCGTTTACATTTTAGTCATAATAATAGTATTTCCTTAGTGCAATGAATATTTTGCTTTGGCGTTGATGTTACCCAGAGGTACTGCCTTTAAATATTCAGCCTTGTGTGTACTTTGGAATATTGCAACAGATCAAAAAGAAGGGCTTTTATAAAATTTAATCGTTGAAACAGCAGTTGTAATATGCAAAATCGGCATTTCACGTAACTCGACGACTGTTTTACCTTTACTTGCCAAATTCTAGGCGGCCAATTGAAATAGGCAATTGTGCCTACCTTTTTCAACACCTTCCGTCAAATCGTACTTAAAAATACCCTACAAACCGCAAAATTCTGTATTTAAGCATAAAATTGTTCAAGAATTTTCATTACAAACTAGATATTTGATTCTTTTGATAAGTCTTCGTTTACATTTTAGTCATAATAATAGTATTTCCTTAGTGCAATGAATATTTTGCTTAGGCGTTGATGTTACCCAGAGGTACTGCCTTTAAATATTCAGCCTTTTGTGTACTTGGAATATTGCAACAGATCAAAAAGAAGGGCTTTTATAAAATTTTATCGTTGAAACAGCAGTTCTAATATGCAAAATCGGCATTTCACGTAACTCGACGACTGTTTTACCTTTACTTGCCAAATTCAGGATTACTGTTTAACAACGACAAGGCCTCTCTGATAATATCCTTATTTAAAGACATCACGTTTCAGGAGAAACCCGTTTTTTGTTTTACGAAATCGGTCTTTCAATTAGGCAACAGTTTAACGTCACTTAACAAAAATTCGTAAAACTAAAGAGATATCGAACAAAAGTAAAAAAGCTGCTCGTACATCCAAATGTGCGTTGTAAGGTTGTGTGTATGAATGGGAGGTGAACACTTCACTTGTTCACAATACTAAAAGTGTATTTGGGGCTAAAAATTAACAGATTTCCAATAGATTTTGAGTAAACAAAGCAATATTTAGTATCACGGGAGTAAACCCCAAGGTAGGTACTGGTTATTGTTGAGGCACCTTCCGAAATCACGTGGTGACAGTTTTTTCTCAATTAGAGAAAGGAAGATGTTAACATTTTCTGGTAAATGGATATTTTGCTCGTGGCCTTGAGCGGAGCTGGATGTCCCTGTCAATGTTTTTCAAACAGAACAAGTGCTTAGATTAGTCTATGGGCAAGTCGAGTACGGCGCTATTGTCGTATTTGAGGTCAGGGTTTACACTAAACTCATTTTAAAGTTATTATTAAACGAAATTAATCGTATTTTATTCATTAATGAAATTTGTATGCCTAAACCAGTTTCGTAGTTCACAAAATTGTTTTGGCAACAGTGTTTAGATATTAAGATAACAAAATACAACATTTTTTGCAAAAATTTCAATTGCCTCCGTTCAACAAAAAATGCAACAATTTCTATTCATCTTCTTAAAACACGCTCAACTGCCAAAAAATAAATGAAACATTGTAAGTTGTACGAAATTACTCGTTGGAATGTAACAATTTTAAAATGACTTTAACACAGATTCCTTTAATCACATTGACTCAAAAATATTTGGTAAAACAACAAAAAAAAAACGAACTTTGAATTTTCATGTAGACAAATTTTTTGGTTTTAATTAACAAAAACTATGAGAAAATTTTAAAAATATGGTTGCAACTTATCGAATTAGTATCCAATGGAGCTTAACCAGTCATCTCGAGGTCTGAGCCTACGCTGACCACATCTGTTTTCTGTCCACTAAACATTCGGATATGAAATTGAAATTTGATGACTTAGTTTTCTACTCAGAAAATGTTGATCTTAAAATTAACGCAGGGAAAACAAACGCGATGCAAATACGAAGCGCAAGCAACAACCTTTTTGTCATCGGTGACGGACAGGTTGAGTTTGTTGATAAATTCTGCTACATGGGGAGCATGGTTTCATCAGAAGACAGCGCAATAACAGACAGGATTGGTAAAAGCAAACAGTGCGTTTTTTCAACTGCGAAATATTTGGAAATCAACCATTATATTAGTCAATACTTAACTAAACATATTTAAGTCAAACTTTCTAATGGGTGATTTTTAAGCGTATTTTTTTTTTAATCTAATAAAACACTCAAATTTGCATCATATGTTCAAAATTTTTATTGGAATCGATAAATGGCTCTTTGCCATTAAAATAACTTCATGTAAATGTTGCCCGCGACTACGGTTCAAATGGTCCATTCGTAAGGTCCAATTTTGCACCACATTTTCGAGCATTTCGGCCTGTATTCTATGAATAACACGTGTTATGTTATATTCTAACGGCCTAATTTATAAAAAATAAAACCGGTTAATAAAGGGTTAATAAAATGGTTTTTCATGCAAAATCCATTTAATAAACTCTTTATTAACATGTTTTATTTTTTATAAATAAGGCTGTAAGTCTTCAATCGTGTTTGGCTTGTCCACGTAGACCAACGACTTCACATTACCCCACAAGAAATGGTGAAGGGGCGTCAAATCACATGATCTTGGCGGCCAACTCACAGGGCCATTTTCATCTGCTCACCAAATTCATCCTTCAATATGTCCATTGTTTCACGAACTGTGTGGCATGTGGCACCGTCTTGTTGAAACCACATATCTCCATATCGTTCGCCGTTGACGGTAACGTTTCTTCCACGGTCGTCTTTGAAGAAAAATGGACCGATGATGCCACCTATGGGTGCATCGGTAGCTCTTGCACGGCATGTGGCTGTTCTTCACCCCAGATGTATCCATTTAGCCAGAAATGAGCCTCATCGCTGAACACAATTTTTCGATAAAACAGTGGATTTCCATCGAGCTGAATTTTGATAATAAATTTCAACGATTTGCAGTCGTTGCTCGTTTGTGAGTTTCTCCATGATGAAATGGCAGAGTATACTGAAGAATTTTCACTTTCACAGATGTAGTTTGGACACAATTACCAACCAGTGCTGCCAGCCCGAAAAACTAAATTCATAAAAATCACCCTTTATCACTGTTGCTTTATAGCGGCGAAATGTGGCTGGCAACTACAGCACTGAACTGCATTTAAAAATCTGCGCTAAATTTTAAAAATCTGGTGACCAAACGTCATAAGCAATATCGAACCATATAGAAAACGCAACATTGAGCCTATCCAGACGATCATAAAACGAAGAAAGTGGAAATTGATCGGGCACACTCTCAGGAAGGGCCCAGATAAAATATGCCAAGCCCTTGACTGAAACCCACAAGGCAGCAGAAGCCAAAAACTACATGGAAGAGAAGTTTAATTAATGATATCGAAAACAGCGAAAGAAGCTGGAACTAAAACATGATTTTCTTTCTTTCAAAGCCCCATTTCTCCAATTTTATATTGAATATGGCTTTGAACTATGGCAGAAAAAGTTTTAAAAAAAATTCAACAAGTATTAAAATAATCTTAAAAAAGGTTAAATCAGGAGGTTCTTTTCAAAATTTGATTGTTCCACTTTTGACAGAAATGGTTTTTAATTTTTTGTGTGTTTGGTAACATTAAAATGTGAACTCTGCAAAAATAAAATTGCGAAAAAATTCTATAATTACACCAAAAACAAAACCAAAAAAAGGATGATTTCGTCAAAACTAGATTCTTCCAGTTCAAAATGACATTCCTAAAAACTATTTTCTCAAATGTTGAAAAAACACAAAAAGTGAAAACAGCCTCCGCAAATATAGTCTATCAACTTATAAAAATAGTTTTTTGACTAAAATATGCAAAAAAAAAAATACTGCAAATGGTAAAATATGCAAAAATATGCACTAACAATCGATGCCAAAATTCATAAAAAGCTCTAAAACAGGTAAATATTTTGTTTCTGCCTTCATTAGTCGCAGCAGGAAATTGCTTATTTCCGATTTCCCTAGTTATAGCATTAAAGAATACCCCAATAGAAATAGTACAGTGGGATTAAATAGTACGTATTGGTACGACAATGGTCACCCGAATTTTTTTTTAAGATTTTCTGAAAATGTTAATAATCCTTTTTATTTTAACAAATTACAGGAGGAAAAATAAAATAAAGTGAACAAATATTTTATTGAAATCATAACATTTTTAAACTCAATACGGTTGGTTAAATTAAAAGTTTTTTTGTTAGTGGGAAAATTACTATTAAAAAATTCTATTAAATTTTTTTTATCACAATTTCATATCAACACGCCAAAACAATATATATTAATATTATTTTTTTATTGTTTACCTTTAAAAGTATTTTTACAACACACTTTGCATGTTTCAATTAAATAAAAAACTTCATCGTTAGACTTTAAAACAAGTTACAAATAAAAAAAAAAAAACTTTTACAGTTATAATTAAGCATCATAATTAACTAATTAAAACAATAGTGTTTTGCAGTTTCTTTATCTTTTACCTGTATAAACAATTAGAAAACATTTAAGACATGTTTTCTATTTAGACTGGCTTATATTTGTAAAATGTTGTTCTTTTCAACTCACCTTAAAACTTTTAAATCCCTGCCTTCAGCTGTTTTGCCAATCGTATACAAGCGGCAGATGTTGGGAAATTTACCTCGAATTTCACGCATAAAACTATAAATGACATCCAAGTCATGATAATCCTTCCAGTTAATCCCACTGCGAGCAGCTTTTTCTTAAAAAAAAAATAAGTACAATTAAATCATAAAATCAGACATTACAACAACTTTATAACATAGTTAAAAGTAAAAAAGCAAAAATTTTTGTAAACATAAAGAGGAACTTAAAGAAATACACAGGAAAAAAATGGTGTGATATGGTCGCGGAGAACTCATTCAGTATGGATGCAGACATTTCAAAAAAAGGATGCCTTCTTTAATCTCTTGTATCATAGAGTTTTCGGTAACAACCATATTTTAATAAAATCGGTCCGTTTCGTGTCTATTGCATCCATATTATGGTTGCCCACATCCATGATCATTTAAAGTATATGCCCTTTTTATCAGTAATTTTAGTCAGTGCTTTTTCTTCGACTTTTTAATTTTTCATTTGACCAAAACATACTGTTGCATTTACTTTTGGTTCATTAAATGTAAACAGCCGCAGTCAAGTCCAATGTAAAAAACGAAAAGTTTGACTGACTGAGACTTTTAATAAATTCCGAAGTTGAGGCAGAAGAGAAGTTGTGTGTGTGTGTTTTACATGAATACATACATTCATACATATGAATGTACCCAACAGACACGAAGTAAAACCTTTAATAGAAATGACTTTATCATTTGACATCAAACACAATTCTTAAGCGTTTTTCAATTGTTTGATTTTAACATTTAAATTCAAATTGATTTTCAAAACATTAGAAAATCAACATTTGATATTAAATATTTTATCAATTTAATGTCAAATTGGTATAAAATGTTAAATTTAAATCAAAATTTAACTTGGCAATACTAAAGCGAAAAATAAATGTAAAGATTAATAATGGCGATTAAAGTTAAATTTTTACTTCGTGGTTAAATGCATTTAACACATGTGTTTTACAAGTGAACGATTTCTACGAATAAAAAAAAAAATAAAACGGGAAAGTGAAGAAATTATTAGATTGTTGTATGATCGCGGTGGTACAATTCTCAAAATAAAAGGGAGCCAAGTATATCACGTTTCCAAGAATTGAGGACGGAAGGAACACTATTTAATTTTTTAGCTATGGTGACAAATGTTTAGCTGATAGTTAATTTAAATAAATAAGAAATTTAACTTAAAAACAATTTTATTTATGTTCCACAATGTATTATAATCCACATTTGAAAAACATTTGAGAATAACGTTTGAAAGCAAGTTAAAAATAAAGGCATTTTTCAATTTGAAAATAATTTCCCCCTTTTGTTCAAATTATTATCAAACTTTTGTCGTGTGAGAAAACGTTTGATTTCAAATCATTTTCAATTTTAAAACCAACTTCAGTGTTTGTTGAATATTTTCAATATTTCATGGGCAGTCAGTCGACTCTCTGAAAGGAGAATAATGTCTAAAGATTGCCCTTATAAAATAACCAACAATTGTGATAAGTTTATAATGATTTACTGATAATTTTAAACAGAAGCCAGTGATTTCTAATGATTGTTTATATCTATTACATATACATTTAAGAAAATTCTTTTTAATAAAATTAAGTTTTTTTAATAGTATTAAGTGGAACTATTGTGTTAATTGTATATAACTTTTAAGAGATTTATAAAATTACAAAAATATTTATTAAATACATATGTATGTATGTAGTTTGGACGAGTTTGCAAACATAAAATTTAAGAAAATGTGATTTTATTTTTTACTGGAATGTGCCCAGGCGAAAATTGCCAACCGTACAAAAATTGTAGCAATGGGAAGGCACTTTTATAGAAGAAAACCCAAAACGCTACGGTTTACAATCTGAAAATGCAAACCAATGCTTTTTAATGCAAAAAACATCTTAAGTCGAGATAAGACAGCAAAAAAGTTAAAAAAAACTCGGCGAAAAAAAATTAATTTTTGTCAAAGAATAAAATAAACCAAAATTTAAGAAAAATTTCGTTTATAATACAAAATTTTAAAAAACATAAACAAAAAGTTTTTTCAATGAAAATTCGTATGACTAACAACATTTTTTTCCACTTTTTAAATTTGACTAAAGATGTTTTGTTTAAATGCCACAGAAATGTTTATACCGCAATGGTTCCTCTAAAGAGAGTCAACTCAAAATGGTTCAATTTTCACTTTTTGTAAGAAATCGAAGTACATTGATCATATCTACGCACTATAAAAATCTTGTATTTTGCCACAGTGCAACAAAATTCGGGTCATAGCCGCCAGCCTCAACCCTTGCAACGCGAAATGAAAGAAGACTACTAGTAGAGCCAATCTGCCAAAGAGTTTTGAAAAGTTAGCTCGGGTTCCCGAAATATGGGCCGCTAAAGTTTTTGAATTTTTGGAAAAGGCGTTTGGTATAAGTCAAAAAAAATTTATTAATGTACTTCTGAGCCAAAAAAATAACTTCAGATGTCTTCAGAAGAATCGTATGGCGATTCTTTTCTTAAGCTTCGTACAGACGATGGTCAGATCTTACAATATTGGTAAGCAGCGTTGCTTAAATTGCATTAAAATTGGCTAAAATGTCTTACAACTGTGTGAACATTGTAAGCTCGTTTGTATTTGCAGAAGTGCAAAATTAATGCATCTGACAATCGCACCATTGTCAGAAAAATATTCCTGTTGGCAAAGCCTGCTTACAATATTGTGAGATCTGACCATCGTCTGTACGAAGCTTTAGAATTGATTAACCCTCTAACTCTCATTTTAAGGAGTCATTTTTCCCTTTTTCTCAACTCTTACGAAGCTTTAGAATTGATTAACCCTCTAACTCTCATTTTAAGGGGTCATTTTTGCCCTTTTTCTCAACTCTTATATAAAAGTATACTAAAGCGGCACTTTTAAGGGTTAACATGTTCTACAAATATTTTCTGCATCAAATTTCACTAGGAGTATTTTAAGACCAAAAAAGATTCATATATGTATGTAACAAATCTTTAACGTATTTTGATTTTAATATGGCTTACTTTGTTGACAAAAATAATAAAAATAAAATAGTTGAGCTCGAGGCCTGGGTTGTTTTTTAAATATTCTTCTTTATTTTTTCCAATATTTCGCTACTCTTCGAGTAGCATCCTCAGGGAATATAATGGATTTAAAATAAACCAACAAAATTCTAAAAAATTGTTTCTCCTTTCCTTATCGTTGTTTTTAACTCGTCATCATAACTACTAGTAGTAGAAACAATTTTTTAGAATTTTGTTGGTTTATTTTAAATCCATTAGTAGTAGTTATGATGACGAGTTAAAAACAACGATAAGGAAAGGAGAAACAATTTTTTAGAATTTTGTTGGTTTATTTTAAATCCATTATATTCCCTGAGGATGCTACTCGAAGAGTAGCGAAATATTGGAAAAAATAAAGAAGAATATTTAAAAAACAACCCAGGCCTCGAGCTCAACTATTTTATTTTTATTATTAAATTGGAAAGGTCAAATAAAAAACAACTTTAATTTGTTGACAAAACATTAAAAAAACACACACACACAACATCTCTTCTGCCTTTACTTCGGAGTTTATTAAAAGTCTCAGTCAGTCAAACCAAAAACTTCCAAACATGTCGACCATCGTAGTACTTTGTTGTGTATAACTTTTAGTTTTTTGCTTTGTTTTGATTGTGTCAGTTTGTTTTTGTCCAATGAAAAATTCAAAAGTCGAAGAAAAAGCAATTTGTTTATTTTGACTGCAGATTTTTAAAACCTGCTTTTTATGCCCTTCACCGAAGGTAAAAGGTTATATATAAGTTTGAAATTCCGTTTGTTACTATACAGTGTATATATTAAAGATCCTTATGAGAAGTTCAAATCTGGTTGACCAAAAATTACTAAATTTAATTTTCTAAGATTTCTGCTAAGGAAATTTCGACAAACAGGTAAAAAAATTTGCGAGAAACCTCCACATTTTACAGCCTTGGCTGGCAGTCTATTATTAGCCGAATAATGAGGAAACATTCCTTAAGTTGAGTTATTTCTACTTTACATTAAGAAAAAAATAAAAATAGATTTCAATTAAAAAATTAATTAAATTTGCACCAGTAAACAAATTAAATTGTTTAAACTTTTGATTCACTTGATTAAATGTTTAATTCACTTGATTAAATTTTTAATTAAAACTGATTTTATTTTTGATTAATGCTTTAATTGAAAAAAATTTGCTAGATTTTTTTCTGTGTGGGAACCCTCGGGATCCCAATTTGCACGAAAAGCGTTCCCGTACTTAAAATTTGTGTAAATATAAGCGGGTTTGAGAGAATTAAATTCTTCTTCTTGCACTAAACAGTCCAGACTTTTTCTGGGTGTAAATTGTCAAACAGCTGTAAAACATAAAAAAAACAAAAAAGGCAAAGAAAAAATGTTCATGAACCAAATGGTTGTTATGTAAAAAAAAAAAATTACAATTTTTGTATATTGAAACATCATTAAAAATCTAAAACGAAAAAAAGTTGAAGCCTTATTACTTTCACGTAAAGTATCATAACCTATGAACAAAATGAGACATAGATCATAAAAATCGAAGAATGCGTTTCGCTTTTATTAACAATTAAGTGAAGGTACCTCATTATTAAGTAAAAGAAAAAAACGTAAACAAATAGAACAGCAGCAAACACACACATATTAAAAAATTTAATTTTTGTATGGAAAACGCGATTATTATCAATTCAGTTTTCTCAGTAAATTGTGAACAAAATCCAAATTTTTGCACCGATTGCAATGAAATAAAGCTCATTTGACAAAATGTTTTTAAACCAAAACTGCTATTTTTAGTTTTCTTATAAATTACAAGAAAAAGTATCAAAAAAGAAAAATTAAACTATTTCTTTTATGTTAAAAGTTACTACTGCATCAGAAAATTTACTGATGCAATAACTGCAATATTTGCTGCAGAGCTGCGGCGAACATACAACTTTACTAATGCGCAACTGATGCGCAATAACTGCATGTACGAACGTACCCTACCTTTTTTTCCTTTCTCCGAAAATCATGGTCTTGTTACAGTAACGCCAACACCATATGATATAACAGGATCAATTTATTAAAATTATTAAAAATGAGCAAAATCGGCCATTGGATCTAGGAAAAAATTTTATTTTCAATATTATGGTGAAGGGTATAGAAGATTTGTTCTATGGTACTCTTTTTCAGTTAATTTACTAAGAATATTTTTTATGAGTGTATTTCTAGCAATAATTAATTAAATATATACTTTTTGTCTAAAATATATCAGTATTGATAATTTGATTTCATTCTTATTTTCTTAATTTTTTTTGTTAAATTCCAAAATCAATTTAATTTTTGCGGATACCTTTTTTATTTATTCTTCAATTTCTTTTGAAACCTTTTAAACTATTTTCTTTTTATAAACGGATTAAGTTTAATTCTTGTACATTGCTCACATTTTTTAAGAGACAATATTTAATTCTTAAATAGACTTACTTGTTCTCCGACCCACTTCACTTTGTGTTAAATTAACACCAATCATTTGTTCCATATCAATCAATTCTTGTATATTTGTATTTAAAATCTCTGGCATAAGATTATTTTTATGCAAAAAACTTCTAGCTGCCTTCAAGTTATCCTTTTCAATAGACACATCTAAGAATTTGGAATTTTCTTTCCAAATAGTGCCACCTAAAATTACAAAAAAAAAGAAAAAAAAGAAAAAAAAAAATAAACGAAAGAAACCAATTTAAATATTTTGCTGCTTTTCAAATATGTACACAAAAGTTCATAAGCAGAATATTACAAATATGTTCAACTGCAATACATATATTCATTACTTACCATATTTATTTTCTAATATATCAGCTACTGGCATCATTTGACGACGCATATTATTAGATATATTATATATACGCCATAATTGTGCCTCATCATATCGTACTGGTATCTCATTTACATCCAAAACATCTGTCTGTCTCTGCACTTCCATTTTCGCATTCTGCACCACATCAGCGACAGCAGCATCGGCTGATTTCAGTTCTGTTGCACTTTCATTGATTTCCTTTTCGTATAATATTTTATTTCCGGTTCGTATGTTTTCATCAGCTATTGGTGTAATTCTGGTTATATCGAAAGTTGTTGCAACATCTATTAATGCCACCAATAGGTGTATGTGTAGCAGCACTGCCAGTGTTTTCCATCTTTTATCTCTTGTCATTATATTTTTGTTAGAGTGTGAGTGTTTGTACTGAAGTTGTCGGTTGGTTGGTTGATTTCTTCTTTCCTTCAATTTTGAGCGGCAATAATTTAAAAAAAAATGTTTAGGTTGATGAACAAAAATGAGCAAGAATATCGATGATTAAGATGTTTACTTTACGTAATAAATACACGTATTGAAAAAAATGCTGTAATAATGAAAAAAGTTTTTATTTAGTTAGATAACAATGTTTTATTACTTGGAATTTTCTAAAGTTTTTTTTTCTAATTTTTTACTATTGAGATTTTGTCATTAAAATTATTTTGCTGATTGAATTTTAAAGTGAAGAAATGAACGATAAAATAAAATTTTAAAGATGTTAAAAAATATTTATTAGGTCTGGGTTTACGCTATGAAAGTTTTTTTTTCAGAAAGTCTGAGTTTATTGCTATTCTGCTTTCTCCGCTCACCAGTAAATTTAATTCTTAAAAAAAACTTTCATTGTGTGAAGCCATGAATTAACAAACTAGATTGCGCACTCAGCGTACAAAAAAATTCTAATGCGCATCTACGTCATCCTAGAATGCAAATGAGTGTTTGCTGTAAACAATATAAAACATACACAAACACACATACACAAATTCTGTGTCTACGTCACATAAAAAAATAACGGACCTGCGCAATGCGTAATTTGAATTTTTTAATCGTAGTGTAAAGCCACATTAGGCAACCAGTTTGTGCATTTTTTCTCTAAAAAAATAACATAAGTAATATTTTCTTTCAAAAACTAAAAAAAAATAAATTTTCTCTAGACAGAAAAATCAAGAAGAAAAATTCGTTCACCTTACAGTCCAAGTGCATTTAAAAAAAAATTGGCGTAATTTTTCCTGTATAGAAACATTTTGTTTTTTATAAATATAAACAAAAGTTTGTGCAATACTTTCTCTATAAAGAAAACTGTGTTCAATTTTTTATTGCTTTTAATTTTTTTCTATTTTTTAAAAATTCGTGCACGTTTTTTCTTTTGCAATTTTTTTTGTTTATTGAAAAATTAGTGGCATTTTTTATTTATGAGAAATTTGTGCATTGTGTCCTATTATAAATAAATTTTTTCCGCATGAATTCTATGAGGTAAATTTCCATTTTATAACGCTTTTTTTGTACTAGTTCTATTCCTTCAATACTTCACATACGTTTTTAGCTTTGTGAAGCTATAGATGTGTACATACATATATTTAGGAATGCTTCTATACACTTCCAGACTATCTTGTATCTTCCTGATACATGTTTAACTTTAGCTATCTTTTGGTAAGCAATGAAGTATTTTGTATGTACAGAAAAATAAAACTGTTGAATTTAAAAAAGTAACTTATAAAAATAAAGAAATATTATTACAAGAATATATAAAATGTTGCTGTTTTAAGTAATTTTGAAGAAAAAATTTCGTAAAATTTTGCAACAAAATACCTCTTTCGACCACAAAACAAGGGACTAATTTTTGAAATTAGTGGTACGCAAAGTTGTATAAAAAATAATACGTTATCTCTCGCTTGCATTGACGGTCGAATTAGATGTTTGTCGTTGAAAATGTAAGAGAACGATAGCGGACGACATCATTTTTGTACTGGAAAATTTTTTAATTATTTTTTATCGTGCCTAAGATATTAAATATTGCCATATGTCATATTCTTGTAAAATGCAAACAAATTACATTGGAATAAATGGGCTTGAGGGCAAACTTTGAGGGACGGACGCCCCTCCTAAAACACAACTTATCGCTATGAAATTTTTTTGTATTTTTTTTCATACAACTAACGGCCACGCTAGTGTAGTACATAAAAATATTAGTCCAGATTCAACATGACGCCCATATATCCGGCTGGCAAACGTCTTGATTGTCGTAAGGACGAAATCTATTGAATATGGTGAGAGTCGATCTATTCCCATTAAAAACAAATTAAAAACAAATTTTTAAATTTTCTTTTTGGTTTTAATGTAAGTTAAGCGAACGATGCCTGTCCCTCGTAAATCTCAATAATTGTTCAAATAAAAAAAACCGAACAAAATTCAAGTTTTTTGAACAAAGTTAATTTCAAAATTGCTTATTTATTACTATTTTTGCTAAATTCTAAACAAATTTTCATGATTTATTTTAGAATTTCTGCCCTGACAAACTTAAATTTTGGTTTAATGTACTGTGAGACTAAAAAGTTAAATAATTCATTCATTTTAAACACTGATTTTCAATTTTTGCTTACTAACGAATGACCTATTAGTTAATCAATTTTTTTTTTTAATAACTACATGTTTCTATTCTAAAGGGTGTGTTTTTAAGCGCGATACAACTTGAAATTGTAAAAAATAACTACAAAAAAAAAAAAAAATGGTATCAAAAATATTTTCTTGTTAACATTTGAAAACTATTTCGGTCCAATTAAGAGATACTTTTTAAAACACTGCTGGCCGCTGGTCACGAATAACACGAGCAATGTTGGTGTCCAAGGCGTCAAATGTGACTGACTTTTCAGCATAAACCGGTGACTTCACGTAGACCCTCAGGAAACAATCAACAGGTGTCAAATCGCAAACGGAAAAAAAATAATTTTAAAATTTGAAAACGAAAAAACATTTTTGAATTTTCTGCGATGACAATTTTTGCGGTATTGATAAAAAAGTTTGTAGGAATAGTTATTGAATTTTAAGTCGACACCAAGTTTATTGAGTCAATAAAAATAAAAAAAAACTAAAGATATAATACAAATAAAACTGTAAAGCAAAGAGAATTACAAACACTCATACAAATAAAACTGTAAAGCGAATGAGAATTACAAACACTCATACACTATCGAAGCTATTGAAAAATTAACAAGAGTTGTAAAAATACTGTCTTTTTACTTTGATTCAAATATTTTTTTTTTTGTATTGAATATGAAGAAATATTTAATTATTTCATTATTAAATATGTTTTATTGAGTGCTATTTTGCAAAATATAGTTTTGATACATTTTTTCATTGAATCAAATAAAAAGTTTGTTGACCTAAAATTTTATTTTTAAGAAACTTGAAGATATTTTTTTTTTGAGATATTTTTTTCTGTGCAGGAACTTTAAGGCCAATTGACATTTTCATTTCTCGAAATCAATTTATCACCAAATTTGGATTTAAATAAGTCGATGGTTGCGGTCGCCGGATCAGTCATCAATATTTTCAAACAAAAAAATCATTAAACATTGTGCGGTAACGATCGCTAGTGGCCGTTATGTGAGATCCGGCTTCATTTTATCCGTTTAGCCGAAAATGAGCTTTATCGCTTAGCAAAATGTTGCTATAAAACATCGATGAATGTTGTTTAAGCGTGAATCAATTCATGATAATTTGTCAGAGTAAGTTCTAACGGCTTAAAAAAAACACCCTTTGCTATCTTAATATTGCTCGTCATTTAAAAATAAAATTATATTAAAATTTATATAATTAAATTCATTAACGGACTTTACACATGTCAATAATTAAGATACTTGCCAGATGTTTAATTAAATATTTTTTTTTTGTAATTTATTTACAATATTAATATAAATTTATAATATTATTTGTAATTTATGAGTGTATTAAGTTTCTAAGAAATTTAAAACTGGAAAGTCCCTATTGACTTTAAAACATTTATATCAAAAAACATAAATTAAATTAATATAAAACCCAGAGAAAGCTGCTGTGACTCACTCCTGATACATCAAATTTAACAAAAAACTTAAAAAAAACTTCCTTTAATAAGTAGCAAAACAAAAAACAATAACAAAACATTTAAAATTCTGATAATTTTTTTCACAATTTATTACTTATTATAAAAATAAAATTTAATGATAAATCTTAATAAAAAATGTTAAATCACGCTTTAAGTTTTTGTTTTAAAAACTCAGAAAAAATTTCTTCTTTTCCCAAAGAAAACAACATGTGACTTTAGCAACAACCAAAACAAATTGTAAAATTAGAAAAAAAATTAACATGAAACAAATTTAATAAAACAATTTTGTTAAACGTGTTATAAATTTATTAACATCACTGTTGCTTTTTTTTCTTCGAACTGCGACTGTTTAAAAAAAGTTTGGTTTTATTTTTTTGGAGTGCAGCTGGTGGCCTCAAGGCATTTGAAGATAAATGAATATAAAAATTGTGTTGACAACACTGGTTTACAAAATATTTTATTTTCTGGTAGAAAACTATAAATCGAGTTTTGTCTTAGCTCTGATATCGTTTGCAAGTAACACTTGAATGTTTGTAATTCTCATTCGTTTTACATTTGTATTTGTATAATATCTTTAGCTTTTTCAAAGTCTTTGGAAAAAGGTTTCATGGTAACCTGCCGGCCTGGGTTCGAGCCCCGGCCACGGTCAATAATGAAAGATTATCAATAACAATTTTAATTGATTTTCATGTTGTAAAATTCCTTTCTTCATAAAAATAATTTAATGAAAATTAAATTTAATGAACTTAAGGTTTCAAATATAATTAAAATAAAAACAAAACGATGAAGAGAACATTTCGGAGAACTTTGCTTAGACAAGGTGGTCCAAAATTAATCACCCTATCAAAAGATGGTTTAAGTTTTGCAACTGGCGTCGTACGTCAATCATATTTGACACTTGTGAACTAGACATCTGCAGTATACAATCAGACAAGCAATGGAGCTCTTAACTCCGCACGAGCGAGAAATAATTGTGTTAACAACGAAGAGGAAGCATTTTCATTTAAGCGGTTACGTCAATAAACAAAATCTTTGTTGCTGGAGCACTGAAAATCCGCGTGTGATGCACAAAAACCCCTTAAAAACCACTCAAAGTCACTGGAGGACGCGGGAGGAGTATTGAGCGATATAGCATGACCATCAATATCACCCGATTTAACTATTCCAGACTTCTTTCTTTGGGGCTACTTTAAGTCGCGGATTTATATTAGCAAGCCCCAGACAATCGCAATATCTATCAACACTTGGCGGATATCATCTTTTTCACTTAACAGAAAAAATTTCAACACAAAAACAAAACTGTGATTTTTGTCGAATTTTTATTTTTTTTATGAATTTTTAAAGAACAAAAAATTTGTTTTTTTTTTTAATTTTCCTTTTTTTTCTTCAAAAATTCAACAAAATCTTTGACAGGGCAAATTTAAAAACAATGTAAGCACGGCTTAAAGATAATACTGTTGCCGAGTTTTAGATTTTTCAAAAAATTTCAAAAGATTTTGCTATTCGTGCTTAATTCCCAGTTTTTATTATTGATAAAAACACTTGAAATTTATTGTTGATGGGATAAGCTATTCAAAAAATTTTAAATTTGTTCCCTTGTGTTATTAGTACTTTTCGTAACTAGGCCCTGATTGGATAGAGACACAATTATAAACAAATATTTAGAAAAACTCATCAATAATTTCGCTTTTATAAAAAATTTTCAACTTAAAAGGAAGACTCTGAAAAAGGATTGAATGGTACATTTGATTTATAGATTATCTGGCTTTTATATCCTTCACCTTAGGTGAAAAGGGTGTTTATAAGTTTATCATCCCGTTTGGAATTTCTACAATATTGATCTTGGACCTTATAAAGTGTATTTTAAAATATGTTTTTCGAAGATCTCAGAATTATTTGCTGGCAAAAACAACTGCCTCCTTGTGGTTTTTTTATTTTTTTATGTATATCTGTAGAACGGCAAGAGCCAAAGTTTCTAAATACGGTACAAGCATATTGGTTATCAATAGACAACATCCGACAAAATGTGGCCGGGAGGGGGAAGTAGGCGTGGCACAAAATATATTTATTTATATCTGAAGATCGATAAGAGAAAATTTGCCAAAATTTTGTACACATAGCTAGGTTATTAATACACAACTTCTCTAAAAGATGGGCAGAATACATTAAATGGGCAGAATGGGCAGATGGACAGAATACATTAAAAATTTCTGTACACTCATAAAAAATTTCAGTAACTGATGGTGGGTTATTAAATTCGTTTTACGTACTGTTAAAATTGAATAAAAATATAGTTATTTTACAAATAATTTCTTTTTTTAACATTTATGTTTGTTATTCAAGAAACAAATAACCAAAATATAACGTTTTTCCGTACTTATTTTGTTAGAAGTTTGATTTTTTGTCGGTTAAATATATTTTTTAAAAGTAACAACTATTAAAATTTACGAAATATGTTGCTTAATAATTAAAAAATTTTCAAATTGATGTAAAATTCATTTATTTTAAATGAAATGTAAATAATCCGTTTTTTAAATAAATTTTAAGTTGTTTAAAATGAATTTTTTTTGAATTTAACTACATAATATTTTGAGTGTATATTTGGAGAACTGCAAAAGCCAATGTACATAGGCCCTCTATAGTTCATTCTCATTCAAATATTGATATTGTGTTGAAGTTTGGTTGGAAAAAATAACTAAAGACACGTGGCCCAAAAAGATTTACTTAAGCTTAAAAAAGCTTTTGTTCAAAATTTCCCGGGATTTCATTTCGAGATTTCCGGGATTGAAAGCCCAAGGAATTCTCGAGACGGAAAAACCATAATGGTTTTTTTATCCGTGCCCATATAGAAGGATATGTTTTTCTGCGTGCATAGAAGGTTCAAAAATCACTAGAATCCTTATAACTATCTCTAAAATTAGCATTTTATGATTATACTACGTCCTTTACCAAATTTTATGGCATTTAATTCGTATTAAGTTAGTTCTGAACACCCCTTATTAATGTGAATTAAACAATTCAGCCAAATTTAATTAAGTTCTTTTGCTTGTTAAACGTTCAAGGTGGCCCATAAAGAGGTCATCATTTCAAAGTATTAAGAAAATCGCTATAATAACAGTTAACAGAACTCTTTAAAAAAGTAATTGCGTCAAATTAACAGAAAAACCCTTGTTATTTGTTGGCCAATGTAATTATTGCTGCCTCTCAAACATGTTGAATTTTAAAGTCAAGTTTATAATTAATTTTTTTGTTTGTTTTTGTTTATATATCCCGGTGTTGTTTTTTTATTGCATTCAAAACAAAAATCACAAACAAACGTTAATTTCGTAGGCTTGATTTTATTACGCTTAAATTAAAAAAAAAAAACAAACTTGTTTATTTTTTTTTGGGTAATACATTTTTGAATTGAAAATTTCTTTTTGTTAAAAATAACTGGTTTAAAAGTTGCCTTTAAAAATAATTTAACATGTTTTGTTGGCAAAATTTTGTTGGTCATAGTAATTAAATAAAATTACAAAGGAAATAGTTTTTAAAAAAATAATTTTTTTTTGGTAATTATGTATCTTTAAATTTAAAGCCAATATTTCATAATTTTGTATGCGCTTTTTTTCTAAAAACAACATGCACATCTGATTATAATTAGTTTTCATATTTGTTGTAAACACAAATTTGCACACACACACCTTATAAATAACAATTCACGTAAACATGCGCTTTAAATCCGCCGTCTGCTTTTACAACGTTTAAGCGCGATAACGAAAAAGACTTTCTTTCTTTCTTTGCGTTTGTTTCACTTTTTTTGTGCTCTGTAAGTGGTTGGTTGTTTGTTTAAAATACTTTTTTGGTTTTATTACTCAACAATTTTTTTAACTTAAAAAAAAAAATTAAATAAGTTATTTTTTTAATACTCTTCCATTAACTCACCACAGAGCACCGCAGACAATTCAGCTACGAGACTGACTAAGTGTCGGAAATGAAATGTTGTCAATTTTATATTGAAAACAAACCACCTTCATTCAAGAGGCCGAAAATTTCAACAATATTACACACTCACAAAAGCGTTGTATTGATATGCGTTTTTTAAAAATAAAGTAACAACAAAAATAACTATATATATCGTCAGCTCAGAATTTGAAATTATGATAAAAATAAAAGCTCGTGCAATAATTCTTTGAACAGCTGCTTTTTGAATTTACTAATTATTTAGTTCATCTATTTATCCTAGTTTGATCGTTATGACGCAGATTGTGTGCGTCAGCACTAACTAAGTCGCTGAAATAAAGGGAACAAATATCAAATAATATTTTTTTTTTGTTTAAAATAAAATACAAACACGTTTTAAGTATTTAAAATTAGGGGATTCAATCGGTATGCTAGTCATATTTAGGTCATTTTGTCATAATAATCTCATATAAATATACATAGTCTCACAATAGAGTCAATAACAAAAAAATCTTACCAAATTGTTCCATCAAAACTATATTTGCTTAATTTTAATTGAACTGGGAATGTGTACATGCCCTATCGGTTCAAGTGAAAAAGTTCTTATTCATGATGTTGATAATATAAAGCAATTTGATTTCAAGCATAAAAGCGAATGTCTCGTTTGAAGGCCCTTCACGACGTGCAAATTATGAAATGCATGTTAGCAATTCATACTGCAGTAATTTCAAATTAAAATTAAAAATGGTTCAAAATACGTTAATCAAAAATTGCTATAATATACTGCGATTAAATCCAGCCCTTCTCTACAGATTTCCAATTTTTTTTACGCTCCTCCAACTTAGACCAAAGCAAAAGGTTTTTTTAAATTTAAATTAAGATGAGTGTAAAATTTGACCAGATGCTAGGAACGCAACTGGGACAAACGTCGAATTTCAGCCACGACGAATAATGTTTCCGTTAAATCTGGTCTACTGTTTGTGTAAAAAGCAAGAATTTGTGTGACCATATAAAAAAATAGTACTTAAAAAACAATATGTGTCCATATTAATATGGATTTATCTATGTTTATAAACTTCATTAAAATCGGTTTGATAGGTTTTGAGAGGAAGAAATTTCCCCTATCTTCCCCCGTGGTCCTGCGATTCGGCCCAACGGCTTGGTCCTTGTGCCAATAAGAACCTATGTCCCAAATTTCATCAAATTATCTTTACCTGTACTTTGCGCACAAGGTAACATGGGCAGCCAGCCAGCCAGCCGGATGGACATCGTTAGTTCGACTCAGAAAGTGATTCTGAGTCGATCGGTATAATTTAAGGTGGGTCTAGGGACCAATATTTTAAGGCGTTACATACATCAGCACAAATGCATAATACCCTCTCCACTATTGTGGTGTGGGTATAATAAAACACAACTAAAAACAATTTTTATATGTAGTTAACTAATTTGTATATTTATTTTAAATGCTAAAACTATAAAAGTAAAACAATTACACACTGCTGCAAAAACACTATTTGTTAGAACTTGAAAAGCGACCCAGTTGGGGTTATAGGCCTAGGCGAGGTCATACATACACCCTCAAAATTTTTTAGTTATTTAAAAAACTGCTTCAGTTTAGGTCTTAGTACTTTAGCACCTCTATCTAACTCACACATTTTTAGACTGATTTAAATTTTTTTTTTTAGTTTTGGAAAGATAAAGATTAAGGCCCCTATTACGGTTTACAACTCAACTCAGTTGAGTTATAATTAAGACAACTGGTTGTGATCAGTTGTAATTTTTGTTATGTTTTTGTTCACCGCAATATAGCAAAGTTGTAAACCATAATACAAAAATTAAGAAATTACAACTCAACTGAGTTGAGTTGTAAACCGTAATAGGGGCATAAACTTTCCTAAAATGTATGCATTATATATATATTCTAAGAAATAGTTAAGTTTTTATCAAGAGTTTCGCATTTTTTTTTATTTTTTGTGTAATTTTTCAAATTCGACAATAGTTATTTTAATTTTTTGCTATGAAAACATATTTTTTTTGCACAGTGTCTTAAAGACAATTTTATGTAGATAAAACGATACATTACTTGTTTAAATCACTATAAATTTGCAAAAGTTTTTCATACTAAAGATATAACCGCTTAGGTAGTAACACTTAGCATTTTTAGCAAATGTAATTTGTTCTTTTCTTTATATATTATCACGGTTGATAAATTTGGTACAATTGTACTTTTTTTTGGCACAATTCAAAGTTAAAAAGTTCGCTGGTACCCCTGTGACTCATTTGGTAATATGTATTTCTAAATTTTTCAAACCTATTATTATTTGATATAAAATGGCAACTTGTATTTACTGTCCAATGAATATAAATGGAGTTCAATGTTTGGTGCAAATGGTCTTGCGAAATAGAAAAAGCTCAATTACGTAGCTTTTTTATAAAATTTAATGGAAGCTCTGGTATTTTGTTGTTGGATTTAACATAACAGCTATGATATTTTGCATTTGCTCTTTTACAAGGTCATTTGCACCAAACCCAAAACTTCGCTTTCGTGAATTAGATTTTTTGCACTTGTTAATTGGAGGAATGCATATGCCACATTCTTAATTAAGTATCAGTGGCAGCAAATAAGCTTCTATTTTCTGATTTTATTGACAAGTTTTTTAAAGATATAGGAAACCACTAATGCCAAAGTTCTATTAGAAGAGACGAATTCCTCTCATTTCAATATTATTTTGGATCGGAAACTCATAATATTTTGAAATATTCGTCACGTAAATTCATTATTATTTTACTCTGATTGATTTTGAAGGAGATTTTACAAGCGCTAAATTAACTTTTATTATATCCGGACTTTCTACTCCAGCTTATAAAATGTCTTTTCTCTTTCTGCAGTTTATATTGAAAATTGTAAACACAATAAATTTGGAAATGCCATCCCAAGATGGCATATGTTTTAGAATGCTTTAAATTTTTTCGTCAAATGGTGCGCAATTTTTTTAAAAAGGAGTTTTAAGCCACATTCAAATTATCAAAGCTTAGATTTGAAGAAATTTATCTGCCACTTTACATATCGTAACTATTTATATATTCAGAAATAACATTGAACGTATAATACTATATTACATTTTGCGAGACTTTAAGAAATAAAGTTAACTTCGACGACGAAATTTCAAACTGGCTAGCAAAATTTACTCCAGAAAATGTGTTTTCAGTAAAAACCAATATAGTACAGCTTTTATAAAATAAATATAAATGCTTTACAAAACTTAAAAAACGAAAATATTTATGTATTTTGGTCCAAAGTGACCACAAAGAAAAATGAATTAGATCAGTTAATGCTTCCAGAGCTTAGTAGAATAACCAAAGGAATATTTTCTTCGGCGAATGTGAAAAGAAAATGTTCATGCCAAAATAGGTATTATAAAAACAAAGAAACGAAATAGACTATATGTGCCAACGGTTTCAAGTCTAATAGAAACAAGACTTTTTCTTTTATGAAAAAAATGATTTAGTACTATTGGGGTCGAAAAAGTACGATTTTAAAAGTTCGTTGGTGCGATATTGGTTTTCTCATTTATCATCCCTGTTATATGTATTGGATTCTGTTTCAATACTCGAGTGCTTTAAAACTTAACTATGCATAAGTTCGAATTTAATTTGTTTGTAGTTATCCATTAAGTTCTAAAAAATATATGTTAATTAAAACCTGTACAAATAGCTTAATCCAAGTTAGCATGTTATAGTTGAAAATGATTACTAGCCCTCTAACGTTTGTTAAACAAACCATCTGTTTCTCGTTTTAGAGACCAACAATAATTTTCCAGCATTCTTATGTGGCCCTTTCACTGAATTGACCACAGTTTTTCGGGGGGGGGGGGGGGGGGGAGGGGAGGGGGAAATCTAATTGTGCTTGCAGAAAATAAATTTGTATGGACATTCAACATCCCATTTCAATTTCAGCATATGATTCGAGAAATTCATTTACCACTTCAACGTAGTTAGTACTTTTTTTCTATCTCAAAATGTTTTGAAAAAAGGAAATAAAACTATTCCATGCTCTGTTTTCTATCCCATTATGCTTCTAAGAAAATCCTTTATATCTTCATACAAATCGCGACCTTAAGACAAAAACGATCTATTTGCACCTAAACTAGACGAAAAGTAGAACCTCGTTGTCCTAAGGTAGCTAAATCCCATAGTAAATAAAAGTATTTTCAAACAAATTTACAAAAATTACATACATATGTCCAAGCTACAAGCCCTCAGAGTGTATAACTAGATATGCCGTCAAAGCCTTAAAAGCATATTTTGGGCATGCAATTTCGGCAACTCCTACCTCTTGCATGGCCAGTTGTATGCTCGAAAACTAATAGAAAGTAAGCGCAGACACATGTAGGAAGAAGAACGGAAAATAACTTTGCATTTTTTACTCATAAAAATCAAACTTGGTATGCGAGCCTCCTTAAGGAACGGAGATAGCGGGTCAGTAAGTATGGAAAAGAATGTCACTTAAATGACCCCCATTTTCAGCTTCTAAATTATTTAAGAGCATTTTTCACAACATCTCTTAAAATTTGTTGCTGTAGCAACTATGTCGGCCTTGAGTTCAAGGATTGTATCGGGCTTGTTCGCTTATACTCTCTCCTTTAAATAACTCTAAAGAAACTAATCTGGCGAACGCGCTGACCAACTAATCTCAAAATTTTTGGAAATTATTTGCTCTTTTAAAATCAAAAATCCAAATCGAGCCAAACTTTGCAAAGCTGAAAACGGTGGTCATTTAAATGACATTGGGGGTATTCACGTCACAAGTTGCACCCTTGCGAAAAAGCAAAAGTGCAAAAATATTAACAACCACACAGACAATTAGTTGTGCGTAAATAGTTGTCTTTGTGGTTGTTGTTATGTTTTTGCACTTTTGCTTTTTTGCTAGGGTGCAACTTGTGACGTGAATACCCTTATTATTTTCCATATTTAGTGTAAAAAAATTTTAATTTTGTATATTTTATAATCTAAGAAATAGAAAAATAGAATAAGAGAAAACTGTGAAGCATAATGAAAGACTTCTTAACTGTAATTTAAAATGTCGGAAGTATTATTATAAATTTCTAAAATTTATTTGGAAATTATTGAGATGAATTTGGAAAGCTTGGCAAAATTATACCTTTTTGCTTAAATATCACAAATTCAAACGTTACTTTACTCATCATTTTTTCAAAATTTCAAGTATTTAATTATTTTAAATTTAATACATTACAAAATATTTTAAATACTTTAACTGCCTGTTTTTAGAAAACGTAAACAAGTGAGTGAGTGAGAAATTATATTGAAAACAAAAACAAATTTTCGTTTTTCATTGTTGTTTTCAATATAATTTCTCACTCACTCACTTGTTTACGTTTTCTAAAAACAGGTAGTAAATGATGCTTTCGGTTAAATTATTCATTATTATAAAATAATCCTTAATTACAGTAAAATCAAATCGTTAATTCGTAAAATTTCCATACATTTTGGTCCCCTCGCTAATTCGTAATTTTTTTTTTTCAATTAAAATCTTCTTTACCTCTTATAAATCGTAATTGTTTGCTAACTATTACTTATAATTCGTAATAAAAACAACAGAAACATGGAAAAAATGATTGTTTGTTTACCGCTATTTTTTTTTTTGAGTGGGGTTTTGCTTGTGTGTGTGTCTTTATTTTCTTAAGATCATTTTGTTTCATAAATAATTTTTATATACATATTTTATTTTTAACAATTGTCTTTTATGTTTTTTTTTATCGTTTTAGTAAATAAATTTAAAAACCCATATTAATTCGTATTTATTTTATTTTAACCACGTTAAATCGAAACCCCGCTAAATCGAAAACCGCTATAGTTCGTAAGAAATTACCATTCCCTTGCGATTTCGAATTATCGGAATTCTACTGTATAAATGTACAACAAATGATATATTTAATAAATTCTATTACTTTTAGAATTTTAAAATGTTTTGAATTTTAAACATACATCAACCAGTTTTTTAGTTTGTTTTTTATTTACAATAAAAGTGGTTTTAAACTTGCATCATGGGTAAAGCCATATCCTAAGCAACAAATATGAAACTACTGTTGGGCCAAAACTACTGCATGACATCATACAATTACACTGCGGAACAGTCAATTTGCGGTCTGGAATATTTACAAATTTGAGGTCGATGATTTCAAATCTAATCTCCATTTTTCTCTATTAGCTGTACTTTCTATTCCAATAACTTGAAAACGGTTAACCGTATTAAGTTCACAAAAAAATTCGAAACTCGGCAGTAGTGTTATCTTTAAGCCGTGCTTACATTGTTTTTTAATTTGCCCTGTAGTTTCAGAGATAGGGTTTAATCTTTGAAGTAAGATAAAACAAATTTTTTGTTCTTTAAAAATTCATAAAAATAAAAATGCGACAAAAATCACAGTTTCGGTCCAAAAACATTTATCTTAACATAATTTCTTATGAAATGAGGTTTATTTCATTGTAATCGGTGCACAACTTTTAATTTTATTCACAACTTAAGGCGCATATAGACGACATGTTTTTGTCATCTGACATGTCAAATTTTCAAGTCACATGTAATTGTGCATGTCTGTCAAAATCGCTGTTTTACATAAGCTTTATAATATTCGGTCACAAACGTACATGTAATTTGCTTCTGACATTGTCTTTGTTTTTTTCGCATTGTTATTGCAGAAACCAAAATAGTGCTCGGTTTCAAAATAACTTGCTGCCGCCATGAAAAGTTTTATTTGCGCCGTAAAATAGTTCAGCCATCTTAACATTTTTTTCTTTTAATTCAAAGATACCAATTTGGGATTTTATAATAAAACGGTTTTTATATATATATTCACATAAATTCTATTCAATGGTAAGATGATCAAACATATCTCGGTATTGTAAAAAATTAACTTCAGCCGGCTAATGATTCCGTCAATAGTGGACGCCGCTGCCGGTTTCTTGCCGGCATAGCTTTCTGATGTCAGATGGTTTGTCAGAAGAAAATAGAGCACGCTCTAATTGAAATTTTGTCAGATGACTTTGCGTCTGACTTTTACAGAAGCAAAGTTAAAAAGGTAACACACGACATGTATGTGTTTTGAAGTGGAAAATTTTACATGTCAGATGACAAAAACATGTCGTGTACGGTCGCCTTTACTGAGAAAACTGAATATCGAATAACATTTTAAATATGTGTGTGTCATGAACGTTTTTTCATAACGGTTTTTTATCCGTGTCAATATAGAAGTTTATTTTTTTTTTGCGTGAATAGAGGGTTTAAAAAGCACTAAAATCCTTATAGCTCTTTCTGAAATTATCATGTTATGATAATACTACGTCCTTTACCAAATTTTATGGCATTTAATTTGTATTAAGGTTAGCAGAACTTAAAAAAATAAACAGCTCTTATTTATGTGAGTTAAAGAATTCAGCCAAATTAAAATAAATTACTCTTGCTTGTTTAATGTTCAAGGTAGCCCATAAAGAGGTCATTATTTCAAAGTATTAAGAAAATCGCCATAATAACAGTTAACAAAATTCTTTAAAAAAGCAACTGCGTCAAATTTACAAAAAACCCTTGTTGTTTGTTGGTCAATGTAATTATGACTGGCTGTCAAACATGTTGAATTTTAAAGTCAAGTTTATAATTCATTTTTTTTTTTGTTTTTGTTTATATATTCCGGTGTTGTTTTTTTATTGCATTTAAAACAAAAATCACAAACAAACGTCAAGTTCGTAGGCTTGATTTTATTACGCTAAAATATTTAAAAAAAAAAAAACAAAACTTGCTTATTTTTTTTGTTTAATACATTTTTCAATTAAAAATTTCTTTTTGTTTAAAATAACTGGTTTAAAAGTTACCTTAAAAAAATAATTTAACAATTTTTGTTAGCAAAATTTTACTGGTCATAGTAATTAAATAAAATTACAAAGGAAATATTTTTTAAAAAAATAAATAAAATTTTTTGGTAATTTTGTATCTTTAAATTTAAAGCCAATATTTCATAATTTTTTATTCGCTTTTTTCTAGTAACAACATGCACATCTGATTTTAATTAGTTTTCATATTTTGTTGTAAGCACAAATTTGCACACACACACACACACACCTTATGAATAACAATTCACGTAAACATGCGCTTTAATTCGCCGTCTGCTTTTACAACGTTCAAACGCGATAACGATAATGACTTTCTTTCTTTGCGTTTGTTTCACTTTTTTTGTGCTCTGTGTTGGTTGGTTGTTTAAAATATTTTTTTTGGTTTTATTACTCAATAACTTTTTCAACTTAAAAAAAAAAAAATAAAAATGAAAAAAGTTATTTTTTTTCAATACTCTTCTATTAACTCACCACAGAGCACCGCGGACAATTCAGTTACAAGACTGACTAAGTGTCGGAAATGAAATGTTGTCAATTTTATATTGAAAACAAAACACATTCATTCGAGAGGCCGAAAATTTTAACAAAATTACACACTCACAAAAACGTTGTATTGATATGCCTTTTTTAAAAATAATGTAAAAACAAAAATAATTGAACGAAACGAATTCATTCAAGTCCCCGGCATTTCATTGTGTATATGTATGTATGACCACGACGAGTATGAGTTAAAATGTATCTCTACGTACAACATTTTTCCATGATGCGATGTTTTGTTCCAGCCCATGTATTTGTTTAGTTGTCGTTTGTTGTGTGTAGTATTTTTCAATTACTTTTTACTAACAATGCTACTTTAGCGGTTTTTTTCTTCTTACACGAATAAATAATGTTAAAATTTAAGTGAGTATTTTCCTGGTCGTCATAACACCTCGGTATTCCAAAACACTGGTTAGACACAATGCATTTTATAAAAAACAAGTACACTATGCCTTGCTTTGATGCTGGAGCTATCTTAACTCTACTGCTGAAATACAGCAGATTCTGTTGATAAGCAACAGCACTTGGTAAGATCCGCTGGCAGGCCGAAGTTTCCTACAATGGGTGGAAAAACGGCCCGTAATGCTGACATTATTAAAATCTCCTTTTCTGCGATCGGGGGTATAAACCACAGCCACCAAGTGATTTTAGAAGGACTATCAGCAATAACCAATCTAGGGCCAAGGTCCCAGGGGCTACTGGTTCCCATGGTTTTAGAAAAGAAGTTCTGGTCAGCCGCTATTTCAAAAAGAGAAAGATAAGGTATTGGCTGATAAGGATTTTTTTCAAAGGTTGCAACACAGAGAGGTAAAATATGCCTAAAGCAGCCCATACACGATTCAATTCAATTGTTAACTAAGTCAATTGATTAGTTTGACAGTTGTCGAGCTGGTTGAAGAAAAAGCAAAAGATTTGGATTTCTTCAAGTTGACTACTAAGTCTTTCTTTTGCAAAAAAAAGTTGAAGTATTTTAAAAATTGTCTTTTATTTCATTAAATTTTAAAATTAATTTAAAATCTTCAATTCAGTTGATGAAGTGTGTGGCCAAGCATCAATTCAGTTGAAAGACTCAGTTGACAATTGAATTGAAACGTGTATGGGGCGCATAATGCGTATTTCTACATACCCCACTTGAAAAGTCGAATATTTAAGTTTTATAGCCTATGATCTAGAAACTAGTTCCAGGAAATTATTAAGTATATTAATTTTTCGCCTGAGCAATTCCGCTTTTGTATAGACCAACTCCTTTAAAATTAGAAAATTCGCGGACTTTTCTTTAAATATTTTTATGTTTTATATAAAACAAATAATACCTAATATTACAAATATCTGTAGCCATGATACAAAAAATTTCGACTAAACTGGTTTGATATCGTATGCGATTATTTGACCCTTATTTTTTTATACAAACGTTGTTGCACGTCAATATCGCGAGCCATTAAGTTCTGTTGATGATCGCGGGGAATACCTGCATAACAGCAGACAAGTCTTAGCAATAAAGAGGAAGTATTCTCTTGTCTAGTCTTGACGTTTCTAAGGTTGCTTCGGAATCAGAGAGTTTTTAATTTCTCCTAGCGAACAATCGTTCAAGTTCCTTGCAGTTTAAAATCATGCAATTCCGAAAATTCATCTTTAAAGAGTCCTAGCTTTCAGATCTTGTTGCAATGGTCTTAATTTTTTTTTTTAAATGTGCCAACATTTAAAAACCAACTTAATTGAGTTACGGACTTTTGGTGTTAAATATTTTCGAAATTTAGCAACTTGGATGACCTATAAACGACCAAGAAAAATTGACGGTCGGCGTTAACGACTTTAAATATTTTAAGCAAAACTAAGATGTTCCGTCAAAATTTTGTATACAAACTTGGTAATGGCGGCACCAATCTGTTTTCAGATTAGCTAAACTTAGTTTAACTGAGATCCCAAAAACCCAGCCTAAGAGGATGAAGTTAATCCGTTTTTCCTACCAAGCTCATGAACAAAGAGGTACTCATACGTAAATTTGACGTTGCGTTGCGGATGAACCTGATAAAATTAAAATTTTTCTCCGTATGATTCAAAAATATGTTTAACACTTATAATAGCATGATTTGTTTTCAACCATAGCATGTTGCTCTTGGAGAAGAGGAAAATACTATCATATGGATGTGGCTTCCTGATGAATAACTAAATTAACCATGGTATGGTTTTCGGTGACAAAAATACGGTTAATTTTAACATTATATGTTTAAAATTTTCCGTAAAAATAGTTTTGTTGGAGGTGAATATCTGTGACTTGGTGCTAAAAGGCCAATGTCAATATTTTGTTGTTTTGAGTTAATCGTTGCATAAGGTGTCTTTTATTACTCGCTTTTATTTTGCTTAAACAGTCAAGTTCTAATTTAACCCAGAACAGCTTCATAAAGGCTTTGTTAGCCAATTTCACTTAGAACTCTTCTATAAAAAAAGACTTTAATTTAAATTTTCTCAAAAGTTAATATTTTGACATTAGCCCTTTTAGCACCAAGCCACAGATATATTTTAACATGTTTTTTCTGCGCCTATAATAATGTGTGCGTAAACGCAGCTCAAGCCACATTTTCGCTTGAATATGAGATTGTCTTTTAGCGGCAACTTGTTTATGCAAAAAAAAAAAAAAAAATTAGGTAATTTAAGCAATCTTTTATTTTGTTTTAGCCTTTTTTGTAATTTAAAAACTTCATTTGACATCACTATTCCATACTCATTTGTTTATTCTCATTGATATGAAAATTGTCGTTTTTACTTATGTATGTATTTATTTTAAGCTCTCCCACAAATTGCAATTCATATTTGTTTTGCTTTTGGTTTCGGTTTTAAAAATGATCATATTTACTTGATAATTTTAAGTTTGTAGTTTTTTTCTCCTCAATTTTTACGCACTTTAGTTACAATTATACAAAGCTAACTCCACATTCACACTTTTAATCACTTCTTAAGCGTTGTGGTAATTTGACACTGAATACATCTAAAAGCCGGGGAGAGGTGGAGTAAAACAAGAGGTCTAATATAATTGAGTGCTTGTTGTAGTTTTAATCTAAACTCTATTGTTACTTTACACTAATGCAATAGTAATTGTAAGGCGGGTAATGCAATTACATACTTGGTGTGCGTTTCAATGGGCATTAAATGGGAGCAGCCAATAAAAAAAATGTGCCGCTTCAAAAGCGTATTGTGACAACTGTCATTCATCTTAAATTGCTGTCTACTCTACATTTCAATTGGAATCATTAAATGAAAAACGGCGACTGTTGCACTGAAATTGTTTATTAAATAAAATTCTATAAAAAAATGCGTAATTTTTCAATTCTATCGTAAATGTGGGAGAATTAAAGTTTTGTTAGAAAATAATGATGTTATAATCTGCATGATAATTTTTAGACGAAATATTTATTTGGTGAAGAAAATATACCACCTAGCCCACAAACGATTTCCCTCGAAATTAAGCCTTTGCCACGGGATGGACTGTGTTGTTGGCAACCTTAAAAAATTCGACAACTGACAGTTTTGGGTTAGTAAAAATGGTGCGTTATACGATACAACAACATGTCTTTATTATTGAACAATATTTAAAAAAAAATAAAACGAAAGCTAGGCGGCTGCAATTCGAAAATTTCATACAGAATATGGTCGGAATAGTGTTAAAACTTCGTCAACTGTGAATTGAAAAATTTAGGGATACCCGATACCATTATAATGGTATCGTATAACTCTATCGTATTAATAACACTGTGCTCAAAGTTGACACTTTTTTTTGTGACAAGCTGGACACTTGGCGTTTTAAACTAATTCGGATACGCTGAATCCAGTGGTGCTAGCCGTTTTTTTTTAGATTGGCTCTGGTTTTCGAGATATACCGTTATTTCGAAAATAGAGGAGGTTTCACAACCAGGCATCAGAAATTAAGAACCGAAAACTTAAAATTTAAGTTTTTTATTTCAAAAATTCAAAACTCATGCGTACAAAATAAATTTTTTTTCTATCAGTTTAAAAAAAATTAAGAAACACAAAAAAAGATATTTATTTTTGAAGTACAATATGTATTTTGTACATGAAAAAATATTTATCATTGGTGTTCAAAAAATGTTTTCATACGTACAAAAAAAAAAAAAAAAAAAAAAAAAAATGTATTTTGTTTGAATTGTTCTATAAAGTTAAAAAAACAAGTAAGTTTTTAAAAAAACGTTTTAAAGAAAAATATTTTTCTGTTTTTAGAAACTTACATTGAGAACTTAAATTTTGTAGTTTAAATTGTGAATTTTAATTAAATTTATAATCACCCCTATTATGAAAATGCAAATTTAAAAGAAGTTATGGGCACAAATTTTATAAGTTAATTAAACGTTGCAAAAATTCGCAAAAGTTTGCTAAAATAGCGAAAATGTTTAACTTGCCACGATTGCTTCATAGAGCAACAAAGCTACGCAAAAATTCCAAAAATTCGTAAAAGTTTGCAAAAATTTGCGAAAATTTTTAATATTTCAATCAATACATAAAATTGATTGAAAGTTCCTAAAACTATAAGGAATGGCAAAAGTTCGGTAAAAATTGCAAAATTAGCGGAAATTCGCAAAAATTTGCTAACAGCAGCATCATAGCAGATTCTACTATTTATTATAAATCGTTAAAGCTGTAAAGAACCAGAAACTTACAGAAACAAATCGCTTCTATCGCGAACATGGCAAAAATTCACAAAAAAATCAACATCAGAAACAAACTCTAAAATTTATTTGAAATCGCTAAATCGGTTTAAAAAAACAATAAAAATAGCTTAACAGCTTAAAAAAATAATAAACATATCTTTATAATCTTATCTCATAATTTTTATATATGTCATGTTCAATTTTAAGTTTTCGGCTTTTTTTCTTTTCATGTACAAAATAATATTGTACTGAAGAAATTTTTGTGTTTGTTTTTTATTTTTTTTTTTAAACAGATGGGAAAAAATTTTATTTTGTACGAAAAAATTAAAACTTTTTTGAGAACATTATTATTTTGAACTTAAAGAAACAATATCAAACAAAATAATTTTTTCTTTTTTTGTTTATTGTACAGTTTAAAATATTTTTCGAACACCAATGAAAAATATTTTTTAAAAAACACAAAAAAAAACGTTTTCCGGTCCTTGTGCACAACATATGTTTGCGTAACTTAAAAACGCTTTGGCGTTAAAAATTTCTTTTAATAAAATTTTCTTTTTAATATGCGCAGTCGTTTTAGAAACATAATTTTTTGGAAAAATTAATAATATTTTTTTTATCAAAATTTGGATTTTTTTTTAAATTCATAAAAATTGAAAAAAAATAAAATTGGAGCTAGGCTTCTAATTTTTTGTAGACATATAAAGCACAAAGCTGCAAACAAAACAAGCCTTAAATGATTTGATTTTATTCACAAAAGTCGAAAAGTTTTAATTAATTTAAGAATTTCATAAAACGCAATATTTGTATTGGAGCCCCCCCAAAGAAGTGGTGATAAGGGGCAAGTATGTCTCGAGAAAATGTTAAGGACAAAAAATTAATTGAGGTCGGTCATGCATTATATTCCACTAGGGGCGACTCCTGGGTATTTATGGGACTTTTTCTTCAATATATTTCTAGTCTGCATCGAACATTTTGTATGGGAGCCCCCTTAAGGAATGGAAATAGCGGGTAGGTATGTTAAAAATAAATGATTGAGATGAAAAATAAAGTGGGGTTAGTCATACATTTGACCCATCTAGGGGCATCCTAGGTGCTGCAGGGGCCAAATTTAGGATTTTTATCAAACTGCCATATTTGTTGGCAACAAATTTGATGAATTTAAAAAAAAAAAAAAAAAATCGAAACTGATAAAAAAATTATTTATTTTTCCAAAAAAAAAATTATGTTTCTAAAACGACTGAGCATATTAGAAAGAAGTTGTACTTTTCTTAAAGGAAATTTTATTGCGGAATTTCAACACTGGATTCAGCGTACCCGAATTATGTTAAAACGCCATGTGCCCGGCTTGTCTGTTTTTTCAACTAGCACAGTGTAATTATTAATACCGATACCGCTTAAATAAAGTTTAAAATTGAATACCGGTATTAAGAGTGATACCGAAATAACAAATACCGTACTGAAATTCGTTTCGGTTAACAACCTTACATAACGCCTATACAAAATCTCCCAAATTGAGGTCGGACAAGAGCTGTAAAGCTATCGATAGTCGTCCTATTCAATATTTTCAATAGTTTTTTTTATAAAACTATCGATATTTTTGAAGAATTGTAAATTAATGTGTTTTTTTTTAAATATCTAGGAGCATTTTTTTTATTCTACACTATCATAAGAGTACGACCATCCTGAATAGAACTTATGAATATTAAAAATGTTTTCGTAGGCATATAATATACTATAACTTAAAAAAATTATTCTTACCTCACCAAAGCTCTCACAGTTTATTTGTCTATACAAGTTTGAAAATGTAATATTATAGCCATTATTAATGGAAGAAAACCCGTTTCCCAACAGTAAAGTTGGCGAACTGAAGACGAGGGACCTACGCCAATTTTGCATAACGGAACACCTGGTTCAGCGCATCAAATAAAACACAACATGGAAAGTTCTTCACTCCTGTCGTAGGTTTTAACAATTGGCTTGAATTGCCCCAAGCCCCCTAAAAAGAGTATACCGACTACTATTTAAAGACTTTTTCTCAAAACTTTGGTACTTTTGAATGACTTTTTAGAAAGTGGCAATATTATTTTTAAGTGATGTGTTTTAAATGACAATATGTGTCAATAGTGCTATCGATAATTTTGTAGCTCTTGTTTGGGCACGATAGCCGCCACCACGGTTGCCAGATTTGACGATTTATGTTCATTTTGACGATTTTAGGGTCCAAAAAATCCTTTTGCCGATTTATGGTATAAACACAACTGGGACGAACTTCGTATAGCACGACGAATTCGTAGGCAAGATTTCGTTGCGTAAATTCGTCAAATGAGGCACAATAAGCGCATGCATACCTGGTATTAATGTCACTTATTTTTTTTTTTTTTATAAATAAACACCTTGGACGCCAAATTATATAAACATTAATTATTCCTTACTTCTTTAATTATTTTACTGCATCCATTTTCATCTTTTTAAAATATGTAGCAACAAATTTTGTTAAAATTTTTTCATACATTAATTTTTATTATTTCAACAGAAAAAAAACTTTAATAAAAAAAAATTAAATACTTATTGACAAAAACTAGTTTAAAACTTTATAACTACATATTATTAAAAAAGTGGTAATTCAATTTATATAGTTTAAATACATATTAAAACTATTTAAAAAAAATTTACATTATTTACTAAAACACTTCTGAATTCTAATAAATCTAGCAAAAAGCGGTCACCGTTTCCCAATTAATTCGTCGTTCGTTACGCACGACGAATTTCGGTGTACACAATGATCGTGTGTATTTTCATAAATGCTAATGTGTTCTATTTCTGACGACAAATATTCGTTGCGAATCATTCGTCGTTGCGAATAATTCGTCGTTCGTCGCAGTTGTGTTTCTGGGATAAGGCAATGAATTAGACGACTTTACAAATGTAAAATTGTTTGCTTCTTTACAAAAGTTTTTAGTATTATGTATTTTATAATATTGAATAACTTCTTATATACAGGGTGACGCAGAATGAGCTATATCGCCTAAGTTGCATAAAACTTTTTTGTTTATGCAATTAAGTATTACTATTTTTTTTCGTAATAATATCCTGTAGGGACCATCTCCTGCTCCGCGCATACATGCTCTTTTTACCATATTTACTATAACTTTTTCTCAAAATTTCGGGTGTAATGGAAAGGATTTTATTTCGAAAATCGCTTTTTAGTTGGGATGGTAGTTGGCTTGTTAACTTACACTCTCTCTTTTAAAAATCCCCAAAGGAAACTGTAAGGAACTGTGAACCCATTTTTCGCCGACCGGTGATTATAATTAACAGCACTCACATTTTATAATTGGCAAGCAACTGGGAACTTGGTGCGGCGGAAAATGGGTTAAATCCGATAAACATGGAGACCACTTAAAATCGCTCGTGTGTGAAATAACGCGTTCGTCGATTATGTCTCTTTCCAAAGCCATTTAAGTATTTACAAAAGTGCTGTGGCTCCATTTTGTAAAAACCACAAAGTTGGGTGATGATAACAAAATGTTCCAACATCGTCCGATATGAACAATCGTTGACAGAGATTGAAACACCGATTTAGTTTTCAATAAAATATGGGCCAATTATGCTTTTGGATGATATACCACATCAAACAGTAAAATGAAATAGATGTAATTGTTGTTGATAAACTGCTATTCTCCGTTGCCCAAATGTGTCCACGTCATGGGTTGTTGGTTTGGAAAATAAATATCAATTATCAAATACGCTGTTTTATTATGTAGTTATTTATTATTTAGCTTTGATTTTCGAGATATACCGTCATTTCGAAAATGGAGGTGGTTGCACAACATATGTTCGCGTAACTGAAAAAAACTGAAAAAAACCGGAATTCCGCAATAAAATAATATACGCAGTCGTTTTAGAAACATAATTTTTTTTGTTTGAAAAAAAAATAATTTTTTTAACAAAATTTCGAAATTTTTGTTTTTAAAAATTCATAAAAAATTGGATATGCAGCTATGCACTGCACCAGCCAAGTTTATGAATTCCAACCATACAAATATGGCCGTTTAATGAAATTCTTAATTTTGGCCCCTGCAGCACCTAGGATGCCCCTAGATGGGTCAAATGTATGACCAACCCCACTTTATTTTTCTCTCTATCATTTATTTCTTACATACCTAAACGCTATCTCCATTCCTTAAGGCGGCTCCCATACAAAATGTTCAATGCAGACTAGAAATATATTGAAGAAAAAGTCCCATAAATGCCCAGGAGTCGCCCCTAGTGGGATATAATGTATGACCGACCTCAAATAATTTGTTGTCCCTAACATTTTCTCGAGACATACTTGCCCCTTATCTCCACTTCTTAGAAGGGCTCCCATACAAATATTGCCTTTTATGAAAATCTTAAATTAATTAAAATTTTTCGACTTTTGTGAATAAAATCAAAAGTTCGTTTTTCGTTTTTTATATGTCTGCAAAAAATTAAAAGCATAGCTGCATTTTTTTAATATTTTTATGAATTTTTGAAAAACAAAAATTTCGAAATTTTGATAAAACAATTATTTTCTTTTTCCAAAAAAAAAAAATTATGTTTCTTAAACGACTGCGCATATAAGAAAAAAGTTCTACTTTTCTTAAAGTAAATTTTATTGCGGAATTTCAAAAACCAGAGCTAACATAAAAAAAATCGGCTAGTACCACTGGACTTAGCGTACCCGAATTAGGTTGTCTGTTTTTTCAACTAGCACAGTGTTATAGATCAGATCTTAATCAATTCAGTCCTTAATTCGGATGTATGAAATCCTAAACAGTACACAACAAGCAAAGTTTTGTGGACATGCTTCGAGAATTAACTTATACTACCAAATACATATTTTCCTATTTTGGATTTTTAGAAAACTGATTTTTTTTTGTATTTAAAAAATGCTAACCGCTCTTTTTTGGTTTGCCTTTAGAAAAAGTTAAAACTTTCATAAATCGTTAATGGAAGCGTAATAACTTTTTTATTTTAAGAGATTTTGTGATAAAAGAAATAAATAAAATAAAGCTAGTGCAACTCTCTACATATGTAATTTTGTTTTTTTTTTGATTAAAAATGTCTCCATTAGTCCATTATTATATATAGTCCCCGAAATCACTCTTTTAACAAGATAACGGCCATTATTCTAATTCATTGTTATATTATTCGAACTGAGTTTAAAAAAGTGCTTTAAATTATTAATAAAGATAACCTTGAAATGTGGCCAACTAAAAAGTCAAAATTTTAATATTTAACTTTTAATTATCTATTAATATAAATTTTTAATATTTTTAATTAGGCCTAAGTTCATCAAATTTAATTTTCATTAAATTATTTTTATGAAGAAAGGAATTTTACAACATGAAAATTAATTAAAATTGTTATTGATAATCTTTCATTCATGACCGTGGCCGGGGCTCGAACCGCGGCCGGCAGGTTACCATGACATGTTTCGATCGCATAGGGATGAAACGATACCTCTAAGGTATCGATACTTTTACTCGTTGTGGTATCGCTCGTAAAGCATCGATACCTACTTAGTATCGGGAAAAAAGTATCGATACTTACTTGTATCGGAACTTACTTGTATCGGTTCGAACGATGAATAATACATACAATTCAAGCATTTATAAATGATCCTTTTCTTGCAGATAAGGTAGTACTACTCCGACAATGTCAGTCACTATCAGTGATGTCAACTTTTTGAGAGCAAAAAGCACTTTAAAATTTAAAAAAGGCACTAAAAAGCACTATTTCGAACAAACAAAAGCGTAAAAAGCACTTAACCATTTTCACAATTTAATTAAACACAAAAAAGTTGCATTCGTCTGTGCCGAATATTATATAACTCCAAAATTTAAAAAAAGGCTACGGCGTTGATGGGTGACCGTTTTTATTTAAAATTAAATAATAAAAAAATTACATTTTTATATAAAAATTTTTCTTAGTTTCGCACTATGGATAAAATTTTGGCGTTTTGAGGCATCAAAAAGCACCATAAATAATGCCAAAAGTACTAAGTTGGCATCACTTGAAAATAATAAATTTAATTAATTTAACTTTATAATTAATGAATAAATTTAATAAAAGGGGATTTAAATTTTGGAATGGGAATTTATGAGTACTTAAAAATTTGGGACATGAGATTTTGGTGGTCCCATTTTAAATAAATTTTATTTTACACCTTTTTATTTTTAAAAATTTTATAATATTTTTACTATTAAAAATCACTGCTTCAGTTTAAGAATAATTTCAATGCTAAAGTGAAGCGATTACTTTTGACCGATACCGAGTATTTTTTTACCGATACTACTTGGTATTCGGTGTCTAAGTATCGATTACAAAAATAGTTGGTACTTGTATAAAAGTATCGAATATGTACTTGTATTTACTCGTATCGTTTCATCCCTACGATCGCAACCACTCGATCTCCTCAGATGGATTTGCCGTTTTACACAAAATAACCACAATACTAATTATTGTTAAGTCTAAGGCACGAGCTCTATGTGTTCATTTGTCGTTCAAGTTTGCTGAAAAAGATCAACAAGAAAAAAAGACAAAAATTAAAAAACAAAAAATGTACTTAAGACTTCAAGAAGAATTCTTGACAAAAGTACGAAAAAACAGAAGTAAGGAAAAACATGTAAAATCAATTAAAATGGACAATCATTCAAAAAAGCAAATTTCGATCTACCAAAGGTTAAAATACAATTTGGTTTAAGGATTGATGTTTGACTGTTGACGTCAGCAGTCGTCGATGGCTTCGAGTAAAAAACGGCAAATCCATCTGAGGAGATCGAGTGGTTGCGATCGAAACATGTGATGGTAACCTGCCGGCCACGGTTCGAACCCTGGCCACGGTCAATAATGAATGATTATCAATAACAATTTTAATTAATTTTCATGTTGTAAAATTCCTTTCTTCATAAAAATAATCTAATGCAAATTAAATTTAATGAACTTAGTAGGCCTAATTAAAAATATTAAAAATTTGGATTAAAAACCATAAATAGTTCAACAAAATAACCACATTACTAATTATCTATTAATATATTTAATTAATTCTAATAACTTTCTTTCTTCAAATAAAACAAATTCAATAAATAAAATATTATGCAATATTGCGGAAAATAATTATTTATCAAAACAATAATTAGAATTTTTAATTTATGCAACCAAAATATTTAAAAAAAAAATTCAAGGTAAAAGTCAAGCCAATTCAAATTTATTTGTGTAAAAAAGGAAAGAAAAAAAACAGACAAAAAACTTAAATCAGTTAACAGAAGTGTGTCGAAAACACAAAAATAATAATAAAAAAAAAATCTCCTAAAACTTTCTCTTTCAATAATATCGAAGCAAAAGACAAAAAATAAAATACTACAATTCGAATATTCATTACCAATTCAAATTTTACACTTAACACGAATTTATTATCAGCTTGTGGGTTTCTTTATACATATAAATATATAATTTCTTTAGATTTTGGCGTTTTTTTTTCTTCTATTATCACCAGAAAGTATTAATGTGCTTTCATTTGGTAGTAAAAAAAATCGTTTAGAGAATATTATTTAATATAAACCATTCAAATGCTGCCCCTTCATGCTTCTATTGATCTAACCCTTTTCAAAATCATGATATCTAGCTTAAATTGTTAAATTTGTTTAACGAATTAAGTATATTGTTACACTAAGAGAAATAAAAAATCAAATGGATGAATTAGTGTTTAAAGAACCTCTCGATGATGTTTCCCACCCCAAATGCGAAAGTTGGCTTATTGTCATGACCACTGAGTGTCACAACTAGAGTTTGTTATTAATTGTTCTCAACTCCGCAATTAACTCACGGGAAATTATAACCGAAAACATTTTGTGAAAACCATCTTATAAATTCAAACACGTGCGAATAGTAGAACATTGAAAGAACAGATAAGTTTTGGAGAAAAATGCAACTGCTCTAGAGGGAAGCGAACTGACACCGCAGTAGTCCCGTGATAGGCCTTTGATGGTAGAGACGGGTTCTAGTTTAAACACTTTCTATGGATTAGACCTATCATTTTTACATGGGGTTGTCATTGGTCAATTGACACCATTTGTCCAGTCACAGGTCTATTCTCCATGAACATACTTAGTGTAAGTTACTAAAATGTAGTACTATTTCAATACAATGTAGTATTATTTCAATAAAACAAATCCTTGAATTAAATTCAAGAACCAAATTTTAGAAAGTACCAAAAAATGGGTCACAGCACCTGTGAAGACTGTACTGAAATTCATTACTTTTTTGTTCTTCATAAACCAGTTAAGGGATTGGTTCTTCTCTTACTGGTCATGAGTCCTTTCTATTTGTACTTGTTCTATTTTCACAAATCCCAGGACTAGTCTGTTGGACCAATTGACACAAATTTCCCGCAGGGTGGTAACAATTCATTAAAGAAAATTTAAGAATTTAAACCATACAAATGTGGCAGTTTAATGAATTTCTTAAATTTCTTGTCCCCTAGCTAGGCTAGCTAGTAGTGAGCTAGTCTATCAGCGCCGAAGTTGCGGGTTCGATTCCCGCCAAAAACTCTGGGTTCTTTTCTGCGCAGATCTTCGCGGGATTAGCTTAAGGAATTTAAAAAAATTGGCTCCCATACAAAAGTTTTAATACAGACTAAAAATATATTTAAAAAAAAGTCCCATAAATGCCCAGCAGTCAGCCCTAGGGGAATAAAATGTATGACCGACCTTAACTATTTTTTTGTCCTTAACATTTTCTCAAAACATACTTGCGCTTAATCCCCACCTCTAGGGAGTGGACACAGATATTTAATCATTTATCGCCTCTGATAAAATCCCAGACTTCCGACTGTAGGGATTATAAAAATTCTTCCTAAGCAAAACTGCAATGATTTTTTGCGAGGTTTAATTTTCTAATTAAATTTAAAAATGTTTCTGCTGGAAATATTGAATTACATCCTTAGCAAACGTTTAATTGTTTCTTGCGAGCTTTAATTTTCTGACATTAGGGTTGTACGAACAGAAATCTGGTGGATAAATACTAGAACGAGATACTAGAGGCCAATGGCTCCTAAGGGCAAAACATTAATCTTCTCGAGACAAAAATATTGCTATATTATAATTTAAGATCGGACTGTAAATGCCTAAGATATAACGAACAAATTGCAAAAATATTTTATAAATAGTAATTAGAGTGCGCAATTTTTTTTCCTTGCAAGGTGGTATGTTCTGTTTATTCACATATCAATTTAAATGAAAATGTGCCTCGTCACGCATTATGATTTTTTCATGAAAATCGGGGTTGTCATGGGCGAGCTGTAACATCCTATTGGCATATGTACGGCGGCGTAAATAGTCTTGTGGAAGAAGCTCTTGTGTCAACTGAATCTTAAATGGAAACAAATGCAAATCCTTGTGCAAAATTGTGGCCAAAGTTGTTCGTTGAAGACCAAGCTTCTGATCACGGCATCGAATTGAGGTTGATGGATTGTTTTGAACACTTTCTTGAGCAGCAGTAATGTTTTCAGCCGATCTTGCAGTACTTTGTGGTCCATGCTTGGGCCTACAGATCCTCTCTCTTTGAAATCATTCACTACGCGATAAATATTGCGTTTTGTTGGCACGTTGTTTCTCCCAAAAATTTCACGTAATTTTCTCATCGTCACAGTAATCGATGATTGATTTGATAAAATGTTTTAACGATTAAAACACCTTGTTTTATTGAATATTTTTCCATAATAAATTTGCCACGTGTCTACTTCACGACTGCCAAATATGAACTGTCAAGGCTAATGTTTAACAAAATGGTGGCAAAACAAAGTAGTATACCTTCCCGGCGGACACCCTGTATATGTATATGTTTCAGTTTTTTTTTAACTTTCTTTAAGTAGTGTTAAAGGTAATTCATTAAATAAAAATATTCAAGAAACCATAAACAAAATGTTTTTTGGGGAATTTCAGTAAAACATAAAAAATTTGGGTTCACACTTTGAAAGTTTTCCTTCAGAAAGACTGAGTTTATTGGTGAGAAGGGGGAGAAGAATAGTCTGTTCTCTTTCTCTCTTATCTATAAAGTCAGACTTTCTGAAAGAAAATTTTCATAGTGTAGTAGTACGTAGTAGTAGTACGAAAATTTAAATTGTGTCAAGTAAAATTATTTGAAATGAAATTGTTATCTAAACTTTTAAATTTTGGGGGATTTAAAAAAAAAAACATCAATTTTGGGGGTTTTTTAATATTTCACACTATAACACTATATACTATATATTACTTGAGTTTTGACAAACAAAGTGTAAAAATTTAATAACTAAGGTTTTTTTTCATGTATTAGGATTAAAATTTATTAGGCGAAGACAAGTCCAATAATTTGTTAAATTTTAACTTGGTTATAGATTTTCTGTTCGTTTACCGTTTATTATAACGTTTATTTTTTTTTACTTCTTTTTTGTTTACATTTTACATTTCAATTAAAATTTAATTCAACTAAAGATCGTTTCTTATTATATTTTTGAAAAAGATAGAAAGTGCAAATGGCTGTGAGCCGTTTTGTTTTATGAAATTTCATATTAGGATGTTGTTAAATTTATTGAACAATTAATTTTTTTACTTTTTCTGTAAGCTCTTTACTGAATATTCGTACTTAAATTACAAACTTCTGTTAGGTAAGTAGTTTTTAAGCAAATGAGGCGTAAAATAAAAAAAAATATGAAAACAAAGATTTATGGGAAATTTAATTTATTGCCAACTAAATATTATAAAAAAATGAAAATAATATTTGTTGTTTATATCGTTAATGAACTTTTAAGTTAAAACTTTCAATGAATTTAATAACAAAAAATACGAGGGCAGGTAAATAAATCCGTGACTTTTTAAATTTTCCACCACTCAATTGAAAGGGTAACACTGCTCCTTTAAGCCGGCATCTGTCAGTTTCCACATTTCTATAAGCTGCTTTATTAAGTTTGTGCTTAATAGCTATTGATTGCAGACTACTTCGTAATTTGAGGAGAAAATTGTAAAAAAGTTAATTTCGTGTGTGCATTAAAAAATCCATAATTTAGACTACATATTGTTCTCTTATCTGCCCTACTCTCCGGTTTCAGCACAGAGTGACCAGGGCTGCCAGGTACTTTTTTTTCCTTGTTCCCAAAAAATTAAAAAAAAATTCACAAAAATCCCCAAATTACAAAAAAATAACCTTAAAAAATTAATATTTTTTTATCGATAAAATTTTAGGTCAACAAACTTTTTGTTTGATTCAAAGAAGAGATTTATCCAATTTACACTTTGCAAAATAGCACTCAACAAAACATATTTAATAATGAAATAATTAAATATTTCTTCATATTCAATAAAAACAATATTTGAATCAAAGTAAAGACAGTATTTTAGCAACTCTTGTCCATTTTTAAATAGCTCATAATTCTCATTTGTTTTACAGTTTTATTTGAATAATATATTTAGTTTTGCCAAAGTCTTTGGAATAGGTTTCCTGATGATCTGGCCTAAGCAACCAGTGAAATGCGCATAGGAACTTACTTATCCCCGCGTAATAAATTTTAGTGTTTTTAAAAATATATAAAAATTAAAAATTTATAACATCATCATTAAAAAAAAAATAAAGATTCGATTAACATTTTGTTTGATTTATTCAACATTTTCAACAATTTATTTTAACAAATCAAGTAAACATTTTGTTGAAAAAAATTATTTTGGGCAACAACTTTTTTATTGACTCAATAAACTTGGCTGTTGACTAAAAATTTAACAATTATACATACAAACTTTTTTATCAATACCGCAAAAATCGTCATCGCAGAAAATTCAAAAATTTTTGAAATCAAATATGCGATTTTCGTATTCAAATATGAAAATTATTTTTTTCTGTGCAAGCAGAACAATATGCTGTTTTTGAAGACGAATGGAGTCACTTTATATGAATATGGAGCTTGTTAAGTCGGTTTTAGCCATCCTTAATATCATTTTTAAAACACTCACTCAAGAATAATAAGATAAGTTTATTAAGTACTTTTTACACACTTAACAAAAATATTAATCTTAATTAGGACCCTTTACACCGTATAAGTTGTTGATAAGAGTAAGATAAAAGTTTTGCTACTTTTTTCATATCTATCTATATATATAAAAATGAAAAATGTTTGTATGTTTGTTTGTTTGTTTGTTTGTTTGTTGGCTTATAGACTCCTAAACTACTGAACCGATTTTCCTGAAATTTTTACAGATACATCACGTGAGCCCTAAAAATAAAATAGGCTACTTATTTTTTCGATAGGGGCAGGGGAATTGGTATCCCCCATAGGATGCCAATATTAATTATCGCATATATTAAGATCCGCTGCACGCATTATGCAGAACTTTTGGTAGTAAGATCTTCTGAGCCCCAAAATTAAAATAAAATAGCAGCGGGGGAAGTGGAATCCCCCATAGGACGCCAATGTTTAACATCGCATATCTAAAGAACTGTTATAGTGAGAATGTTCAAACTTTCTAGAAGTCACTCTTATGGTATACAACACTTTTGAAAATAACAATAAAGCGGGTAGGCGCAGGGGGGAAATACCTCCCATAAGATGCATATATTAAATATCGCTCAACTGAAGAATTATTAAAGGGAGAGTCTTCAAAAGTGGTTAAAGCTATAATTATAGTAAACTATAAATTTCAATATACAAATGGGCGGGGTAGACGGGGGAGGAGCAGTACCCCTCATAGATAGAAATATAATTAAGAGCCGCTGCACGCATTTTGTTGAACTTTTGGTAGTAGGATCTTCAGAGCCCCAAAATTGAAATAAAATAGCAGCGGGGGAAGTGGTACCCACCATAGGACGCCAATGGTTAATATCGCATATCTTAAGAACTTTTATAGTGAGAATGTTCAAACTTTGCAGAAGTCTCTCTTATGGTATACAACACTTTTGAAAATAAAAATAAAGCGGGAAGGCGCAGGGGGGAAATACCTTCCATAGGATGCATAAATTAAATATCGCTCAACAGAAGAACTATTAAAGGGAGAGTCTTCAAACATGGTTACAGCTACTACTATGGTAAACTATAAATTTCAATATAAAAATGGGCGGGGTAGACAGAGGAGGAGCAGTACCCCTCATAGATAGCAATATTAATAAGAGCCGCTGCAAGCAATTTGTTGAACTTTTGGTAGTAGGATGTTCTGAGCCCCAAAATTTAAACACAATAGCAGCGGGGGAAGTGTTACCCCCCATAGGACGCTAATGTTTAATATCGGATATCTTAAAAACTATTAAAGTTAGAATGTTCAAACTTTGTAGAAGTCACACTTATGGTATACTACACTTTTGAAAATAAAAATAAAGCGGGAAGGCGCAGGGGGGAAATACCTTCCATAGGATGCATATATTAAATATCTCTCAACTCAAGAACTATTAAAGGGAGAGTCTTCAAACGTGGTTAAAGCTACTATTATGGCAAACTTTAAATTTCAATATAGAAATGGACAGAGGAGGAGCAGTACCCCTCATAGATAGAAATATAATTTAGAGCCGCTGCACTCTTTTTATTAAACTTTTTGTAGTATGATCTTCTGAACCCCAAAATTGAAATAAAATAGCAGCGGGGAAATGTTACCCCCCATAGGACGCCAATGTTTAATATCACATATCTAAAGAACTGTTATAGTAAGAATGTTCAAACTTAGTAGAAGTCACTCCTATGGTATACTACACTTTTGAAAATAAAAATAAAGCGGGAAGGCGCAGGGGAGAAAACCTTCCATAGGATGCATATATTAAATATCTCTCAACTGAAGAAGTGGTTTAAGCAGTGTAGCGAAGCGCACCGGGTTAAGCTAGTTTTATATACGAAACAAAGAAAAATAAGCGTAAATAATAAAAGAAGGAAAAATATATCAAAAATGTGTAAAATCTCCAAAAAATCCCCGACTATTTTTATTTAATCCCCAATCCCCGAATGAATTTCTTTGTCCTTTTTGCTTGCATGAAATCCCCAACTTTAAGGATAAATCCCCAAGTCTGACAGCCCTGAGAGTGACTGTGTTCTGTTTCCAAACCTAAAAAATTGGCTATCAACGCAAAAACAAGTACCTATTTTTATAACCTTTTTTTTTGAAGGAAAGAAAATTGTTAAAAGTTTGGACAAATTCTATAGAGCTTCAAGGAGACTACTTTGAAAAAAAAAAAATAATTTTTTATCCAAAAACCTTTGTTTTATTAAAAAAAGTCACTGACTTATTGATCCACCTTCGGAAATATAAGTTTGATTGTAGTAAGCCTAAAAGTATGTTAACAAATTTAAGCTTAACTACGATTAATGAAATATTCATATAAACCATTGTGAATTGTGATTTCAGTGCATTAACATTGCACTGAAATGTTGTCGATTTAATTTGAAGTTTTCCTTAAAAAAAATTACCGAACTTTTGATTCATGAAAAATACCATTTTTGGACCTTTTTTTTGGATCTTAAAGTTTGACATAAAAAGTTATTGTCTCGAGAAGACCGGTGTTTTGCTTTAAGGGCCATTAACTACTACAAACGTCAGTATTATAAAATTTTACAATGTTTCTGCTCGAATTATCGAATTACTTCCTAAGCTAAAGCGAACATTAATTTAATGACATTAGGCGGGTAGAAACAGAGATATGTTGACAAATACAAGAATAGAATACTTAAGGCCAATGGCCCTTAAAGTAAAACATTGGTCTTCTATTGGACTGTAAATGCTAAAGATATAACGAAATATTTACAAAGGCGACCCCTACGTTCGGCAAACAAATTTTTTCGAAACTGCCTTGCAAAAATACTTTATATTAGAGGTTGAACGGCGTACTTTTTACTCTTCTTGTCAGTTGGTACGCTCTAAGGTACATACATACCCAGTTATTAAAAAAAATACAAATGTATATTACCTGCCTGCTTCAGGGTTTATAACGATATTGTGTGCTTAAAAATTATTTATAAACATTTTCTATACGAAAATCCATCAGTGGGTTCGATGGTACCCAAAGTGGCGATATATTAACACAAGCTTAAAAATGCTTTTAAAAAATGCAAATAATAAGTTTATTATATGGTTTTCACAAAATTTTATATACATACATAGGTATATAAATATTTTTTTCAAAAAGCCACAAAAGAGAATATTATAATTTTTTAGTAAATAATAATCATAAATACAGAAAAACACAGCTTTAAAAATAATTTTGCACAATTTTCGCTGTAACTTTGAAATCAAAATATATTTAAAGAAAAAGTTAATAACATGTATTCCTATTAGTATAAATTTGTATCAAGGTTTTGCTTTCACTAAATTCAGTAACTGTAAAACTTAAGCTTTGTTTACAATAGGCAGCAACTTTTTCACTGGTGTTCATAATAGAGCAAACATTTTTGTCGCGACCACACACATTTTAAACAAAAAAACCGTTTGCAAATTTTGCCCAAAACAATATTATGTATTTATTGTTATTTGTTCAAACATTTTGCTAAAATTTTCATTCAAAACTAAATAAAATTATTTTAAACGTCAGAAACAATTTCATACAAATTGTTGCCGAAGTTCTAGTTGACTCAACTTTTTAAAAAAACTTTAGTTACATTTTTGTTTATAAAATGAAAGGAAAAATATATGAAACGAAATTGTTGCTCTGATTGTGAACAAAGCTTTAATCTGAAAAAATAAAAAAACTTAAAACTTTTTGGGAAATGTTTGTTTTCGTTTTACCTTTTTAATAAAAAATATATTAAAATATTTGTATTATTCTGCATTTTCAAATTCATCACAAATATCCCAATTATCATAACCTTCATTATCATATTTATCATCATTTGGGCAACCAAAAAAAAGCACTAAAAAACAGTTTTAAGCTCTTAAAAAGGCGTTTAAAAACATAAAAATACGGTGTTAAAATTAAAAAAAAGCAATTTAAACTTGTTTCCACTTAATTCGTTTAATACGTTGGTATAGTAAATTATAAATTGATGAGATAAATTTTCGAAAAGAAAACGCTGTACCTACATAGAAAAAAATCTTTCTACGTATTTGCTCTGAAGAACTTTTCAAACGATCGGACTCATAATTCCGCTTGCCTCCAAAAATATCCCCAATATCTTTTAATACCGAAAATCCTTAATTTTTTAATCAAACTGATTTAAATTTTGTATTAAATTTGTCTCCTATATCCCCTGGAACACGGGACATTTTTCTTACGGTCCATAACTATGTTCACTTAGAAAACCAACGAAAGATTTTTTGTTTCCAATTTTATGTATTTTGCTCAGCACTCTTCATTGATGTTTCGCAAGCTATTGATATTATTAAAGAAAGAAATTTTTTAAGTTCACCTCAGCCAATTGGCGCTGGAGTCCCACAAGGCAGCATCCTGGGCCTCTATTATACTAAATTTATACTTCGGATATACCAACAAACAACCACACCCAAACTTTAACATTTGCAGACGATACAGCCTTTCTAAGCGTGCACGTAACCCGTTATGAAGCATCTCGTTACTTACAGGATCATATATTTCAACTAGAAATATGGTTAAAACAATGGAGGATAAAGGTCAATGAGCAAGAATGCGTACATATCACATTCACCTTGCGTCGGGACTCATTCCCCCCTATTAAAATCAACAATCAAACAATTCCTTAACATTCGCATGTAAAATATCTCGGTATACATCCGGATCGGCGATTAACGTGGAAATGCCATATATTGGCAAAATTAACTCAAATGAAACTAAAAGCCATTCAAATTCATTGGCTTATTTGAAGAAATTCTGTCCTAAGTCTCGATTGCAAGCTTCTACTTTACAACTCTATCTTAAAGCCTATCTGAAGCTACGGTAGTCAACTATGGGGCACTGCCTCGGCCTCTAAAATCGAAAAAATCAAAGGCGCCAAAATAAACTTCTTCGAATAATCACAGCCGCTCCTTGGTATGTTAAAAACTCAAACATTCATAAGGATCTCAATGTGCCATTAGTAAAAACTATGATAACAAAAAATGCAGTAAAATATATCAAAAAGGCTTGAACTACATCCAAATCCACTAGCTCGAAATATTTTAAGTCATGGCGGCCACCCTCGCTTAAGAAAAAGAAACACTGCAGCACTTACCCGCACAGAAAAAATAAAAATTGATTTCAATTAAAATTTTGTGATATTAATTAAAAAATTAATTAAATTTGCACTAGTAAACAAATTAATAGTATCAATTAAACCAGTTAATAGTATTAATTAAACGTTTAATTCACTTGATTAAAAGTTAAATTCACTTGATTAAATTTTTAATTAAAACTGATTATGTTTTTGATTAATGCTTTAATTGATGAACAATTTTGGAGAATTTTTTCTGTGCAATAAGATGAGCGATAAACACCTATATATGTGAACAGAACCCGTGATGAAGAAAATTTTTGTCTGGCATTGGCAGGACATAAATAAAGATTTGATTAATTATTGTTAGTTCATATTTAATATATGAAGATTCAATAAAAAAAAAATTTTTGTAAAATCCCAAAATTTGCAGAAATTAACAATATTTGATGAAGAAAATTTTTGTCTGGCATTGGCAGGACATAAATAAAGTTTTAGAATAAGATTTGATTAATTATTGTTAGTTCATATTTAATATATGAAGATTCAATAAAAAAAATTTGCAGAAATTAACAATATTTGATATACAAGAGAAATTCTTAATAGCTAAAACTATATTAAAAAGCAAAAAATAAGACGTTACTATCTATACCAAAAACAGAGAGAATAGGAACTAGCAGACGTTACTTTACACAAAAACTATATTTAAAAAGAAATGAGACGTTACAAAGTTTGATGGTAAAAGACATTACAGACTGAGGAATTTGGTCGTAAGAATACAGCTTTGGAATTTTCGAGAGAAAAGAACTTGAACAAGCAAATAATAAAATAAGTTGATAAAAAGGCTTAATACTAAAAACATAAAAACATACAAAATGTACACAACACTATAAAAAGTACGTTACAGTACCGCTAAGATGAGTTGCATAAAAATCAAGTAAGAAAGTATAGTCGGTCAAGCCCGACCGTATGATACCCAACACCACAGTATTTAAAAACATGTTTCGAGAGTGAATGGCTATATGAATAAGGATCTATCTTTGTTTCATTAAAATCGGTTAAATAGTTACTGATGGGCAGAAATTGACCCTATCTCCCCTCGTGGTCCTATTTTTTTAAAAAATGCATACCTTACGTGTCCGTATAAATATGGATCTATCTACATATGTCTTAAATTGCATAAAAATTGGTTTGATAGTGGGCACAAATACCCTCTTCCGGATAGCAGCTTGTATGGGGGCTTTATTAAATTATGGACCGATTCGCCCTTGTGCCAATTAAAACCCACGTACCCAATTTCATTAAATTATCTCTAAAATTGCGACCTGTACTTTGCGCATGAGGTTACATGGACAGCCAGCCAGACGGACATCGTTAGATCGACTCAGAAAGTGATTCTGAGTTGATCGGTATACTTTAGGACCAATATTTTAAGGTGTTTCTCACATCAGCACAAATGCATAATACCCTCCACTCTTAAGTGTAGCTATAATAACATACAGAGATAATATAGGTTTTTGGATGATATTGTTCAAGGTAAGCACAAAATATTACCATAACGTTGAACGATTTTTTAGCCAGAGTTTTTACAGCACAAAAAGGGTTGATTTTTTTGGTATTTATGAAAAAAAAATTGCAATCAAAAAAAAAAAAAAAAATTATAATAATAATGAATTTTGCAAAAATTTATTAAATGATTTTTTTTTCGTATGAAAAAAATTAAAAATTATCTTAAAATGGCAAAATAAGTAAAAAAAGCCGATATCGCAAAAATAACTAAAAAAAAGCCGATATTGCCAAAGTAAGCAAAGAAAGCGCTAACAAATATAGCTCATTTTCTTTGGTTTTTTATGATTGGAATTTGTGTTCAATCAAAATCTTTCTATCTTTTAAACCAAAAAATAAGCATTTGCTTTTTTTTGGTTGCCCTAATCATCATCATTATTAAAATCTTCTTTAGCATTATCATCATCACTATCTGCATCGTTGTAATCATCATCATCTTAATTTTATCTACTTTTACGCTATACCAAATTATAAAAACTTAATTTGTAAATTTCAATAAACCAGCACTTTGATACCATTTGAACGCAATGTGCAACGTTCGAAATTCTTTAAATCAAAATATCTTTGTAATTGATTAAAATTTGGATTTTTGAATAATTTTTTTTTTTTTTGGATTTACAGGACATTGTTTTACATCTTTATAGGAGCGATATTGCTTTATGTTTTTTTTTTAATTTATGCGAGTTTAGTCGAATTTTGTTTCGTAAAGTTATCGATTTTGAAGTATTTTTTTATTGCATTTCTCATCGAAAATTTTACACTTTTCCCTAAATTGCAAAATTAAATTTTTAAGGAAAAAAAGCTTTAACAAGCACTCCCCTAAAACCGTTATTTGTCAAGACGACACAATTCTTTTTTACAATGTTATAGGTTATAGAATCTTAAAGGCATTTTTAAAGATTATATTATCATTTTTTTCTTACTTCATAATGACTAATAAATTAATTAACATAATTACTAAACTTTAAAATATTCTTAATTGCAGATAGTTTTTATTTAATTTTCTCTAAAGCTTTTGCTATAGTTTTCATAAACTCGAACGCTTCTTCACCTGATTCAACAATATAATGGGGTGGCATTAGATAACCATACCGTCCTTGATCTTTAAGGAATACATTATACACATATTGGGGATTAACTTGATACTGCACCCAATCGGCAGAGTTGCCAGCGCGAGCTAGTTTAAGGCGATAACTGGAACCCACACGATATTCAGCATGGTTCATTTTGCGAAAGTTCTAAAAAAGAGGAAAGCAAATTATTAAAAATAGTAATAAATTTCGAAAAGTAGTAATAATAACTATTTACCGCCATGGCTTTACGGCCAACTTTATGCAAACTTCTTTGATTATCTGTTACATAATCTGCATCACCCCACGGATAAGCTATTTCCTGGCCATAACCACCAAACGAAATGTAGGCACCCAAATATTCTTTCATATTCAACATGAAATTTCTAATAGCTTTGGTTTCAGGTTCTGAAAACTTTTTAGCTCCTTTATAGAGATTTTTGCATGGAAGTTCCGATGAACCCGAACCACCCCATTTATATTCGAAATTTCTATCTAAATTAACACCAAAGCAACCAGTCTTCAAATCAAAATGGCGATTTTTAGTCCACAAGCGATCCGTTATACGTGAGTACTGATAGCCATCGGGATTGGCTATAGGCAAGAAATACCAATCCATATGATGCATAATTTCGTAGTCCGCATTATCCCACAAATAGGTCAGTTTTGATATGGCCAAAGTAACAGCGGCAGGGCTTAACCAATCTCTGCCCTGCAAACCGGCATCAATGAACACGGCCCAGTTTTTGGGATCACCATTTGATATTCTAAGGACCTCTAAAGGCCGTTTATTGTTGGTCACTCCGATTTGTACAATTTCAGATATGTCGTCATATTTTTCCAAAACAAATTGCATAAATTGTCTTATATCACCGATGTCGTGATAGCGATTCCAATTCATAATGGTTCCTTTAACAAGAAAAGAAGGATTAATATTTGTACATCCTCCACCACTAGTGGCGAATGAGGGCATTATCATAATTTTTTCGTGTTAAAATTTTTTAATATTCATCTAAGAACCCATAAAATATTTCTGGCTCCTTGAGTAATTTTAAGAGGATTAAGCCATGTCCATGTCCATGACCGTCTGTTGAAAACACGCTCAATATTGGTGCCAACTTCTTTCTTATTATCCTAAGCAGTTTGGAATTGAAATCCAGCAAAATTGGTTCAGGAGGATAAACGCTATCAATCCAAATGTGGAACTACCACCTCAAAAAAAAAATTGCAATTTTGTTACTAGCATAACTAACAAAAATAGTGAAAAAATGAACATATTGGTATAATATTTTGCACAAATTCGTACTATATGACCAGAAATCATATTATGTACAAAACTTCGTGAAGATCGGTTCATAAGCCCCATATAAAGCCCATGCTCTGTAAGCACTTTAATACGCCTAGAACCGTAGCGAATAATGCTTTTGTAAGTTTTTTATGACTAGAAATCACACTGTCAACTTTTATGAAGATCGGTCCACATTTTTCCATAGGATCTTTACAAAGCCCCCGTAAAACCCCGTAAAATATTGCTATTGTAATAATTTTTGGTCCGTCACAGTTTTAATAACTATAGTTATAGAAATCACATTGTCAAATTTCGTAAATATCGGTCCATAATTTACTAAAGTTCCCATATAAACCCCACTTCTGAAATATTTTAACTGTCGGCGGAGGATTTCAAAGATTAAGCATAGCCGAATATAGTACTCTAACTTGTTTTTTTTTTATTATAACTGGAATATATGACTTACCTTCTCTGTCTAACCAGGGCATTTTGGGATAAGTGTTGTTGACTTCTACGTAAGTCTCATCAATAGCCACTTCCAGATCATCAATCATTATGTTGTAGGTAAAATCAATTTTCGTCATAAATTCTTTAGCTTTAGCGGTATTTTTAAAATCGATTAATACATCTATACCATCTTGATTTATATTCCAAACTTCATTGCCTTTAAAAATATTAAAGAAAGAAAGAAAATAAGGTTTTTTTTTAAAATTTCCTAAGCTTATCCCGCGAATCTCTACGCTTGTCTGCAGGAAAGAAACCACAATCTCTGGCGGGAAGACAAGATTCGAAGTAGCAGAAAACCGGAAGTAGCCTAGGACTAGTAGATGCCATGACTATAGGCTCCAGATTCAGCCCGATATCGGCGATATATAATTTTGACAATATTGGTTTTTCATTAACTTTGTTCGATAAGAAAAATGACTGATCACAGATTTTCACTAGTTTTCGAAAAAATCGATGTCAAAGTATTTCATACAAAATCAGCCCAAAAATCGATTTTCATTGCTTTAGAGAAAATTGAAAAGTGCTTCACACAAAATCAGCCCAAAAATCTATATTTAGTAAGAAAAAAGAGTGTTCACATTTTTTAATAGTTTTTGCTCTATAGCTTCTAGTTTTTGAGAAAATCGAGTTCAAAGTTTTTGACACAAAATCAGCCCAAAACTCGGCTTTTATTAAAAAAAATGAGTGATCACAGATATTCATTGTTCTTGCTCTAGCGCTTCTGGTTTTCAAGAAAACCAGTGAAGTTACAGTTTTAAAGTGTTTTTCGACAGAGAGACTACTAAGAGAGTTATGGTAAAACTTAAAAAAAAAACTTTTTCTTACAAAATTTCCGGGAATTTTTAAATCTTTTTTTTAACAATAATTAGTATTGTGGTTATTTTGTTAAACTATTTATGGTTTTTAATCCAAATTTTTAATATTTTAATTAGGCTAAAGTTCATCAAATTTAATTTTCATTAAATTATGTTTATGAAGAAAGGAATTTTTACAACATTTTAACAATAATTAGTATTGTGGTTATTTGGTTGAACTGTTTATGATTTGATATTTTTATTAGGCTAAAGTTCATCAAATTTAATTTTCATTAAGTTATTAAATAGGGTAACCTGTCCGTGAAAGCCTGGGTTCGATTCCCGCGGCAATAAATTTTAATTAATTTCAAGTTGTAAAATTCCTTTCTTCATAAAAAAAATTTTATGAACTTTAGCCTTATTAAAATATTTTTTTTCTTGTTGAAACTGATGATTATGCAATTAAAAAAGTAAAAAAAATACTAAATATAAATGACATCAGATCAATAACTAGTTAGCAGGGATTTATGACCATTTTCTCAATGTACCTACAAACAGTCTGTTACTTAATGTCAAACTAAATTTATTAGACTGATAAACTGTCTGTTAACAATTTTGGGTTTCTCAATATACCGACAAAAAACATTGTTTTCAGCTGGCAACACTTCTCAAAATACATGTTAAAGTTGGGCGTCAGCTGATTGAATATATCTTTACGGTAAATATAAGGAAAATAAATTATTGGCAGATGAGCAAATGAGACATTGAGAAAACCAAACTTCTTTAATGTGCAGTTTTTCGTTGGGAAAAAAGATAATCATGTAATGAGAAAACGGCCATTAGTTTACTTAATACTCAAGTCAAATTAATATCATTACAGAAAGTAAAATTAACAAAAAAACGTTTTGCAGGAAAAATAAGGGATTTTAAAAAAATAAAATAAATATAAAATATTTTTGATCTGGGCCCTGTTTCTCAAAACTACAAGTAACATATATTTGAAACAAAAAAACTGACTATGTCCATTTTCAGTAAAATTAAAAAAATTTTGGCTACATGATGTGTTCTAAAGATAACTTTTTTTAACGTGTGTTTATTGTTCTAGTCTCTTTAATGATGCCGCTCATTTTTTATCCAGTCACTGCCATATCAACAAAATTACATTTATTTTGTACGCTTTATTCGCCATTGGAATCATTCATTAAAAATATGGCTGTCAAGATAATTTCCGAGCGGTACAGTTGCTTCGGGCTGCAAAGGAATTAAATGTTTTCCAGTAGGACGCCAAATAAATGACCTTAGAAAAAAACCTTTTAAACGCATTTTTTATCTAAGTTGTATAGTCAATTGGCAACTTTTGAAGCAGCCGGGTTCATTCAAAGGCAAAGAAATTGGGTACAACATAAGTTAAAGTCTAGAGACTTAAAAAAACGATTTGGCATTAAAATGTTTTTTTTTTATATTTAAAATCGTTTTAACTTACGTCACACTAACCAAATAATTTCCAAAACTGATTTAAATGTCTATTCGCCACATCATTCTCGTGTACCTTCCACAATTGATAACCGAAATATCGTTTAACCGAGGGATCATTACGATAACGCATATTGATCTGATACGTTGATTGTGGCGAGAAAACATTAAAACGACGTATATCGGTGGGAACTAACCATTGTAGACTTTCCAAAGTATTATCGTACAAATCCTCTCCCGAAAAGAATATAGAGGATAAACCACTACCACTATCCGTACTGCGTACAAGCAACACAAAACTGTTATTTTTAACGCGACAATCAGGCAAATACTGACGTGTCCATGATGTCGGTAGAATTATCAATAAAAAAAATAGTTGAGTAACAGTTTTCAGTAAGTTTAAATTATTTTTTAGAGTTTTTAACATTGTTATGTATTAAAATTTGTTTAATTTATATATTTTCTTATTTTTTTTTGTTTCAAAGTTAAACTAGCAAACTTTAAGTCGCGCTGTTGAAATACGAACTGATTAAAGCGAAATTCTTAAATTTCTAACATGCTGGGCTATTCCTTGTTCACTTGTAGATTCTTAGTATTTTGTATTTGGTTTCTAAAACAAAATAACAATAATATTTGATAAGTTTTAAAATTATGCATGACACTTTTTAAGTTTTATTGTTTAGGTTGGTTTAAGTGTTTATTTTTAACTTCGACAGAAACATTTTGCTTTGGGTCAGCTTGTTTTGGTTACCTTTTTTAAGAATCTCTTACAGACTTTAATAATTTGGCTGTTAAACAAGTTATCTAAAAGGTCATTAGACTTCGAGAGAACTGTTGAAATGATATTAGTCAGGTTGTTATTTTTGGTTTAAATATTATAATAGAATCTGGAATATCATTTCTCATGGTGAGTAACATTTAGTTAGTGTGGCCCCTTGTGATTTAAAGTGCAAACACGGGGAGTATGTAACTCCGGTGTGCTTAGAGCACCGTGAGATTGGGCCATCATGGCAGGTTCACTCGTTTATTTATTACACATGTACCACAGAGCTCTCCCGTATATGTGCTTTCACACTTATGAAGCACATGTCTCTTTTCGTAGCAGTCTCTCGGAGAACAAGAAGTTGCAGCCAATACCTTAAGCACGAAAGGGTTTTAATTTGGCAGAACTTCTAAGATCGTGGCTGACCAGAGTACAATCGGGTTCCGGGGAAACCAGTTGCCCGTGGGAACTTATAGATGATGGACTTATTTTATTGTTATTGTTGAGGACCCTTTTAGGATTTCGTTGTGACATTGATTAAAACTCAAAAACCGTGCGGAAGGAGATCTTAAAAATGTTGGACTTAGGCGAAGTTCGGCTTACTGTGCTGTTGTTATACAACAGAAGCTGAAATTTGCATTGGCTGTTAAATAGCTCCTACTCCAAGCAAATGATTAATGATTTGGTTCTGTCAGATCTTACACTAGTTTAGCCAGATGTGTGTTGGTTGCTCTCACACACGGACGCTAGTAGACGTATTGTATTCTCTCGGTGTTAAGACCATCGTTAGGTAATGCTGTCAAGGTAGATACTCATGTTAGTCAAATAACACATCTGTCATAGTGATGTATATTTCCCCCAAGTGTTGTGCGGATATAATCACGGCTTGTCTGGGTACTTAAAATATCTCGACAGCCGAATTTTCCCGCTTGGTAAAATGCTATTCCGGTTCCATGAGATTAAGTAACCTCCAGGATATTGTGCATACTAAACTTTATATGTACAGAGGTAAACAACTTGCCATTTTTCTAGATAAAAGTCTAGCTTTCTAGCTGAATTTTAGTTAGTGTGTAAACGATAAAGGCAACATGTGCTCTGGCACCAACTTGAACTTGAGGATTGGACAATTTCGAATTGAAAATGAATGACATGCGCGAAGGTTACAAATACGTAGAAAATCTGTTTTCCAGTTAAAAAAAAAAGGAAAAGAAATTTTATTTTCAAAACACTTTATGTCACAAGAACGAGTGGGCTTTTTTCTTAGGATCCGTAAATTAAATAAAATTTATCCTAAAGCAATTGCAAAAATTCATGTTGAAGAGATTGAGCTGCAATTATGCATTAAATTTTTACATTAAAAACTATATCGCCGTTTTAAGATACGCATTTCTGTGTTCAAAACCTATACTTGTTTGTCACTTATCTCTTGCTAAGATGGATGAGTAATTTAACGTTTGGGTTTCCGCGACATATAAGAAAATATTACAACTGTTGAATGTTTGGCCACACAGAAAAAAATTTTGCACCAGTTAAAGCATTAATTAAAAATAAAATCAGTTTTAATTAAAAATATAATCAAGTTAATTAAACGTTTAATCAAGTGAGTTTAACTTTTAGTCAAGTTTATTAAACGTTAAATTGACAATATTAATTCAATTAACTTCGTAAGAAGTTAAGGTGCATTAGTTGAAATTCAACTTAAACAGAGTTTTATGGCATCACAATGGATCAATTATTATTGATAGGACCTTTACCTTAAATCGATACAAATATCACAGTAATTACCACTTACTTATTTTTATTTTAAAAACATTAATGCACTTTAAAAATTTAACCATTTCATAAAACTATACTCACCATAGTTTTCAATTAACTGTTGGATTTTCTCCGTTTTGCTTAAATTATTTTTATTCAAATCCTGACCAAACATTATCTTCCACATTTGAGAACCATGATAGTTCACATAGTTCTCATCGAAATCACTGCGAAAGTCCGACTTTCGACCTACGTGCACACTGGGACGAACAACGCGTAAAAGATTACGAAACCCTCCGAAAAATGGCCAACGAGCCAAAAGCTGAGTTCTCGGTACATAAGTAACTTCTTGACAACTAACGACATTAGTAAATATCAAAATGAAAACAAAATTAAAAACATTCATCTGCATTTTAATACGCAAAGACGTCCGTACTAAACAAAATATTATTTGAAATAAAGACGACAGCCGAATGTTGGCAAATTTTTAGAATTCACAATCCAAAGTTTCATTTTGAAGAAACTTTTTCATCTAATTATCCATAAAAACCATTAGTAGTCATTATTGTTGAGTTGTCTACCTAAAAGATTGCTATTTCGTTTTTTAAATTACAGCTGCGAAAACTAGAAAAAATACAAAATTTAAAACAAAAAATCATAACCAAAAAATTAAAAAAAAAAATATCGACAAACAACAAAGAAACAAATATTAACTATAGTTTTTTGGAAGTTGTAAAGTTTTTCGTCTTCGCAATATTTATGGCTTTTTCTATTGTTTGCATGCCGTAAAATCAGATTATGATTGTGTTATACAAACATATGAAGACTTTCATAACAAAACTACATATATATCGCTCATTTGCTGCAACGTCGTTATAACCATGATTGAATAAGTACAATGTTTAGTCATTAGAAATTTCGTTCTCAATTTCAAAACCCATATAACGTCAAACAATAAATAATATGGAAAAAATTAAAAAAAAGCGTCAAAAATCAAATAAATTTATTTTACACTTCATGGGTAAATAATGAAAACTCTCCCTAATAAACATACCTAGTACTTATTATACTATTGTTATAACTCCAAAAAAAATTATTTCGAAATTAACGTGCTTAAAGTTTTTAATTTGCTCGCACCACTTAGAAAAATAACGAAAAATTCCCTTCAAACGGGGCAAGTATAAAAGATATAAAAATGAATTTTAAACACAGTGTAAAGAAAAACATTTCAAAACAATTCTGCCTTACTAACTTCAAAATTTAATTATTGCGTTATTACTACGATGCAGAAAATGAGCGATATATGGAGTCATAACCGCAAAAAAATGCTTAAGCGACAAAAACAACATTTTTCAAGAGAAGGTTGTTTCTATTTTATTTCATAAAAATATTGTATAAAGATTGTCGCTTAAGATAAAACTGTTTTTGCTATAAAATCGTAACGGTACTTTATGTGACCATGATGTTTTAGGAGATGGTGCAAGTGTTGCCAATTAAGTCACTTATTAAAAAAAAACAAAAATTGAAAATGATGTCGCTTAAGCTTTTTTTGCGCTAAAGAAGGTAAACTTTTTTTTTAAACATAACAAACTAATAAATCTTGTCAACGATATCTAGTGTTGTCGAAAATGTACAGAATTTGAAGGCGGTAGGCTTATACACTTGGCCTTAACGTTTACATTAGGCTTATTTGTTTCCACTACTCTCATTGACATAAATATATATATTGGCACCGCAAGCATTGATTTTAAGTTAACTTGCAGCAAATTATATTGTTGTTGTTACGGATCAAAATGGACCATAGCTTCTATATAATGCCTAATGTAGTAAGCAAGTTAGAACAAGGTTATCCTGTTAGTGGTTTCAAAATCGCTGGTCAGTCAAGGCTGTCCGCTGTAAAATATATGTCATCTGAAGTGTCATTTATTAAGTAATAGGTTTGCCATTAGCTAATATGGATCGTTTGACAGCCGAAAAACGCTAACCAAAGGTTAGCGAAATATTGAAATAAATAAATATAAAAATTTGTAAATAAAAAGACATCAAGCTTAAACAATTAAAAATAATTATAAAAATAAAGGTCAAATAAGAATAAATAACAAAGTTATTTTTGGGAATACAAAATTTATTATTAATAAGATTTCTTTCTGTAAGACGTGCTTATTCCCAATTTTTCACATTCGATAAATACACTGAAATTTATTGTTAAGGGAAAGCTAGCTTCTATGCGCATTTCACTGGTTGCTTAGGCCAGATCGTCAGGAAACCTTTTCCAAAGATTTTAGAAAAACAAAAAATATCATACAAATAAAACCTTAAAGCGAATAAGAATTATAAACACTCAAAGTCTTACTTGTAACAATATCAAAACTTAAACAAAACATCAAAAATAAACAGTGAGTTTATCCTTTCTAACATTCCCCTACATTTGTAAAAACTTATTACAAAAGTGGTGGTTTAGGCGTAGCCACTTTTTGATGGTCTTCATAATCGACCTACTGTGCAAGAAATTGGCAAGATTAATGAGAAATCTCAACAGACTGGAAGCGTTACAGATGTGATCTGGACTGTGCATCATGGCGCACTGCTAAAAAATTTGGAAGAACTGTTATCGTCGATTCAGAGCGCTTGGCCTTCAATTGAAGCATTAAACTCGACGAAATGTAATTTCAACGAGACGGTGCCACACAATACGACCGATTTCGGCCTTATGTCATGGGCAGTTTGCAGTAATTTCACGTTTTGGCGTCATCAAATTGCCACCAAGATCATGCGATTTAAGGCCGTTTGACTTTTTTTTTTGTGGGGCTACGTCAAAGACTGTGTCTACATGGATTAGCCCCTAACGTTGCAGCATTTGAAAGTCAACATTCGTTTAATCGAAATTTGGTGTTTTTCTTGCAAATAGAAGTACTCGTTACAGTGACGAACAAATTTATAGACTTCGAATTTGTACCGTTGCAAAGAAAAAGCCCAGTATTGCGTTGCTTAAGAAAAAAAAAAATAAGAAAAACCATTCTCCTGTAAAATTTGCCTTTTGTCGCTTACGATATAATCGCTAACAGGACTCGATAGTACCTGGCGGTTGCAATAGTTTTTATTATGTCGCTTTTTGCAATTTTATACACGGAAAGAAATTTAGTTTCTAAAGTAATCAAATTCGTTTTTTAAAACACGAAAATTCATAATAATTTCTTGATTTTAACTTATTTCGTTTGTATTTAGCCACACATTTATTTAGAGTAAGTAGTTTTTGGCTTGGACGAGAATCATTTAAAATTTTCTTGGTTCAAGAAATCACCATATATTCTGGTGATTTAGAAAATAGTTCTTGCAGTGTAAGTGGTGAAGGCATCTTACTTGTAAACACTGACTTTTTACTAATATCTTGAAGTTCTAAGGGTCTGTTCGTTATAAATCGACGAACAGGCCATATTATTTTATTTTGATTTGAACCATAATTTTTGTAATTGTATTACAGCCAAATTATTCCGCTTTGGTAATTTTCATAACAAAGATTACATGCACATTAGAATTTAATCTAATAAAAAAACCAGAAAAAACACTATAAAATTGGAATTTCTTTTATTGTTTTGTTATGGAACTCTTCATATGATTTGTATGCTGATTTATTTGTTTTTTGAACTATGGTCATACATATTTGTTTAAAATTTACAAAACATTTAACTGCGCGTTTAACTTGTCAAAATTTCCTTACTTAAATAAATTTCAACTTTTATACTCATCATCACATAAATTAAATGGAACTTGATCACTGAAGTTATTTTTAAAAGACTTTTACCTTAAGTCGTTATGCTGATTTTTTTTTAAATAGTTATACACTCTACATTTTGGGTTAGATAGTTTTGGAATTTTAAACACTTTGCAACTATTTAATTATTTCATTGTATAATGCTGAGATGTTTTATTGCAACTTAAAAATGAATACACTTATGGCCAGTTCTTGGCTTGTTATTTTAATACGTATTGAGTAAATTTCTATTAAAGTCGAACTTGTATTTAAATATAGTTTAAATTTTTGAGAGCTAATTGGTGAATCTTCTTTAAAAATATAATAAAATATCATAAAATATCTGATTAGAAACAGATCTATCAGCGCTGGGGTTGTGGGTTCGATTCCCGCCAGAGACTCTGGTTTCTTTCCTGCAGATAAGCTTCGCGGGACCATCTTATGGAATTAAATAAGGCGCTGTATGTATTAGCGTATCTAAATATTTATTTTTTGGTTTTGTTCGAGTAGGGAGATAATCGATTTTTAAATTTTATTATTGCTCGATTAATAAAAAATGCTTTAATTTATTCAAATAACTCGAATAACTCAAATAATTTTATCCAATGGGGAAAACATTCATGCCTTTTTGATTTGATACTTTTATTATATTATATTAAATTATTTGTACAACATATCGCTAATTTGCTGCAACAACGTCTTTAGTCAAAAATCGCAAATTTTGACTAAATATCACTAATGCATAGTAAATCATTCTTATGAAGATATTGTTAATATTTCTTTTAAAGATATTTTAAACTTAACTCTTAAGAGAAGAATACAAATTGCTTTCTCCATCAAAACTTTAAAGACGTATACAACTAATATTTTAGAGTTATTTTGATGTTGCATCAAATGAGCTATATATAGTTCTAAAACTTTTAAATAAAATAATTTTATTGAAAATTTTAAAAACACGGCTGCAAAAAATACATTTTTGAACGCATAAAAAAGACCGAAACAAAATTAGCAAGCAAAATTAAATTAAAACAAGTAAGAGTGTGTTATGTTCGGCAATGCCAAATCGTATGCACCCTTCACAATGCACATTAGGTCAAATGACTACTTTGTCTGTGCAAAATTAATTACGACTACATTATAAGAGTAATCGAAACAGTTATTATATGAATTATATAATTATGCATGGTTCCAATAAAAAAAATGGAATTTAACCCATAAGTGACCAAAAATTAACCCCCTAGCACCAATTAATTTAAACACAGTGTATAGAATTAATTAATTTGTTTTTTAATACTAAAATATTTATTAATTGTTTATATCCAATTCACTTTGTAAAATTAATTCAAAGGAGGCTTCTTCACTTTCATTATTTTCGTCGTCTTGTTCGTTATGATGAAGTTCTTCTGTTGGTTCGCAGCAACATAATAGTTCAATTACTTCAGGTGGTAACGTGGAACGTGTTCTTTTTTGAATGCGTCTGTTTAAAAATGTTGTGGAAAATAATGGATCTGAAGTATCCATGGCCCTATTAAATACATCTAGTAGGTTATTGGTGCGGGTGTTTCTACGCGCGTGATGTAGGCGATCGGCTTTGTATATTTTATGACGAGATTCAGCAGCACCTTCTCCAAAAAATCCAATTATTTGCTTTGAGTGAATTAACATTTTGTGAACCGTAGAAGTCATTGGCAACCAGGGATATCGCTCCTGAAAAAGTTTTGCTGTTTCAAAACAATATAATTCAAATTTCTCTAAATTTATTTCGAACTGACAGGATAAACAAATCAGTATTATTTTGAACCTAAATATAATATCCTTATCTACACCAGTTATTTCTGAAAAAATTTTATGTTCAGCGAAAGCTCGGCGAGCAGTGTTTCCGTCCTTAGTAGATCCTGAGCCACCTATTCTGGGCATATCCACGCGAAGTCCGAGTTTTTTCCAAAAATCGTTTTGTATATCAGTTTTCCTTTTCAATACAATTGACTTGTCAGCTCCTCGTATTTGCCATTTTTGTACCTTACATTTGTATCCTATATGTAAAAGAAACTCAAAAAATGGTACACGAGGACGTCCAACAGCGCCACTTGTTGCCTTTTCTAAAATGCCATCTACCACAATATCTAATTCAGCATTTAGCCATGCCTGGTTTTGGTTTTTGAATACATTTGTCTTTCTATGACACTTTTTCTACTTTTGTTCTGGTTTCACGCAAAACAAATTAATTTTTTTGGAAATTTGTTTCACCATTTCATCAGAAATTGACGAGGTTTCAAGTTTGTCATATACGTGTTTCAAAACGGCATCAACTTTTTGTTTTTCTGTACTTTCCTTTCGCCATACTTCAAAAAGATCAATCTTTTTTAAACAGAGGTTACCTAACAAAAAGAGGCATTACTCGCAAAACGCAAAAAATCGCAATTTTTGATAAATACCAAATAACTCACTAGATAATATTCTAATTATTTTGTGCAATTTGAGAGTGGAGAAATGGGGTATATTTTTTTAAAAGCTCAAAAGAAATAAATACTCAAGCTTGAGTATTTATTTCTTTTGAGATTCCATTAAGAAAAGGTCGAATAAAAAAACCATATTTTATTTTTTTAAAAGCTTTTAGAAAATAAAAATTTTATAAAAATTTAACTATTTATAGATGTTTACGCTAATGAGTTATTTATTAAGTATAGCGACATATATATAAAACATTTAAAATTAAAAATATATCTACTTACTTGGCTCTTTCTTTTCCATTTTACTCTAATAAATTATCACAAACACAGTCCGAGATATACGCACTTAAAGTTGACCACGCACTACTTAACTTAGGAACACAATTATAGAAAAAATTTAATCAGTTGACTTCGACACGTTGCTGTATAACGGTTATTAATATTTAGTCAAAACAAACATCACTTTTTTTATTCTGAAGTCTTTAGAATTAAAAAACAACAACAACAATAGTAAAACTGCAAGTTGATTTTTGGACTTTCGCACAGAAAAATGTGTCATTTGACCTAATGTGCAATGGTGCGATAAGTTGTTCCAGAATGTACTAATAAAGTGACCTCACAAGCGCAGCTGTTTGTAGTGATTTTCTTCGTGTGTGACGTTTGTCGTCATTTTTTTTGTTTATTTACTTTTTTTCATAAGGCCTGTTGTTTTTCTATTGTTGCATTGTTGTAGTACTGAGGTCACTTTGTTAATACATTTTGAGTTGTTCCAAGGCGAATTCAACTACAGGTGGTGTCGGAACTACAACAATCCAAAAACAACAGAAACAACATAGGGTTTTTTGCATTGCATTGTTAGTGGCATTAGCTCGAAATGTCAACCATTATTAGCAAAACACTAACAAATCAAAACAAATAAGCCCGAACTGTCAAAATCAGATGCCCTTTCGACACCACCTGTAGTTAATTCGCCTTGAGTTGTTCTGAGTGAAAAAGTTTAGAGAAGTTATATTTTTTAAATATGTGGGCATGGCAATCTTTGTCAAGAAATTTATTACCGAATGTAATTTTTTGTTAGTTTTATTATTATAAAAGTTTATGTATTACTGCATAAAAAAGCAAACCAACACTTTTAAAATCTTATGTACAGTTTTGTTTTACACGTATAAATGTGCATGTTACATGCTGAAAATTAATGACCAGCTGCTAATTTAAAATTATGTTAAAAAATGTGCGGACTGAAGGAAATATCAACGCTGTAAACAAAATGGTAAGGGAAATCCAGATTTATCGATTCGTTTTCGGTAGCGCAAAGAACTTGGCCTGCATTCTAATAAGATTCTGCTGGGGCAGGAATTAAAGCCACGAAGTCATTAGATGCATCGTTGTTCCGCCCATTGGGTTAGGTGCCTTAAGCAGACATCCATAAGAAAGCTCACTTAGGTCCTTATGTGGTCCCTTTGTGATACCCAGCTCCAATAACCATAATGCCATGTACTGTTTTGTACCACCATTTGAAAACCATATCAATGTTTAATTGTTTTGATTTTTGGCCGATCAGTAATATCAATAGGCAAGGCGTGCTATTAAGATCCCTTTTACGACTACAGTTTATATCAGATTTTACTATTTAAAAAAAAAAAATTCGAAAGTGTATCCTATTTGGTACTCATGGACAATCAGGGAGCCACCAAAACAAAATTATGTAATGTGATTAAGATGCATATAAGAAATGTTTGTGCCAAATATTGTTTAAGTATATAACATGACATACATATATATATATATATATATATATAACATTTTTTCGTCTTCGAGTGATTTTAGTGAGGCGAGTTATATGGGACATATGGTTAAATCTGGACGTAAAAGGACAAAATTCACTTGTTAGCTGTTGCACAAGTTATCGCATCCAAATTTTATGTTAACATCAATTTGTTAAGAAAGTTACGACATTAAAATATATTTTCGGGAGAGGTATTTGTATTGGTTTGACCATCGCTCCCATACAAATACCGATGTACCGATTCCAATAAAATTTGGTAAAATGATTAACTGCCTATTTCACTTTCGCACAAATACCTTTAAAAAAATCAAAGTGTAAAACAAAAACAAATTTCAAAAACTTTGATTTTGTTTCAAATATATTTGTGCGAAAGAAAGCGTTCTTCCGCCACCGTGAAATTCGCAGAAAGATTGCAAAAAAATATTTTACGACCAAACTAAATGTAAATAGCAACCCAGCAAAAACTTTACTTACCTGGTAAGTAATGTTGGAGAAAAATAAACACTACTTATTTTCGTTCGAGGTGTCCTCAGAATTCAGTACTTACAATACACTTACTAGAAATCAAGAAATAACTTAGTTATTATTTAACTACGGGTAAGTAGAATTGTAAGTACTTACAATATACTTAATAGAAGCCAAAAATCACTAGTAAATAGACTTAATAAGTAGTTATTGAGTACGTTACCAGTAAATATTCAGTGCTGAAAACAACACAACTAATAAGTTGTTATTGAGCTGATTATTAGTAAGCAAATCTTCAGTTATGAAAATAGTAGAAGTAATAAGTAGTTTCTGAGGTCATTACTAGTAAGTACTTATTGAAGTTTTCAGAATAATGCCAATTGTAATGACAATTTCTTACCAGGTAACGTATGAAACAACTACCACCTATTACTTAAAATCAAAAAGTTAATAGGCAAAAAATTATATTCCGGAATGATTTTTGTACGAGGGCTATAAAGTTGTGGTCCGATTCTCACTATTTTTTTATAGGCAGCATTTTTATTCAGCACAAACGCATAATACCTTCTCCAACTTAAAAGGTGTGGGTGTAAAAACAAGAACTCTTCCAAAAAGAAAATTAAAAATTAAAACTAATTAAAATGTTTGTCTTTTTATATCCACGCCCCCATAGGTGTAGAGGGCATTATGCGATTATAATGATGTGTGCAAGAAATAACAAAATTAGTTCCAGAGACCAACCTTTTTGTACACAAATCACTTTCTAAATCGATGTTCGTCCATTGTGCTGGCTGGCTAAACAAATACTTTTTTATAGATTTCGGTCTAGATTTGGCCACACAAGTTCAATTAAATTAAATGGATCCTATTCCCATTATTCAACCATTGTTTAAGATAGTTCCAACTTAACGGCTTCATATTTTTTAAAATTTTTTTATTATCTATCTTCACTTCAAGTTCTCTTATGTTATCATGTTAATTTATTTTCAAAAGTTCTGAGGCTCTGACATTGTTCAATAACACAGTGAGACAGGAAAATAGACTTTCAAAATGACCTATCAGAGGTCGTAGGCCTTGTTGAACAGATTATGTTATAACTTTTAAAATTTCATTACACGCTCGTTTTTTTAACGATAACTTAAGATTACATACACTCTAAAGTAATAAAATTTACAAAATTATCTACTAAACAAGATCTATAACCTACGCTATATAATTTTAAAAGTGCTTATTGTTGTCACAATTATTTTTGATCAGAAAAATGTTTGGGGGTACCCACCAATTTAATTTTTATTATTTTACTTCTATTGTTTGGTTTTATATCTTCAATTCATATATTTTTATTTATTTCTTTGCAGGTATGTTAATATTTTAAATTTTTAAAATATTGGGGTTTTCATAAAGAAATTGGCAACTTTCTTTGACTTGACGTACAATCAAAACATTTAAGTGTGGAAATCGACTTCGTTTTTATGCCCAATTCCGAAACGTTTGCAATTTGACGAAAGCGACCGTAATCTTTCATTTAATATTAGCTCTGAATTGTTCATCTAGCGATACCAGCTTGTTGGCATAGACTAATGATTTAACGTAGACCCATAAAACTAATCTAAAGATATTAAATCACACGATAACGACGGCCAATCGATATATAACTTTCACGATTTAAGATTTATAAAAGTCGATTGTTACAATCGCTGTGTTGCTTTCGACACTGTCTGGTTGAAACCGCATATGGGTAATTCCAACGTGTTGAACGTGACAGTCGCACGCATCAAAAATGCAATAATATTTTAAACAACAAATATTTTACGTTCTTTTAACTCTTAAACTATAGCACTAAGAAAGCACTATTATCTATGCTAAAGTTAAAGATAATGGCAAAAGAAGTAGCGGTTCGAACGTGAAAAAAATAGAAGTAGTTTTTGTGGCCATGTATAAAAAGGCGTAATTCAGCGAAACCTGGCACAATTTTTTAGTCAAACTACTTTCAGAATTTTACGGAGCAATGTAACATTAAAATGTTATTGGTTTGATTCCAAAATCTTCTGTATTTTTTTTTTGTTTAAGCCGAAATCTGGTTCGATACGTGACATTTCGAACGTAAAATTTTTTCCATAATAATTTAACTGAATAATGATTAAATAAAAATAAAAATTTACCGTTAATCCGAATAACATATTTCTCTTCGAAATCTTCCTTAGATTACAGACCATGTAAGAAAATTTTTTTGGAATAATTGTCATCAAATATCACTTCTTTTAAAACATTCTCACAAATAAGAAATTACGTTTGCACAACTTTGCAGTCTGATTGTTCACCTAAGTGAACAAATTTATGGGTAAATTTATAAAATTAGTAAAATCTAAATATTTCTTTACAACAATATTGTAAAATAATCAGCTTTTAATAAATTTTAAAATTTTCAGTCACGGTGGGCCTTTTGATGGAAATGCCCATATACAGCTTTGTCACAGAAATTTATTCCGATATAAATTGGATGTTTGTTGTCCGAACAAAGTTGTAGTTGTTTCAGCGACAGATTATATTTTGCTTTGCTTGTTTGGTGTCAAACTACACATTTTAAATTATTTTCAAAAATTGTGTGCTAAAAATAGATCAGAAAAGATGATCGACCACCTACAATTTAATTTTACAAACATAAACTTGGTATAAAAAATTTAACCCATTGGCAACTCAGTTCAAGTTTGTCTGGACAAAATATAAAAATAAATCATTTCAAGCGGACCTTTGTAAGATATATTTTCTCTCCCTCAAAAAGAGAAACGTCCAAATTATATATAAAAATGTTCGATTAAAATGTGTGAAAATAACGTTTCACCATGTCTCTCTTCATTAACTGTAACGTTGCGGTCATCTTCATCAACGAAAAATGAAAGAACGGTCTGGTCTAATGATACAACCAGTAAGAAAACTATTTTATACTGTTAGTTTTTGGTGGGTGAAGTTGTGCTTCTTTAATCCCATAGATGTTTTCTCCTGACGAATAACGCATATTCTGTTTGGTAAAAAAGGTTGTCTTTACTGAACGTTTTGACATTAACTCTACGTTAACTGGTTTAAGGATGTGTTAAGAGTGAAAATTTAAATTTTTAAAGTCTTTACTGGAGAACCCTTTATATCCTAATTGGGTAAGTTAATGAATTTATCTTATATTAATCTCAATATACATATTTGATAGATACATATATATTAGTGTTAGTAATTTATTAAAAATGCCACTTCGCCTTTCTTAAATACATATTCAATTTTCTTTGCAATAAAGTAATTGCTATTTTACATCAATTCTTATAAATTCCCAACATGTAGTAAAATATCAAGTAAAGTTCAAGGTCAAAAGACTTTCTTTTCTCAAGCACACAGCATCAATGACTTTTCACAGAGTTTCAACAAACTTCCAAAAAATGAAAACAATTAAAGGATGCAAACAAAAGTATAATCTCGATTGATTAACATATACAGTAGTTTTGAATAAACTGCCTTTTGTTTAAGTGCACTTTTGACTTAACTGCACAAAATTAATAATTATTGTCATTGAGATAAATGCCCTACATTTTTAGCATTTAAAAATTATTTTCATACAAAAAATCAAAGTTAGCTGCACTTTGACTTAACTGCCCAAAATACATATTTTCTGTAATTATTCTTCAAAATCCTTCTTTACGTGCCTTTTGTATACCTGTATATTTATCAAATTTTTGGGCAGCTTTAAAATATTTTCATATAAAACATCAAAGTTAGCTGCACACATGAAAAAAATATGGTGGCCATTTTTTCATATAAATATCCAATTTTAATAAAATATCAATTTATCAATAAAAAACGTATTTTATTCTTCTTTTAAACACTTTACTTTAGCTGCACTTCTATGCACTTAACCACAATTGTGTACCTGCACATTAAGGCAGATAAATACATTTAAGATAACAGCACTTTTGATTTATCTGCACAAAAAATTGTGCAAAGGAGATTGTGCAGCTAAGTCAAAATTACTGTACAATCCACTAAGTCTTGTTGTTTTTTAAATTGACTTTTCGAACTACAATTTTTATACCCTTCTCCCCAGGCAGGGTTGGGCAGTATTTTAAATAAGTTTTGGAAACACAGTGCAACAACATTCGGGTCACCGCCGCCAGCCTCAATACTTGCAACGCGAAATGAAACTAGACTTTTGGTAGAGCAAATCTGCAAAAGAGTTTTGAAAAGGTAGCTCGGATGTAGTGAACATTTTGTGTTAGTTTTTATGTATTTTCTTTATATTTATTTAAGATCCTGAAGATGTTTCCCGTAGGGTTACGAAATATTGACTATTAAAATAAATAAATAAAATTTATTAAAAAACTAACGCCTTGAGCTTAATTATTCGTTTACTTATTGAAGTTAGCTCGGATTCTTAAAATATATAATGCAAAAAATTCGAGTCATCCCCGCAGGTTTTCAAGAAATTCAAAAAGAAGACCCCTAGTAAAATTTGATGCAGAAAATATTCGTGGAACATTTTAATCCTCTAAAGTGCCTTTTTAGTATACTTTTGTGGGGAAGTTAAAAAAAGGACAAAAATTACCTTTTAGATTAGTTGGTTATATTCTAAGAAAAGAATCGTAATACAATTCTACTGAAGACATCTGAAATAGTATTTAAGCTCAGAAGTATATTTAGTATATATTTTTTGACTTATACCAAACGACTTTTCAAAAAATTCAAAAACTTTTGGGACCGATATTTCGGGAACCCGAGCTAACTTTTCAAAACCCTTTGGCAGATTTGCTACACCAATAGTCTAGTTTCATTTCGCGTTGCAAGTATTGAGGCTTTTTTTTTTTTTTGGTTGCACAGTGTACAAAATGTATGTTTTGTTAGAAATACCTATCGCTAAAGTATTTTGTATTTCAAATACTTATGGCTTAAAAATACATTTCCACAAAATAAACTTATTAAAAAAAAGTTGTTGAAACATTAAGAGAATTCATTTGTGTTTTAACCAACTTCTACATCTTTAGATTACACTCAGGGAAACAATTGTTAAACAATTGACATCAATAAAGCATCATAATTTGGCATCACCCTAGTTACAAAATTGCCTTACAACGGATTACAGGCAACAAATTCAAAATCTTGAAATTAATGCGATAGAGAAATGTAACATGAAATGTAAAGTAATGGCTGAGAGAGCAGTAGGAACAACATTTACTAGCAGTAAAGAATATGATTATTTTATTGTTCTTGTAAACAGGGACACTGATCTACCTTGTCTGATGCTAAAGTGTGTTCTTTTTAACTCGATAGAAATTAAAATTGAAGTGTTTAAAAACGTTTTTATCGATAACTTTCGATTTTGGAGTTGTCATTGAATTTCTAAAAACGGCAAAATTATCTACTTAAGAATGCCCACAACCTACACTAGGTTTTTCCAAAAGTATCTGGAATTTTTTTCGATTTTGTAACATAGTGTTATTAATATTGAGGTTATTTTAATAAACACGAGTGCATATGGATATTAGATTCTAGACGAAAAACTGTAACGCAGTTACAGCGACGCTTCACCATCGAACCAATGCAGAGGAACCGTAAAACAGCAGAAGACTAAAGGCCCACCTGTGAATACAAACTGCAATGTTAAATTAGATTTTTGGACAGTCGCAGCAAAACTCATTCGATTTCTATCTTACAAAGTATTACTCTTGTGTGATGGTGCTAAGTATGCTTAAGTAATAGGAACAACGACGCCTGATATATTCCTCAGCCAGCCGCAACTTTTCGACTCCCATTTTCTTTGCTTATATATAAAAAAAAAATCATATATCGTCGCCTAAGAGTAAAAACCTGCAAACTTACTTCTAGCTAATTTTACAGGGCAGACAAAAAAATTCTAATGTTTTATATTTCTAGCTTAGGAAGCAAACCTATATCTATTTGGTTTATTTTCTAATTTTCTATAGAGTCCCAAATCCTTCTCTCATCCCATCTCTTTATCTTTCGAACGGTACTAAAATGTCATATAATATAAAAAATGTATGACGATATTTTTTTATTCTACTTCTAAGCAGAAAAATCTGTTAAATTTGTAAACAAATTTCGATTCAAACGCTATCGAAAACCACAATCCGCTTAGCGAAGCTTCACAAAGTTTTATAACTTAATTTTTAACTAGATACTAGTATTTATTCGGTTAACCGTCAATCGGTTAACCGATTAATTACTACCCGATTAACTGATCGGTTAATTTCAAATTGGTTTTTTTTCGATTAACGATTAAACCGGTTAATTTCAGTCGATTAACCGATGTAATAAGATTTTTAATTTTTTGTAGTATTACAACATAATTTTTGTATTTTTAATTATTTGTTTCGTCTCATATACAAAAGGTATGTGTTTAGAAAATTTTTTTTCTTACAAACAAAGGTGTTCAGTGAACTTCATTTCAACCCATTTTCTGCCGACCGATTTCAATGTTCAATCAACAGGAATGTGGCAAAAATGGGTTTAGTGTTTGATTGCCAACACCTTCCCAGCGGGAAAACTGAGAAGACCTTCTTACTTCAGGCCTTTTTAAAGGCCTGCTTAAAAGATTTTTTGATTCAATTACTATTCTTATCTAACTGCTAAAGAAGGCCTCGGCTCTTTCGTATAAAAGATAAGATACACCTTCCACACTCGCTTCTATGAGAAGGGAGTAGAAAAGGAGTAACATTTTTTGTATTGTTTTTTTGCACAAGCAAAAGCAAAATCAATTTTTTTTTGTCCCGTTACCCTTCTTATGTACCTGCTGAAGAAGCGAGAGCGGAAGGCCTTCTCCGCAATGACAACGTGTGTAAAAAAGATATGAGTATGGAATGGAGCAAGAAGGCCTTGTACATCCAAAAGAAGGGGTACAGAGGCCTTCTAGAAGGCCTTTTTACTCCTTCTTTTTCCCGCTGGGTTTTTCTTGTTTCACGTACTTTTTATATGTATGTGTTTAGTTATTTGTTTCTTCTCATACCTTCTCATATCAGTCTTTTAACAAAATTAACCGAAACAATTAGAAGTGTTAAACATTTTTAAAAATTAAAACAGGACTCTAAGGGCATAATGAAATATTTCATATGTTTAGAGAAATCCTTAAAAAGGACTGAGAAATTAGATATTCATCTACGATAAGTGAAAAAACTATTTCTAAGTCAAGTTTTGTTAAAACAAAAGAAAAGAATCGCTTAACTCCTAAACATTTAAACCAAATTACTTTTTAAGAGATTTTTTTATAAGATCTCCTTTAACTATTGAAATAAATAATAAAATTATCTCAGTCTATTTTTTTATAAATACATATTTGGGCGATTCACAAGGTAGTCATAAAGTTGTAAAGCCTTATGTCTTTAAATAATTACTAGAAATATATATCTTAGGATTAATACGCAAACCGGCTAAATCCACTTTTTATGTAAATTGAGATTTTGATGCCGTGTGGTAGAGAAAGATACGCCTAGTCGACCAGCATGTAGTTTTTCTTCTATTTAAGTCTTGAAGTGTGTAAAACTAATTGTATTTTTAATTTTCTATCAAGCTGCAAATAGAAAAAATAAAAAGTTTCTTGTCTCTCCTGTAAAATGTGTTTGAAGGAAGTTAGCAGGTTTGCATATTAATATATATGACTGTTGTGGGCTACTGCTTATAATTTATATTTCTACTGTGCAGTTATGACGAATCAATTTATTTTAAGCAATTGTAAAATATTATTTAGGACGTTATGACGATAAGACTTGCTAGCACACCTTGTGAATCCCCCAATTATGTATTAATTGAAAAATGCATATTACAAATTTATGAATTGTTTTTTTGTTTGCTCGTTTTAGTTCAAGAATTTTAATGTTTGGTATGTTATTGTTTTTTTACTAATAAATTCCAAATAATAAATAACTAATGCATTTCTATATATTGAAATTACTTAATTGATGAAAAAAGCTTTATTAATCGGTTAACCGATCAAAAACAAAATTAGCTGATTACTGACCGATTAAACCAAAACCTCGGTTAATTAATCGAGCGATTAGCCGACTAAAGCAAAAGGTCGATTAAATGAATACCTTACTAAATACTCTAATATGTAAACTGCAATCCCATTATTCGTTTGTTCATTTTTTGTGGGAGCTATAGGGTGTTTTTTAAAGAGTGACACAAGTTTAAATCATAATAAAATCAGGAAATATATTTTTAATATGAATGAAACGGTCTTTATTGGAAAGAAAATTTTATGAAATTAATGTTTAAATATGATTTCTGTCATGTGGCCGTCACGGCTGGCGTGTAGAAAGCGCCATCTGGAACACCAATTTTAAAAACTTTTCGCATTCGTTTTTGAAGACATATCAAACAGTTATTTTCTGTGGATGTAATGGTGTTTAGATAAAAGCTTGTTGATTGATTCTCTTCACTCCAAATGCGACAATTCTGCTTATTTACGTACGTACCAAATTTCAAAGCAAACTGAACAAAAAGCTACAATCAGCTGTTAAATGGGTGCTCAAATAATGCAGTGATGCCAACTAAAAGTTGTGACACTCTAAAAAAATACACTTTATTATCAAGTAGGGATCAATAGCAATTTTTTTATGCTTTTTTCATGATTAGGGGCATAAGTAATTTTTGATATTAAGCCTTATGTGAGAGCTATGGCAAATTTTAGACTGAACCCAGCAATATATGGTAAAAAGTGTTTGTTACAAAAAGTTGATGTCTTCTTAATACATATTTACAAAAAAAAATAGACTAAAAACGAATTCGTTAGTTTCAGTATTAAATTATTTTCAGTGTCTCTTCTGTTAAATACAATCAAAATATACAATAGCTATAGATATTGATACATTTGCGTTAAAGAAAATATGCACTCTTATGTCAAAATGTATTCAAAACATATTTTGCTAAAAAAAAATTAGATGTAAAACTTTTTTTTAAATATGTATTGAAACAAATTTCTCTGTAAAGCTTAAAAATCGCTATTCTACTGTAGATAAGTTTCCTTTAGTCGTTTTGACGTGATGGTGCTTCAAGAGCGGTTGTAAATTTGTAGCAACAAAAAGATTTAATATCAAAGTTAAGGGAAAAAGAAGAAAAACAGAAACTACAAAATTGTATATCGCATACAAGATGTAGCCAAGCAAAATGTCCTTTGGCAAAAAACCATGCATATTTTAGCATGTAAAACAAACAGTCAAACGAATTAAAAACAACAATAGACAAGTCAAATTCTGAACAATAAAATATGCAAAAGTATAGAGAATAGATTGAATTGGTACCTTAAAAAAAATAAATAAATGAATAATTTTGTTTGAAAAAATTTTCTATTTATCTTTTTTTTTTTTTAAATACATATAATTTTGTGCATTATTTTAAAATTAATTTAAGATATTTTTCTTAACATAAAATAAATAGTTTTAATAAATAAATACTTTAATTTTATAATAAATAATTTAGTTTTCGATTAAATAAATAAATAAATAATTTTTGTTTCGTTTCAATAAATAAATAAATTAATTAAATTCACTAAATTTTGTTTTAAATAATTAATTCGTTAATTCTAATTTCATTAAATTAAGATTTATACTTTGTATAAATCTTGGCACTTAAGTTACTCTAGCTTTTCATTTAGAAAATTCTTAGTGGGTTTTATGAGCTTTCAATTTGCGTCTACGACCATTTTTGCCCATGGTAATGGCCTTAGCAACGGTCTCTACAAAAGTCATACCATTTTGGCCATTTGGTTCAATATATTTAGCAGGCAAAACAAAACCATAACGTCCAGTATCACCCATTTCAATGGTGTAAGAGTATTTAATGCCAGCGATTCCCTTGGCCCAATCGTCGGAACCGCCAGCAGCTGGATACAAAGTATTGGCCGAGGATCCTACTGTATATTTTACACCCGTACTCTTGGTAATGATCTGGCAAAGAAATTCCATATTAATTTAAAATATCTTTTTAAAAAAAATCTTATAAAAACTTACGGTTCCTGCTTGTCTGGCCACCAAATCCAAATCAGCCATATCCTTGGTAATATGGTAATCATAACCCCAAGGATATAAAATGTATTGACCATAACTGTGAAACGAGAGATAAGCCTTAAATGTTTCTCTAGGGAAATTGCTAATAAATTTCGAAATATAGAAAGTTTCGGGTTCCGAAAAAGCTTTGCTGCCTCTATAAGTTTGAGAGCAAGGATTAGCCGATGTTCCTTTACCACCCCATTTATAACCGAAGTTGCGGTTTAAATCCACACCCGGGCAAGCACGACCATGCGATCTCATATTCTTACGCCACAGACGATCGGTTGTGTGAGAGTATTCGTAACCATCAGGATTAGCAACAGCATGTATGTACCAGTTGATATTACGCATGTAAGCGGGCAAATCCTCCCAACCTTCGATAATTTGATTCGAAATATAAGTGACTACAGCAGGACTGATCCATTCTCTAGCGTGCATACCACCATCAATCCAAATGCCAGGATTTTTTGGATTGCCATTGGATATCCTTAAAAATTTAACAGATTTTGTTTTTTTTTTTTTAAATTTAATTTATTGATTTAGCAGTTGAGGTTATAAAAACTTACTTTAAAATCCTTAAAGGTTTCTTTTGAATCGAATAACCAATAGTTTCAACAGAACAGATATCGGGATAAGTTTTAGTCATATAATCAAAATAACTATGAATGTCATCTAAACGATGATAAGCTTCCCAAGTCAAACGATGTCCTGAAAGAAAAGTAAGGAGAAGGTTTATTTAAAATGTAATTTAAGAATGATATTATTTGAAAATGTAGCCTAAGGGCAAATTACGCCATTCGATATCTATCGAAATTTTCGATATCGAAGGCCTTAATTAGACTTTACAATTAGGATTTAAGATCTAATAAGTAACCACGTAATTGAGTTTCGTCCTTACAGACGTCTTTCGCATCATATGTATCGAATAGAACCGACTCCAAACTAGGGTTTTTTCCCGGGATTTCCCGTCCCGGGAATTCCCGGGAATTTCAATTATTTTATTTCCCGTTTTCCCGGGATTTTTCTTGCGGGATCCCGGGAAATAAAAAATTCCTAATAAAAGCTATTTATACTTTGAAATTTAGTTTTCTATTCTCTAAAAATTAGCATCTGTGGATGGGTTGTGGATTAGATCAATTACAAGAAGTGAGTACATGTATTTAAATGAATGTCTCCTGATGCAATAAATCTACTAAAAGCAGAATGGGCAGTGCAACAGTTGATAATTACTACATTTAGTGAAGTGAAGAGTTAATAAAGTACATTAATTCAAAATAAGATGCAGGTAGTAAAGTTTCATTGTCCATGAAATAGGAGATACCTAAACATATCGCTCCTTAATTGCAACAAAGTCATATCTACAAAAACAAACGATCTTGGCAAAATGCGATTAAGGTTTTCAAAATGTACCGATTTAAAGATATATATGGCTATAACTTCGGTTCAGTTTGAGTTATAATACGAGAAGGTATGAAGGAAAACTTTGCTGAAGTTACTTCAAATTTTGAGATATGACTATGATGCAATGAAGGAGCGAATTGTTTATTAGGTGATAAACACAAATTCCCAATTTCAATTTCAATTTGTGTTGGTTTATATGCCCGTGAAATGCGGGGAAACCAAAATAAAATAACATTTTGGAAACTCGTGTAAGATACTACAACATACAACTTCAAAAACACATTGTCCCAAAGATTACAAATGGACCTATTGAAATGAAAAGGTTTGTAAGAAGCAGTCCGGTTGGTGCTATTTTTGCATCAACCTTGACATGCATTTGACTGACATAGACGTTGTTTATAAAAAAGAAAAAATTGCTTCTGATTGTGAATTCGAAGCGTGCTACAACTATTTAACTATTTGTCCATTCTCGGTAAAAAATGAACGAAATTTTTCGGAAACATGATAATTAGTAAATTAAATCAGGAATATACTTTTTGACGACTTACTAAGCGCTTTGAGTGTGTCAGAAAGTTATTTCCTAAACCGTTAAAAAATGTTATATATTTCTTTAAAGTATTTTATCTATTTTATTAATTAACTTTTTGATCTTATATCTTGAGTACCTCAATCTTTATTTTGTTTTTATATTGTTTTATGAATTAAATTGTTATGTTTATGTTATATTTTTATCTTGTATCCAGAGCATAATAATACTGAATAAAAGCATAATAATAGGGAATAAAGGCGTGAGTTCCCTTACGTTTTTTTATAAAAGTTTTTTTCATTAATTAATAACAAAATTAACTATGTATTATTTATATGGAGCGGGATCCCGGGATCCTGGGAAATTTGAAAAAATTTCCCGCTTTCCCGGGAATCGAAAAAGTCCGGGAAAAAAAACTCTACTCCAAACTAAAATGTTGCCAGCTTTTTTTAATTTTTGAAATCAAAATAAAACAAATTTTTTAATATAACACACTTCGAGAATGAGTTGTTGATTTGCCGTGATTTTTATGAACCCATGTTAACGATATTTGTTGAATTCACTTATGTATACTCGAGAAAAATTGCGTATTGATGTTGAAATTTGTTTAAGATAAAATCAAATAAAATCAATTTTGGTAATAGGCCTTTCTTAAAGTTATGTTCAGTTTCGGACCATTAAAATAAGGGCAAATAACTCTCAAAATATATTTTTTCTTTATTGGTTTTTCAAAAGAAATATATTTATAATAATTTTGAGCGCTTTATTTTACAAATATTTAAAACTCATTACAAAACTTTTTAAAGAAAACAACATTTTCGTACTGGACTTATGAAGCATTGCCAGATGTATTTTTTTTGTCATATTTTGCAAAAAACAAATCAGAAGAAAACTAAAAATTTACTTTTTAAATTTCACAAATTTAAAGTTAGTTACTTTTTTATACATATGAAAATAAAAACTCAAATATAAATCTTTTTGTATAAAAATTTTGTTAAGTTATGTTTTTTGTTTTGCTTAGTGAATTTGTTGCCGTATTAAATACTGATGCTGCCAAATTGGTTACATAAAATCGCCTAAACAAAATTTTTCGAATTGCTGAAAACGATCGGAATCGAGCGCACTAAAAATGATTTCGAATTCAATGGCAAATACGGAATTGACAGTATTCCGAACAAAATCTGTGACACGCCTGTATGGCATTATGGATGCTTGCCTAAATTATTGTCTTATTTTCACAAATTAAAATTTTATTTTCTCTTTAGCTTAAGAGAGGTTATTCGTCAAAATTTTATTTTTATACGTTACAAAAACATTCAGATCTAAATTTGTCGTTCTAAATTTGACTAACTTCATTGCCTTAAGGGCCAAATAAACTAAACAAACGGCATGGCAGACCTGACAAAATTTTACGTTTGTAAAAACCTTCTCTATTGTTTAAAGAAGTTAAATCCCAAGAAAAACTTTGATAACTAATATGCATGTGGAAGTGTAAATAAAACTGAATTGGTAAAATAAAATAATGTAATTTGTTTTTATTTTTGTTTTTTCTTTACCCACTTACAACTACATTTAGAGTTGACAAAAAATCAACCAATTGTAGTCGGGACTGTAAGAAAAGATAAACTCACTTTTTATTGTTGTTGTTTTTGTTTAAGCTTTGATATTGTTACAAGTAAAACTGTGGCTTATAATTCTTATTCGCTTAACAGTTTTATTTGTAAAATATCTTTAGTTTTTCTAAAATCTTTGGATGAAGTTTCCTGACGATTTGGCCTAAGCAACCAGTGAAATGCGCATAGGAATAGCTTATCCCTTCGACAATAAATTTCAGTTTATCAACAGTATGATATGGGAATTTAGCACATTTAAACGAAACATTGTTAATTGAAGTTAAATCATATTTGTAGAAAAATCAAAATTTTTTGATTTTATTCTAATTTGTTCAAAAATTAATCATTATGTTTGTGTCGTTTATAAGAAAACGAAAAGTGTGTATTTGCCAAGTCGCTTATGAAGTTTATCTGACCGCTTAAGCTACAGAATATCAAACAACTAATGTAATTAATTTTATTTTTAAGTATCATAGTTTAGTTGGCATCAGCTGTATTTGGCTTGAATACAATACATAAATACGTACGTTTTTTCCAATTAGAGCCTCTACATTTTTTAAAGTTTACCAGAAAAGATATTGTTTTTAAAACCATTACATTTTATAGTTTAATACGGTTAAAATTTGCAAAAAAATATATGTGATATTGAATCTAAAAAACTAAACGTAATTATTCCCTTTCTTATTTTAATACAAAAAGTTGCATTAAATCACACCATTAAAATATGGGAAGTGATTGTATTGATCAAACAATAAACGACATTTAAATTTACTTGTATTCAATTCGCACCCCATAAATTTCAATATTGTTTCCAATATTCATAAAAAGTAGAGAAAAAAAAGTTTACACTGAACGCATACTAAGTGCAATAATTTTAAATTAAACGCACTGTTTCATTATTTACGCAATTAACGTTGTTTTTGTTGTTGTTTTTATTGTTTTCTATACAACTGTAAAGTTGTGATATGCGTGCACGTCATGTATTGGTAAACAAAAACAATGAAAGATGGAGAACGAGTAGTAGTTTGTATATAACTTTTGACAGTTTAATGCTATAAAACACTGATGGCATGACACTTTTTTAAGTAACACAAAAAAAGGCGTTATTTTAAATAACGTTAAAATTTTGATTAAATAAAAATTATAATTGTAAAGAAGTGAAATTATAACTTTTAAAAGCAAACAATTCTTAAACTTATGTGTGTACATATTTCCTTGAAAGCAACTTTGTAACCCGTAAACTTGTAAATAAAACTTTCCAGACTTTTTTCCACAACAACCTTCAGTCAGAACATTATGACATTGCATGTTTAATTTGCATTTACCTTTAAAGTTTTCTTTCTTCTTATGATTTTTTTTTTACGTTATTGGGTAAATTAAGGTTTTTTTTCATTCCACATATTTGCATTAAAGTGTTTTATTGCATGTCATGATTGAAATATCTCCGAAAGTAAAAACATTTTTTTTATTTTATTTATTATTGACACTTCTTTACGAAACAAGTGTCAAAAAATACAGGGGTCTTTTGGTGGACTTTTTTTTTGAAAATTGTTAAAAATTTCTCTTTTTGGATATTGAAGATATTAACTTTTTTTTTTTTTTTGGTTAAATTTTGGGAAAATAATATTTATTTTTAAGGTGATTTAAATTAACCGAACTTTCAACATGCCACAAATATTGACATTCGTTTGCAGGAACACAATACAAGTTGTCGGTAAATGACAAAAGAGTTAAATTGAAGAAGGGGTTTTCATGACAGAAATTTGAAAATGAAATATGTATTTGTACCCTAAATCCCTTTTCTCACTTACGTCTCAGTTGCAGGTTTTTTTCTTATTAAAGAAATAAATAAAAAATTAACCTAAACGCATCGAAATTGTTGCTTTTGTATTGCCTGATTCAGACCATGCGACATGTTGCACAAAAATATTTGATGTAACAGAAGATTGGTCACGAAGACTTTAAGACTTAAGCTAAGAGGACCATATGTACTCTTTTTTAGAGGACAACCATCTATTTTAGCTGGCTGTCATCTATAAAATTTGTGTCCTCTTTTTTCATAAAGAATTTGTTTTTAATACACTTTAATTCTAATTTTTATAATTTTTAATATAACTAAATTTTCAAGCTTGAGTTCTTTTTTTAATTTTATATAAACAACTTTAAATGTTTTTTTAACCAATATTTCTGCACTTTTTTGAGTGCCTTCTTCAGGGTTTTTTTTCTTTTCTTATTTAACAAAATTTTAACAAACAAATTAAACAATATATTAAAATAATTAAAAACTTTTTCAATTGAATTTTTAACTTCCGTTTCTATTTTTATAAATTAAGTGTCTATAATTTTGTGCTACATTCTCAGTGTCCGACTTTAAATTAATTCTCGACATTGTTGGTATATTTATGATTTGTAACATTTCTAACATAAATCTACGTTCATAATTATTTTCTGTGTTTAAAACTGTTGTATTTTCAAAATCTGGATAATGGGTTAGATTAGCACAATGGGATGATAAAGCTGTTTTTTGTGATGAAGTGTGTCTATATTCTGATCTGACTTATGTCCTGCTATCCTAGTTCTTAGTTTATTTTTCGTTGTACCTTTTATTACACTGTCCACTATCATAACACTTACAATGTATTTTATAAACAATATTTGACATTTCCTTCCTCTTTATTTTGTCTTTCATTTTACTGTGTTTAAAGATTTATGAGCTATTTTATATATTTTACTATCATATATATTTGATTTTTCCAATCATTTTGAAAATTTTGGTATATATGTTACTGTATTAACAAATCTGTTATTAATTGTTTAGGAAAGCTATTATCAGTTAAAATATTTGAAATCTTCCTTTTATTATCTCCATGAAATTCTGAATCACTTATTTTAAGAACTCTTTCTATAAAATTTTTAGCTGTAGTAATTATTATTCTCCTCGGATGTTTCGAGAAAAAATTAATAATTCTACCAGAAGATGTTGGCTTTTGATACCAATGTATTTATATTCTATTTCCACTTCTTATTATCAAGGTGTCCAAATATGAAAGTCTTGAATTAGATTCCCTTTCAATTTTAAATTTAATGTCCGAATGAAATGAGTTAAAAGCATCTAACATTTGTTCTATTCCTATTTCCTGAATTACACAAAATAAATCATCAACATACTTTATCAAAGAAGTGCCGGAATATTGGTTAAAACGTTGAAAATTTAGTTATATTATAATAATAACCCAACAGACCAAAACAGAGCATAATGTAAATGAGTTGTAGAATAAGCTTATCATAAGAGATTTCCTACAACATGACAACCAATATGATTGCAAATGACTTATTCTCGAAATAGTTTTGTAAGCGTTTTTGAGAATCATGTCCCGTTATTTGACGCGTGCCTAAATATTGTATTATTAGTAAAAGTTTTCAGTCTTTGTGTTTTGTTCGAAGAGTGAAGTGTTTTAAAGAGTTTTAAACAGTGAAAAATTTCAAAAAAGTAATTAAAGTTATATTTATATAAATTAAAAACTTTTTGTAAATATGCCATAAAAAAACAGAGTGTTCGTAAAGAATTAAATCTTATTACAGATTAAAAAAATTTCTGTAAGCTTATTCTATAATTAGACTTCTAAGCTTACATGATATTATAGACAAGTAATATTATCGCAAGCGATCAGTTTTCATTATTAAACAATTATTAATAAGCCTTTTATAATAGTCATCACAACACTATTCTAAGCTTAAGGCTTATGTTAGTAAGGTTGTTACAAGTTCTTTCTAAATCGTTTTGGTTTGTTGGGAAAGGTCGAATAAAATACATATAATATTTTATAAGTTTTGTTATAAAATTTTGTTCAGAAAAATATTTGTATAATATTTGTCATAAAATTCTTTTATTACAGAAATCTTATTAAAAACGACTTTTAAAACACTTGCGTTCTGTATGTTTAAATAAACATGTAAAAATTACAATTTTATTTAAAAAAATCTCGATGTCTAGACACGAATGAAAGTTTAAAAGAGAATCCAAAAAAAATTTCAGAAACAAAACTTTCATAAATAATGTAAAAGCCCAGGCTAAAAAAAGAAAAAACAAATAAAACTTGAATTGTTTGAACTTTAGAAAACTGGAATATACACAAGTTCCTCAAGATCAAAAAAGTGTGGATATATTTTTGTACTGTTTCTTAAGCTATGTCCACACCTATCAAATATTTAAAGTCCTATATGTAACCACTAGTTTTTTTAAAAAATTTTTTGCTTTTGCAAAACGTGTGCTAGAGCAAACATCATTCACCCTTATCGTGGTTGGCGAATTTAAAATACGCCTGCGACTGTTTGGTAATAGATTAAAGGAAATAAGTTAACGACCTCTTAAACCTATTACCAAACAGTCGCAGGCGCATTTTAAATTCGCCAACCACGATAAGGGTGATTAAACAGTTTCTAAATTACATTTTACAATTATCTTCTTACAAATAAAGCTGAGTAAATTAATAAAAAAAATTTAAATGTTAAGCTTAAGTTTGATCAAGTAACTGGCAACGCTTTTTTTTTGATTTTTTTTTTTTCAAATATTTGTTAGGTCTGAACATACCTTTACAAACGCAGCTTTTACAAAAGAAAAAACATTTTAATTTTGATGCTTAGGCTACTTATTACAGTATTCGATAGCGGTCGAAATAACAATAAAATTTAAGTGGGAATTTTGATCGATTAGGTTTTATTTATGACATAGTTATAGAAATGTAAATGGTGTCCTTCCGTAATCGCGCGAAATGCTACGCATAATTTTATGTTTTCATTTTGTAGATACCTTCCAAAGCGTGTTTTTTCCTTGTTGGGTCTCTACCATTTCCGCATTCTAAATAATATGTACGGACTACTGATTAAAAAATGTGGGAGTTCTGTTTTGCTTTAAAATACATTTTTCTATTATGATCTCAAGAGCTCCAAAGAATATTGGCTTGATTTAGCAATATATAGGGAGAACCGCCAAGTGCCTTACTCATATAATTTAATTCTCTTGATAATAAGGTGTTAAATGTAGCATTAAATTGTTTGCGTTTTTTTAAACCCCAACAACTACATTTAATTAAAAGTAACCACCCTTAAAACTCTACAACTTAAAGGTATATTCAATTACATAGTACCAAAACATTTTGTCATAGTCTTTAATCCCCCTTTAATTGTTTGTTTGTTTGTTTGTTTATTCGTTTTAAGCTCAATTGCCTTCAAAACAAACAAAAAACAAAAAAAACAACAACAAAAACTGGTCTTAAGCTTTTTAATCACCACACCCCTTTGGAAACCAAAAAAGAAAAAAAATAGATTTCAATAAACTTTTCTACAACTTGTTTGCATTGCATTTAACCCTCAAACAAAATTGTTCAAGCCAAGACAAGTTTTTTGGGACTAAATATAAATTATGTTGCTTCTTACTACACTCCTTCAACTTTAAAAATAAATGGTCTCGTAAAGAGAAACACCTTGTCTTAAATCTACCTGTAAAGCGAAATTTTTTTTAAATAAAAACTGTCAAACTAAATCAAGTTCGTGGAATTTTTTCTCTTAGTTGTTTGGTGTTGGAATAACAATAATCATAAATCTACATAAATTGTTTTAACTTTTTCTTGTTTTCGGATATTATTTGATTTCTTGACAGGCAGTTAAACAGACACCCCTTGTTTGTTTAAAAGAAATAAATAGTTTAAGAAAAAAAAAAGTTAAAAATTAAAAAAAAAACTTACCCTTTCGATTTTGCAATTGTTCAATTATTTCAGCTGGTGGATTTTCCACTTCAATGACTTGTTGTAGATTATCAATGAGTACAATGCGCGATAAATTTGCAGCTTTTACATGACGTTCAGCCTCGGCCAGCACTTGTGGCTTCAACAAGTAGTCAACTTCTTGTTTGACCTCTTTCCATAATTGTCCATCTAGAAAAGTGAAAAAAGAAAAAAAAAAAACAAAAAAAGTGGATTCAATAAAAGTTTTTTTTCTTAGATATTGGCTTGTTATGGGTATAATGATTATGGGGACTAAGCATGGAGTATGAGTGTGTTATGTGGTGGTGTAGCTGGCTAGTAGAGGATGTAGGCGTTTTTGCTACTTTTTTTTTGATGCTGTTGCTGGGTTTGTTAGATATTTTTAAACAGAAAATAGAAAGTAAAAGTTGAATTTTTTTATTAGAAAAAAACTGTGTATCTTTTTTGTATGCTATTAAAAGGTGTTAAAAATAGTTATTTGATATGTCGTTTTTTTAGTTTACGAAAAAAAAACAAGTTGGCGTAAGCTGTAATTATTATTTGTTTAAATTAAATTACACTTTTTTTTATTTATTTTTAGTTTTTATAGAAATTTTTTAGTTCTGATTAATATGAAAAAGTAGGTTCCATTCATTATTTTTAAACATAATTATAACCATATAAAATCTAGGTCTTCATAAGTAACCTAGATTTTAATAACCAGGGCAAGTTTAAAATGGCTCGAAAAATGGTTAAAAATGGCTGGCGAAATGGCACGAAAAAGTATAACAAATGGCACAAAATGGCAAAACTGGCAAAAATTAACATGTTAATTAAGAAACATTTATTTTATTAAGTTTTGATTGTATATTAAAGGGTGTTTTTTAGAGTGTCACAACTTTGAGTTGGCATCACTGCTTTATTTGAGCACCCATTTAACAGCTGATAGTTGCTTTTTGTTTAGTTTGCTTTGAAATATCATTATGAATCGACCTAAACCAGAGCAACGCGTGCAGATTGTTGAAATTTTGAATCAAAATAATTCGGGGAATGTGCTGAAGCACAAATTGATATTGATTTTGAGTTTCTATTCAAAATTTTATTTTTCGATAAAGCCCAAAAGCAGAATTGCCGCATTTGGAGTGAGGAGAATCCACAAGCTTTTGTCGAAACACCATTACATCCACAAAAAACTACTGTTTGGTGCGCGTTATGGGCTGGCAAAGTCATTGGCCCATATGTCTTCAAAAACGATGACGGTCAGAATGCGAAAAGTTGTTGAAAATTTGTGTTCAGATTGCGCCGTCTACGCATCAGTAGTGGCGGCCACATGGCAGAAATCATATTTAAACATTAATTTCATAAAATTTTCTCTTTAATAAAGCCCGTATCATTGATATTAAATATATATTTCCTTGTTTTATTATGATTTAAACTTGTGTCACTCTATAAAAAACACCCTTTACAATAGCATGTTTCTTCAAATTGTCAAAAAATAAATAATCTCCTGTTATCGCATAAAACAGTTCAATAAATGGAAAACTCTTTCCACATCGCAAGATGTAACTGAAGCATATTTGAACATTAATAGTTCAGATGGAGAAAGGTTGTCGACAAATTCATTTGTCTCAATTTCATTAAAATATGAGAAGTCTACTTGTAAACACCGCTAAGTGAGAAAACCGATTTAAACAGTTTTTTTAAATTAAAATGCCAAGCCATATAGAGAGTTTTGCAGAAGTTTTAAATAATTAACCAGAAATTGCGCGTAATACCCTTTGTACTCTTGCCTACATTTCGGAGGAACGCATAGAAGATGTTGAAAATGTGAAATACGCGTTTACACAATAAAAACAAATATTTTTTTTTAAATACATACTTTTTTTCACAAAAGTGCCAAAATTTTAAAAGATAACACCAAAATGTATTTAGAGAAATGGTAACGCTGCTTTCAAAGCAAATGACATTTTGTCAGTGATGCCACAATAATACTAGAATTTATTGCCCCTTTTCTAGTGATGACACTACATCGGAAGATGTAGAATGGAATACAATGAGATAGGAATATTTTGTAAAGATTTTGAAAAATTTAAATTTTTTAGAAAATTTCAACATCTTTGCAAATTCATGTTAGATGTTAAATGTTGACGAGTGTGAAAAAGCTATAACTTACGGAGTTTTGGACGAGATTGATAATGGATTAGGGAGGCATTTAAAAAAACAAATAAAATGGCGGCTTTTACAGCATTTTTATTTATTTTAACTTGGCGGTCCGATTTTTTAAACATTCATTTAGAATTTCGAGTAGATTCTGCCTCATCTTCGCTAAACTTATTTAAAAATTTCTTTAAGGCTGCAAAAAAAGGTATTTTTTGGTAAGCTTGACCAAAAATGGCTTTTTAACGAAATAAGTGAAGAAATGGCAAAAAATGGCATATGCCATAAAAAAACTTGCCCTTCTAATAACTTTAATGTGGTAATAAAGTACTTATAATTTTTATCAACGGCAGAAGTAAGAAGTGGGTAAATGCTTAAGTAAAATGTAAATAATTTTTTTTTATAAAGGGCAGACAAAACAAAAAATAAAAATAATTTAAATAAAATTCATATGATATTCATGTCATTTTAAGCTCATTCCTGATAGTCGCCAGCATTCTTAATAAATCATTTTGAATTACATTTTTAAAAATTAAACAAATCTACTAATTTTATATTTTTCATTCCCCCTCTCTTGATTTCCTAAATTTTAAGGCTATTTTGGCATTTTTTTTTTTATTATTAATCATTCTTAATGAATCGGTCAAAAATTAAATTTTAATGCATATGAAAAATGTTAATAACATATGATTACTTAGAGTTTAATAAGTATAAAAATTAATAAGTTTTAAAAATTTTGGTTTTAAGTTATATATTTTTTGATATTCTTTAATTAGACTCGAGTTCTTCAAATTTAATTTTCATTAAATTATTTTCACTGAGGAAGGAATTTTGACAACTTGGAATTTTTATTAATTTTTTTTTTTTTTATTGATAATTTTTCCTTGGCTGAGCTTGGATTTGAACCCGGGTTGATTTATTCATGTTTCAAGAATCACCACATTCTATCTTCAGAAAATCTTTGAGTTCTAACCACTGCACCACTGCGGTGCCCGCCAGCCAACATATATTTTTTTTTAATAAGATTTATATTGTCGTGCTTAATTCCCAATTTTTATTCTTGATAAAGACACTGAAATTTATTGTTGCGGGTTAAGCTAGTTTCTATGCGCATTTCACTGGTTGCTAAGGCCAGATCATCAGGAAATATTCTACAAATAAATTTTCAGAAAAGCCAAAGATATCAGCAAACAAAACTGCAGAGTGAATGAGAATTGCAAACACTCAAAAAAGTCTTATTCAATGTTGCCGTTAGGATACGAAAGATACATTTTTCGTATCTTTTGACTACTTCAGGAATCATGTATAATCCTGACATTTTTCGTATCTTTTGAATCTATATGCAAAATGTACAGAAACAAAACATTCGAGAATTTTAAGCCAGCTAAAACTTATTAAGACCGATCATCGTAACCGACTCAATACTAATACAATAGCAGCCAAGGCGCATTGACTAGAAGGTGAGGTTAACTTTACAACAGCACTGCTTCTGTGGTCGAATTGTCAAAAATATTGCTAGTAAAAAAGGTTAGTTTACATAAAAAATTAGTTTGCATGCACACTTTGACAAGTCGACCACCAAAAAAAAACACCATATGTTGACTTGACCCCACCTTCTCGTGAATTCGCCTTGATAGCAGCTTCATAATGGTGAAAGAAAACATTAAGAGATTGCAACATACGATCCACCTAAATCGATGATTACTAGTAGTGCGAAGATGTTCTGAGGAAATATGAACATCTTTTTTATTTTCAGGAAATTTATATGAACTTTTTAATATAATCGCCTTAGTATAAACGCCTTAACTCGTATATTAATTTTTACAAAAATGAATTTGTTTTGTTAACATCCAAAGATAAATACATATAATGAATTTTAAAGTTGGCTTACTGTATTTTTTAAAAATTACATATGGGCATTTCCCCAGAATGGTCTACCAGGGTGAAAAAATAAAATGTTGATAATCATCGTATTTTATTGTTTATTATTATAAAAAAAAGTCTATGTTTTTATAAAAGAATGGTTTCATAGCATATCTCAGCTGTTTTACTTGAGGAAATTGCGCTGGAAACTGGAAAATTTTATATATTCTTATATTTTCTACTTCTAAAGACATTTTTATATACTTATTTTACATGCAAAAAATATGTTATGTTTACACTCTTTCTTCATAATCTCTCCATTACAATCAAATTGGTGATAATAATAAAAAAACATATGGAAAAATTGTACGTTCGCGACCCATACGTTCGCGACCGGTACATTTCACTTTTGAATATTCCGTTCCATTATGCAGATTTTTACATTTCACTACTGTCAGCCAAAGTTGACTTCTATTTTGCGTACGTTCGTGACCACATGTTTACAACTATTATTATGAAAACTAAAACTCAATGAAACCCATCTTTTGCCTTAACATACAACTACCCAAATGCTATCGAGTCGCAAAAAAAAAGCTAGGAAAAGTTTTGTTTTCTATATTATTTGTACATCAGAAGCGTACGAACTTACGTTCGTGACCCCTGGAAATGCCCATATGTACCTAATATTTATGACTTAAATAAATATAACAATTAATCATTTTCTTTACAATATTCATTAAAATATAATGCTATGTTCATACGACGATATAAACCACTCGTTTCGCTCTCTGAAACTAGTTTGCCAAACATGCTGTTCATACGATTCATTCTTGTTTCATTTTGACACTTTTTTTGTGTTGTTAGTGTGATTTTTTTTTTAAATAGATAAAAAAGTTAATAAAACTTAAAAATATATTATTTAATACTTTTATTAATATTATTATATTATAATTATCACTTTATTTTATTAAACATCAATTTTTACTTTGTTTTTTTCTGTGTTTTGATTTTTTTTGAGAGCTAGTTCAGATAAACTAACGATAAATGTTATCAAAATTGGAGATGATAGTACATTTTTCCTGTTTCGCAGCCTGTTTCAAAATGAAACGACCCGTTTCGTTCACAAAATTTTGTATGGGGAAACAAGTCGTTTCAGTCATGTTTGGTGTGCGAAACAGGAATAAGAGAGCGAAACACGAATAATGCTGTCCGTGTGAACATGGTATAAATATGAAAAATGTTATGTTAATAAATGTTAAACGTTAAAAATAGATTTTCAAATTTTTTTCAAAACGTATCTTTTTTAGAAAAAGTGTATCTTTTTGGAAACTAAAATGTATCTTTCTCGAAATTTCACTGGCAGCACTGGTCTTATTTGCAACGATATCAAAGCTTTAACAAAAATCCAACTATAAACAGCGTGTTTGTCTTTTCTTACATTCGTACAAAATCTTATTAATTAAATATTTTGCATTTCCAAAAATTCCTTTAAAAGTTATATATCTCTAATACAGTTTAATGTAATTTTACGAATTTTTATCAAACTTACTTAAATTATTTCGTAGTCTGTTTTAGAATTTATAAAAAAAAAAAAAGAAATCTTAATATATGTACATTCATATGTATGGATGTTCTAAAAATATTTATAGTCATTACAAAAAATGCAAATTTAATTGACGAAATCCTGATTTTTAATACATTTAGTATATACAAAATAGTTTTAACATCTTTATCTTTAAAAGATTTAAACCACTTCCTCAGCTGCAACTTTTTTCCCTCATCATTTTAATTTTAGCATTTTCAGTAAAAGCTTTACAACCACTTTTCTGATTGCTTAGTTTTCTTTCTAAAAGTTTTCAACAAAAATTTAAGTTTAAAAGAAATTCTTAATGAAATTGCTATTAAAAAATTATGTAAGTTTTGTTTAAGTAAATATTTAACTTAAATATTTAACTTCAAGCAAAAAAAATAAAAATAAAAAAAACGGAACAAATTACATTGAAAGTTTAACCAAAAACATTTCCTTTCTGCTGTATTTGACGTTCAAATTGACTCCTTAACCTTGACCTCAAAAACCAACTAGTAATTACATAGTAAAAAAAAGTAAAGACAAAAAACCTCAAATTTGTTTCGTATGATTCTTTATTATTTTTTTTTTTTTTATTTTCATAATGAAAATGGAAGCTGCGGCCGTATTTTGTAGTCACTTAGACAAAACGTTTTCAAACCTTTTATAGTTTATTGTTTTTAATGTAAAATGGGTAAAATAAAAACAAAAAAGTAGCGTGGCCTTAATTCAAATGCACTTGTTAAAAACCGACTGATATGATTGTGCCTATCACATTTTATCACGTAATTATGAACTGGAATTTCAAAATAATAATTGAAAATAAAAAGACGAGTGTAGTTGGAAATATATTTTACAATGAAAGCTGAAATCATTAGTTCTGAAAGCAATTAGTAAATCTAAAGGGGGTTTCAGAAATTTTCCATAAAATTAGTTGAACGGACGTATGAAGGGTAGTCATATGCCGACACAGTTATTTTCGGTAAAAAAAGAACAAAGTCCCTCCAATTCGTAAACAATATTTTTTAAAATGAAGAAACTAATAAACCTGAATTAACTTAGTACCTTGTTTTACTTGTATTTAAATCTATTAAAGGTTTGATATAAAACTAACCATTCCACCACGATGTTAATTAAAGGGATCAAAGTAACCAAAATATGCTGTGCTATTTCGTTGTCCTCTGTAAAATGATCCAAGTGAATAGCGCATCTTACTTTATCCGAGAACGCCATCTAGTTCTTTGTCTAAACTAGACTTTTGTCTGGAACAAAGGCAATAATCACATGGGAATATTGTAAGGTCTTCTTGAATATTAGGCCCTTCTAAATCCAGGATGTGTTTGAATCTTAAGAAAACATGTATTATCATAAGGGTTCACGAAAAGTCGTTTAAATTGCAACCGTGAGGGGTATGAATTATGGTTCAAGGCAAAGAAAAAAGTCCAGTCGCCCGATCTTGCAACTTGTTTGTCGATAACGAAAAAAATTTTCTTTCGTACGGCCTAGCAAACAAGGGCGCTCGACGTCCATTTATAGGCCCTGAGCCTTTTTTCGGCGTCCCTGCTGAACGTAAACTCCTTCACACATGGTCGTCCATTTCTGGATTAAGACAGTCTAAGAGAAATGTGACTCTGTCTCGTAGCAGGGCAGGCAGCCTACTTCTGCTTGAGAAGGGAGATCTTAGGCTACTTGTTGGCCTATTTACTGGGCACTGTTGTCTCAGATACCATCAGTTTATAATGGGTAATGTTAGTAACAAGGCAGATTCTGTAAAACGTCGGAACGAAGCGTCATAACATCTCCTCTGCTGCTGTTCAGCCTTGAGGACTTCCAGGCGTACATTTTTCGGATATATAATCTTTCACCGAGTAGAGTGATAGGCTTTATACGCAGCCTGAACCTGATATGGTAAGATACATAGTCTGCACAAAAGATCCTCTGGGCCGCGGTGCCTATGGCCATACATATTTATCTAAAGAATTAACCCATAATCAGTCTAACTTATGGTCAAAACAAGGAACTAACTTGACGATTAATCAAGATCCAGGTCTAACGTGATTTTAAATATCAAACGTTGATATATGATTTATTAATCTTATTAATATTATAAATGTGAAAGTTTTTATGTTTGGATATTTTGATGTTCAGATATTTGTTAGTTTGTGGCTCAATCACGCGAAACCCGCTTAATGGATTTGGATGAAATATGGTAGACAGCTAGTTTATGGCCCAGATTCAAATAAAAAGTACTTTTTAAAAAGGGACATCGTGAAAAAAAGTTGGTGATTAGATACTTTTTCTCTTTTTGATGAATTTGGTATACATATTGCATATGATCCAGAGGCCGGAAAATACATATTAAGACAGCCTTTGCTTTTCATTTGGAGAGTTAAAGGTCGATTTCTCAAGACTATCGGGTGCTCAAAAATTATGTATATGTGTTGGCGAAAAATAATTGTTGCTATAATTTTTTTTATAGAAATATTTAAACATAAAAAAGTATGGATGTAGAAAACTATACAAAATTAAAATATTGGGTACTTTTTAAGGGATAAAATTGGTACTTTTTCTCTTTTTGAAAAATTTTATGTTGAGATTATATGTGGCCCTGATTAAGGTATAGGGTACGTTTTATGATATAAAAAAGGAATATATTGGAACTTTTTATCTTTTTTTATAAATTTGGTATACAGATTGCATATGATCCAGAGGCCGGAAAATACATATTAAGACACCCCCTGCTTTTCATTTGGAAGGTTAAAGGTCGATTTCTTAAGAGTATCGGGTGCTCAAAACTTATGTTGGCGAAAAATAATTGTTGCTATAATTTTGTTTATAGAAATATTTGAACATAAAAAAGTATAGATGTAGAAAACTATACAAAATTTCTGTAAATTTGTTATAGGAAATATCCGTTTCTTTAAATATTTCTCTTATTTTCACGTGAACGAAGTCACGGCTAACATCTAGAAATTTAATAAAGTAAAATTTGAAAATGTCTCTTATTGTGAAACCCTCTGCCTTTATTTCTATGAATACGATTTATCTGTTAAATTAAAATGCATTAAAACACATAAATGTTTCATCACAAAGAAATTCCTGCTGAGAAAACTAATGGAAAAATTCTATTTAATATGCACAACAACATAGTTAATATTCGTATAAAATAAAATCTAAGAAAATAAATCTCATAATATATTAGAAAACAAAGCTCGCAACATTGTTATGGACAACTTAAGCAGGGTTGGATGCAAAATATAGGTTTTTAAATGATTTTTGCTTTTCTTTAGCCACTTGACGTTTGAAAAATAATTAAAAAAAGTTTTTTTTTTAACAAACTTGTTGAGATTTAACAATTTGTCAGTAAAAGATATTTGTAACAAAAAACTTTTGAACGCGTTATTTTAAATTTTGATTTTTTCTAATGTTTAACCTGACATCAACGTTTAATTAGTTTTCTATTAGTTTTATTAAATTTTCTTACCGTATTTGGTTTGTAGTTCATCGGCCAATTTTCTTTCTCTGTCATTTTGTACAACAATACGCCACACTTGAGCACCATCGTAACGTCTTAATTGTGAACTAAAAGCTTGTTCTTCTTTAATTTCCTGCTTAATGTTGCTGTTGTTGTCATTGCTCATGTGATTTATAAAAGAGGCATTGACATAGTTGAGTACACTATCCAAGACATTTAATGGTTTCAAAGTAGTTGAACTAACGATGTCTACAACTGTAGGTTGTTGTTCTTGTACTTGTTGTTGTTCTTGTACTTCTTGTTGTTGTGTCAGTTGTTCTTTAGTGGGTACTTCCACAATAGTTGTTAACATTGATGTGGTTTCTTTGATGGGTTCACTTAAGATATTATCACTGCCCTTGTCTTCTAAGGGTTTTTGAATTTCAGCAGCTTGTTCTTGCACTTTTTCGTTTTTGTTGTCGTTAACTGGTTTAACATTTTGTTGGGTATTTTCATCAACAAACAAAATGGGTTGAGCTGCAAGTATTTCTTGTTTTTGCTCGTCATTTTGTTCGGCTATGAGTTCATCGGCTAACATTTCCTCAGGCTTAGCTTTGACAGGTTCAAATTTCTCTTGTTCAGCAGCAACTTCTTCGGCACTCGAAGTTTGGATTTCTTCAGCAGGGTTTCTTTCATCATTAGAAACTTCATTTTCGACGTCTGATGCAATAGGTTCGATTTTCTCAACACTAAGTGAGTCGTCAGTGGAAGATTGAGATTCTTCTTTAACAACTGGTTGCAATATTTCAACGGGTTCTAATTTTTGCGATTGAGTTTCTTCAGCAGCTTTAGTTTCATCTTCTAATGGCGTAGGTTTATGATCAGCTGCAAGAGATTCAGCGGCTTCTACAGCATCAACAGTTTTGGTTTCTTCAGCTTCTACTGCATCAACAGTTTTGGCTTCTTCAGAAGTTTGGGCTTCCTTGCTAGGTTGCGTTTCTTCTTCATTTTGAGTACCTTCAAAGGCCTGAGATCCTTCATCAATTTGGGCTTCCATTACAGGTTCAAATTCTTGAGCAGGCTCAAATTCTTTAATATCATGATTTTCTTCAAGAGACTGTGTTTTTTGATCTGGGTGTGATTCTTCAACACTTTGAAACCCCTCGGTAGGTTGTTCTTCATCAACAGAAGTTTCGAAAAACGAAGCAGGATGAGTTTCTGTAATAGAGCCATTTTTATCGTCATCTCCAGCAGAATGAACTCCTTCAGCAGTCAAATCTTCTTTGTTGTTTTGAAGTTTATTGAAAGATTGAATATTTTCGTTAAGTTGATAATCTTCCATTGGTTGAAATTCTTCAATTTGTTGAGTTTCTTCCATATGTTGAAATTCTTCTATAGGTTTCTTTTGTTTTAAAGGATGTGCTTCTTCTATAGGTTGAGCTTCTTCTACCGGTTCTTCTTTTATACTTTCGTTTTTCTCCGTAGGTAGAGGTTCTTCCATAGGTTGCACATCTTCTTTGATTCCTTCAATTGGTTGTGTCCCTCCAAAAAATTGGAACTCAGTCATAGGTTCTTCTTTTATAGGTTGTGCTTCTTCTATAATTTGGGCTTCTTCTACTGGTTTTTCTTTTATGCTTTCGTTTTGTTCCATGGGTAGAGGTTCTTCCATAAGTTGGAAATCTTCTTTGATAACTTCCATTGGCTGTGCCCCTCCAAACTCTGTCATAGGTTCTTCTTTTGCTGCTTCGGTTTTAACTTTATTTTCGGCTTGTAGAATTTCATCGTCATTTTGTTCTTCCACAACTTGTTGAGTTTCTTCAACAGATTGAACCTCATCACTTAGTTTTTCCTCTTCAGTCTCTAGTTTTTCATTAGATGGTTGGATCTCATCAAATTGTTGCATTTCTTCAAATACATGAGATTCTTCAACGGGCTTTATTTCTTCTATAGCTTTTTGACCTTCCTCAACAATTTGGGATTCAGAGGTTAATTGATTTTTCTCTACTTTGTTAGTTTCGAAAAAAGATAAAGAATCTGCGACAACTCGTTCTGTTTCAACGTGTTGAGCTTCATTCTCGGATTGAGATTCCTTAACAGGTGTTTCTTTATCAGCAGATGCTTCATTTACAAAGTCTTCGATATTTTCTATTTCCTTAAATGGGTGAGGCTCTTTAGTTTGAGATTCCTCTACAGCTTGAGTGTCTTCCATATGTACAGCATCTTGTTGAATTTCTGTAGCCGTTTGGCTTTCTAAGGAAGCAAATTGTGATTCATCATTAGTTTTTTCAGATTCATTATTTTCTACAACTGCTTGGATTTCATCATCAGCTTGAGCCTCTTCAGCTTTACTTTCTTCCGCTTCCTGGGGTATGGGCTTAATTTCTGTATCAACTTGATCTATTTTTTTAGTTATATTATCCTCTACAGGTTGAATTTTTTCGATAGAAGTAGTATCCTCTGCTTCGGCTTCATCGCTAAATGTTATATCTTCTTTGTCGAGATCTTGAGTTTTATCAGCAGCTTGCATGTCCAACTCAGCTGACACTTGAGTTTCATCAGCAGCTTCTACATTGGTTTCAGCTTTCTCTTCTTCGCTTGCCTTTAAATTTTCTGGTTTCTCATCATTTTTTTGTTTATCATCTTGCAATTGTTCTTTGTTTTCAGTTTCTTCCATAGTTTTGACTTCTTCTACAATTTGTAAATCTTTGTTTACTGGATCGGCTGTAACTTTAGTTGATTGTTCTTCAACTTGTTTGCTTTTTTCTTTCATACTTTGATTTAAATCCATGGCAGATGATCCTCCATCAGACTGATTTGCCCCAATTGTGCTTTCACTTTCATCGGCTATTTGCTCTTGAGACTCTTGGCTTTTTTCAACAAAAGCTGGTTGCATTTCAGATTCATCTGCTGGCAATTCTATTTTTAATGCTTCATCTCCTTTTTTAATATCTTGTGAGGTTTCAGCTTCTATTGCAGCGGCAGGTGTTTCATTAGATTCTTCCATTACAACACCAATCATTTCTTGCTCGGGGGTTTTTATTTCGAAAATTTCTTTCTGTTCGCTATTATCAGTATCTTTATGATGCATGGTTAGTTCATTGTTGGCCATAGTTTCATTTTCTATTTCAATTGGCTTTTCCTTTTTTACTGTTTTTACACTACCAAACAATTCAGTTTCAATTTCATTTTCGATTTCTTGTACAGCCTCAGCAATTGTTTCTGCCATATTATCAGACACTTGCTCAGCATCGTTTAAGATTTCTTCCTCAACTTCATCAGACAATTGAGATTCTAAATCTAATTCATTATTTGCCACCAATTCATCAGCGATTTTAGTATACAATTTATCTTTAGGTAATTCCAAAATTTGCATTGCTGGTGTGTCTTCACTTTCCAACATCAACATATCCGAATTACTTTCAACAATCCCGGAATTCTCCGATTCATTGAGCTCGGCTAGAGATTGTAAATTTTCTTGAGTGGCAGCCGAAGCTGGAACCATCAAATACATATCACTATTACCGTCAAAAGCTGGCACTAATTCCATATCATTTTCTAACACTTCACTTTCTGCCTCGGGCAGTATTAATTCACTAAATTCTAATTGTTTATCATTTTGTTGTTGATATTGGCGTCCCAGACGATCCAAAGACATGGACGACACATGACCAATAACGAGCAGACAACACGTTAAAAACGCGATATTTGAACACGGTAATTTATCGAGTGACAAAGAAGATCTCCTTTTGGCAAACATCTTTGCGAGATCTGTTACTAAACACTAATGAGACATGTCCCATTGCTAGTTGTGCGCTTTTATACTTCAGTTTGGGAAAAATTAATTCGTATTCGACTATGATTTGCTGTTGTTGCTGGTTTTTTGTTGTTGTTGTCGTAAAAACACTACACTACATAAAACCCCTTAAAAAAAAAAATAACAGAGACAACGTAAAAGCAGCAGCAGCTTTAGCTCCAGCTTAACAGCTACAATATAATTGTACTCACATATAGACGGCCACACGTTCAACAGTCTACGCTTTAATCTTGTTATTCGTTGTTATTGCTGTTGTTGGCAAAGGAAAGAAAGAAAATAAATAAATAAAAAAAAAAACAAAAACAACTTAAAAAAAGAGTTATTATGTATGTAAATACAGGTATAAAACACGCGCATGTGCCCATCATCGTCATCGTTAAGCCAGGCATGATTAGTCTTTCTTTTCTTGCCATTCAATCCCTACCCATGGCTAGCTCTTAAATGTATTTGGTGTGTGCCGCTATTGGAATCTCTACTCTCTTTTCCGCCTCATTGGCGTCTTAAGCTTGAACAAATCGTTAATATTTTTTTTACCTGTTTAAGGTTTTAAAGCTTGTTACATTTTGTATGTTAATTTTTATGGTAATTTTTTATTTTTTTAACATTTTCACCTGTTTGTCTTTTCAAGAGTATTTGTAAGAAATTTCTCTTAATCAAATATCTCTTTACGTTTTTTGGTTTTAATTAAAAAGAGTTAACCGAATGCTCTTTGAAATAACATGCATTCACCAAAAGATCATAATTACTATTCGAGAGATATTGTTTTTTTGTTTTATTTGTTTTAACCAGTGTTACCGTCGGATATTTTCAAAAAGTACCAAAAAAAGGGGATATCTACAAAAAAAGTGGCACCAAAAAGTGGATTTTTTAAAAAAAAGGGGCACATCTTTTAAAATTAAAATAAGTACACCATATTATGTATTTTTTACGTTTTTTTCTATTTATTATTATTTTAAATGGTATAAATCTAAAATAAATATTTTGTAAATATTTCTCTCGAGAAGTAATTTTTATAAAATATTTACTTTAATGTTTTGGTAATTCAAAAACGTTAAACTTGTTTTCTGCCAAACATGTTTTTTGGATTATGACATTGTTGCAGCAAATAGAAGATTTTATGAAATGTGTTTTATATATACATTTAAGGCCGTTACACACTATCCCACAAAGTCTTACGTATTTTTCAAAAATGATTCCCTGATCTAATTATTCCTTGAACAATTTTAAAAAACAATAATAACTTATCATGACAGGGTTGCGTTTTCGTAAATTACTAAAGACTTTGTGGGATAGTGTACAACGGCCTTTAGTAATATATTTCTTGTACTACTCCTTCTGAATACATTTTCTTAGATTTATTTAAGACACTTATTGCACAGGTAGACATTTAAAAACTTTTTAGAAATTTATTTGCCCATTCCACCAGATTCTTATGTTTTTGGAATGCTATGGCCGAATATGAGCACAGTTTTCTCCCATCACGTCACATTTATAAGATATACCAATTATTGTAATTTCGGATGATGTTTTGTACCACAATTTTGGTAAAAACTTAGATTTAATGTTAATTACACAAATTTTAGACAAGTTTTCGGTACACAACAGTTCGGTTTCTGTTTCATGACTTCTATGGAGAGACAAAATACTTTTTTTTACCAAATATTTTAAACTTTTTGCTATATTTCAAAAGATTTTGTTATTCGTGCTTAATTCCCAGTTTTTATTATTGATAAAAACACTTGAAATTTATTGTTGATGGGATAAGCTGTTCCTATGCGCATTTCACTGGTTGCTTAGGCCAGATCATCAGGAAACTTCATCCATAACGTTTTAGAAAAACTTTTGCTATATATTCTTTTAAATATTTAAAGGAATTTTTCCTAATTCTTGATTTTTAAAAGAATATATAGAAAAAGTTTAAAATATTTGGTAAAAAAAAAGTATTTTGCCTCTTCTGAAAAGTAGTTATTTTTGAGTTACGAGGTTGCGGAAGAAAACCATCGATATGTGAGATATCTTTATCCCATTATTCATAATAAATAAAACAGGTAAATAGAAAGTTTATTAAACCGATTTTAAGCTAACCACGCATGACAAGAAAAAAAATTCATATAAACTTGCTTACATATACATATATGAAGACAGTTTTACATATATTGAAGCTGGGGGTTATAATAAAACAGAAAGAAAAAAAGTATATTTTCCTAGCGTAAAAAGTATCAAAAAAGTGGCAAGAATCGCAAAAAGTACCACATTTGGGTGCATTTTGTAAAAGTGGCCAAATAGTATCCAAGCAGTCGAAAAAGTGGCAAATTGCCACTTTAGTGGCACCAACGGTAACGCTGGTTTTAACTTCCCATTGAATCTTTAATAAAGTTATTTTCTTATCTGAAAACATACTGACGTATATATTTTTGCGGTTTGTCAACGTTTAACCCATTAAATTTTTTTTTTATTATTTATTTACTTTAAAAAGATTGTGTTGTTCAATTATGATTATTCGAAACAATTAAAGTATATTGTGACTTCCAATAAATGTCCTAAAAAACCTGGGGCCTAATTCTGGAAGTCGTGATCGAATACTTTTTCAATTTGAAAGTAATTTTATTTCTAATTCTTTTAGTCGGTACTGAACGAATCGAAATTATTTTTTCAGTATTGTGAAAACTTAAATAAATGCTTTACAACAATTAAAAAAATAATTTCCATCTTTTAGTATCGACTGAAAGAACAAGAAATAAAATTGCTTTTGAATCGATAAAGTATTCTATCACTACTGCCAGAATAACTCCCCTTAACATAACCTGTAGAGGGTCCTCTTTTAATCGATATTTGAGGAAGAAAATGGGCATGGTCTCTCATAAAAAGATAATAACTATTCAATTAATCGATTAATCGCGCGAATAATTATTATTTGGTTAATCAAATAATTTTAATTTTTGTCTAGTTTAGAAGTTTAAAAATAAGACAAAAAATTATATTTTTTATCATAAAAATTTTATTAAATAAGTAACGATTTAACAAAAGGTACTTCATGTAATAAAGGAAGAAAACTTTTTTTTTCATAAAAATAGCATCAAAATTTAAGCTAATCTTCTAAAATAATCTTTCAAAAATAGGATACAGATTAAATGTTTATGTTTCAAATGAGTTCTTTCTTTTGTTTTGGTGAAACTTGTTTAGTAAATATTCTTTCACTTATTGTTGACGTTGGAGAGATTAAAAGTAAAGCGTTATAAAGCATATCCAATTTCTCTGTTGTTTTTCCCGTCTTTTCTTAAAATTGGTAGTCTTCCAATCTACCACTTGAATATCTTATTAATTTTTTTTAACAATTTTAGTAATTTTATTAGTTTTGTTAAGGTTTTTTCATTCGTCTCAAAAAATCATCTGCTTTTTGTAAATCATTGTCGTAAAAGTCTATAGTTAACATTCTGAAAAATAATTTATTCCCAAACTCTTTGGTTTGTTCCTGAGTTAAAAAACAGTAAAAGTGTACTTAAAATGTATCGGCTAATCGGTTAATCTACATAAATTATTTGAATAATTTGTTAATCGAAAATAAGCAATTTTAAATTAATCGAACAGCTAGTTAATCGCCCAAAATTATTCGATTATTGGGGATTAACGGTTAATTGTTTTTTACCCTAATAATAACCAAATAAGATTCTTTAGGCAGCATTCCTGTAACTCTTTACTATATCGTCTTCTGGTCTTTTAAAATATTGCCTATCCAAAACAACCTGTGTTTCGATATTTCAGTTTTTATTGTGGCGCTGCTTATAAGCTGTATACGGTCCTTGCTAGATATGATGTTGGACAAATATAAAATAGAATACAATATAGGAAGCATTTTATGTTAGACTGCGTATTTTCCACTTAGCAGAATCATACAATAGCACATATTTTATCCTTCAACTAAAAATTCGGAGTATCGTTTTCCTCTTGATGGTGTTGGATTTCCAAAATTTATGTTGTGATTGAAAAGCTTCTTTCCCTTTTCTTATTTATAAGTGCCCACCATCTTTATTTATTACGCTCCCCAGATAACTAAAAGATTCTTCATCCTTAATAAAAGTGTATTTTCCAGTTATAATGGTGTAGTTTAAGTTGTGCCAATACGCATTTTTTCGTCTTTTTTAAATTTCTCTACGTGTAGTTTTGAAAAATGTTATATTCTTCATAAATGGCTTCAAAATTCTCAAGTATTATTATTTAGGAATATAAAGTAATCATAATTTTTACATCACTAAACTTATTTAACTCTTACACATTCTGCTCATTAAATTAATATTTGTTTACTTATTTTTCTGTCTACCACTATTTAACCCATCTGCTGGTCTAATTTGTCCATTATCATGTGTATTAAATTTGCATTTTAACCATTTAGATTCCATTCATTCATTCATATTAACCATATATTCTAATATATGTATTTAAACACAAACACTTTTCCCATAGAAATTTATAGAGATACAAATTTATAATATAAATTAGGGTTTCTTATTTCCGGCACTTTTTTCTATTTCCGGGAACACATAAAAAACAAATTATATAACCAGGAAATTTCGGGATTTAAATATCCATTTACACTTAGACATTATAAGGAGGTGTTTAACGCTTTCCTCCCTATTTTCATCTCCACGTTATAATGTTTTTATTTTGAAAATATCCAGTTTATTAAGTATAAAGCTTGGTGGAATAAAATGGCTTAAATTTTGTAGGCAAACGGTGTAGAAAGGCCTATCCGTACCGTATATTTTTTACAGCCTGTGCCATCAAAACTTGGAAGTCTTGCCTGTTCCCTCAAGCAAGAAGTCATAATAAAAATTTAGTCTTATTGAATTGGATTACATGTATTTTTTTAGATCTGTTTCACTCATTAGTGTAGTTTGCATAGCATTCTTTTAATTTTCATAAGTATTGGAGTATTTCAGCGAAAAAAAGTGATAAGATAAGGGATGAGATTTTCATGCACTAAAAAATCGAAAATATGCGTATAAAATATCCACTAAAAACTGCAAAAAATGCATTAAAAAAATAAAAAATATGCACTAAAAACTGGAACCTTTTTTAATAACAAAGGGCTTGTTTTTTTTTATTTTATTTAAAACAAACAAAAAAAAAAAATATTATTGATGTTTTTATTCTATTGTTATTCAAAGGTATAATATTTTTTAAATAACTACATAATATAAATTTTTTATATTATCAAAAGTAAACCTTTGTCTGCTTATGTACATGGAAAATCATGGATCTCTCAACGTCAACCGAAGTTGAAGAATACTTGAAGGATGCCAATTCATTTGGAGAATATTAATTTTCTAACTCAGATCCCACATTTGATTCAAGATCAAAAATAGTTGAAATTATTTTTATTTTTTGAAATCCTATATTTTTTCAAAACGTTTTTTATTTGTCTTGCTATCCTATCTTTGATATTGTTAATTTTACTTTCTGCCAATCAAATTACTTGAGTTGTCTATTAAGTGAACTAAGTCCATCCAATTTAGTTATAGTTTCACCAATATATCCGAAGTTGGAAAATACAAATGCTAATTGACGTTTGTTGTTATTTAAATTTAATACTTCTTTTACTTATTTAATCGCATAAGCATCGGTAGCAACAAGTTCTTCAATAACATTCTTAAATTGCTCAAAATTTCTTTTGAATAGTATAGCATCTAGCCAGATTCCCCTTCTTGTTAATACTGGCTCCGGTGGTAAGGGATACATTTCATTAAAAATTGCAACTCATGATGGAGTCCTTAAAAATATTTTTTTTCCGTATGAAACCAATAAATCAATATTTACATGTAACAAGTAACATGTAACAGTTTTGGATTAATTGCTTTAGGCCAATTGACAGTCGTAACTATGTAAGATGCTGCAACGGTTAAAAATTTAACGATCTTTTGACGAAATCTGGAAAATCTTGTATTTTAAGCAGAGCTCCAAAAAAAGTTTTAATTGATTTTAAAAAAAATTTTTAGGAAGATTTTTTTTTTGTATACAATTTGGAAATCTTTTTGAAGAACTTTTTATCATAATTTGGACACCTAAAAAAAATATATTACTCAAAAATTTTAAAATATGCAAAAATATGCATTTAAAACCAAAATATGCATTTTCACCAAAATATGCAACAATATCAATCAATAACAAATCGATGCCATTTTAACGCAAATTTAATGATTCGGAAAGATAATTGGTCGACATCGATCTTAGACTATCGACAAAAAACATGCATTTGCATGGAAATCGCAGCCCTAGTGGCAAGCAATTAAAAGTTATGCTCGAAGACTTAAACAAATTTTGACAAACGAGTCAGTCCTAAGCTTGTGCTTACATTTAATTATAGCCTTCACAACAGGTGGAAGGATACACTCTTCATATATTTGTTTTTCTTTCCGTTTGTAATATTGATCTTAGACCCTATAAAGTCCTAATGAGAAGCGAAGTTGGTTAAACGATGTCCGTCTGTCCGTGTGTTTGTTTAAATGGGATTTCCGATGTCAACAAAATGATGGGTTCTAGGTTGTTATATATTTATGTAACATATCGGTTTTTTTTATTTTATGTCTTAAAAATTGTGTATGATAGTTGTTGCTTAAGCTAAAATTGTTTTTGCTATTAAATCGTAACGGTACTTTATGTGAACATGATATTTTAGAAGATCATGCAAGTGCTGCCAATAAATTCGTTTATTTAAAAAAACGATAAGTTAAAATGATGTCGCTTAAGCTACTTTTGCTGTAAGGGCTCAATATACTCCTTTAAAGTTTGCTATTGTAATTCAGCTGAGACATGAGTAAAAAACCACGACTGCCTCTAATTTTACCCATAAATCCCTTGTTGTTTTTTTTATTTTATTTTTCTGTATATCTGGAGAACGGCTTGGTTATCAATACACAAACAAAATCTGACAAAATAGATTGGGGAAGTGGGCGCAGTACTTGTCAAACAAAAACATTTTAGATGTCTGATTATCTGGACAACGGTAAGATCCAACGTTTACAAATAAGGCACAAGCATCTTGGTTATTCATCCGATAAATTGTGGGCTGGATTGGAGAAGTAGGCGTGGGCATTCCTTATATCTGGAGAACAAAATCTTTATAAATGGGTGTTATTGAATAGGTGGGCGTAGCACCTCCGATACAAATAGAAGAAAAATTAGTAACATTAAAAGTAGCAAAGCGCATCGGGTTTAATTAATATAGCTTTTTGTTCATATTCACCATAGTGAAGGGAGCAAAAAAACTCAGCATTGCCGAATACAGCACTGTTACTTGTATCGACTTTTTTTTAACATAACAACTACATTAAGGTCAACCCTATTTTTTTTAATAATTCCATTGTTTTTTATTTTGGTAAATTTTCGCGAAAATTCAGTTTTTATGTATGGGGACCTCCCCCAACCCTGAAGGGTTAGAGAAAAAGGTTAAGTTTATTTTAGAGAAATATTGGGGACATACAAAAAATGGGGGTTGCTCATACCTCCCTACGTGCGACTCCCGAGTAATTACAGCCTTTTTTATTAATTTTCCCCCAATTTTGTTCTCAAGAACTTTAACCCTCGTATGGCACGCTAATTTTTAAACGATCGAGCTCGAAGTTTTGTTAAATTTTTTTTCCTAACCTCACACAAAATTGCCCTTCGTTTTCGAAACAGATAAGTTCTCAATTTTTTCATACATTCATACATTGAGGGTCCAACATAAAAGACAAAATTCCGTAACAACAAAAATATTCAAAATCGAGTTTTTGATTGATTATAATAATAATTCATTAGACTTAATTAAATGTCCCTACAAAATTAAAAAAAAAAAAATTAAATAAAAAGTGTTTTTACGCCCTTTTACATTTAAGGTGACGAAATACTTATGTACATGATTTGGCAGCTTTAATAGATGTGTTTTAAACGCAAAAATGTACTCAACATATATTTTCTTTTAATTCGATTTGATAATGTGTGTTAGTGGGTAAGTGGTCTAAGACGCTGTTAAAATTTAATTTAAATATTTTTAATTTAAATGTCTTTAAAAAGTCACTTTTTTTTGAACAACACCACTAAATGAAACCCAATTTTTAATTAACTAAACAATTTCTTCAATTGAGTAAATATTAGAGTGGTCAACCGACTAAGAATAATTTGATTTATCGATCAAACAAAACCAAACTCTTGGTCGAATAATTTTAAAATGGCGATTTTTGAATAACGAATAAATTGATTAATTTATGTCGATTAATCGAATAATTTTTTTTTTTATTAAAAAATAAATTAAATAAAACTATAGAATTAGATTTTTTCTTATACGTTTATAGTGATTTTATAAAGGGTGGTCAACCAAAACGCACGATGTTAATTGTAAATAAAAATAAAAGTTTGCTGAAGATTTCCTCAATATTTTTTATTATTAAATAAAGATCTATGACAAATATGTGTGAAACAAAATATCGGCCAAATGCTCGCCACATCTTCGGAGGCATACTTCTTTCCGATGGTCTATATTTTTAATGACTGATATATAATTAAGATTTAATATCGGTAATGTGCAGAATTATCTCATCCTTTAGCTCTTGAATTGTTCTTGGCTTATTGACTTGCACTCTTTCTTTTAACACGGGCATTGAATCTATCGCGCAAAAGTGCTATTGTTTCGTTGGCTGTGTGGCAAGTGGCACAATTCTGCAAAAACCACATACCTTCATGTCCATATCCTCAATTTCTGGCTACAAGAAGTCCGGGTATGTTCGTAAGCCCTTATGACACTACATTTTTTATTCATTAATTGATATAGAATTGATAGAAAGAAACAGTAAATGTAAGAAAGAGCAAACTATATGTATGTTATGTTTTTGTTTCAGGGATGGCGTTGAGAATTTTTAATATTGTACCAACAACCTTTAAAAATTATAATTTTTTACCCTAATTGTACTAAAAGATTTTTTTAGTTGAAATTAATTTTAATTATGTTCATAAAAAACACCACAAAAAGGTATTATAAATCTTAGTTAAAAAAGTATCAACAAAAAAGAACAATTGAAACAACTTAGCCATCCCTGTTTTGTTTATTTTATTAAATGCTGCCAACTTTTTGTTTATCAGAAACCTAAAAACAAAAAGCGGTAAATCGCTGAATTTGCCCATAAACCGCTCATTCAGCAACACTTTTAATATTTCAAGCTTGAAATGTCAATTTTAAGTTAAACAATTTTACATTTTTTTTGACATAACTTCATTTTTTATCGATAACTTTTTAAAAATTGTTGACAGTTTGCCATTTATCTTAATACAGCTGAACTCTTTGCACTTGGTAAATTTTTCTATTACATTATATTTGTACTGTTCACCAAAACTTGAACAATGCATTAAAAATGTAGTGTCATATGGGCTTAAATGTATCACTGCGCTGCATCAGTTTTTTCAAACTCCACAAAAATAATAGTCACACAATAAAAAAAATTATAAATATTTTTTTATCGGAACGTGCCTTCGTTATCATCTCGCGATAGCGAACACCATTTACGGAAAATGCTTTTTAACAATCATTGGTGGATTCTCATTTGCCCAAATACGGCAATTCTGCATGTTAACGAATACTCTGAGGTGAAAGTGTGTGTGTTACGAAGTGCACGAAATACATCTTGATTTGATGGCCCATCTTCGTAATTGGCTTCAACAATCTTAACGCGCTGATCAATTGTGTACCTCTCCATAGTTGAATTTCTCAAACACTGAAGCAAAGAAATGTCAAATTAAGTTATAGTGCGTTTACATTGTACTTTTTTGACATTAGCGAGATTTTGTTTTTATAACACAACAGCTGACTTAAAGTTTTTTCGTTACACACACAAACACAAAAAGAAATATACATTAAAAAATTTGCATTACCTTTTTTTTAATAATCAACGATATTTATTTTATCAATATTATTCGTGTTTTTAATTTTTTTACAATTTTTATAAAAATTTTTAATATTTTTTTTAACAATTTTTGTTATGTTTTTTTTTAAATGTCATTTTTTCTTGTGCAGGGAAATATTTTTTAGTGCTATATTGTAAAAACCATAGTTGCATCATTAAGTACCACTAGATTTTGAGTAGATTTCGTCGAAATCTTGTCACGAAGTAGATTTTGTTTTGTATGGGAAATCTAGTCAAAAACAACTAGATTTGGCTCGAAATCTCGTAAGTACTAGATTTTGTGTAGGTGTAAATGTAGTATTAAACAAAAAACTTGACGTTTAGGTGCGACTCACCTAAAAAAATCGTGCATTATGGTTTTACTTATCTTAACAAAATGTAGGAAACTTAAAATAATACTGTAGCCATAGCCCTGATCGTAATTAATCTCAATGCTTAGTAAGCAAAAACCGTGTTAAGTACTCATAGTATTTCAAAAATGTATTTTATGTTCTTATTTAACAAATATTTGACAAGCAATTGCATCAGCTGTTTTCTTTTTAAATCAAACGTTAAAAAAATTTCACAAAAGGGGATTTTTCACTCTCTGGTGAAAAAATTTGAAATAAACAAAAAAGTAAAAAAAAAGAATTGATTAATATAAATCATATCATGAAAGTGGATAATATTGCTATTTTATTATAAATTTTTTTAAAATGATTTATGTATATCTTTGCCATTTGCGTAAGTGTTACAATTTTACCATTGAAAACGAGGCAGTGGAGATAATTCAATGACATCAAAAAATGCCGAACTTGGTCCAATGGAAAAAGATGGAAAGGAAAGTTTGAAGATGTTGGGTCTGCAAACGCTTTTCGAAAATTTAAAATAATATCGGATTATTTAAGAATTAAGGGTTTTACGATGTGTTTAAGTAATACAACAATATGGGGTTTAGATGAGAAGTTTTACACATCAAACAAAGAAGAAGTCAAAGCGGATTTGAAAAAAAAAATCAATGAAAGATTTTCCATAGTTGTAGATGAATGGATGTAAAAATAATATTTTTTATTCGTTATTCTCATCGATTAATCGAATAATTTTTTAGTTTTAATCTTTTGATCGAACGAACAAAAACAATAATTTGAATTATTTGAACAAAGCTGAAGGGCGAATAATTGACAACTCTAGTAAATATCACAGAACCTTAAACTTTTAGTACAAAATCCTATGAAGAAATTGCCAAAATTTTAAAAAAAAAAATCCCCTTGAGTAGTAGGGTTTTGTGCATAGAACCCCTACATTATTCATATTCTCATAAATATTCCATATTTAGTTTTATATTCAAATGCATAATTGGCATTTTAATAGTTTTTGTTTTAAATTTTTAGCTTGGTTTTAAAACATTTCCATTTATGAGTGTAAATGTTTGTATTTATTTCATATATATATTTTACTATTTGATCTAGTTTATGCTAATAAATTTACATTTATTTCATTTTAGTATTAGTTTTTATTTGACTTTCATTTGTTTACACACGTTTTGCACTGCATTCATCTCTTGTCTTTTTTAAATGCACTTTTGAAAATTTTATTCCAGTATTGATTTTCTTTGATTTTTTTGTTTTTAGAGGAAAAGAAAACTACTGATTTTATTTTAAAACTCACGTAAAGACATTTCATTATGTTATTTATTAATATTTTGTATTACTTTATTATAATATCTGGGTTTTCAATAGGTGCGACGCATTTTGTTTTTGCCAGTTCTCAAAAAGGAATGAAGTTGGCTTGGCAATTCTTTAACAGTTAAAATCGTCAGTTTATTGTATTAAACCATGGTGAGATACACTTTTCAAGAAGATTTGGTTTTTTGTTCTTAAATCGCGTTCTATTACTGAAGAAAATAATCTTTCGGTTGAAGATGATTTTGAGCCTAATAATTTTGGCAACAATTAAATTGTTGCATTTGATTGAGCGGCCTGAAGTGACGCACGAAGCACAACTTTATCCGAAAAAAATTAACTGTTTGGTACGGCTTTCATCCCGATGGCGTTATTGGCCAATTTTTTTTAATGAAAATTGCGACATACGTCCAAGGCTGTCGCTAAATGGCCATGCTATCGGAATATTCTCGTGACCACCTCTATGCTATAAACTTAGGCGATATGTGCCTTCAACAGGATGGCGTAACGTTGCAAACAGGTTACGACATTATCGAATTGCCAACAAGCAATTACGCTTCAAGAACTGCTGGTAAATTTTGAACGCGAAATTCCTGGAATTTAGGCCGACTTGTGTGCTCTAGTCTTGGAAAATTAGGTCCAGCATATTCACTCGTGCTAGCACTTCCGCGTTGACAAATGTACTTTCATTGGAAATAACAATTATTTCCATCACTAAATTGCAAATCTTTTAATTGAAAACCAAAATTCCTGTTAATGGGAAAGTTCTCTTCATAGTTTTTGTTGTTGAAAGAAAATTGAAAAAGTAAGCAATTTTTGAAACTAAATAGAAATTCGCTTAATATTCCATCAACTTATCTACCAAAACAAGATGTTACAGAGCAAGCCAGTGTTGTCAACTAAGCTATTTTATGGTTGAATGTAAGGTTTTGCGACCTGATGAGCTACAAGTAGAGGATTCATTCGGTTAACCGTTAATCCGTTAACCGATTAATTACTACCCGATTAACTGATCGGTTAATTTAAAATTGGCTTTTTTCGGTTAACGATTAAACCGGTTAATTTCAGTCGATTAACCGATTAACCGATGTAACAACATTTTTGATTTTTTGTAGTATTAAACCATATTTTTTTGTGTTTTTAATTATGGGTGAGTTTCAAAACGGCAGTTGCAAACCAACTCGCTTCTTAAAATGCATTTTACAATGCAATCATGTCGAATTTTACAATGTTATCTGTACCAAATTTCACCAAAAAGGTTACTTAAGTGCACCAAAAAAGTTGTGTTTAGAAATATTTTTTCATACAATATATTTCCTTCAAGAAATTCATTCTTAAAATACAGTACAAAAACAGAAAATAAGGAATTCGGAAATGAACCTTTTTGCAAAATGCTCGGTGATGAGCTTTGCCAGGATAAGTTAGATAATAACCTGCCAACAGAAGAAACTCTCGATAGTAACACAACAACTAAATTAACCGAAACAATTAACCCACATTTTTAACACAATATTTACTACTAATGTCTTTCTAAGTAGCTGGAAACATGCTAAGATTATTCCGGTCCCTAAAAATAATTCGGAGTTTAGGCCTATTGCAATTCTGCCTTATCTTTCCAAAATAATGGAAAAACTTATGTATACACAAATAAATGAATTCATTGATCGGCATAATTTGCTCACGCCACACCAATCTGGCTTTCGATCTAAGCATAGCTGTGTTACAGCATTAATAAATCTGAGTTAGGATATTAGATATGATATAGATATCGGAAAAGTTAATATTCTAGTTCTTTTGGATCACTCCAAAGCTTTCGATGCAATTGACCATTCTCTGCTTTGCCTCAAACTTAAAAAGCTATTTGGTATATCAGGGACCTCAAATAAGCTATTTAAATCATATCTCGGTAGTCGTTACCAATCAGTATTTATTAACGGTAGTTACTCGTCTGCACTCCCTGTCACCAAAGGTGTTCCACAGGGATCAATTTTGGGACCGCTTTTGTTTTTGTTGTATGTTAATGATCTTCCCCGAACTTTAACATATTCTAAATTACACTTATATGCCGATGATGTACAAATTTACATTGGCAGTTTGTGGAAAATATTGTAGACAACGTACATAAATTAAATAAGGACTTAGAAAGTGTTTAAAGATGGGCAACCGCTAATAGACTTCTAATAAATCCCCACAAATCCAAATGCCTTATCATTCACCGTAAAACGATCCGTTTTAATATAAACTTTGACATTATGCTTAATAATGAAAAACTTGAATGTGTACGCTCGGCAAAAAAAATTGGTGTTATATTCAATAATAATTTAGATTGGTCTGACCATATTAATAAAACTGCATCAAACATTTACCTACGGTTACGTGAACTTTGGCCTACCCAATACTTTACGCCCTTAAAAATTAAAATACTTATCGCCAAAACATACTTAATGCCTCGACTTTTATATGGTTGCGAGTTGTTCTCAAGTTGCGACTTTCGTAGCAAAAATGTGTTACAGAAAACATATAACAATATAATCTGATATGTTTTTGGTTTGGGGAAATATGATAGTATATCCCAGTTCACAAATAAACTTTATGGCATGACATTTAAAAACCTATTAGATATGAGGGTATTGCACATGCTACATAAAATAATATATACGAAGAATCCTCCATATCTGTACAACAGATTAACCTTTGCAAGGTCTAACAGGGGAAATAAGATAATTCCCTTTACACACCGCAGCCTGTTATTTGAATATCAATTTTTTATTCATTCTGTCCGTCTTTGGAACCTACTGCCCAATCATGTTCAAACAAACAACAATGTGAACAATTTTAGAAATCAATTAGTAAATTTTTTAATAAGCCAAAACTCATAAAACTTATAAAACTAAACCAATTAATTTTTGCCATCAAAGCTATTTAGTTAATTAGTTTAGTTTAATCTATAATTTATATGTTACAATCAGTCAACTTACAATTTCAAATTTAATCTTTCTTTAAATTAAATGTTTATTTCCTTTCCATTTTGTTATAATGTGCTCTATTTTGTTTTTTTTTTCTTTTCTTTCTTTTCAAACTTAATCGTGTGAGTGTGATTACCCTATTATGTTTTAAAACTTATATAATTCCTGCACTTTAACTATAAGATTTATATCTTGTTGTGTAGGATAAGCAAGAAATTCTTAAATAAATAAAATAAATAAATAACATAAAATAAATAAATTAAAAGTATTAAAAAAATTCCTTTCTTCATAAAAATAATTTAATGAAAATTATATTTGATGAACTTAAGCCTTATCAAAAATAATAAAAATTTGGATTAAAAACCATAAATAGTTCAACAAAATAACCACAATACTAATTAGTATTACCAATTTTAAAAAATTAAAACAGGACTCTAATGGCATAATGGAAGATTTTATATGTTTAGAGAAATGGAGTAAAAGGAATAAGAAATAAGAAATTTTGTATTATGGGTTGCTTTCGATTTCTCCAACATCTACGATAATTGAAAGAATTTTTTCCATGTCAAGTTTTATCAAAACTAAAGAAAAAAGCCAAATTAACCATTTGTTTTTCTAAAAGATTATTTTATAAGATCTGCTTAAACTATTGAAATAAAATGATCACGCAGTTTATTTTTTAATTAATACATATGTATTATTTTAAAAATATTTATAACATAGTTATAAATAATTTTTTTTTTTTTTGTTTGCTCGTTTTAGTTCAAGAATTGTTGTTATTATTTTTTTTCTAATAAACTCCATATAATAAATATTTTTTCATTTTTATTTATTGAAATTACTTAATTTATAAAAAAATTTTATTAATCGGTTAACCGATCAATAACAAAATTAACCGATTATTAACTGATTAAACCAAAACCTCGATTAATTAATCGAGCGATTAACCGATTAAGGCAAAAGCCCGATTAAATGAATACCCTAGCTACAAGCAACTAACTTAAGGTTTTATCTATTTTTTCCAGTTTGTAGTTTAAACACCAATGTGCCACCAAAGAAGCGTTGTTTGACCTTGAAAAGTTCATAACGCCATCACTGACAAGAGCTTATTAAGTCCGGTTCGGATACCCTGCTGGGCAGGAGTAGCGTCTGTGTTAGAGCCATTATATGTATTATAACGGGCCACTGTATCATAGGCAGGATCAAGTTGAGAATGGAATCTAACTTGTCGGATATGTGCGGGTTGTGTGATGACCCAGAGAAGTTTAAGAGAGTTGAGCACACTCTGTGGCACTGTCCTAGGCTGCAGAACAGCAGGCTGAGGTGGCTAGGTAGTAGATTCTTAGGCGAATTGGGAGATGCCGCAAGTTGTATATCCTTCCACTAATGGTCCATATTGGTCTCTGGAAAGGGTGTGAAAGTGACTTCGCACCTGCTTTTCTACCTAACCTATTATACGTTGCTGCTTTAGTCGTTTTAAAATGTTTTCCCAAAAGTGAGCGTTATCTGAATCTTTTTGAACCGATTTGCATAATTTGATGTCTTCATTTCTAGTCTTATAAAATTGAACCATCATTGTTGGTCAACCTTTTAGAAATATTTAAGTGATGAAAAAGTTATCAACTTATCAAATACTCGATGTAGTAGAGATATCCAAATTAATGACAACTTTTACAAATTCGAGAAGAATTCTTGACAAAAAGTACAAAAAAAAAACAGAAGTAAAGAAGAACATGTAAATCAATTAAAATAGAAAATCATTCAAAGCAAATTTCGATCTACCAAAGGTTAAATACAATTTGTTTAAAAGATTGATTTTTGAATATTGACTGCCAGCTGTCGTCAATGGCTTTGAGTGTTAAACGGCAAAACCCTCTGAAGAGATTAAGTGGTTACAATTGAAACATGTAAGGGTAACTTGTCCGTGTCAAGAATGAAAAATTATCAATAAATTTTAATTAATTTCATGTTGTAAAATTCCTTTCTTCATAAAAATAGTTTAATGAAAATTAAATTTGATGAATTTTAGCCTAATTAAAAATATCAAAATTTGGATATATGCAAATATAATTGAGCATTTTACAAAATAAATGCCTATTTTTTTGATAAATACCAATTTATCTCTTAAATTTCTTTTATTCGTTCAAAAAATTTAATTAAATATTTTTCTTTTATGTTTTAACGATAGGATTATAAATAGTTTCTCATAAAATTAAAATTCTTTTTGATTACCATTTACCATTTTATTTAACTGTCGATCTAAAAAAAACGCATCACATCTCGTTTTAATATCTTTGTAGCAAAAAAGCAACCCAAATAGACGAACAACAACAAAATAATTTGGTAGTAAACATGTTACCAAACCAAACCACTTTCCATTTTTTCTAAAAACTTGTCATAAAATAAAACTTATACTATATAAATATTAAAAACATAGTTTTTTTTTGTAAAATAGAAAAAAAAAACAATATGTAAATGCCAAAAGCTGCTGTCTCTTTCAATGAAAAGTGATACCACTAAAAGGCGGCATCTACCTGTACGAGTACACACACATCTCTTTAAAATCAAAGGGTAATGCGGCAAGAGATTTGATTATTAGTCCATAATTAAAAACTCAGCTTGAGTTACCACTTTATTACCTGATATTGCATTACCCTGTAAGCTAAACCTGGGGAAGTTTATAAACAAATACCTAAAAGTCTATTTAAATAACAGTTTTTATGTCTTTAAAGCCTTTACCACAGGTGGGAACGGTATTATGAGTTTGTCATTCCGTTTGAACTTTCTACAATATTAATCTTAGACCCTAAAAAGAATGCATACTCTGAATCCTTATGAGTAGACGAGTTAATTTAACGATGTCCGTCTGTTCGTGTGATTGTTGACGTAGGTTTTCTTAAGACCCAAGTTAACGGGTAAATCATTTTTCGGTTTTAAAAGTAAAGTTAAATAAAACCAGGGTAGGTATTTCCTCGCAAAGAATTCTTTTTTTTTATCTTTCCCTCTTCGTTTCGCGAAAAGAAGAGATTTGTTGTTTTTGTTTCGTTTCTATAAACGAAGGCGAGAAACTGCTGTGTTTTCTTTCGTTGATATTTGTGCTGAAATAAAAAACCATTCGTTTGGCTGAAAAAGAAGGAAACGAAATGGAGAGAAGAAGCAAACAAAATTGTTTCTTCTTTCTAAATCGAAGGAAAAAAATAGAGGGAAATAAAAGAAGGAAAAAACTTTGTTCATTGAAATTTGTTTTAATGAATAAATAAACAATAAAATAAATAATATTTAAATATTTTTTCTTATTTCTGTATTTACTAAACCAAGTCTTTGCTTTTAATTTTACTTCATAACAATATAATTTCAATAAAAAACAGAAAAAGAATTCTTTATTTTTTCCTTCCTTCCATTCGATATTTCGATTTCATTTTTCTTTTCTAATTTTATTCTCCTTCAGTTTGTTTCCTTCTATATCATTCCTCTTCGTTCTGCTAAACGAAGAGAAGCATTTGTGTTTGCTTCGGCAAACACAAAAGAAGGAAACAACAACAATATTTTCTTCTTTCTCGCGATAATGATAATCGAAAAGTTTTGTACAAAAAAACCTTCGCGAGAAAGAAAGAAAAAAGAAATTCATTTACCTACTCTGAATAAAACACTCCTAAAGCTTTGATTTCCATTAAACATTTATTTTATTATAATGCTTGGACCATGCCGTTACCTACGAAATACAATGGCATTTAAGTGACCTCCTCTAGATTGGTTGCTGCAGTCGATCTTATCAACCAAATTTTCGAATATTTCGGACGGTATCTCGGCGATAACTTAACAAATGTTGGTTTTCAAATTCTCCAACGTTATGGGATTATTCGCGTAGACACCGTCTTTGATGCAGGCCCACAAAAAAGTAACGGCGTCAATTGACGTCGCCCAAATGTGAAATTCACGTTTTGGAAACTTCCAATGCAATAAGGGCAAAATTGGTTATCTTGTTGACCCGTTTCACACTCGACGTGTTACTTGCGCAAGTTTCTTGCTCAACTCTTGGTTTGTAGACGTCAGCGGTAAGGTCGGGGTAAGGAAAAAAATTTGTACAGACTTTGTTGTACTCGGCAAGTAACTTGCGCAACTAACTTGCCGAGTCTGAAAGGGGTCGTTGAAAGCACATATCGGTAAGTTCATAATCTTCAATCTCAGACCAAAAAAGTCGGTCATCATAAGGCCATAGCGCTTTGAATTGACGGAACCGGTTCTTTCAGCGTCTTTTTCGAACAAATATGACCCAATAACACCTCCATCATGCTCATCAAACAGTCAATTTTTCTGGATACAATGGCTTTTCCACAATCACTTCTGGGTTCTTCGTCTCCCATATGCGACAATTTTGCTTGTTAACGTACACACCGAAACTCATTCATTGCTAAAGAATATTTTTTTTTTTTTTTTGAAAAATCAGCATTGAAAGCCTGTTGCTCTAGCACCCAATCAGCATGTCTACGGCGTTGTGAATGGTCAGATGGTTTAAATTGTTGCGCGAGTTGGACTTTAAATCGGTAGATGTGCAAATATAAATAATGAGCCGTAAGATAGGCCCAATAGCTAAGAGACCTCGGATTATTTGCCCCACTTTCACTTACAGAAGCGATATTTTCGGCAAGGCGCACATTACGGCGATGCACAGGGCTGACCACGTCGGTAAAGCTTCCAGTCTCTTAAAAATGTCTTTATAATCTGTATTTATTAATTTATTTACTTTAAGTCAATGGACAAATTCCTTACAGACTATCTTAGTGTAGTACCATAATTTATTTTATTTCATTTATGCAAAGAAAGAAAGATTAGTTGGACTTGCTAATTCCTTGCACAGTTGGTCAATTATGAGGATCATAATCACTCCGTAATGCCTAAAAAATTACCACTTTTGAATCACCACTTTTGTAGGTAAGTTTTAACTTGTTTCACGCGTTCTTCGGTTGTTAAACATTCACTAGATAAATTACAATTCAGATGACAGATATTTAACAGCTGGCAGCCTTGCCATACCTGCATATTTTTTATCCCACAAAGGTTCTATTACTTTTGCTTTTAAAATTTAGCAAGATCGGTACCAGAACTGGCTGAGATATGAGCAAAAAAATTTACTACCTTAAAAGTTTTCACTTACAATTTTTTTAAGTCCATATATAAACAATTGTTTTATTTAAAAAAAATTTTGTTAAATACATGGCCCAATTAGTAGGTCTGCTCGCAACTACAACAATCCAACAATAGAAAAAACAACAAGCATTTTGTTTGTGTAAAAAATGATAATGATGTCAAGAACAAAAGCAATTGTTTGTGTAAAAAATGGTGAAAATGTCAAAAACAATTGCACGTAAATAACACGACTCTGCATAAAATCAGCAGGTGTTTCAAGCAGACCTACTAATTGGACCGTGGTTAAATATTGGTAGTTAAAATTACCGATAATGGTTATAGAAAAATAACTCCGTTTTCCTCAAACAAATAAAAGATATGGCATTAGGGCAGGTTGATTTGTATGGATGAAAAAAATGAAAAATCGTATAGCAAAAACGTAATCTACATATAATTCTATGAAAATTCTCCGAAGAAACCATGGGTCTAAAATCAAACCCTAATCCGCGCCTCTCGACTTGAAAATTTTTGTACTTGGGTGAATATTTTTTTAATGTAAACAAATTTTGAGTGTAGAAAAATATAAAGTGCAAAAGAACTACCTAACTAAACATTTTATTCAAAAAATTATTATTGTTGTTTGGCAAAGGCGGGCGACGAATGTGATATAGTTTTGATTTCTATAATTATTGGCTTAAAAGTAAAATGGGTGACAAAAAAGTTTCAAAATGCAGGTTTTATCCGTAAACTCTCAAAAAGGGCAGAGTTTCAAAAAATGTGTCCAACTCCTATCCGCTTTTTATTTTAATGAACAACGATAAGTATAAAGTTTTTTTGTATCTCTTTTAGTTAACGAATTTACCCTTTTTATCCTCTAAACATTTCCATTTCCAAAAATACCGTCTAAGTGAATCGAGTTGCCGAGAGACCAACCTTTCGGTCCTAATTTCAGGCGTTTAGGCTTTGCGATGATGAATTAGTTAGTCAGTTACGCTACAATTATATATACATATATCGTCATCTTAAATTCAAACGGACGTAACTACACTTAAATTTTTTTAACAGGAGAAGCAAAACACATTACAAAATCAATAATGATAAAGTGTTCTTGCAGTTTAAGTTTCTTTAATAAAGTCGCGCTTTTTTATCGCAGGGGTCTTAAAATTGGCGTCAACATGTAGTTTGAAAAAACGGACCACAATCAACTAAAAACTTCATTTCGAATTTTTGTGTAGTCAAGCCTTAAATTAGAAAATGGATTTTAAAATCGCTCGAAATTCATCACACCTTTAAAAAACAATTTTCATCACACACCTGTAAATCTGCTACGGTTAAGGGTACATAAATTTCGGCAAAGCCGTTTCTTAGACTCTTGTTAACATTTAATTAGCCTTCACCTTGCTCGCCATCCTTCTCTACCAATTTCCTTTTCTTTTTATCTGTTTCTTAAAAGCCGGCTTATGGTCGTTAGTTATTTTGGTCGGTGGGTTAGTCGGCTGCTGTTGTTGCTGCATGTTACAACTTTGCTTCTACAATTGATCTTTCCTGCTGTGTTTTTTATTTCTTTGTGAGATGCATCATTAAAATTTATAAAATAAATTTTTTTTATTGTGTGTTTTTTCATTTCTTTCATTTCAGTTGGAATTAGGTTTGGAAATCTAACAATAAAGCGACTTGTTGCTTATGAGCATGTAAATTTGCGATCATTAAATAGTTTCCTTACATATTAGCATTAAGTATCTTTGGATTTCAATCTAGTAAAGAAAATCTTGTTGCATTCAAAACAAGTGTTTATTTATTGAATTACCCAATAAGCCTAATGCACATCTATCTCATATCCAGCCAATTATACAAGTAATCGATTTGCCCTATTTTCAATTAAAAAAACACACAAAGCTAGCAAGCATTAACACATAATTTTAGAAATAATAACAATTAATTAGGAATAATTTTTAAAAACAAGTTTGATTGAAGTATGTATGTACATTAGGGCAATAACTTTTTCACACTTTTTGCGAATATTAAAAACGGCATAGTTTAGTCGTGTAGAACATTAAAAGTTATTAATAAAAACTATGATGATTTCGGATTGTTATTAATTAATTAAAAAAAATGTCAAAATAAACGAAAAAGTTGTAAAACTGAAGCAGTACTTGTTTTGGAAAACAGAAAAGCGTTAACAATTTTTAATGGACTGAAGGAAGTCCTAACAAAACTTCATTTATGGCAAAATATTAAAATGGTTATCTGCGACACTACAATTGTTAATACAGGAAGCAAAAATGGTGTTATTGCCTGTTTAAAAAACTATTATAAATTAACATGTCTTCCTCCTCCACAATATGAGTCTAAACACAATGTAACGATACTTTATTGCGGTGCGGTTTTTCATACGATTTTGAAGTAAAAAACCGTAGTGCGGAACGGCTTAAAATTAAAATCTATTTTATTTTAATTGCGGAATTTCTTTCTCTCTCAACAAGTCGAATTTAATTCGCCTTGTCTCTCAATTTTTGATACTCGTTGTATTTTTGATGTTGCCATAATTTTTGAATAATTGGCTATGTTCACAACATTATTAAAAACAAACAACATGATAAAAATGTATGCACAAATAAATTAATAAAAATTTAAACAAAAATGACAACTTTTTCCGTCGCCGTCTTCCGTTGTATTATGTTTATTTTTCTCTCCCGCAACGAGAAATCGCACCGCACCACAAACATTGTGTTTAGACTCTATATTGGTTGTCACCACCACATATTGGACTTAATATGAAGACATGTTATGGACGAGTTGAAACTGAAAAAACTTCATCACCAGAAATAGCATGTGACTTTGTTGACGAATTAATAAATAACTATGCAGAACTACAAACAAATTTTAGGCAAACTAATGAAACACTTGAAGTAAAGACAATTAAGTGGCGTGATGATATGAAGTTCTTATATGAACTCAGAGCCGCATTCAGGTTCTTTTAAAACAACAACAAATTTCCCAAAACAAAGTTTAAAAGCATACCGCCACTTAGCAATGCTCGATGGAATTCAAGGGCAATTCATGCTATTTTAGCTTTTATTCTTATTCCAAAATACCGAACTAAACTATATTCAATTTGCCAATTTATAAGTGGAAAATGGTACGATATTTGGTTTTCTGATCAGTGCTTCAATGAAAAAAATTACAAAGGCTAAGGACAATCATTGACCCAATTTCAAAAAGCAAAGGCGTGTTTTGAAAGACACTGTGTAAAAGAACCTTCAGCAATTCCTTTGCAACAAAGGAGTAATATATGTGCAGAGAGAGCAATAAAAGTTGTACAAGATATTTATCCACTGTGTAAATCGTCGCGAACATTAAATTTAAAGTTTATTTCATTCAATAGTATATAAATTTAAAACTACTATTTAAACATAGAATAAATTAATATGTACATAAGGGGTGGAATAGTGCACGACTTTTTGATTTCGATACGCTAGAACCTCTAATTTTGTAAAGTTTATAAAAAAACGCATGAGCAAAAAATTTTGGGGTTGGGATGGGTGTAAATGGCTCCTCATCGCGGTCAAAGCTAGGGGAAAACGATACAAAGGCCAAAAAAAGCTTCAAAACTGCCCTTGAGTCGCTCCTAGAGGGGTAAGACTGACTCCCACTAATATTTTCCCCCCTACATTTTTTATTAACATACTAACCGCCTATCTGTACTCCTTAAGGGGGCTCCTATAATAAATATTATTTTTTATAAAATTACACGCCAACGCCCTAACTAGCCCCAGAGTGCCCCTAGAGGAGTCAACTATATTACGGACCCCCAGTATTTTTGCTACCCGAGCATTTTTTCAGAACATACCTAGTCTCAATCTTTAATCATTAGGGCGGTCCATATACAAAAAATTCGAAATTTGAGGAGTGGCACAACATATGTTCGCATATCTCAAAAACGCTTTAGCTTCTGGAAAAAAACTAAAAAACCGAAATTCCAAATAAAATTGTCCTTAACATTTTCTCGAGACATACTTGCACCTTATCACCACTTCTTAGGGGGGCTCCCATACAAATATAGCGTTTTATGACATTCTTAAATTAATTAAAATAAAATCAAAAGTTGCTAACAGATTTAAATCATTTATGGCTTGTTTTGTTTGTAACTTCGTTTTTTATACGTCTGGAAAAAAATTGTAAAAAACAAAAATTTCGAAATTTTAATAGAAAAAAATTATGTTTCTAAAATGACTGCGCATATTTCTTAAAGGAAATTGTATTGCGGAATTTCGGTTTTTTAGTTTTTTCAATAAGCTAAAGCGTTGTGTATGGGGACACCCTAATGATTAAAGATGGAGACTAGGTATGTTCTGAAAAAATGCTCGGGTAGCAAAAATATTGGGGATCCGTCATATATTTGACTCCTCTAGAGGCGCTCTGGGGCTAGTTAGGGCGGTGGCGGGTAATTTTATAAAAAATAATATTTAGTATTGGAGCCCCCTTAAGGAGCACAGATGGGGGGCTAGTATGTTAATAAAAAAATGTAGGGCGGGAAATATTAGTGGGAGTCAATCTTACATTTTACCGCTCTAGGAGCGACTCAGGGACAGTTGTGAAGCTTTTTTTGGCTTTTGTATCGTTTTCCCCTAGCTTTGCCCCCGATGAGGAGTCATTTACCCCCATCCTACCCCCATAATTTTTTGGCTCATGCGTTTTTTTACAAACTTTACAAAATTGGGGGTTCTAGCGTATCGAAATCTTGCTGCTAAGGATTTCCATATAACACTATTCCACTATAACTACAAAAAAAAAAAAGAAAAAAATAAATAATAAAAAATTTTTCTAAAAAAAATTTCTTGGAAGGTTTTAGAAATTTGCTTCCCTGCGTGAGGGTTTTTTTTCGCAATACGACGGCAGGTGTTTTAATTACTAAAACATTATTGGCCACTCCGTAGTATTATGCCAAAAATTTGTTATGGCCCTAATGTACATGTGTGGTTCTAAGAGCTCATGCTGAGCAGTAAATCAAATATCTGTAGCAATTTGTCTATTCTTGAAACTCGTACGACCAATACCTAAAAAGGTTTAAAATTTAAATTGAAGTACCATGTCTAACAACCCCTACACTCAATAGCTGTCTGAGAATGATCAAGTGTAGACTGCAGATAAAGATAATAATTAAATAGCAGTAGTATTTACATATTCATACATATACTTACTTAATGTACATGTAAATACATATATGTATTTGTTGCTATTGCTATTATTGACTTTTGCTAACTTATTTTTTTAGTACTCATATAAAGAGTAAATTGTTGTAGTGTTGCCAGAAAATTGTTGACTCATATCCCTAATTAAAATTTTTTAGTCCCCAAATAATGGGCATTTAAAATCTAAATTCCCAGACTTGTTTACAATTGTTAAATAGATTAACATTTTTGAAAGAAAAGTGATTTCAGGTTTTAATCCTATTGTTTAACCCGATTTTACTTTTTTCATAGAGAAAGTCGATTTTCCAGAAGAAAAAAAATTTTTAAAACTACAAAAATTTTAACAGATTCTTGAAGCAAATTTATATTTTAAAAATATTGAAGAAGTGAATTGGTTTGTGAAAGTTGCCTTCTGAATTTGAGCATCATTGTAAAATCTGGCAACACTAGATACAAACACCACAGATTCTTATCTGTGTTGGGGTTATTGGTAGATTTTTACATTGGCAATTGTTTAATGTAGCAGAAAAGCAAAAGTAATAAAAAAAAGCCAATCTACTTAAATTTAAGCGTCTGTACCAAAACACCAAGCACAGCCAGAGGCCATAGTACTGTGAATACCGTTAGATAAACAAAACAAAAAAAAAAGTAGAAATACCCAGGTACCACTTGCCAATAATAAACGGGTAATAAATAGAAATTGCAAGTGACTTTGTGGTCCAAAAGTTACTACGACATACAGACTGTTTTTGAGTTTAATAGGTTCGTCCATATGTTTGAAATTAGAATGACTTTCGCATTAACTCGATCCTGCATTGAAGTCACCATTTCTGCCCCAAAATATAGTTTTGTTAACATATGTATATTGTATGAAATCAAAAAATGAAAGAAAAATGCGTTAAAAAAACAACTTTTAAAGATACTGAAAACGCAATTTTCGGTTTTAAATCGTTTTGTTTTCAAAATCGATTTCCGTCACATACCTGATTATACCATTTTAAAGCGATTGTAAGTCGTTTTTGTTCAAACGTTAATTATCTTTATAAGATGATTTTTGTTTTATTAGATATTGAAATTTGTTGTTAAAGAATTGTTCAAATAAATACAAGTGTGTGTGTTTTTGCGGTTGTTTTAGTTGTTGCTACAAGTATTTTTTAATAATATTTTAAATTGACGGCTATAAAAAAAAATACAACTAATTGAACTCCATCTTATTGTTTTGCATTTTATTTATAGTTTTTTTTTATTGCATTTATAGCAAAAATAATTGAAAGTTTTTATTGGTTTAAGCAGTGCGGGCCTTTGGCAACTTGTCGGCCTGTGCAAGATTTGTACTGGCGCCTTCTTGTTGGAAAAACGTTAATTCAGAGCCTTTGTATTTATTTAAAAGCTGTTTTTTAACGCAATAGAGTTTTATATATGTGATAGTATTAACACTTTCCTGAACACTACCTTTAAATAGCATTTTGCTCTACGCTCTCGAAGGTCATGAAGAGCATGATCAATCAACATTTAGTAAATTATCTGGATTCTTATTCACTTTTGTGTCCTAAACAGTATGGCTTTCGTAGAAGTCGTTCTACGGGAGACCTGTTAGCGTTTCTTTCGAAATGTTGCAGTCGTTATATTCATCAGTTTGGGGAAAGCAAAGTGGGTGCTGTAGATATTTCTACAGTGTTTGATCGTGTGTGTTACGGTGCACTCGTTTCAAAGCTTATTGCGTTTAGTGTCGGTAGTGATTTCTCTTGATTTAAATCGACCTTTCTCAAGGACCATCGAAGGAGTTTGATTTCAATTCAGGGGTACCGCAAGGATCTGTTTTTTCTCCTACACTTTTTCGTATTTTTCCAATCTTACTATTCTTTCGCAGATGACAGCAGCATTTGTAATTAATTTTTTGTAACCATAGACCAAGCCTTACTGAGGTTGAAGCTATGAGACAGAATATGAACGACACACTTAATCATGACCGTACGACAATCTCCGAGTGGGGTCTAGGGTCGATTTTAAAGCTCGTAAGACCCAATGTTGTATGTTGACCCACAGACCTCTTGTGGAGTCAGCGTCATCTATATCCATGGGTACTACAGCTATTGAGGAATCAGACACTCTTAACGTTCTAGGCTTGAAAATCCAATGTGATGTTCGTTGAAACCTACATGTTTTTCAAGTGTCAAAGAAGCATTTAAGTGTCATGGTTTCTTTAAACGGTGCAAGAACTACTTCACTCCGTCTGATCCCCTCACTATTTATACCGCTTATAACCGACCTAAAATGGAATACAACTCCCATATCTGGGCAGGTGCTTCAAGGTCTATCTTGAAGCTACAGGATCGGGTGCAAAGGAGCGCAATGAAGCCCATAAATGATAGTAGGGCATTCAGCTCAATTTACTTATTTGAGCATTGTCGGAACGTGGTTTGTGGGTCATTGTTCTATCGATATTACCACGTGAGGTGTTCAGCTGAAATGGGTGAACTTATCACTGTGACGCGGGTGCATGACCGTAGTACTCGTCTTTCCAGAAGATTACATCCGTTTGTTGTCGACTGTCCAATGTATCGCACATCGTATTACAGAGAAAATTCGTTTCTCGGTTGAACTAGCTGAAGGTGGAATAAACTCCCGGCAAAAGTCTTACCAGTCGGCTACAATTTGGAAAAATTCAAAAAGGTACGTGTTTCCAGGTGAATACCGACACAATGCATTGATTGCATTAGAAGTGGAAAATTGTTACGAATATACCAAAATAAGGGTTTTTTGAATTTAAAAAAAAAAATTAAACTTTAGAGTCTAAACACAATGTTTGCGGTGCGGTGCGATTTCTCGTTGCGGAAGAGAAATATAAACATAATACAACGGAAGACGGCGACGGAAATAGTTGTCATTTTTTGTTTAAATTTTTATTAATTAATTTGTGCATACATTTTTATCATGTTGTTTGTTTTCAATAATGTTGTGAACATAGCCAATTATTCAAAAACTATGGCAACATCAGAAAGAGAACTAGTATCAAAAATTGAGGGACAAGGCGAATTAAATTCGCCTTGTTGAGAGAGAAAGAAAGTCCGCAATGAAAATAAAATAGATTTTAATTTTATGCCGTTCCGCACTGCGGGTTTTTACTTCAAAATCGTATGAAAAATCGCACCGCAATAAATTATCGTTACATTGTGTTTGGACTCTTAATCAAAAAAACTTTTTATAGCAAAGATTGATCAATTCTTGGTATTAACATCTGAAAATAATTTAGAGCATAAAGGCTGATTATGACAAAGCGCATTCTGTATGTCGAATTTGCTTCATTTTCTTCATTCAGTTCATGTTTCTGTATGTAATGGAGTCTGAAAGGTCTCTTGTGAATTGGTCTCACTCGACATGTGGAAATTTTGTTTCTTAACTAACCCGTTGAGGCTTAAATTATGCCCATCGTCTTGTGCGTCATAAAAATCACGAAGTCGTCTATAAAGTTATGCGAATCGATGACTGATTATTTTTGTAAATTTTAATAATTTAACAACGTTGTTCAAGCGTTACATAAGTCATATAAAAGCAAGAAAACAGTGCCTGAAATTAGTGGTAACGTTGAATTTCACAAATGTATTTCTAAACGTTTTGTAACTAAATAACATTTTGGGTTCTGCGGAAAAAAGTTTGTTTCCCAAAAAGTACGTAAAGCTAAAAACGGTGGACCCCTAGTCCTAAGTAGCTTCCATACGGGTCCACACAAAGAAGGTACGAAAAGTAAGTTTAATGTGGGCTAAATGGATTAGATAAAACTGGCCTTGTCCTCTTTTATTTAAAACGCTTCAGCAAAATTTAGGCAAATGGGGCAGTGAAGCTTCTTTTAAGTGTATAATTATCTTCAATAATACTACAAGATCTTCTAGTATTTGACATGGATAAATAAGACAAATTAAATTTATTTTACATACCCGAATAATACTATGTTTACACTTGGGGTTTAAAACGCGTTAAAGCAAAATGTTGATGTAGCTAACCAAAGCCGTTCACATTACATTTGAGATGATTAAGAAGACAGTTGGTTAAGAACAAAAAAACAACAAACAAATTTATATTTCTTTAAAGTTTAATTCGAATACTCCCTCTATCCTCCTTCCCATAACCTATTTTCCTAGTTCCAACATAATGCAATGCATAAGTAGGGGTCATCCTAACAGAAAAAAAAAATATTTCTTTAATGTATTTAAAATAGATAAAAATACTTTAATAAAGTTATCAGAAGATTATTTTAAACATATTAATGATGAAATTGTGAAAATTAATGGATTATTTAAAGACGAAATAAAAACATAAAGAAGAAATTGTGGTCGGTTGTACACGTAAGAGGTACGTTTATTGCACACTCAATTTGAGGTATGTTCAAAGGATTATATGTGATTAAAAAAATTATTAAGTTGTAGTCATGTCAATTTGAAGTGATTAACAAATAAATCACTTCAATATATCAAATTATTATAGGTTTTCTTAAAGTTGCAAAATTTTGCATCGCGAACATTTTGACACAAAATGCACTTAACTAACTTCCATGACTCAAACAAATTTAGATAAAATCAAACAATTTTAAAACCTCTATGTAAAATTTCAATACTAACTAAACTTAATGAAAATTTCCTATAACTCATAATTCTCTCGGCAATGATCAGAAAATTTAAAGAAACTATATTGCTCTGTTGAAAATTTTATTTTTTTTTTTTTTTTAAAGGAAAATTAAACATATTTTTAATGTTATTTTAACTCCTTAAAGATTTTTTCCGGCGCCCCTAAACGCTTGGCGCCCTGTACGACCACATAGGTTGCACTAACCTTAAGCCGCTACTGGGTTAAACATAAATAAAAACAAAAGTTTTAACAAAAATTTCACATTTTAATTGTGTTAAGGACAATTTCACTAGACACACTTGATGATGTGAGTTTTGTGCACTTACGGACTGGAAAGTAAAGTGGAAAGTTTCTAAGACTCGACTGATTGCTTCTTCTATTTTGAATATAATTTAACAAATAAAAATAATAAAATAAAGCTCTTAAACTAAAATTAACTAAATTTACTTTTCTACTAAAATTAAAATATAAAATCGATAGTGAAATGTGGAGGAGTACTTTCTACTTTTAATTTAATGGCATTTGAAAAAAATGTACTAAAAAGGAATTTATTTGCTTAAATGCACTACGAAATTTGTTTGAATTTAAATATTTATTGGCTCTTAGTTGAGTTTCGATTAAGGAAATTACTGTATTTACGATACAAGTATTTATTTTTTAAGATATAAATCTTTGTAAGACTTTCTTAAACTCCTTGAAGTAGAATAACAAAAAAAAAAAAAAAAAAAAAAAAAAAAAAAAAAAAAACAATTAGATACATAAATCCCAGTCCACTAATTTTTACTATAGTTAGTACAAAATCGTTTGAACTAAAAATTAATACTGTTCAGCAATTTTCTTGGATGTTGCTCAGGCTTTTGACAAAGTTATGCCATGAAGGTCTGGTTCTTTAAAACGAGTAAATGTCCGCTGACATCAGACCGTTGGTTTAGGGTACGAAAGAAATAACATGTGACAAGAGAATGTGAGATTTAAGCTAGTGTTCCACAGGGAAGTGTTCTTGGACATACTCTCTTTCAAATATACATCTCCGATTTGCCCCTATGCGACGCACAGTGGTTGAAAATAGTTTTTGATCGGCCAAAAATCTGTAACTTTTGAACCGATAAAGATAACTTTTTCGCTGAAGAGAACTTTCATACAGTTTTAATTTTATTAAAATCGGTTTAGCAGTTATTAAGAAATTTGAGGTCAAAGTTGAACTCTTGATGATTTTAGACATTTAGAAAAATGCTTTTCATTGAGATTGAGAATTATGGTATTTTTTTATTCAATAAGGGGGATATTTTTAAGTGCACTGTTTTAAGAACTTTGTAATCTACATAACTGCCAAATTTCATTATGATATCTTTATTCATGTCAGATTTATGAATGTCGACAAAAGACTTTACTTGAAGTTTACAGTCACTAGACTTCACTGGTTAATTAGAGAAAATCAAACTTGCCCTTGACGATGAAGTCATCCTGTATAAAACCATTTTGAAACCAATTTGGGCAAACATTCATGCTCTCCTGTTCCCATGTTCTGTAACTATAGTGAGAACTTCTCGCATCGAAAAGATGTGAAACAAAATATTCGATCGTTTCTCGAAAAGTGAAAAAAAGTATGTCTGTAACTCGTGTCGAAAACTATCAAAATAGATTACGTCGTTACGTTATAAATGTCATAACATTGCACTCGAAGCCGATGTGGCATTGCAGGCGTTTAAGACACCAGTCACACATACATATCTTTGATGGCGACCAAAATTTACTAAAATTTAAAACTTTTAAACGACGGCGGCGAAAAGACAAACTTCCGCTATGCCAAATAATGTAAAGTGCGACCTTAATGTTTGTTGTTTGCAAATGAGCTTTAAAAACATTCGTATAAAAATGTTTAAAGCAAAATAATTAAACAATAAAAAAATGTGCCAAGAACTAAATATTATTATTATTATTGTTTGCATTTTGCATTTTTAATTGTTTTTTAGTGTTAAAATTTTTTCTCGCCCCATTTTTATTCGTTAAAAATGTTATAGACACACTTTTTCTGTTAATTGGCTGCAGTGTTGCCAAAACTTGATGACCAAAAATGGCTAAATTTACGGAAAAAAATGGCTAAAAATGGGCTAAAAAATGGCTAAAAGCTTTTTTAAATAAAAACACATTAAAATTCAATAACAAAACAGAAATAATTCATTTAAATTTGTTTACGATGAAATTGTAAGTCAAGATTAATTTCTTAAATAAGAATAAACGTAAATTAATATTTTGATATATATTTTAAAAATAAAATCATCGATAAATTCGATGTCGTTATTGTTCATCTCATAGGAATCACTCGTGCCTATTAGTTTTAAATAATTTGAGGGAAAATCATAATCACGACAACAGTAACCCAACCTTTTGAGTCCAGATCTACAATAAAAAACAATTAAAAAAGTATAGTCGGTCAACCACGACTAAATGATACCCTACACCACATTATAACCTATGTACCAAATTTTATTAAATTATCTGCAAATTTCCGACCGTTGCTTTGCGCACAAGGTGTACATGAACAGCCAGCCAGCCGGAAAATCATCGTTAATTCGACTCAGAAAGTGATTCTGAGTCAATCGGTATACGTAAAGGTTGGCTAAGTATCAATATTTTAAGGTGTTACAAACATCAGCACAAACTCCGCTCCACTATTGTGGTGTTGGTAAAAATAGTTTATTGTTACGGTAAAAATATGTACCTAATTAAAAAAATCGAATTAACGGTTGCTAAATGTAACCTATTTCTTAAATTACTTTTAAGATGTTTACTTGGCTGAATGAATACCCTCTCTACTTCAGCCTTAGACCATGGAAGTGAGAGCAACTTCAAAGTCAATTCTGAAATTTCTAAAAAAAATGTTGTTGCCGACTGTATCTCTTTATTGAAATACTTGCAACCAGAAGGAAACACCGATGTTTGTGTTGATCCATTTTATAAATTAAATATTGGAATACTGTTACTTTACTTTGAAAAATGTTTCATCCTCGTTTATAACGATTTTCATCATTTGTAAAAGTTGTGATTTAAATTAAAGGCGTTTTAACTGTTTAAAATGTTTATTTTACTTTTATAAATTTTTAAAATAAAATAAAAATTATTCTTTTAAAAGTAAAACGGCAAATAAAATTTTATGGCTAAACAATTTGAAAAATGGCTAATGGCTAAAGTCATTTTTTAATGGCTAAACAGGGTGAAAAATGGCTAAATCTAGCCACTAAATGGCTAAATTGGCAACACTGATTGGCTGTTTGTTTCAATTTATGGCATTTTTGTTTCATTTCACACATTTCAATCGAAAAGTTTCTCGATGCGAGAGTTACAGAACATGGGCACTGGAGTGAAAATAATTTTAGATTTAAGATTTTTTTAACTTACTGTTGAGCCCACATAAGGCAGATTCAGTAAATAAATATAAAAGTATAAAAAAGATTCATTAATAAAATTTTCTGAGTGCTAATAAATATGTTGAGGAAGATTTGGACCATTTTCTGGTATTGATCTGATTTAATGAATCTAGATACATAGTTTGTTGCGATCTAAACCGTGTCGACCACACTCAATCAAATCAACATCTTACCATCTTAGAACTTCGCCAAAAAATTTCCGCTGTTTTGCACAATTGTTTATTGCAAGGTTTATGGGGGGCATTATCCGTCGAAAATCAATTAAAGAAATTAAGTAGTTTCGATAATTTAAATTAAGTGATTTTTATGTCAAAGACAAATTTCGATCTACCAAAGGTAAAATACCATTTGGTTTAAAGATTGATATTTGATTATGGACTTCCAGCCGTCGTCAATGGCGGTGAGAGTTTAACGGTAAACCCCTTTGAAGAGATTCTGTGGTTACAATTGAATTATGTAAGGGCAACCTGTCCGTGAAAACTTGAGTTCGATTCCCAGCTCAATCAAGAATGAAAAATTATCAATTAATTTTAATTCATTTCATGTTGTAAAATTCATTTCTTCATAAAAATAATATAATGTGAATTAAATTCAATGATTTTTAGCCTGATTAAAATATTAAAATTTGGATTAAAAACCATAAACAGTTCAATAAAATAACCACAATACTAATTACTTGAAACGCGAAATATAAGTAGACTACTGGTAGAGCAAATCTGCCAAAGGGTTTTGAAAAGTTAGCTTGGGTTTTCGAAATTTCGGCCCTTGAAGTATTTGAATTTTTTGAAAAGGTGTTTGAAATATGTCAAAAAATATACGAAATGTACTTCTGAGCTAAAAAAAATTCTCTCAGATGTCTTCAGTAGAATTGTATGGCGATTCCAAGGCGAATTCATAAAGGTGACATTTTTGAGTCATCTGTTTAATGTTTTTTTCCTTGTGTGTTTACTGAATGTCAAGCGTTGTTTACATTTTATGAAAAAATTGGTTAAAATTTAAAATTCAATAAAAATATAAATTCTTGAAAAAAAACTTATTTAAATCTTATAAAACAAAAAAAGTGAACATAAAATATAAACACAAGGATTTTAAAAGGCGTAAGAAATAAGTGGAGCCACAATAAATTTGCAACACAGGAAAAAAAATTACCTTCTAAAGCAATTGTGTATATTTTATAAACAAATAATTTTGACATTCACTCCAAATTTTTACAAAAACAAAATACATAGTATTTTTTCAAAAACAGGGATAGCAAGCATAACTCTATCTCATGATGCGGACACCTGTATGAATTCGCTTTGGGCGATTCTTTTCTTAAAATATATTAACCCTCTAACTCTCATTTTAAGGGGGAATTTTTGTACTTTTTCACAACTTGTACACAAAAGTATACTAAAACGGCACTTTAGAGGGTTACAATTTTCTACGAATATTTTCTGCATCAAATTCCACTAGGGGTCTTCGAATACCAAAAGTTAATGCAATATATGTAAAATGCTTAATAAAGGATAATTGAAAAGTAGCATATATTTTTTAATTTTCACAAAAGCAGTGGCAATTAAGTCAAAACAGTGTAAAGTATTTCGGAGCTATGTGGTATATTAGGATTTATACAAAAAAAATCTTATGACATTTTTTTAAGAAAAATTTTAATTTTCTGGGATCTTTTTTGTCCTGATCTATTTATTCCGAAGATATTTAAAAATTTTAGGAGTAACGCACCGAAAAACTGGCTTAATTTCAGGCATTGGAACTTATTAAAAAGCAATAAAATGGGGAATCATATTAACAGAAATCAATGACACTATGCAACATATTTTTCTTTAAGATCATAAGGTACTTAAATTGTTCAATACCTGTTTCTATAATCGCTTACTTTTGAGTACAAGCAGCCGAAATACAGGTCCAAACTGTGACACTGCCACCGCCAGCTTAACATTTGGCATAAAGTTTTACTTATTAAGCTCTGAACCATATTTTTGCCACTCATTTGACTTTTCTTCTGAGATTAAAATTCAATGTTGAATTTCTATTCATTGGCGAAGAAAATTGATTTCCAAAATGCTGCATCCTTGGAAACATGCTCTCTGGCGAAGTTAAGCCTATATAGTATTTTATTCCGACTGATAAAATGATTCTTTGTTACAACTCGGCCCTATAAATGGTGTTGACGTAGGACACCGCGAACAGTTTCGATAAAACATTGTTCCCCAAACCAGCCTGAGCATAGGAAGTCACTTTTGAAGTTGATAGCACTACACTGGCCTTAATTTTTTTCAAATTTTATTTAGTGCTTCTCTATCTTTATTGTTTTTTTACGAGCTTTTATGTTAATTATCTCGGCTATTTTCGCTAGGAATATTCGTTTTCTAAATGTCTTTTTGCCAAATCTCGTTGTACAACTGTTGTCCGCGAACTTTTTAAATTGGTTTGAAACCAATACTTCAAATAACAAAAATTAACTTAAATTTAAGGCAAAGCACATCTAGAACTAAAATGAAGCCATGAAATAACAGAAACAATGCAAACTTAAAGCACCGTTACATAGAGAAGTGAGAGCAAAAAATAAGCTGTGAGCTGAAAATAGAAGCAATTCTGTTTTTTTTTTTTTTTTTGTAATTGAAATTCTTGCAAAAAATAAAGTTTTATTCATTATTTAGAACTCGTTCTATTTTCAATGGTATTATTATTTTTTTATGTCCTGTGAGTTTTATTCTAATGTGCCTTAAAGTGGTAATTATGTACTGCATAAAAGAAGCTGGGAGCCACTGTACGTTTCAAACATTTTTAAAATGCGCTTTTTGAATAAAATATTAATATATCATTAACTTTTGCTTCAGCTAACCTTTGGTTTACACACTTGATTAGATGTTTGAGTTGTTCTTACTTTAACTTGTATATAATTGTACTATTCAAACACATTTGATTTAAATATCTTATTTAAAAATCTTCTATAAAACGCAATATTTATAAAAGCAATGTTTAAACTGTTTCAAAAATTCAAAACTTAAACTCAAGTTCTAGAGCAATTCATGAAAGTTATGCATATTAAACTCAAATATACTCACGTATAGAAAAGTACTGTGTGCCTTTAAAAAATACAAATGTAAACGAAAGCGAAAGTGTTTGCATTTAAAAGTAACAATTGAAATGGAAACGAAACAAAACTTTAGTGATACTTGCCAAAGAAACATGTAGGTTTTATTTACAAAGATAAACAATAAAACATTAAAGAAGCTGTGGAAGAACCGATGTATTCGTTTATTGTACCAACACTTTAAACGCTAATTTATAGACAATTGTATAAACAATGTTACGAATTCAATTGAATTCCTATTGTTAAATTCAATAATACAAAAAAGTAAATGAGACAAACAGTAGAGCAAATATACTTTAAAGGCGTGAAAATATCGAACAAACAAAATAAACTTTTATTTGAATTGCGAGACATGCAGTGAATTTAAATTACAAACATCTAACATGAAACCCTTTATCTTAATTTCCTAAAAAGTTATTTCACTTAAACGTTTTCTAATTTTTATGCTGTATCTTTTACTCTTTTTTTTTACAGATTGAAGAGATTACCGAGGCAATGGAAACAATTGAATTAATTGTTCATGATAATGATGAAGAAGATGTAGTCGATGGTGAAGGTATCGTCGGTGATGATGGTGATTACAATAATGAAACAAGGAATAAACACGCAAGCGAAATGTTAGCATTGGCGTTTGCTGATGATTCAATTAACTTATCAAATTCCACATACTCTTCGCTGTCATCAATAATCTCGACACGTACGAATGTGGTGCAACATAAACAACCTGGTAAAACAACATTTAATGAATTTACACTTGGTAGACGTCCAAGTTGTGAAGTTATTACAAACAACTCAAATACCTCATCAATGGCACAGTCACAACAACAGCAAATTGGACAAAAACAAACTGTCTCATCACCAAATCTTTTGGCAAGTCCACTATTACGTTTGGCAACCAACGTACCACCCGAACGCTGTAATTCCGGTAGTTATCTTGGGCGCCGATCTTCGATGACTACACCCGATAGTGGTGTTAGTAGCCAAACATATACGACTACAACTACCGCCAGCAATTTAACCCCATCACATACCGCTTCTACACCACGTCCCACCTCACCGAATGTCAAATCAATTGGCATTGGTACGATAACACGTACCTACTGCGATAAATCAGTCAATTCATCACCCATTCATGTTGTCTCCACACTCTCCTCGCCCATTGATACACACAATTCCATGATATCCGTAACACGCGAACATGCTCTCAAACAGGAAATCGAACAGTTGCAGGAACGCCTTAAAGACACTGAAGAACGTTTGGAATCATTTCGAATACAGCATGATACAGTTTCGCAATTACATCGTAAATTACGTGAAAGTAATACACAGCTACAAGAGGAATCGGAAATGTTAAAGTTGGATGTACAACATCTAAATGAATGTGCTAATGTTCTGAGAACTGAATTGCAATCGGCTCGTCATGATCGCAATGAGGCTTTAGATTTGCAAAGAGTTTTACAAAACGAATTGGAAGAGACAAGAGCGGAAAAGAAGCGTGCACAAGAGCAGAAGGAACGTGATGCCAAAACCATACAAGACCTACAGAGGCAATGTAGGGAAATGGAGAGAATTCTGATGCGTAAGCACCCGGATTCGGTTTCGGCATTAATAGGTGAGTTCTGACTTAAATTATATACAAATTTTTGCTTAAATAAGAAAACAATTTTAAAATGTTATTAGTTGCATCTAAGAGTGGTGGTGGCTCACATCATAATCAAGAGAACCATAACAGCCGCAAATTGTTAGAGCAGCGTATAGCACAATTAGAATCTGATGCCAAAGAACAAGACTTAAAAGCACAACAAATACTTGCCAATGTACAAGCTCGCTTTAACTCGGTACAAGCCAAATATGAGACACATATTGCTGATTTGGAAACACAAGTTTTAAGGTTATTCCTCCAAATTTTATTTAAAATATTTATTATTTTAATAACACTTTTGTTCCCTACAGCCTCCAGGAAATCAATACAAAACTTAATGAAAAAATTGAATCTCAAGTACGCACTTTGGACTACTTTGTTTCCAAAAAAGCTGAACGTTTCTATAACAACTGCACACAAACCGAAGAACCTTATGTTGTGCCTGCACCAATACCTATAGTTGTTACGGCTGAACCTAAATCGTCGAGATTTACATATAATCGTAAAACGATTAGTACCCAAACCTTGTCGGCTACACGAGAAAGTGGAACTAATACTATTGGTTCGTCTAGTCAACATTCGGCTAGCTCTAGTACTAGTAGTACTGCAAACTCCACACCCAATAATTCACGACCCAATTCCAAGCAGAGTGGTATACGTAAACCCATAGCTACAGCTAGTTCATTGACCTCGGCTGTTGCTTCCAAATTGCCAATTTCACAATCAGATTCAACGATTTCTTTATCGGCAGCTCAAGCAGCTGCAAGTGCAAAGGAGGATGCTCATCTCTTGGCTACCATACGTGGAATGCGTGTAGATTTGGCCATAAAGAATAAGGCATTGCAACGTTTGACACGCGAGTTGGATGAATGTAAAAAGACTATAAGGAAAATACAAAAAGAAAAAGAAGGTAAGAGAAATTCAAACATGTTTATGGTTCTTAGATGACTGCGAAAATAAGGATTAACGTAAAAATTCGTTCATTTATTTCGGAATACGAAAAAATTACTATAATTCGATGTGCTCTTGAAAAATTAACACGCGGCTTTCGAAAATTTATTCACGCCTATCTTTAATAAAAAGTAAGTGGTTTTTCCCTCGAAATAAAGGAAAAAGGGAACAAATTTGGAGGGAAATTTTATTCACAACAGATAGGCTGTTTTTTTAATTCATAATCGGCTATACAACATAAAATTAAATTTAAAAAGGCAGTAAATTAAGCTGTATTGCGGCAAAAACGCTTCGAACAATTGCTTTCAAGTGCTAGATTTTTTGTGGTTTTTAAATGCATAGACCTGGGGCTTTTTATATCCCCAGAATAATAATCTAATGGCGTTGAATCCTATAATCTAGGTGACTAACTATTTGGTCCATTTCGTGAAATTATTTGACTTTGATTGTATCACGCGCTGTGTGACACAGGGCTGTCAGATATGGCGATTTTTCGCCAATCGTGGCGATTTATAAACCTAATTGGCGATGCAATTTTGTGTTTGGCGACATGGCGATTTTTTTGGCGAAATTAAAAAAACTTGGCGATTATTTGGCGATTTCTAAAACACATTTTATCTGTTTTTCATATATATATGAACAAATTTATAAGTACGGACTAAGATTTTCTTTGAATTTTTAACAAATTTTAAAATCGCAATACGAATGCGATTGTTTTAAATGATAAATTGATAATATTGCCAGATAATAACATTGAAACCATAAACGAATTTTTGCCATAGAAATTTGGAATGAAGCTTAAGCTTGCTTAGATTTTCGCATATTTTCCTGATCAGAAGTTATCAATAATCGGAGCTTTACCGAAAAACTTATTTTGCAAAATAAATTTTAAAAACGCAATCGTTTTCGATTGCATATGAAATAGGTTTTTTAAAATAAATAAATAATAATGTATACTGGGTAGTATGCAAAAATAGTTGAATTAATAGCGAAAGAAATTCAGAAAATTTAAAAAAAAAGGTTACATCGATATCGGATTCTATATAGCAGTATAGTATATCAATGTGGAGTGCAAAGCGAAAAAATGCGCAGTTTTTTTAGACATTTTGACTCCGTTGTTTACGAAATAAAATCGAATATTTCTTTTAAACCTTAAAATATTAAAAAAAAAAAAAAATTAAATATTCACTTGAAATTTTTGAAAACCCTGATTTTATAAAGAATTGAAAACGAATCTGGGTTAGAAGGTAATTTTTAAAAATAATTTTTGTAATTTGTTTAGAAGATTGAGTTGACTTAAGGTATTTGAATACACCTTTAAAGATATTTATCCTTTGCTTCAAATAAATACAAAATTTTACCATATTCTGACTTATATTCACATAGAAAATCACGCTTATAAAAACTAATTTTTTTGCATCAAACTCTACTCATTTTGGTAAAGTTAATGTTTTGGCACAATTCAATTAACTGATCACACAAGTTCTAGGTTTTAAGATAATCAGCCTTCTTAAGATTACAAAAATTCTAGTTCCCTTCAGCATACTTTTGCAATTTGAAGTCGCCAAACTTCTTGTGATTGCGATTTATGATTTACAGATTTCAAGTCTAGATCACAAATGTTAAGCGTTTGGCGATTGTCTAGTATAATATAAACACACTGATAGAATACGGATAAATATGGAAAATTTATAAAAAGGTTCAATACACTTGTATACTCTTTTTTATATTAAACTTTTATTTGGCGATTTTTGGCGAATTTTTTTTACCAAATATCTAAAAAAATAAATTTTTGGCGATTTTTGGCGAATTTCGGTATACTATTTGGCGATGAAGGTCAAAAAAAATCTGACAACCCTGGTGTGACATTGGGCCATATTCTGCTAAAATCACATGTGAGCTTTTAATTGAGGAACAAAAACATGTCTACCCCTCTAAAAACACCCGATAGTTCTATCTTAGATAATGATAGAATCTGGGAATTTTTTCTTTTCATAAGTTACTTTGTTACATTTAACATTTTGTTATTTTTCGAATTTATTCTATGAGTTAAATTTCAGTTATGTATTTTATAAATCTTTTTGTAATAGTCCTATTCCTTAAAATTTTAGGAATGACTTTATACACTACCAGACTAGTATCTTGTATCTTCTTGTTACATTTTACCTTAGCTATCCTTTGAATAGTAATGAAGTGTATTGTAACTTATGAAAAGCAATAATTCCCAGATTCTTTTTGTTAAAATTGTTGAGTTAAATACATTCAATTTATAAAGTATCACTATCCAGTGTAGCAAAAAAAAGGCCGTAGCGGGCCAGAAAATGCTGATATCTTAGGTAAAATGTAACAAGAAGATACAAGATAATAGTCATAGAATAAATTCCAAAAATAAAAAAAAGTAAGATAAAGATCCGACATAGAAAAAATTAGTCACTTTCCTCGTACCTTATTGTAGTTAATAATAAACAATCTCCGATAATGACAACTTCTAAAATATAAATCAAATAGCGCATACTCTACTATTTTTTTTTTTTAAATTAATTTGTATATCGTTAGCAAAAATGCAAAGGACCCTATCTTATATCTTGAAAATTTTACGGGAGAAGCAAAAAACTATATAAAGTGATAAATGGATAAATTGCCTTATTGCCATATGCTCAATGTATCGACAAACTGCCTGTTACCATGTGTTGCCAGTGGATCTTCGAAAAAATACCTAAACATGCTAAAGAAAATCCAATTTTTCCCTACAAGTTGAAAAAATTTCCCCTACAAAAATCCCTACACATTATTGTCATTGAAAAAGCAGAAAAAACATTATTTATAAAAAATAAATTTTATTCGAAGATGTATATTAAAGCTTTGACAGAAAATAAGTACAAATTTGTACTTAAAATAAAAAAAAAATAATACATACACATGTATGTACTTTTATTTACTCAATTGGCTAGATTGCCGTTAACAACATCGTCGTCAATGCTGTATGTACGACTTGTCCGCTGTCGTTTAGGTTTTCTAGAAGACAATGTACAGAAAACCATCGTCCACGACAGTTTGAGCGACGTTGTCTTATAAGTTGTCTTTAATTTAGGTTTATGTGGGACAGTATGAGCGACACTGTCTTATAAGTTTTCTTGTATAAATGCTATTGACGACAAAGTTTTCTTGGAAGCTGTTCAATCGTTGCTTGGTTTTCTTAAAATTCTTATATTCTTTTTTTTAATTTTTGATTTAAATACCTACAAAAAATTTACAAATTAACTCTAACCAGTAAAACTGAAAAATGCTGATGAAGTTATTCGCGTGCTGGAAAATGGATTACATGCAGTTAATTCTTCACTGTCGAATATAAAAGATATAAAATAAATTAAAATTTCATATAATAATTTTTGTCGTGGACGTCAAAATAGACGAGATTGTCATGCGTGTAGTCGTTCTCGACAAAGTAGGCGACACTTGTTTAAAAATTTTGTTGACGATTTGTTACCGCTGTCCCTCACATGTCGTGCAGGAATTAACATTGTCATGCATCCGTCTTCGAGGATGTCTTAAAGGCGTGGCCAACTGGGAATATTTTAGAAAAAACAAATACATACATACATCAAACAACTCTGGAAATATATTTTTAAGCGATTTTAGGAAAAAGAAACTTTTTCAACCTTTAAGACAAGAAAATATCACTAAAAAAACTTTTTTTCTGCATTTATTTCATAAATAATGCGATATGACGAAAAATCCCTTTATTTTGGAGAATATAAAAAACCTTTCCGATTTTCCCTACGCTTCTATTTTAGTATCAAATATACCTACATGTAGGGATTTTCCCCTACTTCTGGCAACACTGCTGTTACCTAATGTCGACATAAATTTATTAGACCCATAAACTGTCCGTTAACGAATTTGGTTTTCTCAATATACCGACAAAAAAATTGTTTTTAGTTGGCAACGCCTCTCAAAATACATGTTAAAGTTGGGAGTCATCTGATTTAAATTGTCTGTATGGCAAATAAACGGCAAATAAATAATTGCCAGATGGTTCCGCCTAGCTTTGCGAAAAAATAGTAGTAAATAAAACATTGAGTAAACCAAATTTTTTAATGCGCAGTATTTCGTTGGGAAAAAGATAATCTCCTAATAAGAAAACGGCTATTAAACTGTTTATAATTTATTTTTCTTGTAAAACCTGCCAGCTCTTTTAAAAATGTTTAATATTATGTAAATGGTAAGTTAGGCCTTTTACCGTTTACCATATACATAATTGTTTCTGTATATGGAGCCCTTTGTTATTTGTTAAATAAAAATTTCTAACTTTAGTTGAAAAATTCCAAAAGAAAGACTTTTGTGGTCAATAGTGTTGATGCAATACATCAAAATCGATGAAAACTTCGATTTTTAATCTTTGGCAAAATAGGGCCGTTTTCGTTTTAGGTAACGATATACATATATATATGTATCTTACATTAACCAAAATTAACCTTCCGAGCCTGACCACTTTTTTTCGTTTTTTTTTTTTTTTTTGTCCACGGGTATTCATAATAGTTTTATCTTCAACTGTTTGCTAGTTATTAATGTCATCGAATAAAAGCTGATTTCTTATGTATACAAGACTTCAAATCAGGGTTTAAAAAACTACAGTCGAAACCAAAAACTCTCGAACAAAAAACGAAAATGTTTGGAAATGGTTTAACAGCGACTGTTTACATTTAATGAATCAGAAGTAAAAGCAACAGTTTTTTTGGCCAATGACAAATGAAGGAGTGGAAGAAATGGCAGTTCTTGTACTTTGGCTGCAGTTTTTTAAACGCTGCTTCAAATTGCACAGGCTTTGTCGAGCTGAAGTTCACTACGCCAGAAGTTTGATAAAGTCTAAGACTTTTAGCGTAACAAAAAAAAAAAAAAACAATTTTACTATGAGTTAGCTCATTATCTAGACATAACAAATAAGAACGCATTTGGATTCCCAAATATGTTTTAAGTAAATCTTTACCGATATGTGATTTGAAATATTTGATGCTGCGCAGTGAAAGACAACTTTGCATTCCTGAGTTGTAATAAGGTTATGTCCTAAAAACAGGAGCGGTATATAATAAAAAATTTATTTTAATATTTAAAAAATCTTAAGCTTTAACGTTTCGAAGACTTTTTATCAAGGTTGGATACCGAAACGAATTTATTCAAATGTAAATTGTTTGCATATGACTATATTTTTAAAAAAACATTTTACAAGAATAAAATGTATAGCAATATTTTAGCTCTTTCAGTCAACAACATTAGCCTTAAAGAAAGTTTTTTGCTAAAATTAATATTTTTGAAAATTATTAAGAAAATAACCAACAAAATACCAAAAATTATATATACCAAAATTATATTTATATGGAACTTATTTCTTCTAAGCATGTACGGTAAGTGGTTATGTCTATTAAATTATTTCATACATTTACTACGTACAGTTTAGAATAATCAAGTATTTTGATAAGTGTATAAGGCCCTTCAGAAAGCTGACGGAATCTTTTTATACTTGAACTTTTGTGTTTCAAACTGTCAAGCACCACACCTTAGTTAACAAACCCCAATAAGCACTCAAAACTTAAATTTCAAATGCTTAAAATTTAACTGTAAATAAACTTGAGTTCAAACGTATTCTTAAATGCTATTCAAGTTTCAAAATATTTTACTAATAGTAACTTAATTTCAAACTCCCATTTTACTGGAGAATGTTATTGAAATAAAATGTAACAAAAGTATATCTCAACCGTTGAAACCTGAAATTCGAACTTGAATACCAGTTGTTGTGCACTTGATTTCCAGAAAAATTGCTTATTGGGACATATTTTTTATTAGCACAACTGTTGAAACTTTTAATTTTTTTCTATTTAAAAAATTTTATTATTTTTTAATGCCGAAACGATTGTACCGGTATTAAGGAAAACGGTTTACGTATACCGGTATTTTATGCAAAAAAACTAATTTCGGTATCGGTATCAATACCAGTCTAGAATTTAAACGGTATTGGTATCGGTTGCCAACCTTGCTTTTTTTATTAAAACGATCTCTTTAATATAAAAATTTTCTAAATATTATGTAATTTTACAAAATTCAAGGATTGCTTGGTTAATTTCGAATATGTATATGTGCAAAACAAACCTGGTTCACAGTTTTGGCCTAATATTTATCTTTCACCATTTTTCTTTTCAAAAAAGCAGAAAAACAGCAATTTCTGGAAGGTATTATTATATTTAACTTAAAATTCTATAAAATGCAAAATATGTTGAAGATAATTTTTTTATAATTTGTTTTGTTAACTTAAAAAAATAAACACTGTTTTATTATTTGTGGAGTTTTTGTCTAGAGCGTAGATCCCCTGAGTAAATAAGCTGGCGAGTAAGGAGGGGCTGGTAGGTCTACTAGGTTTTTTTTTTTGTCTCACTTAACTTGACTTTCTCTGAATTAAATAAAATCACGTACATATTAAAAAAAAAGTAAAGTTCATAAATAAATAAATAATTTTAAAATAAAATAACAAAGTAAAAATGATTACGCGGAAATAAATCATGACAGTATTTTGTTGTTACACAAAACAAAAAATGGTTTATTTCCTGCAATACTTATTGTAATTTAATTTTGTTTATTAAAAAATAAACTATCAAAACAAATACATAATAAAAAAAGGTGTTGAGTACAAGTAGCTTTAATTATTTATTAATTTTTACTCTAATATATCAAAGTTTTTATCATTTGAAGACTTTTAAAGTAAATTGTTTGTAAAATGTACTTTAATGATTTTAATGCGAGCATAAAAAAATTATGTTTATTGAAGCACGTTTTAAAATGCGTTCACTTTAAAGACAATTGTGTCAAATGCATATGGGCATTTCCATCATGTCAAACGTGACCGTCGTACACATTTAAAGCGAAAAAAGTCAAAAGCAAACCTATTTTTTTTATTTTTTTTTTGACAATAGATTTAATTTAAAGGTCTTAATTAGCCCTTAGTGCTTAAGGCATTAAGGCATTCGCACGTGAAAAAAAGAAGTTATTTTCGTGTCCACTAATTCAAACGCCGATATCAGCGAAATCTGTTGCAACATTTTAATGCGACAAACTTTAGAATGTTATGCACTAATAATGTCTCTTAAAAATGACCTGCGGGAAATTTGTGTTAATTGGTCCAACGGACTGGTCCTGGGAGTTGTGAAAATAGAACTGGTACAAAAAGAAAGAACTCATGACCAGTGAAGGGAAAACCAATCATGTAACTGGTTTATAAAGAACAAAAATGTAGAAAAAGTAATGTATTATACTACACCCTCACCGGTGGTGTGACACATTTTTTGGGACTTTCTAAAATTTGGTTCTTGAATTTAATTCTAGGACTTGTTTTTTTGAAATAATACTACATTGTATTGCAATAATACTATATTGTAGTAACTATCACTAAGCACTTCCATTGAGAATAGATGTGTGGCTGGTCATATGGTGTCAATTGACCCCCTCCAATGAAAACCCCATGTAAAAGTTATAGGTCTTATTCATATAAAGTGTTAGAACTAGAACCGGTCTCTACCACCAAAGACCTATCACGGGACTACTTTGGTGTCAGTTCGCTTCCCTCTAGTTTGGTTTTGATATTACCCATAAAATATTATACTTTTTTTAAGTTAGTTTTAATCACTTGTCGCTTTTGAAGCACGTGTCATTTTTTGTCATCATTTTATTTATGTTGTTTCAGTTCCTTTTTTTACAAAATTATATATAAACGAGCTTAGTTAATATTTTTTAAATTAACAGAAGTACTCAATGAACTAGGTTCGCCCGGTTGCCAAATTTCGAACACTTAACAGTTACAAAACAGTTACAGCAAAAATAAATCTTTATACCTACCAGGCGCGGATTCAGGGGGGGGGGGGAAAAGGAAATTTCCCCCCCTAAATTATAAAAATATGTTTTGCTTATTTCGATAATATGTACACGAATTTCCAATAATATTACATATTTTTTTTAAATGTACAAAATTTTTGGAAATCCCAGCATTTTTTTTTTTAAATCTGTATTGAAATTTAATTTTTTTATTATTTTATTTTTAGTTATTTATTATATATTTCCAATGAAACTTCTAGTTTACTGTATTCAATCTGCATGTATAAAAAGTTACACTTACACTTTTTAGATGAACAAACAACAATTTCCTTAGACATTGGAAATTATATAGGCAAAAAAATAGATGATGCTATTAAAAAAAGGTTATTAACAGAACATTGGGCTCCTTCTAAAGACTACAGTTTCCCGTTTTCTATAAGAAAAGTTTCAGGAAAAGATATAAAACATTATGTTGGTTTTAAACATTTGGAGATGTATAATGAGTGGCTCGTTTTATCGGATGCCAAAAAGGGTCTTTTTTGTAAATATTGTACATTATTTGTAACGCGAAACGAAGAAGGACATCATAGAAATATAAGCTTAAAAGCATTGGTAACATCACCTCTTACTAATTTTAAAAACCTAGTCGGGATTCAGAGTGATTTAGAGAATCTCTCCAAATGCCTTTACCATAAAAATAGTGTTTCTTCTGGAAAACTGTTTTTAAAGACACACGAAGACTTTCGTCTCGAGGTAGTTAATCAAGTTTATACATCTGCCCTTCAACAAAAAATTGAAAACCGAGAACGTTTACTCTCAATTATAAAAACCATAATTTTTCTTGGAAGGCATAACAGAGGTACTCCGTGGACATCGAGATGATGGTCCTTTGTTATCTTCCGAAAATAGAAACTCTGAAGGTATTTTCCGAGCGCTTTTGCGATTTCGTATAGAGGCCGGAGATAAAATTTTAGATAACCACCTGAAAATATCTCCTTTAAATGCAACGTATATATCAAAAACTACACAAAATAACATAATTAAATGTTGTAATAGTTTAATATTAGAAACAATCCTCGGAAATATATATGAATCAAAATTCTATTCGATAATTTTCGACGAAAGCACGGATTTGTCGGGGAAAAGTCAGATTTCCTTATCTTTAAGATATTTCAACATTCAACAAAAAGTTGTTAGGGAAGAATTTATTGGCTTTGTTGACGCATTTCAAGAGGCCTCCAAGGATGTTGATAATGACGCTGAAGTGTCAATTGATGCGAAAGCACTATCATCAATAGTCCTTAAATTTTGGTCTTGACCTAAAAAATTGTGCGACAAATGCAAAACAAACGCCTTGCTATTCCCATAAATTAAACAACTCAATTTCTAAAAGCAACAAAGTGCCATTAATACAAAAAGTTGTGTCATTTGTTAAAGAAACGACAAAATTTTTTAAATATAATCATCCCAAACGAAACGCAATTTTAGCAAAGTATTTGGGAGCCAAACTCTCTACATTATGCGAGACAAGATGGGTGGACCGACACGACTCAATTTTACACTTTGCAACAAGTGTACGTCATATAATAGAAGCTTTGGAAAAAATATCTGAGTGGAAAGATAGTGATACTTCATCAAAAGCCTTATTATTAAGGAACTCACTTAGTACTTTTGAATTTATTTGCGGAATATACATTTTAAGTGAGATACTTGTTGTAACACAGCCGCTTAGTATCATTGTACAAAAGCAGGATATAGATCTTCAAAAAGGATCAAGCCTTATCAAAACTTTAATTATGTGCCTTGAAGAGAAAAGAAATAAAGCCGAAGAACAATTTAAAGCAGTTTTTGAAAAAGTTAAAGTTATTTGCGTTCAAATCGAAGTTCCAATTGAAAAGCCAAGATTTGAACAAAATAATCGCATCCAAAATGTTGAAGATTACTACCGAGTTGTAGGTTACATTCCTTTAATTGAATTTATTTTAGAAGATCTCAAAACACGTTTCCCAATAGATATCCTAAATGTATTAAACATACCTAAACTTTTACCTCAAAGTGTAATCAAGTCATATACAGATACAAAACTTTTAATACCACAACTAGCTGATGAGCTGATTAAGTTTGATAATATAGATAAACAACTACTAACATCTAAACTTGAGGCTGAACTGTTACATTGGCAACAAACATGGAAAATATCTGAATATCTATCAGATAACGTTGTAGATGCTTTAATAAACTGTGATGAAGATATCTACCCAAATCTAAGAAAAATTTTTCAAATTTTCGTTTCAATGCCCGTCAGTAATGCTACGAGCGAGAGGTTATTTTCTACCCTTCGTCGGATAAAAACATGGCTCAGATCAACAATGACAGAAGATAGACTGAATGGTTTAGCCATGATGCACATTCATCATGAAATTGAAATTGATCCTAATATTGTACTATCTAAATTTGCCTCACAAGGAAAGCATCAATTGCTTATTTAAAAAGATTAATTTATTTTAATTTATATTGAATTGATCTTATATTTTATTTTAACTTATTGTTGAGTTTTTTTTTAATATAATATATACATTAGCGTGGCCGTTAGTTGTATGGAGAACTTTTTTTTTTTGATTTCTTTTACTCTCCCCCTCCAAATCGGTTCAGTTTTATGTAAAAAAAATTACAAAAAAATTTCGTAGCGATAAGTTGTGTTTTAGGGAGGGCGTCCGCCCCTCAAAGTTTGCCATCAAGCCATTTATTCAAATGTAATTTGTTTGCGTATGACTATCTTCTAAAAACAACATTTAACAAGAATATGATATATCGCAATATTTTAGCTCTTCTAGTCAACAACATAAGCCTCCCAGAAAGTTTTTTGCTAAGACTAATATCTTAGAAAATAATTAAGAAAATAACAACAAAATACCAAACATTTTATATACGTTGTATATATATAAAAAGGCGATTTAATGTCAAGTAAAACAATTTTGAAATCGATGTCTTCCGATTTGGATGAAATTTACACCAAGGTTAGTCCTATTAGATAGTAGTTTACACACAAATTTTCAACAAGATCGGTTAAAATGTTTCAGAGGTAGAGGGGGTCAAAGTTTGCCATACAGGTGTTCTTTCTCATCCATGTAATTTATTACCTATTGGTGTTAGCAAAATTTGTCGAAAGTAGCTTAGATAGCTATTGAATCAATCTTATTTAAAAATATTTTTTTGTTTTTTTTTAAAAATTTTTTAATATTTTTTTTTAAATTTAAAACTTTTTTTTTATTTTTTTTAGCCAAGTGTTAAATTTAAAAAAAAAAAATTTTAAAAATTTTTTAAAAAAACAAAAACAATTTTTTTAAAAAGTTTGATCAAAAAGCTATCTAAGCTACTTGGGACAAATTTTGCTTACACCAATAGGTAATAAGTTACATGGATGAGAAAGAACACCTGTATGGCCAAAATGTCAAACTTTGACCCCCTCTAACTCAGAAACTTTTTGACCGATCTTGTTGAAAATTTGTGTCTAAGCTACTATCTAACAGTACTAAAATTGGTGTAAATTTCATTTAAATCGAAAGACATCTATTTCAAAATTGGGTCACTTGACATTAAATCCCCCTTTTATATATATAAAACGTATATAAAATGTTTGGTATTTTGTTTTTATTTTCTTAATTATTTTCTAAAATATTGATTTTAGCAAAAAACTTTCTTAGAGGCTTATGTTGTTGACTAGAAGAGCTAAAATATTGCCATATATCATATTCTTGTAAAATGTTGTTTTTAGAAAATAGTCATACGCAAACAAATTACATTTGAATAAATGGCTTGATGGCAAACTTTGAGGGACGGACGCCCCCCCTAAAACACAACTTATCGCTACGAAATTTTTTTGTATTTTTTTTTACATAAAACTGAACCGATTTAGGGGGGGAGAATATAAGAAATCAAAATAAAAAAAATAACGGCCACCCTAATATACATACATATCGTTTTTAATAAACTTTTAAAAACAAATTTTTTACTTTTTTTGTATCATAAAAAATTTCCCCCCCTAAGGCTCAGGCTAGATCCGCGCCTGATACCTACATACTATGTACGTTAGAGCTGGCAAACAATCGATGGTTCTATCGATAGTTCTCTTTCTATTGGACTATCGGTAGATAATTTTCGATATCGATTCAAATAAAAAACGCAGTTGCACTTGTTCGACTTTGCATTAGTAAATTTTGAAATAGGTTATAAATAAATATATTTTTTTACATTAATTAACTTCATTGTTCCTCTGTAAAAAAATACTAAAACAGAGTGTTATCAAGAACTTATAATTTTTTTTTTTTTGTTTCGGTGGACCTATTGGTGGAAATATCCATATACAGTTTTTATAACTACATTTTTTATTTTACCTCTTACTTAATAACTTACACGTACACTTTTATGTTTAATTTTGTAATATTTTGAGAAAATAAAATAAATTACGTAAAAATCATGTATTTAGTCTGCCCTAAATAGTTTTGTGATTTGTTTAACTAATAAAGACAAAACTTGTCTAGATTTAACAGCATCGTTATGTAAAAGTATGTATTACATAAATTACAAATGTTGACTGGATCTATAAGGCTCTTATGGACTGGAATCGAAAAATATAGCATTAATTGTGATTATAATACAATTTAAGAAGCACCACTACAAGGCTCTAAAGTAGATCAATTCTGTTTTCTTATTTCCGATGTAAAAGATGCAACTTTATGTAGGTATAAAAAATATACACAGTGCGACTTGAGCAAATGGAGTATCTTGTTGACCAAATTTGTTTTATTCTTTTTTCTAAAATGTCATAGCGAAAAACGGTACGTGTTTGATAAAGATGTATCTTTAAGTAACTACATAGAAAGCATTCTTTAGAATTTAATTGAAACAAATAATATGTAATCAGAATGCTTGGTGAGGTAGGATTTATTGAATACAAGTGTCGAGTGAAATGGGGCTATAACACGGCTAGGAATTGATACTTAAAATAAGTTCTCTCTATTTGTAAGAATGCCTATACATCTTGAATGTTCAGACCTATTTCAAATAAAATGGTACTTAATAAGAAACGTGCTCCCTTCGAAACCCCTAGCAATGATTTATTTAGACACTTTTAGGTTACAGATGAAAAATGTCCGAAAAGACTGCAGAAGTTTAAGGAGATAGAAACAGAGACAGTTTTTGACAAAGATCAGTGTGAAACTCAAGGGGAACTAGTAGCGTTATTGTAAGTAATCGCATATAGTCGTTAAAATTTATTAAAATAAAAAAAGCTATCACGGCAGAGCTGTGAAAGTTCTTCTAATGAATCCAATTCTGTTAAATTGAACGGGTGTGTATCTGATGTCAAAACTCAACGTTCTGAAACTAATCTTATCACTCACTTCTCTCATTAAACTATTAACAAAATTTGCGGCGGGCTGCAGATTTTAAAGCATATCAATCAGAGATTAAAGTCAATTTATCAAAACAAGATTTGATTGCCTATTTTGTATAGGTGAAGGTTAGGGTTAAGGCAGATGTCAAACGTTAGAATAAAGAAGTTTGAACTATGCATCGGGTGTTTTTTTTAGATGCATGAGAACTATCGATATCGATAACTATGGTTTGACAGCTGAGAATGTCCAACTTTGTTGACATTTTTGTTCAGTAAGGTTTGGCAAGTCATCATGAATCCGTTAACGCTAGAACTTCCAAATTTTGAAAATTTATTTGGAAAAAAAGAATCTATTCGCAAAGTTCATAGAGCACTTCGTCCATTTTACGAAGTACATTTTTGGTTAAATGGCTACGTCAATAAGCAAAATTGCCGTATTTGGAGCGAAGGCAATCCTCAAGCCGTTAACGAATCCCCATTACATCCATTCAAATTAACAGCTAAACGGCAAAGACATTTGGTTCCAACAAGATTTATGTCCAGAAGTGGTCCCGTTCATTGGCCTCTCGTTTATGGGGCTAGGCTAAGTCGTTGGTTTATGAAGACAAACCAGCAACTCTTGAAGCACTGGAAGTTAATACTCAAGCCACCATTGACGCCATTACGGCCAGATTTATTGGAAAATGTAGTCAAACATTTGACTGATCAAATATACCATGTAATTGTAGCCGCGGCGCACATATGCCGGAAATCATATTACATAATAAATGCTATGAAATTATCTATCAGTACCCATGTTCTGTAACTTTGGTGAGAACTTCTCGCGTCGAAAAGATGTGAAACAAAATATTCCATCGTTTCTCGAAAAGTGAGAAAAAAGTGTGTAACTCGTGTCGAAAACTAACAAAAGAGATTACGCCGTTACGTTATAAATGTCATAATATTCCACTCGAAGACGTTGAGAATGCCAGTCACACATATTTTTGACGGCGGTCAAAATTTACTAAAATTAGAAATTTTTCAACGACGGCAGCGAAAATACAACCGTTGGCTATACCAAATAATGTTAAGTGCGCCTTTAATGTTTGTTGCTTACAAAATGGCTTTAAAAACATTCGTATATTTTTTAAAAATGTTAAATGCAAAATAATTTAACAATAAAAATAACTCTTCTGAGTTATTATTCATTTCATTTTGCATTTTTAACATATTTTTGTTGTGTTGTGAATTTTTTCTCACCCCATTTTTATTCGTGAGTTTGTTTGACAGTTCAAAGCGAAACTTTTCTCACAAAAATTTTACAGACACACTTTTTCTGTACGTGACAGCTATTACTCACCAAAAAAGTTACAGACACAGTTAAGTAAGAAAAACAGTTTTTTGTTTCAATCGAAAAAATTCTCGACACGGGAGTTACAGTACATGGGCACAGATTATAAAAAAAAAATAAGTTTAACAATATTTTAGTCTTGTATTATCATTTTAAGTTCTCATTAAGCTAAAAACCACCTTATATATATTGTTCATACTTCAAAAATGGGCATACTGTCTGTTGGCTGAGGGCCATTCATGGAAGTTGTGGTTTGGACCCAAAGACGCGAGAAGGGAGATTTTAAAAAGCCTACTTCGAAGGCTGATTTTTCACTATTTTTGTGGTCGGATCTCCCTAGATGCTGTTGCTATTCAACAAAGAAATCTTTTGTACTCATGTTACACCTTCTCCTAGGTTATATAAATAGGATTTTATTTAAAGTCGCATTTATATTTTACTTCTAAAAAAATATACAACGATTACTTACATAATTTAAAATGCCCGAAACCCAAAATCTAAACTCTTCATCATGTATCTTTTGATGGTTGTGTTATGTCATTTCATTCGGCCCTCATAGCGGACACAAAAAGAAAAATGATCAAAATAATTTTTTATTATACCCATTTCTTCTTTCTCTCGAATTAAATTAAAAGATGAAATTGAAAGCGAAAGTTTTACATAAATTTCTAAAAAATTTCGATTACAACCAAAACAAAATTTAAAAAGTGTGTTTTGTTTTTACACAACAGATTAAGCTATAAATTAATTACTTTATAAAAAAAAAAAAACAAAAAGATAAAACTTCCATAAAAATTAGTTATCAATAAAAATATATGCTTAATTTATACACATTTTCAATGAGTAGTTATGTTAAGAAAAAAAATTATGTAAACTTTTCTAAAATTAATTTAATCAAGAAATTCAATTAAAAGTCTCAAAAGGGGGGCTTTCAAATTGACTGTGATGAACTGACGAACGTTTTGTACGTTCAACGAACTTATTCCCCTTTTTTATTAGCTAATTTACATTTTTGTTTTTAGACACAACTTTTAATGATTAATTGTTTTGTTGACTTGGCTTGTTGATGCTAAATTATACTTATGTTAATTATCTTTTCCTTGCATTTTTAAACATTGTTCTTCTTTTAATATTTTCTTTTTATTCTCTAGCCTTCAAATATGAAAGAAGCCACAGCACTGCCGCTTCTAGCAGCTCTTCAAAATTTAATGCAGAACATGTACCAACTAGCACAGAATCCCAAGCTTTAAAAGAGGCTCAAAATAAATATAAGCTTCTGGAAGCTGATTACAAATCATTGCATGATAAACGCTTACAAGATGTAAGTATTACTTCTCTTTCAAAAGTTCTAAATATATTTATTCGTTCTTTTAATATTTGGTATATAATAAGTATTATTTGAAGTTATTCCAAATTGTTGGACTGTTTTTGACATTATTGCAGTAAAACAAGGTTATAACGTATCAAATTACTGTCAATCCCTTTAAGTTTATTGTATATGTAGTTTATTTTATTCGTTTTAAATAGTACAAAAAAAAAAAAATCAATGGGAACGTTCATAAGACGTTGCTGTAGAGCTCAACTGCTTCAAAACCGTTTACGCTCTAGAAACCGCATGATTGTCAGGCCACGTTTTTACCATATTTTATTTTAAAATTTGCAGAACAAAACAATGCGGCGTTGTATAATAGTTCAAGCGACATAACTCTCTCTCTTCGATCGTCAGCAGCTAATTATTGGTTAGACCTACCGACCATTTAAAAAAAAAATTGAATTAGGGATTGGGTATATATCAACTACAGTATTGTTCGAAACCTAAGCAACTTTTCCTGACACTCACCCTGATTACGGTTGGCGTTGGCGTATACGCCAGAGTCGTTTTTTGTAGTTGATTAAAGAACACAGATCGTGTGTTACTTTTGATAAAAAAATTCATTTAAAAAAAAAAAAAAAAAAATTATGCTTCAAAAATGACTGCTAATTTTAAAAAATTAAAAAGGAAATTTTATTGCGGAATTTCGGTTTTCTTAGTTAATTCAATTAACTAAACCGTTTTTGAGTTACGCGAATATATGTTGTGCAACCTCCTCCATTTTCGAAATAACGGTATATCTCGAAAACCAGAGCCAATCTAAAAAAAAACGGTGAGCACCACTAGATTCAGCGTGCCCAAATTAGGTCAAAACGCCAGTTGCCTAGCTTGTCTCAAAAAAGTGTCAACTTGTACAGTGTTATTATTGTTTTGCTCTACACGCCACTGTTTGGCGAATGCTGCAAATTCCTTATGCAAAAATGTACAAAATAAATTTCACTCTTGATTTGCTTCATTGACGTAAGTAAAACAATTCGTTTTTCTTCACAGAGACTTTTTTCCATACGCCCCAAACCAATAATGAGCTGACGATATGTATTTCTCTTAAACCGATTGGAATTTTGTTTTCTTGTCCTCGCAAAAACTAAAAAAATCACAAATTTTCCACCTTTTTTTTTTTTTGCCAATTTTTGGTTCAGTGTTCCTAATCTAAATCCGAGCTTAGACAGAAACACCCAAACGGGTTGTTCCTAGTATCGATTACACTTAAACGTGTTTTTTTACATCTAACTTATCAAATTTCCACTGCAAAATTCCTAATTTTAATTCTTAATAAATACAATGAAATTTATTGTTGGAGAATTGGCTAGTTCCCATGCTGGTCGCTTAGGCCAGATCATCAGGAAACAATCTCCCAAAAAAAATTTTAGAAAAGCCAAAATTCCCCACTACAATTGGCTGGAATTCTCCCAATATTAATGTAGTTGTAAGCGGATTAACGGCCAATTTCACCAAGTTCAGCTTTAATTAAATATAAAATAAGTTATAACTGTCGAAAATACATTGTTAACTGTAAGTTAAAGTAAAAGTTAGTTTTAACTAAACTGGTTGAAAATGGCCGTAAGAAAAAACAAAATTAAAAAACAAACTGCTTTGTTGTTTTCGCAAGAAAATCAAAATAAATCAATTTGCCAGTTCAGTGTTTTTTATGCACGTCCACTTTTTATTATCAAAGTAATTTTTGGTAACACTCAACTGAGTTGAGTTGTGAACCGTAATAAGGGCCCTAATATCACTGTTCTGATGAGCAGACTAATTTTGATGCAATACAATTTCAACAAGAATTTTTAATGGAAACATTTTAAAATTTCTCTTATTATAATAATTTCTCTTAAATAATTTTTTTAATAAAAACTTGTTCTCTTTTAATATAGTTGAAAACCCTACAGACTGCCCATGAACGTGAACTCGCTACATGTCACGAAACCGTACGGATTTTACAACAGCGTCTCAACGAACGTGACGAACAATTTGCTTTGCAAAAACGTCGTAAAGTACCCGTTGACTATTACGCTTTAAAAGCCAAGGTATGTATCAAATAATAAATGGATAAATGGATGGAATTAAGCCATTTAAAGTCAAACTAACTTTGACAAAAAAAATATCAATAACAAACATTGAAAAATTTTTACATGCTAGTACATTATACGAATATGAATGAAGTATGCGTTCAATGGACTTCTTTTGGTAATATTTGTATACCCTCAACCATGAGAGGAGAATGAGGGAAAATTAAGTTTGTCAGTCCGTATGAAACATTTTAAAATAATTTATCTAAGACCCTATTAAGTATTTTATTTATTTAAGGTTATTGATTAATTCTAAGTCGATGTAGCCATGTCTGTCTGATAAAAAACACTTATGAGTCGATTACGGATGTCGGCTTAACTAAAGTTGAGTTGCCAGCAGCAAAATCAGGCACCGCCGCTCATGTTAAAATATAAAATAAAAATTTCCATATTTTACCATAAGCGGCGTTGCCTTATTTCGCTGCTGGCAACTCAACTTAAGTTGTGTTGTTATACCTAATCGACCCATTGCTTCCGGAAAGAGTGTCAAATTGTTTATTGTTCTCCTAATGATCGGCTTAGTAAGAAAATAGTTATGGACCCAAATGTGGACGTACCTCACATCACATTAATTAGTCTCAAACGCTATCAAATTATGATATAATTCAATTCAGTTTTATAAGACTTAAAATCAGACTAGCAAATAATGTGATGATCGGTCAAAAAATGTACTATATGTCCCGTACAAAGTCCACTTTTTAAAGATTTGTTTTTAATTTATCACAGATCCACTAAAATAAAATGTAAAATGTAAAAGAGGGTAACAAAGATTCGGCACAGCCGAGTATAGCACTATTGTTTTTATTATTGTTATATATTTTTCTAAATTTCTTTTTGTGGCGTTTCATTGAGCACGCAGCCAGCTTATCTGGTCATTCATGTGGTTGACTACCAGGCTGGCTTCTTTTGTGCAATAATTGTAACAACTTTTATGATTTTTATTTACAAATTAATGTGCGCATTGCCTAATGTAACATCATCGTCATCGTTATAATTTTAATCATTATCAACTACCGACTGGCTGTCTGACTGATGACACACTTTTTATTTTTTTTAATGATTTGTAAAAAAATTTTTTATTTTAGTTTTACTGAAAGAAAAAGTAGCAAAAGAAATTTCGTGAACGACTGAACGTATGAATAACAAGTGAATGTGCGAAATGTAACGAAATAATGTTGGAATAAATAATTATTTTAGTCAAAATGTTTCTGAACATACACACATATGTACATGCGACATAAATTTAATTATCTTCTAAATTATGTAATAAAAGACTATAAAATTATTTTTATTTTTACTTTGAAGTTCGTTTCATTTTGTTTATAGTTTAAAATGTTTTTAATTTTAATAGTTTAATTATTCAACAGCTTCAAAAAAGTTCAAATAAGTGTCTAGTTCAACTGAAAGTTTTGTATATGATCTTTTTATTATACATAAATAAATAAACTAGAAAATTTAGTACAAAACGTTGTTACATTTTGAATTAAAAACCAAAACATATATTAAAACTAAAATATAAATTTTTTTATCTTTTGTTGATTCAAAAATACTATTTAAAAAATTAAACTTTAATACGTTTAAAGAGGTTAAGAAAAGGGAATTATGATCTTTATAATGGTTGGGGTTATATGGGCTAGGCTTTATAACAGAGCTGCAAAAACTATCGATAGTCGTCCCATTCGACATTTTTGATAATTTGTAGTAAAACAACCAAACGATAATATTAAATGTTTAAAATAATTGTATGTTTAGATTTTTGTATAAATATAAGCATTTTTATACCCTATGCCACAATAGGTGGTGCTTACACAAACGACTATCCATGATAGGACTCCTAAATATTTTAAAATAAAAAGTAAATATGTATTAATATATATATTATTGTCCTAACACTGACAGCAAATATAATTATACAAAAACTGCTTATACCAGGGTTCCCACCGATCATGTTGTTGAAGAAATGTTCAAAGTTGTCAAAACGCAGCCATAACCATCACATGCTGCATTTAAATTAGGGATGTTACGATGCGGCTTTTAGCCGATACGATACCGATATTCAAACAAAAATATCGCCGATATCGATACCGATACTTATATTGAATTTGAATTCAAGTTCAATTTAACAAAACTCAAGTAGAGTAAATTGTTTTATTATACAAAGTTACAGTGTAAGAGATTATTAATATTTTAAATTGATATTAGTAAGATTTAAAAAATGAAGATTTAATTTGAATTCTTAATAAAATTAACAAAAAATAAAACATTTGTTTACAAAAATATTAATAAGATTTTAGTTTAATAAACCAAGTATTCTCAACTTTTGCTGAGATAGACGATTTCGAAAGTCCGTTTGAACCAGATTAACAGTGAAAAATAATCTTTAAGACGCGACGGAACTCATTTGAAAACTTAAGAGTTCATGCACCAGTTTCTTTAAGTTTGGGTTTAACATGTCATTGCGCCCGTAAACAAGCATATCTGCGCCTCAGAAATATTAGGAGATCTAAGGTTTATTCGGACTTCTTCTTTAACAGATAGAGTGTAGGATGGAAAGAGGCTCATCCTCCTCGGATCCTCTTATAAGTTTTTCCACCAACGCTCCAAAGGCCTGTCCTTTTGAACTTATCAGAACTTGTACCTTGTGTAGGGGTGAACACGGCCACACGGTCAACACTTTCGGAACGCAGGTACTTGTTACGTTTTTTCGATACGATTTAAATCCATTGTCTTTGAATATTCGAGCATGTAGCGAGGGCCAAGAATTGTAGATAAACAATAGGTTTAATTATTTTCAAAAGGATCAAATCCTTTGTTTATAGCTAATGCTAAGTCAGCCGCTAAATTTTTTTTCCATCTCAGTTGATTAATTTATTATATGAAATAATTTCATTTATCTGTCTTAATTTTATGCTCTGCCTTTTAATGTGTTATTTCCCTTAGTTGCTATGCAAAACAAAGGCATATAAAAAAATTTTTTTTTTGCTCAAAAATATTAAAAAAAAAATATATATATATATATATAAAGTAACGTCGCCGATAGCGATATATCGGAACATTTGAATTATTGCCGATGTGTTGGTTTTCGCTACATCCCTAATTTAAATAACCTCTGTAAACCATATTCATGAGTAGACAAGGTTCTACCGGTCAAGGAACACAGCGTCATGTTGACGAAACAGTTCATTCTGGGATGTCATTGGAGAAGTCATCCAAACTTCGACATCACGCAGTTGGAGGCTCCCCCAAAACATGTCAGACAGGACCAAAGTATATACGAGGAGAGCATACAGAGGAATATGCAGGATCCAAGGGATCAAAGTTTTTACATATGACAACTTGGAACGACATTCATAGGGACGCCACCAATTCCGCGGTAGCCGAATATCACATGAATGTTGTACTTGGAGGTCGTCCACCGCCTGTAGCAGGCGCAGAGTCAACAAGAGTCGTGCTGGCACAACTAAGATCAGGACGGAGCAACAGGTTTTATGCCTTCTAGTCCCGCATAGACCGTGCCTCCCTAATTTATGCCCAACATGTAGTCAGGGTCCTCATGACACCCCTACATATTCAATTGTCCAGCCAGTCCTACTCCGCTATGTCCAAGAGGTCTTTGGACCCACCCTGTGGAAGTAGCTCAATTCCTTCGACTTGATCTGGTAGAGCCCCCTGATAAAGCCATAAAATTTTCTTTATTTCTTATGCACAACAACAACTGATCAAGGCAGTGGTTCTACACAGAAATGAGATTTGACTTATTTTTACGGTTAGAAAAAGAATACCAATTATCTCTTTCAATACCTTCGCCTATCGATATCCTTTTTTACTGGCATGTTCTGACACTCGCAGAACATTGCGATTGTGGCTTGATCTAGCAAGAGAGCAAGACTCTTGGCAGGTTCTGACTAAACTGAAAAATGTATTTATAATTAATAAATTGAATTTAATATCGTCGGCTTAATATGCAAACCTGCTAAATACACTTTTTAAGTAAATTGAGATTTTAGTGCCTCGTCGACCAGCATGCAGTTTTTCTTCAATTTGAGTCTTGAAGTGTGTAAAACCAACTACATATATTTTTGGTTTTCCTCTTAAGCTGCAAATATGAAATATAAAAAGTTTTTTGTCTCTCCTGTAAAATGTACTTAAATGGAGTTAGCAGGTTTACATATTAAGCCGACGATATGTTTTTTTTTTTTTTAATTTAAAATAATAAACATTTTCTTCAAATTTTTTTATGTTATTTTATATATTTTGCATTAGTAAATTACACACAAAGTGTTTCTTTGAAACTGTTTAGAGATAAAAAAAAGAGGCATCAGTACAACACCTCTAAAACTGACTGACAGGAGTGTTGACAAAGTCTGGGTGGGCGTTTTATTAAGACTTGGGAAAAGTTGCATAAAAGCATTTATGGGATTCATAAATAATACAGTCAACTAGACTTCTGCGAAGTCATATTTTTAGTTAACTATCAAAAAATTTTCACAAATATTTTAGTCTAATGTGCCAGTTTGATGACGAAACCCATATCAGGGCACTCTTCTGGTTAAACAAAGGTGTATTAATCAATAGTGAAACATGGTGCTAATAGGAAAATAAATAATTAAATATACTCTCTCTCGGGTTCCAGGCGTTAGTGCTTTGAATACTTCTAAAAAAATATATACACTAAAAAACAATAATTAAGTATGAAAAAAATTAAGGGGAATTTTCAAATTTACTTTTGCATTTTATTAGTACATACTTATACTGTAAATAAAGCAACTAGTTTTAAACTATGTATTATAAAAGTGCATAAAAATGAACTAGTTGAGCTCCAACGACAACCCAACGTTAAATACAATAGTTTTATAAATGAAAGTTTAAGTAAAAACAAACCAGTACATTTCTAACTAAATACTAGTTACTTTGTTTGCAGGGTTTTTCCCCTACTCAAAATTTATTTTCCATTGCTACCAAAAAGCGTTTCTGTACTCGAAAATGTTATGCATTTTGGTAACAACCGTGACATTGATTTACGTAAATACCTTTCCTGCGATTTGCCTTCACGGTGGATCCCAACCTCTTGGTGTGTTAATGTTAAGCTCTAACCAAATGAGCCTGTTTGAGTATGGATCATTTGCACACACATGCAGCAATTTGAGTGTATAATCGACCAAAAATTATACAACCCACAGCTTGCTTAGGAGCCGGCGCTATTTAACCACCACTGCTTTATTCATAATCCCGGCAGCTTCTGTCGAATAGCAACAGAACCTAGAGATTCCTCCACGAACCGAACTTTACTGCAAATCAAAGATTAGTCCTCCAACTGGAAGTCAACCTCCACACGACTTTGTGTTTAAGCCACAGCTAGCACGTGCACCCCGATAGCTTCTCCTCGACAAAAAGGCTGGCCTTCGTTCGAACCCTTTTGTGAGTTCATGCCTTGAAAAAGGCACTCCCCCATCGGAAGGTGAACAACTTATTGAAGAACAGCCCTCCATCAAAAAAGCAATGCTTCCGCAAAGACAATCATCCTGAAAGACAGGAAGCATTTTTAGCAAGAAGCATGCTCACGGAGAGCAACCCAATATTAAGACCGGTGCTTTCCGCGGGCTACTGACTTCCGTGGCACTATCAGTTTAGTACTGAGGTACAACTTAAAACACAATGGTACATTACAGGTTGCATTCAGCTGCCATTAAAAAGTATGAGATTCCGAAGAATGCCAGTACATTTGTGCTTGTTTAATATTTAAACAAGCAATTTTTCCCCAGTGGATGAAACAACAAGTGGTTTGACTGCTCAAGGTGCTTGAAATACGCCCCCTAAGATGCGCAGCACATCCCCCGGGGGCATTTTGACAACTTTGGGATCCCGCGGGTTCCCACTTTTTAGTACGGGTTCAAACTTAATTTCATAAAATTTTATATTTTTTAAAAGTAAAACCAATCGACCGTGTTCTGAAAACAAAAATGAGGGAAGTGAAGGTTGATGGAGATTTTTAATGCAATTTTTTTTGTTTGAAATGGCCGTGTTTTTCATGATTTTGAGAGTTGCTTTGATAAAGACAAGTCGTATACCTCGAAGTATTTTTATAAACATGCAAAACAGGATAGTTTAAAAGTATCTTCTGTTTCAATTTTACTCCAATTCGACTTTCAAAACATTGCAGAATGTGTTCAAATATGCTGTTACATATTTTGAATACCAATAAAAAATTAATAAATCTTTCAATAAAAATTATTTTTTGTTAACAAATCATTTAGTAAACTTATCATTTTTCTTGCAGGTTTCATCCTTGGAAAGACGTCACACCGAACGTGAAGAGCGTTTGCACATGTTAGTCGATGCTCTTAGTAAAGGACGCCTTAATGGTGCTTTGGATGATCTATTGGCCGATAACAATAATCAATGAGATTTATTGAAAAATCCACAATTAACACAACGTTAATTAGTGAAATATGTTTTTTTTATTGCTAAACTTTATCTAGTAAATTATAAAAAGCAATTACTTTTAATTACTGAGCGTATTGAAAAAAAGAATCAAACCTTTAAAATTGTATTTTTATGATTAAAAAAAAAAATAACAATTATATTAAAAAGCTAGGTTTTTGCTAGCAGCGTGACAAGTATTGCAAAGAATTCATCCAAATTTTGCTGACATTTACATACATAAATTAAGTTTATTACATAAAATCAAATTGTTACATGCATTTTTGTATTAAAATTAACAAAAATTAAGGAAAACATAAAAAAATATTACCAGATAATAAAATTATGGACTGAAATTTTATGATATAAAACTAAACATTTATCACTGTTTAAGAGTTTTAACAGTATTATTTAAAAGAAAATTTCACAACTTAATGAAAAACAATAATATTTTGAATAACAGGAAATCAGAAAAATTAAGTTAAAGGGAAACTTTAAGAGATCGTTAAATAATAATTAATGCGAAAAAAAATTAAGTAAAATTTATTAAAGATTAATAATAGAAACAAAACCGTTCAGTTTCCTTCCAAAGGTTTTAAAAATTAAAATTACATTAAATAAAAAGAATTTTTAAAAATAATGCAAATAAAAATTTACATATTTACAAATTAGAATTATTAATTGAGTTCAGGTTTAATAAGATAACAGTAGTTTAGCTATTATAAAATACTCAAATACTTATTAATTTCCAATCTTCAAATGTTTCAAAATAAAAAAATAATAGATCAAGTCCCTTTATAAAATTTAAAGTAGAATTACATATTTGTACTAAGAATAAGTAATAATTTCAAAAAGTTTGTGTTCGTTAAGAATTTATTATAACAAATACTTATTGTATTGTAAACTATGTATTTAAATACATTAGCAGATTTCTTCAATTGGTATTAAAAACAAAACAAAAATTTAAAAAATCTTAAAACTCTAGTAGTGTTATTTTTCTTTCCAATTAAAAAATATTTCAATAAACATAGTGTCAATTTAATTATAGTACTATTGCTAAACAAGTATGTATTGGATTAATAAATTCGTAAAATCCCTAGTTATAAACTTTATTTTCATTGTTTTTTTCCTTAATTTGTTTCCCTGTGTTTCCTTTTGTTTATTTTATTTAATATTTTTCTAAAATTTCTGTTACTCATTTTTACATAAGCATATGGTCATCATACAATTTTACCACAAAAGCTCAAAATAATTTGCAATATATTTTTGATATATTTACTTTAAGTTTTTATAATAAATTTTAATAACTTTTCTTTTATTTATATGTATGTACTTTAGTATTAAGGAATTGATATGTTTTCTGTATTGATATTAACAAACCAAAAAAATATAATTTATGATTGAAATAAAAATTCCCAAAACTTTTTAAAAGTTACAAATAAATTGCACATATTCTATGGCTTAATTCCTTAGTTGATGTAAAATTTAACTTGTTTTCTGCGGCAGAATGGCTTTGAAACCCAGTTTCATCAAAGGTTGGAAAATATAAATTTTAAACTTATGAAATAATTTTTTTTGAAATTTTTGATATTTTTAAATCATCAAATCAAAGTTTCATTTAATTATTTTAAAATGTATTAAAATTTGTTGATCATTTCGTCGGTTGACAAGTAAAACTCACTAAGTGCAGATTTGATCATTAAGGGTTTTATTTTGTATTGTCTTGAAAACGTTTGTAGTTAGACCGAAAATTTAAAAGCAATTATAATAAAGAAACTATTTTTTTAATTTACTCTGCAAAATCGCATCGATCTTATGTATAATAGATTTTTTTTATACAAAATTTAACATTAAAACCTCAATATCTCTAAACTGGTCTGACTGCACTTAGTGAGTTTTACTTGTCAACCGACGATTTGTATTCTTGACTTAAGTTAAAAATAATTAATAAATAAAAATGAGAACTAAGGCTTAATTAAGCCTGATTTAAAAATATTTAAAATTTGAATTAAAAACCAATAGTTCAATAAAACACAATTGCTATACAAATAGCCAAGGCACAAGCTCTATATATTTACCTTCAAGTTGTACAAAGAAAGATCAACAGAAAAAATACAAAAAATTGGATGAAATTTGGTAAACGGATAGCATATTGGCCAAATTGAAATATAGCGTACTTTTTAAGAGCTAAAAACAGGGAAAATTGGTACTTTGGTAATATTTCTCTATTTGTTAAGTTTGGTATACAGATTGCATATGGTCCAGATAAAAATATCGGATACCTTATGAGGGATAAAGAAGGTGCTATTTAAGGGGTACTTTGATAAATTTGATATGGGCAGTTCCAGCGAAAAGTCTACTTTTTGTAACGTTTTTTTTTAATTCCCTAACCTAATCCCCGCGAAGCTCTTGGCTTGTCTGCAGGAAATAAACCAGAGTCTCTGGCGGGAATCGAACCCGCAACCCCGGCGCTGATAGACTAGCTCACTACCAGCTAGCCTTTCGGGGCACTCTACGTAACGCCAGAAGTAATTTAAATTGTTTCTCAAAAAATTGTATATGTATAGTTTACTTTTTTATATTTTGGTGTAAAGCGCAACTAGCTCTACATTAAGTAACAAAATGGAAAACGGTTGATCCAAATGGTCCTTAAATACAACCTTATTTGCATTCTGGCGTTACATTAAAATAAGTAGACTTTTCGCTGATAATGCCCATATGTACCAAATAACGAGCAATGGTTAATTAAAAAAGGTTTTATACAAAACGGCATGCTCAATTCGCAGTCTTTTAAGCTGGGATCACACGATTGCCGCAAATGCACCAATATGACACAATTTTTATTGTGCTTTATTGACGCACAATAATGAAATTGGACCAATAAAATATTCTGAAATCACACGATTGCCCTGTTTTAAACAAATTTAATTGCCGCTAGTTGGTACAAAGCGAAATGGTTACAACAATTGCCGCAGCACAGTCACACGATTGTTCTTACTTGACAACTGCGAAAACAGCTGTTGTGGTAGCTTTTTTATTTGTTTGAAAGTTCTTGTTGGTTTGTTAATTAAATTAAAATTAAATATGTATCATATATGTATGTATGTACTTAAACAAATTTTTGTTGAATAGTTTTATTTCAATTTTTTAAGAAATTCCAAAAATTAAGTCTGTTCAACAATTTCGTATGTTAAGGTTCGCATAGAAATACCTTAAATAAAAATATTCGCACTGAACAGCTAAATATGCCTATCAGCATACATACATATTTTGTTAATAGCAATAATTAAAATGCATAATAAATAAATAAATATTTATCTTCATTACCTACTAAAAGAAACACAAAAAGTAAATTTATTAAAAAAAGGCAAATATTGGTGCGTATTGTGTTGTTTGATTGCCGCACAAGAACACAATAAATATTGGTGCATTTTTGTTATTTTTATTGCCGCGCGGTTGCATAGCAAACAGTCACACGATTGCCGCACCAGGGTTGTATTTGATTGGTAAAAGTAAGCACAATATTGTCCTTGATTGGTACATGAGCCAATTGGATGTGCAGTCACACGATTGGGGTATTAAAAAGTATGAAAATTGGTGCATTGCGGCAATCGTGTGATCCCAGCTTTATTCAGTTTTGTAATGGAAGTTAAAATCAGTGCTTAAAAAGCTGAAGTTGTGATGGTTAAAGTCATAAGATTGTGCTGTAACTTTGACTTCTTAATTTGTCATTGGACAAAAGCAAACTGTTGCCTTTACTTCTGATTCATTAAATGAAAACAGTCGCAGTCAAGGCAAAAGCAAAAAACGAAAAGTTGTACACAACAAAGAACATCGGCAGCCGACATGCTTGGAAGTGTTTGGTTTGACAGACTAAAACTTTTTAAAAATCCGGTAGTTAACGAAGATTGGACGTTGTGTTTGGGGTTTTGTTTTGTTTTTTTGTTTTTTTAAATACTACATGTGTACATAAATACATATGTATTTATTTTAATGCTTAACAATCTTTTTAATTTTTTGAAATTAAATAAAACTTTAAATAACATTATCGTTTTCATATACATATTATGTATGCTATTTCTTTGGTTTATTAGGTTTGTATTTTAAAAGTTCTCTGAATTTTTATGAAGTGTATTTAAGCTAAGAAGAACTCTATGCAAGAAAGTTAGCAACGAAATACTTCGTAGAGTACTACTATCAAACAACTTTAATGCTCGAGTAGCAACAAAAAAAAATTTCTAATTTCTGAAATAATACAAAGGTTTTGACTTTTGGAAATCCGTAATATTTAGCAATGAAAGCAAATATAATATTTTGGGGTCTGATGGACGACGCATGGTTTGGAGAAAGCCGAATGAGTACCTTAATATAAAAAATATCAAGCCGGCAGCAAAATATTGATGAGGTTCTGTTATGGTTTGGGGCTGTATGTCCAGCTAGGAAATCTAGTCTTTATAGATGGAATTATGGACATACATGTATATCTGTCAATTCTTAAAGAAAACCTTAACGCGAGTGCTGATAAAATGGGACTTCCAGCAAGAGGTTTTTGTTTCCAACAGGACAACGATCCCAAACAAACAGCCTTAGATGTTAAACTGTGGATTCTTCATAACACCAAACATTTGCCAACGCTTCCTCAAAGCCCGGCCTTAAACCCAATAGAAAATTTATGGGCGTATTTGGAGAAAAAGGTTCGTCAACGCCACATATGTTCGAAAACTACGTTGAAACTAGTTTTGCTATAAGAATGTGGAAGAATGCCTCAAGGAAAGTGCCAAAGTTTGGTGGAATGTATACCACGACGATTAGCTGCAGTTTCTAAAAACAACGGATATGCCACAAAGTATTAACTGTGGCATATCCATTGTCATACGTTAAAAATACGTGATATTTTTTAAAAGCAAAATACTTTTGTGACCTTAAAAATGCACTATATTCTTCTAAAATTTCGTATAAAGAGTATAATAATTTAGATGTTCTAAATTTTTTTTTTATAATTTAATTCTTTGTCTCTCTCCTAACACGTTAATAAAAAGAAATTCCTGTTTTATATAATAAATAAATGGATGTTAATCAAGTTTTTTCTAAAAAAGTTTATTTTTCTTATATGCAAAATAATTATGAGACTCACTGTACATACAAACATACCTAAATCAAACCACAGTTTATATTATTGTTCCAACAATTGATTAAAGACTTAATAGGAAAGCGCATTTCAAACTGCAAAATCAAAACACAAGCACAACGTCCCATCTTCGTTAACTTCGGGATTTATGAAAAGTTTCAGTCTGTCAAACCAAACACTTCCGAACATGTCGACTGCCGATGTTCTTTGTTGTGTACAACTTTTCGTTTTTTGCTTTTGCCTGCACTACGACTGTTTTTATTAAATGAATTAGAATTAAAAGCAACAGTTTATTTTTGTCCAATGAAAAATCAAAAAGTGGAAGAAAAATAAATTTTTTTATTTTGACTGCAGTTTTTTAAACCCTGGTTAATATCCACTTCTGTTTTTTTAACTTCACGCCATACAAAACTTTTTACAAATTTGACTTCTTCATTTAATTTTTTTACATTTTGTCGTAGAAATATCACGTCACGTTAAAATGGAAATGCCCCTAAACATGCATACAGATTATACTTATATAACATACAGTGTACTTTGATGGTACACTTTTACTTTTTGTACTTTTTCTCTTTACGAAAAATTTGGTACAGAGATAGCATATAGCCCAGATTAAAATACAGAGTACTTTTTATGATGTAAAAACGGAAAAAATTGTTTGGTATACAGTAGGGTATTCGTTTAATCGGGTTTTTGCTTTAATCGGTTAATCGCTCGATTAATTAACCGAGGTTTTGGTTTAATCGGTTAAAAATTGGTTCATTTTGTTATTGATCGTTTAACCGATTAATAAAGTTTTTTTTTAAAGTTTAAGCCGTAAATATTTGAGTTTTTAGGAGAGAGTGAGGAAAAGAAAAGGTATTCTCTTTTCCCTTCTTTCTAAAAAGCTCAAGACTTGAAGGCACTTGCTTTTACACTTATAGAGTCACCTACGAACAATTGCATCTTAATATTATGGAAATTTATAGCATAATTTTAATAACTAGGGAGATTTACGAAAGTAGACAAGTGATCCTTATGATCCATTTCTTATGGAATTAAATATTACGTTTCCATTTTAAAATATTTTAGAGATACTTTCTGAGATTTGAGAATTTGCTTCCATTTTTTTTTTTTTTGCATCAAGGAATTAAATGAATATTTAGATTAAGAAGAGTCTTACAATACGGACTTCCGAACTTTGACAGTTGATAGTGATCATATTAGTGGAACTAGAACTGTCGAAGTGGATGTAATTTATTAAATCTGTTTTGCAAATCCCTATGGAAGGATATAGCGGTCAATATCACGTAAAATGATGCAAATGTTTTGCAAAACTAATTTTCATCGAAAAGTTACCTTTAGCGATAAGGTCTGAATGGGTTCATCAACTAACGAAATTATTGAGTTTGGTGCGATGCCACTCCACATAAGTTCGAAAATCTTCTAATGTATTAGAAAAAAGTAACTGTTTGATATGGATTTTGGGCTAGCGGCGTCTTGGGTCCATTTTCCTTTGAAAACGATGATAGCTAGGCGAGTGCCAACTTATTTAAACCTGAATTGGACGATGACATGTCGTTTCAAAAATAGGCGTGTGGTTTCAACAATTCGACGCGTTGTGCCTGAAAGCTTATGCCACATTGGACATTCTGCACAATCGGCTTGAGGGCATGGTCATCTCACGTGGATGTAATGTAAACTGGACACCGAGGTCGTGCGATTTTACCTGTTTAGACTTTATTTTGTTAAGTGTTCTTAGGTCGCAGGTCTATGCGGCTCACAAAGCCAACATAACTCATACCATCGCTCAAATGCAGTCTGATTAATACTCCAGAGTGGAAAATTTTACCTTTTTGCTGCGCTCCACCCTGCAAAGCATTTGCATGATGTAATATTCGAATAAAAAAAATCGAACATAAAGTTTTAAAATAAAAAGCGCTTAATGAAAGACCCTTTATATATATGTAAGGCAATTCCATATGTGACTGACTCTACATTTGACACAATTTGCGTTTTGTTTTTTAGTATCAATTTAAACATGGCTATGTAGCAGTTTCAACAATTATCCGATAGAGAAAAAAATGGCAACCACTGATATTTTGAAATATCATTTATTTAGTAAAATATAAACGTGGCTGACATGCAAAAGGAAGTCGTTTCAAGAGTGTTTTCAAATTTCAATAATCTTCCCCCAGCACTTTCATAATAACTTTAATTTGTGTTTTTATCGAAAGTTCAAGAAAAAAACTATTATAAAATGCTGAAATAAAAGCGGTAAGTTGTTTAAAAAAAATATTTATTAGTAAAATAAATTGTGACTGACAATACAGCCCAAAACGTGACCGACACTACACTCTTTTTGTGTGGTATAAAAGTCAGTATTTTAACATGAAACGTTTGAATTGAAATCACAGCGCATAAAATAGGAACTCTAAAATTATTTGAATGATACAAAATTGTAATTAATGAACTCGTTAAAATGCTATTTTTTAATATAAACACCAACGACGAAATCACTAATAATAAGTTAGAAACCAAGATTGAAACTAAAATAATTCAAAACAAACCCTTTTTAGAAATAAGAAATATAAATGTTTCAAAAACTTACAAAATTTATTTTTTTTTAAATTCAAATTTTTTAAAAAAATATCAAATTTTTTAAAAAAATATCAAAAAATTGTTGCCACAATAAAAACTTAAAAGTAACATAACGTTGCCACCACACTTAAGTATTTTTACTACCAAAATCAGATATTAAATTTTTTTATTTATGGTAGACTTATGCGTGGAATTGCCCTGTATGTATGTCGGACCATTTTTTTTCAATTGAAACACACAATTTTTACAGAACTTCTGATATTTTTTATTTCCAACGAATATTCAACAATAGATAGGTATAACTTTTATTTCTAACGTGTAATTTATTAAATTTAATTTAAGCATTTAGGAGTAAAATGAAAATATGTAAATATGTAAATACAATTCGAATCCCAAACAACAGCAACATGACACATATAAATTTTGACTTTTTTTATGTAGTAGTTTTGATAATTACTTTAATTAAACAAATAGAGAACAATAAATTCAATTTCGAGTAAAGTGTCGTATAAGATTACTTTAATAGAATATAAATAATTTTTAGTTTTTATTAAAATATGCTTAAATATGCAACAAGAACTTAGTATATTTAAGATAAAGAAATATTTTTATAATCATACTGAATTTCAATTCTTTTTTTTAATTTTATAACATTAAACATTTTATGATAAATGATTTTGCTTAATTTTATTTAATTATTTTTGTTACTATTATTGTGATTCACATTTTCATCTAGTAGGGTAGTCAAAACTTAGAAAATAAAAGTCATTTCAAGATAATTCTTTTAAATAAATCGAAATAAGTATCGAGAATTTATTTCAAATACAAAATTGTTTATGGAGGGTTTTTATTTTGATAATAGGCTTAAACTTAAATTATTAGGAAAGATGAAAAGTTGAAAATAATTTCTCCAAATAGTGGAGAAAATTTCTGAAAAGAAAAAAAAACAATAAAAATATATTTACAAAGTTTTTTCTAAAAACTTAAAGTTTAGTTTTCTTTAGAAAACTTTTAGTTCGTATTCGTTTTCACAAAAAAAAAAAAAAAACTTTTAGCTCGTTCGTTACAAACAGGAAAAGACTTTTCTAGAAAACTTCCTTCTTTAAGTTCGTTACCAACCAGAACTAGATTAAGCTTTTCAAAAAAACTTCTAGTTCGTTACAAACTAGATTAATTTTAACAGACATCTTCTAGTTCGTTAGTTACAAACAGAAAAAGATTTCTCTAGAAAACTTCAGGTTTGCCATGGACTAGAATACTTAGGTTTTTCTAAAAAAAAATTTAGTTCGTTACCAACTGGGTTCTAGTTCGCTACAAAATATATTATTTTTTTCGAAAAAAATTGTAGTTCTTTACAAACTAGATTAATTTTCAATAAAACTTATTTTTCGTAATGAACTTCAAGTTCGTTTTGAAATGCATTGGTTTTTACTAAAAATAACTTCTAGCTTATTAAAAAATGAATTAGTTTTCTGTAAAAATCTTTTAGTTTGTTCGTTGCAAACAAGAAAAGCTTTCTCTAGAAAACTTTAGGTTTGCCACGGACTAGAATTTTTTTTCTTGAAAATTTTAGGTTCGTTACAACTTGGGTTCTAGTTCGTTACGAACTAGGTTATGTTTTTCTAAAAAAACTTAATTTCCAATAGAAACCTTCTAGTTCGTTACAAACTAAATAAGTTTTCTCTAAAAGACTTCTCGTTCGTTACGAACTAGATTAGGTTTTTCTAGAAAATTTATAACACGCTACGAACATGATTCGTTACGAACTGCATTAGTGTTCTCTTACATATTTAACTCGTTCTTTATGCACCGGATTTGTTTTCTCTAAAAAAACTTTTAGTTCAGAATGAACTTAATTAGTTTTTTGTAGAAAACTTCTAGTTCTTTAGTTTCAAACAGGAGAAGTTTTCTCTAAAAAAAATTCTGTTTTGTTACAGGCTAGAAAACTTTTTTCTAAAAATTTTCAAGTTCGTAACAAGCCAGAACCTAGTTATAGTTCTAGTTTGTTACGAACTGAATTATGTTTTTCTAAAAAACTTCTGGCTCGTTTCATACTATCTAGAATAATTTTCAATAGAAATTTTCTAGTTCCGTCATAAACTGAATAAGTTTTCTCAATAAAACTTCTCGTTCGTTACGAAGGATAAGGGTTTTCACAGTTGGGGTGCCCCAGTAGGCTAGTTGGTAGTTAGCTTGTCTATCATCGCGGGGGTTTCGGGTTCGATTCCCGCCAGAGACTCTGGTGTCCTGTAGATAAGCGTAGAGCTTCGCTGGATCAGCTTAGGGAAAAAATAGAAAACCTTAATTTCCTTACGAACTAAATTAGTTTTCTTGACGAACCAGATTAGATTTTCCAGAAAACTTCTATTTCGTTACGAACTCTTTTAGGTCATTATGAACTAAATTAGTTTTCTGTAGAAAAGTTTCAGTTCATTATAAATTGGATTAGTTTTAAGAAAACTTCTAGTTCTTTACGGACTGGAATAGTACGTGTAAAGAAATATTTTTCTAGTTCTCACCTGTTTCCGACTACATCCTGAAGCTTTCGAGTTTTTAGATTTCCGCAAATATTGTTGCTTAAAATTAACTGTATACTAGTTTATAGCGTGTACACTTTACAGTTTTGGATCCAGTTTAATACTGTTTGGTGTGCTTAACAACTCTTAGCTATTTATACTCCACTCTTATCAATATTTCAATAATTCAGCATCCTTTTTTTATACTGGCAATTTTTTTTATGTTTTTTCACTTTGCGGTATCACAACATTAACGATTTTCATTTTACGCCTAAATGCGTTTTATTTATTTATTTTGTTTTATTAGAAACTTGTGTTAAACCAATTACTCAATCAATTTAATTTGATTTTAACTTTTATTAGAGAAATTCTTTGGGTTTTATCTTAACTGTACAGTTACATCCCTTAATATTCCTTTTCTAACATTTATTATGAACTTTATTATGTTCAATTATTTTTCGATTACTAGATGCAACTGTGTCACTGATGTTATTTTGTAATTTAAAAAAAAATGTAATTTTATACTTGATTGAATACAAGTAGAAATAAGTATTTTATGAATGAAGTTTTTTATTTACCATTGACGTCACATATGAAGCCTTTTCTCGTGACAAAGTACTTACAAAGCATTGAATGAAACGACCTGGGGTGTAATCACCGCATACGATATCGAGCAAAATTGATCGAAATTATATATTATGGTATCGTGAAACTCGATATCGAATGAAATGTATTGAATTTGAAATAATTGCATTCGATATCGAGTAACTCGACATTACATTTATCGAGTTTTCATTCGATACGTCAGTGTCTATCGTATGCAAAAAAATTTGATAGTTTATTCGATACGATAGTGTAGAATGCGGTGATAAGACCCCTGGTTATGGTTTAAGGTTAAGAAAATTTTTTTGTTAAATTCGACTAAAGAGATATTTCTAAAATGTTTGTACGGAATCGATGGAATGAAGTAGATGTCTGACCAGGTTTAGTAGCTCATACAGGCCTGTTCTGAAAATCAAGTGATTTCAAATCACATGTGCTTTTAAAATCACACGTGTGATTTTGTGGTGTTCTGTAAATCACATCGTTTTTGTGTTTTTCGGTGTGATTTTCAATAGCCGAAAGCACAAGCAAACACAAGAAGTTTGTTGTTTGAATTATAACTCATTTTTTAACATTTATGTTATATTTTGACAATTTGTTTTTTATTACCAATTTAGCGAACTCAAATTAGTTGAAGGGTTTGTTTAAAGTTTTGCAATTTTTTGCAAATTTTAGCCATGTTCGCGATAGAAGCGATTTGTTCCTGTAAGTTTTATGATTCTTTACAGATTTAACGATTTATAATAAATAGTAGACTTTGTTATCATGCCGCTGTTGGCAAAATTTTGCGAATTTCCGCTAATTAAGCAATTTTTACCGAATTTTTGCCATTCCTTATAGTTTTAGAGACTTGTAATCAATTTTATGGCTTGTTTGAAATATTAAAAATTTTCGCAAATTTTCGTTATTTTGCAAATTTTTTTTCTTGTTTTTATCCGACATTTTGTTTTTTTAACCCATTTAGCGATTTCAAATAAATTTGAGGGTTTGTTTACAAGTTTGCTATTTTTCGCGAATTTTAGCGATGTTCGCGATAGAAGCGATTTTTCCCTGTGATTCTTTCCAGCTTTTACGATTTTTAATAAATATTGACTTTGCTTTCATGTTAGAAAATTAGCGATTTTTGACTCAACTAAAAAAACAAACCTGAATTCACAACAGAAGTCACAAAAGCAAATATCATTTTTGTTGTGTCGTCGAATTTTCTTAATTTTAAATGAATTTTGTACATAAAATAGCTCATTGCATAAAAAATTAATAACCAACATATTGAAAATTTTATTTAAGTAATTTATAATGACGGTCATCTTACAATAGTCGCAAAAATAACAAAGTGATTTCTAAAAGTTATTTACGTAGCTGAACGTTTTGAAATCACATAATAATATGCCCAGAACACCTTTCTTGTGATTTCAAATCACTTTCATAAAATGTGATTTTCAGAACAGCCCTGATAATTTCAAAATAGCTCTCCCTTTTTAAATTTACTGTCTGTTCCCTTTTAAAATAATTCAGCTTCTTACAGTAGTAATGCAAATCCAATTTCTAAGATTTCATTAAAGAAAAATCGGAGTTTGACGTCTTATGTCTTTAAATTTGTTTGCTTTGGATCACAATGTTTTTAAATGAGATAAAAAAAAATTTCGCAAGTAACAATATTCCTGTAAGATTCTCTTCATGTTTTTTTATATTTTCTTCCCATCCTTTGTTAATCTTTAAGATCAAAATCACCATCTTTAGAACGACGAAGTCAATTTCAACAAGAGATGTAGTAAAAAGTGTTTTCATCGTATACTTATTTGCTTCGCTAATAAATTTTTTCGGTACGCACTCTACGAACGCGAGTCGGTGGTTTAATATCCACCAAAGTAAATTTGGTGCGAAATTTGGTGATAATAGCACGAATTGTTAATTCAGTAGTTCGATTATAACGACCATAAAAAGTTCTTAACAAAAGATGGACATTTCTCACAGAGCACGAATTTTGATAATAAATTTCAACGATTTGCAGTCGTTGCTCGTTTGTGAGTTTCTCCATGATGAAATGGCAAAGTATACTGAACACTTTTCACTTTCACAGATGTAGGTAGTTTGGACACAATTACCAACCAGTGCTGCCAGCCCAAAAAACTTAATTCATAAAAAATCACCCTTTATAACTGTAACTATTTCTTATTCGACCTAAAGTGTTTGAGCAGTTCGCCTGTATACGTAATCTTAGTGTGGGTTTACAACATGAAAGTTTTCTTTCAAAACGTCTAAGTATATTGATGAAAAGAGGGATAATAATAGCTTGTTCTCTGTCCCTCTCACCTATAAACTCAGACTTTCTGGAAGAAAACTTTCATAATGTGAACCCAGACTTACTGAAACACTGAAAAGAAAAATCAAATGTCCCGCACTTAAAATAATCCGAAAATGGGATTGACTTAATAAATCTCAAACTGTGCTTAATTCAAAAATTTCTAAATTTGTTTAATCCCGAATTCGTACTTGAAATAATCCGAATTGATTCTAAACCTAAACTCTTACCCTAGAGAACCAGATATAAAGAAATATTATTATTTATTTACTTTGCTTACACTACCCACCCGTTCATTTCACAAGTTTGTTTCACCTTTGTTGTATTCTCCTTTTGTTAAAAGAAGAACTCTTAACTATAAGACACCAGCAGCATGCCCGATATGGTTTTCGTAATCATTCTACTTTGAAAATTTGATGTATTTAACTAAATAGTTTTAATAAATAGAATTCGAGAATTTTTGCTTCTTATTTTACTTTTGAAACAATAAAAAATAATGTATGTTTTTTTTTTATTTCTTGTAGTGTTTTGTTGTTGTTTTTGAACAAAACAAGTAAACCGTTTTTACCTAATTTTGCTGTGTTGTTGTTGTTTCTACAACAAACTTTTACAAACAAATGCGTATGCACGCATATAGAATATAGAGTGCACGACCAACAAAACGTTCAAGCTTCTAGTTACTTAATTTAAGAATTTTGTACTTATTTTAAGAAATTCGGGGATTGGCTTTCGAAAGGAGTGCCTGGATTATTTTAAGTACTTTCGTACTTAAATTTTTCAGTAGGACTCGTACTAAAAGTAAGTGGAAAAAATTAAATTTAGTACGAGTTTTTTTCCGTGAATCCACAAAATTTAATTGGGATAGGTTCACTTAATTTAATTGGAATAGTTCCCATATAAGACATAATTCTCCAAAATCTCTTAAATATTATAAAACTTAATATAATTCTCACATAAGGACCTCTCCTTAAATGTGCTTTGTCAGACATAAACTAGTTGACTCCAGTCTTGTATGTCAACGCCTAATTGAAATTTGTATCCAGCTAAATATTTTACATTGTTGATAGGTATTACTCTTTTTAGCTATTTACTGTAAAGCTCCAGAATGACGTCATAGCTCTTAATATAAGTTAAAAATTTTCATTCATAGAAATCTTCATTCACAAGTTTAAAACATTTTTTCTAATACCAAAATCCTGTGCATTGGTGCACATTTGCGATAAGACAAAATTAAATCAATCATTTATTAAATTAAAGTTCAATGAAAAGGAACAAATTATCAACTTCCTTTGCTAAAGCAACATTAATTTTCGTATAAAAGGAACTGAAAAATAGCTGAGGATAACAGTCAATTCAAAGACTTCGAACGAAAAGCATTACGATAGTAATCCTTGCGCAATACAACCACAAATAATATAACAAAATCCAAGAATACTCTTCAATAGATACATATAAACACTATATTTAAATTTATAAACAGAAGTAATAAATAAAAAGTAAAAAATCATCACAAGTGACAATGTTATTTGATTATTGGCAGTTGAAAACAACTGTCTATGTTCTATTATTAACATCGTGTCTTGGACAAGAGCTATTTCGCGTCTGCGAACGTGATTACTGTTTTGAGCGATTTGGAACAAGTCGTAAAGCAGATCCAAACAATCTTAGTGAATGGCAACGTTCTCATGGCGAAAGATTTGAAAGAGACAAATCAGTACTAACAAGAGAACGATATCAACTTAGCGACGAGAACAACCGAATAGATAAAGTTGTTGAGCTCCATATAGATGGAGTAACAGTTCAAAATCGTGAAAATACAGGAATAGACGAACGTCAATCAAAAAGCGATGTTACAAGGCGTTTAGATGACAAAAGTGAGGAACGCCATGAAGCTTTTAAACGATTTCATGAGCAAGATATTACCAGGCGTTTAGATAACCACCGTGCGCAGCATCAGACTTTAAGGCAATTAAACGATCGCGTTAATAGTAATCTCGAACGTTTAAAGGATCGCGAAATTTTAAAACGATCAGATAATAGAGGTGCTGAAAACCGTTTAGAAGCTAAGCGTGAAGATCAACTGCATTCTCACAATGATGAACATGGTTTACGTATGCGCCAAAATGAAAACCAAAATCCACGTCATAGAAGTCAAATGCAATCAGATGAACGCTTTGATACCCGCGATACTCATCGTGATACTAGCAAGAGTTTAGATGTTGCTCGAGAATCTCAACAACCAGAAGAACGATTATGGCAGAGTCAACGCGATACAAGTAGGGAACGTGAAACTAAACAACGTCGTGATGAAAATAAATCCGAGCGCAATCTAAACAGACGATCAGAAATAATTCATGAAAAACGTTATGAAGATCAAATACCACTTGATGATCGAAGAGCTCAACGTGAAATAAGCAATCGTCAAATCGTACAAAAGTCTCTAAAGGAACGTCAAACAAATGAAATTCGGCAAGGAAACCAACGTGAACGATTGGAACGTTCCGACGCTACCAAACGAATTAATAATCCCATGGTTCAACGTTATGTAGAGAGACGTTCAGACGATAACATTGAAGGACGTCGTGATAACTTAAGACGATTTGATGCCCATGATTCTCAACGAGAACTTGAAACTTATGAAGAACGTCGCGATACTTCAAAAAGAAGTCAGGAACTAAGAGAAACTTCAATGGATTTGCATGAACGCCATAATAGAAATACTCCTGAACAAGTAGAATGCCTCGCAACTTTAAGACGTCTTGATAACCGTGAAGCCCATCGCAATTCTAATACACATTTAAAAGATTCTCGTGAATCAATTCGTTTTGACGAACGATCTCAAAACGAAGAAGAATCAATCGATCGTCGCTATGAAAATAAAAGGGAACGTCAGCAATGCGAAGATAACTTACGCCTTGATAGTTCTCGTGAATTAATTCGTAGTGATGAACGATTTTCTCAAAGAGAACAAGAGTCAATTGATCGGCGTCGTAATGAAATTAATAGAGAACGTAAACAGCGACAACACACTTCCAGCCGAGCAGAGCGCCAACAAATTTTGGAACAACTAGATGACCGGCAAACACAAAGCATTTCCAAAAGAGGTGCAGAAGAAACACGAGAATCAAGTCGAAATGATAATATACATAATCGTCGTAACGAAAACCACAGAGAAGATCAAGAACGAAGAGATAATCTAAGCTATTTGGAGGTACGTCGTAATGTAAATACACCAGAACGTCATGAAAATTCTAGACAAACTTATAACCGTAAAGTCCAACTCGATTCCAATAGACGATTAGAAGATTCTCGTGAATTAGTTCGTAACATCGAAATAATACCTCAAAGGAAACAAGAATCAATTGATCGTCGCAATGAAAAATATCAGGAACGAAAAGAAACTTTAAGGCGTGTTGACAATACGCGAGAACGAGTAGAACGCCATGAAATTTTTAGACGACTTGATGAACGTCAAACTTGTTCAGAAGATACTTGCGAATTGATTCGTAAAGATGATCGACTTTCTCAAAGGCAACAGGAATCAGGAAATCGCCGTGATTCAAGAGAACGTCAAAATGAAAATACACGAGAACGAATACAGTTCCATGAAACTTTGCAACGAATTAACGCCCATGAAGTCCAACGTAATTTCAATAGACGTTTAGAAGATACTCGTGGATTTGATCGTAATAATGAACAACATTCTCAAAGGCAACGAGAATCAGAAGATAGTCGCAATGAAATTAATAGAGTACGTGAACATGAAAATAATCGAAATCGAAAAGAGCGCCACGTCACTTTTAAACGAATTATGAATGATGAACAAGAATTAATTGATCGTGGTAACGAAAACAATCAGGAACGAATAGAACGCTACGAAGCTTTCCGACGAATTGATGTTCTTGAAAACCTTCGCAATTCTAACAGACGTTCAGAAAACACTCGTGAATCACTTCGTAATGTTGAACGACTTTCTCAAATGGAACGAGAATCAAAAGATAGTAGCAATGAAAATAAAAGGGTACGCGAACATGAACATATTCGAGAACGAATAGTTCGCCAAGTGACTTATAGACGAATTAATAATCCTGAAAACCGACTCGATTTTAACAGACGTTTAGAAAATATACGTAGATCAGTTAGTAATGGTGAGCAAGAATTTACTGATCGTCGCAATGATAATAGCAAAGAAAGCAACGATGCAAATAATCAGGAGCGAATAGAACGCTACGAAGCTTTTAGAAGAATTGATGTTCCTGTAAACCGATTCTATTCTAATAGACGTTTGGAGGATATACGTAATGGTGAACGCTTTTCTCAAAAAGAACAAGAATTAGTCGATAACCGTTATAAAAACAATAAGCAACGTGATGATGAAAATAAACAAGAACGAACAGAGCGCTACGTTCTTGGCAGGCGAATTGATGATCCTAAAAACCGCTTTGACCTTAATATACGTTCAGAAGATACTCGAGAATCAGTTCGTAATAATGAACGACATTCTCAAAAAGGACAAATATCAATTAATCGTCGCTATGAAAAAAATGGAGAAGGCGAAGATGAAAATAAACGAGAACAAAAAGAACGCCAAATAACATTTAAACGAATTGATGACCGTCAAGCTAATCATAATATCAATAAACGTTTTGAAGATACCCTAAAAATGCTTCGTAAAGATGAACGGCATTCTCAAAATGAACGAAAACCGATTGAACTTCGCAATGAAAACTATCGAGCACGTGAAGAACGCGGTAACACTTTACGAAATTTGGAGGAACGAAAAGTTATTTTGTACACAGAGCACAAGTTTATTTTTAAACAAAAGAATGATAACGATAATCGTCAGAATCAACGTTTTATGGAAAATAACTACACTGAAAAGCCAACTATTTTCCTTAGGGATGGTTACGTTGTATTGGGACAAGGCGCTATTTTAGCTTACGTTATATTGACAACACTTAATGGAAAGAATGAGTTAAAGTATATTACCGTAACCTAAGATTAGATTTTTTTATATATTTAATAATATTTAATTATTTTCCTTTACAGATTCCAACTTCCCCTTAAAATACGTCAAGCTGTACAAATGATAAGTTTTTAATGAAATAAATGCGGAAAATCTACTATTCAACTGGACAATGAAATAAATACTGTATATAAAATATTAAAGAAAATTAAGACAAAAATGTGTACCTAAAAGCAAGATTATACCATGTATCTGTAAAAATTAATTTACTTTATATAGATAATTTGTGAGCAACGAGTTTAACTAGTGCTAAATTACTGTATAATATAATTATTTAATATATAACTATGTATAAAATTGTTATTTAACCAATAAAAACATTAGCAGCAATATAATATTCTTTCTGACTGTTTTCTTTATTAAACTATTACACTCTACGACACGATTTTTTACCAGATTCTGAAAATATAGCTTACAAAAATATACATATTTCAGTTTTTCTAGATCAATTCATTTCTCGTTTTTACGCGCAATTCAATTTTTATTGTAAATCCACCTGTCTATCACTTGGAGAAGTTTCGATTACACTCACACCAGATTTTTTGCTTAAATATGTGTAAAAAATGAGCAAACTCGGTCCAAGATCGGGATCTATAAATTATTAACCTATTTTTATAAAAACTGACGTCAGTTTTATAATTGGTTGCGGTTGAGACCTTCATGCATATCGTCAGTTCATTATTAGTTTGTCGCATTGCCAAAAAGTCGTAGTGGAGAAAAACGAAAATGAAGGTAAAGCCGAAAAAATTTTTTGGTATTTTTAGCACTGCTGCCGGCAAAAAAAGATTTTAATATTTGTAAATGTTAATGAACAAACTTAGAAGTTAACAATATTTTATTGAAAATAAAAATTATTGTTTTGTGCCGCATACTCCACGTGTCTAAATTTATTTGAAAAAAGTAGTCTTTGTGCAGCATCTTTGTGCTGCATTTTATTTTGCTTTAACTACTTTTTTCTTACGGCAATGAAGCGAAACAAGAGTGAAATTTATTTTGAACGTTTTTGTATAAGATACATAACAAACTGTAAAATAGTTGATAAACCAAATTAATTAATGCTTAATATCTCAGAAACGAAAAAATACTTTCGGTTTTGTATTCAGAAAGAAGGTGTTAGCGCCATTGTCGTTTAATTACTAATTCATTCTTCATCGTTTACTTATTTATCGAGACAGTGTAATCTAAATCTGTCAAAAAGAAAACGCTTTCTTATATCGTTAAAGGCTGGTTTACACTATCTCACAAGTCTTACGTATTCCATAATACTTTGTGAGATAGAAATCTAATGAGTTTTCCCGGTGGCGTTTTTTGAGCGACTCTGTCAAATTGATATTTTTATCTATGATTCCTCCTGACAAACTGGGTCTCAAGGCGCAAGTTCTATGAAAATATTGAAATGTCGATGAAAGTACATATTGGTATAATAGCACCAAATTTGACGCAGACATTTTCTAAATATAAATAGGGTAAAATAATAAAAATGAGCCAAATCGGTTTATTATATCACCTGACCCCAGTGTTTTCCCATATTTAGGGGTTTGGTACAAGCTAAATAGGTTGAAATAAATAAGTTGAAATCTTCTCTACATATGAGATAAGTTTGGACTTAAGAATCGACCTATTCGACCCTATCGTAAATAAGTTTTTCCTGGTTATTTTTTTCCTTTTCACATACATTTTTGCTATCATGAAAAACTCCAATGATAAAAATTTTATGAGGCAATTCAAAGGGGAATAACAACGTGAAAAAATGTTCACGGGTAAAAATTCCCCTTATTGTAAATAGTATTTTCCCTCGTTATTTGTTCACTTTCCCTTTGATTTGCTCACTTTATTTTTGCTGGGGAACAGAACATGTAAGTTCTTCTTATAGTTTGAATATTATGGGCAAGATCGGTTAATAAGGGACAAACTGATATATTGCTCCGCAAAATGCAAAACAACAGGTCGATTGCCTGCGGATTTATGAAGCTTTCGAAAGACGTGGTGGCATAATTAACATAAAATTTAAAAAAGTGCAAAAAACTAACGTTGTAATCAAACTATCACTCCAATACTTAATATTTTGCTTTATTATTTTAACTTTTCCTAATTTCCGCTAAAACGGCATTAGGTGACAGAAAAAAAATCGTTCAGCTTGTTTTGCTAAATATTAGTAAAAAATATTAGGCATATTTATTATAAAATTTTAAGAATTTTTAAAAAAAAAGACCCCAGAAAATTAAAATATATATAGGGTTAATTTTTCTAAGAAACTGTTTTGACTTTATTACCACTGCTTTTGTGAAAAATAAAAATATATGCTACTTTTCAATATTCCTTTATTAAGCATTTTACATATATTGCACGAACTTTTGGTCTGTGAAGATCCCTGGGGAAATTTGATGCAGAAAATATTCGTGCAACATTTTAACCCTCTAACCGTTGTAGTATACTTTTGTTTGAGAGTTGGAAAAAAGGACAAAAATTACCCCTTAAAATGAGAGTTAGAGGGTTAATAATTCTACTTAAGACATTTAAAATAAATTTTTTAGATCAGAAGTACATTTAGTATATTTGTTTTGACTTATTCCAAATGCGTTTTCAAAAACTTCAAGGGCCGAGTTAACTTTTCAAAACCCTTTGCAAGATGTGCTCTAACAGTAGTCTTGTTTCATTTTGCGTTGCAAGTATTGAGGCTGGTTTTTTCTGTTGCACAGTGTTATTTGTTTCGTCTCAAATACAAAAGGTGTGTGTTTAGAAAATATTTTTTCATACAATATATTTCCTTCTAGCAATACATTCTTAAAATACAGTAAAAAACAGAAACTTAGGAAACTTTGCAAAATGTTTAATGCTAAGCTTTGCCAGAATGAAGATGATGTCCTGAAAATAGAAGAAACTCACGATAGTAACACAAACAATCTTTTAACAGAATTAACCGAAACAATTAGATGTTTTATAAATTTTAAAAAACTAAAACAGGACTCTAGAGAAAGTTAGAAAAAGGACTGAGATATTAGATATTCTGCATTATGGGCTGCTTTTGATTTCTCCAACATCTTCGATAAGTGAAAGAATTTTTTCAAAGTCAAGTTTTATCATATAATAAATAATTTATGCATTTTTATTTATTGAAATTACTTAATTTATAAAAAAAAACTTCATTAATCGGTTAACCGAGCAACAACAAGATTAACCGATTATTAACTGATTTAACCAAAAACTCGGATAATTAATAAATACCCTAATATATTCTTCATGACATACGTGTGCTGTAGGGTATAAAAAAGTGAAAAACATTCATTTTCATTTCCTTTATAATTAAAGCCGGTCCTTTTTGTTAACAAAAATTTTTGACGAAAGATAACTTCTTTTTTTCTAAATGGTACGTTTTTGATTAGAAAAAATTTTTATTCTAAAACATCATAACATGTTGCTTTCTGCGATCTACACAACTTTTTTGCTAGTTTCACCCTACAAACCCATTGATAAAAATAATATAATGCGTTTGTGTAATGTCGGTATTACATGTTTTATTGCAACGAAAATCATATTACCAAATTGCATGGGAATCAGTCCATATTTGACCATAGCTTTGCTGCCATAAATTCTTTATAAATATTAGATTATGATAAAATTATGTTAAAAAACACTTAGGCCCATTTTCACATCTAACCGATAGCTTAAAGTAGAATTTAACCGGCCTTATAAAAAGTGTTTCATTATTAAAACTGTAATTTAACCTAAAGTGCGCGATAAAGTAAATTAAGGTTCATCCTACCTTGTGGGATAAAGTAAATTTGTAATAAAGGAGCACTTTTTATACGGCCGATAAAATCCTACCTTTAGCTATCGCTAAGTTGTGAGCCTTACAATAGCTGTTATATGATGGCAAAATTTTATTATAAAGGGTGATCAATTTATATAATTTTTAGTTGTTTTTTTTTACAGATCACGTGTGACTGGTATCATACTGTATTATTGTTTTTATTTAGAAGTGTTTGACAATTCATAATGGAAAGGCTCACATAGCAACAACGTCTGCAAATTATTCAGCTGTATTACGAAACTTGTGCTCTGTTAGAAAAGTTATACGTGAACTTCGATCAACCTATTGGAAAGTCGTCCAAAAATACTATTACCAATACCATCCGCAAACTTGGAACTCGGTGTACGTCATTGGATGATACGCGACCGAAAAGACCACATTTAGCCCTCAGCAATTGGGATATTGCAGCTGTAGCAGAGAGTGTAGGTGAGAACCGTAAAAGAGCATTACCGTCAATGGAGAGCGCTACAGCACCATGATAACGGATTTTTTGTTGCTTGAAATTGAAGCCTGTGATGCCGTCAACATTTTTAGCAAGACGGTGCTACGGCACATGCGGCGCGCAAAACAATATCTTTATTGAGAAATAATTACGCTGATCAGCTTATTTCGCATTTCAGACCTATCAACTGGCCACCTAGATTGTGTATTATAACACCTTTGTTTTTTTCGGAGCCTAACATTACTCGAGTAATTCGCGAAATACCAATAGAAATGCAGGGGGGCTACTCTCAATTACGATGCGAAAGAAAAATGTTAGCACATCGAGTGATTGGTACTTTTTGATGCGTTTGTGCTAGGGATGCCAATCCCGAAATTCCAAATACCGAAATTCCGGGATTATTCCAAAAATGTGCTAATTTTTTTTATCAAATACAACTATATTAAAATAAACGTAAGTCACCGTGTTAAAAATAACTTCAAAAATCTAATATTAAATCATACTGGCAATGAATCTAATTTTTAACTGGTTACAAAAAGAAGTCGCAAGTGAATAAACGTTACATGCAATGCATTTTGTACCACAGAAAACAAAGTTCGGTGTGGTCTTTTTTCTAAGTGAATGATAATAGAACTGCGCACGCAAAATGCAAGTTGTGCAAAAAGGTGTTAAAGGCTTTAGGGGGTTCTGCCCAATGGTGGGGGTAGTGCATTAAAAATTTAGTGCACTAAGGTTTCCACTAAATCCCACTATAGTGACAACATTTTGATTTTCCACTATTTTTCATCACTATAGTGGTAGTGGAAAATATTTTAGCTACCATTAAAAAGTGGTAGTGGAAATTTTGCACTACAATAAAATAGTGCGAATTTTTAACAGTCACTACATGAATGCTTTAATTATACATATTATAATATTAATATTATTATAAACATTATTAATATTAGTATTAATTAATTTAATAAATAATAAAAATAAAAAAGTATAAAATAATTCAATATAATGATATGTATTTGAGTTCCATTAACATTAGTGAATGATTGTATTTTTCCACTATCCTGTTAGTGGAGAAAAAAAATTTGCACTAATCTGTAAAAAAAAGGTTTTTCACTATCACTAAATTAATTTTAGTGAAAAACTTTCTTGTACCACTACCACTATTGCTTAGTGAGTGAGGCTGTGTTCAACTTACCACTAAATAGCTATTAGTGATAGTGAAAAATTTTGCACTATCACTAACTATTAGTGGAAACTGCAAATTTAGTGCACTACCCCCAACTCTGGTTCTACCAAAGGTCTTTTGACACATATTTGTTTAAGTTTATTTTATTAGATTAATACTTGCATATATATTAGAGAAAAAAAAATTTAATATTGCCATATAGCATATATGCAGCTATTTATTTACGATATCACCAAGAAGTTTCGTCGGCAGCATATGTTTGCAATAAAATAAGGTATCGATTATCAGACGTCATTAATTGGTTTTAGAAGCTTTTTAAAATATAAGTTTTAATACATAATTATGTATTAAGTAATATGGAAGAATAATAATTCTTCATATTACTTTAAAAGAAACTGTTTTATTTTGTAATGAGTTTAATTTTCTTCGTGAATTAATTTGTTTTAATACTTATTCATAAACATTAAGGTATAGTTATATGAATTTTAAAAATTGGCTTTTATATATGAAATCCCGAAAAATCCCGATCCATTCTGGGATCCCGTTTTTTTGAATTAAAAATGCCGAATCCCGGGTTTCTTTTTGCAAATTATCAGTATTTATTTTATAAATATTTTCAAACAAAAACACTTAAAGCGTCTCACAGTGGGGCCGATTGCCAAAAAGCTGGCCAAAACTCGAAAAATAAAAGTGTCTAGATAAGATTTTTTAGCCTGCAGTTGGCTAGAGGGATCCTATAAGAAGTAAAAATTGTTAAGAGTAACGTCCTATACCCTAAAATCTTTCATTATTTTCAGTTGGAGTTTGGCGCGTGCAGCAAAGAAAATCGAATAAAACCAAATGGAATGTACGTTTGAAGGTTAGTAAAATACGTTAAAAATTTGGTAAATGTCAGTTCTTTGACAGAAAATTTTTAACAGCACAATCATAAGGGTACTTTTTTCGCTTTTTTCCAATAAAATTTGAGTTTTCAAATCAAATGACAGTATAACGCTGTCAAATGCTGCCTTCTAACCTTTTGGAGGATACTTGGAAAAGTATTAACTATCGATTAAGCCAAAATCCAGCTGTCCCCTCCTGCCCCTTGAATTGTTATGGGTTTTTTTCTAAGGATGCTTTGTCATTAATCTTATTAAAATTTCCGTACTTCAAAAAATTCAGAAACACTTAGCATGCCTTAAACAACAATTATAAATAATAATGTTGTCCAAAAGTTATTAATAAATTGTTTAAACAAAAAATTATTCAACAATTTTTGCGATAAGCTATTATCTTTCTTAAACAAATCGAATTCGTTAATTTTTAAAAAAAACCCATATGAATTTTTTCAGAATTTTCTCTCAACTATTAAAATAATCTTATTTTTAGGTTGCAGTATGTTCACTACTGGCGATTTACCAAGGTTACAATTATTCCAAGTATAGAAAAAAATATTTTGAAGGATGATATCAACGTGATTTATGAAAGGATTAAACAATTTTTGTCTGCAACCCAAAATGCGACTTATTATTTATCAGAAAACGAGGAACGGCAAATATCAGATTTGGTGTATAAGATAAAAACAAGATGGGATTTAAGTAATAGGTCTGAAGAAAAATTTATAAGAAAAAATTATGATTGGTTGAGGAAGAATTATTGAGTTAAAAAAAGATGATAAAAAAAAAAAATCAAAAAATATTAATACAAAACAAGGGTGACGCCATCCTGTATTTTCCATTTCGAATTTTATAATTCTGACAGAAAATTCGTAATCAGCGACCCCAAACCCCTCAAAAACGATATGTTACTTGATAATGATAAATAATACATGACATTATACCCCAGGGGGTGGTCGATTAAGGGTGAAGGGTGTGAATTTCCGCACATTTGACAGAATAATCAGCGACCCTAAAAACCCCAAGATTTGGGGTTTGGAGTGAATTACTTGAATTTCCGAATTTTGGCCAGCTTTTTGGTAATTGGCCGCACTGTGCTTCTATACTAAAACTTTTTATTTTTTTTACATATTTTGACATTTTTTACTGTCAACATTGAGAGGAATTTCCAATATTTGTAGCTGAAAATCCGCGTTTGTTATATACAAGCCAAAATTGTTTTGCAAATTTCCTTATTTTTTTAACAAAAAATCTATTATTTCAACCCATAGTCTGTTTTAAATTTTTAATATTGACATCAAAGTTGTTTTTACTGCAAGATTTTCATTCTTAAATATCTTTATGTTTCAACACAAAATACTTGTAATTTATGGTACTCCTACAACATGAGTACATTACAGATGATGTCTGTGGTATTGGTGCACATGTGCGATAAGACAAAATTAAATCAATCATTTAATAAATTGAAGTTCAATGAAAAGAAAAAAAAAACTTATTTTACCAAAGCATGCTAAAAGTAGGTATAAAAGGAAATAGAAAATAGTTAAGGATACTAGTCAATACAAAAGCTTCGAAGAAAAAGAATCATATTAAACTTTAGCTTTAATAATTTATCAAAAAAACAAGTTAGAGTGCTATATTTGGCTGTGCCGAATCTTTGATACCCTCCACCGACAGTTCGAATGTTTAAGGAGTAATATCTGTATGATGTCTTTTTATTATTATTATCTTAAACTGTGACGATTTGTTATTAATTATGGTTTTAGGAGACTAAACTGTTTTCCGGGAGTAGGGCATATATGGGGCCTAGGGTAAATTATGTACCGATCTTCACGAAATTTCATAGTATCATTTATAGTCCTATAAAATTGTGACGAGCCAAAATTTGTTATGATTGCATTATTTTTTACGGTTTTAGGCGTACTTAACTGTTTTCCGGGAGTAGTGTTTATATGGGGCCTAGGGTAAATTATGGACCGACCTTCGCGAAATTTTACAGTGTAATTTCTAATCGAATAAAACGGACTTGTGCAAAATCTTATGTCATTCCGTGCATTTTTGCATCATTTATGTTAGTTTTTGTAACAAAATTATCAAGTTTTTGAAGGTGGTGGTTCCACATTTTGATTCATAGCTCTGGTCCTACTGAACCGATTTTGCTGAAATTCAATCCCAAACTGCTTAGGATAACTACAAGCAATTTGACACCTAGTTTGTTTATTTCTTTTGAGTTTTTCGAAAGTGAGCGTGTTTTCAACAGACGGACAGACGGACAGACGGACAGACGGACAGAAGGACAGACGGACAGACAGACGGACATGGCTAAATCGACTTAGAATTACTCAAGCAGCCAGAATATATATACTTTATGGGGTCTGAGATGAATAATAAAAAAGTTTCACACGGAATGACAAACTTAGTATACCCTCTTCACAACTAATTGTGGTGGAGGGTATAAAAATATATATTCTGCAGGAAATATAAATAAAAAAAAAAAACTTGAATTTAAACCGAAAGTAAAAGCAAAAATATCTAAACTCACAATGTTATCTGCTTCTTGGCAGTTGAAAACAACTGTCTATGTTCTTTTATTGGCATCGTGTTTTGGACAAGAACTTTTTCGTGCTTTTGAACGTGATTATTGTCATGGACGATTTGACAACAGTCGGAAAGTAGATTCAAAGGATTTAAGAGAATGCCAACGCTTTCGAGTTGAAAGAGACGAAATAGTACCAACAAGATATCGATTTAGGGAAGAAACTCGTCGTGAAAATACAAGAATAAACGAAAATCAGCCGGAGGGTAGTGTTATTAGGCGTTCTGATGGCAGAAGTAATTAACGCCGTGAAACTTTAAGACAATTTCATAATAAAGATATAAACAATTATTCAGATGACCGTGAACAAGGTCATAGTTTACAGAACGAACTCGTTTATAATAGTCGTGAGCGTTTAGAAAGCCATGCAGCTTTAAGGGGTTCGGATAAGAAAGGTATTGAGAGGCGTGTAGAAGGTAACTGTGATAATCGTTTTGATGCTGAACATGTTTTGAGCTTGCATTTATTAAATAACCATGAAAGCCGAGGGCTAACGAATCGACGAGATATAATCAGAGCTTTAGATGATACTCGAGATTTGTCACATATAGATAATGCCAAAAACCGATTTAATAAACGTGAAACTTATACTGATACCCGAAGAAGTTTAGATGGTGCTCGAGAATCTCAACGAGCAGATAAAAGATTTGGCCAAATTCAACGCGAATCTATAACAAGCTTAGAGAAAGAAGAACATCTTTCTCGTAGGGAACTTGAAACCAAACAACGTCGATTTGAAAATAAATCTAAACGAGCATTAAGATCCCAAAATTTAAGCCGACTTGATAATCGCGATGTTAGTAAACAAATAGAAAATAATCGTGAAGGGCGTTATAAAGACCTGAGACTAGATAATCGTAACGTTCAACGTGAAGTTAGCACATATTTTGCTGCTCGAAAATCTTCTTTAATACAAAAAGAAGAAAGAAGCCAAAGGAAAAATCAAATGACTAATGAAGCATTAAGACAACATGACGGTGATAACATTCGAGTAAATATTATTAGGAGCTCAACAAATGCTCGCGTATATCACTGTACAACTGAAAAAAATGCTCAATGTGAACCTAAAACAAAACAGAGTTGTACTAAAAATAAATATAAACGAGTAGAACGAACTGAGGCTTCAAGGCAATTTGATAATCGTAAAGTCCAACGTGTTGTAAACATATTTTCAGAAAGTAATCGTGAAGAACGCTATAACACGATTAGGCAAATAGACGATCGAAGTGCCCAGCGCGAAGTTAATAAACGAGAAATCGAACGATTTTACCTGAAGGAAACAGATACAAGTCTTCAATTAGAACATGCCGATGCTACAAGACGAATTGATAATCGCATGGTTCAACTTTATGATTATAGACGTACAAAAGACAGCACTAAAGAGCGTCATGATAACTTCAGCAAATTAAATGCCCGTAAAATTAATCGAGAGTTCGGAACACATGAAAAATTTGATGATACCTTAAGAAGAAGACAAGAACGAAAAGATACTTCAATGAATTTGCATGAACGCCAAGAAAAATATTCTGGAGAACAAAAAGAAAGCCATTTTTATAAAAGAATTAAAGAACAAAAAGCCGAACACGATTCTACAAGACGTTTAAAAGATTCTCGCGTACGAAAATCGATTATTCGTCACACCGAAAATAATAGAGAATATCCACAACAAAAATATATTTTAAATATTTTGGAGAAACATCGTGTAGAATGCAACGAAATTTTTAGACGAATAAATAATCATCAATCTCGAAACGTTTCCAGTAGACGTTCAGAAAGTATACGTGAATTAATCCATAAAGATAAACGATTTTCTCAAAGAGAACAAGAATTATTTTACCCCCGCAATGAAAATAAACAAGACGTCAAAGATGAAAATAAACGAGAACAAGCAGAACGTCAAGAGATATTGAAACGAATAAATGGTTTTGGAAATCGAATCGAATCTAGTAGACGTTTAGAGTACACTCGTGAATCGGATGAACGACTTTCTCAAAGGGCAGGAGAGTCAACTACCCGTCGCAATCTACACAATAGAGCACATGAAGAACGTGATAAAACTTTACAGCAAGGGGGGCAACGAAATATTATTGTTGAAAAAGAGCACACTATTGTCTTTAAACAAAGAAATGATAAAGTCGATCATCGTCACATCCACTTAATTAGTGATAACTACACCAAGGAACCAGCCATTTTCCATAAAAATGGTTACATAGTTTTAGCGCAAGGAGCTATTTTGGCATACGTTATAATAAAAACCTTCAATAGAAATAATGATTTAAAGTACATACTTATGTTTACTTTGTTTAGGATATCAGTTTTAATATTAAAAATAAATTGTTTTATTTTTCTCTTTTTCAGATACCAATTACCCCTAAAACTAAGTGATGCTGTAGAAGTTATGAGGTTTAAACTAATGGAATAAATGATAAAATTTCACTTTTTGATTCGACAATGAAACTAATAAAATGCGGACTAGAGAAAATAGAGACAAATATATTTACCTAAAAAACAATATTTTTTATTTAAATGTTACTTAAATCCCTATAAACATACATACATTTATAATTTGGAGGCAACGAGCTCAACTGATGCAAAATTATATTTATGTAAAATATTATTATTAAATAAAATATTAAAAATAAAATTGTTGAAGAGTTAAATTGAAAACCAACGGGGTTTCTTATCTTTTTCAAAAAGAACTAATAGGGATTTGAAAACTGGAGTTTCATTTTGACTTTTTGAACTTTGTGGTAACGAGAATATTTTATCTTTATGTAGAGTAATGAAAAATAAGCATCTGTGGCACAGGCTGCACTCAATTTGATTACCAATTTCAGTTTTTAAATGCTCCCGACGAAGAAACAACTCAAAAAAGAAGCTTGACTGAAATTTTTTTGTAAAAAAGCACAAGAATTTTTAAAAACACAATTTATTTTTAATAAAGCACATTTATTTTCGAAGAAACATAGTTTTTATAAAGAAAGCAACAAAATTAATTTGTGATCAGCTGATAAACTGAAAGAAAAATTGCCAAAACAAATGGAAAGGTAAAATTGAAAGCAATCTCATGGTCAATTTAAAAAATGTGCGTGTATTAGTAAAAAAAAGTCAGAGTGTATTGCAAATTGAAAGGCAATATGTACTTGATCGTGTGGCCTCCAAGTTAGTTAAGGGCATAATAAACCATACAAATGGCTTGGCAAACATGTCAAATATACAAATATTTTGTGTTGTTAATTGGGGTGTTTGCTGTTCGTACAAAAATTTGAAGCAATGTTTGTAGAAATATTAAAACTTTTTAATATTTGGCAGACATGTTGGATATTTGTCAAACTTTTTGTGGCGTCTAATGCTAAATGTATTCATTTCAGCGAAAATTTTGCAGAACCGACATTTAATTAAACTTATTTTTTGTACATTGACACCCAAAGCTTGTAGCTGGTCAGATCACTACAATTTGTAAAGCAGTGTTATTATTTAGAAGAAAAACAAAATGAGTGTTATCTCAGACGTAAAAATAAAAATCCTTAAAAGAGTTTTATTTGTTGACGGCGAAGTAAGTTTTATTTAAGGCCGAATATTTTATGACTGCAAAATAAAACTCTCTTTTTAAGAGTTCTTCCGAACTTTTATTTTTTCGTTGAAAAATGATTTATAACTGTGGAGTTGGGATCGTTTTTTTCTAGATAACCATTGGTTCTTAAAGAGAACTTTAGGACGAACCTTTGGGTATATGACAGTATAGGGCTCCGTTGACTTTAATATGTAGAGTTTTTAAGCTAAAATTTTATGGATAACTCTTATTTACGGTGCCTGCAATAGTACAAAATATTCATATATTTTTTTAATTAACTAAAATTAATTTAAAAAAGTTTATTTTTATTGATTTTTTTAAAGCATAAGGTAATGGTTAATTGTTTTGCTTTGTTATTTTTGTCATTAAAAATATGTTTTATTGTGTTTAAAATAGTTATTTGAATTTGCCGATTTTTTAATTTAATTTCCGATTTTTTTTTGGAAAATATGCCGATTTATTACCAAAACCATCTGGCACCCATGGTTGAGATGGAATGCAAGTTTTTATAAACTCTCTTATTTTCATCAACTCGCCAAAAATATTTTAATATCCCTGTAAATAATAGGACTATTCCCAACACGCGTGTAAAGTGTAGCCCATAAGGGACTAGGACTAGTCCAAAAGTAACCCAAACGTATGGAAAAAACATGGTCTATTTAACATTACGATGTCCTAGGGAAGGACCATATAACCCAGCTTTGGACTACAAAAGAGTAGTCATAAAACTACTCCATTGTGTACACAAGAGGATTAGTTTTAACTTCGTTTAAAAACGAAAACATGTCGTTAAAAAACGAAGACATGTCGTCTCTCTACAAACAATTTTTAACAATGACATGGTCCATGCTTGCATTACATCGGACCAGGCCATGGAGTAGTCCATTTAATCAAAATGGATCAGGTGGTCCAACATTATTTGCAGGGATACAATAGATAACCACAGATATTGTAGAAATACTTATGGTGTAGAGCTGGCAAACAATCGATAGTACTATCGATAGTATCGATAGTTCTCTTTCTATTGGACTATCGATAGTTTATTTTCGATAGCGATACTATCGTTGAAATCTTTTTTAAGAAAATTATCAATAATTTTTAGTTGCTTTCTGGCAACAACACACCAGCCGTCGTTGCCGCCCAGCTTAGCCAGCTGCGGCAGTTATCTAGTCGGCTTAAAGACCGACCGTTTTTACATAACCTTGCTTATCTTCATGTCAAAGCAAAAAATTTTACAAATGTATGTACCAGGTTTCTCAGATTATTTTTCACCTGAATCGCCAAATGGAAAATCGAAAATCGCCAACATTAAATATTTTTAGATTTTAGGTAAAAAAGATTCGCCAAAAATCACCAAATACGAGTTTACGTATATAAAAAAAGTATACTAAAGTAATTTTACCATTATCAAAGTTTTCTATATTAACTAACTGTTTTTTTAAACTAAAATAAAATTTTCGCTAAGAAATTTATATTGAAAGCAAACACAAAGTTGAGATGTTTTATTGTTGTTTTAATATATTTTCCCAAACGAAAATTTTTATTTTATTTTGAAAAATTTTGAAAAAGTTATTTACTTTCAATACAAATTCATTTTTTTGCATACTATCCAGGGCACATTATTATTCTTAAAATTTTGAAAATTCAACTGCATATGGGCATTTCCATTTTGACGTGTCGTGATATTTGTACCACAAAATGTAAAAAAATTAAATGAAGAAGTCAAATTTGTGAAAAAGGTTTTTATGTATACAAAGTAATGAAGTAGCACTATATTCAGAAAAAAAATTACAGCAATCGACGCTAAGGATTTGCAGATATAAGCAAAAATATGTGCTGGCGTGACGTTAAAAAAACGGAAGTGGATTTTGACTTGCATTACAAAAATGAATAAGACTACGAATTAAGCAAGACGGTTTATATAAAACCTTATTTAGTAAACTTTTGACTTATATATATTTATTTTTTAAGCTATAAAATTTTAAAATCTTTGCTCGTTTTAATGTACATACGGTAATTTTCAGCGAAAAGTCTACTTTTTTTAATGTAACGCCAGAATGCAAATAAGGTTGCATTTTAGGACCATGTTGTTCAACCATTATCCCTTTTGTTACTAAATGTAGAGCAAGTTGCGCTTTACACCAAAATATAAAAAAGTAAACTATACATATTAAATTTTTCGAGAAACAATTTAAATTATTTCTGGCGTTACGTTACAAAAAGTAGACTTTTCGCTGGAACTGCCCATATGCAATCGAAAATAAAAAAAATTGACAACTTTTTTAGTGGTGATCCGAAGATTGTCATAAAAATGATATTAATCCGAATTATTGCATACTGTATGTATATTTTAATACATATGTAAAAAAATTAAACCTTGTGATAAGGTAAATGACTGAAAATCTAAGAGAGATTAAACTTTATTCCAAATTTGGAAAATTTTATTTCTTTAAATTTCTACATGGAAACGTACGATAATTACGTAAAAATTAAATCAAGGAATTTTAAAAAGAGTTCGATAGTATCGATTGTTTATCAACAAACTTTCGAATGTTGTGACTATCGATAGTTTGCCAGCTCTATTATGGTGACAACAGATATTTGTAAGCAAAAAAAAATGTTATGACATACTAAATCCAAAACCATAAGCAACTGTTTTTGTTTTTAAGATATGGTGAGTGGACAAAAGCAAAACCGTAAAATATCAGTTACACTCATTCTCTCATTTATATCAGTAGTAACAGATAAATATCTGGTGTATCTGTTTTAACAATACTTAAGGAGCATATAGACGACATTTTTTTGTCATCTGACATGTCAAATTTTCAAGTCACATGTAATTGTGCATGTCTATCAAAATCGCTGTTTTACATATGCTTTATAATATTCGGTCACAAACGTACATGTAATTTGCTTCTGACATTGTCTCTGTTTTTTTCGCATTGTTATTGCAGAAACCAAAGTAGTGCTCGGTTTCAAAATAGCTTGCTGCCGCCATGAAAAGTTTTATTTGCGCCGTAAAATAGTTCAGCCACCTTAACATTTTTTTCTTTTAATTCAAAGATACCAATTTAGGATTTTATAATAAAACGGTTTTTATATATATATTCACATAAATTCTATTCAATGGTAAGATGATCAAACATATCTCGGTATTGTAAAAAATTAATTTCAGCCGGCTAATGATTCCGTCAATAGTGGACGCCGCTGCCGGTTTCTTCCCGGCATAGCTTTCTGATGTCAGATGGTTTGTCAGAAGAAAATAGAGCACGCTCTAATTGAAATTTTGTCAGATGACTTTGCGTCTGACTTTTACAGAAGCAAAGTTAAAAAGGTAACACACGACATGTATGTATTTTGCAGTGGGAAATTTGACATGTCAGATGAAAAAAACATGTCGTGTACGGGCGCCTTTACTGATACACTCGTGCAGGTCTTTAAAAAACATTTTAAAATGTTTCATTACTAACAGTTACTTTACAAATTATGTGCAACAATACCAAACTTTAACAGCTTCCTGATGATCACGCATATCTCCAAAACTAAAAGAAACAGAAAAATAATGTAATACTTATCGTTGTTCTTTAGATAAATAAGCGGACAAGTGTCGGGTGCTTTTTTGAAATTCGGCTCTTTTAGGGAGTAAACGGGTAAAACCTGAATTTTTATACTTTTTTGTCACCCCGTCTGTCTTTTAGACCAATAATTGTAAAAATAAACATTATATCACATTATATCATTATATAAACTTTGACCCCTCTATCTCAGACCGATCTTGTGAAAATTTGTGTCTAAACTACTATCCAATAGCACTAACCTTGGTGCAAATTTCATCCAAATCGGAAGACATCGATTTCAAAATTGGGTCACTTGACATGAAATCCCCCATATATGTTCTAGATACTAGATTTAATTATTTTAAGCATACTTGCCAGTAAGAAGTATTTGTTTCATTGGCGAATTAAATAAAAGTACATACATATATACAAAAAATGATGAGCGAGAATTCCGGGATCCCGGTAATATGATTTTAATTTCCCGATTTTAAATAAATTAAAAACAAAAATATAAATTTTGAGAGAGTATTTCTTAGGAAACAAAAGTGATTAAAAATGTTAATTACACTGTGCATGAAATTGACACTTTTTTTTCGTGACAAGCCGGGCACTTGGCGTTTTAAGATAATTCGGGGACGCTGAATCCAGTGGTGCCCGTGGTTTTTTCAGATTGGCTCTGGTTTTCGAGATATACCGTTATTTCGAAAATGGAGGAGGTTGCTCAACATATATTCGCGTAACTCAAAAACGGTTAAGTTTATTGAAATTACTAAAAAAACCGAAATTCCGCAATAAAATTTCATTTCAGAAAAGTAAAACTTTTTTGCTAATATGAGTAGTCGTTATTGAAACATAATTTTTTTTTTGAAAAAAAAATTAATTTTTTTATCAAAATTTCGAAATTTTTGTTTTTTAAAAATTCATACAAAATTTAAAAACGCAGCTAGGGTTCTAATTTTTTGCAGACTTATAAAAAACGAAGCTACAAACAAAACAAGCCATAAATGATTAAAATCTGTTTGCAACTTTTGATTTTATTCACAAAAGTCGACAAATTTTAATTAATTTAAGAATTTCATAAAACGCAATATTTGTATGGGAGCCCCCTAAGGGATGGTGATAAAGGGAAAGTATAATTTGAGAAAATGTTAAGAACAAAAAACTAATGGAGGCCAGTCATACATTTTATTATCCTAGCATTGAACATTTTGTGTAGAAGCGCCCTTAAGGAATGGAGATAGCGGGTGGGTATGTTAGAAATAAATGATTAAGATGAAAAATTAAGTGGGGTTGGTCATACATTTGACCCATCTAGGGGCATCCTAGGCGCTGCAGGGCCAAATTTAAGGCTAGGGTTATACGCATATAAAAAACAAAGTTCCAAATAAAATAAGCTATAAGTGATTAAAGTCTGTCTACAACTTTTAATTTTTTCATAATAGATGAAATTTTTTTATTTTTTAAATTAACCAAACTTAAAAATTTTAAAACATTTATTTTTGTTGTTAATTAGTTAAAGTTAAAGTTTTTATTTAGAAATTTATTCTTCTTCCTCCTGCAGATTCCAACAAATATCCCCTAATAGCGAATCAAGTTGTTTGCCGCTATACCAGTGTTCGAGCCTGGCTGTTACTTGGTGAAATCTCTCGCCATGTTCATCAGACTCGGCTGGTGATTGTTCATTAAATTTTTCGGCATGGTAATGCAAAAAATGTATTTTCAATGACATTCTAACGTTTAAGTTTTTAAATGCGGTTAGCATATTTTTAATTAAAATTCGCCAGTTTTCAGACCGATGATTTCCTGATACATTTTCTATTACTGATTTCACACAATTCCAGGCCAATAGCTCGATATCATTCAATGCAACCTCAAATTGATGGTCCTTCATTAGACGACGAATGTCCGGTCCATTAAGAATTCCTTTAAAATAAAAATATTATGATATGAAATATAAATCTAATTTAATAAAGTAGTTACAGTTTATACCTTCTTTTACTTTCATGCCGCTTAGTCGTGGAAAAATTCGGCGCAATTCGGTAAAAGCAACACCATCTGGGCTCAATGCTTTTATAAAATTTTTTACAATACCCAGTTTGATGTGGAGTGGAGGGAGCAAAATCTTTTCCATCGGCACAAGTGGTAATTCAATAACATTATTTCTATTCAATCTGCTTTCCTCACGTAAAGCCCAATCCCGTGTATTGTACTGGTCGCCATCGAAACGCGTATTCCATAAGCACATGAAGCACATATTTTTAGTATAGCCCAATTGCATGCCTCTTAAAAGAGCTACCACTTTTAAATCTGCGCATATTTTCCACTTGTGGTCTTCATACTTAATTAACTGTATTATTTTTTTCATTGATGCGTATGTCTCTTTAGTATTTGTGCTTAGTGCTATCGGAATAGGACTTTTTAAATTAGTGGCATGTAGCAAAACTGCTTTTAAGCTACTTTTGGAAGAATCAATGAATAAGCGCCAATCTCCAGGATTATATTAATTTTGCATTGTTAAAACCAAGCCACGGATGTCAGTACAATACGCGATAGAATTATTCTCAATTGATTTAAAAAAAGTCGTAAATCGTCTATGGCGATTGATAGCCCCGTATATTTGTACACCTGGTGCTAAAATATTAGCTCGTTTTAGCTCTTTTGTTAAAAGAATGCTCTGTCTTTGAGATAATTTAAGACGCCGTACCATTATATCCAGACGATCTTGCGTGATTTCATTGTGACTGCATGGAACCGTGATGCATGACGGTTCATACATTGAAGTAGCTGGCCCACCCGCTTCAACAGAATGAATTATTGAGGGAATATGTTCTGTTGGTATTTGGCTATCCGGAACAGGAATTTCATCAGAATGTGGCAGCGGTAATCGAGCATATGTTGTTGCAGTATAAGATATATAAGTCATTTTTCTTCTGTTCATACCCGCTGTATAATTTATGCACGCATAACACTCATCTTCAGCATGAACTATGGGATCTCTCCAAATCATTGGAACACCAAATGGCATGGCGTCTCCATTTTTTCGCCACTTGTTTAATTGGTAAATGCAGTGTGTACACACTATTGATGGTGTCCAACTCTTACCATATATAACACTTAGAGAAAAATATGATTCATACAAGGTACTTGTTTCATTACTGATTTTACGGCGACTTAGCATATTTTTATATTTTCCACACACATAACAAAAGTAATTAAAAATTGTACACGCCTCCATCTTAGATATTTCAATATAACTGATTAGATACAAGACTGTCAAAGGCTTTAAACTTCACTAATCACTTTCGCAAGCACTTTCCATATGACAGTGAAGGGGTTGAGGAACTCTTATTTATACTGTAATTGTTTTAATCAAAGTACCTGTCGAGACCTTCATGACCATGTTTTGTAAAAAAAACCAAAGCCAGACCGATTAATTTTTCTACCTGTTCCAGGTATAAAAATAGAATATGTTATTTAAGTTTTTTACAAGACCGATTAGTGCGGTTTCGACTGCACAATAAAATACCGTTTCGTGTGGTTTTGTAAGCACATTAAAATACAAGGATGTAAGCATTTATGACTTTATTTCTTAATTCTAAGAATTTTCTAATCGGTAACTGTGGATTTTCCAAAATTCCTACCGCAAAGTGAAAGTGTGGTAATAAAATGCATATTTCTTTGGAATAGCATACATTTGAATATTTGTTTTGTATTGTAAATGGCACAAAAACCTCATTAAAAAAATTTTACGTCAAAATGTCATTGAAAATAAATTTTCTGCATTGGCACATTCTTCATATATATGTACATAATTTTGAATTAAGAATTTAAAAATTAAAAAAAATCCTGTGAAATGCTCCATATAAATTATATTCTTCATATATATTGAAAAAAAGGTTCCACAACTGCCTAGGAGTCACTCCTAGTGGGATAAAATGTATGACTGGCCTCCATTAGTTTTTTGTTCTTAACATTTTCTCAAATTATACTTTCCCTTTATCACCATCCCTTAGGGGGCTCCCATACAAATATTGCGTTTTATGAAATTCTTAAATTAATTAAAATTTGTCGACTTTTGTGAATAAAATCAAAAGTTGCAAACAGATTTTAATCATTTATGGCTTGTTTTGTTTGTAGTTTCGTTTTTTATAAGTCTGCAAAAAATTAGAACCCTAGCTGCGTTTTTAAATTTTTTATGAATTTTTAAAAAACAAAAATTTCGAAATTTTGATAAAAAAATTAATTTTTTTTTCAAAAAAAAAATTATGTTTCAATAACGACTACTCATATTAGCAAAAAAGTTTTACTTTTCTGAAATGAAATTTTATTGCGGAATTTCGGTTTTTTTAGTAATTTCAATAAACTAAACCGTTTTTGAGTTAGGCGAATATATGTTGAGCAACCTCCTCCATTTTCGAAATAACGGTATATCTCGAAAACCAGAGCCAATCTGAAAAAACCGCGGCCACCACTGGATGCAGCGTCCCCGAATTATGTTAAAACGCCATGTGCCCGGCTTGTCTGTTTTTTCAACTAGCAAAGTGTTATTAGATATACATATGGGCATTTCCCTAGAATGTTCTACCAGGATGAAAAAATAAAATGTTGATAATCATCGTCTTTTATTGTTTATTATTATAAAAAAATCTATGTTGTTATAAAAGAATGGTTTCATAGCATATCTCAGCTGTTTTACTTGAGGAAATTGCGCTGGAAACTGGAAAATTTTATATTTTCTTATATTTTCTACTTCTAAAGACATTTTTATATGCTTATTTTACATGCAAAAATATGTTATGTTTACACTCTTTCTTCATAATCTCTCCATTATAATCAATTGTAAATTGAGTATTAAGTTGCTTGTTAAGGAAATTTGAAGATATTTATGGGAAAATCGTACGTTCGCGACCGGTACATAAGCCAATTAAACAAAAACCAAAAGAGATATTTTATTTTGTAAATACTGTATGGAGACCTTCATTAATACACTTTTGAAATAAATTAATCACTTTTGAATATTCCGTTCCATTACGCAGATTTTTACATTTCACTACGTCAGCCTAAGTTGACTTCTATTTTGCGTACGTTCGTGACCACATGTTTATAACTATTATTATGAAAACTTAAACTCGATGAAATCCATCTTTTGCACTAAACATACAGCTACCCAAATGCTATCGGATGGCAAAAAAATGCTAGGAAAAGTTTTGTTTTCTATATTATTTGTACATCAAAAGCGTACGAACGTACGTTCGCGACCCCAGGAAATAAATATGAAAATAAATATGTTTTTAAAAGTAATGACAGATTTTTGCTGTAGAACTTCAACTCTTAAATTCAAGTTTAAAGATAAAAAAGAGGAGCTTAATAATTTGTTTATGGGAAAAGTATTATAGAGGATTGTCATTGATTGCAAACCGGATTTAAAATCAGATTTTATATAAACACATACCTGCAATATTTGTATTTCTAAAATCATAATGCCTTATACTTATACTGTGAGCGTCAAAATAAAGTAAACAGCCTGTTTTCCAATATAAAAAATGTTATGTTAGTTATAAAAAGTTAAATTTCTACTTTGCCAAATTTGATTAGACTTCATGCTTGCTGTCATATGTGAAAAATACGTTTCTCCAAAATTTTACGAAAGCAAGTTGGACAAAAAAAACGTGATATAAGGTAGAAATAAGAAATTCAACGTAGCGTGATAGGGTTGGCTTTTGTAATATGTCCTAAAACAGCTCGATCATACCAATAGTCACTCGATATCAACTCAACTAAACATCTGGAAGCATTGGGACAGACAAATTAAAAAAATCATAACTAGCAAGCACTCTCTGAAGAAAATTCTGCAGGACGAGTGACCAAAAATGTCTACTGTGCTAACTTTAAAATGGGTGGAATCGATGCTAAAGAGACCAGAAGTCGTCCTAAAAGCAAAAAGAAATCAAACAAATTATTAGCCACTTTACTGTGCTTAGTATTTTAGAACTGTACACTTTTTTTTGACGCGTTAAAAAGGGAGTAAATTTGGTTTTTATATCACTGTTTTTTGTTGTTTTTGAAGTATTTCAATTTTTTAATTTTATATTGTAATAACATTGTCCAAAGTTTTGTAAAACAAGCTGTTGACTTTATTTCGACGGTAGGTCAAACCATTATTTTTTTAAAAATTGAGTTAGGTATGGCGTTTATATATTTTGAATACCTCCTTTCGGAATCCAAAGCCGATTTCACGAAATTTAAATTTACAAAAGAGAAAATTTTCTGAGAGAACCAATAATTTCATCGTCCGAAAGTTTAAGTGCTCTATACGCTATTTTGACGATTTTGAGTTAAGGAAAGGTTTTCGACCCCAAATTTTTCAAATCTGCAATCCGTTTTCGGCTATCTCGTCTGGTGGCTGAGATCAATCGTGTCCATTTTGCTCTACATCCTTCAAAACAAAAATGTTTTCTGAAATTTTGCACTATATGCCATTTAGTGGCGTATAGAGCAACATTTCAATACAAAACATGGAAATTGATTGCTGATGGACATTTTGATCTACGTGAATATTTTTCAGTATATTTTCTCTAAAAAAGAATTATTAAGAATATATTTTCTCTTGCTCTTAAAAAAACAAGTTAGAGAGCTTTATTCGGCTGTGCCGAATCTTCGATCCCCTCCACCGACAGTTCGAATATTTCAGGAGTGATATCTATATGATACATTTTTTATGATTGATTTATCTTTATAAAAACAGACGTCAACATTAAAATTGGTGGCGGTTTAGACCTTTATTAAATTATTGACCGACAATCAGAAAGTTTTATGCTTTTTTTAACTATGGAATCTAAGGTAAATTATGGACCGTATATCACAAAATTAATAACATTTTTTCAGGCCATACGAAAGTTGGAAGAAATTTTACCACAATAAATATATCTGCTACGGTTTTAGGCGTATTTAATTAATTTACCATAGTGGGCTTTATATGGGTCCTATAGTAAATTATTTACCGATCATCAATAAATTTAACAGTGTCATTTCTAGTCCTTTAAAACTGACGTATCATATTTTGTTTATATGGGTCCTAGGGTAAATTATACACCGATCTTCACGAAATTTTACAGCGTGGTTTTCAGTCGAATAAAACGAATTTTTGAAAAATCATATATCATTCCGTGCATTGTGCCATCATTTATGTTAGTTTTTGTATCAAAATTATCAATTTTTAAGGTGGTGGTTCCATATTTTGATTCATAGCTCTGATCCTACTAAACCGATTTTGCTGGATTTCAATCCCAAACAGCTTAGGATAACTACAAGCAATTTGACAACAAGTTTGTTCATTTCTTTTGAGTTTTTCGAAAGTGAGCGTGTTTTCAACAGACGGTCAGACGGACATGGCTAAATCGACTTAGGCCCAGGCCACGCAATGAGCGTCTAAGCGTCAAGCGGCTAAGCGATGAGCGTCAAAAAATTAAAACATATGAAATACTATTGAAGTGGCCACGAAATGAGCGGCATGCGAGCGAAATTTTTGAGCGGCTAAGCGACGTCGCTCAGGAATAAAACTTGTTCTAATTTTTAGTTGTTTTCTGAGCGTCAAAGAATAAACATGGCAAAAGTGAATGTGGAGCTTACAATTTCATCTGTACAAAGCCGACCGATATTATGGCAAGACAGATTACCAAATTTTAAAAATAAAAATATAACCGAAAATTTATTTTTTTGTTTTGTCAATTTGTATATATATGGTTAATGAGGCCTGTTCGTCGATTTCGATTGATATATATATATTAGGGTATTCATTTAACCGGGCTTTTGCTTTAATCGGTTAACCGCTCGATTAATTAACCGAGGTTTTGATATAATCGGTTAATAATCGGTTAATTTTGTTATTAATCGGTTAACCGATTAATAAAGTTTTGTTATAAATTAAGTGATTTCAATAAATAAAAATGCAAAAATTGTTTATTATTTGGAGTTTATTAGCAAAAAACAAACAATAACATAACCAACAAAACAATTCTTGGACTAAAACGAGCAAAAAAATATGTTACTACTTATCGAAGATGTTGGAGAAATCGAAAGCAACCAATAATACAGAATATCTTATTTCTCAGTCATTTTCCAGAATTTCTCTAAACATATAAAATCTTCCATTTTGCCGTTGCAGTCCGGTTTTCATTTTTTAAAATTGATAACACTTCTAATTGTTTCGGTAAATTATGTTAAAAGATTGTTTGTGTTCATAGTGAGAGTTTCTTCTGTTGTTAGGCCATCATCTGACTCGTCCTGGCAAGTCTCAGCAGAAAACATTCTGCAAAAAATGTATTTCCATATTCCTTAGTTTCTGATTTTGTACTGTACTTGAGGAATTTATTGCTAAAAGGATATATATTGTTTGAAAAAATATTTTCTAAGCACAAATCTTTTGTTTATGAGGCGAAACAAATAGTTAAGAACATAAAAAACTCTGTTAAAATACTACTTATTTTCAAAATTTTGTTACATCGGTTAATCGATTAATCGACTGAAATTAACCGGTTTAACCGTTAATCGAAAATATCCAATTTTAAATTAACCGGTCAGTTAATCGGGTAGTAATTAATCGGTTAACCGAATGAATACCCTAATATATATATATATATATATATTATAATTTGTTTTTGTTTTAATTGTAAGTTAAGCGAACGAAGTCTTCGCTCGAAATCGACGAACAGGCCGCAAATTGTTTTTTTTTTCTTAATAAACGCATTAAATTCATATGAATACGATTTTCGCGTAATAACATTTAACAATCCACTCTTTGCAATAGCATTTTAACAACTAACCGCTCAGAAATGACGCTCAGTAATAAGCCACTTGCCGGTCAAACTTGACGCTTTGACGCTCTTCGCTCAGACGCTTGACGCTTAGCCGCTCACTGCGTGGCCTCGGCCTTAGAATTACTCAATATATATACTTTATGGGGTTTGAGAAGAATAATGAAAAAGTTTCACACGGAAACTTAGTATTCCCTCTTCACAACTAATTGTGGTGGAGGGTATAAAAAGAGGTTTCCGGAATCAGTTGAACGTATTTAAGAAAAAAGAAAAAATCCGATCTAAAACTGCTATTCAATTTTATATCTGAAAAAGGCAAAAATTACTACCTAAGTCAAATAAATTATGAAGTTAATTTTGTTATAATAACTTTATAAAATGTATCTTATAATAACTAATTAATAGTTTTTATTTATTTTTTTTTACTGTTTTTTTTTTATAAATAATTTTATATAATAATTTAGATGTGTTATATTGCTTTGTTAATGCCATTTTGCTCCACGTGTATGTATTTGCAAGGAAATATGACTAAAGCTACGGTCAGACTTATCAAATATTTGACGAAAAAAACGGGACCAACAACCAAACTAAAAAATCATTTCGCTTAATATCAATATTTATTTTGATTAAAATACCACATCTTACAAAAAACTGTTTTTTGCTATGTCTAGTAGTATAATTAGTTTATTGTGTAATATTAAGACCATTTTAAATGTCACTAACTATTAACAAAAGTAGGGGTTACGCTTATTTGATCAAATATTTAATAAGTGTGACCGTAGCTTAAGGTGGCGTATAGAGCAAACAAGAATTTTATTACCATTCTGGAGATAAAAAGCATCTATTCAGAATTATCTTTTTAAGATGAATATGTGGTATATAAATCAAAAAATTCTATCGAGTAGTTTTTTCAGAAAAAATGTCTGAACCTTCAAAATCGATTATCTCAAAATTAATTTTTTGCACGTAGTGCACTTCAACTTTCGGACGACGATTAAGTCTGTAGATAAAGATATGCTCGAACAAGTTCTAAACAAGTTCGAACAAGTTTCTAAATAAAATTGTTTAGATGCAAATATTACCGCTTCGATCTAAGTTAAAAACTAAGTTGAAACTGCGAAAAGAAGAAAAACATTTTACTATTTTGGGAGCAACACAAAACGAAAACGTCATTATCGTATCAAACGGCTCAGATTATCAGGGGTGTGCTGGAAATCGCAAACGCAAAACGCAAGAATTTTAAAAGTCGTTTTTAGTAAGATTTCTGTAATAAAAGAATTTTATGACAAATATTATATTTTATATTATATTTTATAACAAAAATTAGACTAAAAGTGTATTAAAAACAGCCTCCAAATTCTTGCGTTTGCGATTTCCAGCACAACCCCCTATATTCGCAGTACTTGCTACGCAAGTAAGCGTAGAGAGGGTCTTTTCAGCCATGCATTTGGTGTAGATATGCACGATATAAATTCGTTTTCTAAATTTTTAACACACATGGGAACAAATAGTGCATTTTTTTCTCTTAAAATGTGTTTTTGTTGTATAATGTACTGGTTCTATCAAGTAGTCGAATTTCGGCACCGGACGAACATAGTTAATATTAATGCATAACGATGGCTTAATATAAAAAAGACTTAAGTCGATTTTTTGTTAGTTTACAGAAGAAAAAACCTTAATAAAATCTGCAAAATTGTTTATATTAATGCAATTTTTAATAAATTTTAAAGCATGTTTCATTTGTCATTTGTCTACCAGAATAAACTTAAAACGTTATTTTGAAAAAAAATATTTGAGTTACGCCTTTTATACCTATCAATATTAACTACCAATATTTACACAAATTATATTAATAAATTTTAATATTTAACGAAAAAAACTTACGTAATTCAATTTTGTAACTATTTAAGATCCACATTTAATAAGCGTTAATTTATCCAAATTCATATTTAAATTATTATTAATACATACAAAGTCTCCTTCGTAATTTATAACTCTGTAATTACAACAAATAGATAGACATGTTTAAAATTTGTTCAGGGTATTTCGTACATCCATACTAACTTAATGTGACTGTCTTAATTCCATCTCACATTGTAGTATTTAAGCGCTCTTGTATTTCTTTTGTAGTCTTAGGACCCACATTAGCTATAGGTGAGGGTTCTTTTGGGGTATTTTCATCTGGCGAAGTATTTTTACTTTTATTTAAAGCCCGCTCTGCCTTTAGGGTATCATATTCCTTTAGTTCGGCTAATTTTAAAGGTATTGATTGCAGCTCGCGTTTTCGCATCTGTTAAGAACAGAATGTACTTATTAATATTACATCATGGTTAAGAGGTTTTTAATTGAAATTTAAAATGTAAAACTCAAATAATTTTTAGATACAAACATACCTTTTGTAATTTGCGCTGATAAAAAAATGTAAACAAAAAGCGCAGCTGTTTGACAAAGGTTTTTATTTTGTATAACAGTATTTTGTCGTTGCCAATACTTATTAATAAAACAGTACTGCCATATAAAAAGAATAATTATCAAATTAACGCCCGTTTTCACCACCTTTGATTAAAAAATAATCATAATTTTAACCGAAAGTTTGGCCAAATTGTATTACACAATATATGATTAACTCTTAACTGACATAATTTAACCAAAAAGTGTGTGTTAAATTTAACCGAAGAAAATTTGGCGGTTAGCACACTAATCGGAAAATAAAACAAATAAAATGGATAGAAATATGAACCAACATTTACATTCTTGTAATATTTTTTATTTTAAAAGTTCATATTGGAAAAAAAGAAATGTTCCTGACCACCGGAACCACTTCAAATTATCTGATGAAGAATTCAGACAGAGATATAGATTATCAAAGTCTGCAATACGTTTTATATGCAGTCTTGTTCACAACAATATAAAGTCTGCAACAGATAGGTAAGATATTTCGAAAAATATTTAAAATTATTAATTAAAATTGAATTTAGATATATGTAATGCCTTATCGCCAATACAAATGGTACTATTGACCTTAAGGTTTTACGCCACCGGTAGCTTTATGATGGTTATTGGGGATTATTGCGGCGTATCACAAATCAGGACACGAATTGTTATACAGCGTTGTTTTGGAGTCATGAAACGTCGTTTTCCCGTACTGTCCTTAGGATTGAGTTTCAAAGTTGCTAAAAATTTACTCCACTCCTACTAATTCATTTGAATTAGAAACAAATTGCAATTCATTTGAATTTAAAATTACATAATTGGGTTAATTCCAAACACAATGCTTTTTTTTCGTCTCAAGCTTTTTATTTCTTTCATGTAAAAGAAAATAAAAAAACAAAAACGGCAAGTAAGCTCTAAAATAATTAGCAACAAACAAAAGTAGTTGTTATTATTGTAAAACTTTCTGCTAAATTGTGCAAATGGTGCTTTAACTGTATATCATGCCTATTACATACAAATATACCTGTCTCCACACATGTTATTCATTAAACAACATGGAAAAAGAGTTTAAAACAATAGAACAATAATAAAAAATTCAACTGTTTTTCAATGATTGTATTTATTTTTATTGCTTTTTCCTGGTTTAACCTGAAAAATGTTATCAATGTCATTTTGACGTTCTAATTTTACTTTGTCTCTGCGTTTTTTCCGTAATGTCACATTTTTTTTAATTAAGTCATAATCATTACTTGAGCTGTTTCGTTTGCTTTATGTGCATCGCTATTAAAAAGTGCAAGAAGTGATAAATTGATTAAGATAAAAAATAAAATAATAAAATCAATTATTTGGTGTTTTCAAGTGAATTTATAATCGCACGATGGTAAGTACAGCTAAAAATTTCCGTACTGTCACACAGTTATTTAATAAAAAATCGTAAAAAATAAAATAAATAAAAATGTATATTAATATATTACGAAGTTTTGATCACTTTTTCTTGTTTTTATTTTCCGTGAAATAACTTTTTAGAAGAAAAAAACAAAAAAAATATCACAAATTTCTTTACTGTCACTTTTAAGTAAAAAGGTTTTTTTTATTTTAAAAGCTTATTTCTCGAAAATTCTGATTGATTTCAATACTGTAGTTCTTTTGATGTAAAGATAAAAACAAATAGAAAAAAAACCAATCGGGAATCAATTTTTTATGAAATATTCACAGATTCCGATGAATAGATTTGTTCATGAATTTTTTGTTAATATAATTGGATTACTTTTATTTTTTGTTTTGTTTTTATAAAAAAGAAAAAACAAACAGTAACCAAAAACAAAATAATGAATAAATGTTTAAGTTTTCGTTACACTTGAAATTTAAATTGGATTTTCTTTACTGTCACCAAAAATTCCGTACTGTCACTTTTTATTTTTTCAAGTTTCCAGCAAAATACAACAATTTCTTCCAAATTTTTTGAAGCAAATTTGTTACTTTAAATGTAAGCTGCACAAAAACAAATTTTTGTAAAAAAATTACTTTTTTTTAATTCTTGAGTTATAAAAGGAAAAAAAAATAATTGGAATCTCTTCGAAAAATAACTTTTTGCTATTACTAACCCGTTTTTTTTAAGAAAAACATCCAAAGCTGGTAAATAATAAGTGAACGAATGCGATAGTAGGCTTTGTTCTAACATTTTTGCATTAATTTCTTAGTTTTGTAAATTTTTGTAAAAAGTGACATTCCGGAAAATATTTCACCAAAATGCAATAAAAAAGCAAAACAAATTTTTTTTAAAGAAACTAAAAGTAATTTCGCAATCTGCACAAATCTTAACGCAAGTAAACAATTTCAGAGAATGAATTCCTCAACCTTAAAAAAAAAAAAAAAAAAAATGCTCATGTACACTACTTTTGGAATTAACCCAATTGCAATTCATTTGAATTGACTCAAATTTCATTCAATTCATTTTGTGTGTTAAAAGAATTAATTCAAAATTTGCTAATTCAACGCATGAATGATTCGCGAATTAATTAAAAAAATTAATGATTCATTTACAGCTATGCTACATACATACATATTGATGTCTGAGACCACAATAAGTATTCTTTTTTTATAAAAGTCGGATGATAACAGTCATTATTTGATTTTTACTTTTTCCAGCCAGAATGAAAGTTATTTTTTGATTTTTTTTCCAACAAAAATAACAGTTATGTGCTGTTTTCAGAACACAAGTAATTAAACGTGTAGTAAAATTTATATTTACTCGAAAAAATAAAAATCCAAAAGAATTAGTATTTTCTGTCCCTGATTGATACAAATAAAATGAAATTCCGCATATTTTATAAACATACATAAATTTGTTTTTTATTTTTTCATATATTAAATATTTCATACATACGTATGTATATTATTGATAAACTTAAAAAAATATTCAGTCATATTTAAGGCAGTTTCACACTTCAATACAAGTCTTAAGTATTTTGAGGAAAATTAAACCCTTACACGATAAGTTCTCATTGTTTTTTAAAAGTTTTCAAACAATAAGTAGATCAAGAAAGCATTTCCGTCAAAATATTTAAGACTTGCATTATAGTGTGAAACGGCCTTCAGTATTATTACAAAAATTGCGGTAGAATGAAAAAGTTACAAATAATTCAGTCTTATTCAGGTAAGTGATGAAAAACGATAGTTTTCAGCAGGTGTAATGAATTTCGGTCGGTTTTAAAATCTATTTCTGAAATAGTCTTAACCCCCATATTCATAAAAAATATTTTCGTTTTATAAGCCGGTTGCAGACTTTCCTAATAATGATTGAATGCGCTTATCTCTATCAGATACTTTGCTGCAATATTGGCCTCCTCCGGTTTTATAAAACTATTTTCTATCAATTGGTAGTGCTACTTTTGCCTTCCGCTTCATATTATCGTATTTATCTTTAAGGCTTTTAACCGATCTGATATTGTTGCACTGCGACCCAAATTGTGATGCGATTGTTTGCCAAACATCATTTTTTTGCTGCCAACTAACAGCGTTTGTGGTTTTATTCTCCACGATGCGTGAGTGTTGCTCAACCAGCGACATTAACACATCTTCCTCTTGGGATGTAAAGTTTGAAGACCTACAAAACGGTTTAATACTTGATATTCTTTTTTGCAATGAGATCTTACCTTTGTCGCTTTCCTTTGTTAACATCCAAACAAGAATCCTTATTTTCGCTGCAAAATATTTCATCGTCTGAGAACATGCTGAATACATAAAAAAAAAACAATTTTTAATTTACATTAATATATTTTACATGTACATTTATGTTTATTTTTATTTTTATTTTATTTATTAAATTTTATTTAAATTAAAACACACACAAAATTTTGTTTACTTTTAAATATTTATTTTTTATGTAAACAAACCGATAGTATTGCCACATTTTTATCAAATTCTTTCGTTAAATAACCGAAAGATGGTGAAACGAAAATCGGTAACCGTTGATTAAAAAGTACCCGTTAGCCAAACCAGCAATTAGTTAATTTTTTTTTAACAAACATTTAATCATAGATCGTGAAAGCGGGCGTAAGTTGGTAGAATTTTTTTATTTTATTTACCTTTTCCTTAATTTAACAATTTAAATAAATAAGCAGTTATAATTTAATTTTTTATTTACAAGCATATTTTCGAAAAAAAAATTTAATTCAAGTCGAAAGGGGTCGCCTCGTCCTACTCTTGGACGATGTGACATGGAATTACCCACTTACAAGTTTATGACGAAAAAAAAAGTTCTAAGAAAAAGCGCCTGATGAGCAAAATTAGAAAAAAAGTAAAATTTTCAGGAATGATGGCGCAAACTTTTTGTTTTATCTCTAAAATTAGATATATACAATTTTATTGAAAAACTCCTACTAAATTTGAGTTTTTTCGACTTACTTTAAGTTCAAGTCTTACTTAAAAATTTAAGTACGCAAATACTAAAACAATCCAAAATGGGATAACTTTCGAAAACCATTGCATTTTATATGTGTGCATACGCGAGTGTTTGTAACTCATGTTTAAAGAGTTAAAAACAATAAGTTAAATACATACATCAAACTTTTACAGTAGAATGATTACGAAAACCATATCGGGAATGCTGCAGATGTCTTATAATTACGAGTCATTCTACAAACAATGGGTGGAATAATAATATGATTCGTCTTTGACGTTCTAAATTTCCAATTATCTTATAGATGAAAAATACACTAAAATTTTTTGTTTAGGGAAAGCTATCTTCGCATATTTCACTTTTCCAAAGATTTTAGCTAAAAATATTATATGTACAAATAAAACCTTAAAGCGAATAAGAAATATAAGCACTCAAAGTCTTACTTATATCAATTTCAAAGCTTTAACAAAACACCAACAATAAACAGTGAGTTTATCTTTTCTTACATTCCTCTACAATTGGTTGGTTTTTTCCGACTCGAATTGTAGGTTTAAGTGGATAGAAAGAAAAAACAAAATTAAAAAACAAATTTATCGATTTTTCACCAAAATATCCTTAAAAATAGATTTTTATTATCAGTACAACATTGATAATCTCATAGCGTGATAGGATAGGGATATTTTGCAAAAAAGTTATTACCCTAATATTCAGCAAAGCTCTGCGTCTGTCTGCAGGAGACCAGAGTCTCTGGGGGAATGGGACCCGCAACCCCGACACTGATAGTCTAGATCACTACCACCTAGCCTACCGGAGTATAACGAAATACAGTTATAATGGATGTTATTTGAAGTTCTTTTTACTCCCAGTCTACAACTGACATGAAATGCTTAACATTAACAGTAATATGATGTTACTGTTAAGTATAGACTCATCATGTTATAGGTTTTCTCATGTTATAACACGGTTGTTAATGCAAATGTTTTAACAACGCTTTTATAACATCATGTTATAACAGCAAATCATGTTAGTTGTAGACGTGGAGTTATTAAATTTTAGAAGAAAAATCACAATTGTCATTACAAATTCTTGGAATCTCCAAAAAACAGAGTAAGCTCATCATGATACCGGACAAAGTTAACTTGAGATAAAGCAACATTACCCGATTTTAATAAAATTTCAGATATATGCATATTAGGGCAGGTCGATTTTTTTAAAATCGTATAGCAAAAACGTAAACTACATAAAATTCTAAGAAATTTCTCCGAAGAAACCATGTATCTAAAATAAAATCCTAATACGCGCCTCTCGACTTGAAAATGCCAAAAAATGCCTTTGCCAAAAAATAAATGTTTGAAAAATAGCTTTTTCCAAAAAGAAATCGAATTTTCTGAATAAAATTGTTTAGTAAGGTAGTTCTTTTGCATTTTATATTTTTAACACTAAAAATTTGTTTACATTAAAAAAAATATTCACCCAAGAAAAAAAATTTTCAAGTCTAAAGGCGCGGATTAGGGTTTGATTTTAGACCCATAGTTTCTTCGGAGAATTTTATGTAGATTATTTTTTTGATATACGATTTTTAATTTTTTTTCATACATACAAATCAACTCGCCCTAATGCATATGTTTAGAAATAATGCTATCTGTATATGTATAACTAAAGCTCTTAATATCAACCAAAGATCGGTTTAAGAAAAAAGTATGTGAAATATTAAAAAAATAGGACTATTGCATAAAAGCTTTATAAATTGAAATTTGACTCAAAGAACATTTGTAAAAATGTTTTAATTATAAAACAATTTTTATAACAGAAAGTCCCGGTTCACACACGTCAATTTTGACTCGTCAAGTCTTGAGCTTTTTTAGAGAAGGGAAAAGAGATTGCCATATCTTTTTCCCTCCATCCCACAAATTCAAGACGTGTGTGAACCGGGACACATGCTATAATACTTTTTTATGCAGCTCTGTTTGTATAATACTAAAAATCAGGGATGATAGATGCGAAAACCAATATTGTACCAACGAACCTTAAAAATCGTACTTTTTCGGCACCAATAGTACTTCATCATGTTTTATAAATTTTTTTATTTTATTTTTAAAAACAAAAATTAAATACAACAAAAACAAAAGGTACTTAAAATTCATTTGGACAGGTAAAGTATAGATAGCAAAAAATACATGATCATTAATTATACATAAAAATAGGGTGGGTAAAATGTTTTCGCGTCAAAAGTACATCGCGATTCTTGTTCTATGAGTCATTCCAAGAAAGTGTGCTATTTACTGATTTATAGATTTGTTGGCTTAAACACATTTTAAACCCAAAAGAGAGTATAACTTGCTATGATTTATAAGCCCTTAGAATTGATCGTCGTTTTTTGTGGAAAATTTCCGAACATTTTTCAAAATGCAATCTCTATTTTTAAACGAAAATTTTAAGCGTTTTAAAAATAAGGGCACACGAGCACTTCGAATTGCATATCCAAATTTATTGTGTTTACAATTTCACTATGTACTGCAGAAGCAGGAAAGGAGAAGACAGTCCAAATATAAAATAAAATTTGATTTAGCGCTTGTAAAATCTCCTTCAAACTAATTCGTGAAATTATAATGGAGTGGCTCCCACTGTTCAAAAATTTTGTTGATTACTTCTTGACGTGACAACCATCTTGTTGACGAATTAATAAAGATAATATTATGAGTTCGTTACAAAATACATAATCTTGAATTGAGAGGAAGTCGTTTTTTTGTACTGTGTGGAACTTTTGCAGAAGTGGTTTCCTATATCTTTTAAAAACTTGTCAATATCATCAGAAAATTCTCGCTTATATGCTGCCGCTGATATTATATTTAGAATGTGGCATAAGCAATCATTTGATGAGCAAGTGTAATAATCTATTCACAATAGCAGAGTTCAGTGTTTAGTGCAAATGGTCTTGCAAAAGAGCAAATGCAAAATATCATAGCTGTTTTGCTAAATCCAACAACAAAATACACAGAGCTTCCCTTAGATTTCATAAAAAAGATACGACATTTTGACAAGAATATTTGCATCAAGCACTAAACTCCGCTTATATTCATTGGACAGTAAATACAACTTGTCATATTATATCAATTATAAATATGTAGGTTTGAAAATTTTGGTAATACATAGTACCAAATAAGTCACGGAGGTACCAGCGTACTTTTTAGATTTAGGCTGTACCAAAAAAAGTACAGTTGTACCAACTTTATCAACCCTGCTAGATATTAATAATTCACAATTGAATTTACTTTGAGCTCTCTTTTGCGGTTTCTCTTTGTCACTTTTTTACAATCTTCTTATTTGCTTGTTTTTCTTTGTGTCAAAAATATTGTCAATTTGTTGTTGCTTCTTATTTCTTGACGAGTTTTTTACGTGCGTGCACTATTTGTTCAGCAAATCTCGCATAGTTTTATGTTGATGTATTTCTTTTTGTAGTTTTTTTCTCTTCATTAAATGTTAAACGCCTTAAAAAGTGACTCGATATCATAAAGTGAAGTTTGTTAAATTAAATAAAAAAAGAATTAAAATGTATTGAATACGGAGTTAAAGTTTCGCAAAGATAAAGAAAATCTTTGAGAAGGTGACAAAATCACAAAGGTTATTTATTCCGTTTTATGAATTGTATATATGTACATATATATATATTACATTGCAAATGTTTTGTGCGTGTAGTTGTGTGTATAAAAAATGTATGAAAAAAGGAAGTAATAAATAAAAGAAATATTTTGGGCAAATAATGTAAGAAAATATTTGGTGTTATAAAATAAATGTGAAAATCATTACATTGTAATAAAATTACTGCCATTTTAAGAAAAAATTAAAATTAAATTTCTTTGAGTTATTTTATAAAATTTTTTTATACCTACCTAGTTGTGTTAAAAGCAATATTATTTCTTTCTATTTTAACTACCTATTTTGTCAAAGTATTTTTATAATTTTGCCAAAAAAAAAAGTAAAAGAAATTTTAAATTGTGTTCAAACAGTAGAAAAATTTGTTTAAATAAGTGAAAGTTAACTCTTAGACCTAACTAATAATACTATAAATAAATTACTTAAATTAAAAGAGGTGAACCATCCTCTCGCTTTCCCTTGTGTGAAATACCATTTGTCCAAAAACAAATTAAACATTTTTGAATTGATTTAATTATGTTTTAAAATTTTGAACTTAATTTACGTAATTTTTTCTTTATTTTCATACGGATTCTTTTTTAAAACGTCATCTATGTTATTGTAGTTATTGTTTTGTGACTATCATTATAAATTTTTTGTTGTTGCTGCAAAAGGTGCTTCACACATTTAATGAAAACGGAAGTAAAAATAACAAAACAAACAAAAAAAAAAAATAAAAATAAATAAACACAATTGATTTCCCACATTTTATAAAAAACAACAACAAATTATAAAAAAAACAACTAACTGAAACTTGTTTACCTATATTGTTTCGAAACGACAAAGTCTTGGCGCCGTTGCAACTTTAACAACAAGTTTGGATTTTGCTACAAATATTTTTCAATTACAAAATATTTATTAACAAGTGAACATTTTTTTGAGAACACTTCAACATGGGCTTATTAATATCGAAAATATGGAGTATGTTTGGTAATGAAGGTAAGAATTAACCAAAAATCTACTAGGTAGGTACCTACCTACTGTAAAATTTTTTTACATACAAATCTTAGGAACTTGAAAACAGCGCAGGACTCGAGACAAAAACAGTTCCGAATTTGTGCCATTTAAATAACGAGAAATCAGGACAGAATCTGCTCAATGTTCAATATGTAAAAACAACTTGGAGTTAAGATACATAATTTGCAAAGCAAAACATTGCAGAATCTTGGCTTATCTCAAAGTAAAATAATCAAAGTAAGAGTCTAGACCAAACATGGTAGAAAATAGCCCAGAATTTGATAAATTTTCTAGACTTAAGGCATATTAAGACCTTACAAATTTTTGACGAAAAAATCCAAAAAAGCGTGACCACAATTTCTATTGATTTACTAAACTTTATTTGTAAGAAGCTAATAGTATTTAGAATCTGTTTAATGCTGTTTGATTTTTTAATAAAACTAGTGGTTACGTGTAGGACGTCAAATATTTTTAATAGGTGTGAAAATAGATTAAAAATAGTCTACAATCTAAGCAATTTTCTGGACATTAAATAAACAGTACAAAATCTACGCAATTTTCTAGAAAGAAACCAGCCCAAAATCTAAGTTACTTTTTGTACAGAAAACAGTTCAGCATCTAAGAATTTTTTTTGAGAAACAAATGCCCTGAATTTAAGCAATCTAAAAAGAAAAGAGTCAGTTTTTTAATGCAGAAAATTAGTGCTATCTGAATATTATTGCAGCCAGTATGCCTATACATAATTTAGAAAACCTTCCTAGGATCTTAGTATTTTTCTCAAAAAAAGATTTAACGTGTTCTAATAATATTTGATTCATTAGACCCATATTAATCTTACTAGAAGGTAATATATCTATGTATATTTTTGTTATGGAAATAAATGCGTCACTTTGTATCAACGTCCGCAATAGAAAACAATGATTCACCTTCCATGACGATTTTAAGTGCTTTGTCTTCGTCAGAAATGTGCATAATATCAATTAAAAAATATGTTAAAGAATAACAACCGAAATAGACTTTAACTCATAAAATTAATAACAAAAAAAAAAAAAGTTTACTATAGAAAAAATAAAGTCAATAACCTGTAACAATTGAGAACCAATTCAAAAAGAATTTTTATTTATTTATGTGCAGACACAAGGTCAATGAAAAAATGTATTTCAAAGAGTACAACACCTAAAAAGGGCGCAGTCAAAATGTCTGGGGGTAAGATGAGAGACACACGAGCCATAGCATCAAAGTCGTTTTCGAATTTCAAAAACTAAAAACGGCATATTTGAGTTCTTAAATTGCAATATTTGTTAAAGTTATTAAATCATAAAAACGTTGTTTTTTTTTGAGTTGGCAGGTTTTTGAAATTAAATTGTTGCAACAGTAAAGTTTCGTTTAAAATATTAGCTACATATAACAAAAATCGTGTTTGTGTTGTGCAAACAATTGTTTTAATTCCCACACTTTCTAAAAAATTTAATGGTCAACAATTTATTTTAATGCATTTTGGTTAAGTTTTATAATTTGGTTTTTTTCTTCTCTATGGTAATTTTTTTAGACAAATTTAAAAAATATGTACCTACTATGTACAATAATTTTTAATTCAGCTGTACTTAAGAGCTCAAAAATAATCTTTGTGAATCTAAGGTAGCGTGCGACCCACATTTATTTTATGCAGTTTAATAATAAAAATAATATGTTATTATTCATGTCTATTTAATATTTAAATAAAGAATTTCATTGCAATATAAGTAGTTATGTGGGTTAATTCTTTCACTAACAATCTTAAAAAACTACATAAAAATTATGTTCTTTAGTTTTAGTGATAGTTTATATAAGTCTTAGCGTACGAGTAATTTACATTTTTTCGTACATTAGATAAAAAAATGTTGTAAATTTAAATAACTTAATGTTAGTAAACTAAATTTTCAAAAGTCCAAGACAAGTATTTGAATTTTTTGCATAAAAACTGTTTAGATTTTTGTGCAATTTAGCTGAAACATTTTAGACAGAATCTGCAAATAATCGGACTAATTTGGTTAACTGTCTAGAATTAAAAACTGCCTTGTATGTTTTTACGCAGTTCTCAACAAAAACTGTCCAGAATCGGTGCAATTTGCTAAGAAATTTTCAACAGAAAAACAACACAGAATTTTAAACAAAAAGTCTCCTAGTAACAAAGACTTTAAAATAATGGGTGATTTTTTTAAGCGTAGTTTTTTTAAAAATCTAATAAAACTCAAATTTGCATCATATATTCAAAATTGCTATTGCAATCGATAAATTGGGCTTTGCCATTTACTTTTTTAAAAATAACTTCATGTAAATGTTGCCCGCTGCTGCGGTTCAAATGGTCCATTCGTAAGGTCCAATTTTGCACCACTTTTTCGAGCATTTCGGCCTAAGTTCCATGAATAACACGTGTTATGTTATACTCTCACAGCCGTATTCACAATAAAAATTTTGGCATAAAGTTAGCACAAAGTTTATTCATAATACTCTACCAAACTCTGGCTAACGATTTGCTAGTCTCTTGTTAACGAGCTGCCAAACGTTTACCAACTTTTAAAAAGCAGCTGTTTAATGTCAAACTATTTTGTTGGCATTTTTTTTTAATTTACTGTCTGTAATTTGCTTTCTTTTTTTATTTGATTTATGCCCGTAATTTCTACAAATAGATATCTAGCTGTGTATAGATATCTATCGTTTTCATAATTTTAAAACGTATTGGTTACCTACTGGTTAAAGTGAAATGTATTTCACACCATCGATTTTCGATAGTTTTTTCAAGTAGGCAAAATTAACGTTTAAATTTCCAAAATAGTGTTACCGGATAGGTAAAGCTAACTGTTAGGTACGAACACGACTAGATATCTGTTTGTCAAAATTACGGGCATTAAAACTTTTTAAAATGTTTATATGTGGAGGGTAAAACAAAAAAAATAAATAAAATGACAAAACCAGCGATGATCAATGCAAAACGTGTTGCATTTTTGGGTAATATAATGTGGCATCATAAAAATTCAGAGTTGATTTATTAAAAGTTAGCAGATGGATAAAAGTTTGTTATGAATAATCTCTGTGCTAATAAGCTGCTAAGCTTAATCAACATTCAAGTTAGCAGCTCGTTGTACGTAGTGTACAAGCTGTGGCTAACTTTTTGTTATGAATACGGCTGTAGGGCTTTAATCGTGCTTGGCTTGTCCACATAGACCAACGACTTCTCATAACCCCGCAAGAAATAGTCAAGAGGCGTCAAATCACATGATCATGGCGGCCAACTCACAGGGCCATTTCGAGAGATAAACTGCTAACCAAATTTATCCTTCAATATGTCCCTTGTTTCACGAGCTGTGTGGCATGTGGCACCGTCTTGTTGAAACCACATATCAACCAAGTCCAACTCAGCCAATTGGGGAGAAAAAGTCTCGTATCATGGCACGCGGTTGAATAACACATGCCCAATACCTGAGAACGGCGACGAACTGACATTTCACTATCCTCATTAATACTGGTCGCTACGCCTGCAATTTTTTCTTCGGAACGCACTCTACGAACGCGAGTCGGTGGTTTGATGTCCACCAAAGTAAATTTGGTGTGAAATATTTAAATTTAATATTTAATATTGATGCAATTTTTTTAAATAGGTTTTGGACAAACTTTCTAGAAAAAAACTGTTAAAAACTTTAAAAAGTGGCTTATATTTGATTAACAACTACTTTCTTTAGAAAAATCGCTTAGATTTTCTCTAGTTTTTATAAGAGAAAATCTTTAAAATTCTTGGCAAATTTTTATAGAGAAAATATTTTAAATTGTCAATAAACTTCTATTGAGAAAATCAGAATGGCTCTTTGCAATTTTCTTTAAAAAAAAATCTAATTTCGCTGTAATTTTCACTACAGAAAATCGCATAGATTTTCAGTAACTTTGTGTAGAGCGAATCGAAAAGACTCATTACATTTTTTTTTTAAAATCGTATAGCAAAAATTTAAACTGCGGATTAGGGTTTGATTTAAGACCCATGGTTTCTTCGGAGAATTTTCTTAGAATTTTATGTTGATTACGTTTTTGATATACGATTTTTCATTTTTTTTCATCCATACAAATCAACCCGCCCTACTTACTGTACATACTCATAAAAATATTTCAAATTTAATAAAGTCTCACATAACAAATTTTCTATAAAAATGTTCCTTTATAAACGTTTGTTAAATTTAATATGCAATCGTTTATGAATACGGGGATAATTTTTTTCCTTACAGAAAATTCGTATCAAATTTTTATAAGAAAATTGCTTAGAGTTTCACTTATTAAAAAAAAAAAAATCGTTAAGATATTTAGTAATTTTCTATAAACAAAAAAATCGCAAATCTTAGCAATGTTCAACACAAGAAGTCGCTTAATTTTTTTATATCAAAGTTTTTCTTGGGATTAAAAAAATTAATTAACAAGGTTTCGTTTAAATGCACTAAATTCCCATTTCATACTATTGATATATCAATTTTAATTTTTTGTTTTATCTATTATAAACTTGTTAAAAACTTATAACCTGATGTAGGGCATTGTTAAACACAAATTTAACCAATCGTATACATGAACAAGCACATGTTAATACTGTGGAAACAAAAATATTAACAAGGTCATAGAAAAGGGAACAATAGTGGTAGTTGAAGCACAACAACCGTATAGAGAAAAAGGTTTAAATTGTCAAGACACGTTTATTTTTGTATTGTCTTTTTCCATATTTTTAAATCGAGTACAAACGCAAAATGTGTTAAATGCTTAAACAAATTGGGCTTATGGAAAAATTTGTAATTTGTTTTTATACCCTTCACCACAATTAGAAAAGGCGTATATTTATGTATGTATTATCTTATGATTTCATTTGTAACAAAATTTGTACAAAAGTGATCCTACCACTCATATAGTACAAGTTTTTTTTTTATGGGTGTGAAGATAAATTCGTCTGTTTAATACGTCCTACACCTCTGTTAATTACATTCCACACTCTGTTAAATATGGTAAACTTTGTAAAATTAATATTTTTTTAATAAAAAGCGAAATTATTTATAACTTTTGATTAATTAATAAAGAAAACATAATAAATTTTAAGTTTTTTCTAAAAAATTGGTAGAACAAAAGGAACAATTGGCTTGTTAATACTATCGTTAAGGGTTTATATTGGTAGCACTTTTACTTGTTTTTTAATTAAATTAAAAATTTGCGACTTTAAAATATATCTTAATAGTTATTTTTTTAATTGACTAAAAATTAAAAGAATTTTTTGTTTTTAAATTTTTTTTGTCTTTAGTTTCGTTTTTTATATTCTAGCTGGTTTAATTACCTAATTCTTTAAAACTTTTTGTTCATTCAATTCTTTATTCATTCAACAATTTGATTTAGATTCTCATAAATAAATTCTTGTTTATAAACCGAAACCAGTTTTAACAAATTCAACATATTATTAAAACATTTTTTTTTATTGTTTCTCTATTAAATGCCAAAAAAAAGCTTATCGTCAGGAATGGGCAATATTATATAAATACATTTTTATATTCCAATCTTACTTTTCAATTAAAAAAAGAGAGTTTGGAAATACCCAACTAACTATAGTTAACTGTTTATGTTCATTATGACTTTAATGATCGTAAAAATTTATTTAATCATTTAAGGAACTTGTCTTTTTCCAAATTTTATTTGTTATGCTTAAAATATTTACAACTTAAAGTATCTAAAACAACTTTTTGCGATATAAGTAGACAAATTTAGCCCCCACAAGATCGTATTATACGCATGCATAATATAAAATAAGCAAACTTTTAAACGCATTAAAATATCTCGTAATTGCAACTTTGTGTAAAATATATTATGACACAAATTTTATTTAAATACTTTTTAATGATCCGAACAAAATTAACTTTAATACTCGTCACATCTTTTTGTCTCTTGTTATTGTCTTATGACATTATAACCATATTTATAATGAATGCATGGCTGGCTGATCTCAGTGAAATTAACCCAATTGAATTAGTAAAATGAAAAGGAAAAACTAAAAATAAAAATGTATGTGTTTGTAAGACTTAACATTGTATCCATATATAAAACAAATGTTAAACATATGGCTACCATACATTAACACTGGTTTCAATAAGATTAAAATAAACTTATGTCATCAAAAAAAAAACTGTAACAAAGAAATACAATAAAATTGTGTTAGTTTGAATTTATGACTTGTCATAGGTCAGTTGAATTGAGGAGATTATAAAAGAAGTCGCTGATAAGAGAGTTTTTTATTGACAGCTACGCATTTTGTTTCTTTCGATGAAAATATTTGTGGGATGGTTATAGAAACTATTATTACTTCAAATTAAAGGACAATCGATAACATAGTTAATGGAATATGAGTTTTTTTAAATGTCCGCGACACAGACGTTGACTCAAGTGAATATGCTGGCCCTGATTTTTAATGACTCAAAATACCAGAACTTTCACGTTCGATGTTGTCCTGGAGTTCTTCTAACTTAAAAATATGTAGTTTGAAACTATACCCCAATTGTCATTGAAAAACCATTTTCAGTGATGAATTCTATTCAATGTAGATTTTAGACTAGCTGTGTCTTCGGTCCATGTTTATTTGAGAACGACGTTGGACGTTGGGCCACAAAAGTTGGTACGTTTATGATTGCGTACTTCTTCGTGCTTGAATTCGATGATATGGATGCCAAAAGTTGTTTCAACGGTACTGGCCACCGAGATCTTGCGATATGATTTTTTTAGAACTTTTCTTAATAGCCACAACCAACTTGAAACATAGAACGCATGGAAGTTATAAAAATCATACAATGAGTAGAGGAGAAAACGCGTGGTGTCAAACTCCAGCTTCAAAGCCAATCTGATTTATGCCCCAGAGTGATAGAAAATGTGTGTCGTCCAGCGAGGACCGTGTGAAAAATGATCCCAGGAAATATGGATCCAAAAAGAAAATGAAAATTAACCCAAAAATTTTATATAAAAATTTCTAGGGATAGTATCAAATTCTTTAGTCAGCGAAGTCAGTGCTTGTTAAACCATAGAGGAAAATATGCTTGCGCCCTGCCAAAGGCCCAACCATGCTATCTATCGTGCAATTTTTAAAACTAAAACTGTATAATTATTCGGGATATTAAAATTCAGCATCTTGAAATTCTGGATTTTTAACTTGGAATATTGAAGTTCCGGATTTTAAGTTTGAAATTTTAAGTTTTCTTTATGTTTTTTTTTTAATTTTAACTTTTTTTAGTTTAAAAATTCATTGAAAGTTTTGAGGTGATTTAGAATTTAGGATCATATTTCATTTTATTTTTAGGTCTATTTTTCATTTTTTGGGGTAATTTTTCATTAAAAAAATACATTATGAAAAATTGCCCCAAATTTGGGGTACATTTTATTTTTGCCATATTTCCTGGGACCATACTTTCGAGCGCCTAATTTCTTTTTAGATTATTTTGGAATTACTTTTGACTATTTAACAATAATCAAAAAAGCGGTGCGGTGCGCAAAATGACCCCTGGAAATATGGCCCGAAAAAGAAAATGAAGAATGGCCCAAAAATTTTACAAGAGAAACAACAACACGCAATTTAAGGGCAATTTTTTTGTTTTTTTTGGGGTGGTTTCCATATTTTCGTTAAGGTGTTTTGTATTTTAAGTGGCATAAAAAATGACCCAAACATCAAGGAATGAAAAAAGCCCAAAATAAAATGAGAAATAACCCCAAAAATTTTTACAAAAATTTAATAAAATTTGATGTAAGAATTTCTAGGGATAGTATCAAAAACCCGAATTCTTATACCAAATTGTTTGGTGGGGACCCTATGTTAGCAGAAGGCCGGCTATGAAGTGAAGCTTTAGTGAGCGAAGCCAGTGTTCGTTATAAATTAGAGAAGAAAATACTTGCGCCCGGCTGAATGCCGGCTATGTAGTGAAGCTTTAGTAAGCAAAGCCAGTGTTCGTTATAACATAGAGGAACAAATCCTTGCTTATGGCCAAAGTCCCAACCATGCTATCAATCGTGCGATTTTAAAAACAAAAACTGTATAATTCTTTGGATTTTGAAATCTGGATTTTAAATTTGGTATTTTAAGTTTCGGGCACATGAACCCAACCCAAAATTAAATTTTTTTTTTTGGGGTTAAAATTCATTATAAATTCTGAAGTGGTTTTTAATAATGCAGAATTGCCCCAAATTTACGGACATATTTAAATTAATTTTAAGGGCTATTTTAAATTTTTTTTGGGGTAATTTTTCATTAAAAAAATGGGATCACAATGCATTATGAAAAAAAGCCGCGAAGTTGGGGTATATTTTTGCGGTGCGCAAAATTACCCCAAAAAGAAAATGAACAACGGCCCCATTAGAGCTATTAGAGAAGCTTTAGTTAGCGAAGCCAGTGTTCGTTATATCATAGAGAAGAAAATCGTTGCGTCCGGCCGAAGGCCGGCTATGCGGAGACGCTTTAGTAAGCGCATCCGGTATTTGTTATACCATAGTGGAAAAAATCCTTGCGCATGGCCGAAAGCCCAACCATGCTATCAGTCGTACAGTTTTTAAAACCAAAACTGTATAATTATTCGAATTTTGAAATCGGGATTCTAAATTTGGGATTTTTACTTTCGGGCATATGAACATTTTTAATATAACTTTCTTTGTGTTCTCTCTGGGGTTAAAATTCATTATAAATTTTGAGGTAATTTTTCATAATGAAGAATTTCCCCAAATTTAGGGTCATATTTCATAATATTTTTAGGGTTATTTTTAATTTTTTTGGGGTAATTTTTCATTAAAAAAAATGGGGTCATATTGCATTATAAAAAATATCCCCAAATTTGGGGTCAATTTTCATTTATGTTGTGGGGCCAAATTTCCTGGGCCATATTTCGCAGCGCCGTATATTTAAATTTATTTTTTGGGGCCCTATTTACTGGGGCCATATTTTGAAGCACCATTTAAAAATAAAATTTAGCTTTTGCTGATTGGTAGGAAATTGTAATGGTTACTTTATTACAGACACGCAAAATATTTTTCATTTCATTTCATTATCCACAATTTATTTATAATTAAATTCATAATTGATAATCTTTGACTTGGTTTTTAAAAGATTAACTTGATACTCTTCACACAAGAGTGTGTGCGTTCCATGCACATTTTAGTTTATAAATCAGTTCATCACTGCTGTTGTTCTTCTCTCCACACAAAATAAGTTGTCGAAGGATTTTATTACCATGTCATCATGTTGTTCCACGTCTTATCCAATTACAACTTTTCACCGTTAGTCTGATATAAACAGTTGTTTGTTCAATATCATTTGGTTTTAATAAACCCCATCTTGTTTCTCCATACATCTGTCTATAGTTTGTATGCGAAGAGTGTTTGTAGAGTAAAGGGCAGAAGTTTGATAAGATTTTTTTTTTTGTTTTTCTTTTAGTGCCAATATTCGTAAACAAATTGGATTATTAATTAGTCTTTCCATTTTACGCTATTAAAGAGTGCAAAGAATTCTGTAGAGAGGGTCATGCCCTCCTTTAATTTATCCCGATGGCACTGATACTTTACTTCTTTTCGAATAATTTCTTAATTACCAGCAGCTTTTTATTAAAACAGTTTTAAAGAATCACACAAAACACTTTACATAGCCATTGTAGCCGACGCCTCTTTAAGAAGTTTTTTATTTGCAAATTCATGAATTTAATATAATTTTTAAGAAATGCCTGAATTTCTTTTTGTTTATTATAAATAAATATGTTCATTACAATGGTAAGACAGAGTCTAAAGCTAAGATCTCACTATCGGCTCAAATAACACAATCTGTGACGATTTTAATCGTGCTATATCGGCGCACATTTAAAAAACATTTCACAAATTGTTCTTTTGTGGTCCCATTATCGTCGCATATTGTGACAATTTTTTCGGTTCATATCGGCCAAAACGCATTTGCGACAATAGTCGGTACAATGCGGTCACACTATCGTGCTATTTAGGCGAATTAAATCATATGTTTTGGTTTATTTGCTTGTTGGCAGACATAATTTTAGTATAGAAATTCGCAAAATTCTTTGTCTGAATATTCCATTATGTTTCCTTACAATTTTAAATAATATATTAATATAAAATAAAAAATGTATTAAATTTTATTCAAACTTACTGCACTTGTTCTTTTTTTTTTGTAATTGTTGTTTTTACAAACCAGGGATGGCAACATCGATACAACTGCAATGTTTTGGTTAAAGAAAATTGTTTTCTTTCATTTAACAGTTCAAATGTGCTATTTAAAGTTTTAATACATAAATAATATATAAAACAAATGTAATTTTGATACAATTAAGCTCAAAAAAGTAAAATTTTAGTAGCCAGTTTGAATTTGAACATTTCGGTTTGCCATCGCTTGTATCGGTGCTGATTCGCGATTGTGATCGGCGCACAAGTGACCGATAAAAATCGGTACATATTAAACAATTTGATTGCTTCACATTGTGCAAAAGAGTGTTCACATTGTCGGCGCATCAAGGTTAATTTTGATTCTCCACAGTCAGCACAATTTCGAAACAGATTGTCGCATATTAAAAAAATTTTGACCGTTCACACTATCGGCACATGAAATACGACAAAAATTGATAGATTGCGCCGATAGTGGAATCTTAGCTTTAGTGAATGAAATTTTTAACAACTATTTTCCTTATAAAAAGTGAAATTTTTAGATAATTTAATAAGTATGTATGTATTCGAAATTATGGCTATTGCAAATGATTAGGCCGCGCAAAAGAGGGTCTAAGAAGATGAGTTATGCGAAAATGAGCCAAATGTTTCTTCATAATAGAGCTGATAAAATTATATTTTCCATAATAAGTGAATTTAAGGGAAGCATAGTAGGTAAAGTTTTTTTTAACAAAATCTGTCTACAATTTTTCTAGTCTAAATTTAGATTTTCGCCAGCAATTTTGCTTAGTTAAGAAAAGTTCTGGAGGTAATTATCGTACTTTTGTAGGAAGTTTATGGTGAAACTGCTTTTTCGACACCACTAGATAAAAATGTTTTCTACACTTCAAAGATGGGGATATATGTAGATGCTAAAGACAAATTCACCTGGGAGAATAAGAAGGATTACTCTTGCTATATATTGTGGTAATTAGAACCACATAAATGGAAATTGTGCCTGAAGATTTATTATGGATCGAACCTTACCTGTAGAATCAACTCTAAAGCAAAAGTTCTATTGTGCTAAGTTAATGATTTGTGTTTAAAGGGTTTTTCGCTTTTGAGTTGCTAAAACCTAATCGGACATTCCCAACTTTAAAAATAATACTTTTTCCATTTGTACAGAAATATTTCAAGATTATCTTACCTGACATACAACTATAATTTTCTAACATGATAATCGTACACATCGAGCCCTATTTACACTAATATCGCAAGCGAAAATTTATCGAAATTTTTTTCTTGCAAATAGGTTTTAAGAACTGTTACAAAGACGAACAAATTCATAGACTTTGAATTTGTACCGTTGCGGAGAAAAAGCCCATCAAAATCCAAATAAAGTATGGCATCGTCTAAGAAAAAAAATAATAAAAAGCCTTCTCCTGTAAAATTTGCCTGTTTTTCGCTTACGATATAAATAATCGCAAATAGGGCTCGACATGTTAATGTATTAGTGAAAAACTATCACCCAGCCCAAACCTTACCATGTATTTTTTCATATCTTCTGATTGATTAAAAAAAAACATTTTATTTAAAGCGTAATTTTTTTATTATCAGCGAGATGGAACAAAACACGGATTAGTACATTTTAAAATGTACTAATTCGATAAAGGCTTAAGATGTCGAAACAGACACTAATGGCGTTTTGTTTTCTGGCATAAATTTTGCCTTAATTCCTCCTTTTGCAATTCTTTGTGTTCTTTTCAAAACAAAAAAATGTAATGTTGTCGCTTAAATTTTTTTTAATAGTGTTGCCCTGCAAAACTAAAAATATGTTGAATGTTTTACCCTCAGTTTTATCAAAGGGTTAGAAATGCAGCATTATTAAAATAGCTGTTCTTATTTTTGAAAAAACAAAAATTATTTTTTTATTTCGTTTGGGTTCGCAGTCGAAATTTTAAGCCCAATCGACTGACAAGTTTAAAATTTTTTCGAGGATTATGCATATGCGTTTAAAAATGCTTCCCTTAAATAGCCTAAAGGACTACAGGCTTCTGAAAAAATTATTAGTTAGGTAGGTACATTCGAAAATCAGGTGGCTTGAATTAAAGTGTTAAAAATATTGTGTTCGCGGCTGGTTTTTGTGTGGAAATGTTTAAAGAATTTGGACTGCCAACTGTACTCTACGTTTGCTGTCATTCCAACGAGACGATATACATTGGCAAATTTTTAAGCTAGAGCTTAGTACATTTTTTCCTGTAAGGACCAGCACTCAGGGGATGACCCCTACTAATGCATTGCATTGTGTTGGAACTAGGAAAATAGGTTATGGGAAAGAAGATAGAGAAAGTAGTGTTTGTGAACATTCGACTTGAACTCATGCCCAGAACATCCAGAGATTCTGATTCTTCAATAATTATACCAACCATATATACAGATTAGGCACCTTGATTTGTCGCGCGTTTATGCGTCAGCACGCAACACTGGGTTTTTTCGGGCATTAAAATCGACCCTGTTTGCACGACCCCATTCCGAGACTATGCCAAGGTCTCGGCCAATCGTATTGTTCATATTCTGCTTCATAGCACCGCCGTCGGATACGCTTGCTCTGCATTCAAATGAGTACGAATGGCAAAGGTTGCTGTCATCTGCAAAATAGTAGATAGGGTTGGAAGTATGACATAGGAGGTCATTTAGAAAAATAAGAAATAGAGTAGGAGAAAGAACGGAGCCTTGGGGCACCCCTGAATGAATCTTGAACTCGTTTGATGAAACCCCATCTATAACAACTAGTATAGGGCGATCTCTGAGAAAGCTCGTTATAAATCGAGAGAAATTATCACCGACACAAAATGCAACAAGTTTTGACAAGAGTGAACAATGCCAGACTCAGTCGAACGCCTTGGAAATATCCAAAGCATGGAACGGTAAAATTTTTTCGGTAACAGAGCCAGTAAGTCTTCAGTATATTCGTATTTTTTTAGAATATATTTTTTTATCGCATCATGCGCTATTTTTTTAAAAAAAAACTTTTTAAAAAAAAACTTAAGTTGCATTTTTGTTTGAAAAATGAAAGGAAAATATATATAATACTTTGGGAAAAAATAAGATAGAAGAAAAAATAAAATTGTTGCAGCCATTGTAACGAAGCTTAAGTTTGTCATTTCGTTTGTAATTTTTACAATATTGATCTTAGAACTTATAAAGTATTTATATTCAGGCTCCTTATGAGAACCGAAGTTGATTTAACGTTTTGCGTCTGTCTGTTGAAATGGGTTTTTAGAAGACGTCAGGTATGATGGGGACTTGATTGTTATATATTTCTGTCACATCTGCTCCTTATAATTTTGCTATTGAAATTCGTCCAGATCGGTCCATAAATGGCTGAGATATGAGCAAAACCCCACGACTGCCTCTTTTTTTTCATAAAATCCCATGTTGTGGTTTTATTTTATCACAAATGCATGCATGTTTAGCGAAGTATATTGAACGATGTCCTCCTGTCCGTCTGTTTTTCTGTGTATCTGGAGCACGGCAAGAACCAAAGTTTCCGAACTAGGTACAAGCATCTTGGTTATCAATATACAACATTCGACTAAATGTGTAGAAGTGGGCGTGGCACAGAATAGATTTATTTATATATTAAGAACGGTAGGAGCAAACTTGGCGAAATTTCGAAAACTAGGGCTACATCGGAGAAGTGGGCATGGCACATCCCGTACAAAGACATTCAAGATTTCTGTTTATCTAGAGAACGGCAACAGCCAAAGTTTACAAATTAAAATGTGGGCGTGATTGGAGAAGTGGGCGTGTCACAAAATAGATTTATTTATATCAAAAGAACATTATTTATAAAACTTTCTGTTCTTATCGCACCATGGTGAAGGGTATATCAGATTCGGCATAGCCGAATATAGCACTCTTACTTGTTCTTATCGCAACTGTTTTTAGACATCTTGTTTCATATTGCAAAAAAAACTGAGACATCTTCAAAATAGTATTAAGACAAAAAATTTGCGATTTTTGTTAACTAATCACAACTTAATGAATACAAATCAATAATCAGTAATTATAGCGTTCAAAGGTTGATTGCGAATTATCAAAAGTTTCAGCAATTTTTTTTCAACAAGACTTACTTTTTTTTCTAATTTTAACTCAAGTTTTTAAAAAATATGTTTTGAAAACTAATTTAATGTGTTTAATAAAAATAATATTGACATTTTTATAAAAATTTGTTAGTGCTATATTTTTTAAATACAGACAAAACTCGATATAACGAATTTCGCTATAAATCCAATATATAGCAAACGGTAGTTTTCTACCTCGAATTATTATTAATCCTCGAAATTCCTATAAGTAACATGGGGATTACCTTATATCGCGAACATTAAAAAAATTGTATACTAGATATACCGAATAGTATGAAAAAAATACAGATATACTATTGGACATTTTTATACCCTTCAACACAGGTGGAAAAGGGTATATGTATATAAGTTTGTCATTCCGTTTGTAATTTCTACAATATTGATCTTAGAACCTTTAAAGTGTATATATTTTGGGTCCTTATGAGGAGAGAAGTTGATTTAACGATGCCCGTCTGTCCCTCTTACGTTTGATATGTGTTTTCCGGAGACTCCAGACATGAAAGCGGCTAGGTTGTTTTACATTTATGTCACATATAGTCCACCATTTCTTGCTATTTAAATTCAGCCAGATCGGTCTAAAAGTGGCCGAGATATGAGCAAAAATACCCGACTACCTCTAATTTTTTCCAAAAATCCCTTGTTGGTGTTGTATTTTTATTACTTTTTTTCTGTGTATCTGAAGAACGGCAAGAGCCAAAGTTTCCAAATAAGGTACACACATTTAGGTTATCAATACACAGCATTCCACAAAATGTGGGCGGAATTGGAGAAGTGGGCGTGGTACCTCCCGTACAAAAATATCAAAAATTGTATAAAAACCTGATTTTTTGGACTGTCATATGGCCTATGGTTATGCCTTATATATCAATATGATTTTCGTTATCACCCTTCTTTATTATTTCATCTAACGAAATAATTTTAACAAATAGAAACTAGGAATTTTTGTTTTTTTTTTTTGCTACTTAAAAGCTCGCCAAAAAAGATAAATCTATGGTATGACAACAGTGCCTATACAAAAAAAAAAAAAAACAAACAAACAAACACACAAACACACATACATGGTACAAACTATTTTGGTGAATAAAGGCCACCTATTAAGGTTCACAACTCAAATAAGATGATTTGTAATTTTTGTATTATGGTTTACAACTTTGCTATTTTGTGGTGAACAAGAACATCAAAAATAATTACCGAACCGAATAATTAATGAACCGTAAACGGGCCATATTTCATTTTAATGATATTTAAACAACGTTCCTTCATGGTTCAGTTGTCTAGGGGGTTTGTTAAGGTTTGAAACTGTGAGTCCCCTGGTTCGAATCTGTGTTTTTCAAAAAGAAATTTTTTTTAAATTCTTTTACGTTCTAAAAACGATTTAAAAAAAATTTACCAGTTTTCGCTTTTTAAATTTAATTTTTAATGAAGTTTAATGTATATATGTATATATATGTAAAAATTATTTAGTTTTTGTCTAGTTGCTCTGTATTCTGCTCGCACAATGGTGAAGGGTATATAAGATTCGGAACAGCCGAATATAGCACTCTTACTTGTTAACATTAACTACATTATATAGCAAATGCTGAAAAACATAAAAATTATAGCAACGCTTGAGCAGAAAAGTCCCAGCGGGAAAAAGAAGGAGTAGTGAGGCCTTCTAGAAGGCCTCTGTACCTCTTCTTTTGGATGTGAAAGGCCTTCTTGCTCCATTCCATACTCATATCTTTTTTACACACGTTGTCATTGCGGAGAAGGCCTTCCGCTCTCGCTTCTTCAGCAGGTACATAAGAAGGGTAACGGGACCAAAAAAAAATTGATTTTGCTTTTGCTTGTGCAAAAAACAATACAAAAAATGTTACTCCTTCTCTACTCCCTTCTCAAAGAAGCGAGTGTGGAAGGTGTATCTTATCTTTTATACGAAAGAGCTGAGGCCTTCTATGAGGCTTTCTTTAGCAGTTAGATAAGAATAGTAATTTAATCAAAAAATCTTTTAAGCAGGCCTTTAAAAAGGCCTGAAGTAAGAAGGTCTTCTGAGTTTTCCCGCTGGGGTACGTATGTATGTGTACGTTTATATTGTGCGATTTTTATAGAAACTATTCTTACTTGATTGGAAAGAGGGTAGAGAGGAATTTATTCATTAAAAAATGTACAAAGTTTGGATGATTGTTAAAAGGGAATGAGCCTTCGCGAAATTTCAATGAAATGCGGAATGCCAAAATCTTTAATATTTACATTAAACAAGTAAGAGTGCAATATTCGTCTGTGGCGAATCTTTGATACCCTCCACCGACAGTTTCAGGAGTAATATCTATATGATATCTATTTATATTATTAATTTATCTTTTTAAAAGCAGACGTCAGCTTTAAAATTGGTTGCGGTTTAGAAATATATTAAAATATTGACCGACAATCAGAAAGTGTTATGCTCTTTTTTTTAGCAATTTTAACTAGCTTGAGTAAAATATCATGATTTGTAACAGTTTAAGCCGAACTTAAATAATTTTCAGGAGGGAAATTTATATTTGAGCCATGGTAAGTTATGAACCAATCATCCCAAAATTCTAAAAAGTGAGTTCTGGAATAAAAAAAACATAAATTTCAAAAAATTTCAATACAGCGGTGAAATTTGTTTTAGCGTTTACATTGAATTTCAAAAGGCTGATAAATATGGGATCTAAGGTAAATAATGGACCGTATATCACAAAATTGCATGACATTTTTCTGGCCATATGAAGCTAAGTTGAAAAAAATTTTACTGCAATATCTATATCTGCTACGGTTTTAGACATACATATTTAATTAATTTACCAGAGTGGGCTTTATATGGGGCCTATAGTAAATTATGGACCGATCATCACGAAATTTATTAGTGTGATTTCTAGTCCTATAAAACTGTGAAGTATTAAATTTTATTCTGATAGCATTATTAATTATTATTATTATTATTAATAATGATCCTACTGAACCGATTTTTATGAATTTCAATCCCAAAAAGCCTAGGAAAACTAGAATCAATTTGACACCAAGGAGCCAGAATATATATTTTTTATGGGGTCTGAGATGAATAATAAAAAAGTTTTCACGGAATGACAAACCTAGTATACCTTCTTCACAACTGATTGTGGTGAAGGGTATAAAAAAGTCCACTTATAAGCGAAAAACAAACAACAGTAAGCGATTTTCTTCATTTGCGGTAGTATTTCATATCGTATTAAATAACATAGCATATGGCTTTTTGGAATTCTTATTTTAAATTGAATAATATTAGTTAAATTATATTATAAACTGAATGATTTTTTGTTCTAATTATAAAAAGAAAAAGTAAAAAAAACTTAGCGACATAACAGATTTTTCGGTATAACGAATGGGACCGACATTATTTCATTGTTATACCGAGCTTTGCATGTATGTACTAAAACAAAATTTTTGGTAACAAAAATTATATTTTTTAAGCGTGTTACTTTTTTTTTTTTGTTTTTTAATTTTCAAGGTGAAATTAATGGGACAATTTTTATTGTTAAAAAACATGTTTCTATTAGCTATGAACACAGTTAAAAATTATAAGTTGAATTCACACTTCACGCAGATACTAACGGTTTATTTGTGAATTGGTAAGATTTTGTTGTTGCAAAATTATAAAAGTAAAATTTTAGAATAGAAAAAACCTTTGGTAGTTTTTCGGAAGTTGTTAAAATTATAATTATTTTAATTTGTTGTGACATCATTAAAATATTTTTTCAAAGCTAAATATTCATTTTTATCTATTTGCAAAATAAAAATACCTTTGAAAGGTGTTCACGATAACATCAAGCTTAAAAAAACTACAAACTTAAGAATTACTTACTTAGTGTGAAGTCAACTATTCTTAATTTGTTTTAATGTGTTGCTAATTATTTATTAAAAAAAAAAACAAACACGGGTTTTTTTTAATTTATGTGGCGGATATGACGTTAGAATTTTTTTTACCTAAAATAGGAAAAAAGTTAACTCAGTTCACTGTGCTAGAATTTGACACGTTTTTAATGACAAGCGGGGCATCTGGCGTTTTAACTTAATTCGGGTACGCTGAATTCAGTGATGCTAACCGTTTTTTTAGGTTAGCTCTTGTTTTCGAGATATACCGTTATTTCGAAAATGGCTGGGTTGCACAACATACTTTCGCTTCTACTTTTTACTTAAAAACAGTTATTAAACGGTATTTAATTTCTTCAATTTTTAATAATTTTAATACCTATCTTCTTCAGAATCATCAAAAATTTAGATTTTTGCCTATCAATTTTCTTAAAAATTGTATATGTTAATTGAAAGTATTAGGGCTATAGTATTTCCGAAATGGATTTTAAAATCGCTCGAAATTCATCACACCTGCTAAAAACGATATTTTTGGTAAAACAAATATTAAAAAATTTTAATTCCTCATTATCTTCTCTTTAAAAACTTTTACTTTTAGTTTAGCTTGGGTTTATTAGTAGTGTTTATAATACTTTTTCGTTACATTTTCTTTTAAATATTTAACAAAATTACATTAGCTTCCTCTTTTTTATTAAACCTGTTAGGAATTTTATTCAAGAAAACTCACATTATTTTAACCGCCTAAAGTCAATATGACAATCACTTCTTAATAAGTACTTAAAAAAAATCGTTGGCAACAAACCCTTCTAAACAACTTGTTTGTTAACACATACCATTAAAAACAAAATAAATGACATATACGATTTGTAATGCGATAACTTTTAACATTTTTCTGTCAATCTTTGTCAATACTTTTATTATTTGACAATGAAAGTATTTTTTTTTTAACATTCAGTATACAGTCGTTGACCCACACAATTTGCAATTAATTGGGGCAATTCACTTGAAAATATAAAACACGCACATAAAAATATACGTTAAGACAGGTCAACCTAAAAAGGACCTTGAATGAAATAAACAAGAAATGTTATTAAGTATTACAAATTTCCATTTGTTTGATGTTGAAAACAAGTCAACTCGGCCTTTAAATGCTTACCCAGAATAAGAGTTAGTAAGGCGAAATTTAATTAGAGTACTTTATATTTATTGAACAAATAGTAAACAAATTTATATTTGTTAACGTTGATATAATGACACTAAAAAAATAACTAGACAACGATTGTAAAACGTCCTGCTTACTTATCTTATCTATAATCTCATAGTAGATGATTAAAAGATAGTAAATTTTAATTTAATGGCAAATAATGTCCAGAGTTAATGTATAGGAATTTCTTTAAATACTAATTGATCAGCTAGAAGAGAGCAATAAATAATAACAAAAAATTAAGTGTAATTTTATTCCGGAAGGAGAAGGTAGTTGTAGTAATAAGTTATCTTATAACTTAAAATTGTAAATTGTATAAGTATACAATTGTTATGCATACTTGAGTGTTAACACCACTGTACAGTTTGTTCTAGTAAAAAGGCTGTAACAAAATATGTATTTTTTATGGTTAAAAGTAATTTTTCAATTCAAATGTTTAGCAGTTTTAGTGTCATTATTAGTACTATATTTGCTACAATATCACATCAAGAATTATGGCAGAAGGTTCAAAATCTTCTAGAAAATAAGATTAGGTATAAATCCAGAGCAGCAAGTTGCTGTGAGCATAATTGAGGAGCTCAATAACAAAACGGAACAATTCCACTTTTACAATTTTTGGGTAAATGAACAAAAAAAAAAACTGAATTAAGGTCAGCACGATGTATGTTCATTAGAGTGGACCATCATCAATGAAGGGAAAATTTAAAAAGTTATCTCTTTTTTAAAAAAAAGTAGACCAGTTAGGTTAGGTTAGGTTAGTGTAAAAAAAAATTTGGTAAAAATATGAGCTCGATCGGTTGAAAATTGCCGTGCCGCACACAAAAAACGGAATTGGATTGGATTACATCCTAATTGGTTCCGTTTTTTTAATCTTGGACTTCATTTCCGTCTGGCTGTCCATCCGTCTGTTCTATAGTCGGTTTTCGAGGAAATTAAATTTTTCGTATGGGGACTATATGAAGGGTTGGAGATAGAGGATAAGTTTGTTCTAGAGAAATATTGAGGATGCAAAAATAATGGGGGTTGCTCATACATTTTACATCTCTAGGGGTGACTCCTCAGTAGTAACGGGAGTTTTTCTCTCCTTTTAGCCCGATTTTCATTCTCACAGATTTCAATGCGCGTGCGGTACTGCAATTTTTAACCGACCGAGCTCATATTTTTACCAAATTTTTTTTTACCCCAACCTAACACAAAACTGGTCTACTTTTTGGAAAACCGAAAACAAATTTTTGGATCACCCTAATCTTATATATATGAAGATATTTTGTGTACAAAAGACTTTTACCGCATAACAAGTAGGGTACACTCTCGAAAATATGCTTTTAAGTACCTGCGGCTTAGGGTATCATATAGTCGGGCATGACCGACCATACTTTCTTACTTGTTTTATTTTGTGTCTTCGAGTGTTTAAGTTCGTAACTACATAGAGTAAGATAAGCTTGTTACCCGTGTTTGTTCAATAAAGATTGTAAAAGTGAAGCAGTTTGGTTTTGTTTTTTTTTTATTTAAAATGCGATAAACAAAACTCGAAAGTTATAATTATGAAGGAAATAAATCAACGCGTGTTTTTAATGGTAAATTTGTAACAATATAATGAATTGAATCCATTAAGATGTTAAAACATCAGCGATAATCCTTCAAATATAAACTGTTTTGCTTGAAGAATTAAATTAACGAAAATTTTCAATACAGTAAAACTTCGATATAACGGACTTCGTTATTAAAGTTAAAAAGTGTTTTAAATCCAAAATGTATTATAGCTATAACGAAGAAATTCGGAGCTGCAAAGCCTCTATATAGCGAAGAATTCATTTGAATGCCTCTATTTAATCAGTCAGAATTAAACAATATTTTAAAGTCCTCTTATGAAAACAACGAGGTTTAAATTAGGGTGTAACGAATACAGATATATCGGCGATACTTCAGGTTTGCCGACATATCGGTATCGGCGTTAGCTTACTGTCGATACACCGATACTTTTTTATAGTTTTTTTTTTTAAACAAATGCTTATTTTTCGCATAACAACTAAGAGAACTTACACATTTAAAAGAAGAACATAAAATCACACAAAATAATAAATTTTTTCGTGTAATTTAGGCTAGAGGTTCACACCACGCGTTCTATGCGTTTGTTACTTTCTTGGCCTTTTTCAAGACGCTTGCAAATGTGGAAAGTAATCCCACTTATAGCGTTCTATACATACAGTGCCGCACAAAACTTGCTTGGCACAGCAAGCATTTTTTACTTTTTACCTGATTTATAGTGTTTTAAAATTTTTTAAGAAAAAAAATAAATGGTTTTTCAAGATTTTTTTTATTAATTCATTTATAACGCGTTTAACATAAAAGCATTACGATTCTATCGCACAAAAGTATTGGCACATCATTTATAGCACATTTTTTATTAACACATTTATACTTAATTAGCTAACATTTTTATAAATTTTACCACTCTTAATACTTGGCATAGAATGCACTTTTTTGTGGTTTCTTTTCCAATTTTCAGCCACTCTTCCTTTAACGCTTTCTGCAATTGTACTTTATTTCAAACTGACCGCTTTTTGACCCTTCTGTCAAGTTCCTCCCAGAAATGCTTAATTTGATTGAGATCTGGAGACTGTGGAGGATGCGGTAGAACATGTGCAACATTGACTGTTAACCACATACGCACGTCATGAGCTGAATGTTTGGGGTCACTGTCATGTTGAAATGTAAATGATGTTGACAAATTTAACTTTTCTGCACTTTTTTACATTTTCTTTGAGTAAATTTAAATAAACGAATTTGTCCATAATGCCTTCTATAAAAACCAACTCAGCGACACCCTCAGACGACATACAACCCCACACCACCTCCACCGTTTTTAACTGTAGGAGCAAGATTTTGTTTTTCGTATGCGGTATTGGGCTTTCTCCAAACATTAATCCGGCCATCAGAACGAAAAATGTTAAATTTACTCTCATCCGAGAATAGTACATTATCCCAAAAACTAATAGGTTTGCTTTTAAATTCTTTCGCATTGTCTAGTCGCTTTTTTTGATTAATTAAAGAAACAAGCGGTTTACGCCTTGCAAGTCTTGAAGTGCCAAATTCCTCTTGAACTTTAGCGGCAAGTTCGGTCGATGTTTTTTTTGGGGGTTTGCTTTATTTTGCGCACTATTGTCTTGCTCTCACGATCAGTTAAAGCTCTAGGACGGCCTGTTCGATTAGCACTTTTGTAGCTTGTCTCTCCTTTAAAACGATTTATAATACTTCGAATTGTAAAACGACTTCGTTCCATTATTTCCCATATCTCAGCGTATGACTTGTGTTGATTATGCAGATGTAGTATTATTTTTCGCTGAGATTCTGTGGTTTCTTTTTGTTTGAACTCATTTTAACATTCACAAATTACTTTTTTGAGTTTTTTTAAGCAAAACATCAGTTTAAAAGATATAACGGAAAAATTAAGATTTATGGTATACATATAAAAAATATTTGCTGAACAGCGTTGACAGATTTCCAGAGGCCCAAAAATTAGCGACTTACTTAGCCATTAGTTCTGAATAAAAGATTTGAGGGTTTAGAGAATAATGAAATCTATTGATTTAAAAACTTTATGGGAATAGATTCCAAAACTATAAAGAATGTTTTTCCGGGCTTAACAGGAGAAATGTACCGAGGGGTGGAATATAAGAAAATTTAAATTATATTCCAACTTTAGTTTGGGGCACTAAGAACAGATCTGATTGTGGTTGCGAGACATCGTTTGAAAGCTCTAAGCGAGTAGATTCCAAAACTTTAATGGACATTTTCTCGGGTTTCTCAGGAGACATGTAACGAGGGGTGGAATATATAAAAATTAAAAATATTTAAACAAACTGTAATGGACATTTTCCCGGGTTTCTCAGGAGACATGTTACGAGGGGTGGAATAAAAAAAAAATAAAAAATTAAAAATATCCAATTTTTTAGAAAAAAGTTAAAATTTATTATGTTTTCTTTATTAATTAATAAAAAGTTATAAATAACTTCGCTTTTTATTTAAAAAATAATAATTTTTCAAAATTAACCATATTTAACAAAGTATGGAATGTAGTTAACAGAGGTGTGGGGTTCACACTCTATTACGTATGTACATGGTTTTGGCACTTGTTGAAGATTGCCAGGCTGTAAGGACTCATAGTCAGTGTTGCCAGACCTTTTAGAGATAAAATCAGCTAAAACCCGTAATTTTTCGTCTAAAAATCTACAAAACCTGCCTCCAGATTTTAAAAATCTTCAATAAATTTTCAAAACACATTTATTAAATTTTTTATGTAGTTTATCTAGAAAAAGATTTAACATTCATTTTAAAATATGTATATGGCCATGTTCTGGAATTTGAAATTGATGACAGTTTTAAAAGTAGTTCTAGTAAATATAAGTGGTCCTGGAAGTCTGAGGTATAAAATAGGAAATATTTTTTTGAACTTTCAACTCAGAAAAGTCTTAAAAGTTTGCTCGATTTTAATGGCTGATAGTATTTGGATCTTGTTACTAACATTAAAACTATCTATCCAAATTTAATTACTCTGGCTGAGTAAGGAATAATCTTATCTTTGTTATCTTAAACAACAAATTCAAAGTTAATTGCTTGACATGTTATTTAAACTTCTAAGTCTAATTGAGAATTTACAAGAGATCAAATGTTGCAATTATTTAAAATATGTATTTTTATATAAGTGCATATGAATATATACATACATTTGCATATTATTTCGTGTTAAGCTCAAATTAGACGTGACATAACCATAGGAAAACTGTATTACCATAACCACTGTATTAACAAAATGACATAAAAACACCTTACAAACCAATTCAATTTTGGTTTCTAAATTCGCCGTTTCGGCTGTGGCATTATGGTTATGTCACGTCTAATTTGAGCTTAAAATCAGATGACATAAGTCCGGAGATATTAATGTGTCAAGACATTGCGAATTTTTAATTTTTAAGTAATCTTTTGTGAAAAAAATGAATCTATTTTCAAACGGTTGTTCCATGATTGGTTGATATATTTCGTTTATTAATGCAAGAAGTGGAAATAGTACAAACATAAGTGACAATGCAAAGAAGTTTCCATCGAGCTAAAAAATCTTCATATTTAAACCAAAAATCTTCAAATCTGCATTTGGCAATTTCGGGGTATAAAATCTGCAAAATGCAGATAAATCTGCACTTCTGGAATCACTGCTCATAGTATAAGGTTTCTGTTAAAAATACTACATTTGTACTTAAGTGCTAGTGTATATAAAAAATGTTTATTTTTACATGAAAATAATACGAATATTTACGTATTTTGGAACAATACATATATTGAAAATGAGGTAATACATATTTTGAAAATTCTCGTCATTTGCCTTAAAATAAAATATCTGTCCTTTTTTCGCTACGCTTGAAATTTTCCGATAAAATCACTACAAAAAGGAAAAATTAGCTACTATTGGCATCACTGTACCAAGCATTCTGTGCATTCGGATAACGGGGAATGGAAAGTTTTAATTCAATCGCTTTATAGCATTAAACTGGATCTGTGTAACTGCATTTTGTTCAAATAAATTCAAATTATCTGGCTGGTATAGCCTTCACTTTACTGGAAGGTATACAAAATGAAAATTTTTCATGTTTTTAGGTTGAAAAATAAGTTTTTGCAGATTTAGCTGGATTCAATTTCTATTCTATTTTTTTTTTCATTAGATCTGATATGTACTATACAATAGTTTAAAAAAAAATTGATGAACCAGAAATTACGCCCTTGTTTTTGTTTTGATAGTGGTAGACCCCTCCACTATCATTCATTCATTCCATTTGTCGTGTTCAATCATTTTTAACAGCCCGTTATCGCATTCAAACCATTTTTATAACCAAAGTAAAATGTTAATAAATATTACAATTCCATCGATATTTTTTTAAACAAATAACTTTCTTTTTGTTAAACTGTCTGTAAAATACATTTTTTAAAAATTTAAATATTGTTATATAAAGCAGTCCATTACTTAGCTAAGCCTTCATTTTATCAATGAATACCTCTTATAAATAAACAAAAACATTTCCCCATGTTGTGTTTTCTATTTATATTCATAATTATAAATATGTTTATATGTATGTATTTTCGAAGTTAGAAAACTATTATCAATATTGCATAATAAACTTTCATTTTCATTTGAATGTTAGTTACTTTGTTTGTAATTTATAATTTAAATAAAAAAATAACACTGTTATTTTTTATTGTTTTTAATTGAAATTTGTTTCTTAATTAAAATGATACGACAATGGCCCTGATATAAAAATAGAAACCAACAATTTAATAATAAAAAAGGTTCATTGATCTTATAATATACATTGTAACAAGCATTCATCATATGTTTTAATTTCGTTCCATGACTTCTGATTACAAACATTTTTTAATTTATGGCATATGGCATGTAAACAGGGTTATTATATAATTTTAATACTAGAAAATAAATTAGAACTAACGCGGCGAATCAACTGTGGACGATCAAATCAGCCTTATTACGGTTGTCGTTGTCGTCAATGACTGAATTGGTTTTTGTAATAGATTAAAGTAACAAACAACCTGTGTTGTGCATAGGCTAGATTATTATTAGGATGTTTATGCATATAATGTTTTTTTAAGGCTTATTGTGTATTTTTTTGACATAAGAGACAGGTTTATATATCCTTTTAATTCTAGAAGTTTTCTTTGACCATGTAGTGCAATTCTAATCGACGTTTGTTTATTTGTGTGTAGAAAAATTCGAATTTAAGTAGCAAAGACGCAAACCATATTTTTTAACATTGCTCAGTTTGCAGTAAACAGATCAATGTTAATCACTTAAAAGTCATAGTAACATACTTCTGAGACAAAAAATCTGAATGACCATCTTGGATAAATATTGAGTTGCACGCATAAAAAACCAAGGTTGGCTACCGATACCGATACCGATACCAATACCGTTTAAATACCGTTTAAATTGAATACCGGTATTGATACCGATACCGAAATTAGTTTTTTGCATAAAATACCGGTATACGTATACCGTTTCCCTTAATACCGGTATTCTACCGGTATAATCGTTTCGGTATTTAAAAATAATATGTTTTTTTAAATAGAAAACAAATTAAAAGCTTCAATACTTGTGCTAATAAAAAATATTTTTGTTAACTTGACGCCCTACTGTTGCAACACTGGTATTGTTTGGTTACCGTCAGATGTAACATAAGTTCTACAACAATATTGTATAGGAAATTTTTTAGGTGAGGTATTTGACAATTTGAAAATCAAACGTTCATGTGTAAGCCAGCTTTTTTACTTATTAAAGTTTGTATTGTTATGTTATTGTAATAATTGCACTATCTTACTTACTATGTACACAACTTATTCTTAAAATCAAAAGTGACGCGCATTACATAAATTATCAAAGTACCTAAACCTAATTTTAAAAGAACTAAAATAAATAAAAACATCTAGTGACAACGAAAAAAATGCCTCGGCCAAAGAAAAATGCATGTAGAAAATTTTTTGAGTTTGATTTTGAAAAGAAAACTAATAAATGTATTGTTATGGAAAAAGAACAAATTTGTGGAAAAATATTGAATGTAGGTATACAAGTAGGCTTTTTTTGTGCTGTATTCATCTTTTTTATAATTATTTTTATTTGCATGAAGAATGACCATGGTACGAATTTAGCTTGTCATATTAGAACACATCATAAACAAATTTGGAATCAGATTTCGAAAAATAAACGTATACAAAAAATTAATTCACCGACGCCCAACAAAACTGTTAACAGATCTATATTAAATCTGTTTAAAGTTAACATTGATATGTCCAAAGAGATACTGCTGAAGTCTTGTGTCGAACTATGCACAGTAAATGGTAGACCGTTTTCTCTTATTGAAGATTCGGGTTTCCGTAAAATCATTGACCCTATTGCAAAAGGGCTTGGTAATTTTACAATTAATAGGAAAACTGTTAAAGATGAAGCATTAAAAAAGTACAAGGAAATAACTGTTAGAATCTCAAAAGAAATGGAGGGTAAATTGGTTTCGTTGAAATTAGATGGCCTTACACATTTAAACCGTGCCTTTTTAGGTAAAATATTCCACTTGTTTTTATACCTACACCACAGTAGTGGAGAGGATATTATTATTACATAAATACATATGTATGTATGCATATTTATATAAAACTATTTCTTCAAGGTGTTAATGCCCAATTTATTGAAAAGGATAAAATTGTTTTAAGAACATTGGCTGTATCAGAACTATTTGAACGCCATACAGGGCAATATCTGAAGGACACAATAATAGCCATACTTCAAAAGTATAACATTTCAACTGAGCAGATTTATACTTGCACAACAGATAATGGGAGAAATATGCTTAAATGTATATCTCTAATTAACGAGGATGAGAATGATGCCGAAAACTTTGATGATAATAACACAGACTTTGACCAAACTTTAGAACATTTTTCTTTAGACACTAAATGCATTGGTAAGCTTATTGAACCCTCCACCATAATTTATCATATGCCTCAAATAAAGCCCACTTTCACAAATCGCTTTAATACGCCTTAAATCACAACGAATCATGATTTTTTTATTGAAATAAGATGCCGCAACGAATTATAGTATTGTGAGGCCAGGTTTTATAAAAACTGGTTCATAATTTATTATAGAGTCCATATAAAGCTGATGTTTGTAACACATTAAAATATTGGTCCTAGACCCACCTTTAAGTATACCGATCGACTCAAAATCTCTTGCTGAGTTGATGATGTCCTTCCGGCTGGCTTGCTGCCCATGTAACCTTGTTCGCAAAGTACAGGTCGCAATTTTGGAGATAATATATTGAGCTTTTTCACATACGTTCTAATTGGCACAAGATCCATGACTATTGAAACTGGGGCGAATCGGTCTATAATTTCACAAAGCCCCCCTACAAGCTTCTTTCTGGAATAGGGCCTTTGTGCCGATAAACCAACTTACTATGTTAGTATTAATATTAAATTTGGTCCAAATTAATTTTACTACAATCAAAATCATCTTACCAAATTTTTTGGAATCGGTCCATATTTGACCATAGCTTCCATACAAATAATACTCCCGAAAATCGCTTTTAATTCCATAACTTCCACATAAATGCTGGTATTAACATACAAATTGGCAACAGTAACTTTTACGATAGCTTCTATCTTATTGAAAAATGTAATCCTGGTAGATCCAAGGTCCCATATAAGTCCCCATCCTTTAATCTCACATAGTTGAAGATATCTAAATATTATTCGGCACAAACAACTTTGAAATGAATCTTAAACTCATAACATGATTTCATCAGGCGGGTCCGTTATTGCCCATGAGTCCGAAATAGGGTAAACTCTCGAAAATTTGTTTTTAAATATTTTGGTGTAGGTTGTCATGTGGTCGGGCTTGACCGACTGTACTTTCTTACTTGTCTTATTAATACAATTAATATGTAATTTAAATTATGCATAGGTATTAGATGTGCAGCTCATACGCTACAATTAGCTATTAATGCTGTTCTAAAAGACCGTGAAATACTTAAAATGATTGAAAAAGCCAGAGCTGTGGTAAAAAAGTTAAGAACGCCAAATATCAATATATTATTAAAAAGTCATAATCTTACGAAACCTCTAATTGACTGTGCCACTCGTTGGTCGTCTACTTTTGATATGATGTCATCTCTAGTAGATGTTAAAATGAAAGAATTTTTAGAAAACGTATCAAAGGCTAATAATGATTTCTATTTATGCAATGAAGTGTGGGAAAATATAAAAGATGCTGTAGGAGCTTTACGGCCAGCAAACATTGCCACGAAAATTCTTCAAAAAGAACAGTTAACATTTGGAGACGCCTTTGATGCTTGGTTTACATGTAAAGTCGAACTACAGAAAGTAAAAGGCAATTTTGCATATAATTTACTTGAGGAAATAAAAAAGAAAGAGGAAATTCTTTTTGAGAATAAAGCATTTCTAGGTGCATTGTTTTTGGATCCGCGTTGGAATATCTTTCTTAAGGGAAATTTTGTTGAACATGCCATTGATCATATCATAAGAGTAAGTGTGAAGATGGACACAGTAAGCCAAAATACTTGCATAGATCTTGATGAAGATAATAAAAGTTGTTGTTCAAATTCATCTTCAGACTGTATAGAAGCAATCCTGAAAAATATGGAAAATGAAAATTGTTCTTTAACACCAAATAACAACAATTTACGTGAGTTACTATATTCTTTCAGAAACGAAAAACGAGTTAAAAGACACTTAAATGTTCTGGATTGGTGGAGAGAACAAAGCAAAGAAAAACCGAAACTATATGCAATAGCAAAAGTTATGTTAGCTGTCCCAGCAACACAAGTTAGTGTGGAGCGGTTATTTTCAGGAGTGAAGTACATTATGAACCCTTACCGCAATAGGTTAGACGAGGAAAGCTTAAATGCAATTTTAGTAATTCGAGCCAATATGGAATTGTTGTAAAAAACTACCTTTCAAGTTATTATACCACAAATAGGCTTAAAAAAATTATTTTCGATTTTTGCTTATAATATAAGTACATATATATAAGGTTTATCTTTTATACAATATGAATTGTTTAATTAACTTTTTTCTTTTTTTCTATGTCATTTAATGATCTCTATATGTACCTAATATTTTTAGTCGAAGTGAAAAAATAAAATAGAATGCATAAACATATGTATATATGTATTCATAATATATAATATATAATTTATAATTCTTTTATTTAACTTTTTTCGTAGGTTTGTTCATTTAACTGTAATACCGATATAAAAGTTTTTATACCGGTATACCGATACCGTTATAATTAAGAAACCGATACCAATACCGATACCGAAATAAAAAAAGTTTAATACCGATACCGATACCGATACCGAAATTCGTTTCGGTATCCAACCTTGTAAAAAACCATATAGGAATGGTAGTCCAAAGGGTCCTTAATACTATTAGACGTTCGAAAAATCAACATTTTTTAAAAATCGACAACCCTATTGCTGAAAACCCCAGTTAAAACCATTTTTGAAAAAATTAATTCAATACAAAAAATATTCACCTTTATCGTGTTTGGCGTATTTAAAATTCGCCTACGACTGTTTAGTAATAGATAAAAGAAAATAAGTTCACGTTTTCTACGACAGTTTGGTAATAGATTAAAGAAAATAAGTTCACGCTTTCTTTAATCTATTACCAAACAGTCGTAGGCGTATTTTAAATACGCCAAACACGATAAGGGTGATTAAAAAAAGAAAGGAAAAACAAAAAAGAAACAATTTCAAAAAAAGGACAGATGCAGAAGTTGGTAAAGTACTTGGATTTTCGTCAGGTAATAGAAATTTCGAGGTAAATTTGAAAAATTAATTACATATTAATAAGTTTTCCGTATGACGTGCTAAATTCCCAATTTTTTCATATATGATAAATACACTGAAATTTATTGTTGAGGGAAAGCTAGCTTCTATGCGCTTTTCACTAGTTGCTTAGGCCAACTCATCAGGAAACCTTCTCCAAAGATTTAAGAAAAGCCAAATAAAACCCTAAAGCGAAATAGAATTATAAACACTCAAAGTCCTACTTGTAACAATATCAAAGCTTAAACAAAACACCAACAATAAAATGTAACATTAATAAACCTTCTGTATGAAAGAAACCCACAGCACATATCTATGTATATATATATATATATATATATATATATAAAATAAATGATAGACTCTGTAACCATCCAACCGTTGTGCCCCAAAACGGTTTCTTTAGAAAGGCAATTTTCTGAAGATGGTTTAAGGCTATACATTTTTTAAAACTAAGACCACGAGGGGAGTTAGGGGGCGATCTCTGCCTCTCCGAAACTATGCAACAGATTTTTATGAGGTTGGGGGCAATGTCTGCCTTTCCGAAACTATCTAACAAATTCGAATGAAATATTATTAATATTTAGATAGATGTATATTTAGATAGACACATAAGCTGTGAATGTTTTTTTTTAAAATTGGAATACAAGAAGGGGGAACGTAGTAGCACACGCCGGGTACCCGCCAGTATGTTATAAACATTTAATTTATAGGTTGTTTTACTTTTTTTTTTGACACATCAAATGTGTACAGCTTTACACATTTTGAAACTATAATAAAGTCCGCTCACTTCACTTTTCCTTTTTTGCAATCAAAAAAATCTAAACTGAATACCCTTTATGATTTCTTACCAATTTATGTTTTTTTACGTTCAAAAGCGCAAAAAATGGCCCAATTGTGCCACGTTTTGCTTCACTGTGCTACGTTGCTTTAAAAATAACAAAAAAAAAAAAAAACAGCTGAACAAAGAAACCATTTTAAGAAAACATTGTTTTTAAGTTATCATTTTTATTTGTTAAATTTGTTTATTTGGTTTTTTTTTTTGTTAAAATATTATTTGATGTTAATCATAGCTGTAAAGGGCTCTGGAGACTTTCAAACCAGTGCATATGTGTTAGAGTCGTTTATTTGAGGCTTTTTTGGAGACGTACAATCAACAATCAACATTTGTAATTTTAATTTCATAGGGTTCGTTTCAAATAATATTTATATTTATATTTATTTATATTTTTTTTTCTTCCGTACATGACAACATACACAAAGCAAATAAAATTTTTTTGTCAATCACAACTGGAGACTATCAAGGTATATTTACACAAGGTAAACTCGTTGGCCCATATGTTTGTCAGCTGTTTACCCCTAGTTGGAACCACAACGTCAAATTGCGTGTATATGAGCCAAAATTTGTACATGTGTGCGTTAAATTGTTTTTGTTTTATATGAAGACAATTTTGACAAAATGGTTCCTTTTATAGAGCAGCATGTCTACACTCCCAAATGAGTCTACCTTGTGTAAATATACCTTGGAGACTATCAAATAATCAGCCATCAAATAAAAAAATCAAAACTTTTTGATTTTCATCAAGCATTGCCGACAACGCGTATGTGTACCCGAAAAAGAACGACTGCACGCATAAGATATGAATTAAATACAAAATTAAAATACTTTTTTTTAATTTTAATTTCTATTTTATAAAAGAAAATAAAAAAAATTTTAGTTTTAGATTTTTTGTTAAATGTTTGTGGTATTAATTTTTATAAAATCGAATAAAATTCCGATATATTTAGATATTTTTAATTAAAATGTACTATAAAAAAAATTATTTGAACTTTTTATTATTAAATCGGTTGGAGTCTCAAAAATTTTTTCTAATACTTTTTATATTCAAATACCCTGCAAGCATTTTATGAAAAAATTAATCATATTCGAGTCATTTATAACTCCTCTGCACGATTAAAATAAGCATATATGACCTCATTTTCTGATCATAAATGGTTGTTTTCTCGGGAGGAAATGGTACCCTACCCGGGACTCTTCTTTAGGAGTCTTTTATTACCCGTTTTTCTGATCAGTTTCGACTCATTTATGACTCATATTTTAAATGATTTGCGAGTCTTTTTCGAGTCACTTTTTAGTCATATTTCTGATTGTTTGTCTTTTTCAACTAATTTTTTAGTCGTATTTCTGATCGTCTAAGAGTCTTTTTCGACTCATTTTTCAGACCTAATTCTAATCGTTTACGAATGTTTTATGAGCTTTACTAGTCTATGACCATAACACATATTTCTGGCAAGTTTCATTGATCTAGAGGCACTCAATAACTTTTAAGAAGCAATATAAACTAAACAGCGTTTAAAATCAAAAATGCAAATTTAAAAAAAGTCATGAATATAATTTTTATTAATAATTGCTAAAATTTAATGTTTTAATTACTCCACCAAATTTTACCAAATGTCTGTGTTCATCAAATTCATTCATTCTTAGAAAATACCAAATTAACGTCAACGTGATGTAATCGTCGACTTGATGTAACAACAACTTAAAATTAACATTGACATTGACAACAACTTATATAATAGGGGTGATTATATTTATGTATATTGTTGTCTTGTAAGAAAAGGATGTTTGCTTTATTAAAATTTTATTTCCGGAAGTTGTTGAACGTTTTTCGATTAATTCAATGGACAATTTGCAGGCAACCGGTTTTGACTATTGCGCACAAGAAAATATAAGTAAAAATATAATAAGTTTGTTGAAAAAAAAAAATAAATAAAATTGATGGCGAAAATAAATTTTAGTTTTATTATAAGAAAAATACTTATGTATATAAATAATTGACTTTAAAACAGACCTGCAAAACTACTGCACCGTGCTTTTTTCTTTTTTGATCTCACACCTACGTGCACTATTGAACACTTGAATAAACCCACAAGTCTCGCTTGAGCTTTCACACTATGCGGTTTTTTTATTTATTTATTTTATATGTACAATGCTCTAAAATGGCATAGATGTGATACGATTAGAAAAAATATTTAGTTTAAAGAAAACAATTAATAAATGCAAGTTTAAAAGTCAAGTTTAAAAGACCAAGCAGTCATATTTCAAACCCCTGTATGATCCATTTTCGATTGCTGTATGTTTTGTTATTGCATTTTCAATAAATTACTTTTAAAGCATAAGGACGAATCATTTTCGAGTCTTTTTTCAAGCGCGCAAGTGATTAATCAGTTTTTAATCGTCAAAAGTACTCGAGAAAGACTTAGTTAGGTGATTTTTGATAAAACAATCTTCCAAATGCTAGTAGGGTATTCTAAGCTGAATATATTCAAATCAATTTAATACAAATAAATAAATTTTATTTGTAGTTTTAGAATTTTTATTCAACAAAATTGGTACAAAATAAAAATATTCAAACAAAAAAATTTTAAATACAAAAATTTTTTTTGATTTGATTTGATATTTATTATTGTTTTACCCATACAACAAGATATACAAAATCTTTTAGATTATAGTAGGGATAACAGGTAGTTATACAATTAAATGTTTATAACATGGTACTTATTATTTTATATAAAACATTAACAAAAGTGTTGAAAAAAAAAAATTAAATAATAATAAATTAATTACAATTACATTTATGACTAATTAAAAGAACATGCATAAGAAGAAAATTTTAAAACATAAAAAGATTGAAAAATTATAAATATTAAGAAAACAGTTTTGTGATTTCATTTTTGAAAATATTCGCATTGCTGATTGTTTGAATTCTGTTTGGAAGTCTGTTCCACAAACGGATAGCATTTATGAAAAACTGCCGCTCTGAAACCTGACTTTTGTATCTAATACTTGTTAGTTTACTTCCGCGGTTCGATCTTACAAATTGCAACCTATTGTACAAGTAAGATGGTGTTTTAATATATATGATTTTGTGCAGTAGTATTAAAGTTTTGCTGTCAATTAGATTTGAAAAAGTCATGCCATACAATTGTTTCGAAAAAGGAGTTATATGATCACGTCTGCGAAGACCAAAAACGTATCTGGTTATGTTGTTAAATGCTACCTTTAACTTTCGTGCACTGTCTGAGTCACAATGTCCAAATATTTCACTACCGTAAAGTAAGCAGGGCATCAAGTACGTTTTAGCAATAAGCATTCTTATGTTAGTCGGTGTGCAAGAAATTGTTGACCATAGAGAACGTATCATGGATTGAGTTTTACAAACAATAGAGTTGACATGATTCGACCAACTTAATGTTTGATTGAATACAAGCCCCAGGTTTTTTGATGAGGTGACTAGATCAATTTTTTGTCCATTTATCATTACGTCAATATTAGGAATTAGTAAATTTGTTTTTTTTTTGTGAATTATAATACATTTTGATTTTCTGGGATTTAAACAAAGGCCGTTCTCAGATGCCCATGAATAAACATTATTTAGATCTATATTTAGAGCATCCACATTTTGTTGTAGTGACTTAATGGGTGAACTCAGGTAGAGCTGTACATCATCCGCATACATGTGGAATTTCTATTTCTATTAATTTCTATTAATTTTTTTTAATTTTTTTGTTGAAAAATCAGGAAGACAATGTAATAAAATATTGGGATAAAAAACGTGCAGCTCCATTTTAAAATACAAACATTAAAAGTAAGACGATTTCGTATTGGAAAATTTTAAAAATTTAACGATATTATACAGTTACTGGTTACTTAACTAACACAAGGTTCTTTTCCCTGGCATTTAGACATAAATTTGGCGGAAAACTGGCCAGAAACTAAAAGCAATATTATATTCCTTTAATTATGGTAAAGTGCAATTTGTGAGGTTGAATTGCTTGAAGCAAATGTATGTAGGACCATGGACTGAACTCTAATCTAAACACTTTGTAATAAAACTTCCTTGCCATTGTTTTCCAAATAGAAACGTGCAGTTATGTGCTAGAAATCAATTTGACTGAAATTTTAATGGCATAACCGAATACATATACCACTCTTACTTATTATATAAAAAGTAATAACGTTTATAAACTACCAAAATCTTTTCTTATAAAAAACAAAAGTTGTAAGGGCTTTTTTAATTTTAGAATAAAAATAAACATAGTAATTCTAATATCGAAGAACAAATTATGAATAATTCAAAAATTTTTTGTTGAATTTAAATATTAAGGCATTTTTTTTTAAATTATAATATTTTTTCATACGATCTCTGAAATTTTTGAATTCAACAAGTTTTATACAAATTTATTTTATTTGTTTCTTTTAAATTAAATTTTTTTCAAACAAATTTGTGTGCTTTTCTATTGGTTTGAATATGTTTTTATAATATTAATTTGAATAATATAAATTGAAATAACAGTAAATTGAACTTCCAAGAGAAGAAATGAAATTTAAAAAACATTATCGTAAATTATTTGAAACTGATTTATTTTTAATTTATAGAAGTATTAAATATATTTAACATATTTTAATTTTTGAAAAACAGTTACAAATTGTAAATTATTGATTTTGAGCCAATATTTAGAAGAAAATAATCTGCAATGAGCAGCTATGATGTTAATACAATGTTTTTTTTAAATATGTAGACACTTTAATAAATAAAAAATTATTCATTAACTAAAACGTGGCAGCTGAACTACAGTGGATCAATACAGTCGTCGAACAAACATGAAAGTTGCAAAATTTGTTTTTTATTTTCCACAATTTGACATAAACAAAAAAAGTAAAAAATTTATTTAACTTCAACATATTTTACAATTAAATTTTGATTCACATATTTATATACCTATGTTAAGTAAATTAAAAAAAAAAATAACATACAAATCTACATTTACTTATAAATAGGGATGCGATTTCCATGCAAATGCATGTTTTTTGTCGAAAGTCTAAGATGGATGTCGACCACTTATTTTTCTGAATCATTAAATTTGCGTTAAAATGGCATCGATTTGTTTTTGCATATTGTTGCATATTTTGGTGAAAATGCATATTTTTGCATATTTGGATTTCAATGCATATTTTTGCATTTTTGAGTGATATTAAATTTTCATATTATAAAAAAAGTTTAATTTTTTTTTTAAATCAAACAGTAAATTATTTTGGATCTCTGCTTAAAATACAAGATTTCGACAAAAGATCCTTAAATTTTTAACCGATGATGCAGCTTACATGGTTTAGGCTGCCAAATTGCCTTAAACAATTTATCCAAAACAGTTACATATTTCATTCTTGGCACATGGGTTACACCGAGTTGCAGAGGAAATTAGAAGTCAATTCGACAATAAACTTAGGATACGTTGGGGAAACAGTAACTAAATTGGAGGGATTTAGTTCACTTAACTTAACTTAAATCAATTGATATGGCAATAAGGAAGGAAAAATGTAAAAAAAACGTTTTGCAAAAAAAATATAGCATTTTAAAAATAAAAGAAATTTCAACTATTTTTGATCAGGAATCCAATGTGGAATCTAGATTAGTAAATTTATATTCTCCAAATGAAATGGCATCCTTCAAGTATGCTTTAACTTCGGTTGACGTTAAGAGATAATTTTCCGTGTACAAAATGGTACCATTTTCGCCCATACTTCCTTTATCGCGTTCACGAGATTCTTTATCACATGTGTTTTCAAATCGATTTCTAAATGTATCCATAGATGCTCAATACATTGATCTGCAGATACTGCGGTGGCATTTTGAGAGCATGTTGACTGCTATACAAGTGTCGCATACGTTCAGAATGTATGTGTGTGAAGATAAATATGCCGAGTTAAATATGTTTCGACGTAACGGCTTACGTCACAACATATTTAACTCTGGGTGAAATAATTAAATATGACATATTTAACTATTACATATTTAAATATGCCATATTTAACTATCGCATATTTAAATATGTCTTGTATCAGATATTTTTAAGATTTGATTGTCTTAATAAAAAATACTTTAAAAAAAGCAGAAAAAATATCCAATTAACTTATTAATTATTTCCTAGTAATTTCTATGGACAAACTAAAAAAATCAAACAAAAATAAATTGGAGTTGTCACATCCTTCTGTGTCACACATCCGGACCATATGGAAAATGAGGACTAGGGACCACACTATCCTTCTATGGTACCCATATGTCTGAATTGTATTTGTGATTTTTTTAAAAAATTTTCAAAAAATTAACTTTGAAATTTTTTTGGTGTTCACTATGGGATTTTGGCCATGTTTGGACAGATCCTTCGTTGTCACTCATCCGGACCATATGGAAAATGAGGACTAGGGACCACACTATCCTTCTATGGTACCCATATGTCTGAATTGTATTTGTGTTAAATTTTTGAAAATTTTTTAAAAAAATCACAAATACAATTCAGACATATGGGTACCATAGAAGGATAGTGTGGTCCCTAGTCCTCATTTTCCATATGGTCCGGATGTGTGACACAGAAGGATGTGACAACTCCAATTTATTTTTGTTTGATTTTTTTAGTTTGTCCATAGAAATTATTAGGAAATAATTAATAAGTTAATTGGATATTTTTCTGCTTTTTTTAAAGTATTTTTTATTAAGACAATCAAATCTTAAAAATATCTGATACAAGACATATTTAAATATGCGATAGTTAAATATGGCATATTTAAATATGCGATAGTTAAATATGGCATATTTAAATATGTAATAGTTAAATATGTCATATTTAATTATTTCACCCAGAGTTAAATATGTTGTGACGTAAGCCGTTACGTCGAAACATATTTAACTCGGCATATTTATCTTCACACACATCAGAATGTGCCTTTTGTTTTGCATCTACATAGGAATTAAGAAATGCTTTTAAGTTGTATCAAATAAGTGGCGGTAGTACAAAATCAAAATGTTCTAAAAAAAATGTGTACAAAACGCTGCGCCATTTTCTCAAAACAAACTTTTGAAAGTTTTACTTATTAATGTACCGAATAAAATCCAAGTACCTATATCTCTTTTTGACTCCCATCTGAAACTGTAATATCAAAACTATTTGTTAGAAAAGTTTTATAAAATTCAAAGCATTAAATCTGGAGTTAACACATTTTTCCCTAAAACTACTTTTATCCACATGTCCTTATACCCTTCACCATCACTAGTGGCGAATGAAGGTATACTTAGTTTATCATTTCGTGTGAAACTTTTTAAATATTCATCTAAGACCACACAAAGTATATGTATATTCTTGGTCCTTGAGTTATTCCAAGTCGTTTTAGCCTTATCCGTCTGATAAAAATGCGCTCACTTTCGAAAGACTCAACAGAAAAGAACAATTGGTGTCAAACTCTTTCTGCTTTGCCTAAGTAGTTTGCGATGGAAAATTATCACAATCAATTTAGTAGGAAAAGAGTTATAAAACCAAATGTGGAACAACCCCTCTAAAAAAATGCATAATTTTGTTACAAAAACTAGCATAAATTAGTGACAGAATGCAACGATTCTCACTTAGTTTTGTAACAATTTGTTTTTTGTGAAGATTGATCCCTAATTTACCATAGGCCCCATATATAGTCCAATCTCGGAAAACACTTTAGTAGGCCTAATACCGTAACGAATAGTGATTTTGGAGTTAAATTTTTACTGTTATAGTTTCGCAAGATTAAAAACGACTTTTGGAAAGATCGGTCTATAATTTGTCATAGGCCCCATATTAAGCCCTCTCTTGGAAAGCATTTCAGTGCGCCTAAACCGTAACTTACAATGATATTGAAGTAAAAAGTCTTATAGTTTCAAAAGATAGACCCCATTAAAGAACCAACTCTGGGAAATCATTTAAAAACGACTAAAACTGAAACAAATATAGATAAAAAAAATGTATTACTGTACTGAAATTTGGTCTAACTAAAATTTTTTTATGTACTAGAAATCACTCTACTGGATTTTTGTGATGAACGATTTATAATTTACGGTAGCTCGAATATAAAATCCCCTTCTACAAATTACTTTAATACTACTAGCAATGATATTTTTAAAACATTTTATTTTATTTTATTTAAATTAGACAACGAATTATAATACTGTGAGGTCAAGTTTTGTAAAAATTGGCTAATATTTCATAGATACCATGTTAATTTCACTCCTGAAAGATTCAAATTCTTGGTGAAGAGTATTAAAGAATCAACACAGCCGAATATAGAATACAGATGGAAATGGTGTATATAAGTTTATCATTCCGTTTGTAAATTCTATTAAGTACATTGATTTGGGGTCCTTATGAGTAGCGAAGCTGATTTAACGATGCCCGTGTCTATGTTGTAATGGATTTTCCGAACACCTCAGAAATAATGGGGACTATGTTGTTATACATTTGTCTGTTTTCCTTAACGTGTGTTCTGCGCAGTGACAACTATAATGTTGCATTTGTCAACATTTTATTTATTTTTATTTTTTATTCATTCATTCATATTTAGCATTGTTAGGGTTCAATTTAAGGACATGTTGCCGTGTATTACTTTAATGCAACAGCCGTTTCGTCACGTATACTCCGTTATGGGTAAGATTGTAGCAAAAAACCACGTCTACTTCTTATTTTCCCCATAAATCGCTTCTATCTAAAAAAATGGGCGGGATTGGTGATGTGGGCGTGGAATCTTATACAAAGTAATATTAGATTTCTGTATACCTAATGAACGGAAAGAGCCAAAGTTTCCAAATTATGTGCAAGCATCTGGGTTATAAATCCATAAGATCCGACAAAATATGTGCGGGATTGGAGAAGCGGAGGTGGCACAAAATAAGTTTATTAATTTCTAAATAACGGTAAAAAATTGTCCAAATTTGTTACACATAGCTGGGTTATCAATACCAAACAACCTTTAAAAAAATGGCCGGGAATGTTAAAGTGGGCGTGGTACCTCCTATACAAATGCGATATAGATTTCTGTATATCTAGAGAACAGCAATACCCAAAGTAGGTACTAACCTATACAGTAATAGTATCTGAATTTAGTACAAATGGCTTCGTCATCAATATAAAAGATATGTTTTTAACAAATTTTACTAATTAAATTTTACTAACTAAGCGCACAATGTTAAGCTAGTATTTATTTTTTTAAAACTTCCTGTTCTTATTGCACCATAATAAAGATTATATAAGATTCGGCAAAGCTGAGTATATCATTCTAACTTGTTTCTATTTGATCACAAAATTCTATCGGCCATATTCATAAAAAAATTTTCAGGTTTATAAAAGATTTATAAAACGAATTTCCTATGAAAATTTATTAAATAAACATTTTATAAAACTGAAATATGATGAATACGGGTCTATATGTATAAATTTATTGAGAGATATGTGGACATAGATGCACTTTTAACCTACATCATTTTAAAGTGGACCAGTAATTAAATATTTTTTGTTAAAAATATGCAAATGCCCCTTTTTAATGTTTAACACACTCGTACTGTAAGTCATGGGTATAAAAGAATCGGCAAAGCCTCACTTTCGTTTTTATTCTTAATTACTTACTTTAAAAATCTAATAGAAACTTAATTATTATATAAAATATATAATCATTTTGCTGAGTTAAGTGACAGCAGCGTTACCGTTGTGATACTAAAATATCAATTTGACCCTTTTTCGATGCTCTTGGTACCTTTTATGACGTTTTTTTAAATTATACTTTTGTATAATTTTCACCTATTTTGTGATTTTTTTTACCCTTTTTCGGAAATGGCACTCACATTTTGTTTTTTGTCAACACTGCGGAACAGTAGTGCTAAACAAATGTTTTCGAAATAAGCATTGCTTGATATGGAACAGACTCAAAGTAGAAACTTACAATTACATGCTTTCTTCTCTTAATTTGATCGAAGTGTAGATGGAGGAATGGACTTCAAGTGAAGATTTAATAGCAAAATATAGAACGCACATTCCTAAAAAGTAGTAAGCATTCCTAAAAAGTTTGTGTTAAAAGATTTTTTTCGACTTCTAAATTAGATTTTCGATAGTAAAGTACAATTTCCCTAAAAGCAAACATAACCCATATACATATTTGTTATGTTTTTATGGCGGTTTCTTTTCAAAAACAAAATAAAAAAGTGTGACATTTTATTCAAAAAATGCAATTTGGTGTTCGTTTCTTAAAATTGTTTTGCTCTCTTAAAGAGTAGCATGTTTTATTCTAACAAATTCACCCTTAATAATGCCATAAGGTATTGAACTTTTTACCCTTTTTTGAATCGACAGTGCCCTGTAAAATAGGTGACTTTGGTTTATGTATGGGGCTATTTTGAAAACGGCGACAGTTGCCTCAAAAAGAAACAAAGCTACGCTAAAATTTAAAAACTCGGAATATTTGCAAAAATAGCGCCATAAAATTGATTAAACGTCCCTAAAACTAACAGGAATGAAAACATTCGGTGAAAATTGCTAAATTGGCGGAATTTTACAAATATTTGGTAACAGCGGTATGATAGCCAAGTCTTATATTTTTTAAAAAAAGTTAAAGCTTTAAAGAATCAGAAAACTTACAGAAAAAAATCGCTTCAATCGCGAGCATGGCTTCAATGCGCGAACGATTGCAAAATTTAAAACAAACCCTAAAATTTATTTGAAATCGGTAAATCGGTTAAAAAAAAAAAATATCGGAAAATAACATTAAAAGCATTGAAAACTTAGCAATAATGATAAAGAACAAACTTTTTTATCAGGTGTTAAAAACAGAACATAGCATTCCATAAAAAATTATATTTTTGAGAACTTCCTACCCGAAATAAATATTTTTTGTTTGTTTTAAAAAAACTTGGTCTTATTTACCCTTATCGTGTTTGTCGTATTTGCAATACGCCTACAACTGTTTGGTAATAGATTAAAGAGAACGTGAACTTATTTCCTTTAATCCAAACAGTCGTAGGCGAATTTTAAAGACGATAAGGGTGAATATTTCATTAAAATGAGAAATACTGCTTAAAAATACTTGACCCTTTTTTTGACCCCTTTTTCTGGAAAATCAATTTTTTGTGACCCTTTTCGAAAATTTGCAACGGTAACCCTGAGTGACAGTTGGTTAAACGTTATTAATTAACCTCTAAACAAATTTTTAATTTTATTTCCTTCATTTCTTTTCCATTTCAGAACACAAATTAGTTATGGTCGGTTTAGATAATGCTGGCAAAACCACAATACTCTATCAATTTCTTATGAATGAAGTCGTCCACACATCGCCCACAATTGGTTCAAACGTTGAAGAAGTTGTTTGGCGGAATATACATTTTCTTGTTTGGGATTTGGGCGGACAACAGAGTTTGCGAGCAGCATGGAGTACATACTATACAAATACAGAGGTTGGTTGGTTTATTAGTTAATTATGATTGAAATATAAATAAAAATAATTATTTCTTTTTTCAGTTCATTATAATGGTTATCGATTCAACGGATCGTGAACGTTTGGCTGTGACACGTGAAGAACTATATCGTATGTTGCAACACGAAGACTTGAGCAAAGCCAGTCTGCTGGTTTATGCCAATAAACAGGTTGGTGATAAGTGTTAAAAACGTTACTGAAATTAATATATAAATTAATTGTTATCATAAAGAGTTTGATATGGAAATTGTGCTTAACAACGTTTTTTGAAATTTAAGAATCTATTTAATTTTATTGATTGCTATTTATTTTTTTCTTTATGATTATGTATGTATTTTCATTTACTTTTAAAGGACTTAAAAGGCTCAATGTCAGCTGCTGAAATATCACGTCAATTGGATTTAACTTCAATTAAGAAACACCAATGGCACATACAAGGCTGCTGTGCGTTAACGGGCGAAGGGTGAGTTAAACGAAGATTTTGTTTTTTTATGGACTAGTATTATGTCAATTTTAATACCCTCTACCAGCGTAAGTGGTGAATGAGGATATATGAATTTTCGTTTGCAAATTACACAAGTTTACAGTAAATTTCGTTCCGGAAAAATTTTAGCCGTCGTACAGTGCAAAATTTATGAAGTTTAGCGGAACTTTATTCAATTTTTTATATACAGAAAATATACAGATTATTTATTATTTCGGTAGCTTAATATCCCACCTCATAATATTCAGTTTGGGGATAAACCCTGCGAAACAACTGCAAAGTGCACCTAAAAGTTGTATAACTTATTCAATTATACGGTTTGCCTACAGAAAGCTTTTCGATTTGTTAAAGTAAATAGAGTAGGCCATTTTTTTTTATTTATTTTATGAGAAAAATGTCAATTATTGGCATTTACTTGGTGGCCACACGATCAAGTTTTGCCTTTCAATTCCATTAAATTTGCAATACACTCTCACTATTTTACTAAAAAACTTACTCTTTTTAAATTGACCACGAGATTGCTTTCAATTTCACCTTTCCATTTGTTTGGCAATTTTACTTTCAATTTAACAGCTGATTACATGTTTGTCTTTATAAATTGTTTTCTTGATAATATCTTGAAAGTAAATTGCTTACAAATTGAGTGCAGCCTACGTCACAGCTTTCAATTTATTTAAATTTTGACTAGCAGTATATCGTCAGCTTATTATTGGTTTGGCGCATATCATGGTGAAATTACCAATTACGATATGTAAAAGACTATCCAGAACAACTTGATAGTGTAACCTGGCCGTAAGGTTAAATAATTGCAAAAATTTTTCTTACTCGTGTGTGATTTGTTCGAGAAAAAAGTTTATTTTTTTAAAATTTACATTTTTAATTTCGTTCGCGGCTTTAAAAGGTGATACCACATAATACCATATTGAAAGGCAGATAATTTGAATGGTAGGTTTTTTCAATGTTGGGAACCCAAAACATTTTCTGCGATATTTTGTGATCTTCTTTTAAATCAAACTTTTTCAAGAATAACTTTGCAAATTTCATATTACTGCATTTTTCAAAAGTGGAAGAGAGAACCGACATGGGACGCCATCATTGGCTCACTAATGCTAACATCTGACGCTCTTTGCAGCTTAAAGGCAACTCTTTGTGCGCTGGTTACTAAAAAAAAATAGAAATGGATGGGGGCAAACAATCGAAATTAAGCATAATTTTTTAATAAAAATGCAGCTGGCTTGAAAATAATGTAAAATTTTCAAATGCTGTAAGGGATATGCATTGCCTAGTGGATCAAGGACTAATGCAGGCAGACCTAAAAAATAATTTTAGGATCATGAAGTGCAAAACTGATAAGTCTCGAAAATTATAATAGTACAACTCAAGTACATACTTCATTTTTTCAACTTCATAGTACAACTCAAGAACATACTTCATATTTCTGCCTCGGCTATTGTAAAAAATTCTACCTGATTTATACATTTCTTTTATTAGAGAATTCAGACTTAAATAGAATTTTATCTATTATATATTTATGGCCCGGTTTTAATAAGATTATCACTTTGTGTCAGTAAACACTTAGCTTCTTTATTATGATAAATTGTATTATAATTATTTAATTTTATATTTAGTATAAAGAAAAAGAAATTGTTGAAGGGGGAAAAAATATTATATAATTAATCACCTATAATTAAAGTTAAAAGCACTTGCATTTTTGAAGTCATTATTGACAACAATTGATTGCTACTGAGTCAGTAGTACTGACATCATATCAGGTTTTATAATGAAAAATTAATTCGCGCTGTTAAACGTCTCAAATATGGCGATAAACAAGGGTTTTTTTTAACATTAAGCGAATATATCGCAAGTACAAATTTGGGTTCAAAATTAATTGTCAAAATTATTTGTTAAAATTTAATGATAAAATTAGTCCACCAAAAGTTTTTTACCAAACACCTGTGTTTTAAATACATTTTAGACTTCGGCCAAATGCCCACTATAGAGTAACACTTGAATTACTAAAACGGTAATTAATTTATATATCTATATAAATCGGCAAAGGCAAAACAGTTAGAACACTTTTCTCCTCTGTATGTCAACCGATTTGAACAAAATATACACTATTTGAAAGATATTAATTTACAGAAGTGCACAATATATATGAATTAAAATCTGTTCAATACTTTCAGAGTTATCTGCGTTCTAATTTGCTACTAACACAAATACAAAAAATATGTTTTTTTTTCAATTATCAAATAATAAAAAATAGGGTGTTCGATTATTCGATATTTTTTAGAAACCGGCTTTCGAATATTTCGAAAATATAAATCTTATATATAAATCGACACAGGCAAACCAGTTAAATATACTATATTTTCTTCGTATTAAAAAAAATATGGCCGAATTTCGACCATTAGGCAAACAACACTCGTTAATTTTAATATGTAATAATTTATTTAAAAAAAGCAAAAACTAAATAGAATTTATCTTCTATAATTATAAAAATGAAAAATGTTTGTTTGTTGGCTTATAGACTCCTAAACTACTGAACCGATTTTCCTGTTCAGTGAGCCCTGAAAATAGGGTACTTATTTTTTCAGTAGGGCCAGGGGAATTGGTACCCCCCAAAGGATGCCAATATTAAATATCGTATATCTTAAGAGCCGCTGCACGCATTTTGTTAATCTTTTGATAGTAGGATCTTCTGAACCCCAAAATTAAAATACAATAGCAGCGTGGGAAGTGCTACCCCCCATAGGACGCCAATGTTTAATATCGCATATCTTAAGAACTGTTATAGTGAGAATGTTTAAACTTTGTAGAAGTCACTCTTATGGTATACTTCACTTTTGAAAATAAAAACAAAGCGGGTAGGCGCAAGGGGGATGCATAAATTTAATATCGCTCAACAGAAGAACTATTAAAATTAACTTCGAAGTGATGTAGTCGCCGACTTAATATGAAAACACCTTAAAATTGACGTCGCCTACAAGAGCTTACATATTATGAATATAAATCGAATATGACTTTCTTTCCCAAACTATTATAAAATATTTCTTGACGCAATTCTAAGGAGTTATAGTTGTATATTAATTAAATATGTTTTTGTTTCGACCTTTTAAATTTTAATAATTTAAGTAAATAGTCAGGCTCGAGGTCTGTGGATTGGCCATTGTGCAATGAGAGGACATAAACCAGATTTTGACAACGTACAAATTTTGCAACGAGAGGAAATATATAAACGAAGATTTACATTGGAAATGTTACACATCAACAAGGTCGAACAAGAATAGAGAGAATGAACTACCGAACCGATATAGAAAACTTGTCAAAGAGTTATACTTACATAATAAATAAAACAAAGTAGATAATTTAGTGCAATATTAAATGTGCGACTTTAAAGTTCTAATTTTTAATTATTGTTACTCATTGTTTTGTAAGTTTGTTGTTTTTTGTCGTGTTATTTATGCTGTAACAATAATAAGAAAAATTTATTTGTATTTTTCTGTTTTGTGTATAGATGTTCCTGAAGATGCTTACCGATGGTAGGCGAAATATTGAATAAATAAATAAAATAAAATATTTTAACACAGACTACGAGTCTGACTATTTACTTAAATTATTTATGTTGTATATTAATTTATATTTGCTCTCAACTTATGAGTAATATATCACAAGTTAGTGCTTTAGTTTTAATTTTAAGTTTTAGCTAATTATAAATTTTTTACGAAAACATACATATATAATCAATATTTAGTTTGGCTGTGTTTTATTATGGGTGCTTTTTAGAGGCAAATGACCTAAAATGGGCAGCACTGTTTTTTGCGAGAGCTGATTTAACAGTTATTAGTTGTTTTGAGCATAGAAGATTCGCTGACTAGAACAATAAGAGAAAGAAAAAATGTATGTGCTGTTTTCACAACACAAGTAATTAAACGTGTAGAACGTGAATGTTTTTCATATAAATTTAATTATATGACTGATATGAACATCAAAATTTAAATCAAGGTATATGCCAGGCGACTTAACATATGATACAAACTCAAAGGGGACCTCCTGCCAATGAAAGGTTAATATTTGTACGTGAGTTATTGGAAAACAAAACAGCTCTTGTTTTTATCGGGTTAAGATTTAAAAAATTTAGTTCAGACCAATCTAGAATACGTTGCAAATCTTTATTTGCATTAAAAGATAAATAATTAACACCATTTCCATTATCAGATGCAACTAGCTGTATATTATCGGCGTAAGCAATACATGTACAGAAATGTATTTGTGAAAAAATATCATTAATATAGTACATCATAAAAAGTATCGGGCCAAGTATAAAGCCTTGTGGAATAGTAGATAATTTTTTTACCCTAGACTTCGGTAAATTGACTACGGGATAAAAGAAAAAAATTTATTAGCTTACAAGACGTCTTTCCATTAAAATATGGGTACAAAAATGAAACAAAACTATATAAAAGGTGTTTTTTTAAAGTGTCACAACTTTGAGTTGGCATGACAGCATTATTTGAGCACCCATTTAACATTTGATTTTTGTTTAGTTTCTTTGAATTTAATTATGAACACCAGAGAAACGCGTGCAAATTGTTGAAATTTGTAATCAAAATAATCCGGCGAATGGGCTTAAGCACAAATTAATATTATTTTGAATTTTCATTTAAAATTTTGTCATTGATATTAAAAATATATTTCCTTGTTTTATTATGATTTAAACTTGTGTCACTCTATAACAAACACCCTTTATGTACACTAGGGTGGCCGTTATTTTTTTTATTTTGATTTCTTATATTCTCCCCCCCTAAATCGGTTCAGTTTTATGTAAAAAAAAAATACAAAAAAATTTCGTAGCGATAAGTTGTGTTTTAGGGGGGGGCGTCCGTCCCTCAAAGTTTGCCATCAAGCCATTTATTCAAATGTAATTTGTTGGCGTATGACTATCTTCTAAAAACAACATTTTACAAGAATATGATATATGGCAATATTTTAGCTCTTCTAGTCAACAACATAAGCCTCTAAGAAAGTTTTTTGCTAAAATCAATATTTTAGAAAATAATTAAGAAAATAAAAACAAAATACCAAACATTTTATATACGTTTTATATATATAAAAGGGGGATTTAATGTCAAGTGACACAATTTTGAAATAGATGTCTTTCGATTTAAATGAAATTTAGACCAATTTTAGTACTGTTAGATAGTAGCATAGACACAATTTTCAACAAGATCGGTCAAAAAGTTTCTGAGTTAGAGGGGGTCAAAGTTTGACATTTTGGCCATACAGGTGTTCTTTCTCATCCATGTAACTTATTACCTATTGGTGTAAGGAAAATTTGTCCCAAGTAGCTTAGATAGCTTTTTGATCAAACTTTTTAAAAAAATTGTTTTTGTTTTTTTAAAAATTAAAAAAATTTTTTTTTTTAATTTAACACTTGGCTAAAAAAATAAAAAAAAAGTTTTAAATTTAAAAAAAAAAATTAAAAAATTTTTTAAAAAAAACAAAAAAATATTTTTAAAAAAGATTGATTAAATAGCTATCTAAGCTACTTGGGACAAATTTTGCTAACACCAATAGGTAATAAATTACATGGATGAGAAAGAACACCTGTATGGCAAACTTTGACCCCTCTACCTCTAAAAAATTTTGACCGATCTTTTTGAAAATTTGTGTGTAAACTACTATCTAATAGGACTAACCTTGGTGTACATTTCATCCAAATCGGAAGACATCGATTTCAAAATTGTGTCACTTGACATTAAATCGCCTTTTTATATATATAAAACGTATATAAAATGTTTGGTATTTTGTTGCTATTTTCTTAATTATTTTCTAAGATATTAGTCTTAGCAAAAAACTTTCTGGGAGGCTTATGTTGTTGACTAGAAGAGCTAAAATATTGCCATATATCATATTCATGTAAAATGTTGTTTTTAGAAGATAGTCATACGCAAACAAATTACATTTGAATAAATGGCTTGATGGCAAACTTTGAGGGGCGGACGCCCTCCCTAAAACACAACTTATCGCTACGAAATTTTTTTGTATTTTTTTTTTACATAAAACTGAACCGATTTGGAGGGGGAGAGTATAAGAAATCAAAAAAAAAAGTTCTCCATACAACTAACGGCCACGCTAATGTACACACATATATTTGTCAATCTTTTTTAATTTGTGAAAAATAGGGATTTCTTACACCCAGTCTCCACCTAACATGAAATGCAGTTAAAACATGAAGTTAAGACTTGCTGTTAAAATGGTTATATGTTTATGGTGGCGTACACGTAGTGAAGTTAGAGTTAAAACTTTTCATTATTTTCAATTCGTTGACGCGTCAAGTATGTAGCTACAGTGTGTTTGTGAAAATAATTAAAGTTATTTTATACTTAAATGTTTGTATTATATTATATTATTCACAAAAAGCAAAGTTTATTATGTGTAGTTTACAACCCTTTTAACAAATTAAATAAAGATTTCTAAAAACAACTACAAAATAGCGTACTGTCAAACTTAAACGTCAATTTATGTTATAAAAGAACTTTGAAAAGAAATGTTATAACAATAAAGTTTAAACTTTAACTGGAGCAGTCTCCACTTAACACTAACTTGTAGTTAGTGTTAAAGTTAATCATTTTATGTTAAGTGGAGACCCCGAGTTAGGCTGCGTAGGGACTTCTCAAAAAAGTATATCATATCACTGATACAAGCAGATTTTTTTTAATATGTACTACCCGTAGTTTTTAACGAAAAGTTCAAGCGTTAACAAATCACAACTAATAAACTCTTGGAATAAAATGAGCCAATTAGTATTTTGGTTTTCTGTATGCATTTTTATAAACGAATCTCAACTTTCATATTTTTTAATTCTTTTTTTATTGACATTTCTTACAAACTGGCATTAATTGTTTAAAATTACAAAATATTTGAAGCCCCTTTCATGAAACGAATCTCGCAAGTTTGCCCATTTGAACAAATTGCAATTTTGAGCGATTTATTGAAAACCCTTGTTAATTGTAATACCCAAACCATAATGGTGGAAAGGGTATAATGTGTTTGTGCTGATGTGTGTAACACATAAAATATTGGCTGGTGACTAGAGTTTTTCTTTTCCCGGACTTTTTCATTTCCCAGGAAAGCGGGATTTATTTTTCAATTTGCAATTTTTCAAAATGCATTCAACTTTTTTATTTCTGCGGCAAAAAGGAAAAAGTTCTTAATGTCACCTTTAAATCTTTTTGTAGGATTTTTGAGAAAGTTATAGAAAAATTACTTTTTGGTTATCTTTTTTAATGTGCAATAACATTTGGAATAATAAATACTTTAGATCTGTGATATAAGGATTTTCAAGGAATAAAAACTTAAAAAACTATAACCGCTGAGAACTGATGATTATATTAAATTCGGAGTAAATTTACAAAAGCCACTTTTTTATTTCAGAATAAGCATTTACAGAATCGTTTGAAAGCCTATTTCTTATTTGTACCAAGAAGATTTCAATGAAAAAACACGTTTCCTTTCTACGGGTCAAAGAAACATTATATAATCTCCAGACACTTTCAGTTTTATTAGCACTTCCTTCAAAACTTGTAATTCCTTTTTAAAAAAAATTATTTTCTACGAATCGAATAAGCGTTTTCTTAATTAATAACTTTTGTCATCATCTCTTACAAAATCTAATCCGAAAAATCTTTTAGGCAGCTGCTATGCATATAAAATCGTTAAAGTTTTTGCAATAAGTGGGAAAAACATTTTTTTCGTTTTTATAAAATAAATCTGGGTTTTTAGCAAATTAAATATTCTGTACATTTTCACTCTTCTTCTCTCAAAATTTCAGAGCATTAAACATTAAACTTTGCCTAGGAAACAATTTTCCCGGAACAATTTTTCCAGGGATTTTTGTCCCGGGAAATCCCGTATGAAAAACACTACTGGTGACCCACCTTATAGTATACCGTTCAATTCAGAATCACTTTCTCAGTCGATCTAACGGTGTTCTTTCGTTTGCCTTTTGGATATGGTGAAAATCAGTGCATAATTTCACATGGCCTCCTTAAGTTTCGATTGCTCAAGAGTATCGAGAAAACTAATCTTTTTTTATAGAAAACTTTTATAAATAAAGATCCGGAAAACTGAATAAAATGTCTGTAATTTTTTTCAATAATCCCTTTTCTTTTAATCTTGCTTTAATTTTCACGTGAACGAAGTCACCGATTGAATCTATTTATAAATATTTTTAAAGTAAATCAATAAAAACAATTCTTACAATGAATTTATGTTTAAATTATTTCTGTGTACAATATTATCTTAATCTTTTTTTTTTTCCACTTTACAGACTCTATCAGGGTTTAGAATGGATCGTCCAACGCATCAAAAAGAAATGACATACTCAAATGGACTGCGATAGTAGTTTATAGTTAAATCAATAATTACTATTTATATATAATTAAACAAAAAAAAAAAACATTTATAATAATTTTATATACACATACTTATATACAAAAAAAAAAAAAAAAAAAAAAAAAGAATACAAAAAAAACAATTTAATTATTTGTAAGTAAATGTAATTTAAAAATCTTAATACATTAAAAAACCCCATTTGAAAGCAGCCGTTAAAAGTTTTTTTTTATTTATACACCCAACAAATTCTCCATTAAATGTAAAAAAAAAACATATGCAACAGAAAAAAGGATTTATTTTGAAATCCCATTGTAAAACCCCTGAACTGAAAAATAGAAAAAAGTAAAACTGAGAATTGTTAACGGAACTCACAATAGTAAACAAAACTTATCGAGAAAATATCAAACAGTTTACGGAAATAAAAACAATTCACGGTTAAAAAATATCCGCTTCAAAAGTTTTACACCACTTTATTCGCATTTGTTTTACAGTTCCGGGGTTTAGAATTTATTGTTTGTTTTATTGTTTAGTTTAAGCATTTAAATGAAAAACTTTCAAGATAAATACAAAATATACTGTAAATTAAATATAAAAAAAAACAGTTAAATAGAATTTTAACATAACCTTATTTATATTTTGACGACAGGCGCATTTTTTATTCAATCTAGAAAATCTAATTTACCAAAGCGCATTGTAAGTTTTTTTTTTATAAGAAATTTGTTTAAATTTAATATATTTTTTTTTAATTTTAAATGCTTTAATTAGTATTTTTCCAATTATTAACCATTTATTTTTTTTTCTTTTTTAATAAAATTAAATTTTTATATTTTAAAATTATTCTTGAAAAGTCTTTAATAATGTACAATTAACGTGTGCTCTTATTCAAAAAAAAAAATTGTTTTTATTCTAAAATAAATTTAATTAGTAAAATATATTTTTAATATATTTAGTTTTAATTTTGAAATAAAAAAATTTACATTATTTAATAATAAAAAAAAAAACTAAATACATTGTTTTGTTTTTAATTTATAAATTCAAAATATTTTTTGAATTTTTGTGAAACAATTTAAAAATATTTTAATTTTAGTTTTTAAAATATGTAAAATGAAATTTAGAATTACACATTTTATGCATACAAATTCAAAATAATTGCCAAAACTCAGAAAGGAAATACAACAAGAAAATAATAATAATAATTAATGAAATTGTATTTGTAAAGTTTACAAATAATAAAAATTATTATACTAAATATTAATAAATATTATAAAAATCAATAAAAATGTTTTATTAGATTTATTTGAGCTATAAAAAAACACATTTGCCTTGCAAGGCGAATTTTCTAGAAGGTGAGGTCAACTCTACAACAAAACTGCTTTTGTGATCCGATCAGTGATGCATTTTGAGTTGTTTTTTTTCCAAATTGATGATTTAAAAGGGCCAAAATACTTTTGATAGGGCCAATAAATGTTTTTAATATTTGATTATTATGTTTGTATTTAAATATAACCAATAGTAATACATAATGCATGTCTTATTTTTTTAAGAACAAAAACAACAAATTTTACATGGTTTAAAAGTATTTTTGTTGTTTAATTTTTCAATACAAAATTTAATTATTGTATTAAGCAAGCATTTTTAGCATTTGGCAGTCTACTTTATTTTTTTGATATTTACTTAAAAGAATTTCAATTAAAAAGGCAACGAGTTCTTTCTTAAAATGTCCAAATAAACTACACAAGCTGCTTGACAACAACAACAACAACAACCAGAATGTTTTTGTGATTATTTAAAATTTTTGATTTTCGTACAAGCAAACTTCATATGGTTTTTATATCATAGATCAAACCGCTTTTGTGGTCTATTGGGCCATGACCAAACAAAACAATTTCGTAAAAAATAGTAATGTTTGAAACGGTGAAAAAATAACATTGTATTTATTTAATAGGGTATTTATAGCTAATAAGTTTTCAGTTATAATTACTATCAGTTATAGCTGTCAAAACATATTGTTAACTGGAATTTAAAGTAATAGTTAGTTTTAACTGAACTTGGTGAAATTGGGGGTTAATAATTCAAATTTTTGAGAAACCATCTAATTATAAATTTATGAACAAGATTTTTTTAGTATTTAAAAAAAAAAAAAAAAATTAAAACAAAATCGGAAACTTTTAAGAATCAACCATAAATTTATTTTTTTTAAATATACAAAACATTTAAAGAACAAGTCTCTACAGTATTGAACGATTTAAAGGAGTGTGTTAAATATTGACCTGAAATGGCCATAATAGATTTCCACAGGGCCACAAAACATGCAAAAGTACCACAAATGGCACAATTGTGCCACATTTTGCATCACTGGGTCCGATTGTCAAAAATATTGCTAGTAAAAAAAAAACGTTTGTTTACATACATTATTGTAGTTTGTATACAAACTTTGACAACTCGAACACCGAAAACAAAAACCATATGTTGACTTGACCCCACATTCTAGTTAATTCGCCTTGGCCCCTTGTTTGTTTAATGTTCTTATGCGGCGAAAATTTCGTGGAAGTTTTCAGAAAAACTACTTTGGAAATTCCTGAAAAATTGGTAAAAGAGAAATTTCAATGATTTTTTTAGAAAAGTTCTTTTTGGCAACTAAGTCCTCGTCCATATTCGGGAAGATAAATGGTTCCCGAAAATGGATATTTTTTTAAAAAAAAACTTATATTTTGGTCATAACGATTTTCCCGAGTTTTTCAGAACATATTTTCTACTAAAAATTTCCGATCTTTTGATATATAAGGCGTAACCATAGGTCATATAACAGTAAAAAAATTCAGGTTTTTATACAATTTTTGATATTTTTTGTATGGGAGGTACCACGCCCACTTCTCCAATCCCGCCTACATTTTATGGGATGGTGTGTATTTATAAACTAAATGTTTGTACCTAACTTGGAAACTTTGGCTCTTGCCGTTCTCCAGATATACAGAAAAAAGTAATAAAAATACAGCAACAACAAGGGATTTTTGGGAAAAATTAGAGGCAGTCGTGGTTTTTTGGTCACATCTCAGCCATTTGTGGACCGATCTTGCTGAATTTCAATAGCAAGAAATGGTTGCCTATATGTAACATAAATGTAAAACAACATAGCTGCTATCATGTCTGGAGTCTCCGGAAAACACATATCAAATTTAAGACGGACGGATGGACGGATATCGTTAAATCAACGTTTCTCCCCATAAGGACCCATAATATATACACTTTATATGTTCTAAGACTACTATTGTAGAAATTACAAACGGAATGACAAACTTATATATACCCTTTTCCACCTGTGGTGAAGGGTATAAAAAGCAATCATCAGCTTATTGCAACTATTTCGTCTTTACTCATGTGAGTGCAACTTAAATCGTTGCACAAAGTTTAAAATTAAAAACTTGTTTTTTCATGATTAGAGCCAATAATTAGGTATACCTTTATTGACAAAATTTCATTTTGTTTAATGTTTTTTACTTAGGCATATCCTCAAAAGAAATCAAAAACCCTGCACATACAAAGTTACGTTTTTTAAATTTTAGTGATAAATATTTGTATGCAGCTTTTTTGATTGCATGTCCAAATTTTGCGCTATTTGATTTGAGTGCAGATTTTTGCATTCAAATCTGCGTTTAGTGATAGTAAAAAATTTGCAATAACACTCAAAATTTTTTAGTGGTAGTTAAAAAATAACAATCATCACTAAAGCTGGTAAAAAAGAGTGCCAACTAATTTCTTTGCAGTTTTATTTAGTGATAGTGCAATGCTGATTTAAATCAATATTTAGTGCACTACCCCCAACTATGGTTTTGCTCATATTTAGATTTGGAGTAATTCTTTGTGTTAATATTTTGTTTCACAGCTTTGTGTTGTTAATTCAACTGGCAACGATTTGTTTATCTTTGTTTCTTTTATAGGTAGTAAAATTGCGAACTTTATTGTTTTAGTAGACTAGTCTTAAAACTTTTCATTCATTAAGTAAGACAAAAAGCATTTAAATATAAAAACGAAAATGGTAAGTAAATCCCCTTGTAGTAGTTCATAACAAGGAATAGGTGCAACTTGAAAAATAAAACTTGTAATAAACAAATCCAAAACAAATTTCCTACCAAAATCTGGTTTCTTCTAGTAAAATTGCGAAAAGCTTCTGTTAAAAAGCTCATGTTGCTTTTTAAAGCAGTTGTTTGTCTCTTCAAGCACAAACAATCAGCAGCAACTGGAATGGTAAGTTCAGTATTAAAAGTGCATAGAGATTATCAACAACTAAAATTCATTTTAATAAAGTTGTCTTCTAGTAAAAACTACAAATCAAAACCAAAAATGAATACATCTAATACAAATCAAACCGTAACGGCAATAGGTGCTCATTTTTTGCCATCGACATCTTCCCGTTTAACATACGACATCAAATTGAAATTTAATGAAGAAGTTTCTGACTGCTCCGATAGACAACTGAAAGATTTGATACAGCAAAAGATTCAAAATAAAGAATTCTTTTATGGCATAGAAATATTAGCCAGAAATCAATCTGCTAATAATATATTGGATTATAAATCATTTGGTTCTTTGATGCCTTTATTTACGTCCATTGTTTGGTTAAGTTCGGAATATTGGTCTGTGGAAAATGTAGCAGATGTTGAATCTATAAAATTGGCGCGTAAATTACAGCCTCATGGCGTAGTGTTGCCCCATTTCTCTTGCTATCATTTGAAAGCAGGCAGACTGCAAGAGTTTTTAAATTTAAATTTCTCTAATGTTCTTGCAATACGTGGTGATTTCTATGACGAAAATCAATCATATAAATATTCTGGCGACTTGGTGGAGAATATACGTAAATTAAGAGGAGGTAAGGGAATACTAGTTTTTTTTTATATATGTACCGACTTGTGTAGTACATATATTTGCGTTTTTTCAATCTGATAAGAAATTAAAGTCAACAAATTCAACACATCTAATAAAAAGGTATAACACGTATATAGGGATCGCAAAGTTATGGATTTTTTTTATTTCCCGGGAAAGAGGAAACAAGTACTTTTTTCCCCAGGATCCAAGATGAGCAATGAAACACTAAAATTTCCTTAATATTGTTCAAAGATTTTAATTATTTTTTTTTTTCTGGTGTAATTTCTTGGATTGTATTCTTCTCATTATTTGGTCCATTCAGATATAATAGATCCTTGTATTAATTTGCATTAAATGTTATCAAGTTCTCATAACTAAAGACTTCAAATATAACAATTACCTTAGAAACTAGGGATGCCTTTTGCCGATACTGAGAATCAAAAAGAAATATACCGATACGCATATTGAATGTGAATTCAAGTTAAAATTATGGTACAATAATAAGAGGTACCCGCAAGATTACAACAAATGTTTTAAAAAAACAACAGGGCTTTTTATTGCTATCATGTGATAAGAACTCTCAAACAGCAGCCAAGTGTAATAAAAGAAAATTAGAAACAACCAATAAAAAACACAAATTGCTTAAAAGTGTGTGCGCGTGTTGATATAACATTAACAGCATTTGACAGATTAATTCACAAAACAAGCAAATAAAAAAATATCAGCTGGATCTTGGAGTCAACCTTTTATTATTTTTTTTTATTTTATTATTTTTTACAATTTATTCTTAACTTTTGCGGAGATAGTTTCACCAAACCCTTTGTACCAGACCTGCAGTGGAAAATGAATGAAATTTGCACCATCCTACTATCCTATTGGATAGTAGTTAAGACACAAATCAACAAGCAGCGAAATCAACAGCTGAACCTAGCAAAGCTAAAAATTGAAAACCCCTCGTCTTGAGTTAGAAATTATTTTTTCTTATACATATGCCACTCGCGGCCCAAAAAGCGACCAAAACTACGTTAAAGGAAAAGACATAAACTTTCTTTTGAGCAAAAAAAAAAAAAAAAAAAAGTTTTAAATTTAAAAAAAAAATTTTTTTTGAAAACAAAAATGGGGCAAATTTAGCTAACACCAATAGGTAATAAGATACATGGTTGAGAAAGAACAAATGTTTGGCAAAATGTCAAACTTTGACCCCCTCTTACTCAGAAACTTTTTGACCGATCTTGTTGAAAATTTGTGTCTAAACTACTACATCCAAATCGGAAGACATCAATTTTTGGGTCAAAAATTGGGTCACTTGACATGAAATCCCCCATATGTATGTGTGGCTTGGTTAAAGCAAAATGTTTTTCAATTTAAGAAAATTTTACTAAATACGAACAAAATTAGTTAAAACTTAGAAATTATTTTTATAAAGATACTGAGGGCTTAGCTCAGATTTATAGGCATTTATTGTATAAAAATAAATAGGCTTATGGAAGGGATAATTATAAATAGGTTTTTGTCCTTGATTGCTTGTAAAATGAATTTCAGATGGCATAGCTCAGTTGGTGAACATTTATAAAGGAAAGGCTTTGAATATATTTAAAATTTTGTTTGTCTTTTTGTTTAAAGTTTTTAGAATGGAATTTTTAAATTTATTATGCTAATTTTGTTAATGGAAATTTTAAAATTTATTTTTCCATTTATTGTCAAACACAATTTTGAAATTTTATTTCATTTAAAAAAATTTCCTGAAGAAGATTTCCAACGGAAATCGAAATATCGAAAATAAAAATATTTTAATAAATTTTATAAAAAAGTGACCTTAATTAAGCTTGGATAATTTATTAAAGTATAATATGAAATTATTTTAGATTTTCTTGTTTTAAGAAACGAAATAGATTAAAAAAACTTAGCAATTTTGCGCCATTTTCTTCAGGTTTGGATTAGAGACTTGCATGAACACCATCACGGCTGCCATCTTTGACGATTTATCGTCATTTTTATATATCGTTATCTTAAATGCAAAAAGGCGTAACTAACAAAAAATTCAAAATCGTGTTTTTGATTGGTTATTATGAATGCCATTGAACTACATGTCTTAACAACGTTTTGAACTTCTACGATCAAAAATGACGCTTTATTAACAAAAAACAAAAGGACGTTACTACAGGAGTATTTATTTTATAAATGCAAAATTACGTAGTTACCCATTTTTTTTTAACAAAATTTAATAAAATGGTTTCCTGTTAAAATTGTTTGATGAATTCCATGGACGACTTAGCCATGCATGTTTTCTGACATGTTTGTAGTTTTCATTTTATAAAGTTTTTTGCTTCTCCTGTAAAATTATATTTTTATTAGCTACGCCTTTTTGCATTTGAGCTAACGATATACATGTATGTATATAAAAAACAAAAACTGGTGATATTTTGGCAAAATTCTTTTTTACAAAATTCTTTTTTACAGGATAAGAGACTTGACATTGACGTAACATTATTTCTGGAGCGTGACTGATGCAATTTTTTTTTTGTATGTTGATTGACCTGGGGCTGATTCTGGCAGTCGTGATCGAATATTTTTCGATTAGTAAGCAATTTTATTTCTAAATTTTTCGTTACTGAACGAATCGAAATTATTTTTTCAGCGTTTTGAAAATTCAAATAAATGCTTGACAACACTGAAAAAATAGTTTCAATTCATTCAGTATCGACTTAAAGAATTACAAATAAAATGGCTTTTGAATCGAACAGGTATTCAATCACTACTGACAGAATTAGACCCCTGGTTTCAAAATACATATATGTATGTGTAAATGAAAAATGGGACGTACTTTGAGGCGTGGCATAAAAGTAAGCATATTAAATAACATACTTACAAAGTTTTAAAAGGGCTTTCTTGCCATGTGCAAAAATTTGGCAATTAAAGGGAAGGAGCCGAGGTGGCATAAGAGCCGATTTTGATGTCGGATAAAAAAATCACCAAAGGCAAAATGGAATCCATAGACAAGCCATGAACAACGATATGCAATATGTTTTGATCGTTCTACAAATGGCGACGCAGTGTACAAAAAACTAAAAGGGCGGTAGCCAGAGGCGTGGCAAAAAATTAAAAATAATATTTCCGAAATTGTTTTCAGTAATCTTTAATCCTAGTGTGACAATTTTTTTTTTAAAATATAATATGTTAGAAATTAATTTATATTTGAATAGTACTAACTTTTCTTAGTGTATTAATATTTTGTTATTGTTTCAAATTAGTTGAGCTCACACAAACTGAGCCAAATTATTCGGAAATACGAGGGAAAAAGGGGATTTTTCGATAATCCTGGGACGGGGAAAACCTTAAAAGACTTTTCTAAACATATGACAAGGGTTTTTACAAGGTATATTTACACAAGGTAAACTCGTTGGCCCATATGTTTGTCAGCTGTTTACCCATAGTTGGAACCACAACGTCAAATTGCGTGTATATGAGCCAAAATTTGTACATGTGTGCGTTAAATTGTTTTTGTTTTATATGAAGACAATTTTGACAACATGGTTCCTTTTATAGAGCAAAATGTCTACACTCCCAAATGAGTCTACCTTGTGTAAATATACCTTGGGTTTTTAAATTACATAGATTTAAATTTCTTTAATAAGTTTTATGTCTTAAATAAATTATTTCGATTTCTTGTTGGCTTTATTAAAGATACAATAACAATTGGAGTTGGTGGATATCCAGAAGGACACCCGGAAAGTTTGTCGAAAGAAGAAGATTTGGATAATCTAGTTAAAAAGGTAAGAGATCTATATTTTAGCCAACAATTGTGCTTTATTGATTTTGCTGCAGTTTGGTAGAACATTAAAAAACATCGTCAAATATTTTGGGCTATATTAAATTTTGTGTGTTACCCCAAAAAAAAATCGTGAAAATATGTTTATATTCAATAAAAATCGCGCGACCAAATTCTGTGCGAATCTGTTATTTAAAAGTCTTGATACATATCTGATCAAAGCTCCTACTCATTTAATTACTTTCAAAAATAAAGAAATAATGCTGCATATTTATACATTTTCTAAAATATTTCTATGACAAATGTGCAGTCAAGTTAATAATCGTTTTTAAAATTTTTTACCTTTATTGATTCTATTATGAATATAGGAAACAGCGCTGCCAGAAGTAAGATTTTACCTTATTTTTTAAGATTTTTTAACCGAAAAAAGATTTTAAGATTTTTTCCCCAAAAACAAGATTTTCTGTTTTGTCTAGACGAAAGTTAGGTTCAATTAAAAAAAACCTTCTTTGTTCCCATTTGAAAATTTTTAAACCTAATAATGCAAATTTGCGGCTTACTGGACAAAAAAAAAACATAATGAGCTTAAGTAAATATTCGAATACATGTTAATCAGGCTAGCCATATTGAACTTAAGGAAACTTTTTGTTAAATTTTATGATACTGTCATTTGCTTAAGCAAGGTTCGAAACTGATCGCACATTCTGTACGGAATCAAAAGGCCTAACCATAATATGCATTGCCTTGCTTAACCTACTGTCAAAAAATAACAAAAAGTCTCTCAAATGTATTTAAAAAGACAAAAACAAAATCAAAATACATTTGATTCCGTACGGAATATGCGATTAGATTCGCACCTTGCTTAAGCAAATGACAGTTTCATTAAACTTTGCAAAAAGTTTCCGTTAGTTAAATATGGTTTGCCTCATATAATTAACATGTATTCGCACATTTGCTTAAGCCAACTTAAGCACATTATGGTTGGGCCTAAATGTTTGTTGATTTTATTTTAGTTTTTTTTTTAATACATTTTATTAATTTTTGACAGTAGGTTAAGCAACGCTATGCATATTATGGTTGGGCCTTTAAAAACCAACCTCTGTTTGGCGTTCAAGGGTGATTAATCAGGTGTAAGTTTTGCGCGCTTTTTATTTAGCAAAAACAGAAAATTATTGCAAGTCAGACTAAGGTTCGCAAAAATTAATCTTTTTACGTTTTCGATTTCCATGACACCTGTGTATATCTAGATTTATATAAATAAACGTTTAAAAATGTTTAGATTTTAGCGGTATTTTTAAGAAAAATCCCGCCTTAATTGAATATTTAGCGGTTTCTAGCGGTTTTGAAGTCCGATTTTTCGGGAAATCTTCAAAAAAAAGTTGGCAGCAGTGGAAATACATATTGATATGCTTTAAAGTTAATTTTAATAAAAAAACTACTTTTTTCCAAAAAAAAAAAAGATATTTTTTCCAAAATAAGATTTTTTTTTGGTGAAATTAAGATTTTTTGCTGAAAATTTCTGGCAGCCCTGCTGACAACTCTGATAAAAAAACCAATGCACTCTCTCTTTAAGAATATTCTCCTTGAGAGCAAAAATACTGGAGAATTTAGCGTTGCCAGAATGAAGATTTTATCTTATTTTTGAAGATTTTTTGACCAAAATAAGATCTGAAGATTTTTTTTCTCAAATGAAGATTTTTATTTTTATTTTATGACAACTAGATGTAAATACAGTCGAACTTCCATAACTCGAATCACCATTATCCCAAAAAAAACTTCGACTTATGGAGACTTCGAGTTACAGAATTTTCTTGTTGAAAAGAGAATAAATTGCAAACTTGTGTACATTTTGTATTTTTTGTTTAAAACAGGCACTATTTGAAAGCTTCATTCCTAAGCATGTAGGTATGTATTTGTAATAAACAAGTTACAATGAAATAAAATATCGGCATGGTTTGACTTCTAGCTGCTGTAAACCAATTGAGGACTGCTATGTCGATAATATTGTATATTTGGGTCTTAATCATTTTACTAAAGAGATGAGATACTGACACAAACGAGTTGATAATTAATTCTTTATTTTTAAAAATCTATGAGACCGTACTAGCTGGGACACCATATTTATTGTCTGCTTCCTTTTTCTTGAATCCACCCTCGACTTCTTTTATAAACTTATATTTCCCTCCATCGACAAACATTATAAAACACGTTTACTTGCCATGAAATAAACACATACAAATAATTTTAACATATTTAGGCAAACCAAAAGACACACGTAATGTACAAAAAGGGGTTTCCCCGAAAAAAAGAGCAAAGTAAAATATACAAACCTGCTAAACAAGCAAAGAAAGCGAAATAAATAAACAAAATAAACAAAACAAGCAAAAAACTTCGAGTTATAGAATACAAATTTGAGTATTTGGTTCGAGTTATGGAGAATTTCGAGTTATGGAAGTTCGAGTTACGGAAGGAGAATCGTATGTAGTTTATTGTTTTAGAGCTACTGCCAATCAAATTGGTTCGAGTAAGAGAAAATTCGAGTTAGAGAAGTTCGAGTTATGGGAGTTCGACTGTATATGCTTTGAGCACATTTTTTAATAATTTTATTTCCAATATTTGGATTTTCTTTGGAAATCTTCCTAAGGATTTTTTTAAAATAATATAAAATTAATTAATAAACTTGTCATAATAAATTTAAAAAATTACATTCAACAAAGTTAAAATAAAAAGAAAAACCAAAAAAAATTTTAAAAATATTCAAAGCCTAAAAGCCCAATGTGCTTAAGTTGCCTTAAGCAAATGTGCGAGTACATGTAAACTATATGAGACAAACCATATTGAACTTAAGAAAACTTTTTGTTTAATTTTAAGAAACTTTAATTTGCCTAAGCAAAGTGCGAAACTGATCGCACATTCCGTACGGAATCAAATGGTTTTTGAGTTTGTTTTTGCTTTTTTAAATACATTTGAGAGATTTTTTGTTAATTTTTGACAGTAGGTTAAGCAAGGCTATGCATATTATGGTTGGGCCTTAAAACCTATTTTAATTTCCCTTTCCGTCAATCTATTTATTATTATGTTATCAAACAGCTATGCCATCTGAACTAAATTTAACTACAGAAAAAAGCGCAAAACTCGTTTCAGCTGTGGCAGATGCGACAAAGCAACGTATAAAATTAAGGACTGCATTTTCGATGTGTTGTATGTAAAATAAGATAATGAAATAAGAAAATTATAAAGTAATCTAAAATAATAAGCATACGTTCAATTAAAAATATATTCATTACTTTTTAGTTAGTTGGGTTTTTAGCTGTTCAAATTGTGTTCTGGCCAAATCAAGAGGACAACAAAGTTGTAAAAAGTTACCGAGAATCCTAGGGTTAAAAAGCTTTTAGTTTGAAAATTCCACATTAAAACAAAGTGCTTAATATATAATACATATGTGCATAAAAATATCTTTTAAAAGGTGTACATACCATTATAATATTAATATCTATTCCATTAGGAAAATCCATATATTTTCAAATAGCTTTTTTGAAATTAAATTTTCTCAAAATGACTTCGAATAACAACGGTATCAAAAACTATAATATTAAATTGAGAACCCTTAATATTTGATATAATGTATAAGATTCAGAGCTCCCAAACTAAAGTATTCTTGCCCTAAATGTATATATCTCCAATTTTAAAATTTAATTACTTTCGTTAAAACTTCTTTATTTAGATGGACTTTTATACGTTCTTATTTATTAGAAATTAAATGCATTAAAAATTTATTTTTAGAAAAAAATTTATGGAAAACATAACTAAAAACACAATTTAAACCTACAATCCAAATTTGTATAAATAGCACGATTATGTATCTATGTATTTCAATTTAAAAAGTTTCCATAATAAGAAGTTTGTTCTTACAAAAAATTAATAATTTTAACTTTTTTTGCCCTTGTTATAAAAAATTTTAAGATTTTTCTCTTCAAAATAATTATTTTTCGCTTCTGGCAACGCTGATAGGAATTTTATTGCAAGTCATGCACTTCTTCCAAATTTATAAATGACTTTCGTTATTTAAATTACATCAAAAATTTTGTCACAAAAAAAAATCCCCTAACTCCAAAAAAAAATATTCTTACATATGCATGCATGTACATATAAATAACAATACAAATAACAAATTGTTTGTTTTTAATTTACATTATTTTGCAACAGGTTGTAGCCGGTGCCGATTTTATAATAACACAAATTTGTTTTTCACCAGAAGCTATTATTGATTTTGTAAGAAATTGTCGCGCCAAAACAATAAAAGTACCAATTTTAGTTGGAATATTTGTACCGGATAATTTACGCACGTTGGAGGCAATACTGCGTATAACAAAAATTAAAATGCCCGACGATGAATTGAAGGAGTATAAAAGTCACAACTTACTGGGTCACAAGAATTTCACAGAATATGCTGTCCACAAAGCGGTTGGAATGATAGAGAAAGTATTATCCAGTGATGTGGAGGTTTATGGTTTGCAATTTTTCACTTTGAATAATTTTAAAAATATACCAAAAGTTTTAAGTGAGATAGAAAAAAATGCGAATTTAATAAAGAAAAGATGAGAAATAGGTATAAAGTTTATAAGTTTATAAGTTTATACTATAAACTTATGTAGTTTTATAATTAATAAATAGTTTGGAAATAAAAAAATATGTATGTATGTAATAACACAGAAAAAATTAAAAATTTTCTCTAATCACCAAATTTATACTAAATTCATAGAATCAAGCAACCCATTTGTTGATTTTGCACCTATTACCAAAATGATTATATTGATTATCAAGAATTTGTAAAAATTTAATATTTTGAATATTATTTTTTTCAATAAATGATATTTTTAATTTTAATTAAAAAAATTATCAAAAAACTTTTCCGTTATAAACAATGTGTTGATTGATTTTGAAAATTTCCAAAAACAATTTAACAAGTTTAAATTATTTTATTTTAAAAGAAATAATTTTTTGTTATTTAATGGTTATTTTAATTCAAAATTTATTTCAAAACAACTAAAATGGTAATTAAATAAAAATTATTATATTAATTTTCTTTTAGCAAAAAAAATAATTGTTTCAATTATCACATTAATTAAATTTAAGTACTTTTTAAATAATTTTTTTAATTGATAAAAAACTACTAATAATTTTTTCTGTGTATATTTATTTCAAACTAGTTTACCAAAAAAATTTTAAGAATTTGAGAATTATAAAAAACTGGACTAAAAATTAAATTAATTTCAAAGCTATTTTTAGAGTAAAATTTAATTATGTATTTATAAGCTAAAATCCAGTTGAAGTCCGGTATTTTTGTATAATTAAACCATTAAATGACTTGCAAATTACTAAACATACCTATACAATTAAAAAAATAAAATAAATTTAATTGTAATTAATTAAAAAAATATAAAAAAAGCGACACTTCTCAACACTTAAGAGTCTTTTTAGCAGAGCAAGGTTTCGATCCTCGGACCTCTGGGTTATGGGCCCAGCACGCTTCCACTGCGCCACTCTGCTTGTAATCACTTTTGTGTCAAATATCTGTTTTATTGTAATTTTTCTAATTTTTGTTTTTAGCAAAGTCAACAACCAAAACTTTATGGGTAAAAGTATTAACTAAATAGCAAGTGGTGAGTTAAGGCAAATAATAAGACAGTGTTGCATTCTTAGCAAACAAAAAATCATAAACATAAAACTAGCAGGCAAGGCGAATTAAAAAATGTAAGTGCCACTCAGGCTTGCCAGAAGCATTCAAATTAAAAGTGCTAAGTCAACCAAAAAAAGTGCTAAATTGTTCTACAGTAACAAACAAATGTGCTAGATTTGTAACATTGATTTTTATATATGTATGTATATAATTTTGTTTAATATAAACACTTATTATATGTTACATTATTATATAATTTAAATAAATTTGTTGCAACTGTTTAAAATTTCAATTATGTAATTTTCATCTTCCTCATATACCAACTCATTTTGGTACTTTTCAGATGAACTGATTTTTTTTTATAAAATCGTCCAATTTGTTTAAAGTGTGGCAACAAACGTTGTCTAATTTTACACCTTCTTATGTATATACATAATAGTTCTGTTTTCATTCTAGTTCACAGCCAGGACTATCCAATAGGTCTTTGGTCCAATAGGAGGTTTCATCGTTGTACTTTCTGAATATCTGATGGTTTTTTCTCCCAATGTCAGAGAAAACATTCATTTGCTTCTCTAAAGCCGGACAATGATTTTTGTAGTATGGCGAAATTATTTATGTTGATAGTATGATCAGAAAACCAGACTTCGCTCTACGCATCACATTAAAATTTACAATTAGCAAATAATTGCAATTGATATTCCGGAATAAGTATAAAAGACAAAAGTGCCAGAAGCATTACTGAGTGCTGGTATTGCTCTAATTTTATTATAGGGAAAATAATAATTTTTAAAGGTATTTTAAAGATCTGACCAATTCATATAAGTATTGTATGTCACACTTATATCAGTTTCTTAAAATTTTTTTCACAAATAACATTTATTCAAATTTAATGATAAATCAAATGGCTATAAGATCTTATAAAAAAAGTAATTGCGTTTGATGCGAAAACTTTTATGTGATTTAAAAAAACTATGCTCTATTTGATTATGCATGCAATTTTTCCTATTTGCAAAAATTGTAAAAAGTTATATGCCTGATATGTATGCATTTTTCTTGATACACTTAAAGAATTGATACTTTACTTGAATTGATTATGTGAGTTTTGAGTAGTGCTACACTAGCACTTAGCACTTTTTTCGAAATTCTTAATGCCAAATTAGAAAAAAATGTTCTAAATCTAGCGCTAAAAGTGCTAAGCTGGCAAGTCTGGTGCCACTATAACTGCAAAAAGCGATATGTATTTTGTTTTTGCAATTTAATGGCTCTTTGTCAAAAATAGCAAACTGAACACCAACGCATTTTTATATAAAGTAACAATTTTAACTCTTTTATAACAGGAATTGCCCATGAAGATGAATGGCTGACGAGTTGCACTTACCTTTTTAAATTCTCCTTTGTACCAGGTATCATGTTGGAATAAGCAGGTGGCATCGTTACGGAAACATATACAATATTACAACAAAAATGGAAATTATATTCCAGCTTACGTCAAAAAATACTTTAAACCAAAATCAATGCGTGCCGCGTGCTGTATTGCAAATTGATTAACAGGTATTTCTAGCGCATATTAAATTTCTTGTGTTTATATTTTATGTTCACTTTTTTTGATTTATAAATTTTAAACAAGTTTTTTTCAAGCATTTGGATTACGTTACGTTTAATATCTTTAACAACAACGAATTTTATTTGTGATAATAAATTGCACCATTTTATAATGAAACAATGTTCGTAAACTTAAAATATATTCATGTTATAAGAATAATAATTATCTGGAGGATTTTCAATAAATTCATCAGCCATTTCAACAATGCCTAAAACTTCATACATAAAAATAATATTTTTTCGTAATGAATTTTACACATTTCAAAACAAATTCATGGCTCATCAAAAATAGCCAACAAAATCGCCATCTGTTTTATAAATTACCAAAAAGTCACCATGTCGCCAAATCGAAAATTAGATCGCCAATCAAGTTTAAAAATCGCCACGCGGCGAGAAATTGTCACATATGACAACCCTGCAACACAGCACTACAAATTAACTTATTAATTGCATACTGGGCTGCCAGATAAATTTGTGAGGAAATCGTCAATTTCCTGAGAAAAAATAAAAAAATCGTCTTTAACGTTTCGAAAAATCGTCAAAAAATCGGACAACTTAAATTTAGTTTTTTTTTAAACAATTTTTGTTCGACTTTTGTAAAAAAAACATAATTACTTCATACCCACCTATAAATTTCAATCGTGTAAGAGATACTTGGAGTCTCATGAAGAGCGTCTTTGATCGTCGATGACCGCATTTTTTAATCGTAGAAGATTCTCCACACGGGAAAAACTGGAAAAACGACTGAGATTCTTCCACAGCACAGCGAACGGCGCTTCTTCAATCGCCGTATAATTGTTGAAAATATGTTTTATATAGAGAGTTGTAAAAGGTTCTTTCGATGATGGTTTGACGAAAGATAAACAAAGTGTTACATTAATAATCATAATCATTTAAAGATTTTCTTAAGACTTGCATATTAGAGCCATACCTAAACAAAAGCGGCACGCGTTTTTTAGTTTTTGAATAGAGCGGCCTCAACGCTTTGCAATTGGAAAAACCGATTTTGACAACTCGCTAAATAGTGAAGTTTGCCGCTGTTGTTAAATACCTGTTGTTAAATATCAATTTAGCTATTTTTTGGTCAATCTAGCGTTTTTATCTCTATTTTTATTTATAATTTGTGGGTTTCATTAAACAAGAAAGCTATCACTACTGTTCGTGACACATATCAGCGTAAAAGCTAAGCGAAAGAAAACGTTCCGCCTTCCGCTCTTGTTAAGGTACGACTGTTTAATATTCCAAGATTAAAAAACGAACGTGTTTAGAAAATAAAAAATCGTCACTTTTTAGAAAAAAATCAGCAAATCGGCACTTTGCTAATTCCGGAACAAAAAATCGTCAAAATGACGATAAATCGTCAAATCTGGCAGCCCTGATTGCATAATTATTGAATTCGCCTTCCCACCAACAATTTTATCTTTGGTTTCCTTTTCCTCTTCTTTTTAGTTTTTAGAAAGTTTTGTAGTGCGTGAACGTTTTAGTAGATGCTCTCAAAAAATTACATTTATTAATGTGAAAAAGTGTTTGAAAATAAATTATTTTTTTAAATAAATGTAATTTAATTGTAATTCTATCAATAAATGAAAAAATTTTAAAAAACAATAAGTTCTTTTATGATGAAAAATGTATTGGAAAATTTCTTTGTACAAATGCAGAGTAACTAAGAAGCGCAGTCTCTGTTGGCCTGCTGCTTCTTTTTTTAAGAGAGTCGCGCCGTTAAAGTTGTTAGCAGAGGGCTGAAGCAGAGAGTTAAAAATGTTATTTGTGCTAAACATAGTGTGTGTGCAAATAAAATCAAATTGCTTTTTGTTTAAGTGAAAATTAAAGTAATTTATGTCTACTTTGTTGTAAAAAATAAAAGTTAATTTGTAAAGATGGCAAATTGCCACAAAATATGGCCTGTTTTCAAATTAAAATGTTTAAAAGAAAGTTAAATGGTTGATATTTGCTTTAAAGTTATACTGAAATTGTGAAGGACAGAATTATGAAAGGTAAGCCACATAAAAAAATCATATTTAATATATTGCCCTTGGGGCCTCTTAAACAATAGTTGTTTCACGATTGGCCTATGCACAAAGTTATCTTTATTATTCAGTTGTTGAAGAAAATCGCCAATTAGACCCTCTAAATCTCCAAAGATGACTTAACAATGTTTTACAATTTAGTTTAGAACGGGTTTTTCTTTTTTTTTTTTTTAATATTTTTCATATGTGTCAAACCGTATTGAACTTTAGGAATCTTTTTGTTAAGTTTTATGAAACTGTAATTTGCTTAAGCAAAGTGCAAATGTTTTTTTATTTTGTTTTTTTAAATGCATTTGAGAGGCTTTTCGTTTATTTTCGAAAGTAGCTTAAGTTTACGTAAGTACATTCTGGTTGGGCCTTTACTTATAAAAATATGATACAAATTTGGCATCTAGAGGCAGAAGTATATAAATAAAATCTAATACATAACAAGAAACGAAAACACTAGCATGTATGTGTGATTAAATATGAAGAATTTTTAAAAGGGTTATTTTCGTTTTTTTTTATAGAATTTCGAGTTTTTACCCGATTTTGGTGCATTATAGCTTAAAATTTTTGTAATTATTTAAAACTATTGAAAAACAAAGTAAAAATAATTATGTATTTCAGATTTTTAGCTAAACTTTTCATTGTTTAGTAAAGATTTAGCCATAGCTGGGAGTATTAAAAATAATACGTCGTATTCTAGAGAAGTAAAACAGGTGATAATGAATTTAATGGTAATAAGTGTCCACATAATTTTTTTAGACAAAAAAAAAAAAAATGTTTTCTGCTTAAAAGAGTCATTTTTTGAACGCAAGAATTTGAAAGATGTTTTTAATAGGCATTAGAAAGTAAGAACCGAAAACTTAAAATTATAGTTTTTCATTTGAAAAATTCAAAACTTATGCGTACAAAATAAATTTTTTTTCTATCAGTTTACAAAAAAATAAGAAACACAAAAAAAGGAAGTACAATATGTATTGTGTACATCAAAAAATATTTATCATTGGTGTTCGAAAAAAATTTTCATTCGTACAAAAAAAAAAAAAAAAATATTTTGTTTTTGTAACACAATAAAGATTTAAAAAAAACGTTTTAGAGATAAATATTTTTTTTGTTTTTAGAAACTTGCATTAAAAACTCAATTTTAAAGTTTAAATTGTGAATTCAAATTAAATTTATAATCACCCCTATTATGAAAGTCGACTGCACCGGAACAGTATTTGTATTTTTTTTGGTGTTTTAAAAAAAAATGCATATTTAAAAGAAGCTATGTGCACAAATTTTATTAGTTAATTAAACGTTGCAAAAATTCGATTAAGTTTGCTAAAATGGCAAAAATGTTTAATTTGCGACGATTGCCTCAAAGAGCAACAAAGCTACGCGAAAATTGCAAAAATTCGGAAAAGTTTGCAAAAATAGCGAAAATTTCAAACAATACATAAAATTGTTTGAAAGTCCCTAAAACTATAAGAAATGGTTATTTTATTTTGTACGTAATTTTTTGTTCAAAAGTACAATAAAAATTTTTTTCTTAAAAACATTTTTTGAGAACTTTATTATTTTGAACTTAAAGAAACAATATCCAACAAAATACTTTTTTCTTCTTTTGTTTTTTGTACAGTTTAAAGCAGTGTTCGAAAATTAACAGTACAATATTTAGCGTTCGGCTCACACACCCAAGAACGATATCTATTTATCTTTGGAGTTTATGGACAAAAGATTAAATGCTGTTTTTCTGGTATTAATCGCTATACATAATACCAAAAATGTCATCCGTCAGGTTATTTGAAAAATTATCGTGCCATTTTTTAACTTCTTATATCCGTTATCCATTATATAGGTAAATGTTGTTTGTTTAAACTTGTCTTGTTCCTTCTTATTGTAATGAAAAGGCTTTTTTTTTAATTTTCATCATAGTATCATTTTGCTGTCTGCTACCAATTAGCACAGTTAAATTCAATACATATTAAATCTTTTTGAATTAAACTCCTTAAACAATTTCAATTACTTTAATAATTGTAATTTTGTTGTATATCAATTAGTATTAACCATCCCTGTTAAAAAAGAAAATTTCATTGACCAACATTTTAACTCGCAAAAAATCAGTTGATTTACAACAACACAGCACTGCAAATTTACTTATTTATGTTGTTGTTGTTGTCGTTGTAATTGCAAACTTATTGAATTCGCCTTCCCACCACTTCTTGCATTAAAGCAATTTTATCTTCTTTTATGTTTAATAAAATATTTATGATGCGCTAACGGCTACATGATTGTTAAATACAAGAACAACAAACAAACAAAAAGATAATGCTGTTGTTTTAATGGCATATTCTATACTCCACACTCTCCCCTTTATTCATAAACCCATTTTTATCAGGTTTCCTTTTCCTCTTCTTTTTAGTTTTTAGAAAGTTTTGTAGTGCGTGAACGTTTTAGTAGATGCTCTCAAAAAATTACATTTATTTATGTGAAAAAGTGTTTGAAAATAAATTATTTTTTTAAATAAATGCAATTTAATTGTAATTCTATCAATAAATGAAAAAATTTTAAAAAACAATAAGCTCTTTTATGATGAAAAATGTATTGGAAAATTTCTTTGTACAAATGCAGAGTAACTAAGAAACGCAGTCTCTGTTGGCCTGCTGCTTCTTTTGTTAAGAGAGTCGCGCCGTTAAAGTTGTTAGCAGAGGGCTGAAGCAGAGAGTTAATAATGTTATTTGTGCTAAACATAGTGTGTGTGCAAATAAAATCAAATTGCTTTTTGTTTAAGTGAAAATTAAAGTAATTTATGTCTACTTTGTTGTAAAAAATAAAAGTTAATTTGTAAAGATGGCAAATTGCCACAAAATATGGCCTGTTTTCAAATCAAAATGTTTAAAAGAAAGTTAAATGGTTGATATTTGCTTTAAAGTTATACTGAAATTGTTTAGGACAGAATTATGAAAGGTAAGTTACTATATGTATGTATGTAGCAACATAAAAAAATCATATTTAATATATTGCCCTTGGCGCCTCTTAAACAATAGTTGTTGTACAATTTTTCCGTAATTGGCCTATGCACAAAGTTATCTTTATTATTCAGTTGTTGAAGAAAATCGCCAATTAGACCCTCTTAATCTCCAAAGATGACTTAACAATGTTTTACAATTTAGTTTAGAACGGTTTTTTCTTTTTTTTTTTTTCATATTTTTCATATGTGTCAAACCGTATTGAACTTAAGGAATCTTTTTGTTAAGTTTTATGAAACTGTAATTTGCTTAAGCAAAGTGCAAATGTTTTTTTTATTTTGTTTTTTTAAATGCATTTGAGAGGCTTTTCGTTTATTTTCGAAAGTAGCTTAAGTTTACGTAAGTACATTCTGGTTGGGCCTTTACTTATAAAAATATGATACAAATTTGGCATCTAGAGGCAGAAGTATATAAATAAAACCTAATACATAACAAGAAACGAAAACACTAGCATGTATGTGTGATTAAATATGAAGAATTTTTAAAAGGGATATTTTCGTTTTTATTATAGAATTTCTAGTTTTTACCCGATTTTGGTGCATTATAGCTTAAAATTGTTGTAATTATTTAAAACTATTGAAAAACAAAGTAAAAATAATTATGTATTTCAGATTTTTAGCTAAACTTTTCATTGTTTAGTAAAGATTTAGCCATAACTGGGAGTATTAAAAATAATACGTCGTATTCTAAAAAAGTAAAACAGGTGATAATGAATTTAATGGTAATTAGTGTCCACATAATTTTTTTAGACAAAAAAAAAAAAAAAATTGTTTCCTGCTTAAAAGAGTCATTTTTGAACGCAAGAACTTGGAAGATGTTTTTAATACACTTTTAATTAGGCATCAGAAATTAAGAAACGAAAACTTAAAATTTAAGTTTTTCACTTGAAAAATTCAAAACTTATGCGTACAAAATAAATTTTTTTTTCTATCAGTTTACAAAAAAATAAGAAACACAAAAAAAGGAAGAATAATTTGTATTGTGTACATAAAAAATATTTATCATTGGTGTTCGAAAAAAATTTTCATTCGTACAAAAAAAAAAAAAAAAAATTATTTTGTTTGAATTGTTCTTTAAATTTCAACACAATAAAGATTTTAAAAAAACGTTTTAGAGAAAAAGATTTTTTTTTTTGTTTTTAGAAACTTGCATTAAAAAATCAATTTTGAAGTTTAAATTGTGAATTTAAATTAAATTTATAATCACCCCTATTATGAAAGTCGACTGCACCAGAACAGTATTTGTATTTTTTTTGGTGTTTTAAAAAAATGCATATTTAATAGAAGCTATGTGCACAAATTTTATTAGTTAATTAAACGTTGCAAAAATTCGATTAAGTTTGCTAAAATGGCGAAAATGTTTAATTTGCGACGATTGCCTCAAAGAGCAACAAAGCTACGCGAAAATTGCAAAAATTCGGAAAAATTTGCAAAAATAGCGAAAATTTCAAACAATACATAAAATTGTTTGAAAGTCCCTAAAACTATAAGAAATGGTTATTTTATTTTGTACGTAATTTTTTGTTCAAAAGTACAATAAAAATTTTTTTCTTAAAAACATTTTTTGAGAACTTTATTATTTTGAACTTAAAGAAACAATATCCAACAAAATACTTTTTTCTTCTTTTGTTTTTTGTACAGTTTAAAGCAGTGTTCGAAAATTAACAGTACAATATTTAGCGTTCGGCTCACACACCCAAGAACGATATCTATTTATCTTTGGAGTTTATGGACAAAAGATTAAATGCTGTTTTTCTGGTATTAATCGCTATACATAATACCAAAAATGTCATCCGTCAGGTTATTTGAAAAATTATCGTGCCATTTTTTAACTTCTTATATCCGTTATCCATTATATAGGTAAATGTTGTTTGTTTAAACTTGTCTTGTTCCTTCTTATTGTAATGAAAAGGCTTTTTTTTTAATTTTCATCATAGTATCATTTTGCTGTCTGCTACCAATTAGCACAGTTAAATTCAATACATATTAAATCTTTTTGAATTAAACTCCTTAAACAATTTCAATTACTTTAATAATTGTAATTTTGTTGTATATCAATTAGTATTAACCATCCCTGTTAAAAAAGAAAATTTCATTGACCAACATTTTAACTCGCAAAAAATCAGTTGATTTACAACAACACAGCACTGCAAATTTACTTATTTATGTTGTTGTTGTTGTCGTTGTAATTGCAAACTTATTGAATTCGCCTTCCCACCACTTCTTGCATTAAAGCAATTTTATCTTCTTTTATGTTTAATAAAATATTTATGATGCGCTAACGGCTACATGATTGTTAAATACAAGAACAACAAACAAACAAAAAGATAATGCTGTTGTTTTAATGGCATATTCTATACTCCACACTCTCCCCTTTATTCATAAACCCATTTTTATCAGGTTTCCTTTTCCTCTTCTTTTTAGTTTTTAGAAAGTTTTGTAGTGCGTGAACGTTTTAGTAGATGCTCTCAAAAAATTACATTTATTTATGTGAAAAAGTGTTTGAAAATAAATTATTTTTTTAAATAAATGCAATTTAATTGTAATTCTATCAATAAATGAAAAAATTTTAAAAAACAATAAGCTCTTTTATGATGAAAAATGTATTGGAAAATTTCTTTGTACAAATGCAGAGTAACTAAGAAACGCAGTCTCTGTTGGCCTGCTGCTTCTTTTGTTAAGAGAGTCGCGCCGTTAAAGTTGTTAGCAGAGGGCTGAAGCAGAGAGTTAATAATGTTATTTGTGCTAAACATAGTGTGTGTGCAAATAAAATCAAATTGCTTTTTGTTTAAGTGAAAATTAAAGTAATTTATGTCTACTTTGTTGTAAAAAATAAAAGTTAATTTGTAAAGATGGCAAATTGCCACAAAATATGGCCTGTTTTCAAATCAAAATGTTTAAAAGAAAGTTAAATGGTTGATATTTGCTTTAAAGTTATACTGAAATTGTTTAGGACAGAATTATGAAAGGTAAGTTACTATATGTATGTATGTAGCAACATAAAAAAATCATATTTAATATATTGCCCTTGGCGCCTCTTAAACAATAGTTGTTGTACAATTTTTCCGTAATTGGCCTATGCACAAAGTTATCTTTATTATTCAGTTGTTGAAGAAAATCGCCAATTAGACCCTCTTAATCTCCAAAGATGACTTAACAATGTTTTACAATTTAGTTTAGAACGGTTTTTTCTTTTTTTTTTTTTCATATTTTTCATATGTGTCAAACCGTATTGAACTTAAGGAATCTTTTTGTTAAGTTTTATGAAACTGTAATTTGCTTAAGCAAAGTGCAAATGTTTTTTTTATTTTGTTTTTTTAAATGCATTTGAGAGGCTTTTCGTTTATTTTCGAAAGTAGCTTAAGTTTACGTAAGTACATTCTGGTTGGGCCTTTACTTATAAAAATATGATACAAATTTGGCATCTAGAGGCAGAAGTATATAAATAAAACCTAATACATAACAAGAAACGAAAACACTAGCATGTATGTGTGATTAAATATGAAGAATTTTTAAAAGGGATATTTTCGTTTTTATTATAGAATTTCTAGTTTTTACCCGATTTTGGTGCATTATAGCTTAAAATTGTTGTAATTATTTAAAACTATTGAAAAACAAAGTAAAAATAATTATGTATTTCAGATTTTTAGCTAAACTTTTCATTGTTTAGTAAAGATTTAGCCATAACTGGGAGTATTAAAAATAATACGTCGTATTCTAAAAAAGTAAAACAGGTGATAATGAATTTAATGGTAATTAGTGTCCACATAATTTTTTTAGACAAAAAAAAAAAAAAAATTGTTTCCTGCTTAAAAGAGTCATTTTTGAACGCAAGAACTTGGAAGATGTTTTTAATACACTTTTAATTAGGCATCAGAAATTAAGAAACGAAAACTTAAAATTTAAGTTTTTCACTTGAAAAATTCAAAACTTATGCGTACAAAATAAATTTTTTTTTCTATCAGTTTACAAAAAAATAAGAAACACAAAAAAAGGAAGAATAATTTGTATTGTGTACATAAAAAATATTTATCATTGGTGTTCGAAAAAAATTTTCATTCGTACAAAAAAAAAAAAAAAAAAATTATTTTGTTTGAATTGTTCTTTAAATTTCAACACAATAAAGATTTTAAAAAAACGTTTTAGAGAAAAATATTTTTTTTTTTGTTTTTAGAAACTTGCATTAAAAAATCAATTTTGAAGTTTAAATTGTGAATTTAAATTAAATTTATAATCACCCCTATTATGAAAGTCGACTGCACCAGAACAGTATTTGTATTTTTTTTGGTGTTTTAAAAAAATGCATATTTAATAGAAGCTATGTGCACAAATTTTATTAGTTAATTAAACGTTGCAAAAATTCGATTAAGTTTGCTAAAATGGCGAAAATGTTTAATTTGCGACGATTGCCTCAAAGAGCAACAAAGCTACGCGAAAATTGCAAAAATTCGGAAAAATTTGCAAAAATAGCGAAAATTTCAAACAATACATAAAATTGTTTGAAAGTCCCTAAAACTATAAGAAATGGTAATTTTATTTTGTACGAAAAAATTAACGTAATTTTTTGTACAAAAGTACAATAAAAATATTTTTCTTAAAAATATTTTTTGAGAACTTTATTATTTTGAACTTAAAGAAACAATATCCAACAAAATACTTTTTTCTTCTTTTGTTTTTTGTACAGTTAAAAGCAGTGTTCGAAAATAAACAGTACAATAAAACAAACATTATACAATTTTATTGTTCTATAATGTTTCTTTTTTACATTGATAAAAAAATAAACAAACAAAAAATTTTAGCAACGACCGCTTGTGTGTGTATTGTGTATATGTTTTGTTTGTGCAAAATTATTTTGCTGGCTTTTTGTTTTTTTTTCGTATGTGTATTTTGTTTTTGTAAAAAGTTTTTGCTTTTTTTTACCAGCCAAAAGGGACGAACATTAATGAGCCGAACCGAACACAATGAAGTTTGTGGATTTAAAATAAAAATTGAACGAAATTAAATGTTCTCATCTTTTGTTGAGTTTGATAAAAACAGTATTGTTTTTGTGTTCGAAAGATTACTAACAGGGAAACGTTATTTTTTTAATGATTTACTACACAAACACTATTAGCGTTTGTGTTATCCGCAAATCAACCGAACCGAACACTACTGAGCGATATTTTGTGTTTATTTTCGAACCCTGGTTTAAATTTTTTTTCGAACTCCAATGATAAATATTAAATATTTGTTAAAAAACATAAAAAAACGTTTTCCGGTCCTTGCTTTTAATATTATTTTTATAATTTTTGCTATAAATTTCCGTTTAATAGAAAAATATTTGTATAATATTTGTCATAAAATTTTTCTATTATTATAATTATTCAAGAAAGGTAGAATACAAGATTATGCCATGCGCATGATTTATTGTTAGATGACGTAGTTTATCCCTGGCAAGGGTTGCCATGTTTAATAAGAAGAAAATATAATATCTCATTTATTGTGTTTAAATTACGGATTTTACCTAAAAATAATGCGCAGAAGATTTCAATTTTGTTTTCGGGATGGCGTAATCTTCTATTCTTTCATTCTTGATTAATATTAAATCGTATTAAAAAACAACCTTTAAAATTCTTGCGTACTACCTTTTCGATTTCCAGCACACCCCTGATTAATTAAATTTACCAAAATAACTCTTTAAATTTTATTTCACTAAATTTCACTTTACTTTTCACTATTTTTGGTAAGCAAAATTGATGATAATTTCACTTCCACTCATTTTACCTTACTAGAACATAGGCGAACACACGTAGTGATCAAAAAATTTGCAACCATTGCCCATGTTTAAAAATAAAATATTTCAATTAAAACCAATACTTTATTACTTAAATGTTCTCAATAATCAAATTTTTAAGGATTGTAAAACAAAAACAACTTATCGACAGCGATTCGTTGTTAAAAAATTTAACGTAACAAAAACACAAGAGCGCAAGACTCGTTCACTATTTAAAACAAAAACAAATTTTGAATTCTGAAATCGATTTGAACAAATTTTAAAAAGATTTTGTTTTAAAATTTCATAAAAATTAGCGCTTTATACGTTTAAAATCAGGAAGTGGTTAATGGGCACAAATACCCTATTCGCTCCATTTTCAATAAGCTTGGTCCTTGGAACCTATATTCCGAATTTCAACAAATTATCTCCAAAATTGCGACCTGTACTTTGAGCACAAGGTTTACATGGGCAGCCCGCCAGCCAGCTAAACGGACATCGCTAATTCGACTCAGAAGGTGATTCTGAGTCGATCGGTATATTAAAAGGGTATTTAGTTTTAAACGGGTTTTAAAGGGGTATCGGTTAATAATGACGGTATAGATTGCCAACATTGCTTACTCGAAAAATTTGCGTATAGAAGCTTTGTTTGTATTGAAAATGGTCCAAATATGGGAATTTCCGTCAAAAGGTCCACCGTTACCGAAAATTTTAAGTTTTTAAAAGCTGATTATTTTACGATGTTGTTATAAAGAAATATTTAGATTTTACTAATTTTATAAATTTACACATAAATTTGTTCACTTATGAACAATCAGTTGTGCAAACGTAATTTTTTATTTGTGAGAATGTTTTATTGCATGTTTTCTTTAATGTTATCTTCATTAAAAGAGGTGATATTTGATGAAAACTAAGGAAGAGTTCGAAGAGAAATGTGTTATTCGGATTAACGGTAAAATTTTATATTTTTATCATTATTCAGTTTAATTATTATGAAAAAAATTTCACGTTGGAAATGTCACGTAACGAACCAGATTTTGGCTTAAACAAAAAAAAAAAAAAAAAAAAAAAATACACAAGATTTTGGATACAAACCAAATACATTTTATTGTTACATTGCCACGTAAAATTCTGAAAGTAGTTTGACTTTAAAATTGTTCCAGGTTTCGGTGAATTACGCCTTTTTATACATGGCCACAAAAACTACTCCTATTTTTTTCACTTTCGAACCGCTACTTCTTTTGCTATTGTCTTTGACCTAGAATCGAGCCCCCATAAACTTTAGCATAGATAATAATGCTTTCTTGGTGCTATAATTTAAGTTTTAAAAGAACGTAATAATATTTTTGGTTTAAAGTGCATTTTTGATGCGTACGACTGTCACGTTCAACACTTTGGAATTACCCATGTGTACATATAATTGTTAACATAGCGCAATACAAACAAGAAAATAATAAACAAAGTCTTAAGAAATGTTTATTAAATGAAAAACTCAAAAGTTTCACATTAAAACGAATTTTGTGTACAACACTTTAAATAATAGTGATACTAACAAAAAAAAAAAGAAATATCTAATAATATTTGTGGCATGTTGAAAAGCCATTTATTTAGCCCAAATAGTGAATTTGCCGCAAACTATATCTGCAATAAATAACACCACTAAAGAAAGAAACTGCTAGAAATGAAACAAGTAAAAGTGTTTACTTTAATAGATTTTACAGAACCAGCCACAAAAAAATGATTACAAGGAAACAAACAACTTTAAATTGTTTAAATACTTTATTAAAATAAAAAAAAGAGCGGAAAAAAACGTGCTATAAATGCATAAATATCTTCTTAATGTGAGTAAAGAAAAAAAACTATTATTTTGCTTTAGAAAACGAAAAATATTAAGAACTATTTCTACAATTTGGCGTTAGTTAAAGGAAGGTTGGTTTATAAAGTAACTGATAAGTTAAAGTCAAGATCATCAAACGCGATAGGTTAAAAAAAGTTGAAATAATAAAAATTTGTAATGCTTCCGTTAAATTCCCACCTTTAAGTAAAGCCAAGTTATAATAATGGCCCTTAAAAGAATAAAATAGGAAAATTACAAATAGTAAAAGTATGTAATATGTACGTAATTTATACACAGCAATTTTTGTCGGCCAAGTATTGAGTCTGATGAAGACGGAAAAAGAACAATTGAAACTGCTTCGATTACTCTTGCCTCTCATTTTTAAACCCTTTCATGCAACAAACGTCTTTTGGGCAGCTTTATTTTTTCCAAAAGTTAAATATTAAACAAAAAATGATTTACTTATGTTCAAATTTAATCAAAGTTGTAGTAAGGGACAAATTTTTTTTTGTAATATTTTGTTTTAAAAAAATTGCTTTAAAAATTGTTGTTGTACACATACAACTAGTGCAGGAAAGGGTGAATAATCTCAACTCCTGCCTAGCTGTTTGTGTTGGGTATAATTTTCAATATTTTGTTTCTATAAGATTTAAACTCAATTAAATAAAATTTATTTATTTTAAATAACTGCAAATTTATAATAGCCATGTTTCAATTAAACTTTTCTTTAAATTAACAAGATTTGGTTTGACGTGCTTAATTCCCAATTTTTATTCTTGATAAAAACACTGAAATTTATTGTAGATGGGCGATAAGCTATTTCTATGCGCATTTCACTGGTTGCTTAGGCCAGATCATCAGGAAACTTCATCCAAAGAAAAACTAAAGATATTATACAAATAAAACTGTTTAGCGACTAAGAATTATATGCACCAGTTTTACTTGTAACAATTTGGAAGCTCAAACAAAAACATTTCTTTATTTAATTTAAAACGATGTTCAATATCAAAAACTCATCCCACAGCTGCACTTGATCAAAAAGAGGGCATTATCTCAAAATTTTAAAATTTTCCGAAAAAGCAAGACAATTTTTAATTTTTATTAAAGGCACATGGCATCATAGCCAAAATATAGACAAAATAGCATGATATTTTACTATTACGATTTTTTTACGATAAAAAATACAAATTAAGTTAATACCCTCTTTATGATCAAGTGCAATATAAACATTTAAAACGAAGGGTTACCACCCCATTGCATTTTTGTCAAAACGCAAATTAGCACGAATTTCAAAAAAAAGCTGAGACCCGTATTTAATTTAATCGACTAAAGATTAAAATATGTTATTCTTATGATACCCATATTGCATATGTTGGTAAGTCTGGGTTCACACTATGAAAGTATTCTTTTAGAAAGTCTGAGTTTATGGGTGAGAGGGGAGAGAAGGAAAGCATGTTAACTTTCCCTCTCACCAATAAATTCAGACTTTCGGAAAGAAAACTTTCATAGTGTGAACCCAGACTAAGGAAACCGATTTTCAAATTAACAAAACGTGCAAAAATATACCCTTTTTCAAAATGGTGTAGCTCACGAGAGGTCAAAGCTGAAGCCAAAATATTTTAAATGCCATTTTAAAAAAGTCCAAGGTTCAATTGCAGGGGATACACCTTGCATGAATTTCGCTTCCATACAACTTGAGTCGCTCTAATGTACATACATATAGTATATTTAGAATTTTATGTAAAAATATTGTGATTGAATATGTGTGTGTGCATGAATGTGTAGGGGGTTATGTTGGTGCTATGTAGATATTAGTACAGGTAAAATTTTACATCAAAGTATTAGTTTTTTCAATAAAAGCACCCGTTCCAATAAGTAGAAGTTTCCGAAATTTAAGGTGTGCATACGAAATTAAATATTTGTTTTTTATTGCAGAAATTTATTTTTAAGGACTTTGAAAACAATTTCAAATAAATTTTAACTTGTGGTTGTAGTTGGGTATACCCTTAAAATAAGTATTAAGTCATAATAAAAATCATTAGTGGCAAAATGTTTTTATTTTTGTACTGGAATTTTTTTCAAAATCAAATATAAGAATGTCTTTTAAATCTAATGGTTAAATCAAAGGTGGACCATTAATAAAAAATTTCAAACTGTTTAAAGAAATCTACTTTATAAATAAAAAAATTTATAATTTTGTTAAAAAAAACATACATGAATTGGTCACAGAATGCACAAATTCATTTTACATGACTGGAAAATATACTACAAACATTTTAAGAAGATCAGCCTATATAAAGCCCACTCTCGTAAAATACTTTAGTGCGTCTAAAACCAAAACAAATAATGAAATAGGAGTAAAATTTTGGTCCATAACTTGGCCCACTCTAAAAAACATTTAAATACGACTTAGAGGTCCAATCTAAAATTGTATGTTCAGCCCTTATATTATTAATTATTTCAATAACCTTTCAGAGTTCATTGGTACTCCCACGCTTTCCAAGTTCTATGGAAGCCGAAATATGCCGGCTAGTTTTGCAAGCTTATTCGAACAATCTTTCAATGAAGATGTCTACGAATTGGGATAATTTGGGTATCCCGATATTGAGCAGTTTAGCCAATTCTTAAAGAGATACACCACAGGTTAAGTTAGTTTTTGTTTTCCAAAATAAGGAATTGAGGACCATTACGACGGGACGGTTATTAATGTGAATATTCACGGCAGTTGCTGGAACAACAGCTAATACTAGACCAGTAATGCCAGGTCATTTTTTTCTTCACCCCTCAAACAAATTTAAAAACCCACCAAACTTAAAAAAACCCTAAATGTTAAAGTAAATATATAAATAAGCTTGACTAAGTTTTAATTGACGAACTAACATCATTACCAGGGAAACCAGAAATATGGTCTAATAAACACGTTTTATGCCCATTTAATATGCAGTAAAAACTTGAAAATATGCACTGAAAATTCTTTTAACAATATGCCTCAAAAAATTCAAAAATTGCTTATTTGAAAACCAAATAATTAAAACTTTAATAACAGTTCCATTTAATAAAAATAATCCTGAAATTATAATCGGTAAAGCTCAAACACCATAGTATTTACAGACGAATTTTCGAGATTTTACACTATTTCGAAAGGATGGGCAGTCATCGGCTCACAAAAACAAAGTTATGAGGTTAAAATTCATATAAGAGTTATTTGTGCCGAATACTATCTAGATATTAACATCCTTTTGAGATTTGTTGTCTTAAATGGATTTAAGAGACAGTCGGTTAATTGTTTATCAATGGGAACATTAAGGGAGATCGATTATCCGACTTTTTACAAAAACCGGTTTTCATTTTAAAAATAACCGGTTTTAATTCGAATACATATAAACACAAAAAGCAAATTAGTTTTTATAATAAAAAGTTAATTTGAATCAAAACAAAACAATTCATGAAGGTAAGGAACAAACAAAATACATATATGATATAACTTAAGGTATGTTCAAATCTAGCAAATATTTGACGATAAAATCCAAAAAAGCGTGACCAGCTAGGAAGGGTTTTTAACGTGGAGATTAGAGATTTAGTCATCTTTAATCTGTGTTTTTAGTTTTAAAGATGAGGATTAATTATTTTTATTTGCCAGTTTAAGCGGCCAATGTTGGTGGTTTAAACTTAATCATCAAATTTCATGTTATACATACGCATGTATAACAAAAGCAGCTGTTAAAATACATAGAAAGAATATACCTTCATAAAAGATAAACTTTTTTTAGAAAACAAAACAAATGGTAAAGATGAAGACTTGAGTGATTCTGAAACATATAAAAACTAAAATAATAAGAATTAATTTTTTTTAATAAGAATTAAACGGGAGAAATTTCTTCTTCTACTGTATAAAATGCAAAGTGCATTGATAAAAAGTTGCCTTTTTAAAATATGTTGTTGCCATTTGTTGTTATTCAGTAGGCAATGCTGCGAGGTTTAACCCTCTAATGCCTAAGAGTGTCTCAAGGCATGCTTTAAAAAATTTCTACTGACGTCCAATATATAACTTATTTTTATTAATTTCCATTTTTTTACAATTGCTTAGAGATCTAGAAAAACATTTGTAGAAGCTTCGAAAGCTCTTAAAAGCTCTTAAAGCATTGTAAACAATCTCGAACTCAATGCTTTTGTTCAAAGTGCAAACTTCATTTATGATGCTCAATAAAATAATAAAATTGTGTTTTTTTTTTGATTATCATAAACAAAACCAAATGTTTTTAATTTGTTTCATTACTTTTTATTTTCAATACAAACTAACATGCAGAATTTTCAAAAATTACCTCAAGGTACTCCTAAATGTTTCTTCACCTGGACGGTAACCAACTTATCGTACAGGCTTTAAAGAATTCAGAGGCCCAAAAATAACCTAAAAAAATTGTTTTCATAATATATTCTCTTTTATTCTAAAACTTGTCGTTAGAGGGTTAAACTACCGCCAAACGTTTTGCAAAAGCAAATTGGTTACGTGTAGGACGTCAAATATTTAATAGGTGTGATGTTCACAGCTTTAGAATTTTTAAAAAACTTTGGTTTTAAAAAATATAGGAATTTAATAAATTTATTATTTGAGATATTCTCAAAAATTTATTTTAAATGTAGGTGGTTAAGCATGTCTATATGAATCAGTAGACTTCAACTATATTTTTGAAAATTGGAAGCAAAACCTCTTAGCGAGGATTATATATTTCAAATTAGTTTGTTTCAGCATTATAGAAACGATTAGTAATATGAAAATGCTTTTTGTATGAAATATAAAACTGAAACGTTTTCCCATATCGTTGATTCCCCCGGAATATTGTAGTTTTAAGCATGAGGATATCCTAGAACTTCTTAATAGTTTTTCATTCATTTTTGCCAGCATATTTTAGTAAAGTATTATTTGCAGTCTCTTAAGAACTAATTGGAACAGAGTCGAGTTTTACTTGTCGTAAATTTATGTCAAGCTTTTGAACTAATTAAAGGTGATTAAAAAGTCGTGACGTTAAAGAACCTTTGCAACTTATCACTTTAGGGCTCTTTGAGCATCATTGTCTTTTAAATCAGTTCGAAATATCACCAGAAATGACATCTTTATAAAAATATATTCTATACTCAGGTATGTGATGGAAAACGATTTTGAAAAAAATACGATTTGAAAACGATAATGTCGTTTTCAGTATCTTTAAAAGTTGATTTCCAATAAATTTCTTCTATTTTCTTGTATATATTCTTTTAAATTCTTTATTATATATGTTAATTGAACTGTATTTTGAAATAAAAATTAAAACTTTACTTCAGAAATGGATTTAAAAATTGGTCGAAATTCATCACACCTGCTTAAAACGATTATTTTGAAAACGATCGTTTTTCATCACATACCTGACTATTTAGAATACTGTCAAATTGCTTATAACTTTTTAAGTCGAACTATTTTCTGTAGTATTTTGCATTGTTTCTGGTTTTTATTATAAGCTTATTTAAGCTTTTTTTATTTACATTGCTCATAATGTTTTTTTGATTTTTGTTAGATTTTGTTTTGACATTCTTCATAAAAAGTTTAACTTTGCCCAATATTCAATACGTATATAAATTACACATTACTAAAATAACCGGTTTAGTTTGCCAAAATAACCGGTTTATTCGATATTCGAATCAATGGACATTTTTAAATATTCGACTTGGAGAAAACTAAAATAACCGGTTAAAACCGTTCGAGCTCCGTACTATTTATAGATGGAAGCTTTGGGCAAATGTGAACTGTTTCGAAAAGGTTAAAATGAGCAGACAACCAGCCAGACGGACGGATAGACAACGATTCGAAGATTGGTCCAGATTTCTATGCATTACATACATCGCTAAAAACGTTTATAATTGATTTTTCGCTAATTTTTGTTGATATAAAATCTTAAGGTTTACAATAACATTTATCTTTAATGACAACCCGCTTTGTCTTACAATTTTCGAGTAAAAATCAATGTAAATGGCGAAGTTGAAGCAACACGTTGGGTATACAGATAAATATTTAAAACAGAAGAGCCAAAATTTCGCAAAAACGAACATTTTTTTTTTTTATTTGCTGCGCCAACTCTTGTGGGCATACAAAAATTGAATACGCATCAAAAAGGCAAAATATGCGCTAGAAACTTAAAAAATTATGCAATTAGGCTCTTTTAACTAATTTATGCAAACGGTAAATATGCACTAACAAATTGATGCAAAAATTCATAAAAAGCTCTTTAACGGATAAATATATGGTGTCTGCCTTCATTGGTCTCACAAGGAAAAACATGCAATTGCATAATTATGGTTTCCCATATTATGCGCCCCATACATGTTTCAATTCAATTGTCAACTAAGTCTTTCAACTGAGTGGATGCTTGGCCACACACTTCATCAACAGAATTAAAAGATTTTAAATTAATTTTAAAATTTAATGAAATAAAAGACAATTTTTTAAATACTTAACTTTTTTTTTTGCAAAAGAAAACTACAAACTGCAATATAATATATTAAGCTTGAGGTTTTTCTTTTTTATATAAAAAATTAGATATAAATTTATTTTATTCCAATATTTCGATAAAGCAATGTGTAACAATTAAAATAACGATCACAAAATAATGAAAAAATAATGACATTAATTTTGACAGCTAATCAAGAGACTCGAGCACACAGTACAATCGAATTGAAAGACTTAGTAGTCAACTCGAAAAAATCAAAATCTTTTGATTTTTCTTCAACTAACTCGACAACCGTCAAGCTAATCAGTTGACAAAGCCATACACGGTTTGATTTGCACATCAACCGACTCAGTTGACAATTGAATTGAATCGTGTATGGGCTGCTTTATACATTAAAAAGAGCAACATTTTTAATTCCGCCAAAAATATTTTTTTTTGTAGTTACTTGAATATATTAGTTTAATGAAATATACAAAAAAAAAAAAAAAAAAAACAATTTATAAACAGTTTAAAAAATACTGTTGTAAATTTGACTTATTTTAAATTAGGCGAAACAAAGAAAAACTCGCACTTGAAATAGCTGGTACAAGTTTAAAAATAGTGATACTAAATTATCTACTACGAAGACAAACTGAGCAGTTGCAAATATAGTAAGTCATCGTCCAGACTTGCCTTTTTTGCAGTAATTCTTGAGTTTATAGGTGAGAGTGGTGAGAAGATTGGAGTGGGGTACTCAGTTCAATGTACTCTGCAATTCTGTTTTGTTTTAAAACTCTTACACTTTTTAACTTATAGTAGGCTGTAGGTACATTTGACAAGATGAAATATAAAAAGTGCAAAACTTGAATTTCATAATTTAAAAAAGTTGCAGCAAAAAAATTCAAGTCTGGACGTTGATTAAGTTGCCTATTTTGCCGTGAAATCTGGTGATTTTTAGACACGTATAGCGGGAATCTAGCGATTTATGCTCAACCAAGAACAAGCTGTGAAATATAGTATTACTTAAGGTATGTTCAGACCTAACAAATATTTGACGAAAAAATCCAAAAAATGCGTAGATTAATCAAACTTTAGCTTAATTTTTAACAATTTCTATTGATTAACTAAAGCTCATTTGTAAAAAGATAATTGTAAAGGGTGTTTTTTAGAGTGTCACAACATTGAGTTGGCATCACTGCTTTATTTGAGCACCCATGTAACAGCTGATAGTTGCTTTTTGTTTAGTTTGCTTTGAAAATTTATTATGAATCGACTTAAACCAGAGTAACGCGTGCAAATTGTTGAAATTTGTAATCAAAAAAATGCGGCGAATGGGCTGAAGCACAAATCGATATTGATTTTGAATTTTCATTCAAAATTTTATTTTCCGATGAAGCCCACAAGCTTTTGTCAAAACACCATTAGATCCACTGAAAATTACTGTTTGGTGCGCTTTATGGGCCGGCGGAGTCATTATCCCATATGTCTTTAAAAACGATGATGGTCAGCCGTGGCGGCCACATGGCGGAAATCACATTTAACCATTCATTTAATATAATTATCTTTCCAATTAAGTCCGTTTCATTGATATTAAAAATATATTTCCTTGTTTTATTATGATTTAAACTTGTGTCACTCTATGTCTCCCTGAATTTGCCTCTTAATGAAATATAATTCCTTAAATCTGGGAAAACCTCTAAACTGGCCACTCTGTATTAGACAGTTTATTTCATTGAAAGTATCTTTATCTGAAATACTTTGAAGTAACTAAAAATAATTCGACGAACTAAAACCACATAGATCTCAGCAGTTCCTTTAAAGTATTCATTTTCTACCATAAACTAAAAAGCTTTATGTAATAAAGTTACCTTAGCATATGCTACAAAAGTATAAAAAAAGACATAATTCATGTCTTTCGCATTTCATATATCTTGTACATGAAGTCCTTTTTTAAAAAAGAAGACACGCAGCCAGCAAATTCATTTTAAGTATATTTATTATAATGATCAAGTACCATATTCTCACAAACTTACTTATAAACGCGTTTATAGTTAATGTATAAGTCCATTATATTTTCCAGCATATGGAGTTGGGAGCCGTGGGTATATTTTTGAACTTTAAAGTGAAATGTTAAAAAAAGTGTTGATATAAAATGAAAATTTAATACAAACCATAAATGTTCTTTATAATGTTACAAGGACATTTTTACACTCCCTTATTATTGTAGTCGTTTTAATACTTTTGCCTTCCTAACAGATGTTGCAGTTGAAATTGTAGTTTAGATTTTTTATTTACAAAACTAATGGTGCCAATACAAACAAGGGCACTTAAATAATTTTAGGATTAGTACTGATAGAAAAAAAAAATTATCGCTTAAATGTTAGGCAATTGTGGAATAGGAAAAACGTCTTATTGTAAGCGAAAATTTAAAATATATGAATGATTGTTAAAAAGACAAATAACCAATCTTTTTAATAAACTCTGTGATTCAAGTTGTCATTTTAAGATGAACTTTGATGTTTATGTGCTTCTAATTAAGAAACATTTCTCTTTGATTAAAGCAAGACATTCAAATGAACAATGAGAATGTCCTATGTATGTAGGCGGCCCTAAAAACCACTACGCAGTGGATCTTTTGTTCAAACCATGTTCCTCACCATGTCTGATTCAGCCCATTACCCTGCCCGTTGAAAGATCATAAATATCAGTTGTGCTTACTATTTGACCCCGAAAAATTTCTGCCTAGAAGTCCCCAAGGCGGGACAGCAGCAGAGCAGATGTTCCGACGTTTCGTCATCCACCTCACAAGATCTGCATAGCTTGGTAGATGTATTACCCATATTAAAATGGTGGTATCTAAAACCACAGTGCCCCGTAAATAGGCCAACTACCAGTCTAAGTTCCGCCTTCCCAAGCAGTAAAAGCTTAGATGCCCTGCTGCAAGACAGTGTTACAAATCTCCTGGACTGTCTTAATCCAGAAGTTGATGTCCATGCGTGAAGGAATTCACGTTTGGACCATTTTTGTAACGTCCCCTTGATGTGACCGACAGGGACGCCGAAGAAAGCCTCAGCGCCAATGAATGAACGGCGAACTCCCCTGTTTGCCAAGCAGACAGCCCTTTCGTTGCCCGCATGGCCCTCATGAGCGGGCACCCAACACAAATTCAAGTCCTTGTGTTTCTCTTACTTCTATGTAGAAATGAAGTTAAACTAAAAATGTTTCATTTAAATATTACCTGCGATCACTTTTGCTTTTCGAACATCAAAACTATTAGACTTATTTAGATAGGCCCACAATTGCCTAGTTATCCTTTAATTTAAGTTAGTGGAATATATATTGTTTGTTTTCTCTATAGACTTCACCTAAAGTTTGAATATACAAAAAGTCGGCGATATTTTTTCTAAATCTAATTAAACACCCCCAAATATTATAATTATAAATATGATATTCCACCTTCTGGTGTTACATCCTCTTGGGCAATTATTCAGTTAATTCCTGAAATTTAGCAAAGTGTAAAATTGACAAGTCTCTTGAGATAGCGACTGACCAGAGATCCTAACTGGTACCAAGGCAGTCAGTAGTCCCCTATGAGCATAAACTGGATCGGCTATTGGTTGAGGCCCCCGAAAGGATACTTTTTGTAAAAGAATGCTTTTTGCCACGAAAGAGGCGATCTTTTCTAAAAGAAGATGCTTTTCATAGGAATATTCTTTTTGCGTTAAAGAGTGGTTTTGTTGAGATATGTAGTGAAATGGGTGTTGATGTGATCGATAGTGAAGTAGAAGAGGCCAAAGTGTCGAAAGAAGAAAGGGAAGCGAAGACAGAGGATTTGCTGTTTAAAGAAGAATTGGAGTGAAAATGTAAAAATGAATGAATTAATGCTGGCAAATGAATAAATGAAAGCACACCCTCAATGAAAGTAGGATGAAAGAGAAGGCACAATCTCCAAGACTGATGAATGAATAAGTAGAGAATCAAGAGTACCAGGCTCATACTCACGGTGAATTAAGAATGATTAATAATGCATGAAGTAATGAAGGACTAAGAAAAGTAAAAAGAGGATGAAGAGAGAAAAGAGAAAGAGAAGGAGGAGGAGGAGGAGGAGAAAGACGAATAACTACCTTTGCAAAAACATCCTTTCGCTAAATTATATATTCTAAAAGAAAACGTTTTTTTTTTTTCAACGAAAAACACTATCGGGGACCACGTGGGCTTTGTGGTTTAAGGTAACCATACATTTCCAATAGTATGGGTAAAAAGTCTTTTTAAATAGTACTCACATATGTGCGCTGGTTTTGTTTACTTGTACATGTATTCAAAAAACAATAAAGCCATATATTTGTTTTTTATATTGCCCAACTTATTAAATAATGTGGTGAAAATTGACAATAACACCAGCAATAATTAACTCAATACTATTGCATATGTAAACCATTAAAAGTTAAGACGGACGCCATGCGCCAACATAACAGCAGCAACGCTTATATCACCATCGGCTTCTGCTACTAAAGGCTTAATAAAGCAAGAAGTGCATTTGGCAGACTAAAAAATATGTGGCGGGCACCCCAAATCACAAGGACAACAACGATCAGTATTTTCAAGGTATTTGTCAAGTCGAACCTTTTATACGAAGGTGAACATGGCTGGCCAGTGAACCGATCAGGCAGCGGCTACAAGTTTTTAATCATTAAAGCTTTTGCACGCAGAGAAAAAATATGGTTCGGCATGGTTACGGCAACTACAATATGTTTATTGTAACAATCTGTTGTTGTCGTACACATTAAATATAAGCAATATTATAGTTACTGTAAACATATCAATGTTTATCGCATTTATAAATTTATATAATATAATATTTTGATATCGCCATTTGTAAAACAATTTTGAATCAGTTGTGTCGTTAGTTTTATATATGCCTATCGATTTATTTGTTAGTGAGTGGTTAAACAATTAAAAAAAATACCCATTAAAAAACAAGTTTAAAGAAATTAAAAAATTAAGAAATTGTATTTACATAAAAAAAATTGTCAAGTGTCACAAAATAAAAAATTGGTGCAAAAAAATTTTTGTGTTTCTTAATGTTGTGAAAGTGGTGCTGTATCATAATATGATTACTTCTTAACTTATTATTATTAACATGACAATAATATGATTACTTCTTAACTTATTATGGTTAACATGACAATAATATGATTACTTCTTAACTTGATTACTTCTTAACTTACGATAAGAATATCATTAAAGGAAAAATATTATGATGTAATATTACGAATGTATTAAGTCATAATATGATTCAATAATAATCGTAATATGGTGACTACAATTATTAATATTATGATTATATGTTGCTCTTAGAATATGTTTGTCCCAACCATGTTTTTTCTTTGCGTGCGCATTATATGTACTTGCCCAACACAATAACAAACAAAAACTTCTAAAGCTCTAGCTTCTACACAAGAGGCTAATGCATAACCTTACCGAATTGTACACTCAAAATGTTACCTGTGTTTCGCACACACCAGTGGATGGCTTAGGCGTTGTTTAAACCGTTAAACCCATTTTATGGATTCTGGCCACTTCGAGATTATACTATCCATCACATTTAAGTGGGCGCATTCATCTCTACTCCAGTGCAGTGTAAGCGGTTTGCAAGTTTGTAGACACTATTTATTTACCTATCAAGTCTAAAGTGTTTCACAATATTCCGGACATCATTAGTATATTGAATAAATGGCCTGTTCTTGTATATCCATCTTGTCCAAAATAGGTAAAATTCTATAGCATAAACAAAGATACAGTGATTTTTGGAGCCAGCACTGAGTCATTCGAAAAATTTTTTTTATTAAGAGTTACAAATAAGAGTTACTAAGTCCTTCAGCCCATTGTATTGAAACAGACCAGAGTCTCTGGCGGGAATCGATCCAGCAACCCTCGCAATGATAGACTAGCACAATACCGACCAGCTTACCGGGGCATCCTCATTCTAATAAAATTCAACATAGATATTGTTCAATAGAAATATAATTGGTGGTGTCGGAAAGATCGATTTGAGTTTTAAATGAAAAAGTTAAGTTTAACTCAAATTTGCCTTCTCGCTTTTATATACACAGAAAAAATTATTTTTCCAATTCAAACAAAAAATTTGTAGAATCAAAACATTTTTTGTCTGAAATCGGTCCTACAAACAAATTCGCATATTCAAACAATTTATTTGCATTTCGTTTATAATTATATAATTTAACTGAATCAAACAAATATTTTACTGAAAATCATATAAATTTCAAACAAATAATTTTGCTGAATCAAACAAAAAAAGTTTTTGCACAAGCAATGACGCGCACACAAGCAAGCACTGTAGAAGTAGATGAAGGCAGAGCAGAGCGGCGCCGGCTGGCTTTGAGACACATTTTTTTGTTGGAATAATTTTTGCACCAAGTCTTGTTTGTTCACACAATGTTTTTCTTCTTCACTCACTGTTCTGTATCCTTTCCTTGGCAGCAGACCGACTCGACATGTTTTTCGTCATCATTTTATTTCTTTTATTTGATGTAGGTATTTAACTAAACATTTTTGAAAAATTGAATACGGGATTTTGTTTTTCATTCTTTTTTACCAACTTTGAAACCAACAAAAAATTTATTTTGTTTCTTCTAATGTTGTTGTTGTTTAAAAAGAGTGAAACGTTTATTACCTATTATTGTTTTTGTTGTTTTTTACTACAAACCTCGCCACAATATTTTATCATCTTTCTTATAGTTGTACCTTTTCAAAGCGTCCAAAAATAGACTATGTGTTTTTTTTTTTGTTGTTCTTATATGTCACATAAAGAAGTGTTGCTTACGGTCAAATAAAAAAATGCAAAAACACGACAACAATAAAGAGCGTTAAATATTTCATACAAAATTATGAAAACTAGAAGCCAATAACGCGTTTATTATATTTTTGAATAGTTGTCAACATTTCTGTTGGCTAAAATAAAAATCAAACAAAAATATTAATTGAATCAGTAAAAAAATTTGTAGAAATTAAAAAAAATTTCAAACAAGCGTTTGTTTGAAAATAATTCAGCAATAATTTTTTCTGTGGACACATATACATATTTATTCTTCTACTATATATTTAACATCTAATAAACTACTAAATGCTTGCTAAATGTTATAATTATACCTTTGCAACCATTTAATTTAATATAATTTAATGTGGGCCAATGCAGAACAAACACTGCTTCCAGCTTTATACTGGGAAAAAGTACAACTTTTTTTTTTTTAATTAATAGCACTTATAAAGCAAAAATGCGACAATTATATAAAAGATAACTTAATAAAACAGGTAAAAAACGATGTGTTGCTATATGTATATAATTAAGTGAAACTTTTTGCTTCTCCACCTGAACCGTCTATCACAATGTCCTTCTCCACAAGAGTAATTATACCTTTCAAAGTTAGGTAAACAGATTAAAAAAATACAGTTAAAGAAAACCTTTTAATTAAATCGATTTTTGTTTGCAAGAACTATGATACAAGACTGCACACATAAAAACATACTTGTGAGTGTATAGATAGTATACACTTGAGTATTTATCTGAGCGATGGTGGGTTAAAAAAAAAACTTTTACAAATTTAATCGCAAAAAAAGATGTAACAGACGGATAAACTGAAAAATGATTTAAATATTAAAACATAGAATAATATTAAAAAAAAATCGGAAATTTTCACTTCATTCTTAAAAAAGAGGACTCTAGACAGGGTTGTTAGGCTTTTTTTCTTGAAAAATCGTCAAAAGTTTTAACAAAATTCGTCAAAATCGTCACGAACATTTAACAAAATCGTCAAATATTTAAATTCTACAAATTAGAGACAATTCGTTGCATTGATTGGTCCAAAAATATAAATTTTTAACAAGAAATTCTTTTTATGATAAAGAAAGTGATATGGATAAGTTTTATTCTATTTATTTCAGCAAGTGGGCTGAAACATATTTATCATTTAAAAAGAAATACATAAGAAAAAATATATTTTCATAAAAACATAGCGAAAATGTATTTATTTTATTTATTCATATTCACAAAAAAGTTAAATAAAAAATTAAATCTCATTTGCTATTAACTTGAGCTACTTTAAATGATTAATTTTTAGCGATATCACTATTACAAATTGTTTTTACTGTTAAAGGTGCTAAATCAAGTGTTCTGTCTATATTAACAGTCTTTTTACCCGACTTTAAACGTTTAATGACGTCCAATTTTAGTTCCAAACAAATGCATTTTCTTCTCTTTGCACTCATTTTTCTACACAACTTCTTATTAAGAACTATCTTCTTACTTTTTAACACGCAACTATACTTAGCATAACTTACCTAACATAATTCAATGGGAATTCGCCTTTTTACACGCAAAAAGAAAAATTCTTCACATGTGATTATGAATTCAGCGAAAAAATGCAATCGTAATCATAAATACGCAAAGCGGATTTAACCAATTTTTAAAAAGCGGGAAAAATAGGACCGACGCAAATCGGGGCTCTAGTGTATATTTTTTGCAGTATCGATGGCATTCATATTATTGTAGAATTTGAATTAATAATGCTTCAACTGAAACTCACCTGGTTTGTGATGGGGGAAGAATTTTTTATTGCAAATATTTCTTGTAAGTGTTTTATTGATGCCAGAAAATCGTCATAACACTATTATTTTTAATAAAAAAATCGTCAATCGTCATTTTACTGTATTTTCTCAAAAAAATCATCAAAATGACGAAAAATCGTCGCATCTAACAACCCTGACTCTAGATCATATTTTCGCTTATAAAAAGAATGCCTAAGGTGATAATCAGGGAAACCAGAAACGCGTTTTATGTGCATTAAATATGCGGTAAAAACTTCAAAATATGCCCTAAAAATTGTTAAAAATATGCCCAGAAAAATTAAAAAGTTTAAAACAAAATATTTAACAATTTAATAACAGTTCCTCAAATAATCCTCAAATTATAATCGGTAAATCACAAACACCATAGTATTTTAAGACGAACTTTCGACTATTATTTAGATATTAACATCCATATAAGATCTTTTGTCTTAAAGAGATTTTAGGGAAGGTCACGAAATTTTTAACATTTTAACATTTAAAAGGAAGTTAAAACTATTTAAGAATTGGATCTTTAGGTAAATGTAAACTGATTCGAAAACAATTTAATTTGCCGTAAAATATTTTTGGTGCGAATTTAATATAAATACCAATATAACTGGATAGTTTACGGGCACAAAGAGGCTAATTTGGAAAGAAGTTACAAAGACTTCGTCCTTGTTACAATTACAATTAAAATGTTTTTACCAAATTTAATCAAATTACCTACAAGATCGTTGTACTTTGCGCCCAAGATTAACATGAACAGACAACCAGCCAAGCGGACGGATGGATATCGTTAGATCACTTTAAAAAGTGATTCAGAGTCGATCGGTATACTAAATGATTGGTCCAGATTTCTATGTATTACACACATCGCAAAAAACGTATACAATTTATTTTTCCTTAATTTGTGCTTATAAAATTAAATTTTATGGTTTCAACATTTATCTTCAGTAACAACCTGCTTTGTCTTACAATGTTCGAGTAAAAATTAAATGAAGATGGCGAAATTGAAGCAACACGTTGTGTATACAGATAGATATTTAAAACAAAAAATCCAAAATAGATGCCTCTAGGCATCTATGCCTCAAAAAGGCAAAATATGCGCTATAAACGTAAAAATGCTGCAAAAAGCTCTTTTAACTAAATTATACAAAAAAAAAATGCTGCAACCGGTAAAATATGCTCTAACAAATCTATTCAAAATTCATAAAAAGTTCTAAAACGGATAAATATATTGTTTCTGCCTTCATTGGTCGCTCAAGAAAAAACATGCAATTGCATATTTATGGTTTCCCTGGTGATAAAAGATAAAACAGATTTGGCGTTTCTATTATTATTTGTTTTCAGCTTTGCAATTTCTTTGTGAATATCGTAGACTAACTATCAAAGTAATTCTTGGGAATACAAAATTTTTAATTAATAAAATTTTGTTTATATGTCACTCACCATTAGGCCATAAGAAAGTTTTACAAATACCGATTTTAGATATAAAGATTTTTTTTTGTGCTACGCCCCTTTATCCAATTTCGTCCACTTTATGTCGGATGTTGTATATGATAAACAAGATGCTTGTACCTAATTTGAAAACTTTGGCTCTTGTAGTTCTACTTATAGACATAAAAATAAAATAAGCAAAAAACAACAACAGCATTAAATTTTGGGTAAAATTGGTGGCAGTCGAGGTTTTTTGCTCATATCTCAGCCATTTGTAGACCGAGCAGGTTTAATCCCAATAGCAAACAAATCCGGACCACATTTGACATAAAAATTTAACTACCAAGTCCCCATCATATCTGGAATCTTCAGAAACCCCATTTCAACGGACAGACGGACATCGTGATTTTAGCTTCTCCAGTTAAAAATATCATCATTTTGCGAAGCACAATTATGCGCTACGTAATAAGACATACAGAAATGCAGTTGTTGAAAGAACTCTCAACAACTTTTATAAAAAAAAACATTTCAAGTGCCACGGCATTCCCTTACTACGAAGCAGGTTTGTAAGGGAGAATACTAAAAAATAACTCTTTCAAAACATTCAATGTGTAAAGCTGATCGTTACATTCAACAATTTGTATATGCGCTGAATAATGCGCTTTATGTGTAAAAATGTATTGCTTCAAAGTGGGAACTCGCCATATAAAATGCATGTCTTCCGTAAGCGCAATGGTAAGCGAAAATTTTATGTTTCTCCCTTAAAAACACAGAATACCACATAACTGTAAAAAGCGACGTGTGAAAAAGGCCCAAATCAGTTGCGAGGGCAGCTTTCGAAAAAAAGACAGAAAGCTTTTTTGCTAGTGAAGTGGCAATGTGTAAAAACAGGCAGCAACAATCAACACAAATGGCATGATCAAAACAAAAATAACAAAACACAGACCACGTTAAAAAAATGCATTAGTTCAACAAACGTTGTGTTTTGTGCAAAAAAAATGTATTTATTAATATTTTTTTGTTTTATAATGTTATTTATTTACTTAAATATTATTTACTTGTGTTGTGGTAAACTTAAAAGTTAATTTTTACAAAAGCTTTGAAAATAAATCTCAACTAAATAAATTTGTGTTCATTGTATTGCGGCATAAAAGATGATGCAAAGAGAAATGAAAAAGGGCAGCTTTCTTAAAAAGAGACAAAAAAAAAAAAAAAAAAAACGCAAAATCTTCCGTCTCGTGACAGTTCTGTGGTATTCTGTGCTTAAAAACCTGCTTCGTTGGAAGCTTTATTTTTTATTGGGTCTCTTTACAGAAGGATCCAGAATATATACACATTATAGGGTCTAGAAGAAATGTTGTAGAAATTACAAACTTATATAAACCCTTCTACCTTCGGTAAAGAAAAAGTTTACTTTATATGGCAAATATCAAGAACTAGCCTTCCTCGATGTCAAGCCAAATAATTGTATTTAAAGCTAAAAATAAAATATGCTAACTTTCTGGCACTCCTGCAGTCAGAGTAGGCTGTACATTGTGATCGAAATTTTTGATTATTTTTGAAGTGTTAGCTCTAATTTTACAAATCAAAAAATTTTATTTATAGTTTTGGCCGAAATATACTCCGGAGCTAAGGATAATCCTTAAACATTATTCTAATATTCCATACCTGATGTGTTTTTTTAGTATAGGCTTTTATGTTTATTTATATGTACCTTCATATGTAGTATTTTAAAATAATACAGTATGCATTTTAAAAGCCTTACTGGCCTATCCTCGTTTGTATACAGCAAAAAGCCACAATATTTCACGCACGCAAACACATACGTTACCGTCAAGGCGAATTCACTGGAAGGTGGGGTGTTTTTTCAGTGGTCGAGTTGTCAAAGTTTGTATACAAACTGATTTTTTTATGTAAACAAAATTTTTTTTACTAGCATTATTTTTGACAATTCGCCCACAGAAGCAGTGTTGTTGTAGATGGACTTCACCTTCTAGTGAATTCCCTTGCGTAACAGTATCCAGAAAATTAAGAAAAAGCTAAGTCTGTGTTCATACGGCTCTTTTCTTATTGAAAAGATTGCTACTTTATAGGCGAGAGGGGCGAGAGGAAAAGAAACGAGTACACAAATGCCTGTACTGTCTTTATGTTTTGCTTTTTCATTCGTTGTTTAATTTTGTTATTGTTTTCAATGTCAAAAAAGCACACATGCTAACGCACGTCTATACAAAATAAAAAACATGTCGTCAACATGAAATGAATCATTTGAACGCCAATTCATGTTCAAAGAAGAATCTTGTCAATAAGAAAAGAGCCGTATGAACACAGACTAAGATAAAAATAATTTCAATGCATTTTTTACAGTGTTGCCACCAACGAAATGGTAAATTACACATGGATCATGCCAAAATTTAAAAACAAAAATAACTATTTGCAAAGTAGGAAATAATCTGTCTCCAAAGGAATTTTTATTTCAAAAACCTTTTTCCAATAATATTCTGCCTTCAAATTACAATGAAGCTAAAATTTTTCAATATGTAAGAGTGCATGTTGTCGCGAAAATATTATTGAAACTCTTTAAGTTTTATCTGCCTAGCATTACTTATAATAAAACAAGATCTAATATTACAAAGTAAATCTTCGAAATATGTTGGAAGGTTCAGACAGGCCTTCGACGCTACCAAATGTATAAGGTGGCACGAGCATTTTATCAAAATAAAAACTGACTTTTCGTCTTTTAGCAACTTAACTTCTGAATTATACTGTCCAAACATAACATTATGTGTACCTGATGTAAATCCAACTAGATTTTCAAAAGGAATCCCTTTTTCCATAATTATGCTTTTGAGAAGCTTGAAATAAAAAAAAAGAATAATGTACCCAGGATGTTTCGTCATTGTAATAAATTGTGGCAAAAGCTATGCCAAATGATTAGTTGTTAATGATCCAACCATTTTTAGTTCAGCTCTTTTAACGTTTCCATTCTTTTAATTACATTTTTAAGTTTTGCTAAGAATAATAATTCTTTTTACTTCTTGTGAAATAATAATAACAAAAATCAGTGCTACAAAACGTTAAAATATTAAGCTAAGATCCCACTATCGGCTCAAATAGCACAGTCTGTGACGATTTTGATCGTGCTTTATCGGCGCACATTTAAAAACATTGCACAATTTATTCTCGGGTGCCCCCATTATCGTCGCAAATTGTGAAATTTTTTTTCGGTTCATATCGGCCAAAACTCAATTGCGACAATAATCGGTACAATGCGGTCACACTATCGTGCTATTTGGGCAAATTAAGTCATATGTTTTTGTTTATTTGCTTGTTGCCAGACATAATTTTACTTTAGAAATTCGCAAAATTCTCCGTCTGAATATTCCATTATGTTTTCTTACAATTTTAAGTAATATATTAATTTATAATAAAAAATATATTAAATTTTATTCAAACTTACTGCACTAGTTCTTTTTTGTTATTGTTGTTTTGTAAACAGATGTTTACAAGCCAGGGATGGCAACATCGATACAACTGCAATGTTTTAGTTAAAGCGAATTGTTTTCTTTCATTTAACAGTACAAATGTACTATTTAACGTTTTAATACATAAATAATAGAAAAAAGAAATGTAATTTTGATACAATTTTAGTAGCCAGTTGGTGCAATTTAAAAAATTTCATTTTGCTATCCCTTGTATCGGCGTTGATTGGCGACTGTGATCGGCGCACAAGTGGCCGATAAAAGTCGGTACATATTAAACAATTTGTTTGCTTCACATTGTGCAAAAGAGTGTTCACATTATCGGCGCATCTAGGTTAATTTTGATTGTCCACAATCAGCACAATTTCGGCACAGATTGTTGCATATTAAAAAATTCTGACCGTTCACACTATCGGCACATAAAATATGACAAAAATTGGTACATTGCGCCGATAGTCGGATCTTAGCTTTAAATTACACATGCAGTCAATTATACATGGGCTACACATGAAAAAAAAATATTACACATGATATGTATGTGTAACAACACGCAAGGATTAAAAAGAGGACACAGAGAAAAAGAGGACACTTATTTTATAGAATTGACTTATGCGAAGCGTCATGCCAATAACCACCAGACGATATGAAGGTATTGATACATATAGCATACATTCCAGTATACTATATATACATATGTATATCAAAAGTTTTTTAAAAACGGTAACAAATTTTGGTTTAATGTGCCTAAATTTTAATGTATGCAAATAAAAGTAAAAAATTGTTGGATATCTAAATTTTAAAAAATATAAACACAAATGTGCTTATTTAACGCTCTTTAAAAAAAAGCGCTAAGGGAAAAATATGCGCCTTTTCGACAGTTAAAAAGCGCTAAATCTAGCTGAATTGGCAACTCGGTTAAGAATCCTTTAAGCCAGAGAGTTTATTATAAACAGAAGAGAACAAGAGAAATATCTAAGTTTAACAGAGAACTAGTTTTCCTAACCAAATATACCGTTAATAGTTATAACAAAAAGTTTTGCCGAAGGTCAGTGATACCGGTGCATGCAATTTGAGCAAACAAATAAACAAAAAAAAAGTGTTGAAAAAAATAATAAAAAAAATTTTAACAGCATAAACCATCGTGTTGAAATAAAAAAAAAAAAACAAATGAAAATAACAGAATTTTAGGAAGAAGAAAGTAGGTATGCTTGTAACTACATATACATATACGTATGTATGTGTAAAAAAAATGAACGAGCTATTGAGTTTCCGTAAGATATTAAAATGAAAAACGTACAACAAAAACCGTCGATAAGAACCAAGAAAATTCGTACGTATGTGTGTATTTATTTTGAAAACTTTGATAGTATGTGTTTGTATATGTGTATGTTTGTATTTTGCTTATTTATATGTACTTACTTTTATGCATGTGAGCTAGTTCGTTTGTGTAGTTGAGTATATATTACATGAATCTTACACCTTTTATTCCAATTACAGTCACATTTATCACGTGCTCCTAACACAAAAATGATAAGAAAATGAATGAATTTGTTCTCCATAATGTAGTTTAATTACACTGTGCTAGTTGAAAAAACACACAAGCCGGGCACCTGGCGTCTTAACATAATTAGGGTACGCTGAATCCAGTGGTGCTAACCGGTTTTTAGGTAAGCTCTTGTTTTCGAGATATACCGTTATGTCGAAAATGGAGGAGGTTGCACAACATATATTAGCGTAACTCAAAAACACACTTGTCAAATATTTGACGAAAAAAACGGGACCAACAAGCAAACTTAATAATAATTTCCTTCAATTCCAATATCTATTTTAATCATAAAACCACATCTTATAAAAAACAGTTTTAGTTTTTTGCTATGTCTAGTAGTATAATTAGTTCATTTTGTAAAATGAACACCATGTTAAATCTCACAAACTATTAACAAAAGTAGTTGTTACGCTTATTTGGTCAAATATTTAATAAGTGTGGCCGTACCTTTAATAAGTTAAACGCGTTTTAAAAACATGATTTTTGGCAAAAAAAAAATTGGAAAATGTAGCTATGCTCTTTATTAAACATATTAAAAACGAAGTTGCAAACAAAACAAGCCACAAATGATTAAAATCTGTTTACAACTTTTTAATTTTAATTAAATTTAAGAATTTCATAAAACGCAATATTTGTATAGGAGCCCCCTTAAGAAGTGGCGATAATGGGCAAATATGTCTCGAGAAAATGTTAAGGACAAAAAACTAATTGATATCGGTCATAGATTATATTCTCCTAGGGGCGACTCCTGGGCAGTTATGGGACTTTTTCTTAAATATATTTTTAGTCTGTATTGAACATTTTGTGTGGGAGACCCCTTAAGGAATTGAGATAGCGGGTGGGTATTAATGATAGAGATGAAACATAAAGTGGGGTTGGTCATACTTTTGACCCATCTAGGGGCATTCTAGGCGCTGCAGAGGCCAAATTAAAGAATTTTTTTAGTGTTTTCAATAAACTAATTGTTTATGAGTTACGCGAATATATGTTGTGCGAAATAACGGTATATCTCGCAAACAAGAGCTAACCTACAAAACGGCTGGCACTACTGGATTCAACGTACCTGTATTACCCTACGTTTCCACGTGCAAGTAATAACTTGCAAGAGGTGTATGTATACATATTATCAACGAAAAATCGAGGAAACAGCCGATTGGCTGAAAGTACAGAAATTGTGTGAATTTTAGTGAACAAGTGTGAGTGAGTGTATCAAGATAGAAAAGTTAAAAACAACACCAAGTCTAACTTGCTTAGATGTAAATGGCATCAAGTGCACTTAGTGCTGTTTACCCCTGAATTTGTTGACAATTAGAAGAGTGTGCTTAGATTCAAAGAACATCAGGAGTCATTTTTTGTTAACTGTGAAATAAGGTCATTTGTTTTTTATATAGATAAATTAAAACACTGCCATTTGGTTTTTGTTTTATTTATTAAGTCAAATATTTCGACCAACTTTGTTAATCAATCTCAGAAAAATTATTATATATTGTGGCATTACCATCCCACATTCTTTATAATATAACTTTCTATTACTTTTGTTAAGAATTTTATATTTTTTTTAAATTTACAATATTTTGATGAGCTAAAAGTGCGACCCTGAATTTTAAGATGCACAAGTTTTGTTTAATAAATTTAGTTCTATTAAGACCATGTAACAATATACTACATAATTGCAGATGCGCCTTCAAATGTTACTTGTATAATTTGTATAGCACATTTTGAAGAGAAAACAAGTAAGAGTGCTATAGAAGAGACGGCAACCGGATTTGAACTTCACTTTTCATAAGGACCCAGAATATATATACTTAATAGGGTGTAGGACCTTCAGTGAAGGGTATAAAAAACAAACTTAATTATAATAATAAAGAGTAATTTTTGGGATTTCAGTATTTTGGTCATAACTCTACTATTTTTTTTTACCGATTTGACAAATTAATATATTGACGTGTTAAAGAAGAAATTTGCCAGTTATTTTGGTTATAAAACTTGGACTCGGGAAGATCTAAGGTTCCCGAAAATGGATATTTTTCAAAAAAAATTAATATTTAGGTCATAACTTTTTCGTATATAACAGTTTCATATATTTTTCCAAGTTTTTTTCTATTATCATTCACTTTGAAGATACGGAATGTAAAATGTAGTTCACTTAGTACTTTCACCACAGGAGCTACATCAGATTTCCAGTTATATAAGTATGTACATGAACATCGCTACAAAAATATTTTTTAATAAACGATTTATAAAAAACAAATATGTCAAAGCGAACTTGTTTACAAATTTGCATTTTTAAATTCCTTAATTGTACTCCATTTCATTAAAGATATCTTGGCGCACTTTAAAGAGAAAGTTTAAAACAGTGAACCAGCGAGTTTTGTTACAGAAAATGTAAAGAGATAGTTTTGAAAGTTTTGTTACCAACAGCAATTTTAGGTCACATAAAACATAGAAAAGGACATGCTTCGATACAATCTATATACATATTTATTTTCATAAAGTGCTAAAAGTTCTGTCAAAATCTGGTCCTTATTTTCTGACTTCAAAATTTTTGAAGCAGGCCCTCTAAATTTTTTTTTATTTTTTGAAAAATATTAGAAAAAAAATGTATGCCTAAAAAAGTGGGTAGAAGAGCTGTTATATCAAAAAAAGACACGATAACGAAATGCAGTGAACATTAAACAAACATGGAAAAAAATTCGGGTAGGCATAGTTGGTCCTAAAAGAAGTACAGCTACAAATGTTATTGATGTTGATAAACTAAATTTTACTTTTTCAAACATTTCTAAGCCACCGCACAGTGGTCAATTTCGGCCAAAAATGCATAACTTCTTTAACTTAAGAATAGCATGTTCGATCCCTAGGTAAAGTTTTGGTAATCATTGACGACCCAAAAGTATCGAACAAAATTAAAAAAGGGCTTTAGAGGTGTAATAAAATATGATAATTTGTAGCGATTATATTAATAGTTTGTGGAATATCTATATATGCTCATCTCCTGTCCCCATCTTTTTGCCTACCTGAGCAAATAAAAGTAGATATGATCATATATGGTTATAATATAACATGTAAACTTATGTGCTTATATACATAAACATATGAGCTCGTTTGTGATGGGTGAGGGGGGGGGGGGGGGGAATTTTTAGGAACCTTCAACTGAAGCATACCATTTTGCAAAATTTCTTTTGGAAATGCCATAAAAACGGTATATATTTTTCCGTTTATGGTGGGTGGGGGTTGAAGTGGGTTGGGATGAATACCAATTCATTTTTGTTCCCCTACACTCGCGACTGCATAACTATATATAACAAATATCTGTTCTTTCAGTAAATAGCTGAAATTTGGTATCCGAATATTGGGCATATAATCAGTATAAAAATAAAAATAGGCTTTTTTCTATTAAAAAGTACCAACGATATTAATATATTCCAATTTACAAAAGGTACCAAAATTTGCATGAGACCTTTAAAAGAGAGGAGAACAAAATTTAAATTTTATATTTATCTTTATGACTTAAGAAGATAAATTGTTTACCGAAAAAGTACCAAAATTATATTTTTGCCCTTTTTTAAGCCCAAAATGTGCGAATTTCAAAAAGTACCAAACACATGACATTTAAATTTTCGATTCAATAATGGTATTTTTTGAATTTTAAGTCTACCTCTGTTAGATCACGGGATATAATGTTACTGATTTTACCCGTTTTTACCCATTTTCAACCCATAATGAATTTAATTTCCATTTTTTCTACTTTTTTTATTTACACATTGTGAGGGGAGTCTACATACAAAATTTCAAGTGTCTGGCTTAAGTTGTTTGGGCTGGGCGATTATCACCCAGTAAGTCTTGCTAATCTTATAAAAATATATGAAGTCACTTAAAATGATCTGGTTATACTGGGGTGGCAGCTGAAATGTATAGTACTTACTTTTGATACTTAGCAGTACTAGATATAATTATCACTTACCCTTCCCTAGCCCCCCCCCCCCCCCTTTTTTGTTATGGGCTCTTTAAATTTGGCTTACTTTAGGTTTTATTTATTTTAAAGTAACTCACAATCACTTCACTTATCCAAAAAAAATAACGCGCACAAAATTACCATTATCACATTGAATGATTAATTACTAATACGGTTTAAACATTACGTGCATATTAACAAAGAAACCCTTAAAGGAAAAGTCATAGCTTACTTTCATTTCAAAGTACAAAAATCAACTTTGAAAACCTTAAATTTGGAAGAAAAAAATTATCTAATTTGCTCCAGTATTAACAGTATAAAAATTATCCAAGAGCCAAATTAAGAAATAAATTGTATGTTTTGAAGTGTTCGCTAAAACCTGTCATCAAAATTTTATTAAAATTAAAAAAAAAAAATAATTTTTTGCCGGAATTGACCAGTGTGCACCGGTTCAACTTGACTTCTATAACCAAAACTCTTTTCGTGTTTCCGCAAACAAATTTGGATTTCAATGCTTCATGATTTGTGGTGCTTCACCATTTGTGAGCTGTAACTTGCATGCACTTGTCTTCAACAAATCGTCAGCTCAGAATTGGTTTGGAGCATATTATGGTAATTTAACCATGATATGCGCCAAACCAATTCTGAGCTGATGAAATTTTATTTTTTACCAATATTATATCTTATAACTTATCTGATTTTGATTCTAGGTCTATTTTATATAAGATCCTATATTTTGTTGCTTAAGAAAGGCAACTCTTATGGTGTTTTCTTTTCTACAAAAAATGTGACATTTTATTTTAAAAAAATGCAATTTGGTGTCTGTTTCCTTAAAATTTTGATCCTGAAAAGGATGAGTTTTTTAGAATAAAACAAGCCACCCTTTTCGGGAGCAAAATTTTTAAGAAACAGACACCAAATTGCATTTTTTTAAAATAAAATGTCACATTTTTTTGTAGAAAAGAAAACACCATTAATAATAAATACAAGTACATTTTTGAAGTCGGAGTAGACTCCACAGCCCTGGAAAATAGAAAATAATGGACCTGGCAAACAAAATTAAATAGTGAGGTTAAGATTCATTTAAGAGTTCTTTGTGTCGAATGCTATCTAGATATCTACATCTATATGAGTTTTTAGTGATTCTAGTGAGGTGGTTTATATTCAATGTTCAATTTTGGAGCTAGCAGTTCATGCCATGACAAAGTAGCTATTATAATAGTTTTCGTTGCCAAATTGTATATCAATACCAACCTTTATAAGGTAGTTTTTGCATTAATAGCTATATTCAGGAGTGGTATGGGAACTATGGTCAAATATGGACTAATTAAAATGAAATTTAATTAGTCCATATTTGACACTTAGGTTTTTAAAAGCGTTTAAGCAAAATGTTGATTTAGCTAATCAAAGCCGTTCACATTACATTTGAGATGATTAAGATGACAGATGATTAAGAAAAAAACACAACAAACAATTTTTTTTTTCTTTAAAGTATTAGAAATGGATAAAAACACTTTTATAAAGTTATTAGAAGATTATTTTAATCATTTTAATGATGAAATTGTGAGAATTTATGAATTATTTAAGGAAAAAAATAAAAACATTAAGCAGAAATCTTGGTGGTTGTACACGATCATGTTGGTGATTCTACATTTGAGTTATGTTCAGTGGATTCTATGTGATTTATGAAGTGATTTAGTTGTAATCATGTCAATTTAAAGTGATTAACAAATCACTTCAATGTATGGGTAATCATCTCGATTTTGAAGTGATTAGAGCTTAATCACTTTCGAACTGCTTAAACGCGTTTAAGAAGCCAAATGTGAACATACTATTAGGTTGCAATGAAATATTATAATGCCCTCTTCACTATTGGGGTAAGTTGACTTAAATTTAAGTACACGATTTTTCAAAAAAAAAAAAAACAATCGCAAAATGTAATAGTATAGGTTGCCGATCACAGTTTTAATATCAAAACGGAGTGCAATGGAACCAGAAATCTTTTACATTATTTAAAATAATGTTTTGTGTAATGCGCATTCATAATAACATAAATTCATATTAAATAATAAGTGAAATACGTTTAAAACTTTAACCCCCAATTTCACCAAGTACAGCTATAGGTAACTATCAGTTATAGCTGTCAAAACATACTGTTAACTGGAAGTTAAAGTAATAGTTCGTTTTAACTGAACTTGGTGAAATTGGGGGTGTGTTTTTCTCGCTCATACAATTCCATTATATAAAACCTTATTCACTTAATCATATATTTATCCCTTTACATACTACTTAATACTAATAAATTTATAGTTTGATAACCATGTTGTTTATTTAATGTTTTGATATCAGTTATTATACCCTTCACCGAAGGGTATAAATAAGTTTGACATTCCGTTTGTAATTTCTACAATATTGATCTTAGACCCTATAAAGTATATCTGGGCCCGTATGAGTAGCGAAGTTAATTTAATGATGTCCGTTTGTCCGTTTGTCCTTTTGTATATTGATAGGGTTTTCCGAAGACCCCGAAAATTACTTAGAGTAGGTTGTTATATATTTATGTCACATATACTTTGTTTAATGATTAAAAAAATAAGATATGAGCGAAAAACCCACGACTGCGTCTAATTTTACCCATAAATCTTTAGCTTTGTTGTTTTTTTTTCTTTTTTTTTTGTATACCTGGAGAACGGCAAGAGCCAAAACTTCAAAATTAGGTACAAACATCTTGGTTATCAATACAAAACATTCGAAAATTGTGGGCGGGATCAAAGAAGTAAGTATGGCACACAGTTTATTAATTTATATCTAAAGTACAGCATTTATATAACTTTCTATTCTTATCGCACTATTGTGAAGGGTATAAAAGATTCGGCATAGGCGAATAAAGCACTCTTGTTAAAAATTAATATGGTGTATAAACTTCAAGTCGACTATACCATCATAATATTAAATCGTATTGAAAAATATAATCATATTACAAAATCAAAAAAGATGATCTAATAAATAGTATAACATATGTTTTTTGAATATTTTATTTACTTATCAGTTAATAATTTAAATATGGGTTATTAATTTTTTTTAATATTACTACTTTATTTTGTTTCTTTGAATACCTAATGTAATTCCTCTGATTTATTTTCCTGCTATTCTTCCACCCATCCTTATTATTCTAAGCAATATATTTTTCTCATCCATCTATCATATTTATAGATTATGTTCTTATCATTTGTATACTTCCTATCCGTCATATACTAACTAACCATCTTGTAAATTTTTTCTTATACTAACGTTCCTATATTTAGTCTTGGTCTTGTGGTCTTAGTCTTAAAGTTTGGTGTCTTGATCTATGTTTTGAGCCGGTAAATTATCTACAAGCCTGATATTTCAATGTATACAAACTTATCACACAATTCTAAAAACATAGTTTGATTTTCGATTTTCTACTCTTTCCAAAATATTCCATTCTTATCCTTTCCATCTTATCAACTCTAGCCATTTTATTATTATTTTAGTTTTTACCAATCTTATATATTCTATATATTTAACACATCATCTTATTTATTATATATATATATATTTGTATCTTAACCATTTATAGCCTTTACAGCCTGTTCAACGATTTCGAACGTTAACGTTCGCAAGATTCGACAATTTGTTTTTGTTTTAAATGTAATTTTCTATGCGAACGTTAACGTTCGAAATCGTTGACTTGGCTGTTATTCAATATACATATACAATTTTTACTTATTTAACCCATCCACCCTGATCAATGCAGACCACATTATCAAATTGCAGATTACTCATGCAAACACAATATTTCACAACACTTTTAAAAACATAGTTTGATTTTCAATTGTCTAGTGTATTAAAAAATAATCTATTAACTTTAATAAAAACATTAAGGTTTACATTAAATAATTGCATTATACGCTGATATTTAATGGTTTTTTAATTTATTAATTTATGTGTTTGGTTGATAGTTACGACTGAATGAATTTGTTTTGGTAAGAACGTCTTTATATTGCTTTAAATCGGGTTTCTTTTAATACATAGAATTTGAATGAAATAATAACTCAAACAGTCCTAATGTTAATTTCAATATAATATCATCTATATATATATACGGACATGTTCTACAAATCGAAATAAAGTGAAATTGAAATCTAACGAGATTTTGATTTCAATTATTGACAAAATTACTGTAGTTTTTCCTGTTTTTAGGAGCTGTAAATGTAATTGGTATTCAAAGTATGAAGTATATAAAAAGGAATATTTTTATGAACTTTCTTTACAGGCTCGTTTTCAAAATTTGTTCGGTTTTAAATCCACTTCATTTCGATTTACAGAACATACCTGATAGTTCGAAAATCATATCACTAATTGTCATTATAATCAATATGAAATTCATACATTTTTTTATTTTTTTATTATTCATGAAAAACTTCATATTCTCATATATAGGGGATACATGTGATTTAGGGTTTCTCTTTCGTTTTAAACTTGTTGTTGAGTTAACCCTTTCCTTATCATTACATATAAACATCATAATTGAGATTAGTTATATTCTTTTCTCATTAAAACCAACTGTTCTATCATCCACGGAAAAAATTAAAAATTGTCTTTAATCACCAATTTTATACCAAATTCATTGAATCAAGCCACCCATTTGTTGACTTTGCACCTATTACCAAATGATTATATTGATTACTAAAAATTGTAAAAATCGTATATTTTGATTATTTTTTTTTCATAAATGATATTTTGAATTTAAATTAAAAAACTGATCAAACAACTTTGCCGTTTTAAACAATGTGTTGATTGGTCTTGACAATTTCCAACAACAATTGCACAAGTTTAAATTATTTTATTTTAAACGAAATAATTTTTTGTTATTTGATAATTATTTTAATTCAAAATTTATTTTAAAACAACTAAAATGTTAATTAAATCAAAATTATATTTTTAATTTTCGTTCAACAAAAAAAAAAAAAAAAAAAAATTGATTCAATTATAACATTAATTAAGTTTAAATATATTTTAATTGATAAAAAACTACTTATATTTTTTCTGTGAAATTGGGTTTACCATGTTCTGTTTTTTTTTTATTAAAACCAATCATTACCATCAAAATTAGTTTTATATATATTATTTTTTCATTGAGACTAGATATATCATCATCATAGATCATATCAGAAAGCTTATTTTTAAAAATGCGGTTGTGATTTAAATTAATGTAATCATAATCATCCAAAGTATGAAATGATAGAGATGATAATTGTGTGAAATCTGTTGACTAATTTACAATTTTTAAGACATACAGACAGAAATTATATAGGATAAAGATGGTTCTAAGATAGATAATAAGATTGGTAGGTGATTCATAATTAAATAACTTAGAATTAAATTATAAACAAAACTTTTTCAAATTATTAAATAATGCTTTATATGGGAAGACCATGAAAATGTTCATAACAAAAAGTAACGGGTAGTTAAATTTGAAGGGCCGATGTTGAATGTGAACCACACCTAAACGTCAAGTTTTTTTCTGCATTTCATTTGACATTTCTCAATTTCAGACTAACTTAATTTCAACCATGGAAAGATACACAATCGAGCAACGAGTTAAATTTGTTCAGGTATTATGAAAATGGGCGTTCAAATCAAAAGGCATATCGTGCACTTCGTGATTTTTTTGATCAATTTAATCGTCCAAATATGCGTACAATCGGAAAAATCGTGCAAAAATTTGAGCAGCCGGGGTTTGTAGGAGATGTGAAAACACCAGTGCATGCTCGTACAGCTCGTACTGCAGAAAATATTGCTGCTGTTCGCGATAGTGTGGCTAAAGAGCCGTCCACCTCAACTCGTGGTCGTTCCCAACAATTGCACCTCTCATACTCGTCGTTGATGAACATTAAGCATAAAGACTTGCATTTACACGCTTACAAGGTGCAATTGACTCATGAACTAAAGCCTCTTGACCATTGCAAACATCGTCAATGGTCAGAATGGTAGCAAGAAATGGCAACAGTGGATGATCAATTTTCGAAGAAAATTATCTTCATTTTCACCTCAGTGGATTTGCCAATAAGCAGAATTGCCGCATTTGGGCGAATGATAATCAAAGAGTGATTGTCGAAAAATCAATGCACCCACAAAGAACGACTGTTTGGTGCTGTTTATGGGCTTTCGGCATCATTGGACCGTATTTTTTTCAAAATAAGATCGGTCAGGCATCGCTTTCGTGAGATGAAAACGAACTTTTTATGGCCCGAATTGGAAGATATGGATGTGGACAATATGTGGTTTCAATAGGACGATGCCACTTGCCACACAGCTAACGAAACAATGGCTCTTTTGCGCGACCAATTCAATGGCCGTGTTATCTCACGTGGTGGCGATGTCAATTGACCGCCAAGATTATGTGATTTGACACCGTTGGACTTCTTTCTTTAGGGTTATTTGAAAGAAAAGGTGTAAGTCGATAAGCCAGCAACAATTCAAGAGCTAAAGGATGAGATAATTCGGCACATTAACGGCATAGAACCTCAATTATGCCTCAGCGCCATCGAAAATTTGGACCATCGGATGGACGTGGATGGAGCACGCGGCGGCCATTGAGCCGATATTTTGTTCTATACATAATTGAACCATACCAATATTATCATAATAAAAAGAAATTACAATAATTTCCTAAATAATTTGTGTTTTATTTATACTATTAACAAATATGCGTTTTATGACGACATTCGAAATTAGATTAACAATCATTTTGATACATCGCCATATCCAAAAGATTATAAATATAAAAGCTTTGAGAATAATGAAAAATGACAGGAATAATAAAATAATTAAGAAATTCATTGGTTTAAGAGTAAAAATGTATTCAATACATTGAGGCATTACCGCAAAAAAGCTTAAGCGACAAAAACACAATTTTACAGGAGAAGGGTTTTTTTATTTTATTTCATTAACATTTTGTATGAAGGTTGTAGCTTAAGATAAAATTGATTTTGCTATAAAATAATTACGGTACCCTGTGGGACCATGGCATTTTAGGAGATGATGTAAAGCCATTTATTAAAAAAACGAAAATTTAAAATTATGTCGCTTAAGCTTTTTTTTTTGTGGTAATGACTCGACATATCGACAGAGTTAATAAAGAAACAAAAAAACTAAAGGTATATAATACAACTTTTTATATATTTAATGAGTTGTGTTTTTAACAATTTAGATATTAATCGATGGTTATAAGCAGGGAAACCAGAAATATGCTCTAATAAAAGCGTTTTATGCGCATTAAATATGCAGTAAAAACTGGAAAATATGCCCTGAAAATTGTTAAAAATATGCCCTAAAAAATCAAAAATTGCTCATTTGAAGACAAAATATTCAACAATTTAGTAACAAAATTAAAAAAAGACCTGAAAATATTATCGATTAAGCCCATATTATGTTAAAATTCATATAAGAAATGTTTGCGCCGAATATTATCTGGATATTAACATCCATACGGATTTTTGTCTTAAAGGGATTTTAGGTACGGTCGCTAAATTGTTAATTAATGTAAACATTTAAAAGGAAGTTAAGGATTCGAAATAATAATTTGCAGTAAAATATTTTTGGTGCGAATTTTATTTAAATACCAACATAATGGTAACGGCCCAGCAAAAACTTTGCTTACAAAATAAGCAGAAAAATAATGAGAACTTGACGAACAGACTACTTATTTTTCTACTAGAAGAAGTCTTATTTTTGTTCGAGATGTCCCAAAAGTTATCCTTTATAATTTAGCCTATTATAATCTAAAAAATAATATGTTTTTTTTATACTTAAAATTTTTATAAAAATATATAGTTACACAAAGTCAATAAAGTAAAAATTTTTTTATTTTTTTTTTAATTTTTTTTTTTTTTGTTTTTTTTTTAATTATTTTATTTTTATTTTTTCTTATTCTATTTTACTTTATTTTATTTTTTATTTATTTTTTTCTGTCTCTGGGGGGATTTGATCCCGCAACCTCGGTGATGATAGACTAGCTCTCTACCAGCTAGTCTACCGGGGCAGCGTAGTTTTTGCATTAAAAAACTATGTTTTATGACTATAATGACATTTTTATTGTCATAATGAAAATACAAATTTTTCTGTATATTTAAGATATAATAATAAAGTTATTATTTAATATATAACTAATAATCCAAAAAGTGGCGAAAAAAGCTACAAAGTAATGAATTCTTGAAGTCATTAAAAGTAGGATTGTAAGTAAAGTTTTTGCTGGGGGACACGGCCGATTCTCACCATTAACATAGACTTCGTCCATATTTGATCAAATTATCTACAAAATTGCAACTTGTACTTTGCGCACGAGGTTAACAATGGAAAGTAATTCAGCCAGACGGACGGATGGACATCGTTCGTTCACTTTAAATATTGATTCTAAGTCGATCGATATACTAAAAAGATTGATCTAGATTTCGTTGTACAGAAAAGCCATCTGTTAACCAGAATTTGAAATAAAAATTTTTTTTATTTGCTGCGAAAGCTCTAGCAGGCATCTAATAAAAATGAACATGTAGCAAAATATGCCTTAAAAAGACAAAAAATGCGCTATAAACTTAAAAAATGCTGCAAAAATACTCGTTAAACTAAATTATGCACAAAAGTGCTCAAACAGTAAAATATGCACTAACAAATCAATGCCAAAATTCATAAAAGGCTCCAAACAGATAAATATATCGTTTGTTCCTTCATTGGTCGAACAAGGAAAAACATGCAATTGCATATTTTTGGTTTCCCTGGTTATAAGTTCTTAAGGCAATCAAATTATTCATTATAGTAATGATTTTTAGAGCATAATATCTGAAAGATTTTAGATTTTTTTAAACAAAAATAGATATTCTGATTTATATAGTTTAAAATACATATAATCCTTTTTCCGTTAGTAATTGACTACATAATTTTATTACGAAGAGTTGCTTTTGCTTATTGATCATTACCATTATTTACAGCTTTAACTATTGCTGATTTAACGATAGCTAAACCTCTAAATATGTTTATATTTTAATTTTTAAATAAATTAAGTAAATGATCAGGCTCAAGGTCTGTGTTTATGATATTTTATTTATTTAATCTTCAATATTTCGCCTACCATCGGAAAGTATCATCAGGAAAAAAACAATGAGTAAAAAAATTCAAATAACTTAGAACTTTAAAGTTTAACACTTAATATTGCTAAGCCTCTAAGAACTGACTCTTAAAACAGAAAGTTAAATATTATCAAAAAGTAATTTCAATTTTTGGGAATACAAAATTTTAATTTCAAAAGATTTTGTTATTCGTGCTTAATTCCCAGTTTTTATTATTGATAAAAACACTTGAAATTTATTGTTGATGGGATAAGCTATTCCTATGCGCATTTCACTGGTTGCTTAGGCCAGATCATCAGGAAACTTCATCCATAAAGATTTTGGAAAAACTAAAGATATTAAACCAAATAAAACTGTTAAGCGTATAAAATCTTTATGGATGAAGTTTCCTGATGATCTGGCCTAAGCAACCAGTGAAATGCGCATAGGAATAGCTTATCCCATCAACAATAAATTTCAAGTGTTTTTATCAATAATCCCTTGTTGTTATTGTATTATTATTATTTTTTTTTCAGTATATCTGGAGAACGGCAAGAGCCAAAGTTTCCAAATTAGGTACACACATTGAGGTTCTCAATACACAGCATCCCACAAAGTGTGGGCGGAATTGGAGAAGTGGGCGTGGTACCTCCTTTACAAAAAATTTCCTAGATTAAGAACAAACCAATCATATTTTTCTCCTTTTAATTATTATTAATTAAGCTTGTTGATCAGTCGGTCGTGCTCGTTGACAGCAGATGTGTTTTTTTAAATCCGCATAAGTTTTTTTTATTATAACACAAATTAGTTTTTTCAATATCAATCTAAGCGAATGGACGCACTAATAAAATACATTTTTTTTGATTATTTATAATATATAAATGTGTACACTTACCTTACATGGGAAAAAAAGTTGATATGACATTTTTTATGATGACTCCCAAAATATTATGGCTCTAGTCAGCGTTGCCAGAAGATTTGGAAGGAAAATCCTTATTTGGCGGAAAAAAATCTTATTTCAAAGAGAAAAATCTTAAAATTTTTTATAACAAGGACAGAAAAACTTACTTCTTATAGAAACTAATCAAATTGAAATATGTGCATACATATAAAAATACATAATTGCGGTATTTATACAAAATTAGATTGTAGGTTAAAATTTTGTTTTTAGTTATATTTTCCATAAAATTTTTAGTTTAGTTATATTTTCCATAAAATTTCTAATAAATAAGATCGCAAAAAAGTCCATCAAAATAAAGAAGTTTCATTGAAAGTAATTAAAAAAGTAATGCTAAAATTGGAGATATATAAATTTTGGACAAGAAGATTTTAGTTTGGGAGATATGAAGCTCATTCATCATATGTTATCTTAAGTGTTCTCAATTTAATATTATATTTTTTTAAGCCGTTGTTATATCGAAGGCATTTTGTGAAAAATGCATTTAAAAAAAATCATTGAAAATATATGTATTTTCCCAAATCTATTCCTAATGTAAAAGTTATTAAAATATTGTTGGTTCATTCAAAAGAAAAATCAATCCATCCGTACTCAAATCAATCCAAAGTGGTATTAATAGTACGGTGAGTACAGATTTTCTTGAATCAAGTACAGAAAGATTGATTCAAGTACGGATTTTCAATCGCAAAATACCTTAATTGTCCATATTCAATTTCGTTTCGTACTTGAAATAATCCGAAAATGAGATTGAGTTAAGTAAAACTAAGATTGAATAAATTTAAAAATGCGCTTGATTAAGATTTATAAAATTGTTTTAATCCGAATTCGTACTTAAAATAATCCGAAATTTAGATTTATTTATGTAAAACTAAGATTGAATCAATTTCAAAATGCGATTGATTCAAGTATTATAAAGTTGATTTTATCAAGAAATTAAAAATTAGAAAGAAATTACAAAATGAAAAAACACCAATATCATGCCCGATATGGTTTTTATTTTAGAAATCTTATGTACATATTTAACTAAAAATATAAACTAAATGAGAATCAAGAGTTTAAATTTACTTTTTAACCCTTAGTGGTGCACATGAGGCTGGCCAGATCTATTTTCAATGTGTTTATAAAATTAAAACATGCGTAGGCCGGAGGGTTAAACACAACAAAAAGTTTAATCTTTTTTTTACTTGATTTAAGAATTTCATACTTATTTCAAGAAATTCCGTGATTGATTTTCGAAAGTAATCCCATTTAGGATTGTTTTGAGTACGTTCAAGTGCTATTCGTACTTAAATTTTTGGAGTACGACTCGAACTTAAAGTAATCATAAAAAACTTGATTTATCTCGAGTGTTTTTCTTTCTGCGTACACCTTTTAAAAGATATTCTTAAGCACTTGAAAATTATCATAAACATGGAATGTGGATTTGTCAAACTAAACGCTTCTTTAGTTCCATTAGTTTTACCTTTTGGTACTAAATACATAAATTTTTTTGTTCTTTAATTTATGAAACTTTATAAACATCCGTTTTTTTCTTTTCACTAATAATTATTTTTCATCAATATTCTCAAAATTAATAGTCGGTAACATCAGATGATGCATCAAATGACTGTAATTTTTCTTGTAGGGAAATTTCACTATTATATCAAAATTTGTTCTTATTTAGGTTTTTTTTTTTTAATACCAGAAAGCACTCTACAGAATTGTGTGATGATACGCCCATAATCTACCATGGATCAAATATAAATTTCCCTATTTTAATCAAATTTGTTGAAATTAAGTTCCATTGTTTTTCAAAAATGTTGAATCCTAGGGGTGATTAGCTCAATATTTTTTCGAACCACTCAACTGGACACTGTGTTTGTTATTTGAATTCGGGACGCCTTAAAGAACATAAACTAAGTTAAATATTGAACCATATCATATGGACAGAATGTTTAGACATGACCACTACCAACCACGACGACTCTGCAAATAATAAGTTGCATATGTATATGTAAATTTGTCATTATTAAAGTGAAATGGCTATACATATGAATTTTGTTAAATTGTTATACATACTTTGTAGTTTTAATTGTTAAATTGTTCCATTAGATCTACTGCAAAACTTGTTTGCCGTAATGGACTCTTAGTAAAGTATAAACAAAAATTTGAACACAGTCAATTTAAAATATTGAACAAGTGAACAACAATTACAAATAAAGAAAACATAAAAAAATCACAATCACAAAATAGAAAAGAAAACATTATCAAAAAATAAAACTTACAATTTTAAAAAACTTGAAAAAAAAACAAATAAATTTGTAAACCAAAAAACAAAAACTGTAACTTAAAAAAGTTGCAATCGTTAACAAAAACTAAAAGAAGATAAATTATTAAATAACCGACTTTTAGTTTTATTTGGTTTAAAAGAAATAAATTCCAAACATAAAAATGCAATTTTACAATTTCATTATTTTATTTATAATTGTAAAAATTTCCATTGCAAAATTAAGTCCAGCTGAAAATACAATTGAACGTAACGTTCCTTTAAATATCATCAATCAGAAACTCGATATAAAATGGAATGCTGTGGTCACTCTAGAAATTGAGGAAATAGAGGATGCGTTGAAATCATTGAGTTTGCCAGTGCTGTTAATGTCTAAGAAATCTGACACAAATATCCAGGCATTATACCGCGACCAGGTTCTAACTATAGTGTATTTACAATTATCATCTTTAAATAATGTCTATGAAATAGTCGAAGAACTCTTAAAAAATTCACAATTTACGCATATTTTATGGATTGTTGAGGAAGCCAGCATGACAGACTTGAGGAGTTTAGCCGACAAGAATTGGTTTTCTGGCTATACGAATGTTTTGTATTACACAGATGAAGGATTTTTTACTTATCACCCAGTGCCCAACATAACAGTTTATCGTATCAAACATCTAACGGAGTATGTCGATAGAAAAGAAGTACAAGATTTTCAAAATTATCCCTTAAAAGTACCCATTATTTCAGTTCCTCCACGTTGCTATTCTTTTCAAGACCGTTCTGGAAAAACAAAAACTACTGGATATTTATATAAAACTATCAAAATTTTTGCACAATACCATAACTTCCGATTAATGGATGTTGGAGGCTATTTAACCTTTGATTTTGAGAAACTTAAACAGGGTGCGAATAATAAAACTTTTGATATAATGCCCTTTGGATTGTTTCCTTACGATCGTTTTGCAGGTAGCAGTAGCGATATTATGTGGAATGTGAAATTGATTGTTGTGGCACCTTATCCCCCACCACTGTCCAGAGCTGAATATTTTATGCATCCCTACACTGTTGCCACCTGGACTTGTATTATACTACTGCTTTTATTTTGTGTTTTCGCAGTTTCTTTTATTTACTACCGGCAACACTATACGAATAAAATGGATTTTAGCAAATCCGCTTTATATGTTCTGGCCGTGTTCATCTGTCAATATCAAGCAAATTTTAAAGTCGAAGCTTTTATGCACAAACTAATTTATTTTCTAATGTTCATTATTGGTTTCATTTTGACCAATTTGTATTTGGCTAAATTATCCACCCTATTCGTGCAAGATGTTTATGAAGCGAAAATAGAAAAATTGGAGGATTTGAACAAAACTTCACACCAATTGCTAATAACTCAAGATAATTATAAGTTTTTAGTCCAGTTACCTGATATGCGAGAATTTGCAATTAAAAGGGCAAAAATTGGTAATGTGAGCGAAGTGTTACAAGCCCACCGTGACCTGAATCATTCATGCCTGCTCCTGCCTTTGGAGAATAAAGCGGATTTCGTATTCTTTCAACAGCGTAATCTAAAAGTTCCTCGTATGTATAAAATCAACGATGCAATCATGATAATGCAGGATTATTTTACCGCACGCCGAGACTTACCTTATCTCCACTTACTCAATCGTTATTTGAAATATATAGTTGAATCAGGTATTGCAGCTAAATTTGTGGAAGATACTAACTTCGATGGCATTCTAAGTGGAGAAATTCGTTTCTTTGAAGACTCTGAAAGCAGCGATGAGCTACTAGGTTTTAATTATTTTAAGAGTTTATTTCTTTTTTTTATATTCGGTATGTGTTTATCTCTAATTGTATTTATACTGGAGTTGTTATATGCTAAATATGTTAAGAAAAGTCAGCCATCATCTGGAAATTAAATTGGAGTAAAATTAAACACAACCAAATTTTGAAAATGTTCCTGTTTTGAAAGTTTATAAAAATAGTCGCTTTTAAATACTTCATGCTTTAAGTGTCACTTAGCTTAACCATTACAACTATTTAACTATTATGTGTGAAATCTACTTGCAAAGTCCACTATGTTAATCGAACGAAATGTGAAGAAAATCGAATAAAACTTCGAGTTCTGGGGCCAGCTCTTATTCTGTGAAACGGTTGAATGAAAAGTTTTTTCAGATTTTCATGATACATATATACTTTTGATTCCCGTTCAATGAAAATATTTTCAACAATATGGCAAAATATGTTCATATTAAAAAAGAGAAACGAAACAAAATTTTTGCATCGTTTCACAGCACAACCGATTCTTGTTTTGTGAAACGGTGTTTTTAACTGTCAAAATCTTTTTACTCAATTACAAACATATAAGTTAAAAACATGGAAAAAAGCGAGAATAGCCCGCCAATTAAAATCATAAGAATTTTTAATAACTTTTTTAGTGGAAAATGCAAACGATAAAGATAAAGTTTTAATAATAATTATAAATCAAGTTTAAACAACTTATTTAAAATTTTTTTAAAATTTATCAATATTTCTTTAAAATACAACAAAAATTATATTAAAAACTGCAAATGCTGACAAATTTGGTTTATTTATACTTATTTCTGGTTTGAAATTTGTTTTCAAATTTTCTTAGCATAGTTGAAAAAGTTTCGTAGCAACATATGGAGTGAAACATTTTTATCATTTTAACAACAAGAATCAGAAAATACCTAGTTTTAAAAAAATAAAGTGAAAAGTACTTGCGAAAACTAAAATTAAAAGTTTTTTTCGTGCTTCAATTTATCACAGAACGAGAGTTGACTCCCTGAATTGGACTTATAAAAATTTGAATTACTGCATACAGGCGCGGATTCATGGGGGAAATAAGGAAATTTCCTCCCCCCCCTAAATTATAAAAATATGTTTTGTTTATTTCGATAATGCAAGAATTCCCAATAATAATATTTTTATAAATGTACAAAATTTTTGAAAATCCCAGCAAGTTTTTTTTTGTTTTTTATTGAATCTCTAACGAAATTTTCAATAAGTATCCAAATCTTAATCCTAATAGTTGTTCATTAGATATTTCCAATGAAACATCTAGTTTACTGTAGTTAAATACTTATTATTCTACATTCAATCCCAGCAGGTGCCATCTTTATCCTAAGAGTAAACATTTGACTTGAAAGTGCGCCCGGTTGAATTATTAATAAGCCTTAGTATATGCAATATTTATGTATATACATACGTGATATGATAATTATTATTATATACATTTGAATACAACCGTTTTTCGTATCACATTTTCATCATAGTCATTTTTGAATTTGAAATTTTGAAATATGTATGAATTAAAATTCTATTCATATAATATGTATTTTGTTCGACCTTTAATATTTCAATTATTACTAAATTTTCGAGCTTAAGGTCTTTTTGTTATAAAAAACTTTTAACATTTATTTAAAAACCAATATTTCGGCACTTCCTTGAGTACCTTCTTCAGGCGTTTTTTTTTTCTTAATTTATAAATTTTTAACAAATTATAACAAATAGACCTTAAGCTCGAAAATTTAGTAATAATTTAAATTCTATTCGATAATTTTTGACAAAAAAACACGGATTTGTTGGGGAAAAGCCAGATTTCCTTTTAAGATATTTCAACATACAACAAAAAGTTGTTAGGGAAGAATTTATTGGCTTTGTTGTAAACGCATTTGAAGAGGCTTCAAAGGATATTGATAATGACGTTAATGTGTCAATTGATGCGAAGGCACTATCATTAATACTTCTTAAAGCTTTGACAGATTTTGGTCTTGACCTAAAAAATTGTGTAGCAGAAAATGGACCTATTAAAAAATTCTGGAAACCGCAACAAATGCGAAACAAACGCCTTGCTATTCCCATAAATCAAACAACTCAATTTCTAAAAGCAATAAAGTGCCATTAATACAAAAAGTTGTATCAATTGTTAAAGAAACGACATAATTTTTTAAATATAATCAACCCAAGCGAAACGCAATTTTAACAAAGTGTTTGGGAGCCAAGTTCTCTACATTATGCGAGACAAGATGGGTCCACCCATCACGACTCAATTTTACACTTTGCAAAAAGTGTACATCATTAAGATTTGGAAGAAATATCTGAGTGGAAAGGTAGAGATACTTCATCCAAAGCCTTATATTAAGGAACCTACTTAGTACTTTTGAATTTATTTGCGGAATATACATATTAAGTGTGATACTTATTGTAAAACGGCCGCTTAGTATTATTTTACAAAAGAACGATATAGAACTTCAAAAAGGATCAAGCCTTATCAAAACTTTAATCATGTGCCTGGAAGAGAAAAGAAATAAAGCCGAAGAACAATTTAAAGCGATTTTGAAAAAGTTATAGTTATTTGCGTTCAAATCGAGGTTCCAATCGAAAAGACACGATTTTAACGAACTAATCGCATCCAAAATGTTGAAGATTACTACCGAGTTGTAGGTTACATTCCTCTTATTGAATTTATTGCAGAAGATCTCAAAATAGCTTTCCCAATAGATATCCTAAATGTATCGAACATACCTAAACTTCTACCTAAAAGTGTAACCAAGTCATATACCGATACAAAACTTTTAAAACCACAACTAGCTGATGAGCTGATTATGTTTGATAAAAGAGATAAACACCTAAATCTTTCAGATAACGTTGTAGATGCTTTAATAGACCGCGATAAAGATATCTACCCAAATAAGAAACATATTTCAAATTTCCGTTTCAATGCTCGTCAGTAATGCTACGAGCGAGAGGCCATTTCCTATCCTTCGTCGAATTAGACATGGCTCAGATCAACAATGACAGATGATAGACTGTACTATCTAAATTTGCCTCACAAGGAACTCATAAATTGCTTATTTAAAAAGATTAATTAATTTTAATTTATATTGAACTAATCTTATATTTTTTTTTAACTTTATTGTTGAGTTTATTTTTTAATATAATATACACATATCGTTTTTAATAAATTTTAAAAAAAGATTTTTTACTTTTTTGTGTCATAAAAATCCCCCCCCCCCCCCTAAGGCTCAAGCTGGACCCGCGCCTGACTGCATGTGATTGAACAATATTACATATTATATAGTAATATACATTTCTATAGCCTTATTTCAGGACTAGAAGTTTTGATCGATTTTCTTAAAAATGTTTTCTATTAATATAGCGGCTACTGATATGTGAAACAAATAAAATAAAAACAATAAAAATTAAAAATTCCAGATAATATTTTAAGTTGTTATTTATTTTTCCAAAACTCGAAAAAAAATTGTAAACTTTGCCGCTGTGCTGAATCTTTCATACCCACTACCGAGAGTAAGTATTTTTAAGTTGTAATGGTAGATTTTTTCTTCCTTCTGTACTTCTAATGTACTTAGCTTTATTGCCATATAGGTGTTTTTAGTAGGCTTAACGATAGGCCGCACATTCAAAGACTAGGACTCGCCGGAAGGGGTATGGTTTTTGGCCTATGTTATCCTATAGTTTACCAAAACAAAAAAAAAAAAAAAAAAAAAAAAATAATGGGTGCGTTCGTAAATGCATCACTGCGCTGCGTCAGAAAAGCATACTTTTTTTAAGGCCGATAAAAAAATAGTTACAATTTTTTTTATTGTGTGGCTATTACTTTTGTGGAGTTTTTCACATTTGTTGGTACACATTAACTTCACTAATTAATATATAAGCATTTGAAATCACTGATGCAGCGCAGTGATGCATTTACGAACGCACCCAATAATATGCACAGACTAAATGTAAGGTATTAATTGAGTTAAAAATGGACGGACAAAAATTGGGCTATTGCTTTAATTAAGGAAATCATGTTTCTTATTTTCTTACTTACCAGTAAAATCCTTAGGTGATTAAGATTTTATGCCCTATCCAACCAATGTTCTGCATTCCATCGCATATAAACTTTCTAGGAAAACCCCACTACGTACACTTCACGCAAAGAAAAAACATGGTGGATGCAAAACATTGTTTAAGTAACAATATATGTTCAGACATATTTTTTTTTTAGCTAATTATTGTCTCAAACATATAATTATGTTCAGACGAAAAACGCAAACGACCTTTCCAGCCATGTTTCTATATTTCCCAACGCCATGCAAAATGTCTATTTCAACATGTTATATGGTTCTCACAATAAAAACAACAACAAATTTATTCTCAAAAATGTATTTTTTATTAAAAATACATATTTATGTACATATACTTTGTTTTATATATACACTAATTCATATATTTAAAATTATATTTTATACATACATTTAAGACTTGTAAAAAAAAGTCAAACATAAACTATCCATTTATATCAATTAAAAAATCTAAAATCGGTGTTTTTGGCTGCAAGAAAGACAACGTTTATACATGTGTGTATGTATTTTTATAATTATATTTAAATTACTTACCTGTTTTAATAAACTTATAAGTTTTGCAAGGCAGCATGGCCTTTTTCTCCCTGAAAAAAGTTTTAATTATTTTGTAATAATCCAAGTTGTCCGATTAACTGATGCTCGCAGGCGTAAAATGACGTGATTTTATTTTCTTTATAAATACACATTATTTGTTTTGACAATATTTGGATGATGTGTTTTAAAGCAAAAAAAAATTATGGTACTAAACATACCTTTTTTGTGCAACTTATATTATGATTTTAATTGTATAGTTGAAAATATATATATTCAAGTAGCAAACATTTCACATAATTTTTATAATGTTTAGCTAGATCAGAGTAATTCTTTAGGTGTTAAAACACCATATAATATTGTTAAAGTGAATTTAAAAATGTTAAGGACAAAAAATAATTTTTCAAGTTATATTACGATTATTATAAACTTATTAGGATAAACATATTAGGCAAATTTTAATAAAAATGTTCGTAGTGACCACTTATTAATCATGTTTTTTTTCGCGTGTAACTCTTTATTTGCATCTTAAATTCAATCAAATTTTCAATACATAAATCAAAGGTTTATTGAGCTGTTTGGTCCCGGTGCTGTTCGGGATTTTCCAAATAAAAATAAAAATTGAGTTCTGAAGAATTTTGTCAATAACTTGACCCTAGCGCTATCTACCGGGTCTAAATTTTATCAGGATACTTATTTTTGTTTAAAAAATTTCTTTTTTGAATTTCAGTCAAATCGTACCTATCGGCATTAAACTAAAGAGAAACCTGGCTCCAGACTAAACTAATTAATTGTCTAAGTTTGTTGTCAATCGGTCCAGCGGTTCTTTAGTTTAAGAAGCGCATACGTGCCGTGTTTTTTGTTTTTTTTCATTATTTTTTTTTTGAATCTTCATACATATATTAAATATGAGCTAATAATAATAATTAATAATGCTTAATTATTAAGCAAATCTTATCCTAAAATTTTATTTTATGTCCTGCCAGTGCCAGACAAAAAATTTCGTCATCACGGTTTCTGTTCACATATATAGGTGTTTATCTGTCTTGTGATTGGATGAGTGCACTGCAATGTCTCTTCACCTTAAGCGAGTGTGGCCGCCACAATTTAAAATATTTCGAGCTAGTGGAGTTGGGTGTAGTCAGTGTTGGGCAAAATACATGGTTTGCGGTATTTAAAATACAAAATACAAAATACTTGCTGGTCATGTATTTAAAATACAAAATACAAAATACTTACACATCCTGTATGTATTTAAAATACAAAATACAAAATACTTACACATCCTGTATGTATTTAAAATACAAAATACTTCCATTTATTGCACGTATTTCAAATACAAAATACAAAATACTTCCACGTCATGTACATTAAGGTTATAACTTTTTTTTGAGTGCAAAATACCACTCCAGCGCCATGTGGGGAATTTTGTTCTGATAATAAAAAACTGTTTTTTAAGCTGATTCGGTAAGCGATTCCTAAAACTCCATATTATGTGTAAATTTTATTTTTGGAAATTGAAACCCTTTTGATTTTGCATTAGACTTATGAAAAATGGTTTAATGTTGAAGATTATATATGAATTTAAACAAAAACGAACTTATTTAAGACAAGAGTAACTGATTCAATGATGAAAATAAAAAATAAAAACAAAACTTCAACGCTTTCGGTGCGGAAACTTTTTTCACGAAAGATGAAAAGTGACACCATATTTTTTTATATTTTGGTAGATTAAATGCAATCAACCATCAATAAACTGACAGAATATATTTTGTAAACTATGTTTTTAAAATACAAAATACTCCCATTTTTTTATGTATTTAAAATACAAAATACAAACTACTTATATTTGTTGTATGTATTTAAAATACAAAATACAAAATACTTGCTGGATATGTATTTAAAATACAAAATAGAAAATACTTGCACGTCATGTATTTAAAATACAAATACAAAATACGTATTTGTATTTTAAATACGTATTTCAAATACATGTATTTCAAATACTGCCCAGCCCTGGGTGTAGTCCAAGCCTTTTTAAATATTTAACTGCATATTTTGTTATCAAAGTTTTTACTAATGGCACATAAAGATCTTTATGGATGTTTGAGTTTTTAACGTAGCAGGCAGCGGCTGTGATTATTGGAAGAAGTTTATTTTGGCGTCTTTGAGTTTTTTGGATTTTAGAGGCCGAGGCAGTGCCCCATAACTGAATACCGTAGCACCAGATTGGCTTTAAGATAGAGTTGTAAGGTAGAAGATTGCAATCGAGACTAAGAACAGAATTTTTTCCCATAAGTCAATGAATTTTAATTGCTTTTAGTTTCATTTGAGCTAATTTTGCTTCTATGTATATGCCATTTCCGATCTACATACATAAATGCAACGCCGATCTAATTGTATACCGAGGTATTTTACATGCGAGTGTTGAGATATTATTTGACTATTGATTTTAATAGGGAGTCCATAATTACCCTTTATCCTCTATTGTTTTAAACACTTTTCCAGTTGAAATATATGATCCTGTTAGTAACGAAATGCTTCATGACAGTTTTTCGTGTATGGTTAGAAAAGCTGTATCATCTGCAAATGTTAAAGTTTAGGTGTATTAATAAAGTATAATAGAGGGTCTAGGATGCTGAAGAACTCAAAAGTCGTCTTTTTTATTAATAAAATAACGTCCGACTACTAATTAGCTTTCTAAAAGCTTGTGTGTGTTTGCTGGTAAGTTTTGCTTCAATTTATGTAATAAGCCTTTATGCCAGACTTTATCAAAAGCTTGCGACACATCGATGAAGAGTGCTGAGCAATAATTTATTTTAATATTCGATGAATATTCGATTGTGTTGTGCTTTGATCTAAAACGGAATTGGTGGTTTGGAATACGTCTATTTTCATTTAAAATCTGTGTTAATTTTGACACTAGTAGTTTCTTAAATAGCTTTGAAATATTTTGTAATAAGCTAATAGGCGTATATGCAGTGTTGCCAATTTAGCCATTTAGTGGCTAGATTTAGCCATTCTATTTTGAAAAAACCGATTTAAAGTTTTAAAGTTCAGGAAAACACCCGCCTACCGTTTTTGTTGATAAAATAAATAATACAGAAGTTTGAATTTTATCTGCTTTATTGAAAAAAGAGTTCATGTAGTTACTATAAAAGAATATATACATTTTATTTAAAACATAAAAACTTTCCACCATGTTCATAAAAAAAAATTTTTGATTTGTAAAAGGCTTATTGAACTAATTTCCTATGAAAATTTGTTCAATGAACATTTTATAAAACAAAAATGTTTTTTATTTATATGGGGGTTACTATACCCAGAAAGACAGAATTACACCACATGTATTGCCAAACGATTTCGTATTGCGGAAGACACTTCCTTCGGGAAGAAACGTGTCTCGATGGTAATACTCCTAAGCAATACGAAAGCTGTTCTGCTAGATGAAAAACAAGCAATATCGCCAGATAACCACGAATAAGAAAGTAGGAAGATATCGCCAAAATATCATTAGGAAGATTTTGCATTTTAAAAAGTATTTATTTATTTTGATTATTTTGATAAATTTGATTTAGCGCTTATTATTAAAAACAATTCATATGAATATTAAGCTTCGTACAGACGATGGTCAGATCTTACAATATTGTCATTTTTCTGGCATCGTTAAATCAACTTCTCTCCTCATAAGGACCCAAAATATATATACTTTATAGGGTCTAAGATCAATATTGTAGAAATTACAAACGGAATGGCAAACTTATATATACCCTTTTCCACCTGTGGTGAAGGGTATAATAAGGGTACAAAGTTGGAAAAACCTGCAATCAGGAGGGTAAAAAGCTCAGTGACACGCCAAGGGTTGGGCCGGAAGTTTTTACCACAGCGTTTTTGGCAAGAGCACCACCGAGTCTTAAGTAATACACCACCACTTCCACCTACGACATGACAAGTGCAGCCGCACAGAATCAAACGAGCTGCAATATCGGGAACAGCTCCCACTAGAAAATTGCCACCATGATTTCGGCACTACCATAACATAATAATTTTACAATATTAAAAATTACATACTCATGTTAGATTATCAACAAAAACATTTTAATTTTCCATCGATAAAACAACAACTAAAATATAAAAAATTCCATATGTAAAATTATCAACAAAATCATCTTAATTTTCCATCGATAAAATATTACACAATTACAATATTAAAAATTACATACGTAAAATTATCAACAGAACCATTTTAATTTTGCATTGATAAAATATTCAACAGCTACACAATTTAAACATACTCCTGGGAAAATTTCAATGCAACAAAAACGCCACAGCGATTCCATTCCTCCAACGTGTTGGCAACACCAGTGAGTTTAACATAGCAAAAAAAAAAAGATAAGTAATAACGACAGTAAAGAAATAAGATAAGTAAAATATTTCAACGACAAAATTTATAACAAAAATGGCAACAATAATTTAAAATTTTACAAAAATAGCCTAGTGTACAAACACGAGTAAAACTATTTAATGTGAAATTCCAACCATCAATTTGTGTACAACTTGCAACAAATATATATTTTTTTAAATTCCCTAAGCTAATCCCACGCTTGTCTGCAGAAAGGAAACCAGAGTCTCTGGCGGGGATCGAACCCGCAACCCCGGCGCTAATAGACTAGCTCACTACTAGCTAGCCTACCGGGGCACTCAAAAAAGTTTTATGATTAAAATTTAAAAGAAAAAAAATCCAAGTGTACAACAATAATACAAAAATAGCTCAATATATTCCAAAGCAATTGGGCTCTTTTTCACTAAAAAGGGTACACAATTTTTGGGCTTATACACAAATTAGTGACAAAACAAAACTAGTAGAGAATTTAAATTTTCTTACAACAGTAATTACACAAGCACAAATTCAAAAGTTTTTCAGTAAAACTATCGTTTGAGCCCTTGCAGACTCGGCAAGTAAGTTGCGCAAGTTACTTGCCGAGTACAACAAAGTCTGTACTAAATTTGTTTTCCTTATACCGACCTTACGGCTGACGTCTGCAAGCCAAGAGTTGCGCAAGAGGCTTGCATAAGTAACCTGCCGAGTGTGAAAATGGTCTTTCAAAGTTTTTAGCTGTTCTCTTTCTAAATTGTAAATAAAATCAAATGTTGTGCACCAATTTCAATAAAAAGGGCTCAATTTGTTTGGAATATATTTAGCAACATACTACTGGCAAAAAAAAAAAAAAAAAAAACAGCCCGTAATTGTATTTATATTTTTTATGAAACCCTATAAATAAAAAACTTAAAATGTTATGTTTTTGGGTCAAACTTAAATGATTTCACTGAAACTACTAAAGGCTAGTTTACACTATTATTCTTTGTATTAATACATGTCAAAAACTCAAGTTATATGTAAAAGTCTGATAGTGTGAATGCATGTGTGATGAAAATGACAAGTATTATGAAAAAAGTTTGACATCCCATACGACTTCATCGTTTTTTGAAAAAATTCTTAACAATAATACTTTTCATTGAAGCAGGGGTGCATTTTATTTCATGTGTGAGTGTTTCTACTTTGTGTGAAGGTGTGAGCACAAACTGTTATGTTACATAAGATTTTTTGACAGTCGCAACAAAACTCATTAGATTTCTATCTCACAAAATATTATGGAATACGTAAGACTTGTGAGATAGTGTTAACTAGCCTAAAGCAAATTCAGAAATATTGTTTGCATGACCTCAAGTTAATTTTGCCGAATTTCGTATTTTTTTTAACTGAATAGGGAAAAACCTTCCCAAGTTAGGCTTCTAAATATATGTGTGAAAGTGTCTTTATTTATTACAAAATGCAGATTCGCATTCAGCGTTCCAAATAACTATGGAAACAACTTTAATTTCTTATAAACAAAAACTTTATAAAACAAATTTCCTATTAAAATATTTTAATTAGCCTTTAATAAATCTAAATTATTTTTTTATAAAAAAGAGGTAAAACTAGGAAAAACTTTTATTATTATTTGTCTTTTAAATGTTAGCAAGTACATTTTTATAAATTTTCGGAAGCGAAGAACTATATATAATATCGTGGCTATTCTGCCTGTTGAACAATTTCGAACATAAAGTTTCGTATAAAATTAAATGTGAAAAATATTTTAAAAACTATGTAACTATACATATGTAATGCCCAATTTTCAGGATAGTATTTTAATCTATATTAAGTTAATTTTCATATAAACTTAAACCGTATTTAAATAAAGATTTATTTTTTGAGTTTTATTTTAAGTCTTATTTAACTTAGATAAAGTATGGTAGCACTACTAAATACCAAAAAAAAAAAAAATATCATAAAAAAGTGTATTTGTTTACAAGGTGGTCTCAAAAAACAGTTGTCTGTTATTGCTTTGCCTGTTGTTGTTGTATTGTTGTGAAATTAAGTCCACCTTGCTAAAGCTTCGTACAGACGATGGTCAGATCTTACAATATGTGCGTTCGTTTACTTTTCCAGTAAAATCCCAGTAAAATCCAGTAGCTGAGTAATATGAAAATTTTACAAATTTATGTGTACGCGAACGCATTTCAGTAAAATCCAGTACAAATTTGTACAAATTTTGGGGTAAACGAACGCAGCTATTGTCGTAATTTTTCTGACAACGGTGCCATCTCCAGATGCATTAAATTAACACATCTGCCAAATGAAAATAGCTTGCAATGTTCACACAGTTGCAAGACATTTTTAGCCAATTCTAATGACAAAATTGTTAGATCTGACCACCGTCTGTACGGAAGCTTAAGTTATTGATTACCAGGGCAAGTTTTTTATGGCATATGCCGTTTTTTGCCATTTCTTCAATTATTTCGTTAAAAAGCCATTTTTGGTCCAGCTTACCAAAAAATACCTTTGTTTGCAACCCAGATGAAATTTTTAAAAAATCTTAGCGAATATGAGGCAGAATTTATTCGAAATGCTACATGAATGTTGTAAAAATCAGACGTAAAAAGTGACTAAAGGCCCAACTATAGTATTCATAAGCTGGCTTAAGCTAAAATAATTAAAGAAAGCAGACACAGATAAAAATATTAGTAGTTTTTTATCAATTAAAAAAATTATTTAAAATGTTTTTAAACTTAATTAATGTGATAATTGAATCAATATTTTTTTTTGTTAAGCGAAAATTAAAAATATAATTTTGATTTAATTAACATTTTAATTGTTTTGAAAAAAATTTTGAATTAAAATAATAATTAAATAACAAAAAATTATTTCGTTTAAAATAAAATAAATTAAACTTGTGAAATTGTTGTTGAAAATTGTCATATTCAATCAACACATTGTTTAAAAAGGCGAAGTTTTTTGATCATTTTTTTAATTAAAATTAAAAATATCATTTATTGAAAAAAAAAAAAAAAAATATTCAATATATTAAATTTTTTTAATTTTAAGTAATCAATATAATCATTCTGGTAATAAGTGCAAAATCAACAAATAGGTTGCTTGATTCTATGAATTAAGTATAAAATTGGTGATTACAGACAATTTTTAATTTTTTCTGTGTATGATAAAACATAAATAAAATTAAAAAATATTTTATTCCGTACGGAATAAAATATTTTTGCTCAAGCAAATGCCAGTTTTCATAAAATTAACCAAAAAGTTTTCTTAAGTTCAATATGGCTCGACACATATATGAATCACATAGGTTAGGTTAGGTTCCATGGGCAACTATCAACAGACAGCTCACTTGGGGCCTTTATTGGTCCCTTTGTGATACCCAGCGCCAATGCCCATCCTATAGAGCAGTTACTCAGATGGCGTCACTGCAGAATCCAGCTACTTCGTCCTCCTAATGAAGAGAAGAAGCGATCTCAGTTCTATCCTGGATAGATTCTCTAGGGAGGCAAACACCGGTTGTCCCATTTATTTTTCCCTAATACCCCGCAACCCAGGGCATTGACAAAGAAAGTGAAGCACAGTCTCCTCCTCCTCCTCCTCCTCGTCCTGAAAACTTCTGCAGTAGTCGTTAAATTCTAGACCCATTCTTGAGTCCCCACGGGCCAGTGCCCAGTCACAGCCGATACAACTGTCCTGATCTGGTCCCTTTTGAACCTAAGTAGAGAGCTAGTTCTCCGTTCGTCATAACCAGGCCATAATAGCCTGGTTATCGAGCAGGTGGACTCACTAGTCTACCGTATCTGCGCAGCTCTATAAGACTCGCGCCTGATAAGTAATTTACAGTGAGCCATTGGAAGACCAACAAATTGATCAATGAATACGTCATCCATGCGACCACCTTGTTTGGCCAGCCCATCTGCCACTTGATTACCCGGGCACCCCGAGTGCCCCGGTATCCATATTAGCGTTACCCTTGAATGTTTCGCAATCTCATTCAAAGACATCCGACATTCAACAGTTATTCTAGATGTCGTATAGACACCCGCTAGGGAAGCAAGGGCAGCCCTATCTCCCGATATGCGATGATACCTCAGCCAGTTTGCCGCCCGCCTAATAGCCTAGATCTAAGCATGCAGGACACTACATGCATCCGACAGACGAAAGGAAACTCTTACTTCCAGTTCCTCTATGTAGAAACCTCCGCCAGCTCTTTCACCCCTCTTCGAACTGTCAGTATAAACCCCTAGGGTTAGTTCGTGGAGAGTACCCGACAGCGCATTGCCATGCGCCATCTGTGTCACGAACTCCGCGCCAGTGAAAGGCTGCAATAGTCCACACCATCAGGGACAGTCGAACATTTGATTATCCCGGCGTGTCCATAGTCACGGGCCGACCAACCGAGCGCCGCGTTCAGCCGTGCCGCTGAGCAGAGAGCCATCTGTCTGGCCATAATGTCCACCGGAAGCCAGTTCAGTATCGTAAACAGCGCCCTCGTGGTAGTAGATCGCATTGATCCCGTGATCATCAACGCGACAAGTCTATGTACCTTCTCAAGCATTGCCCTGTGCCTGCTCTTATCCAACGCAGGCCACCATACAACGACCCCGTAATACAGAGGCGGCTTCACTACAGCCTCAAAGATCCAATTGACACACCACGGGCCCATGCCCCAGTTTCTGCCGATTGCACCTCTGCACGCATATATGACAACTATTGCCCTTTCCACTCTCATCCGGACATTTAGTCCCCATGACATCTTACTATCCAGTACCACGCCCAGATACTTGGCACTGTGAGAGATCTGAAGCTCGGTTCCATTTAACCCCGGAAGCCTAAAGTCCTCGGTCCTGTACTTCCTCGTAAAGAGCACCAGCTCCGTCTTGGACGGATTGACACCCAGCCCGCATGATGCGCTCCAGGTGCTGAGTACCTTCAGAGCAGCCTCCATACACTGAGACATTATGTTTAGATGTCTCCCCGTGATGGCTACCGCAACATCATCAGCATACGCCACTGTTTTGATCTTCATTAACATGGTATTCATAGTCAAGTTCCACAATAGTGGGGATAGAACCCCCCTTGGGGAGTACCCCTGTTCACCAGTCTTTGAACACTGGTCTCACCTATCGTAGAGCAAATGACCCTATTCCTGAGTAGATTGTCCACAAATCTACACATGCCAACGTCGATCCCCAGGCTCCTCATGGATGTCGCAATAGAGTGCGGGTTGACATTGTTGAAGGCCCCCTCAATATTGAGAAAGGCCACGAGTGTGAACTCCTTAAACTCGAGCGATCTCTCAATAGTTCCTACCAGAGAGTGAAGAGCCGTCTCAACAGATCTGCCCTTTGTGTAGGCATGTTGGGAGGCAGAGATTAAACTTCTTGGGATGGTCACCCCAAGGTGTATATCAATAACTCTTTCAAGAGTCTTAAGAAGAAAGGATGCAAGACTAACCGGTCTGTAGCCCTTCGGTTCAGTGTGAGAAGCCTTACCCCCTTTGGGTATAAAGACCACTCTACACAAGGTCCAACTTACCGGCAGATACGAAAATCTAGCGCACCCCCTGTATATGGCCATCAGCCAGGGTATGATCAGGGTCGAATTCCTCTGCAGGTCCGCCGGAATTATTCCATCCATACCCGGAGATTTATATGGGCTGAAGCTATCGACAGCCCACTTGATCCTATCATAGTCCAAAGGAATGGACATATGAGTGGGGGTGAAATTACAAACAAAAGGGCTTTCTATAAATGAAAGCTTAGAATTAATTGACAGTGCAAAGGAAAATATTAAAGATGTCAGTAAAAAGATTTTGTTGAAAAGTTTAAAAAATGTTTTAGCTCGTAATACTGGATTACAAGATTAATTAAATTAAGAAATAGTAGATATGAGTAGTCCACTTGCAAACACAGCTAATTTAAAAAAAAAAATAAATTCTGTAAAAGCAGCCATTTTGTTTGTTTTTAAAATGCCTTTCTAAGCCATTGTCAATCTAGAAAAAAAAAACTCCGTAAGTTACTCAAGACTCCTGCAAAACTCTCTATGTGGCTTGGCATTTCAATTTTAAAAATCTGTTAAAATCGATTTTCTCAGAATATTGCTATTTTAACTTAGCGGTATTTGCAAGTGGACTTCTCATATTTTAATTAAAGTGATACGGATGAATTTATTGACAACCTTTCTCCATTTGAACTATTAGCATTCAAATATGCTCCAATTACGTCTTGCGATGTTGAAAGAGTATTTTCCATTTATTGAACCGAGTTTTCAAATATAAAAAATACTTTTGTTAATTCAAATTGTTGATTTTCAACAAATATTTTAAACAACGAAGTTGTAATATTGAATAAAATATTTGTTAACACTTATACAGGGGTGTTCTGGAAATCGAAAACGCGAATCGGAAGAACTTTAAACGTCGTTTTTTAATAAGATTTCTGTAGTAAAAGAATTTTATTGAAAAATATTATACAAATATTTCTCTATTAAGCATAATTTTGTAACAAAAATTATAGAAATTAGATTAAAAGTGTATTAAAAAAAACTTTCAAATTATTGCGTTTTCGATTTCCAGAACACCCCTGATATACAAATTTTAATTACGAGTTTGTCATATTAATAAAATATTTTGTTAAGAACTAGCTTATTGCATTTTGAAAGAATGAAGTGCATTAAAATTATTTGTTTAATTAATTTTTATTGAAATACATACATATATACATATTAAAAACTACATCACAAACACCATAAATATTTATTTCAGCATACTTATTCAGACTTAGAACTGGATGCAGAATAATGTTTAAACAACTGCATAAAGGGAAATCTTGCGACCACTATAGACTACTATTTAAAAACTAAAATAAACGAAAGACCCGTTAAAATCTTTTAATTATTCAAACCATAACTTTACTTACCCTAAAGATTGATTCAGTTTTTCAACAATCTGCCTATCTTTTGGCTTTTTAGTGATTTAAACCCAAAATATTTGAAATTTTTTTCATATTGTATGAATTTTTTTTTTTTGACACATAATAAATTTTATTATATGTGTCAGTTTCAGTTAAAAGGGACCTATTGGCAAAAAAATTAGTTTTGGGGAAAAACGATTTTGAAGTTAACAAGTTAATCTTGAAACGCCTCAACTCTTTTATAGCTCGAAGCCCGTTATAAGGGGTTTTGGAGGTCGCTTATTACGAATCTGGTATTCGATTTTGTAAATTCAAAATGGCGGATCCAATATGGTTGAATATTTTTTGTTTGAAACAAGTGGATTTTGGTACGCCTGAATGCTTTTATGGCTTGAAACTCGTTACCTGGTTGTTTTTGGGGTCGAAGATTACGAATCTGGTATTAGATTTTGAAAACTCAAAATGGCTGATCCAATATGACGTAATTTTTTTTATAACATTATTGGATTTGCTTGCGGTTCGTCACTCAAGGCCTCTCTGGGTCACTGATTACGAATCTGGTATTAGATACTATATTAAGGTCAGAATTAACAATAATATTGTCAATGTTAATCATATTATGGTTATTTCTCATCCATTTTTTTAATTTTTTTTGTTAAGTGTCAAATTAAAATTTTATTTAATTTTTTATTCCTGATAAGTGTTATACTCCATTTTTATAAAAAATCCACTTTGTTTCATATTCCAGCCTGTGGCGACCTTCATTACAACTTTTTCGGTTCTACTAGTTTATTCTACGTAAAATTATGTATTTTAATCAATAGAGAGTTAAGCCATCTTAATGAAATGATAAAACTTCGTGTGTTCATATTTATTTAATTGTACCAAAAAAGAATGAATTGTACCAGTGAACCAATAAAGTGTCGATTGTACCAAAGTTGGTACACAAATCCCATCATGGCCAGAAATAATACATTGCAATTTTGTTATAATAATATACCTTAGATATTGTATTAAGCAGCCTTCTGAAAACCTTTTAAACCTACAAAACTATAACATATTTCACTACTATATCGAAATTGGTATTTATTTAGGTTTTTTTTAATACCAAAACAAACTTTACAGAATTTTTAATACCAGAAAATACACTTTCAATTTTGATGATTCCATAATTTACCATGGATCCAATATATATTCTCGGCTGGAAAATTATTTGAGTTCGGCATTTGTTTGAATTAAGTTTAATATAATGTTATTTATTCTTATTTGACCTTTTATTTTAATAATTATTAATTGTTTAAGCTTGAGGTATTTTTATTTATAAAATATTATTTTAATTTATTTCAGTCGATACTTCGCTAACCTTTGGTTAGCATCGTCAGGAAATCAAATTTACAAAATTTTAGATCTATTATTGCACTACAAGCTGATTGTTGTGTATTTTTGTGACTCGGTATTCCTGAAGATGACATCCAAAGGATGTCGAAATATTGAAAAATAAAGAATTAAAAGAAAAAACTGACCTCGAGCTTGAATGAATTATTTATTTTAAAAATTATAATAAAAAAGGTCGAATAATTGAAAAACTTAAAAAATTTTTTTTATAATATTTTATAAATAAAAACACCTCAAGCTAAAACGATTAAAAATAATTAAGTTTAATATAACTAGTTAGAAATAAAAGCATAAAGATTTCTGATTGTTGGTCAATAATTTAACCTGTGTAGGTTTATGAAGCGACGAATTTCAATACTGGTGTTCGTTTTTATAAAGAATAATTTATAAATTTCATACAGGGCTCACACCTGAAATATTCTAACTGTCGGTATCAAAGATTCGGTACAGCCGATTATAGCACTCTTACTTGATTTAGTGCATATTTTCGTTGTTTATAAATATAAATATTGTATTATTAAGTTAAATTGTTGTACATATGAATATTGTTAAGTTGTTAACATACGTTGCACTCTTAATTGTTTTAGTGCATATTTCCGGTTTCCCTGGTTATGAAATTCATATTTCATATTGTGACGCAGTGCACAAAAAACTAAAAGAGCGGTATCCAGAGGCGTGGCAAAAAATTTAAAAAAATATTTCTCGAATTGTGACTGACTCAAAATTTTTTTCGAACCACCCAACTGGACACGGTGATAATTATTTTAGTTAAATAATTAACCATCTCATGGGGCCGGAATGTGAAGACATGACCACTACCAACCACGACGACCCCACCAAACAATAACTAGTTTATTTTTATAAATATTGTTAAATTGTTTACATACATTGTATAAGTTTTAATTGTTCAATTATTTCATTAGATCTAGAAGAAAACTTCTTTAACATAAGTAACATTAAATTATAAATAATATTTTGACCACAGTCAGTCTAAAACACTGAACAAGTGAACAACAATTACAAAAACAAAACACATAAAAAAATTACAATCACATAATAGAAAACATTGTACCAAAAAAAATTAATTTGTAAACCTCTAAGTTAAAACTGCAAGTTAAAAAAGGTGCTTTCGCTCACAAAAACTAAGAGAAGAAAAATAAGTAAATAACCGACTTTTTAGATTTTCATCCTTAACAAAGAAGAAGGTGTCACGTCCCTTAAAATTTTTAACACTCAAGAACTTAAATTTTTTGCAAACAGCAAAGAGGTTTAAAAGAAATAAATTCCAAAATAAAGAATGAACATAAAAATGCATCTTTACAATTTCATTATTTTATTTATAATTGTAAAAAGTTCCAATGCAAAACTAAGTCCAGCTGAAAACAGAATTGCACATAATTTTCCTTTAAATATAATTAATGAACTAAATCAGAAACTCAACATAAAATGGAATGCTGTAGTCACTCTAGAATTTAAACAGGAAATGGAGGATGCGCTAAAATCATTGGATTTGCCAGTGCTGTTAACATCTAAGAAATCTGACACAAATATCCAGGCATTATATCGCGACCAGGTTCTAACTATAGTGTGTTTACAATTTTCATCTTTAAATAATGTCTATGAAATAGTCGAAGAACTCTTAAAAAATTCACAATTTACGCATATTTTATGGATTATTGCGGAAGCCAGCATGACAGACTTGAGGAGTTTAGCCGACAAGAATTGGTTTTCTGGCTATACGAATGTTTTGTATTACACAGATGAAGGATTATTTACTTACCACCCAGTGCCCAACATAACAATTTATCGTATCAAACATCTAACGGAGTATGTCGATAGAAAAGAAGTACGAGATTTTCAAAATTATCCCTTAAAAGTACCCATTATTTCAGTTCCTCCACGTTGCTATTCTTTTCAAGACCGTTCTGGAAAAACAATAACTACTGGATTTTTGTATAAAATTATTAAAAGTTTTGCACAATACCATAACTTCCTGTTAATGTATATTTATAATACATCGTTGGATTATGAGAAACTTAAACTAGGTGCGGATACCAAAACTTATGATATTTTGCCTTTTGGATTGTATTATTACGACCGTTTGGTTGGTAGCAGTACCGATGTTATGTGGAATATGAAATTTCTTGTTGTTGCACCTTATCCCCCACCCCTGTCAAGAGCTGAATATTTTCTGCATCCCTTCACTATTGCCACCTGGACTTGTATGCTGCTACTGCTGTTATTTTGTGTTTTAGCTGTTTCTTTTATTTACTACCGGCAACACTATATGAATAAAATGGATTTTAGCAAATCCGCTTTATATGTTCTGGCAGTGTTCATCTGTCAAAATCAAGCAAATTTTAAAGTCGAAGCTTTTATGCACAAACTAGTTTATTTTCTAATGTTCATTATTGGTTTCATTTTGAGCAATTTGTATTTGGCCAAATTATCCACCCTATTTGTGCAAGATATTTATGAAGCAAAAATTGAAAAATTGGAGGATTTAAACAAAACTTCACACAAATTTCTGATAGCTCAAACTGATTATAATTTTGTAGATCAGTTTCACTCTATACGAGAATTTGTAATTAAAAATGCAAAAATTGTTGGTGTAAGAGAAATGTTACAAGCCCACCGTGACCTGAATAATTCATATCTGTTCCTGGCCATGGAAAATAAGGTGGATTTCATATTCTTTCAGCAGCGAAATCTAAAGATTCCTCGTTTATATAAAATCAATGATGCAGTCATGATAATGCAGGAGTATTTTACCGCATGGCGAGACTTACCTTATCTCCAGTTACTCAATCGTTATTTAAAATATATAATGGAATCAGGTATTGCAGCTAAATTTATGGAAGAGACTCGATTTGATGGCATTCTAAGTGGAGAAATTCGTTTCTTTGATGACTCTGAAAGCAGCGATGATCTATTAGGTTTTAATTATTTTAAGACTTTATTTATTATTTTTTTATTCGGTATGTGCTTATCTCTAATTGCATTTATACTGGAGTTGTTATATGCTAAATATGTTAGGAAATATCAGCCATGATCTGGAAATCGAATTGGAGTAAAATTTTTAGGAAATAAATTTTTTTTTGAAAACATTCCTGTTTTGAAAGTTCATAAAAATAATCGTTTTTATATAGTTCATACTTTAAGTATCACTTGCTTTTACCATAACAACTATAAAATTCTCTCAACTTTAAAAACCTGGCCGAATATATGAGTAATCGACATGCAAAGTCCACCATGTTAATCGAACAAGATGTCAAGAAAATCGATTAAAACTTCTTGTTCTGGGGGTCAGTTCTCATTCTGTGAAATGGTGAAATGAAAAGTTTTTTCAGATTTTCATAATACATACTTTTGATTTCCGTTCAATGAAAAATTAAAGCCAATGTTTATTTTCATATGAAAAACGGGAAACGAAGCAAATTTTTTTTTCATTTTTTCACAGCACAAGCGATTCTTGTTTTTTTTGAAACGGTGTGTTTAACTGTCAAAATTTTTTTTAAAAGATTTTTTATACAAATTATTTATAAGTGAAAAACATGGAAAAAGTAGCAAGAGGAAAGCGCGCCAGTGAACATCAGAAGAATTTTTAATACATTTTTAAGTGGAAAATGTTGACATTTCAAACGATAAGGATAAAGTTTTATTAATAATTATAAATAAACTTTAATTAATTGTAAAGCCCATATGACACTACATTTTTAATGCATTGTTCAAGTTTTGGTGAACAGTACAAATATAATATAATAGAAAAATTTACCAAGTGCAAAGAGTTCAGCTGTATTAAGATAAATGGCAAACTGTCAACAATTTTTAAAAAGTTATCGATAAAAAATGAAGTTATGTCAAAAAAAATGTAAAATTGTTTAACTTAAAATTGACATTTCAAGCTTGAAATATTAAAAGTGTTATTGAATCAGCGGTTTATGGGCAAATTCAGCGATTTACCGCTTTTTGTTTTTAGGTTTCTCATAAACAAAAAGTTGGCAACATTTAATAAAATAAACAAAACAGGGATGGCTAAGTTGTTTCAATTGTACTTTTTTGTTGATACTTTTTAAACAAAGATGTATAATACATTTTTGTTGTATTTTTTATAAACATAAATAAAATAAATTTCAACTAAAAAAATCTTTTAGTACAATTAGGGTAAAAAAGTAAAATTTTTAAAGGTTGTTGGTACAATTTTAAAAATTCTCAACGCCATCCCTGAAACAAAACCATAACAATAGAAAAAAAAAACTAAAAAACTTTGTTTACATTTTTTATAGTTGGCTCTTTCTAACATTTACTGTTTCTTTCTATCAATTCTATATCAATTAATGAATAAAAAATGTAGTGTCATAAGGGCTTAAGAAATGTAAGAAAAGATAAACTCACTCTTTATTGTTGGTGTTTTGTTTAAGCTTGTTACAAGTAAGACTTTCAGTTCATAAAATTCTTATTCGCTTTAGGGTTTTATTTGTACATATAAAATTTTTAGCTTTTCTAAAATCTTTGGAAAAGGTTTCCTGATGAGCTGGCCTAAGCAACCAGTGAGATGCGCAAAGAAGCTAGCTTTCCCTCAACAATAAATTTCAGTATATTTATAAAATATAAACAATTGGGAATTTAGCACGTCATACAGAAACCTTATTAATTAACTTATTTAAATTTTTTTTTAATTTTATTAATATTTCTTTAAAATATTATACAATTAATATTTACTGCAAAAACAAGTTGTTCTTACTTTTGTTCATCCCGATTTTTTTTGCGATAATTCCAATAAAATTATTAATGCCGACATATTTTGTTTTTTCTTTTCTCTAGTTTAAGATTTGTTTATAAATTTTCTTAGCATAGTTGCAAAAGTTTCATAGAAACATATGGATTGAAACACTTTTTTTTAAAACAAAAACCAAAATCAGAAAATAAGAATTTATGAAAAAACAAAGTAAAAACTAATCTTGAAAACTAAAATGAAAAACTTTTTTTCACTTCAATTTATCACATAACGACATTTGTTTCCAAATTTTCTTAGCATTGTTGCAAAAGTTTCGTAGCAACATACGGAATGAAACACGTTTATCACAATAAATATAACAACGAGAATAGGAAAATAAGTATTTGTTAAAAAAATAAAGTTTTTTTTTGTACTTAAATTTATCACAGAACGAGATTTGACTCCCTGAATTGTACTTATAAAAATTAATATTACCATATATGATTTGATGCTGATATATACATATAAGAAATAAATAAAAAAAATTTTTTTTTTAAATATTTTAAGCTGTTATTTATTTTTCCAAAACTCGAGAGCAAATTGTGAACTTTGCCACTGTTCTGAATCTTTCATACCCGCTACCGAGAGTAAGTATTAGGGTATTCATTCGGTTAATCGTTAATCGGTTAACCGATTAATTACTATCCGATTAACCGATCGGTTAATTTAAAATTGGCAATTTTCGATTAACGATTAAACTGGTTAATTTCAGTCGATTAACCGATTAACCGATGTTACAAATTTTTTTAGTTTTTTGAAGTGTTATAACATATTTTTTAGTGTTTTTAATTGTATGTATTCGAGCAATACATTCTTAAAATACAGTACAAAAACAGAAACTATGGGCTCGGAAATATATTTTTTTTAGATTGTTCGGTGCTGAGCTTTGCCAGGATGAGTCAGATGATGACCTTACAATAGAAGAAACTCTCGATTGTAACACAAACTATCTTTAACAAAATTAGCCGAAATAATGGCATAATGGAAAATGTTATATGTTGAGAGAAATCCTGGAAAAGGACTGAGAAATTAGATAATCTGTATCATGATACAAAGAAACCAAGATAACGCATTCAGCTTTTAAAAATGAAATGCGCATCTACGTCACATCAGCGTATAAGTGCAGCTAAAATATAGAAACACAAGCAAACAAACATGTGTATAATATGCTAAAGTGACGTCATATTAAACATTTGAATTTTGTAAACATGTGCAATGCGTCATCTTGTTTTTATCATTCTTGAATCTGTATTATGGGTTGCTTCCAATTTCTCTAACATGTGCAATGCGTCATCTTGTTTTTATCATTCTTGAATCTGTATTATGGGTTGCTTCCGATTTCTCTAACATCTTCGATAATTGAAAGAATTGTTTCTGAGTCAAGTTTTATCAAAACTAAAGAGAAGAATCATAAATCCTAAACATTTAAACCAAATTATTTTTACAAGAGATTATTTTATAAGATCTTAAACCATTGAAATAATTTATAAAAAAATCTCAGTAAATTTTTAATTAATACATAAAAATATTATGTATTAATTATAAAACATGTTTTTCATACTTATGAATTACTTTTTTGTTTGCTCGTTTTAGTTCAAGAATTGTGTTGTTCGTTATATTATGGTTTTTTCTACTAATATACTCCAATAATAAATAATTTTTGCATTTTTATTAATTGAAATTACTTAATTTATAACAAAACTTTATTAATCGGTTAACCGATCAATAACAAAATTAACCGATTATTAACCGATTAAATTAATCGAGCGATTAACCGATTAAAGCGAAAGCCCGATTAAATGAATACCCTAGTAAGTATATTTAAGATGTAATTTTAGATTTTGTTTCTTCCATCTGTACTACCCAGCAAAAACTTTACTTACCTGGTAAGTTAGCAAGTAATGTTGGAGACAAATAAACACTACTTATTTTTCGGCTGAATAACTTAACTATTTTTGTTCGAGGTGTCCACAGAAATCAGTACCTACAATTACTTACTTGAAGTAAAAAAATTTCTAGTTATTATTAACTACGAGCAAGTTGATTGGTAAGTACTTACAATAAAAATACTATATTATTGTTTATGCTATTCGCCATATTATTTCCAATATTCCCTATATTATGCAATAAGTGGCACAATGGTTTTAATTATAATATGGCTCAACTTTCATAACATAACCTATAGAAAAAACATAAACAACTTTGTACAATGTTGCCAACAAAGTTCACTTTCATTTCGATGTGCAATAAAAATCAAGTCTTTTGATTGTTGCCTATATATTGGGGTACCTTCGAATATCACATATACATTGGCGATATAATTGTACAATATGATAAATTGAACAATTATATGACAAGTGTAAGTGCATTAAATTTAAGTTTCATCAAATTATTTTTATTGAAGGAAGGAATTTACAACATGAAATTAATTGAAATTTATTTTAATAAATTTATTCTTGACTGAACTCGTGTGGTTCGAGAATAACCACATTCCTATCATCAGAATTCTACCGTTTGCACCACTGCTGCGCCTGTCTGTCTATAGTCAAACATCAATCTTTAACCAATAATAAAAACTTATTTGATTTTTGTGTTTTTTATTTATTCGAATAAAACCGGTTAATTGGTTATTTTTTAAATGCTTAACCGAATAGCAAATATTCGGAATATTTGAAAACTGGCTTTAAAAAAAGTTGAATAGTTGATCTCCTTATTACATACATCTTTAAATGTCATATTATTCATATGACTCTTGACTGCCAGCCCACGTCAATGGCGGTGAGTGTTAAACAGCAAACCCCTTTAAAGAGATTGAGTGGTTACAATCGAAACATGTAAGGGTAACCTGTTCGTGAAAGCCTGAGTTCGTACCCCTCGGCAAGAATGAATAATTATTAGAAAATGTTAATTAATTTCATTTTGTAAAATTCCGCTCTTCTTAAAAATAATTTAATGAAAATTAAATTTGATGAACTTAAGCCTGATTAAAACATCAAAATTTTGATTAAAAGCCATAAACAGCTCAACAAAATAATCACAATACTACCCAATAAAAAATTGTGCTTCGAGAGAAGCAGGTTTGTAAGTGAGAAATGTAAGAGTTGCGCTTACCATCTCGCTTATGGAAGACATGAATTTTAAATGGCGAGTTCCCACTTTGAAGCAATACTTTTTTGACATATAAAGCGCATTATTCAGCGCATATAAAAATTGTTGAATGTAACGATCAGCTTTACACACGAATGTTTTGACACCGTTATTTTTAAGTATTCTCCCTTACAAACCTGCTTCGTAGTAAGGGAATGCCGTAGCACTTGAAATGTTATTTTTTTATATAAAAGTTGGTGAGAGTTCTTTCACTTACTTTACTGCATTTCTGTATGTCTTATTGCGTAGCGCATAATTGTGCGTTTATTTTTTTAAATGTGCCTTTAGTGCTTTGCAAAATGATAACATTTTTTATTGGATAATTACTATACATAAGAGCGATCCGATAAGTTAGGACAAAAACCGATTTTTCGATAGGTTATGGCATGAGAAAAAACAAATTCCACTACCACATATCAAAAAAATAATTTTCGAGGCGTCCAAATTTAAATTTTTTGAATTTTTCTTAAGTTCTATTTTTAGTAGGTAATAAAAAAAAATCGGCTGATTATTTTTTTTTAAATTTTACGCTTAAAACGATGACGATCGCGGTTTCCCAAAAAAATGTTTTACTTAAGGTGACGAGTTTTTTCGAAAAATTTATTTTTTACGCGTTAATTTTTAAGGTTTTTTTTAGTAGGTATGTTAAAAAAATGTTAAATATGTATATCCTATCCAAGGTTAAGTTGTATCCTTAAAAATATAGCACATTTCAATTCAAGGTAGTAGATTTTTCGAGAAAAAACTTTTTTTTTTAATTTTTTTACTCTTTACATTTAAGATCTGTGGTTACATATTTTATGTATATCAAAAGATTGGAAATCTTTGGTAGAACAAATTTTCTGAAAACCTCGAAAAAATCGGTTAAAATACAAAAAAGGTTTTGACCAAAACATATTTTTTTTTTTAAAATACCTATTTTCGGGAACCATAGATCTTCCCGAGTACAAATTTTATTATAAAAGTAAATGGTTAATTTCTTCCATAAAGTAGCCGAGTTATGACCAAAACACTGAAATTACCTAGTACTAGCCAAGAACTACCCACTGTAGTGCGCCAAAATCATCCCGACTAAGCCTTCAGGCGGTCGTATAGGGTTCTTCGAAACTAGGTACCTTAAAGGCTTCCCAGGTCCGGACAGGAGAAAAACCTGTCAAAATCCCTTCCTCGGGTGCTGGTTTGACGGTACAGACTCAGTCTACTGAAAAATCAGTTTCCCACGTGCCGAAGCCTGTGCAAAGAGCGAACTCGAAGAAATATTTGATGTAATTTGATGCACCTCCCTAGCACCATCTATAGTTACGTAGTGGCATCACTTATACTAAAGTTTTTTTAACGGACTTTTTAACATTACATTACTTTTATACTAGAGCATTCTACACATTGGGGCTGAAGTACAATTATGCACAACAATTTTAACAATATATCTGTACATTGATTTTTACACTAGAAGTGTGCATAACTAATTCTTAACTAAAGTTACTTTCGTAACAATATATATAAAAAAATTTGTTTAAAATATTTTGGGTTGTTTTTGTCTTTCTCAGATGTTTTAAATTCATACAGTATTAATACCCGGATATAGGAAAATACAATTGAAGGATTTAAACGGTAGTAATCTGTCTTAAAATATATATAATAACATAAATTTTCATATTATTCGAATGTGTATTCTAAGTCAAATTACAATCCTCATAAGCTTTTATACTTTAATAGTCTTATTCCTTCAATATTTTCCAGGAATATTTTCTATGCACTATCAGAATGAATGAAGTAAATTGTAAAAAAATATTATACAACTATTAGATACCAGCCGAATGTAATGCATTTTCTGGCCCGCTACGGCCTTCGTCAGCTTTTATACTTTAATAGTCTTATTCCTTCAATATTTTCCAGGAATATTTTCTTTGCACTATCAGAATTTTCCTTACAGAAATATACAAACAAAAATTCTGATAGTGCTTAGAAAATATTCCTGGAAAATATTGAAGGATTAAGACCATTAAAGTATAAAAGCTTTTGAGGATTGTAATTCGACTTAGAATACACATTCCAATAATATGAAAATTTATATAATAAATGTTACTCACCATGAGAAATTAATTCCCAGATTCTATATATAATAACACGCTGTAAGCAACCCCTCATAATTTAGATTTCTTCTATGTTTTTGTGACAAAACAATAAATGCAGCACAAAAAGTCTTATTATTTTAGAACATTTTTGTTTAGAACACAACAACAATTTTTTTTAACTATATATTGTAAAATATTAGGATATTATGACAAAAAGACTTAATACCATACCGTAAAAATTCCTAAATGTGTATTACTTTAACAGGGCTTTTCTTAATATCTTTGTTTTTTGGAGATCAAACCAAAAAATCAGTACAAAAAACAGTACAAAGTGTAAAAAACAGTACATTTGCAGTATGCAGTATATGTACTTCTAAAAACAGTAAGTCTGGCACCCCTACTAGGGGCTATGAAAGATTCAACACAGCGGCAAAGTTTACAATTCGTTCTCGAGTTTTTGAAAAATAAAAAACAACTAAAAATAATATAAGAAATTTTTTATATTTATTATTTTTATTTTATTTATTTCACATAATTAGTAAGTATGTGTATAAAAGCAAATATTTTTATGAATTTTCAAAACAGGAACGTTTTTAAAATTTTTTTGATTTAATTTTTACTCTAATGAGCTTTTTAGATCATGGCCGATTTTTTTTTAACATACTTAGCATATAACAATTCCAGTATAAATACAATTAGAGATATAGACATACCGATTAAAAAAATAAAATATAAAGTCTTAAAATAATTAAAACCTAGTAGCTCATCGCTGCTTTCAGATTCACCTAAGAAACGAATTTCTCCACTTAGAATGCCATCGAAGTTAGTATCTTCCACAAATTTAGCTGCAATACCTGATTCAACTATATATTTCAAATAACGATTGAGTAAGTGGAGATAAGGTAAGTCTCGGCGTGCGGTAAAATAATCCTGCATTATCATGATTGCATCATTGATTTTATACATACGAGGAACTTTTAGATTACGCTGTTGAAAGAATACGAAATCCGCTTTATTTTCCAAGGGCAGGAGCAGATATGAATTATTCAGGTCACGGTGGGCTTGTAGCACTTCGCTTGCAGCAACAATTTTTGCCCTTTTAATTGCAAATTCTCGCATATCAGGTAACTGGACTAAAAACTTATAATTATCTTGAGTTATTAGCAATTGATGAGAAGTTTTGTTCAAATCCTCCAATTTTTCTATTTTCGCTTCATAAATATCTTGCACGAATAGGGTGGATAATTTAGCCAAATACAAGTTGGTCAAAATAAAACCATTAAGGAACATTAGAAAATAAACCAGCTTATGTATAAAAGTTTCGACCTTAAAACTTGCGTGATATTGACAGATGAACATGGCCAGAACATAAAGAGCGGAATTGCTCAAATCTATTTCATTCGTGTTGTGTTGCCGATAGTAAATTAAAGAAACTGCGAAAACACAAAATAACAGCAGAAGCAGAATACAAGTCCTGGTGGCAACAGTGTAGGGATGCAGAAAATATTCAGCTCTTGACAGGGGTGGGGGATAAGGTGCCACAACAATCAATTTCACATTCCACATAATATCGCTACTGCTACCTGCAAAACGATCGTAAGGAAACAATCCAAAGGGCATTATATCAAAAGTTTTATTATTCGCACCCTGTTTAAGTTTCTCAAAATCATAGGTTAAATAGCCTCCAACATCCATTAATCGGAAGTTATGGTATTGTGCAAAAATTTTGATAGTTTTATATAAATATCCAGTAGTTTTTGTTTTTCCAGAACGGTCTTGAAAAGAATAGCACCGTGGAGGAACTGAAATAATGGGTACTTTTAAGGGATAATTTTGAAAATCTTGTACTTCTTTTCTATCGACATACTCCGTTAGATGTTTGATACGATAAATTGTTATGTTGGGCACTGGGTGGTAAGTAAATAATCCATCATCTGTGTAATACAAAACATTCTTATAGCCAGAAAACCAATTCTTGTCGGCTAAACTCCTCAAGTCTGTCATGCTGGCTTCCTCAACAATCCATAAAATATGCGTATATTGTGAATTTTTTAAGAGTTCTTCGACTATTTCATAGACATTATTTAAAGATGAAAATTGTAAACACACTATAGTTAGAACCTGGTCGCGATATAATGCCTGGATATTTGTGTCAGATTTCTTAGATGTTAACAGCACTGGCAAATCCAATGATTTTAGCGCATCCTCCATTTCCTGTTTAAATTCTAGAGTGACCACAGCATTCCATTTTATTTCGAGTTTCTGATTTAGTTCATTAATTATATTTAAAGGAAAATTATGTTCAATTCTATTTTCAGCTAAACTTAGTTTTGCATTGGAAATTTTTACAATTATAAATAAAATAATGAAATTGTAAAATTGCATTTTTATGTTCATTCTTTATTTTGGATTTTTTTTTGTATTGTATTGATTTTTAAATACTTGATTATTAAAAATTTTAAGGATATAAATCTTAAAAGTTGGTTATTTATTAATTTTCCTTTTTTTTTAGTTTGTGTTAGCGAATGTTCCTTTTTTAACTTGCAGTTTTTTGTTTTTTTCTTTGAGTTTTCTTAAAATTGTTAGTTTTATAATAAAGGTGTTTTTTTTTATTCGACCTTTTCTTAATGGAATCTCAAAGAAAGAAATACTCAAGCTCGAGGTCATATGTTTTTATGATAAATGTTTTTTTATTTTATTTATTTCAATAACTCCAATATTTCGATATTCCTTGAATATCATCATTAGGGATAGTCTAAAAATAACAATATATGTACATAAGTTTAAAACATCAATATAAACACAAAGATCACATTTAAACAGTAATAACAATAACAACAAGAACTTACTTAATTTGTAATAAAAAATCACACAAAAATTCTTATTCGCTATGTAGTGTTTACTAGCATCGTCATGGTTGCACTGAATGTGAGTATTGCCTGGTCTTATTAACTAGGTATCTATATTGTTTTGCAAAGCCACTCTCTACATCGCTCTTAAAATTCATCGTTGTTGGTATATTGATAATGTTCAGCATCTCCAACATAATCGTACACCATCAAAGTTTGGTGAGTAATTTGTACTGACACAATGGGGTAATAGTGCAGATTTATGGCCTGATATCCTTGTTTTAAGTTGATTTTGAGTAGTTCCTTCATACACTTTATTGCAATTTTCATTATTCTTCCCGTTGCATGGTATTTTATATGCGACATTAGTATTCTCCAATATTTCTACTTTATCTTTGGTATTGCTAAATAATTGTCCAAGATTGTGCCATGTTTTATGAACCATTCTATATTTTTCAGCGTTGTGCAGTCGGGATTTATCAATTCTTACGGACAGTTCTGGAACATATGTCAAAGATTTAAATATGGTGGGGGATTCCATATTTTCACATTTTTCTGTCCTTTTTTTTTAAATCTTTTAAAAGTTTTGTTGCAATTTTTGTCGGAAAATTGTTGCTATATAACATGTCCTTTAAATTTTTTATGTTATCATTATAAAATTCTTACTGTTTAAAACTCCCCTTATTATGTTTGAGTTTGTATTTATTATTATAACACTTTTGGGATGTTTTGAATAAAAATTGATTATCCTACCAGACGTCGTTGGTTTTTGGTACCACTCTATTTCAATTTTATTGTTTTGCCGTATAACTAGGGTATCCAGATTTTTTTTTTTTTTTTTTTTTTTTTTTTAATTTCCTAAGCTAATCCCGCGAAGCTTTATGCTTGTCTGCAGGAAAGAAACCAGAGTCTCTGGCGGGAATCGAACCCGCAACCTCGGCGCTGATAGACCAGCTCCCTACCAGCTAGCCTACCGAGGCACTCCGATGCGGAAGTCTGCCGTCAATTTCTTTCTCTATTGTAAATTTTAAGTAACAATGGAATTTGTTCAGATAACACTATGTGACAGTTTTTTAACCAGATGTATTTGACACCTGTATGTAAAATCGGCCGCTGAAATCGAATATGCAGTCAGAATGCTCAAAAGTAGAACTGTTTTGGAGATATACCGTTATTTGTGTTTTTGAAAAAGATTTAGTCACCTTAATGCACATATCTTAAAAAATATTAAACGGATCTTGTATTTCTTTTTACCATACAAATATGGCAAAATAAGAAGCCGAGCTTCATTTTCCAATTTTTATGAATTTTTAAAAAACAAACATTTCGAATTTTTTTTTTTTTTTTTTTTTTTTTGTTTGTTTATTTATTTAGAAAACATATTAATTTAAACTACAATAAACAATAGTTACTACTATACAATTTTATCTTATAATACAAAGTCCCTTAATCGAGCTCTCAAGTATTTTATTTTATTTATTTGGTTTTATTATTTGGTTTTAGCAATAATTTAATAATGGCTATTACCTTCCAATGGATAGTTTGTTTATTTTATTTTGTTTTTATGTAATGAAAAATGGTTTTAAAAAACATTACCTTGTTATAGTTTAATAAGGTCAATGTCAGGTAATAAAAAAGGGAAAAGGGATTAGTGTTCAATTTATCCACCAATAGTCTTTAGATTTATGATTACGAATCATTAAGTCTTTTTTTTAAATACTCATGTCGAATCTGGTATTTGATCTTTTGAAATTATGGAAGAAGATTGGAACTCCATTTTCGTTCTGAATAGCTATCAATGTATAAAAAGGCTTCTGGTGGTACAAACCCCGTTACTAAAGTTTTGGCTATGTACTCTCCATCGGAATAGTAAGGAGCTATTATTAAATTATTTTCAGTACATGCGATAGATCTTAAAATATTATTTCTTATTAAAAATATTATAAAATTGTCTATTCTTACAATATTGGAAGAGTTTTTTCTGTTGGATACGTACTTTCTAAAGTTGCTTTGCTTTGTCCTATATAAATTCGTACACGCTCTTAAGCATTTTCTTTCGAAGGTTCTAATCTTTTCCATATAGGATGGGGATATATTGAACCATATGGGACAGCCATAGGTAATGATGGGTCTAATTAATGATTGATACATTATTATTTTCACTCTAGGTTTTATGAACCTTGAGTAAAATAGTGATCTGTATGTAAAAAAGGCTTTTCTTGCCTTAATTAAAATTTCATTTACATGTTTATTGAAATAGAGAAACTTGTCCAAGTAAATTCCTAAGTATTTTACCGTTTGTCTATTTGGTATGCTAGTGTTTGACAAATTAGATTTGATTTCAAAATGTTTCCAGTTTCTTTTTATATCATTGTTGCATTTTCCTACTGGTGGTCTAAACAAGATTGTTTCGCATTTTTGTGCATTTATCTTCATGTTCCAATCAACACTATATTTTTCAACCATGTTAAATGATTGTTGTAAACATTGGTTTATTTTAGCTATTTTATTGTCAGCATGATATATGATGATATCATCTGCAAAGGATATGATATTTTCCACTTTATGTAGTAATTCAAGGATATATAAATTAAAAAGTATGGGTGAATTGACAGTTCCCTGTTGCAGTCCATTTATGATATTATAAGTTCCCACGCTCTTGGATTTTTGATGAAATATTTGAAATTTTCTATGGCTTATCATGTTATAAATAAGAATGACTAGGTGACTAGGAAATCTGTATTTGTTAAGTTTGAAGATAAGTCCAGGGATCCATATGGAATCACACGCTTTTTCCATGTCAATTAGACATGTACCAGTACACAGTTTCCAATTCCTATTCCAATTAATGTTTGAAATAAGTAGTTGAATTGTATTTACAGTGAAGTGTCTATATTTAAAACCAAACTGTCTGTCACTTTTTAGTCCATTTTCGTTACAGAATTCTCTTATATTGTCACTTATGCACATTTCAAATACTTTGCTTATGTTAGGGAGAAGACTAATTGGCCTCAAATTTCTTGGATTGCTTACAATTTCGAAATTATTATTGCGGAAATTTGGGTTTTTTAGTCATTTAAATAAACTAAACCGTTTTTGAGTTACGCGAATATATGTTGTGTAACTTCCTCCATTTTCGGAATAGCGGTATATCTCGAAAACAAGAGCTAACATTAAAAAACGGTTGGCACTATTAGATTCAGCGTACCCGAATTATGTTCAAACACCATGTGTCCGGCTTGTCTATTTTTTCCACTTGTACAGTGTTATCAATATACCAACAACTATGAATTTTAAGAGCAATGTAGAGAGTGGCTGTGAAAAAAATATATAGATAGCTAGTTAATAAGACCAGGCAATACTCAAACTCAGTACAATCATGACGATGCTAGTAAACACTACATAGCGAATAAGAATTTTTTTTTATTACAAATTTAGTAAGTTCTTGTTGTTAATGTTATTACTGTTTAAATGTGATCTTTGTGTTTATATTGATGTTTTAAACTTATGTTATTTTTAGACTATCCATGATGATGATGATATTCAAGGAATATGGAAATATTGGAGTTATTTAAATAAATAAAATAAAAAAACATTTATTAGATAAAACTTAGGACCTCAGGCTTGAGTATTTATTTCTTTGATAATTTAATTTTATTTTTTTTTGGTACAATGTTTTCTATTTTGTGATTGTAATTGTTGTTCACTTGTTCACTGTTTTAAATTGACTGTGTTCAAATTATTATTTATACTTTAATAAGAATCCCTTATGTTATAGAAATTTTCCACTAGATCTAATGAAACAATTGAATAATTAAAACTGATACAATGTATGTTAACAACTTAACAATATTCATATGTACAGCAATTTAACTTAAATAATACAATAATTACATTCATAAACAAGTTATTACTTCGCAGGGTCGTCGTGACATTGTTAAATATTTACCTTAGTTTCGGTTATTCAGGGCGTCACGAAAAGAAATAACATAGTGTCCAGTTGGGTGGTTCGAAAAAAATGTTGAGCTAGTCACTCCCAGGATTAAAGATTTGTTCAAAATACTTCAAGAAATATTTTTAAAAATTTTTTGCCTCGTCCCCGGAACCGCCCTTTAATTTTTTGTACACTGCGTCACATCTTTATCTGCTACGGTTTTAGACGTATTTAAATAATTTTCCAGAGTGCGTATTACAAAGGAAATATTGTAAATTATGGACCGATTTTCACGACATTTTCTACTGTGATTTGGAGCAATATAAGGAGCGCCGCAACAGCAACGGTCAAGGGATGACACCCTTCCTAGGACTACACTTTCCAAGTATACGCCTTAATGGCTAGATACCATGCCGTACAAAGATGTGGCTAAGTACCACCTTATTAGGGCGCTCATTGACCGCAACGCCTGTGACGGCACCATTTCCTCAAAGAACTGGAAACTGGTCGTCGTCTCACTCAGTAATGGTATAAACACAACCGAGACGAACAACGAACTCCGCATTCGTCAGCAAGAATTTGTGGCGTAAATTCGTCATATGAAACACAAAAATTGCGCGAAGAACATGCAGTAATGTCATTTAAAATTTGTTTGAATTTATAGAAATAAATACCTTGGAAGCCAGATTATTCGTTTCTTAAGAAATAATAGTGTTTGAAACAATTACGATGAGTCAGTGAACGGATTTAAAAATCTTATTAGAAAGGACAAGAGACATCATGGAGGAAATTCTGCAGCGATGTGGAAAACTCTTCGGTGACAAGTCGGCTACGTAAGATTTTATCCTCCAGACCGTCAAGTTCTGATGAATAAACACTTCCCAGGCTGTACTGACGATGCGCCGAGGGGAGAAACATCAAGTGGCGGATATTTCTAAAATCCCGATAACTCTCCATTGTATAGAATGGGCGGTTAAAAGCTTCTATTGGCCTAACTGGGGAATCAACTATTGGAATGTAAGCTGGTTATACTAATTTGTCATTAAACCCATTCAATATTAAAGCACAGCTGTTTTATGGCCGGCCCTCAAGGGAAGGTACCACCAAGCAAGGTTTGAGCGTATAATGAGAATGGTTGCAATAACGAAAACACGTGCCATAGCAACCACTAATTCTAAAGCACTGTTTACGATCTTGAACTGGTTACCACCAGACATTTTGCCGAAGAAGCTGAATGCAAACGCAGCGGTAAGACTAGAGCATGGACGAATTGTAATATCGGACATGCAAGAATCCTGTATGACCTGAAAAATCTGGCCTATCATAGATAAAACACAGGGTGCATTAAGGCTTTCCAGACCGCACCAAATAAACCTAATTGCGGTTATAACTGACCACTGGCCTATTGAGAAAGACTCCCAAAGGTTGGGGATCCCTTACAATTCCCTATATAGAAGTTTCGGCGAGGGGAGGAGATGAAGTCAACAGAGCATCTCTCTGTTACTGCCCGGCATTCGGAGACCTGAGACTCGAGGTGTTTGGTCAAAGAATAATCAGCGACAAAATCCGTCTCTCTGACATTGATTTGATCTGGATTCATATCTTTATTGAATCAACCGGATGGCAGGGTGAGAATGTCAACAGCCAAGTAACGTAGGAACATTGGGATACTTACTCTCGGTAGCCAGATTTTAAATTTGGAAAAACAGGACATTGATTACAAAAAACAGTACATAATTTTAACGTAAGCATAATTATTTTAGACTCTTGAACAATATCAATATAAAAAATACACTTTAAAAGTATAACGACAAAGGCAAGATTTACATTTAATGGCATTTCATATACTTACGAAACTACACCATTTGCGTTTATAAAGCAAACACCACAAACGCATCGTTTGGCCATTTCATCATGTTCCAATGCATAATGTTTATACGTTTAAGTTTATATTTAACTTTAAAAATTTCTCATTGATTGTGTTAGTAGGATTTTCTTTAAGCATAATAGCGGAGCTCAGTATTAGGCTTGCAAAAGAGCAAATGCAAAATATCGTTGCAATTTAAAGAAATCTAACGGAAACTTGGAAACTTTTGCAAGTCTAAAACTCAAATCTGCTATTAGAATTAAAAGCAATTTTTACCACACACATAGTGAGCAACTATCGTATAGAATTTCAGAAAATATTTTTTTAATCCTAATTTTGATATTTTTTTAATAAGCCTAAAGTTCATCAAATTTAATTTTCATAAAATTATTTTTATGAAGAAAGAAATTTAAAAACATGAATTTAATTAAAATTAACTAATATTTTTTATTCTTGACTTCCGCGGGGTTCGTGGCTTTCACGGACAGGTTACCCTTACATGTCTCAATTGTAACCACTCAATCTCTTCAGAGAGTTTTGCCGCTTAACACTCACAGCCATTGACGTCTGATGGCAGTCAATAGTTCATTAGCCTTATTAAAAGAATACCAAGATTTGATTTAAAAACCATTAACAGTTCAACAAAAAATAACCAATACACTAAATATTTTTTCTTTAATTAATTTTCTGATTTCAAAAATTTTTTTATTTAACGACGGCCAATCTCAGCTGTATTACTATAACTGTATATTGATTGATTGATACTTATACTGATAGTTAAGTATAACGGAACTTGATGAAATTGGCCGTTCTATCTATAAACTCCAAAAAATGGTTTTGTTTATTTTTTTTTTTTAAATCTGAAAATATTAAATTAGCAAAAAAAAAAAAAAAAAAAAAAACAGTTTCATATAAAACGTAAAGTTCTGTTTGTTAAAATTAAAAAAGTTTTACAAATGCAAGATAAATGTATTGGAAAAAGTATTTATTTTATTTATAAAAAAATAATCTTATATATTTTGATTTGTTTTTGTCTTTCTCAGGTGTGTTAATATCATGCAGTATTAACACCTTGATATAGGGAAATACAATTGGTGGACTTAAACGGTAGTAATCTGTCTTAAAATAATAACAAGAAAAAATGTGTATGTATTTGTGGCAGAACAATATATGCAGCTCAAAAGGTTTTATTATTCAAGAACTTTTTGTTTAGAACACAAGAACAATTTCTTTAAACCATATATTGTAAAATATTAGGATATTATGACTAAATTACTTAATAGCTTACTGTTAAAAATTCCTTAATGTGTATTACTTTAACCCATTTCCTACCGCCGTGTGTTTGAAGACATCTCTATCATTTCTTAACTCTGAGTAAATAAAAATCACAGATAAATATAAAAAACTAAATTAATGTGGCGTTTATATTAAAGTTTGGTCTCTTACCAACAAAAAAAAAAAAAAAATATTTTTGAATATTTTTGCAAGCAATAGAGGGTTTAAAACTGTCCAAAAATACAATCTTTTTAAATCAATTATATTATAAAATATTAAAAAATCTGAATTATTATATAAGTTTTGCCGTGTGTTACTAAATCTCCAAAAAGCAACCTAAGACCATTTGCCCACTGGGTTGTCAGATTTTTTTTCACCTTCATCGCCAAATAGTATACCGAAAATCGCCAAAAATTTATTTTTTTAGACTTTCGGTAAAAAAATTTCGCCAAAAATCGCCAAATAAAAGTTTTATATAAAAAAAAGTACACATGTGTATTTGACCTTTATATAAATTTTCCATATTTATCCTTATTCTATTACTGTGTTTATATTATAGTAGACAATCCCAAACGCTTAATATTTGTGATTCTGACTTGAATTCTGTAATCTGTAAATCATAAATCGCAATCGCAAGAAGTTTGGCGACTTCAAATTGCAAAAGTATGCTGAAGGGAACTAGAATTTTTGTAATCATAAGATCAGTTAATTGAATTGTGCCAAAACATTAACTTTATCAAAATGAGTAGAGTTTGATGCAAAAAAATGAGTTTTTATAAGCGTGATTTTCTATGTGAATATAAGTCAGAATATGGTAAAATTTTGTATTAATTTAAAGCAAAGGATAAATATCTTAAAAGTAGTATTCAAATACCTTAAGTCAACTTAATATTCTAAACAAATATAATGAATTATGTTTAAAAATTACCTTCTAACCTAGATTCGTTTTCGATTCTATTTTAAGTCAAGGTTTTCAAAAATTTCGAGTCTATATTTTTTTTTTTTTTTTAATTTTAAGGTTTAAAAGAAATATTTGATTTTATTTCGTAAAAAACAGAGTCAAGATATGTAAAAAAACTGCGCATTTTTTCGCTTTACACTCCACATTGAAAAATACGCTTGATACTGCTATATAGAATCCAATATCAATGCAACTTTTTTTTTAAATTTTCCGATTTTCTTTCGCTATTAATTCAACTATTTTTGCATACTACCCAGTATACATTATTCTTTAGTTATTTTAAAAAACCAATTTCATATGCAATCGAAAACGATTGCGTTTTTAAAATTTATTTTGCAAAATAAGTTTTTCGGTAAAGATCCGATTTTTGATAACTTCTGATCAGGAAAATGTGCGAAAATCTAAGAAAGCTTAAGCTTTATTCCAAATTTCTATAGCAACAAGTCTGTAATGTTTTCAATGTAATTATCTGCAAATATTATCAATTTATCATTTAAAACAATCGCATTCGTATTGCGATTTCAAAATTTGTTAAAAATTCAAAGCAAAAAACCTAGCCCGTACTTATAAACTTGTTCATATAAATATGAAACAAGATAAAATGTGTTTTAGAAATCGCCAACTTTTTCTAATTTCGCCAAAAAATCGCCATGTCGCCAAACACAAAATTGCATCGCCAATTAGGTTTATAGATCGCCACGATTGGCGAAAAATCGCCACATCTGACAGCCCTGTTTGCCCATCACACTGGTAAATACATGTGCCGCTAGGTGGCAGTAAAAACCAGCGTGTGTTTCACCACACGTTGGTACTGGCAGTGAGATTTGAGGAGGTCCATAACTAAACGCAATAATTACATTTTTGAAGTTTTTTGTTTTTTGATTGAATCCTATTCTACATATTGAAATCTATATTACCTTTATTATAAAGCATTCCAAAACTCATTATATTGAAACAAATGCCTGATGATATTATATCAGAATACTGTACGCTTTTCAATAATATGCTAAACAACTCTTACTTCCCTAGAGCGTGGAAAACTGCAAAAGTTGTTATTCTACCTAAAAAAGATAAAGATATCACTAATATTAAAAATTTTCGTGCAATTAGTTTATTGCCTAACATAAGTAAGGTTTTCGAAATTTGTATTAACAAAAATATTACAAAATTATGCGAACAAAATAAACTGATAAATGAAAGACAATTTGGTTTTAAATATAAGCATTCAACTATTCATGCAATTCACTTCCTAATTTCAAATATTAATTGGAATAAGAATAAATCCCTAGGTACGGGAGCTTGCTTGATTGACTTTGAAAAAGCCTTTGATAGCATATGGATTCCAGGGTTAGTATACAAACTACTGAAATATAAATTTCCTGTTCATTTAATTTTTCTTATACACAATATGTTAAACAATAAATCTTTTCATATTTGTAATAAAAATGAAATTAGTACAAATAAGTATATTATTGTCAATGGTCTTCAACAAGGGACGGTTAATTCCCCGATTCTTTTCAATATATTTTTATATGAACTTATAGAAAAAATTGATAATATGCTGACAATAAGATTGAAAGAATTAATGATAATTTGCAAATATATTTCAATGTAGTGGAGAAATATGCTAATGACTGGAATATGAAAATCAACGAAAATAAATGTGAGACAATACTCTTTCGTCCTCCAGTATCAAAATGTAATTATAATATCCGAACTAAATGGAAACACTTTAGCATAAAATCAAGTTCAAATATAAGTATTCCAAATAAAAAAGTGGTTAAGTATTTAGGTATTTACCTTGACAACTTTTTATATTTTAATACTCATATAAATACACAGCTAATTAAGGCGAAGAAGGCTTTTTTTATGTACAAAAAACTATTTTACTCAAGATATATTAACCCAAGGGTGAAAATAACTCTATATAAATCTTTAATTCGGCCAATATTAACATATGGTAGCCAAATATGGTTTAACATTTCACCATCATATATGGAAAAATTCCGAATTTTTGAGAGAAAATGTTTGAGAGCATGCACAGCACTCTATAAATCACCTGAAAGTGGATACACAAAATATATTCCCAACAAAAGGTTATACAATGAAGCTAAAATAAGCAGGATCGACAACTTCATTATTCATCTTATAAGGAATCATATTATTAAAAGCACTCAGTGCTGGGAAAACAACTTGATTCTAGCTCCATACTATGTTAATGAAGACTATATATGCCAAACACTTCAAAGTGGATATGTACCACCTGAGGCTTTTCTATACCTCGACAACAAAGGATTTATCCAAAACGAAAACGGCATTCCTATATTCTACCATATATCGGGTGTTTTTTTCAGTGGTATAGAACTTCGAATTGAAATAAAACACAAGAAAATCGTTTTAATGACCATCAATTTGGCTTTATTGGAAGGATAATTTTATGCCATTAATGTTTAAATATGATTTCAGGCATGTGGCCGCCGCGGCTGGCTCGAATAAAGCCAATTCTACAGGTCCAATTTTCAACCACTTTTTCGAGCATATGGGGTCGTATGTCGGCAATAACGCCACGAATGTTGGCTTCCAATTCCCCTAACGTTTCTGGTTTGTTGGCGTAGACGAGCGACTTCTCATATCCCCAAAGAAAATAATCCAATGGTGTCAAATCACACGATCTTGGTGGCCAATTGACAGGTCCATTCCGCGAAATTATGCGCTCATCGAATGTTTCCTTCAATAAATCGATTGTGGCGTGCGCTGTGTGGCATGTAGCGCCGTCTTGTTGGAACCACAACTCATCCACATTCATGCCATCCAATTCGGGAACAAAATAGTCGGTTATCATGGCTCTATACCGGTCTCCATTAACGGTAACTGCCTCTCCAGCATTATTTCGGAAGAAGTATGGCCCAATGACTCCACCAGCCCATAGAGCACACCAAACAGTCAGTTTTTGTGGATGTAATGGCGTCTCAAGGGTCTCATGTGGATTCTCTTCACTCCAAATGCGGCAATTTTGCTTGTTGACGTAGCCATTCAACCAAAAATGTGCCTCATCACTGAACAAAATTTTGCGATGAAAATCAGCATCGAGATCAATCTCATTTTCGGCCCATACACCAAAATCACGACGCATTGCATGGTCTCGCGGCTTTAATTCTTGAACAAGCTGGATCTTGTAAGGTCGTAAGCCAAGATCTTTGCGCAAAATCTTCCATAAAGTTGATGGACAAAGCTCCAATTGCTGTGCACGGTGGCGAATCGATTCATTCGGGTCCTCTTCAACACTTTGCTCTACAGCGGCAATTGTTTCTTCGGTGCGCACTGTTCGACGTCTCTGCGGATGCGTATTATCACATAGAGTAAACGTAGTGCGAAAACGATCCATGGTTAACCGAATTAATTGCTCTGATGGACGATTATGTCGACCATAAAATGGACGGAGCTTGCGGTAAACTTCGCGAACTGAACCGTTATTTTCGAAATACATTTGCACGATTTGCAAGCGCTGTTCTTTTGTCAACCTGTTCATGATGAAATGGCAAACCAAACTGAACATAAATGACATTAGAGTTGCCAGATTTGACGTCAAAATACCAGTTTTATCTCTATTCGAAAAACAAACCTGTAAAAAAAACACCCGATATATAGAAGAGCCACTAACAAAACAATACAGTGTAAAGATCTTTCGAACGACAACAGTAGATTTGATAAAAGCATATATGCAGGGGATGAAAATATAGTTCCAAATATAAAAAAAAAATACTGGTGGCTTAACTAAGACCATTTTGCATCTTTTTTATCTTTTGACTTTTATATCACTTTTAATCATATTAATATATAAAAGTAAGGTTTTTTGTCAAACACATTTTTTCTTTACATTTATTAAACATAAATATTAATCATATAAAAAAAAAATATTATCCAATTGGAAAATATGCTATAAATTTATATATACATTGTACTCGAGAGCCCGAATATGGGACTATGTATAATAATAAGTATCATTATGACTATTTGTTTATTTATAGTTTATAAGCATAAATAATTGGTTTAAATAAACTTAAAAAAAAAAAAAAAAAAAAAAGCATTCCAAAACTCAATAACTACACTGCAATTCAATATCAAATATAAATGGTACTAATTACACATCTTTGCAATAAATCGCTACAAGAAATTTTAAAAAAGTCAACTTTATAAATAAATTATGCTCTGGTGGTAACTCTTAGATAACTGTAAAACATAAGGAATTTTTGTTTAGTTAATACCTTTCGCTTTTGTTAAGTTAATTGAGGAGGTCCATAACAAAACGCAATAATTACATGAATAAATACTATGATTCGGACCAAAACGCAATAATACCAAATTTGCTATCTAAATAACTTTAAAACAAACTGTCAGATAAAATAATAAATTTGTGATTAATATTATTTTTTGTAGACAATAATACCTCAATAATTGTTTTTTAAAAAAAATTAAGTGCTACTTACTTACATTTTGTCGTTTATCCAAAAAAAATGTTATGGTGTAATTATTGCGTTTATGTTGTTTTTTTCAATTGTCTATAATACTTATTCTAATTTGAAATTATTAATTTGTATTGTAACTAAGAGTCATATTGGGTAAAATGTCACGCCAAGTGTACCTTACTGGAGCAATGATGAACATGAACATCATAGTGAAAGAGATTCCGCGACTCAAACTGCTATTTTAATGCCCCCCAATAATACTGTCGGTCATTCGGATGCGTGAAAAACAGTCCGCTTCGGATAAAAACCGGTATTTTCAATAAGAGTTGTGGACTCGATGCATCCGCCTTAATAGAACTATTATTAAATTGTGAACATCAAATGCTGAAAGGGAGAAGATTCCGCGCAAGTGGCACTGTTCGACCCAATCAGGGTACCGGCGCACCTTCAAAAACTGTACGAAATAACGTTATCTAAATTCTAAGATGACTCTCGCAAATAATTACGACGCAATCGATCCAATGGTAACAGTGCAACAATACATCAAGGAGAAGAAAAAATTTCATGTTCAACAGCTCCTCGCCATCAAAAATTACAACGGGCATATGGGTGGCGTAGATTTACATGGCAATGGGGTTGCCAATTACTCTATCGGCATTTGTGGCAAAAACTGGTAGTAGCCGTTCTAAGTCTTATGCACGTGTAGCGCTGTGGTCAATAATATCTTTGTTTTTTGGAGACTAAACCAAAAACTCAGTACAAAAAACAGTACATTTGCGTACTTTTTTGGATCTTGTGCATAAAACAGTACAATTGACAGAAATCATTATGTGTACTGCTAAAAACAGTACGTCTGGCATCCATAGTAGGGGGTATGAAAGATTCAACGCAGCGGCAAAGTTTACAATTCGTTCTCGAATTTTTGAAAAATAAAAAACAGCTAAAAATAATATAAGGAATTTTTTATATTTATTATTTTTATTTAATTTATTTCACATAATTATTAAGTATGTGTATAAAAGCAATTATTTTTATGAATTTTCAAAACAAGAACGTTATTAAAATTTGTTTGATTTAATTTTTACTCTAATGAGCTTTTTAGATCATGGCCGATTTTTTTTAACATACTTAGCATATAACAATTCCAGTATAAATACAATTAGAGATATAGACATACCGATTAAAAAAATAAAATATAAAGTCTTAAAATAATTAAAACCTAGTAGCTCATCGCTGCTTTCAGATTCACCTAAGAAACGAATTTCTCCACTGAGAATGCCGTCGAAGTTAGTAGCTTCCACAAATTTGGCTAGAATACCTGATTCTATTATATATTTCAAATAACGATTGAATAACTGGAGATAAGGTAAGTCGCGCCGTGCGGTAAAATACTCCGGGACTATCATGATTGCATCATTGATTTTATACATACGAGGAACTTTTAGATTACGCTGTTGAAAGAATACGAAATCCGCTTTATTTTCCAAGGGCAGGAGCAGATATGAATTATTCAGGTCACGGTGAGCTTGTAACACTTCGCTCACATTACCAATTTTTGTCCTTTTAATTGCAAATTCTCGCATATCAGGTAACTGGACTAAAAAATTATAATTATCTTGAGTTATAAACAATTGATATGAAGTTTTGTTCAAATCCTCCAATTTTTCTATTTTCGCTTCATAAATATCTTGCACGAATAGGGTGGATAATTTAGCCAAATACAAATTGGTCAAAATGAAACCATTCAGGAACATTAGAAAATAAACCAGCTTATGTATAAAAGTTTTGACCTTAAAACTTGCGTGATATTGACAGATGAACATGGCCAGAACGTATAGAGCGGAATTGCTAAAATCTATTTCATTCGTATTGTGTTGCCGATAGTAAATAAGAGAAACTGCAAAAACACAAAATAACAGCAGTATCAGAATACAAGTCCTGGTGGCAACAGTGTAGGGATGCAGAAAATATTCAGCTCTTGACAGGGGTGGGGGATAAGGTGCCACAACAATCAATTTCACATTCCACATAACATCGCTACTGCTACCTGCGAAACGATCGTAAAGAAACAACCCAAAAGGCATTATATCAAAAGTTTTGTTATTCGCACCCAGTTTGAGTTTCTCAAAATCAAAGGATAAATAACCTCCAACATCAATTAATCGGAAGTTATGGTATTGTGCAAAAATTTTGATAGTTTTATATAAATATCCAGTAGTTTTTGTTTTTCCAGAACGGTCTTGAAAAGAATAGCAACGTGGAGGAACTGAAATAATGGGTACTTTTAAGGGATAATTTTGAAAATCTTGTACTTCTTTTCTATCGACATACTCCGTTAGATGTTTGATACGATAAACTGTTATGTTGGGCACTGGGTGATAAGTAAAAAATCCTTCATCTGTGTAATACAAAACATTCGTATAGCCAGAAAACCAATTTTTGTCTGCTAAACTCCTCAAGTCTGTCATGCTGGCTTCCGGAATAATCCATAAAATATGCGTAAATTGTGAATGTTTTAAGAGTTCTTCGACTATTTCATAGACATTATTTAGAGATGAAAATTTTAAATACACTATAGTGAGAACCTGGTCGCGATATAATACATTGATAGTTGTGTCAGATTTCTTAGACATTAACAGCACTGGCAAACTCAGTGATTTCAGCGCATCCCCCATTTCCTGTTTAAATTCTAGAGTGACCACAGCATTCCATTTTATGTCGAGTTTCTGATTTAGTTCATTAATTATATTTAAAGGAAAATTATGTTCAATTCTATTTTCAGCTGGACTTAGTTTTGCATTGGAACTTTTTACAATTATAAATAAAATAATGAAATTGTAAAATTGCATTTTTATGTTCATTCTAATTTTTGGAATTAATTTATTTTAAACCAAATAAAACTTGTAGTGATTTTTAAGTACTCGAGTGTTACAAATTTTAAAGAACGTGACACCTTCTTCTTTGTTAAGGATGAAAATCTTAAAAGTCGGTTCGTTACTTATTTTTCTTCTCTTAGTTATTGTTAGCGAAAGCACCTTTTTTAACTTGCAGGTTTACAAATTTATTTGGTTTTTTCTTTGAGTTTTTTTTTCAAAATTTTTAGTTTTATTTTTTTTTTTTTGTACAAAATTTTCTATTTTGTGATTGTAATTTTTTTATGTGTTCTGTTTTTGTAATTGTTGTTCACTTGTTCACTGTTTTAAACTGACTGTGTTCAAATTATTATTTATACTTTAATAAGAATCCCTTCTGTTATAGAAATTTTCCACTAGATCTAATGAAACAATTGAATAATTAAAACTGATACAATGTATGTTAACAACTTAACAATATTCATATGTACAACAATTTAACTTAAATAATACAATAAATACATTTATATACAAGTTTCTACTTCGCAGGGTCGTCGTGACACTGTTAAATATTTAACTTAGTTTCGGTTCTTCACGTAAAGAAATAATACAGTGTCCAGGTGGGTGGTTCGAAAAAATGTTGAGCCAGTCACCCCTAGGATTAAAGATTCGTTGAAAATACCTCAAGCAATACTTTTTTAAATTATTTGCCACGTCCCTGGAACCGCCCTTCAATTTTTTGTACACTGCGTCACCATTTGGAGTTTGATCAAAACCAGGGAAACCGGAATATGCACTAAAACAAGTAAGAGTGCTATATGCGGCTTTGATAGCGACAGTTAGAATATTTCAGACGTGGGCCCTGTATGAAATCTACAAATTATTCTGTATAAAATAAAATTCGTCGCAGTTTAGACCTACTCGTGTTAAATTATTGACCGACCATCAGAAAGCGATATGCTTTTATTTCTAGTCATATAAAACTTAATTTTAACGAATAAGAAGAAAGAATCATGATTCCTAATAGTTCTAGTCGAACTAAAGTTCTTTTCCAGAGAAGAAGAAGAATTTATATTGGCTCAATGGCTAATTATGGACCAATTATTACAAAATTCTTTAGAGTTGTAGGGTATGAAAGTTGGCAGGATCGCCATGTGCGGTATGAAGTTGTTAGTATGTGTATATTTATGTTTTTATCTTTGTTTTCCCTATAGCTTAATATAATTTTAAACAGCTGTAGGGGTTCAGCTCAATGGTCAGGCGTCTTGCGATAGCCAAATAAGAGACTTAAATAATTTAACTAGGCAACAAGTGCCACTTTCTGTTTTCAGTATTAAAGTCTGATTTTATTTGTGGGCTACTGCCCTTTTGATACTAATTTTACAATATTGCTTACTTATTCTAACTTTTAGTACTAATTCTTACAATCTATACCTCTCTTTCAGTACCATAGAATTATCATGGTTTTTCCTTATGCACAAAGCTATGACCAATCAGAATGCATGAGTAAGGAATGTACTAATTTTCGTTAGACAATCCAAATTCATGTCACTCACATTCTGATTGATCTGCTTTACCATTATATTGACTAATGTGCTAACACATTGAGTCATTTGGGTAAATGCCGTTATTTGATCTTTTATGTATGCCATTATCCTACAGTAATTGGGGTGGCATGTATGCATTTTAGATTGGTTATTGGTAAGCAGTGGACGCTTTTAAGGTACACTACACCCTCACCGTTAAGAGAAAGATTAGGGGAGTAATTTTTCTTGATATTAACATAGTACTTTAAAAATATTCTAATTGTATTATGTGTTGTTTTAATTAATGATTCTTAAAATCTATTTACATAATTAATTCTTATATCTCTATACTTTTATTTTTACATAGTTTCTTAAGACAAAAAAGTGTTTGGAACAATAACGAGTCGTCAAAAGACAGTTATGGAGGATATTCTGCAGGTATATGGAAAACTCTTCGGTGACGAGTCGGCTTCCTAGGCTGTACTGATGATGCGGCGAGGGGAGAAACATCAAGTGGCGTTCGGGATATTTCTGGAATCCCGATAACGCTACATCGTGTGGAATGGGCGGTTAAAAGCTTCCATTGGCCTAACTGGGGAATCAACCCTTGGAATGTAAGCTGGTTGTACTAATTTGTCATACAAGAATCCTGTATGATATAAATTGGCCAACAGTTGTTGAATATGAATATGAATATGACATTCCTGAGCCAATATTTTATCCTGGCTTGACCGTAAGCATTTTGGATAGTATGTTTCATTATAATGACCTACTCTGATCAATTAAACTGGAGCATTCCGCTTAGGCTGCCGGATTACTGCAGAGTCTTTTAGGGCGAGATAATTGCGAGGCACATTCGGCATGGTGAGATACCTGGCACGGATATTCACATTATTATCGATAGTAAAGCGGCCATTACATCCCTGAAGATTGTGTTTATCACATCAAAAATTGTGCAGGAATTCCGGATGTCTCTGGAGGAGAAAACGAGATATTCAGTGGTTACCCTTAAGTAGGTTCCTGGACACAGGAAATACAGGAAACATGGAAACTGTGTGGCGGATTCGTTGGCACATGCAGGAACCACTTTCATCTCACTGCCAATCAGAGTTGGTTTGATGAAACAACATGTGGGGAAACCAAAAAATCTGGCCCATCATAGATGAAAAGAGGACACAGTGTGCATTTAAGCTGTCCAGATATAACCAAACAAACCTAATTGCGGTTCTTACTGGCCACTGGCCTATTGGGAAACACGCCCAAAGGTTGCGGCTACGAGGAGAAGGAGGAGTCAACAGAACATCTTCTCTGTTACTGCCCAGCATTCAGATACCTGAGACTCGAGCTGTTTGGTCAAAGAATAGTCTGACATTGATTTGAACAGGATCCATATCTTCATTGAATCAACCGGATGGCTTAGTGAGAATGTCAACAGCCAAGTAACGTAGGAAAATTCGGAGACGGTGTAAGATGGGAACACAACGGGATCTAATTACTGGACCCACGTTAGGTGTGCATAATTGCGGCTGCCATTGAAACCTAATTATGAAGTTGTTGTATCTTTGGAGTATTAAATTTCTCGCTAGTGAAGGGTTTAAAAAGAGAAATTTTGGGAATTTCAGTGGTTTGGTCATATTCGATTCGATAGATTTATAAACCGCCTAGGGGCGGATTCAGGGGGTGGGGGGAAATAAGGAAATTTCCGCCCCCTAAATTATACAAATATGTTTTGTTTATTTCGATAATACAAGAATTCACAATAGTAATATTTTTTGTACAAAAATTTTGTACAAAATTTTTAGAAATTCCAGCACGGGCCTTCAAAAGACATTGATTATGACGTTGATGTGTCAATTGATGCGAAGGCACTATCGTCAATAGTTCTTGAAGCTTTGACAAATTTTGGTATTGACTTAAAACATTGTGTAGGAGTTGGAACAGATGGGTTTCCTCAGATGTCAGCAAAAAATGGAGCTGTTAAAAAATTCTGGAAACCGCGAATCAAACAACTCAATTTATTGAAGCAATAAAGTGCCATTAATACAAAAAGTTGTATCATTTGTTAAAGAAACGACAACAATTTTTAAATATAACGCTACGTCACAAATTTTAAAAAAATTCATGACAAAATGAATGTGACAACTAATCTTTATGTAAAATCCGCTGAATCTGAATATGAAGTCAGAATTGTCAAAAGTAGAACAGTTTTTGAGATATTGCCGATATAACCGGTTTTTGTGTTTTTAAAAAAAGTTAATGCGATTGAAATGCAAATATTTTCAAAAATGTTAAACGGATTACGTCTTTCTTTTTTTTATTGAAAGATAACAAAATTACTAAAATAACCGTGGACCGTTTGTGAAGATTAGTCAAGAAATGACAGAGTTACAGGGGACAAAACTTCAAGCTTCATTGAAAATGTTATGATTTTGTTCTATTTTGCTCTTTTTTAAACCAATAATTTAAAAATTCTAATGTTTTATTGCATGCGGCATGAGATTATTTTAATATGAACATGTTGCGCCCAAAAATTCATAGATTGGTACAAAAATGACGACGCTACAGAAGATTTAGTAAATTAACCCACATAGAAATTCAATGGTTTCAGCTATTGTTATATTTATTGTTGTTTTTTTTTTGTTGTGTTTTTCTTTGATTTGATACAAATCGAAAAGTGGGTTAATTCAATTAATCTTCTGTAACTTTGTCATTTTTGAACCGATCTGGATCTATTTGGCACAAAATGTTCGTATTGAAATAGGCTAACGTCGTAAGTGATAAAAAGTGAAATTGTTTGGTTTACAAAAAAATAACTTGAAAAGAGCAAAATTGCAAAAAATCATCAAATTTATAATCAAGTTTGAAATTTTGTCCACTATAAATCTGCCCGTTTTTGACTCATCTTCACAAACAACCCATGGTTATTTTAGAAATTTTACAACCTTTTACTTAAAAGAAAGAAATACAAAGTCCGCTTAAAATTTGAAGATATTTGCATTTCAATCACATCATCTTCATCTTGTTATTTTGTAATATCTCAAAAACTGTTCTACTTTTGACAATTCTGTCTTCATAGTCGGATTCAGCGGACAATTTTGCATTAGGTGTAAGATTCATTTGTTCAAAAAACTGTCACGTAGTGTTATCATCCCAAGCGAAACGCAGTTTCGTGTACTATCTAAATTTGCCTCACAAGAAAATCATAAATTGCTTTTTTAAAAAGATTAGTTTATTTTAATTTATATTGAATATTTTATTTAACCTTATTGTTGAGTTTTTTTAATATAATATACACATATTGTTTTTAATAAACTTTTAATTCATTAAATTTAATTTTCATTAAATAATTTTTATGAAGAAAGGAATTTTACAACATGAAAATTAATTAAAATTGTTATTGATTGCCAATAGTCAAACATCAATCCTTAAACCAAATTGTATTTTAACTTTTGGTAGATCGAAATTTGCTTTTCTGAATGATTATCCATTTTAATTGATTTTACATGTTTTTTCCTCACATCTGTTTTTTCGTACTTTTGTCAAGAATTCTTCTTGAAGTCCAAAGTACATTTTTTGTTTTTTCCTTTTTGCACAACTTGAATTATCATTAAAATTCTATTTCAAATACAATTTAAATAAAACAAACCGACACATCGATCTGTCAATTAAAATGTTCTATCCGGGTGCACAGAAAAAATTATTGCTGAATTATTTTCAAACAAACGCTTGTTTGAAATTTTTTTTAATTTCTACAAATTTTTTTACTGATTCAATTAATATTTTTGTTTGATTTTTATTTTAGCCAACAGAAATGTTGACAACTATTCAAAAATATAATAAACGCGTTATTGGCTTCTAGTTTTCATAATTTTGTATGAAATATTTAACGCTCTTTATTGTTGTCGTGTTTTTGCATTTTTTTATTTGACCGTAAGCAACACTTCTTTATGTGACATATAAGAACAACAAAAAAAAAACACATAGTCTATTTTTGGACGCTTTGAAAAGGTACAACTATAAGAAAGATGATAAAATAGCGTGGCGAGGTTTGTAGTAAAAAACAACAAAAACAATAATAGGTAAAAACAACACAACAACAACAACATTAGAAGAAACAAAATAAATTTTTTGTTGGTTTCAAAGTTGGTAAAAAAGAATGAAAAACAAAATCCCGTATTCAATTTTTCAAAAATGTTTAGTTAAATACCTACATCAAATAAAAGAAATTAAATGATGACGAAAAACATGTCGAGTCGGTCTGCTGCCAAGGAAAGGATACAGAACTGTGAGTGAAGAAGAAAAACATTGTGTGAACAAACAAGACTTGGTGCAAAAATTATTCCAACAAAAAAATGTGTCTCAAAGCCAGCCGGCGCCGCTCTGCTCTGCCTTCATCTACTTCTACAGTGCTTGCTTGTGTGCGCGTCATTGCTTGTGCAAAAACTTTTTTGCTTGATTCAGCAAAATTATTTGTTTGAAATTTATTTGATTTTCAGTAAACTATTTGTTTGATTTAGTTAAATTATTTGTTTGAAAAAATCAGTGTTTTTTTTCAATAAACGAAATGCAAATAAATTGTTTTGATTTTACAAATTTTTTGTTTGAATTGGAAAAATAATTTTTTCTGTGTGGTGCCTAATTCGCAATCTAAAGGTTTGTTTCCTTATGCAGATGAGAAGTTTTGACATACAAGAAAGGCTTGCCGCTCTTTTTTAGGTAGGTCACTTACATTTGTAATAAAAGTTAAACTCGGGAAATCTATTGTCCCGAAAATACTTGTCGAAATACTCGACAATAACTCGTCTAAAATCATCGTTTTAAGCGTACACTATTACCTGGGATATACATATTTAAAAACATTTTAACATATCTACCTACTCAAAAAAACCCTAAAAAATATCGCGTAAAAAATAGGGCTTTCGACAAAAACTCCGCCAAAATCTCAGGGAAAACTGCTATTGCCATCGTTTTAAGCGAACAATTTCACATTGGAAAGGTAAAATTGAAAAAAAAATTATATCAGCCGATTTTTTTTATTACCTACTAAATTTGAGAAACAGTCAAAAAATTAAAATTTGGACGCCTCCAAAATTATTTTTTTGTCGTAGTGGATTTTTTCCCATGCCATAAGCTATCGAAAAATCGGTGGCACAATATCGATTACTAAATCGACCCAATCCACTTTATGTTTATGGTGTAAATTTGTATGTTTCAAATTAAATTTTTATATTCTTTTACAGTATTTATATGAACTCTTAATTCTTTTTGTTTAATAAAGCAAATAAAAATCAAAATTTTTGGGAGGAGAATAATAACGAGAATAATAACGTGAAAAAATGTTCACGGGAATAAATTCCCCTTATCGTGAAGAGTTTCTTTCACGTAATTTGTTCACGTTTCCCTTAGATTTTCTCACTTTATTTTTGCTAGGGAACATAGCATATTTGTCACTAGTAGTGTTGCCAAAACTTGGTGACCAAAAATGGCTAAATTTACGGGGAAAAATGGCTAAAAATTGGCTAAAAATGTGCTAAAAAATGGCTAAAGGTTTTTTAAGTAAAAACACATTAAAATTCAATAACAAAACAGAAATAATTCATTTAAAGTTGTTAACGAGGAAATTGTAAGTTAAGATAAATTTCTTAAATAAGAATAAACGTAAATTAATATTTTGATAATATTTATTGCTCATCTCATAGGAATCACTCGTGCCTATTAGTTTTAATAAGCCTAAAGTTCATCAAATTTAATTTTCATTAAATTATTTTTATGAAGAAAGAAATTTAAAAACATGAATTTAATAAAAATTTACTAATATTTTTTATTCTTGCCTGCACCGGGGAACGAACACAGGCTTTCACGGAGGGGTTACCCTTACATGTCTAAATTGTAACCACTCAATCTCTTCAGAGGATTTTGCCGCTTAACACTCACAGCCATTGACGACTGATGACAGTCAATAGTTCATTAGCCTAATTAAAAGAATAGCAAAATTTGAATTAAAAACCATAAACAGTTCAACAAAAATAACCAAAATACTAAATATTTTTTTTTAAATTAATTTTTTGATTTCAAAAAATATTTTATTTAACTACGGCCAATTTCAGCTGTATTACTATAACTGTATATTGATTTATTGACATTTATAGTGATAGTTAAGTATAACTGAACTTGGTGAAATTTGCCGTTCTATCTATAAACTCCAAAAAATGGTTTGGTTTTATTTTTTTTAGAAAAATCTGAAAATATTAAATTAAAAAAAAAAACAAGTTTCATATAACATGTAAAGTTCTGTTTGTAAAACAAAATTAAAAAAGTCTTGCAAATGCAAGATAAATGTGTTGGAAAAAGTATTTATTTTATCTACTTATATATATATATATATAAATGAAAAATGTTTGTGTGTTTGTTTGTTGGCTTATAGACTCCTAAACTACTGAACCGATTTTCCAGAAATTTTTACAGTAACATCAAGTCCTAAAAATAAAATAGGCTACTTATTTTTTCGATAGGGGCAGGGGAATGCCAATATTGAATATCGCATATCTTAAGAACCACTGCCCGCATTTTGTTGAACTTTTGGTAGTTGGATCTTCTGAGCCCCAAAATTTAAATAAAATAGCAGCAAGGGAAGTGGTACCCACCATAGGACGCCAAGGTTAAATATCGCATATCTTAAGAACTGTTATAGCGAGAACGTTCAAATTTTGTAGAAGTCACTCTTATGGTATACTACACTTTTGAAAATTAAAATAAAGCGGGTAGGAGCAGGGGGGAAAATACCTCCCATAGGATGCATATATTAAATATCTCTCAACTGAAGAATTATTTAAGGGAGTGTCTTCAAAAGTGCCTAGTATGGTTTATAAGAAAAAATTTTAAATATATTGATTTGTTTTTGTCTTTTTCAGGTGTGTTAAATTCATGCATTATTAATACCCTGATATAGGGAAATACAATTGGAGGACTTAAACGGTAGTAATCTGTCTTAAAATAATAGCAAGAAAAAATGTGACTGCTGTGAGCATCCCCTCATAATTTGGATTTCTTCTATGTATATGTGACAAAACAATAAATGCAGCACAAAAAGTCTTATTATTTTAGTACTTTTTGTTTAGAACACAACAATAATTTCTTTAAACTATATATTGTAAAATATTAGGATATTATGACTAAATGAATTAATATCATACCGTTAAAAATTCTTAAATGTGTATTACTTTAACAGGGCTTTTCTTTATATCTTTGTTCTTTGGAGACTAAACCAAAAAATCAGTACAAAAAGCAGTACATTTGCGTACTGTTTTGGGTCTTGTACATAAAACAGTACAATTGACGAAAAGCAGTATGTGTACTCCTAAAAACAGTACGTCTGGCATCCCTAGTAGGGGGTATGAAAGATTCAACACAGCGACAGTTTACCGTTTGTTCTCGAGTTTTTGAAAAATAAAAAGTTAATATATGGAATTTTTTATATTTATTATTTTTATTTAATTTATTTTACATAATTATAAAGTATGTGTATAAAAGCAATTATTTTTTTGAACTTTCAAAACAGGAACGTTTTTAAAATTTGTTTGATATAAATTTTATTAAAATGCGCTTTTTAGGTCATGGCCGATATTTTTTTAACATATTTAGCATAAAACAATTCCAGTAAAAACACAATTAAAGATATAGACATACCGATTAAAAAAATAAAATATAAAGTCTTAAAATAATTAAAACCTAGTAGCTCATCGCTGCTTTCAGATTCACCTAAGAAACGAATTTCTCCACTGAGAATGCCGTCGAAGTTAGTAGCTTCCACAAGTTTGGCTAGAATACCTGATTCTATTATATATTTCAAATAACGATTGAATAACCGGAGATAAGGTAAGTCGCGCCGTGCGGTAAAATACTCCGGGACTATCATGATTGCATCATTGATTTTATACATAAGAGGAACTTTTAGATTTCGTTGTTGAAAGAATACGAAATCCGCTTTATTTTCCAAGGGCAGGAGCAGATATGAATTATTCAGCTCACGGTGGGCTTGTAGCACTTCGCTTGCAGCAACAATTTTTGCCCTTTTAATTGCAAATTCTCGCATATCAGGTAACTGGACTAAAAAATTATAATTATCTTGAGTTATTAGCAATTGGTGTGAAGTTTTGTTCAAATCCTCCAATTTTTCTATTTTCGCTTCATAAATATCTTGCACGAATAAGGTGGATAATTTAGCCAAATACAAGTTGGTCAAAATAAAACCATTTAGGAACATTAGAAAATAAACCAGCTTATGTATAAAAGTTTCGACCTTAAAACTTCCGTGATATTGACAGATGAACACGGCCAGAACATATAGAGCGGAATTGCTAAAATCTATTTCATTCGTATTGTGTTGCCGATAGTATATAAGAGTAACTGCAAAAACACAAAATAACAGCAGTATCAGAATACAAGTCCTGGTGGCAACAGTGTAGGGATGCAGAAAATATTCAGCTCTTGACAGGGGTGGGGGATAAGGTGCCACAACAATCAATTTCACATTCCACATAACAGCGCTGCTGCTACCTGCAAAACGATCGTACGGAAACAATCCAATAGGCATTATATCAAAAGTTTTGTTATTCGCACCCAGTCTAAGTTTCTCAAAATCAAAGGATATATTATAACCATTAACCTCCATTATTCGGAATTTATGGTGTTGTGCAAAAATTTTAATAATTTTATACAAAAATCCAGTAGTTATTGTTTTTCCAGAACGGTCTTGAAAAGAATAGCAACGTGGAGGAACTGAAATAATGGGTACTTTTATGGGATAATTTTGAAAATCTCGTACTTCTTTTCTATCGACATACTCCGTTAGATGTTTGATACGATAAATTGTTATGTTGGGCACTGGGTGGTAAGTAAATAATCCTTCATCTGTGTAATACAAAACATTCGTATAGCCAGAAAACCAATTTTTGTCTGCTAACCTCCACAAGTCTGCCAAGCTGGCTTCCGGAATAATCCATAAAATATGCGTAAATTGTGAATGTTTTAAGAGTTCTTCGACTATTTCATAGACATTATTTAGAGATGAAAATTTTAAATACACTATAGTGAGAACCTGGTCGCGATATAATACATTGATAGTTGTGTCAGATTTCTTAGACATTAACAGCACTGGCAAACTCAATGATTTCAGCGCATCCCCCATTTCCTGTTTAAATTCTAGAGTGACCACAGCATTCCATTTTATGTCGAGTTTCTGATTTAGTTCATTAATTATATTTAAAGGAAAATTATGTTCAATTCTATTTTCAGCTGGACTTAGTTTTGCATTGGAACTTTTTACAATTATAAATAAAATAATGAAATTGTAAAATTGCATTTTTATGTTCATTCTAATTTTTGGAATTAATTTATTTTAAACCAAATAAAACTTGTAGTGATTTTTAAGTACTCGAGTGTTACAAATTTTAAAGAACGTGACACCTTCTTCTTTGTTAAGGATGAAAATCTTAAAAGTCGGTTCGTTACTTATTTTTCTTCTCTTAGTTATTGTAAGCGAAAGCACCTTTTTTAACTTGCAGGTTTACAAATTTATTTGGTTTTTTCTTTGAGTTTTTTTTCAAAATTGTTAGTTTTATTTTTTTTTTGTACAAAATTTTCTATTTTGTGATTGTAATTTTTTTATGTGTTCTGTTTTTGTAATTGTTGTTCACTTGTTCACTGTTTTAAACTGACTGTGTTCAGATTATTATTTATACTTTAATAAGAGTCCCTTCTGTTATAGAAATGTTCCACTAGATCAAATGAAACAATTGTATAATTAAAACTAATACAACGTATGTTAACAACTTAACAATATTCATATGTACAACAATTTAACTTGAATAATACAATATTTATATTTATAAACAACGGAAATATGCTCTAAAACAAGTAAGAGTGCTATATTCGGCTTTGATACCGACAGTTAGAATATTTCAGGCGTGGGCTCTGTATGAAATCTATAAATTATTATTTTTAAAACCGGACGTTAGTATTGAAATTCATCTCATGTTAAATTATTGACCGACCATCAGAAAGCGATATGCTTTTATTTCTAGTCATATAAAACTTAATTTTAACGAATTTGAAGAAAGAATCTTGATTCGTAACAGTTCTAGTTGAACTAAAGTTCTTTTCCAGAGGGGAATTTATATTGGCTCAATGGCTAATTATGGACCAATCATCACAAAAATTCTGTGGCTGTGCCGAATCTTAGATACCCTCCACCGACAATTTGAATATTTCAGGATTGATATCTATATGAAGTCTGTTTATTATCAATTTATCTTTATAAAGACAGATATCAGCATTCAAATTGGTTGCGGCTTAGACCTATATTAATTTATTGACCGACAATCTTGAGTAAAATATCTTGATTCTTAAGAGTTTAAGCCGAACTTAAATGATTTTCAGGAGGGGGATTTATATGGGAGCCATGGTAAGTTATGAACCAATCTTCCCAAAATTCCGAATAGGTATTTCTTGTATTAAAAAATATAAATTTCATAAATTTTTAGCGTTTACAGTGAATTTCAGAAGGCTGCTAAATAAATCTAATGTAAATTATGGCCCGCTTATCACAAAATTGCAAGCCATTTTTTCTGGCCATATGAAGCTAAGTTGGAAGAAATTTTACTTTATCTTTATCTTACTTTATCTATCTTTATCTGCTACGGTCTTAGGCGTATTTAATTAATTTACCAGAGTGGGCCTTATTTAGGGCCTATGGTTATTTATGGACCGATCATCACAAAATTTCTTAGCGCTATTTCTAGTCCTATAAAAATGTGAAATATTGAATTTTATTCATTATAAATTACGGTTTTTGGCGTACTCAAATGTTTTCTGGGAGTAGGGTTTATATGGGGCCTAGGGTAAATTATAAACCGATGTTCATAAAATTATACAGTGTCATTTCTAGTCCTAAAAAACTGTAGCGTGCCAAATTTTGTTATGATAGCGTTATTAATTACGGTTTTAGGCGTACTAAACTGTTTTCTGTGAGTAGGGTTTAAATGGGGCCTAAGGTAAATTATGTACCGATCTTCACGATGTGATCACAGTGTGATTTCCAGTCGAATAAAACGAGCTTTTGCGAAATCTCATATCATTCCGTGCATTATTCCACCATTTATGTTAGTTTTTGTAACAAAATTATCATTTTTTTAAAGTGGTGGTTCCACATTTTGATTCGTAGCACTGAGCCTACTGAACGGATTTGGCTGGATTTCAATCCCAAACTGCTTAGGATAACTACAAGTAATTTGACACCCAGTTTGTTTATTTCTTTTGAGTTTTTCGAAAGTGAGCGTGTTTTGAACAGACAGACAGATGGACATGGCTAAATCGACTTAGAATAAGTCAAGGAGCCAGAATATATATATATATATATATATATATATATATATATATATATATATATATATATATATATATATATATTAGCGTGGCCGTTAGTTGTATGGAGAACTTTTTTTTTTTGATTTCTTGTACTCTCCCCCTCCAAATCGGTTCAGTTTTATTTAAAAAAAATACAAAAAAATTTCGTAGCGATAAGTTGAGTTTTAGGGAGGGCGTCCGCCCCTCAAAGTTTGTCATCAAGCCATTTATTCAAATGTAATTTGTTTGCGTATGACTATCTTATAAAAACAACATTTTACAAGAATATGATATATGGCAATATTTTAGCTCTTCTAGTCAACAACATAAGCCTCAAAGAAAGTTTTTTGCTAAAATCAATATTTTAGAAAATAATTAAGAAAATAAAAACAAAATACCAAACATTTTATATACGTTATATATTATATAAAAAGGCGATTTAATGTCAAGTGACACAATTTTGAAATCGATGTCTTCCGATTTGGATGAAATTTACACCAAGGTTAGTCCTATTAGATAGTAGTTTACACACAAATTTTCAACAAGATCGGTCAAAATGTTTCAGAGGTAGAGGGGGTCAAAGTTTGCCATACAGGTGTTCTTTCTCATCCATGTAATTTATTACCTATTGGTGTTAGCAAAATTTGTCCCAAGTAGCTTAGATAGCTATTTAATCAATCTTTTTTAAAAATATTTTTTTGTTTTTTTTTTTAAATTTTTTTTTTTAAATTTAAAACTTTTTTTTTTATTTTTTTTTAGCCAAATGTTAAATTTAAAAAAAAAAATTTAAAAAATTTTTTAAAAAATCAAAAAAATGTTTTTTAAAAAGTTTGATCAAAAAGCTATCTAAGCTACTTGGGACAAATTTTGCTTACACCAATAGGTAATAAGTTTCATGGATGAGAAAGAACACCTGTATGGCCAAAATGTCAAACTTTGACAGAAACTTTTTGACCGATCTTGTTGAAAATTTGTGTCTTAGCTACTATCTAACAGTACTAAAATTGGTGTAAATTTCATTTAAATCGATAGACATCTTTTTCAAAATTGGGTCACTTGACATTAAATCCCCCTTTTATATATATAAAACGTATATAAAATGTTTGGTATTTTGTTTTTATTTTCTTAATTATTTTCTAAAATATTGATTTTAGCAAAAAACTTTCTTAGAGGCTTATATTGTTGACTAGAAGAGCTAAAATATTGCCATATATCATATTCTTGTAAAATGTTGTTTTTAGAAGATAGTCATACGCAAACAAATTACATTTGAATAAATGGCTTGATGGCAAACTTTGAGGGACGGACGCCCCCCCTAAAACACAACTTATCGCTACGAAATTTTTTTGTATTTTTTCTTACATAAAACTGAACCGATTTATGGGGGGAGAATATAAGAAATCAAAATAAAAAAAATAACGGCCACCCTAATATATATACTTTATGGGGTCTGAGATGAATAGTAAAAAAGTTTCACACGGAATGACAAACTTAGTATACCCTCTTCACAACTTATTGTGGTGGAGGGTATAAAAACCGAAACTCCGCAATAAAATTACCTTTAAGCAAGTTAAAGTTTTTTCTATTGTACACAGTCGTTTTAGAAACATAATTTTTTTTTGCCAAACAAAAAATAATTTTTTAGCAACATTTAGAAATTTTGTTTGTAAAGGGTGGTTAAATTTTAAGGGCTGATGTTGATTTTGAATAAAACACAAATTATTTAGGAAATTATTGCCATTTCTTTTTATTATGATATTATTCGTATAGTTCAATTATGTATGCAACAAAATATCGGTCAAACGGCCGCTGCGACCTCTGCGGAAAACCTCCAGCCGATGGTCCAAATTTTCGATGACGCTGAGGCATAATTGAGGTTCTATGCCGTTAATGTGCCGAATTATCTCATCCTTTAGCTGTTGAATTTTTGCTGGCTTATCGACGTACACCTTTTCTTTTAAATAACCCCAAAGAAAGAAGTTCAACGGTGTCAAATCACATGATCTCGGCGGCCAATTGACATTGCCACCACGTGAGATAAAACGGCCGTTGAATTGGTCGCGCAAAAGAGCCATTGTTTCGTTAGCTGTGTGGCAAGTGGCATCGTCCTATTGAAACCACATATCGTCCACATCCATATCTTTCAATTCGGGCCATAAAAAGTTCGTTATCATCTCACGATAGCGAACACCATTCACAGTAACTGCCTGACCGGCCTCATTTTGGAAAAAATACGGCCCGATGATGCCGCCAGCCCATAAACCGTACCAATGCGGCTATTCTGCATATAGACGAATTCACTGAGGTGAAAATGTACCTCACTACTGAAGATGATTTTCTTCGAAAATTGATCATCCACTGTTGCCATTTCTGGCCACCATTCTGACTACTGACGACGTTTGGAATGGTCAAGAGGCTTTAGTTCTTGAGTCAATTGCACCTTTTAGGCGTGTAAATGCAAGTCTCCTACAGACCTGGTTTGCCCAAATTTTGCACGATTTTTCCGACTGTACGCACATTTGGACGATTAAATTGACCGAAAAAATCACGAAGTGCACGATATGCATTTTGATTTGAACGCCCATTATCATAATAGGCCTGCATAACTTTAACGCGTTGCTCGATTGTGTATCTTTCCTTGGTTCAAATTGAGTTAGACTGAAATTGAGAAATGTTAAATGAAATGCAGAAAAAAACTGGACGTTTAGGTGTGGTTCATATTCAATATCGGCCCTTAAAATTTAACTACCCTTTATATATTCTGAATCCTGACTCCTTTATATGTTTGTACTTATATTTAAAATTTTGCTGCAAATATTTTATTTAAAATATTAAAAAAAAAAATTGATTTTATTTCCTTAAAAATCGAGGCAAAAAGTATACAAAACTGCAACTTACCTTCGCTCTGCACACCACATTGAAAAATACCGTTTTGTAAAACCTCATTTTTTTAAATAGTGATTTATATTCGTTAATAATTCAACTATTTTTGAATACTGTCCCGTATACACTATTATTGTTATAATTTTTAAAAAATTCCACTTAATTTTTTTTTTAGAATTAATTTTCCAAAATAAATTAAAAACTGTCTAGTTTTTTCGTAAATTGCTGATGAGGAATAAGAAAATGATATTAACTTGAAATATTGCATACTGTGTGTTTGTTTAAATACATGAACAAATGATAGCTTCTGTTAGGGGAAATGTCTGAAAATCTAAGAAAGCCTAAAAGTTTTTAATGTTTTCAAGGTAATTAGTTATCTTGCAATACTTTTACAAGACTTTAAAATTTGTTAAAAATTAAAAAAAAACTCTACCAGCACTCTTTTTCATATAAATAAGAAAAAAGCTAAAATGCGTTTTAGAAATCGCCAAAATAAACACAAACTTTTTTAAATGTCGAAGAAAATCGCCATGTCGCCAAACACAAAATTTCATCGCCAAATAGGTTTATAAGTCGCCACGTTTGGTGAGAAATCGCCACATCTGACAGCCCTGTTGGAATTTAATGAAAACAGAGAAAGAGCAGAGAACAAAACAATTTCGCTCATTTACTCAATTTGCTAATTCTCTGGTTGGCATGTTCACATGGCAATGATTCTGCAACAGCAGTAATAGCAATAACAACAGCAACAGTATGGATGAAAATAAACACAAAGAAATAAAGAAAAAAAAAAAATAAAAAGAAGGAATATAGAAAATTTACTAGAAGGGAAACTCTCTAAAAACAAAATAAAAAAAATTATCTCTCGAAATTCCGTGCGTGTGCAGTAACAACAACAAAGAAACCACATTTCTTACTAACACAATCATAGAGCTAGGTTTGTTCTTTCTCTCTTTTCATTCTAGTAAGTCGTCTATGAGAAAAACCTTGTTAAAGCAACAGCAGCAGCATTTACAGAAACAACTCATGAAGAGACAAGATAATGGGAAAATTCTGCATGCGTGTGTATGTGTTGGTAGTTTTGGTGATTTTGCACAAAAACTCAGAGTGTTTCTCACTACAAACGAGTGCGGTTCACAAGGTGAATTTAAGCGCATAATGCAGCAAAGATTTTGAAAAAAAATTAACAAAAAAAAAGTTACAAGTAATTTTAAAAGAAAATAAAGGAAATTTAATTAAAAATTTATAAAAGAATATATAAGATAAAAAAATATTTAAAAATAGCATAATTTGAAAAAAAAAATTACAAGAAAATTTAAAAAAATGGAAAATATTTGATTGCAAATTTAAAGTTTCCGGAAAAGCAAAAAATTTTGATTGTTTAAGAAAAACCTTTAAATTAAGGGTGTTAATACGAAAAATTTTTGTCTATGTATTTTAGCGTTTGTCTATGTCTGTGTAAAGTGTTGCAATAGAAAATTTGTGTTAAAAAAAAAAAATTAATATAAAAGCATACAAACATAAATTTTAACAAAAAATAAGTGTTAACCTTTTTCTATAAAAAAGTTTATGTTTTTTCTTCTTCTCGAGCTGGATAATGAACAATATAACAAATAAAAAAAATATTGAAATTTATTGGTATACGGGTACGACAACGGTGCGTATGATTGTTATACTTTTACATATGTACTAATACGTTGGTTGTTTGTTATACTACACTTATACGTTATTTTATGGATTTCTTTTATTTCTCCTTCTTTTGAGGTTCACCTTTTTTTTTTGTAAAAAAGTCGAAAGGTTTTAAATTCTTTTTTTTTTGTTTCATTTTTATGTGAAAACAAGAAAATACAATAACAACAATAATTTCAACAACAACATAAAATAGTGGTTAAGGTCATGTTAAGCATAGAAAAATTAAATAAAAAAAAGCCACACACACACTCCACTTTTTTAAATTCCCAGGCCTTTTATTATTGTTTTACGTTTCAGCACTCCCAGACTTCTTTTTATGGATTTTTGTTGAAAATAATATAAATAAAAGTATATATATGCATATAATGTGTTTTAAAAACGTTATCAAAATACTCAGAAAATGTTTACAAAACTGTCCAATTAATAAAAATTTCTTTGAATGTTGGTTCAAAATTAATTTTTCTTAATAGAATGATGGTACAAATTCTTTGAAATTCAATTATTTTTCATTTATTAAGAGTTACAAATGCAATTGCAAATTATATTCTAACTTAATTAACCGAGCAATAGTAACTTTAACCTTCAGTCTGTTGTTTTGAAACAGCCAGAGACTCTGGCGATGAATCGAACCCATAGCCCTCTCAATTACAGAATAGCTTACTACCAACGAGCCTTCTGAAATACCCTAAAATTGTAGGTTACATTTTTTTAAAAAAGTATTAAATATGGGTTAATAACAATTCCAAAGAAGACTATTCAAAGCAATAAGAGTTTTAAGTTTTATTTTATTTAAAATCCTCTAACCTAATGAATTTATAATAAGAACTGTTTGATTTGATATTTAGGTGCCCTAACAGCTAGTGGTGTAGAGAGCAGTGAAACGGTTGCGGGTTTGATTCCCCCCAGATTCAATTATCTATTTCCCTACAACGGTCTTACTGTTAGATAATTAAAGCTTTAATAAAATTTGTAATTGTGTTTGAATGTATAATGAAATAAATAGTGTTTTGGGTAATAGAGAGCTGCGCAAAATGCTGTACAAGTTTTTTATTCGATTTCAAACTGCTTTCAATCACTGTATTTTAGTGTAAACAAGAAAATGACATTCACTAAAACAAATCCAGCACTATTCTGTGTAGCTTTGTTAGTGCTTGTGTTTTCAAAACAAGTGCAATATCAATAAACAAACCGATATGAAATAAAGAAACGGTAAATCATAGAAAACATCGAGTACAATGGAACACATACATACAAAAAGCGTTAAAGTGTAATTTAATAATTCAGGGTACGAAAATAAACATTATATACTGTACTTTAGTGTTCTGCACGGTAGAAATATTTAAATTTCAAACGCTAATAATGTTTGTGTAGTAAATACCTTAAAAATAAACAAACTTAAAAACTAAATTTAAGAAATCAAACAATGTCATAGAAGGTTTTTTATTGTGGTCGAAGAATGGACCGATGTTTCTTAAGCCGTGTGTCAACTGGCAATTCACTTATGGAAGAACTTCTGCAAGCATTTGCAGAAACCGAAACTTTCGTAAGTCTGATTCCAGAAGTGGTTTGTAGTTTGTAGAAGTAATTACGTCGAACTTGCTGCAAGAAATTACAGACGTATTTCCACACAATGTGTGTATACCAAGGTACATTAACACAAGGTAGACTCATTTGGGAGTGTAGACATGCTGCTCTATAAAAAGAACCGAGTTGTCAAAATTGTCTTCATATAAAACAAAAACAATTTAACACACACATGTATAAATTTTGGCTCATATACACGAAATTTGACGTTTGGGTTTCAACTAGGGGTAAACAGCTGAAAAACACATGGGCCAACGAGTTTACCTTGTGTAAATATACCTTGTGTGTACACCTTGCAGTAGAGTTTGATTTTTATTTAACGAATGACAGTATAAAAATGTCTTGTGACAAAATAAGATTGGCAGCTGCATTCGCAGCATATTTAAATAAAAATGAATCAACAAATTAAAAAAAAAACAAAAAAAAACAGAAAGAAGTGTTTGGTAGAGGAATTGTGTACTGCGACGTCGATTAAAGTTTCCAAAATACTTTACACTGAGCTAAAAACTGACGAAAATGTACGTTAAGCAAACATACAACGTTTATTAAAATAGTTTACGTTGGCTCAATGAATTATAATGAAAATTAAAATTATGCAGTTATTGACTTTTAATACTGACACAATTAAAAACTTACTTTAAATGTCTAAAACTGATTTTAAATACATTTTATCTTTAGTTGAAACAAGTATTCAAAAGCAGGATACTCAAATGAGATGATTGGATATACATCCCACAGACCGGCTTTTATTTAATCATCGAATTTTGGCAATAGATAAAAAAAAAACATTCACACAGTCAAACACAAGAACCGAGAAGTGTTCGCAATGAATTTGCTCAATATTTTATTTCTCCAGAAGGAGAACTGGAGTGGCAATATAGTTATCTATATATATAAAATTGTAACGTTACTGACTGACTGACTGACTGATTCATCATCGCACAGCCTAAACGCCTGAAGCTAAACACTTGAAATTTGGACCAGAGATTGGTCACACCCCAAATCGATCCACTAAGACGGGATTTTTGGAAATTCGAATGCTAAGGGGGTAAAAAAGGGTAAAAACGGGAAAATTCGGTAATCTTATATCTCCAAAACTAAAAGAGATACAAAAAAATGTAATACTTATCGGTGTTCTTTAAAAAAATTAGCGGACAGGTGTCTGGTACTTTTTTGGAATTCGGGCCTTTTAGGGAGTAAACGGGTAAAACCTGAATTTTGGTACTTTTTTGACACCCCTTCTATCTTTTGATCCAATAAACACAGAAACAAAGTTTATACCACATTCGAAACTTATCAAAAAAATACGAATATAAATTTGGTACTTTTTCGAAATTCGAATATTTAAGGGGTAAAAATCGTAACTATTTTTAGTACTTTTTTTTACAAAACATTTTTCTACATTCATTGAGATATTCGTACCAAATTATGGGCTCACACTACAATACTGAAATTTTTGAAACTTTAATAGGGGGAACAAATAGTACCAAAAAAAGGAAATACGGGAAATTTGATATTTTTCATTAGCTTTTTGGTTCTACAACTGGTATTTTTTTAATTATCGTTAATATTGGACCCAAAAACATAAGATTCAACATGCAATGTCCTGAGGGGATAAGAATCTATTGCGGAACTTTTTGGTGCTTTTTTTGTTCTATAACTGGTACTTTTTGAATTTCCGTTAATATTGGACCTAGAAACATCAAATTTAAAATGTAATGTCCTGAGTGAACGAGAATCTGTAAGAGTGATCTTTTTGGTACTTTTTTATTTTTTGACTGGTACTTTTTGAATTTCAGTTGGTATTGGACCTAGAGAGATAAAATTAAACATGCAAGGTCCTGAGTGAATAAGAATCTGTAAGAGGGCTTTGTGGTACTTTTTTGTTCATTAACTGGTACTTTTTGAATTTCCGTCATTATTGGACCTAGAAACATTAAATTCAACATGTAATGTGCTGAGTGGATAAGAATCTATGATGGAACTTTTTGGTACTTTTTTGTTCTTTAACTGGTACTTTTTGAATTTCCGTTAGTATTGCACCTAGGATGAAAATCTATAAGAATGAACTTTTTGTTACTTTTTTATTCTTTGACTGGTACTTTCTAAATTTCCGTTGTTATTAGACCTAGAAAGATAAAATTAAACATGCAAGGTCCTGAGTGAATGAGAATCTGTAAAATCGCTTTTTGGTACTTTTTTGTTCTTTAACTGGTACTTTTTGAATTTCCGTTATTATTGGAACCAGAAAGATAAAATTTAATATGCAATGTAATGAGTGGATAGGAATCTATAAGAGGGAAGTTTTTGGTACTTTTTTGTTCTTTAGCTGGTGCTTTTTTAATTTCCGTTAATATTGGACCCAGAAACATAAAATTAAACATGCAAGGTCCTGAGTGGATAAGAACCTGTAAGAGAGCTTTAAGGTACTTTTATGTTCATTAGTTGGTACTTTTTGAATTTCCGTTAGTATTGTACCTAGAAACATAAAATTCAACATGCAAGGTCATGTGGTCCTTTTTTACAAAATATTTTTCTCCATTCATTGACATATTCGTACTTAATTATTGACTCCCACTGCAATACTGAAATTTTTTATACTTTAATGGGGGAAAAATAGTACTAAAAAGGGGAAATACGGGAAATTTGATAATTTTCTTTAGCTTTTTGGTTCTACAACTGGTATTTTTGGTATAATTCCCGTCCAATACTGAGACCTAGAAACATAAAATTCAAGATGCAATGTCCTGAGTGGTTAAGAATCTATAAGAGGGAAGTTTTTTGTACTTTTTTGTTCATTAACTGGTACTTTTTGAGTTTCCGTTATTATTGGACCTAGAAATATAAAATTCAATATGTGTAATGAGTGGATAGGAATCTAAAAGAGGGAAGTTTTTGGTACTTTTTTGTTCTTTGGCTGGTACTTTTTTAATTTCCGTTAATATTGGACCTAGAAACATAAAATTAAACATGCAAGGTACTGAGTGAATGAGAATCTGTAAGAGGGATTTTTGGTACTTTTTTGTTCATTAACTGGTACTTTTTGAATTTCCGTTAGTATTGGACCTAGAAACATAGTATTAAACATAAAAGGTCCGGAGAGAATTTGAATCTGTAAGAGGGCTTTTTGGAATTTGTTGTTCTTTAACCGGTAATTTTTGAATTGCCGTTAATATTGCACCTAGAATCATAAAGTTCAACATGCAATGTCCTGAGTGGATAAGAATCTATAAGAGGGAACTTTTTGGTACTTTTTTTTATTTATTTACTGGTACTTTTTGAATATCCGTTAGTATTGGACTTAGAAAGATAAAATTAAACATGCAAGGTCCTGAGTGAATGAGAATCTGTAAGAGGGCTTTGTGGTACTGTTTTTTGTTCATTAACTGGAATTTTTGGAATTTACGTTAATATTGAACCTAGAATAATTAAATTCAACATGCAATGTCCTGAGTGGTTGAGAATCTATAGGAGGGAAATTTTTGGTACTTTTTTATTTACTAACTGGTACTTTTTGAATTTTCGTTAGTATTGGACCTAGAAAGAAAAAATTAAACATGCAAGGTTCTGAGTAAATGAGAATCTGCAAGAGGGGTTTTGGGACTATTTTGTTCTTTAACTGGTACCTTTTTAATTTCCGTATTTGTTGGACCTAGAAACATAAAATTAAACATGCAAGTTCCTGAGTGAATGAAAATCTGTTAGAAATATATTTTGGTTCTTTTTCGTTCTCTAACTGGAAATTGTTTTAAATAAACTGGTACTTTTATTTAATTTAATATTAATTTTTGTGCATTAAATAAAAAGAAGCTAATAGCTGTCTGGTACTTTTACGAAATTCGGGCCTTTTAGGTAGCAAACGGGTAAAACCTGTATTTTGGGTCTTTTTTCCACCATCTAGCTTTTAAATCAATACACATAGAAATAAAAATTTATATATAACATTTGTAACTTATCTAAACAATACAAATGTATATATGGTACTTTATGGAAATTCGAACGTTTAAGGGGTCAAAATTGTACCAACATATATTTGTTACTTTTAACAAAAGATTTTTTCTCCATCTATTTATCTTTCATCCCAGAGCCTAAACGTCTGAAGCTAAAAGGTTGACATTTGGACCGGAGGCTCTCCTCTCGCCCAATTGATCCTGCTAACCTCATACCTCCTAAGATATGTTTGTTACTTTTTTCAAAATATTTTTTTCCATATATTTATCTTTCATCGCAGATCTTAAACGTCTAAAGCTAAAAGTTTGACATTAGGACCGGGGTCTGTCCTCTCGCTAAATCGATCCTGCTCATATCTCCTAAGCTAAAGGAAAACATTAACATTTATTGTTGTTCATTAGAAAAATTCGCTAACCTCATATCTCCTAAACTAAAAGAGATTCAAAATTAAAAAAATTAACAGACTGGTGTTTGGTACTTTTTTGAAGTATGGTCTTTTTGTGGAGTAAAAGGGTAAATACAAATTATATCACATTCGTACCTTATCTTAAAAAATACAAAACAGATTTGGATTTTTTTTTAATTCAAATGTTTAAGGTGTGAAAATCGTTCCAAATTTTGTTATTTTTTCACAAAATTTTTCTTCATCTATCTATCTATCTATCTATCTATCTATCTATCTATCTATCTATCTATCTATCTATCTATCTATCTATCAATCTATCTATCTATCTATATATATAAAATTGTAACGTTACTGAATGACTGACTCACTAATTCATCATCGCACAGCCTAAACTCCTCTAGCTAAAAACTTGACATTTGGAGCAGAGATAGGTGACTCCCCAAATCGATCCACTAAGACGGGATTTTTGGAAATTCGAATGTTTAGGGGTAAAAAAGGGTAAAAACGTAATACTTATCGTTGTTCTTTAGAAAAATAAGCGGACAGGTGTCTGGTACTTTTTTAAAATTTGGTCCTATTAGGAAGCAAACGGCTAAAACCTTAATTTTGGTACTTTTTTGGCACCCCATCTTTCTTTTGAACCAATCAACATAGGAACAAAGTTTATACAACATTCGAAACTTATCAAAAAAATACGAATATGAATTTGGTACTTTTTCGAATTTCGAACATTTAAAGGGTCAAAATCGTAACTATTTTTGGTACTTTTTTTATACAAAACATTTTTCTCCATTCATTGACATATTCGTACTTAATTATGAGCTCTCACTACAATACTGAAATTTTTGATAACTAAATGGGGGGAAAAAATAGTACCAAAAAGGGAAGATACGGGAAATTTATGTTTTTCTTTAGCTTTTTGTTTCTGCAACTGGTATTTTTTTATTGTAGTTAATATTGGACCTTAAAACATAAGATCCAACATGCAATGCCCTGAGTGGATAAGAATTTATAAGAGGAACCTTTTTGGTACTTTTTTATTCTTTGATTGGTACTTTTTTAATTTCCGTTAATATTGGTCCCAGAAACATAAAATTAAAAATGCAAGGTCCTGAGTGGATAAGAACCTGAAAGAGGACTTTTAGGTACTTTTTTGTTCATTAATCGGTACTTTTTGAATTTCCGTTAGTATTGGACCTAGAAACATAAAATTCAACATGCAAGGTCATGTGGTCCTTTTTTACAAAATATTTGTCTCCATTCATTGGCATATTGGTACTTAATTATGGGCTCCCACCACAACACTGAAATGTTTCATACATAAATGGGGTGAAACAAGTATCAAAACGGATAATACGGGAAATTAACTTACTTTCATTTGCTATTGTGTTATACGAGTGGTACTTTTTGAATTTTCTATAATATTGAACTTAGAAACACAAAATAATAGGTGCAAAGTCCTGTGTAAATATCAACCTATGAGATAAAAATGTTGGAACTTTTTTGGCATATAAATATTTTCATGAAAGAAAAAGCCCGATTAAAAAGTAGCGGGTTAAATGCTTGAATTTAAACAAGTTTAAGCCTAGAAAAGTAAATTTTGGCATAAAAATATGTCCACGAATAAAAGGAGACGCTAACGAAGTAGCGGGTTAAATGCTAGTCTATATATATATATATAATTGCAACGTTACTGACTGATTCATCATCGCACAGCCTAAACGCCTGAAGCTAAAAATTTTCAATTTCGACAAGAGGTGGTTTCCTCCCAAATCGATCCATTATCTAAAAATTTTAATGTTTAGGACGTAACAAGGGTAAAAATGGATAAATTTGATAACCTTATCAGCCCAATTATGAATACCAATTCCCCGGAAGATTTTTTTACTTTTCCCATTTTTACAATTGAATTTACATAGGAAAAATGGGAATGGGGAATTTTTATTCATAATTGGGCTGAATATCTCCATAACTAAGCGCGATAAAAAAAATGTAATTGTTATCGTTGTTCTATAGAAAAATAAGCGAAAAGGTTGTCTGGTAATTTTTTGAAATTCCCCTTTTTTAGGGAGTAAACGGGTGAAACCTGTATTTTAGAAATAAAGTTTGGATCACATTCGAAACTTGTCTAAAAATTAAAAATACGAATTCGGTACCTTCTCAAAATTTGAACGTTTTAGGGGCGCAAGTGTTAACAACTTTTGGTACTTTTTTACAAAACATTTTTCTCCATTCATTAACATATGGGTATTTCCTGAGGTCGCGAACGTACGTTCGTACGCTTTTGATGTACAAATAATATAGAAAACAAAACTTTTCCTAGCATTTTTTTTGCGATTCGATAGCATTTGGGTAGCTCTATGTTCAGTGCAAAAGATGGGTTTCATCGAGTTTAAGTTTTCATAATAATAGCTGTAAACATGTGGTCACGAACGTACGCAAAATAGAAGCCAACTTTGGCTGACGTAGTGAAATGTAAAAATCTGCGTAATGGAACGGAATATTCAAAAGTGATTAATTTATTTCAAAAGTGTATTAATGAAGGTCTCAATACAGTATTTACAAAATAAAATATCTCTTTTGGTTTTTGTTTAATTGGCTTATGTACCGGTCGCGAACGTACGGGTCGCGAACGTACGATTTTTCCATATGTTTTTTTTATTATTATCACCATGCAGATTCCCATAAATATCTTCAAATTTCCTTATCAAGCAACTTAATACTCAATTTACAATTGATTGTAATGAAAAGATTATGAAGAAAGAGTGTAAACATAACATATTTTTGCATGTAAAATAAGCATATAAAAATGTGTTTAGAAGTAGAAAATATAAGAAAATATAAAATTTTCCAGTTTCCAGCGCAATTTACTCAAGTAAAACAGCTGAGATATGCTATGAAACCATTCTTTTATAACAACATAGATTTTTTTTATAATAATAAACAATAAAAGACGATGATTATCAACATTTTATTTTTTCATCCTGGTAGACCATTCTTGGGAAATGCCCATATACGTTTTAATTTATGGGCTTCCACTACAATATTGAAGTTCTTGATACCTTAATGGGGTGAAAAAAATAGTACCAAGAAGGGTAAAGAATGGGAAATTAAATTCCTTTCTTTAGCTTTTGGTTTCACAACTGGTACATTCTTTAATTATAGTTAATATTTTATTTATAAACATAAAATTCAACGTGCAATATCCTGAGAGGATAAGAATCTTTTGATGATATTTTTGGTACTTTTTTATATTTAACTGGTATTTTTTTTAATTTTCGTTAGTATTGGACCAATAAACATAAAATAAAACATAAAAGGTCCTTAGTGAATGATAAATTATAAGAGGAATCTTCAGGGCACGGTTTTGTTCTTTAACTGGTACTTTTTGAAGTTTCGTGAGTATTGGATCTAGAAACATTTGTACAATGTACATGCAAGGTCCAGAGTGAATGAGAATTCGTATAAGGGATCTTTTTAGAACTTTTTTGATCTTTAACTGGTACTTTTTTTAAAATTTCCGTTAATACTGCACCTATAAATATAAAATTAAACATGCAATGTCCTAAGAGGATTAGAATAACTGTTTGGTACTTCTTTGTTTTACAGCTAGTAGTTTTTTTTTATCTTGAACATAAACTTAGGCATATAAATACATGAATATAAACAAATGAATATGAATATTTATATATATATATATATATATATATAACAAGAACAAAATACATTTATTTAATTTTTTTTAAATATATTTTGTTGCTGTTAATACGACTATATAACCATATAACCTGATAGTCCGACTTCCATGAACAACCTTAATGTGATTTGCTGATTCCTTACCAAGGCTAATTCAATACAATTAATCTCGGTACTACAACAAGTACAACTCGTACAAAAACCACAAGCAATTTGTATTTTGTAAAATCATTGTACATTGTCAAAAACAGAAACAATACAAAAAAAACAGAAACAAAGATAATAAACAAAATTTTGACATCCAAAAATGATAAAGCTAAAATAAATTTATCAGCAGGACTTTTAAGGCCACCTGTTATGAATTCGCCTTGTTCCTTACCTTTGTAAATTGTTTTGTTTTTATTCAAATTAACCTTTTAGTGCAAACAAACACTAATTTCATATTTTTGTTTTTATAGATGTAAATAAAACCGGTTAGCCGGTTATTTTTTAAACTTTTTTTTTTTAAAGCAACTTTTCCGAATATTCGAAAACCGGTTTTTGAAAAAAGTCGAATAATCGATATCCCAAATGCCAACATATCATTTGTCTGCCTACTGTAACGATTTCCCTGTGCAATGCAGACTTTTAAGGGACGGGGCTACCTATTATACCAGCTATGCTCGTAGTTGGGGTGTCTTCTTGTCTCTTGTAAAGCTATGATCAAAACTCGCTACTAGGAATTTTACTTTAGGTAGCTTAACTCAAACTAGTGATACTATTTAATAAAGTTACGGAATATTGCTGATAATAAATTAGGAATGGTTTAAGGTGTATTACCCAATCCTTATCTTACCCACGCTCCATACTAACAACATAACAAAATTTAAATGCCAGCCCATAAAATATACTCAAATTACCTAACCGACATCACTGTTCATAGAAATGACAAATAAAAGATATTTAATTTTTCATTTTATGTAATTTCCAATTTAACAAAAACACAATTTGTTAATGGCCATCTTATGATGAAATTATAATTTAAAGACAAATGTACAAAATTTCTAGTATGAATATAAATACCATATGATCACTCTAACTTTTATTTAATTGTAATTATTTGCTATTAAATTTATTTAAATATTGATGTTTATATACTATTAATATTTAATTAAAACATGAATATCTCTGAATTTACGAATATCAAGATATTATGGCAACTCTAATCTAATGGAAAATATTGTTACTAAACAACCATATAAAAATAACTCAACATAATAGCTTTACGATTTCTTCTAACATTTAAAGATATTCATGTTTTAATGATATTCATGTTCTTCATTCTTTTTCAATATAAAATTCAAAGACATCTAAAAAAAAATTTTCTTTAAAAAAAAAAACTTAAATTACACTCCCAAATTTTGTCATTCTTAATATTTTTCTTAAAGTTTGAAAATCGACACCACACTACCCTCGTATTCGCGTTCTTTTCAGCTCCACCTTATAATATTCAATTTATTATTTTTTAAAAAAAATCTAAATTTTTACGACTATTTTGCAAATTGTTTTGGGTCATAAACAAATCCTATTTTTATGACATTTAAAAACATGTTTTCGATCCTTATTATATGCAAATAGAAGTAAAACAAAGTGCTCTAATGAGACGAATGAAACACTTACATTATAAAATCTTTTTTCTTTGTATGCAAAAGATAATTTAAAAAAAAAAACATTTATTTAATACCGTGAAAAAAGCAGGATTTCTTTTCTATTGAGAGCTCATAAAAATTGCAATTTGTTTGCAGATTATTTCATAATGTGTTTGATTTATATTTTAAGAGTATAGATATTTATTTATTAAAAATATCGATATTTCGATATATCGAACGTATTTATGCTGCTGTAGACAAACATTATATTTTAATGTTCTATAATGTTTTTATACCTTTCACCACAGGTGGAAAAGGGTATATATAAGTTTGTCATTCCGTTTGTAATTTCTACAATATTGATCTTAGACCCTATAAAGTATATATATTTTGGGTCCTTATGAGGAGAGCAGTTGATTTGACGATGTTCGTCTGTCCGTCCTACCGTCTGTCCGTCTTACGTTTGATACGTGTTTTCCGGAGACTCCAGGCATGATAGCGGCTAGGTTGTTTTAAATTTATGTCACATATAGTCCACCATTTCATGGTATTGAAATTCAGCTAGATCGGTTCACAAATGGCTGAGATATGAAAAAAAAACCACGACTGTCTCTAATTTTTCCAAAAAAATCCCTTGTGGTTGTTGTATTTTTTATTACTTTTTTCTGTATATCTGAAGTTTGGCTCTTGCCGTTCTTTTAAAATTAGGTACAAACATTTAGGTTATAAATACACACCATCCCACAAAATGTGGGCGGGATTGGATATCAAAAATTTTATAAAAACCTGAATTTTTTGACTGCAATATGAAGTATGGTTATGCCTTATATATCAAAGGATCGGAAATTTTTAATAGAAAATATTTTCTGGAAAATTCGGGAAAATCGGTTCAGATACGAAAAAGTTATGACCAAAATATTAATTTTTTTTTTTAAAATACCCATTTTCGAGAACCATAGATCTTCCCGAGTTCAAGTTTTATAACCACAAGTACTGGCATATTTCTTCTTTAACACGTCGGTATATAAATCTGTCAAATCGGTTAAGAAATAGTAGAGTTATGACCAAAATACTGAAATCCCAAAAATTACTCTTCTTTTATAATTAAGTTTGTTTTTTATACCCTTTACCGAAGGTCCTACACCCTATAAAGTATATATATTCTGTGTCCTTATGAAAAGCGAAGTTCAAATCCGGTTGTCGTCTCTTAATAAAATGTTGTGTGATTTCAATATCACAAGTCCTAGAATTAAATTCAAGAACCACTGGTTCACTGGTCATGAGTTCTTTCTTTTTGTACCTGTTCTATTTTCACAAATCCCAGGACCAGTCCGTTGGACCAAATTTCCGTTCTTCACTTTACCTCATATTTATCGATTTCGAAAAGAATGCAATTTAAAAAGCCCTACAGTCCAAGGGTGCTTGGACTGTAGGGCTGTCGCATAGTACATGAAACAGTAAAACTAAAGTTGGAGCAGGTGAACGATAAGGTTGCGTAGTGTCACCACACTTATTTAATATCGTATTGGATATTGCCATGCAGTAATCTATGGCAGACAATACAGGAATTTTTTAGATAATTAATGGAAGGCTAGCTGAATTAAAATATGCCGATGGTATATGCCTCCTCTCTCACCGATACTCCGATATGAAAAAAAATTGATTCATCTGTCGGAATTGGTCTCACATGCAGGCCTTAAAACGAACATTTACAAAACCAAGGTAATTAGAGTAAACGCCGAAAATTACAGCAGATTCACAATCGGTAATGAGACACTGGAAGAAGTTGGGTCTTTCTGTTACCTTGGCTCTACTTATAATAACAACAACTGGTGGCTCAGGCACAGATATAGCCCAACGCTTAAAAAAAGCCTTCCAAGCATTTGGCCAACTTAACCACACAAGGACCCCTTCCTCACTTTTAAAGTGTTAATCTGCTTAATTCCAACGTTCGCTCGTCATTGTTGAACGGATGCGAAACGTGGAATTCCCAAGAGTGCCGCGTTAAATTCCCGAAAAAGAAAGAATAAAAATAATTTAATCCCGGTAAAAAGTCTAGTTGTGATATGCTTGGAACTAAAAATAAGTAATGGGTTTTAACCCAGCCCGATTTTAAATAACTCCCAAAAAAATTGCTTACATTTTTTTTTAAGGAAAACTTTAAAAAATTTCAAGTTTTCATATTATTAAACATTTTTCCAAATGTGCTTCTATGAGTCAAATTTCCATTTAAAAAGCTTCCTGCAACTGGACTTTTTTAAAAACATTTAAATATCATTTTAAATTTTACTCATAGAAGCACATCAGAAAACTGTTAACCAAAGGTTCGCTTAAGCAAAAAGTATCTGAAATATTGAGGGAATAGGTCTGTTGTAAAAAGCTTTTCAAAATCAAATTTGACTCATTGAAGCACATTCGAAGAAATGTTTAATTTAAAAAAACCAATTTTTAAAAAACATTTAATTTCCACATTTTTAGTTTTCCTTAACAAAAATTTATCTGCATGTTTTGCTGCAGTGCACTCAGGCGTATAAGCAATCTACTTTTACAAATCAAATAACACAAAAAAAGTCAAACATTATCTCTAATCGTTTTTTAAATAATTTTAAATTCTTTTTCATCTTTTTGGTTCCATAACAAAGAGAACGATGCCAGAAACAACCACAACAAAAACAACATTTAAAATTTACACTTCAAAAGTCAGGCAACAAGTCTGAAGTAGACAGTATTTTAATCAAGAAAAAGTATTTTCCATCTTCAGCAACACAGCAACAACAAATAGGCAAAAGCTCTAGAAATTGAACATACAAAAGCACAAAAAAACAACTAAAGTGACAACAAAATGACAAAACGATGTTGATAACGCGGCACAAACAATTGGTGACAGGCGCCGACGTTGCAAGTGGCTTTAAAGTGTAAAGTAAAAAAAAGAGCGAAATAAAATAAAATGAAAGAAGAAAGAACATTTAATAAGAAACAAGCAAACAGTGTAAAAGTAAATAACAGGAAAAATATTAGCAGCAATACAGTGAGTGAGTGTGTGTGATTTTTGTGGCATTTGATTATATTTTTTATATATTAAATTCAGTGTACAAAAAAAAAAAAAACACATTTTTATGAAATTAAAAATGTATAAACGGTCTTCCAAAATGGACCTTCAAATTTTGAAAGTTGATATCGGTCATACTTTTACGACTACAGCTGTTGAATTGGCTTTCATTTATTAAGTCTACTATCAAATCGCAACGGACTGATGAAGCTTTCAACAGCACGTGCAAATGATAAAATTTTTAACATATTAATCCAACTCTAGTTTTGACTGAAAAATCATCTTCAGCCAATTTCTGGAAAAATGGGTATGTCAACAAAAAAATTGTTAAAATTATAACGATCCAAATCTCCTTGAAAGTCCACTTCTCCATGAAAGTCCAATAAAACACGAAAAAGTCTGTGTTTAGCTTAGATTTTATGCTTATGGGTGTTTCTACGTTAAGAGGTACTATCTACGGCTACATTAAAAAGTCATATATAATTAAAAAATTTGTGGAAATATCAAACGTGTTTAATAACAAATAAAGCAAACTTTTTTGACAATAAATTGCAATACCTAAATTACCTTAGTTTAGTCATAACTTCGTGTTTACCTAGAAACAAGTATCTACCCTGGCCTGTCCCTTTACTATTCTGTAACAAAATCTTTGAAATTTAACACATTACTAATTCATTAAACAACTAATCGTTATTTATTACATAAAGTAGTATAAATAACAATAAAAGTCGTTTAAATAAACTTTCAAATTACTTTCATATTCTATTAAAAAAAATTACATAGTATTTTAAGTCTCCTCCCCTGCACATTTTTCGACCGTTTAAAAATGCCGCTAAAATGCGTTGACGCTGCAAATTTAAATTGCAGAACATTTGTTTCGAAGTGAATTTAACAATAAAAATCGAGGGAGCCATTTGCGTACTCTTATTGGGCCGATAATTCGACCACACTACTCGGATCGTTCGCACGTGTCAGTGATTTATGTATCTCCCCTGGTGAGTTTTATTCGCTTGTTATTTGTGACTTAAGTTTGTTTGTAATATTTATTTATTTTAATTTCAGTATAATTTACTGTGTTAGTTTGTTTTTTCGTTACGATACATATTTTTCTGATTGTGCTAGTTTTTTAATGAAAAAATCTCTCCCCTGCCGTATTTCCCCTGCTTCATCTGATGCCAGGGTAGAGATTTTGCGCCCAGGGTAGATAAGGAAGTGAGATATTACTTCTTTCTTAGTATTTCATGTATATTATTTTACGTTAAGCCAACACATATCCACTATATACGTTATAAGTTTTAACGCTTTAAAAATAAATGTATGCCTTACTTAATATAAAAAATTATAAAAAATCGTGCTAACCAACTTTTTACTATCATCAATCGTTATATTTTTTAATGTTTGTTTTTATAAGTAAAAGTTCCTTTTTAAGTTTAAAGTTTTTATTGGAGCATAGATGCTCTATATGTTTTTGTTACCATATATTTCAAAATATATGCAATTAAATAATTTACTTTTTTTCGACTACGTTTATGTAAGCAGATACTAAATATTTTGGTTTTCTATGTTACATAAAAGAAGACTGTATGGAAACTTTAGTCTAATTTTGAATAAATAAAGTTGTTTCTTACGAAAATAAGGTTTGTGTTCAATTTATATTTTCCCTGTAAAGTAAGGTATCCTGTCCTGGCCTTCATGTCTTTACCCTGTGTAGAGTATCTCCCCTGGTCACTTAAAATACCGGTAAAAGTAGATTACTTGACTGGCCATTATTAAACATGCATTCAAACAACCTGATTTAATACGATTATATTGAAAAAAGTTATTATTTTAAATATTTTTATCACGCCGCCATTCCTAATATCAGATAACCTCTTTACGTAGAATGACCCTTATTTATTTTATGCGTCAAACAGTTTTTTGTCCCCATATATAGGGAATTGGTAAAACTAGAGCAGTTATCACAGAAAGATGAAATTGTGTATACTGATACTTTATGTCTAAGTTAAACAAAATTTGAACAGCCTGGCCCACGATGTCGGCGCTTATCTGTCCTTTGAATTTTCAACGACAAACAGCGGGCTTGCACCCCAACCAAAATTTTCAGAATCCGAATAGTTTTTGAGTCTTAATTAAAAATTAGTTACGATGCAAAATAAGTTAATTATACTTTACCAAACTTAAGTGATTTCGGGGATTTCCTGTCATTTTAACCTTTAATCGTTTTTTATTTTAGCTCTTGTTTTCGAGATATACGGTTATTTCGAAAATAAAGGAGGTTGCACAACATACATATGTTCGCGTAACTAAAAACGGTTTCGTTTATTAAATGAATTAAAAAACAGAAATTACACAAAACAAAATTAACTTTAAGCAAGGCTAGGCTTTTTTCTATCTGCGCAGTCGCTTTAGAAAATTAAGTTTTTCTGGCATAGACAAAATAATTTATTAGCAAAATTTTGAAATTTTTGTTTTTTTTTAAAGGGCATACAAATTGGAAATGCAGCATTCAAAAAAATACCAAAATTAAATCAAAACTATAAAAAATTACAAAAATGCGGAAAACCTATGAATATAGCGAAAAATCGGTTTTTTTTAACTTAGGTTAAGATATCAAAGAGAAGGAACAAGATGTTATACAAAGGATAAACATTCTTTAATGGTTATTGGTAGGACTTTCAGTCGACGTATCAAGTTTTATAAACAAAGATGAATAAAATCTCGAATGTGGCAAAAATCACGGGGGTTTTTAATTTAAAATAATACGTATACCTGATCGCAACTTAAACCTGAGGAAAGGTATAGCCGTCCCAGGGTTTCGGATTTTCCAAATTTTGCAGAAGTGTGTAATTAAAGGCATTAACAAAAACATTAGAAGTTTTTATTTCTAAAAATAAAGATAACCATATTTTTGATGAAAAGCGAAAGATTTCAAAACGATTGTTTTTGAAAAATGTGATTAATTTCGAACCATCACAGAAAAAAACTTTTCACCAATTAAAGCATTAATAAAAAATTAAATCAGTCTTAATTAAAAAAATTAATTAAGTGCATTTTACGTTTAATTGATACTTTTCATTTGCAGCAGTTAACAAATACAAAAATTCACTTAACTAAACGTTTAATTTAAACTGATTTTATTTTTGATTAATGTTTTAATTGGTGAAAGCCTTTTTTCTGTTATTTAAGAATCCATTTTAAAATAGAAGTCTTAGCTTTTGTTTTCAAAATCGGCGTTCATCATATACCTGAACGTCTATTTTATAAAATTCTTGCCAATGTTTTTTCAAGTAAAAAAAAAATAAAATCAGTTTTAATTAAAAAGTTAATCAAGCGCATTAAACGTTTTCTTATATCAACAAAATTAATGCAGAAAATGTTGTTAATATCAAAAAATACTTTAATAATACTTTAAATTTGTTTGCTGGTGCAAATCTCTTTTGCAAAATTACCATGAACGGATTACGGTCCAACAAAACGAGCAAATGATAAAATGATTTCGTAAATGGAGGAGGTTGCACAACATATATTCGCGTAACTCAAAAACTGTTAAGTTTATTCAAACTACTAAAAAAAAAACGAAATTCCGCAATAAAATTTCCTTTAAGAAATGTAAAAGTGCGCAGTCGTTTTAGAAACATAATTTTTTTTTTTGGAAAAAATATTATTTTTTTATCAAAAATTCAAAAGTTTTGTTTTTTTAAAAATTCATTAAAAATTGAAAAATGCAGATAAGCTTCTTATTTAAGAATTTCAACCATACAAATATGGCGGTTTAATAAAATTCTTAAATTTGGACCCCTGCAGTGCTAAGGATGCCCCTAGATGGGTCAAATGCATGACCAACCCCACTTTATTTTTCATCTCAATAATTTATTTCTAACATACCTACCAGCTAACTTCATTCCTTAAGGGGGCTCTCATACAAAATGTTCAATGCAGACTAGAAATATATTGAAGAAAAAGTCCCATAACTGCCAAGGAATCGCCCCTAGCAGGACAAAATGTATCACCAAACTCCAATTGTTTTTTGTTTTTAACATTTTCTTAAAACATACTTGCCATATATTTCCACCCCTTAGAGGGGCTCCAATACAAATATTCGTCTAGGCTGACCCTAGATGGGGCAAACGTATAACCAACCCAACTTTATTTTCCATTCCAATCATTTATTTCCAACATAACTACCCGCTATCTGCATTCCTTAAGGGGCTCCCATACAAAATGTTCAAGTTGAAATTGAGACAATCCAAATTAATATTGAGAAAATACAAATTAATGTTCAGAAAAACGAATTGATGTTGAGAAAATACAAATTGATATTAAGAAATCCAAATTGATATTGAGAAAATACAAATTGATATTAAGAAATCCAAATTTATATTGAGAAAATACAAATTGATATTAAGAAATCCAAATTGATATTGAGAAAATACAAATTGAAATTAAGAAATCCAAATTGAAGTTGAGAAAATACAAATTGAAATTAAGAATTCCAAATTGATATTGAGAAAATACAAATTGATATTAAGAAATCCAAATTGATATTGAGAAAATACAAATTGAAATTGAGATAAAACAAATTAATATTGAGATTTTTTTTATTATTATATTTTGAATATGTATTGTTTACATAAAAAAATACCTTGTCCTTTTATTATGTATACATAATAAATAGGGCAACCAAAAATAAGCATTTGCTTTTTTTTGGTTTACAAGATAGAAAGATTTTGATTGAACACAAATTCCGATCATAAAAAAACAAAGAAAATGAGCTATATTTGTTAGGGCTTATTTTTGCTTATTTTGGCAATATCGGCTTTTTTTTAGTTATTTTTGCGATATCGGCTTTTTTTTGCTTATTTTGCCATTTTAAAATAATTTTTCATTTTTTTCATACGAAAAAAAACTTATTTAATAAAACTTTGCAAAAATCGTTATTATTATTTTTTTTTATGTGCAACTTTTTTTTATAAATACTAAAAAATCAACCATTTCAGTGCTGTAACAACTCTGGTTAAAAAAATCGTTCAAAGTTATGGTAATATTTTGTGCTTCCCTTGCACAATATCATCCGCACAGTTATTATACCCACACGTTGTGGGCCACACTACAAGAGTGGAGGAGGTATTATGCATTTGTGCTGATGTGAGAAACACCTTAAAATATTAGTCCTAAAGTAAACCGATCAACTCAGAATCACTTTCTGAGTCGATCTAAGGATGTCCGTCCGGCTGGCTGGCTGTCCATGTGACCTCGTGCGCAAAGTACAGGTCGCAATTTTAAAGATAATTTAATGAAATTTGGTACGTGGATTCTAATTGGCACAATGGCGAATTGGTCCATAATTTAATATAGCCACCATACAAGCTGCTATCCGGAAGAGTGTCTTTGTGCCCACTATCAAACCAATTTTAATGCAATTTAAGACATATGTAGATAGATCCATATTTATATGGACACGTAAGGTATGCATTTTTTAAAAAATAGGACCACGAGGGGAGATAGGGTTAATTTCTGCCCATCAGTAACTATAGTAATTTAAAACAAACACTCTCGAAACTTGTTTTTAAATACTGTTGTGTTGGGTATCATACGGTCGTGCTTGACCGACTTTACTTTCTTACTTGATTTTTATGCAACTCTGTCTTAGCGGTACTGTTACGTACTTTTTATAGTGTTGTGTATAATTTTTATGTGTTTATGTTTTTAGTATTAAGCCGTTTTATCAACTTATTTTATTATTTGCTTGTTTAAGTTCTTTTCTCTCGAAAATTCCATAGCTGTATTCTTACGATCAAATTCCTCAGTCTGTAACGTCTTTTACCATTATACTTTGTAACGTCTTATTTCATTTTAAATATAGTTTTTGTATAAAGTAACGTCTGTTAGCTCCCTTCTCTGTTTTTGGTATCGTAACGTCTTATTTTTTGCTTTTGTTATATAGTTTTAGCTATTAAGAATTTCTCTGTATATCAAATATTGTTAATTTCTGCAAATTTTGGGGTTTTACACTAAGTTGTAACAAAATTGGAAACGAAAAATCTTTCATTGGTTTTCTAAGTGAACATATATTTTGGGAGCCAAGCGGAATTATGAGTCCAATCGTATAAAATTTCCTTCAGAGCAAATACTCAATTTTAAATATGCTCCCTTAACATCTGTAGACGTATGAAGAACTTTTTCTATGTACAAGAACTTGCTGACTCAAAACAGACATAGTTTTCTTTTCGAAAATTTATTGCACCAACTTATAATTTTCTATAACAACGTATTAAACAAACTAAGTGGAAAATAAACAAGTTTAAATTGCTTTTTTTTTAGTTTAAACAGCTTATTTTCATGTTTTTAAACGCTTTTTTTAAGAGCTTAAAACTGTTTTTTTAGTGCTTTTTTTTGGTTGCCCTAATAATAAACATTACAAATTGCAATATATATTGCGTTGCATCAATATTGTCATTGACATATCTGTCAAAAAAATATTAAGATAAGTTTTTATTTCTAAAATGGAATTTAAAGACAATTGCTGCGTTTGTCGGATATCAATAATAAGAGGAGACATTATCAAGCTAATTCCATGTAACCATCTTCTACATCCTAATATCAATAAAACTATGAATTTATATCTCAATATTAATTTGGTTTTTCTTAATATTAAATTGGGTTTTCTCAATTCCAATTTGTATTTTCTCAATATCAATTTGGATTTCTTAATATCAATTTGTATTTTCTCAACATCAAGTTGGAATTCTTAATTTCAATTTGTATTTTCTCAACATCAATTTAGATTTCTTAATTTCAATTTGTATTTTCTCAATATCAATTTGGATTTCTTAATATTAATTTGTATTTTCTCAATATCAATTTGGATTTCTTAATATCAATTTGTATTTTCTCAACATCAAATTGGAATTCTTAAAAACAATTTGTATTTTCTCAACATCAATTTGGATTTCTTAATATCAATTTGTATTTTCTCAACATCAATTCGTTTTTCTGAATATTAATTTGTATTTTCTCAATTTCAACTTGAAAAGGTGTAGAAATATATTGAAGAAAAAGAAAAAAATTTCGAATTTTGTGAATAAAATTAAAAGTTGGTAACAGATTTTAAACATTTATGACTTGTTTTGTTTGCAATTTCGTTTTTATACGTCTGGGAAAAATTAAAAGCCTAGCTGCATTTTGCAATTTTTTATGAATTTTAAAAAAAAAAAATTCGAAATTTTGATAAAAAAATCATATTTAAAAAAAAAAAAAATTATGTTTCTTAAATGACTGCGCATATTTATTTTTTCAATAAGCTAAAGCGTTTTTGAGTTCCGCGAACAAATGTTGTGCAACCTCCTCCATTTTCGAAATAACGGTACATCTCGAAAACCAGAACTAACCTAAAAAAAAACCACTAGCACCACTGGATTCAGCGTACCCGAATTAGGTTTAAAATACAAGTGCCCAGCTTGTCTAAAAAAAGTGTCAATTTCTATCACAGTGTAATAATACTCTTATGATTTTTAAAATAAACATTTTTAATTTAAACAAACTAGTATCCAAAAATAGTTTTCAGCGATGATTAGAGTTTTTTTCCCGGACTTTTTCGATTCCCAGGAAAGCGGGAAATTTTTTTAAATTTCCCGGGATCCCGGGATCCCGCTCCATATAAATAATACAAAGTAAATTTTGGTATTAATTAATGAAAAAAACTTTTATAAAAATCTTAAGGGAACTTGTTTACAAAGAAAGTAAAATAAATGGTTCAATACTTAAAAATTAATTGAAGATTGAAATAGCAACTTGAATTATTATTACCTCACGCCTTTATTCCATATTATTATGCTTTTATTCAGTATTATTATGCTCTGGATACAAGATAAAAAGATAACATAAACATAACAATTAAATTCATAAAACAATAAAAATTAAGATACTCAAGATATGAGATCAAAAAGTTAATTAATAAAATAAATAAAATACTTTAAAGAAATATATAACATTTTTTAATGGCTTAGGAAATAACTTTCTGACACACTCAAAGCGCTTTGTGAGTCGTCAAAAAGTATATTCCTGATTTTATTTACTAATTATCATGTTTCCGAAAAATTTCGTTCATTTTTTACCGAGATTGGACAAATAGTTAAAAGTGCACCGTTGTAGCATGCTTCGGATTCACAATCAGAAGCAATTTTTTTTTTTTATAAACAACGTCTATATCAGTCAAAAGTATGTCAAGGTTGATGCAAAAATAGCATCAACCGGAATGCTTCTTACAAACCTTTTCATTTCAAAAGGTCCATTTGTAATCTTTAGGACAATATGTTTTTCAAGTTGTATGTTGTAGTATCTTACACGAGTTTCCAAAATGTTATTTTATTTCAGTTTCCCCGCACTTCACAGATATATAAACCAACACAAAATGAAATTGAAAATTTGTGTTTATCACCTAATAAACATATCGCTTCTTCATTGCATTATAGTCATATCTCAAAATTTTAAGTAACTTTAGCAAAGTTTTCCTTCATACCTTCTCGTATTAAATCTCAAACTGAATCGAAGTTATAGCAAAATTTATCTTTAAATCGGTGCATTTTGAAAACTTTAATCGCATTTTGCCAACATCGTTTGTTTTTGTAGATATGACTATGCTGCAACAAAAGAGCGATATGTTTAGGTATCTCCTATTTTTAAGACTTGTGCATGGACAATGAAACTTTACTGCCTGCATCTTATTTTGAATTAATGTTCTTAAGTAGATTTATTGCATCAGGAGACATTGATTTAAATACATGTACTCACTTCTTGTAATTTATCTAAACCACAACCCATTCACAGATGCAAATTTTTTAGAATAGAAAACAAAATTTCAAAGTATAAATAGCTTTTTTCTGAAATTATGAGGAATTTTTTATTTCCCGGGATCCCGCAAGAAAAATCCCGGGAAAACGGGAAATAAAATAATTGAAATTCCCGGGAATTCCCAAAAAACCCAAGCGATGAGGCATATTTCGGCACCAAACGAAATTTTCCAATTTCGGACGATATAGAAAATTTACTTGTTCAATATCAAATATTGTAAGAACAAAAAAGCCTGCTTGTTCAAAATGATTTTGGCAGTTTTTATTGACTTAGTTTATCCTTGATATCTCCCATTCTTTGCAAAGCTAACAAATAATGAGACAAAAGGCAAAGAAGAAAAGGAAAAAAATCTAGTCAAACAAAATGAACAAAAACGAAAATTAATTGGCCATTATAATTTAACAATTTAATAATGATGTTAACGATGGCGGCACATATAAGAGGCGTTAATATTTTATTAATTCAGTCAAAGAAAGAGGGCTAAAATGAACAAAATTTTGTGTTTTTGTTGGTCCTCTTATGGCTTTTGTCTATAGATATATGTAACTATAACTTAATTTTGTATATTGTTAATTAAGTAAAGAAAAGAGATTTAATTATGGAATTTTACCATAAATTGGGCTTCGGAAAGTAATAAAGTTATTAAATAAAAAAAAAAAAAATATATTATTGTACATTAAAACAAAAAATTGTGAAAAAATCATAAAAAAATTTGACGCATAATTAAAAAAATATATTTATGAAATAATAAACAACAGTGTTATTATATGAAAATTTTTTTTATTAAGACCTTTTTAATAACACTGCTATATTGAAGAAACTTCTTGTACCAAAACTCTTGTACGAATCTTTGCCTTACAATATAATTTTGTTTTGCCGGGTAATTGATTGCCCTTGATCCAAAATATGTTACACTGTCGAAAATTTTACTGTATATACAGTGGTGTTGGGTATCATATAGTCAGGCTTGACTTTCTTAATTGTTGTTAACTGATCTTATATTACACCTACAAATTAAGAATTACTGACATAGACTCTAAAGCTTCGTTCACAACAGGCAGCAACATTTTCACTCTTGTTCAAAATACAGCAAACATTTTTTTCACAAACTCACACACTTTGCATTAAGAATCCGTTTGCAAATTTTTCCCACAACAATATTACCTTATTACTCTTATTTTTTAAAACATTTTGTTAAAATTTTCATTCAAAACGAAATAAAATTATTATAATCACCATTTTCAATTTGATACCAAATTCTTACTGAAGTAGAAGCAGACTCAAGGCGAATTCATTACTGATAGTCTTAACAGCCCTGATGTCAAAATTTTGTTTATTATCTTTGTTTCTGTTTTTGACATTGCACAATGATTTTACAAAAACAAATGGCTTGCGGGAAAATATATATTTTCCTTTCTTTGGGAAGAAAAAGAAAATTGTTAATCCCATTTTGAAGAAAGCTTAAACTTGAACTTTCTTATTTATAAAAAACGGAACAGTACCCATGTTCTGTTACTTTAGTGAGAACTTCTCGCATCGAAAAGATGTGAAAAAATATTCCATCGTTTCTCGAAAAGTGAGTGTCTGTAACTCAAGTCGAAAACTATCAAAAGAGGTTACGTCGTTACGTTATAACTGTCATAACATTGCAGGTATTGAGAACGCCAGTAACACATATCGTTGACGGCGATCAAAATTTACTAAAATTGAAAAATTTTCAACAACGGCGGCGAAAAGACAACTGTCGGCTATACCAAATAATGTAAAGTGCGACTTTAATGTTTGTTGTTTGCAAACGAGCCAAGAATAAAATTTTATTCTTATTATTCTTTGCATTTTACATTGCTAATCGTTTTTTAGTGTTAAAATTGTTTCTCGCCCCATTTTTTTCGTGAGTTTGACGGTTCAAAGCGGGAACTTTTCTCACAAAAATGTTACAGACACACTTTTTCTGTAAATTGGCAAGTTATTTCCTTACGTGGCAGCTAGTGCTCGCCAAAAAAGTTACAGCAACAATTTAGTGAGAAAAACAGCTGTTTGTTTCAATATATGGCATTTTTGTTTCATTTCGCACATTTCAATCGAATAGTTTTAGACGATTAATTGTTCGAATAATTCAAAACTGCTAATTTCGATTAAACTATTAATCGAAGTATTTATACCGATTAATCGAATAAACGTAATATGTGTCATTTCTGATAAATGTATAATTTTTTTAAAGTTTTAAGTCGTATAAACAAACCAAATGAATGTGTCCGTTGGAATCAAAAAAGAAACAGTCATGTTTAGTGAGTAATTTAGCTTATGTTTTTGTTAAGTTTTTTGAACAAAATTCAAAATTAATTTCACAAAAGAATGAATGGCAAATGTATGTTAACCCAAAGATTTATATTAATTTAGCGGGAATGTTCTGGAAATTGAAATAAAGCGAATTTGAAATCGAACGATAATTTATATTCAATTTCTCTTTACAAAATGGCAGTAGTTTTTTGTGGTTTTAAGTGTTGTTCTTGCAAAAATAAGATACTTAAAAAATGAAGTTGAGAAAATTGAGTATTTTAATGAACTTTCATAACAAGGTTGTTTTTAAAATTTGCTTGATTTGAAATGCACTTTATTTTGATTTCTAGAGCACGCCCGTATTTTTTAACAAAATAGTTCACGCATTTCTCTTTTTTGAATGAGTTTGGTTTAAAAAGTATTGTACGAATGATAAATCTAATAATGCTAAATATAACAGATGTCCAAAAGTGAATTAACGTAAATGTTCTTCAACAACTTGACTAATTTACCACTTACACAGTGACTAAAACATAGTACTTCAAGAAGATGCTCCACAAACAAAATCAGAGGGGGCTACAAGTGGTGCAATGAATAAATATTTTAATTTTAAATATTTTATATGAAATTCGAAAAAATCTGCAAGTGAATATGACATTTTTGACTTTAATCCGTTTTTGGCCTTTAAGCAGAATGGACTTTAAGCGAAAAGCACTGTATACCTTCTTAAATATAAAAGAGTATAAATATGTATATGCATATGTTCATTAGGGCTATAACTTTTTCACACTTTTTGCGAATATCAAAAACGGCATAGTATAGTCCTGTATAACATTAAAAGTTATTAATAAAAAATATGATAATTTTTTCGTATCTATGAAAAAGTCACGCAGGGATCGGGTTGAAGTTTGAAAACAACCATTTTTATCTCACGGAAATTTTAAAAAATATACACCTGATATTTGTATATATTCCTAAACGTATCACTTAAATGCTATTTTGGAATTTATCCACTGCTTTAGATTTAAAAATTTTCCTACGGTTTATAATTCATCGCGGTTCAAAATTTCTTGGAAGGTTTTAGAAATTTGCTTCCCTGCGTTTAGTTGTTTTTTTTTCGCAAAACGACAGAAGACAGATGTTTTCATTACTAAAACAGTCTTGGCCAGTCCGTGGTACTATGCCAAGAATTTGGTTATAGCCCTAATGTTCATGTATGTTCCATAATACTCCTTTTTTTTTAGCAAAAAATATATAAATATTGAATGATGTGCTGTGTTAGTTTCCTAACTTCCTTTTTCTATGTTTCCCCGCTTCCCCACACTACTTTGTTTCCGCATTCGAAAAAGATTTGATGTTGAATATTAGCTGCAACAGCAAGAAAAAAAACTGCTACTGTTTTGGCCTTTATCTTGGTGTAACACACAAAAAGAAGAAAAAAAAAAAAACGTTTGATACATTTCATGAGACTGTCATGTTCAACATGCGAATATACAGCTGGTTGTTGTAGTTATTTTGACGTTCTATACAATTTTCACTCCCACCATAAAATTATTAGTTTTTATGTTCCTAGTGTTTTGTCAACGTCATCTTAATTTTTTTCGATCTTATTTATGAATAGAAAAATTTTTGCAAAGAAGAAGCGAAACAAGAAAGTCCCACAAGTGTATCTTGTTTTATGAAAGGCAACTGAATTTTTTTGTCACCTTCAAACTGATGTCATGTGAAGTTTTGTGAAAGAACAGATGATTGTGGAGTGTGAGAAAATTCCTTGAACTGTTGGCTAATTGCAATTTGTTTTTGCACAGATTCAGTGTTAAAGAAAAAGTTTTATGGAATATACATTGATTATATATTTATGTATATATGCATGTGTATTGATTGCTTAATATGATCTGAATGAATTTTTTTTTTCTTTGAGAAAAAGTGTAGAGATAAGAACAATTTATAATAATATAAGAAACTTCAATACATTTGTATGAGGTCTAGATAAAATATGGGGCAAATTTACCTTTGATGAATCGATATTTGCTTAAAATGTTGCTAACCGAGATTGTAGCTACATGTAAATTTCCCTCCGGCACTGTTATTCCGCTCGACACTATCATAAGAAACTTGTAAAGTAATGCAATCTAGGTCTTTTTTAAATACAACCGTGATTTAAACAGACTGGCGAAAAAATTAATGGATATTGTTAGACCTTTAAGAATTTTTTAAGGACTCAAAACACACATACATATAAACTTTAGAGTGTATCAAATGAAATAATAAAAACTTTATGCCTCCGTGTATCCCATAAGTTGAGAATATTACAAAGATAAAGAATTTTGTTTGCGTCTAAATCAGGAAAATTGCGGCCCTCTGTTCCACCTAGGAACTACGGAAATTGAAAATTACTGATCAGTACTGAAATTCTGTAACTTTTTAACGACAAAAAGTTGTCGTTAAGTAGTCAAAATTCGTTAGCTAACGATAATTGTCGTTAAGAACTATTCTGTAATGAAATTTTAACAATTTTTATCGACAAACAATGTCGGTAGCTAACGATACAAAAAAAGTTCTTGTTAAATAATAACGATAATAAATATACTGTTGAAAGATTAAAAATATAGAGTAAAGAAGCCAATTTCTTACACAAAAAAAGGAAAAAAGTATAGTCGATAAAGCCCGACCCTACATAACAGTATTTGGGCGATCATGTGTCCGCAAAAAGAGTATGTTGTGAGGTTAAGATTCACATAAGAGATTTTTGTGCCAAATACTAAATATAACTGCTATGAGATAACATAACAGCTATTATTAAGGTAAATTATTTTAAGTGTATTCGTATGGGAGCTGTGGTCAAATATGGACGGATTCTAATATTGCTGATTTATGTAGGTTGCAACAAAATATTTTTGGACCTAATTAAACCAAAATGTCTATAAAACAAGATGGTTAATGGGCAAAAAACCCTATTCCGGAAAGATGTTTGCATGTGGGCTATGAAAAATAAATAACCGCTTCTCCGCTTTTTAAAAGGCTTCGACCTTGTGGCAATAAAATCATATGTGCCAAATTTTATAAAAATATTTCCGAAATTCGACCTGTAATTTGCGCACAAATTTATCTTGGACAGACAACCAGCCAGCCTGATAGAAGGAAGGACCTCGTTAGATGGATTCTGAAATTGATTTTGAGTCAATCGTTATACTAAAAGATGGGTTCAGAATCTATATTTAAATGTGTTACACACATTTGCACAAACACATATTATACTCTTCAGATACAGTAGTATGGGTATAAAAAGTAAGAGCAGAATGTTGTGCTAGAGTGGTTAAGGCACCTCGAACTTTTTCCCTATGTATAAAAAGATTTTAAACCAACAAATTTGTTTAGAAATATAATCAATATTTACATTTTTTCATTCATGTTTTGTTAAAATATATTTTTTACAAGCAAATTTATTTTATATTTTTTATTTATTTTAAAAATTTTAACTTTGACGTTCTTACATTTTTACCGATATTTGTCGTGATTTCTTCTTATCGAATATATTTGTTAACTTAAAATAGAGAATAACAAATTCGTTAAGGTGACCGAGATTTCTCGTTACTTAACGATATCGGTAGTTAAAATAAAAAAGTTACAGAATTGAGGTACAGGATTAGCTAAAATGCCAATACTTTATTAAAAATCGTCGAAACAGACATTTAATGAAAAAAAAGTAGAGAAAATCCCCCAAAAACAAAATACAAAACGTTGGCTTAAATTAAGAGTTAATAATAAATATAGAAAAGCTAAAATTAATTCAACAACAAAACAATTTAAAATATACGCCAAAACTGCTCTAGCAGAAAAATCGACAAAATTTTTAAAATTAAATAGCCGCAATCGGTTAATAATACAAAAATCAACAAACGTAGATAATCATTCAAAACAAATTTCGATCTACCAAGCTTAAATATTATTTGGTGTAAAGATTAATGCTTGAATTTTAACTGCCAGCCGTCGTCAATGGCGGTGAGTGTTAAACGGCAAACCCCTCTGAAGAGATTGTGTGGTTGCAATCGAAACATGTTAGGGCAACCTGTCCGTAAAAACCTGGGTTCGGTTCCTAGCTCAGTCAAGAATGAAAAATGAACAATACATTTGAATTAATTTAGGCCCGTTTTCACGACTTAACGATAGCTAAATGTAGGAAGTTATCGAACAGATAATGAGATTTTAGTTATCACAAGTTCCTTTAATCTAAAAGTGAAGGATAAGCTAAACAGAGAAACGTTCTACCTTTAACTTTTGTCGTAAGGTTTAGATTTGAGATTGCCATATTATATTCACATATTTTTATATATGGCCTCTCCAATTATACGTATATTTTGTAAATGTAAAAAAGTAATTAGTTGCCAGTTCGTATTTTTATTTTGGCAAAAATAATCGGTATTTTCTTTAATATTGCCACATTTTCAAAAATGTTATGTTTATTTTATACAGAAGTTGTGAAAATGAAAAATAGTTGAAGGTAAATTTATTCCTCACTAGTGCTGAAGGTACTGTTAACTATTTCAAACTTTATAGGTAAGTCGTGAAAACGGGCATTAATGTTGTAAAATTCCTTTCTTCATAAAAAACAATTTTATAAAATTTAAATTTAATGAACAAAATTATGTTATGAGGTAAAGATTCATGAACAAGTTCTATGTTCCGAATATTATTTATGGTGTTTTCTTTTTTACAAAAATGTGACATTTTATTTTAAAAAAATGCAATTTGGTGCCTGTTTCTTAAAAATTTTGTTCCCGAAATGGGTGGCTTGTTTTATTCTTAAAAACTCATCCTTTTCGGTAGCAAAATTTTTAGGAAATAGACACCAAATTGCATTCTTTTAAAATAAAATGTCACATTTTTTGTAGAAAAGAAAACACCATTAGATATCTTCATCTATATGAGATTTAAGGATATGGGCTTATATGGGATCTATGGTTTATTTTGGACCTACCAGGAGAACATTTTGTCATGACATAGTACACGCAGAAAAAAAATATGGTTGGAGGTAACCATATTCTAAGAGCAACATACTATAATTGGATTTTAGCAATATTTATGTTTGCAGGTTAGCATACCATTGTAATTGTCAAAATGAATCATATGATGTTCAAAATTAACCATAATATGGTCAACAATTTCCAAAATTTTGACAAAAGTAACCATATTACGGTCAGAATAACTGTCGTCAAAGTTAACCATGTAATAGTTATTTATTTAATCCATTTTTCCAATTTGTTTATTAAGTGTCATGTTTCGGTTTTTTTCTGTTACTTTCTACTTCTATAAGTAATCCCATTAAAATTATTTTTCAGCCATTGACGACCTTCATTAGCACTTCTTCTGTTTTACTGGTTCATAGCAAGAATGAAAGAAATAAAGATTACGACATCAGGCAGATATAAAAATTTCTTACTTCGCATGTAGGATCAGTGACGTCACACAACCTTTGTTCTCAATTTTTAGCTTTCAGACTGTTTTGTTTATGTGTAAACATGGCAGTGGTACAATTTATTATTTTTCTAGTTAAATTATTTGAAAACTGAAAATTTTTTATTAGAAGTTAATTTTTTCTTCATAATTTTTTTTTTAACTTACATAAATATATATTATCTCTACATTAACTATAGTTAAAAATATAGACATTTCATTAAAAGCACGCAACGCGTTAGTTTTTCGCACAATTTCCCCCTTTTTTTTGCGGTTAATTTGTTGGCATTTGCCCACTGCACACTTTATGTTTGTACTCTTTTTTGCTCTCTTCTATTTTTATTTATTTTTCTTTATTACGCTACTTTTAACACACTTTTTAACACTTTTAAAAATTTTATTTATTGTAATAATATTTTTAATATAAAATATTAAGCCAAATTCTTAGTTTTTTGACAATTGATATAATATTTTTTATTTTATGTAACTCTCTGAGTAAATTAATTGCAGGGCTGCCAACAATCACGTTATAATACATTTTTTGTAAGAAATACGATTTTCACATATAAAAGAGACTTGGTAACCTTTACAAGGGAACTACTACGTAAAACATGCGCAAGGCGTAATCTTTATTTCTATCATTCTTGGTTCATAGTACCAAATTTTTGTATTTTAATCAATAATTAAAATAAAATGAATGAGAATTTTAAGCACACCAAGCAATTATGCATTTGAAAAGCAGTCAACTATTGTAGAGAGCAAAACGTTTTCAAATATTATAATTTCAAACATATTTTTGGTATTACATATTAACCATAACGTGTTTGGAGACAACCATAATATGGTTATGGGTTTTGAAAGGATGAATTTAACCATAATATGTTTGCCGTGACAATATTATGGTTAAGTTAACCATGATATGTTTACGTATATGGTTGTAGCTTTCTTATATTAAAATATTATATTTTCAAATTCAACCATATTTGAAGGTTTAAGGGAGGTAACCACTTTATTGTTAAATTGAAACAAAATATTATTAATCGTGAAAAAAATAATGTTAAAAATAACAATAGTTTGTTTGTTGCCATTGCGGCGACCATAATATGTTTTTTTTAAACCTACTACAACTATGTTTTTTCTCTGCGTGAAGCTATCGTAAAAGTTATTATCGCCAATTTTTGTGATAATACCAACATTTATAAGGAAGTAATGACATCTGGAGTAATATTTGTATGGGAGCTATGGTCAAATATAGACCGATTAAATTTGGTAAGATTATTTGGATTGGAATGAAGTAGGTTTGGACCGAACTTAATTTAAATACCAACATAATAAGATGGCTTATGGGCACAAACCCTCAATTATGGAAAGAAGCTTAAATGGGGACTCTCTGAAATAAGGGACCGATTCGCCACATTTTCAAAAGGTTTGGTCCTAGTAACAAATATAACCCATGTATCAAATTTCATCTAAAATTCTACAAAATTGCAACCTGTACTTTGCGCAGAAGGTTTACATGGACAGCCAGCCAGCCGGCCGGACGGACGGACATCGTTGGATCGTCTCAGACATCGATTCTGAATCGATCGGTATACTTAAGAAACCGCCCAAATTAAGATATAACAATTAATTTGTTAATTACTAAAAAATATTAACAACATTTTTTTATTCATTAATTATGATGTGCTTAATTTCCAATTTTAATTCTTGACAAATACACTGAAATTTATTGTTGATTGATAAGCTAGTTCAAATGCGCATTTCACTGGTTCCTTAGGCCAGATCATCTGGTAATCTTTTTCCATAGACTTTGGATATTATATATTTTACAAATAAAACTATAAAGCGAATGAGAATTACAAACACTCAAGTCTTATTTGCAACGACATTAAAGCTTAGACAAAACACCAACAATAAGCAGTGAAGTTATCTTTTCTTAAATTCCCCTACATGTGGATGGATTTTTCCTACTTTAAACTCGAGAATTGGGTTTGCTAAAAAATAAAATAAAATAATTAATAAATAATAGAAAAGAAAATCTTATAATCTAAAACTATCGAAAAAATCGTCAAAATCATTAAAATAGAAATAACGGCTAAGAGTTTTCATTAAGATCGCTTATATTTCTTAAGACTTACATTTATAGAAAAAAAAACATTTTACCACATGTAAAATGTAAAAATGTAAAATTCTTAAAAAAAATTAATTTATTTGTACTGCAATTTGATACAGATTAGTTTTATATGGCAAAACGTGCGATAGTCGGCAACAAGGAAAATTAAAAGGAATTAAACAAGATTTTTTTGATTTCTAATGGTCTCCTAACTACAAAAACAGTAGAAATTAAAAGTTCTATGGATACATTTTGTTTGGGGCTTTTGAAGAGGTTGTTTCACCGATTTAATCATAACTTAGAGAGGGGTAATCCAATTTAATAACATGAAACAATAAATAACTTGAAATAAAATTGTCGAAAAAGTCGTTTTAGTATTATTTTTATATATTCTCAACGGTTGCGGAATAATTCAGACCAAATTTTAAAAACTTAAAAAAACTACGTATATTCCAAATAAAACCAGCTTATTTCATCGATGGAATTTTGGTTAATTTTATTCACAATTAAGTGTAAAATTCTGATTTTAGCACTGAGTTTTAAAGGGAGTGCTCCACAGATATGTTTTATACTTTGAGGTTCGTTTTGTTTTGTTAAAAATTAATTTAAAGTTGAAATTTGTTGCATAGGGGCATTAACCATAAGTCCGAAAGTTTACTCCAGGATACAATTTAATATGTCTTAAACCGCAAAATGTAGAGTTATTACCGCAAAAAAGCTTTAACGACAAAAACAAACTTTTTTAGGAGAATGTTTTTTTTTATATTATTTCATAAAAAATTTGTATGAAGGTTGTCGCTTGAGAGATTTTCTTTTTTTTTGCTATAAAATCGTAACGGGACCTTATATAACCATGATATTTAAGGAGATAATGCAAGTGTTGCTAATGAAGTCATTTATTAAAAAAAAAAAAACGAAAATTGAAAATTATGTCGCTTAAGCTCGATATAATAAAAGGGTGAGTTTCATAACGTCATTTGCAAAGCAACTCGCTTTTTTTAATGCATCCCAAAATGCACTTAAGAAAAATTATCGATGCATTCACAATAAGCAAACTGTTAAGCATTAAACTCATGCAACTTAAAATTGTGATCTCTTTAAAAATTCAAAGATCGGACCCAGCCAACTATAGAATGTTAACTTAATTCACTGTAAATTGAAGATAATATAAAATTAAGAATACTCCAATTGCCATTTACTGATTTCAAACTAATTGAAACAGCCCCTTCGAATATTCAAAATAATTGGCTTTACAATTTCTTAACCAAATTTCTTAAAATTCTCTCAGTGCAAATAATTTATTAGATTCGTAATCATCAGCCTTTGCAGGAAATTCTTACAATCTTTATAATAAATAGTTTGTCTTTCTTCTTTATAAAATAATAAAACCAAAAGCAAACAATCCTGTGAGCCCAACATTACGAAGACTTAAAAGCACCAAAGAAACTTAAAAAGGAAAGTAATTGATGCAGCCAAAGAGGGAGTACAAGATTGAAAAGGACAATAAAGGATTTGCACTAACAAGGAACAATAAATGAACTGTGATGTATGTATTTGTGAGTTGCATAAGTGATGTTACTTTTTAAAAACGTGACAACACCACAAACAATAATAACAACTGTGTTTGTTCTTGTTCGAATGTGTCTGTGCTTGGTTGGACATTAATGTTCAGAAAACGAAGTCTTCACAACTGTCAGCACCACATTTAAAATGGAATATTCGATTCGATATGTGGCTAACGGATTTAAATAAAATTTCATTTCAATAAGCTAACGACTGACTGAATGACTGACAGTTTGCTTGTATTAAACCTTGTATTAAAGAGCTCGACAGATAGTGATGACATTTCTGCACTACTAAAAATGGATATATTTCTAGGAAAGAAAGCTAAACAAGATTTTGTTACAAGAAACACATCTTTATTAAAAATAACTTGTTTACTACACTTAAATTACACATAAGAGATTATTATCTTTAAATTACGACAAGCTCAAACGATCGATTAAATTGATTGTTTTTATTGTTAATTCATTTACGTTAAACAATTAAAATAAATTTAACGTTACACCAAAACTGCTGCTGCATTTATAAAACTTTTTGATCCAAAAATGTTTAAGCCTTAAAGAAAATTTGATAAAATAAACGAGATATAAATGGCCAAATCTAGCGACTAAATTGGATTAATTGGCAACACTGTCTACATGCGACATTCGTTTAATAAAAGGTTAATTTGTTTTTAGTAAATTTTTAATTAAATGTGGGTAGTATTTAACATATTTGCAATGTTCATTTTAATGACATCATATTTGTGATACCAAAATTTATTTTCTCGATAAATAACGCTAACAGATCTTGTAGATATAGATCAATCTACATTTAATATCTCTTGTTTTACTCTCACTTAGACGCTTGGAAATCGCAAAGAATTATATTAACAATAAGGCGAAAAGGGATGATTTTTTAAGATTTGGCAACAATTTTATCATTTATATATGTTCAGTTTTATTCGCACTTAGACGCTTGGAAATCGCAAAAAATTATATAGGCGAAAAGGGATGATTTTTTAAGGATTGTCTTATTTGGCAACAATTTTATCATCTATGTTTAGTTTTATTCGCAATTTAATCATAAATGGATGAATCCCAGAGAAATGCTTGCAAAAAAAATTGGAAACCGTGTCGAAGTTTTTCTGAGCGGATTTATCTATTAGCAACGGATCGTTTTCGTAGCCTTTATATACAATGAGTCAATTGCTTGAAAAATTAATGGAAAATTGGATATGCGAAAACGCTATGACCGAAGAGCGATCCCGCGATTATCATTTTTATGAACCGGAACGACTCAAAATTCAACGAACAACGCCCCATGATTGTCAATTGAGGAACACCTACACGCAGAGAAAAAACATGGTCATATTAAGGCCCTGGCAACAAACAAACTTTTGTTGTTGTTAACAAAACTTTTTTCAAGATTGATAATATTTTGTTTCTATTTAATAATAAAGTATTTACCTCCCTTGATACTTCAGATATGATTGAATTTAACAATATTATGTTTTAATAAAATAAAGCTACAACTATACACTTAAACATATTATGTTTACCTTAACCATATTATTATCACGGCAACCATATTATGGTTAAATGCATCCATCCAAAAGCTATAACCATATTATGGTTGCCTCCAAAAATTTTATAGTTAATATTTAATAACAATAATATGCCGCCTGTATTTATAAAAAATTTTTAAATTTAATAAAGGTTTACAAAACAAATTTTGTATGAACATTCTCCTTAATAAACGTTTGTTAAATTTAATAATCGGTTATAAATACGGGGGTGCATGTTTAATTTTAAATTTAAAATAATATGAATCTAGGAATTTTATTTCTTATGGTGAGTAACGATATATAAATTTTCATATTATTCGAATGTGTATTCTAAGTCAAATAACAATCCTCAAAAGGGTTTATACTTCAATAGTCCTATTTCTTCAATCCTATTCCTTCGGCTACGAAGCTTTTACTGAAGAAGCGTTAAATTAAAATATATTGAGTCAATGAGTTTGTTTCTTTATATGATCGGCATATCATAAACATGCATTAATGTGTATGTGGATGCGTAAAATTAAACACATTACAAATAAAATCCACCACTTGTAGTGAAGGGATTTAAAACAAAAAAACAAAAACCACATTACCAACACTGTATTACCATAGCCACTGTATGACCGCAGAAACCAAAATTGAATTGGTTTGTATGGTATGGTTATGTCGTTTTGGTAATACAGTTTTGGTATTGTAATGTCACGTCTAATTGGACCTTTAAAAAAAATTTGAGGCAGTCGTGATTTTTTACTCATATCTCAGCCATTTGTTGTCCGATCTTGCTGAATTTCAATAGCAAGCAATTCCGGACCATGTGTGACATAAATGTATAATAACCTGGCCCCCATCATATATGAGGTCTTCGGAAAATCCATTTCAACAGATAGATGGACACTCTGACATCGTTAAATCAACTTCGCTCCTCATAAGGACCCAGAATATATATACTTTATAGGGTCTAACATCAATATTATAGAAATTTCAAACGGAATGACAAACTTAAATATACCCTATTCACTACCTGTGGTCAAGGGTATACAAACACTCGGGATAAATTAAGTTTTTTATACTAACTTTAAGTACGAGTCGTCCTCAAAAGTTCAGGTACGAATAACACTAACTGCCTGTTTTTAGAAAACGAAAACAAGTGTGTGAGTGAGAAATTATATTATTATATTATAATGTGTTCGGAGGCAACCATAATATGGTTGTGGCTTCATGATGGGGGACTATTTTAACCATAATATGGTTGTCGTTGATAATAATATGGTTAAATCAAACATAATATGGGTAAAATTTTCTTTAAACATAGTATTTTTGGAGGTGACCATATTTTAACATGTTTTTTCTCTGGGTGTACCCAAGCTTGTTCTAAATATGTTCCATCGATTTTATCCTGCGAGATGATTTTGTGCGATGATTTGTCAAATACAGCTCAGGTCAGCCAACATAGTTTGAGGCTTATAAATGAAATACATTGCTCCATGAAGGTTGTTGTCAAACTCAAAAAGAACTTGCAAAATTATTAAGGGCAAATTAGGTTGTAACTAAACAAACCCTAGCAAGCACCACTTTTCATCCAAAAAGCATGAATTTTTTAAATAATCCCGCGCAGATCTACGCTTGTCTGCAGGAGACCAGAGTCTCTGGCGTGAATCGAACGTGCGAACGACGTTAAACTTTTATCCACGTCACCAAGCTAATTCTTTATATTGTGTTGGACCACAAGAGTCACATCTTTAATGCTGCTTAAGTCGGGGAAAAAATCACAAGGGCTCTGTGCTGAGCACAATGAATTAGTTTGAAGCAATCATTGGCCGAGAAAGCGCTGTTAATTTCATTATAAAAGATTCGACGAATTGTCTATCGAACTTAAAAATGTATAAAAGATTGCGTCAATTCCTTGTTGGCGTTTTGTTTCGTATGTCTTAACGTAGAGAAAACACATTTTTCGATATGGTCACCTCCAATAGAACAATTTTTAACATAAAAGGTTACTCTATTACTTTAACTATATTATTGGCATTGGTAGCCATAATATGGTGAAACACTATTTCAGCTTAAAATTTTAAAACATATTATCGTAACTTTAAACATATTTGTGCCACCAGAAATTATATTATAATCAAATTAGACCCCAGCAAGAATACACAAACATATAAAAGTATCCTCCAAACATGTAATAGTTAAACAAGGGGCTAGTGTGTAGTTCTGCCAAATCAAACAAAGGACGTCTAAGAGCTTTACTAGTCCTCATATAGATTTCAAGGGAAATCTTAGGCTATTAATTGTAATAATAAAAGCCATATATCGTTCTCAAGTAATGATAAAATGTAGTAAGCCCTACCCATTAAAAACTGAAAACGGTCAACATTTTTTTATTGAAAAGCTCGAAGGAGTTTAGAGGGAAGTACATAAACTTGCTGATACGGGCTTCTGTTTCGAATCTGCATCTTAGAGTTGCAAAATTATTAGTGTTGAATAAAGGTAAAGTAGCTGTCAAAACAAATACACTAAGACAAACGAAGTATTTAGTTGCTTTTTACACAGCCTTGTTTAAGGAAAACTGTATACAAATTTTAAAAATAATTCCCTACCTGTTTTTGGTTGGGCTTTCAAAGTCTTGACAAAACATATCTTTTCTTGATTCTTGACGACCACTGAACATTTTTTTAAATAAAGAAAACTTACGTTTTGTAATTCGTTCTATTTTTTAAATTAACGATACGTATGAGTGATATTTCTGTGGCCGTATGGAAAAACTAGTTAACTCCACTTTTTGCGAAAAATGAGATAACATCAAAACTAGAAAGCGTGTTTCATTTACTATCACTCTGTCAGATCGAAATTTTAATATAGTTTCTCATTTTAAAGTTATTTGAAAAACAAAAATTAGAAAAATACCAATTTTTATGTAAAAACTATATAACTCCATACATATTTTGAAAAAACAAGGTAACTCCATATTGTCTAAGTGTCGATAACTAAGAGAAAAAGAGCGAAATAGAAAAAATTTGGGTCACAAGCTCTTTGGGTCAAAATTTTAAACCTAAAATTTGCCAGTCCCGATAAATCAAAGAATATTATAGAATATAGTATATTATATCATTTCTGAAGCTCTTGATATATAGAATACGACTGCCAAACACCCGAAATCTTTCCGAGTAATAGTTTTAAGCCCATAAAGATCTACCGTGCTCTTTGTGGTACAGTAACTTTGAAAAATCTTTCGACTTACCAAATAATATTTTTTTTTTCTGTTGCAAAGATAAGACAGTGTTTTTGGTTCATAAAATCAAGAAGGGTAAGCCATAAAGGCTTATGCATAAAACAGACAAAAACTCGGCTTATCTATAAATTAAAAATTGTAACGTTACTGACTAATTTATCACCGCACAGCCTAAACGCCTGAAGCTAAAAACTTGAAATTTGGAGAGGAGGTGATTTTTTCAAATTTGAAAAATATCTCCAGAACCAAAAGAGATACAAAAAACTGTAAAAGGTATCGTCGTTCTTTAGAAAAATAAGCGGACAGATGTCAGGTACTTTTTTGCAATTCGCCCCTCTTGGGGAGTAAACGGGCGAAACATGTATTTTGGAACTTTTTTGTCACCCCATCTATCATCTACCAATAAACATAAAAAATAAAGTTAATATCACATTTGAGTTCAAATACGAATTCAGTGCTTTTTGGAAATCGAACATTAATTTTTGAGCTCCCACTACAATATTGAAATTTCTGATAAGTTAATGGGGAGAAAAAATTCCAAAAAGGGGGAAAAACGGGAAACTAAATTCCTTTCCTTAGCTTTTTGTTTTACAAGTGAAACTTTCTTTGAATGTATTTAGTTAATATTTTACATATAAACATAAAATTCAACATGCAACGTCCTGAGTGAATAAGAACCTGTGAGTAAATTTTTTGGTACTCTTTGTTCTTTAACGGGTATTTTTTGAATTTCCGTTAGTATTGTACCTAAAAAAATAAAATTAAACATGCAAGGTCCTCAGTGAATAAGGATCTGTAGGAGGTATCTTCTTGATACTTTTTTGTTCTTTGGCTGGTACTTTTTTAAATTTTTGTTAATATTGCACCTATAAACACAAAATTAATTATGCAATGTTATGAACGGATGAGAATAACTGTTTGGATTTTTTTATTTTTATAACAGGTCGCTTTTTAATCTAGAAACATAAACTTTGGCATATAAATACATATGTCCACGAAAGAAAGGAAAACGCTCACGAAGTAGCGGAATTGATGCTAGTTTTTGATATATAAGCATGCATAAAAGGAAAAAAAAAATATTTTTTGGAAAAACTGGGTAACTTAATTTTTTCGTAAAAAACGGGTAAATTACAATGCTGAATTAAATAGTTAATGTTTTTCCACAAATCATTTCTTAAGTTGTCTTAATTCCGTAAAACTTTAAACAAAATTGAAAAAAAAAGTTTTTTCGGAAAAACTAGATAACTCCATTTTTCGAAAAAAACAAGATAAGTGACATTGATTCTCGGTATTAGTGACCAAAAATTAGTTCAATGGAACCAGAAATCTTTAACACCATTTAAAATTAAGTTCTGTTTAATGCGCATGCAAAGTAACATAAATTCATGTTAAATAATAAACGAAATATGTTTAAAACTTTATGTGTGTTTTTCTCATGTTTCAAAAAATGGAGTTATCTAGTTTTTCCATACGGCCACAGACTTAAATATGAAAAAATTACTTATGCTCATTGTTGCTAGAAGTAAAAAACTATCCCGGAAGGTACCCTGCAGCCAAAGTAACTAGTATTTAGCAAAAAATATACTGGTTGGTATTTACTTTAAACAAGTTGCACTTTTGAATTTTTTTATATATCAAACTATCGTATTTACGTTGGGTTGTCATAGGAGCGTAGCTCGTTCATTTATATACAAAAAAAGTAAAATAAGCAAAAGTAAATTTGACAATTCCCCTCAATATTTTTATATACTTGATTATTGTTTTATAGCGTATGGTTTTTATTTTAGAAGAGGTCTAAGTACTTATCCCTGGAACCAGAGAGAGAGAGAGCGAGAGAGAATATTGTATTATTTATTTTCCTGTTGCAATATGTTTCAATTTTGTCGAATTCCCCTTTGTTACCAAAATTATAAGATATTACCAGAATGCCCCGATATGGTGTTCATCATCATTCTGCATTTAAGAATTTGATGTATTAAGCTAAATAATTTTAAAAAAAGAATTCGGGAATTTTCCATCTCCTTTTTTATTTTTAAAACATGAAAATAGTTTGAGAGATCTACAACCAACCAAAAATTTACGTTTTTATTTTTATGGTGTAGACAAGTAAATTGTTTTTTTTAATCTTCTTTTATAGAGTTGTTGTTGGTCTTTGTTGGTTTTTTTGTTTACCAAATATATAGTGCTGTTGTTTTTTTTACAACAAACGGCGTCACATATGAAGCTGTGTAGGAGAAATTTCATAAATTTTCGACGCCTAACAACTAGTAATTAACAAGTCCAAAAACTAACTAATAACGATTTAAGCTAAAGTGTAAGTTAATTTACCCACACCTCCACAGGTGATGGCGGTATTATGCATTTGTGCTGATATGTGTTAAGCATTGAAGTAATGTTTTTAGACCCAAATACTGAATCGATCTAATAGTGTGCGACCGTACAGTATTAAATTCTCGAAATAAATTGTTGAAATTTGAAAAATATATTTTAATAGTAACAAGGACAAATCCTATTTAAAATAATGAAAATCGACCCATAATTAAAAATGGTACTTCTAAAAACTTCGATTTTGTGTTTTTAAACTAGAGATTGACAAAAAATCAACCAATTGTAGCCGGGACTGTAAGAAAAGATAAACTTACTGTTTATTGTTGTTGTTTATGTTTAAGCTTTGATATTGTTACAAGTAAAACTGTGGCTTATAATTCTTATTCGCTTAACAGTTTTATATGTGTAATATCTTTAGTTTTTCTAAAATCTTTGGATGAAGTTTCCTGACGATCTGGCCTAAGCAACCAGTGAAATGCGCATAAGAATAGCTTATCCCTTCAACAATAAATTTCAGTTTATCAATAGTATGAAATGGGAATGTAGCACATTTAAACGAAACCTTTTTAATTAAAAAATTTTTGAATCCCAGGAAAAACTTTGATTATATAATGTAATTAAGCGTTCTGTACGAAAGAATTATGGAAACCACAAACGCTAATAGGGTTTATGTGGAAAATACCTCAAAAAATGTTTCTCGGTTTGAAATCTTCGTACACATTAAACATTATGCACTTATCGAGCACAAATAGAGAGAACATATCATTGCGTTCTGTTTTTCGTAAAAAAAAACAGAAACTTCATTTCGTTCGGCTTAGCATGTTTAATTTTCGCTTATTGCAGTAGTGCTCAGCGCCCTTTTGGTTGGTGAAAACAACAATTAAAAAAAAAATTGTACACAATACACTCACAGGCTATTTGTGCTGCTGTCGTGCAAATTGTCAAGCAACAACAGCCATACTATTGAGAAGCGTTGCTAAACAAAAACTCTTGTGAACATTAAAATACAATTTTTCTCTACAGAACCACTGCAATTGTACTGTGTTATAACGAACAACATAGCACTACATAATATTTGTTACTTTCTTCAAAACAGTTAAAAACAGCATTAAGGGTTGTGAACTAATACACAAACACTAAATAAATAGATTTCGTTTCTGAAAGTGTGTACCGTATGGTAAACAACCATATTAATATCCAAAATATCTTACCGAATTTTATTGGAATCAGTCCACAGCTCTCATACAAATACCACTCCCGGAAATAGCTTTGAATGCCATTTATTCCTTACAAATGTTGATACTGATAAAAAAAAATATCTTAAGGCGATGAGTTTATAATAGCTAAATTTGGTGCTTGTAGGTCTAGAATTAACCATAGATCCGACAAAAACTTCCTCTCAAGATCGTTTTTAGACGATAAATCTTGATGCAAAGGGTGGCATAATGCACTATGTTAATTGTGAGTCAAACCTTACCTTAACGTCAAGTTTTTTCAATGGCTGTGTTATCTCACGTAGTGGCGATATTAATGAGCCGCCACAATAATGTGATTTGTCACCGTTGGACTTCTTTCTTTGGGGATATTTAGAATTAAAAATGCACGTCAATAAGCCAAGAACAATTCAAGAGCTAAATGATGAGATAAGTCGGCACATTTACGACATTGAACCTCAATTATGTCTCTGAGTCACTGAAAATATGGACCATCGAACAGAGGTATGCACCGAAGCCCTGGCGAGCACTTGGCCGATATTTTGTTTCACACATAATGGTCATAGATTCTTCTATCATAATAAACAATATTAAGATAATTCTCTGAAAATTTTTTGTTTTATTTACAATAAACATCTTGCGTTTTGGTTGGACCACCCTTTAGAAATCTAGATAATATTCGGTATAAAATTTTTTTAAATGAATCTTAAGCTCACATTATAATTGTATCTTGCCAGGACCATTATAACTCATGGGACCCAAATAGGTTACACTCTCGAAAATGTGTTTAAAAATTAAAAATTTGAAGTTACTTATGTAAAAGTGTTCCTTTTTACCTTCATTATTTGTAAAACAAAAATCAGCATTATATCTCAAACTGAACCAAAGTTATAGTCAAATATATTTTATTAAATTTGTATAAAAAGGTACATTTTGAAAACTTTAATCGCATTAAGCCAAGTTTGATGTTTTTGGGATGTGACTTTGTAGCATTAAAGGAATTGTGGAATGTTTTAAAGGTTCTACATCTGTTTTTTTTTTATGAAAGAAATATTCGTAGTTATAATGATATTAATATTAAAGTATATTTTTTCAAGGTGTAAATATTATAATTAAAAAGCTCTATAAATTAAACAATTTGCATATTAAAATGATTTTATAGACAGTAATGAAGGAATAAAAAATGACAATCAAAGTTGTGATAATCTCGAATATTAATGATTTCAATATCAGCAAACCCTACCACCATACAGTCAATGTATAAGAGTCATGGTAGTATTTTCTGGTTTAACACACAATAAAATTACTTTTATTTTAATTAATTTTTAATTTGTTTTTTTTAAAAAATGCACCTTATATGCAATACTGGCCTCAATTTTTAAATATTTACATTTTTTTTTAATATCAAAAGTTAACATTAATTTAATTAAAATTTTTTTCCCTCTGATGTTTCTTTTACAGGTCAAAACAAATATCTCAAACTTAAACGAAACATATCGCCATTGTATTCATTAAAAATAAATAAATTAAAAAAATATTAAAAAAAGTTTAAATAAAATCTTCATAAAAAAATAAAGAAAAACACATTAAATATATAATTTAAATTAAAGCAAAATTTGAAATAAATTAAAAACTAAAAAAAGTTTTTTTAAAAATTTTAAATAATTTCTTCATAGAAATAATTTAATGAAAATTAAATTTGATGATTTGGTTTAAAAATGAATAAAAATTAAAAAAAAATAATTAATAAAATTTTATCAAAATTAAATTTTAATAAAATCAGTAAAACAAAATTAATTTTAAAATCAAATATTTGAACACATAAGTGTTTATTCAATATAACAACAACATTGTTGTTCTTTATTCCTTATCCTTTGGCGGTATCAGTATCTTGTCTAAGCCGAAGGAAAAATCTTCTTTGCTGCTTTTCTCTTCTCTTGCTTTTCCAATCAGCTCATCACTAGCAGCTACATCAATGGACTTTGAGTGGCGTATTAAATTCAATACTCTTTAGGAAGTATTTAACCTAAAAAAACTTAACATATCAAAGGATTTTGTGAGCTTGTAAGTATAATTACAAATTATATATGTATATAAAAAAACACATGGCTAGTAAAACTTAACAATTTAAGGAGGGGGACAAACATAGAAAAAATTGTAAAAAAAATTCTAGGAAAATAAAACTGAAAAGTTTACAAGAAATAAAATAGCTATTCCTTTAAACTTAGAACCCTTTTCGTTAAAACTTAATGAAAATAAAAAGAAAATTATTATTTCCTAGATATTTTTTCTTGCAACATTTTATACTTAAGTTTCTGCGAAAAGCTCTTGGGCATAATGCATATTAAAAAAAAAATACACTGCAAAAAAAAAGAAAATTGTTAATAAAAAAAGTAAATGGATAAGGACACCGAATACTTCGAGGAAAGAATTTTTTATAGTTTTTCCTTGGTTTATTTGTGCAGAAACAAACAAAAGCGTAAAAAAGGTATACCATATTGAAACAAAATATTTAATGTGAAGTATTTTTATTGGATATAAATAACTAAAATTTCAATATTTGAGAAAATTGGAAAATATCAGTAGCCTCTTAAAGTGATGTTAAATGATGTAGATTGAAGACAGTTTATTAAATACGTCCCCAAATCTGTAATATTGTTAAAAACAAATTTCTAGTGCTTCCCGAAGATCTCTAGATTTTACAGGAAAAACTTAACAACTTTTATATATATTTGAACAAAGCCCAATGACTCTGCTTTCCAAACCTGTTAGAAAAGTTAGAAACTAGTGAAAGATTAACTTCGCTTAAGAAAAAAATTCGTCCATTTACTTCTATAGATCGTGTTTTCTTTTATTGAGACATTTTTAAGTTGTATTCGAAATTCAGAAAAATGCATTATTGTCACGTGTTTAGCTTTTGAAAACGCGTTGGTATCTTGCCTTTAAAAAAACCATGTGTGCTTTTTATTGCAAATAAAAAATAAACGCACATTTATTACCAGAGAAACCGATAATATCCTCTAAGAAAAGTGTTTTATGCACATTATAAATGCATTAACACTTAAAGATATGCCTTTTAAATTTTTCAAAATATGCCTTAAAAACAGATATGGATTGTTTCAAAACCAAACATTAAACAACGGTAACCAAAATAAGGCTGAATGATTTTTGTATATTATAAACAAGTAAAATAGTATATTCGGTGCATCCCGAACATATAAAACACTACACTTCAGTGCATACAGAAGAATTTTCGAAATTAAGAACCAACAGAACAAAATTCACTACGTGTGTCACGTCACAGTTCTAAAGCGCAACAGACCGCTTCTAGTTAATTCTTACACTTTAAATGAAGTGCACTTGCCACTTTAAATTGGCGTCTTTTTGACACTTTGTAACAGGTCACTGGAAAAACATAAATGTACACATTCAATTTCGGTTAATATTGTTACGAAAGTAACTTTAGTTAAGAATTAGTTGTAATTATTATTTAAGGATTAGTTGTATTTATAAGTTGTCTTGTATTTATTAGTTGTCTTGTATTCATAAGTAATTTTACTAGTTTACATTGTTATTACAAATAGTTGTAATTTAGTACAATCCCAATGTGCAGAAAGACTTAGAAATGACCGTTAAAAAGCTTCAGTATAAGAGGTAAAATTATGTAAACATTAGCGCTGCCATACATCAAATTAAAGTGTGGTGAATAAGTAAAGCCTCGAACCTTCGAAAAACATTTCGAATGTGTTAGACAACCAAATTGCTGTATAAATACTAGCGGCGACTAGCGTAATTAGATCATTCTAAGTTCAGACTTTGTCAATAACGTATAACGCTGAGAAAATTATAGTTGGTTGTGAATAAAAGCTATAAATTACGGTTGATAAAAAGACTTTGTACTAAATAAAGTTGTGTAAATTGTAAACAGTGTTGAAAGTGTTTGTATTTTATTTATTTTATTAAAGTTGCAATAAAGAACTCGAAACGGTTTATTATAAAGGAAATAAACCAAAACGTTATTGAAAGGCAGTAACGTAACAATATAATACCTGTCCTAGATATTGTCCCGACTGAACCATGTTAATACGACAGATTCCCTTCATATTAAGTACTAGAGCCAGATGGAGTCAGCCACTACACAGAAAGAAAAACACTCGGGATAAATTAAGTATGAATAACACTAAAACGTACTTAAGGCAACCTTAAAAAGATTACTTTCGAAAACCCATCTCGGAACTTCTTAAAATAAGTATAAAATTCTTAAACCAAAAATAATTAGTATTGTGGTTAATTCAATTGAACTGTTTATGTTTTTTAATACAAATTTTGATATTTTTAATCAGCCTAAAGTTCATTGCGCTTAATTTTCATTAAATTATTTTTAAGAAGAAAGGAATTTTACAACATAAAATGAATTAAAAATACACTGTGCAAAAAACTTACACTTTTTTTCGTGACAAGCTGGGGACATTGTGTTTTAACATAATTCGGGTACGCTGAATCCAGTGGTGCCCGCAGTTTTTTTTAGATTGGCTCTGGTTTTCGAGATATATCGTTATTTCGAAAATGGAGGAGGTTGCACGACATATGTTCGCCTAACTCAAAAACGGTTTAGTTTATTGAAATTACTAAAAAAGCCGAAATTTCGCAATAAAACTTTTTTCTAATATGAAATTTTTGTTTTTTAAAAATTCATAAAAAATTTACAAAAGTCGAAAAATTTTAATTAATTCAAGAATTTCATAAAACCCAATATTTGTATGGGAGCCCCCCTAAAAAGTGGTGATAAAAGGCAATTATGTCTCGAGAAAATGTTAAGAACACACAACCAATTGAGGTCGGCCATACATTTTATTTTCCTTGGGTCGACTCCTGGGCCTTTATGTGACTTTTTTTCAATATATTTTTGTCTGCATTGAACATTTTGTATGGGAGCCCCCTTAAATAATGGAGATAGCTGGTAGGCTGGTGGCGCTGCAGGTGCCAAATTCAAGAATTATACAAAATGTTCAATGCAGGCTAGAAATATATTGACTTTTGTCCATAAAATCAAAAGTTGGTAACAGATTTTAATCATTTATGGCTTGTTTTGTTTGCAGCTTAGTTTTTTATTTGTCAGCAAAAAATTAGAGGCTTAGCTGCATTTTTTTAATTTTTTATCAATTTCGAAATTTTAATAAACCAATTAATTAAAAAAAAAAAAAAAATATGTTTCAAAAACGACTGCTCATATTAGAAAAGAAAATTTTATTGCGAAATTTCGTTTTTTTTTAGTAATTTCAATAAACTAAACCGTTTTTGAGTTAGGCGAACATATGTCTTGCAACCTCCTCGATTTTCGAAATAACGGTCTATCTCGAAAACCAGAGCCAATTTAAAAAAACGGCGGGCACCACTGGATTCAGCGTACCCGAATTATGTTAAGACGCCATATGCCCGGCTTGTCTTTTTTTTTAACTATCATAGTGTTATTGATAATGTTTCATTTTTGACTGAGCTGGGAATCGAACCCAGGTTTTCACGGACAGTTTGCCCTTATGTTACGATTGTAACCACACAATCTCTTTAGAAAGGTTTGCCGTTTAACACTCACCGCCACTGACGACGGCTGGCAGTCATAAGCCAAACACCAATCCTTAAACCAAATGTTATTTCAACTTCGGTAGATCGAAATTTGTTTTTTAAAGATTACACTATGCAACAAATGGGAAGTTTTTTTTCCTTGAATAACCACTTTATTTTTTTTAATCCGCTATAGTCACTAAACTGCAAAAATCATCAATATTTAAAATTCTATGGTAAGGTATATTTTTAAAAAAATTTTTTCTAAAAATTTAGATTTGATTTGAGGGTTAAGGAAATGACAGTTTTATAAAACTTAACAAAAATTTTCCTTAAGTTCAATATGTTTTAACACATATCGTTTACATGTATTCGCTCATGTATGCACATTCTGGTTGGCCCAACGTGTATCGACATCATTGCAACATAATATTTTGCCCTATACTCGCGAGTACAGGAATATGAGAATTAGGAGTCACTGGTCTAGAACCACTATTTCTACACACATCAGCACAAATGCATATACAGAAATAATTGCATTGGCTTATTATTTCTCTCATTTATTTCTATAGTGACAATTATCACAAAAATACATTTTGAGATAAGCGCGCTTAAAGCATTGTTCGAAAATAAACAGTACATTATTTAGCGTTCGGCTCACACACCCAAGAACGTTATCTATTTTTCTAGTGATTGTGTAGCCGAACACAACCTTTAATACCATTCGTAACTACCCAGTAAAAACTTCGCCTACAAAATAATGTGTTGAGTAATCAGAAAAACATAAGAGCACTACTTACAATTCTACTGAAAGAACCAATGAATTTTACAAGGGATGTCCCAAAATCAACGCATTCAAAAGCAAGTCATTATTTTTTTACTTTAATACATCCAGAAAAAAGTAGTTATAGAAGTTGTTATACATGTAGTTATAGAAGAAAGCTACTAAATAATGAGTTAAAGAAGCTATTCATTTTGAAAAAGTAAGCGAAGTTTTAACTGGGTATTTTCAAGAAAGAGCCGAACATTATATATTGTTCTGTTGCTCGTTAAAAAACAGAACAATTGTAGTGATACTGTAGACAAAAATTATATTTTAACGTTCTATAATGTTTCTTTTTTTACAATGATAAAGAAACAAAACATTTTAGCAACGACCGCAGCATGAACAGCTTGTGTGTGAATTGTGTATACGTTTTGTTTGTGTAAAATTATTTTGCTTTCTTGTTTTTTTTCGTATGTGTATTTTGCTTTTGTAAAAAATGTTTGGGTTTTTTTACCAACCAAAAGCGACCAACATTAATGAACCGAACCGAACACAATTAAGTTTGTGGTTTTTAAAAAAAAACCGAACGGAATTAAATGTTCTTATCTTTTGTTGTGTAAGATAAAAACATTATTATTTTTGTTTTCGAAAGATGACGTTATTTTTTTTTTTTAATGAACAGAGTTTATAATTGCAGATAATTTGTGGCTCAATGAAGTTTAAGTGGTGGAGTACCCCACAGTGAAGATTTTTTTTAATGATTTTCTACACAAACACTATTAGCGTTTGTGTTTTCCACAAATCTACCGAACCGAACACTAAGGAGCGATATTTAGTGTTTATTTTCGAACACTGGCTTAAAGTTTTTGGTTTGCACTAAAAAAATAACAACACATTCTATTCAAACGCTTAAAGTATTAAAGATATAAAGATAAAATTTACACACAAAGCAAAACAAAGCAAACAATTCTGCATCACTAACTCCAAAATTTAATTTTTGAGTTGTGTCACTATTGAAGTAAATGAGCGAAGTGTAGAATGAAAATAAAATGTAGATGGCAAAATTGATGCAACACGATTGATATACAGAAAGAAAACTAAGAAAAAAAAAATTTATAAGTTATGTTGCTTTTGAGAGCCTCTGTGGTTTGTGGCTTATTTGCATATACGTAAGTCCTAAGAAAACCCCTCAAGAGAAAGTCTAACGTGGTTAAATTTAACGATATTGGTGACTAGTTTATATGTAAACTCATAACGCGTGTGCAAAATGTCCAATGTGGCAAGAGCTGTGCTGCAAGTCCTGTTGAAACAACACATGTCGTTTGTGTCCATATCATAATTTTTGGCAAATAAAATTCGCAATCATCGACCAATAACGCTTGCTGCAAATTGTGAGGGCCTGGGCAACCTCCTTTTCAAAGAATTATGGACCGATGACGTAGAAAATGCATTTCTCGCTCTTGGATCGCAAAATTAAATTTTAAACTACTCCAGGGCCCACTTGCAAGTAAAGCTAAACGCTTTATCCGTCCATCGCGATTAAGCAAAACAGACAAAATAAATGAAAGAAAGTTCAATGGATTTAAAAGTGTGAGACCGAGACTGTGCGGGTATTTGCCAAATTTTCTCTGTTAAGGTTTGCAATACAGTTGTAAATGTTAAATAAATCTGAGGAAACCACTTAAAATCTAGAAACGTTCCCATTTGTGAGGCCTTAATTTAATTATTATTATTTCCAATTACTCCTTATACTGTTGAGTATTCGAAAACAGAATTGTTTTAAATTTCGTATTAATTTAAAAGCTTTGTAATTTTTAAATTACTAAATTTTGCTGAAAATTTCTGAACTAATTAATTAAATTTCCTGGCAATCAGGTCATGTCATCATGTAATTGAAATGCATTTGAAAATTTGTCACAGGATATTGTGAGGAAATTCAAAATAAAATTTCAAACACACAAATACATATAAACATATCGAGACCTTAAATGCAAACGGACGTAACAGCATTAAAATTAAAAAATCGATATTTTGATTGATATGGTTCGTTTAATAAAACTACATGTTCACGCATAATTTTAAAGCTCTGGAGCAGAAAATTGCGACTTTGTTTATTCAAACGCCAAGAACACGTTATTTTTTATTGATTTTTTAATGGTTTTTGCTTCTCCTGTAAACAAATTAAAGTGTCGATAATTTCGTTTGCATTTAAGATGGCAACATCGATGTATTTACAAATAAACAATCAAGCAATTACTGTGAATTAGTATGAGGAAATCAAATAAATGTAAATACTCGTATGTCGATAAAAGAGACAGATATTGAAAGATATTAAAGTGCACATAAAATATAGCAAATTTATAAAAGAACAAAACTTTGAGATTTCTTTTGTTAAAACTTAAAAATTTTAAGAAAAATATTTTATTAAAGTAATTTTTTGGAAATCCCAAAACAAGATTTTGTTTGTCGTGCTTAATTCCCAAAAATTACTTTGATAACAAACTGGCAAGTGTACAGCCTAAAAAACTGAACTGGACACCTGCTTTATTTTTTGATTCTCTTGGGGAAATAACAAAGCAAGTTTTTTTGTTTTTTACTTAACCTACTTACAACTACAATTAATGTTGCGAGAATTCCAACCAATTTTAGTGGGGAATGTAAAAAGATAAGCTCACTGTTTATTGTTGTTGTTTTTGTTTAAGCTTTGATATTGTTACAAGTAAAACTGGTGCTTATAATTCTTATTCGCTTAACACTTTTATTTGTATAATATCTTTAGCTTAGTCTTAAATCTTTAGATGAAGTTTCCTGATGATATGGCCTAAGGAACCGGTGAAATGGGCAAAGGAATAGCTTGTCCCATCAACAATAAATGTCTGTGTTTTTATCAAGAATAAAAATTGGAAAGTAAGCACGACAAACAAAATCTTGTTAGTAAAAAATATTTTATTTAAATAAAATATTAATTTATTTTATATTTTTATCGTGTTATTTATTTATTTTATTTTATTTTGTTTTATTTTATTTTACATATTTTATTTTATTATATTTTATATTATTTTATTTAATATTATTTTATTTTATTTCAATTTAATTTTATTTTATTTTAATTTATTATAATTTATTTTAAATTATTTTATTTGATTTGGTTTTATTAAATTTAATTTTATTTTATTTGGTTTTATTTAATTTTATTTTATTTCATTATGTTTTTTTTATAACGGGTCCGCCATCTAACGTTTTTTTTTCAACTAGTGCTTATTTCGTGAATGGTAACACTTAGCTCATGTGTGATTTGACAGATAATTAGTTTTATCCTTCCGCTGAACGAATATGGTTGTGTATACGCTTGAACAACGCTGGGAAATATTGCGACATTACTTTGAAAAATCATGGTAATGTTGCAGAATGTGTGCGAAAGTTGCGTACGGATTTTGGATTTTGATCTTGGCGGGTATGTTAACGAGCAAAATTGTCGCATTTAAGGCACAGAAAACCCGCACGCATACATTGAAAAGCCGATACACCCAAAACAAGTCACTATCTGGTGCGGATTTTGGTGTAGAGGCATAATTGGGCCATTTTTCTACGAAAATGAGCAAGGAGTGGCCGTTACAGTCAATGGCGATCGTTATCGGGCCATGTTGAAGTGAAATACAGCTGCACACAATCGATAATGTGCTTAAAAATTGGACCGATCGTGTAGGCTACTGCATGGCCAGCCGAGGCAGCCATTTGAATGAAATTATTTTCCATTATTAATCGGAAGGATTGTAATTTCAAATAAAAAAAGAAATTTGAGAAAATATTCAGTAGTTTTTTTTATAGCATTTTCAAAAAAAAAAGTTATTTGGCGGACGCTTTAGTATTGTTTTATTTGTATTTATTTTGTTTTTAGCTGGCATAGTCGTTACAATAGTTTAAAACATGGGCTGTGGAGTCGTCAAAAAATAGTTCTTACTCCGACTCCAATCAATAAAATGTTTTAAGTCCGACTCCAACTCCGACTCCTACTCTTACATCAATGCCAAATGTATATGAGACTGATCTTTATATAATTTTATACCCTTTTTTTAATGCAGTACCTTTTAAAGGTTAAAATAAAGCAAGAAAATTTTCTGTTAGATTTCAAATCGATATTTTAAATATTGAAAGAAGAAATTTTATTTTGGAAAATATTAGAACATTTTTTTAAATTTCTTATGCCGAAAAATTTTTGAGTCGGAGTTGCGAATTTTTTTTTGGGTACTTCGACTCCGACTACGGTATAAAAACCTAAACTTTGTCTCTTCAACTCCGACTCAACGTCCCTGTTTAAAACAAGACAAATAAAATGTTATCTCGAACAACATTTTATAAAAGACAATTTCAAAAACTTCCTACAGACAACGTTGAGGAAAATATCCTCTCTGATCATTTGGCCAGCTGGGTTACACATACATAATTTAGAAATACATAACAATAAGCATAAACTACTATTACTCAAGTGTGTGTTTCTATTTAATTCTTCTATATAGTAAAATTTTCTAAAGTTGCTGCGTTTAACTTTATTATTCGTCTCATGCATGTTTTATGTTTGAGATTTCAGAATATTTTTAGTTTGTTTGTTTAGTTTATATACCTAAATACTAAAAAAAACCAAGATATATAAAAGAAAATGTAAGAAAAAATATTTTAAAATTAATTTTTTTTTAAATGCACCGACATAAATTCTAGACCATTTCTAATAACAAACATGTACATCTGGCAACCTAAATTTTTTTTGTAATAAAACAAAAAAATTCTGCAAAAGTTGTAAAAGTTTATGTGAGTGCACAAGTCCAAGGACATTTTGCACACAAAACCACTTTAACTTGCACACACATAAGAGTAAATTTAAGTTTGCATGTGTTGTAAAACAAGGACTCAAACAACAAAAATTGTATAATAACTTATTTTTAATGGTAAAACTTCAATCTTCTCTTCGTATTGTTTAAATAAAAAAAGTTTGACCTCAAATTTTAATTTTGGTAAAAAAGAAAAATGAGAAATGTGTTGTTTAAATTAAATGCAAAAAATTTAATTATACAAATTACTAAAGTTAAGGTTTTGTGTGAAATTATTATTTAAATTTAATTATGATTAAGAATGCACTTTATTTTGAACAAAGAAGTACAGGGATAACTTTAAATGACCTGTGTCTCTAAATGTATGACTGACTGCACAATATGCCAAAATCAGAATTAATTTTTTTGTCTTGAAAAATTGTGACATTTGAAAAAGAAGAAAATTTAGAAGATCCATTAAGCAATTTCATTCTTTTTACAATGATCAATAGAACTCATATTTTTTTTCTGGTTATTATTTTAAGACAAATGACTTTATGACTACCTTGTGAATACCCCAATCGTAAAATTAAGAAAATGTTGTATAAAAATTTTTAATGAAATTTCGCCAAATTTCTAATAAGAAGAACATTTTTAGTAAAACATTAAAAAAATTCGTTACACTGCGACTTTTTGTGACGAAATTTATGAGGATCTCTTTTTAGTATCAGATTTATAGATTTTATTTTAATAAGAGTTCAAGGGCTTCCATGAAACTATTTAAAAAATAAAAATTTTATCCAATTACCAACATTTTTACTCATTATTTATTCGTTTTCTTTTTGTTGTAAACTGATTTTTTTTGATTTTATTTTATAATTAATTTTAAAAACATACTATTTTAATGTAATTTATTTTTTCTTTAGTCCCTTTATATATTATTGCTAAAAGTAAGTTTTTGGTTCATCTTCTTAACATTTGTCTGCAATAAAAAACTAAACAATAAATTGCGAAAAAAAACCACAGCAGTGTCAACACCAAAGTCAACAGAAGTATAATAAAAGTCACTTGTTATGAAACCTTAAAAAATGCAACCTTGTGATTTTAATCTTATTTTATTTTCAGTTTGTGTTTCTATCATGTTTATGTTCTATTAAAAGCGAAAGCGAAATTATCAAAAATTTTCCTAAATTTTGTAAGGAAATAAAACAAATTAAAAAAAAATTGGTAGTAAACCATTTAGAATGTTAATCTCTTTAAAAGGGCTGCATTTTCTCTTTCGTAAAATCAATATTGGCATACGGAAATTAGCTTTACATCCATTGTGTATGACTTTTTCCATCAATATTACAATATAATTGGTAAATTGAACTGTTTTGTTTTAAATTGTTCCTACAGCAGTTAACGATTTTTAATTTACCCCAGTTCTTAAGTACTAAACATATGCATGTTTGAGAGCGCCGGAAAAAAGTACTTAAAAAGTAATTTTCTATATAAATGCATTTTGGCGTAGTTTAATTGTTCAACAAAAAGTTGTTAAAAAAAAACAAACAAAAAAAACGTTTTTTTATAATCATTTGAACTGGGTAATGGCTTTGGTCATTTCAAATAAAATGAGTTTCCTTTGTTTTTTTTTATACTTTCAGCAAAATCTTTATAAGGAAATTGGCATAAATTTCATAAAGGGGGTTAACAACTGAATGAGTTTTCATTTGAATGGCGATAACTAAAAATGGGGTAAAAAAGTTTTATTGATTGAGCATTAAAAATAAAATAAATTATTTACTAAGCGACAAAGAGAAAATTTAAAGAAATAGTTTTTAGAGATAAATGAAAAATTTATAAAAAAAATTCAATTTCTGTTACAAAATCTTCGTAAACACTGTGACGCATGATTAATAACTAATTTGGTTTGAATAATTACTCATACGCCCTGTAATATAAACAGGCGCGAATACTGGGTGCAGAAAAAAATTACGGCCCTAATCATATATATCATTTTGTAATTTTGGTGTTGCTTTCTATAGAAATTCATGTACCGTTTTAAAATTTTCAACGCCACAAGCTATGCAGCGTTTAAAATTTTAAAACGCAATGTGAATTTCTGTAGAAAGCAACAACAAAATAACAAAATATTTTTGACTTTGTTTTTGCTTTCAGTGTAATTCTTTGGCATTGCGTTGCATTTTACATGATTAGGGCCTGAATATATTTTTAATTTTAAAAACATGTAAAATCAATTAAAATGGATAATCATTCAAAAAAGCAAACTTCGATCTACCAAAAGCTAAAATACAATTTGGTTTAAGGATTGATTGGTTTAACTATTGACGTCAGCAGTCGTCGATGGCTGCGAGTGTAAAACGGCAAATCCATCTGAGGAGATCGAGTGGTTGCTATCGAAACATCTCATGGTCAAGAATGAAAGATTATCAATAACAATTTTAATTAATTTTCATGTTGTAGAATTCCTTTCTTCCTAAAAATAATTTAATGAAAATTAAATTTAATGAACTTAAGCCTAATTAAAAATATTAAAAATTTGGATTAAAAACCATAAATAGTTCAACAAAATAACCACAATACTAATTATTTTTAATTTTCTTAAAATAAGCCTTTCAATTGTTATTTTTTGATTTTCTTTTGTCTTGTCAAAAAGCTAATATATTTTTATTAGTTTTTTTTGACAGACATTAGTGTTATTTGAGATATGTAACAGAAATTGATTTTTAAAACAAAATAAATTTGTCGCCTATTTCCTGTCTATATTCTTTTAAACTTTAAGTTTTATAAGTTAATGAGGTCCACAACAAAACGTAAACATTCCACAAAAAAATAAATAATAATAATCAAACAGTATAATGTACATTAGGGCGTACCACTTTACAAGAAAAAAAGTGTACCGTTCACCTCCTACAATAAAGTATTTTGCGAGGCTTTTTCGAAGAATTTTTTTTTGAGCTGGCCATTTGAATTTTTGTTTATTTTTGTTTAGCTTGTATTAATCCACAAGATCTCTCTCTATTTTAACCATCCTAATTATTAATGCGCACATGTCCCACAGCAGCACTTGAGGTTATAGTGGGCATATTGCCACTACACATCCATATAAGGAAGACTGCTATGTCCGGTCTCCTTAGGATCAAGCTAACATCGGGACTTGCTGAGGTCCAGGGGCATGCTAGCTTGATGGACATTGCTCCGGGTCTATCTGTCTGTACGAGGGCAGACATAATGACCACGGAACTGGTCTTCAACAGAAGGTTCAGGGCAATCGTTCCGGACGAAAGATCCTGGAGTGATGGTAATCCATGTCGGGGAAACCATGAATTGCACTGGTATACTGACGGGTCAAAATCGGAGCACGGAGTTGGTGCAGGGGTTTTTGGACCTAATACACGACTCTCGATGGCAATGGGCAAATCGCCGAGTGTTTTTCAGGCCGAGATTTGCGCCATTGATGTGTGTTGCAGCAACATTCTGGATAGGGGAATGGTTGGCGGCAGTAATGTGATTTACACTGATAGCCAAGCGGCCATTAAAGCACTCTCTTCTTGGAGAATGTCCTCGAGGTTGGTGGCGGAGTGCCGTGAAAAGCTACAGGAGCTGGGAACAAGGAGCAGATTGACGCTCTGCTGGGTGCCAGGGCACTCAGGGATCCCGGGTAACAAAATGGCTGATGAGCTGACCAGGGCTGGTTCTAACGCGCGGATGATAGGTCCCGAGCCCTTCTGTGGACTAAGTTGGGCAGGGGTCCAGTCCGTCATGGAGGACTGGGCTCTGGACGAACATAGGGGATACTGGGTATCGCTTCCGGGAATGCGTCAGGCAAGGAGATTTATCTCCCCCGGGAATGTAATGAGGACGAATGGTCTCGGCAGACGGGATCTGCGACTGCTGGTGGCCTATTTGACTGGTCACCACACGATCAAATACCACCTTTATCGGATGGGCCTGGCTGAGGATCAGGAATGCAGACTATGTCTAGACGGGGACGAGACGACGGAGCATGTACTGTGTGACTGCCCGGCGCTGGCATGGGCCAGGAGAAGGCACTTGGGGCATGGTACAATGTGTGCGTCCCGAATCGGTAATATATCGGCAAAGGCCCTGGTTGGGTTCCTATGGGAAGCGGAGGGACTTTTGGCCAGCTAAGGGGAGTGGGTACAATAGACCTGACCTGGTCGCGGTACCTGTCACTGTGGGGAAACCTCCCCGCTCTATTGTGAAAAAAAAAAAAAAAAAAATTATTAAGATCAGTGTTTGAAAATAAACAGAACATTCTTTAGCGTTCGGCTCCACATCCAAGAACGATATCTATTTTTTAGTGTTTTTGTAGACGAATACAACCCTTAATACCGCTCGTAACTATTTTCAAGAAAGAGCCAAACATTGCATAGTGTTCTGTTCTGTAGATAAATATTATATTTTACCGTTCTATAATGTTTCTTTTTTACCAGGATAAAGAAATTTAGCAACGAGCGCAGCACGAACAGCTTGTGTGTGCATATATTTTGTTTGTGTACATTTATTTTGCTGGTTGTTTGTTTTTTTTTATATGTGTATTTTTTGTAAAACAATTTTGGTTTGTTTTAAACCAGCCGAAAGGGCTATACGCACAACAGAAAATAATTAAACTTAATCAGCTAAACCGAACACAATGAAGCTTGTGGTTAAAAAAAACCGAACAAAATTAAATGTTCTCATCTTTTTGTTGAGTTGAATAAGGACAGTACATATTATTTTTGTGTTCGAAAGATCACAAGCAGGGAAACGTTTTTTTTATACCCTCCACCACAATAAGTTTTGAATAGGGTATACTAAGTTTGTCATTCCATGTGAAAGTTTTTTATTATTCATCTCAAACCCCACATAGTGTATAAATTCTGGCTGCTTGAGTAATTTTAAGTCGATTTAGCAATGTCCGTCTGTCCGTCTGTATGTCTGTACATCTGCCCGTCTGTTAAAAACACGCTCACTTTCGAAAAACTTAAAAGAAATGAGCAAACTTGGTGTCAAATTGCTTGTAGTTATCCTAACCAGTTTGTGATTGAAATCCAGCAAAATCGGTTCAGTGGGATCAGATCTATGAATCAAATTTTGGAACCACCACCAAAAAAAATTGATTAGTTTGTTAAAAAAACTAACATAAATGGTGGAACAATGCACGGAAAAATATGAGATTTTGCAAATGTTCGTTTCATTCGACTGGAAATCACACTGTGAAATTTAATGAATATCCGTCAATAATTTACCCTAGGCCCAATATAAACCCTACTCCCGGAAAACAGTTTAGTACGTCTAAAACCGTAATTTATAATTCTATAATAACAAAATTTGGCACGTCACAATTTTATAGAAATGACACTGTAAAATTTCGTGTAGGTTGGTCCAAAATTTACCCTAGGCCCCATATAAACCCTTCTCCCGAAAAACAGTTTATTACGCCTAAAACCGTAAAAAAATGCTATCGGAATTAAATTTAATACTTCACAGTTTAATAGGACTAGAAATAAAACGAATAAATTTCACGATGATCGGTCCATAATTTACTATAGGCCCCATATAAAGCCCACTCTGGAAAATTAATTAAATACGCCTAAAACCGTAGCAGATATATTTATTGTGGTAACATTTCTCCCAACTTAGTTTCATATGGCCAGAAAAACTGTTATGCAATTTTGTGATATTCGGTCCATAATTTATCTTAGATCCCATATTTAGCAGCCTTCTGAAATTCAATGAAAACGCTAAAACTAATTTTACCGCTGTATTGAAATTTATGTTTTTTATACCAGAAATCACTGCAATATTTTGAGATGATTGGTTCATAACTGACCATGGCTCCAATATAAATTCCCCTCCTGAAAAGCATTTAAGTTCGGCTTGAACTGTTTCGAATCATGGTATTTTAATCGAGCAAGTTGAAATTGCTAAAAAAGCAAAAAAACTTTCTGATTGTCGGTCAATAATTTAATAAAGGTCTAAACCGCAACTTATTTTAATGCTGACGTCTGTTTTTATAAAGATTAATTAATAATAAATAGATATCATATAGATATTATTCCTGAAATATTCGAACTGTAGGTGGAGGTTATCAAAGATTCGGCACAGCCGAATATTGCACTCTTACCTGTTTTTAATGATTGATTTCTACACAAACACTTTATGCGTTTGTGTGTTCCACAAATCTACCGAACCGAAGATTGTAGTTTTTTTTTATTTTTTAAACTTCTTCTTGTTAAAGTATCAAAATTTAGTTTAAATTAGGGAATAAGTTGAGGTCTAATTTAGCTCAAGTTGATTTTATTTTATTTCTAGTTCAGTTCCAAATCACTTCTTAATAAGTTGAGTTCTAGGCCGATCTAGTTCAGGGGGGGCTTATTACGGCAGTCGTAATCGAATACTTTTTCCATTTTACAATTTTTACTTCTAATTAAAGTTAAGTAAAGCATTTACATATTTGAGTTTTCACAACACTGAAATAAATAATTTCGATTCGTTTGAAAGAGTTAGAAATTAAATTGCTTTAAAATCGAAAAAGTATTAGATTGCGTGTGTCTGAATAAGCCCATTGTTACGTTCTTGTTGACTTCTAGTTGAGTTCTATTTCCATTCTAGTTCAATTCAAGTTGAAATTTAAATTATTTTCTGTTTAAATTTTTTATTTTTTTTGCCTTTAAGATAATCTTTAATTTTGTTGCTGTTTGAATTTGTAATTGTATATTTCATATACAAACAGAGAGGCACAGTCATATTTATTATTAAAGGAAGAAAAGCTAGAAAAATCAACTGCATTAAACCTATTTTGCGATACAAATATACAGGAAGTAGTTGTTGTGTTTTGGTGTGAAATGGAAAATTGCACAAAAACAGAAACATTCTTTAGTAAAATAGATAAAATTGTATATTCCAGTTTATAGTTGTTGTTGTTGCTCTTTTTACAGGCGCAATATCTATAAAAAAAAACTATGCAAACATAAACCAGCAAACATGTTTGCTTATGGTCAAAAATAATATTAAACTAAAATTAACGAAATTCTCAGATCTTAAAAAATTTTAAATGGTAAATTTTACCACTCTAAATTTTACTAAAAAAAATAATAAAAAATATTTTTTGATAATTATTTGTTTTTTAAAAAATAAACTACTACATTTTTAATTACAAAGAATAAAGAAACTTAAAATTATTTTTACTTGTTTAAACAAAACAAGTACTTTACTTCACAAACCTTTTTTTCAATATAAAAAAAACGATACATCAAAATCATATCAAAAAAATATGAATATAAAAAAAAAACAAAAACTTAAAGGCCATTTTTGCATAGCCAAATATATATATTTAAAGATATAAAAGAGATCATAAAAAAAATAATTATGTGTAGAAACTACAGGTCAACCATTTCTGAGGTTTCTTACTCATCAAAATCTGCATCCCATACACATTGGCCTACTACATTGCAGACAAATCGGCAAGAACTAAAGTTTAAACTTTGGTCGATATATCTTGGTTATCAATACACAACATCTGGGTGGGACTGGAGAAATGGGCGTGGCTCCTCCCAAAGAGAGACCTTATAGATATTGGGGTATCTAAAGAATGCCAAGACTCAAAGTTTCGAAATAAGGTACAAGCATCTTGGTTAGCAATACACATCCCACCAAATGTAAGTGGGGTTAGAGGATTTGGCGTGGCACAAAATACATTTTTAATATCTAATGAACGGTAAGAGAAAATTTGTTTAAATTTGGTACACATAGCTGGGTAATCAATACACAACCTCTCTAAAAAAATGGCCGGGATTGAATAAGTGAGCGTGGCATAAAGCTGATTAATTTATATCTAAAGAACGGTAAGATAAAGTTATTAAAGCGGTAACAGCTTAAGTTTGGGAACAAATAGCTTTGCTATGCAACATCAGTCAAAAAGTGGGCGGGATTAGATAAGTGGGCATTGCCCAAAATACAATTCTGTATATCTAAATAATGAAAAGTGTAAAATTTTCCAAATTTGGTACAACTAGAATGGTTAATAATACCTATCATCTGTCAAAAAGAACAAGAAAACGGACGAGTGGTAAAAATAATTCCATGAAAATATTACGTTCATTTTGATGTGGGGTAAATTTTTTTCTATTAAAAACTTACGCTTACGCTGACGTGGTGGTAAAATATTTTCAAAGAAAAAATTTCGTAAATGATGACGAGTGGTAATTTTTACACCAGCATGTGCGTAGCTTTGCTCATGCTAAGTCGAGCTCAGCCAAAACACAAGTGAATAACAAGAATCACGATATAAGAAGATACTAAGAGAAATAAATTGATGGAGCGCAACGGAAGAGAGTACGTTAGAAAAATATAAAGAGAGGGTAAAATTTACCACCACCTCCACAGTTAAAGGTTAAATTTACGAATATAAAAACTGTGAAATTTTATTCTTCAATAAATATCAGTACAAAAATCTCAAGCTTTCGTTAACATCAAAAAGGTGCTTTGAAAACCGCATTCAATATCAAATGTACTATTAATAATAATTGATTTCCACGAAACGAACAATTCTTAATCACTTTTAGAATTTGACTTTTAATAATGTATTTGTTATAAAATCGTTCTAAAATTTCGTATGTCTGCAGGGTTTCTCTCGGATTTTAATATGCAGCTGTGTGGAGTGTGTGCAAATGTAAGTGTATTTGACAGTGTGCATGTAAAAGCAATGTTTCCGTTTCCTATTTTATCGTATGCTCAACTTTTTTTTTAGCGTGTGTATATGTGTGTGATAGTTTGAGTGTGTAAATTTGTGTTTAGTTAGTGTGATTGTATGTATCTCTGTTGCCTCTGCATAGACAAATAAAGTTTGCAAATTTTGTATAAATTTTATACTCTTTGAATTGTTTACCAATTGAAATGTGTATCCAGAATTGGAAAAAAGACAATCGGCGAAAAGTACGTTTTTGGTACAAATCGTTACAGTAATTGGCATTCGTCTCTTAAGTGACCTGAGTATTAGGATGTTTTACTAAAACGTTATTAAATTGAGACGCCTTATATAATAAACTATTTTAGACAAATTTTGTGAAATAAGTAAAAAATTTGGAAAAGCACGAGTTAAAAGATTGTACGTACTACTTTAGAGTACTTTTGGTATAATATACTTTTTTTTTAGAACAGGTTTCTGTTATAAGTACCCTTCTCTATTTTAATGTTATAAACACCCATTCAAATATTTTCCAAGTATAGAATTCACTCATGATACAAGTTGTTGTCAATGTGCCAAAGTTTTCATTTGAATTCACACTTTTAAGACAACAACTACAGTAACAACGACGTTGTTCCTGTGTTTCCTCTTTGGGTTTGTGTGAGTTCGTTAAGTTCTCAGTTTTGTCTTGAAACGTTTTTCTAATGAAGCAGATATTTAAAGGATAATGAGCTTTAAATTACTTAAACAATTTATGATGGAAGTACGAACTTAAATAAATGTACGTGCAAGAATTTTGTTTGCATTATTTTCCACAATCAAACTCATGGGGCTTAAATTCGAAAAAATTATTTATAATCAAATTTATTGGCTGCAAGTTTTTTCTCAACAAAAAGTTTTTTTTATTTCTTTTTTTTTTAGAAATACTTTTAAATGCAATTTTTATAGCTTTTAGGAGTTTTTCCCATTTCCGTTACATTTCAAATAAAATGAAAGTTAAATTTTGTGCTACATTGATATTAGTTTAATAAAGGCGCTGAAAATTTTTTTTCATTTCCATTGAATAGACTTGAAAATTATTGTTATTTACTTGGCTTGATTCCAGATTTATTTGAATGCAACTATTATTTAGTTTAGTGAGTGAAAATGTAGGAGTTTTCTTGAATTGAAAAAAAGCGTGTTATAATAATTGTAAATCATGAGAATTTTAAGTTTATTAGCTGAAATTTTAGAAAAAGTGCTTAGAAGAAGTTTAATGCTGTATTGTTGAAGATTAGTTGCTATTTAGCGCGTCTACACAGACAAGAAACTCTTACTGAATATAAGTTTGCCCTACTTACTTTAGAACGAGTCGTTCTTAACAATTAAAAAGGACGATTAACACTAAAAAGTACTTAAAACAATCCAAAATGGGATTACTTTCGAAAACTAATATGCGTGCAAACGCATGTGCTTGTAAAAGTTTGTTGTAGAAACAACAACAGCACTACAAAAGAAATTAAAAAAGCGATTTGCTTGTTTTGCGTAAAAACAAGAACAACACTACAAAAAGAAAATTATAGATTATTTTCATGTTTAAACTGTTAAATAAAAAGCAATAATTCCCATATTCTTTTTGTTAATATTATTTAATTAAATATCTACATCAAATTTATAAAGTAGTATGATTACGAAAATAATTGCGGGCATGCTGTCGGTGTCTTATAATTGTGACTTCTCCTGTAAACAAAGGGCGAAATACAACCAAAGTCAAACAAACGTGTGTGTGACATGTTAGTAAATAAAAAGATTATGCTCTATAGCTCTTGTTTTCTGGGGTAAGTTTGCGGAAATTAGGAACAAAGTTCCTTTGGTCGACATTGGTTGCCAACTAATTGTAAATCAGTATTTTTCTCTGATTAAACTTAACTTTAAGTAAACAGCTCTCTAATCGTTCCTCTTGCCTCTGGGATAACAGAAAAAGTGTTTAGCCAGTAGTCGGCATGAGTATCTTATGACCTGCCAACTATAGGATAAGTGTTGTCCTAACGTCGAGAGCAGTTTTATTTCTAGTTAAACTTAATGTGGCGTCCCCAAACGATACAATTTTTGAAATTTGTAAAGATTTTTACTTCTTTGCATTTCATATACTAAAGACTTATTTCAGTAAAGTTAATTATGACAAGCAAGGTAACAATGTTTAGGTGTTCTTAGGTGGACCCAGAAATTAAAGGTGGAAATGTTTATTTTAGGTGCCAGCCATTGCGTTTCACTTTCCACTTTACGGGACAGAATGTATGGGCCGCCTTGCAGAAGATCCTAGAAAAATGGTTTCGCAAACTGTCTTCTCAAATGCTTTGGAGAAAAGGTTAGTAAAATAGTGTTGTGGTGTGGATTTCCGGTTAAAATTGAAGACTTGCTGAACACAGTGCACGCGATTATAAAGAAAGATAAATGCACCTTCTTCCTCATCACACCATTTTAAAATTATCGTCCTGGAAAAAAAGATTACAAAAGTTTTTTGATTCGGCATTTCAATTAAATTGTTTAGATAGCAGAGGGACTAGGTAAAGCACAAACTATAGTCACTGAAAAAGGTATCAGAAAATCTTTCACTGATTAAAAAAACTATCTCATCGATCAAAATGCTGTTAATACTTTACTTCTTTTTTTTTCTCTCCTTGAGATCGAGATGATTTCTCCCAACAAAGAAGGTACCGCGACCAAGTCAGGTCTATTATAACCAGTCCCATTTTATTGGCTAAAAGAGCCTCTGCTTCCCTAAGGAAACTAAGTAGGTCTATTATATTTTTGTTAACCCGTCCAGAAAAATGAATGGCGATAAGAAAGGTTTTTCAATGTGCCCTTTAACTCGTAAAATCTTGCTTCCAAAATGATATCACAACGTCAACACTATCCAAGATGGAAATGCAAAATAAACGGTAACAGTAGTTATAGTTGTCTCAGCAAAGGGAGGAACAGTGGTTCAAATGGTTGTCTTGTCATATGGCAGACCATGTGCCAGTTTGCCAGTAAACTGGTTTCTAGAAAAATCGGATAACCATAAAATGCTCGAAGGCAACTATGATATGGTTGTGGCTTGTTGATGGAGGACTGATTTGCGTGCTTAAAGTTGTGCTGAAAAAGGTCAACAAGAAAACAAAAAGGCAAAAACATGAAAAATAGAAAAATGTACTTTGGACTTCAAGAATAATTCTTGACAAAAAAAAAAAAAAAAAAAAAACGAAAAAACAGAAGTAAGAAAGAACATATAAATCAATTAAAGTGGATAATCATTCAAAGCCAATTTCGTTCTACCAAAGGTTACAATTTGGTTTAAGTATTGATGTTTGACTATTGACTGCCAACCGTAGTCAATGGCGGTGAGTGTTAAACGGGAAAACCCTCTGAAGAGATTGAGTGGTTGCAATTTAAACATGTATGAACAACCTGTCCGTGAAAAGCTGTGTTCTGTTCCCAGCTCAGTCAAGAATAAAAAAGTATCAATAAATTTTAATTAATTTCTTGTTGTAAAATTCCTTTCTTCATAAAATAATTGTTTTTTCTCATGGTTCCAACTACAGTGAGACCATTTTGTGCTAAGTTTTTTGCAACTTCAAGGCTTGTAAAATAATTGTCAAAGGTAACGTTTCTGTTGGTACGGAAGTATGGCTCACATAGTTGGTTGACTACATTGTATGCCAAATTTTCCGCTCTATTTGGTCCTTCTTTTCCAAGATATGGTATACCAAATAGAGGGTAACTTGTTTTGCTATCACAGATCCACCAAATTTTCATACCATACTTGTCAGGTTTGCTGGGTAGATACTGTTTGAATGACACTCGTCCTCGAAAAGGTACTAGCTGCTCATCAATTGTCAGATTTTCTCCAGGTAAATAAAACTTTTTTAAGTTTCGATTTACAGATTGCCATAGTTCTCTTATAGGTGCAAGTTTGTCTTTTGACTTTCTGAGAGATCTTGTGTTTTTATCATCAAACCTCAGGAACCTCAGTAAAAGCGCATATCTATTTTTTCCCATTGTGGCGCGAAATATCGGATTTCCAAATAGTGGATCCCAGTACTCTCTAAAATCAACACCTCCCTGTTTGTTGACTCCTATAGCCAACAAAAGACCTATAAATGCCTGCATTTCGATTGTGTCTGTTGGCTTCCACTGACTTTGTAGGACTCTATGCGCTTCAGAATTGGTATATGTATTTCACTATAATTTCTAAAACTTGTTCGTTAAGAAAAAGGTTGAAACTGTCTACCGGATCAACTATTTCTTGGCCCGGTGGGAGCACCACCTTATGAATACCACCGCGAACGATGTTGTGCCGAGGAGTTCTGCTATGCTTCTCAGGCTCAGATTTCCATATTGTTCCATCTCTGCCCTTATATGTTTGAACAGACATGTATTCCTGCAGCGGGGCATCATCTTCCTCACTCCATAACTGTAAATCTTCACTTTCAGATGCTGCTTTTTTAGCGGCACTTTCACTTTCGGAACAGATGTCGACAGCAAAATCCTTATCATCGCTAGGGATTTCACACCTTAAAATATCTTCATTTTCACTTTCAGAAAGGGCACGTTCAATTTCTCCCTGTGTTAGTTTTTTTCTCGCCATTTCTAACAATAAATAATCAAATTTGCTGTTACAAAAACTAATATTGTGACAAAATGCGATCTGCGATTGATTGATTTATTATAAAAATAAACAAACAACCTGTTTAGAGAATCAAGAAGAAGCAAAGAATTCAACGCCGACTAGACAGTTTCAGAACGGCGGTCACTTGTATGAAACTTGGGCGACTCGATTCAAACAATATATGAATGTGTCTATTGGACACTTGTGGGTTGATGCGCTACTATTTTCGTTTATTGATAACAAATAATAAACTATTTATGCTAAAAATATTTTAATTGCGCATTTCTATTCTCAAGACCATCGAGGTAGAATAGGTAAAACGGGGTTTCTCAAAAATAAATACTTTAGCTTTTATGAGCAATGGAATTCAAAAATGTGTCCGCGAGATGCTTGTGGGTTGTTAAGGGTTAATAAAAATTAAATTGATGATTTTTGACCTAATTAAAATATCAAAATTTGGATTAAAAACCATAAACAGTTCAACAAAATAACCACAATACTAATTGGACATAATATGCTTATACATTTTTCATAGTTTTTTTTTGGGGTGACCATATCAAAAATGTGTTTTTTCTGCCAGCACTATCTATTTAACCCTAAAGTAGACAGCTAATTTTTGTAACACAAACTGCCACCTGGGCCTAGCTGGGACCACTTGTTTATTATATGGATTTGTTTGTGGCTATCGCAAAAACTTACGCAAAGAACTCCAAAGCCTGGCTAAGACAACTTTTATTTATATAGAGTTTTATGACTCTAACAAGTACATTTTGTTGTCAACTAGAAAAATTATTCGAAATAAAAGTAAAGAAAGAATTCTTATGTATTAAGTGTGCTTTTTGATACGTTTCGTATTGATTTAATTTCCTCAAATATATACATTGTAGGGTAGAGCTTATAACATGCACAAATTTACATTAGGCCTATTGCAACGCCCACGGTGCTTAAATTTACACTTTCTTTCTCGTCTTCAAGTGAACAGGACTTTGAGGAATCCATAAAATTTCGTTTTAATATATTTAATAATTATATGAAAAAATCTGGTAAAAAACTGCCTGGCCAGGCCCAGGTATACACATAAGGGTTAAGGCAATTTCTTTTTGGCTCAGAGTGTTAATGCAATTTTGATATTATTTTAACAAACCAACGCATTTTATCTGTATATATGTTTTTGTATTTAAGCAACAATACACAAAAATTGCAAATTAAAAATTGTATTTCCATTTAACTAAAATTCTTTTAAAAAATGTTGTTTTATATTGTCGAATCCCCCACATTTTCATCTACCAGCTTTGTATCTCTTAAACCAAAACCTCCCATGCGCTCTTGTAACTGAGGCTTCATAAATATTATTTTTATCTACACATTTCTGGAATTGTTTTGTGTTCATAAATTTGTGTTGCTGCATGTTGTGACAATGTGACTTTTACCATTTACGCTTGTTCAGCTCCCAACGGACGTTACTTTAGTGGGTTGTGGTTTTAGCTGTTGTCTATTCCATGTTTCTACTGCTGCTCTTCCTTGTTGGTTGGTAGATTGCTGTCCACAGCATGTGTGTACTGGGTGAGTGTGTGACATTTGCCAGCGTCGAAATAAAATTTTGTTTTAAAATTAAATAAAAACAAGACTTTTTAAGAGTTTCGGTCTTGTTTAGGAATCCGGTTTATACTCCTACAGACATGCTGTTTATTTATTTTATTATTGTTGTTTAGCTGGAAAACATGACAAGAACAAAATAAAAAAATAAAAAAACAAACAAAAAAATGAAAACTTAGGGGTTTATAATTACCACTTAATTACCAATGGGTCTTATTAATACAGGCAAACATATTTATTTTGATAAAGAAATTTATGATACCATCAAAAGGTACCAACCAGCAGTTGTATTTTATGTAAAATTTATGTTACTAAATGGTGGCAAGGAAGTATGGGGACCTTCCTGTTTCAAGGTTGGGTCAAATTAACTAAATGAAGTCATTTTACAGGGAATTTAATTTGTTATTAAAATATATGTACATTTTTGTTAATTTTAATAAAAATTGTTAAAGTTAAATATGTTTTAGTTATTGGGATGAGTAAGGTAAAAGGTCAGGGTGATTAAGTGCCAAATGCCCAAAGGAAAATAAAATTTTTTTAAAGAAAATTTAAATAAATTTAAAATAAAGTTAGCGCGTGCGAATTAAATGTTTAGATTCAGGAACTCCATTTTTTTTTTAATTATTATAATATATAAATTTTACGGCGGTCACGAGTGGCTCACTTTTACTCACGCGTATAGAAATAAAAGTGAAGGCAGAATTCTCGAAGCACTTTTTGTCGTTGCATGGCATTAATGGAAGCAAAACAATCGCCTTATCTCCCAAATTGGTGGGAACTTCTAAGACACAGAAAAAAAAATTTCACCAATTATATCATTACTCAAAAGTAAAATCAGTTTTAATTAAAAATTTAATCAAGTAAATTACACGTTTAATCAAGTGAATTAAACGTTTAATCAAGTGAATTAAACGTTTAATCAAGTGAACTAAACGATGAATTGATACTATAAAATTGCAATAGTAAAAAAATTAATAGTATCAATTAAACGTTTAATTCACTTGATTAAACGTTGAATTTACTTGATTAAGAATTGGACTCATTAGCGCCTAATGATCCCATTTGGAAACATGCTCAAATAATAATTAAAGAAAAATAGAATAAATAAAATTTTCTATTTCGAAAATAGCTAACAATCTTTAAAATAAAAATTAGGCGCTAATGGATTAATTCACTTGGTTAAATTTTTAATTAAATCTAATTTTATTTTTGATTAATGCTTTAATTGGTGAACATTTTTTTTTCTGTGTATCTTCTACCTTTAACTTATGTTTTAAATCACCTTCATGTCCCAACTCTACTGGATATACCCAGAATTCAATATCAGAGGTATCACCATCCATTTCGTGGAAGGATAAAGACGTATCCCCTTTATCGTTTGAATCAATTGTTGAAGCATCTTCCATTATTTCTTCCTCATCTAAGTCAATATTTTCAACGAGGTTTTCGAAATACTTTATTAAGGTGTAGGTTCTTTGTTAAGGTTCTTGTTTAAATTCTAGTTAAGGCTTTAGTTCGGGGTATAGTATAAATTTTAGCTCATGTTCTAGTTCAGGCTTTAGTTAAAAATTTTATTAAGCTTAAAATTTACTTTATGTTTGACCTTCGGTTCTAGTTTAGCTTCCAGTTCAGGTTGTTGCTGTGGTTTTATTTCTATTTAAAGTTCAACTTCAAGATTTTGTTCAGGATTAAATTAAGGTTGTTGGGCTGGTTAAAACTTACATATAACGTTAACTTTGTCTTTCTTAAGCTTCGGTCACACTTGTCAAATACTTGACGAAAAACACGGGACCAACAAGCAAACTAAATAATTTTTTCCTTTAAAAATATTTATTTTGATTATAATTCCACATCTTACAAAAAAAGTTTTTTGCTATGTCTTGTAGTATAATTAGTTTATTTTGTGTTTTTAAGACCATGTTAAATCCCACTTACTATTAGCAAGAGATGGGGTAACGCTTATTTGGTCAAATATTTAATAAGTGTGACCGTTGCTTTACTCGTTTACCATTTAGGCTCTAATTATATAAAACGCAACGCAACGCTAAAGAATTACATTAAAAGCAAAAACAAATTCATAAATATTTTGTAATTTTGTTGTTGCTTTCGACAGAAATTCATGTACCGTTTTAAAATTTTCAACGCCACAAGCAGTTTAGTTTAGTTTTTTCGAGCTAAATTTAGCTTTATTTTTTCATGTTTAGCTTCAGATATTTAATTTAGCTTTAAGCTTTTTTTCTGTTTTTTACAACAATGCATTAAGCTTTTTCTAGCCTTTTTTAAACGTCAATTTCATGTAAATTTATATTTCAAGATAAATATTATGTGTGATTTAGTTAAAAGAGTAATAGTCTGGCAGCGCAGAAAAAATCGCTGTTGCTGATTTGATTTACATACATAACAGTGCTGCCAGGGGAAGAATAAAAAATTGCAATTATGATTGACGCAAACGACATATATACGCCGAACTTTTTACTTATGTGTTTTACATTGTCGTTGTCGTTATTTTGAAGTCGACAAAAATTTCAAAAGACTACGACTTCGATCACGACAACGACTCGCCAAACTATTTTCTTTTAAATTTGTTAAATTTGCCAGATAGTAAAATTTTTACTAGCAAGGATAATTTAACCTGTTTCATATTTTTATTAAAAAAAAAAAAAAATTAATTTTCAGAATTTTAATATTAAAAGTTTTTCAATAACATAAACTATTTATATTTTCTTAAATTAAAGAACAATATTCTTCGGCCAAGTTGATAAGTTAAGTTTGGCATTATTCTCAGCTTCATATAATTAAAAAAAAATTTTATAAAAACTTCAAATATGAGCATTTTGACATTGACCTTCAAGGACAAAGCCAAGGATATTGTCTATACATTCTTACTAATTGCATGAAAAATATCGAAACAAATAAAAGTTACTACAAAAGGTTTTTAAAAAAATATTAGCTTTATTTTTTTGCTTTAAATTTCCTTCCTTAGCTCTATTTCCAGCATGATTTAGCTTTATATTTTTTAAAAATCTGGTCACACTGGCCACAAGTTATGAGGAGTTTGAAATCTTAAAAGCCAATGTGAATTTATGTAAAAAGCAACAACAACAGAAATCGTATTAATGATAAATTTTGTATTCCCGTAAATAACTTTGATAAAATTACAAAATATGTGTGACTTTTTTCCTTTTCAATGTAATTCTTTGGCGTTGCGTTTTACATAGTTAGGGCCTTACATATTTGTTAAACAAGTTTAATACATAACAGTAAGCAGAATGTCCTTTTCGCTTAATCAAATCGTAATATATGTAGTTTAAGCTTATAAGAAAAAGGCAAACACAATCTCATTCTGTTAATAAAATAAACCACAACAAATAAAAATAGAAACAGTAGTTCTTTACACTGGTGTTCTTTATCAGATTAAAGAAAATCGCGTGACAACCATAAAAAGGGCAGTTTTTTTTTGTCTTGTTTTATTGCTGCCATCTTTTATTGGAAAGTTAAATGTTATTAATGTACACGAACCCTATTTATATATAGATATTCCAAATGGTTGGGGAATGAAAATTTGCTATAAAAATCAAGTCATGCCTCAGATTTCCTATTAATGTCTTTTGATATCAAGACTTCTTGGCATCATAAGCTCCAGATTTCTTATGGAAAACTCATCTATCACTGGTTTAAGATTTTCTATTAAAACTTTGTCCGTCGCTAGATCTAAATTTTTTAAAGAAAGTTAAATTATCGCAAAGTTAAGATTTTTTATCGCTTTTTTTTAAGATATTCTGTGAGAACTAGCCTATCAGGGCCGGGGTTGCGGTAAATCTAATAAAAAAAATTAGTTCCAATAAAAAATAAATCTATCGCTAGCTGAATCTCTCCTTAAAAAGTAAATCTATTGCGTGCTTAAGTTTCCCTATAAATTGATTCATTGATACATACCTACCTTATTGAATATTTTATTCTAACTTGTAGGTTTAGTCTCCGATGAGCATTTGTATAATATTGATTTAATAGTTTTACAAATCCATTCATGTTACTAATGTAAATTGCATAAATTATAACTTAGAGAATGCCCAAATGCTTGCGACGACAGATTACGTTTGGGTATTTGTATTCGTCGTACAAGTCCTTAAGAAAAATATTGTTTTAGGCTTGGCTATTTATTGTACATGTTCTAAACGAACTTATTTTAGCCAGAGTCTAAAAGGAGTTAATTACTTGAACAAAAATCTCGCAAAAGTTTTTATATGTCCAACAATTTAATGGCTGTCAAAAGATTTTCTTTCCTTAGTTTTAACTTGTAATAGCGAGCGCTGTTGTTCTAGGAAATCTTGAACAAGACCTGGATTTGACTATTTTCGCTATAGGAAATCTTGAGTTAGGTAATCTGGGTTAACTCTTTTCTAACAATCATAGATGGGGGAAGTGCACTAATTTTGAAGTTTCAACTCACACTTATTGAAAGTGCAATAATTTTGTCGGTACTGAGTGATGAATTGAAAATTAGCAGCCTCACTAGACATGAGTGATAGTGATGTTAAAAAATGTTGCACTCAAAAAAATTGTTTTTTTTTTGTATATTTTAAATTACTTCGTTGACTCTTCATGAGCCGTTACGTAAAAGGAATTTAAATATTATTTAATTGATTAACGACATGTCAGAGATATAATCGTATATCGGTTGATTTTGTAAAGCAAATATTTTAGGTGTGTAGTTGAGCATAAACTTTAATCTTCTCAAGTAAAGGGGATTGGCATGTGGCTATTGTTTGTAGGCTTTTTGTTGGACTGGTTCTTTTAGGCTGTATTGATAGCATAAAAATATATTATCAACGGGTAGCCTTAAGTTCGAATTACAATAGAGCATAAAATTTTAAGAAGAGTTTTTGTATCTGATCAGTTTTGAGAGCATCAAACCATTTTAATTATATTAAGCTCGGAGTTAGCCTTAGCCCTAATGGGTATTAAATGTTAGTTTTTTGTCAAAAATAATCCTAGAAACTTATGATCTACGAGACCCCATTATAACGTCTGGAAAATCGTATTGATATAGCCTTTTCATCATGAAATTGGAAACCGCTTGTATCATTCAATATTTCAAGTTTTTTAATTTGAAGTTTGACTATAGCAAACACTTTTTTACCAGATCAGTAAATAACAAGGTCGTCAGCATACAATAAGGCCTTAACATCTGTGTGACAGTTACTTCAAATATCATCTATTGCCAGGAGGCAAGGAGTAACGGACCCCTGGGGTACGCCGCTTTCAAGAAGATGAAAATTTGATGCTGGGTTTCCAACTATGCAACAAAACTTTTGCTCGTATAAACAATTTGAAATGAAAGCAGCCATGTTTCCACGCAATCCTGCCGAATTAACTTTTTTAAAAAATAATTGCTTCCAAACTCAATCGACGTTTCACATATCGTCGTCTTAATATGCAAACCTGCTTAATCCACCTATTGAGTAAATTGAGATTTTGATGCCGTGTGGCAATGGAAGATACGCCTCATCGACCTTCATGTTGAAATATTTTTGGTTTTTCTTTCTAGTTGCAATTATGAAATATAAAAAGTTAATTGTCTCTCCTGTAAAATGTGCTGAAAGAGAGTTAGCAGGTTTGCCGACGATTTGTCAAACAATACAGCTATTCAGTCCTTTTTTGGAGAAAAACTTTCCATAATATTAGAGTCAATTGTTCCTTTGTTTTAAGGATATTTAAGGATATTTAGTTTTCTGAATTTGACTATTTTTTTACAAAACACTTTTTACGGAATGAAAAGATTAAGAATCTTAATAAATTTTAGTTTACAAAAAATCTTAAATCATCTCTGTATTCAATTATTATTAATTTTTCTCAAAGAAACAAACAAACTTTTATTATTATTATTATTAATTTTTGTTTGTTAAGCTTGTTTAAATTCTTTTAGTTCTCTGCTTGCAAAGACATGATTTTCCTTTTCTACATGGCATAAATATTTTATTAAAATAATGTTTGTTAAGACGAAAGACAAATATCAAGAAATAAGCAAACAAACTCTTAAAGAAACAATTAACAAATGTAAAACACGTACGTATATTTTAAAACATTTCCGGTTTACAACATTTGTCTACATACAGGCATCCCTTGATTTACGTAACCTCTACTTAGGTTTAATTAATTACGTCGTGCCATTTTCTTTACCTCTCAAATTCTATCTGCGTTGCTTTTTGATTTACGTTGCCTCAGTTGCGTTCAATCTATTTACTAAAATCGGCGAATTTCCGTGTGAATCTAATGTTGTTTTCTTTTCTACAAAAAAATGTGACATTTTATTTAATAAAATGCAAGTTTTTAAGAAACTGACACCAAATAGCATTTTTTTTTAAATAAAATGTCACATTTTTTTGTAGAAAAGAAAACAATATAAAGTATCCGAGAGGTTTACAAAATGTAAATTTCTGCAACTCAATTTAAGTTCGATTTACAAATTTTGGAAACCAGTACCCATGTTTTGTAACTTTAGCAAAAACTTCTCGCATCGAAAAAATGTAAAACTAAATATTCCATCGTTTCTTAAAAAGTGTGTCTGTAACTCGTGTCGAAAACTATCAAAAGAGAGTATGGGGTTACGTTATAAATGTCATAACATTGCACTCGAAGCCGATGTGACTTTGCAGACGTTGAGAACGCCAGAAACACATATCGTTGCGGCGACCAAAATTTACTTAAATTAAAAAATTTTCAAGGCAGGCGGCGAAAATACAACCGTCGGCTATACAAAATAATGTTAAGTGCGACTTTAATGTTTGTTGTTTGCAAACGAGCTTTGGAAACATTCATATATTTTATAAAAATTTTAAAAACAAAATAATTGAACAATGACAAATGTGCAAAGAACAAAACAATATTATTATTATTCTTTGCATTTTTAATTGTTTTTTAGTGTTAAGATTTTTTCTCGGTACAGTGAAATAACTCCCAAATGAAATAGGTCCCAATGGAAAAATGAAATAAATCCCAAAAAATTTTACATACAAATTGGGACTTATTTCATTATGAAATAAATCCCAATGCATTGGGACTTATTTCATAATTTTTGTTGGGAGTTATTTCATTTTGAAATAACTCCCCAATGAAATAAATCCCAACAGGTTTTTTTGTTGGGAGTTATTTCATTTGGGAGTTATCATTGGCACTTATTTCATCGCAGTTGGGACTTATTTCATTTTAATTGCAAGCACTATTTTGTCGTTGGGAGCGTTCTGTAAAAGGAAACCAAAAAAATGGGAGTTAATTCATTTTTGTTGGGACTTATTTCATTGGGAGTTAATTCATTTTTATTGGGATTTATTTTTACATTTTGAAATAAGTCCCAAAAATTGGGACTTATTTCATTTTTGCCTTTGGAAGTTATTTCATTTTTTTCAGTTTGGCGTTATTTCATTTTTCATGGGACTTATTTCATTGGGAGTTATTTCATTGGGACTTATTTCATTTGGGAGTTATTTCACTGTACCTTTTTTCTCGCCCATTTTTATTCGTGAGTTTATTTGACAGTTCAAAGCGGGAACTTTTCTCACAAAAATGTTACAGATACACTTTTTTTGTAAATTGGCGAGTAATTTCCTTACGTGACAGCTAGTACTTGGCAAAAAAAATTACAAACACAGTTTAGTGAGAAAAACAGCTGTTTGTTTCAATCACACATTCCTATCGAAGAGTTTCTCGACGCGAGAGTTACAGAACATGAGCACAGTTGTGCCGTAATTTGAGAGACTCCTGTACGCACACACATACGTAAATATGTATCTACACATTTATTTGATATACCACAATTTGTAAATAAAGCACTTAATATGTGGACTTTTTATTTTTTTTTTTTCATTAAACTTAAAGCCACTCGAGAAGAAAACTATAATAGACCTTGGAGATTGATACCTAGCCATATATTGCATATCCCGCAGTACTCTGCACAGAAGGTACATTTGGCAAAGGACAGACAGCCAGATTTAGAGCCGTTTGATATACTAAATGGTGGTTTTAGAACCAATATAAGGTGGTATAGGGTAAAATCAGAAAATCTTTATATAAAACGGCAAAGATAAAACAGTTAAGAGGACTTTCCTCCTCTGTTTGTGAGCTGTCTGAAGGAAGGTATTTACTTTTAGAAGTGTATGATATAAATTTAGGCGGCATGAAATAGCCCCCCACGAAATAAGTCCACAAAGGGAAAATGAAATAACTCCCCAAAAAAGTATATGGGAGGCAACAACAACGTTTTTTTGGGGATTTATTTAATTTTTTTGTGGATTTATTTAATTTTTATTTCATATGAAATAACTCCCCAAAAATCTGAAATGAAATAAGTTCCTAAAAATATTTTGGGGACTTATTTCATTTTATAATTTATTCCAAAGTCGTCAAAAATGCAAATAATGTCCCGTTATAATATATAAACAAAACTTGTTTTAATGAATGGTCATTAAAAATAATTGTTACTAGGCAGTTAGTTTTAGAAATAATTTTGCTGTATAAGGTGCATTAATAAGAAAAAAAATATTAAAAATGAATTTTGGAAAATGCAAATTATGTCCCGTGGTAAAATGTAAACAAGACTTGTTTTGATGAATGGTCAAGACCATTCATTAAAAATAATAGTTACTAGGCATTAAGTTTTGAAATAATTTCGCGGTGTAAGGTGCATTAATAAGAAAAAAAAATATTAAAAATAAATTTTGAAATAATAAGTGGTTACAGAAAACATAGCAAATTGTTACACGTTGTAGATCAAAAAATGATCTATATTAAAACATCTGTTTTTGGGGATTTATTTCATTTCAAGAATTGGGGACATATTTCAAATGAAATAACTCCCCGATTTTTGGGGATTTCTTTCATTTTGATTTAGGGAGTTACTTCATTTCGTTGGGGTTTTATTTCATTTTAAAATTGGGGGTTTATTTCATATGAAATAAGGCCCCAAAAATTGGGAAGTTATTTTATTTTCGCTTTGGGGACTTATTTCGTGGGGGACTATTTCATGCCGCCATAAATTTAGCTAAAATCTGAGGGGTTAAAAAGGGTGAAAACGCCAGAATTTGGTAACCTCATATCTACAACAAAAAAATAATACTTATCCTTGTTCATTAGAAGAAAAAAACGCAGACAGGTGTGTAGTACTTTTTTTAAAATTTTGCCCATTTGGGGAGTAGACGGGTATAACCTGTGTTTGGGAACTTCTAAGCAAATACGTAACTGATCTAAAAATACAAGTATAAATTTGGTATTTTTTTGAAATTCGAACGTTCGTACCTATTTTTGGTACTTAAAAAAAAACAGTTTTCTCTATTCATTGACATAAATGCATTAAATTATGGGCTCCTACTACAACATTGGAATTTTTTATAGTTTAATGCGGAGAAAAAAAGTATCAAAAAAAAGGGAAAACGGAAAATTGAATTTTTTTCTTTTACGTTTCCGTGCTGCATATGGTAGTTTTTGAATTTGCTATGATGTGGAAAAAGTTGTAGGTTCAGGGTCCTGAGTAATTGAGAAGCTATAAGATGAAAAATTTTGAGACTTTTTTGTTTTTTGACTGGTCCTTTTTTAAATTTCGTTAGTATTTGATCTTGAAATATAAAATGAAACATGCATGGTCCTAAATGAATAAAAATCTGGAACGGGCACCTTTTTGGTACTTTTTCGTTGTACAACTGGTACTTTTTTGTAATTTTCGTTTACATTGGAAACATAAAATTAAACGTTCAATATCCTGACTGGATGAGAATCTATAAAAATGGAATTTTTTGGTATTTTTTTGTTCTTCAACTGGCACTTTTGAATTTCCGTTTATAGTAGACCTAGAAACATAAAATTAAACATGCAAGGTCCTGAGTGAATTAGAATGTGTCAGAGTGGTGCTTTTTGAATTTTTATTAATACTGAACCTTCTTGTTTTCTTATGATGTAACAGACACCGATTAAGATAAATCAATAAAAGACAAAAAAAATTTCTCATAGTCGTTTTTTAAGAAGTTTTTTTTTCTTCTTTCTTATAATTTATTTATTTATATATTTTTACATTACCAATAACCTAGCCTTAAAGGCCATAATCGGTTACAAATTTCTACTAATAATTGTAAACAAAAATAAATATATAAATGTATGTATGTATATAAAAATTAAAATATATTAAAGTTAAAATATAATAACAAAAGGGTTAGATAGCTTCATTAAAATGTAAGAGTTTAAGCTATGAAAAATCCCAAAACAAACGATTCAGAAAAATTATATGAAAATTTTATATGTAAATACATGTACATGCACACATGCATATACATATACATATATATATATATATGTATATATATATATATACATATATACATACACATATGCATACACACGCACATATGACTAAGTAACAAAATAATGAAAATTTTAATAATGAAGAAAAATATTAAGTGGATATTTGTTAACTCTCAGAGTAAAGATAATGATTTATTTTGTGTTCATAAAGAAAATACTACACAACAAACTTCACAGAAATGAATTTTTTAATATCATGAATTTAATCCTTTAATGCATATTCAACACATAAATAGAATCACTTATATAGAAGATTGATTTCCTGAAAGTTCCAGAAAAAGTCTTTTTTTATATGTGTTAGAAGAAACACCAAAAGTTTTCAAAAAGTAAGCCAACTTATTATAAGATCGTGCAACTCTAACATAAAAAGAACACTCCAATACGGCAGATAATTTTGGTATCTTTAACTGTCTATTCCTCGTTGATCTACAAAATTCAAATAACTGAATTAAATATCCAGGAGTTTGCAACCTATAAGACTTGTAAAAGTGAACAAGATTTCTAAAATTAATGAACTCTACAAAAGAAAAACCTAAAAATTTTAAAACAAATGGTGAGACATGCCGTCTTATTCTCAACGAGTAAAGATATCGCATAACTCGATTAAAAACCAATTTTACTTTTTTTAGAATATAGCCAACTTAGGCTTAATTAAATCTTAAACCCATTAAATTATTTTATTAACACGACTTTACGATTGCCCATTGATCCCAAGTAATTTAATAAATTTTGACTAAAGTTGGTTGTTTATAAATGTCAAAAACAGAAAAAATTATGTTTAAATAGGAATGTTTATGATGAAAGTTAAAAAGAAAATTAGAGAATATTTTGGAAAGATAACTTTCATAATCTGAAGCGAGATGTACTTATATTTTCTATTTAATTAAACACAAACTAACTAAATGTGATGACTTTGATGTGTTTTCTGTTGTAATGATGATGTTAAAAGCAAAAGTACACAAAATTCTGTTAGAAAAGCTAACATTGCGTCATAAAATATTAAAGGATATTTAAAACTTAATCATACATAAAATATTTATTTTAGTATTCATTCCATATATTTACTTAGATATTGTTTTCTTCTATGTAACTTTTTTAACATGAGGAAAATGTTCTTATTAAGTTGTGTACTACAATTTTAACAATATAATTAATTGTATTATTTGTAACCACCTTAAATATCTCCTATTAACAAAATATTTGATTTTTTTTTTATGATTATTTTTCTTATTGACCTCATGTTGAAGTACAAGATATAAACTAAATGCCATTACGGCCTTTGAAACAAAAATTAATTGTATACATGATAGAAGTACGTTGTTTTTAAAAAGAACATGAGAAAATATTAAAAACATAATACGCATTAATAAGATGTATGTCCTTCTGTCATAAGGGTATTATGAAAATATGGTGACTAAATGAAAAGAATGAGAAAAATTTTCGATAATATAATTAACTAATTTGGACTTTTTTTACAAATATCTTGTGTATAACGGGTTGGTATGATAGCAACAAAAAAGGATAAAAATCCTCTTTTCTACATAACGTTTCTTTGGTATTGCAAATTATTCGAAAAAGATTTTTTTTTTTTTTTGATAAATGAAATATGATCGAAAAATATTTTATACATATGGCCATATTATGAAAATCGAAATCACGCGAAGTTTAAATCGACGAAGATTTTCAATTGAATTTTTGTAAAAATAAGCTCAGCTTTTCCTGGTTTCAAAAGTTTTGGTTCTCAAAGTATGAGGTAAATAAAAGTAACTTTCGATTTCCATGACATGGCCGATATATTTTAAAGCCACTCACGATAAACCCTTGTTAATACGCCTTAAATGGTACACAGAAAAAAGTTTTGCACCAGTAAAAACAATTATTAAAAATAAAATCAGTTTTAATTAAAAATTTAATCAAGTGAATTAAACATTTAATCAAATTAATTAAACTTTTAATCAATTGAATTAAACGTTTAATTGATATTATTAATTTGTTTACTGGTGCAAACAAATATTGTCAATTAAACGTTGATTAAACGTTTAATTCACTTGATAAAATTTTTAATTAAAACTTATTTTATTTTTGATTAATGCTTTTACTGGTGCAAAATTTTTTTCTGTGTAGCGAATAATAATACTGTAATTTTTTTAGTTTAAAATTAATAGAAATGAACTCCCAGCGGAACATAGGGCGTCAACAAAGGCTTTTCACTCCACTCTATTTGTCGTCAGTCGTTTCATTTGGCTCCACGAAACGTAATGATCACGGAATACGCTTGTGGTCTGCCGGGTCTTCTGGATCCTTGAGGATTATATTCGATAGATTGTCTTGTAATATAGTCAGATGACTATCTGAACGTGTGGCCAAGCCATTTGAATTTCCGGAAACGTATGTCCGCATCTAGTGGTATTTGACGTGATCGATTCAAGAGATCAATGTTGGAAATGATATTTGTGCCAGAAAATTCCGACGATAACAAAGGCTTGTAGGCTTTGGATTTCGCGTTTGGATAGAGGAGAACGGATTTGACGTTGGAGTTGAAGATATTGATCTTTGGCCGAGCTGGGATGCAGCTGGCCCTCCAGAATTTATTAAGCATGCCGAAGGCTTAGCTTTGCACAATCTATTTTGGATATCCTCTTTGCTGCTTCTGCTTAAAGGTATGATGCTCTCCAGATAGCAGACGCATTCGACATCTTCAATGGATTGACTCGTAAGCTGCAAACTTCCAGCAACTGTCGTGTTGATGCGCATCATCTTAGTCCGCGCGTTCAGCAAAAAATTCTATATTGACTTGCATATCTGAAAATCGTTGAAATAGAAGGCTGACATCATCCGCGTAGTCAAAGTTGTCAAGGTTGCCAGAAATACCCCATGTTATGCGATGATTCCCCGTCATAGACTCATTCATCACCACGTCAAGAACTATGTAAAATAGCAATGGTGATAATTCGCAACCTAAGTTTATGTTAATGCCAGCACTCACGCAACCGTCATGCGAGGTAAAGCCCTGCGCGCTGTTATGAAGCTCTTTGATGAGTCTAAGACTTTTCGGCTTCCCAAATTGCGCTCTGCTAAAGAGTATCAACAGCGCGCTTAATGTCGTAAAATACGAATTATAATGGTGAGCGCCATTCGACAGACTGCTCGACAATGACGCGTATGCTGTTAACGTGATCAATGCAAGATTTTTTCGGCCTGAATCCAGTTTTCTCTCTTCTTAGTGGAGGTTACAGTACAAATGCAATGCGGCTGTGAAGAATGTGCGCTTTTATTTTGTTTATGGTTTTCAAAAGTGTTATGCCCTTTTAGTTTCCACTTATAGGTAGATTAATAATTAGATTGATCGAGTCGGAGATTTTCTCGTTTCTCCATAAGCTTTTATTTTTGGTTTAAGCAACGTCGCTGAGAGATTGGCGTCAGCTTTATAGACTTCCGTCAGGGCTTCCATCAGGGCCTGATGACTTGCCGTTTTTAAGGTGGCTTATTGCGTCAACTTTTTTCTTTTATGATGGTTCATAACTCATTATATATGCAAGTAGGTCGTCCTCCATAAAAAACAAGTTGGACCAGTCACCCCTAGACAAAAAAATATGTCAGTAAAGTTTCTAAAAAAAGCAAGAATTTTTTTTGCATTATGCCCCAAAGTATAGCACTTTTTGTTTTTTTTATATAGTGCCGCCATTTAAAGTCCGATGCTATCGTATCACATAAACGTGTTTATGGCCCTCATAATGTTCAGTTTTTTGCTCGTCACAAAAAAGCTCTGTTTAAATTTAGTATTTTATATATTTTGGGCGTGGCAAAAATTTTTTCCTGTTTTTTTTCGGAAGGTTCATTCTTGAGGGTGACTTTTTTTGAACCACCTTATTAAAGATATGTGCTACACATTAACTCCAAAATTATACTTCTTAGGGCCATTATTACAACCTAATGATAAAGTTGCTGATAGTTAACGTGAACAATAGCTATCTTGAACGATAAAGTGACCAATAAATTTTTTCAATTATTACAACTGCCCGATAAAATAAAAAATGTAATTTATATACTGTGGCAACATTGCAGTATATACCGACTACTTTTGGTTGTTTAAAATACATAGTGGCAACGACTTAGTTCTGTTTTATTTATTAATTAAAAACAAAAGTTAATTTTTGTGCTTTATTTTTGGTTAAAGTGGTAAATTGTTTTGTTTTTTGTGTTAAATTGTGTTTTTTGAAAAAGTTGAGTAATTTAAGACTATCATTAAAGTTACCATATCTTCAGCAGAAAATATGGCATCTTCAAGTTCTTAAAGTTCACTTGTAAAGTTACCATGAGGATAAACCTGATGTTAGCTTATCAGTCACTTTTTAGGTTAATGTAAACTTGTAATAACCAAAAACTATTTATCTGTCAGATAGCATCCTAAAAATAACTATTTGTAAGTTGTAATAATGGCCCTTTGTGGGTGGTATCAAAGATACGAAGCAGCTGCATATAGCAATGTAAATTGTTAACATATCGTTGGTATAATGTAGAAAGACCTTAATGACTGTAATTCCTACAAATAGAAACAAATATTCAAAGTGTAACTTACTTTCTTACCTAAAGTGTAGAGTATTTTACACTATCGATTTTTGATAGTTACACGTAGGAAAAATTTACGTTGAACTTACAAAAAAAGTGTTACCGGATAAGTAAAGAAAACTGTTAGATAAGAACATGACCGGATATCTGCTTGTAGAAATTACTGGCATAACTCGCATAGTTAAAACTTTTCAGGAAAAGGCTAAAATGCAATGCAAAATTGCTTGTACAATTGCTTGGCTGTTTTGTTATTTTTGATACTTTTGCTTTTAATTTTTTGACAAGGTGTGTTTGTGTAAAATGTATTGGTATTTCTAAAACACTAAATTTCGACAAAAAAAATAAAAAAAATAGAGTAAGGGCCTTTCTAGACCAACGATATGTATGTAATGCGTGATTTTTTTAAAGAGTCACAACTTTGAGTTGGCATCACTGCTCTATTTGATCACTCATTTAACAGCTGATAGTTGCTTTTTGTTTAGTTTGCTTTGAAATTTCATTATGAATCGTCTTACACCAGAGCAATAGGTGCAAATTGCTGAAATTATTAATCAAAATAATTGTTCTATTCGTCAAACTCTTCATGCTCTTCTTCCATTTTATGGAATACATAATAGTCCTACAGAGCTGTTAATTCAAGAAATTAATGTGCAGGAATTAAAGCCAAACGACCATCGTATTGGCGACGCAATTCAGCGAATGGGCTGAATCACAAATTGATATTGATTTTTAATTTCCCTTTTAATTGCATGTTCCAATGAAGCCCATTTCTGGTTGAATGCGTACGTAAATAAGCAGAATTGTCGCATTTGGAGTGAGGAGTATCCACAAGCTTTTGTCGAAACACCATTACGTCCACAGAAAATTACTGTTTGGTGCGCTAAATGGGCTGGCGGAGTCATTGGCCCATATGCCTTCAAAAACGATGATGGTCAAAAATTTTCTGTCAGTGGTGAACGGTATAGGAACATGATTCGAAATTTGCTCGTACCTCAATTACATGAAATTAATCTTGCTGATATGTGGTTCCCACAGGACGAAGCCACATGACACACAGCGGTCGCTACAATTGATTTACACAAAGATACTTTTGATGAAAAAATAATTTACGTTAGGGCCGAAATAATTGGCCACCAAGATCGTGTGATTTAACCCCATTAGATTTTTTTTTTTGGGGTTATGTTAAGTCACTTGTCTACGTCGATAAACAACAAACAATTCAACATATGGAAATCAACATTCGAAGAGTTATCAGCGAAATGCGGCCGCAAATGCTGCGAAATATTGTTGGCAATTGGTGTTCCAGATTGCGCCTTCTACGCACCAGCCACGGCGGCCACATAGCAGAAATCATATTTAAACATTAATTCCATAAAATTTCCTTTTCACTAAAACACCCGTTTCATTAATATTAAACATATTTTTCCTCTTTTTTTATGACTTAAACTTGTCTTTCTTTATAAAAAACATCCTTTATATAATAGTGGCTGCCCTACATAAACAATGATAATGAAATTAGATTGAATTATTTTCTGTACACAAAATTATTTTGCTTCAATTTTTCTGTTAAGCCAATAAAATTAAAATCTGGACAAAACATATATAAATTTCTTCTGCCAAAATTACGCCTGATGATCAGAAAATAACTCATTTACGACTTCTTTGATTGTGCAGAGCAAACAAAGGGTCATTAATTATACAAAATGCTGTCCAAGTTTATGTGCCTGTTATTAAGTATATGCGTGTGAGTTGTTCCATAAGTGTAGTAGTTTATTTAATTAGCTGTGAGTTTTTGCACATTTATAAACTTCACTTCTTCTTGCTTTTTGCACTTTCTACACATTTGTATATGCGTGTGTTTAAGGCTTTTAGCACTTGTATTGCTTTCAGTCATCCTTCGTACTTAACCACATCTCGCTCTTTAGTAATGGGAAGGTCAAACACACACATAGTTTACAATCGTAGCACATACCCAGCGGGAAAACTCAGAAGAACTTTTTACTTAAGTTCGTATTAAAGGCCTGCTGAAAAATAGTTTTGATTCAATTACCATTTTTATCTAACTGCTAAAGAATGCCTGGGATACACATTCTACATTCCCTTCTATGAGAAGGGGGAAGAGAAGGAGTAACATTTTTTGTTTTGTATTTTTCTTTTTTTTTCTTTTTGCACAAGCAAAGAATTAATTTTTTTTGATCCCGTTAATATTCTAATATAACTGCGAAAGAAGCGAGAGCGAAATGCCTACCCCGCAATGACAACGTGTGTAAAAAAGGAATGGAATGGAGTGGTCTTCTAGAAGGCATCCGTACACCTTCTTTTTCCCACTGGGTACTTAAACGCAGTGTAGAAATGTCTAGGTATTTGATTGATAATGTAGGTATATATAAGAAAACTAACTGAGCATTTAGGATATTTTTTCTTTAAGAACTGATTATTATTTATTATCCGAAATAGATAATAAGACTGGATTTTCTTTATTACTTTATTTTCACAATTTGAAAGTCATGCCCCGATTTCCCCTGAGCAAAAAGGCATAATGAAATGTAATTTGGGAAATTCGGAAATTCGAAAATTCGTATTGGGGGAATTGTCAAACATGCAGTTGTCGAAAAAAAACAATAATTAAATTAAAATATTTAATTGATTCAACAGAAAAAGTTCAAAAAAAGTCTAACGTTTTTCTTCGTAATAAAGAAATTTGGTTTTTGTTGGTGGCGTAATTTTGTATCCAACTCAAAAAAAAGATGAGAACATTTAATTCCGTTCGGCTTTTTTTTTTAAACCACAATCTTTATTGTGGCACATACGAAAAAAACAAGAAACAAGCTAATTTTTTTTTACAAACAAAACATATACAAACACAATCTGTCCGTGCTGCGGCCGTTGCAAAAATTTGTTGTCTTTATCAATGTAAAAATATAACATTAAAGAACATTTAAATATAATGTTTGTCTACAGTATTATTACAATTGTTCTGCTTTTTAACGAAGAACGCAACACTATAACAATCTCGGCTCTTTCTTGAAAATAGTTACGAACGATATTAAAGGTTGTGTCTAAGCAAACAATAAATAAATAGTCATCGTTCCTGGGTGTGTGTGCCGTACGCTAAGTAATGTTCCGAACACTGATTTCTTTATCAATTTAAAAAAGAAGAAACATTATAGAACATTAAAATATAATTTTTGTCTGCAGTATCACTACAATTGTTCTGTTTTTTTAAGAAAAACAAAGCACTATATACTGTTCGGCTCTTTCTTGAAAATAGTTACGAAGGGTATTAAGGATTGTGCTCGTCTAGAGAAACACTATAAAAATAGATATCGTTCCTGGGTGTGTTGTTGTCGAACACTGGTACAGAAACTTAACTTAATTTTTAGGGGTTCTAATAGTCAACTATTAAACATGTTGGTACGTATGAGTACTATTTGTATGAGCATTGTATTATAAATCATACGTACTGATACTCTAAGTTATGATTTCTATTTGCTTATTTCAACATAACTCATACGTACCTTCTGACAAGAAGGTAAAATAAGTCGTACATATACGTATGTAAATATGAGGCATTAGAGAAAGTGCGGGTAAAAGGTATTGTTTTTATATTGCCAAATTTTTAATTATTATCGGATTAAAATATGACTAACCCATCTACCATGCTACAAATGTAAGACTTCCACGAAGCCTTTTGCCAAAAATATTCACCCCTATCGTGAATAATTTTTCCCTCGTAATTTTCCCCTTTTCACATATTTGCGATCATGAACAGCTCCCAAGAAAAAAATGTAATTCAAAGGAGAATAATAACGTTAAAAAATGTTCACGGGAATAAATTGCCCTTATCGTTCAAAGTTTTTTCCTTCATAATATTTTCACATTTCCCTTAGATTTTCTCACTTTATTTTTGCTAGGGAATATAACGTGTATCTTAGTAGTTCCTCCTATAAATCGAATATTAAGGGCTAGATCCGTTAATAAGGCACAAACCGATATATTGGTCAACAAAATGCAAAACAACAGGTTGATTGCCGCCGGATTTGTGAAAGACGTGGTGGCAGAATTTTGGAAAATATTTTACTACATAAAATTTAAAAAGTGCAAAAAACTAACGTTGTAATCAACCCATCATTCCAATACTAATTATTTAGATTTATTATTTTAACTTTCCTTTAAAATATATACGTGTATATTTTTAACAAAAATTTCAATGATTTTTAATTTTCTTCTAATTTTCTTCTTTTTTACATTCACTGGAACTGATAGCGTGCAAAATTTTTCACATGAGATTTCCGATTGCTTTTTCCCTTCGAGGGGAATGAAAATTTCATGGGAAAAAAAATTCCACTTGTTATTCACGATAGGGGTGATTAAACCCACACTTTTAGAGATATTTAAGAAAATATCGAAAATCTCATTAGGCACGACGTTTAAAAAAACAAGATTTCATTTTACAGTTCATTTATGTTTTATTTGGCAGGTAGTGTGTGTGCTACACTACAAAAAAAAACAAGCTGATTTAAGGAACACTACATGTACTTGAGGTTAATGCAGATATTTATTAATTTTAAATTATTTACTACAGCTATAGATCAATAGCAAATATAGCAAAAATAGCAAAGCTTTCTTGATTTTTTGATAGCGGAAAGCCATTAAGATTGGTTTCATTATTCTTGATTTGATTACCACATTACCCGCACTTACTCTATTCGTGAAGCGAACAACCTAAAAAAATTTTTGGCCGAAATTCCTTTATATTTGGCATAACCTAAAGTCTAGCGGATATGAATGTTTTTTTTTCGAGAAACCGCCTATTTGCTGCAACAACGTCATAAGTCAAAAATCACTAATTTAATAGTACTTGCTTATAAGGCCTTATACCGTAAAACACAACACAATGCCTAAAATTTCATTGAAAGCAAAAACAAATTCAAAAATATTTTATAATTTTGTTTGTGATTCCTACAGAAATTTATATTAAATTTCAAACACTTCATATATTGTGTCGTTGATAATTTTGAAAGAAAATATGAATTTCAATAGAATTTGTTTTTGCTTTCAATGAAATTTTAGGCGTTGTGTTTTATGAAATAAGGCCCATAGTAAATCAGGTGTTTTATGAATTTGTTATTATTTCATATGCAGATATTTCAAACTCAAGTCTTAGGAAAAGAGCTAAATTTTCATTTTCCTTTATGCTGTGTGTAAGCTTTAAACTTTGAAGCTGGTTTTTTGTAAAACTAATATTTTTAACTTACGACGATTTTGTAGCAACTGAGCGATATGGGTTGCTAAAGTGTTGCCGTTTTTTTTTTGAAAAATAGTTTTTTTTTTAAATTATTGTTTCAAACTAAAACAAAATAATAAAAATAAAATTCAGATAAGTGATTCTTTAAGGAAATCGCTTGATTTAAAAAATGTAATTAATTTTAAATTTTAAGAAAAGAAAAACTCACTGTTTATTCTGCTTATTCTGTTGCAAATAGGGCTTTTTGAGTGTTTGCAATTCTCATTCACTCTGTAGTTTTATTTGCTAATATCCTTGGATTTTCTAAAATTTTTATGGGAGAATGTTTCCTGATGATCTGGCCTAAGCAACCAGTGAAATGCTCAAAGAAAATTGCATATCCTCCAACAATAAATTTCAGTGTTTTTTTATCGAGAATAAAAATTGGGAATTAAGCACAACAAACAAAATCATTTGAATAAATGTTAAAAATATTTTTGTGTATCTTCAGAACCGGAAATGACAAATTAAAATTAAAATTTTTCTAACTTCGGTCCATTTGATTTAATTTTTTTGGACCAAATTAGTCTAGGGTGCCTTATTATTCACTTTGAAAGTTTGAAAATGTAATCTCCAATAGTTTAAGAGTTATACAAATTTCTTTATTTTTTTTAAGATCCGAAAATAGCCTAAAGTATGCTCACAATTCTGTCAACATTTTGAAGTGGGATATACATTAATTTAAAAGGTGCGTTAAGAACTACCCATGGTTAGCGCATGATGTATGGAGTAACATAATTTGGATGCGCTAGCTCCCCTTGTTTTATGAGGCAAAAAAATGGGAAAATGGGACGACGAAGAAAACGCTCACCAAGTTTCTTTGAAAATAAAAATCCAAAGCTGACACAGAGTCACTCTTAGAGGGAGAAAAAGTAGAAATTTTTCACGAATTATTACGTTATTATACAAAATTGGCCAGTACTGCTTCTAGGATGCCCCTAGACATGTCAAATGTATGACCGACCCCACCTTATTTGTCATCCTCAACATTTGTCTTTAACATACAATGTTTTCTGGCTCAAGCTTATTTGTTGTTGTTTCTATCGTTCTTCGCCCAATTAAAAAAGCAATTTGTTTTGTTAATTAAAATTAAGTAAATTTTTAAAACAATTTTTTGAGCTGAAAAAACTGGTGTTCAAATTCCTGTTAGTGTTTACTTCTAAACAAGATATGGTAACATTGTTTGTTATACATTTCCGTTTTTTTTTTTGCAAAAATTATTATTTCCTCTCCTTGATTTGTTTGTATGTGAGTGAGTGTAAATTTTGCACAAACTCAATTAGTGTTCGAGTTTTGTGTAAAGTTGTTGTGTTGTGTTTGTTGTGTTTGTTTATTAAAATTAAGTAAATTTTTAAAACAATTTTTTGAGCTGAAAAAACTGGTGTTCAAATTCCTGTTAGTGTTTACTTCTAAACAAGATATGGTAACATTGTTTGTTATACATTTCCGTTTTTTTTTTTTGCAAAAATTATTATTTCCTCTCCTTGATTTGTTTGTATGTGAGTGAGTGTAAATTTTGCACAAACTCAATTAGTGTTCGAGTTTTGTGTAAAGTTGTTGTGTTTCCTATTTATTTTTTTTATCATATTGATTATACTCCGGTAGTTCTGATAATAAAAATGTTTAATTTTTATACGGAACGTTTTCTACTTTATTATGTCTAATGTATTAATGCTTATAATTTCTTCCAACAATGTTTGAATAGAACTATTAATCTGAAAAAGTTAATATGACTGAAAAGGTCACGAGAACTTTAGGGTAATTTTGTGTTCTATCTCGTTTTACCTCCAATGGTGCTGCAGTTGGTTGTTGTTTGCTCATAAAATGTTCACAGTTTTCAAAAGTTTCTGTGGCAACGTTGGAATTACAGTCTTGGGATGTATTAAGGCGCTGGAAAGATTGACCAGTCAAGTAAATTAATTTTGATTAGAAAGCTTTTTTGATTTATGTATAAGGCATGCTGTGGTTTATGCTTAGGAATGACATGGGGGCTAATTTTATGCAAATTTACAGAAATTAAGGCTTAAGCAAAAATTTATGTTTATAAATTGAATTTAGTATACTTTGATTGCTCTTTAAATAATTCAATAAACAAGAACTAATAGAGAATTATAAGCGTATTGGGATAAATTGATATAAAATATTTGATATCTTTAGTTTTGTTATAATATTTAGGTTAAATTATATGTTTTGATTGAGCTGTTTAAAGGAGTTGAGCAAAAATATTATTAAAACCGTAGGTATTTTTAATATGCTGGTCTATAAATTGACATTTAATGATTTAATTAATGCAGAAAGTAAGAAATTTTGATGGAACTCTGTACGCTAATCTATGAATATATGCTTAAATTATATGATTATGATGGTATGATTATAACTCTTTTGCATAATCATCCGTTCAGCAATAGCTTTGCGACAGTAAATGAAAAATATTTACACGGATACCTGCCTTAGGGACTACTTTATGGTGGACCAAACCATTGGGTTTGGGCCAGCCGTCCCCAAGTATGACCGCAACCAACATACCCAATTTGAGTGCATAATTATAATAACATTATATTTTCGCCCCTTGTTTAGGAGCTGGAACTATCTAACCTCCGCTGCTTTAGTAAAAATTCGAGCAGCATTTGCTGCGGAACAACTACTTTAAGGGAAAATATTCCCTCAGGCCGAACGCTCCAAAAAGTGGTGAAAAATCAATCTCTAGTGGAACTTTCCGAATAACCCTTTCCTCGTCTTTGGGTTAAAAGCACAACCACCACATTATCGTAGGAAGTATCTCTTCAGCAAAAATGCATCTATCTGTTGCATCCCATGCACCATAATGTTCGAAATCTCTTACCAGAAAATAGAGTTTTTTTCCCGGACTTTTTCGATTCCCGGGAAAGCGGGAAATTTTTTTAAATTTCCCGGGATCCCGGGATCCCGCTCCATATAAATAATACAAAATAAATTTTGTTATTAATTAATGAAAAAAACTTTTATAAAAAACTAAAGGGAACTTGTTTACAAAGAAAGTAAAAGAAATGGTTCAATACTCAAAAATTAATTGAAGATTGAAATAGGAACTTGAATTATTATCACCTTACGCCTTTATTCCCTATTATTATGCTTTTATTCTGTATTATTATGCTCTGGATACAAGATAAAAAGATAACATAAACATGACAATTTATTTCATAAAACAATAATAAAAACAAAATAAAAATTGAGGTACTCAAGATATGAGATCAAAAAGTTAATTAATAAAATAGATAAAATACTTTAAAGAAATATATAACATTTTTTAATGGCTTAGGAAATAACTTTCTGACACACTCAAAGCGCTTTGTAAGTCGTCAAAAAGTATATTCCTGATTTTATTTACTAATTATCATGTTTCCGAAAAATTTCGTTCATTTTTTACCGAGATTGGACAAATAGTTAAAAGTGCACCGTTGTAGCATGCTTCGGATTCACAATCAGAAGCAATTTTTTCTTTTTTATAAACAACGTCTATATCAGTCAAATGTATGTCAAGGTTGATGCAAAAAAAAAGCATCAACCGGACTGCTTCTTACAAACCTTTTCATTTCAAAAGGTCCATTTGTAATCTTTAGGACAATGTGTTTTTCAAGTTGTATGTTGTAGTATCTTACACGAGTTTCCAAAATGTTATTTTATTTCGGTTTCCCCGCACTTCACGGGTAATTTGTGTTTATCACCTAATAAACATATTTCTCCTTCATTGCATCATAGCCATATCTCAAAATTTTAAGTAACTTTAGCAAAGTTTTCCTTCATACCTTCTCGTATTATATCTCAAACTGAACCGAAGTTATAGCAAAATATATCTTTAAATCGGTGCATTTTGAAAACTTTAATCGCATTTTGCCAACATCGTTTGTTTTGTAGATATGACTATGTTGCAATAAAGGAGCGATATGTTTAGGTATCTCCTATTTTTAGGACTTGTTCATGGACAATGAAACTTTACTGCCTGCATCTTATTTTGAATTAATGTTCTTTATTAACTTTTCACTTCACTAAATGTAATAATTATCAACTGTTTCACTGCCCATTCTGCTTTAAGTAGATTTATTGCATCAGGAGACATTGATTTAAATACATGTACTCACTTCTTGTAATTGATCTAATCCACAACCCATCAACAGATGCTAATTTTTAGAGAATAGAAAACTACATTTCAAAGTATAAATAGCTTTTTTCTGAAATTATGAGAAATTTTTTATTTCCCGGGATCTTGCAGGAAAAATCCCGGGAAAACGGGAAATTCCGGGGAATTCCCGGGAAAAAACCCTACCTGAAAAGTAAAACTTACAATCCCTCTAAAAGAGACGAACTATTTACTGCAAGAAGTATTCTAAGAAAGGCCGCAACAAAAAGCCAGTCCGATGCCTGATCAGCCGCAATCGCCAGAGATCTCCTGTGATATGGCAATTTTGAATCTACGCCGAATCTCGGGTATAGCCCCGAAGGATGGTTAGGTGAGGTGCCAGATAATATTATACACAAGGCAAAAGTTAGATATGGTAATCTTTGTGACAGAATTCCTATTAAAAAATGCTTGAGAATATTTTGAAGCTATGCTTTATGGCTTTCTTTGCCATTTATTCATTGTTTTATTAGCCAGGCGACACGTCATATCGTACAGCTGTTACCATTTAGTATCAATATCCCTTATCATCCACATCAGTACAAAAAAAAAAAAATGGCAAAATCTGCACCAAACCGTAACATAACATAACACGTGGCTTTTAATATTGGCAAAACCACGTGTTATCACGTGTCGGAGAAATTTAATATTCTTAAAAAACTATTGTTGGGCTTAAGAGCCAATGGCTTACGTTAAATATGCCAGGTCATGCTTCCAGCTAGGTTCCATTCATGTGAAAGCTTTCAAATTGAATATTTGTTTTATCGTCTTTTCTTCTTTTTTTACAGCGGCGACATTTTGAGTTAAAAGAACGGAACGAATATGCTAAAGAGTATTTTGTTTTCCTTTGCCGATTTTGTGTACTAAAGTTCAATAAAATTTTTGTTCCAAACTCTTTTGAACGACTATAGGACCTCGTTTACACCTCTGTTATATGAATATGTTAAATAACATTAAAATCAATATTTCACCCCCTTTTTTACATATCCCCTACTGTGCATTTACCATCCAATACCCCATTGACCTGCAGAATTATGTTACGATAATAATTTTTATTTCACTGATTATACTTTTGTTTCTTATGATTTTGCTCGGTTGGTTGGATAGATAAATCGTTTTGTGATGTTTCCTTTTAAATTTACACATGACTGACAACGAGCATGTGTATAAAGTTTGCTTTTGTATAAAAAAAATTAAATTATTGTATTCCAATGAAATGAAAAGCTATCAGGAGAGAAAATTGTATAAAGCAATTCAATTGTTTTTTGCGCTCAAACATGTCAAATTTAAACCATAAATTATTTTGCAGATAAACCAATGATTTTTTCTAGTTCTAGTTTTAATCCATTTTCATAGATTTCATTTTACAATGAACATGCATACATATTTTTTGTTCATTTAACAAATAAAACATCAAATGTCACATCAAAACAATAAAAATCTTTTAGAAACAAATTCATAGATGAGATTTGTTTAAAATTTATGGAAGATTTAAAAAAAAAATTCCAAAAATTTTTAATAAAAATACTACTTTACCCTTTCGCACCTATTGGGACATATGTATGTTTTTTTTGGCAACTACCATAACTGTAAATAAGAAATTTTGATGAAAAAAATTTTTGAAAAAACTAACAGACGGTCATAAATGCAGGTCATAAGTGGAGGGTATAAAAAGCTATATCATGAAAACTAGAGCTGATAGAGACAAACTGATTACAGTCGGGCTGTGTTATCATAACACGTGTTGTTTGGAGGAGTTTTTTGATCAGTTACCCAAAATGTATGAACTAGACTGTAAATCACAGAAATGCTGGAATAAAGTTTTTATAGATTGGTGATGTCAGCTGTAATACGTGGGTCATATATGTGAATTTACATCGTAAAAAGAAACCAATTTCTTGATTTTGTATACCCTTTTTTTATATGTTTACGACTAATGGCACTTTTATGTCCCATTCCAAACTCCTGATGGGACATATATGTCCCACCCCAAGTCCCTTCCCTGGGTAGGGGCACACTAAAAAAGATAAATATTAGTTTAATATGCATATCCTTGTAAAAATAGCCCATTATAAAAGCTTGAAACTAACTAATCGTCTCCCGTACCGAAAGGGTTAAATAATACCAAAGTTTTCCAAATATTCCCTAATCTTGCAAATGGTATAAATTAATTGTATTTGGTTCTTATTTATTTTAAAATTGTTGGCTACTTTTTTATTTGGTTTTTGGCTCCTTTAAATCTTTGTGTCCGTAAACTGCCCACATTTGTTATCATTAAAAACCATATACATTTTTTCTTGACATATTTTGTATGGAAAAATTTTATTTTAAAATCTCTAAAACTTAAAAAATGTGTATGTATGAGTGACTTTTCACATAGGCAGTTTCCCCGCACTGCAAGGACATGACCCAATGTATTTTTTTTTTACTTGAAGCATGGATTTCTATTGGAAATTTTGGTCGAGCAAAATAAAAATTTAAAGCAAGAATTATAAAATTAAAACCATATTTGAGGAATAAATAATTTTATTTTTTAAAGATTCCTATTGTTCTAGAATGGAAAGATTAAAACAAAAACAACAAAGACAAGAATCTAAAATTTTTTAAGAAAACTTTTACATATATAAGGCAGGGATGATGATTTTTTTATTACTATGACATCGGGATTTAGGAAATTAAAAATTAAATGTATTACTTTATTAGCAAAAAACAATGTTTAATAAAAATCAGAAAACTTATTTTTTGCAATAAAATTTAAGATTATAAATCTGTGGCATCTTGACAAAACATCTTAAGTCGAGATAAGATAGCAAAAATGTTTTAAAAAAAAACTCGACAAACAATCATTTTTATTAAAAAGTAAAATAAACCAAAATTAAATAAAAATTTCGTTTTTAAAATAAAATTTACGAAACGTAAACAAAATTGGAATGGCGAACAAATAGTTCAACACAATATGCTACCAATTGGAGATCTATCTGAAGAAGCGCAAGAAAAAAAGAAACAAGGACAACAGATTCTTGTGCACATTATATCCAGTATTCGACAAAATGGAAATCAAACCTATTTATAAGAAATTTGTACTACCTTTGTTTAATTTAAAGTAGTTTAAGGACTAGGGTATTCATTCGGTTAACCGTTAATCGGTTAACCGATTAATTACTACCCGATTAACTGATCGGTTAATTTAAAATTGTCTATTTTCGATTAACGATTAAACCGGTTAATTTCAGTCGATTAACCGATTAACCGATGTTACATAATTTTTAATTTTTTGAATTATTATAACAAATTTTTTGTGTTTAAATTAATTGTTTCGTCTCATATACATGTTTAGAAAATATTTTTTATACAATATCAGCCCAATTATGAATAAAAATTCCCCGGGAGTTTGCTCCCTTCTCCCATTTTTCCTATGTTAATTCAATTGTAAAAATGGGAAAAGGTAAACAATTCCCGGGGAGTTTTTAATCAAAATTGGGCTGTATATTTCCTTCTAGCCAACCATTTTTGACAGAATTACCCAAAACAATTAGAAGTGTTAAAAATTTTTAAAAATTAAATCAGGACTCTAATGGCGTAATGGATGATTTTATATGTTTAGAGAAATCCAGGAAAAGGACTGAGAAATAAGACATTCTTTATTATAGTTGCTTCTGATTCCTCCAGCACCCACGATAAGAGAAAAAAATTTTCCAAGTCAAGTGTTGTCAAAACTAAATAAAATTACCGCTCTAATCCTAAACATTTAAACAAAATTTTTTTTTCAAAATTTATTTAATCAGATCTCTTTAAACTGTTAAAATAATAATAATCTAATTTTTTAATTTAGTTATAAAATTCTGTTAAATAGGAAAATATTTGTCAATAAAATTTTTTAACTACAGAAATCTTATTAAAAAACGACGTTCAAAATTCTTGCGTTTTGCGTTTTCGATTTCCAGAACACCCCTGATGATGTATTACTTTAAAAATACATATTACATATTTATGAATTGTTATTTTTGTTTTTTAATAATAAACTCCAAAAAATAAATAATTTATGCATTTTTAATTATTGAAATTACCTTTTTTATTAAAAAAAACTTTATTCATCGGTTAACCGATCAAAAACCAAATTAACCGATTATTAACCGATTAAACCAAAACCTCGGTTAATTAATCGAGCGATTAACCGATTAAAGCAAAAGCCCGATTAAATGAATACCCTATTAAGGACTATATTTTGTTTTTGATTTAAGTATACATATTTGAATTAATACATAAAAATATGATACATACATACATTTTTGTATGTACCCTGCAGGAAATGTCACTAGTGAATCTGTACTGATTCACTATTGACACATTCACCAGTACTAGTGACTTATTATACCCCAGAAAATGTTATTTACTATAGACGTGTAACATGTGCGTGTTATTGGAAATCTACTACTGACGTTGGTACTACTGACTAGGTAGTTCCTTTGGGAACATATCTAGACATTGGTACTAGAGAATCACTAGTACATTTTAGTAAATGTAGTCTACACTTTTGGTACGAATACGAAATCATAACAATCTTTTTTTATTATTTCTTCAACTATAATAGGAATTGTACTTCTTAGTTGTTATTCATTAATTTTTTTCGTATTAAAGCCGAATATAGTGGCAAATGTAGTGTAGTGTAGACACTTCGTTGGCAATGTCACCAAAATAGTCGACAAAAAAAAAAAAAAAAAAAATAATAAATCGTATGAAAAAATACCAATCCAGTCAAAAGCAATGGAATTTTGACCGCCATCTCATAAAATTTCCAACTGTGCGCCGGTGAACGACGAACAAATTAGTACCAGGTGACCATATTTGCTTTTAGTTTGCAAGTATTTTAGAAAATAAAATTATTTTGACTACACAGAAAAAATTATTGCCGAATTATTTTCAAACAAACCCTTGTTTGAAAATTTTTTTAATTTCTATAAATTTTTTTACTGATTCAATCAATATTTTTGTTTGATTTTTATTTAACCAACAAAAATGTGGACAACTCTTCAAAAATATAATAAACGCGTTATTGGTGTCAAGTTTTCATAATTTTGTATGAAATATTTAACGCTCTTTAATGTTGTCGTCTTTTTGTATGTTTTTATTTGATCGTAAGCAACACTTCTTTATGTGAAATATAAAAACAACAACAAAAAACACACACAGTCTATTTTTGGACGCTTTAAAAAAGTGCAACTATAAGCAAAACAATAGCAGAAACAACATTATAAGAAACAAAATCCCGTATTCAATTTTTTAAAACTGTTTGGTTAAATACCTACATCAAATACGACAATAAAATGATGACGATAAACATGTCGAGTCGGTCTGCTGCCAAGGAAAGCATACAACAACAGTGAGTGAAGAAGAAAAAAAAGCATTGTGTGTATAAATTATTCCAACAAAAAAATGTGTCTCAAAGCCAGGCGCCGGCCGCTCTGCTCTGCTTTGCCTTTACCTTCTACAGTGCTTGCTTGTGTGCGCGTGCGTCATTGCTTGTGCAAAAAAAAACTTTTTTGTTTTTGTTATACCTATGATTTTCAGTAAACTATTTGTTTGATTCAGTTAAATTATTTGTTTGAAAAAATCAGTGTTTTTTTTCAATAAACGAAATGCAAATAAATTGTTTGAATATGCAAATTTGTTTGTAGGACCGATTTCAGACAAAAAATGTTTTGATTCTACAAATTTTTTGTTTGAATTGGAAAAATAATTTTTTCTGTGTAATATATATTTTTTTATAATCTATATGTACATATATAAAAGAGTTGCGTGAGTGGCTGACTTACGGACTCATTTATCATCGCCCAGCCCAAACCGCTGACCCTAGAAACTTAAAATTTGGACTAGCGATTGGTCACTCCCCAAATCGGTCCACTAAGACGGGATTTTTCGAAATTCGAATGTTTAAAGGGTAAAAAAGGTAAAAACGGGAAAATTCTGTAACCTTATATATCCAAAACTAAAAGAGATGCAAAATCAGTGTAATACTTACCGTTGTTCTTCAGAAAAATAAGCGGACATGTGTCTGGTACTTTTTTGAAATTCGGCCCTATTAGGGAGTAGACGGGTAAAATCTGAATTTGAGAACTTTTTTGCCACCCCATCTATATTTTGAATCAATAAACATGGAAACAAAGTTAATACCACATGCGAAACTTATCAAAAAAGTACGTATACAAATTTGGTACTTTTTCGAAATTATAACATTTAAGGGGTGAAAATCGTCCCTATTTTTGGTATTTTTCTATACAAAACATTTTCCTCCATTCATTGACATATTTCTACTAAATTATGGGCTGCCACTACAAAACTGAAATTTTTGATACTTTAATGGGGGAAAAATATAGTACCCAAAAAAGGAAATACGGGAAATTTAATATTTGTCTTTAGCTTTTTGGTTCTACTTAAGTAGCGGGTTAAATTCTAGAATTTAAACAAGTTTAAACCTAGAAATATAAACTTTGGCAAACAAATATGTCTACGAAGAAAAAGGCATTTTGACAAAACATCTTTACACAAATTTAAAAAGTTAAGAAATGTTGTTAACCCATATAGACCTATAATTATTTTTGTGAAAGAAATTATTTTTATTTAGTAGTTCTTATTAAGAACAGCCTAAAATACATTGAAAAAATGTTAAAAAAAATATCTAGTGCATAGAAGAGACCGTACCATATAGGGCACAGTAGGGCCACATGCATCCAAAAAAATAAATTTTTTATATGATGTATTCATTTATTTTTAGTATGATACATTTTTCGTGAACAAAAACTTAAAATTAAGTTTTTATTTCTTTTTTGTATGATATATAAGAACAGATTTCACGTGGACACCAGCGTCGCAATTAATACATCTATAAGGGCATTATTTATGGCATTGCTCACACTTGGTTCGCTTTTCCTGCTTGGTAATATAGTGATTTTCCGTAACATCGGGCATCAGATGTTATAGAAGATAGACGACTAGGACCTGATTTTTCACTTTGTTTATTACGATAATTGCATTTGCAATACGAAGTCGGAAGCTTAGTAAGTCTATATTATTTCCCCCATTCTGCCTACAAAGCAGCCGCATGTTTTATACTGACATGTTGATGCAGTGGAGAATCAAAGGCATGTACCCCACTTCTTTCCTCTAATTCTGTTCGTAGTGAAGATATGTGTTCTGGTCCGATAAATCTACTCGACCCATGTTTTTATTGTATTGCTGAATAAGATGAGGTTGAGACACTAGTATCTTCTTCTTTTGTTGACGAGAATAGAGTTCAGTTTTGTGGGCAGGACTTATACCAACTGCATTGGAATATACCGACACCATGCTATTATCATGCCACTTGCAAATTATTACACCGTCAGATAATCGAAGAAACCTCTCTATTTAGTTTTTAGTTCTTTCTTGGCCAATAAGAGCATTTTCCAGTCCTATTTTCTCGTATAGTTCCAGTTATACGGAAACCCTCTTCGTTGTCTATAAAAATATGGTATTCTGTGTCATGTCTCAATGATACTTATTGATCAGCACCCATAACGACCGAAATATGGAACCATTGCCTCATCAATGCTATGATTCTCTTTATGAGGACAGTGTTCCTGAAAATTCGCGGCTAAGAGTTGACGAACTTTGGCGAATTTATCGAACTTGTTTAAATCTAGATTACCAGCAGCATGAATGTTGGAATATAAGAGGGAAAATCTATCTCTTGATAGGGCTGAAGCCATCAAATTAACTTTTGAATCTGGTGCATTTCCGTCTTCTACCTTCTTGAGAGTAGCCACATACCAATAAAATTCCAACCAAACATTTCAACTCTTCCATTTTGACGTCTGCGCGAAGCAGTTTGGGTGATAAATACTTGTTTGTTTCAGTCGTTAGTAACTCAGAAAAGAATAATGAAAACCACTATATTGAAGTTCGTTCAAGTGATTGCAAATTTTCCTTTTTACAATTATACTTTCTAGCACGCTTCAAGAGAGGCTCGTAAGAACCATGGGGCTCTGTATCATCATCCTGATGAAACACTGGTTGTCCGTCTGTATGTGCAGAAATCTCTGCTGGAGGTCGATGCTAGTTTGATGGTAAATTACGTATGCTGACAGAATCTTTTTCGCCAGAGTCTTCGTCCGTCTGGCCTCCATTGTCTGTGTCAGGTGGAAGTACAAAAATATCTTAATCTTTACCCTGGTTGTCGTAATTATCGTCTCCTTCTAGAATTAATGCTCTGAAAGACAAAAAACCAATATTATAAGCTATAACACAAAAAAATATATATAAAAATAGTATATATACATTAGCGTGGCCGTTAGTTGTATGGAGAACTTTTTTTTTTTGATTTCTTATACTCTCCCCCTCCAAATCGGTTCAGTTTTATGTAAAAAAAATACAAAAAAATTTCGTAGCGATAAGTTGTGTTTAAGGGGGGGCGTCCGTCCCTCAAAGTTTGCCATCAAGCCATTTATTCAAATGTAATTTGTTTGCATATGACTATCTTCTAAAAACAACATTTTACAAGAATATGATATATGGCAATATTTTAGCTCTTCTAGTCAACAACATAAGCCTCTAAGAAAGTTTTTTGCTAAAATCAATATTTTAGAAAATAATTAAGAAAATAAAAACAAAATACCAAACATTTTATATACGTTTTATATATATAAAAGGGGGATTTAATGTCAAGTGACCCAATTTTAAAATAGATGTCTTTCGATTTAAATGAAATTTACACCAATTTTAGTACTGTTAGATAGTAGCTTAGACACAAATTTTTAACAAGATCGGTCAAAAAGTTTCTGAGTTAGAGGGGGTCAAAGTTTGACATTTTGGCCATACAGGTGTTCTTTCTCATCCATGTAATTTATTACCTATTGGTGTTAGCAAAATTTGTCCCAAGTAGCTTAGATAGCTATTTAATCAATCTTTTTTAAAAATATTTTTTTGTTTTTTTTAAAAAATTTTTTAATTTTTTTTTTTTAAATTTAAAACTTTTTTTTTTATTTTTTTTAGCCAAGTGTTAAATTAAAAAAAAAAATTTTAAAAATTTTTTAAAAAAACAAAAACAATTTTTTTAAAAAGTTTGATCAAAAAGCTATCTAAACTACTTGGGACAAATTTTGCTTACACCAATAGGTAATAAGCAGGTATGGGCACCACTACATTGAAAGCTTTGCATGTGTGGCATTGTATTGGTTTGTTTACGTTTGCATTTGTTGGTTTTATGCTCTTTGCTCTTTGTTTTTTGTGTATGTATACACATCGTTCGCTCTTTTTGCATTTTCATTTTGCATTTGCCCATACATGGTAATAAGTTACATGGATGAGAAAGAACACCTGTATGGCCAAAATGTCAAACTTTGACCCCCTCTAACTCAGAAACTTTTTGACCGATCTTGTTGAAAATTTGTGTCTAAGCTACTATCTAACAGTACTAAAATTGGTGTGAATTTCATTTAAATCGAAAAACATCTATTTCAAAATTGGGTCACTTGACATTAAATCCCCCTTTTATATATATAAAATGTATATAAAATGTTTAGTATTTTGTTTTTATTTTCTTAATTATTTTCTAAAATATTGATTTTAGCAAAAAACTTTCTTAGAGGCTTTTGTTGTTGACTAGAAGAGCTAAAATATTGCCATATATCATATTCTTGTAAAATGTTGTTTTTAGAGGATAGTCATATGCAAACAAATTACATTTGAATAAATGGCTTGATGGCAAACTTTGAGGGACGGACGCCCCCCCTAAAACACAACTTATCGCTACGAAATTCTTTTGTATTTTTTTTTACATAAAACTGAACCGATTTAGGGGGGGGAGAATATAAGAAATCAAAATAAAAAAAATAACGGCCACCCTAATATACATACATACATAAGACATAAATGTACCATATATACATAGATATCACAAGCAAATGAAAATAAATTCTTTCAAAAATATAAAAGTTCTTGGGGTAGTTTTAGAAATTGCATTCAGTGCGTGAACTTTTTCACCAAACCGACATTAAAAAATGATTTTTACTATCAGTACAACATTGCTCAAAGCGGTGTGTGATGAAGAAGTCTTGTAAAAAATAATGTTATGCCCTAATGTGCACACATGATTTTGGATCGTGAAGACTGCTGTTGTCGATGTTTTGTTAAAACAGCTTTGCTCAATCTTTTGTTTGATCAAAGATGTCGAACATCACTGCAGTATTGCAATATAAATAAATGGCAACTTGGTTGTTATTGATGTATACGGGTATTTCCAGAGGAAAGTCAAATTTTTTCACGTCACGCCACCAAGCATTTTTAATTTTTTCTTAAAGAATAATTTATATATTATTTAATTTGTGTGTATTTTGTTGTTAAGCAAAATTTCAACAAAATGGGACTAAAATACAAGATTAATTTCTTAGTGGCGTAACTTGATAGTTCTGTGGAAGTGCTAATATCGGTAACTCTGCCAACGTTTTGTTCTTGTGGCCACATTTCGGATGGTATGTAAAGTTAGAAAGCCATAAAAATGTTAAACAGCTGAATAAAACGCATTAATGTAAATGTTGAAATAAATGTAATTTAAATATAATAGCTTTAAATTACTACAATCAAATTAACCTTTTAATATTGTATAAAAGCATTTAAAGGTCACCAAATACATTCCATGTTACTTAAACTTATTGGCAACCGCTTTTAATTTTATTTTGCTTTTTTGTTGTATTCTTCAGATGTATTCATTTGCTGATTTTTCCTGAAGACAATTTATTTGTGCTTACAACATTTGCTTTATGTGTCTATTTCTTATAGACTTTTAGATATTGTTAGATAAGTGAGAAAAGGGTGTATCAAAAGCAGGTAAGATTTCCGTTTTTCTTTTTTAATCTCGGGTTCGAAAAAGTTAAGTATTTGGCTTAGCGTTTATTGCATTCAGTAGATATTATTTACAAAAATTAAGCCGAAATTTGAAGTATTCGAAAAAAACCTATCACTTATAAAAAAAAAAAAAAATATAAATATAAACGTTAGCGACCGTCGCTAAAATATAGGGTATTCATTTAATCGGGGTTTTGCATAAATCGGTTAATCGCTCGATTAATTAACCGAGGTTTTGGTTTAATCGAGTAATAATCGGTTAATTTTGGTTTCAATCGGTTAACCGATTAATAAAGTTTTTTCAACAAATTAAGTAATTTCAATAAATAACTGGTTAGTTCAGCCAAAAATGTTAAAAGATAAAAAAATTCCTCCCATTTTTTATGAAGATTGTTCTCGAACTTTAGAAGAAATTGCAAATCATTGGAAGCGACCTAAGCTTCAATTTGATAAAAATTGGGTATCCCACGATTTTGAATGTCCGAAATGATAACTAAGTCCAATAAGAGAAGTCCTTATGGCATCGGATGAATCATTACTAGCAATAAAAAAATGAATTTTTTACGACAATCCGAAGCAAAAGAAATCGTATCAAAATATATGCAAGCCAGCCGAATCAACGTCAAATACACATGGCGCTAAGCAAATGCCCTATTCTGAGATTCGTAATCGGAAAACTCTACCTAACAGAATTATATCATTTAAAGCGAGCCTTAACTGAAAAACGCTAATACTTTTTGTAAAAAGTTTGCGAAAATAAAAGAAACACCTACTTCTGAAAACTCCTTCTTCGACCAGTTGCCGTTCTTGTAAAACCATTTATCATTTATCAAGAAGCAGGGTGTAGAGAAAAAGGAAATCACAAACATTTGACATCTGGTTCATTATTTACTTCATGAAAATGAAACACCAACAACCGACCAACAACAGCAATAATGGTATATCAATCTTACAAAAAAAAAAAAAAAAAAAAAAAATCCTAGACAAACCATTGCTTGTCATTCACAGGTTTCAACTTTCATCAAATATGCATGCCTTAACATGCACATTCATGCATGCTAAATGAATGAATGCATTTGCAAAAAAGAAAAGAAGAATGCTTAAGGAAGTAGACAGCACAAACTATGTACATATGTAACTACTTATGTATATGTGACAAAAGAGACAAATGCAAGATGATACCAAATAATTAAAAGCGTTAGCTAAGAGTAAAAAATAGTTTAAACCTTAAAACATTTTTTTTAATACACATGTATTCAAATATTATCTAGGAAGCATAAGTTTAAATTGTATATCTATATAACTACATACATACTTTACTATGTAAGCAGTATAATGTTTAGAGTCAACCAAATTATGATTGTAACTTTTTAATGGAGAATTACTTTAACCGTTATATGGTTAAATAACCCATAATATGTTTAAAAATTTCGTTTAAAATAGTTCTGTTGGAGGTAACCGACCATATTGGCTATATTAAATTAAGGTTCAATTCTCATAATCAGGAAAACCAGAAATATGCCCTAAAAACGCGTTTTATGCGTATTAAATATGCAGGAAAAACTTAAAAATATGCCTTAAAACTGTTAAAAATATGCCAAAAAAAAAAAAACGCTACATTCGCATCCGTTTTCTAATTGATATATAAACATTTTTTGGTCTTTCAAAAGAGATAGCTTCAACTAATATATAGTATTTAGTGACATTAATATGTACTTACAAATGGCAAGATCATAATTTCTTAGCAGGGATTTGTTGCGAAATAATTGATCACAAAGTTTTGTGACGCACGGTACAAACAGGGAAGTATCTTTAAAAAGTGAGATGTTTTTCTAATTTATAGCGAATTTTGCATCATAAGGTATACAAAATCTAATTCCTTAAAGAAAGATGAATATAAGAGAATTCTAAAATCACAGACTTTTTAACAAAAGCCGTGAACCCTTTGTGACGCACGCCTCACAACGCACTCTACAGTTTTTCTAGTAGTATATAATAAACCCAGTTTGATTTATTTTAACAAAACAAATTATATTTTTATGAATTGCATTTCTTAAACTAATTTTGGGATTATTAATGAATTCATGAATGAAAATCAATTTTTTTTTACGAAATTTACATTTTCATGAGTCTGCTGCAGGTGTTATTTTAAGCACATAAAGCCCCTAAAACAATGTTTAATTCACGTAGGGATGGTGTAGGATTTGGTAAAAATTATTGTATTAATGATCATCGAAATACATATATTTTAATATAAAAATTAAATTATACATACTAGAGGTATTTATTACATTAAAAAAAATAAATTTGAAAACTTTTTGGTTGGTGGACTGTTTCTAGGATTTGCCCATATATGAAATGAAATGAAAATATAAGATTTTTTGTCTTAAAGAGATTTTAGGAACGTTTACTAAGTGTTTTATTAATGTTAACATTTCAAAGGAATCTAAAGCTATTTATAGATGGGAGCTTTGGCTAAATGTGAACCGATTCGAAAAAAATTTAATTTGCAGTAACATATTTTTGGGGAGAATTTTATCTAAATACTCTTCATATAATTAGATAGTTTACGGACACAAAGAGCCTAATTTGGAGAGAAGTTTTTATGGGGAATATATGAAATTATAGACCGATTCTCACTATTTACATAGACTCCGTCCTGAGTACAATTAAAATGTTTTTTTCAATTTTGATCAAATTATCTACAAGATCATAACATGTACTTTGCACACAAGGTTAACATGAACAGACAACCAGCCAGACGGAAGGATGGACATCGTTAGATCACTTTAAAAAGTGACTCTTAATCGATCGGTATACTAAAAGGTTGGTCCAGATTTTTATGTATTACACACATCGCTTTTTCCTTAATTTTTGCTTATATATACAAATTTAAAGTTTTAAATAACATTTATCTTTAATGACAAAAGCAGGTTGTCTTACAATTAAAGAGTAAAAATTAAATGTGGAAGGCGAAATTAAAGCAACAAGATGGGCGTACTGATAGATATTTAAAAGAGAAAAGCCAGAATTTCGCAAAAAAAAATTTGTTTTTTTTTTTTGCTTCGAAAGCTCCTGTAGGCATCTGAAAAAATTGAACATGTATCACGATGACAAAATATGCGCTATTAACTAAAAAAAATGCTGCAAAAATACTCTTTTAACGAAATTATGCAAACAAAAAATGCTGCAAAGGGCAAAATATGCTCTAACAAATCGATGCCAATATTCATAAAAAGCTCTAAAGCGGATAAATATATCGTTTCTGCCTTCTTTGGTCGTACAAGGAAAAACATGAAATTGCATATTTATAATTAAAGTTAAAGAGTAAAATTGAAACAGAAGGAAATTTTCAATACAATTTTTTTGATTGGTACCTACAGGAAGAACTGGTGGATATGTAGCAAAAATTTTGATTTTTTCTAGTCAGAATTAATTTCAAGTTCTCTGCGTAAACAAATATTTATAAGTGACTTACTTCTGTTTGATTATCTGGTCTGAATAGATTAAATATTGCAAAAATCTCTTAGCGTTTTTTAAAAAAGCACATTTTATTACGTAAAAATACAATGAATGATCAATAATAGCTTAAATATTGTACACCTTTTTATATTATTTTATTTTAAGAACAATTGTGATTTTTTTTTTTTTTTTGTTGAACTGCCGATTTTTAATTTGAAATTATTTTACTGAAGGAAGCAATTTTACAACATGAAATAAATTAAATTTTTTGTTTTTATTCTAATTCTGTTCGAATTTCCGCAAAGGCAAAATTTTTTATTCGTTACTGCAGTTGGAAATATTTCGTAAAAGTACGAGCCCTACGTGCAACTACGTAAGCATGTGTTAATTATGTGTGTATGCGAACTTTATAAAGACCGTTTTTTTTTTGTACAATTTTGAAATAATTTAGAGCAAAAATCACAAGGTAACTAAATTGCTATTAATTTTCTACTTTTTTTTATTCATTTGCGTGCCTTTTTAAAACTTTCGAGACTTTTCAAACATTTATAAATAACAAGTCATTGGCTTAATTGAAAAAAAGACAAGCAAAAAAGCACGTTAATGGTAATCCTTGATATAAAAATGAGCTGAGAAAAATCGTTTTATTCCCCATAAAAATTAATATTTAATAGAGTGAAACAGAAAAAGGGGGAAAAGAAATACGAGAAAAGATGCATATGAAAATGTATTAAAAAAAAAAAACAAACACAAGTTGTAGTGTGTAAATGGTAAAATTCCTTCAGTCGGGATTAGAGTTATCTCTTAAATGACAAACAATACGAAAATACCAAAAAAAAAAAGGATTGTAAGCAGAATTTTCCCTATTTTAGAAAATTTGAAAATATAAAAATTTCTCTTGGTCCTCTTCAATATTCTTAAACATTTGCTATACAATATTTGACATTGAGGGTAAAGGAGGAAAACGAAGGAAAAGGTATTCTTTGTTTCGTGTACAAGCAGTTTTTTTAAGTTTGTTATTGAGAAAAAGAAGAAAGAGGAACGACATTCAAAATACTTAAAATAGGGCAAAAATATGTTTCATTGTATGGTCGAGAACGCCGTTTCAAAAGCGAATTAAAGAAAGTTTCTGCAGCAAATGTCTAATAATATGGATGAGGATTTTCGGTAGACTTGAGATCTCAGAGTTAAATATTTCTAAATGACGGTATGCTAACTTCTTTTTTATTTATTTATTTTAAAATTTCTTCCACCATTTATGTTTTATTTAAAAGTGTTTATATTAAAACTTTATTTTCTTTTCCAACATTATATGGCATATTCACATAACACCCACATTACACCCACATTTTCCCCCGTCTTCATTGTTAAACCCAAAAACTCATTATGTAAAACAGCAAAACTTGAAAATCATTAAAAATAGATTTTTTTTTGCAACATTTTCCACTTCAAGGAACTGAAATAGAATGAAAAAAAGCAAAACACACATTCAAGTGTAAAATAAAAATGGGAAAAAAGTCTTTTGAGAGAAAGAAGGACACACAGAACTGATTATAACTTTGTTGCAGTTACAGTTTCTTCAGCTGTTTGCTGGATGCGATAAATAAGTGGGCTGATGACTTGCATTTAGTTGGAAGCACAAACGATTTAACACTAAATCGATTTTTCTTTCTTTTTGTCGAAGTTTGTTTAAATTAATGTTTAATAATTTAAAGAGGAAACTTATGATAAATTATTGGCTTGGGATTATTTAGTTTTATTTTTTTAAAATTTTGTTATACTTATAATAAAATTTTGTATTTGGTTTATAACTTAAAAACTATTGGCAATAGTTGGCTATGATCTCTTGCCATCTTTCTAGCAGCATATGGATTTCGCACCAAAGGAAGCGCTTGTGTCTAGAGGCCACAAGCAAATCAAGCAAATTTCGGGTACTTTGTTTTGAGGTAAAGCATATGCCATTTAGCGTGTTCTGAATGGTCGGACGGTGCAAAATTTGGAACAGATGGTCGGCAAGCAAACTTTCCAACCACTTGCTCCAAAATTGTTTTTAACTGGGTTGCAGTGTTGCCAAAACTTGGTGACGAAAAATGGCTAAATTTACGGAAAAAAATGGCTAAAAAATGGCTAAAAATGGGCTAAAAAATGGCTAAACTTTTTTTTTAAGTAAAAACACATTAAAATTCTATAACAAAACAGAAATAATTGATTTAAAGTTGTTTACGATGAAATTGTAAGTTAAGATCAATTTCTTAAATAAGAATAAACGTAAATTAATATTTTGATAGATATTTAAAAAATTAAATCATCGAAAAATTCGTCGTTATTGCTCATCTCATAGGAATCACTCGTGCCTATTAGTTTTAAATAATTTGAAGGAAAATCATAATCACGACAACATTTAACCAACATTATGAGTCCAGATCTACAATAAAAAACAAGTACAAAAGTATAGTCGGTCAACCCTGACTAGATGATACCGTACACCACATTATAACCTATGTACCAAATTTTATTAATTATCTTTAAATTTGCGACCTGTAGTTTGCGTACAAGGTGTGCATGGACAGCCAGCCGGACAAACATCGTTAATTCGACTCAGAAAGTGATTCAGAGTCAATCGGTATACGTAAAGGTTGGCTAAAGCTATGTTCACACCTATTAAATATTTGACGTCCTACACGTGACCACTAGTTTTCTTAAAGAATTGTTTGCTTTTGCAAAACGTTTGGCTAGGGCAAACATTATTTAACAGTTTCTAAATAACATTATACAATGATCATTTTAAAATTAAAGTTTTGTAAGTTTGATCAATTTACTGGCAACTTTTTTGGATTTTATTGTCAAATATTTGTTAGGTCTGAACATACCTTAAGTATCAATATTTTAAGGTGTTTCAAACATCAGCACAAACGCATAGTACCCTCCCCACTGTTGTGGTGTTGGTAAAAATATTTTATTGTTACAGTAAAATTCTTTACCTAATTAAAAAATTGAATTAACGGTTGCTTAATGTAACCTATTTCTCAAATTACTTTTAACGATGTTTACTTGGCAAAATACCCTCTCTACTTCAGCATTAGACCATGGAAGTGAGAGCAACTTTATAGTCAATTCTGAAATTTCTAAAAAAAAATTTGTTGCCGCCTGCATCTCTTTACTAAAATACTTGCAACCAGAAAGAAACACCAATGTTTGTGGTGATCCATTTTATAAATTTAGTATTGGAATACTGTTCCTTTATTTTGAAATTTTCAACATTTGTAAAAGTTGTGATTTAAATTAAAGGCGTTTTAATTGTTAAAAATGTTTGTTTTACTTTTATAAATTTTTATAATAAAATGAAAATTATTCCTTTAAAAGAAAAACGGCAAAAAAAATTTTATGGCTAAACAATTTGAAAAATGGCTAAAAAAATGGCTAATGGCTAAACTCATTTTTTAATGGCTAAACAGGGTGAAAAATGGCTAAATCTAGCCACTAAATGGCTAAATTGGCAACACTGCTGGGTTGCAACATGTTGCCGAGCATTGTCAATATCGAATATAACTGATCCATGTCTGGTGCAGGTATGCTGTTATAGTCTGGCCCAATTTCAATGGCGCATAATAGATGGCACTATTTTGATACCAGTTATATAGAAAATTACCTTTGCAAAATGGTAATTTGTCGTTGTAGCGATTCTTCATTAGTAGTTATGATTCGATGCAAAAATTTCATTTTACTTGCCTTCAATAAGAATTTGTGCAAAATCGTTGTCCAACTTGTGTGGAAGCCAATTTCTTTACTGTTGGCGGCTGAATTCTGTTGCTTGAAAAAAATGCTTCCAAGTACTTTTAATACCCTCCTCCACAACTAGTTGTGATGAGGGTATGCTTAGTTTGTTACTCTGTGTGAAACTTTATTAATGTTCATCTTCAGACCCCATGGGTGCTTGAGTAGTTTTAAGTCGATTTAGCTATGTCCGTATGTGTGTCCGTCTATCCGTCTATCCATCTGTTGAAATCATGGAATTATTCTAACTGTAGGTAGAGGGTATCAAGGATTCGATACAGCCGAATATAGCATTTTAACTTTTTTTATTTTGACAACAATCTTTATGGAGTAATGACTCCAATTCATCACCTCTTTTTCTTAGTGAACATAGCGGTCTTTATCTTTTGCATCAAACTTACCACTTTTAAAACTGCAGAAACCATCTCCAGTACATACAAATCGATGGAAAAGGATAAGCTTCGGTGAGCAAAAGGTGTGCTTCAGCTACACTTTTTTTAAATTAAAGAAATATAGTTAAACTTTCCGCAACTAATACTTTCGACATTTCCTGATCGCATGCGTAGAAACGGAGATCTTTGCCACTGAAATCAGTGTATATAACATCTGTATAACATCCGTTTACAAATCCATTGTTAGTGTTTGTTGTCAGTTCTAGCAAAAAGGTTGTAGTTGAGCATCCTTTAAGAAAACCATTTCGAAGAGGTGTAATTTTGCTCAAAGAGTTTGGGAGTGACATTTAATTGGCAAAACCTCTGTAGTTAATTATATTTGACATTTTTCCGCTATAAACAGTGGAATAATAAACGATTTATTCCATAATTTTGGAAATTTTGGATAATTATGGTATAAAATGGTTAAAAGTGTAACAAGAGTTTGTGCACAATTTATAAGAAGAAAGCTAGGACCACCATCAGGCCTGCTGTAGAAAGACGCTTTAAGTTTCAATTGGTAATAAGTTTTGTATAAATTCAAAAATTAAATAAGGCTCCAAATAGGTTTTGCGCAGTTTTTTCATATGATATAAGTCTCAAAAAAAAAGGTAATAAGTCAAAAAGAAATAAGTCCCAAAAAAACGTTGTTATTGCTTTCTATACATTTTTTGGGAACTTATTTCGTGAGAAAGTATTTAAAGGTTAAAAGCTCCTTTAAATGATTTGGCTCTCTCCTAAACTGAATTAAATTAAAAATATTCATACACTTTAAGGGTTAATTTTATCCCAACTCATCCTATAGGATTTTGGAACTATTGTATCAAAACTTATATTCTGGATATTATTTTTCAGGCCCTGCCTTCTACGACATAGCGTTTTTATATTATTTTTAAAGTAATGGAATTTAAAAAAAATTTTCATTATTTCTGAAATTCTGAAAAGAACTTAAAACGACAACATCGGACAACACTGCATTAAATATTAAATCATAACTATTTCCCTGAAAATGACCAACAAAGTTGGTCGAAATATTGGAACAAATAAATAATAAAAATTAAAACAAAACAAGAGATTTTATTTTTATTCTATTTTATGAAACAGACCTCAAGCCGAAAAATATAAACATAACACAAAATTAATAATTATAGATTTTTTTTTAATAAAAATTGCCTTTTAAAACAAACTTAACATTTTTTTTCTTAACATAATTCTCAGAGGCATTTATTAAGCAGTTAAGCTCAAGAGAGATTAGTTTTAGTTTGTTTTAATCCCTTTGGAGTTTATAAAGAAAAATATGTTTATTTTTATATTCTCGTAATACAAACAACATATGAGGAGGTCCATAACAAACCGCAACCATTCCACTATAAACATTTTTTGTATAAACACTTGTAATGGTATAATAATGTCCTACTTTTAATAAAAATTGTAAATAAATCAAATTATCTACGAGAATTTGTTGTGTGTTTATCCGATTGATAGTAAATAAATTCGTTTTGATATGAACCCAATAGAAATGTTGCCATTTGAATGAATTAGGTTTCGAATTATGACTGTTTCATTTTAATAATACTGAATTTTACCTTTTGCTTAAAATGTCATAAGATTTTTAGAAAAAAAAATTTTTTTTTTGGTTATGCTTCACTTTTAACTAATATCTCGAAATAGTTTGCTACATAGATGTGGCATTTTTTTAATTTTGATCTGAACCATAATAATTCTTTATTGAATAACAACATCGTTATTAACATGTGGTAAGCTTTTTAAACAATTGCTATATATATATAGATTTTTATATGTACAATAGAATTCAGCAAAAATTTAAAAAGTCGAATTGTTGCGTTGTGTTATTGACCTCCTCATATAGTCGTATTATATAAGTTTGTTACATCTCTTTTTCCTTAACACATTTAAGTATCGGTATTTAGTAAAGAGAGAAGAGAAACCTTGATATAAAAAGTAAAGCAATTAAGAATGATTTATTCGGCTAAGCCGAAACTTAAATACCCTCCACCCTTACTGTGCAGTTAGCGAAGACGGTGTTTGTTTAGCATAGAGGAGAAAAATCCTTACACCCGGCAGAAGGCCCTGCCATACTTTCTATGGATGGAATTTTAAAACCAAAACTGTAAAATTAATCGGGATATTTATATTCGAGATTTTGGAAATTGGGGATTTTAAATTTGGCATTTTAAGTTTCGGGCATATTACCCCAACCTCTAATTTTTAATATAACTTTTTTTAATTCCCAATTTTTGGGAAATTGGGGATTTTAAATTTGGCATTTTAAGTTTCGGGCATATTACCCCAACCTCTAATTTTTAATATAACTTTTTTTTAATTCCCAATTTTTGTGATACATATTCATTAGAAAATCTTAAGTACTTTTTCATAAAGAAGAATTACCCTTAATTTTGAGGCATATTTCATTTTATTTTAATGGCAATCTTTCATTATTTTAGGGTGAAATTAAATTAAAAAATCAGGTTGCGTTGTATCATGGAAAAAGCCCTAAACTTGGGGTCATATCCTTTTTGGGCCACATTTCGCAGCGTCCCATTCTTTGGGTTTTAAAGTCCCAACTGTTTATAGAGCTAAAATAAATGGATATTAAAATTATTCTTTTTTGTTGAGTCTTTTTGGAAATGAGCGTGTTTTAACAGGCGTATAGACGGAAGTACATGGCCTATTTAACTTAAAATTACTAAAGCATCCATAATTTTAATACTTTATAAGGCCTTAGATGCATATTTATTGGTGTTACACATAAAATGACAAACTTAATATACCACTCGTGACAGATGGCATACAAATTTATTAAGACCCCCTTTGCATAGACAAACTTGACTTTGAAAATGTCTGCACAGGCAAAGATTACTTTGACAAATTTTACATTTATTTTTGACTTTGTTTGCCAACTTAAACATGCAACCAAATTCAACTTTTTATAACCGACGAACGAAGAACAATACAGCTTGGTTTAACATCAAAATCCGTACTCACCCCCATTCTTATTTATCTTATCCAGCAAACTTTGGATGGGCAAAATTGTTCTTAGAAACAATATTGCGAACGAGTACTCTGTAAATTTTCATTTTATTTCATTTGTATTGTTGAAGAATAAAACCAACATCCCTGATAATCTTACCCACGTTATATTTGTAAAAGGAATGAGCTTATGAATGAGCAACAAGGATTAAAATATGAAAATTTATTGGCTTAAGAACGAATACATTGGGTTTAAAGTGAGAAAATAATTTACTACAAGAATTTATGATGCAGAAATAAGTTGAATTGTGGTAAAAAAAAAAAAAAAACTAAAAACTTAAGCGTATTCATAAATACTCACTTAAAAATTTTATTCATTTATTTACTTTACTAGCAAAAACTTGCAACGAGAAAGTAAATTTAAAATTTAGAAAATTTTTCTCCCAATTACTCAAAAAAATAAACAAGTAAATGAGAGCGAAGTTCGGTATTGGTCTTGCAAAAGAGCAAATGCAAAATATCGTAGATATTTTTTGTAAAATCCAAAAACAAAGTACACAGAGTTTCCGTTAGATTTCATTAAAGCGCATCGAAATTTTGCATTTGCTCTTTTGCAAGCCTAGTACTTAACCGCTAATGCTTTACCAGCAAAAACTAGCAAGTAAGGCATATCGACTCTATTCAGTTGTAAGATACGATATTATTTCTTAATAAATTCAATTGTTATAAACTATTTGCGGCCGATAATTGTTCTAAAATTTTAGAATAATAAATATTTTTTTGTAATTAAAAAACTTTTGATTTAAAAATTACACTACGTGACAGAATTGTCAAAAGTAGAATAGTTTTTGAGATATTCCAAAATAACCGTTGTTTATTGTGTTTTAAAAAAAGATGATGTGACTTAAATGCAAATATCTTCAAAAATTTTAAACGGATTATGAATTTCTTTCTTTTTAGTGAAAGGTTATACAATTTCTAAGATTACCATGTTTTGCTTGTTAAGATTGGTCAAAAATGACAGAGTTACAGGGGACAAAAGTTCAAGTTTTATTGAAAATTTTATGATTTTGTTTAATTTTGCTCTTTTCAAGTTATTTTTTTTATACCAATAATTAAAAAATCCTAATGTTTTATTGCATGCGACATTAGACTATTTTAATATGAACATTTTGCGCCAAAAAAGACAGAGATTGGTAAACAATTTTTACATAAAGATTAGCTGTCAGATTTGTTGAAATTTTGTCACGTAGTGTTATTTTTGTTTTGTGAACCATTTTACTATCAGAAATTTTCACAAATTGTTTTGTATCTCAAATTTTTATGCTCTTTTTCACTCTCTCGTTGCTAGTTTTACGAGTACGCAAACACTTACTACTAGTAAGTTTCTGGGTTTTTTTTTCTACACAAAAAGTGACATTTTATGTATTTAAAAAATAGAAATCGACAGTGTTGCTAATTCTCTGAAAAATGGAGGCTTCAGTTTATATATAGAGCTATTTCTATAGTGACGACGATTGCAAAACTACGCGAAAATGGCAATTATTCGGAAAAGTTTGCGAAAATAATAAAAATTCGCGAAAATTTCTAATATTTCAAAGTCCAAAGTTTAGTATGTCCGTCCGTTCGGTTGCTTGCCTGTCCTTGTATACGTTGTAAGAAAAGAAGAAGTCGAAATTTTTAAGATAATTTAAAGAAATTTGGTACACAAGCTCCGATTGTCACAAAAATAAATCCTTTTAAAATTGGAAAGAATCGAACTTCTTTTTTGAAATAGAGTTTTTGTGACCATAAACCATTATATTCAATTGATATTTATAATAAATTTCGCCCAAATATGTTTTATTGTAACCAAAATCACCGCGTGATTGGACACTTGTTTAGGAAAACGCTTGACGACAATACCAGAATGGAACCCATAAGGCCAGAGACATGTAAGGACACACTTGGAGTAAACTATGGCAAATGAAAGAGACAATTGGAACAAATTTATGGCTACCCTATGTTCCTTTTAGGAATTACAGGATACAATATATAAAATTATCTTACCAAAGTTTATTGGAATCGGTCTATATTTAATCATAGATCTAATTCGAAATTCCGGGCCTTGAAATTTTTTAATTTTTCAAAAACCGTTTTACATACATTGCACGAACTTTTGGTCTTAAAAGACCCCTAGTAAAATAAGATGCAGAAAATATTCATAGAACTGTTTAACCCTCTAAAGTGCCGTCTTAATGCGGAAGTTAAAAAAAGGACAAAAATGCCCCTTAAAATGAGTGTTAGAGGGTTAATATATTCTAAGAAAGAATCGGCATACAATTCTACTGAAGACATCTGAAATAGCGTTTTAGCTCAGAAGTACATTTAGTATAATTTTTTGACTTGTACCAAACGCCTTCTCAAGAAAATCAAAAATTTCAATGCCCGAAATTTCGAAAATCCGTTTTACACACAGGGCACGTTGTTTTATTCTTAGAAGACCCCGAGTAAAATTTGATGCAGAAAATATTCGTGGAACATTTAAACCCTCTAAAGTGCCATTTTAGTATACTTTTGTAAGAAAGTTAAAAAAATGCAGAAAACTGACCCCTTATAATGAGTGTTAGAGGGTTAATACATTCTAAGAAAAGAATCGCCATACGATTCTACTGAAAACATCTGAAATTATTTTTTAAGTCAAAAGTACATTTAGTATACATATTTATTTTACTTATACCAAACGCCTTTTCAAAAAATTCAAAAACTTTAAGAGCCCATATTTCGGGAACCCAAGCTTTCTTTTCAAACCCCTTTGGCAGATTTACTCTACTAGAAGTCTACTTTCATTTCACGTATCAACTATTGAGGCTGGTTTTTTTTTTTGTTGCACAGTGTAAATGAAGATACATATTCAGATAATATTCGGTTCAAAAAACTCTTTTCTAAATCTTACCCTTATAACATAATTTTGTTTTGCCAGTTCCATGATTGCCCAACTAGGTTCCAACTGGGAAAAACTATTGGTAATTTGTATGTATTTACTGTGATGTAGGGTATCATATGGTCGGAATTGAGCGACCTTACTTTCCCACTTCTTTTGAGCATGACTTCATTCTTTAAATATTTACGTTTTTGATGAGATACTAAAAGTTTTATAAAAAAAAATTTAAATACTATAAAAAAATTATTGATAAATGTTTTATTGGCCGATTTCATCAAATAAGTCAGAAATGTTTGAATATTCTGAGTTTTAAAAATTACATATCGCTCATTTGCTGCAAGACCGGCATAACTCAAAAAATTAAATTTTGGAGTTAGAGATGCAGAATTGTTCGCTTTGTTTTTCTTTATATTATGTATTAAATTCATCTTTATACCTTTTGTACTTTCCCAGTTTGAAGAGCATGTGTCTTCTTTTTTTCTAAGTATTTAGTTAGAGCAAATCAAAAACTTTAAATGCGTTTATCTCGAAAATGATTTTTTTGAGTTATGCCGGTCTTGCAGCAAATGAGCGATATGGTTATCTTAATTTTAGTATCAAATTTCCCAACAATTTAAAACCAGATTTAAACAAAAATACAATAATCGATCACCTTATAACTTACTATAGTGAATATTAAACTGTATTTAAATTAATAACAACTTTCTTGTGTTTAATAATTACAATTTAATATTCTAGCCAAACGTAAACTTTAAAATAGTTTCATTTGAAACTTATTAGCTTAATAGGATTATTGTAAAATTAAATAAAAGTTATAACAATACAACATTTTTGATTCGATTATTTTTTAGTTAATGCAATTCATTTTAATTTTTTAATCATTAAAATCCCTCAAAAGAATTTTATTTAATAAGAATAGTAAAATGTATTTAATAATATTTTTTCATTCTCACTTAAGTTGTTAAATTAATTAATTATGACAAAGTTAAAGAGAAAACAAATATTTTCCTTTTTCTTACACAGAAATTGTAATTAGAGATACTTTTGGAGACGGACAAGAAAACGGAAAAATAAATTTATTATTTGAGTTGACGTAAAAGTCAGTAAAGTGGAAAAAATATGAATTATAGCAAATTGTAAATATATTAGGGAGGTACTTATTCCAACGCGAAAATAGCTGATGATAATGCGTTAATATTAATAGAAAAACAAAATTTTTGGAAATTTTAGTCGGTTAAGCCCGACCATTTAATGCCCTACACCACAGTATATAAGGACAAATTTTCGAATGTGTACCCGTATTGGGACCCATGGTCAATTATTGACCCGGCAAAACTAAATTATTGTATGTGGTTCAGATTCTCAAAAGAGTTCTATATGCCGATTGTTAACTTTAGATCGATTCAGAATGTTATACTGAGTCGATCGGTATACTCAAAGGGTGGTTTAGGACGAATATTTCTTTGTGTCTTACACATCAGTACAAACGCATAATACCCTTTCCACTATTGTGTTGCGGATATAAAAACATGAACATCCTTTTAACATTTTTATTTCAGTATTTTTTTTTACACAATTGATCTTTATGCCACATGCCCCCGCCAATAGTATTCGCCCTACTTTAATATAAGTGCACTTCCTTTTTTTTTTTTGTATATAATTTCAACATTTTTTAAAACATGCATTTTACATTTCAAAAGATAAAACATAAATATGGTTGTTTGTATTTATGTATGTCATAATAAACACATGTACTTCCCATGTACAAACACTTGAACGAATGTTATTTATATTATAATATTTTTTATTCATCCTTTAGGTCAGGGTTATATTTGGAATACAAAAGGAGCATTCATGTTATAGTTAAAAAAAAAACATGCTTTTACATTAAGAGTCGATTCGAAATAAAGAAGTGAATTTTTTGAACAATCATTGAAATACGTTTTAACAATTAAGCAGTATATAAAGTGTAGAATAATAACAAAAATTACCTTGGTTGGACCAACCTTTTCATACGATGGTCATCGCAATATAAATAAATACGTTCTTATTTAACGTGAAAACCTGCCATAACAGCCTAATATTACGTTGCTAAAACAGTGGACGCAACACTAAAGCTGGTAGTCAATACCACGCGTTCAATACAATCAAACAAGTTACATGGCAAACGCGAAGAATGCATATAAGTAGGGATGCGATTTCCATGCAGATGCATGTATTTTGTCGATATTTTTAGAACGATGTCGACCAATCGTGTTTCCGAATCACTAAATTTGCGTTTAAATGGCATCGAGTTGTTTTTGCATATTGTTGCATATTATGGTAAAAATGCATATTATTGCATATTTCGACAAAAAATACTTATATTTTAAACCGATGTAGCGCCTTATATGGTTAACGCTTTCAATGGGTATAAAATATTTTATCAAAAACTGTTACAAGTTGCTTGCTTAGCACATGGGTTGTACCCGGTTGCAGAGGAAATTCGAAGCCAATTTGTTAATATTGCAATTTTTAATGAAATGTATCCTTTGATTCTCCTTCCATCGCAGCCGGTAATAACAAGATTTGGGCCTGGCTGGATGTTTCAGAATTCTACTCAACAAACTTTGAGTTATTTAAAAATGATTACCGATGATTATGCAATTAAAAGAGTAAAAGAAATATTAAATTTTAACAAGAGTGCTATATTCGGCTGTGCCGAGTCTTATATACCCTTCACCATTGTGCGAGTAGAATACAGAGCAACTGGACAAAAACTAAACTATTTTGAAAGTTGTAAACCATAAAAAAATTACAAATCAACTTATTTGTGTGCATATCTAAAGCGCATGTTTTCGATTTTTTAGTGCATGAAACTCTCAACCCTACATATAAGTATCAATCGCATGCGTCGAATCCGTCTTGAAAAGAGACCAACAAGCCATCAAACGCATAAAACGCGTGGTCTGGACCTCCAGCTGAAAGCTCTTCTAGTAAATTCTTTATTTGAAATACTGAAATTATGAATACCGATACGTCAAAGCCGTTTTTTAAAATTTAAAATACCACAATTTGAAATGTCGCAGTACTTTGACATTTATGATGTAGATATATAGATAATTAGTTAAAAAAAAACAATACAAATCAAATTTATTTCAAGTTGAAACAACATGAAATTCATGAAAAATCAATTTGATTTGAGTGTGAAATATTTGTGAAATGCTTTAGAGAAAACATACGCATTTCTTTTAGAATAATTCTAGCCACTTACCCCCGCAGCCAGAGAGAGAGAGAGAGCAAATATTATAAGTTAATTTCCAGTTATACAAGCTTTACTTTTTGTATTCTCTTTTGCACTTACAAGCTCTCAAAATTAAAATCACCAACAGAATGGCTTGACAAGGTTTTCGTCAGCGCTGTGGTGTAGCCAAAAAAAAAATTCTAACTCCGACTTCGACTAAGAGCACCGAAATTTTCAAGTTCGACTCCTACTCTTACATCGATGCCAAATGTATACATATGAGACAAGTTCTTATTTGACTTCAAATTTTACCTTCCTTTTAATACGGTACCCTTTAAATGGTTAAATATAGCAAGAACATTTTTCTGTACAAATGTTCTACGACTCCGGCTCCGGCACAAAAACCTCAACTCCGACTCCAAGACACTGGTTTTCGTCCTGATTCTAATTTGAAAATTTTATATATTTAACTTAATAATTTAAAAAAAAAAAAAATTCGGGAATTTTTCTTCTTTTCCTAAATTATTTAAAAAATAACAACAAAAAAATGTATGTTTTTCTATTGCACAAAACAAATAGTACAGGATTTTACGGATTCAATATTAAACAGTTTTTTTTTTTTTATTTATTTATTTATTTAATAGTACCGGGGAGATAAAGGCACATTAGATCATAACATTTACAAAGGTTTATCTTAAAACTAAGAACAATTTGAAAACAAATTATTTAGTTATAAGATACAGATTTTTATACAAAAGAAAAAAAAAATTATTATAACAATAAAAAATTTTTAGTTATGTATGTGATTTTTCGTGAACACAAGAGGGTAAACATTTCGCGTCTAAAGTGCTTTGCATTGCTCATTATCTGTATATTAGGAGGAAGTTCATTCCAGAGACGCTGATACAATCAATAATACCTGATGGGGAAACAGCTGATGTTAAGCGGAACGTCATCTGCATACATCTGTACACCACAGTAGTTGAGTCTAGATGGCAAGTCGTTGGAGTATATTGAATATAATAGTGGACCAAGTATCGAGCTCTGCGGAACACCTTTTGTAATTAAGCAGCTGTTAGATATATAAGAACCAAAAGAAACGAATTGACTTCTATCACATAGATATGAAGCAAGTAATTTTACAGCTGTGTTTTAAAAATGGCACATGTATTTCAGTTTTTGGCAAAGTATTGTGTATTCGATGATGTTGCCGGCGTTATGGTGAATACGCAAATATAAGCGAGACGACGCACAGAGGAGTATAAGTTCCCATAAGCCGGCCAGAATTATTTAACGTTTAAGGATTGATATAAGATTTTCCACAAAATCCTTTTATATCACTAGATATCATACTACAAGATTTCGTGCAGACCGGCCCATAACTAACCTACTTTCACTCTCGGAACACAGTTCTAACTAACTAACACTACTAGACGTACTAACTTAAGGCCATAACAAAAAATGCTAATTTAGTAATATTTGGTATGCCTTAGTTTCATATGTCTAGAATCCACAGTGCTAAATTTCGTGGAGATCGGTGAATAATTTACCATAGGCTTCTTATATAGAGCCAAAATTAGGTCCAATCAATTTTTTATGGCCAAATATAAGGCCGTGCAACTTAATATAAATTAATCGATAATCGGTCCATATTACACGATAAGTCCCATATAAAGCTTACTTTTCTAATACACTTTAATGCGCCTAAAACCATAAACAAACCACGCTATCAAAAGAGCACTTTAAAACGTATAAAATGCTTAAAAAAAATTTCACTAGTGTATTAAAATTTTGTCTAACTTAGATTTTTTATTACCAGAAATCACTCTACAGAATTTTGTGTGATTGATCCATAATTCACCATGAGCCCAATATAAATTCTTCTTCTGTAAATCATTTTAGGACTGCTAAAGCTGCTACGACTTAGGATATTTAATTCAAATCAGTTCAAATAAAGTTTTACATGACTAGAAATAAGAACATAAAACTTTTCGATCGTCGGCCAGTAATTAAAACAGGTCTACATGGCAATTAAGTATAGTACTAACATCAAGTTTTATAGTGTTTGGTTAATACTTTAAAGAACCCATTGGGACCCTTCTTTATGTATTTCAATTGTTGGTAAAAGTTATGAAATGTTTAATCTAATTATTATGATAAATGCTTTTCAAATTGATTTTAATTAGGAATGTACAATAATGTTTACAACAAATATTGTTACATTTATCGACCACAGGTGAACAATAAAAGGTTTTATGTAAAATTTTAGGACTACTTGTTCTTCTGAAAACTATTTAATATTAAAAGTGATGTAAATAACATTTAAAATTAATAATTCAAAATACACAAAAGTTTCTAATGACAAAAAGTAAGAGATGAGCAGAAATAAAAAAAATATAAAATTTTTTAAAAATAATCAAAATATTGTCGCAAACTGGCGAAACCTTTTTGTTTTGTGTCTATTATAAGAGTTCCTAGATGTTATTGTGGTATATTGTTACCTTAAACACAATAGGCCGTAACTTACAAAAACTTAAGTATCGGCTTTATCATTAATTCTTAAGTATTGCATCACCACAAATGTCCATAAAAAATGTTGAAATCTGTCGACCAAAATTAGCGATTTTATTTATTTATATATGATAAACGCTAAAAGACCTTACTTACAGTTTGCATAATATGCAACATTGACAAATGTCAAAACAACTGGTAGGTTTTTCAAGAAATATAAATTATAAACAGTTTAAGATAATTTAGCTCCTGTGAAATTTTTAAGATGTTAGATATGGCCTTTTGCGTTTTGGGTAACGATATAATATTATTCGTAATTATTTGGAAATTACTTTTAAAGCCCTTCTTCTTTTATTTTTGCAATAAAAAATTTATAAAAAAACGAATTGTTTCAACATAAATATTTAAGATAACATTTTTATTTTATGTAATGAAAATGGATTTTGATCAAATCTTTCATCGAAAAAAATCAAGGTCATACTTTATTCGTTTAGCACACAAAAAAATCATATAAACCTTTTTTAACCGAAAAAAAAACATAAAAAACAGGCGCGATTACGGATTATTAGTAAACTATCGTTTTTTTTTCTGCATACGATAGACACTGACGTATCGAATGAAAACTCGAAAGATGTTATGTCCTTAGTTACTATTATCCCAAATTACGAAACATTTCATTCGATATCGAGTTTCATAGGTTAGTTTAGGTTGGATGGGCGGTCATAAAGACCCCTCATACACCGTGTTGGTTCCTAGCGTAACCACATAATACGATAACCCCTACTTGAAGTGGAAAGTTCGATGTGATGATAACCAGAGTACTCCACACCCTCTTGGGGAATGCTAGGAATCTCAATAGTTTAATTCCAGAGATTTCCCCTAGATTTTGGAAGAAATTATTTCTAAAGGGTACGAGGTTCGGACAGTGGCAGAGTATGTGCTCCACCGTCTCTTTTTCCCCTGTAACCCCACAGAATCTACAATTGTCACTAGCCAGTTGCCCCGCGCTATTGGCGTATACTGCCGTCCAACAGTGACCCGTTTTAAATCTCAGATTTCCTGTGTATACTAGAGTCCGTATTCCTCTTAATGTTACGAATCGGAACTGGAATGTCAACCATTCTGTCGTACGGTAATAGAGCCCCCCGTCTCGCCAATTTGTCTGCCACTTCGTTACCTTCTACGCCCTGGTGACCACGAACCCAGTAGATGTGTACCCTTCTGTTGGCACTAAGTCTATCTATTAAGTCCTTACACTCATGGACGATCGAAGAGTATGTATATTGAGCGGCTATCGCCTTGATCACCGCCTGACTGTCTATAAAGAAGTATACATTTGAGCAGCCATTTTGGCCGCAAATATTTCCGCCTGGAAAATATTGCATTCATCGGGGAGCTTAAAGAATTCCCGAATATCAAGTTCCTGGCAGTAAACTGCAGCTCCACGTCTCTCTTCCATTTAGGAACCTTCAGTATCAAAACTGAAAGTCCTATGGTCAGATCGGAGTCCCGCCAACCAGCCGTTCTCTTCTTAAGTTATACGCGGTTTTCTATTAAAAGTTATTTTCGGAATGATGTAGTCGCTGCTACAGTATCACCCTTATAATACTACCGTGACCGTAAGGACTATACTCAAGTTGTCCCGTCGCCCTTAATCGGATCGCAGATTACCTTGCTGTTCCTTCTGCTACCAGATGAATCGGTTGTAGGTTCAGGATTACATCCAGTGCAGCAGTTCCGTTGATACTAAGCTCAGCGAGTCTTTGAATGCCCACTAGCCTAGTCCGGTGTGATATCTAATCCAAAACAGTCCACCTCACAAGTATTCCGTAGAGTAGAATTGGATCGAGTGCCATTATATCCTAATGTAAAATCTTGATAAAATTTGCTTGATATCGCATGCGGTGGTTAGTGTCTAGAAACTACAACTTAAAGTCTTAAAAATTCACAATATTATGTAGATTCTTTTGGTCTATCGAGGTGCGTACGTACTTAGTTCTTAAGATTTCTATAAATTTATTTTTTTTGCCATTTTGGCAAGCTTTTAAGCTTAACTACTCCTCTGTGCGAAGATGTCCATAATAAGGTATCAGCAGACGCTAGTTGCAATTAAATTTGGCGACAGATTTGAAAATGTTACCCTATACTTTGTCAAGCTTGGTGCAAGAAGAGAATGATTTTATAACAAGAATCATAATGAGCAACAAAGCACATTTCCATTTAAGAGATAAAGTTAAGAAACAAAAACTTGCATTTCTGAGGCACAGAGAATTTACACGAAATGTGTGGAGAGCTCTTGCATTTCCTTAATGTGACTGCATTTACATTGACAAAGGGAAAAATGGCGTAAAAAGTTCTCAATTATGCAGTAACTTGCGGGTGGACATTTGAGCGATGCAAGTTTTTTTATTAATGTCATCCATGTTACACTTTTATAGTTGTGTTTCAGCATACATTTTTTAGTTCAAAAATTAAAATAGTATATAAATGAATAAATATCAAAACAGCGATATGAAACCTATACTATTATATTTTGCGATTGTATGCGTTGTATGCATTCTACATACATATATTGATGTTAATATAGTTAAATCCTATTTATAGCTGAACGCAAATTATAAAGGAGAAAACAAAAGGCAAAGACCCTAAATTTGCCTCTCGCTGACCAAAAATAATTTTAATAAATCGGTAGGGCAAATTTTAAGCTAGAGCTAATCAGACCTCCATTGTTTAAAAGTATACAGGGGGATCCATCAGCAGGAAAAAAAACTCCTTATTCCGCACTTTTAAGGACTTACGGCGATTTGGATTTGAATCACAAACACCACGTGATCCCCGAAGGTGCCACACTAACAATTAATACAAGTCCTATCCAATTTCAGTGGTATCCATTAGAACTGTAATCAGTAGAGATCCTCGGGTAATTTATCAATAAGATTCAAATAATTGCTGTTACGTTTTTTCCTTTAATAAACGCGTTTCGGTTTACTCCCTTTATAATAAACCGTTGAGTTCCTCTATTTGCAAATCAAAATAAATAAATACAATTATTTAACTTAACCAACTTTTTTGAAATTAATTATTATGCTAGGAACACAACTGGACGAACGACGAATTTTTGGCCGCGAATATTCGTCGCCAAAAATAAAACATATTTGTGTATATGAAAATACACACAATCATGGCGTTGGCCGAAATTCGTCATACGCGGCGACTTTGCAATAGATTTATTTCTATTTCATACGCCGGCGAAAGATGAACAAATCAGTACCAGGTGACCATGTTTGATTTTAGTTTTCAAATATTTAAGTATAAAAAGTTTCTTTTTTACTTTAATAATTGTTTTTTATTATTTTATCGCATTAACAAAATAAATATACAAAGAAGATTACTATAAGAATAGTTTTTAATTGTGGTTTCGTTAATGTTTGTGTTTTTTAAGTACATTTTTTTTTATATGGTCACACTATTTCTCTCTCTTTGCACAAACAGCAAAGAACTTTTCCAATAAGTAAAGCTGTGAGTTATTCGTCGCTATTGTGTTTCATACGACGAATTTACTCAGCGAATTTTTACTAAAAAAATCGTCGTTTAGGGCGAAATTCGTCGTTCGTCCTAGTTGTGTTCCTAGCATAACGTTCAAAATTTTATCCAATATTGTTAGTTTCGACCCGAACCGTTTAATGTCTCCAAACAAACTAAGCTAATTATTCATGTGTCACTCCTTTTTATATTTCATAGCTTTTTCTAGACTTTTCCTGCGCCTCCCTGTAATAACAATTTATTATGTTCTAAAACCACTTCTAGAAATGACTGGAAAATTCATGTTTTAACTGTTATAATCTAAATACACTTTTAGGCGGTAAAACAATTGTGTTGAAAATTATACATGACAACGCCATAGACAGAACAGTATTTAATAATGAGTCCTATATTTATGGCCGTTATAGTCACAGCTGAAGTAAAAGACAAAATTTCTCTTATTATTTGTTAGAGTTCGACCCATTGTGCTTTGTTTCATATCGCTCTTATTTCGAATAAATTGCTAACATTTTTATTGAACTACCCTACCGTTTGCACATCACTGCATTCCAATAATACCAATAACTGTTTATTTTTGTATAAATATAATTAAAACAAAGCAAATATAAAACATCAGGCGAATAATTATTGAAATATTTCAAAAAATTATTATTAGCTATTAAGAGGGAGGCAGGCACACACTAGACAAAACAATCATGGTAATAAGAACCCCACGACCAAACAAGCACTACAGCGGCACAGCATCATCGTCAAAACAATTTTCCAATGGCAGAGGCACTAACAACAAATCAACATAATATTGAAAATAATGAGAAATTGTGGGTAAAAGAAGCCAGTGGTTTAAATGAATTCAATTAATTTTTGTTAATGTTTTCAAATATTTCTAGGTAATGAAAATATTTGTTTGCTTAAAAAAAAATTCGTTAATATCATATTTTTTTGAATGTTTAACTTCTTTTTATAAACTGAAACGTCGGGAAACTGCATTAAAGTGAATAGAGAATATAAGCCTGGTCAAATAACTTCAAATATTAAAAGTTAAGTATCTGTGAGACTCATGCATTTTTGAAATCTCTAAGTTTCTCTCTATCTCTCTGTCTTCTATTCTATTTGAATAGTAGACTTATAGGCCCATTTTCACCACTGATCGATAGGTAAAGATAGGATCTTATCGGCCGCATAAAAAGTGTTCCATTATTACAACTTAACATAAACCTATTAGGTAGGATGTATCTTGAATTACTTTATAGCTAACTTAAGGTTAAAGTAAAGTTTTAATAATACAACAATTTTTATAAGTCCGGTTAAAGTCTACTTTAAGCTATCGGTAAGTTGTGAAAACGGGCCTAAACAATGCATAATTCCATTATTATTTCATTGAAAAGTTTTTTAAAATCTATACTGTAGTGTCGCTGTTTCAAACACTGAAGAGAATTGTATACATCGAATTAACGTAAGTGTGTGAACATGCAGATTAACAAATTAACAAGGGAATGAAAAGTTCACGCACCAATGAGAGAAGGAACAAAAAATACACACTTTCTTAACTGTTTTAATATGTATGTACGAAATATTTTATATGTTAATTTCACTGATAATATTGCAACAACAATTTTTTGCAAAAACAAATCTTTGTATGCGTCCGCTACATACGAAAGACATCACAAATACTAGGAGTAACAACATATAATTTTAAGTGTATTAAAAAGTTTTGAAAGGAACAATTTTTATCTAGAGCATATTTCTTTGAATTCTTTTACCATTAGAACACTATTGAAATTATCCAACGAACAGTACCGCTTTTGTCATTGTGGTTGTACACGAACTTTTCGTACACATATTAGATTTTTATTGTGTGTTTGGTTTTCATTCTGTAGGATAGGATATCTCAACTAAAGATACCAAACTTGGTGAAATATTTAGCGATGTCTTGTCTTTAAAAGAAAATCAGGGCCGGGGAGCAGATAAAATACCACCTTAAATGCTCATAGTGGACATACAAACTTCATCATCATCATTAGCTCAAAAAAGGCGTTATTGTCAATTTCCCCAAAAAAGGAGCCTTTACGAAACACGAGTGTAGTAATATTATAAATAGCAAATTATCACAAGCTATGTTTCCGGAACTCAGGCATGAGCCACCTAGGTTCCGTCCACAAAAGTTTGGCACTGATCGTATCAACACCTTGCAGATGATTGCTGTACAGTCTACATAGCGCAATCACCTTTTTATATGCTCTTTAACGACTTCGAGAATACTTTCGATATCTTAAGGCACGATGCGGTATGAAGCGCTCTTGCTAGTAAAGTGATTCCACCATAATGCTGGGTACAGACAGTGCAATCTACATCAATGCAATCTCAAAATATCGAAACGTTATGATGTTGATGAAATCTCGAATGAATGAAAAATTAATGAAAATGAATTTAATTTGCTAGATTGCGTAAATGCATTGCATACTGTGTACCCAGCATAACTTATACACAAGTCCTATTCAATCGCTCTGTAAGGATATTTGCTGCCGAGTAGTGCATAACAATGCCCTTAAGAATCGCTTCGACGTACTTAAGATAGTCAGGCAAGGATACGTATTATTGTCTTTGCTGTTCAAAATGGTGCTTGCCACTATAATATATAATGCAAATCGGGCTAGCAGAGGAATAAGATGGGGCCTCAAAGAACGCCTTGAATGCTTGGAATATGCAAAAGGCATGTGTTTGCCGTCACATAGCCGAAGAGATATGGTAGCGAATATGAAGTATGTAGAGATTGAAGCAGCAAAGGCTGATCTTAAGATAAACACCACCAAGTGAAAAAGCATGCGATTTAACACTATTTACACCAACAGCTTTTAAATATGCAACGTCGATCTGGATGATCTTTATGCTACCTTTTGGTAGCATCATTACGTACACTTGTGGCTCCAGCAATGATGTGGCATACCGAATATTAAAATCTAATCAAGCATTCGGCATCTTAAGTCCAATATGGAAACCAACCGTCATCTGTATACCCTAAAATACAATTGTTCAACACATGTGTCAAATCCGAGATCCTGTATGCCAGCGATCCGTGGAACAGATTGCCTCGTGATATAAACGCTGAGCGAGTGTTTGTCCACCGATGCTTGGGAAGAGTTATTGGAATTTTGTGGCCTGCAACACTATTAAACGCTCTTCTATAGAGCAGAACAAATCAACCCCAATCCAGATTTAATTAATCGATCGCAAAAAGCGATGAACCACAGGACCACAAGAGTCACAGATAAAAAGCTGACATCGACCGAACATCCTACGGTAGTATGCGAAGAAGAGGTGTGCCATCATTGAGGAGCCAACTGAAATGCGAACTAAAGTGAATTGATGTTTGTTGGACAGAAATTAAGAATACGTTTCCTATTACAACTTAATGGAATAAGTTAGTGGTGGTCCTTTGTTCCATAAGAATGCTCAAAAGAGAAAGTTAAAATGGGCAAGTGAAGATATCATAAGAAGTAAAAAGTTTTTTGTATAATCGAGGTGCTACGCACAGCCAAGACAGTCCAGAAAAAAAGAGGAGGATTTTGTTTTTCCAAGATTTTGTCTTTCCAAGAGAGAACGAAATTTGACTTTTCAGCAGCAGCGATGTTGCCGAATGTTTCGTTTATTTAATTAAATAATGAATTTGTACCTTAATCCACGTTTGAAAAATGTTAGAGAATTATTTTCAAACGTTTGTTGTTTGAGAAAGGATCCAAATTCAAAAGTGCCTCGGTAGGCTAGCTGGTAGCGAGCTAGTCTATCAGCGCCGAGGTTGCGGGTTCGATTCCCGCCAGAGACTCTGGTTTCTTTCCTACAGACAAGCATAGAGCTTCGCGGGATTAGCTTAGGAAATTAAAAAAAAAAAAATCAAACCTAGGGTTTGCACTAGGGTATTCATTTAATCGGGATTTTGCTTTAATCGGTTCATCGCTTGGTAAATTAACCGAGGTTTTAGTTTAATCGGTTAATTTTTTTATTGATCGGTTACCAGATTAATAAAGTTTTGTTATAAATTAAGTAATTTCACTTAATAAAAATGCAAAAATTATTTATTATTGGAGTCTATTAGTAAAAAAAAAACAATTCTTGAACTAAAACGAGCAAACCAAAAAGTAATTCATAAATATGAAAAACATATTTAATAATTTATAAATAATATTTTTATGAATTTATTAAAAAATACGAGAGTTTCTGATATTGTTAGGTCATCATCAGAAACATCCTAGCAAAGCTCAGCACCGGACATTCTGCAAAAAATGTATTTCCGAACCCCACGTTTCAGTTTTTGTACTGTATTTTTAAAATGTATTGCTCGAAAGAAAAACATATTTATATGAGACGCAACAAATAATTAAGAACACAAAAAATATGTTATAATACTACAAAAAACAAAACAAAAAATTTGTTATATCGGTTAATCGACTGAAACTAACCGGTTTAATCGTCAATCGAAAATTGCCAATTTTAAATTAAATGAATACCCTAGTTAACACTTCATGGTAAAATAAATTACACAAGCAGTTTGATAACAACAACAAGATATAAAAAAATTTAAAATTAAATTAAAAAAAATTTATTAAAAAATTTTAATATTCACACAAATATGCTCCATACTTTTTAATATACTTGTGCAACCGTTTGTGTAGTTTATTTGGCTCTTTGATATCGTAAACGGTAAATGTAAATGGGATCTTTCCATAATTTCTATTAAAAGTTGAATTGTTTATTTTAAATCCCTGCAATGTCTTGTATATAAGCCAAATTTAATTTCAATATATTCGTAGTATACAAAAAAAAAATTATTATTAAAAAATTAAAATCTGTTTTTAATAAAATTAAAAACTACAAATTTTCACACACATTTCGAACAAAGAGTTGGATAGAAAAACAACGTCTGATTTCTTATCCAACAAAATAGAAACAAATCGAACGAATAGACAAATGTGCGGTCGGTCGGGTTAAATACTAGAGAAAAAACTATATCTTGCTAAAAAAAAATGTTTTATTTGTTCTAAAATCAATCAAGTGTTTTTTATGAACCCTTAGAGAACTTGTTAATTGAATTGAAAAAGAAAATATTTTTATTGAAATTCCTTTGTTAAGACAAACGTCGAAATAAATTTGAAGTGGAAACTTAGTTTTTTATTTTTAATGAAATTTAATATCAAGTGATAATTAGCAAAAAAGCAAAAGAAAAAATTGGCAAACAAATAGAAAATTAAAATATTGTTTTATCAAGAGTACACCTAATTACAAATTAAAATAAAATTTTATGTCAAGTGATAATTCCAAAAACAATTGAAAATTTTTTTATGTTAAATGGTGTTAATGCCAATTAATTCTTTAAAACAAAATTTATTAAAATTAATTTATAAATCAAATGTTAAATAGATTTTAGAAATTTTACAAAAACTGTAGAAAACGTCATAAAATATAAAAAAAAAAAATTGAATTAATTCCTACAACACTATAAAAATTTGTACATTTAACTTTTAGTTAATAGCCATGTTGTAGTCTCAATCCATTGAAACTATACATGACTTAATATTTTCAAACCAAAATTCATTAAAGCAACGAAACGTTCATAAACGTTTACAAGCATTTTACTGAACAATACAGCTAAACAAAGGAGAACCCCTGATTTAATTTCATTCATTTTATCCACACATGCAATATGTGTGATTCCGATCAGCAACAGCAACAACAACATCAGCTGCAAAATCAAATGCAACATCAGCAGCAGCAACAACAGACATGTGTAAAACCGGAACCATTAACCGTTGAACTTCATACAGAAGGGGAGGAGCAGCATCAGCAGCCCCAAAACCATGTACAACAGGAGTTGCCAAAAGGTAGATTTTTTTATTGTTTTTTTTTTAATGTGATTGAGTGCTGTATTACAAGGGTTCCCAATTTCCCAGACTTTTCTATACCGAGGAGCGCATAATTATTATTCTCGGGAATTTCTGAGGATATTTTGTAAAGAACGAAAGTTTATAAAATGCTTGTAATAAATTTTATTGTCGATTTCTGCAAATAAAAGTTCAGTATTAGAAGAATGTTGTCCTAATAGTTGCCACACAATTCGTGTTAAATATCGTAAGCTTTAGCGAAAAATATTTTAAATTCTTTTACAGGCGTTTCTTAAATATGTATAAAATTTTTTTGTTTTTAAATCAAATGTTAAACTGTTTCCTTACTTATATCAATGAATAAAACAAAAAGGAAATAGTTCAAACAATGGTAAAATAGGGTGTTTTGTCTTAGACACATAGAATTTCGGAAAGGGATAACTTTGAAGCTAGCTGTCATACTAATGAAGTGTGTTTGATATTTTTTCAGTACTTTGTTGCAAATCGCCCCAGAAAAACTGTGCTCTGTTCATCAAACTTATAAAGAACTTCGTCAAGTTCACTGTGCGCATAAAAGTCCATCTGAGCAGCTAATAAGCAATGCTATGGATTATTAAAGGGTGATTTTTTATGAATGAAGTTTTTCGGGCTGGCAGCACTGGTTGGTAATTGTGTCCAAACTTCATCTGTGAAAGTGAAAAGTGTTCAGTATACTCTGCCATTTCATCATGGAGAAACTCACAAACGAGCAACGACTGCAAATCGTTGAAATTTATTATCAAAATTCGTGCTCTGTGAGAAATGTCCATCGTTTGTTTATAACTTTTTATGGTCGTCATAATCGACCTAGTGAATCAACAATTCGTGCTATTATCACCAAATTTCGCACCAAATTTACTTTGGTGGACATTAAACCACCGACTCGCGTTCGTAGAGTGCGTACCGAAGAGAATATTGCAGCCGTAGCAACCAGTGTTAATGAGGATAGTGAAATGTCAGTTCGTCGACGTTCTCAGGTATTGGGCAAGTGTTATTCAACCACGTGGGAAATTTAACGTGACGATTTGCATTTCAAAGCCTATAAAATCCAACTCGTACAAGAATTAAAGCCGAATAACAACAGCTCGATGGAAATCCACTGTTTTATCGAAAAAATGTGTTCAGCTCATTTCTGGCTAAATGGATACGTAAACAAGCAAAACTGCCGCATCTGGGGTGAAAAACAATCACATGCCGTACAAGAGTTACCGATGCATCCGGAAAAAACGACAGTTTGATGTGGTTTATGGGCTGGTCGCATCATCGGTCCATTTTTCTTCAAAGACGACCGTAAAAGAAACGTTACCGTCAACGGCGAACGATATCGAGCCATAATACGCGACTTTTTTTGCCCCAATTGGCTGAGTTGGACTTGGTTGATATGTGGTTTCAACAAGACGGTTCCACATGCCACACAGCTCGTGAAACAATGGACATATTGAAGGATATATTTGGTGAGCAGTTTATCTCTCGAAATGACCCTGTGAGTTGGCCGCCAAGATCATGTGATTTGACGCCTCTTGACTATTTCTTGTGGGGTTATGTGAAGTTGTTGGTCTATATGGACAAGCCAAACACGATTGAAGCCTTAAAGTATAATATAAAACGTGTTATTCATGGAATACAGGCCGAAATGCTCGAAAAAGTGGTGGAAAATTGAACCTTACGAATGGCCCACTTGAATCGGAGCCGTGGGCAACATTTACATGAAGCTATTCTTAAAAAGTAAATGGCAAAGCCCAATTTATCGGTTCCAATAAAAATTTTTAATATATGATGCAAATTTGAGTGTTTTATTAGATTTAAAAAAAAAACTACGCTTATAAAATCACCCATTATTAACACAATGCAATTTTGAAGTTATGTTGACGGCAAATATCTTCATCCAGTGGATGAAAAAGCATCCCCAGTTGTGATTAAGAAATACCCGAAATTCCCAATCCTGGAAAAACGATTTTATTTTTTTTTTCAAAAATGGCAACACTGTCACTTTTTACCACTCGATATTTATCAGAATTTTCCAGAAAATTATGGACATATTGGAAAACATTACTGTTCTAATCTTAGTTATTATCGGGAATACAAAATTTATTATTAATAAGATTTCTCTATGACGTGCTTAATTCATAATTATTTTTAATAAATACACTGATGAAATTTTTTGAAGAAGAAAAGCTTGTTTCTATGCGTATTTCACTGGTTGCTTAGGCCAGATCATCAGAAAACCCTTTGCCAAAGATTTTAGAAAAGCTAAAAATATTATACAAATAAAACTGTAAAGCGAATAAGAATTACAGACACTCGAATTTCTACTTGTAACATTAACAAAGCTAAACCAAAACTCCAACAATAAACAGTGATTTTATCTTTCCTTACATTCCCCAACAATTGGTTGCTTTTTTCAGACTAGTTGAAGTGGGTAAAAAGAAAAAATTCCAAATTTTTATTGTTCTAATTTTATAAAAATCGGTGTGTTGAATTATTAGAATTTTTGTTAAATAAAATTATTATTTCTTGCTTAAAAATTTGATTTTTTTTTCGAGAGGACATGTGGGAGGAAGAAATATTAAATTGACTAAAAATTGCTTCCACAAGCATACTCATAACGTTTTCTAGAGTAAAAAACATTTAACAAAATAATTTTTAATTTTATATTAAAAAGATATTTGGTCCTGATTAACACCATACATATTGGCTAACCCTTCAGCACGCCCTACAAACATTCGACAAAAGGTGGGGTGAGTGGTGAGAGAGAGGTGGGAACGATATTTATAATACCTTATGTTCTAATCGCAGTATTGTGAAGGGTACATAAGATCCGGCATAGACGAATATAGCACTCATACTTGTTTTTATAAAATTTTATGATTATTAAAAAGCGGTTACTAAAACTATAGTGCGATTCACTAACTTTTATAACGATAATCGAATCGTTAAAATAAATATAACGAACATTTATCGAATATGCTATTCAGTAACATTTTTAACGACATTCGCTGTCGTTTAAAGTCAGCTGTTAACTTAAGCAATTGTTTTGTCGTTATTTTAGCAGCAATAATTTAGGTTGTGTTTATTTAATCGATACAATGTATTTTATGTTTAAAATAGCTTACATACATACAAACATATATTCATATTTAAATGTATGAACAAAAACAAAATCCTTAATTAAAAGTTTACAAAAAAAGCGAATTAAGAACAAAAACAAAATTCTAAATGTAAAGTTTACAAAAAAAAAAATATAAAAACCACAAGTTAATCCTTCGTCTTACTCATGAGTTTGGCCAGACCTTTTTCAATTCATTTTGAATGAAAAAACACGTCTAACACGGGGGGTAATAACAATTTCATTTGCTTTTATTTTATTCTCTTTTGTGGTTTTCGTTTTTTTCTTAACATTTTGTAGACAGAGATGTTACAAAAAAACAGCTGTAAACAATCGTTAAAAATAAGTTACTGAATCACACTAACGATTGTCGGATCGTTAAAAGTTAGTGAATCGCACCACTGGATTGCAATTCTACTTTAACTTTAAATCCCCAGTCCATTAAAATTGTAAACTCGGCCAAAAATCTTGGTATATACTTTAATAACACCCTCACTTGGTCTAACCACGTTAATTTTGCATACTTGATACCGATCTTATTGTATGGCTGTGAATTATTTGCTAGCTGTGACAGTGGAAGTAAAAGAAAACTTAATGTGGCGTTTAGTAACATTGTTCGGTACGTTGTGGAGATATGACCATACTTCCCCCTACGTTACCTTTCTGCACAAAATTATATACATACATCAGCCTGAGCATCTCTTCAACGTTTAAACTTTTCAACATTTGATAGAGGTAAAAGACTTCTAGCATTTGGTCATCGAACACTGATTTCTAAATACTATTTCTTTATTCATGCAATCAGTAACGCACGTCAATTCAGGAAATGTATTTTTTGTCATTTTTCACTCTGAATATACAAAAATATATTCGTTTTAATAATTTCTGATTATATAAAAGTATAAAATTTATGTTTTAAATTTCTCTTGTTTCACATTTTCCTTTTTTTTTTAGCGTGTTTTAATAAATTTTGCTATCAAAAGCAATTTTTGGGAATACAAAATTTTAATTTAAAAGATTTTGTTATTCGTGCTTAATTCCCAGTTTTGATTCTTGATAAAAACACTTGAAATTTACTGTTGATGGGATAAGCTATTCCTATGCGCATTTCACTGGTTGCTTAGGCCAGATCATCAGGAAACTTCATCCATAAAGATTTTAGAAAAACTAAAGATATTAAACCAAATAAAACTGTTAAGCGTATAAGAATTATAAGCAACAGCTCTACTTGTAACCAGCGTTGCCGTTTTGGTAACTTTTAACCAAAATTGGTTACTTTTTTTCCAATGTGTACTTGTGTACTTTTTTTCCATTTTGGTTACTTTTTTTCAACACAAAAATAACCAATTTTTTGTTTTGAAAGAAGATTCTTCGCTTTTTTGACTCTTAAAAATTGTGTATGGTATTTGTGCAACCAATACCAATACTTTTTTCATCTACATACTTAAAAAGCTTAAACTTTAACAAACTGTCAACTTAACCATATGTATATACTTTGAAGTGTAGATGGCCATTATCTGCTACTTTTAATTCTTCATCGGTCTAACTGAAAAACTTTTCTAGAAAACGATAAGGTCAAAGTGAACGGAACTTTTAAAAGGATTATATTTCCACCAGGCAAAAACAGATAAGATAGCAAAAAAGTTTTTTAAAAAAACTCTGCATAATTTTTGTTAAATATTAAAATAAAACAAAATTAAAGAAAAATTTTTTGAATAAAAATTCGTATGATTCACAACATTTTTTTCAACTTTTGAAATCTGACTTAAAGGCCCAAATACATTGGTCAAATTCCCATCCAGCATTGTGGTAGTATTAGTGAAAATGAGCTTGTATGTGTGACACCGACGATGCTTGATGGAAAATCAAAAAATTTAGATATTTAGCATGCTTGACGAGTGATTTTGATGAATGTATTGGCGTTATTTTTTAAGCACCCACACACTTTAAACGTGATTTCAAACCGAACAGTCGCTTAAAATGTCGGATGAAAAAAATGCTTTGGAAGAAAAAAAAAATGATGGAATTATGAAAAACTTTTTAAATATAAACTGGGAATTATTTCCTTTCGCAGGTTACTTTATATTATTCGAAAAATAAAAAATGTTGAAAACTTTTTTATTAATAATTTTCTTCTTCTTTTCTTCAATTTTTGTTTTTTTTTTTATTAAAAAGCAACAATTAAACACAATTAAACACTTTTATCTATATTTTAATATTTGGTTGCTCCTGCTGTTGTCACTTCAAAATAAAATGCAAAATGAATGCTTGACAGCTGATCCAGCAATTGTATGTTCTATTGTCAAGCACACGTACACGAGCTTGATGTCAAGCCTTTGACAGATATATATATAAAAGATCTACAGCATAATTTAGTTAAATTTTGCACTTTGATACCATAATAACACAGCAAGACTAAAAATTTTTACTTGCAAGAGCTCTTTATATTAAAAGGTTGAAGTGTTAACTTTGTAAAGAAAGTGCACGTCCACTAAAAATTTCGAAAAATTATATAGTCTTCTGTTCTTTCCAGACCATCGGTAATACACTATTAAAATTTATAACAATCGGTCCAGCGGTTTATGAGCCTACAAGATACAAACAAACGCAATTCCTTCTTTAGACATTTTTTCAACTGAAGTGCGGGTAAAATAGTATGTACATTTGATACAAAATAGTTTTGGTTACTTTTTTTTTGCATTTGGTTACTTTATTTTAACATTTTGGTTACAAATTTTTTTTGGTTGTGGCAACGCTGCTTGTAACAATATCAAAGTTTAAACAAAAACATCAACAATAAACAGTGAGTTTATCTCTTTTTACATTTGCTAACTTTATGTAATTTAGCGTTATTTTTTTTTTTTTTTTTTTTTTTTAATATTTATTTATTGAATCTTCATATTCTAAATATGAACTAACAATAATTAATCAAATCTTATCCTAATACTTTGTTTTGTGTCCTGCCAGTGCCAGACAATAAATTTCGTCATCACGGTTTCTGTTCACATATGTAGGTTTTTATCGCGCTTCTGATTGGGTGAGTGCTGCAGTGTCTCTTCTTCTTAAGCGAGTGTGGCCGCCATGATTTAAAATATTTCGAGCTAGTGGATTTGGGTGTTGTTCAAGCCTTTTTAAATTTTTTACTGCATATTTTGTAATCATAGTTTTTACTAATGGCACATTGAGATCCTTATGAATGTTTGAGTTTTTAACATACCATGGAGCGGCTGTGATTATTCGAAGAAGTTTATTTTGGCGCCTTTGAATTTTGTCGATATTAGAGGCCGATGCAGTGCCCCATAGTTGAATGCCGTAGCACTAGAAAGGCTTTAAGATGTAGTTGTAAAGTAGAAGCTTGCAATCGAGACTAAGGACAGAATTTATACCAATAAGCCAATGAATTAATTTAGCGTTATTAAATTTTTAATTTTATTTAATAGTTTAAAACTACTAAATTAAATTTTACACAATTTTGTTATTTTTTAATTTCTGATTTTTTCTGATTTCTGATGCTGATGCTCAGTTCCATACAGCAATATAAGACTTATGTCTTGTGTACGGAACATCGAAAAGGGATAAATAAATAAAATAAATAAAGTAAGTAAACGTTTAATTGACACTTAATACACTTTCTAATTAAAACTGATTCTATTTTTGATTAATACTTTAATTGAAAAAAAAAAAAAAAAAATTTAAAGAATTTTTTCTGTGGGTTCTCTTGCCTAACTTCATCTCTTTTTTCTTATTCTTTTTATTTCGTTGCTTACAAATGTGCGCTTATTTTTTAAAAATGTGGCATTAGTCCTTCCCAAAATAGGGAAACATTTTATTGAGAATCTACTGAATGTTTTATTTATCAAGCCTTTTTTAATGTTCGCCAAATAAACCGTGCACCCTAATGTTTATTTGCGTGTCTTTATGTGTATGGAAGTGCTTGTTTAATGTTTTCATTAACATCATAATTACAATGAGAGGAAACGAAAATAATAATAATTAAAACTAAAGGGCGTGTATAAAACTGAACTCAACTGAACTGAAATGGTAAAAACATTCATTATTTAAGTAACGAAGAGGTTAAAATAATTATTTTTAATGACATTGCAAAAATGCGAAAATATTTGTAAAGTCGAATTAAAAAAATTCCCTTTTATTAGTTCAATGGAAAATATTTAAAGTAATAAAGGATGTCCTAAAATTAACGCAAGATTTTAATTAAAAAGAAAACACAATTTATAGTTTTTTTTTTTAGGGTGGCCAACACTTTACTGCACAAATAGCGACACATTTAAATATTGCGTTAAATTTTAGATACCCTTAGGTTAAAAAGCTGCACAAGCTCACAAAAATGTTTTACAATCCATTACTTTTCGTTTAAAATACTGTCATCTACACTTATCTTTAAACACATACATACATTTATGTATATATATATATCTCCATTGACATAATAATACACTTAAAGGTGTGATAATGGTCCATGTTTGGAATGGCATGTAGTCCATGGACATTGTGAACATTTTTGGTGTGTTTTAATCAATTTTGGCGCCCTATGCTCCAGTGGTAGTTAAAGGAATATATATCTATGTAAGCAATTGCTGTCTACATTATAATCAAGCTCTGGGCAGAAAGATTTAACAAAATAACAAATAAATAATTTTGTGTAGTATCACAATTCCGAAATGTCAAAATCCCGTATTTCAGAATTCTGAATCTCAAGATCCCTAACTTTTTTGTCTCAAATTTTGAAATCCTAAATTTTAAAATTCCGTTATCAAATCCACACGTTTGTTTGCTATGTGTTTGCTATACTAAAGAGGAAAAGATCTTTGCCCAGGGCTATGCAAAGAAGCTTTTGTTTGGTGAAGCTGATGTTTTTGTACCATAGAGGTTTTACCAACTTAAGATTCTCTGCATAGACGACCTCTGCAATATCCATGGACATTGTGACACTTTTTTGTAAATATGTACTTAAGGGCGGGTTGATTTGTATGGATGAAAAAAAAAGAAAAATCGTATAGCAAAAACGTAATCTACATAAAATTCTAAGAAAATTCTCCGAAGAAACCATGGGTCTAAAATCAAACCCTAATCCGCGCCTCTCGACTTGAAAATGTTTTTACTTGGGTTAATTTTTCTTTTAAATGTAAAAAAATTGAGTGTAGAAAAATATAACGTGGAAAAGAACTACCTTACTAAACAATTTTATTCGGAAAATTCAATTTCTTTTTGGAAGAGTATTTTTTCCAACATTTATTTTTTTTGGCAAAGGCGGGCATATAAATTTTCAAGTCGAGAGGCGCGGATTGTGATTTTTTTTAGACACATGGTTTCTTCGGAGAATTTTCTTAGAATTTTATGTAGATTACGTTTTTGCTATAAGATTTAAAAAAAAACGACCCGCCCTAATGTCCTTGTTTTCGTTTATTTGAAAAACTATAGAAGCTGGACCTGTTAATCCTTGTAAACATTAATTGAATATAAATCAGCTTTACAAGGTTTATTATTACCCTAATAGGATCAGAAGGAATGTAATGCCCTTTACAATGTGAATACTTTTTTTCCATTATTTATTTATTGAATCTTCATATATTAAAAATAAACTAACGATAATTAATCAAATCTTATTCTAATACTGTATTTTAAGTCCTGCCAGTGCCAGACAAAATTTTTCTTGACCACTGGTTCTGTTCACATATGTATATATGTATTTATCGCTCATCCTAATGGGTAAGTACTACAGTGTCTCTTCTCCTTAAGCGAGTGTGGCCGTTATCATTTAAAATATTTCGAGCTAGTGGATTTGGGTGCAACTCTAGCCTTTTATATATTTTACCGCATACTTCTTAATAATAGTCTTTACCAGTGGCACATTGAGATCCTTGTGTATATTTAAATTTTTAACAAACCAAGGGGCAGCTGTGATTATTCGAAGATGTTTATTTTGGCGCCTTTAAATTTTTTCGATATTTGAGGCCGAGGCAGTGCCCCATAGTTAAATACCGAAGTACCATATTGACTTTAAAATAGAGTTGTAAAGTAGTAGTTTGATTTTTATAGGGTGGCATGTTTCCCGACGCAAGGTGAATGTTACATGTACGCATTTTTGCTCATGTGAATACTTTACTTTGTTAATTTTAAAAACTAGAGCTAACAAGCCTTCAACAAATAGAAAGAGTATTAATCTGCATTACTATGATTTTCTCAGTAGGAGCAGAGGGAAAATTTACCCTTATTTTAGGTTAAAACTTGAAAGTTTAATTATGGCCACTTTTAAAATATTAATTTGCATTATTAGAGCTTAAACTGCCTAGGTATAAACAGGGGGATAGTTACGAAAATACGAAATTATAGTCAATTATTTAGAAATCTTTTGAAGTAGAAAGTTTTAAACTTAATGAGATTTAATAGAGTATTATCTTGCACAACTAGGTTTGGAATTGGTGCGATAAAACAAAAATTGTATTAATTTATAAGATTTCTCTATGACATGCTAAATTCGCAATTTTTTATTACTTCACTAAAATTTATTGTTGAGGGTTAAGCAAGTTTCTATGCGCATTTCACTGGTTGCTTAAGACCTTATGACACTACATTTTTAATGCATTGTTCAAGTTTTGGTGAACAGTACAAATATAATGTAATACAAAAATTTACCAAGTGCAAAGAGTTAAGCTGTATTAAGATAAATGGCAAACTGTCAAAAATTTTACTAAAGTTATCGATAAAAAATGAAGTTATGTCAAAAAAAATGTAAAATTATTTAACTTAAAATTGACATTTCAAGCTTAAAATATTAAAAGTGTTGCTGAATCAGTGGTTTATGGGCAAATTCAGCGATTTACCGCTTTTTCTTTTTAGGTTTCTCATAAACAAAAAGTTGGCAACATTTAACAAAATAAACAAAACAGGGATGGCTAAGTTGTTTCAATTGTACTTTTTTGTTGATACTTTTTAAACTAAGAATTATAATACCTTTTTGTGGTGTTTTTTATAAACATAAATAAAATTTATTTCAGATAAAAAATTCTTTTAGTACAATTAGGGTAAAAAAGTAAAATTTTTAAAGGTTGTTGGTACAATTTTAAAAATTCTCAACGCCATCCCTGAAACAAAACCATAACAAGAGAAAAAAAGAACCAAAAAACTTTGTTTGAAATTTTTATGGTTTGCTCTTTCTAGCATTAACTGTTTCTTTCTATCAATTCTATATCAATTAATGAATAAAAAATGTAGTGTCATAAGGGCTTTAGGCCAGATCATCAGAAAACCTTTTTCCAAAGATTTCAGAAAAGCTAAAAATATTATACAAATAAAACTGTAAAGCGAATAAAAAATATAAGCACTCAAAGTTTTGCCTGTTACTATATATCTTTTTTTCTTTAATTTCCCTACAATTGCCTGTTCATCGATTTCGAACGAAGACTTCGTTCAATAAGTATGTTATCAAATTGCCTTAAGAGTTCTTATATTGCCCTGGAAGGAACAGTTGGGAAATTATCCCCTTACAATAAGTTTGGTTAATATCGTTTATTTAGCAAGCATTTAAAGCTGGAGCTTTAAAACTTGCAGAGAATCTAAAGAGGGAAGGTGTCCTAAATAAAAAAAATACATATTATTATTAACTTCCTTCCTTACGTTTAGAGACCTGATTGTCATCTTTAAAGTATTATTATGATTCTAGCAATGAGTAAAATAGAGCAGAGGAAAAAACTATATTCAAAAAACTAAAACATTCTGAGTGTCAATACAATATTGATCTGCATTAACAGCTTTCGTTTTTCTTTTTCGTCTTGTTATTTCTTTAATCTCAGAAATTAACATTTCTTGAATTAAAAAAAAAAAAAAATGCAATATCCAAATTTGTGATTTTTTTTTTCAAAAAGTTTTGCAATTTATAATAAATTTTGTAAAATTTTAATATTAATACGCAAATTTTCAAAACTTTAAAATTCCCAACATAAAAAATATAGACAAATTCGCGTTTAATAAGAAAATTTAATTCTTTAATGTTAAATTTATTTTTTAAATGTTTAAAAAATTTTTATATCAACAAATTGTATTTGAATTGCCTTTCTTCTTAAAATTTATGATGTTTATTCTCGTATACTACATACGTTTTCTATTCTATGCACGTATTTTTATCCCCACACTACCATAATGAAGATGGTATTATACGTTTGTGCTGACGCCTGTAACACATAAAAATATTTACCAATCTTTTAGTATACCCATCAACTCAGAATAATTTTCTCTATCGATCTTATGATTTCCGTCCGTCCAGCTGGCGGACTGGCTGGTTTTCTGTCCTCTAAAACCTTGCGAGCGAAGTACGGGCTGCAATTTTTTAAAACAAATTTGATAATTCATAATTACACATATCCTCCATACAAACTTCTTTCCGGAATAGAGATTTTGTATAACTTCTATAACAGCTACTGTATCGTGTCAAGTTTTTTTTTGCTGGTACGTCCAGAGTTTACAATAGATACTCTATAAGCCCCTTTCCTAAAATCAGTTTAAGACAAAAATATCAACATCTAAATAATATTTGGCAAAGAGAACTCTTTTTTTAATCTTTACTTCAAAACATAATTTTGTTTTAGTGAGTCTGTAATTGCCCATGATTCTAAATTGGTAACCATATCAAAAATGTGTCTGTAAATACTTTGGTGTAGGGTATCATACTGCCTGGGTTGACCAACTGTACTTTCTTACTTGCTTATATTATTTTTACTACTAATAAACTTAGGCCCGTTTTCACGACTTAATGATAGCTAAATGTAGGAAGTTATCGAACAGATAATGAGTTTTTAATTATCACAAGTTCTCTTTAACCTAAAAGTGAAGGATAAGCTAAAGAGAGGAACGAACGTTCTACATTTAACTTTTGTCGTAAGGTTTAGATTTGAGATTGCCATATTATGTTCACATATTTTTTATATATGGCAACTCCAATTATACGTACATTTTGTAAATGTAGAAAAAAGTACGTAGTTGCCAGTTCGTATTTTTATTTTGGCAAAAATAATCGGTATTTTCTTTAGTATTGCCACTTTTTTAAAAATGTCAAGTTTATTTTATACAGAAGTTGTGAAAACGAAAAATAGTTAAAGGTAACTTTATTCCTCACTAGTGCTAAAGGTAGCGTTAACTATATCGAGCTTTAAAGGTAAGTCGTGAAAACGGGCCTTATACTTTTTATATTTTTTTTATCTGTTACGCTTTTTTACGACTTCCAGACATTGAAAAAATAAATACAATAAAAATATTATATGATATTAAAAATGTATGTGCCAATTTATTTATAAACAAAACATTTATTTTTTTCTTAAACTTAAAAATCATTGTTGGCACAATCAGCACAATTCTAAGGTAACACCTTTGAATGCTTTATTCTTGGTATACCCAAAGTAGGACATATGGTGTCAATATCTTCTATCATATGGAATATTAGCTTAACCCTTTCGGTACGGGAGACGATTAGTTAGTTTCAAGCTTTTATAATGGGCTATTTTTACAAAGACATGCATATTGAACTAATATTTATATTTTTTTTGTGTGCTTCTACCCACGGAAGGGATTTGGGGTGGGACATATCTATCCCATCAGGAGTTCGGCATGGGACATATAAGTCCCATTAGTCGTAAACATATAAAAAAAGGGTATACAAAATCAAGAAATTGGTTTCTTTTTACGATGTAAGTTCACATATATGATCCACGAATTTACAGCTGACATCACCAATCTATAAAAAATTTATTCCACCATTTCTGTGATTTACGGTATAGTTCATACATTTTGGATAACTGATCAAAAAACTCCTCCAAACAACACGTGTTATGATAATAAGCCAGACTTGTTTTAATATTTGTACTTAAACGTCTAAATAACTAAATGGGACAGTTTTGAATCATTTAAAGTGAAAAACTTTAATACTAAGACTCTGGGAACATGCAGTGGGATACATATGTCCCAATAGGTGCGAAAGGGCTAAGTCAATATAAGACGGACCTGAGTTATTACTAGTAGAATAGTTGTAAAATCTTTTATATTTGCCTCAATTTTATTTTTAACACTTTATTTATTAATTTATTAAAGTTTTTACAAGCACGATTATATAAAGACTTAAAGCTAAAAACTACTCGAATAAAACTTTTACAAATTAGATACCCAGTAAAAACTTCGCTCACAAAATAATGTGTTAAGCAATCGCAATCAGGAAAAAGTAAAAATACTACTTCCAATTCTACTGACAGAATCAATGAATTTTACAAGGGATGTCCCAAAATGAACGCATTGTAATGTAAGCCATTACTTTTGACCTACATATATCTGAAAAATAAGTAGTTATAGAAGTATAGAAGTATTAATAGTAGTTATATAGAAGAAATCTACTAAATAATGAGTGAGTACTGAGTACTGAGTACTTTTCCATGTTAGTACACCACATATGTATATTCATCGACTTCGTTTTTAATAAAAAATATGCGGTTTTTTTAACATGGTCAACATTTGGAGACCAACATTTCGATTTAAAACTGTTAAGTTTTTTAAATAAATATTTTATTTCTAATATTTTGCACTTTTTCTTCAACATCATCTATGACGGTTTAACGTTCATGTTAAGCACACAAAAAATAATGGAACAATTAACTCGTAAAATTCTTGCGTTAACTCTCACCATACGAGCATTTTTAGTTTCTTTTGGCATTTTTAAATAAGTCATTATCAAAAACAAGTCCCTCAAAATTGTTCAGTAACCGTTTATTTAAAGAAAAGACTAAATAGAAGTTTTATTTTTTTTTTAATCTTGTTAGAAATTTCGATATATGAAAATGCGTATGGAAAAAAGAATTTTTTTTTTTGTTCCATTTCCCCCTTTGGGGGCAAAATGGCTTCCACAAAGCATCTTCTTCTTATATGAATTGTTTCAGTTGCTTTTGGGTCTTTCCATTTAAGATTTCACTGTTTAATTCTTGGAGTTCCGATCCATTGTGCAAGGACCTGCTTGCATCAGTTTCGTGAATCGGTTGTTGCTCCAGCTAAGCAGATGATTGGTCTGCTGAAGCAGGGCCTACGAAAATGGGGCTACCATCAGTCGTTGTCTAGAAACAACGCCCTCCGTGTATTTGGTGTAGTGGTGGGGAACCTTGCAAATCTTTAATTCCTACCTCTTTTGCCAGGGTTGGTGGCTGGGTAGCAAAGGGGTTGGATGGTAAGGGGGCTTCTTGGATGGTTTGTTTGGTGGAGGCTTAAAGCCGCTTAATTTAAAAACTCGAAAACCATGTTTCGTTCTCTGTCAGGGATCGAACCTGGGCTGCTTGGTTTTGTAGGCAAGCACTTTAACCGCTACACCACGCCGCCACACATATGAAAAAAAGGACCGATTTATTTTTATTTTGTAATTGCAACAGATTGACTCAGTAGCAATTCCTTTGTTAAAAATAGCTGCCAACCTGCATATCATGCACCATATAAAGCTCGTACCGCTTAAAATTCACATTTTCGTTTTGAAAACGCCAAAGAGATGTTCTGACAAGCGAAAACGCTTAAAATTTGGCGTTTTTATTAAATCTTTTTATATAGATATATAATATAGATTTCTGTATATCTGTAGGGTAATTCTGTAATTTTTTAACTACAAAAATTTGTCGTTAAGTAGAAAGTTTCAAGTAAAAATTTTAAAAATTTACTACTTAACGACAAATTTTTGTCGTTAAAAAGATGCAGAATTACCCTACTGGTAAGTAAAATTATATATATAATTTGGTACAAATAATTTTGTTATCAATATACAACAACTGGCAAAAAGTGGTTTGAATTAGTGAAGTGGGAGTGGCACCTTTTATACAAAGACAATGTTTTTCTGAAAAAATGGTAACAGAAGCAGAACGCATATTTGGTACAAACAGTTTTGTTATCAATAAGAGATCCGTACTAAAAAGTTTTACTTATTTCTTATAATGGTGAAGAAAACGAATATAAAAATAGATTAATTCCGTAAAAAGCCGTTTGCACTGCAACTTAATCTAGTATTAACGAGATTTCGAACAAAATCTATTTGTTTTTGACTAGATTTCCCCCACAAAACCAAATCTACTTCGTGGTAATATTTTTACAAAATCTACTCAAAATCCAGTAGATAGTACTAAACCCTTTTAGATCTGAAGCTAAACTACTGGGAATTTCTTAATAATTTTTGGAATATATGGTCTCTATATCTTAAAGAAATATAATCAATGTTAAGGTTTTACCATTCTTATATCCTTCAAGGTCTTTCAGGACACGCACAATTGATGCATCTCGCAAAAATTTTTAGCTAAAACGCATTTTTATTGCATTTAATGATTTTAATTAGCTTGAAGCATTAAAATTCATATTTTTCTAGTTAACATATGCCCACTTCACTATTTGTTAACGGTTAGTACTTTTGAAATTTAAAACACAACTTAATTCTCCGGCTCATTTTGACAAAACTAAAATGTGACGCAAAAATGTCAGAGTATTTAAGTAACGATAAAGCGAAAAGCTAATAATTTGAGGAACAACAATAAAGAACAATTAGCGTAATCGATGCATTCCGTTCTTTTTGATATTGGTCAAATAGAAGAAATATTGAGACCAAAACCCTTCTGCACAATCGATGCATCAGGTTCTGAAAGGGTCAAAGATGCAACTATTTTTCCAATTAGTACGAAAAACTACTTGCCTGTATAAGAAAAAGTAAAATGTCAAACAAATATTTCGTTTGTTAAAACCAGGGTTAGAAAATAAATATTCTATACTGTATCTTATTGTTCTGCACGATAGAAATGTGGAAAACAAAATAGTGTTTGTGTAGTAAATACTTTAAAAAACGTTTCTCTTTTTCTTAGAAAAAGGTTTCCTGGTGAGCTGGCCTAAGCAACTAGTGAAATGCGCATAGAAGCTAGCTTTCCCTCAACAGTACATTTCAGTGTACTTATCAAATATGAAAAATTGGGAATTTAGCACGTCATAGAGAAATCATATTTATATTATATTTTTATATAAGGGGCTGTAAATTGCATTATAAATTTTTTTATCTAAAATTTTACGGATTTTATTAAGTTTTTTTCTTTCTTCCCCTGTAAACAAACAAAAAAAAAGTAGTTAGGCCTTTTTTATATTCAGCCATCGATATATGTATGTACTTTTAATTAAATTCAATTAAATCTTTCAACATGATATCTTGGAAAAAACATATACATACATATAAGTGTTGCCAACTTTTAAAACCACAAACAACTCTGGAAGTATACTTTTAAGCGATTTTAGGAAGAAGAAACTTTTTTTGAACAAGAAAATATCACTAAAAAAAACGTTTTTTCTGCGTTTATTTCATAAATAATGCGATATACGAAAAATTCCTACATATTTGAGATTATAAAAAATCTGTCGGATTTTAACTACGCTTCTGTTTAGAATCAAACATACCTTCATGTAGGGATTTTCTTCTACTTCTGGCAAATGAAAATGAAAATTACATACTTAAAGATAATGGGAAAACCAAACTTCATTACTGCAGATGTTGGCGTTTCTGTTTATGAGTTTTTATCGATAACAGATTTTTTCCAACGAATGTACTTAAAAATCTAAAAACACACACTTGTAGCAGGTATGTTCATGTTCAATTAGTATGAACATTCTGCCGGGCGCTAAAAGACAGCGGTGGAGAAATATCTAACTTAACTGCCTGTTTTTAGAAAACGTAAACAAGTGAGTGAATGAAAAATTATATTGAAAACAAAAACAAATTTTCGTTTCTTATTGTTGTTTTCAATATAATTTCACACTCACTCACTTGTTTACGTTTTCTGAAAACAGGCAGTACTTGCTGTATTTTATTAATTACGACATCTAAATCTAATGTAAATTATAACAATAATTATAAAGAGGATAATTATTAAAATAAATGATGCGGGTCCAGAAGCATTGTGGTATGTCAGCCCTTTAAGCAAAATATGTTTCAAAATCCTATTTGCATGGAGTTGTTTACTATCGCCTTGTCGAAGGGTTTATACTATTTATTCTACACCATTTCATAGTCCAACTCCCATGATGACTTTTTAATAGAAGTTGTTCTTACTGTTGTGTAATGTTTAGAAGCAGATAAGACAATTCCTTCATAAGTTGCTGTACACCCATGTGATAACATTAAAATTCCTTTTAAAGGCAGGGTAATCCAATTACGCGTCTCCTCTCCACAATCAACCGTAAGAATATGATTCTCTGCAAATCGTAAAGTCCGATTCTCTGCAAATCGTAAAGTCCAACTTTTATGCCTCATAACTTGGAAAATATAAATTTTCCATAAAAATGGTTGTTATTTGTGAAGTTTCCAACAACTTTTGTCTGAAAAAGTTTCCTTTAAAAGTCATATTTAACAAAATCTACTTAACTAAAATAAAAAGCATTGATGCGAATTTTTTCTTTAGAACTATTTTTTCTTACACACGTCAATTCAGCTTCAATATTTGCGTGCATTTGCTTACAAAAAAAAAAATAGTCAAATGCATATCACTTGTTTCTTACATATGTACCTACCCGCTATCTCTATTCTTCTCTAAGGGGGCTTCCATACATAATTGTCAATAGAGACTACAAATACATTGAAGTATAAGCCATATAACTGCCAAGAAATCGGCCCTACACTCACAATATTCTGTACGTAAAATTAACTGAAATTGTAATATAAAATAAATGAAAGTTCAATTAAAAACCGTTCTACCTATTTTTCATTTATTTTTAACAAAAAGTTCATTTAATTTTTACTGTCAAAAATTCAACACCATATTCCGTGAAAACGATGAAATATTCAGTGATTTATTAAAATTTTACTGTCAAAAAATTGACCCCATATTCAGTAAAAACAATTAAATATTCAGTTATTTTATTAAATTTTCGTTTACTCCACAAAAGAGCCGAATTTCTAAAAAATACCAGACAGACACCTGTCCGCTTGTTTTTCTTATAAGCGAGAGAGGGAGAATATTTTTATTTACTTACCCAGTTACACACGTTTGTTTTACTTTTGTTGTACTGACCACGTTGTTTACAGAAGAACTCTCAATTATAAGACACCAGCAGCATGACCGATATTGCTTCGCAATTATTTTAGTTTTAAAATTTGATGTATTTAACTAAATTATTTTAGCAAATAGAAAATGGGAATTGCTTACACAAAACAAGAAATTCATTTTTTATAGATAAGTAAAAATTAATTTTTGTTAGTAAAATTATATAAAATAACTGAATATTTAATTGTTTTTACTGAATATGGTGTTGAATTTTTGACAGTAAAATCTGGCCTAAGCAACCAGTGAAATGCACATAGGAATAGCTTATCCCATCAACAATAAATTTCAAGTGTTTTTATCAATAATAAAAACTGGGAATTAAGCACGAATAACAAAATCTTTTGAAATTAAAATTTTGTATTCCCAAAAATTGAAATTACTTTTTGATAATAAACAGGCAAGTGCACGGCCTAAAAAAACACTTAATTGTCAAGATATTTTGTAAAGTTGTTGTTGTTTTTATTTTGTTTTTCTTAACCTACTTACAACTACAATTAATGTTGAGAGAATTTTAACTAATTGTAGTGGGGAATGTAAGATGAGATGAACCCACTGTTTATTGTTGATGTGTTTTGTTTAAGCTTTGATATTATTACAAGTAGAACTGTTGCTATAATTCTTATACGCTTAACAGTTTTATTTGGTTTAATATCTTTAGTTTTTCTAAAATCTTTATGGATGAAGTTTCCTGATGATCTGGCCTAAGCAACCAGTGAAATGCGCATAGGAATAGCTCATCCCATCAACAATAAATTTCAAGTGTTTTTATCAATAAAAAAAACCGGGAATTAAGCACGAATAACAAAATCTTTTGAAATTAAAATTTTGTATTCCCAAAAATAGTAAAATTTTATAAAATAACTGCATATTTATTTGTTTTAACGGAATATGAAGTTAATTTTTTGACAATTAATTTATATAAGATAACTGAATATTGATTTTTTTTTACGGAATTCGCGGTTGAATTTTTGACAGTAAAAATTAAATGAACTTTTCTTTGCTTTAAATTACATTTTTATTTACTTTAACATAAAGAAGAATTTAACTCAATCAACGGATTAACTGCAACTGAAAATCCGTATTAATATGCACTTAGTTTTTTGAATAACTGTTAGAATCAGTTTAAAATAAATTTGCTTGGAGTTTTAAATGTATATTTATTTAAAAATGACTGAACGGAATATTTCTTAAATAAACTACAGTCCGTTACTGTAATAATATTGTGAGTGTAGGGTTATAAAATGTATGACGGACTTTCATAAGTTTTTTGTGCTTAACATTTTCTTAAAACATACTTGCCATATATTTCCACCCCTTTCGGCCGTTGCCACACAAATATAGCGGTTGAGTTAAATTCTTAAATTTAGCCACTTCAGCGCCTAGGATGCCCCTAGATAGGTCAAATATATGACCGATCCCACTTTATTTTTTATACCTATAATTTTTTTAACCAGTGTTAACAAAGCTGCAGTTGAGATAGTAAAAGTCATAATATTGTGCTGTAACTTCGACTTCTTCATGTTTCATTAGACAAAAATAAACTGTCAAAGCAAAAGCAAAAAACGAAAAGTTGTACACAACAAAGAACAACGTGAGTCGACATGTTCGGAAGTGTTAGGTATGACAGTCTGAAACTTTAAAAAAATCCCGTAGCCGGCCAGAAAATGCATTACATTCTGCTGGTATCTAATAGTTGTATAAATTTTCTTTACAATTTACTTCATTGCTAGCCAAAGGATAGCTAAAGTGCCTCGTAACAGAAATACACAAACGAAAAATTTTGATAGTGCATAGAAAATATTTCTGAAAAATATTGAAGGAATAAGCCTATTAAAGTATAAAAGCTTTTGAGGATTGTAATTTGACTTAGAATACACATTCGAATTATATGAAAATTAATATAATTTTAATTTTTTTTAGTGGCTTTTCGATATTTTTTAGCTTATTTTGTTGAATAAGAGATTAGAAACTTGTTCAACAAAATTAATACTTTCTAAGTTATGAAAAATAAAAGTCAGATTTCATGTGAAAATATAAATTTTCTCAAACTTTGGTGGGCGTAAGAAACGTCTTAGCCTTCGCCGATCGTTCTACAACTTTTTTGGCGTTGTTTTTTTTATCAATACCCTCCAATTTGGCGGGTGGGACCTAAAAACTCCAACTTTTGATTTTTAAAGTCGCCAAATTTTCATATTTTAATTAGGCTAAAGTTCATCAAATTTAATATTCAATAAATAATTTTTATGAAGACAGGAATTTTACAACATGAAATTAATTAAAATTTATTGATAATTTTTCATTCTTGACTGCCCTAATGTATATATGTGAAGTGCAAAATAGAAAGGGACCTAAGGGTTTTGTTCAGGAGAGCCATTTTAAAGATTTAAATACGTGTATCTTTGGTGTACCATCACTGAGCGTGTTGGTATTGGTCTCATTTGAAAGCGACACATCGCATGACGTCACGAACGTGTTGGTCAACCTTGAAAACGCGCGTAGGTCGTCCCTACCTCTTGTTTTGTGTAGTTGGTTTTTACTGTTCCCTTTACCTTACTGGTCCCTTTCTCTATGCGCTGTCACATATGTAGAATGTGTTTTTTGTTGTGAAACAATATCTCGCTTATGTTGAAAAAAAGTACAATCTAAAGCTAAGATCCCACTATCGGCTCAAATAGCACAATCTGTGACGATTTTTATCGTGCTATATCGGCGCATATTTAATAACATTGCACAATTTGTTCTTGGGTGGTCCCATTATCGTCGCACATTGTGACAATTTTTTTCGGTTCATATCAGCCAAAACTCAATTGAGACAATAATCGGCACAATGCGGTCACACTATCGTGCTATTTGGGCATATTAAATCATATGTTTTTGTTTATTTGCTTGTTGGCAGACATAATTTTACTTTAGAAATTCGCGAAATTCTCCGTCTCAATATTTTTTTATGTTTCCTAACAATTTTAAATAGTATATTAATATAAAACAAAAAATGTATTTAATTTTATTCAAACTTACTGCACTTGTTCTTTTTTTGTACTTGTTGTTTTGTAAATATGTAGATGTTTACAAACCAGGGATGGCGACATCGATACAACTGCAATGTTTTGGTTAAAGCGAATTGTGTTCTTTCATTCAACAGTACAAATGTGCTATTTTAAGTTTTTATACATAAATAATAGATAAAACGTATGTAATTTTGATACAATTAAGCTCAAAAAGGTAAAATTTTAGTAGCCAGTTAGTTCAATTTAAAAATTTCGTTTTGCCATCCCTTGTATCGGCGCTGATTGGCGACTGTGATCGGCACACAAGTGGCCGATAAAAATCGGTACATTTTAAACAATTTGATTGCTCCACATTGTGCAAAAGAGTGTTCACATTATCGGCGCATCAAGGTTAATTTTGATTGTCCACAGTCAGCACAATTTCGGCACAGATTGTCGCATATTAAAAAATTATGACCGTTCATACTATCGGCAAATGAAATACGAGAAAAATTGGTACATTGCGCCGATAGTGGGATCTTAGCTTAAGTGTACTAGATTTTGAGAAAGATTTCAAATCAAATATATAAATTTAATTAACAATTTCTTCAAAAGCTTCGCTTGGTCAGATTTAACAATATTGTCAGTAAAATTTGTTTAAAATGTTTTACAACAGTCTGAACAGGCAATTTTCGTTTGACACCATTGTCAGAAAAAGCATTGATAGACCATTATAACAGCAAAATTGTTCTTTGTCGGTATATTGTCAACACATTGCCAGACCTTACATTATTGTAAGACCTAACCACCGTCTGTACGAAACGTAAGACAGATTAACTGGGGACAGAAAAATGTCTAATGATCACAGTTAAGTGCATGTTAGATAATTGAGAGAGATAAAGTAATTTACATATCGAGCCTTTGCTGTAATAGAGTCATATCTTAACTTTGAATTTTCTAGCACCCTAAAATTTAATTCTTCTCTCTAGAGTTGAGTATATAACATATTTGTATGAAATTTTTACACAATATGAAGAAACGATATGGCGATTTAGTCCACATTATTAGCTTGTAGGCGGCCCTATGTTCCTCCGGGAATTAAAGAATTAAATGCATTAACACAAAAATGTAGTTTTTTGAGTTATGACTCTATTGCAGCAAAGGCTCGATATATTTTAAATGCCTTTTTTACCGATACTTTGTAGCTTATCAATAATCTCAAGTGTTTGTGAAGAAAAAATTGCCCATCATCAGCACTGCTGGGCAAAACTTTTCATTTCAACAATATGACAATATCATGTGTGTTTCTTTTTTTTGTGTACTTTTGTACACATTTTTTTTTGTTTATTTTTTATTTTATTTCAAATGATTTATTTATTATCTAACAGTCTCTTTGTTTTATATTTTTCTACTTAAAAGTTTGTCTGCATTTAAAACAAACAATTAAAGAGCACATTATTTATTTTGTGTTTTTAGAAAAGAATTAAAAACAAAAAATTCAACAAAAACAACAACAAAAATAAGAAGAAAAAATAGATAAATCATTGAAAAGTAAATATTCACGTACAGAGAAAACTTATTTAAGTTGGGATGAGTGTGTGAGTGTTGGCATTTACAGGGAGAGAAAAAAATAGCTAAGTTTTCAATGGATAAAATGAATGAGAATTGCGAATACTCTTCATGATATTTAAAGGGATTTGAAAAAAATTTTTCTTAAGTTTGCAGGTTGCATTATTTCGATTTTGCTTAAAAAAATTAATAAAACAGAAAATTCTTAACATCACAAACTAAATATCAAATAACCAAATCAACACTTAATTTTCTATGTCTGTTCGTTTGAACCTAAAATTGTTTACAACAATTTCATCTTTTAAATAAATCAAAATTCTTTTAAAATATTCCATTGAAATTATTTTTGACACGTCATCAGTTTACAATACACTCCCACCTCAAAGTGCACTAAACATTAAGTGAAGGTAAAATTATTAAAATTAGATATCTTATCCGTAATGATGAATCTATTCCAAATTAGACACGTCACTATAAAGTATAAAATGTTTTGTTATTTTTTTTTTTTTGCTTCTAATGTTTTCTAAACATTTTCATTTTATTTTATTTTTCACATCATTTGGAAGTGGGCCAAAATATTTTTTTTTTTATTTTTTTTTGCTTGAGATTTGATCTCGTTCAAATGAATTCACTTTAATACTGGAAGAAGAAGGCACTTGTTGTATTTGAACTTGTTTGGAGAATAAAAACAAACAGTGGCGTACGTTTAGTTTTTATACACTTTACCGCTACAGGTATTTAATCAGCGTATTAAGTTTGTCATTCTGTATGTTAAGGTCGACGCAGAAATTTTGTTCGGTATAAAAAGGTCCATCCGCTCTAAAAATTGTTACCTAAGAATCTATTAAGCGTATATTTTACAGATACTTGCGTAATTCTTTGTCCGTCAGTCCATCTGTAAAAAACATTAGGATTTTTATTACTGGAACGGTATTGAGAAATCGGTATTTCGGGAATAAAGTACTTAGAATACCGTCTTTTTTGTATTTATTTATATAAAAGATAAAGATTTTGAAAAAAATGATATGTATTTTTAATTATTAGCCTCTCAAGCAAGATATAATTATCAAAGTTTTTCTTGGGATTCAAAAATTTAATTAACAAGGTTTCGTTTAAATGTGCTACATTCCCATTTCATACTATTGATAAACTGAAATTTATTGTTGAAGGGATAAGCTATTCCTATGCGCATTTCACTGGTTGCTTAGGCCAGATCGTCAGGAAACTTCATCCAAAGATTTTAGAAAAACTAAAGATACTACACATATAAAACTGTTAAGCGAATAAGAACTATAAGCCACAGTTTTACTTGTAACAATATCAAAGCTTAAACAAAAACAACAACAATAAACAGTGAGTTTATCTTTTCTTACAGTCCCGGCTACAATTGGTTGATTTTTTGTCAACTCTAAATGTAGTTGTAAAATTAAAATTAATTTTAATTTTGACTTTGGATGACAACTAAAGAGAATAAGGAAACGTAGTGTTGATCGATTAGTTAACAAATACACAAAAACAAAACGATGAAATATTCACTGAAATAAAGCTTTGCTTAGGAAAAACTGTAAGAAAATTTAAAAAATAATAATGTGTTTTTTGGTTTTACTTTGAAAAATCTTGACAAGACATATGTTTTCTTAATTCCTGTCCAGCACTGAAAATTCTTGTAAATCAAGAAAAATCAAGGCCGTCTGGCCAGGTCAGTATCATAGTCATTTTGTGCGGGTATGACCAGATTGTTCGTTCAATAGAACCCCACCTTAAAACCACTTCAAAGCGGAAATGTAGATATCCGTGCAATGTTCGGCCCAAACAAATTTTATAAGAATTTTAACCCCATAACTTGATTTTGTTGTCGACCTGGTTCCCAAATACAGTAAGCTCTCAAATATTTTGCAAGGAATAATGCAGTGTAGGGCTTTATATTTTCGGCATTGACCGCGAACTTTCTTACTTGTTTTTTTTTTAATATGTTTTTATATGTATATTAATTTTTTTTAATATCTGCTGATAAAAAACTTTGCACTCAAGAGAATTAATTATGTGCAACTAACATTTTACGTTGAAGCAAAAAGAAATTAAATAAATTTGTATCTTGTTTCTTTACCTTCCTTCGATTGGGAAATAAAATCAAAAATTAATTGAAAAAGTGTAGTACTTGTCTCTTGTGCAGAAGAGTTCTCGCAACAAAAAATTGGCTTAATTGTGGCAGAAAAAATAGATACATAAGATTTTATCAGAAGAATAAATATTGATACAGAAATGACAAAATTGATATTATTAAACAATTAAATTTTCGTTACACTTATTAGTTTTTCTTAATTATTAACTGTACACATATAAATAAAATTTTTTGAATATCGAATAATTTAAGTCATTGTTAAAATTTTATGTTTTCGTCTAATTATTGCCCATGTTCTGTAACTCTCGTGTCGAGAAACTTTACGATTGAAATGTGTAAAATGAAACAAAAATGCCATATATTAAAACAAACAGCTGTTTTTCTCACTAAACTGCGTCTGGAACTTTTTTTGGCGAGTACTAGCTGTCACGTAAGAAAATTACTCGCCAATTTACGGAAAAAGTGTGTCTGAAACGTTTTTGTGAGAAAAGTTCCCGTTTTGAACCGTGAAAAAACTCACAAAAAAAAATGGGGCGATAAACAATTTTTAACACTAAAAAAGAATAATAATAATAATATTTTGTTCCTAGCACTTGTTCTCATTGTTTAATTATTTTGCTTTTAACACTTTAATAAAATTTACGAATTTTCAAAGCTCGTTTGCAAACAACAAACATTAAAGTCGCACTTTACATTATTTGGTACAGCAGACGGCTGGCTGTATTTTTGCCGCCATCTTTAAAAGTTTTTAAATTTTGGTAAATTTTGGTCAACGATATGTGTGACTGGCATTCTCAACGCGAGCAATGTCACATCGGCTTCGAGTACAATGTTATGACATTTATAACGTAAAGACGTTATCTCTTTTAATAGCCTTCGACATGAGTTAAGGCTGGTTCACCCACAAGTTTCTGAAACATTTTTGGTTCGGAGAAATTTATTGTTTACTGAGAGTTTTCTACACCATGGTTCACCCATTTCAGAAACTTGGTTCGTAAAAACAGTGCTGCCATATATAATTGAAAATGACGTAAATACATATGTGCATAAATTTAAGAAAACTAATTATATTTGTGTCAAAATAAAGAAATAAAAAAATTAATATTTAAAAAAAAAAACAGCATTTGTGGTGAATTATTTGGTAAGAATAAAAACATCTTTTTCTGCGATGGATATATTATTTTGTTTGATATGATTGTTCTCATAAGAGCTGTTGCTCAAATCATACAAACATTCCCTTCCTGGCTTTTTTATTTCATAAATTAAATTTAAGACAACATCTTCTGACAACTCCATCTTAAATTTGTATCTAAAGGACAAAGAAAATTTAGAAGTTATAAACTAAATTGCTTTAATATTACAACTTACCTAATATAATATTTTTCAATTTTAAATTGTTTTTCCAAGTTTTTTATTTTTGCCGCCAATACCTCTTTTTCTTTATATGTTTATTTCTTTTTTGCTTTTTGTTTACATTTTTTAGTTTACCATACTGAATTTTTAATACAAATTCCAAACAATATGGCATGTCTCTTGTACAAATTTCACATGATGTGGCAACCTTTTTTAAAATGGTTCGGACCAAATTTAAAATTAATTTAATTCACACTGAGAGTCGTTCGCACAAAATAATTTCTCTTGCTCTCTGAGAGAAACGTCAAAAATTTTGTGCGAACCAAAAATGTTTCAGAAACTTGTGGGTGAACCAGCCTTAACAGACACACTTTTTTCTCACTTTTCGAGAAATGATGGAATATTTTGTTTCACATTTTTTCTATGCGAAAAGTTCTCACTAAAGTTACAGAACTTGGGTACAGATCTATGCATTTATGTATTTAAAAAAAAAAATCGAAGTTAATACATAACCAAAAAAATTCACTCAATATGCAATACGCTCTAGAGTTGGGCAAAATCGTTCCTTTTGTGGAATCGTTCCGACCGATCCGTTAGATCAAAGGAACTAGGTCGTTACTTTCGTTCGTCGTTCCTGTTTTTTACTTTGAACAATGAATGAACGAGGAACGATAACGATAAAATTTCTTTGTCGTTCGTAAAAAAGTGAATAAACAAATATTTGTTATTGTTTGTTGTCATGTTGTGGCGTAACGACTACATTTATAATAATTATATAATTTCTTAAATGTTTGTAAAAAATAATAACTGTTTTAATCTGCGCGTAATGCCGCTGCTGGTGGTGAACGAGTGGTATATTGCTAGAATATATTGCTTTGCATCACATCAGTAATTGATTTAATTAGAAATTTTTTATGTGTCACGATCTAAATACACAAAAGTCGGCAACACTGATCAACACACAAAAAATTAACCTACAGAAACACATGTGATGATTCAACGGATTGCAATTGCGGAACGAGGAACGATTAAAAAGGAACTAATGAACAAGTCCGCACTGTTCCTTTTAGGGAATCGTTCAATGGAACTAGGTCGTTCCGGAACGACACAACTCTAATACGCTCACACTTTTTCACTAAGCCACACATAATTTTTGTACTTTCAGCCAATCGGCTGTTTCTTTGATCTTTCGTTGATAACACTTTTACTCTTCATGAAAGAAAGTCCTATCATGTGTAAACCCCAGGTTAATTAAAATGGCTTAATAATTGTCAAATCAATTTTTTTGTTAACTTAAGAAGAAACAATTTGATAAAATCTTTCTCCTTTATAATTTAATGACTGACTCTGGAACTCATCAAGACCGCGGGAAATTCTAGTATTTACTTTGTGAAAGAGGTTCCTCCCCTCTACTCCTCGATCACACTCTTATAATAAAAAGGCTGCTGGATGATAAGAAAAATCAAACTATTAGAACTTTAATATATTCGAAAGGTACATATTTGTTCCTGGACTTGAAGTAACACACTTAACAAAACACACAGTTTTACCGATGCACATTGGTATTGGACAAAAGTCATAAATGTTAGCATTTTAGAAAAAAAAATCATTTCTGTACAGCCAAGAGTCTGTAGGTTTAAATAATTTAGTAATAACTTTTTTATTAAATGCAATTAAAACCAAATTTTATTAGAAGAATTCCTGTATAACTGTAAAACTTTTGTTAAAATTTTCTTTTAAGTTTACTATAACACAAATAAATAATATTTAATTCATGTGAAGCCCTCATATTCATAAACGGTTATTAACTTTAACAAACTTTAATTAAGGACAATTTTCATAGAAAATTTGTTTTGTAAATCTATATAAAGTTTTAAATAATTTTATGAATACAGGCAAAAATGTTTATTTATGCTTAAAAACATTTCTGGTATTTAAGCCCAACGAAAACAAAATATTAAATTGATTACTTATTTTCCAACAAATCTCAAACAGAAAGTTCGCAATACCTGAACTTCACTGTTCTTGAAGTGATATAGAAATTTATAAATATTTTCCCAAATCCAAAAATCACTAAAACATTAAAAGCTAATACATTATACGGCTACATTTTGAGTCGAAAAAAAGCCAACCAATTATAGTAGGGAATGTAAAAAATTATAAACTGTGTAATAAAAAATGGAGCTTCCAACGAAGAAGGTTAGTAAGGGAGAAACGTAAAAGGTGGTAAGTATTCGCTTACGGAAAACATGAATTTTATATGGCGAGTTCCCACGTTGAAGTAGTGCTGGGAAACTATCGATAGTACTATCGATATTATCGATAGTCTCAAAATATCAGAAATATCGATAGGAAAAATATCAATATCGATATTATTATTATTTAAAATACATCTATGAAGACATGAAACAGCAGCTATACACACACAGTTTTTTGCCGCAAGTTTTTACTTGCTGTTATTAATTCGCTCTGAATTGCAGCAATGAATACAAACAACAAGAATGGCAGGTGGTATGGATTGCTTAGCTGTGCTTTTTAACTTATTAAAGTCCTTTATATCGAAATTTGTATATGTTAACATAGTTACTGAATTGTCAAATATTTTTGTAATGCTGCAAAAAATATGCAAATATTTTATTAGAGGAAAAGTCCTGTAAACTGATTACCTTTTGAGTTGAGAATCAAAACTAATTTAGAACATTATCTAAAGTTGCAATTAAATATCTTATAGGCTCTACATCGAATCTTTCAGAAAGGTGCTTATCAGCAGCACAATTCTTCAAAAACTGTCATCTTAAATAACGTGCTTACATACTTATGTCTCATACGTTTACCAAAGTGATGAAAACAACGAACTATAGCCTGATAAACAACTAATTAAAGTTTTCCTGCACAAGTACAAACATTCAGTCGATAGTATCGATAGTGAAATCGGAGCGATCGATCAATATCGATAGTACAAAATATCGATAGTATCCTAGCACTACGTTGAAGCAATTTATTTTTGACACATAAAGCGCTTAATTCAGCGCATATAAAAATTGTTGGATGTAACGACCAGCTTGACACACTGAGTGTTTTTCTACAGTTATTTTTTAGTATGCTCCTTTACAAACCTGCCTCGTAGTAAGGGAATGACGTGGAACTTAAAATGTGATTTTTTTACTTTTCTGTATCTCTGTGTGTCTTTTTGCGTTGCGCATAATTGTGCGCTTATTTTTTTTAAATGTACCACTAGTGCTTCGCAAAATGATAAAGTTTTTTTATTGGTTCCCTGTTTTTTGTTGGTGCTTTGTCTAAGGTTTCATATCGTTGCAAATTAAGACCCAACTATAATATGCTTAGGGCCTTATTCCGTACAAAACAACGCAACGCCTATAATTGCATTGAAAGCAAAAACAAATTCAAAAATATTTTATATTTTTGTTGTTGATTCCAACAGAAATTCATATTGAATTTATTAATTTCAAATAATTCATGTATTGTGGCGTTGAAAATTTTACAACAAAATATGAATTTCTATAGAAAGCAACAACAAAATTATAAAATATTTTTGAATTTGTTTTTGCTTTCAATTAAATTTTTGTGCGTTGCGTTTTACGGAATAAGGCCCTCAAAATAGGCTTAAGCAGCTAAGCGAATACATGTATATCATATGTGTCAAAACATATTATTGAACTTTAAGAAACCTTTTGTAAACTTTAATGAATCTGTTATTTGCTTAAGCAATGTGAGAGACTGATCGCACTTTTCGTAGGTTTTGTTTTGGTTTTTTTAAATGCATTTAAGAGGGTTTGTGTTAATTTGTGACATAAGCCTTAGCAAGCTTGTGTACGTTATAGTTGGGCCTTAAGACTTGAGTGTTTGTAATTCTCATTGGCTTTACAGTTTTTTTTTTTTTTTTTTTGTAATAACTTTTGCTTTTTCAAACTCTTTGGAAAAAGGTTTCCTGATGATCTGGCCTAAGCAACCAGTGAAATGCGTAATAACAATAAATTTCGTTGTATTTATCAAGAATAAAAATTGTGAATTTAGACAAATTATTATTATTAATGAATAAAACAAAATTTTGTACTTACGAAAATAACTTTGATGCGAATTTGTTAATAAAGGGTGGTTAAATTTCAAGGGCCGATGTTGATTTTGAATAAAACACAAACTGTTTAGGAAATTATTGTAATTTTATTTTATTATGATATATTGGTATTACTCAATTATGTATGGAACAAAATATCGGCCAAATGGGCGCCGCGACCACGGCGGCACACCTCCATCCGATGGTCCAAATTATCGATGACCCTGAGGCATAATGGAGGTTCTATGCCGTTAATGTGCCGAATTATCTCATCCTTTAGCTCTTGAATTGTTGCTGGCTTATCGACGTACACCTTTTCTTTCAAATAACCCCAAAGAAAAAAGTCCAACGGTGTCAAATCACATGATCTTGGCGGCCAATTGACATCGCCATTACGTGAGATAACACGGCCATTGAATTTGTTGCGCAAAAGAGCCATTGTTTCGTTAGCTGTGTGGCAAGTGGCACCGTCCTGCTGAAACCACATATCGTCCACATCCATATCTTCCAATTCGGGCCATAAAAAGTTCGTTATCATCTCACGATAGCGAACACCATTCACAGTAACTGCCTGACCGGCCTCATTTTGGAAAAAATACGGCCCGATGATGCCGCCAGCCCATAAACAGCACCAAACAGTCACTCTTTGTGGGTGCATTGGTTTTTCGACAATCACTCTTGGATTATTATTCGCCCAAATGCGGAAATTCTGCTTATCGACAAATCCACTGAGGTGAAAATGTGCCTCGTCACTGAAGATGAGTTTCTTCGAAATTTATCATCCATTTTCATAATAAGTCTGGATAACTTTAACACGTTGTTGGATTGTGTATCTCTCCATGGTTCAAATTGAGTAAGTCTGAAATAGAGAAATGTCAAATAAAATTCGGAAAAAAACTTGGCGTTTAGGTGTGGTTCACATTCAACATCGGCCCTTACAATTTAACCACCCTTTATTATAAGAAACTGAAAGAATATTACCTTATTTCGGAGCAGCGAAACTCTATCGTATTTCCATAAAAAATTGAGCTAGAATTTTTTAACTATTTTTTTGGAATTCAGTAGTAGCAAAACCATAAGGACTGGTCTTCAAATAATTTTGTCGCGGTAAATTCGGGATTTTTTTCGCTAATATACGATGATTTTCAGTATATTTTTTCTAAAATTATCATTAATTTTTACTGCGTTAACAACATTATGGCACTAAACATTTTCTTTTATATTTATTTATTGAATTTTATATGATCTTCTCTAATATCTATGTTATAACCTACCAATGAACGGTTCCCTTTCAGACAGTTATTGAGCCCTCTTATTATTGGATAAGCAAGTGTGGCCGCGATCATTTAAAATAAATCGAGCTAGTGGATTTGGGTACGATTAAAAGATTTTTAAACATTTAATTGAATACTTTGTGATCATAGTTTTTACTGATGGCACATTAAGGTCTTTGGGAATGTTCGAGTTTTTACGTACCAGGGCGCGGATGTCATGATGTAAAGTATTTTGTGTTGTGCCTTTAGTTTTTCTCTTTGTTGGAAGCCGAGGCAGTACCCCTTAACTAGATACCATAATACCATATTGGCTAAGATAAAGTTGTAAAGTAGGAGCCAAGACTGAGGTCGGAATTTCTTCCAGTGCCTCTAAATGGCATTTCAACATTAAACGTCGATTTAGATCTTTACCGAGATATTTTACATTCGATTGTTGAGTTATTATTTGATAATTGAACTTAATGGGAGGGAATATCATTCTGTATGAAAAGTAAATGTTATATTTACACATTTTTTGTTCCTTGACCTTTTTGTTCCGTTGCTCTAACCATGTTTCCAATTGGAATATATAGACGTGTAGGTATCGAGATGGCTCATTGCGGTGTTCGTAGATGATTGGAAAAGCTTCGATAGCAAAAGTTTATGTTTGGGTATAGTTGTTGATTGGCATGTCTAAAGCAAAGCTAAATTACAAAAGAGGCCCCAATTTATTTTTCTGCAGGACTCCAGCATTAATCGATCTGTGTTAAGTCTTTTCCTGAACGGACTAAATAAAAAAGTGTTTTATTCCTAATGTAACGGCAATAAGTAATAAGCACAAGGATGAGATAGCGAGACATTCACTGGTCACCCTTAATTGGGTCCCCGGACACGGGGACATACTGGGGAACTGCATGGCGGATTCGTTGGCGCATGCAGGCACCACCTTGAATCGAGACGGTTTAACATATAATGTAGGTGCTTCACTCCCAAGTGGCAAGCAACTTATAGCACACAAGTTTCATATTATCGCCAGTCGGAGGTGGCACGATGAAACTACCTGTGGGGAAACCAGGAAAATCTGGCCCGTCATAGATGAAAAAAGGACACGGCGGGCACTACAGCTGTCCAGACATCATCTAAGAAACCTGATTGCGGTTATTAGTTGCGGCGAGGAGGAGGAGGAAGAGTCAACGGAACATCTTCTCTGTAATTGCCCGGCTTTCGGAGATCTAAGACTCGAAATGTTTGGTCGAAGAGCCCTTGGGGACAAAACTTGTCTCTCTGATGTTGATGTAAACAGGATCCACTCCTTTACTGAATCGACCGGATGGCTGCGTGGGAACACTAGCAGCCAGACAAAATAGGACCCATGGGAGACGGTGTGACATGGTAACACAACGGGAACTAATTAATGGACCCACGTGAGCTGTGCTTGATCAAGGCTGCCAATGGAACCTAACCTAATAAGCACAAATCAATGGCTTCAGAAATTAACAGCAGTTCTCTTACTCAACCTTAAAATAATTTCGAATTAACCTTTTGTGAGTTGGTTCGCTTCAGCTCTGAGCCTTTCAACGTGTTAACCGGATATATCTCATATAGCTATATGACTTAACTCTAGTGTGATCTTTACCTGGCTTTGGTATGTTATACATTTTAATTTACCGACTTCTTTAAAGCATTCTTAAATATTTTGACTTAACATTCTCACTAGAACAATTTGTGGCGTAATGCTAACACTATAATTGCGAATAAAATTCTTAGGCCTGTTTTCACAACTTGTCGAAAGTTAAAGGTAGAATTTTATCTGCCGTTTAAAAAGTGTTACATTATTACAACCTAACGTTTACCTACACACAAACAAATTCATAGGTAAAATTGCCTAAAAATATGGTATAAAATTAACGGAGCGCAAGGGTAGCATGGCAGTATCTAAGTTTCTTAGATAATATGACTATTAACTTATGTACTTTCTATGTTCGAAAAAGTATCTAAAATGTTAATGTTATGTTAAAGTTAGTTACAAACTTTGAAAATTTACCAATGATAGCAAAGTTATTTCATATTATTATTTTTGAAATATTATCAAAGCTCAATTTTGTACAAGAACATAGATTTTAGGTAAATTTTCTACTTTTTTTTGATAAACAATTTATTTAAATAAAATTAAATCCCTTCTTCATTTCGTTATAACATTTTATTTATCAATTCATAATTTTTACAAAGTTATAAATTTAATGTTTAAATGTTACACATTACGAAATATGTGATATTCAAGAATTAACTAAATGATCTAGTGAAACTTTCTTCTTGTATGACCATATATATAAGGCTTTCTAAGCCTATATTTTTCTTTTAAATACCTATTAGAATACACACATCCATAGATTTCGGTTATTGTAGTGTCGAAGCATGAGATAATTCTTTTCCTTTCACTTAAACTTGGATATTTTGGATCAAATTTTATTATTCGTAGTTAGTTTACCACGGCTAAATACAACATATGGTTCTTCATCCAAAATGGCCTCCTCTTACACTTCATCATCAATATTATTCAAATCGGAAAGTTGATTAACTTCATCGGGGTAAACTAAGTTTCAAGTGCTATGGCTTGCTTTTCATCGAGATTCTCCTCAGCATTTTCGTTTGTCTCTGAAATCTTACTGGAATGTTCATCTGGATTTCCGGCCATGTCATAATTAGGTATTTATTTGTTTTTGGTTGATTTTTTGTGAAAGAAATATTCTTAGTATATATATAATGATATTTATAGCAATGTCTTACAAAATTCAGATGTAGTATGATATGAGCATCACGATTGATCTCTGAATCCACTGCGCCGTCATTTTCGCTTTCAGATTTAATTTCAGTTTTAAAAGCTTCGATATATATATTAAGATTTCTTTATAAGAATTTAGTTTTGCTAAAGTTTAAGTGCTCCTTTCTTTAAATGTGTTTCAGAATCATCGTGATTACTAGGACTGTGTCCATTTACCCTAAATATATTTTTTATTTAACATACAAATATGATTTGAAATTAAGAGATGTTTATTTATAGTAAATATAAATATTATACATACCAATTATATTTTCTTTACCCGTAGTTTGTTTTATATACAAGTATATGACATTTTATTTTTTTTTAAATTTAATTTAAATTTTAACTTTTTTTTACAAAAAATATTTAATTGACAATAAAATAAAACTATCTATGTATGTGTTTAAAAATAATCGAAGAAGATACCTAACTTCATTAGTAATATTAACAAAAATTTTAGGCAATGCTTATTTTATAAATTGCCAATTTTCCTAGGCAATAAAACTTAGCTTTTTGTTTTTATATAAAAATGAATTACCTATGCGCGCCTTGGTAAAATTACTTAGATTATTTTTTTGTGTGTAATGTGAGCAATAAGTATGTTAAAGTAGAGTTTTAAAAATGGAATACAAAGTATACGTCCGATAAAATCCAACCCTTAGCTATTGGAATGTTGTGAAAGCGGACATTATACTTATACTAGTTACAATATAGACTTAAAAAATAATTTATAACTTACGGTCAATTTCATCAACTTTTTTTTAACTTCCAGTTAACACTACGTCATTACAGTAGTAAATGATAGTTAATTAAAACTGAACTTGGTCAAACGGGCCGTTAAACTACAAACAATTTTTCAATAAATTTAATTTCGTAATGAAATGTGTCAAGTAAAAAAAAATTTACAGAAAGTTTGAATGGTTGAATACTGTTTAATAAAAATATTTTATTGGCTTGAAGAAATAAATAATTTCCTTTGATTTCTTTTGTTTTTTTTTTAGACAGCCCTTTAGGGCCTACCAAACTGGCACATCAATTTTGGTTTTCATATCCGCCACCTGGCGCTGGCGGCGGTTCGTCAAGTAAGTTTCCAATTTATTTATTTAAAAATAGAAAAGTTAAAAATGTTATATGTTTTGCTTTGAATATTGAGAAAATAACAAATAATTAAAAAAAAGTAACAAAAATAATTTATTTGTTTAAAAAAGTTTTCAGTTGAGTTGTTGTTTTATTTTTCTATAGAAGTAATTAAATTTTGTAAAAATTTTCCAAAATATTTGTGTGTGCGTGTGTGTGTGCCTTATGAATAAAACTATTTTTATAATTATTGTATTATTATTATTAGTATTATTTATTTTTAATTGTTATTGATATTCTAAATATTGATGTTTGTTTTGGCATTTAGAGTTACAAAAAAAAAAAAAAAAAAAAAAGTAAAAAAATGAGAAAGCAAAAGATAAAAGAAGTGTAAAGAAATATTAAATATTTAATTTTAAACTTTTATTTTAAATTAAAATTAAAATTTAAATAACATTTTTTTGTTATTTTATCTCCTCACTTTATATATATATGTATATATATATTTAATTTCTATCTAGTAATTTCTATAAGTTTCTATTCGAAATCCAACATTTTCATTAATTTGTCATTTATCCACATCTTTTCTGTTTAAAGTTTATTATGTTCTGTTTTTTTTTTCAATTAAAATTGTTGTGTCCTCGTCAATAAAATTTGTAAATAAAATAAATTATTACTATTCTATTTAACTAATCTTTGTTTAAAGGTGACACTTTAAGGAACCTTGACACCATTTCAGCCGATACTCATGTAAAAAAACTTCCTGAATCTGATAACGAAGATTTTCCCTAATCATCACAAAGAAGCCCCCCATTTTTTCATTTTATAATTTTTAAATTTATTAAAAACTTTTTTAAAATTTTTTTTTTATTTTCCAATATATTTCGGTTCCAAAGTTTTCATCTTCACTTTCATTTGGAAAACACATCTTACGAAATGGTCACTTCCAACGAAACCCTTTTGAACAAAAAATGTTTTAAGCATATTATTGTCACCAGCAACCATACTTGTGCTCCATCAAGAAGCTACAACCGCCCAGACAAAATGTTCCCCAATTTTTTTTTTTTATTTAACCATTAAGCAAAAGTATAATCAGTTTTAATTAAAAATTTAATCAAATTCAACGTTTACCTATGTCAATAACATTACTACAGAAACTGTTCCTTATATTAAAAAAATTTTAATTGATGCAATACATTCAATACGTATGTAAACACCACGACCGGTCGCGACCCAGAGGTTTTTTTGTGCAGGCTATGTATCTCAACATGTCAGATTCGGGCTACGTATAAAGCCTTTTACCCTGCCTGGTCATAAATAAGATCATAAATATCAGTTGCGCTGATCATATGACCGCCGAAAAACTTTCGCCTGGAAGTCCACAAGGCGGGACAACAGCAGAGCAGATGCTCTGACGTTTCGCCATCAACCTCACAAAATCTGCATATCTTGGTACATACGTTTCCCATTGTAAACTGGTGGTATCTAAAACAACAGGGTCCCGTAAATAAGCCAACAAGCAGACAAAGTTCCGCTTTGTCAATCAGAAGTAGCTTAATTGCCTTGCCAAGAACAATCTCCGGGATTGTCTAAAACCAGAAGTAGGCGTCCATGTGTGAAGGAATTCACGTTCGGTTCATTTTTGTAACGTCCCCGCAATATGACCAACAGAGATGCCGAAGAAAAGCACAGGGCCTACGAATGGACGGCAAAGGCCCCTGTTTTCCAAGCAGTCAGCACTTTCGTTGCCCGCGTGGCCCTCATGGCCGGGCATCCAATGCAAATTCAAGACATTGTGTTTCCCTAAATCGTTCAGAGACGTAAAAGTCCATAACTAATCTGAACTTCACATCCAAACCTTCTTGTAGCGTTCTCGTATGCAATAAATAAATTGTCGCTCACCTTCTCATGAAGTTTAGACATTCTATAGTCGTTGGGAATGACATTGCCCTGAGGTTAGTCTAAACAATTTATTTTCCGAAGGATAGGGTAAGCCTTAAGCCCTTATGACACTACATTTTTAATGCATTGTTCAAGTTTTGGTGAACAGTACAAATATAATGTAATACAAAAATTTACCAAGTGCAAAGAGTTAAGCTGTATTAAGATAAATGGCAAACTGTCAAAAATTTTACTAAAGTTATCGATAAAAAATGAAGTTGTGTCAAAAAAAAAATGTAAAATTGTTTAACTTAAAATTGACATTTCCAGCTTGAAATATTAAAAGTGTTGCTGAATCAGCGGTTTATGGGCAAATTCAGCGATTTACCGCTTTTTGTTTGTAGGTTTCTCATAAACAAAAAGTTGGCAACATTTAATAAAATAAACAAAACAGGGATGGCTAAGTTGTTTCAATTGTACTTTTTTGTTGATACTTTTTAAACAAAGATTTATAATACCTTTTTGTGGTGTTTTTTATGAACAAAAATAAAATTAATTTCAACTAAAAAAATCTTTTAGTACAATTAGGGTAAAAAAGTAAAATTTTTTAAGGTTGTTGGTACAATTTTTCTCAACCCCATCCCTGAAACAAAACCATAACAAGAGAAAAAAAAACTAAAAAACTTTGTTTACATTTTTTATAGTTTGCTCTTTCTAACATTTACTGTTTCTTTCTATCAATTCTTTATCAATTAATGAATAAAAAATGTAGTGTCATAAGGGCTTAACCGTGTGTTATAATATTGAACCCAAAGAAACAAAAATACGGTGAACATTTGATAGCTTCGTGGTAATCAGACACATTTGCTCGTGTGGAGTATAATGCTGTCTTAATGTGGGAAATACCGTAAACCTTGACGAAATCGACCATTTGAGATGACACAAATTGTTTTCCGTTATCCGAGTGGATATATTGGGGAACTCAAAGCTGGTGGAAAATATTTTCTGCAAGAAATTTTATTATGGCAGAACTTGTTGCCTTTTTAAGTGGTTTTAGGAACATGTATTTGGTAAAATGGTCTACTGCTACGAAAATTGTCGAATTGCTCATTTAAGTTCGGGGATATGGGCCCAATAAGTCCATGTATATCCTCTGGAAGGGACGTTTAGCAATGACTTGTCGACCCATAGCCGGCCTAACTGTTTGGTTTGTGCGCTTGACAAGTTTACAAACCTCACAATTAGAGACGTGCCGTTTAGTATCACGTGACATTCCTTTCGCAAAGCCCCCGTGAGACGATTCATTTCAATAGCCCGTTCGCAAAGTTCCCTGGGTAGCCACAATCTCCATAGTGATAATTCTACAACAAACTCTCCCTTACGAAACTAAATTCTATGATAAATATAATCCCAAGAAAATACTATGTCCGGGAAACTGTTCAACTTCTCGAAATTTCGGTCCTTAACACCGCATATCCATCCGATTTGAATAATGGAGAATTAAGGTCAATTTCGGATGGAAAAAATGGTAGAGAAACTTCATCTATACCTAGCCATGACAATGCGTCTGGTACTACGTAAGCTGATCCCTTTCCATATTCTATTTCAAAATCAAAACACTGTAAAATCATGATCCAGCGCCCAATATATTGTGATAAGTCCCTTTGGGACATTGACCAGCGAAGACTTGATTGATCTGTAACTATTTTGAAGGGAAGGCCTTCTACATAGGGCCGAAATCTTTTAAGGCACACAATAGCAGCGAAGCACTCCAGCTACGTGACCGTATAGTACTTTAAGTTTTTATTCAACTTCTGAGAAACATATGCCACTGGGTGTTCCCTGCCTTCTTTGTCGGTTTGTGTAAGTACTCCACCTACACCTACACGCGACGCATCGCACTGAATCGTAAATTTTTGACTAAAGTCCGGCTGCACAAGTACTAAAGCAGATATCAATGCCTCTTTTAGCTTGGCAAATGAAGTTTCTGCCTCAGCTGTCAATGAAAATTTTACTCCCTTTTTTAAACAGTCGGTAAGTGAAGCTGCTAGTCCAGAAAAGTTGAGAATTAGCTGGCGGTTGTGTCACAAATAGTAGTTCTAATAAACCCCACCTTATAGAAATAAAACATGTCGATAAAACCGCTAGACTGACCAAAAAATAGCTAAATTGCCATTATTTATTATCAATAGCTGCCAACTTCACTATTAAACGCGCTGTTAATATCGGATTTTCCATTTTCAAAGCATTGACGCTGCGCTATTTAGGGATGCTTTATACAAATTGTATGAGCATAAGAATTTTTGACAGTTAGAAAACGCTTTTCGCTCTTATTTAGGTACGGCTGTAAGTGATGTCTTAATCAATATTTAGTATGAATTTACACGTTTCAACTTTTGATGCCCAACTTCTTTTCAATTCCCGTTTGAAGATGCCAATATGATCACACGCAGCAATCGGTTTCAACTTTTTTCGGATCAAAACAACAACAATTTTATTCACAGCGTATCAAAGAGAAAAAGAAAACAAAAAATTTATATGCAGCCATTGTTGTGCATATACCAACGAATAAAAACACAAAGCGTACTGACCGAGTACAGGCATCTCCGTACTCCTTTCTTTCTTCTCTCACCTAAAAACATAAGAGTTGAGCATCAAAAGATGAAACGTGTGAAAGCAGACTTAAATAGTAAAAAACTCAACCTTAATCACAATTCATAGCATTTTACTGCAGTTCACCTTCAATTTAGACAAGATAGGAATATAGACTACTGGCTCGAGACACCTAGATGTTGCGTTAAGGAAAGCGAAAGGTGGTCTGAAGGGAGAAATGTGTCTAAAGAAGAAATCTATGACTACAAGAATCCCTTTAAATTGTGTTTATGTTCATAAAACTATATTAAATGAATAAAAATAGTGGAGGAGGCTCACCCCAAAACTGGCAGGCGATGAGGGAGTATTAAGGTCATATTTGGATTCATGGGGTCATTTCAGATAAGGATCTGCTGAAACGGTCATCAATAAAAGTCCAGATTATAAGGAAATCTTTGATGAGGGTGAAACTTTTTTTCGATTTGATTTTGTAGTTTTTTGTCTTTCTTATAATTTTAAAATCATTTGCATACAAATTTAATATTCAATCCTTACCCGGTATAAATGAAAATGTTCTGTAGTATTTTTTAACTTAATTTTTTGAAATAAAAAACCAAGTAAATGTATTAAAAATGTTGTTAATTTGTGAATGCTTTTTTGAATTCAATTTGATTACTTTTTGTTTTAGATTAACAAAGATCAAAAAAATAAATTAAAAAAAAATTTTAATATTATAATAATTAATTTAAATATGTTTTTTCCCATTTTTTCTTTGTATTTTTCACAAGTACTAACAAAAAACCAAATGCAAACAATAACAAAAAAGAAAAATTTATAAAGAAAAACTTGAAAAAATTAAACAAAAAAACAAGAGACTTTTAAGGCCTCCTTATTAGAGTGTTGAAAAAAACTAATGAAAAACAATCAACTCCACATACAACATCCATCTTAAAAATTTGAAAAAAGCAACAAAAAAATATTAATTAAAAAATAGTAAAATAACTGTAAAAATCATTGTAATTGTTGAACTGCCATCATTTAGTTAAAAGTCTACTACATTTCGCTAATTCAACAAATTAATACTACTACTATTCTACTACTAAATATTAACTACTACTGTGTATGTTTCACTTGTATTGTACCGTTATTTAATAATCAAACTGTGTGTGTGTGTGTTTGTGTAAGTGTTTTGTAGTACTAAATAGAGTAAAAAAAAAAACGAAAAAGCTGCCATTAATAAAAAAAACTCAATAACTTTTTGTTAAACTAAACATTTATAACTCTAGAATAACTTTAAAATAACCTAAAAACACTCAGAAAATAAAGAATTAATCTTAACATTTAGAGGTAAGGCTTGAACCGTTAAATGTAGCAAATCAATTTTTTTTTTTGTGGTGAAAAATAAGATTTAATCGTCTGTTTTGATTTTAATTTGTTTCATTCTTCTTTATGTTATACAGTTTTTTTCTTTCTTTTGTTTATTTAAACGAAGAAGAACTGTTAAGTTTCTTCAAAATTTTGAATAGAAACTTTTTGTGTTGGTTGTTATATTAATTACATACATTTAAAAAACAGAAATATATATTTAGTAATAATTAAGATTAAGTTTTAAAATAAATTTTGATTAATGCATGGTTTCTTTAGAGCATGCTTCTTTAATAATAAATTAGAATACTAACATTTTTAGCTCCAACATGTTATGTCAAATCCTTTTTCTAGAGTTATATTTTAATAAATGCAATTATTAAATTACACTATGCGATAAAAAAAAATCTTGGGAAGTGATAGGGGGCATTTACATGTTGTCTTTCCAAATATCTCTGTTTTATAGATTTTTTTTTAAACATGCTACCAAAAACCTTTTGTATTTTCACGTTGTTTTTCCAAACATGACTGTTTTCATGTCAAATAGCCTAATTTTTATTTTTCTCTGCGTTCTTAAAAATATGAAAATTATGGGTGTTGTGGATGCTGAAACTTTGTAATTTAGTCACAAAGACTATTACGGAAAAAGGTTTGTAGGGGGCCATGCGAAATAATGGACCGATTCTTGCCGTTTTTAGTATGCTTTTTCCTAATTAGAATTAAGGCAAATTAACCAAATTTGATCAAATTGTCTTCAGAACTGCAGTCTTTACTTTTTGCACAAGGTTACATAGACAGACAATCTGCGAGCCAGCCGGACTCGCTCGGTGGGTCTAGTGCAACACACATCAGCACAAACACAAAATATCATGTCCACTATTGTGCTGTGGGTATAAAAATACAGCTTAAGATAATACTAGTGTTCGCCTAATGGTCAATATTCGACCATAAATTTGTATGTTAATATGAAGAAAACATAGTTCATCCAAGTATATATGAATTTACATGTTTATAGCCTTTATTTTTGTCGTCTTAGTGGATCGATTTGGCGAGGGACCAACCTTCGGTTCAAATTCAAATAATTTAATTTTGTAAGTTAATTATAAAAAATATCAGAAAACATTAATTGAAAAACAAAAAAGTATCAAAAAGTCTCCTTCATAGATTGTCATCCACTCAGGACACTGCTGTTTAATTTTACGTTTCTATGTCTAATATTAACGAAAATTAATCAAAGTACCACATGTAGAACGAAAAAGTACCAGCAAGCTCCCTCTAAGACATTCTTATGCACTCAGGACCATGCATGTTTATTATTATCTTTGTAGGTCGAATATTAACAAGAACTCAAAAAGTACCCGATGAAAAACAAAAAGTACCAACATTCTTAGTCTTATAGGTTCGCTTCCACTCAGTAACCTGCACCTATAATATTATGTTTCTAAGTTCAATATTATAGAAAATTTAACAATTATAACATGAAGCACGGAAAAGTAAAAGAAAGAAATTTAATTTCCTGTATTTCCCCTTTTTTTTGTTTTTTGTTTTGTATTAGTAGCAAATTTGAACGCTTATAAGTCTAAAATTATTGAACAGATTTTAATAAAATAAATATTGTGCACTTCTGTTAGTAAATACCTTTCAAATGGTGTATATTTCGTTCAAATCGGTTGACATACAGAGGAGGAAAGTGTTCTTAACTGTTTTGCCTTTGCCGATTTATATATAGATATTGAAAAATATATTTATAATAAGGTTTCTATGTCGTTTTAAAATATTTTAAAACGTGCATCTGCGAAATAATAAAAACAATCTCATATAAGTTAAGCCATTGAAATATGTACCGAAAATATTTTTTAAATTTTACTGCCATTTTTGGTACACCCTTTAATAGCGGCAACAAATGTGATACAAATAGGTTTTAAAGACAATAATTTCTTATTTTACTATTTTTTAAAATTTTTTAAAATATCTTGATTTTTGCACCGGAAAAAGTCAAAACGAGCCACTGTTCGATGTTGCAGCAGATGAGCGATATGTATGTGTGTATCTTTTTCATCAAAAAGATAAAGTTTTTGCCGTTTTTTTTGGCTTTTTCCTACTTTTGGGAAGTTCTCACAACGTTTTTTTTTTCTAATGTATGTCTGTTTAAAAATCCATAAGAATTTGACTTAGTTATTAAAATTAGTATTAAAACAATTTTTTAGACTCAAAAGGTTACTCTTCTTTTAAGTACATTAAGGTTACTCTCGGCCAGTGTTGCCAGAAGATTTTTTGAAAAATACCTACGCTAACTAAAAAAACTCCGATTTTTCCCTACACTTTCTAAAAATTTTCCTTATAAAATTCCCTACACGTTTTAGTCATTAAAGTCTAAGAAAAAACAATAGTTATAAAAAACTAATATCATTCGCATATTTTTAGTAAAGCTCTAACCACAAAAATAAGTAATAAAACTATAAAAAATCTATGTACTTTTAATTAAATTCAATGAAGAAAACAAGAGGTTTAAAAACAATATGTAGCCCCGTATCCATAAAAACATATTAAGTTTAAAGTTTCATAGAAAATTTGTTTTGTAAACCTTTATTAAAATAAAATAATTTTTATGAATACGGCAGGTAATCTTTATATGATCACTTTAATTTAATTCAGGTACAATAGAAACAGGTGAAAATAAAATCAAACAAATTTTGAAAACTCTCCCAAAGTTAAAAAAAATATTTTCTTTTATATACCTGAACTTCTTTTGAATTCAGGAAAATCTGCTTTCATTTTTACAATAATTTAATTGAAAATCTTTGTCGATTTCAATTTCACGTGATTTCGATTTCCATGACATGGCCGATTATATGTATTTCTTTTGAATTGAATTTTCTAAAGTGACCATTAGTATATTCGAAATTACTGCAGCCTCTTCCATTGTTTTACGAAATTATTATAAACAAATTACACTTAAAGTTGTATGTCTCAATTTGCTTCGCTGTCTGGTGGTCACACTGTATCACCATTTGAATTGGGTAAAGCAAACAAAATCCGAACCAGTTTTGATAAATTATAGTTTTTCCTTTTAACATTTTTATCAAAAACTGTTCCAAATCCATGTTTCAAAACAAATAAGTTTCACAATTTCAGAAAATAAATTAATTGCGATTGTTCTACACTCATACAAAAGATCATTGAGACTTAAGTTAACACAATAGTTCAAATTTTTACTCTTCTTTTTTTTTTACCAAAATAGGTTCTAGACTTAAGAGTTCCATTTCTCTAAATATTAAATGATTAACAAAAATTCATTTTTTGCATTTATTTCGTATACAATGCAATATGAGAAAAAATACCTACATTTTGGCGAATATAAAAAATCTATCCGATTTTCCCTACGCTCCTATTTTAGTATCGAAAAACCCTACATGAAGTGATTTTTCCCTACTTTTGGCAACACTGCTCTCGACAAACTTTTTAAAAAAATTGAGCGGAAAGATTTTAGTTAAGCATTTTATTAACAGCCTGTTCATCGATTTCGAACGTCATCGTTCGCATAGAAAATTACATTTAAAACAAAAACAAAATTCGAACATTGTACGAACACAGAAAGTTGACCTATTGGCAATAGAGCATAAGATACTATTTCGGGTACATGAATTAAGAACTTGTACTTGCAAAGTGGGAGGCATATAAAACCATGGGTTAAGTTTTACAAAAAGATTTGCGGTGTTATGTGTAAAGTCGCGAAATTTTTTAAAGTGAATCTTGTGACCACAAGAAAAAACAATAAGTATTGTACGCAATCTTTCTATCAATTCAACATCAATTTTTGTAATTTTAGCAGAAACTTATGCATTTCGGAAAAATAACAGAAGCTAAAATAATCATTTAAACAAAACAAAACAGAAAAAAAAACGAGTTAATGTGTTTCACAAAATCTCAAATGTTTTCAAATGGGGCAAAAACGGGCAAGGTTTTTTTTTTTTTTTTTTTTTTTTTTTTTTTTTTTTTTTTTTTTTGATTATTTTAAGAATATACAAAAAAGTTTTGCCCAAGTATTCTCACAAACATTTTGAAAATCAACATTTCATTAAAAGAAACTCTATTTTTTGACCAATTAAAATTTTTTTAAAATAAAAAAAGAAAAAATTTAAAGTATTTCCGCAATATTTTTCTTTACAAAAATTATTAATAAATAAGTCAATTACCTGAAGTTGATGGATGCATTTAAAAAAATAGTGTTTTCTCACTATCGCAATTAAAATATCTTGATTTCCACTTTTAATACCCTCCACCACAATAAGTTGTGAAGAGGGTATACTAAGTTTGTCATTCCGAGTGAAACTTTTTTATTATTCACCTCAGACCCCATAAAGTATATATATTCTGGCTTCTTAAGTAATTCTAAGTCGATTTAGCAATGTCCGTCTGTCTATCCATCTGTCCATCTGTTGAAAACACGCTCACTTTTGAAAAAATCAAATAAAAAAAACCGGGTGTCAAATTGTTTGTAGCTATCCTAAGCAGTTTGGAATTAAAATCCAGGCAAATCGGCTCAGTAGGATCAGAGCTATGAATGTGGTACCACCACTTAAAAAAATTGATAATTTTGTTGCAAAAACTAACATAAATAATTGAACAATGCTCGAAATGATATGAAATTTTGCAAATGTTCGTTTTATTCGACTGGAAATCTGTGTCGAACACTGTGACATTTCATGAAGATCGGTCCATAATTTACCCTAGACCCCATATAAACCCTACTCCCAGAAAACAGTTTAGTACGCCTTAAACCGTATTATTTTTACTCAAGATTGTCGGTCAATACTTTAATATAGGTCTTAGACGAAACCAATTCTAATGCTGATGTCTGAAATATTCAAATTGTCGGTGGAGGGTATCAAAGATTCGGCACAGTCGAATATAACACTATTATGGCCATTTTCTCAATGTACCGACAAACTGTCTGTTACTTAATATCAACATAAATTTATTACACCGATAAACCGTCCGTTAAAGATTTTGGGTTTCTCAATATACCGACAAAAAACATTGGTTTGAGTTGGCAACACCACTCAAAATACATGTAAATGTTGGAAGTCAGCTGATTGAATTTAACTGTACGTCAAATAAAAGAAAAATAAATAATTGGCAGATGAGTGTCGGTTAGTTTTGCGACAGGATAGAAGCAAATGAGCCATTGAGAAAACCGAATTTCTTTAATGTGCAGTTTTTCGTTGGGAAAAAAGATAATCATGTAATGAGAAAACGGCCATTACTTGTTAATAAATATTTTTTAAGTTATAAAATATTATTCAAATTTGACAGCGTATAACAAAAAATGTAAACAATATAGATCCATAATTTTTACAGTTATTCGTGTTGAATTATATCTTTTTTTATATGGTACCAAATACTTATACGAACAACTAACTTTATTTTTAAATTAATCCTCGTTTTTGGTACTGTTCACTCTCTGTGGGTCGCAAGAAAGCTTAGTATGTGTATCTTTAAATATACTTACTTTAATGCCATACCTAGGGTTATTTTCAATTATTTTATTTCCCACTTTCCCGGGAGTTTTCTTGCGGGATCCCGGGAAATAAAAAATTCCTCATAGTTTAAGAAAACAGCTAATTTTACTTTGAAATTTAGTTTTCTATTCTCTTAAAATTAGCATCTGTGGATGGGTTGTCGATTAGATCCATTACAAGAAGTGAGTACATACGTAAATGAATGTCTTCTGATGCAATAAATCTACTAAAAGCAGAATGGGCAGTCCAGCAGTTGATAATTAATAAACTTAGTGATGTGAAGAGTTAATAAAGAACATTAATTTAAAAGAAGATGCAGGCTGTAAAGTTTTATTGTCTATGGACAAGTCTTAAAAATAGGAGATACCTAAACATATTGCTCCTTTATTGCAACATAGTCATATCTACAAAAACAAACGAACTTGGCAAAATGCGATTAAAGTTTTCAAAATGTACCGATTTCATAAAAGATATTTTGCTATAACTTCGGTTCAGTTTGAGATATAATACGAGAAGGTATGAAGGAACGCTTTGCTATAGTAACTTACAGTATTTGATTTTTTGAGATATGACTTTGTTGCAATAAAGGAGCGATATGTTTATTAGGTGATAAACACTATTTTGTTTTCAATTTGTGTTGGTTTATATACCCGTAAAGTGCGGGGAAACCGAAATAAAAAAAATTATGGAAGCTCGTGTAAGCTACTACAACATACAATTTGAAAAACAATTGTCCTAGAATTACAATCAATTGTAGTGGGGAATGTAAGAAGAGATAAACTCGCTGTTTATTGTTGATATTTTTGTTGTAACTTTGATATTATTACAAGTTGAACAACTTAACTTAACTTAACTTTTTGATCTCATATCTTGGGTACCTCAATTTTTGTTTGCTTTTATTATTGTTTTATGAATTAAATTGTTATGTTTTTGCTATCTTTTTATCTTGTACCTAGAGCATAATAATACGTAATTTACATATAAAACCGTAAGGTTATAATAACTCAAGTTCCTCTTTAAATCTTCAATTCATTTTTGTAGTATTTAAGCATTTATTTTACTTACTTTGTAAACAAGTTCCCTTACGTTTTTTTATTGAAGTTTTTTTCATTAATTAAAAAGAAATTTACTTTGTATTATTTATATGGAGCGGGATCCCGGGATCCCGGGAAATTTAAAAAATTTTCCCGCTTTCCCGGGAATCGAAATACTCCGGGGGGAAAAAAACTCTAGCCATACCCCAAAAATACGCCCTATATTTCTTTTAAACATACATATCACATTAAGTCAGATCGAGCAACATACTAAACCAAAAAAAAATTGCATCAGTCACGCTCTAAAATGAATGTTATATCTATAAAGTTTTTAGAACTGAAAACAATTTTTCCACCTTCGAAAATACAGCACCTTCTGTGTTTTATACAAATCTCACGAGCGAGGGACCAGTGAACAGGACCACTTTAGAAAATATAGTTGTCACTAAATTGATTTTGAAATAAATCGATTGTTAAGTGGGCTGTATAGCAATTTGCACTAATTTGTCATAAGCAAAAGTCGTTGATGTTTAGCTGATTGATTTTTAGAAACTAAAATTTTGTCAGCAAAAGCACTCGTCATTCACAATAATGACAGCTCTTTGCTCATTTCGAGAAGGTGTGTAAGCCGCATCAAACAGTCAATTTGAATGGATGAAATGGTGATTCGTTAGCGACTTGAGGATTGTCTTCGCTTGTAAAACGACAAATTTGCTTATTGATTTAGCTATTTTACCATAAATAAGCCTCGCAAAAGGAACTTCGCGAACATATTTTCTTTTTTTTTTTAAAGTAGTTTTCCACAATTTTTAAGCATTGTTCTAGTTTTAAATAATTCTTGACGAGTTGCTAAACTTTACTGAGACGAAGATTTTAAATCAAATCTACTAGATTTCGTTGTAATTAGAGTTTTTCATTTCCCGTACTTTTTCATTTCCCGGGAAAGCAGGATTTATTTTTCAACTTCCTGGGAAATCACGGGAATTCCAGCCCAATACAAATCACAAGCAAAATATTTTTTAATTTAATTGAACAAAAAACAAATAACAATTCCTGAGATCTATTAAATTTGTGTATAAATGCACTTAACTTTTCAAATTCTGTAGCAAAAAGGAGAAAGAGCTTAAAGCCACCTTAAGATCTTCACGTTCAAAAGTACTCGTAGCCAAAGTTTCAACTATTTTGTAAGATTTTTAAGGAAGTTATAGCTAAATAACTTTTTGGCTATTCGATGGCAATAACATTTGGAATAAAAACTTAAGTTGACTTAACATAAGGAATATTTAGGAATCAAAACTTAAATAGCTGCCGAGAAGTGAATAAAATATAATAATGGGAGTAAATTTAAAAAATCACCTTTATAGTTTAAAATTGCTGTTCTCAAAAATCGACTAAAGCACGTTTTCCTTATTGCCACAATTATAATCCAAAGCCAACAGCGTCAATATAAAATCAAAAAAGTTTAATAATTTAACCCATTTATCGCCGCACCATCTAAACTGACAATATAATAACGAAATAAGATTTTGAGTAACTGACAGAAAAGAAAATTTCAACAGAAAACAAGAGTATGAGTACTGGTGATTATAATCATCGGTCGGCGAAAAATTAGTTAAACAAGTTACTACAAAAAATTTTTTTTCAAAATGGGATTTTAGTTCAGAATAAGCATTTACAGCATCGCTTTAAAGCCTATTTCTAATTTTAATCAAGAAGATGTGAATGAGAAAACACTTTTACCTTTTACGGATGTTTGCCTTTATAGTCTCCTTAAAAGACTTGTCATTCTTTTTTTAAAGAAAATAAGCAAATATTTTTTTTTTTTACTAATCACTTTTGTCATCATCTTTTACAAAATCTAATCAAAAAAAATCATTAATTTTTTGAGGCAAGTGGGAACTTCCTTTTTTCGTTTTGTTAAATAAGTCTTGGTCTTTAAAAAAAACTTAAAATTGTGTAAATTTTTACACCTTTTCTTTCAATTATTCCAAATTTCAGAGCATCAAATATTTAACATCGCTTACTTACTTATCGGATATCAATTGACATCTATTTCTTGACTCAAATTATCAACAATTATATCAGCAGAAAAGTTGCCATAACTAAATAAAAAAAGTTCCGGAAATTCCGCAAAAATTTCCCGGATTTTTGTCTCGGGAAATCTAGTAGGAAACACTAGTTGTAATAAGTGATGCAAACGATACATCGATGTTTAGAAAACATCGATGTATCGTTCATAAACAGCGATATTAACATCGATGTTTAGATAGACGATATATCGGCGATACATCGGCATGAAAATTAAAAAACATCGACATCGTCCATTTAATATTTTCATTTATTAAAATTTTTTTTAATAATATTTAGACCAATTTTAATTTTTTTTTTAACTAAACCCTTATTTTAAAAATATAAAAAGTGCATTTCAAAGCATAGCAGTACAAAGTAGGCACGGCACGTGCATATGTAGATACAGTTATTTCCGCTCAATTGAGTTTCTAAAAATGAACGACTTTTGACACAATTAAACGGGAACTCAATTAAACAGTACTCGGTTAATTGAATCACCGATGCAACAAAAACGAAAATCGCTTAATTGAGCAAGATGTGCAATAAAGCGAAACACCCATGTGTAGATAGAAAATAAAACTCATTTCTTTATTTATTTTATATAACATTTATTTATATAACAGAAACATGACTTTCTTGCCGCAATATAATTCTTTTAACGTTTGTGGAGCAAAAACACATTAAGTAGAGGGAATCAATTAACCGAAACATTTGCTCTTGATTTTCGCAATGCGGTCTTATTTTGCGAAATAATTAAGCGGGTGATGCAATTAAACGGAACTCAACTAAACGGTTATTTTTACATAGACAGTTATACTGAATGATTTCGTTCCAAGATTTAAAGTGCAATAAAACGGAAAACTCAATTATGCGGGGCTCAATTAACCGAAAACAACTGTACATAACTATTATGCATTGCATAGCTTTATGTAATAAGGGGTAGCCCCTTTTAAAATTTGAAGAAATGTTAAAACAATTCTGGAGACTGCAAGTGTGAAGGCCCAACTATATTGTACATATTGTACTGAAGAAAACTTTCTGTTAAGTTTTATAAATCTGTAATTTGCTTAAGCAAGGTGTGAAACTGATTGCACTTTCTGTACGGAATAAAATGTTTTTTATATTGTTAATTTGTTTTTAAATGCATTTGACAGGTTTTTTGTTAACTTTTAACAGAAGCTTATGCATATTATAGTTGGGCCTTAAGATTTTCAGTACCAAAGACGAATTTGAGCAGCCCGTAAGTATAGCTGCAAATTAGTTTATAACATCGATGTTGAAACATCGATGTATCGTATTTTTTACCGATGTTTATAGTATCGATGCTTATCGTGGAAACATCGAAGTTTTTAAACATCGATGTTTTTTTGAACGATGTTGCATCCCTAGTTGTAATGTAAACTGCCTATTAATATCAAGCGTATATGGGAGCGTATGAACAATAGCGAATTAAATATAAATTGTTTATTTCAATAGCATACTCTTGGGCTGTCCCCTATTGCATATAAGCAATAACATTAAAAAAGATCACTTTCTTAAGCGGCTCATACACTTGCAATAAAATTGTTCAATTTTACGTAGTGTACAATTATATCGCCAATGTGTATGTAATATTCGATGGTGGCACAATATATTGGCAACAATCAAAAGACTTTTGATTTCTATTGCACAACGAAAAGAAAGTGAAATGTGTTGGCAACATTGTACAATGCTGCTTATGTTAATCCTATAGGTTATGTTTACCTTTTTATTAAATGAGTGAATCCATTGTGCGACCTATTGCATAACATAGGACAAAATAGAAATAATATGGCGAATATTGTATACAATAATATTGCAAGTGTATGGACCCCTTTAACTATAATTTTTGTGTTTGAATTAAAATTACAAAATTTAAATTTGTTATGCAAAATATTTTGCTAAAGCCATGTAATTAACCATCCAATAATTGTTAGAAAAGAATGCAGCAAAAAAAAGGGAAGTTGTGTTTTTAAAAATAATAGTTTTCAATTTTTTTCTTTTTTTTAAACAAAAATTTTGCATATAGTTTTCTTGCCCACTAATCGACTTATACTTATGCAAAAACAGAAACATTATAGAATAGGAAAATTAGTAAAAAAAACAAAAAAATTATCGTCTTTTCATAAATTATACAGCAAATGGCAACTACTTGTTTACAAGTTCTGTTGTAAATGTTAAACACACTCAAGTACAAATACTGTCATAAATGTCACTTTAAACAAGAAAAAAAAAAAAAACGTTTTTTAAATACTCTTTTGAGTATGTCTGTATGTATGCACTTATAAGCTGAAAACAACAACTACAGTGTGACAAATAAATAAAGAACTTAAAACTAATTGCCTGATTAATTAAACTAAAATAAAAATTTAGGAATTTATATTGAAAACAAAAATAAATTTTAGTTTTTGTATTGTTGTTTCAATTCCAAGCGAAAATTTTTACACCTAATTCTCTTTTTACACGAATTATTTTTACACGAATTTTCATTTAACACGAGTTAAAAAGTTAACATTTTTCTCTTTTTACACGAATTGTTTTGTTTTAACACGATTTTAAATATTCTACAAATTCTTTTTATAAATTAAATATTAGTTTTCCTTTTTTATATTAATGAATTTCTGATATTATTTTCTTTTTTCCAAATCATTATTTTTTTTTATAATATATGTATGTATTTATATGTATTTAAGATATTAAAATGTGTAAGCACGTTAAATAAATTCTCAAGTAAACTTTAACAAAAATTTGTTATTGTTGTTTATTGTACTTTTACGTTATTTTTTAGGTCTGGAACCAATCTACTATTTTCACCTTTGGCTAGTATCTTTTTTTACACGAATTTTTTTACACGAATTTATTGGGAACGTATCTATCGTGTAAAAAGAGAATTGGGTGTATTCTATTTTAAAAAACAGACAGTAAATATTGAAATTTAAATTCTAATATTTTTCCTAGCTAAAGATAGACTCAACTACAAAGCAAATTACCAAATGAAGTGACTTTTAAAAAAGAGTGCACATTTTAAAGTATTTATACATATTTCTATTTTTAAATTAATTTTCTGCTGTCTGCTTTTACCATAACCAATTTCATGCTTGATGTCATGTCCAATAAAAAGAAAAACCACCAAATAAATAAAACCAAATTTACGTCGTTTTTGTCTATTCTCAGGCATTTGAATACGTAGATACGTTTGAATAAATCTACCGTTTCATTGACAAGACAAGTTGTAGCTTGTGTTCGAGCCAGTAGTCCGTCCAGCATGTTCATGTGTAGTCTCAATTCGATATAAACAACACTAACGTATTGTGCAATAAAATTAAGGGGTGTAGGTTTGGTTAACTGGTCAGCGGGTCAATAACGTGGAGTATGAAATATCACACCACCCATTTATTTATTTGTGTTCAAATAAAGTTTTGTAACGTGTGTATGTGAGTAGATAGATATTGATACAGTGAGACTTGAAAATTGTTTCTAATAAATACAGGAAATAACTAACTGTCTGCAGGTAAAAAGTTCTTACAAAAATATTACTCTGCTATTCTTGTTATAGACTGAATCTATATAAAATAATTTAATTTTTGTATTTGATTTTCTTTTACTTTTATTCGTCACTGTACCCTTAACCTATAACAACTTGAATAAACGGCAAATATTACAAAATATTTTCGATTTTTTTGTGAAAAAAAATAGAGAAAATAATAGAAACAAATAAATAAAAGAAAGTTAAAACACATTTAATAATACTTTAAGTGGCAAAGTGGAATTATATTTACCCTTCATTGACTCATGGCGAAGGTGTTTTTAAAAGAAGAAGTTTTCATAAAATTTATGCAAAGCGTGACTTAAAAAGAAAACAAAACTTAAAGAAGTTAAATTTTTATTATTTTACTAAAGTACAAAAAAGGGTTATATGAGGAACAAAACTTCGGCAAAAAGGACTTGATGGACTTGGTGATTCATACTTAATCTTTAATACTTATCAAAATATCATTAATTCAGTATTTAGTTTCCTCCTGCAACTCCAAGGTGAAGGTAAGCTTGTTGACATTTGAGCGCTGACTTAAAAAAAAACTCATAAAAAGTAATCTAATAGTATTACTATCTGAAAGTGTTACGTCACACGAGCAAGGCGGGTTCTGGTCACCAAAACTGGATAGAACACTGCCCCCAAAAATGCAGAAATAAAACAATTTTGTATAATTATATTTCGATATCAAACATTAGTAACACTTACTGCTTGACTATTACAATTTTGAAAAAAAAGATGGCCCAACAGTGGCTTAAACCTAAAATTTGTCTTAAACAGTAACACATTGGACATAAATATGTTTTTCATCAAACGCGTATGATTCCTCTAAACCACATCCAGGCTTTGTTTGCTGTTAAGTTTTTTTTTTTGGTATGACGATAACATGCCTGTGGTATTACCAGAACTGTGGAATCGTCAAACTCCGACTTCAACCGCTGACTTCGTCTCCAACTCCAACTCCAACTCCGACTTCTACTCTTACATTGATGCTAAATGTATATGAGACTGGTCCTTATTTGACTTTTAACTCTTTTTTTTTTGAATGCAGTACCTTTTTAATGGTTTAATAATTCAAGAAAATTATTCTGTAAACGTTTTAACTCGATAGTTTAAATATTCACAGGATGTGAGTACTTATCTACTTCTAAGCCGACATATTGGCCAACGGATAGAACTAAAATCCCTAATCTCATAGATTTTTTGGTAACCCGAAAAATATCAAAAAGTTTTATTGTGATTGAGGAGGGTTTTGACCTTTGCTCAGATCACTCACCAATTTACCTCACTCTTCATGAAACAATTCGCAAAACACAACAAAATGCTTACCTTTACAACAAGTTTACAGACTGGAACTACTTCCGGTTTTTGCTAGAAAACGAAATCGATCACAGCGTTTCTATTCATACTGTAGATGAACTAGACCAAGACGTCTTAACCTTTACCAAACAAGTCCAACAAGCAGCATGGCAAAGCACACCCATATTAAAACCTAAGGTTCAACAGCATGGATACTCTCTAGAAAAGAGAAAACTACGAAAAAGCTGGCAACAAACTCGTGACCCATCATTGAAATCCAAACTTAATAAACTTTGTAAAAATATTAGTAACTCTATCAGGAATACAAAAAACGATAAAACTAAAAGACTACTAGAAAATCTGTCTTATGACAAAAGCTCAAACTACTCCTTATGGAAATACATAAAAACCTACCAACAGCCAATGTTTCAAAATCCACCACTTAAACTTTGTGATGGCGAATGGGCAAAAAGTAATGAAGAAAAAGCAACAGCATTCTCAAATCATCTTGTCAATATCTTTCAACCTAACAGCAGCGATCAAAACACCTCATTTGAAGTCATCGAACAACCAAACGTTGATATTACACCAACAACACCATTTGAATTAAAAACTGTAATTCAATCGCTAAAAACAAAAAAATCCCCAGGATTTGATTTGATCACAGGCGAGGTGCTAAAAGAACTTCCTCATAAGGCCATTGAGAAACTTAGCTGTATAATAAATACTTCACTTAGACTAAACTATTTCCCAATTTATTGGAGAACAGCAGAAGTCATAATGATTCACAAACCAGATAAACCTCCTAATATAACCACATCATGCCGGCCAATTTCACTGCTACCACTGTTGTCAAAACTTTTCGAAAAAATAATACTCAAAAGGATCCAAAGTGTAATGATCGAATACGACATCATTCCAACCCACCAATTTGGTTTTCGGTCCGAACACTCTTCTATCGAGTAAGTTCATAGAATTTGCAATACTATCGAAGATGCATTGGAAAAAAAAAATTTGTACTGCAGTATTCTTGAATGTCTCACAGGCGTTTGATAAAGTCTGGCATCAAGGCTTCCTTACCAAATAAGAAAATGTTTCTCAATCGAACTATGCCAACTTATAGACACATATTTATCTCAGAGATATTTTCGAATAAAATACGAAGGATCCTACTCAAAACTTCAACCTATACAAGCAGGAGTACCCCAAAGAAGCATACTTGGTCCCATATTGTATCTAATATACACAAGTGATATACCACATCCTCAAAACACCGTAATAGCAACGTTTGCTGATGATACGGCCATTCTTTCTACTGGTAACACCATTCAAGAATCAGCTGAAAGAACCCAAAATGCCATTAACCAAATAACAGCATGGACAACAAAGTGGCGAATAAAATTGAACAATACCAAATCCATACACGTAGACTTTTCAACTAAGAAATTTAGTCACCTAAAACTTAACATTTTGAATGTTGAAGTTCCATATGCAAACACTGCGAAATATCTTGGCATGAACCTCGACGCTAAACTGAAGTGGAAGGAACACATAAAAAAACACTCCCAACTTGAGATGAAATACAGAGAACTAAGCTATCTTCTTGATTTTAAATCAGATTTATCAGATAATTTACAAACAAATACTAGCTCCCATCTGGACTTACGGTATCCAACTGTGGGGCTGTGCGCAGAAATCCAACATAAATATAATACAACGCTTTCAAAATAAAGTCTTATGTAAAATGGTGAACGCTCCATGGTACATAAGGAATACAGACCTTCATCGAGACTTGGGAGTTGATAGTAAAAATACCACATTTAAAAAGTATGCAGTTAATCATCATACAAAATTACAACGCCACATCAATGAGGAAGCATCTCGGCTTTTCTTTAACCCATGTAACGAACGAAGATTGGTTCGTACAAAACCCATTGATTTGCTTGGGGTAAATTTGCCTTAGATCAGCATTATCAAATCTTATATCAATAGAATAATACTACTAGATAGTTCTTAGTTTGAACTAGTTGTAGTTTTAGTAAACAAAGAAAAAGAATTGTAAAAATTACATTCAATTATTTGTTTCAATAAAAAAAAAAAAAAAAAAAATTGTTTAAATATTGCATCGCCAATCTCGAAGAATTTTTATTTGAAATATATTAGAAAATTTTTTTAAATTTGTATGCACTGAAAAAATTAAACATTGTCTCTAATCACCAAATTGATACCAAATTCATAGAATCATGAAACCCATTTGTTGATCTTGCTCCTTTTACCAAAATTATTATTTTGATTACTAAAAATTGTAAAAATTTAATATTTTAAATATTTTTTTTTTTTTTTTCCATAAATGATATTTTTAATTTTAATTAAAAAAAACTTTGCCAATTCAAACAATCTGTTGATTGATTTTGACAATTTACAACAATTTCTCAAGCTTAAATTATTTTATTTTAAACGAAAAATTTTTTTGTTATTTAATTACTTTTTTTAATTCAAAATTTATTTCAAAACAACTCAAATGTTAATAAAACTCAAAATTATATTTTTAATTTTTTTTTTTTTTTTTTCAACAAAAAAAATAATTGATTCAATTTTCACGTTAGTTAAATTTAAATACTTTTTATATAATATTTTGAATTGATAAAAAACTACTAATAATTTTTTCTGTGTGCCGAAAAATTTTGTAGTCGGAGTCGCTCGACTCCAGTACAAAAACCTCAGCTTCGTCTCTACAACTCCGAGTCCAATTTCCTGGCTATAACAATTAGTTTAAGTTAGTGAGATAAGAATAAAGATGAAACTCCTTATCGATATTCAACCCTGATCTTTGATATAGACTGTTTAATTTGCTTATGACTTTGTCAGATAAAAAGTCCAAAATGCTGTTAATTTAAATTTTAATTTTATTCATATTTTAAGCCCCTTGCACCTCGTTAGTGTTGGCACTATTAGCCCGGTGGCGAACGTCATGATGATTCATCATGAAACATACTGACAATGTTAAATCATCAACGACTTATGCTGAATTTTCTTTGGCGTCACACATGAATTTTTTTTAGCAATTGTCCAAAATATCATAGATGACCAGAACTGATTTTGTTCGTTAGGCTTCCGCGTATTAGTGAGTCCTAACAGACAATAGCATCGATATTCAGACAATGTTGTCAAGTTTCAATGTAATTCTGTGCGGTGATATACAATAAAATAACAAACATACATTCAATAATCCGTTATTCAACCACTGACGAATAGCAGACAAATTTCAGCAGAGTTCAGTTTTATATCGAGTGATAACAGACAATGTCTATTACTTTCAACTTTCTTTTATACAGCGAATCTTTCATAAAAACGTCTGCAAAACTGTATTAAGCAGTGTCGTTGTCGCGTACTTTCATCGACATTTCGATGTTTTCATAGAAATTGTGCCTTGAGACCCAGTTTGTCAGGAGGAATCATAGATGAAAATATCAATTTGACAAAGTCGATCAAAAAACGCCAGCGGCATGTTCTTGCCTGAACATATGTTCGCACAACGCTGACTGCCATTAATAACAATGTGTATTTCATCAATATCAAGAAAAAAAAAAACGGGAAATTTATTAGTTTTTTTCTTTTTGTAGCACACGAAAAACATGTAGTTATTCATATTCAAATAAATAAACAAGCAAACAAAGGAATGTGCTCAAATATATGCAAAAAAAAAAAAAACATAAATATTCATTTAACTTTAGATCCTCCCTTGTAGCGGGTTTTTTGTGGGTTCCAGCCTAGACTTGTCTTGCGATATTCTTTTATGGTGTCCGCAGCGAGATCCGTTCCCACTTTTTGCAAAGCATCCCATTCTCAATTGGTATTTGGTTGCAAAATAATAGCGAGGCAAAATTCGTTAAAACGAGCGATGAATTCTAACAGTGTTGCTAATTTAGCGGTTGAATTAAGCCATTTGTTTTAATTTTAGGCCATAAGAAAATACAATTTGTTTACCAAGATTTTTATTAAGTGAAGTTTAAACAAATTTTGGACGACAAAAAATTTGATATATGCAGCTTAGGCCTCGTCCATATTCTGAAACATTTCATGCTGCAGAACTGCATTCCTGTCCATACAATGAAACTTATGTCTTGCAGCATTTTAGTATTTAGTATGCCTTTTCTTTTTGTTCTTCTTCCTCTCATCATAAAAATTTACAAAAACTGCCTGTACATGAAACAAAGTACACTTTTCCATATGTCTTTCCTCTTTTATCATCAAACTGAAATGTTTAACAGCAAACGTTTCATAATATGGACGAGGACTTTCGGGTTGTAAATTTCGTGGTTTCAAAACTGCAGGTCTGGCTGTTTAAACTCTGTCACCTGAAGTGTCAGTTATTTAGTGAAAGGTTTGCCATTTACAAATATGGATCGTTTAACAACCGAAGAATGCGTAAAAAATGTAACTACAGAAGCGGTGTTTAAAACTTAGCAACCATTCGGGCGTTACGGGGGGATTACTGTGCAAGAAGTAAGCAACATTTTAAAGACATTTTGAAGAGACTGGAAGCGTTATAGATGTGGCCAGGCCTGTGCGTCATCGCAATGTGCGTAATGTTGAAAATATAGTCTTATGGCCAAATGTGTACCGATTTCGAAAGTGGTCTTGGATTGGCCATATTCGTTGTAGGCCATGTAATGAATTCAGCAAAGATGCCTTTGATTAGAATCCGCAAGGTCACCGCCTGCCTGGTCGTCCACGAAACACTTGGGTGAGGAAGGTAAGAAGAAAAGTCGAAAGATGAAACAAGTCGTTGATACAAGTCAAACAAGATCGTTTCGAATGGAGAGAATTTACAGTCGCCCTATGTTCAACATGATCTTCATTTATTAACATAAATAAAAGGAAATATACATAATAAAAGTCTGAGGGATGACCGGAATAGCCGTATAATAACCGCATTTTTTTTTTGTTTTTTTGTTGGCCTGCAATTGAAGATTATGAGTTAAACTTTTGGCGACGCCAATTGGGAACATGCGATTAGACCTTTTTGTAGGTGTACGTCAAAAACCTTGTCAACGCCTTAAGTAATTGCCGAGATACGGCCGAAATGTGCGCTAAAGTGTTCGAGAGCTACCTTTAAAAAGATTAAATGCTGCACCAATCTAGAGTCGGTCATTCTAATGACATTTTGTATTTCGTACGTATGGCAATAAAAGTTTCATCGAAGTCATATCTTAAAATATGTTTTACTTAAAAATAATTAAGCTACGGTCACAATTATTAAATATTTGATCAAATCAGCGTAACCCCTACTTTTGTTAATTGTTAGTGAGATTTAAAATGGTCTTAATATTACAAAATAAACTAATAATACTACTAGACATAGCAAAAAACAATTTTTGGTAAGATGTGGTATTTTAATCAAAATAAATATTGATATTAAGCGAAATGATTTTTTAGTTTGGTTGTTGGTCCCGTTTTTTTCGTCAAAAATTTGATAGGTCTGATCGTAGCTTTAGTATTGTGGTTATTTTATCGAAATGTTTATGAGTTTTTATCCAAATTTTGATATTTTAAAAAGGCTAATGTTCACTGAATTTAATTTTCATAAAATTTTTTTTTTCTTTATGAACTTTAGCCAGATTTAAATAGCAAAATTTGTTTAACTTAACTTTGCTTTTGAAACCGCAAAATGGATAACCCATTATATTTATGATGTAATTTAAAATTTTATCGATGATTTGATTTTTTTGTTATTTAAATTTTTTTCTTATATACATGTGCATTTTTGATCGCCATAAAACTGTTTATAAATAAAGAAAATCATCTTTTATTTTCGATTTTATTCAATTTTTTTTTTTCGAAATCACATTGATGTTTTTTTCTAATTAAGAGTTTATTAAGACATTTTTTGATCACTATTGAGCAATTTTTAAGCAATTTTACAACACTGGCCTCCAAGATTCCTTGTTAGTACTTAATGTCAAATAGATCATATTTTGTTAAAAAAATATGCTGTAAAAAGCAACTTTCTAAAAATCTTTTAACATACACAAAAAACTTTTTCCCAAGCAAAATGTTATAAAAACTTTCTCTGTTGTGATAATTCTGTTGCTAGTAGATTCAAGAACCAATAAAAAACTAAGCGGAGGACAGATTCCCGATTTAACATATATTTGCCGCTTTTTTGTTTTTGCTAAAATGTTTATAAGCCAAATTGTTGTCAGCATCATTTTTTAACACTATTAGTTTGTTACAAACCCCTCTACGAAATCCGAATATACCTCAAGCACTCTATAGCTTGAAATGTGGTTCACATGAAAGAGTATAAAGAGAACATGTCCATATTAGCAGCAATATAATCAAACGCAAATTGTTGTGTCTGTTGTTAAAACACGATTTAAAAACACATGAATGTTGTTTCAGTTTTAGTTAGAAAATTATTAAGAAAAGACGTTCGTAAATATTTTTTGGTTTGTTTAAAAAGAATATGTAAAATGTGCAAAGTGTTTGTTTGTGTACTTTAATCGAATTAGACTTAAAAAAAGTTCTTTTTAGAAAGCATTTCTTAACAAACTAAATTCGTAAAAAAAAAAACACGAAAACAATGACACCACCGCCAAAACTATCAAATTATTTGATGATGGTTCGCACCAACATAAGAAACAAAAAACAACAGGCAAACAATTGTAAGTTATGACATTGAAAGCCGTAAGTGCTCTTGATAGGCAATCAAATTTCACACTGGCTGACTGGTCAAACTCATGCAATCAAAAGTATTAACGCACTAATTCTATTGTAATAAATTGTTTAGTAAGGAAATAATTATGTAAATACATAACTGTGATTGTTATGTGTGTTTGCCATGTCGTAAGATCCTGATTGAAATGTCTGTTATTGCAGGTAGACCACAGTGCGTGCGACTGCTTGTCAGCGCATATATTTATTGATTATTTTCTGTCAAAATGAACATCGAAACAAACATTATGTAAATAAATTCTTTTATTTTACCTTGTAAGGTTTGTGATTTCGAGGGTTATGTAATAACGCTAAATGAAAAATATTTTCTTACAAAATATTCTGATTTTTTTTTTAATTTTTATACATCCTCAAAATTTAATAGGTCGATTGTTTATGGCAACCGAACTTAAGTTAAGTTCCCAGTTGGCAGTTGCTGAAAATACATTACAGATGTCAACTGATGTCGACTTCACTTTGAAGTGCCCCGATAGGCTAGCTGGTAGTGAGCTAGTCTATCAGCGCCGGGGTTGCGGTTTCGATTCCCGCCAGAGACTCTGGTTTCCTGCAGACAAGCGACGAGCTTCGCGGGATTAGCTTAGGGAATTAAAATAAAAATAAAAAAACTTGCCAAATAATAAATATATAGGCAACCACAAAGTTTTGCTAACTGTGTACATTTTTTAATTAAAGACATTTTACTGCATCTTTCACCCCCATAACTACCAGTATTCTGACCTAATATTTTAACTACCATAATTTAAATATGTTTACTATTGAATGGAATTAACAATTTAGAAATCGATAATAATAAAAATTGGATTTTGGCCTATTAAGTAAATTTCTGAACCACTGTGCGTCGACTTAAAACTTCTTCTTAAAAAAAACAAAAAAAGCATTTTAAAAGAATAAAAATATATTTAGAAGGAATTTTTGTGTTAAATAATAAGAAATATGTAAAAATATATATCTCTATATGTATTAAATTATTTTAAACGTTTTTTTAAACCTCGCACACACACTTGAATACACTTTAAATAATACAATCTTAAAATCCCGCAGATCTGTTTATAATCTGTTACGCTTATTTAAATTCTTGCACCTGTATTAAAAAAAAAAATAAATTTTAATTTTATAAAGTTTTACAAAACAAATTTTGTATGAAAATTTTTTTTTAATGAATGTTTTTTAAATTTAAATTTAATTTAAATGAACACGGTGGTTATTCCTAAACCAAAGTTTATTTATTTTCAACAAACTAATTGCTGACTAGCGAAGAACTTGTTTGTGTTTAAAAGCATGTTGAACAAATTTATTTCCTTGAATGTCTGATTTTTAAAATCTTATGTCTTCAATTTTTTTTTTCAAAATAAAATTTTTACATACACATTTTTTTTAACTATTTATTTCTTATTATGAATAATCTAATAGAATTTTTTGAAAAAAAAAAAAAAACATTTTACAGACAGCAAAACATCGCAAACGGACGAAGAGAAACAGCGCGATCGTCAGCGCTGTGAACGAGAAGCGAAAAAAGAGGAACAAGACGCGCTAAACTATAAGGTAAATCATACTTTTTTTTTTATTCATTAAATCTAAGTAAAGTTGGGTATTTACAAACATACAGATTATCTACATATCAATGGTTTTCTTCCGCAACCTCGTAACTCAAAAACAACTACTTTTCAGGAGAGACAAAATACTTTTTTTTTTACCAAATATTTGAAACTTTTTGCTATATATTCTTTTATAATCCAAGAATTAGGAAAAATTCCGATATTCCGCCAAACAAAAAAATTGCCAAATTGTAAGGCGGTACTTACTGATTACTTTTCCGGTTAAAACCAAAAATCGGAAAAAATCGAGTTACGTGGTTGCGGAAGAAAACCATCGATATGTACTAGACACAAATCAACTTGTAAATCAAATCACACTTGATTTTTCAAGTGGTTGCACACAAAAGGACTAATTATACGTGCATTGTGATGTACATCGCACAATTCAAATCATTCGCACGCCCTTTATGATACACAAGAAAAATACGCAACTCGAGTTTTTTTAGAGAAAATGAATTGTATGACTATGAAAATTACCAAGTGCTCTTGAAAGTTACTATTTTTTTCTGTAAATTTTAATACATTTGTGTCGTTTAGGGCTATTGTATGCCTAAATGTGCATTAAAAGAAAACGAAATGCTAAAAGAGAGAGAGAGAGAGAAGGAGAGGGACACGAAACTACTCAGTTGGTATCTTAACTATGTTTAACAGAGAAAATAAAAAATTTAGTTGAATTATGGTCAATTTCACCAATTCTATTTAAATATAAAATTGAAAATGATAAGTACCGCAAATTTCAAGCCACCAGTACCACTGGTTAAAGATTGATGTTTGACTGTTGGCTGGCAGGCATCGCAGAGGTCAAAGCATTCTGATGAAAGAATGTGGCGGCTCTTGAAACATGTAAATTCAACCCGCGTTCGATACCCAGCTCAGCCAAGAATAAATTTTATCAATAAATTTTAATAAAAATTTCATGTTGTAAAATTTTTTCCTTCAATAAATAGCTAAAGTAAGCCTCGTAACAGAAATATACAAACGAAAAATTTTGATAGTGCATAGAAAATATTGCTGGAAAATATTGAAGGAGCAAGCCTATTAAAGTATAAAAGCTTTTGAGGATTGTAATTTGACTTAGAATACACATTCGAATTATATGAAAATTTATATAATAAATGTTACTCACCAAGAGAAATAAATTCCCAGATTCTATTTATTATCAATATAGTTTTACATATTTTTACATATAATTTAAATTTTATCTAACATGAAAAACGAATTTTGAACATAAATAAATATTTAAATAAATTGGTGAAATCGCCCATTAAAAATTTGTGAATTATTTAAAAAAATAATTAAATTTGCACCAGTTGACTAATAAATAGTATCAATTAATTCACGTGATTACAGTTTTAATTAAAACTGATTTGATTAATAGTGTAATTGAAAAAAATGGACGATAATTTTTTCTGGGTTCGCAAGCATTCGTGATTTTATGTGAAAATGACGAAAAGTGTTCGGTCCTTGGGGAGGGACATGATTATATTATACATAAATATGTACCAACAAATATAAAAAAACAAAACAAAAACCAAATCATCAAATGAACTGAAAAAATTCGACTCATTTAGTTATTGTGGTCAAACACAGAGAAACAATTGTCTGTGCTATCTTACATGAATAAACATGTGTTAATGACGTTATTAGCAGCAAATGGATTGAAAACAATTCGATAAAATGAAATGACTTATAAGTGGTCTTGTTGTTGCACTCTAATATATACATAAATTAAAATATCAAAAAATTTGGGAGGTTGTTGTGTATTTTGTTCCAAAATAAAACGCTCATGCTGTCAGAAGTGGTTTAAAAATTCATTAAATTTCAAAAATGTTTTCTTTTGAATAAAGGTTTGAATGATAAATAATTTGGCTGCCATACCTACCCTAGAGGGAAGCGAACTGACACCAAAGTAGTCCCGTGATAGGTCTTTGGTGGTAGAGACCGGTTCTAGTTTTAACACTTTCTATGGATAAGACCCTATCACTTTTACATGGGGTTGTCATTGGAGGGGGTCAATTGACACCATTTGACCAGTCACAGGTCTATTCTCCATGAACATACTTAGTGTCAGTTACTAAAACATAGTATTATTTCGACACAATGTAGTATTATTTCAATAAAACAAGTCCTATAATTACATTTAAGAACCAAATTTTAGAAAGTCCCAAAATTCATTACTTTTTCTACATTTCTTGTTCTTCATAAACCAGTTCCATGATTGATTCTCCTTTCACTGGTCATGAGTTCTTTCTTTTTGTACCTGTTCTATTTTCACAACTCCCAGGACCAGTCGGTTGGACCAATGGACACAAATTTCCCGCAGGGTACATACATATATAATACATTTTAAACGGCAATAAATTTCTAATTGTAATGTGTTTATTCAAATAAGCTTTACCCACATTTACTATGACACACACTACAAAAATTCCTTATATTTTCTCTCTCTCTTTTGCTTACTAAAATTACAAGAACAACAAGATCTTGATCTGTTGTTGCTAAACTGAAATTTTTTTAAGCAAATTTTCTGCTCTGTTTCAATATAAAAAATTGTAGTCTGTGTGTTGCCTGCCACTGATTTATACTGACTGTGACAGATTTCTTTGTTGATTGTTAAAATCTCATTGCTTTATTTTAATTATGTTTATTTTTGCAGAGAGACAAGGAGAGTCGTGAAGCGCGTTTGTTGGATTTTGAAATAAGACGTCAGCAGGAACGTGAAAAGAAAAAGGAAGACCACAAGCACCAGCATCAATTACAACAGCAGCAGCAGCAACAACAACAACAACCGCATCCAAGTGAAAAAAGTCCACCAACCACATCAGGTCAGGCTCAACAGCAACTTGCCCAACAACAGCAACAAGAGCAACTCGCCCAACAACAACAGCAAGACAAGCAACAGCAGCAGGAGCAACAAGAGCAATTAGTTGCGAGTAGTAGTGCTCCAACACCCATCATACCAACACCATCCGATCGTAGTCTACCACCAGCTTTTCGCAGCCGCTCTATAGAACGAGAAATCCTCTACGAACGTAAACGACAATTTTCGACAGTCGAGGCGCTTGAGTTAAAGGTATGTTTGAAAAGTATTTGCGAAAATTACAGTCAGTTCTTTAAAAGTCGTATTGAAGACTTAGCTATTGCATACACCCAGTCAGCCTGTCTGGCTGGTCGGCTAACTGTGTGAGCACTAAGATCCCTTTTTTGAGATAATCCAAACTAGTTTGATACAAACGAATGAGGACTATTGAATTGCTGGAAAGGCGTTCGCCATTTTACAGAATCTGCTTGTTTATGTCTTTTCGTAACGTTTGGTATTTGTTATAACTTTCTAGCTTGAGACCTTAAATTTCTAATCAAGAATACCAACTTTGATAATAACTGATATATTACTGAAAAATATATTGAATCCTGCTCCATAAGTGAGCATTATATGTAAAGTTATCTCATACAGAATTAAGTAGCTTAATAAAACTTATTACAATTCACTTTATAAATTAAAGCGTAACTTCTTAAAAGGATTTTCCAGAATTAGGCTTTCAAATTCCGGTGGTTCTATATGACTAACTCTGCCTTTTGCTCTAACAAATCTTAATCAAGTCACAAATGGCACATGTTTTTTTAAATTAAATTTAATTGCAGAAGCCCGTAAGTACCACACCATCACCAAAGGCTATAACTGGTTCCACAGCTGCCACACCCACACCGAAACCAGCCCTACCACTACAACCAGCCACTCCCATAACACCATCAGCTGTGTTGGCGGGCCCACCGGCAACAGCTGCAGCTGCTACAGCTGCCATAATACCGATATTACCATTAGGAGTTGCCACCTTGCGTGATGACTCCACCGAATCCGAAGAACAGTCCGTGACATGTACTCACCATCATGCCGAAGCATGTCATCGTATTATGTAAGTACCCCTTAAAAGTTTAATTTAACCAAACAAATATTTAATAATTAAGGGATTCTAAATAAATTAAGTGACTTGAGGGCCAATTAAACCCTCAGAGAATTTACCCTCTTTTTTAATAAATTAACTCTTATAAGTAAATTTTCCTTCTTGTTGGTTAAACAGTGAAATGTTAATGAAATATATTTTGCTTGTTGAAAGTATGAATGCATCGTTGCATTCATTACTCTACTCAAAACTACAAAAACAAGTAGTTAAGAAAGAAAAAAAAGTAAAAAATTAACTACTTTAAGCTACTGAAATATTAAGGCTTTAAGTTTTTCCTTTTTATTTTTCTTTGCTGCTGTATTATTTTCTGAGCATTAATTTGCCTCAAGGATTCTTTTTTTTTTTTTAATTAATGCATGTTAAATAGTTGTTGCTTAAAAAATTGTTGTTTTTTCTTTTGGGATTTTTCCTTTTTTTTTTTTTTTTTTGTTTGTTGTTGTGAGGGTTTCACAAAGAATGAGGCTAATTTATAATTAAATCAGGAAATATTATAAAAGGTATTTAAATAAAAAAAATTTTAAAAATGTTTAGTTATAAAAGGAAGTGATGGTTTTATTAGGTTTCCGGTAATTGTGATGATAACAAAGAGGCTCCTTTTAATTAAAAATTAAATATGAGAGATAACAGCTTATATCTGTGGTTTTCATGGGCAACCGCGTATGTCAATTTTTTCGATTTTGAAATGTTGATGCCATATTGCTTAATTTTAAGCGCTCTTTACATGGTTCTAAAAATTTGTGAAAACAGATAGACCCATTCCGATTTTTTTAACTCAATTGCAAAGTTCAAAAAGTGCAATACCTAGCCCATAGCTTGATCTAGAAGGGTTTTTCGGCTCTCCTAAAAAATTTTATTTTATGACATACGCGGTTGCCCATGAAAACCACAGATATATAATTAATTGCGTAGTAGAGAAAATTGAGGAATTTTATTTTTTAGTTCATACATCGATCTAAAGATTTATTAATAAAACAGATTTCAGTAAAATATTTTAGAAACACAACAAAATAAAAGTCTTCTACGGGCTTTGCTTCCTAACGGGTATCGCATATTAAAGAATTGAATTTTGGACATCCTGCAAAAATTTATAATTGCCGTACACTCAAAAGAAAAATCAATCCATCCGTACTCAAATCAATCCGAAACGGTATTTATAGTACGGTGAGTACGGATTTTCTTGAATAAAGTGCAGAAAGATTGATTCAAGTACGCAGTTTCAATCGCAAAATACTTTAACTATCCATATTCAATCCCGATTTCGTACTTATATTAAACCGAAAATGAGATTGATTTAAGTAACACTTTTTGTCTTTCTTTTTCTTTGTTGACCTTTTTTAGCACAACTTGAAGGACAAATGTAAACATAGAGCTCGTGCCTTAGCTTTTAACAATAATTAGTATTGTGGTTATTTTGTTGAACTGTCTATGGTTTTTAATCCAAATTTTGATATTTTAATTAAGATTTCTTTCTTCATAAAAATTATTTAATAAAAAATAAATTTGATGAACTTTAGCCTAATTAAAATATCAAAATTTAGATTTAGAACTATAGACAGTTCAACAAAATAACCACAATACTAATTATTGGACTTAAGACTCTTAAAAAAATATTTCCCTTAAAATTCGGTAATTTTTCGACGTAAATTACCGAAATTTCTTTCAAAAGTTTTCGACTAAAATTTTTGTTTTTGTACCATTTTATGTTACTAATTACAACTTAATCAATATCGAAGCAAAAACGGATAAACATTTTTTACCTAAGCAAACGATACGCAGCCTGGGACAATTTAACGAACTGAATTTTATATTCAGTTTCCAGGATTTAAGTTTTAATACACTAAAAGAAAATTGCTTCATATATTTAAATAAAAAATTTTCATTGGTTCAATGAAAATTTTCATTGTCTAAATGGAATTTCATAGTTATATTGAAGTATTTTCGTTAAAATCGCTTCATTGGATTTCGTAATTACGTTCAAAATTTTCATTGGATATATGAAAACTTAAGTTTGTCCAAAATAAACAAAAAATTTTAATTGGAAACATAAAACAACAATATACAAACATAACTATATTCATAAATTTATACAAAATTATAGTTGCTTTAAAAAATTGTTAAATTGTTAATTAGAAATGTAAGATTTAATTATTTCATACATCTAATGTAATATGCCATTAAACTAATGAAATCAAAATTTTTTTATAAAAGCAACATGTTTCATTAATTGAAAAAAAAAAATTATTTTTAACATTCAAATAACTCTATAGTCTCAATAATTAAAAGTATAAAAATATTTCGAAAAAGCATGCTTTCATAAATTTAAATTTTCATTATGACAATGAAAAATGTCATTATAGTAATGAAACAAAAACTTTCAATCCATAAATATGTATGTTTTCAGTTTTCTTTAACATGTACATACCGACCTTCATATAGTATGTAATAAGTAATGAAAAAACAAATGTTCTCCTTTAAAAAAACACACCCTTATTTTAAAGCTTAAAATTTAAACTGTTGTCAACCAAATGATGTATACGAAAAAGTTTGTCTCTCTTTATGTGGTCTTTTTTTATTATGCGTTAGCAAAAAAAAATCAACGTTGTTATTGTTGTTATGGACAATTTAATCTCATATTTACGATCTTAATTGCGAAATGGCAAGAAAGCTAGTTTTTTTATTCAAAAACTACACTACCCCGGTCGGTAAGCTGGTAGTGAGCTAGTCTATCAGCGCCGAGGTTTCGGGATCGATTCCCGCCAGAGACTCTGGCTTCTGCAGACAAACGTAAAGCTTCGCGGGGTTAGTTTGGGGAATTACTAAAAAAAAAAAACAAAACAAAAATTAAAAAAAAAATGAAATAAAATAAAAAGTAAAAAAAAAATTTTACTTTTTTGAAAGTATTCATCGAATTTATTCATCCCATGAATAATATAAATAGATCTAATGTAATGTTTTATTAAATACATTTTAACAGGTTTCAATCTCAAAATGCGCTTCATTCAAGTATTATAAAGTTGATTTTATCCCGAATTAATGCTTGAAAAAAACCAAAAAAGAAATTAGAAAGAAAAAAATATGATTGATTTACTTACCCGTATTACACCTTTAAGAATGATAAAACTCCAACTTTAGGCCTGATATGGTTTTTACTTAAGAAATCTTCTGTATATATTAACCCAAAAATATAACGTATGCGGAATAAAATATGGACTGACGCATTAGCAGTAATACAAAATTAATATCAGGTATTAAAAAATCAAAGTTGATATGAAATTGTTAAAATACACAACTCAAACTTATTCTACAAAACGATATCTAGCCACATCGATGGGCTTTTTCATATTTTGAGGCACCCTACGGATAGCCTCTTAAATTACCTTTGTGTGCATTTTCTATAACATCCATTTAATTTGAGTGATAAAACAGTCTAGGTGTCTTGGTTCCTATTCCTTTTTATAGAAATTTCCTTTCAAATTCGAATAAAAAGTTTGAATTTGTGCCCATTCATGAGCGTCCATTGTAAAGAAGCTCCCATCATCCATGATACGATTCATGGCCAGCCAGCAGCAAAATTTGTAACAAAGTCCGTACTAGCTGTTTGATGATAAATAACTCTTCTCTGAGGCTGCTGGACGGGTTTCTTTGCATATTTATCTACGTACTTCTGTAACATTTGTTCTTTAAAACTGCATTTATTTGCCAATGCATGGTTAGATTTTGCAGTACATCCGGCAATTCCTGCCTTTAACATAGCTCGAGTTTGCTTGCATTGTATCAAAAAAAAATTTTTACCGGATCGTCGATTTTTATTAAACGGGTTTTTACTCTCGAAAGCTTTAACTGTCTTATAAACAAAAGATTTTTTAATTTGCATTTCAGAAAAGTGACGAAAATATTCAAATTTTCTTTAATGAGGATTCTTTTTACAAAATTTACAAACCAACTTACGACCTTCTAATTCGTTTTATGATATTTTTTCTACTTATTATCAATTTATTGAACTGATCTCAAGCCAAATAGTTAGAGGGAAGGTCCCGTTACTTTTTCCATATTTTGTTTTTATATTACATTTTGTTTTATTTTTGCACTGATGGCTGAAAATCAGTCCATATTTAATTCCGCATACGTTAAACTAAATGAGAAGCAAGAGTTCAAATTTACTTTTTAACTCTTCGTGAGTCCGGCCAGACCTTTTTTTAATGTGTTTAGAAAATTAAAACATGCGTAGGCCGGATTGTTAAACACAACAAAAAGTTTAATCTTTTTTTTACTTGATTTAAGAATTTCATACTTATTTCAAGAAATTCCGGGATTGATTTTCGAAAGTAATCCCATTTTGGCTTGTTTTGTGTACATTTTAGTGTTATTCGTACTTGAATTTTTGAGTACGACTTATACTTAAAGTAATCATTATAAACTTGATTTATCCCGAGTGTTTTTCTTTCTGTGTACGCTGTGCTAAAGTTGGTGGTTTACTTCAATGTAATAAATAGCAGATGCAGGAATTTAAATAAAAAAATTCTTACGGACTAGAATCCTTAGATGCTACGAATTAATTCTATTAGTATACGCAATGGAAATAAAAGGATTGTAATTATAAAGGACGTCTCATAACTCAATTTCAGGGAATATCGGTCAGTAAATCTTTTAAAGTACTTCTTTGGCAAGCTTGAGTGAAATACGAGATACATTTTTAAGCTGGTTTAAAAATTTGTTATACATTTTTTTTGTTCGTTAATCTTCTAAAGTTTATGGAGTTTATAGCATCCCTAGAGGGAGGCAAACTGACACCAAAGTAGTCCCGTGATAGGTATCTGGTGGTAGAGACCGGTTCTAGTTTTAACACTTTCTATGAATAAGACCTATCACTTTTACATGGGGTTGTCATTGGAGGGGGGCAATTGACACCATATGACCAGTCACACATCTATTCTCAATGGACGTGTTTAGTGTCAGTTACTACAATGTAGTCTTATTTCAATAAAATGTAGTACTTTTTCAATAAAACAAGTCTTAGAATTAAATTTAAGAACAAAAATCGGTAAAGACTGTACTGTAATTCATTACTTTTTCTACCATTTTGTTCTTCATAAACCAGTTACAGAATCAATCCTTCTTTCACTGGTCATGAGTTTTTTCTTTTTGTACCTGTTCTATTTTCACAACTCCCGGGACCAGTCTGTTGGGCCAATTGACACAAATTTCTCGCAGGGATATGATTGAAATATTTCTTGCTACATTATTATATCGATTCATCTAGAATTTAAAGCATATGTTTTTGAAATATTTCTTGCTACATTACTATTTCGATTCAGCAAGCAATCTTAAGTTAAGTTTGCTTTCCTTCGAAGAATTGTAGGTCTAGTTTAGAAGTTGGAAATTCTTTATAAATGTTCTTTACTCGATCTCTTAGTTACAAATTTGTATGTATACCAAATTTTTTGAAAATTTTATCCCTTTAGAATGAACACTAGGATGGCCTTAACATTTCTAATTTACCCAACATCCCAGGGCACCCACTAATTTGTTTGCTTCGGTTGATAGTTGTTAAGTGCCTAAAGTTCTCAACTTCTCTTAATTTTGAAAAGTTTTGATATTTTCTTAATTTTAAAATATTAATTTCTGGTAGTGATGCCAATAGTAGGAAATTTTTCCTTTTTGTAGGGATTTTTTCGGAAAATTTTGAAGCGTAGGGGAAAAAAGACAGATATTTTATGTTAGGGCAAATGTTGCGAATTTTTAAAACATTATTTCATTTTCAATATATTGCCTTAAAATATATAAATATTCGTCTTATTTCGTTCGAAAATTAAAATTTTTCATATATAATAGCATTTAAGTACAAATGTAGTTATTTTTTACAGAAACCCTATACTATGACATCTAACAGCCTGGTAATCTTAAATTTCTTTAATTTGACAAAATCATGTACCTGAATATTCGTAGCCCCCATATTAAATATTAGCGGTGCATTCGCATTTGCGAATTATTCTCTTATTTTTGATATTTGCATTCGCACTCACATTCGCTAAATTGTATGCAAATATTAAAAGAATGAAATTTTAACATAGGCGCATATTCAGAAATCATAACTAAAGTTGTAACTAACAAAACAGAAACTAAAAAATAGTTCATAGATAGTTATATATCTTATTCACAATTCATAACTAACGTAGTAACAGCTCTCAGCTGATAGAAGAAATGCAACCATGCATATTGGCATTTAGAGAAAATTAAATGTCGATAATATTTTGAACGATATATTCTGTAATTAATTAAAAAGCCTATAAAACTATTAAAATCTCATTTTTTGTTCTTTAAAAAATTAACGCAAATTCTAAAAAAGTTGTTTTTTGGTTATAATAGTATATAAATCAATTTAAATAATAATAAAAATATTCAAAAGAATTTTATCGACTAAGACCACATCTCTAGTTTATTTTTTTATGGATTTTTTTTTTTTTTTTGGTGCAGCTGAAATTCATTTCAAACAGAAATTATAATTTCAGCGTGTTTTATACTTCTTAACTGTTTTTTGTCATGTTTTTATCTGTTATTATTTGAATATCTCTTATAATTCTTTCAATTTATTTTTTATAACCACTTCAAAAATGTTGTACTTTTGAAATAAATTATAAAATTATATCAATCAGCTGTTCTTTGAATGTATTAGTTAGTTGGCATTTAGTTACAGCTTTACCTATAATTAAGTGTAAACTTTTTATGCTGCAAGTAATCATCTGTGAATAGCTTAAATAGGTACTTAAAAAAGTTTACACTTGGTAATGATTTATGAATATGCGCCATAGAAATTAATTTTAATTTAAAAGATTTTGTTATTCGTGCTTAATTCCCAATTTGTATTCTTAATAAAAACACTGAAATTTATTGTTGATGGGATAAGCTATGCGCATTTCACTGGTTGCTTAGGGCAGATCGTCAGGAAACTTCATCCATAAAGATTTTAGAAAAACTAAAGATATTAAATCAAATTAAACTGATAAGCGTATAAGAATCATAAGCAACAGCTCTACTTGTAACAATATCAAAGTTTAAACAAAAACATCAACAATAAACAGTGCGTTTATCTCTTCTTACATACCCCACTACAATTGATTGGAATTCCTCCAGCATTAATTGTAGTTGTTAGTAGGTTAAGAAAAAACAAAATGCAAAAAACAACTTGCAAAAGCATGTTACCAGTTAAGTTTTTTAAGGCTATGCACTTGCCAGCTTATTATCAAAAGTAATATTTGGGAATACAAAATTTTAATTTAAAAGATTTTGTTATTCGTTCTCAATTCCCATTTTCAATTCAGTGTTTTTATCAAGAATAAAATTTGGGAATTAGGCACGAATAACAAAATCTCTTAAATTCAAATTTTGTATTCCCAAAAACTACTTTTGATAGAAATTAATTAAAAAAAAAAACAATCATACCTTCTTAACTAAAGCCCTTATGACACTACATTTTTTATTCATTAATTGATATAGAATTGATAGAAAGAAACAGTAAATGTTAGAAAATTCAAACTATAAAAAATGTAAACAAAGTTTTTTAGTTTTTTTTTCTATTGTTATGGTTTTGTTTCAGGGATGGGGTTGAGAATTTTTAAAATTGTACCAACAACCTTTAAAAATTTTACTTTTTTACCCTAATTGTACTAAAAGATTTTTTTAGTTGAAATTAATTTTATTTTTGTTCATAGGAAACACCACAAAAAGGTATTATAAATCTTAGTTTAAAAAGTATCAACAAAAAAGTACAATTGAAACAACTTAGCCATCCCTGTTTTGTTTATTTTATTAAATGTTGCCAACTTTTTGTTTACGAGAAACCTAAAAACAAAAAGCGGTAAATCGCTGAATTTGCCCATAAACCGCTGATTCAGCAACACTTTTAATATTTCAAGCTGGAAATGTCAATTTTAAGTTAAACAATTTTACATTTTTTTTTGACATACCTTCATTTTTTATCGATAACTTTAGTAAAATTTTTGACAGTTTGCCATTTATCTTAATACAGCTTAACTCTTTGCACTTGGTAAATTTTTGTATTACATAATATTTGTACTGTTCACCAAAACTTAAACAATGCATTAAAAATGTAGTGTCATAAGGGCTTAAGAGAACTAAGACAATATGATTTCGAGTTTTTAAAAATATTTAATAAAAACTATATTTTTAAAAGGACATTTTATTACAATTTATTTCAGGGGAACTGACAAAAAATATTTTTTTTAAATTTTACAGAGCCTTCCCTTCTATTTGGTACCAAGTTTGCTAAGAATTACACTAGCCAACAAGGTTTTGGATTGGAGCAACCAAAAAGCTTTCCTAGGGTAATTTGGTGGGCTAAATTTTTTTGGTTTTTCTCTATCACGTCAGGTTTTCGAGACCAAAAATGGCTTTGATTCGTTTCTTACATAAAAAATCACTAGTTTACTTAAAAATCAATGAATTTTCGAAAGTGAATGGCGTTATTTGAAGCATGCTTTTGTCTAAAAAGCCTTGATAAATTGTTCGCGCTCACTGCACCTAGCGTTTTTTTTTTTTTTTTTTTTTTTTAAAAATCTAAATGCCAATGAAGAATATGCAAAACATTGTCGGTGTCCACGGCTTGTCTTTGTGTGTTTTCTGACTGCAAAACCAAAATAATGTAAATATGTATATTTTAATGATTCTGATATGGCATAACCTTTTTTTCCAACCAAATATTCACCACACACAAAGCAAAAATAGCTTGAATCAGTTAAACACGATCTCCCTGACATGCTTAAACGCTACTATTATGAAGATTTGTAGTGTCAGTATTAACAGTATTGCCAGCATGCGATAACAAATGAACAGCGCACCCAGATTAGTCAAAAAACATGATTAGTTTCTGCAGTAAATTTTTTTTTTCCAAATTTGTAGACCAGTGTTATTAGATACTTGTATTAAATTAATTTTTAAAAATAAGAATTCTAGAAAAATATTAAGCTCTACAAAGAGGACAAAAAAATCTAATACGAGGCTTGACTGTGTTTTGTCTCTAGATTAAAGGATTTTAAGAGGCGTTTCTGCCAAAAAGAAAAAATTAGTTTTTGAAATTGAATTTTTATGTGTTTGATATTCTTTAATTCCTTAAATACCACCTTATTGGTGGATTAAGACTGGTATTTTTCTTGTTTTTAATAAATGCTTTTATTTTTATATTTACAAAATGTTAACAAAACAGGGGTTTGTTTGCATGTTGCTAAAAACAATAAGTTTTTAACGAAGGGAAAATTTTTCTTGGCTGTAGGGAAAAAAGGGATTTTATGTTAGACCCGTAGAGATTTTTAAATTTCTCCCGGCATCACTGATTTCTGGATACTTGTAAAACATTGCATTAATAAGCTTAACAAATTACGGACACAGCTGGCGAAGACAGAGAGTTTTAAGTTGATCAGAGGAAGCAAAGAAGTATGATTTTGTCAACAGCAGACAAGAAATAAGAAAGCATTCTTCAAAGACAAAGAAAAGAATAAAAGAGATTTTAAAAAGCGAAAAACCAGGTTCTCCTTTCACGATGTCTCCAATTGTAACTATTTAATATTAAGAAGATGAATCACTAAAACATTATGATGTCGGCAAAAAAACAAATTTAAACAGAAAAGAATCCCAAACAGACGTGCAGTCTGAGCCAATTGCAAAGAAATTTTTATTTTTAAAACATGTTACTAGTGCATTAGATCGTGATAAGGTTTCTGATAGGAAAGGCTATAGATTAATGTTCCCTATTGCAGCGGCATTGGGAAAAGACACTAGTTCATTGAAAGAAGGAAGAAATGCTGTGTTTTAGGAAATAAAGCAATCTGTTTCTCATGACGATCCAGCATTGGAACGCGGAAATTTTTTATGATTTTTGGGCACTAAAAAATTAAATTGTTTGTCCGTATAAGTATCTACAGATGATAGGAAGAAATTACTTACAGTTTTGGTCAGATTTAAGGCAAAAGTCAAAAATCATTGCAGCCGTTTGACAAGTTAAAAATAAATTAAATTTTTGGACCGCACATCCAAATTAATGGAATAGCAATAAATAAAGAATTAAATTAACAAATAACTTAAAAGTTTTTAATGATATAGCTGAGCACGATGTCCATTTGTTTGAATAGTTTAATAAGCCTAATTAGAGAAACAGTTGCTCGTGCAAGTGATTGAAGAAAACAGAAAGTGGGTTCCGACAAAAACTAAAAAACAAGCAGTTGTTGAAAGTTTGAAGCTGTCGGCTTCCGAGGATTTAACCATACTTAATTACCCACCTCATCACATTCCTACACGATTTTTTATTATTAATCAATGTTGTATTTTAATATAAACTAATTTAATATTTCTCAGCGAGTGGTACTTAGTTTAAAGCAACTGCCAAAATGACCGATTTTTCAAATGGCATTATAGAGGGCTGGTTTAATCGTTTAAAGGTTGTTGCAAAAAGATATTAACAAAATAATAATAAAAGTTTAGAATTTTTTCTTTAAAAATAATTTGATTTAGTTTGAGTTACATACAACTATCAAAACGTTTCAAAAATTCACTAAAAATAAAACCAAGTAACGATCTGTGAAGCCACAGTTTCAAAGTGCTCGAGGTTGCAAATTCTTATCATAAATAAATATTTGCACTTTTGCTATAAATTGTATGCAAATAAAAGACTTGGTCAAGTAAAAACACTTTTCGCTCATATTTTTATTATAGAAACACTTTAGATATTTTATTTAAAGTTAAAAGAGCTGTCGTCTTATTGCTTTGTTAAATTAAACATTTTTTGTTGAAACTTTAAGCTTGTAAATTTTGCAAAAAATAAAAATAATTATTTATTCTTTAATAACCTGTTGACAAATGCTTTAATATGTCTGCCAAAAATCACTATTATCTCCATGTTATTGCCAAATGACAAGGAAATTATATTCAGATATAATTGCATTACTAGACCACAAAAGTACATTAATTTAATTTCTAATGTCATACTTATCATAACTTCCATTGTACTGAGCTGCTGCTAGTGATATCAACGCAAAAACTTAATTATATTTTGATAAAATTTCTGAAGAGCCTAAATTGTGGTAAAATGAAAATTTTCAAACAACTTTATGCTTTAAGTACAAACAATAAATCCTTTGATTGCTATTATCTAAATACAAACATACACATTATATGCTTTTACAACACACACACACACAAATACTCGTATACTGTACGTGTTAGTAAAACTGCCATATCAAATCTAATTTAACAGGATCCCAGCGGGAAAAAGAAGGAGTAGGAAGGCCTTCTAGAAGGCCTCTGTACCCCTTCTTTTGGATGTACAAGGCCTTCTTGCTCCATTCCATACTCATATCTTTTTTACACACGTTGTCATTGCGGAGAAGGCCTTCCGCTCTCGCTTCTTCAGCAGGAACATAAGAACGGGACCAAAAAAAAATTGATTTTGCTTTTGCAAAAAAACAATACAAAATACAATACAATACAAAAAATGTTACTCCCTTCTCATAGAAGTGAGTGTGGAAGGTGTATCTTATCTTTTATACGAAAGAGCCGAGGCCTTCTATGAGGCCCCTTTAGCAGTTAGATAAGAATAGTAATTGAATCCAAAAATATTTTAAGCAGGCCTTTAAAAAGGCCTGAAGTAAGAAGGTCTTCTGAGTTTTCCCGCTGGGATAATGTATACACTCAAACAACCACAACAATAATAACAATCAAACACATACAAATAGTAAAAAGCAAAAACAGCAACAAACACTGTCTTGATAATAATACGGCACTCTTCTGCATTTGACTGTTGTTTATGTGCAACACAAACAAAGATAACGAATGAAAATATTACTTTCGACTGTGCCAATCTTTTAATACCCTACACCAAGAATTAAAATTATAATTATTTAGAATGGACATAACAATTAATAGAATTTAACTGGCAAATTGCTTTATTTGGATTTTCTTACGAAAACAATAAAATGAAGCAATTTGTTTTTAATTTTAACAAGGTTTCGTTTAAATGTGCTAAATTCCCATTTCATACTATTGATAAACTAAAATTTATTGTTGAAGGGCCAAGCTATTCCTATGCGCATTTCACTGGTTGCTTAGGCCAGATCGTCAGGAAACTTCATCCAAAGATTTTAGAAAAACTAAAGATATTATACAAATAAAACTGTTAAGCGAATAAGAATTATAAACCCCAGTTTTACTTGTAACAATATCAAAGCTTAAACAAAAACAACAACAATAAAAAGTGAGCTTATCTTTTCTTACAGTCCCGACTACAATTGGTTGATATTTTGTCAAGTCTAAATGTAGTTGTAAGTGGGTAAAGAAAAAACAAAAATAAAAACAAATTACTTTATTTTATTTTGCCACTTCAGTTTTATTTACACTGCCACATGCATATTAGTTATCAAAGTTTTTCTTGGGATTCAAAAAAATTAATTAACAAGGTTTCGTTTAAATGTGCTAAATTCCCATTTAATTTTGTTTTCTTCTTTTTACACTACACTTAGAATCGGAAAAAACTAACTTATTGTAGGGGAATGTACGAACATATAAACTCACTATTTATTGCTGATGTTTTGTCTAAGCTTTGATATCGTGGCAAATAAGAATTGAGTGTTTGAAATTCTCATTCGCTTTACTATTTGTATAATATCCTTAGCTTTTCCAAAGTCTATGGAACTCGTGGCCTAAGCAACCAGTGAAATTCGCATAGAAACTCGATTTCCCTCAACAATAAATGTTACTGAATTTATCAATAAATATAAGAAATTTAGAACATTATAATTAATTCGTTATGATATAAAGAACAATTTTTTTTTACATTTCCAGTGAGATGAAATTTGTGTGAGCAACCTTAAATTTCAACTAGTTTTTCATATTTGTCCAATTCGCAAGCTCCGTCGTATCGTTTAAAAAATACGAATTTTTTTTATGCACTTCGTTACTTATGGTATAAAGACATTCGAGACAGCAAGCTACCGACTTCAATATGTCAAAAATAAAATTCATGTGTGTGTGTGTATGATAATGATTATTTTCACGACGACATGGCTTCATGGCTGCGGGTTTTTGTCTATGCTAGTTTTGTCGTTGTAGCCAAATTAAACTTATTTCTATTTTTGTTCACTACAAAACAGAAAAAGTGTTGCTAATTTAATAAAAAGTTAAAAAAATGAGTGCTTAAAGAATTAGATTAACACCAAATTGATGTGTGTATAACTTTTTAGTATCCTTAGAAGAAGTCTGTAGCAAGATGTTTTTCGCGCCAACGCTCCTAGTTTAGATAGTTCGTAAACGTTTTAAAATACATTATCCACAACTCTTTAGGTATAAGCTGAATCTTAACAATATGGTTATCATTGGAAAATGCGTTTCACATGGTGTTTGAAGCATACCGATTTTTTAACCTAAAAAGAGAACATTTTAAAACTTCATACTTTTTGATTTATTATTTTTTTTACAAAATTGGCATTTCCTTTTTGTTGAACCAACTCTTCTTTATTGTGGGTTTTCGGAACACTTTTCAATTGTGTACATGTTACAATAATTAAATATGTAACAAGTGTATAAACTATTACCACATACATATGTACATATGTTCATATTTTTACTTAAACTTATAAAAAATTTAGTAAATTTCAAAATAGAATTTCTTAAACCTTAATAAATTAACAACCAATCCCACGATGTCACACGTTAACGTTCGCATAGAAAATAACATTTAAAACAAAAACAAATTTTAGAAATTGTTTTTGTTTTAAATGTATTTTTCTATGCGAACGCTAACGTGTGACATCGTAAGATTGGCTGTAAAAATTTTATATGTTCGAGTTTCTAAAAAAAAGTGTTTTCTTTAACATATCTGTGACATTTTGACAAAACATCTTAAATTTAGAAGGTTAACAAAAATGTTGTTTTAATACGAATTCTCATTTAAAAAACATTTTTCTTACTTTTTTAAAATTTTGTATTATAAGCAAATTTTTTTTTAAATTTGGTTTATTTTATAATTTAATATGTATATATGATTTTTTTTACCGAATTTTTGCTATCTTATCTTAACTTAAGATAATTTTACCTAAAAGGATATTGAAAAGGTGTTCTGAATTCTTAACGACCTGTAATGCCTAAACCACGTGCGCTGGCACAAAAAATTTATGTATTTTAAATTTTTTTTATTTAAAAATCTATTTATATTAATTTTTTTATTTAATGATCCGTTAAGATGGACGATTTCTGTATGAAGTGCTAAATTCCCAATTTTCCATATTTGATAAATACACTGAAATTTATTGTTGAGGGAAAGCTAGAGTCTATGCGCATTTCACTGGTTGCTTAGGCCAGCTCATCAGGAAACCTTTTCCTAAGATTTTAGAAAAGCTAAAAATATTATACGAATAAAACCCTAAAGCGAATAAGAATTTTAAACACTCAAAGTCTAAGCTTTGATGTTGTTACTTACAAGAAAGACTTTAGGCCCAACTATAATATGCTTAAGCTCCTGTCAAAAAATAACAAAAATCTTTTCAAATGCATTTAAAAACACAAAAACAAAACCAAAAAACATTTGATTCCGTACGGAAAGTGCCATTTGTTTCGCACCTTGCTTAAGCAAATGACAGATTCATACAATTTAACAAAAAGTTTCCTTAAGTTCAATATGGTTTGACATATATGATTTACATGTATTCGCCCATTTGCTTAAGCCAACTTAAGCATATTATAGTTGGGCCTTTTGAGTGTTTAAAATTCTTATTCGCTTTAGGGTTTTATTCGTATAATATTTTTAGCTTTTCTAAAATCTTAGGAAAAGGTTTCCTGATGAGCTGGCCTAAGCAACCGGTGAAATGCGCATACATAAATCGTATTGATGATAAATTTTGTATTCCCGTAAATAACTTTGATAATTTTCATTTGGTTTTTCATTATATAATGCATTATAAATAAGTATTTATATTTTTATAGCTAAAAATTAAGTTTGTGTATGAGTCTGCAATTATGCATGTTGTTCCACTTTATAGAAGTAAAAATATAAAAAATTATAGGGGCACCACTGAAATATAAATACATAATAAAAAACAGCTGTTTATATTTTTTAAATTGAAGCTGTCTTCTTCAAAATAATTCAGTAGCTGACTACACGACTATAATTGCACCCAGCAGCATTTGTAGTCGTGTATTCGTGTAGGTTGCTTTGGTGAATGTGTTTAATGCATTAACCGTATTGCCAAATGCTAAAAATGAAGGATATCACTTTAATGTATACTGTCAATTAACTTTGAATACATAATTTAAGATGATCAACAAATTCCTTTTTACATAGTAATAAAAAATATATTAAAATTTAAAATAAAAAAGGAAACTAATAAATTTTAATAATAATTTTTTACTCCACTCTTTGGTTTTATCTATTTCTTCTTCTTTAATATTTGCCATTCACAGTACTCGATACCATGATATTAAAGCAGTTATTAGAGTTTTAATTTGAGTTGAAATGGTTAGGAGTATTTATTGAAAAGTCACTTAAAATTTTAACAGTTAAAAAAATTGAGATGAACTAAACATATATAAATCATTTAGAAGAATATAATTTGTGGTGTTTTGAGCACATTCTAAAAAGATTTTTTAAATTCACCAAACAAATTGAACATTTCCGGGCGTGGTAAAAATAAACTTTTTTCAAAATATATAAAAATTAATAAAATTGTACCACACTTTTGTATAAAATAACCAAACAAAAAAAATACAAAATTTTATAATTATACGATTAAACAACAAACACGACGATAATGCGGATTTGTGAATTGGACAATTATATTGACATGAATTATGGTGTTTTAAATATAACGGTGTTTTAAGTGCCGGCTTATGGAAAATTTTCATTGTGCTAATCCTTATACAACACAATATTTAAATTTTTGTTCTTATCAGAGAACGGCCTTGACTGATTGCAAATAATTCACACTTACTGCCTGTTTTTAGAAAATGAAAACAATATTGTAAGAAATTTTATTGAAACCAAAAACTAATTTTCGTTATTTATTGCTGTTTTCAATATAAATTCTCACACATTTTATAAAAACCGGCAGTTGATCAACACCATAAAATACATTATTTTATGTTCATAAAATCAAACATATTCAGCCACACACATTCGCTGTTTAAATTAGTCAAATAATGGGCAACTTGTTGTCTCTCTGATTTTAATCATCGTTAAGATTCGTGCGTCATTTTAGATGTTTGCGCATTTTGGTTCGACAATTATTACTTTGGTGAAGAAACAAAACGCAAGAAATTAATGCGGTGATTAAGGAATTAGAAACGCTGCATTCACGCATTCAAGTTTGTCTTGATAGACTTTAACATATTACTGTTGGTCAAACTTTCTAAAAATTGAAAGCTGTTACGTAGGCCGCAAGCAATTTTGAAGCAATTTACTTTCAAGTTGTCATCAAGAAAACTATTTATAAAGACAAACGAAAAATTTACTCACTAAACTCGTAATCACCTGTTAGCTTGAATGTAAAATTGCCAAACAAATGGAAAACCCAGCCAGCATAAAAATACCCGTATATGAGCTCATTTTTCAATCATAAATGATACTCTCGTTGTGAGAAAATGGTACCCTACCGATGAATCACATGGAAGAATCATTTGTTATACAATTTTTTGATTCTTTTTTAATCAATTTAATGTTAGTTTTTATAATCATTATTTAATCGTTTTCGTCTCAGTTTTCAAACGTAAATTTATATAGCTTTTGATTATGTATATTTCCTATCATTTTTTTAATTGTCATGTTTTTAATTTTTCTCCTATAAAATCAACACCATTATGGCTTTATTTTACACCAAACAAAAGTTGTCGGTTTTTCGCAACGAAGAGAAAGACCAATTTCCACTAACATCTATGTTTATAAATTGTCAATAAGTTTTGGGCTTCTTCTTATTTGTTTGGCTGACACGAAAGTTTCTATTTTTATTTTTTTCATTTAGCAAAAACAAAAATTCAAACTATTTAAAAATCATTTTTTTAACATATTATTGAATCATATATGAATCCTTTCTCAATCGCTCAAGTAATAAATCAGTTCTTAATCATCAAAACTGATCTGAAAAGACTCATTCATTTCAAAAGAGATTTGTATGTAATTTCCTTAAAACACCAACAAATGGCTATAGAGAAAATACAAAATGTAAAATGCAATAGCTCTTGATTTTGACCTAATCTTTAAAAACGGATTATACCACTGTGTTCTACTGCCCAAAATTAAGTTGGAGTGTCAAAAGTTTTTTTGCGTAATTTCAAAAGTTAAAATTTTACACACAGTGTTATGGTTAGTTTATATAAAATACATTCATATTTTTTAGATTCAATAAAAAAATATTGAAAAAATAGCATTTTGCAACAAATTCACAATTTCAAATGAATTTTACGTCTTACAATGTCCATGAAAAATAGAAAATTAAACTAAAAAGTTATCAAAATTGGAAAGCCACCTCTCACAAGGCTTCGAAGAGCCGATTCTTCACCATGCTAAAAAGAGGATCAGTTGAAAATGCAAACGCTCTTTTTGTAGGTCTAGTTTTAAATTTTAAGTTCTAAGATTTTTACCACTTGCTCTTAGGTCTACTATACATAATGCAGACTCATTAAATTAAAAAACTCTATAAAAAACAAATAAAAATAATAATATTGATAACGATTTTATTAAAATTTTTGCTCGTTACCTGCTTCAAGAAGCGTAAACAAACTTTTGTTTAAGTCACTGTCTAAGTGGGCTTGTCAAATTTGTTTACTATAAAAATTTTTTTTTCGCCAGGATTTTTTTTAAGTGCAAAAACCAAGCACTGTTTTAACTGGGTTTTTTGAAAGTTTGCTTAAACACACTTTCTCTATTCGACTTTGGATTCGGCTGGATTTTACCACCAAACTCCCCCGGAAAACTGACAACAAGTAAATGGATACCTAAAGAAATTCTCCAAAGTCTTTGAAAACAGAGACAATTTCAAGAAGTCAGATTAAAAATCGGACAAATAGGCATATCTTTATCGATAAGGATCCAGAAAACATACACTTTGTGTCGTCTTAAATGAATACTTATTGATGTTTTTAATGGAGTAACAAACTTTATGTACTCTTATATATTTAACAATCGTGATAATGGAGGGTGTAAAACAGCATTTAAATTGTAAATAAGTACGAAATCAAGCCAAATATACTGACAAACATATACTAAATATTATAATTTTAGTAACCCGCATACGATAACTTACGAGTGTTTGCATTAATTTGTATGTATGTATGCTGTTATGCTTAAACATGTTCAAAATGTAGCAAAGAAATAAACATACGTCACAAAACCATACTCTCTATATTTACACTCAAACACACTCGAATACTTGTAGGCTTTTATTGAGGTCACTTTTTATGCTCAAATTCGCAAATTACATTATTGTTTGTTTGCATTTTTCTCTTGATTCTCTTTTAGTTCCTGTATCATTTTGTTTATTTGCTTGTTTTCTGTTTTATTTTTCAGCAATATTTGTTGTCGGTTTATTGTTGAGCAAAAAAAAATGTAAATAAAGGAAATGGGAAGAAAAGCAATGCGAAAAACCAAAAAAAAAGTAAACAATGTTTAAGCGCAGAAGCGTAAATTATAAAGAAAAGAAAGAGTAAAAATATTTGTTGCTCTTTAACAAGAAAAGACCAGGACAAGACAATAAAAGGAAAAAAGCTTTAAATTTATAAAACGTGGAAGTTTATAAAGAGATAGCAAAAAAAGAGAAACTCATATGCATCGAGGAGGGTTAGAAGCACCGCTACCAGATTAGACGATTTATTGTAATTTTGGAGATTTATTTCCTAAATTTGACGATTTTTCAAATGCCAAATTTTGAACTAATTAACAACAGCCGTATTCATAAAAACTTATTTCTGATTGATTAATCGTTTATAAGCAAAAATTGCTAAAATTGTATTCATAAACAAAAAATTCTTTATTGAACCTTTAATAAACCATTCGTAAAGAAAGAAAACTTATTGTTGGATTTGCCCTTCTTTCAACCAAAAATAAAATGACATTTTGATAATTGTTTGCATTTTATGATATTATTTTTGCGAAATGTGTTGAAAAATAATGACAAAAATGTTTTATTTATTAATATGGACATGTTAAACACATTTTACTAATTGTTTTTTATTTTTGACAACCAATTTTAAGTTATATTGATAATTATTTAAAAAATTTTATATGATTTAAATGAATATGTTGTTCAAAAATATTAAAAAAAAAATAAATCATAATAATAGTGTTGTTAATAAAAAGTAAACAAACTTTTTATTCGAATACTTTCTTATCGTATATTCAAAAAAGGTTCAAACAAAAGTTTTTGTGACACCTTTCGGCAATATTTTGTTTAGAAACTAAAATAATTTGTAGTTTTATACAATTAGAATAATATTTAAGGTCTACAATTAAAAAAAAAAATTATAAAAAAAAATTTAAATATATAATATCATGTGAACCGAATAGAAGTTTCATACATCACTTTCAATAAAATGGCAGCAAAATATAAAGAAAGTTGCTATACTTAAACACAAAATCGCTACAAATAGTTATAGTAAAAAAGCTGTTAATGTACGTTTATGAATAACAATTTTTATAAGAGGTTTGTAAGACAAAAAGCGTTTAATAGTTATTACATACTATAAGCTTAAAATAAGAACTTTTTATGAATATGGCTGTAAATTTTTATTTCGTATTTTTGAATAACTTCTTGAATACTTTCGTTTGTTTGTTTGACAGTAATTATTGCGTGTTAGGAGATCATAATTTATATAAATATATTAGCTAAGGCTTGGGATTCTGGTAAATGATCCATTTTTCAACACATTTTTTTAAACACTGGAACAAAACTTGTGATGAGTAAAGTAGGTGTTCGATATCTCTCAGTTTACATGGTACCTAGTTTTTGTACTTATTCATGAATAATGAAAAATCAAATTCGAGTCAAGTCCTTAATACAAGATTCTTACCCCATACTCATACAAACTATTTCAGGTTTTTAAAAGGTTTATGAAACGACTTTTCTATGAAAATTGGTTTAATAAACCTTTTATAAATCAGAAATATTTTTTATGAATATGGGGGTTAAACTATTGTAGCATATTAGCGTATATGACATCCTGAACAATACAAGACAAGCAAAGTATTCCATTAACAAGCTTCGACAATTAACTTATACATATGTATAACTTTATTTTCAAAAGGTGAGCATAGCGGTTTTATGTATTGAAAGAGATTTTTTGAGACAAAATATAAATATATATGTATGATTTTTTTTTTTTTTTTTTGTTTAAATAAAAACAAGCGGAAAGTAACCAAAAAAATTCAAAAACTAAAGCTATTAAATATTTGACGTCCTACACGTAACCACTAGTTTTATTTAAAAACTATTTGCTTTTGCAAAACTTTTGGCTATATCAAACACCATTTACAGTTTCTTATGCCTAATAAATCACTGATGGCTTAAACGCTGGTTTAGTTGAACTAAACTTGAATTTATATGTAGTTTAAACTCATCAACCATAAATCAGTGTCCCATGTATTACATGTTGTTAAAAAAATAACATGTGGCAGCACTACGACAAATGTTGGCAAATTCATATGATTTGTACTGGTAGTTTAAACGCCCAATTTCATGCGTTTAAAGATGGTTTATATGTTTAATGATTTGTTGGTTTAAACACATTTTAAACCAAAAAGAGAGTTTAACTTGCTCTGATTTTTTAGCCCTTAATGACATAAAACAATTATCTTCTTATAAATAAAATTTAGTAAATCAATAAACTGGTCACACTTATTTGGATTTTATTTCGTCAAATATTTGTTTGTTTTTAAAAATGGCGATTTTTATCAATGTGACGATTTTTTACAACATTTTTTATCTGGCAGTTATGGTAAGAAGAGTAAAAATTATGCATGAGGCGTATGAGTAATATTAGTTTACTAAATCGAGTTAAATATTACTTATACGTAAAATTTTTTTATTTTATAATTCAAATTTAAAAGTTACAAAATAAGTTTGCCTGCCATTTGAATTTTAGCAATAACTTAAATTGGAAGTTAACAGCCTGGCCCATAATACCGAAACGTAAATTTCTTTCGTAAATTAACATTAAAAACAAAAACAAATTTTTGTTTTTTATTATTGTTTTCAATATTAAGGTAAGAAAGAAATGTTCTTGTCGACATCGTGGGCCAGCCAGTAAATTTTTGAAATTTGTAACTTATTTTAAACAAAAATTTAAAAAAAAACGAAAAAATTTAACAATCCAGCGACAACTCAAATGAAAGTTAAAGCAATATTAACTAGATTAAAAAAATTTTAATTAAACATAACCGATGGTCACAAATGTTTATTTTCATCAGTGTTGCCAGCTAAGGGCATTTGTCTCAAAATTTGATATTTCAACATTATTTGGGAACAGATTTCCAAAAGCGGAGATTGGTAGATTTTCGAAAAAATTAAGGAATATTAAAATTTTTTTTAGTTAAATTATTTTGGAAAAATAATATACTTTTCCGGCTATCTAAGCAATTTAACATAAGGAAAAATTTTAAAATCAATTGGAGATTTTAATTTTATAAGCATTTTTTACAAGAGAATTTTATGCAACTGTTTCTTTTTTTAGAACTTTTTATTACATCTTTCTTTATTTACCTTTAGAACTTTATCTTGCTCTTCGGTAAATAGCTTAAGACTTGAACAACATTTGAAATATGTATTGTGAATAATTCACTTATGTTTTTAAATCGGTACAATTTTCTTGATAAAACCCATTTTTTTAAAAACCGGACATTTAATTGGTGCAAATTTGTTAACACTTCTGTCGTTATTAAAAATAGGATTTCCTTCTCAAATATTGACTTTCGTTTTACAAATATTAAGTCGGATTTATCTTGTCCTCAATTTTTTTTAAACTTAAAGGATTGGATACGAAATTGGGGTTTTTATTTTGAAATGAACATTTTTTGGGGACTTTAAAATTTATATTGGGGACATAAGCCAAAAGTTTTCTGGAAACACTGATCATCATTTCTAAAATGGATTGTACTGAAAAATTTTACGAAAAATAATTAAAAAAAAAACAAGTTTAATGGACGTACGGCCAAAGCACATCAATCCTGAAAATTTCCAACTCGATGACCAGGTATAGAAAATTGTACGAACATCAGAAGTTAAAATTTTAAACTTAAGGCAAATATCTCCTATGGATTATCACCTAAATAACTGCCGACGTTATAATCAGTGTTCAAAAATACACATTAAATATCGTTCCTTAGTGTTCGGTTCGGTAGATTTATGGAAAACACAAACGTTAATAGTGTTGCTGTAGTAAATCATTAAAAAAAAATAATGTTTTCCTGTTTGTGATCTTCGAACATAAAAATTATACTGTACTTAACCAACTCAACCAAATGATGAGAACATTAAATTGCGTAGGGGTTTTTTAAGCCACAAAGTTGGTTGTGTTTGGTTTAGCACATTAATGTTCGAACGTTTCACCAACAATTTTTTTTCAATAACAAAATACATATTCGAAAAAAAAACAAAAAGCTAGCAAAAAAAAATTTAACACAAACAATTCACTTGTCTATCAATGTCAAAAAAAATACTACAATAACACATTTAAATATAATGTATGTCTATAGAACCGCAATTGTTCTGGTTTTAAACGAAGAACAGAGCACCATATAATGTTCGTTACTTTCTTAAAATTGTTAGAAACGGTATTAATGGTTGCGTTCGTATATACAAACACTTTACAAATAGATATGGTTTCGGGGTGTGTGAGCCGTATGCTAAATAATTTTCGGTTAATTTTCGAACACTGGTTATAATGAAGACTTTGCTTTAAGTTTGGGTTGAGCGAAAGTGCACATTTTAAATTTAATTTTCTTTAAAATTTATTGATTGCAAAAAACAAACGTTAAACGTCAGAAAAATGTAATTCAAGATGATTTTTATTCTTTCGATTTGGGAAAATACTGGATTATATGTGACAACGACTTACATAATAGTTAGTGGTGATTGTATTGTGCATTTCAGTTTATTGAGGATTTATCTTTTATAACAATGGCATGCAGCAAAAATCGCCTTTAAATTAAAAATATGGAATGTAATAGACTTTAATAAAAGCCTGTCCGTGAAAACCTGGGTTCGGTTTCCAGTTCAGTCAAGAATGAAAAAGTATCAAACAATTTTAACTAATTTCGTGTTGTAAAATTCCTTTCTTTATAAAAATACTTAAATAAAAATTAAATTTGATGACCTTTAGCCTAATTAAAATATATCAGAATTTGCAATAAAACCCGTAAACACAGTTCAACACACAATAATAATTATTGTTAAATAAAAGCGCTATATTTTAATCCGGGCCTGCCTTATATTTCTCTTGAAATAAAGGGCAGGGATGACTTGGAATAAAATTTCACTTAAGTGGAGGTTTTTTTTTTTTTTTTTTTTTTTTTTAATTTCCTAAGCTAATCCCGCGAACCTCTATGCTTGTCTGCAGGAAAGGAACCAGAGTCTCTGGCGGGAATCGAACCCGCAACCTCGGCGGTGATAGACTAGCTCGCTACCAGCTAGCCTACCGAGGCACTCTAAAATTGTTTTAAAATTTTTTTTTATGCAATATTAATGTTAAGTATTTGTTTTCCAAAATTTCATAAGACAAATTTACAAAGAAAATAATTTACCACTTTTATAATTTATCGAACAGCCAGGGTTCTCAAAACTACAATTTACAAATCTACAATTAAATTATGTTAAAAAAAGCAACAATTTTACAAATTTTGTTTTTGTTTTAAATGTATTTCACTTGTTGGTTTGAGAAAGCAATCCCAGGTATAATTTTTTCAAGATGATAATTTTAAAAGCAATTCCTTATTTAGCATTTTCTAAGTGTAGTTTTTAATGGAATATTTTAAGGATGTCTTGGACACGAGTAATTATGTCCATGTCCCACAAGATGAAGCTCTTTTTTGTTACAACAATTTCCCGGCTATAGAACTGGAATATTTAGAGAAATTCATCTTAGTGTATAAACCAATTTCTACATCTTTAGATTACACTCAGGGTAACAATTGCTTTTTTGCCTAGCCTATGTCAGTCAGAATCAGATAATATCGGCTTTACGGTAACATTTGCTTGTGTTATACAATACATAATTATAAAAGAGCTTTGAAAAAATATTCGGCAGCTTTTCTGAACTCTGACCTGAAATAAGCTAAGCTAACAATTAAAGAAGCGAAGAATTCGAAATCTTAACAATAGTAGGAACCAGAGATCAGCAATGAGTTGTGAACAAATTAGTAGAGCTCGTAATGAGTCGAACTTATAATATCTTGTTTGGGTGTTTTTTATAGAGTGCCATTAGTTTAAATCATAATAAAACAAGGATATATGTGACAATTTCAGTTAAAAGGCACCTATGGGAAAAAATGAGTTTTGGAGAAAAACGATTTTTAAGTTAACAAGTTATTTTCTTTTCTTATCAAAGGTGTATTTTAAAGCTTAATTATGACAAAAGTAATAAAGTTAGAAAACTGCGGTTTGCTGCATTGGAAAGAGCGTATTGTATATTTTAAGAATCACCAAAAAAGAAAAAATCGATTTTTGCATCCATAGGTCCCTTTTAACTGAAATTGTCACATATATTTTTAATATCAATAAAACGGGCTTTATTGGAAATAAAATTTTATGAGATTTATGTTTAAATATGATTTCTGCCATGTGGCCGCCAAGGCTGGCGCGTAGGTGGCGCAATCTGCAACACCAATTTTCACCAACTTTTCGTAGAATTCTGACCGTATTTCGCCGATAACTTTTCGAGTGTGTATTTCCAGTTGTTCAATTGCTTGTGGTTTATCAACATGGACAAGTGACCTAACAAAGACCCAAAGAAAATAATCCAATGGGGTATAATTGGACCATTACGTGAAATATTATTTTCATCCAAAGTTTCTTTGAGTAAATCAATTATAGCGCCCGCTGTGTTGCATGTGGTTCCGTCCTGCTGGAACCACTTATCAGCAATACTAATGCCACGTAATTGATGTACGGAAAAATTTAGAATCATGTTCCTTTACTGTCACCATTGACAGTAACATCCTGACCATCATCGTTTTTGAATGACTCTGCTAGCCCATAAAGCGCGCCAAACAGTAATTTTCTGTGAATGTAATCATCAGGGGTGCCAGATGATTTTGGTAAGAAATCGGCATATTTTCAGAAAAAAAATCGGCATTATCGGCACGTTAATTTAACAAATCGGTAATAAATCGGAAAACCAAAAATACCTATTTTAAATACAGTAAAACATTTTTTTAGAGAAAAAAAAAGTAACAAAACAGAACAAGGGTAAATTGTTTTAAAGTTTTGTACTTTTTGTCATTATAGATACATATGAGCTTGAGATTTTTAATGAATCCTAAATCAAAATAGTTTAAAATTTTAAATTTGAAATAATGTAGGTAGGTAGGTAGGTAGAAAGGCCGGTGTGAAGTCTCCTTCACACCCTCACCCAGAGACCAATATGGTCCATTGTGATGCCTTATTCAGGGATAGCCCTAGAGAGAAAGTTAGTGAAATAAACAGAGAAAGCATAAGATAAATAAGAAAGAAAGAAAGAAAGAAGGTTCCTGACCAAACCCGAGCGAAATCCTACTCAACCAAATGCGCCCTACGTGCGCCCAACACCCAGCCTATTCTCGCGCAGCCAGGCCATCCCCATTACGAATCCTATCAGATTCTCGAGTCCGCAACCCGAGACATCCCCTAATTCGCCCAGGAATCTACTGCCCAGCCACCTCTGCCTGCTGACCTGCAACCTGGGACAGTGGCACAGAATGTGTTCCACCGTCTCCAACTCCTCAGGGTCCTCACACAACCTGCACATATCCGACAATCCGGATCCCATCCTCACCGCCATCCTGCCTATCATACAGTGGCCCGTGATCATTCCTATCATGGTTCTAACGCAGACCCTACTCCTGCCCATCAGCAAAACCGAATCGGACCTATTAAGCACCGGCCACAGCGTCCGTGATACCCGACAGTCCGTTCGATTCCCCCAGGCCCGGTTGGTCGCGCCCACAATCCATTCCCTGATTCTTCCAAAATAGAATGCCATTGGAGGCCTAACCGCCTCTAAACAGTTAGGATCCTCCATCTCCGAGCCCTGTCTCGCCAACCCATCAGCAACCTCATTGCCGACTATGTCGCAGTGACCCGGCACCCAGCACAGCCTTAGCAAATACTCCCCTAAGACTGCCCCAAGAGCCTTCCTACAATCATCAACCAGCTTGGATTTCACATAACAGCCCCTTACGGCCATAAGAGCCGCCTGGCTGTCCACATATATAGTGACCTCCGAGCCCCTATCAATGTTGTCCCTTATCAGTTCCACGGCCCTCATGACCCCCAGAACCTCCGCCTGAAAAACACTGCAGTCGTCAGGAAGCCTATATGACCTTCTGATGTTCAGATCCTCAATGTAGACCCCCGCACCCGTGCTCCTCATCTTCGAGCCATCAGTGAAAATAGCAAATCCACTAAATAATCTGCCCCTACCTGACCAGCTCTCCCTAGAAGGAACTATTACCTCCGGCTGAAATAATGTTTAGAATGAAGAAATCCTTGCAAAGAATAATTTTGCAGGTACATCAAAAATTGTTCGGTATTGGCGGAAGAATGAGAAAAATATTATAATTTGTTAGAAATGCACCAGGAGAATTCTCACTTTTAAATCTGAATTTTTTGGCCAAAAAGTTATTCGTGCTTAATTCTACAATAAATTTCAGTGTTTTTATCTTTTAAATTATCAATAAATTTTATTTAATTAATTTCATGTGATAAAGTTCCTTTCTTCATAAAAAATAGTTTAATGAAATTCAATGAACTTTAACCTGATTAAAGTATCTATTTGGATTAAAAACAATAAACAGTTCAATAAATTTACCACAATACTAATTGGTTTTAAGTAATAACTTTCTTATACTAAAATTTTTAATCAAAAACTTTTTTTGTATTAAAACTGATCATTATCGTTGATTATCTAGGTGATTTTTTCTGTGTAAGCAATGATTTTAAATTAGTCAATATTCTCAAACCAATTGAAAACCGTAAAATTAAAATCATTTCAATTAAAATCATTTCAATGCAAAATTGTGAAAATTACAAATGGATTGCAAGAATTTATAGCTCTTCTTACCATTAGCATTGAAGTTTGCTTGTAACCTCCTCATTGTAATACGAACAAAATTGTGCTTGTATTTGCATGCAAGGACAAATTGTTTACTTTTTGTTATTTTTTTTTCTCATTTTGTAGCTGTGAAAAACAATAATAATAATTGTTTTTCTCCTTGTTTCACGCTTTTCATAATGTAATTTTTTATTCTGCTTTCGGTTTTTATATTTCTTATTATTTTTTATGCAAATTATTTTTATATGAATTGGTTTTTTTCTGAATTTACATGTAAAACACTTTGTTATTGTTTCATTTAAAAAAAAAAAAACATATTTGCTTAAATTAAGTAAATGGCAATAGTTTAGGGCAAATATGTTGCATGCGAACAGTTTAAAAAATGAAAAGTGATATGATCATAAATTGTTTTTAAATTTTGGCAATAAGATTTATCTTATGCACATGATTTAAAAATTTAATTTTTTACTACATACTAATATAAAGGGTGTTTTTTAAGCTATAGAACCTGTATTTTAAAAAATACCACAAGAAATTTAAATAAATTTTAACATAAATATTAAATTATAATTAATAATTATTACTGTGGTTATTTTGTTGAACTATTTATGGTTTTTTATCCAAATTTTTAATATTTTTAATTAGGCTTAAGTTCATCAAATTTAACTTTCATTAAATTATTTTTATGAAGAAAGGAATTTTCCAACATGAAAATTAATTAAAATTGTTATTGATAATCTTTCATTCTTGACCGTGGCCGGTCGGCTCGAACCCTGGCCGGAAGGTTACCATGACATGTTTCGATCGCAACAACTCGATCTCCTCAGATGGATTTGCTGTCTTAAATTAAAATTAAATTCTATTTTTTATTGAAAAGTTCAAAACGTAGTATTAACATTTTAAAATGATTTAGGGCATATGAGCACCGTAGCTCATTTGAGAAAATGCATTCCGGATTGATCTCACTTCATATGCATCAATGTTGTTTGATATTAATTAACCCAAAAAAGAACCTCATCGCTGTACAACATTTTTCGGCTACAAGTTGCGCGAACCTATGGCTGATTTTTAAAATAAATTTAAATTATTTGGTAGCGTTGTTTACAACTGAATTCATTTATAATAATTTGCCAGGGTACACTGATAATAAATATCTAAAACTGAGCACAGTATGACTGTTAGTTTGAGAACTTACAGATCAAACTGTAGTAGTTAAGAAATGAAATAATTTAAAGAGATCGATTACACATTATTGAAGTTATCGAGTGCAAACTGCTTCACTTATGGAAAATCTCAAAGTACACTGATCGAAACTTACAAAGTCCCATATGGGTTAGTTTGTCTCTTTTTTGGATTTTATGAACTAAAACTTGAATTTTCTTAAGAACATGCAATTTTTCGCGGAAACTACTTGAAAATTTTGTTTTCCTGTCTTCGGCACAATAGTAGCTTTAGATGGTATACCGCATCTTGTGCCCCAAAAATTCCTAAAATGTCAACATATTTGAATTTTTTTAATCTTTTCCTCCATGGCTGCTAAGCTGAAGGTAATTCAGTACACCAATCTTTGGAAAAAACAATCCTGATAATACATGGTTATCCTTTTAGAGGTTTCAAAGTCGACGGTCTCGCAAGGTTCTCGGCTATTAAGAATATGTCATCTTAAGTGTTATTTATTTAGTAAAAAGTTTTCCATTTGCGAACACAGAAAAAATTTTTTAGGCCAGTAAAAGAATTAATCAAAAATAAAATCAGTTTTTATAAAATATTTAATCAGGTGAATTAAACTTTTAATCAAGTGAATTAAACCTTTAATTGAAATATTGTCAATTAAACATTTTATACACTTGATTAAAAAGTTTAATTCACCTTATTAAATATTTAACTAAAACTGATTTTATTTTTGATTAATTCTTTTACTGGCCTAAAAAATTTTTTCTGTGAACATGGATCGTTAGACAACCAAAGAACGCTTAAATACATTTAAAACTTACTACAAACATGGTGGTTAAAACGTGGCCATTTTTCGATCATCACGAAGTGATACTGTTCGTTATAATTGACCAACTGTGCACGGAAATCTCAATATTATAAAGCAATTTGAAAAAACTGAAACGTAACAGATGTGATAAGGCCTGTGAATGATCGCAATGTGCTCATTGCCGAAAAATCGCTTCTGTTAGTGAAAGTGTGGCTGATAGTCCGAATTTATCGATTCCACGGCGTTCTGATTCATTGGACCTATCTAGCGGCTTATTATTGAAGATTTTGAACTGGACAATATGCGGTTTCAAAAAGACGGTGTCACGAGCCACACATCATTACAGATTTTGGCTTTAATACATGAACATTCTCCAGAACGCATCATTTAACTTAATCAAAAATTGTATGTTAACGAGATTAACTCCCGCAGAAAAGTATATTGGGTCTCCTTCTATACATCCTTTCACATCTGATATGCCTTTAATTGAAAACTAGTTTACGGCAACATATGCGAATGAAACTGCAATTTTTAGAGTGCGACGGCATCTGTACTTTTACAACGCCACATTGAGCAATTACAGGTATGGCTGAGTAAGTGGAGGAGGGAAGTTAATAAATAAAAGTGTATCCATGAAACTCTTTATCTAAGAATCCTTCGAATTCCAATTAAAAGCCAGTATATACCCCAGCATTCTAAAGTAAAATGCCACGGTATTCGCCTTGATCGCTATCCTACACGCAGGCCCCACATAGAGACAATATTGACACTCTATCTGATATCCTACTTATACCACCTATTTACGACAGCCTATGGATTATAACTCTCATGTGCTTTAACTTTACTACAATTGTATGTGTTCTTATGAAATTAGGGATCTGCTTCCCGAAACCAGTACGTCATTACAGGGAAAGTTCTTTTTTTGGCCGGACTGCTCGTATATGGAATAACATTCCAGCTAAAGTCTTCTTCCCTCTCACTTTCAACATAAATAAGTTCAACTTAAATGGTCACAAACACTACTCCCTTTATTATCCTTCCTATAACCTACTTTTCTAGCTCCAAAAAATGCAATGCATTAGTAGGGGTCATGCCCTGAGTGCTGGTCCTAACAAAAAAAAAAAAAAATAACACAGATAAAATATTTAGAAACTGGTATAAATCACATGGTTTATAGGCAGAAGCTCAAAACTTGGCCCTGATTGTAAACTTTTAATATACAACTCGATTTTAAAGCCCATTTATTTGAGCGAAAATTACCTCAAAAGGATCGACTACTGCAACCAATCTAGAGGAGGTCATTTAAATGACTTATAAAACTTATAATTTAAGAAAAGGTAAATCGTAATCATAGCTTTAAGTGTTTTTTATTTGAGTTTAATTTTTGACCGAAAAATGGATAATCCGTTAAAAATTCTTCGGAGCATTAGTACTGGAAAAGGCTTTCTTTCACATTTTACAGCTGTATTTTATAGTTAAAATTTGAGAAAATCTAAAAACGCTGCAAAGGGCAAAAAGCGTAATCGCTTTTGAACAATTTTTATATCGTTGAATTTTAAGTATCTTATCGTCCACCAATTTATACATAGAACAATTGCTCTCTTTTTGAAAAAATGTCCTTGATTCCAAAAATCTAAAAAAAAAATATTTTTTATCCATATAAAATTTGTTGCGATTTACATTTATAGCGCTCAAAATAACGTCCAACGAAATTGGTGGGTCCATAATGAACAGTAACCCCATACAAGCCCCCTTACAATACTAATAATACAAACAATATTTTCCGTCAATAAAATCTTTTACTTATGTTCTTCACAAACCACTCTACTACGAGATAAAATTTCTTTACTAAACTTCTTTTTTTGTGGTGGGTCGGTCAATAATGCATCGCGACTGTTTTTTAAGTCCCCTTTTTTAAAAATCACTTTTACTTAAAAAACATCTCGCAAAAATATTCGCATCGATATAAATTTGATTAAAAATTAGTTTTATATCTCATATCTCTTGCTACTACACTTTGAAAGTGTAGTGCATCATATGGTCTATACTTTCTTACTGGTTGCAGTTGAGTATGTGCAAGTGTCATTTTTAAGGTTGCAAACAAATCTTGAACATTAATTTAATTTGAAGTTCTCTTAAGTTTAAACTTGCATTTGTAAAAGTTTCAGGCCTTAAAAGCTTTTCTAAAGTTGCTAAACTTTGTCATGTTTACTTCGCAGATAATCAGATGAATAAATTGCAGCATAAACTGCTTTTAAATTTTTTTTTTTTTTTTTTTTTGGCAAGTACTTTTGCCAATTTATTGTCACTCTTGCGTATGATAGACATTAATGTTTAAATGCGAATTGTTCATACGTACTGTGGTTCTATACACTTCCATTCTGTTAGAGAATAGCTGCCAAATATTTGTGCTAAAAAAAATTTAGCTTTTTTGTAACATTTTTAAAAAAAAAAGCTTTATAAAAACTTTTTAGTTTAAAGCTTTACTGTTAAAGTTTAACATTAAGACCTTAAATGACAACCAAAAAACATTTTGCTGTTTAGCTTAACAGTACTTAACTGGCTATTCTAAAATGAAAAGTGGAAAAAAATTTCTATAAAATAAATAAAAACAGATAAAAAAAAATCTTATTATATATATATAAAACGAATGGAAACATGTGGCTTACAAAACATTCAACAACGTAACTTTAAAAAGGACGCGCAGTCATTTAAAAAAAAGTATAAAAAAATTAAAAAAAAAAATGTTATTGCAAATAAATCTTCAGTCAACAACAGTTTAAACCACGTGTGCGGATTAAAAAAAAATGAAATTTTTATAAAAACAAAGAAACTAAGAAAATCAAATAAAAATTGTTGCCAAAGAAAAAAAAACGCCGAAATAATAAAAAACAACAAATTTCTGGAAAAAGCAAATGTTAAAACGAAAAAAACAAAAATTTTCTTAAATATTTTATATGTGAGTTACATATCCTTCTACTCTTTTTCAACGGAGGGGCTGCTGTAAAGCAGAAAAATTATTGCCAGTTGCTTGTTTTTCGCTGCGAGAATGTCACTAGACATCCGTTTTTGTAACAATATACACGTTTCAAAGGCCAAAAGAAATTTGCTGTTTTCTCTTTAACTTCTATCTAAGGATATTGTAATTTGTTCCATGTGTAAGTGAGTGCATATAACATAGTTATTGAGTGTTATTGTGTGTGTTTGTTTGTAAATTTAAATAAAAAAATTAGATTGGAAAAGAGGAATAGAAGAAGTCTGTTGATAGAAAAAAAGAACACATCAAACATGTGCAAGTAACAATTAAATTTTAAAGTTGAACAACTAATAAAATTTCCAGTTAAAGTAAAATTTTGCAAAAATAAAAACAGCCTTACAAACTTTTTAATGCAGTTTTTCCCTTAAAACTTTCTCAGGTAAATAAATCCATCTTATTTGCTTTATTTTTATTTTTGGGTTTTCCTTAAACCCCATTTCGATGAAAGCGATTGTGGGTATCTTTATCTGTTCTAGTATAATGTAATTTCATTTAAATATTTAAAATTCTACTTAACTGTCTTATACATATTTAAAATGTTCTTTAACTCTTGTCTTAAAATTGCATTTTGAAACCAGATGACGTTTTTGTTTGACATCTCTTGGAATATTGTAAATACGAATTGTTCATATTGATGCTGGAATGACACAAACAGTCAGGCATATGTGTACAACATACATTTACTCGTATGTATTTAGATATTTATTTGCAAAGCAGTGTTGATAGCTTTATTTTAATACCAATGCAGTGTCCAAATAAAACTGATTTTTTTTTTCTAAACCTTAAAAAAAAGTTTTGCTTTACAATAATTGCAACATTTTATAAACTTTTCAAATATAAATCTGAAGCCAAATTATGGCATTTGATATCGATCGAAATTACTACACAACTTAAATGAGAACTTGGGCTATCATATGCCGTAATTTGGCCCTTGGCAAAAGATTTTTTTTGAAAACTTGAATGTTTTTATTATGAAATATAGAAAAAATGTTAGGCCTTTCAAGGATGTTGTAGGCACAAACACAAATTAAGAGTTTCTATTCCCAAAAAGGAAAATTACATCCAATTTAATACAAGTTCCGATAATAATAGTATTGATATTATTGATCATCTGTAGCCGAAAATATTTTTAATCCTTCTGTAAAAATCAACTTTTGTTTTCGTTAGTGTCCGACCGAAGTCACGTTTTTAGACAACGAGAAAAATCTGAAATTTTTGAGATCAATAAATTTATTAAGCAAAAAAAAAAAAAAACAAGTTAGAGTGCTATATTCGGCTGTGCCGAATCTTTGATACACTCCACCGACAGTTCGAATGTTTAAGGAGTAATATCTGTATGATGTCTTTTTATTATTATTATCTTAAACTGTGACGATTTGTTATTAATTATGGTTTTAGGAGACTAAACTGTTTTCCGGGAGTAGGGCATATATGGGGCCTAGGGTAAATTATGTACCGATCTTCACGAAATTTTACAGTGTCATTTCTAGTCGCATAAAACGGACTTGTGCAAAATCTTATGTCATTCCGTGCATTTTTGCATCATTTATGTTAGTTTTTGTAACAAAATTATCAAGTTTTTGAAGGTGGTGGTTCCACATTTTGATTCATAGCTCTGGTCCTACTGAACCGATTTTGCTGAAATTCAATCCCAAACTGCTTAGGATAACTACAAGCAATTTGACACCTAGTTTGTTTATTTTTTTTGAGTTTTTCGAAAGTGAGCGTGTTTTCAACAGGCGGTCAGACGGACAGACAGACGGACATGGCTAAATCGACTTAGAATTACTCAAGCAGCCAGAATATATATACTTTATGGGGTCTGAGATGAATAATAAAAAAGTTTCACACGGAATGACTTTTTATATTTTATATTTGCAGCTTGAGAGGAAAACCAAAGATTTAGTTGGTTTTACATACTTCAAGACTCAAATTAAAGAAAAACTAAATGCTGGTCGACGAGGCGTATCTTTTTCTAACACACGGCATCAAAATCTCAATTTACTTAAAAAGTGGATTTAGCAAATTTGAATATTTAGCCGACGATATCGCTCCTTGATTGCAACGTAGTCAAATCTCAAAAAATCGATCAGTATTATATCTCAAACTAAGCCCAAGTTATAGCAAAATATATTTTATTAAATCAGTTAATAGAGTTACATTTTGTAAACTTTAATCGTATATTGCCAAGTTTGATTTTTTGAGACATGAATACGTTGCAATAAAGGAGCGATATTTTCTACATATCGATTAATATTCAAAACCAGCTTATACCCGGTGTGCTTCTCCATCGTAATAAAATAAAAATTTAATAATTAGTATTGTGGTTATTTTGTTGAACTATTCATGGTTTTTAATCCAAATTTTTAATATTTTTAATTAGGCTTAAGTTCATTAAATTTAATTTTCATTAAATTATTTTTATGAAGAAAGGAATTTTACAACATGAAAATTAATTAAAATTGTTATTGATAATCTTTCATTCTTGACCGTGGCCGGGGCTCGAACCCGGGCCGGCAGGTTACCATGACATGTTTCGATCGCAACCACTCGATCTCCTCAGATGGATTTGCCGTTTTACACTCGCAGCCATCGACGACTGCTGACGTCAATAGTCAAACATCAATCCTTAAACCAAATTGTATTTTAACCTTTGGTAGATCGAAGTTTGCTTTTTTGAATGATTATCCATTTTAATTGATTTTACATGTTCCTCCTTACTTCTGTTTTTTCGTACTTTTGTCAAGAATTTAATAGTTAAAAAATATATTAATAATAAAAGTTACTCGAATTTTTTTTTTTTTTTAATTTTTCCTATTGCATGGACGTCAGAGTTACTCTTACGCGGGGCTCGCTATTGGCATTAAACCCATTTGTTCTCCAAAAATTTTTATGAATTTCAAAACTGCCTTGCAATGGCTCTTGTCGAATATACAAATTAGAGTATTTAATACAGGTACCACGTCATCTCTTTCCAAATTTTGTAGTCTGTAGTTGTTGTAGTTTCAAAGATATAAGAATTTTATTTTTTAGGCGCCACGCCCACAATAAGTGATAATATATTCGCATTGATATTAAAGTTAATCGAACAACTTTTGGTGGCTCTAGTTCACAGATTTACTTTATATAGGAAGTGCAACGCCAACTTCTCGTTGTCCGCCTATTTTTGTCCAAAATATTTTCGTTGATAATAAAGTTACTCCTACAAAAATTCGGGGTTCTAGCTATTATAGTTTTCCAAATATACACCTTATGTTATTAAATTCGTAAGGAAAGCGCCACGCCCACTTTTGTTAGCGCTCCCATTTTTTCCAAAATGTTCATATGAATGTCAGAGTTGCATATGTTTAATTTGATGAATTTAGCTGTTATAGTTTCGCATATATACGAATTTTAGTATTTAAAGCATATGGGAGGTGTTACGCCCACTATTGCTTATGCAACCATTTCTCATTCAAATACGAGATGGTCGTCTATATGGCACATTAATTGATCAATTCGTTGGCCCTCAAATGGCTGACTGCAAGTCACTTATCATGCGCGAGTCTTATAGACTTCCACAGCTGAGATGAATTGGCGAATTTACGTGCTTCATATCCAGGGCAATTTGGCCTGGCTATAATGAGCGGAGAACTAGCTCTCTATTTAAGTTCAATAAGGATCAGATTAGAACGATGGTCGTAGTTGCAACTGGGTACTGGCCTATGGGGACTCATGCAAGGAGAATGGCTCTGAAATTCAATGACTACTGCAGAAGTTATCATGATGAGAAGGAAGAGGAAACTATGTTCCATTTTCTATCTCAATGTCCTGAAATTCGGGTGAAAAGGAAAAATACCTGGAAAAACCGGTATTTACTTCTATGGATAATCTACCTAGGATAGAACTAAGGTTGCTTTTTCTATCTGTTAGAACGACGATTTGGTTACATTCTGCAGTGAAGCTTTTTGAACAACTGCTCTGTAGGATGGGCATTGGCGCTAGGTATCACAAAGGAACCATTGAAGGACCCAAGTGAGCTGTCTGTCGATAGCTACACCAGATATTTGACCTAACATCACCTTTCAATAATTATGGACATAATAGTTTTAAACCCTGACTTAATATTGAGTTAAATAGAAATTAGATTTTAAAGTGAGTGTTCAAACAGAACTGCGTCAAGGTCACATTTTCCATACGATTTTAAAAACAAGAAGAAAATAAAAAATTAAAACAATAAAATGAAAGAAAATTTAAAGTTACTGTCGACGTTTAAATTATAGGCTTTAGGAATTTTGCCTAAACCTCAATTCTATTTAAACACTTAATTTTGAAACGCAAATTAAAAAAAATATATACAAATAAAGACTTGATACTGAAACCGATGATAATTAAAGCTTTTCTTAACTTGAAACGTTATTACTGAAAATGTTGATAATTTATTGCGACTGCTTTTTGCTTCTCCTTTCGTCTTAAGCCTGGTACTCTGTTCAACATTTCACGTGAAATGCTGTCAAAATGCATATGAAAAAAACTTGTGCGGAATATCTACGAAATAATGTTGATGGAGTTGTACTCTGTTTATTTTGTGAAAAAGTTCCGAAATGTTTCTGGCAACTTTTTTTTACAACTGCGAAATAATGTAAGCTGCCTTTATTTCACGTGGAATTCTAAGCAAAAGCAAAAAATATGAACTTAATATTAAAAAAAAAATAAAAAATTAAAATAACACAATCGGTAACAGTTTTTTTTATCCATATTTACTTTTTTTTATTAAAAAAAATAATTTTAGTAAAATACATGTGGCGTTTGTTTACATACACGAAACAATGTAGCATACTTTGCAGGAATAAAAACGTCAAATTGTACAAACTCGCAAGATTGGTAACATTGATAAATGTCAAAATTTTCGTGTGGAATAATCAATGTTGCTCAACATTTTTCACAAATTTGAACAGAGTACTAGGCTTTAGACGTTTTAAATTTTGGTTTGATGTTAGAACGTCATTTAGATTAACAGAACGTACAGTATTTTGTATGATCTTAATCTACTTTTGTCTAATTTTTATTTATGTATATAAAGCCTTTCTAATTTGACTGTATATAATTGAGATTTTCTAATAAGTTAGAGAGAAGAATTTTTAAAGAACTTAGTTTTAGAAACAGTAATAAGTTATATTAAATTATGTAAAACATAAACAAGATTAAAGAGATGTTCAAAATATTTCTAATTTAAATGTTTCTTATGGCCCATTTCAAAATTCACAATTCCAATTTCAAATTTTCGTATAATTTAATTTTTATTTGAAGTGAAATCGAATTTTAAACATAATTTGATATTTAAATAAATTAATGAAATCGGGCATAAGTAACAATTTTAAAAAATGTTTACAATTTGCCAGCCAGCCGGACGGACAGAAATCATTTTGTGATACACACTTCAGCACAAGCACATAACACCCTCATCTATGTGTTTCATACTTAACAATTTCAAATCAAAACTTTAATCATCACCACAAACTAAAATTTTTATTTTAATGTTCCATAGTTGTTACCTCTTTCTATGATTTACGTCAGTGCCCACTTTCTGTATCTCTGCATGTTTAACAAATTTTGATAGTAAAATCGGGTAAATAACGATATTAGTTAATTACATATTAGCAATTATCAAATACATTGAGATTATCAGAGTAGAAGAAGGATTTAATATTTATTTTAAGTTGAGTGGGTAATTAACTAATTAATTGCGTTTGCAAACAATAATTTAATAAAGTTTAATACTTTGTCTGATCCAATTTATCTTTCACAAAACCTAAACTATTATTAATTATAATTAGTTGTTAAATAAATAACAGAAAATAGACAATTATCAGTTAATCTTTTGTATGGTAGTTAATTAATGTAAATATTGAAACAAAAAAAATTGTTGAACAAACAAAAGTAATATTTACAATTCTATTAGTACTGAAGTTAGAAATTGTATACAAAAAAAGTTAAAATGTCTAATGCGGCTTAGCCGAATCTTTCATACCCTTCACCAAGAAGTAAAAGTTTTCGGAGGTACAATTTTTATACAATCCGTGATAAATTATGTTTTAATCGTTTTAAAATCTAAAATCACAATTTCTAGACTAATAACATTTATGTTTATTCCGAGAGTTGATTAATTAATAACACAAAGTACAAGGCGATCGTAGCAACATTTTTTTATTTAAATCGTTCGTATCGTTTCCACGACAATCGGCTCTACAAACCGACCAAGTATTGTCAACTCGGCAACACCTGTTCTTTAGGGGCCTAATTCTGGCAGTCGTGATCGAGTACTTTCTCGATTCGAAAGCAATTTAAAGTAGAAGCATTTCAATCGATACTGAACGAATCGAAATTCTTTTATTATAGGGTTGAATGTGTATTTAGAATAGAGATATCATTTGTTAGTTAGTTTTTTCTTTTAAGTCGTTCAAAATTGAGCGCGTTCTCAACAGACAGACACGACAAGTTGAAGCTTGTGGATCCAGATTTTTTTTAAATTTTAAATAAATATTTCTTAATGTCACACACGTTATGACAAATCTTCATTTATCGCAAATTGTGCTGAAGGGTATACAAATTGCTATTTTTATCTATCAATGAATAATTCAAAACCAAAATAAGTTAAGAGTTCTTTGATGGCTTCTTGGAAATATAATTTAAGCCAACGGCTAAATATTAAAAAAAAAAATTTTATTTGATTTCTTTTGTTTATTGAATGAAAAATTGCAAACATAAAACTTTCTGTGAAAAGAAAAAAAAAAAAAACAAATCGAACCAAATATTTATATTTTATTATATACGCTCCAATAACATTTTTATTTTATTTATAAAAATATGTATGAGGTTATAAATTTTTTTTAAACATAAACCAACAAGAACAAATGAAAAAAATCCATTAGATGTAGATTTATTATTGAACAAAGTAAGTTTTTTTGCACGAGTATTTTCTTATTTTTTAATTAAGCGTTTTTTTTTCAAAGAAACTTTTTTGTATAAAACTTTAAAGCCCTATACTTAATATTGGCTGCGAAAGTTAAGTACTTATGGAAAACCTTCAGACAAAAAAAAGAACGTTTGATTAAAACGATTTTGCTAAAATGCCAATTTGGACTGTTTTGAATTGTTTGCAAATTTAAATTGAGACTGGCAGTGATTTCTATTTTCATTCAAGATGGAAAAAAAGTTTGAGAAAACGGGGCAGAGTGGTAAAATTCAATAAAAATAACTACCCAGTAAACAAAATTTGGGTTTTTTGAAGCAGTTATGAGAAAAAGCGCATAATCGAACGCTTCAATAATAGAGCAGTAAATTATAGAGAATGAAATAAAAAAAATGCTACTATTTTAGTGATGACAACGAAGAAGGTTTAAAAGCGAAAAATATAGAATGAAGGTTTCGTTCAAATGTGCTAAATTCCTATTTCATACTATTGATAAACAGAAATTTATTGTTGATGGGTTTACGAAAATAATTGCAAAAAGGCACTTAAACCAGTAAAAGAAAAACATTATTGAATATGTTAATATGGTTAGCCCTTAAAAAAGCACTTTAGGAGTGCGTTGTTTGTATGTTAAAAGAAGCGCTTATTGTCAGCAGACAATAGTCCACTAAACCGGGAACAACCCATACAAAAATCAGGCATCCCATCAGCAGGTTTGAAGCGATTTAAGGTATGAATTCATACATAAAACCTGCTCCTCTTGGAGCACATTTTTTACTGGGTATAATATAATACGAGAGATAAAGCCGATTGAGGACTGATCAAGGTTAAAAAAATTGTTGTGCTGGATTTCTGAATTGCTGTGATGAATCTGATTTTTAAGATCCTTGGCTATAAAAGAATATTTTAACAGTGTGGCTTATATCAGAGCTAGTGTTTCTTATGTAGTATGTAAAGTTTAAATAAAGCCTCTTTTAATAAGGGCATTCAAACTATTACAGTTCATAGCAACAATATTGTTGAAGCTGCATTTGTCGAATTTTCTGTCTCTTAGTTAGTCTATTTTGCCAATCCAAAATGGACGGATGAAGCGTTCAACAAAAAGTTCAAATGATAAAATTTTTTAATTGTAAAAAAAATTTAAACTGACCCATTGAAAAAACACTTCCGCGAAAAAATTCTGAAAAAATGGGTACTCCAACAAACACAAGCAAAATTAGGACGATTCCAATTTATAAAACTTGGTGATTATGTGGATGGCGGCGCCACACATTAGTTAAAGTTCATAGAACGAGCTTATTATCAAAATAATTTTTGAGAATACAAATAAACTCACTGTTAATTGTTGATGTTTTTGTTTAAACTTTAATATTGTTACAAGAAGAACTGTTGCTTGTGATTCTTTTACGCTTAACTGTTATATTTGGTTTTATATCTTCAGTTTTTCTAAAATCTTTATGGATGAAGTTTCCCAATGATCTGGCCTAAGCAAGCAGTGAAATGCGCATAGGAATAACTTATCCCATCAACAATTAATTTTATCAAGAATAAAAACTGGGAATTAAGCACGAATAACAAAATTTTTTACATAGAACGAGCGGAAAAATAGAAGAAGTTGTCGAAGGATAATGAAACTTGGCACAGAGGCATTTTTTGTTTGAGTCAAGAAAAAATTGAAAAATCAAAATGATCCGCCTACTTTTACGCCCCCCTCCCATACAAAGTAAAAATTAAATTTTGACCAACGGCATTGTTTTTTGCCACATAGCATTTTTAAACACTCATAATCATTTGTGTGAATTTTGAAAAATATCCGCCCACTTTTAAGCCCACCTCCCATACAACTTGTATTGAAAAAGTGGCATAACTCCCATGATTTTTAATGCATCAACTTAATTTTCACAAAAAATAAATATTATAATTGTAGAATGGGCTCCTGAAAAAATATACCTGATCCGCCCACTTTTACGCCCACCTCCCATAGAAAAAACATGAAAAAGTTATTTAAGCATAGTCTTTTAATAACACTAGCTTACAAAATGAAATTTTTTTCATGTACATTTGATGAGATGTAATTTTTCTTATGTATTTTCTTCCGCTGAATTCAAAAATCAAGGTTAAATTTTTTTTATGGAACAGTTTTTGAGATATGGTCATTTTCTAATTTTTTCGACCTTTTTTCACTTGACAAATTATATCTCGAGCTAGATATGTCCTATGGGTCGTTCTTGGTACCAAACGGAAGGTGTTGAGATGACGAACAAATATGTATAACTGGATCTTTGATTGGTAAAGCGGTTCAAAATATATTGATGAAAATATGGCACATTTTCAAAAAAAATAGAAAATATAAATATAATATATAATATATAAAAAATAAAATATGATTTTTTTGAAAATGTGCCATATTTTCATCAATGTATTTTGAACCACTTTACCAATCAAAGATCCAGTTAAACATATTTGTTCGTCATCTCAATACCTTCCATTTGGTACCAAGAACGACCCAATAGGACATATCTAGCTTGAGATATAATTTGTCAAGTGAAAAAGGTTGAAAAAATTAGAAAATGACCATATCTCAAAAACTGTTCCATAAAAAAAAATTTAACCTTGATTTCTGAATTCAGCGGAAGAAAATACATAAGAAAAATCACATCTCATCAAATGTACATTTTCAGTGTAAACCAGTGTAATTTTTAACATCATTAGCGTACTCCAATTTTTTGATTTGCAGCTTTAAGCGAAATCTATTTATAAATGGGTCTGAAGACAATTAAAGATTATGCATTACGTCTTCATTAGTGGCTACACGTCCAATTCTTCGCGAATGATGTAATTTATAGGCTTTATAGTCTTTATTCCTCGCTTCCTGAGCTTCCTCGGACAGCATACCTGATACAAATAATCAATTAAAATTTAAAAAATAAAAATGAAATCATTGCTTTTTTCACACCACCGACATGTGAAAATATGAAATATGAAAAAAAATAAGCAACTAGTTTTAAATTGGCGGACAGTGGCTAAACATCGTTTTTCATCGGCCAAAAATCTGTGACTTTTGAACGGGAGATAGTTTTGCAGTTTTTTTGCTGGAGAGAAGACTTCTCAAACTTTCCTAAAAATTTTATATTATTTAACTTGGCGTGGCAGTTATTGAGAAATTTAATGTCAAAGTTAAACTTTTGATGTTTTTTAGTATTTGGTATGAAAATGCTTTTGATTGTGTCTGAGAATATAGAATTTTTTTATTCAAAAAGGGGAATGTTTTTAAGTGCTCTGTTTTAAGAACCTTTAATTCTACGTAACTGCCATATGTCATTATGATACATTTATCCATGTCAGATTTTTAGAATGGCAAACCTTAAAATTACTATTATCTTTTAAAAAAAATTTTTTTTTTTTAAAAATTTACCACTTGATATTGATCAGAATTTTCCAGAAAATGATGGACATATCAGAAAACATTACTCCCTTATTGATAACAGTTTAATATTTAATTTAATCCACCCGAAAAATCGTTAAAAATCAACCCAATAAATCCGTTTTATCCGACTATTTCTAAGGGCAAAGGACACAACATAAACATTAAACCATATATTTTGTAGACCAGTGGCCGCACAGTACTTTGCTCCATAGACAAAAATAAGGTGAAACAATGTTGTTCCAGTGCTTAAAAAAATTACTGTACTGTATTCGTTTCTAAATTAATTACATGTAGGAAGAACCTTTTTTATGTTAAATGCGTTTCGCCGGTGCTAGAGGTCGCTAAAATTGTCCTAATTTTTAATAAAACTGTACAAGAAAAATTAAACTTAATTCATGTATTAGCAAAAAAATCATTAAAAATTTATTTTAAAGAAGTACCACAATTTTTAAGTTAGTATTTGGTAAAAAAGACATTCTTCTTTGATATGAGCCCACACTTTATTTAAAGTTTGTATTAGTAATGCTCTGGATGAATCTTAAAAAAGTGTTGTCGTAACTAAAACAAAAAAAGTAAAAAAAAACTGAGTGAATGTTTAAAAAAATTACTGTACTGTATTCGTTTCTAAATTAATTACATGTAAGAAGAACCTTTTTTTATGTTAAATGCGTTTCGCCGCTGCTAGAGGTCGCTAAAATTGTCCTAATTTTTAATAAAACTTTACAAGAAAAATTAAACTTAATTCATGTACTAGAAAAAAATCATTAAAAATTTATTTTAAAGATATACCACAATTTTTAAGTTAATATTTGGTAAAAAAGACATTCTTCTTTGATATAAGCCCACACTATATTTAAAGTATGTATTAGTAATGCTCTGGATGAATCTTCAAAAAGTGTTGCCGTATCTAAAACAAAGTAAAAAAAAATGTTGATGGACAAATAAAAAAAACTGAGTGAATACTTCTTTCAATTTTGTCTACCGTTTAATAAGCCAAGTGTCCGCCATTAAGAATTATTTATTTATTTTATTTATTTATTTATTCAACTGAATGTAATCCAAAAGCCTTTATAGGCCAAAAACAGATTACAAGATAAACTTAAATTCAGCACATTTTTATATTTAACATATATAATTCGGTATAATGTATTATAATTAAGTAAGCTAACCTAATTTCTCCTTTTTTACACAAATATGGGTATGCATTTTTAAAGATTTTTGGCTTAACAATGAAATTAAGTATTTAAATATGATTGATAACATGACTAGTAAACTGCGCAACTGACTTTGAAAAATTTCTTTCATTATATGGGATAATAGAATTCCATAGTCGAGCAACCTTCAAGTGAAAAGATCTTTTCATGATTAACACATTAAAAGCTGGTATTCTAAGTGAGCATGTTCTTGCCGAGTTCAAAAATTCAAATCTAGCAGAAAGATAAGATGGTGAGCTATATTTGACTGTCCTATAGAAAAATGTTAGTAGCTTAACATTTACAAAGTCTTCGAAGGTGCAGTTTAAAAAATCGATAGCATACGATGTAACATGATCGCGAAAACCAAGATGATACACATATCTAATTATTTTGTTGAAGCATTTCCTTATTCTATTTAAATTATTATCACTCGTTAATGAATATACTTCAATTCCATATAAAATTAAAGGCATGAGCAATGCATGGGCAATTCTCTTTCGAACTTTTATTGGAAAATGGTAACTAACAGAATACAATCTTCTCAAGTTAAATACCACCCTAGAAATGATAAAACTAATATGATTATCAAAACGTAACTGGTTGTCAACATAAATTCCCAAGACTTTTAAATATGAAACAAAGCTCAAAGGTTTCCCACTCACAATAATACTACGTAAATTTTGTGAATCCACATCACCAAATAATATTGCTTTGGACTTTTGAGCATTTAATTTGATAAAATTATTTACACACCAAGCCTCCACGCGCCGCAAATTTTCATTTAGAGATACTTCCAATTCATCAGTTGAATTAGCTACTGCCACTAACTGCAAATCGTCTGCATACAAATAACCTCTTATACCAGATAATTGGCCTAGTAAATCATTAATGTACAACAAAAATAATAAGGGACCCAAAGTAGACCCTTGAGGGACTCCACGGCTTATAATTTTAACCAGAGACTTTTGACTTCCATACTGCACATATTGTGATCTTCCTCTAACAAAAGTATCGATTAAGCGACAGGAAGAGGTGGAAAAATTATATATCTGAAAAAGCTTGTTCAAAAGTACTTCGTGAGATAAAGATTCAAAAGCTCTACTGAAATCTAAGCTTACTAGCGACCCCAGCTTCCTATGATCCATCGCAATTCTCATTTCTTCCAGTATATCTAAAACTAAGGCAGTAGTACTATGTCGTTTTCTAAAACCTGATTGATACTCAGACAAAAATTTCATATTAGTAATGTATTCAGTAATTTGCATATTTATTAGTGCCTCAAGTATCTTAGAACAAACGGAAATAATACTAATGGGGCGGTAGTCCGAACATGCAGCTGGATTTTTAACCTTGGGGACTAATGCTACTCGAGAGCATTTCCAGATGTCTGGATAAATTGAAGTTGTAAAAACAGAATTGAAAATGTGTGTCAAATGAGTCGAAACACCGGGAAAAACTGCCTTTAAAAATGTAAGCGATATGCTAACATTGTAGTTCTAACTAAGAGATATATGATCTTTTTTAGAGGCCCAAAACGCATTTGTTATTTTTTATAATTTAGTACTTTAGATTAAAAGCTATAAGTATTTTTCTTTACGATAAAATTATCCTATTTTCTTTGTACTGTGCTTAAAAATTAAAGTTCTAAAGAAATTAACTTCAGGAAACTCTCTTTCGTTATTATGCAGGTTGTTTTTGCAAAAAATATCAAAATCGTCCATATTTACCTTAAATTTAAAAAAAACTTAGTGCACCGTTTTTTCAGTTTTTTTTTAAAGAATATATGCTCCGTTGCCCTAACTTTAAATGTAAAGAAAAAAAAAAATTAATATTGTGGTTATTTTGTTGAACTATTTGCGGCTTTTAATCCAAATTTTTAATATCCTCAATTAGGCTTAAGTTCATCAAATTTAATTTCCATTAAATTATTTTCATGAAGAAAGGAATTTTAGAACATGAAAATTAATTAAAATTGTTATCCATAATCCTTCATTTTCGACCGTGGCCGGGATTCGAACCGCGGCCGGCAGGTTACCATGAAATGTTTTCGATCGCAACCACTCGATCTCCTCAGATGGATTTGCCGTTTTACACCCGCAGCCAGCGACGACTGCTGACGTCAATAGTCAAACATCAATCCTTAAACCAAATTGTATTTTAACCTTTGGTAGATCGAAATTTGCTTTCTTGAATGATTATCCATTTTAATTGATTCCACATGTTTTCTCCCTACTTCCCTTTTTTTCGAATCCCGGCCACGGTCGAAAATGAAGGATTATCGATAACAATTTATATTGATTTTCATGTTGTAAAATTCCTTTCTTCATGAAAATAATTTAATGGAAATTAAATTTGATGAACTTTAGCCTAATTGAGGATATTAAAAATTTGGAGTAACACCAAATTGTACTTGTTTTTTTTTATTTTTGTATGAAATATTTTAATTATGAAATATTTAAATTGTTTCCCAGTAAAAAAATTTGGGTTTTTTGAAGCACTTATGAGAAAAAGCGCATAATCCAGCGCTTCAAAAAAAAAGAGCTCATATACAGCAGTAAATAATAAAATATACAAAAAAAGCTGTTATTTTAGTGCTGACAATGAAGAAGGTTTAAAACGGGAAAAATTATGTTATGGTTTACGAAAATGATTGAAAAGGGCATTAAAGCAAATAATCTCAAAACATTAATTAATATAATAAGTTCTTAAAAAAGCACTTTAGGAGTGCTTTGTTTGCATGTTTAAAGAAGCGCTTATTGTCAGCAGAAAATAGACCTCCAAACCGGGAACACCCCATACAAAAATAAGGCATCCCATCAGCAGGTTTGAAGCGATTTGAGGTATGAATTCATACATAAAACCTGCTCCTTTTGGAGCACATTTTTTACTGGGTTGTATCATTGAAAAATCCCTGCTAGAATTTAAAAAAAAATTAAGTACATCAATTTTAACATTATATTTAGATAGATTTGGTGATTTTCAACAATTCAACATAAAAAGTGTTGCCGAATTGAATTTTTTAAAAAAAGGATATATGGGAGGTACATGAATTATTTGACGGAGTTTTTTTCAAAACATGAAATTTTGTTTATTATTATCATATATACAAATATTATTAGTCTGGGTCAACTCCTTCCTTTTTTGGCACAATTTTGTTCTATATCAAGTATTTGGGGCCGTATTCTGTAACTCGCTAAAGACTTAGGTCTTGATAGCTAAAAATCTATAAAGTTGATTTAGCGATCTTTGGCTACGAATGCTATACTTCAAAGTGCATTGCTAGACTTGGCAATGCCATTAACATTTAATTCGCCGCAATTTTAGCTTTTAATGTCATCGCTACAATTTTTAAATTTTGCATTCTCAAAGGCATTTTAGCGATCGAGATTAAGCTTTAACTAAGCTAGTTACAGAATACGGCTGCAGCTTAAATCTTGTTTTTTTTTTTGCAATCCATAAATAAATATATATTTGGCGAACTTTTTTAAAGTTTGAATATCCGAGGTTACCAATACTCAAGTCACTAACCGAGTAACCACTATAGGCTAGTGTTCTTTCAAATCAACTTAACAGCAGCTCGGCTATGACACTTTCAAGAATTGCATTAATTGTAGAATTATTTTTTAAAACAAAACATTCGTAAGCCATTGTGTTATATTTCAGTAAAATAAAAAGAGCAAAAAAAATGTTGCGAGTAATTTTTTTTAAATTAAAGAGAGTTCCAGACTTTCTGAAGGTACTAAAAGCTTTTTAACTCCTTTTGACCCTTACAAGTTCTATTCCTCTGAAGTTCGGTTTAAACTAAAATATAGAACCTGGGGAAATATTTAATAACGCAGCAGGTGTAAATGATGGAGTAATGCATCGAACCATTTCTTTAAAACTACTATCCCACTAATATATAAAAAAAAAATTCAACCCAGAATTTAATTCCGATCAAATTTACAAAAATTAAATTTTTTTTTATTAAAATAAAACAATTTCACTTTCACAAAAACTCATTTTCGGAACATACCCAACTACTTAGTCTAGCTTTACACTATAGAAGTTTTCTTTCAGAATGTTTGGGCTTATTGCTGAGAAGTTAAAACATATAACATATTTTCTTCTCTCTCCCAATTAACTCAGAATTTCTGAAAGAAAACTTTCAAATTGGCAACGCTGATTGAGAAGGATGTTTGAGTAAAAAAATTTTAAAAATATATTTTTTACTTAAGAATGGGTTTGGTTTTAAATTAAAATGATTTTGTTTTGTTCTTTAAGGGTCACCTTGCTCCATAAACCGCCAAAAACTTTTACAAGAAAGCAACTTTTTTATCCTCTTTTTAACTCTCTTTTTCTTTATTTCTCGTTTTTTTTTTTTTAATTAAAACTTGTTTTATTTTTAGTTTTAATTTTGTATCATCTGTAAGACCTAGATTTCTTTTTTCTATGTGTTGTTTATAATTAGTTGTTGTATATTCAACATAGAAAAGGAAAATTTACAAAAATGGTTTAAAAAATTGTTGCCAAGAAAATACAAAAATGTTTCAAATGAAGGTTATATGGAGGATATAGAGTCGTAGATGGTTTAGTTTGGTTTGAAAAAAAAAAAAAAACAAATATATTATACAGTTTTAACAAAAGAAATTTTGTTCGTCAAGGAGAAACGCATGAAACCCCACTTAAAAATTTTTAGAAAACAGCAACATCAACAAATATAATAAAACATTGATTTGGCAATTTGCCGGGATTGTAACTTAATGATACGATGTTTATAAACATGTTCGTAAATATAGAACACATTTCTTGTATGTTTGCTTTCTTTCGTATGTTGCTTAAAGATATCTCGGGACACAAAAGGACATTCAAAAAGTCTTGATTTGAATTTAAGTGGTAAAAAGGGCATACTGTAAATAACTATTATTGCTGCAAGAATATAAAACTGGAACAAGATTCAAAAGTGTCTGTTTTAAATTTTTGTTGTAATATGGTTTTTTTCTCATTATTTACTTATTGAATCTTCATATATTAAACTAGCGAGCCCGTTGCCTGCTTCGCACGGCAAAACAAAATTAGAAAAGAAACACACTTGTTTTTAATAAAGTTGGTTTTGTTCCCTATTATTCAACTTTTAATTCTAGTTTCTTACGGTACAAAATATGCCTGCGGCAAAAACACACTCACTTCACATACGCACCGCACACACATGCGTTATCGGATTTCAACCAAACTTCATATAAACCATATATGGGCCACTGCCTACGTAGTGTATAAGTTGAAATTTGGTTGAAATCGCACGACGCGTTTATGATTAGTTCGGCGACGTACATATACGGACTTATTTTTATATATATAGATATGAACTAACAATAATTAATCAAATCTTATCCTAATACTTTATTTATGTCCTGCCAGTGCCGGACAAAAATGTTCTTCATCACGGGTTTTGTTTTCATACATAGGTGTTTATCGCTCAACTAATTGGCTGCAGTGTCTCTTCTTCTTAAGCGAGTGTGGCCGCCATGATTTAAAATATTTCGAGCTAGTGGATTTTGGTGTTGTTCAAGCCTTTTTAAATATTTTACTGCATATTTTGTAATCATAGTTTTTACTAATGGCACATTGAGATCCTCATGAATGTTAGAGTTTTTAACATACCAGGGAGCGGCTGTGATTAATTGAAGAAGTTTATTTTGGCGCCTTTGAATTTTTTCGATATTAGAGGCCGAGGCAGTGCCCCATAGTTTAATGCCGTAGCACCAGATAGGCTTTAAGATAGAGTTGTAAAGTAGAAACTTGCAATCGAGACTAAGTACAGAATTTCTTCCAATAAGCCAATGAATTTGAATGGCTTTTAGTTTCATTTGAGTTAATTTTGCCTCTATACGGCATTTCCACGAGTTGTGATATGGTGTTTTAAGAAAAAAGTTAATGCGTAGATCATCAAAAATAATGGAATATTTCGCTACGATTTAAAGTTTTAATCTTGTGGGTGTTCTCTTTAATGCTCAAAAGTTGAAATTGAAGGTTTATCGTGTAAAAATCCGAAATATGCGTGACCCATTAATTGATCTACTTTTAACTTTATATTTTACAATTTTTGTTGATTAACTTATGCTTATGCTCAAAAAAAACAAATTGTAGAACAATATCTTTTACCGTGTTCAAATATACCTTTTTAATAGAGTCAATATTCGGTTTATTGACATAATTTTCTTTCTGATTTAGCTAAATCAATTTATATTACTACTACATACAACATTCAACGTTAACAAAAATGTACATGTATAAGCAAAATGTAAACCACTTTTGACATCTTTAAGGAATAAACATCTGTCTTTTGCGCAGACATAATGGATACCCCTTTGTTTTGTTGTGATTTCATTTGCCAAATGTCAAAACACTTTGTTTATTATATTGTGTTTTGCTCATTAAACACACTTGTGACAGGGTCGCATTTTAATTTTACTCTTTAATGTCATTTATTGCGTAAAACTCAATTAAGGTGCCCCGGTAGGCTAGCTGGTAGCAAGCTAGTCTATCAGCGCTGGTGTTGCGGGTTCGATTCCCGCCTGCGACTCTGGTTTCTTTCCTGCAGACAAGCATATAGCTTCGCGGGATTAGCTTAGGAAATTAAAAAAAAAAAAATATCTGAACACGGTACAAGCCCCGAAAATAAAAATGACCCAAGTAAAAAGTAAGCGCACATTTATGCACTACGCAATAAGACATACATAATTAAATGAATTCTTAGCAAATTTAAAAAAAATATAACATTTTAAGAGCAACGACAGTTCCTTACTACGAAGCAGGTTTTTAAGGGAGCAAATTAAAGAATAACGGTAACAATTAACTCGCCATATAAAATGTTTGTCTTCTGTAAGCGTTAGGGTAAGCGAAACTTTTACGTTTCTCCTTTACAAGCCTGCTACGCTGGAAGCTCCATTTTCTATTGGGGAACTAATTCATTAAAAAAGGGAATAAGTTCATTATTAATTAGATCTCCAAATTTTAAAATGAAAAAAATACCCAAAAATATGAAACATACCCCAAAACAATAACGAACTAAATCCCATTAATGGAAACTTATGTTACAATGATTTAAGTCTCCAATCCCGGGATAAAATACCGAATTTGGAGGTAAAGGAAAAAATCATTGCACCCGGCCGAATGGTGGCTATGCAGAGAAGCTTTTGTTAGCGAAGAGATGAGAATCCTTGAGCTTAGCCAAAGCCCGGCTATACAATGAAGTAAGATTTCGGAATTCGGAATATTGCATTAAGCACTTTAAGTTTCGGGCATATGACCCCGTGCGTTAAAAATTTTAATATATCAATAACTGAAATGTTAAATGTAATTTGAATGATATATGAAATAAGTATGTACCTCAAAATATTAACTGGGCTCAATTTTATTTACAAAATACGAAGACTGGCTGAATATGAGATAACACCCCTTCACAAAATGTAATATATCGATTACGGATGAGGATTGGACTGAAGTTAAGCTGCCAGCAGTGAAATCAGGCAATGCCGCTCATGTTAAAACATAAAATAATACAAAATTTTGTAAATTTTAACATGAGCGCCGTCTCATGTTAAACCCAAATTTTAAAACGAATCTTAAAAATAGTCTAGTAAAATCGAAAAAAAAAAAAAACAATATAGACTAACCCATATTTTAAAGTAGCAATGCAAATATCTTGTTGCTACCACCGGTCGTGTTGTCGTTGTATTTGTTGTTGTACTTGCCTTTGTCATTACAACAATTCTTATGACGTTTTGTTTGCAAGTATGCCCAAAGGCCTAAATAAGACATACTTTTCTACCAATTCTTACATAGAAAATACACATCAGCACACATATACTTACGTACACCGAGAGAAAAAACGACTTAAAATCAATAAAAACCATATTGAAACATTAACGAAAGTCTAGTAATAATGAAATTTTTTGTTTCAATATGGAACTGTATTAATTTAAAGTTGTTCTATTTTGAAAATTTTCATATGGAAATGATTGAAATTGAATTCACAAAGAATAATATTGTAGTCTTATTAAAACAAAATGGAAAATTTATTGAAATTATATTTTTTTTATATTTTGGAAATAAAATTTTAACAATATTGAATAAAAAATGAAACAATTTAAAAATAAGGTTATTTAGCTTGGATTTAATATTTAAACGTTATGGAATTTTAAATGCACACTATTGATATCAGGCTATATACATTTTGAATTGATGCAAGTATTTATTCAGATTTCGAGCCATTCGATTATAATACTTCGACTACTGGGGATGTCGCTGAAGAAGTACTATTAAGACTTTGGTCTTGTACCCAGGTTCTTATTTCAGACCTGAGTGAGTCTGCATAATCTTCAATGCTAAACGTAAAATAACTAAACAAAAAACCAATTATTTTACTTCAAATCGAATAAGTAGTTTAAAGGACAAAAACCATCCTTTCCTTTTTCCATAAAAAGAGCTTTCTGCGGAACTTTGTGTGGATTCCTATGAGAGGAGTTGCCTGCCTCTCTTATACTCTCTCTATCTAAATATTGCAGGCTATCAAAATTTACCTTAGCGTCTCGACTAGTATTTCAACTCTTTATGCTTTACAATAGTCAAAAAGCAAACTTACCTTTAAAGTAAAAGGAAAAACATTGGACAATCCGTCTTCTTCCAACATATCGAAAAAATTTTGCCAAAAGGTGTCGCAATGATTTGAAACAAATTAATTCACTGGCTGTTGTCTAAGAGTTTGTTTTGTCATTAGGACTTGTACAAGTTTGGTTTCTTTGATAGTAGCAGATGCATTCTTCAAAATGCTTACTTCTACTTGGCTTTCAGAGAGGACCATGTTACCGGAAATCGATGTTTCATGATCTGCCAATTATACCCACACCACAATAGTGGAGAGGATACTATGCATTTGTGCTGATGTGTGTAACACCTTAAAGTATACCTTGTATAGTATAACCTTGTGCGCAGAGTACAGGTCGCAATTTTGGAGAAAATTTGATAAAATTTGGGACATAGATTCTCATTGGCACAAGGACCAAGCCTATTGAAAATGAGCCACGAGGGAAGATAGGGGGACATTTCTTCCTCTCAGAAACTATCAAACCGATTTTAATGAAATTTAAAATATAGATAGAGTCATATCTCTATGAACACAAAAGTTATGCATGGTATAAAAAATAGGACCACGAGGGGAAAAAGTGGCAATTTCTGCCTCTCAAACCGATATTAATGAAATTTAAAACATAGATAGATCCATATCTAAAAGGACACATAAGTTATACAGTTTTTCAAAATTAGGTCCACAAGGGGAGGTAGGGGGCAATTTCTGCTTCTCACAAACTTTCAAACCGATTTTAATGAAGTTTATAAACATATTTAAATCCATAGTTATATGGACACATAAGCATGATGTATTTTTAAGTACTGTGGGTATCATATGGTCGGGCTTGACCGAATATACTTTCTTAATTGTTTTTTTTTCTGTGTTCACTAAATCAATTACCTAATCAAATTTCACCTACATTTTTTTACAGCTTCCACAACACACAATATTAGCTGCTACTATGTTTAACATATTTATTTAAAATGTTTTCATATAGATTTTAAAATGTTTTATCTTAATATATATATATTTATTCCTTCTATTCCTAGGAGGAACATAGGGCCATAACAAAGTTATTCCATACTATTCTATCTAAAGCTATATATTTAATTTCATTCCAACTTCGACCAGCACTAGCCGCTTCTGTTTCAACAAGTCTTCTCCACGTATTTGATGGTCTTCCTCTTCTGCGGCTTCCTTGTGGATTCCAATCCAGTGCTTGTCTGGCTATGTCATCATGTGGCTTCCTTCAGGTGTGTCCTATCCACCTCCATTTACGCAAGCATATCTCCTTCTGAATTGGTTGCTGCCTTGTCAACTGCCATAATGTGTTATTAGAAATTACCGCTGGCCAGAAAACTCTTAAGATTTTTCAAAGGCATCGATTAATGAATACTTGTAGAGCCTTTAATTCAACTGAGGCAGCGTTCCACGTCTCGCAACCATAAAGAAGGACAGATTTCACATTGGAGTTAAAAATTTTAACTTTTGTCTTCCTAGAAATAAGCGGAGAACTCCATACCTTTTGCAGTGCTCCATATGCTGCGCGTCCTTTCTTTATACGAGAATTAATATCTAATTAATATCTTGTACCTCCGTTGTTATTTATAATGCTGCCTAAATAACAAAATGACCTTACTATTTCAATTTCATCACCAGAAATAGTAAAGTTCTGGGGTGGTTTAGCGGTAATACATAAAATCTTAGTTTTTGCTATATTGATCTTTAGACCTGATTTTGCAGCATGATCTTTAACAGCTTGCAACTTCAAAGATAGATCAGTATGCTTATGAGCTAAAAGACAAATGTCGTCAGCGTAGTCTAAATCACCCAAACTTCCTTGCATACCCCATTGAATACCGCCAGACTCCTTCATTGCGTTCTTCATCGTCACGTCCAGTACTATAGCAGCGGAGACAATACGCAACCTTGTCGCACTCCAGTCAGAATCATCACTCTTTCTCCAACTTGATCTTCATGCAGAATTCGGCAACTGGCGTCGTTATATAACCCCTTGATCATATTAATCATTTGTTGGGGAACACCTTTGCAAACCAATGCCTTCCAGATAGCCTCATGTTGTAGGGTATCAAACGCTCTTTCAAAATCTATAAGCCCAAGGTATAATAGAGTTCTGAATTCAACCGATTATTCCACAATAATACGAAGGCTATACGTGATCAATGCCTGATCTGCGAGGACGAAATCCAGCCTGTTCTCTACGTAACAGAGGTTCTAAAGAATCTGCGAGCCGCTTGCTTATTATGTGAGCCAGTATCTTAGTTATCGAGTTAAGTAATGTAATGCCTCTCCAATTTCTACACTCTGTAAGATTTCCTTTTTTTGGAAGCTTTACAATAATGCCTTCCTTTAGTTCACTGGCTAGGTTTAAACAATCCCATAATTTCTTTATTAGGTGAAAAATCAAACGACAGCTTGTATTTGGGTCCGCCATTAATAAGTCAGGTGGTATATTATCAGGCCCAGCGGCTTTGTTGCTACGAAGCGACAAATCCGCTCCCTATATCCGCTCCACGTTTGTTTCTCACATCCAACAAAGATCCTCGCCAGATGCGACTGATGGCTATGTGGTCAATTTGATTCTCAGTCCGGTTATCTGGGGAGACCCAAGACACTTTGTGTACCCGTTTATGGGGAAAAAGGGTGCCGCCTATGCACATGTTGTTCTTTGAACACATTTCCGTAAAAAGTTCTCCGTTTTCGGTCATTCTGGAACCTGTTTCTGTTTCTTATTAATTCAATATTATGTAATTTAAATTTGAACATAATTAAGATTAATTCAGAATTAATGAGAAATATCTTACAATAATCTGTTACAATTTTACAACAATGTTAATGCAATATATCCCACGAAATGAATAGAAACTACATTAATTCAAAGTTGCAAATTATTGATTAAATGTATTTCCAATATATTGAAAATAATTGAACTTATATAACGCGTTCTTATTTTAAAGTTGCAGCTTTTCCCTGAGTGTACGAGTATATGTATATATTAAACAATCTCGCACACATCTACCGAATACTTTATACTTACGCTCTGTAACACAAAATATTTCAAAACTTTCAATGGAAAAACAACAAAAAAACCCCCAAAAAAAAATTGCAACAAAAATAAGAATAAAAAAAAACACAGTCAAACCTACAGAGGCGCCAATGAGTTCTGGCAAACAACATCATTCGTTGTTGTAGCTTCTGCTGTTGTTGTTTTTTTAGGCCTATTTATTTTACTTCTTTTTTTTTGTACGCTGTTAATGAAAAAATACAAAAATGTCTAACCCAGCATGTGGCTTGATTTTAGAGATAAGATGCAGATAGAAAATTATAAAAATTATAGAACAAAAAAACCCACATACAGACTCGCACAAAGAATGCTAAAATTTTACAGACCCAAGGCAAAAATTGCACTAAACAAAACTCACAAGCAACAAAAATTGAGAAACAAGAAACATCGAAAAAATAAAAACAGAAACAAACAACAAAACCCCTTTAACGAGCCAAATGCGTTTTGCTTTCAACAAGAACTGGGGAAAAAAAGCCAAAATAAATATTTCTCTTGCTTTCTTTCGCTGTGTTTCAGCAAATGTTTTTTAACAATTTATGAAATTAAGTTATGAAATTATGAAATGTTTTTAGACTCCTGTCTTAAGTAAGGATGAAGGAAATTTTAAACACATTGACTAGATTTAAGTTTTTCAATAACAGTGAACAAAAAAATAAACGGGTTACACAAATATATAATAAGTAAGAAGAATTTAAAACTTCTGGCTAATTTGTGTGGCAGATAGCGTAAAATATATTAGTCTAACAAAAAGTAAATATTTAGCTTAATCCTGCTGACTATGCATTGCCATATGTGCAGTTTAGAACCCATTCCCTTATCTACCCCAAATAAAAGGAGGTACTGGAGGTCCGAACCCAGTCTTTCAATTCGTCTTCCATTTCATTACCGGTGATGTTGCAGTGAGCCAAGCGTTACTATATACTCCCCTTAGATTTTCTTTAAAGCTCTTTTGCAGTTATCCCCTACCTTCGCAATACAACCCATCAAAGTCGTAAAAGTAACCTGACTGCACACATATGTAAATATATGGTGAAGTTTAAAGAGCCTGCACTAAAACCACACTGCTAATACCTATATCCTTTAGGAAGGCCACTGCACCCATGCCCCTTATCATCGAGTCATCCGCTAAAATAGAAAATCCCTCATATAATCTACCCTGACCTGACCAGTTCGCCCTAGACGGTGATTCCATCCTAGGAAAATACTCAAAGTCGAGGCTAGTATCGTCGACCGATCCGGGGCGCTAGTGACCTACTGTGAAATTTTCTAACAATTCCAGTTTAATAAGACTTCTGGCTGCTATTTTTATCACTTACTAATCAGTAGGCAGAATATGTAGAATAACATCAAAAGCCGTTTAAGATGTACTTCGAAGCAAACGTCTGAACTTTAGACAGAAAGTTCCTTCGACTTGCCAGCCTCCTACCAATCACCAATCCATACGTACGAAAATGGTCAAAGCACTGATTTGTAAAGCCACTCCACTACTGACGGCCTGACTCCCCAGTTCCTACCAATCGATTATCTGCAAGCATTGAGACTTCTCTTACATACCTTATTCTTCGATAAATACATAAATATAAGTTCCCAGTAAAAACTTCGCCTACAAAATAATGTGTTGAGTACTGGGTATAACCCAGTAATAAATTCGCTTACTTTTTCAAAATGAATAGCTTCTTTCACTCATTATTTTGTAGCTTTCTTCTATAGCTACTTCTTTTACATCTTCTATAACTCCTTCTTTCATTCCTTGTAAAATTCATTAGTTCTTTCAGTAGAATTGTAAGTATTGCTTTTATGTTTTTCTGATTACTCAACACATTATTTTGTAGGCGAAGTTTTTACTGGGTATATCTATATATATAAAAATTAAAAATGTTTGTCTCTTTGTTTGTTGGCTTATAGACTCCTTAACTACTGAACCGATTTTCCTTTAGATTTAACACTTACATCACGTGAGCCCCGAAAATAAAATAGGCTTCTTATTTTCTTGATAGGGTCTGGGGAAGTGGTACCCTCCATTGGATGCCAATATAAAGCATCCCATATCTTAAGAGCCGCTGCACTCAATTTCTTAAACAGTCATAAGACATAAAATTTGGACAGGGAATTAGTCTCTCAAATGGATCCACGGAAAAGAGATTTTTTAAATTTAAATATTTAGAAAGTAAAATGGGTAAAAATTAATTGGATATAAATGTTTGTAAAATTCCAAGTGGGCGTGGCACCTTCCAAACAATGACAGTATGAACAACTTTATATCTTGAAACCGGTTACAGAAGAGTTTTCTTATACACAATACACAACATCTATCAAAAAGTGGACTGGATTGGAGAAGTGGGAATGGGAGTGGCTCCTCCATTACAAAGATAGTGTAAATAACAGTATTGCGGGAAACGGTATTGTACAAATATTTAGCTTAGTTATCACTGTACAAACCTTACAAAAAAGTGAGCTTAACCCTGCTATTATGTTAGAAAAAAAATACACATGTTATGTTCGGGTCATAATTTGACCCCACATTTTTTATTGAGAAAATTCAAATTTGTACATTTCAAAAATATTTTTAAAATTGTGATCAATGCAATATGTCGTCGTTAGAGTGATTGTGTGCCGGTGTGACGGACAAACAGGTTTTTTGGAAGTTATGCACTAAGTAAAGGTCTTTTATTACTTTTTTTGACGGGCAAAATTTGCACCTTTTCCGTTCACTAGCGCATTGTCGTTTTGGAGAAGGTGAATTCGTAGATGGTGATACACTGTCTTCTTTTCGAATTCTTATTTTCAATGATACAGAGGCTTCTGCGCGATGAAGCCGACTACGCCTCTTGATATGTTCTTAAGCTAAAACTTCACCAAGTTGCTCTAAAAAATAGGCGCCTTTTGTGCAATTTATTTTTTTGCCATTCTTCTCAATTCGGTACATATTATAAAAGCGTTAAGAGCAGAAATATCTAATTAATTAGAGAACAGAGCAACTGGCCACCGATTGGTTTTTCTTTTGCACGAATATGTTGTAGTATTCAATTATTTCCGGAATTTTTTTTTGATGATCTTCCAAAATGTTGCTGTTATGGTGAAGAGTGCTAAGCTAATAAACCATTCTGTATTTTTTAGGCACATACAAAACTACAGTTTCTTTTTCATAAAAAAAAAATTTACTTGAGTGTATTAGAAGCTTACGCAATTTTTTGTTGTTGCAGGAACCGGCAAAAAACGTTTGTTTTTCCTCACTGTGCCAACAATAATAATTTTCTTGCTTAAGCAGTTCTAATGCAAGATTGTAACTCGTAAAAAAATTATCGATAGTCACATTTCGTCCACGGTATAAAGACACTAAATCTAAAACAACCCTTTCGCTCTGGTTCCTTTCAGCATTGTATCCCACTTTCCCCAAGTATATATGGAACTGTAAGCAAAACGCTGTGTCAGAATCCGCTGCTATCCACGCTTTTATGTCATATATCCCAAGGACATCTACCTCGGAATGGAACAAGCTGTTCGTCAATCGTTATATTAGCACTTGGAACGTAAAGCAGTTGCAAGTTTTGAGTCCATTGACCATAAAATGTGGAGAAGAAGGCGTCGTACCTCACATACAAAGACAATTTAGATTTCTTTATATCTGGAAAATGGTCAAATTCAAAGCAACTGAAAAAAAAGTTCTAAGTCCACATTGAAAGTACAAAATATTTAACAGAAAAAGTGCTCGCAAAAACCGCTATAAAAAAAGATTCATAACAATAAGTTTTCTTAAATGTCAAAAAAGAGTCGACAATTACACTAAACTGCATTTACAAGTCTGAAAAATAATGAGAACTAAAGATTGTAGCAAGTTTTTTCCATCTCCTGTTAAATGTATTATATTTGATTTCGAGCGAAGTTAATGATATTTAAATTTGAAATTAAACAAAAAAAATTTTAGGGTTGCAAAATTTTGCTTTTCAGAATACAAAAAATAATAAATAGTACCTGCCTCAAGGTAGCCAAAGTTCTTAGAGGGCTGTAATTTTTCGGTTAGTATAGTATTTTTTAGTGAAAAAATAGATATATACTAAAGTTACAATTTAAAAACAAAATTTTTGGCTTGAAACAGTTTTCTTAAACTTTTTTATGGTGGTTAAGTTTAAAAAACGCACGTTTTTTTTTAACAAATTTTCATATTTTTAATAAATCTAGAGACAATCTCAGGTAAGGCTTTATGCCCTCATAGGAGAACAAATTGCCTAAAAGAAAATAAGACTCTCTTGAGCCGGCTTTTATTGAAAATGTTATTTTAAATATAACTAGGTCGGACCTAGTCTAGGTCCGCTTTTGGTCTGAGATTCAGTTAACAAGGCTCTTTCAGGCTGATAGACATAAATTTAATATGGCGAGTTCCAGCGTTGAAGCAATTAATTTTTAAAACAAAATGTGCTTTATTCAACGCATATGAAAACCTTTGGAGTATAACGAACAGCTGCAGTAGGGTTATAACTTTTTTTTGTTTGAGTGCAAAATACCATTCCAGTACCATGTGGAGAATGTTGTTCTGATAAAAAAAACTGTTTTTTAGGTTGATTTGGTGAAAAAAGTTTCCCTACCGAATGCGATTTCTAAAAATGTAATTTTAACTAAAAAAAATTTACAAACATATATAGGCTTACATATGTATGGTAAAAATGAGCGAAAAAGGCAAGAAATTGTAAAATATAAGTTTAAGTTTTATGTGCGTATGGTTTAACATAGTGGTCATCTTAATCGCAAGCTCGCTGCGCTGGTGATCTTTAAGTTAAGTCGATTCTCTTACCCAGTGCATTAAGGAACATTCAATAGCTTTCGTGAAGCTTATTAAAGATCAACTTAATTTCTGTTTAACTATCTTATAAAAATAGTTGGAGATGATTTTGTATTGAAAGTCAAAAAAAAAAAAATTACAGAAGTTAAAGAAAGTTACTTTTTCTGCTTAAATTATCGCTTTGATCAAACTTTTGCATTAGACTTATGAAAAATGGTTTGCTATTGAAGATTATAGATATAAGAAATTAAACAAAAATTAACTTAGTTAAGACAAGAGTAACCGTTTTAATAAAGAAAATTTATATATATAACAAAAAAGAGTGCTATATTCGGCTATGCCGCATCTTACATACCCTTCACCATAATGAGATAAGAACAAAAAGTTATATACATAAATAACGTTCTTTAGATAGGTAAAAATAAATATTAATTGAGCCACGCCAACTTTTCATTTCGCAATGCCGAAGAATATAAAAAAACAAAAAATGTATATATGTACCTAAGCCCGTTTCCTCTTTTGCCAAAGTTGATTTTTGAAATTCGTTTAACAATCTGAAAATCGTTTTTTAGAACATAAAAAATTAAATAAAAAAAATGAAAAAAAGTTCGTTTTGGGATTCGAACTGGCAATATCATCAGTCTCAGGAGAGAACTTAACAACTCGGCTACGAATGCGTTTACTGAAGAAGCGTTAAATTAAAATATATTGAGTCTATGGGTTTGTTTCTTTATTTGAGTGGCATATCATGTACATGCATTAATGTGTATGTGGATGCGTAAAATTAAACACATTACAAATAAAATCCACCACTTGTAGTGAAGGGTATAAAAAAACAACAAAATAAAACCAAATTACCAACACTGTATTACCATAGCCACTGTATGACCGTAGAAACCAAAATTGAATTGGTTTGTATGATATGTTTATGTCGTTTTGGTAATACAGTGCTGGTATGGTAATGCCACGTCTAATTGGACCTTTAAAGGAAAAAATTTGAGGCAGTCGTGGTTTTTTACTCATATCTCAGCCATTTGTGCACCGATCTTGCTGAGTTTCAATAGCAAACAATTCCGGACCATATGTGACATTAATGTATAATAACCTGGTCCCCATCTTATATGGGGTCTTCGGAAAATCCATTTCAACGGACAGACGGACATCGTTAAATCAACTTCGCTCCTCATAAGGACCTAGAATATATATACTTTATAGGGTCTAACATCAATATTATAGAAATTACAAACGGAATGACGAACTTGTATATACCCTATTCACCACCTGTGGTGAAGGGTATAAAAACAAAACTTCAACGGAAAAGAGGAAAAGTCACACCATATTTGTTAACTGTACAGTGTACACACTGAATTTTTATTGCAACAATTATTCTTTTATTTTCTCTCTACACGTAGAAAATAAATATGGTTCGAGGTAGCCATATTCTAAGAGCAACAATGTTAATGTTAGCAGGTTACATATTATGGTTAAATATGACCATATTATGGTTAAAACCAACAAAAAATTACCCGAAATTAACCATAATATGGTTAAAATTGAGCAAAATATGGTCAATTTTAACCATAGTAATGGTCAAAACTAACCATACTATGTTCAGAATTAACCATAATATAGTTAAAATTTTACAGGAGTTTGACAAAAGTAACAATATTATGTTCAGAATTAACAATAATTTGGTCAATGTTAACCATATTATGCTCAATAATTTCATCCATTTGTTCGTTAAGTGTCAAATTATAATTTAATTTAATTTTTTATTCCTTTAAGGTGTCATGTTTCATTTTTATAAAAAATTCCTTTTGATTCATATAGCAGCTTGTGACGACATTCATTACCATTTTTTCTGTTCTACTAGTTTATTCTACGTAAATTTATGTATTTTAATCAATAATTAAAATAAAATGAATAAGAATAAGCAAACTAGGCAACTATTGTAAAATGCAAACGACCAGAAAGTTGTTGCTTTTTAAACATACTATATTAAGTTTTAAATTGAACATACAATGTTTTAAAATAATATAATTTCGAACATATTATTGTTATTAAAACTTAACCATAACATGTTTGGAGGCAACCATAATATGGTTTTAGATTTTGGATGGATTAACTTAACCATAATATGGTTGCCATGATAATAATATGGTTAAGGTAACCATAATATGTTTAAGTGTATAGTTGTAGCTCCACTTTATTAAAACATTATATTGTTAAATTCAACCATATTTGAAGTTTCAAGGGAGGTAAACACTTTAAAATATTATCAATCGTGAAAAAAGTTTTGTTAAAAACAACAAAAGTTTGTTTGTTGCCATTGCTGGGACCATAATATATATATTGTTTTAACTATACTTCAACCATGTTTTTTCTCTGCGTGTAGGTGTATAAAAAATCAGTTGTGATTAATAAATATTTCAAAAAATTTAACATTTTACTTTTTTAAATACATATCTTTTCTCTATAAAAACAAAACTCAAAGCCACTCATTTTCAATTATAACTGACCTCGATGTGTTAATTAATGTTAAGAATTTTGACACAAATTGCTGGCAATATCTTTTTTTCAAAAAATATTTACTGACTAATTTTGTAGTTTTTCTTCCTCTTAAATGAACACAAATATTTTCGTTTGTCATTTAAGAAAAAAAAAATGCTGTTGTACTAATTAAAATTTTAATAAAAAAATGAAGATGAAAATAAAAATAGTCTTGTACATTTTACACTTTTTGTCATTAGCAACAGTTTTTTATTCCATCAAAGCGTTTCTGCGAATATTTATGTTTTAGGTATTTCCGTTCTAGTGGAATAATGTTAAATAGAGACGAATCTTTTTTTATGTGTTTATGTTCTCTATTTTTTTTTTCATTTATTTTAAATTATTTTTGAAATGCTTGAATTATTATTTACCATAGTGATCAGAAAGGTGCATTATGTTCATTTATTTTAATGAACATGTTAAAATAGTTGTAAAAAATAATGTATTCAATTCATGAAAGAAGGCATTATTAAATCTGTCAGTTTTGATTGTGTAGTCCTTTAATTGTTGGAGAACCTAAAGAGCACTGGTTTGCAAAAGTGTAAATTTTTTGACTCTTTTAAATAAAAAAATATATAAATTCGTTTTAGTTATATTTGTGGCTGAACTTTTTTTTTTAAGATAAAACTAGAAATGTCCTTCCAAAACTGAACTTTTATTTGTGCTAAGTACACTTAGCTCTACTCTCCAGCAAAATTGATGATATCATTAATAGTAAACAAAATTGAACAAGTCTTAATTTTTTTTGAAGCGTGTATCTCTCCATGATTAAATGTCGTTCTAAACTGCAAACGAATAGCAAAGCCAACTTCACAATTTTTTATTCGAGAAATTTAATTTTTTTTTTTTTTTTGCACAAAAAACATATTAAAATTTGTTCGGTGGACTCTTTTTTTTAATTCCCTAAGCTTATGTTGTTGCCATATATAGTTAAGCGGTATCACAAAGTCTGAATTATCTGTTGGCCAAAAACTGATGACAGCTTTTTTGAGGTTCCACCACCGTTTTTCAGAATTTTTTGAGGACCATAAAAAATTGGTCAACAAAAGCCCCAAACTGATTGAAGGGTTTTTAAATACTTCAATAAAAATTATATTAATTTAATAACGTTGAGGTTTAAAACTAATTTTTACAAGGAAATTTTGCTCAAACTCACGGCAAGAAGGCAATATTGCGAATAAACAATATTTTGAAACATTTTCATGTTTACAAAATTAGATTAAAAAGAGAACCTATACTTTATACAATTGAGCAAATCAGTTCCGCTGTTCCTACGCTACTAATATAGAGATGAAAAATCCTATAGAACAAAGTTTTTGCTAGGTTTGGCAAATATTATGAAAAGGCTAAATAGTTTTCAAAGGTTTTCTTGGGAGTCAAAAAATTTTGATGATAAGATTTAGTTTTAATGTGCTAAATTCCCAATTCTTACTATTGATAAACTGAAATTAATTGTTGGTGCGTTAAGCTATTCCTATGCGCATTTCACTGGTTGCTTAGGCCAGATCATCAGAAAACTTCATCCAAAGATTTTAGAAAAGCTAAAGATTTTTTTCAAATAGAACTGTGAAGCAAATAGGAATTATAAACACTCAAAAGTCTTACCCGTAATAATATCAAAGCTTAAACAAAACACAACAACATACAGTGAGTTTATCTTTTTTACAATCCCGACTACAATTGGTTGACTTTTTGTCAACTCTAATTGTAGTTGTAAAGGGAAAACAAAAAGAAAAATAAAAACAAATTACTTTATTTTATTGTTGCCAGTTCAGTTTTTTGCACTGACACTTGCATATTTGTTATCAAAGATTTTCTTGGGAGTCAAAAAGTTTTTAATTCTTACCCTGAAAGGCATTCGAAACTGTTCTCCATATTTCAGATTTGCACTTAATTTAAATACTCAAAAAAGGGTGAGCCTTTTTTAAAAATGTTCTGATCTCATATCGGGAAGGCGTGGCGCTTCGCCTTCTTTTGATGGTGCATTTGCAAGGAAAAAAAATATTTACAGTTTTAATTAGTATTGTGGTTATTTTGTTGAACTATTTATGGTTTTTAATCCAAATTTTTATTATTTTTAATTAGGTTTAAGTTCATTAAATTTAATTTTCATTAAATTATTTTTATGAAGAAAGGAATTTTACAACATGAAAATTAATTAAAATTGTTATTGATAATCTTCCATTCCACAAGTATTGTAACGTGCACGAAATTATCGTTATAAGGTTATTTAAAAGACAAAATTTGGTTAAAAAATGTTGTATTACAATTTCACCAGGCCATAAACGTGTATTAGGCCGCTTAAACAAAAAATGTGAGAATAAAATTAACATATTTTGCGAAATATTTGGATTAGAGCTAATTTTAACTTAAACCCGTATTTCCTTAAATATGAGTTTTTGTCTTCGTAGGATACCTATAACCTATTCGCAGGTATGACAAAAAAAAACTTTTTTAACGGCAGTTTCAAAACACCATTTTGAGTTTTTTAAAAATTTTGTTTAACAAATTTCTGAATATTTTGATAATCACATTAAGATTTATTGAGGATATCATAGGGCATTAAAAAATGAAAATACTTTGTCAATACCTCCCATGGTTTTTCCGTACCTGCGAGTTAAATTTTGGGATTTTCGGGAAAAATAAATTTTTGGGCCATATTTTGGCGAAAAGCCTAATGTGCCATAGTTTTTTGATAGAAAGAACACTTCTAGGGGGAGTTACGATACAATTTCGCAAATAAACAAATTATGGTGCGCCCTAATGGAACACCAAAAACAAACATTAGCTATAGACCCATCTTTAAGTCTACAGAACAACTCAGAATCACGTTCTGAGTTGATCTAACGATGTCCATCCGTCCGTTCGGCTGGCTGTTTATCTAAACATTCTGCAAAAAGAACAAGTCGCAGTTTTAGAAATGACTTAATGAAATTTGGAATTTAATGCAATAATTGCAATAATAATTTCACAGTTTGAAAAACCATACTGTTTGGACATTTTTCCTCAATAACTAATCGTTAAGACCTGAAGTACACATATGTGCAACATTAATAAGAATTCAAATTAAATTTTTTTTTAAAAAAATATACAGTTGTCTTATTTGCTCCCCAAAAGGTATACAAAATATACAAGAAATATAAAAATTCAGTGGGTTAATGTTCGGGTCTTAAGAGGCTATACAAGATTCTTTGCAGCCTTTGGGGCATAAGCCATCTTATTATGTTGGTGTTTAGGTTATATATTTCGTCCAAACATATTTTATTGCAATCTTAATCATCTACACACATTTTACTGGAATCGCTTTATTTTTCAACATTTCTGTTTTTCTAAATATTTTTTAATTGAATATTCATATATTAAATATGAACTAACAATAATTTATCAAATCTTATCCTACTAAAAGACAATAAATTTCATCATCACGATTTCTGTTCACATATGTAGGTGTTTTGTCGCTCTTCTGATTGGGTGAGTGCTGCAGTGTCTCTTCTTCTTATATAGCTTGATAGCTCTCATATAATAACTGCTCCCAAAAACAGTTTTCAATGCCATAACTTCCAGATAAAAGTTGATATTGATAACAAATTTGGCGACGATAGCTACTTTGTCATTACAAAATGTTGTGCTGGCAGGTTCAGAATTGATCACAGATCCCATAAAAACCCCCTACCTACAATCACTTATAGACGAGCAAATCTTATATAAGTATGTATCGTGTATAGTTGTATTTATCTTTGAATATTCAACATAAGAAATTTTCATATTAATCTTAAGCTTATAACAAAATTTTGTTCTGGCTGTTTCATAATGGCGCATGAGTCCCAGGGTACGCTTTCGAAAATTTGTTTTTAAATACTGTGGTATAGAGTATCATAACGTCCGGCTTGACCGACTATACTTTTCTACTTACTCACTTTTCACACCTTATTACATCTTTTTACATTCGTAATGGTCTATTTAATTGTTCCAAAAGAAAGTGTGAAAAATTGTAATTTACTTTATTAGTTAAACATCATTGACATCATTTTTTAATGAAGCATTATTTTCCAATGTTATTTACTTTTGACTAGCACATCCCCAAACCCTTCTCAAAGGACTTCACAAATTTTACTTAAAGAAATTTTAAGGACTCTATTTCAGAAGCCACTTAAAAATGTGTTTGTATTTTTTTCTTGTTCATTAGACTTAAAAACTAAATTAATGTTTAAACATTTTTCATGATTGTTTCGCTTTTATTGCGAAATAATTAATTAAAAATAATTACAGAAGGAAATTAAAATAGATGTTTTTCTTTTTTAAATTTGTAAAAATTAAGGTGATTATTTAATAGATTAATTCACTTTCTGAGTCGAATTAATGTAATAAAGGTACTTGAATACCTTGTGAAGAAATAACAGGTGTTAATTTTAAAGAACATTCAATAAAGTTTGTTATTATGGATATTTTTTTATATTGAAATGTTTCTACTTTAAATTATTTTTCTAGAAATTTTTGAGTGGTATTAATGTTAAGCCAATGGTTTAAACATAAAACGAGTTAAATGAATTCCTAAATATTATTTCTTCTTTTGTAAAGTCAAACTTATTTATATTTTTAAATTAAGCATAACGTCAACGATGTGTCTTTGTTTAGTCCTTAAAAACTATTAAAAGCTTCTGGTTATTTCAATGTCTAAATCCTTGTTTTAAACTTTTTCATCATTAGAAAAATGTGTATAAAAAATACGTACTACACTTAACAGCTTGAAAAACTGTTAACTTATGAAAATGTAAAAAATATCAGAAGCAAAATGCAAAAATGGTTCTTGTCTAGACTAAATAAATTATATGGTTTAAACTTTAAAGTAATTTACTACACAAGCTTTTTTCTCTCTTTATGTACAAAAAAAAATCATATTGTCATGTTAAAAAAGCTTTTTTATATAACATTGGTAGACTTTTTTGAAACTAATAAAAAAAATATATAAAAATACTGGAAATGAAAACTGAAAATAAATTTAAAAAAACAAGACCTTTAAAAGCTGCCCCGAAGACGTTCGGTGCATGAAAGGGTTAATATCGCTAAAAAATTGTACAAGCAAATCTATAATCAAAAAAAAAATCTTTAACCGTTCAACAAATCTTAGAAAATTTTGTTAGCAAATCAGTATCAAATGGATACAACTATGGTTGATTAAGATTCATCCCATGAAGAAGCTCGACTTTATTTGAAATAAGATTTCCTGTTTCTTCTTTAAGGTTTAAATGACTGCAATGTTTTTGTAAATGTTTTTAGCACATGTTCAAATAAATGAGAAAAATCCGTGTCCATATGATCTTTTTTATCACGTATTTTTTTTGCTAAAAATTTCCATATTGGATCCAATTACTAAAAAGTTTGTGCATTCACATAGCAAAATGTGATTGGTGTATACATATATGATTACAATAAGTGAAATTGAAATCCTCAATGTTCTCTATTCAAAATATTTTACAGTTCTTAATAATGCAAGCATATTTTTACTTTTTTCAACGTTTTTGATAACTACGGAAAACCCTTACATTTTAATAGCAATATCATTATTCTCCTAAAAGCTACAAGAGCATTTGCGAAAACATGCACCCGCAGTCATATATTTACGCAATAATTTTGCTGCTTAAGAAAAAAATTCGAAAAATTAGTTTCCTGCTGTTCTCTAGATCTACAATTCGTTGCAGCTTTCCAGGAGGATTGCAAAAGAGAGCGCACGTAAAGAAAACACATTTTTTTAACAAAACAAAACAAATAAATAATTTTAAACATATAAACTTACGATATTAGTGTCACAAGCAATCATATTATGGTTTAATTAGGCCTCCATCAAAAAGCCACAGCCATATTATGGTTGCCTAATATCAACACATTTAATCGAAATTTTAAGTTTTTTAACTCCCAATTATTCCATAGATTTCTTTTGTGTCAGAGATGGATTTTTAACATACAAATTAAAAATACTTCTATTCTATATCTTTCCACGCTTTTGTTAAAGTTTTCAATGAGAACTTTCCAATAAAATGGTTGCTAAAACAAAAGGTTCTACTTATTAATTTTTTTTTATCCATTAACTGCCAGGCCCACAATGTCGACAAAAACATTTCATTCGCATATTATATATTAAAACAATAATAAAAAATTTAAATTTGTTATTGTTTTCAATATAAATATACGAAAGAAATGTTCTTGTCGACATCGTGGGCTAGACAGTAATAAATACACTGAAAGAATTTTCTTCTCAATTCCAATAAATTTTGACATTAATCCCATGAAAAATTGCATTAAAAAGGAACCTATGCAGCGCTTCGTTGGATCAATGAAACCTGTTTCATTAAAATGTATTTAATGAAACATGACATTAGATCTATGGATATTATTCATTAAAGTAAACATTTGTTTTCTTATTTTATTTTTTTTATTTTATTTATTTTTGTTTTTTTATTTAATTTTTTTTATTTTATTTTATTTTTTTTTTCTGTCTCTGGCGGGAATCGATCGCGCTACCTCGGTGCTGATAGACTAGCTCACTACCAGCTAGCCTACCGGGGCAGTGTAGTTTTTGGATAAAAAAACTACGTTTTTTACTCAATTAAGAGCGTAAATATGAGATTAAATTGCCCATAACAAAGTGGATTGAAAGTTTCTGTTTCATTACTATAATGACATTTTTATTGTCATAATGAAAATTTAAATTTATGAAGGCAATTATTGAAATATGTTGCTTTTATAAAAATTTTTTGATTTCATAAATTTAATGGCATATAACATTAGATGTAAGAAATAATTAAATCTTACATTTTTTAATTAACAATTAAACATAGTTCCCAATTAAAATTTTTTGTTTAACTTGGACAAACTTAAGTTTTCATATATCCAATGAAAATTTTTAACGTAATTACGAAATCCAATGAAGCGATTTTAACGAAAAGACTTCATTATAACTATTAAATTCCATTTAGAGAATGAAAATTTTCATTTAACCAATGAAAATTTTTTTATGAAAATGATTCATTAAATATATGAAGCATTTTTCTTTCAGTGTAGTGGTCCTCAACAAATAGAGGATTGCTTAAGGGGTCCGCAAAGCATTCAGATGCAGGAACCCCTAAAAATTTTTTTGTAAAAATAAATGATTTGTGAGAATGTGGGAAATCGAAAAGACGATAAAAATAAGAGGTTTTAAAATAACAGAAATGCATTTAAAACAAGAAAAAAGTAAAAGCATACCACCATAAAACACTCCAGAGAAGGTAATGTGGAAGAACACGCTTGTGGCTGTGAAACATGATGTAACGTTTAAACACCAACTATACATGACGGTTTTTGTACTAGAACAATGTTCTAAGCAGTGTTCGAAAATAAACACGAAATATCGCTTTTTAGTGTTCGATAGATTTGTGAAAAACAGAAACGCTAAAAGTGTTTGTCATCTTTCGGCCACAAAAATAATACTGTTTTTATTTAACTCAACAAAAGATGAGAACATCCAATTCCGTTCGGTTTTTTTTTAACCACAAACTTCATTGTGTTCGGTTCGGTTCATTAATGATTGTCGATTTTGGATGGCAAAAAACCTAAACATTTTTCACAAAAACAAAATACACATGTGTATGCATACGAAAAAAAGGCAGGCACCATAATTTTACACAATACACACACAAGCTGTTCGTGCTGCGGTCGTTGCTAAAATTTTTTGTTTTTTCATTTCTTTATTAATGTAAAAAAAGAAACATTATACAATTGTTCTGTTTTTTAACGAAGAACAGAACATTACATAATGTTCGGCTTTTTCTTGAAAATAGTTACGAACGGTATTAAGGGTTGTGTTCGTCTACACAATCACTTAAAAAAAATAGATATCGTTCTTGGGTGTGTGAGCCGAACGCTTAGCCATGTACAGTTTATTTTCGCACACTGGTTCTAACTGTCATCGGGTTTCTGAATATGAAATGTTTTTTCGCTAAAAAAAAAATTAATCAGTAAGTTTAGATTAAATTTGAAATTCAAATTACTTGATTTTTTGCATTAAAGTTTTTATTATCATTCTTTTTTAAAATCTAACTAAAAAAAATAATCTCGTCTTTTAACAACGTCTGTTTTTGTCTCCAGAAAAATAATTATTTTGACACTTAAGCTGGAGTTCCATACCACGCGTTCTAGGCCTTTTCGCTGCATACGCATCTATCACAAAACTAGAACCTGCGCTGAATGCGAAAAATGTGGTGTATTTCTACATTTGTAAGCGTTTCATGTAGCGAACGAACAAATCAGCTGATTTTGACAAGAAAAATTTTATTTAAACTTGTGCTTAAAATAAAATGCATTGAAAATGAAAAAATAAAAAGCATCTGATTCCGAACGAAATGTGCGATCAGTTGCGCTCCTTGCTTAAGCAAGTGATAGTTTCTTAAATCTTAACGAAAAGTTCGCTCACATTATGACCTTTAGATCGGTGCTAATGACTCTCGGTATCAGAAAGGGAATAAATAAAAAGACAACAAAACTTAGAGTCCATATAGGGTTCAAATCTGTTTAAGTTTACCTTAATTCTAGTTTTATTGATTAATGAGTTTCATCTTTTATTGAAATAAAAAAAAATCAACTTCTCGAAAAAATGGCAAAGACTAAAAAAAAAAGTTTTTTTTGTTATGGAGCAATTTTTTAAGAACCCATTTTCTTAGCAGATTTCGTCACAAATATTATAAAAATACCAAAAAGCCAATTTGTCAAAAAATGCTAAAAGTACGTTTTGTTCTGCGGACCCTCATATGTTTGCATATTATATTCTTGAATTGGATCTTAACTTATTTATCAAAAATATGTTTGTCGTGCTTCTTAAACGTTTAATGATTATGATTATTCCAAAATTCCAGTCTTTAAAAAGTGGAATGAATTTCGATCGATTTTAAAAAGCATTTCTAAATTATAGTCTTCATTTTATGTTCAGAATACAGTTAAGATAACATATTTAGTATAAGATATAAAGAATATAGAGAAGAGAGGAAAACCTGTTAGAAAGTCAGTTTTAAAGATACTGAAAACGGCATCATTAATTTCAAATAGTTTAGTTTTCAAATCGTTTTCCATAACATACCTGATTATAATTTAATTTTTTACAAAAAGCAAAGATCAGAATCCAACAAATATCAGGTGTATCTTTAGAACCGAAAAATACTTACAACTTACATTTAAAACAAAAACAAATTTCGAAATTTTCTTTTTGTTTTAAATGTGAGTTTAACGGACGAGTTTTGCGCTCGTGTTCTATAAACCACACATAAAAGTTGGCATTACAGTCTTCATCGACAGCTGATTTGGAAGTTTTTTGTTGATTCGAGGCAAGTTTGGTTTGGCAATACATTATCAAAAGACTCACGCCAAAGCAACTTTCGCAAATTTTTTAAATTTATTAAAAAAAATTTATGGTTGAATTTCATTTAAAAATTTTTTTTAGTATTAAAAAACACTTTTAACTAATAAGTGATGTAAGAAAAAAATTTAAAGCACTTGGAGCGATTAAAAATTTTAAGCCATTGTCGAAGCACTACAGGGCTGCCAGGTACTTTTTTCCTTGTCACCAAAATATAAAAATAAAATCCCCAAAAGAAACTTTTGATAAACAAATAATTTCCCGCGTAAGGCAACCTTATTGTATTATTCTCTTTACGGTTATATAAAGGGGGTGCTATAAAGTCACCGGTCTACACAGATAATCCAGAGACGTATTTAGTACCTGGAAATTAACACTCGACAAGTAATTACCAAAATACGGCCGAAAAGATTTAAAACATGTGTAAAAATTGTTTTTTCATATTGCGCCCAAGTCCCAATTTATATTTAAGACTTACGGCCGGTTTTTAGAAAACGAAAACAAGTAAGTGAGTGAGAAATTATATTGAAAACAAAAACAAATTTTCGTTTTTTATTGTTGTTTTCAATAAAATTTCTCACTCACTCACTTGTTTATGTTTTCTAAAACAGGCAGTTAATTGCTTTCAATTATCTATATACTAACAGCCGTATTCATAAAAAGTTGTTTATGAATTATTAACCGTTCTAAAGCAAAAATTGCTAAAGTTGTATTCATAAACGAAAAATTGCCTATTGAACCTTTAATGAACCATTCATAAAGTAAAAAAATTTATTGTTGGATTTGCCCTTCTTTAAACCAAAAATAAAATGACATTTTGATAAGTGTTTGCATATTATGATATTATTTTTGTGAAATATGTTGAAAAATAATGAAAAAAATATTTTATTTATTAATATGGACATGTTAAATACATTTTAAAATTTTTTTTTATTTTAGAAAACCATTTTAAAGTTTTTATATGATTTAAAAGAATATGTCAGGGGCAAATGCAGCTATTCTCTTTAATTATTTATTAAGTTATTGCAACTATTGTTCAAAAATATTTAAAAAAAAGTAGAAAAAGCCAATCATAACAATAGTGATGTTAATAAAAAGTAAGCAAACATTTTATTCGAATACTTTCTTATTGTATTTTCAAAAAAGGCTCAAACAAAAGTGTTTATGCCACCTTTCGGCAACATTTTGTTCAGAAACTAAAATAATATGTAGTTTTCTTTGATAAGAAAAATTTTTAGGTTCTACAATAAAAAAAATTAAATGTAGAATATCATGTGAACCGAATAGAAGTTTCATGCATCACTAGCAATAAAATGGCAGCAAAATATAAATAAAGTTGCCACACTCAAACACAAAATCGCTACAAACAGTAAATAGTAAAAAAGCTGGGAATACAAATTTTTACAGGAGGTTTATAAGACAAAAAGCGTTTAATAGTTATTACATACTATAAGTTTAAAATAAGAACTTTTTATGAATATGGCTCTAAAGCTAGTTTTTTCATATTATGACCAAATACCTATATTCGTAATATTATATCATAATATTTTTCCCTTAATAATATTCCTATCATGTTAATTTTAATAAGTTAGGAAGCAATCATGTTATTGTTATGTTAATCATAACATGTTACGCAGTGATGTAAATCATATGATGTTAAGAAATAATCATATTATTATCATATTATTTAGAAGAAATCATATTATAATACAGCACCACTTTAACAACAATACAAAAATAAATAAAAATTTTTTTGCATCGATTTTTTATTTTGTGGCACTTTACAATTTTTTTAAAGTTAATACAATTTCTTTATTTTTTTTTTTTTTAATTTCTTTAGAATTGATTTTCTTAATGAGTATTTTTTTTTAATTGTTTAACCACTCGCTCAAAATAATTCAAATAATTCGATAGGCATATCAAAAACAAACGACACAACTGATACAAAATTATTTTACATATGATAAAAAAAATATTGTTACGTTTGTCCTTTAATAAACGCGTTTGAGTTCTTTTAATTGCAAATCCGAATAAAAATCCACACTTATTTAACTTAACAAACTTTATTAATTATTTTGTTCACAATTATTAGTTACGAACAGAACCGTTTCTCAAAACAAACTAAACTAATTATTCATGAGTCACCCCTTTTTATATTTCATAACTATTTCTTGAAATTTCCTGAACCTTCCTGTAATAACTTCTTATTATGTTCTAAAACCATTTCTAGAAATGACTGGGAAATTCATGTAATAATTCTTTTAAAATAACAGTTGTGTTCAAAATTATACATGAAAATTTTAAGTAACTACTATAACCTAAAAGATAACTTATTACTATAACTATAAATAATGCTTAGATAATTTTACTTTCGCAACAATATTATCAGAGTAAAGATATTTTGTTTGGATCTTAAAACTATTATGATTACGTTTAGAAAGTTATCGTGTTACGGCTACTTAATATCATAAAATGGTTGTTTTAAAGTTAACATTATTTAGTTGTTTGAAAAAATAATTGGTTTTCAGTCAACAATTCTCAAATTTATAATTGCGAGAAACATTGATATGTTTACACTAATTATAATTTTGCTTATATTTAATAAAGATAACAATTTTTTGTGTACCACAACAATATATTGTTACAATAAGCAACGTGTAGTTGCCGTAACCATGCCCAACCATATTTTTTCTATGCGTGAAGCTGTCTCCAGCAATATATGTTTGCTTTTCTGCAGTCATTTCCTACTCAATGAAGCCATATAGTTTTAGGTTAACCTCTGCGTCTAGTGTTGTATGGAACTTTTAAAATAATAAATAAGTAATAAATACCGTCGGAAAGTGCTTAAGATATTGCATCGAAATACCGTCAGATTTGTGCTTCGATTTCTTAGTTACTTCTTCTTCTTATAAAAGCACAATTATCGTACCGTATATATTTAAAATTATTTTTCTTTCAAACACTCGCAACTTCGTTTAATCCGCCATCGTTTAGTCTCATGTTTCACAGCAAATAAGTGGCAGAGCAACTGTCTTATATAGCTTCATATAAAATTTTAGGGGTATCTGCCGCGATTTCAAGAGTTTTAGTTGTGCACAGTCGGTGCTTTATTGCCATGTGCATGTCATTTTTGCTGTTTATTACTGCAACGAGATATTAAAAAGTATTAACTTTTTCAAAAGTATAGTTGAGAACCGATGCTAAATGAAGGCTGTTGCGAAGCAGTATTTTAACAAACATATAAATATACTTGATTTTGTCCTCTATAATTAGTAAGCCTAGCCTCTTTGTTTCGCTCTCTTATAAAATTGCCTCAAAATCTCGCATACTATTTCGTATTCTATTTTAATTTATTTATTTTATTTTTCAACAGTGATATTGTTAATTATTCTCTAGGCTCTGAAAATACATATTTTCTACTTAGACAAAATGATAATAATTAATGGAAAATATGCCTCATAGTCTTAAAATTATAAAAAAATACTACACGCTATGCCAGTTAAAAAAAATACCCATACAAAACAGAAACAAGTATTATATGTTCATTTCTTTTACCAAATATAAATTTAAAACCCCTAACCATAATACGAAATTTCATTTTTATTTAGGTTAAATTAAAACATTATAGCATAAATTCATACAAAAGTCACCAGGAGTCATGCCTAATAATTTCAATAACCCCAAAAAATATAAAAATGATTCACCATATAAAAATTTTTATAGTTAACATTTTCTGCCAAAAAGTGTTTTGTAAAAGAAACTACACAATGTGTATCCAGTACGTATACGTAATATTTAATACAAACGTTCACAACGAAATATTACTCATACTCGCTGATGGTCACATATGTTTATAGGCACATACGCAGTCATACTTATACAATTAAATACAAGATATGTACAAACAACACGGTATCATACTTAAATAGAAAATAGCACATACTACGTGTATCTTCCGACTTTGCCGCATTAAAATATCATTTATGCAACATTTGCCGTAAACGTACCACGGCACAGAATAATCGTTCACTTGATTAAAACGATACAAATAAATAGAAAATGAAGAAGAAAGGAAAAGGGAAAAAAGCAACAGAACAAAAAGAGGAAAAGAGAAAATTAAAGAAAAATAAATAAAAAACGTGACGTTGTGTTTAATTTGGTAGTGAAAAAAATCGTTTTTTGATGACACACAGTGGAGCAGTTACGGATTTTTGCAGTTCACCTTATATAGTATTCATACTGTTGTGTTTTTCTCAAAAGTACAGGTTTATTGATTTGTAGGGTCTTCGTACAAGAAGATGAATTAATAGTCCCTCTTAGTCTCTAATATAAAGTATTTTTGCAAGGAGTTTTCGAAAAAAAAGTTTTTATTTTTGCCGAACGTAGGGGTCGGCTTTTTCTATCTTTTTACATCTATCTGAAAAATAAAGTGGGGTTGGTCAAACATTTCCCCTGTCTGAGAGCATCCTACGCGCTGCAGGGTCCAGATTTAAAAATTTCTTAAATTTCTTAAATTCTTAAATGTGGACTATGCATGGCGTAGGGTGCTCATAGACGGGTCAAATGTATGACCAACCTCACTTTATTTTTCATCTCCATCATTTATTTCTGATTTACCTACCCGCTATCTTCATTCCTAAATGGGGCTCCTATCAGGGCTGTCAGATATGGCGATTTCTCGTGGCGATTTTGAAACGTGCTTGGCGGTGGGATTTTGAGCGACTTTTTGAGCGATTTCTGATAGAACTGATGATTTACTTGGCTATTTTTACTATTTATATTATTAGCAATTTTTGTTAACAGTTTGTCATATTTTGTTATCATTACAAATTAAAAAAAAATCTGGCAACTTTTTTATTTATATTATTTTATTAATTTAATTCTAATAGTATGTATTCAGGTCAAAACACCAGTAATGAAATTGATGAGGCTGAAGTGTACGATCTTATAGACTTGTGAACTTAATTTTAGTTTTTTTAACAAAAATTACTTTCGGTGACTTTTTTTTATTTTTCTCAGTTTTTGGCGATTTTCGACTGTAAAAACATACTAGCTTTTTTTTGTAAGCAAAGTTTAATTTTAAAAAAGAAATATTTTTGGCGATTTCTGACATCCGGTTTGGCGATGGAGCTCAAAAAATTCTGACAACCCTGGCTCGCATACAAAATTTTCAATACAGACTAGAAATATTTTTGAGAAAAAAACCCAAGACTGCCATGGGGGGATTGTATGTAAGACCGGTATTTTTCAAAACATACTTGCCCTTTATCACCACCCCTTAGAGGGACTCCCATACAAACATGGGGTCTTATGAAATTCTTAAATTTCATTAAAATTTGTTCGTCTTTTGTGAATAAAATCAAAAGTTGCAAACAGATTTGAATCATTTATGGCTTGTTTTGTTTGGAACTTCGTTTTCTAAACGATTAGAAAAAACTTTTTATGATTTTTTATATAACAAACATTTCGAAATTTTGCTAAAAAAAACTATTTTTTTTTTGCCAAAACAAATTATGTTTCTAAAACGAAAAAAAACCAAAGCCTACCTTAAGGTAATTTTATTGCGGAATTTTGGAATATTTTGAAGTTTATTAAATAATACACTGAACCATTTTTGAGTTACGCGAATACTTATGTTGTGCAACCTCCTCCATTTTCGAAATAACGGTATATTTTTTGTATAATTAAATTTAAAAGTGTTTCTGCTGGAATAATCGAATTACTTCCTTTGCAAAAGTTTAATAGTTTCTTGCAAGCTTTAATTTTCTGACATTTTGGCGGTACATTGAGGTGGTACGGACCGAGATCTGGTAGATAAATACTAGAACGAGATACTTAAGGTCAATGGCCCCTGAGGACTTTACATTGGTTTCCTCGAGACAAAAACATTGATGTATCATACTTAAAGATTGGACTGTAAATGCATAAAATATAAAGAAAAATGTTAAAAGGCGACCCCTACGTTCGGCAAAAAAATTTGTTTTGTAACCTCCTTGCAAAAACACTTTATATTAATTATAGGGTGTGTTGGTAGACTCTTTTTGAGGTAAGGTCTAATGATTACGCCTTGTATCTACCATTATGGCCTCATCCCACTTCCCTAATAAAAGTGTGTGAAGATATTGGACACTAACACTAAGGAAGATTGTAATTGTTGCATTTGGCCTGATTTAACCCATTCGATTGCAATCTGCAGCTCCCTAGAGTCGAATGCTACAGATCGAACCCCACCCTAGGCAAATAGCAAAAATCAAAACCTATTTTGGTATAAACTAAAGTCACTTCGTAATTCCCGAAGCTGCTTTTCTAATCAGAAGTTTAGTGATATTTATTAGGTTGCAATCGAGTGAAGGTTTACCAACTTAAAACCATCAGGCAAGCTTGAAGTATAAGCTACACATTTTACCTCGGAAAGTTTAAAGCCTAAAAGTACGCGCGCATTCAAACGATTACGTACAAACCCCGCTAGATTCTATAACACCGCAAAGTCGAACAAATTGTAAGGACATTTGGATTTTTACCAAGCTGCCCTTATTAACCAATCGGCCTTCACGCTGTTGTCCTTAGCTTAAGCTCATAGATCCGTAAGTTTGAACTCATTCTTTGAAATTTTTGTGATCCGAATTTTTTGTGGCGGAAAATTGATGATTTATACGTAGAGAATGTGTGGTTTAAACAGGATGGTGCCACTTGCCACACAGCAAGAGAAACAATAGATTTGAAAGAAAAGTTCGAAAATCGTATTATTTCTTTTAGAAGAGGACTATCGACTATTTTTTGTTTTTTTTTAAATCGAAAGTGTACAGCAATAATTCCACAACAGTTATCGCGCAGATATTAACTATTGACAACAGTTTATTAAAAAACGTGATTGAGAAATTTGGTAAAGATTTGGTGCCTACCGAGCCAGCTGAGGGGTCACTTGACCGACATAAATTTTTAATTTTTAACCGGAACCTACAGAAAAAAAATATTTTTAATATCGCAAAAAAAAAAATTATTACTATTAAAATTATACCGCAATTTTTGGATATCCTTAATTTCTGGTTCCAATTTATTTTTTTTTTTTACCTACTTATACTTAGTTTTAATCCACTGTGCATTCTCCCCTCGAATGACCAATTCAAGCAAAGGCTAAAAAAGAAACATAAAACAAAACAAAATAAAAACCCACTAACCGAAAAGAACATACAAAAAAGCCAATAATACAACAAAAATATAAAAAACAACAAAAATTCAACACAGTGATGATAAATCTTTCAAAAGCTTTTGATATTCACCATTTTTGTTTTGCTAACGAGCCCGAGAGAGAACAACAAAGAGAACAAATTTATTTAGCAAGAGATTAGCTTATATAGAGAGAGAGAGAAAGCGAGGGAGAGTTTGAAAGTTTTGTTTTTGTCTTCAACACGTGCTGCTTATGGCCAAAAAGTCATTTAATGACATGCTTTGGCATGTTTTTTTTTTATTATTTCTATTTTCTGCTTTTCTTCTATAAGAGAAAATATGTGCAATTTTCGATTTCTTTTTTTATTTTATTATGAATTTTCTGCTGGGGTTGTTGTAGCGATAGTTTTTGTTGGTAATAGTTGTACTTTATTTGTTGGCTTGGTAAAGCGCACAAAGTGAAATTGTCGGTGTGCAAGTGCGAGTGCGAGTGCGAGCGTGTGTTCTGTGTTCTGTGTTTTCATTTTTATTGGGATTTTCATGCTTGAAAGTGGATTTGTGTGTGCGCGTTTAAGTTAGTACATGAGTGTGAGTGTGTATATGTTTCCTCTTGTTTTCCCTTTGTGTAGAAAGTGTTGTTTGCTGCTGTATGTTTTCGGCACCAAAAAGTTTTGCTTCATTGCGGTGTTACGTGTTACGTGTATCAGACGCCACGGCGGCGTCAAGTTAAGGACTTTTTTCGTTTAATGTACTATATCGTAATAAAAAAAATCTAAAAAAAACTTAAAGTTTATATTATAATTAATATCGATAAAATATAAAAAAAAAGAAATTAAAAAAAAACTTTAATAAAACAAATACAAATTTCTTAAATAAAAGCTTGAAATAAAATAAAACTTTGAAAGAAGTTTTAAAAATCTAGTGAAAAAGTGTTCAAAAACCAACAAAAAATTAATAAAATAAAATTAATAAAATAATATTATAAAAATAGTGTTAAAAGTGCTTAAAATTTCATATAAGTGGGAAAAGTAACATTTATTTAATATATATATGTATATACTAATAATGCTCATATTCATAAACATATTTTAAATTTAATAAAGTGTAAACCTTAACAAACAAATTTGTTTATGAAAATTTTCCTAAATAAAATTTAATAATCGTTTATGAATACGGGGGTAAAACTGTATAAAAATATATTTTTTTATACATACATATAAAAAAATCAATTTTTTTATTATTTAGCTGTGTTTTGAACATTGTTGTTTGCTTATTCTTGTTTTTAAATATATATATTTTTTCTACAGTCTTTAAGAATTCTAAGTCATCACTTAAAACAAAAATTTTGATTGCAAAACACAAAATGACTTCCTGTACATGGGTGTTTAAGAATGTTGTACATGTAGAAGACAAAAACATTATTAACCCTTAGCACAGTGGTTAAAAAATCATAATTTTCTAAATATTTTATTATTTTTATTAACAAGAAAAATTTATTTTATAAAATAACTAAGTTTCTAAGTTAATTAACCTAAATATTTTATTTTATTTTAATTAAACCATCTGTTAAAATAATGATTTTTTAAAAAAATTTCTTACTCTCTTAGAATAATGTTTATCTTACCTATAAAGTATAATTCAAAACAAAATAAAAAAACTTTCAAAAAAATTGGACAAAAGTGTTTCTTTTGCAACCCAACTTTTTGAAAAAAGTTTGAATTGCTGATTAGAAATTTATTTAAGAAAAATTTCAAACCGTACCGTTACAGCATAATTTTAGGTTTAATTTTAAATCACACTTATATTTCTAATCGTTTTAAATACAAAACTCTGCTTTTAACTAAACACTTGAATACAACTTGATTCACCAAACTGGTACATTTAAAATTTCCTTTGCGTATAACTAAGCATGGTGGTATCAATATTATAACCATACAACAACAATAGGGAAAACAATCATAAACAGCTGTTTTTAAGACCACCTTGTAATTAAATACAATGTTGTATGACTTTTTTTGTATAAATAAATATATTTTATGCCACGCCTACTTCTACAACCGTGCCCACACTTTGTCGGATGTTATGTATTGATAACCAAAATGCTTTTAGCTATTTTGGAACTTTGGCTCTTGCCGTTTTCCAGATATAAAGAAATCTATAATGGCTTAAATAGGTTTTTGCTAAATTTTTACCTCCAATATAATTTTGTCAATATAAATGTATATAATAACTAACGAAATATATTATAATTAAGCAGAAAAAGATACTAATCTTAAACTCTTCACAACTTATTATTTAAAATTGAGATGTAAACATATTAAATATGAAATAAAATGAATTGAATATATACGAGAAATGCTATTATACATATTTTATTCTTTATTAAATAAAACTTTTTTCATAACACTGAAAAAAACAAATTGTATTTAAATACGATTTAAGTTTCTACTAAAATTAACAAAATACAGATGTAAAGTCTATCCTAAAAATTGGAATTCAAATTATGATTAAAAACATACCTCCATATTCATACAAAACATTTCAGGTTTATTAAAGGTTTATGAAACGAATACACCTTTTATAAATTCAAAATTTTTTTTATGAATATGGGGGACAATATATAAAATATTTTATAAAGTTTTCAAAATGTTTTATTTTTTTGAAAGGTGGAAATATATTAAGGCGTAGGGTCTTCTTCAAAGACGATCAATTTATAACCCTCTGTCTATCTATTGTTGATATTAACAAAGATTTACCTTTTTGTATTTAATAACCCATATTGCTTGTAATTTTTACTGCCATGTTTGGAGTGTGGGTAATTCCTTTAAGGTGTTGATCAGGTGAAATTAGAAATTTATACTTCTTTAAATATTGCTGATTCAAAAAATGCACAGCCTTTTCAACCAAAGTCAGGGTTTTTTTAAGAAAATATTTTCTTCGTTTAATAGCTGTACATACACCCAGAGAAAAAACATGTTTAAATATGGTTACCTCCAACAAAACTATTTTTAAAGAAAATTTTAAACATATTATGATTCATTTAACAATATTATTGTCACCGACAACCATATTATGGTTGAATTAGTCCTCAATCAAGAAGCCACAACCATATTATGGTTGCCTCCAAGCATGACATAATTAAAAATAACTAAAAGTTGTTTAACACTTATAATAGCATGGTGGGTTTTCAACCATAGCACGTTGCTCTTGGAATAGAGGAAAATACTATTGTTAATTTTAAAACAAATTATTGTAATTTTTAACCATAAAATGTTTAAAGGCAACCATAATATGGCTTTGGCTTCTTGATGGAAGACTAATTCAACCATAGTATAGTTGTATATGACAATAACATAGTTATGTTAAACATAATATGTTTTAAATTTTCTTTAATCATAGTTTTGTTGGAGGTGACCATATTTAAACATGTTTTTTCTCTACGTGTATATAGAATCATTTGCTGCGTAACATTTGAGTTTGATGGTAAAAGGGTAGTCACGTACAAGATGCTTTCTCATACGAAATAGTTCAATTTTGTAAAATAAAAGTATCATTAGATGAAACGAAATTTTAAAAGTGAATTAAAGAATGATCCTGTAGCAAATATTTTATAATATGAACAAGGACTAAATACAATACATAGACTTTTAAAAACCTGAATGTACTCCTAGCTTTTGATAAATATGAGGTTCATGGTAATTTGTTATTCTATTTATTCCTGAACGAAGCATATGGCCGTAACAATTTCATTTCAATCCACTTGGGGGATTCACAAGGTGTCATAAAGTCCTAAGTCTTAAAATAATAAAATGAAAAAATACGACTGTTGTGAACAACCGCTCATAATTTAGTGTGCTATTTTGAATTTAAATCAGCTGATTTAAAACAAATACAAAAAATAAGTACTAACCTAACATCAAAACATTTTTTAATTCTAATCCATGAATTAATAAATTAAATTAGATTTTATTTTTTTTATTTTTTAGACGTAAATCACAAATAATTTTTATTTTGTTTGTTTATCGAACATCAGAGTCCTGAGCCGATATAATTTGACGCCGCACGTGTTATGTTTCAAAAATTGCTAGCCGCAGGTTAAATTCGGATATTAGCCGGATAAAACGGCTACAAAAACGAATGCGGCTCGGCTCAGCCGCTCAGCGCAGGTCTCTTCTGATTAATTACCACAGCACAATAAGCATAGCAAGCAAAGTTCTATTAATTTAAGACACTTTTTGTTAACAAAGCAACAACAGTAATTTTAAACCATTGTAAAATATTAGAACATTATGACAATATTACCTCAACTCTATTTAGAGCACGAGCTTTTTATTAACTTACACATAAGTTTAAGGTGAAGGAAGTTCTCTTCTCCTGCTGCTCTATGGGTTCCACTCGACAGACTGTCTTACGATATCATCTAAAGGTTTCCTTAACGTATGGCTTATCCATCCACATGAAACATGCGCATGATTTTCCGTAGGCACTTGTTTTAAAATATTTGAATGGCGTGTATATCACACTGAGCAGCATTCTATGACTCGGTCGTAGAGCAATATTGACTAAGCATTAGAGTTAAATAGTTTCAATTTCGTCTTCTGCGATAGTGCACGCAAAGAAAAAACATGGTTGTAGTAAACATATTCTAAGAGCAACATATTATGATAAGATTCATGATAGTAGTCACCATATTACGATCATTATTGAATCATATTATGACTAAATATATTCGTAATATAACATCATAATATCCATCCATCATATTATTGTCATGTTAATCATAATAAGTTCTGAAGTTATCATATTATTATCATGTTAATCATAATAAGTTAAAAAGTAGTCATATTATTGTCATGTCAATCATAATAATTTGATATTTTGCATTTGCACTATTGCAGGACTAATACTGAACTCCGGTAGTATCCTTATTTTTTTAATTTCCATAAAATGATTATTTTTAGGAATTTTTCGTTAAATTGTTTAATCGCTCACTAACAAATAAATCGATGATATATTTTTTTTTAAACAAACGACACAAATGATTCAAAATTATTTTACAAATGGCGCTCAATATTGTTAGAGTAAATATATCTTGATTTCATCATGAACATATTATGACTTCACGTATATAATGTTGTCTTGTTATGGCTGTAAGTAATTTTATATGTTTTCACAGTTATCATTATTTAGTTGTTAGAAAAATAACTTTGTCAGTCAACAATACTCAAATTTATAATTGCAATAAACATTGATATTATATTGCATATATTTAATAACAATAACAATTTTTTATGTACGACAACAATATATTGTTGCAAGAAACATAGTGCAGTTGCCGTAACCAACCCCAACCATATTTTTCTCTGCGCGTTTTGTTGACTTCCATACAGAGTTTAAAAATCCAAATGCCTGCCGATCGTTATTAATGCGGCTGAGTAAATCTTGCCAAATTACAACTGTATTGCCTAGAAGGCTTTCCAAATAGAAGATAAGTTGGATTTGTATACAGAGTCGCTGATGGTTCTCGAAGTTAAGAGGCACTGAATCGGAAATTTTTTTTATCAACCATTACGCCGGCACTTCTCGCTGCTTGACACTTTGACAAGTCAGATGCGATTGCATGTCCGTAAATGTATGGGTAAAAAGGCAGATATCGTGTGCATAATTGAGGTCCTCTAATTTTTCCTGCAGACCCTAAGTAATACCACTTCTGAGTCTTGTAGCTGACTTAGAACCCTATCAATTTCAATTTATAAATTGATCTGAGAAACTGACTGTCGACTGAAACCATTGCATAAATTTGTTTTGCTAAATATGGTATACAGCCATGAATATTTTGAACCTGTCTTACTTAGAATTACTCATACACCCAGATTATACATTAACTACACTCAAATGAAAAATCAAAACCATCCGTACTCAAATCAATCCGAAGCGGTATTAATAGTTCGGTGAGTACGGATTTTCTTGAATCAAGTACAGAAAGATTGATTCAAGTACGGATTTTTAATCCCGAAATGCTTAAAGTATCCATATTCAATCCCGATTTCGTACTTAAATTAAACCGAAAATGGGATTAATTTAAATAAAACCAAGATTGAATCAATCTCAAAATGCGCTTGATTCAAGTATTATAAAGTTGATTTTATCTCGAATTCGTGCTTGAAAAAAAAAAATTAAATTAGAAAGAGAATATTTTTATAATTGATTCACTTACCCATTTAACACCTTACAGAATGAGAAAACGCCAGCATCATGCCCGATATGTCTTTACTTTAAAAATCTTATATACATATTTAACTTAAAATATAAACCAAATGAGAAGCAAGAGTTCAATTTTGATTTTTAAACATGAAAATAATACAGTTGAACTTCTATAAGTCGAACTTCTGTAAGTCGAAAATTCTTTAAGTCGAAGGGAATCTCTTGGCAATAGCGGTGGACAGGCCAATTCACATGATTTTGTTTCTATAACTTGAGCTCTTGAACTTCTTTATCTTGAATTTTTCTATAACCCAAAGTAAAATATTTGCACCACGCGTGGCCACACTTCAACAAGTCGAATTTTTTTCGAAAAATTTTTTGCCATCTTAAATTTTTGTTTTCTTTAAAACCAATTAGCACTTAAAATATGACATTTATCTTTAGTTAAATAAAATTTGATAAATTTAAATTAAATTTTTCTTATCAAATCACACAATATTTCATTAAATGAAATCTTTAAATATGTACACATGTATTTGTACGAAATAAAATTAAATAACATGAATACCGAACGAATTTAATTTTTTGTTGTGCCATTATTACAAAACTCTCTAACTTGAAGTTTTTGTAAGTCGAACTTTTTTGTCGGGATAATAGAGTTTCGAGTTATAGAAGTTCAACTGTATATGGGCATTTCCCCAGAATGGTCTACCAGGATAAAAAAATAAAATGTTGATAATCTTTGTTTTTTATTGTTTATTATTATAAAAAAAGTCTATGTTGTTATAAAAGAATGGTTCCATAGCATATCTCAGCTGTTTTACTTGAGGAAATTGCACTGGAAACTGGAAAATTTTATATATTCTTATATTTTCTACTTCTAAAGACATTTTTATATACTTATTTTAAATGCAAAAAATATGTTATGTTTACACTCTTTCTTCATAATGTCTCCATTACAATCAGTTGTAAAAGGAGTATTAAGTTTTCTTGTTAAGAAAATTTAAGGATATTTTTGGGAAAATGCATGGTGATAATAATAAAAATCATATGGAAAAATCGTACGTTCGCGACCCTTACGTTCGCGACCGGTACATAAGCCAATTAAACAAAAACCAAGAGAGATATTTTATTTTGTAAATGCTGGATGGAGACCTTCATTAATACACTTTCAAAATAAATTAACAACTTTTGAATATTCCGTTCCATTACGTAGATTTTTACATTTCACTACTGTCATCCAAAGTTGACTTCTATTATGCGTACGTTCGTGACTACATGTTTACAACTATTATTATGAAAACTTAAACTCGATGAAACCCATTTTTTGCACTAAACATAGAGCTACCCAAATGCTATCGAATCGCAAAAAAAATTCTAGGAAAAGTTTTGTTTTCTATATTTTTTGCATACCAGAGCGTACGAACGTACGTTCGTGACCCCAGGAAATGCCCATATGCTTTTCTTCTTTTCCTGTTGTTTTTGTTGTTTCTACCCACAACAAGCAAATCGTTTTTTCAAACTTTTGTGAATTTCTTGTAATTTCTAAAACCAACTTTGTAAAAAAACACTTGTATGCACGCATTAAAGAATGCGATGCTGAGATTTGAGACTTATAAGTTATATGAGATTAAAACCGTCACTTTGTAATTTTACTCTTTACCAACGAAAAGTTCAATCTTTTTTTAACTTGATTTATGAATTTTATACTTAAAGAAATTCCGGGATTGATTTTGAGTACCACTCATACTTAAGGTAAGTTTGAAAAACTTAATTTTTCTTGAGTGTTTTTCTTTCTGTGTCTATAAGATCTGAAGTGGATATTCAAAGTGTTTTAGAAGGAGTGGCAAACTTATTTTATCACGAGTGGTCTGGTAGTTCAGGGTATAAAAATAAAAAAATTTGCTTCGATATCAAAGTAACTAAAAAAAAGGTTATTATTTCACCCATAATAAACTTTTTAAGTTTGTCTTTTATATAAGACAGTGTAGTTAGATGGAGATTAATAACCTCTTAACTGATAAATAAATAGCAAACACCATTTTTGCAAATCAATCAATTAATTTATTCTACCATGTTTTCCTACATGGGTAATTTCAAAGTGTTGAACGTGACAATCCAATATATTTACGTTCTTTTAACCCTTAAATGATAGCACTAAGAAAGCACTATTATCTATGCTAAAGTTAATGGGGGTGCAATTCTAGGTCAAAGATAATGGCAAAAGAAGTAGCGGTTCGAACGTGATAAAAATAGAAGTAGTTTTTGTGGCCATGTATAAAAAGGCGTTATTTAGCGAAACCTGGCACAATTTTTTAGTGGAACTACTTTCAGAAGTTTACGTAGCAATGTAACATTAAAGTGTCTTTGGTTTGATTCCAAAATCTTCTGTTTTTGTTTTTGTTTGAGCCAAAATCTGGTTCGATACGAGACATTTCGAACGTGACATTTATTTCCATAATAATTTAACTGAATAATGATTAAAAAAAATAAAAATTTACCGTTAATCCGAATAACATATTTCTCTTCGAACTCTTCCTTAGATTACAGACCATGTAAGAAAATTTTTTTGGAATAATTTTCATCAAATATCATTTCTTTTAAGGAAGATAATATTAAAGAAAACACAATAAAACATTCTCACAAATAAGAAATTACGTTTGCACAACTTTGCAGTCTGATTGTTTATCTATAACAATAGAGTAAAATAATCAGCTTTTTATAACTTTTAAAATTTTCGGTCACGGTGGACCTTTTGACGGGAATGCCCATATCCGGGAACACGTTTCAATTATACATATGCGGTCGAAAATACTGTCTGCGTTTTTAACATCGTGTGAAAATAATTTTTTCCTTCCAACTGTATATGTGCCAACATGTAATTTTCTTAATTGGTAACTTAAAAGCTTTACAAAATAATTGTTCAGTAATACAATAATTATGAAAATCAGTATGTTGCTCCTTCTAAATTTTTTAAGTACACACAAAAAATTTTCATTAGTTTTTATCATTTAAATAATTTTTATTTTATAACTCAATTAATGTGTTATGAAAAATTAAACTATAAGTACTGTTTTTTGCATTTAGACTGACGATATGTACATTTTGTGAATATTTTGTAACTAAGAAGCGGTCTTTTTGTATGTCTTAAGAAAAAAAAATAAATTCTAAGCTCACTACTAACACCTAAGGAATAATGGTAAACATTTTCTTGACATCTAATCCATTAATCACTTTTTGCTGTCCCACTGTTGGTCATTTTCTTATATGCTCTGCTTGTTATTGGTTTATGTTAAACAACGACAAAAAATAAAAACCGAAGCTTATCATTATTATACGTGTTGTAATTTTTTGCCGTTTTCAGTTTTTTTTTTTTTTTTGTCTAAGTTTTCAATGTCATTTCTATTCAACATTATTTCCTTTTTTATTTTTTTTTGTCTTTTGGCTGCTTACAACAAATATTTATAGTCTTTTAAACCTTTAAGGTATTTAATATTTTTTTTTTTTAAGTAATTATTATTAGAAACCTTTGATCTCTAACTATAAGTTTACAACGGCTGACTGTAGGAGTAAAAAAAAAAAGAAAAACGTAAAGTATAAATAATAACAGAAGTTTTAATAATTTGAGTTTTTGTATTTGATATGACAATTTTAATTAACATTTAAGTGAGTTGGGACATTTTACATGGTTTGTTTGCATTAATAGGGAAATTTTATACATAAAAGTAATAAAATCGTAATTATTGTTGCCGTTACAACGTTTTATATGCGTTTAATACCAACATTAACTTTATTCAGCCAGCTGAATTAAACGATTTTAATAGTTTCAGCTGTAATGTTGTATTATTTATAAGTTCTTTACAATTCAGCTGGCTGAACACATTAATCTATTTTATATATAAATAGACAAAAGTGGCAGTTTTAATTAAATTAACAATTATCTTGTACTATATTTGCATGTTCGTGGGTCTAATTAAACGTGTTGCTCAACATTTGTTAATAAAGATACAATTCAACTAGCTAAAGTTAGGTAAACATTGCAGTGATAATGCTTAATAGCACTGGAATACCAATATTGCATATATCTAGCTAGTTTTACTTCAAGAATTTCTCTGCTTTGGCTTAAGTTTTATAATATTTTTTGAATTTACCTTTCTGAATCGAATTAATTTCTATTATTGTATACAAAGGAATAAAACTACTTATAACTATTTCAATTACATTTTATAACTATTTCAATTAAATTTGTTACAGAAACTGCAATTAAGCAAAGATAAAACTATACCAAACCTTAAAAAATCCCAAAAAACTTTGTAGTTTTGAAAATTAACTAACTTCTTTAATTATTTTGTCAAGTTTAGCACTGAACTGAACAACTGTTTTAACTATTTGGAATTAAAAATTTAGCTTATAAACAAATATTTTTAACAGCAAAATTTTTTTAAATGAAATGTAGCCATTTTATAAATTTATTTAATTTGTTTTGGTTTTAATTTTAATAATTTTTTAAGCTGCACATATAGAAAATAAAAATATAAATAAAAATTTTTATTAACTAAGCTGAAATAGCAAAATATATTATTTTTACAATTACGGTTGAAATAGAATTAACTAGTCTAAGATTAAAATCAAAGTATAAGGTTAATTCAGCTAGCTAAATAAGCAAAGTAAAAATTATATAAAACTATAATTTCAAAAAACTTAATTCAGCTTATTACAACGAATTAATATATATATATATATATATTTTCTTTGGTTATTACAATTCAGCTTGCTGAAATTATGTAACAAATCTTATTTACTTTGCTGAATTAGCAAAATGTATTTTTTACAATTACGGCGAAACAAAAATAACTGCTTTAAGATTAAAAGCTTGGTTAAATGTTAATTCAGCTAGCTGAATAAGCAAAGTTAAAGTTATATAAAAAAAAATTAAAAATTTTCGTTTGGGAATTTTAATTAAAGCAACAATAATTTGTTTTTGTTTTTAATATAAATTTTTAAAGGAATAATTTTAATAAAATATTTGCTAAAATTATATTAATCTATTTTATTTGAAAGTTAATTTAAAAAGGATTTAACCCTCAAATACCTGAAATTTTAATATTTTTTTTGCAATAAATAGGTTTTGTTCAATAGTTAATTTTTCTGTAGGCGTTCGTCGGTGTTTAAGGGTTAATTTATTTATAAAAGCGAGTGTTTTTTAAATCAACTTGCTGGATAACTATTTTTTTTTTAATTTTTTTACATTAGTTAAAACAAGTAGCGAAAAATGTTTCAGCCCTCAAAACAGCTGTGATACTTTTTTCTAGAAAATAAATAATAGAAAAATAGTTTTTTGCTTGATTTTTTCAAAAACTAAATAAATCTTAACTAGCTAAATGTAATAACTTTTATAAAAATTAATAATTTAAATAATTATTTGATTATAATTTAAGAAGAAATTGTCATATAAAATCCTATTCGGCTAGCTGAATTTAAGTAATCTTAAAAACTTTTGAGTGTAATTTTTTGAATTTTAATTAATAATAGAATGTGGGAATTATTTATTTTTCATAAATTAATGCGATAAATGTTAAATGGAATAAATAATGTTTGTTAAACTAGTTGAATTGGAATATTAAATTGATATTGATCTTTGCAAACTTATAATTGTCACCTTTAGTACCAATTTTACTAAAGCAGTTTTAAAAGGCGTCCTTTTTGTAACATTTCTTCCTAATACCTTTAAAACTATTGTTTCTATTACTTTTTAGCAGTTTATTTTTCACTATTTTCTTAAAAAAAATCCAGTTGTTGTAAACATGAATTTTTTATAGAAGAAATAAATAAATGCAATTGTGTTTGTGTTGAAATGGTTGAAGAAGAAACTGTCATCAAATGTCTATAAATATTGGTAATAATTGTCATTTCCAATTTCATTTTATTTTATAAAGTACTTTTATTTATTTTCTAATGCCATTTCAAATGCACTTTATTTAATCTTTTGTTTTTTTTTTTTTTTTTGTATTTTATTTATTTCTTTTTCTAGACATTTGTCGTCAACAATATTTGTTTCTTTTCAGTTGTGTCGCAATTGTTTACGATTTATTTATAAAGTGTTTAGTAAAGTGTAAATGACATTTGGCGTTAAATTAAGGAAATTACATTTTTAATGTAATTTATTATTAGAATTCTGTTTTTTATTTTTATATAGTCTTTTACCATCAACAAATTGTTAGAAAATATTGAACTCGTTCTGAGTGTGTGTGCGTTTTTAAAAGTGTGTCACTGTGCTAGAGAAATGACAACAGCTTAGGCGATAATGAAAATTGATAAATTTATGTTGAACTTGTCGTGAAATCAATAAATAAAATAAGTTAATTTAAATAAACAGCGGGGTGTCAATTCTCTGTGTAAGAGATGGGGGGTGGGACTTTGGTAGGTTTAAAGGTATTGCTGGTAGCATAAATATACAGTTATTGTTGGTAAATATAAATAGAAGCCAAATAGTGTTCGACCGTAGACTAAATTGTTTTATTGAAATAATTAATTAGATAGACATAATTAATTTAAAACAATCAATATGTTTTTAATTAAATTTTCTTTTGTTGTAGAAAAATGAAACATGAAATTTAATTTGTTTAATGAAATTAAAATAATTGACATAATCAAGGTAATTTCATTGTTATAGGGTGAACTGAAGTTAAAGGAAAAATTAAAATAGTTTGTTATAAAACAAAAGTTTATGCGAATTTTTACCTTAACACAGAGAGGCACATAATCACTTAAGTTTAAAATCTTTCGTTCTCTTTTTTTAAACACTTAAAACACAAAAGTCATTTAAAGTCTTTGGGAAACTTAAATCAGCTGTTAGATAAGCAAACACTATTCTTATATTTAAAATAAGTACGTAAACATATTTAGAAGATTTTCCTGAGTCGGTTTTATATAAGGCCTAAGGTGAACGATGTGCACATCTTAATTGAGTAAGTGGTATGATTTCCACTTTAAATGACAAAATATGATGATTGACATTAATTGTTCGAGTTTGAGGAAAAGTGTATACTCTAGCTAAGACTCAACCAATGCTGTATTTATGACGTTTTTTGGTCTAAAAAAAACTTAAAGAAAATGTGGCTTAATTGAAATTGAAATAATTGCATCTACATTAACATATCGTTATTGATCATAAAGAAGGTATTAACTCAAAATTTTTATTTACCCTCCGTTATTTTGTGTACTTTTTCGTAATTAAACGGTTGGCTTAAAAGTTCTTTTAATTTGCCTTTTATAGAGTGACACAAGTTTAAATCATCATAAAACAAGGAAATTTTTTTTTAATATCAAAAAAATTGTATGAAATTCTGCCATGTGGACGCTGGCTACGGCTAGCGCGTAGAAGGCGCATAATTTCCAATTTCGCAGCATTTGCTGCCGTATTTCGCCGATAACTGTTCGAATGTTGATTTCCAGGTGTTTAATTATTTTCGGTTTATCGACGTAGACAAGTGACTTCACATAACCACAAAGAAAATAATCCAATGAGGTTAAATCATACGATCTTGGTAGCCAATTAATTGGGCCATTACGTGATATTATTTTTTCATCAAAAGTTTCTTTGAGTAAACCAATTGTAGCGCTCCCTCCTGTTCCTAAACCTTTCACCATTGACAGTAACGTTCTGACCATCATCGTTTCTGAAGGCATATGGGCCAATTACTCTACCAGCCCATAAAGCGCACCAAACAGTTATTTTATGTGGATGTAATGGTGTTTCGACAAAATCTTGTGAATTCTTCTCACTACAAATGCGACAATTCTGTTTATTTGCGTACCCATTCAACCAGAAATAGGCTTCATCGGTAAATAAAATTTTTAATGGAAATTCAAAATCAATATCAATTTGTGCTTCAGCCCATTCGCGAATTGGAGGCGCATACGATGGTTGTTTGGCTTTAATTCCTGCACAAATTGAATCTTGAAAGCTTTTTAGCCAAGATACTTTCGTCAAATCTCCCATAAAGAGGAACGACACGACCCCAGTTGCTGAGAACGGCGACGAATTGATTGATTAGGATCATCTTAAATGCTTTCCTGTACAGCGGATACAGCTTCTTCAGTGCGCACTGTTCGGCGTCTCACCGGATGCACATTATCAGTTACAGTAAAAGTGGTCCGAAAACGATATATTGTTCTTAGAAAAGGCCACTCTAAAGGACGATTATGTACGCCATAAAATGGAAGAAGTGCACGATGAGTTTAATGAATAGAACAATTATTTTGATTAAAAATGTTAACAATTTGCACGCGTTGCTCTGATGTAAGTGGATACATGATGAAATCTCAAAGACAAACTAAACAAAAAGCAACTATCAGCTATTAAATGGGTGCTCAAATAAAGCAATGATGCCAACTCAAAGCTGTGACACTCTAAAAAGCACGCTTTATTAAATTAAAAATTGTTTTGCTTCTACTGAAATTTTTTTTATTTTTATTTAAAACCCTCTTTATGATCATTTGCTATATATACATAAAAATGTTTGCTCCCTGTAGACTCCTAAAATATTTTTCCGATTATCCTGAAAGTATCACCGCGGAATAGTTGGCTATTGTTATTCAGCCAGATCGATCATGACTAAGATATGAGCATTAAAACACGAGTGCCTCTAAAATGTACTCAACTCAAATGTTACCCACAAATCTTAACTTTAAAAGGCTTCTTATAAGTTTTGAATTTTATTTCTTTACTTTCATCTTAAATACACTTACTAGAATAGTAGTAGTGAAAATTAAAAAAATTAGTACATAAATGACCAAATTTTTTTCCGAAATAATACTTTTGGCATAATAGTAATAGTATAAATTACCCAAATCGGTTTATTATTTTACCTATATCCCATACAAATATAATTCCGAGCTTAAAGTTTTGGTACGATTATTTAATTATTATTCGGCTCGCCCGAAGGTAGTTTTTTCACTTCTTCATTTTCTCATTTTCCTAATCAACAAAACCTTTAAAAAAATCTCAATTTAACAAAAAAGAGTTCTAAAACTTTGTGCAAGCAAAAGAATATAACAAAGAACAAAAAAAAAAATAAAATAAACCAACAATAAAAATCAAGGCAATATTTTTATAATAAAATTAAAAACCTTAAAGCCGATACTATAATTTTAAAGAACAACATCGTTCACTACTACCATCCCTCACACACACACAACCATCCATTATTCGCTTATGAATACTTTATGACCTTTTTCAGCTTAAAGCAACTGCCATGACCACTATGATTTTTTTTTTTTTTTTGCTTTCTAAATATATATTTTCTTTCTTTTCATGGACTACGAGCACCTCAATAGAATATTTGTTGCTTTAACCACAATGCGTGTTAAATAAAAACAAAAACAACAAGAAAAACATTGAAAAAAAAACACACAGAAACAAAAAACTGTAAAATAATAAAAAAAAACAAGTTAGAGTGTTATATTCCGAATCTTTGATACCCTCCACCGACAATTTGAATATTTCAGGAGTGATATCTGTATGATGTCTATTTATTATTAATTTATCTTAATAAAAACAGACATCAGCATTAAAATCGGTTGCGGCTTAGAACTATGTTAAATTATTGACCGACAATCTTGAGTAAAATATCTTGATTCGTAACAGTTTAAGGTGCTATCAGACGGGATGTATTTTACATATGTACTGTCACTTTTCTTACCCATATGTAATTCCGTATGTATGTCAACATTTTCTTTAATTTTTCTTTACAATATATTTTTCCATACAATTTCGTTTCAAAACAAACCAGCTGTTTTGTTTTTGTTTGTCGCAGGAAAATAGAGCGTGTTCTAATCGAAAAAATTACATATGTATTTCCACATGTATTTTACACATGCAAAGTTTCATATGTATCACACGATGTGTACAACTTTTACAGACGGAAAATTTGACAGTACATATGTAAAATACATCCCGTCTGATAGCACCTTTAGGCCGAACTTAAATGATTTAACGGAGGGGGATTTATATTGGAGCCATGGTAAGTTATGAACCAATCATCCCAAAACTTCGCAAAGGTATTTCTGGTATTAAAAACATAAATTTCAATACAGTGGTGAAATAAGTTTTAGCGTTTACAGTGAATTTCAGAAGGCTGCAAAATATGGGATCTAAGGTAAATTATGGACCGAATATCACAAAATTGCATGACATTTTTTCTGGCCACATGAAACTTATTAAAAAGAAAAATTTTACCACAATAAATATTTATCTGCTATCTGCTACAATTTAAGGCGTATTTAATTAATTTATCAGAGTGGGCTTTATATGGGGTCTATAGTAAATTATGGACCGATCATCACAAAATTTCTTAGTGCTATTTCTAGTCCTATAAAACTGTGTAGTATTCAATTTCATTCTGATAGCATAAATAATTACGGTTTTAGGCGTACTAAACTGTTTTTCGGGAATAGGGTTTATATGGTGCCTAGGGTAAATAATGGACCGATCTTCGTGTCAATTTACAGTGTGATTTCCAATCGAATAAAACAAACATTTCATATCATTTCGTGCATTGTTCAATCATTTATGTTAGTTTTTGTAACAAAATTATCAAGTGGTGGTTCCACATTTTGATTCATAGCTCTGATCCTACTGAACTGATTTGGCTGGATTTCAAGGATAACTACAAGCAATTTGACACCCAGTTTTTTTATTTCTTTTGAGTTTTACGAAAGTGAGCGTGTTTTCAATAGGCGGACAATGCTAAATCGACTTAGAATTACTCAAGGAGCCAGAATATATATACTTAATTGGGTCTGAGGTGAATAATAAAAAAGTTTCGCACGGAATGACAAACTTAGTAAACCCTCTTCACAACGAATTGTGGTGGAGGGTATGAAAAAAATATAAAATAAACTGTAAAAAGGAATATAAACAACAAATTTAAAAAATTATTAAGAGCATTTTATTAAAATCGCTTTCTTAAATTTCATATATTCTTAACAGTAGATTTAAGTGGGCTAAATAGTTAAAAAAAAGTTGATAATCCATTATGGGTCATAAAACGTTACAAGTTACAAGTTATAAAACGTTACAAGCTCTTGAGCAGAGTTTCTATTAGAATGATTTATATCTGTCAAAAAGACCCAAGGAGACCAAAAAAGCGTGGCCTCAACGCTTTGCAATTGAAATATCCGATTTGGACTGCGATAACTACTGAACGCGCAGTTGACTGCTATTGCTTGAAATTAATACTAATTTTCTCATTTAAAGGCCAATATAGCCATTTTATATAGTTTTTTATCTAAATTTCGGGGGTTTTATTAAACAACATATGTTAACATTATTGATCGTGACACAAAGTTGGCGGTCTTATTAAGGTATAACAATGCAGCGTTAATGCTAGACGCTAAAAACGTTACGCTAGGTTGGTCTGTTAAGTATTTTTAAAATTAATTGTTACAAAGAGTTGAAGAATTTCGGGATAAAAAATGTTGTCTTAAATTATCTTGTAATATTTTTGGTATGCTGGACGACACACAGAGCGATGGGATTATTAATAAAATTAAAACAAATCGTCGCCTTAGAGTGTTTACCTGCCAACTAACTTCTAGCAAATTTTACAGGGCATAAAAAAACTTATAATGTTTTCTATTTCTAGCTTAAGAAGCTTTTCTTATATTCTATAAATCTTAAATTAGAGAAAATGTTTTCTAAGTCGGTGGAGCATTTTTTTTATCTTATGCACGGCTTAAAAATGTCATACATATAATGCAAAAAATGGATTTAGAGGGTTTACACTCTAAGCTGACGATATAAGGAGTAGTTCTGTATCATTGAAACTTAGCACCGAGCATTATATTGACTTTGTTAAGATATAAATGTAATCGCATCAAAATTACATCGGCCTGCTATACAGTTCAAGTCAAGATTTTGATTTCTTTAGTGCTCATCCTCTCATTTGGTGGGTATTGATAAAAAAACGACACCAAAAACAATTTTAGGACGATCGGCGAATGCTAAGCCGTCCCTCACGCCCACCAAAGTTTGAGAAAAAATATATATTTTACATTAAATCTAAAATGTGTGTTTCATAATAAGTCATTCCTTAATCTCTTATTAAACAAAATAAACTGAAAAATATCGAATAAGCCACTTAAAAAAATCAAATTTGTATTTCTGTGAATCACGTATCCTCAATTTTGTTGAAAAACATTTTTATTTTATTATTTCAAAAAAAACCCCGACCAGCTTGGCACCTGGTGTTTTATCTAATTCGGGTACACTGAATCCAGTGGTGCTAACCGTTTTTTTTTTCTTAATTACATAAAACGCAATATTTGTATGGTAGCCTCCCTAAGGGATGGAGATAAAGACTTGCCCTTTTGGGAAATGTTGAAGACAAAAAACTAATCGAGGTCGATCATACATTTTATCCCCCTAGGTGGGGGGGCTTTTTCCCAAATATATATCTAGTCTGTATAGACAGTGGGTAGGAATTTTTTTTTAATCAAGCGCACACAAACACAAATATTGAAGCTGAACTGACGTGTTTAATAAAAAAATGGTACTTAAGAAAAATTCGCATCAATGCAGCAGTTTGCTTTTTATTTTAGTAAGGTTATGTAAAATATGAGATTAAGAAGCAACTTGGTAAGACAAAAGTTGTTGGAAACTTCACTAATAACAACTTTTTAGAAAACGATTTTAATGTAAAATTAATATTTTCCAAGTTATAAGGCATACAATTCAGACTTTACTATTTTTCTCGCGCGTGAGGGACGGCTTTGCCGTCGTTTTTTATCAATTTTTATTAATTGAGGGGTGAGAGGATGGAAAAATAGAAAAAAAATATGCTCAAAATTACGCTTTATGTCTGATTTATTACCTTATGTAACTACATCTGATTTCAGACGATATTAACGAAATGTATATAAGAAAAAATTGTATTATTCATTTTAATGCCTTCACTCTTATTCTTATTTTTACTCTTAAACATGCTTGTAATGAGTCACTGCTTGAAAATTTTCACGAGTTTATTATGTGTAACATTGTTCAAATCTCTCTAGACAATATCACTAAAAATAAAAACCTTCTGTATACAATTTTATTTTTAAACGATTTTGATTTTTTTTTTTTACTTAATGTCTGCTGGCACTTTAAAGCACTTTTGTTTGCCAAATGGTCGGCTAGTATGTTAAATAACCAGACATTAGTCATCCCTTTAAAAATATTTTTAAGACTATTTGCCACTTTTCAAAAACGCCGAACTTTACTGGCCTACAAAAAAACCTTATTGAACCGTTTTCTAACTAAAATTATGCAACACGATATTTGAGAAAGAGCTCAATGGTCCAGATTTTAGTAAATCAAATAATTCAAACATCGAGGCTTTAACCAGGAGCCAAATTACGGCATTCAAGCGAAATTTCAATTCAAATTGTACTGTAATTTAGATCGGTATCGAATGCCGTAATTTATCCCTTGATGTCCTTTAGGCTGGGCTGTGGAGTCGGCATCAGAGTTGTAGAGTCGAAATTGAGATTTTTTTTACCGAAGTCGGAGTTGGAGTCCTCCAAGAACTAGCGACTACGACTCCAAAATTTTTCTACTTTACATATTTAAATGACAATACTAAAGCTCAATGCGGCACATGTTAGAATAAAAACATCGATTTGAAATTTTTAAAGAACAATTTCCTTGATATATTAAATCATTTAAAGGATACTGCATTAAAAAAAGTTTCAAGTCAAATAAGGACCAGTCTCATATACACTTAGCATTAAGTTTATAGAAGGAGTCGGAGTTTTAGTTCTAGTCGAAGTTGGAGTCGGAGTAGGACTGAAAAAATTTCAGCGGTTGGAGTCGGAGTTAGAACTATTTCTTGACGACTTCACAGTCCTGGCTTTTGAGGAAGAAAAAAGTCATTCCTTAAGCTTTGGACTAGTGTTTTTCAACCGGGATTTCCCGGAACAAAAATACCGGGATCCCGCACATTTTTCGGGAAAAAATCTCGGGAAATTTGTGCGGGAATTCCCGGGATTTTTTTTATTTTATTATGACAACTTTACTGCTGATATTTATAATTGTAAATGAGTTGTGTTATGAAATAGATCTAAGCCGTAAGGCAGAAACGTCTTAAGTCAAAAAATGCATTTCAAGGTTTTGATTGGCTTGAATTCAATTTTTTTCTCTCATTTGTTTAGTTTGAATTACTTTAGTCTAGCACAACCAGTGTTCCCAGTTTTTGAGATTTTTCCCCAAATTGGGGATTTTTTTTGTAATTGCACTTTTTCGCTGGCGATTTTTGGGGTAATATATTTTTATAAATTTCATTTTTGCAATGGCAAGACCGATTTGATCAAGATGTGGGTACAAATTTTAGTAGTTTTTGCGGTTTAAAACTTTTTAAAGGACTTGTTGAAATAGCTTTAAATATTCTTTTTGTACCAACTAGCGAAACTAGTCTTTTTCTGTAATGAATACAACCAAAAACAATATTTGCAACAGAATGCAATAATAGTTATTAGAATTAGTAAGAATAAATACACACTTTAAAATAATGCAGCTTGCTGTGACACATTTATTCATTCATCTCAAATGCACTTTTTAAACAAACAACATGTTAAACAAAATTGCACTAGCTCATGTATCAAAAGATTTTGATTCCCTAGTTTTTGAAATGATAAAAATTGACGCATATTTATTTTTTTTTTGCGTTTTTACGTTACCCTTGTTACATACTATACATGTGTACAAAGATATGTAGAACTCAAAGAATAAATAACATTAGTTTAATAATATTAAACAAATGGTTTTATTAAAATAAATCGATGTATGCATATTTTTCCATTGACATAATATTATGTATTTTTTTTTTCAAGAAACTGTGGGGATTTTTAGGGATAAGAAAATAGCTATTTTGGGGATTTTTGGGGATGAAAAATCGCATATTGCGGATAAGGCTTAAAATAAAACTGGGAATTCTGAGCACAACTGCTTCTAAGTGTTATCATCTGCTCTTAAGAAAAAAGTCTATGAAATACTCCAAATAAATATTTTTCAATTTAACATAACTACAGTTTCTGACTTACGAAGAAAATAATTTTTTTTTTTCACTAAATTGCAAGCTTTGAAGGAAGTGCTAAGAAAACTGAAAGTGTCTAGAAATTATATAATGTTCGTTTGGCGATAAAGGCAAACATCCGTAGAAAGGAAACGTGTTTCCTCATTGAAATCTTCTTGATCAAATTTAGAAATATTTGTTTGAATAATTTAACTTTTTTTTCGTTTTATATAAATGCTGTTGCCTTTGATCTATTTCTGTGGCAATAAATGCTTAAATCTATTTGTTTAGTTTTATAAGAGAACAATTTAAAACTTTAAGGTGGTTTTTAAAACTTTACTCCGATATAATCATCAGTTCTTTGCGGTTATAGTATTTAAAGTTGTTATTCCTAAACACTCCTTATGTCACAGATCGGAAGTTTTTATTATTCCAAATGTTATTACACATTGAAAAAAGATAACCAGAAAGTCATTTTGCTAAAACTTCCTCAAAAATCCTACAAAATAATTGAAATTTTGCCCATATGTACTTTATAACATAAAGATTTTAAGGTGTCATTAAGCACTTTTTTAAATAAATTAAAATAAATAATATTTTGCATCGATTTGTGTTGAGCGGGAATTGCCGGGATCTCGGGATCCGATTGCAATTTTCATCGTCTTGTTGGTATTTCTTTTAGATAACGTACTAAATTTTTTCTGGATTGTTTCTTAAGCCTAGTACTCTGTTCAAATTTGTGAAAAATGTTGAGCAACATTATTTATTTCACACGAAAATGTTGACATTTATTAATGTTACCTATTATGCGAGTTTGTGCAATTTGACGTTTTTATTCCTGCAAAGTATGCAACTTTGTTTTGCGTATGTAAACAAACCCCACATGTATTTTACTAAAAATATTTTTTTTTAATAAAAAATTTAATAAAAAAGAAAGTAAATATGGATAAAAAACTCAACTCAGTTGAGTTGTAAATAAAACAACTGTTTATGTTGAGTTGTAATTTTTGGATGTTTTTGTTCGCCGCAATATGGCAAAGTTGTAAACCATCATACAAAAATTAAAAAATTACAACTCAACTGAGTTGAGCTGTGAACCGTAATAGCGTCCGTAGTTTCTTACCTCCTTCTAAAATGTAGACTTTTTAAGAAAACCAAAAAAAATAGCATTCAACTAGAGTTGCTATGTGGAAAAAATCTACTTGTGATTACACGGAAGATATTTTTGAATCTCAGAACATTTTTTAAGCTGAAGGTTTCGTGCTACATAATTATTTAAACTATTTAATGTAAACAATATATTGTATCAATTTGGGTGTAATTTGTATCACCAAAATAATTTTTGAAAGGGTAAGCTGTCATGATAAATGCTTGCTGCTTGAACAATGCTTGAAAATTGTGTTAACTGATAAGGTAAATTTTCGGCTTAACGTGATAACCACTCTGAATAACCTCCTTTTGAATCGATCAGGGTAATTACCTTTGTGGTAAGTTCTTTCTCTAAGGGAGTGCCATATTAACTCTGTTGATGGTATCGAATTAACGCTTAAAATCTACAAATAGTAAATCCATGGAGGGTTGGCAATCTACAGACCGCTCTAAAATAACGCGAAGTTCATATAATACAGGCGGAGTCTTTGTGATCTGAATCCGTTTTGTTCCACTCTTGAGGTTTAAACAACTTTCTTAGTGTAGCTAATTTATAAAATACAACCAAGGAAATACCATAAATTTACGTACACCTGTAAGGCAATTAATATAATGGTCATAATGGTTTGCCATAATTTTAATCACGCACAGTTATTATATTTAATCATCATATTAATTCTTTATTTTCCATTCTGTCTTTACAAAACCCAGTTGAGGGACACCGTCTGTGCTTTGATATGTGAATAAATTTCCCTCAAAAGGTTTATATGCAAAACAAGAGTAAAAGAAAATATTCATTATTTACCTTTTTCTTTTATTCTGGATGGTTTTGTGAAAAAATAACCACATAAACTTAAAAAAAAATAATTTGCATGTGGGGAAAAAACAAACTAAGTCGCGTGACATTTACAAAAAATTACTATTGTTGCAAAGGACAACAATAAAGGAGAACATTTGAATTAAAAAAAAAATGACCCAACATTTATAAAATCATTAAACCATAATTTTGTTTAATGATTTATATAATAAATGCAAAAAAAGTAATAACAATTAAATAAAAGCAAACATTAATTTTAAAAAATATATACATTTAAAACCTACAGACAAAATCGAAAAATAATAAGGTACAATATATAAAATATGAGAATATATATTTTTCATACTTTCTTATTTAAAAAGGCATTCAAAATAGATTTGCAGCGCACAAAACAGGAAAATGTAGAAAAAAATTATATTATAGAAAGAAATAATGGACAGAAAAAAAAGTAACCAAAAGATTTGCGTGTGATGTAGAAAGGAAAAAATAAAAACCAAAACAGCGAAAATAAAAATCTAAACAAATTTTCTAGCAATTAACGCAGTTACATTTCCTTGATGTGTTTTCTTTATTGTGTTAAACAGCAACGACACCAAAAAAAAAAACCCTACACTTTAATAACACTTTACACCCATCCAAATAAATATAAAAAATTCGCCTATAGATATGCTACACATACATTAGTTTAACACAGCACTCACTCACCAAGTCTATCTCTCTTTCTCATGCATCCGTTTCCATCAAAGGGATGTCGGATGTGCAGTTATTGTTGTATAACATGTGCTTGCAGAAATTTATGGTAAATAAACATACTAACACGTGCATGTGTATGTAGGGATGTGTGTAAAAAATTTAATTTTTTTTGTAGTTGCAAGAAAAATAGTCATATTTCATTTTTTTAACAGCATACGAACACAATAAAAAAGGGCTGGCACTTAAACAATTGTTGTGTTAGAAAGTTTTTTTTTTCATTTTTTGAAAAATGTTTGTCTGTCTTCTTAACGACTGCAGGGGGTGAAGAAACATTTAAAGGAATTTATTCATCTAGCCCCACAGAACACAAAGTTAGCCTTTGGAGAAAACTTTATGGTACATAATTAATCTTTTCACGTGATATTAATCTATTTTAAGCCAAAACTGTTTGATTTGAAGTTGAAAAATAATGCATTTTCCTAACAAACTAACGGCCAGTTTTTCATTTCGTACTTAAATATTATTTATCTTTAAATTCTACTTAAATACGAAATTTGGTTTTCTAGTACTTTTTTAAAGAATGCTTAAATAGTCTACGTAGGTTATTTAAAGCCTACTTAATTTAGCATGGTGTTTTTATTTGACAAGTTCGCCTCAGCATTACAGCAATACAAAAACAACAGGCAAAGCAAAAAACAAGCAACTGTTTCTTTGAGGCCAGCTTGTAAAAGTGTACTTTACAGCTTTCTTTATTTAAGTTAAAGAGCTGTTTAATGATACAAATTTATTTTTTTAATTTAGTAGTGCTACTTTAATTTTATCTTATTTAAATAGGATTAATCAAGCCGCACTTAAACATTGAACTGAACTGTATTTAAATACAACGTAAATTTAAATAAAAATTTACCTGGTCGTGCGGTGTAGGAATGCTCTGATGGAGCTCATAAGGCTATTCTCAGTAAATCCCTTATGACACTACATTTTTTATTCATTTATTGATATAGAATTGATAGAAAGAAACAGTAAATGTTACAAAGAGCTAACTATACATAATGTAAATAAAGATTTCTGTTTTTTTTTTCTCTTGTTATGGTTTTGTTTCAGGGATGACGTTGAGAATTTTTAAATTTGTACCAACAACCTTTAAAACTTTTACTTTTTCACCCTAATTATACTAAAAGATTTTTTTAGTTGAAATTAATTTTATTTATGTTCATAAAAAACACCAAAAAAAGGTATTATAAATCTTAGTTTAAAAAGTATCAACAAAAAAGTACAATTGAAACAACTTAGCCATCCCTGTTTTGTTTATTTTATTAAATGTTGCCAACTTTTTGTTTATGAGAAACCTAAAAACAGAAAGTGGTAAATCGCTGAATTTGCCCATAAACCGCTGATTCAGCAACACTTTTAATATTTCAAGCTGGAAATGTCAATTTTAAGTTAAACAATTTTACATTTTTTTTGACATAACTTCATTTTTTATCGATAACTTTAGTAAAATTTTTGACGGTTTGCCATTTATCTTAATACAGCTTAACTCTTTGCACTTGGTAAATTTTTGTATTACATTATATTTGTACTGCTCACCAAAACTTGAACAATGCATTAAAAATGTAGTGTCATAAGGGCTTAAGGTTGTGTTGGCTACCCGCACACTGCAATGTGGATAGTAATGAGGTGGCGGACGAACTCACGATAAAGGTTCGAACCTGGACTAAGAGGTTAGGGAAAAGGAAGTAAAACCTCCATAATGTCACTACTATGAGGTGTTCCGGATGGCTAGGGATAGATAGAACGGATTGCAAGGTGTTTAGGGTATAATGGCCCGGATCCAATGAAGGTCCAAACTAGTGCTAAAGTTGTTTAAAATATTTTAAAATTGCAGGGCAACAAATCCTGCTATTGTTTCTTACTTACACTCTATATTTTTAAAACAAATTTAATCAAATGTTCTGTTATTGTATTCTGTATGTGGAAGCCCAATTTTTAGTGCATCCCAGCTAGCATTGAGTACCATAATCGAATCTTTTAGGAATCAGCAGAATCAGAGTACAATAACTGCATATGAGCCTTTTTTTATCATAAATGATACTCATGTTGTGATAAAATGGTAGCCCAAAGATGACTCACCTCAAAGAATCATTTGTGATACAATTTCCTGACTCCTTTTTGAGCATATGAATGAATCATTTTTCAATAGCGCTGGTAATAAATCAGTTTTAATTCAAAACATTTAGAAATCATTATTTGAACATATGAATGAATCTCATATGTGAATCCTTTTTTAATCGCTTAAGTGATAAATCAGTATTTCATCATCAAAAGTGATCCGAAAAGACTCATTTAGGTGAAATAAATGCTACGTGGGATTTGTTGCCATTTTACCAAAATTGACACAGTGACAAACTATAAAAATATATTTTTAAAACAAAATATAGCTAGGCTATCAATGTAGAGGTTCCGGGTTCGATTCGCTAAAAGTGTTAGTTACTAGTGCTCGGTTAATTATGGTAGAATATAATTTGTTATTGTATTTGTAAATCTAAATAAATAAAATTAAAAAATAAATAAAACAAAATAAATTCTTATAAAACCGAAGGTGACAGATAAAGACTTGATAATCTTAAAAATATATTGATTTTTTCGATGAAAGTTCGAAAATTGTTTCATAAAGTCTATTAAATTAAACGTATTGGATTTTATGTGCTTGAATTTTTTCCTCTGAAAGTATATTTTAAAGAAAAACTTTTCCTCATAAAAAATTGATCAACACATTATTTTAAATTACTTCTTTTTCTTATCTATCCAGCATCTAACACTTAACAATATACGTTTATTTTTAGTATTCCATTTTAAACTTTCTAAAATTTATTTAAGTCATGCTTTGGTTCGTGTTAAAAACTTGAGCAAAAAAAAAAAGAAAATGTTGAAAGGCTTTTTATTAAATAGTGATATTTACAAAAATTTCCATTTCTATGTTAAACAAGTCAGAAAGTGTAATTTATACACAAAATCCATACAAGACTATTGCATAAATGGCAATTGAAAAATTAGAATAATAATAAAGCTCAGTCAAGCAAACACCATGTGCCGATTTGTTGTAGTTTTAACAACTGCCAGGCCAGTCAAGTTATTTGTGGCTTAAAATAAATTAATTGATTTTAATAGAAATTATAAATAAGCCACGTATATAAAGAAAACCTATGACATTTAGAAATTTTTAAACTGGGGATTTTGCCAAAAATCCAAAAAAAGTACTAAATTAATAACTAAATGAACTTGAAGGGAAGCAAATCATCAAAATGAAATAAGACAGATTTTATATGAAGCGCTTGAAGAATAATTAGTTTTTAGAGACCAATTGGACAAATCGCAAACAATTTTTTTTTTATTCTTTAAAGTGTGAATGAAGTCTTGCTCAGAGAAATCAAGTTTACTCGATTGAAATGTGTGATAATGAAAATTGCAATGGGCGAGTGAAGAAAGACTGGCCAAATTAGTTTATGTGAAAGGTAAAAGATTATTCCTTATATTTCTCAATTAAGTACGATTGCGAGATCCTTCTTAATGTATTTTTAAGGTATTCCTCAGTTACACAGTACAACATTTTTGAAGTAATCGAGTGCAAACTTCTTTTCGTGTAGAATTTCTCTAAGTAAATACTTACCAAAACGAACAGAAAGTTTGCATTTTATGTGTTGCACTGTGTTATAAGCAGGGAAGCCGTAAATATGCAATTTCATGTTCTTGCTTGTGCGGCAAATGAACGCAGAAACAATGTATTTATTCAATTTAGATGTTTTTATGAATTTCGGCATCGATTTGTTAGTGCATATTTTGGCATATTTTACCCTTAGCGGCAATATTTTGCATATTTTACCTTAAAGAGCATTTTTGCAACATTTTTAAAGTTTAAGCGCATATTTAACCTTTTGATTCAGCAAATCAAAAAAAAAAAAAATTTTTAATTTAATTTTTAATCCACAAGCAAATCGTTAGCTTATTATTAGTTTGACCTACCGACCATTTAAAAAAAACAGTCAGGTATAGGGTATATATATTTTGTTAACCCCTTTTACGAATCCAAAACCTGTAAAGCACTAACTTTGCTGTATATCAACTATTTTAAAGTTTATTAAGTTTTATTTTGCTCTTCACGCCACTGTTTGTCGAATGCTACAATTTCCTCATACAAAAACGTTCAAAATAAATTTCACTCTTGCCTTGCTTTATTGTCGTAATAAAAAAAGTGGTTTAAGCGAAAGCAAAATAAAATGACAACGAGAAAATAAATTTTACTCTTGCTGCGTTTCATTGCCGTAAGAAAAAAAGTAGTAAAAGCAAAAGCAAAATAAAATGTCAACTAATCGAAACACAGCAGTAAGTATACGTATGCAGCACAAGAAGCTACTTTTAAGAATTCAATTTAAACAAGTAAGAAAGTACAGCCGGTCAAGCCCGACTATATGATACCCTACACCACAGTATTTAAAAACGCATTTATTAGAGTGCACCCTATTCGGGACCATTGGAGAATCACGCTTATGTGTTCATATAAAAATGGATCTATCTATGTTTTAAATTTCATCAAAATCGTTTTGATTGTTTCTGAGAGGCAGAAATTGCCCCTATCTCCCCTCGTAGTCAATTCGGCCCATTTTCAATACGCTTGGCCCCTGTGCCAATAAGATCCTATAAGCCAAATTTGATCAAATTATCTCCAAAATTGCAGCCAGCCAGCCGGACGGACATCGTTAGATCGACTCAGAAAGAAGAGTCGATCGGTATACTTTAGGTGGGTCCCGGATCCATATTTTAAGGTGGTTCACACATCAGCACAAATGCATAATACCCTCTCCACTATTGTGGTGTGGGTATAAAAAGTGGCGTATGCGGCACAAAATAATCATTTTCATTTTCAATAAAATACTATCAACTTCTAAAGGTACGGTCACATATTCCAAACAATTGTCAAATTTTGCTTGCCGGCATTTTTAAAAAAATTGTTTAAAAAAATAAAAATTTTATTTTCTGGTCACACTGCGCACATTTATTTGCCCATTTTTGTTTGTTCAAACAGATATTAAATAGCTTCAAATAAAAAATGGGAAAACATGTTTGCCCTGTGTTCACATATAAAAATATTTGCCTAAAAATAAATATTTGAACAAATTGTCAAAAATAAAAAATTAAATCAATAAAATTACTTTTTATTAAAACTAAAAATTAACATTTTGATGCAAAATATTGAAACTTTTATGGTTTTATGGTACAGAAGAGCGAGAACAGCAGTTTTAAAAGTAAAGAGGATTAAGATAACAAATAAAGGGATAAGGGCAATTTGGCGAAGTAATTTCAATCTCTTATACAACTAAATTAAACTAAATTATGAAACTAAAGCATTATTCGATACGGTTTTAGAAGCAAGCAATAAAGTGTTTTTAGACAGTGGATCTATTGTAAATTATAGACCGATCTTCGCGAAATTTAGTTATATGATTTCTAGGCATATAAATTGAGTTAGTGCAAAATTTAACGATAAAAGGTGCATTCCGCCACCAATTATGTTGGTTTTGTAACAGAAATATCGATTTTTTTGGGAGGTAAAAGTTCTGAATTTCAATCCAAACTGCTTGGAAGAACTTGAATGAACTTGCCACTAAAATTTTAATTTTTCGTCAGCATCCTTTTCTTAATCAATGTAACAATGTTTTTCCGTCCGGCCAGCTGTCCATGTTAACCTTATTCGGAAAGTACATGTCGCAATATTTGAGATAATCGGGTGTGTTCTAGATTTTGAATTTACTCAAAAGTGGATTACTTCAGCATTTTTTGAGTTCTGCAATTCACATCCACATGTTTTTATTCGTTTTCAAGTAGAGTAGTAAGAGGTTAGTGAAACGAATCGACTTTTATTCTTTTATGTAAGAACATTTTTAGCAGACATAATTTTGGTTTTTAATTTAAAATGTTCTTCATTCAATTTAATGAAAACAATATGTATTTTCACACAAACATTGCGAATTTTTGCAAATTTCCACTGATTTAACAATTTTTACAGAATTTTTGCCATTCCTTATGGGGACTTTTAATTAATGTTATGGCTTGTTTGAAATATTAAAACTTTTTGCGAATTTTCGCTATTTTCGTAAATTTTTTTTTTTGTTTATTCCCGACAAATTGTTTTTTAACCATTTAGCCATCTCAATAAATTTTTGGGTTTGTTTCCAAGTTTGCAATTTTTCGTGAATTTTTGCGATAGATGCAATTGTTTGCAGCTTTAACGATTTTTAATAAATATTAAACTTTGCTATCATGCTGCCATTGGCAAATTTTTGCAAATATCCCATAATTTAGCCATTTTTATCGAATTTTTGCCATTCCTTATAGTTTTAGGGACTTTTAATCAATTTTATGACTTGTTTGAAATATTAAAATTGATCGCTATTTTTCAAAATTTTTTGCAAATTTCGCGTATCTTTGTTGATCTTTTCGGCAATCGTCACCATTATTAAGATAGCCCTATATAAAAACCGTAGTCACCTATTTTACTGGGCTTTATCAAAGAAAATATCATTATATCATTTTTGAACAAGAACTTCGAATACACAAAAAAAGCGGATTTCAGAACACCAATTTCTGAATTATGCGGATCCAAAAACTTTTTCGTTTTCAATACGAGTCGATACCTAGATCACACTTGATATTAATGAAATTTGGTGTTTACGTTTTTATTGTCATAAGAGGTGGAAAGAATCGATCAATAGCCTAAAAACTTATTTCTGGAGAAGAGTCCTTATGCCCATAGACAATCTATTATCACCTTACCAAATGTTATTGTAATCGATTCATATTTTACCAAAGCTCTTATACAAATACCACTTCTGTTAATATCTTTCAATGTAATAATAATCTTAAAAATGTTGGTTTTGGCAATAATTTATATAATAGCTTGTATGTCGTGTCAAAAATTTTGTCTTGGTAGGCCAAGAATTGATTCTAGGTTACTTGCTACAATCACTTCAAGACGAAAAAATCTCATAAAGATTTCGATGTCGGTAAATTATTCGGCACAAATAAGTTTTATATAAATCTTAAATTCATTATATAATTTTATTTTGGCGGGTCCATGATTGTCCACTGACTCCAAACTGGTATACTCTCGAAAATTGAACTATTTATATAGATACGCCATGCTTGCAATGCATAATTCGTAGCATAGGCTCCTATGTTATACCCATTTTAAATAAATTGCCTATTTACTTAAGAAAAATGTATTTTGTAACATCTTGGGTCCTACTTACCGCGGCAACTCTTTGGTAAAAACAGAACACAGGAACATTTTTATACATATGAAAATAAGTTTTTTCGTCATTAAAAAATTATTTAATATTGTTAATTTTTTCAATTTTATTCAATAATTTTTATTTTAAAGCTTTTTATTTGCCGCTGTTTGGTCTTACAAAATTTTTGTAAGAACAAATATTTATTTGCCTAAAAACGAGGAAAATATTTGACGTTAAATGGTCACATTAGGAGCATTTTTGTTTGCTAGCAAATAATTTTGTTTGCCCAAAATCAGCTGTTTTTCTGTTTGTCCCTCAAAAATATTTTGTGGTCAGATTAGGGCAAACAAATATTTGATATTTTTTGTCAAATGTTTGCCATATGTGACCGTACCTTAAGTGCGTTAATGAACGTTCACAAAAAATTACATTTTTCTTCTAAACATATGGCAGAAGCAGTGGTGAAAATACACAAAATTCTATCGGGTATAATTTCAGAAGACTTAATGTGACAGAAAAGATGTAAACCTTAATTGTAGTTTTTCTTCAGTACGACTTTTGCGTATGCGCCAAACCAATAATGAGATGACGAAATGTTAGTCCAACCTCTTAAATTTTATACATAAGCAAACATTAAGGAAAAGCAATGCTCTTATGTGGGTATTACATAGAAATATAGACCCATCTTTTAGTATACCGATCGACTCAGAAACATTTTTAAAGTGATATTATCATGTCCGTCCGTCCGCCCAGCTGGCTGATTGTAGACCTTGTGCGCAAAGTAAACGTAACAATTTTGTAGATAATTTTATAACGTTTGCTAAACACGTTTTAATTGTCATCAGGAATATGAAAATGGTGAGAGTCGGTCTATAATTCCCCAAAGATTAAGTTAGGTTCCACTGACAGCCGCAATTAAGCAAAGCTCAAGTGGGTCCATTTATTACATCCCTTGTGTTACCATGTTACACCGTCTCCCAATGCTCCTACGTTACATTGCTGTTACCATCTTACCCAACCATACGGGTTATTCAAAAATGGATCTTGTCCAAATCCATGTCAGAGAGACAGGTTAAGTCCCTTAGGATTCTTCGACCAAACAGTTTGAGTCTTAGATCGCCGACTGCCGAACAGTGACAGAAAAGATGTTCCGTTGACTTCCCCATAGTCTCAATAAAAAGTTCTTTCCGAAATAGGCTTTTTGTGTTTATAAACAATGTAAAGATATACGTTTTTGGATTGAATTCTGCCTTAAAATATTTTACTGCAAATTTAATTTTTTTTTAATCGGTTTCGATTCAATCATAGCTCATATTTAAATATCACTCCCGACAATAGACAAAACATTAATTGTGTATTTAGATAATCATTGTCACAAATACATCTTATATGAATATTTACTTGTAATATGACTTTATCCTGGTAAGCCCATGACTGCCCATGACTGCCCATGACATCGATTTAAATATGTATTTTATTTGGTTTTTCATTTGTGTTTTAGTTAAACTTTTCCCAGTCTCTATTTAAATAAATTTAAAACAATGTAAATATTTATTTTTTCCTATAAAGACACAAATATGTCAGGCATTTTTTTTTTGTTTTTTTTTTTTTTGTTCAATAACAAGGCTTTTATGTACAAAACTATTTCCTGCAAGTGCTAAAAATGTAATAATTAAAGAAGGGTTCGCTTTGGCGGGGTATTTGCATTTTGGGGTGAAAGTGTATATTTGAGTACAATTAACACATAAATTTCTTTCATTCATTCAATAAATGACTGGTGGCTTTAAGCCCAACCAACCAAATTTTATATTTAAATTATAAATAAACACGTAACTGCCAGTGCACACACTGCGATACAGTCAGGCGCACATTGGGACTGCTTGTTAAGCTGAATTTTGCAAAAAAAAAAAAAAAAAAAAAAAAAAAAAAAAATGAACAAAAAAAATGTGTATGTTTTTCGTTGTTTTTTCCGTTGATGATCAATAAAAAAGACACAATTTTACAAAATTTCAAGGTTATTTTTTGTGTTTTCAGTTTTGCGGTTACTGGTATTTGTTTTTGTAATTTTGGTTGCTGTTGTTGGTTTTAACATGGTTGATGTTGTTATTTATGTTTCCAATTTTGCATCTTTTAAAAATAAACATAAATTTCCGTTTGATAGTTGTAAATGTGTTCGATGGATTTTTCAATAAATTTCCATTAAAGTTATAGAAATATGACCATTGTGGAGAAAAAAACTCTGACAAAATTATAACTTGAAAGCCACAAGTAAGGCAATTCCATACAGGTGACTGCAGAATGAGCTATGCAGCGAGATAGATAGAGATTTATGCTGGGTATACATTTTTTTGTATGCAGTTTGACATCTAGAATATATAAACCATTGTTGCCAATTCGTGTGTGATTACCCGAATTAAGTGTATTTTTTATCGTTGCGGGTAATTTCTTTTAGGTTCCATCGTTTAATATATAATTGCAAAAGTTTGATAATAAATGGCGGCAACATTGACTTTTACTGGCTGTTTTTTAAGACGACAAAAGCAAAATTCGTGCGTCCACGACAAACAGGCAGTTAGATTTCGATAAGTATGAGCTTCATAGCGCTTAAAACCAGAAGTTTGTTCGAAATAGGTGTTATGTTAAATATTATTATTCTCTCAAATGCTTTAGTTAAAATAATATTAGGCACCATTTTATTTTAGCCTGTCGTCTAAAACCATTTCAAAAATTTTATTTACTAAAGAAGGCGATGAACATTCGTTAGATACAGGATGTCGCAGAACCTTTTTGATTATAAAACAATTGAGTTTTATCTTTCCAAAAATCTAGACTTTATACACAATTTGATAATGAGCGGCGAAGCCCATTTTCTATTTAAAGGCTGCGTCAATAAGCAGAACTGCAAAATTTGTGCTACGGAGAATTGAACAGATGTTCGTTAGCGACAAAAAAATAATATAAGTGAAGTGTCTGGCGTGGTTTATCGTTTGATCGGATAACACTGGTTCACAAATGTTTAACTTTTTGCCATAACCGCAAAAATGAGATGTTTTCTAAGATAAATCGAGGCTGCTGATCACGAATATGGAATTCATTTATTTTTCGCAAGAAGTGTTTTCGCGATATATGCGAAATCGTGTTTTTCTGCAGTTGTTTGAGGTATTTCGAAAAATCTCCTATTGTTTCTTCAAAAATTCTCCGATATCTCTGAAACTACAGGGCAAATTTAAAAACAATAGAAGCAAGGCTTAAATATAATATTGTTGCCGAGTTTCGGATTTTTTTTTTACTGAATATGGTGAACCGTTTTTAAGTTATTCCAATATATGACGTGAAAGTGCTCTAATTTTGGACATAACGGTATATCTCGAAAACTAGAGCTGAAAGAGAAAAATGGAGATAAGATTTAAAATCAGCGACCTCAAATTAATAAAAATTTGCAATCAAATTCCAGGCCGCAAACTTACTGTAGCGCAGTGTAATAGTAGCATTCTTAAAAAAAAAAGTTTTTATGAAAATTCAAATTCGGATGTTTTCACTAAATATGTCGTTATTTCTTAATTCTTTGTGCAACGATAACAGTTTTACGCTTACTATGTTTAAAATAAAATATTATTTAAGATACATGGTAAAAAAAAATTAAAAATTTTTTTTTATTGCCCTAATGGGGCGAATTAAAATGGTGAATTTTTAAAAGTTAAAGTGTTGTAACTCAGTAAATCTTTATCCGATCGACACAGTTTGGATATGTTCTGAAAGAGAAAAGAGATATCTATGCAAAATGTACAATTCAGTTGAACAGTTCTCGAGATTTTTTGAAATACCTAAAACAACTGCAGAGGAACACGATTTTCGCGTATATCTCGAAAACGCTTCTTGTGAAAAATAAATGAATGCCATATTCGTAATCAGCAGCCCCAATATAGCTTAGAAAACATTTAATTTTTGAGGTTCATTTTTTTTTGTGGCGTAGTGTAATCGGCCCGCGTTTATTTTTGAATGGCTTTGGTGTTTGTTAGGCCTGCTGTGCAAAATTATCCAACATAGTGGTTTCAAGCATGTTGTAAAGGTGCCTAATTGGCTTTGGTAAGGGACATATTCGACACACGCATTATTCACGTATAAAATTTTTCAACTGCCTTTCACGTTCACGTTTTTTTGGTTTGGGCATAATTGATGGAAAGAGTTTATTTAAACAAGCTAAAAACCACCCCCAAATTAAAACCAACATTAGAAAGGAAATTGCCATTACACCGAAAATTTTGCGACAAGTCATTAAAAATATGTTAAAAAAATATGCGAAGCAAAAAATGGCCATCACTTACAGGATTTCCGGTAGTATGACTTATATTAAACCCCTTTTAATAAATTTGTTGGGTTTTTCTTCTTTCCAAAACTTGCCTATAAAATAAAACGTAAACTTGATATCTGGTGTATATTCATATTAATCCGGCTATTTTGCTTCATCTTAAGTGTAATTTATAGTTCGGCAGATGGTAACACTCACTCTCTCACTCTCAGATGCAGTCACCTATATAAATTCGCCTTGGCACAAGTAAAGTAAACAAATGTTTATAAAGTTATTTTTTTCAAGCCATAAACAATTAAATACACTCAAAATATTATGAAGTTAAATTCAAACGAAAATTCATTTGATTCATTTTTAACAACTTAAAATTCATTTAAAAAACGGATAATTAACATTTCAGTTAAAACAAATGATTTTTACATTAATTTTTAAATTTTTTATTTGTTGAACAGCATATTCCTTAAAATTGAATAGTTTTTACTTTTAAAAAATATATTTTAACCGACAAAAATCAAACTACATAACAAAATTAATACGGTAAAACATTATTTTACGGTTGTTTGTTTTTCAAAAAACAAACATAAATGATAAAAAAAAAAATATTCGTAAAATAACTATATTTTTATTCAATTTTAACAACACGGAAAACGAATTTAATAATCCACACTCGGTTACTGTAATAATTTTTTAAGTGTATATTAACAAACAATTTTCTTTTTTATTACAGTTAAAACACCATATTAAATTAATTACTTTTTAAAGCGAAATTTATGACTCAAATTTTGAATTACTAATTGAAAAATGTACACCTCTATTTTTTAAAACATGAACTTCGTAAAAAATTTTTAGCACTAAAAAAATTTTATATGGAACATTTTCAACGCAAGATGAAGAGATTTGGAAAATAAATTTAATTTTTATTCCTTCAAATTATGAAAATTTATTTCAATGATATATTTCTTATTTTAATCTGTTCCATAAACAGTTTCTTTTAATTACTAAAAACGTTTCCAACCATATTTTATGTAAAACAAGAAAAGTAAAATTAAAATTGAAAAAATTAAAGCCTAAAAGTTCCGATTTAAACTCATTTGGTTAACCTCAAAAATGCTGGTTCTGTTCTTACGGATACTTTTCACAAACATTCTTAAGTAGGCAAACACCAGCAAAACCACATAATTTTATTTTTATAAAAAAATAATATAAAAAAAAAATCCGCTTTATTTGAAAGATGTGGATAAAATGGTAAATAAAAGTAAAAAAATTTGCCAAAAAAAAAAAGTCAATGAAAAGTTAAGAGGGAGATGCAGAAAAGAAGGCAGATATAGAATGACAAACTTTAACCAAACATACATTTTTCATGTCGTTAGATATATATCACAAAAACAACAACTAAAACCATCTTGACAAATTCAAAAAGTTGTTTACTACAAACACAGAGATCCTTAAGTTCTTCTTAAGGTCACAAAATTTGTAGAAGCTAATTTCATTTTTTTTTTTTTATTGAAATTTATTGGCTTAGGCTGGGATTTTGAGATCTCAGTTAAACTAGGTTTAGCTAATCTGTAAACAGACTTGTGCCGCCATTACTAAGTTTGTACACAAAATTTTAACGCTACAGTTTTTCTTAAAATCTTGGTCTTTAATGAAATAATAAAAAAATCACATTTCACCGGCAAAATTCGAGCTTCGGACTACGTTAAACCGAGTTTAAACTCAATCCACATCTTAAAAACCTGGCCTTAAACTTTCCGAAATAATCGGTTAAGATAACTACATGTTATCGATATGTAAAATAAAAGTTATAGAGTTTTATATAGTCAAATATTGAAGAGGAGCATAGTGCCTAAACTATTCTCTTATAATGGACACTATTGCGAGATCTTTGGCTAACGTCATTCTTTTAGTAGTTTCGGCATCTGTCGACCTTATCCACGTTCTAGGTGATGCAACAACATGCCGGCCTCTTACCTACGGTTGCACCCAAGCGATTGCGGAGCAATGTTGTCAGATGGTTCTAGAAGTGTTTAGCCTATCCGCTATATCGGTTTGCCGCAATCCGCAGATCATCTTATCGTATGCAATACGGCCAGAAAGTCAGAAAAAACTTATTACACTGGCTGATCGCAAGGTTGCAATGCAGCACCGAAGGGAGCAGCTTCAAAAGCTCCTCCTCTTTACTGTAGACAATGTCTTGAGGTTATTATTGCATGGTTACCGTATTCACTGCACAACGATTGCAAAAATTGGGCATAGTTTTTATTTGTGCTGCTTTTTCAACGCACTCGTTTCAAGTAATGCTTTACAACACTGCGTTTTGGAAGCCAGCCACATTATACACTTTGGTGGTGTATACCCACACCACTAATAGATTTTTCAGTCCAATTTTAGCTGTAATAAAACTCTACATCACACAGAAAAAGTTCACCAAAATTTTTTACCAATTAAAGCCTTAATCAAAAATATAATCAGTTTTAGTTAAAAATTTAATCAAGTGAATTAAACGTTTAATCAAGTGAATTAAACGTTTAACTAATACTATTAACTGGTTTAATTGATACTATTAATTTGTTTACTGGTGCAAATTTAATAATTTTTTAATTAATATCACAAATTTTTTAATTGAAATCAATTTTTATTTTTTTCTGTGCAGGCTCTACTTCAACTTCACTTTATTTTGAAATTACGCAAGTTCTACTAGGCTTTCTGCCTCCAAAATATATTTTTATCAGTTGCTTTTTAATTCTGTGTACGTCTTTTGTCTTATTGTTGGCAGCAGAAGTTTCGGCGCATTTTTCTAACTTGTTGTATCACCTGCCTTTGTCTTTACGTGCACTTTTCTTAACTGATTTATCCAGTGCCGGAGACATAGTCTGTATTCTGGTGTTCTCCCTACGAGTTTTAGCCATATTTTGAATTCCCTTTATGCTTTTTTCCCGTGCTTAAATTACATGTTTCGTCTGAGACGCACTGCTTTCTGGCTGCACCTTTTTGCACTAGGTGTTTGTCAGTATCGTTAATAAAAAGCTTCGAAATAGTGTTCCTGTTAGAGACCGAGCTGTTGCTTTCGAAAAGGTCCAGCAGGTAAGCTTTGAGGCTGTAGATATATTTTGACATATGTTGCCTTTCGCTGTATTTTATTTTTCTTGTATATAGCTGCATCATTAAAGTGGATTGTTCCAAAAACAATATGGTGGTCGTTTGTGCAATCTACTCTACGTTTATTGCGCACATTTTATATATAACCTCTCCATATCCTGCTTATAGGCTTGTGTTCTATTTGGTTACCGGTTGTATTGCCGGGAGCAACCCACATAACCTTATACACATTTTTATGAGGGAATATGGTCCCACCAACAACCAGGTGATTGTTGAGGTATAAAAATTTTTCCATTTTGGGACATTCTTCCAATACCTTGTCGCCGCATTGTCCCTGTCAATTCCCAAGGTCTCTTATTGGTGGTAACATTTTACCTCGATTTTCTACAACGGTTACAGTGTTAAGTTGACTTAAGAACTATTCTTTATATACCGTAAAAATAGCTTAAGGGACATAGTTTTGAATTTTGGACTTTTTTTTAATAAATTAATTTATTGATGATCTCCTAAATATCATGGTCACATAAGGTACAGTTACGATTATATACCAAAAACAATTTTAGCTTAAGCGCCAACCTTTATACAAAACTTTTATGAAATGTAATAAAAAACAACCTGTAAAATTGTGTTTTTGTCGGTAATGGCTCGATATCACTGAACCACACTGATGGGTCCTTCACCTGGTTAATATTATTTTTGGTATATGGATATTGAGCGTCATTGGCCGGTTTTGACAGCAGAATACCTTTCTTTTACCTAAACTAATCCCGCAAAGCTCTACCCTTGTCTGCAGGAGACCACAGTCTCTGGCGGGAATTGAACCCGCAACCATGGCACCAGGATTTTACCCAGGATTTTACAAACTCTCCGCATTCCGGCTTCCACGTTTTACAAAGGTCCATTAAGTGTAGATTGTATTTTCAAAACTGAGCCAGACGAAATGTTTTGAAAAGCGTACGTAACAAATTGTGACTCCATTTTTAAGCTAAATATCGTCATCGGGTTAATAGTTTTGTTGTTAGTTGTTGTGGTTTCAATCGGTTATGAATCGGCTTAAGATGAGTAACTGATTGAGATACCGCATGCAATCCTGGAACTGGGGCTGCCAGCAAAGCTTAAATGCTATAGTTTAGTTTAAGTTCAATTCTTATTAAGTTTAAGTTGAGTTCTTGTTCAGACTTAGTTCTAAGTTAAAAATGCTTAATTATAAATAAATGGGCACTATGTAAACAGGAAAACGGAACAAACGATTTAAGAACCTCTGCCTTCAAGTACATTACACAAAAGCCTTATGGCTGCCAAAAACTTGAAATTAAGTTAAACTGCAAAAAATATAATAAAAAATAAAATTTATTTTTATTAGAGTACAAATTTTTCGAACACTTCTCAAAGCAGGATGTTGGATGTATATAAAAATTTGTGTAAATTTTTATTTTCAGTTGGTTTTTTCGTGTTTTTCTCGATTTTTCTCAACAGGCCTGTCGTCCGTTTCTACCAGTTTCTACAATGAATAAACACACTTTCTTTATATAATTGTTATCCCAAGAAAACCCCAAATTTACATACATACGCTAGTATGTATGTCACGCTGTTGCTGTTTTTGTCTTCACTTAAAATGGTTTTGAATTTTTCTTGTTTTAACAAGAAAAGGAAGCAGAAAATTTAGCTAAAGAAATAGAAAAATTTCGAAGGAGGAAAAAACATGAATTGCTAAAAATGAGGAAAAAAGATTGTTGCCATAAAGAAAAGTGTGCTTGTACTTTTTGCTTATTATTCACTAGAGCAAAGTTTTAGTTTACTTTTTCTTTTAATATTTTGAAAGTTTAAATTTAAGTTTAATACTTAAAAAAATAATTTTTTTTGTTGGATTTCTTGTTATGTAAGAATTAAAAAATAATACTAAAAATATGATAATAAAGTAGCAGAAAAGGAGAAGTAATTTATAAATTAGTTCTTGGTTTTCTCTTTATTCGAAGTATTTTTTGATTAATAATTCCTTTTCAAATGAACTTAATCTACGAATAAAATTAATTTATAAAAGAAACAGAAAAGAAAATAAAACAAAACTTTTTAATCAATTTGTAAACAGTCGCAAAGCTCATTAAATTATTTTACTTTTTTAAGTTATTAAAAAAAATATTTTAGATAAAATAACTTTTTTGACAACACCTGCATTTAATCACTTAAAGCTCTAGGAGGCATTAACACACACTGTAAAAATAAAGTTTGTCATAAAAATTGTTTGATTATTCTTTTAAAAGGTATAAACGTTTGCTTTAAGAAGAAATAGGACTAGAATAGAAACGAAGTTTGTGGGAAAGAGATAGAGAGACAGAGAAACATAACTGAACTGCCAAAAAAAACCTTACTGTGTATATGATTGTATTAGAAAAAATGTGTATTTTTTTTTGTTGTTGTAACTTCACACGTACGGAATTAAAATACAAAAATAATTGTTACGAGCGGGTAACAGGCGTGTGCTACTACGCTCCCTTCCATTCGTTGTCTTATTGAAAAAAAAAATAACGCTTCTATGTCTATTTGAATAGGTAACTATCTAATATATTAGAAGTGTTACATCTGATTTGGCAATATTTTTCTATGCTAAACTTATTTTTAAAAAGTGTTGCATATTTTACGGTGACAAAAGAACACAAGATTCGGCATAAAACAAGAAAGTACAATTAGCGTTTAAAATTTCAAGCTTTTTTATACCGCTAATCTTTAAATAGAAAAAATGCAAAAACTTTATAAAAAACCACAAGCGACGAACTAAAAAAATTATTTCTTTTTTCCAGAAACTCCGCAAAAATCAAGTGCTGCACTGTTGCCCCTTTTTAAAAATAAGTGTTAAATATGTAGCATTTTTTGTCTTTTTAAAGAGAACATCATGAGAAAAGAGTGCGTTACATTTGAAAAAAAAACACATATTTCCAGAAAAGAACATAAATAAATGAAGAGGGCAAGAAAATGCAGAAAAGAAAACGCCATAAGTTTTAAATTTCATCAACATTTCTTTAAACCATTATTGAAAACATACCAACGCATGTATTGGCGTGTAAATCGGTTGACTGGCTTCTAAGTTATAAAATAACGACTATACGACAACTTATTTTTCTTTTTATAGATAAAAGTTTATTTTCGAGTCCTTTCTTTCCCCAAGATCATAATTACAAATTAAAAGTAAAAATATAGATGAGTTAAAAACCCTGACCAGTTTCGTATATATTTTGTTGTCAAATAAATTGACGAATGAAACAGATTTAAAGGTTTCGTTTAAATGTGTTAAATTCCCATACTATTCATACTATTGATTAGAGTATCCAATTATTTGACTTTTGGTTTTGTTCGAGCAAGGAATTAATCGATTTTTGAATTTTAAATTTGCCCGAATAATCGAGTAAGGTTTTTAAATTGTTCGAATTACTCGAATAATTCAAATAATATTATCCAATGGGAAAAAAACATAAACTCTACATGAATTGATACTTTTATTATATTAATAAGGACAAAAAAACAATAACACAAACATGTAGTTTAACAATCAACAATAAAATAGCAACTCATATCGCTTCTTTATTGCAACATAGTCATATCTCAAAAAATCAAAAATGTCAAGTTACTTTAGCAAAAGTGTTTATTTAAAGTTACCTTCTTTATATTTTAAAAATAAAATCATTATTATATCTCAAACTGGACCGAAGTTATAGCAAAATATATTTCATTAAACCTGCATCTAAAGGTTCGTTTTGAAAATATTAATCGCTTTTAACTAAGTTTCATTTTTTTAAAACGATTTGACTTTGTTGCAATAAAGGAGCGATATTAAATAAATAATTTAAAAAATCTAAAAACCCGGCTGCAAAAAAATAAAGTATTTAGGCATTAAAAAGACTGAAACAAGATTAAGGAAAACAAAATTAAATTTACACTAATTCGGTTTAAAAGGGTCTGGACACGTCAAGTACTCTTATCAAGCGCTATGGTAGTGTTAGTGAACATGTGTTTGTATGTGTCACACCGATGATGCTGGATAGAAAATAAAGAAATGTAGATATGACAGCGAATATTACGTCCACCACACCTACATACACGAGAGAATTTGCCTGCTGGACAAGCATTTGGAATATGTATTTGGCCCTTAACAGACTATTAAATGATCTGAAAGCCAAAGTTTAGTACAGTTGCTTATTAGCAGTTATTTATTAGCACGGGAACCAATAATTTTTTTCGGTTTATAATTTGCAATTGTGTCCCGCCTGCTTAACTTAATGCGGGTATTAAATTTAGGCTTGAGCTCATATTGTTTAAGGCAATTTTTTATTTACTTCTTATATGTTTGTCTTTTTAGTTCCGGCATATTTTGTGAGAGGTGCCAGTTAGTCATGAAAAACGTTTAAAACCAATTTATTGTTCCTAGAAATCGAGTGAAATTGAAGTCGATGGACATTCTTAGTTAAAAATTTTTTAAAAATCACCTAACTTCTATAACTTTTTATACTCTTAAGTTTTTAAAATTACTTTGATTTCAATTTCACTGATAACTTATTAAATTTTTGTAATCTCCTTTAATTTACACATTTTTTTACGATAATTGTTAAACTTTATATCGTCTTTCGTAAATTATTGTGTTTAATAATATATGTAAAATATAACCATATAGAACACAATAATTTACGAACGACGATATGAAAATTGTGCTATTAAAGTGCCAAATTTCTAACATATGGAATTTGACGTTTATAATGATATACACAATTTGTCTCTTACACAACAAAAGTGTCTGAAATATGCTCAAAAGTTTGTGTAATTAAAATAAATAAAGAAGTTAAGCACATGTAATTCAGTTTAAAATATTATTAAACAGTTAGAAATCTATAAACAAATATTTTTATTTAAAAAAGTAAATTTTTTAAAGATATTCATCTTAATCGATTAATTGACATAAATTGTTCGAGTTATTCGTTATTCGAAATTTGCTATTTTGATTATGCGATCAAATAATGGCTTAACAATTCCTCGATTAAGCGAACAACGATTAATCGAGTGGATACTCTACTATTGATAAACTGAAATTTATTAATTATGTTATATTAATTATAAGTCAATTAATTGTTTTTGTTTTTAAGCCAGTACATATTTTTTAAATTAACTATTTGCACCCGGTGTGCTTCGCTTTCCCCATCATAATAAAAAAAGATTAAACATTTATAAGCAAAATAATATACATACATCATTAAAAGAATTTTATAGGCTGATGCTATAGTAGGAAATTATCCCTTTTTGTAGGGATTTTTCCGGAAAATTTCAAGCGTACGGAAAAGTATGCGAATATTAAAGGCGAATATCAAATGAATGAACTTTTTACTTAGAAATTAATTTGTACAAAAACCATCACACCTTCAAAACTAAGAGAAATAAAATAATACAATTTCGAATTTTAATGAAAACTTTTAAGGATATGGAAGGATAGATTTTTAAGAGAAAAATTTTTTTATATTTTAGTTCAGGAGAACTGAAGAAAATATTTTATTAATATTTTACACAGTCTTCCCTTTTATTTGGTACCAAGTTTGCTAAATATTATTAGATATTTGATACATGTAATAAAAAAAATTATTTAAAATAAGTATACTTGAAAAATATGAAGCTCTTTAAAAAGGACAAAAGGTGAGGAAATGAAAAAACTATGTTTTGTCTCTATATTAATGGTGTTATTTTTGAAATTGAATTTTTATAAATGTGTGTATGGCAGTAACATATTTATTTGGGTTTTTTCTTGTTGTTAATAAATGCTTTTTTTATAATTTTTTTCAAAACGTTATCAAAATATGTATTTGTTTGTCTGTAACTAGAATTTTAACGTAGGGAAAAGTGAAGAGAAAATTTCTCCTGGCATCACTGGTGTTCTTCCCTCTCCTACCGCTCCAGTTTTCTACCATGTGAATTATAATGAATTGTTGAGTCGTACACAGCAAAAAAAAAAATTGATTGCAATTAAAAAATGTGCGATGGTAATTGAAAAATTAATTAAATTTGCACCAGTTAAAGAAATTAGCAGTACCAATTAAATATTATTTGATACGAACAATATCTTCTGCGGTAATGTTGTTGATATAATTCACTTTTATTAAATTTTTAATTAAAGCTGTAAACTTCTCGCATCGAAAAGATGTGAAACGAAATTTTCCATCGTTTCTCGAAAAGTGAGAAAAAAGTATGTCTCTAACTCATGTCGAAAACTATCAAAAGAGATTACGTTGTTACGTTATAAATGTCATAACATCGCACTCGAAGCCGATGTGACACTGCAGGCGTTGAGAACGCCAGTTAAACCTTTATGACACTACATTTTTGTACCCTTCACCACAGGTGGTGAATAGGGCATATATAAGTTTGTCATTCCATTTGTAATTTCTATAATATTGATGTTAGACCCTATTAGGTATTTATATTCTGGGTCCTTATGAAGAGCGAAGTTGATTTAACGATGTCCGTCTGTCCATCTGTCCGTTGAAATGGATTTTCCGAGGACTCCATATATGATGGGGGCGAGGTTATTATACATTGTTGTCGCATATGGTTCGGAATTGTTTGCTATTGAAATTCAGCAAGATCGGTCCACAAATGGCTGAGATATGAGTAAAAAACCACGACTGCCTCAAATTTGTTCCTTTAAAGGTCCAATTAGACGTGACATTACCATACCAGCACTGTATTACCAAAACGACATAAACATACCATAGAAACCAATTCAATTTTGGTTTCTAGGGTCATACAGTGGCTATGGTAATACAGTGTTGGTAATGTGGTTTTTTTGTTGTTTTTTTATACCCTTCACTACAAGTGGTGGATTTTATTTGTAATGTGTTTAATTTTACGCATCCACATACACATTAATGCATGTATATGATATGCCGCTCAAATAAAGGAACAAACTCCTAGAATCAATATACATATTTTAATTTAACGCTTCTTCAGTAAAAGCATTCGTAGCCGAGTTGTTAAGTTCTCTCCTGAGACTGAAGATATTTCCAGTTCGAATACCAAAAATAATTTTTTTTCATTTTTTTTATGTTCTAAAAAACGATTTTAAGATTATAAAACGAATTTCAAACATCAACTTTTCAAAAGAGGAAACGGGCTTAGGTACATATATAAATGTTTTTTATTTGAGTGTAGAACCAGAATAAGAGTCGGAACTAGAATAGGAGCTACTTTAACTGGAATCTGAAAAAGATGCAGTACTAAGTTCTGAGCTAACACTTTAACTTGAACCTTAATTGAAAGCTTAACTAGAACTTACCGAAAATCAAAAAAAGAATCTTAACTGGAATTTAAACTAAAACAAAACCTAGAACTTAACTAAACTAGCAACTAATTTGATTTAATTTTTGAAAGGAGATTTTAAAGAGACCAAAAAATTGCTGGCCTTATGTCAAACTATTCAAAATTATTTAGACTTGTACTTATATATTTCTGCAATATTAAATGTCCTATTACAGTTTAACTCCGCAAAGGAAATTAAAATGTACTAAAAAAATGTTTTTTTTTTAATTTTTTTATTGATTTTTTTTTTGCAGAAATTTATACCACATTCATTTACAATTTGTAAAAGCAAAAGAAAGGGCAATTACAAAGCAATACAAAAAAAAAACAGACACAAAACAACGACACTTTTGAATGATAATGAATCAATTGTTAATATTTATTTTTGTTTGGTGTATAATTTCCTTTTCTTTGTGTGTTTATTTGTCTCCCATACATTCACAAAGGTATTTTATTACCCTGCAGTTATGTTGACTGTCTCCGTTTCAACCAACCAATTGAAATCTATAAGAGTTATATTATTGTTAAGAGACTGGTTAATTAACTGCTTCTTTGTGGATTACTAACAGACAGTCCAGTCGCTAGCTTGTAAAAATTTAACTGCAAAAGTTATCAAAGATTCCTTGACTATTTTTCCCTTAGGAGAGTTTATAAAAAAAGCATCACAACTAATGGGCAATTGTTGTGCGTGTATTGATGTGCAGCTGTGTTATATTTTTGTTGTAGCTGTATTAAATTGACATAAAGACCAGGTTGTCAACACAAATACAAACAAAAAATTGACTCAGACTTGTCTATTTATTTTTTTTTTTTTCTTTTGTCAAACATTTATTACAATAATGAAAAAAATAATTCTAACAACACACAACTGGGTAAAAGTATAAAAAGTACTTTTGTATGACAAATTGTGAAAAAGGTATTTAAAGTAAAGTTGCGGCGATAAAAATTGCACACTGTTAACACAAAAGCAATTTTAAAGAAGAACCGACAATAGTTGCAATGAAGAAAATCGAATTATATAAATGGGTACTTACACAGGAAAAATTATGAGTAGTTTTTTATCAATTAAAAAAATTGTTTAAAAGTACTTCAATTTAAATAATGTGATAATTGAATTAATTATTTTTTTTTTTGTCGAAAGAAAATTAAAACTATAATTTTGATTTAATTAACGTTGTAGTTGTTTTGAAATAAATTTTTGATTTAAATATTAATTAAAACCAAAAATTCTTAATTGATTTTTTCGTTTGAAATAAAATAATTTAAACTTGTAGAATTGTTGTTGGGAATTGTCAAAACCTGAGCTATATTTAATTAAATCAATTAACACATTGGTACGAATTCATTTTCAAAAGAGAATTGAAGAAAGTTTCTGCAGTAAATGTTGCATATTATAGAAGAGAAATTACTTATAAAAGCGCTATTTCCCATCTTAAAAAATACGTTTCTAATCAAAATACCTTTTTACAAAAATATAAAATATAAAAATATATAAAAAATCCATTTGAGAAAAAGAAATAGCACGAAAAAAATTCAAAATTTTGTCTAATCATCAAATTCATAAAATCAAGCAACCCATTTGTTGATTTTGCACCTATTACCAAAATGATTATATAGATTACTAAAAATTGTAAAAATTTTAAATTGTGAATATTTTTTTTTTCAATAAATGGTATTTTTAATTTTAATTAAAAAAATGATAAAAAAAAAACTTTGCCGTTTCAAACAATGTGTTGATTGATCTTGACAATTTCCAACAACAATTTAACAAGTTTAAATTATTTTATTTTAAATGAAAACATTGCTGTATCGAAATATTGGAATAAAATAAATTTATATCTAATTTTTTATATAAAAAAAGAAAACATCAAGCTTAATAAATAATATTGCAATTAAAATAAAGGTTGAATAAAATAAAATTTATAAATTTAATAAATATTAAACATTTATTTCAAAGCAACTAAAATGTTAATTAAATCAAAATTATATTTTTAATTCCCTTTCAACAAAAAAAAAAAATAATTGATTCAATTATTCAACACATTAAATTTTAATACTTTTAAACAATTTTTTTTAATTGATAAAAAACTGCTAACAATTTTTTCTACGAAGTAAATATTCGCAAAGAAAATGCCTTGTTACAATAAAACAAGTAAAAATGCCCTCCTCCGAGAGTTCCAACATTTCAGGAGTAGACTTTATATTGGATTTAGAAATTATAAGCCAATCTTTTCAAACCCGACCTCACAGCATTTCATGATTTGTTTCCAAAATATTTAAAAATTTAGTATATCTCATTTTTAGGATTGGTTTTTATATTGGACCTACCGAAGATTATGGATCGGTCTTCATAACAAAATCCTGTAAAGTCATTTCTAGTATTTAAAAAATCTAAATCAGACCAAATTTAAATACAGTAATAGACATTTTTTCTTAGCAAATTTGTGTCTTAAAGTGCTTTTTGGACCGCTTATCAAAAAATTCCATCGTATTATTTTTAGCCACATAATGCTGAATTGTACCAAGTTTTACCACAATATCTATATTTGTTACAGTTTTGGAATTTAAACGATTTCCCAGAGTGAACCTTTGGTAAATTATGGATCAATTTTCATGAAATTTGGCAGAGTTGTTTCTTATCTTATGAAAGTATTTTTTCGAAAGTTGGTTTTATATTAGGCCTTGTATTAGAGTTGTTCGAAAATGTCGTGTTTTCAACGGAAGGACAGATGGACATGGCTAAATAAACTTAGAATAACTTAAGAACACAGGATACTTTATGTGATCTGAAAGGAAAAATTAAAGAGTTTTATATGGAATGCAAACTTAGTATACCCTCATTCACCACTGATGGTAGAGGTCTCAAAAAAATAGTTTCTTTAATGTTTCTTTTCTTCCATAGGCTCTTTTTAATTAAAACTCTTTACAAAAATATACTTTTCCACAAAACATAATATTTAAAATTCCCGCGAAATTTGTTTCCTTTCCCTTAAAAAATGTATGGGAAAAAGCTCAATTTCGAGAGTAAAACTATACTCTAAAGACGTGATTATTAATAAAAATTATAATTCTGATAAATATGAATATTGGTTTAATATTCTTTTTCTTTACAAAATGGTTCTTTTTAACAAAAAGCATTTTTCATAAAATGGTACTTTTATTATATCAAATACAGTTTTAAGCTACGGTCACACTTATTAAATATTTGATCAAATCAGAGTTACCCCTACTTTTGTTAATAGTTAGTGAGATTTCAAATGGTCTTAATATTACAAAATAAACTAATTATACTACTAGGTATAGCAAAAAACAGTTTTTTGTAAGATGTGGTATTTTAATCAAAATAAATATTGATACCAAGCGAAATGAATTTTTAGTTTGGTTGTTGGTCCCGTTTTTTTTTTTTTTTTTTTGTCAAATATTTGATAAGTCTGACTGTAGCTTTAGGCAAAAAAAGATAGATACGTTTGCCCAAAATTAGTTTCTATACAAAAAAGGAAAAGCTTTTATAAAAAAGTACCTTTTTACTAAAAATAGTACACACTGAAAAGTTTTAATTTTGTAATAAGGTACATACTCTTCCAGTTCATAAAATATTGAAAATTACTTTTTCTTTTCAAATTAAACTTTCCTGCCTTAAGGCAAATAATTAATGCGTTTTTAAATCTGCTTAAAAAAGCGTACCTTCCTTCCCAACCCTGTAGATGTTCAAAAGCAATTCAATACTACAATAAATTTATAATTATTTTTTTTTACTATTTTTAATAACAAAGAAACATTTGTTAGACGTGGTGGTTATCGTTTTCATTGAAATTATTTGATATTTTTCATTTCAACATTTAAGTGATTCCAGTTCCAGTGTCCAAGGAAATTATTTAGAGGCCATTATTTCCACATGAAATTGTCTTAAATTAATGGTGTGGTCATTTTTATGATTTGTTTTTATTGTGTGAATTCAAATCTGACACACTGATATTGAGTTAATATTTTCCTTAAGAATTACTGGCATATTGACTTTGTGTAATGCACTAGAAACTGTGTTCAATTGTGTGAAAAAAGATTAAATTTTGGTTAAGAAAATGAAAAATGTGTGAAAATTGTTAAACGATACTTTCATAAGAACAGTTGTGTTTTAATAACTACTATTTGTATGAAAGCAGATTTTAATAATTTATAAAATAATGAAGGATTGTATATTCAGGTGGGTGTTTTTATATTAAAAAAGTATTTAATTTGTTTATTTTTAAACTTCATAGATATTAATGGGATATAAATAAAAAAAATTAAATCTTCTAGTAGATTTTAAATATATATCGTTACCTAAAACGCAAGAGGCCCTATCTAAGATATTTTGAAAATTTTACAGAAGAAGCAAAAAAATATCCAAACTGGTAAATTGATAAATTGCTTTAAAATGTTAAGAATTTTTTTTTTCTTCTATTTATATTAAAGGACCTACCAGTTGCTTTGACAGTTAACAATGTTGCATGTTATGCAAACTGTTAGTTAGGCTTCGTATAGACGGTAGTCAGATCTAACAATATTGTAAGTAAGATGTGCTAAAAATGTCTTACAACCGAGTGTACTGGTAATTTTCGTTTGACAACGTTGTCAGAAAAAGCATTATCCGTCTATTGTAAGACAACAATATTCTTAGATATCTGATAATCATGTACACACTTTTCGCTAGTAATATTCTTAGATATCTGATAATTATGTACACACTTTTCGCTGCCATTGGCAGATCGTTGTCAGACGTTGGAAGCTTAATTTTTATTGTCAGATTTGCGAAGTTTATGTATCTGACAATGCCTTTATTATCAGAGACCTATTGGCAACGCGTAACAGGGATGGAAAATAGGCTTTAGGGTTCTGTACCAACTTCAATAACAAAAGGTGGTTTTGACACTATTGCAAATTGGTGACGTCCAATTTTATATTTTCTGGCTCATCTCTTGATTTATATATTAAGTAAAAAGACTTTTTATTGACTGCGAACATTTTTTTAGAGAAAGCCACCAATGTATCAAAAAAAAAGTACAACTGCACCATAGTTTCCATCTCTGAAAAGAAAAAACAAAAATGAAAGCCTGGTTAGATAAAATCTAAGAAAATAATAATAAAGTCAAGAAAAAGGTCGATTAATAAGTAATATTCAAAAATGTTTTATTTTGCAAAATTTTAATTAATTTTAATGAAAATTAATAAAACATAAACAAGTAAAAATCCTTGCTATTGCTTTTTCCCTTCAATAACAATATTTCCACTTTACCAATTTATTTAAATCACGCAATTTTAATTTTCTGACAATCTCTAAAAAAAATCGTATGAACTGTCAATTTTTGTTTGCAGATGAAAAAAGGTTTTCTGATGATCTGGCCTAAGCAACCAGTGAAATGCGCATAGAATATATCTTTCCCTTAACAATAAATTTCAGTGTATTTATTAAAAATAAAAATTTGGGAATTTAGTGAGTCAAAGAGAAATCTTGTTATCGTAGTTCATTGACGGCTTGAGGATTGTCTTCGCTCCAAATACGGCAATTTAGCTTATTGGCGTTGCCATTTAACCATAAATTAGCTTCGTAAAATGGACGATGTGTTCTATAAAATTTGCGAACAGATTTATTTATTTTCAAAAGAAATTTTCACAATTTGGATCGTTGTTCTAGCTTTAAACGACACATGATGTCTTGCCAAACCTTACTGAGCAGAAATGTCAACAAAACACAGTTTGATATTCACAGCTGTCAAACTATAGTTATCGATATCGAAAGTTCTTATGCAGCTTAAAAAACACCCTATATAAATTAGCTTATAAATTTATTGAAATTGCTTCTTAAGCGTAGCATATATTTTGTAAACCTAATAAATATTAAATGCCCTGAGGTTATCAAAGACCAAACATTCGAACAAAACATCTGTCAATAAGACACCCCATAATGTTTTCTAAATAAATAAAATCTATCACCCAGAATGTCGTTAATTTCATATTTATCTTTTGATTTTTTTTTTATAACACTCAACAATATTAGTTATAAATTATTTACTTTGCAAAATAAACCCGAAGAAAAAATGTAAGTAATTTTTTTAGAAATCAAATAATGGTTGTAATTAAAAAATTTAGTCGTAAGATTTTTAGGAACAGAGTCAGAGATCAGCAATAAAAATGTGAAGAGTTAAATCATGATTTATAATTTCTTGCATTTATACGCACTAGGGTTTCCAATGTCCCGGACTTTTTCTAGTCCCGGGAAACGAAACAAAAAAATCCCGGGATTCTTTGAATAAAACAATGATTTTATTAATTGAGTTCAAGACAAAAGTTTTTTCTTTTTTAAAAGAATAAACACATATACAACAGTCTAAAAAAAAAGCACAGAAAACCAAAACAAAACCAAATAAATTGTTACATGTATATGTACATGCATATTATTAATGTTTGTATGTATGTATATATTTATTTGTTTTTTTTGGAGATCACGAATTATTAAAACTTATAAATATTTAGTAGTTATTATTAATAGCAACTTGGTAAAATTAATTTTCTTTTAAGAAAAAAAAAATTTTTGTATTATTAAAGCATTTAAAAGCTCATCAGAGATTCTATTTCTAATCCTTGTTGTTAAACTTAGCTTAACGTTGTATAAAACTCAGATTTTTCTAATAATACAAAAATTGCAAAATTTCAACTGAACTAGAGTTGAGTTGCATTAAATACCAACATTTTAAGCAAAACTAAGCTGTTCCGTAAAAATTATGTATACAAACTTTGTTATGGTGGCACAATATGTTTTCAGATTAAATAAACCAAGTTTAACTGACATCTCAAAAACCAAGCCTAAATGTATTTTAAAATTGTCCATATGTATTTTAAATCTATCCAAATGTAATTGAAAGTTTTTTTGTCAAAAAATACACGTATCTTTATACAAGTTATTAAAAACAAGTTAGAGTGCTATATTCGGCTGTGCCGAATCTTTGATACCCTCCACCGACAGTTCGAATGTTTAAGGAGTAATATCTGTATGATGTCTTTTTATTATTATTATCTTAAACTGTGACGATTTGTTATTAATTATGGTTTTAGGAGACTAAACTGTTTTCCGGGAGTAGGGCATATATGGGGCCTAGGGTAAATTATGTACCGATCTTCACGAAATTTCACAGTATCATTTATAGTCCTATAAAATTGTGACGAGCCAAAATTTGTTATGTTTGCATTATTTTTTACGGTTTTAGGCGTGCTAAACTGTTTTCCGGGAGTAGTGTTTATATGGGGCTTAGGGTAAATTATGGACCGACCTTCGCGAAATTTTACAGTGTCATTTCTAGTCGAATAAAACGGCCTTGTGCAAAATCTTATGTCATTTCGTGCATTTTTGCATCATTTATGTTAGTTGTTGTAACAAAATTATCAAGTTTTTGAAGGTGGTGGTTCCACATTTCGATTCATAGCTCTGGTCCTACTGAACCGATTTTGCTGAAATTCAATCCCAAACTGCTTAGGATAACTACAAGCAATTTGACACCTAGTTTTTTATTTCTTTTGAGTTTTTCGAAAGTGAGCGTGTTTTCAACAGACGGACAGACAGACGGACATAGCTAAATCGACTTAGAATTACTCAAGCAGCCAGAATATATATACTTTATGGGGTCTGAGATGAATAATAAAAAAGTTTCACACGGAATGACAAACTTAGTATACCCTCTTCACAACTAATTGTGGTGGAGGGTATAAAAATGTAAAAATAATAAAGAATATAAAAAAATCGTGATCCCGAAAATCCCGGGATTAAAAATCAGAAATCCCGAGATTCGGGATTCACCTTATCCCGAAAATCCCCGGATTTCCAGGATCGGGGTTTCCCGATTGGAAGGTAGTCTTTAGTAATTTTAGTAAAGAATATAGAAGAATATGTATATATGATATTCCCGGAAAAAATTTCCCGGAATTAATTTAAAAAAAATGTCCCGGGATTCCCCGGAATTCTTTCCCGCGTAGAAACTCTAATACGCACTCATAAAATACATATACTGCAATGTTATCTACTCTTAAGTTTGAGGTTACACATCATACTCACACTTAACAAGGTTTATGATGTTGTTGGCTTAGATTCAACTTAACTTAATGTGTAAATGCGAATCATTCTTAGGTAGGATTTATATACGAGCTCATATAAGCCAGGCTGCCAGATTTATACCCGAAATAGCAAGGTGGCGATTTAACGATTACATTTTTCTCATGTATGAAGATGACGATTTTCCTACAAATTTTTCTGGCAGACCTGATAATGGGATTGTGTGTTTGCGGTATTTCGTTTAAACGGAAAATGATTGAACTGTGTGTGTTGAGTCAATAATAAGTTTTATAAGTATTTTCCTAAGATTACAAATCATGCTGAATTAAACAGACTTAAGATCATATGAGTATGGTATCGACATTGGATTCATATTTATTTCAATATAGACGTATAAGTCAAAGTTGCTGTGAGTATCAGTACATCAGAGTAGTTGAATTTTAATGTTGTCTACTTTCCATATTTAAAAATTCTTGAGTGACTGTGAGAAGTGAAAGAAACGATGCATTGCAGATCTCCGGTCGGTTTAATGATAAGATTTGGCCTAAATTGCAACCTAAATCATCTTACAAAATTTCATTTGAATTAGTCTATATTTCACTATAGATCTATAAAAATTACTCCCCGAAAAAATAGTTTTTAATGCAAGAACTGAAACAATATTTGGCGTGGATAACTAATAAAATAGCTATGATGTGATTCTGTGAACGTAGGTCTTGATATTGATATAGATATCTATATAATATTCAATACAAAGAACTCTGCTTTAAATCTGAACTTCCTAACATATTTTTGTCTTGGCGGATGGGATAACAAAAGGATTTTGAATTTCGAATTGCTTAAACCTGGCAAGACATAGAGCATGGCTGACAACAATTAATCTAACTAAAGACAAAAAACGAATAAAATCTCTTATAACGGGAAACCAAAGCAGTTAGTTTTTACTACTATAGGGTGGCTTGATATGTTATAACATTAGTAAAAAACTGCGAACGTAAAGGTTTGTCTCATCCTTTTTAAAGGCTAGGCCTTTTTTTAGTCTATCTCTATTTGTTTTAAAAAATTCAGAACAGCGAGGCTAAACAATAGTTCCTTTTTAGTTGATGATATACAAATTTTTACCTTAACAGTTTTAATATCAAAAGATAAAAAGTTCTTCTGAAACAGTCTACATCTTTTAAAGCTTTAATATATAAAAAATATTTTTAAAATAAAGCTTCAATAGCAGTAATGTTATTTTTCACTGCAAGAGCTTTTTTATATAATAAATTTAAGCTGTTAATAAATTTCTCCTCTTTCTTTCCTTTTAAAAAAATGAGAGTTTTTATATTTTAAGCGATTTAAACTGTCAATAATTTGTGAGTGTTAAAACTTTATCAAGGATTGCCATAGCTTTAAGCTATAAAACACATACATGCTCACTGATTCGTAAACATACTTTACTGCACGCAATCAGACATTTGCACACAAAAACACCCACACAACCTCTTTCCATACTTACAGATAGTGTAAATGATCTTATTACATAACGTTTCGTTCAGAAAAAAGAATAAAAATTCAATGAATGATTCATTCAACAGCTTGCAGCATATTGTTGATATTACTAACACGCACATATGCAATTTAGTTATAATAATAAAACATTATATCATTAAAGTTGCTGTTGATATTGTCCTTGTTATTGTTTTATATTAATATTTAATAAAATTGTGTCGATTTTGGAATAACTTTTGGTAACTTTATTTGTTTCATTCAAATATACTGATATATACTTACAAAAAGAAGTAAATTTTTGTTCATATAATGTTATATGCAGGAAAACCAGAAATATGCTCTAAAAAACGATGAATTTTCGAGATTATAACCTATTTGGAAATGATTGGCCGTCATCGGCTCACAAAAACAGAGTTATGTTAAGAGGTTAAAATGCATATAAGTGTTATTTGTGCCGCATATTATCTAGATATTAACATCCAGATTTTTTGTCTGATAGGGATTTTAGGGACAGTCGCTAAATTGCTTATTAATGTAAACATTTAAAATGAAGTTAATGCTATTTATATATGCGAGCTTGTGCAAATGTAGACCAATTCTTAAAGCATTTAATTTGCAGTTAAATATTTTTGGGGCGAATTTAATCTAAATACCAACATAATTAAATGGTTTATCAACCCAAAGAGTAATTTGGAAAGATGTTTTTTTTTGGAGAATATGTTAACATGACCAGGCAACTAGCCAGACGGGTGGATGGATATCGTTATATCACTTTAAAAAGTGATTCTGAGTCTATATACTAAAATATTGGTCCAGATTTCTATGTATTACACATATCGTCAAAAACGTACATAATTGCTTTTCCTTAACTTTTTCTTATATATAAAATTTTATAGTTCAAAATAACATTACTCTTTAACAATAATTAGTTTATGGTTGTTTTGTTGAACTATTTATGGTTTTTAATCCAAATTTTGATATTTTAATTAAGCTAAAGTTCATCAAATTTAATTTTCATTAAATTATTTTTATGAAGAAAGAATTTTACAACATGAAAATGAATTAAAATTTATTGATAATTTTTTATTCTTAACTGCTGCTGGGCTCGAACCCAGGCTTTTACGGACAGGTTTCCCTTACATGTTTCGATTGCAACACCTCAATCTCTTCTTTAACGACAACCTGCTTTGTCTTACAATTTTCGAGTAAAAAAAAAATATTGATGGTAAAATTGAAGCAACACATTGAGAATAAAGACAGATATTTAAAACAGAATAGCCAAAATATTGCAAAAAAAAAAAATTTTTTTATGTTGCGAAAGCTCTTGTTTGCATCTAAAAAATTTAATATGTATGAAAATATACCTCAAAAAGGCAAAATATGTGCTAAAAACTTAAAAAAAATCTGCAAAAAGGTTCTTTCAACCAAATTATGCAAAAAATAATGCAAAAATATGCACTAACAAATCGATGCCAAAATTCATAAAAAGCTCTAAAACGGATAAATATATTGTTTCTGCCTTCATTGGTCGCACAAGGAAAAACATGCAATTGCATATTTTTGGTTTCCCTGGTTATATGTAAATAATATGTGGAATGGCAAGGCTTATCTTTATTATAAAAATATCTGTTTCATATTACTTAAATTTCATGTTATTTATAAATTGTTTACTATTCAAAATTAAGTAGTTAGAATATAGTAAAACAATACTACGTATACTTAATTTTAAATACATTAGTTAAGTGTATACGTAACAATCATACGTAGTGTAGTACTTGCTTGAAAAATGGGGCATTATTTGTAAAAAAAAGTACGTGTGATATTTAATTTAATTTAAATTTTATAAGGGTAGAACCCAAAAATTTTAAGTAGAAAATATAAAATATATATATGTATGAGAGACTTAAATTAATTGTATAAATGTACAAACTTAAATAGAAAAAATATAAGTTCTCGAATCATTTTCTGATAGCAATATTTTTCTGTCTAACGTTAAAACAAATAAAAGCTGCTAAAAAAAAAAAATTAAAAAAAATTACATCTTGAGCCCGCACCGAAACTCCTAAGAATTAAGTATTTTTGGGAAATGCCTTTTTTTAAATTTTAATATTTTATTTATTATCAACTGAATTAATTAAAACTTAAAACAATTTTAATTAAACTTAAAGACCCACCCTATTAACCAGCGCCTAAAATCACCATTTGCATAACTTCCAAACTTATGAAGATCACATAATTAAAGTTTTACAATACGCCAAAGCCTAATTTCCGTAAAAATAAAATCAAAAAATTGAGTCGAAGTTAGAAAAACTGCAATTTAATCTCATTCTTTCCTTTCTGTTACAGTGCAACATTGCAATAACCACATGCACGAGTGTAAAGAAATTTGCATAACTTTTAAACCAATAGAGGTCCCATTATAAAACATTTACAATATATTAAGGATACTATAGGCTAATTTCGGTTAAAAATAAAAAACAAAAACTAGGAATGTTAGAAAAATTTTGTTTTAAATTTCAGTTTTGCAGATGAAAATAATTTATTTTTTTTTCAAATGATTTTTTTTTTATAAGTATTTATAAGTATTAATTCGAAAAATTAATGTAAAAAAAATTTTTTTTGAAGACGGCAACACTTTACCACCTCGTAACTTAATTTTATTTTTTAACCTAAATATAAATAAAACATTTAAATTAAAATTCGATCATAATTTTTAACGTAAATATAAATAAAACATACATTTAAGTATAAATCAATTAATGTCCGTAATTTCTACAAATAGATATCTAGTCGTGTTCGTACCTAACAGTTATCTTGACCTATCTGGTACCACTATTTTGGTAATTTCAACGCTAATTTTGCCTACATGAATTAACTATCGAAAATTGATGGTTAAAAATACATTACACTTTAGCCCATAGGTAAGAAATACGTTTTAAAACTATCAAAACCATAGATATCTATACACAGCTAGATATCTTTTTGTAGAAATTACGGGCATAACATGTTTAAAGTATTTGTGTTTTTCCATCTTAGTCGATTGATTTGGCAAGGGACCAAACTTCGATCAATAAGTTATTTTCCACTCAAGTCCGTGAGTGTTTAGTTTCATTTTGTGAGTTTAATAATATAAAAAAAAAATCAGAAAGTATCAATTCCAAAACAAAAAATTGCCAAAAAGTCTCTTTTTATAGTTTCTCAGTCACTTTGGACTCTGCTTGTTAAATTTTTCATTTCTTGGCTAAAATTCAAAAGGTACCAGTTGAAGAATAAAAAAGTACCAAAAAGTTTTTTTTATAGACTCTCATCCACTCGGGACATTGCATGCTTAATTTTATGTTTCTAGGTCTAAGACTAAAAGAAATTAAAAAGTGCCAGTTGAAGGACCAAAAAAGTACTAAAAAGTCGCTTCTTATAGACTCTCATCCACTCAGGACATTTATTATTTTATTTTATGTTTCTAGGTCTAATATTAACGAAAATTATAAAAGTACCAGTTTTAGAACGAACAAGTAACTTACAGATTCTTATTTATTCAGTAACATGCTTGCTTAAATTTATGTTTCTAGGTCCAATATTAAAAAAAAATTCAAAACGTACCAATTAACAAAAGTACCAAAAAGATTCCTCTTACAGATTATTATTCAGTCAGGACCTTGCATGCTAATTATATGCTTCTTGATTGAATATTAAGAAAACATTCAAAAAGCACAAGTTGAAGAACAAAAAAGTACTAAAAGTCCCCACTTATAGATTCTCATCTACCCAGGACAATGCATATTTAATTTTATGTTTCTAGGTCCAATATTAAGAAAACATTAAAAAAGTACCAGTTGAAGAATAAAAAAGTACCAAAAAATCCCTCTTATAGATTCTCATCCATTCAGAACATTGAATATTTTTATTTTTATGTTTCTAGGTTCAATTTTTATGAAAATTTAAAAAAAAGTACCAAATAAAGAACGAACAAGTACCAAGAAGCTCTTACCTCTTACAGATGCATAATCACTCAGGACCATGCATGTTTAATTTTATGTTTCAAGGTCGAATATTAACGAAAATTTTAAGAGTAGCAGTTGAAGAACAAAAAAGTACCAGTAAAAAAGTAAAAAGTGTTTCATCCTTTAGGTTCTCATTTACTCAGGACACTGCACCTATAATTTTTTTAAATATACCACAAGCAGCACGGAAAAGAAAAAAAAAGAAATCACCCAAACGATAGAATATGCGACCCGAATTTAATTACGCAAAAGAAATCAAAACAATTATTCCGATTTTTTGAAGATTATACTACACTATTCTTTTAGTGGCTTGTAGTTCGTAACTGTTAACTTCACAAATGACAAAACAGAACTAAAAATGAACGCCATTTGCAAAAATTATTGTATATTCCGATGACTTTGGTGCCACATTGTACTTTTCAGTTTTGTGAGATTCCTTATCAATCTGCAAGCTTACTTGTGTTTGACAACAAACCATCATAGAGAATTCCTTTTATTTCTATATGGGTGCCCCGTAGAGTAGTAGGGTTGCGGTGTTTTACTCCTCTTGATGTTATTGTGTAATATAATTCTTATCTGTGGTCAATAATTGTAGTAAAGAATACTGAACACATATCCTGCTTTAAAAAATATGCCACGATTCGTTTCAAAATAATCCCCTAAAACTATGCTTTATTTATCATTAAGACTGAAAATTTTTCATGAAAACATTCTTTTGACATCAATAAACTGTATAGAATCTTTAAACTTTTAGTTTTAATTTATCCCTCAACACAAATTGAGAAATATCCTTGATTAATTTTTATGATTAATATTACAAACAATTCTCCTAAATTCATTACACGTCTCTAACTAATTATTTACGTGTAAAAACCCAATTTTATTGATGCATTATTAAAGTTTTTATGGTGCCATTGTTTTGTACCCCAAAAAAAAAATAAAATTATAAAAATCAACCCATAAACTAATGAAACTATTGTTTTGGATATTGCTTTGTATTTCCTCTTCCCACAACTTGATTATCATGTTTGTTTGTTATTTCTTTTAAACAGTCAAAGGTGCAGGGGACCTGTTTTCAACTTACACAATTTCAGACACACACATGCCAACCTTTAAAAAAAGGAACGTGAGCAAATACCAAAAATTAGTTGTCTTTAGTTGAGGGCTTGCTGGTGTTCAGTTTGTTGGTTTCGATTTGATTAGTTTGCCTCCTTTGTGATGTAAGCAAAGCATGTGGTAGCCAGAAACCATAAAAAATTATTTTAATATGCCAAATTTTTTTTTTTCAAAAATATACGGGGAAAAGAAAAGCAATTCTTAAACAATGTTAGGAGCCAGAGGTCCCAGGAAAGTATTAAAAAATACGATTTTGGAGTAGATTTTCCTAAAAATGTTGCTTAAAGCTGATAACGTATATTAATTAATACAACTCTCACACAAAGTACTTTAATGTTGAAAGTAACATTTTGTGGCGACCTAAAGAAAATATGTAGAATAATTCTTAAGAAAAAAAATTCAACAAAATAAGTCCACTATATTCCACAAAGGCTACAACAGACCTTAAAGAAAAACCGAAAAACCAAAAATATTTTTCTATGTTTATTTTGCCACTTAATGTTTTATATGAAGCCCATTATTTTCCTTTATATTCTATGAACTTAGGGTTATTTATGTTCTATGTCTCTTCATTCCTGCTAGAATTTGTTTTAGTCTTATCGCCACGAAGGTTTTTATTTTAGAGATTTTATTGTGACAGAGCTTAATTTTGTTGCCTAGAAAGTTGAATAGACTACTCTGACCTGTTTCAAATTCTGGCCATGCTTCTGAAGTACTTTAATTTATTTTTATTTTTTTTTTTTTTGCTTCCTTTTGTTTATCTCTTCGAAATCTCTGACACCATTAAATAAATTTTATTTCAATGTAAGACAATATTTTAGTTAAACTTCCATAAAATTATCAAATATTAATACTTAATGTTAGCAAGAAGGCTACTGAAATGTGCATTTAAAACGAAAATCTGTACCAATTGAACTCGAACTCTATTTAAGTGTATTTCGAATTAAAGTCAAATGAAGTTACATACAAATTATAGTAGAATTTAAATTATATCTACCGAACTTGATCAAGAAGAGGGTATTAACTTGAAATTTTTATTTTTTCTTTTTTTTGAAAAAAAAGTCGATGCGAATATTAATATCTACGAGCTGTAGAAATTTCAGACAAGTGAAAGTAGAGTAAGAGAAGAGTTAGAGTAGAGTAAGAGAAGAATAAGAATACAGTTAGAGTTAATAAAAATAGAGTTAGAAAAAACTTGGAGTATAATTGGAATATGATTAGAGTAGATTTAGAATGGAGTAAGATTACAGTAGAGTTCGAGTAGAGTAAGAGCTAGAGTAGAGTTAAAGTAGAGTTAGAGTAAAGTTAGAGAAGAGTTAGAGTAGAGTAAGAGTAGAGTAAGAGTAGCGTTAGTGTAGAGTTAGAATCGAGTTAGAGTAGAGTTAGAGTAGAGTAAGAGTAGCGTTAGTGTAGAGTTAGAGTAGAGTTAGAGTAGAGTTAGAGTAGAGTAAGAGTAGAGTTAGAGTAGAGTTAGAGTAGAGTTAGAGTAGAGTTAGAGTAGAGTTAGAGTAGAGTTATAGTAGAGTTAGAGTAGAGTTAGAGTAGAGTTAGAGTAGAGTTAGAGTAGAGTTAGAGTAGAGTTAGAGTAGAGTTAGAGTAGAGTTAGAGTAGAGTAAGAGTAGAGTTAGAGTAGAGTTAGAGTAGAGTTAGAGTAGAGTTAGAGTAGAGTTAGAGTAGAGTTAGAGTAGAGTTAGAGTAGAGTTAGAGTAGAGTTAGAGTAGAGTTAGAGTAGAGTTAGAGTAGAGTTAGAGTAGAGTTAGAGTAGAGTTAGAGTAGAGTTAGAGTAGAGTTAGAGTAGAGTTAGAGTAGAGTTAGAGTAGAGTTAGAGTAGAGTTAGAGTAGAGTTAGAGTAGAGTTAGAGTAGAGTTAGAGTAGAGTTAGAGTAGAGTTAGAGTAGAGTTAGAGTAGAGTTAGAGTAGAGTTAGAGTAGAGTTAGAGTAGAGTTAGAGTAGAGTTAGAGTAGAGTTAGAGTAGAGTTATAGTAGAATTAGAGTAAAGTTAGAGTAGAGTTAGAGTAGAGTTATAGTAGAATTAGAGTAGAGTTAGAGTAGAGTTAGAGTAGAGTTAGAGTTAGAGTTAGAGTTAGAGTTAGAGTTAGAGTAGAGTTAGCGTTAGAGTTAGAGTTAAAGTAGAGTTAGAGTAGAGTTAGAGTAGATTTACAGTAGAGTTAGAGCACAGTTAGAGTAGAGTTAGAGAAGAGTTAGAGTAGAGTTAGAGTAGAGTTAGAGTAGAGTTAGAGTAGAGTTAGAGAAGAGTTAGAGAAGAGTAAGAGTAGAGTTAGAGTAGAGTAAGAATAGAATTAGAGTAGAGTTAGAGTAGAGTTAGAGTAGAGTTAGAGTTAGAGTAGAGTTAGAGTTAGAGTTAGAGTTAGAGTTAGAGTTAGAGTTAGAGTTGGAGTTAGAGTTAGAGTTAGAGTTAGAGTTAGAGTTAGAGTTAGAGTTAGAGTTAGAGTTAGAGTTAGAGTTAGAGTAGAGTTAGAGTTAGAGTAGAGTTAGAGTAGATTTAGAGTAGAGTTAGAGCACAGTTAGAGTAGAGTTAGAGAAGAGTTAGAGTAGAGTTAGAGTAGAGTTAGAGTAGAGTTAGAGAAGAGTAAGAGTAGAGTTAGAGAAAAGAAATGGTAGAGTTAGAATAGAGTTAGAGTAAAGTTAAAGTAGAGTTAGAAATGAAAAAGATTAGAGTAAGAGTAGATTTAGAGTAGAGTTGGAGAGCGCGTAGGGTAGAGTAAGAATAGAGTTAAAATAGAGTGGAAGTAAAGCTAGTTAGACTACAGCTAGAGTTCAGTAAGAGTACAGCTAAGTAGAGTATATTTAAAGAACAGTTAGAGTAAAATTTAAAGAAGCATTAATTTAGAGTTAATGTAATTTTCAAGGTTAACTATTAATTAATGTAGTTAGAATGCTAAGTTTTAATTAATTTAGAGTAAATAGTTCAATTAGAAACCCTTTAAAATAAACGTGCAAGTTGAATTAGCATAGAGTTTTGCTAAAGTTCGAATACTGATACATAGACTGATTAGGCTTCGACTAAAGGCTAAGAAAAAAATTTTAAAATATAAATAGATTTTAAGTTTCGATAAGTTTTGGGGAAATTTCAATAAATATTTCTAATAGATATTGATTTTGCTTAGAATTGTTTTATTTTTAAGGTAGATTAACACTCTACCAATCTATACCTTTCTTAATTACAATTGACTCATCTGAACAACAATTGACCCTTTCTGAATTACACTTCAACAATCTGAGTTACAACTAACGCTTTCTGAATTTCAATTGACTAATCTTAATTTAAATTTACGCTTTCTGAATTTCAATTTACTTATCTTAATTTAAATTTACGTTTTGTGAATTTCAATTTCCTTATCCGAATTTATATTTAATAATGTGTTATTTAATCAAAAAAGCAAGTTGTAAAATGTTGGCTTCTAATGTGAAGTTTTCATATGTATGAGTCTTCTTAAAAATTAATTTAGGATTAAAATTTAAGATTTCTCCTGATTTAAATTAATGTTGAAAAAAATGTATATTTTAATATCCATTTAAAAATTCTCTAAGTAAATATTTATGAATATTTTAATCTTCTTTGCTAAAGCATAAATAATTAACTTCATCATTAGTAAACAATCAGGAAATAATGAACATTAAATATTTATGAATAAAATGTCAAAAATGTCATAAAATATTTAAAACAATTTGTCAGAGGTGTGTAACGCTTGCCGTTCAATCAACCGCATAATTCTTAGGAATATTAAAATTTAAAAATAATATTTTGTTATTTACATAATTATTTGCGAATTTTTTTTTTTTTTTTTGCTTTTATTTGTATATTATAATATATTTGTCTTTCATGTGTGTATGAAGAAAAAGAAAAGTTCTATAAATTCTATTCATTTATATCGATGTGTTTGTTTGAGATAATTGATTATTGATATTTTATATAATGTAAGGTGCACACTTTGCAAATTGTTTATTTATATAATTTATTTATTTATTGAACCTTAAGAATAAAATATAAATGGATTATGTATTTTTTTTGGAAGTGGTTTATTTAAGTGATTGGCTTATTTTGTGGTATAGGGGAATTGTATCTGTGGAAGATTGCTTGTTCGGCTTAAAATATCACATATTTACAATCACACAAAAACATAAATGTACCCTCAACTATGCACGTGTTTTTAAGGCGTATTTTAGCTCTTTACGCTAAAAACTTCTCTATTTTTTTTTTTGTCAAAGGAAAATATTCCCTAGTGTTCAGTCATCATTCATAGGTGAAACTTTAATGTTTCCTTAATTCAAAAAAAATTTTAAGGAAGTCTCTGTAGAACACGATGTATAAATCAGTGTTAACAGCTAATAAATACTTTCCTGGCGACATGAGTCTTTAATGATGTCAGATAAGTTCAAAGCAAATGTTTTTCTTTTAAATAAATATTGAAACCCTTCTTACCAAAATAAACATTTTCGCTTGGGAATTTATATTGAAACAACAATAAAAAAACTAAAATCTTTTTTGTTTTCAATAGAAATTTCTAAAAGAAAAATTTTATACTAGTTTGAAAAACATTATATACATATATAATATTTTTCACAGCTGCATGACAATAAATTTTAATACAATATAAATTGTCTAATTGTCTATAAATTAACTTTTTTTCACATTTTTGTACAACTAAATTTTGTTTTCCAAAAGTTTTGTTACAAACATATGTAGAAAGTGTAGCAGCATTATGGCGCAAAATTTAACTGCTCAAACAATATTCTCTCATGAAGATATTTTTTGGTTTTAAGCAAATAAATTGATAAAACAAATTGATATAGTTTCTTAGGAAACTGGTAACAATGGTAAAAATAGTAACACGATCACAAAGCAGTAAAGTTTACTATAAGCATTATTTGCGTCAATGTGATTTAGAAATTTACGTCTATATAACATAGTTACTGCTATAGAAGTTATTAACGCCAAATGTATATCAATACCAATATTTATGAGAAAGTAATGGCATTAAAATCTATTTTCGGGAATGGATTTAATATGAGGTCTATGGTCAAATAGGAACCGAAGCCAATAGAATTTAATTCTATCTAAATACCAACAAATTAAGATTCTTAATGAACACTCTCAGAAAAAATATTTGTATGGAGACCTTGCGAAATTATGGGCCGATTCTAATAATTTTTAATAGGTTTCGTCCTTGTAGTTAATTTCGTGCTATTGTCTCATAACTTTGTACCTGTACTTTGTGCACAAATTTAACATAGACAGACAAGGGGCCAACCAACCGGAAGGACAAATTAACCATAATAATGGACAAAATGTATTATACACTCAAACCTCGTTTTATGCGATTGATCCGTTCCAGAGAAAATCGCATAAAACAAATTCGCATAAAACGATACACTATCTCCATACTAAAATTGATGATTCGTCCCTGAATTTTGAAAAAACGCATAAATTCAAAGCAAAGCATTAAAACTCAAACAAAATCGAATAAAAAAAGTCAACAAAAATTAAAAAAAACAAATAAACATCTATTCACTACGTACTTAACAAAGAAAAAAATATTTACATTGAAGAAATAAATTATATCTCAAAATCAGAATCACTAATATGGCGTGTGCCGAGTTTCTGAATTGGCTCTATATCGCTTTTATCACTAGAGGAAACAAACACATCTATGGGTAGATTACTATTTTTATCACTACCAATGTTCTCACTTTGGCTGCAAGGAACATCAAAGTTTTCAGTCAGTTCTTTCTCCTAAGGTACTTGTTGAAAATAATTTGTCATAAGTTTTTGTGATGTCGATTTTTTGAACTCTTTTTGTAACTCTCGATATGCCTAAAATGTGTTGTTAAGTCCATGCTGAGTTTTTAGTGCCCGTTCCGTATTGGGATACATATTAAGAATTTCGCTCTGTAAGTCTTTAACTGTTTTAAGAATTTTATCAATCTTTTTTAAAGTAAGGGGCTCTACAAGTTCTTCATAATCACTTTCGCAATTATTATCTTCCATATTATCAGCAGTTAGGCTAACAAAAAATTTGTACATACAAAAGCGTGCACAAAAAAAAGCGTGCAAAAAAAAATTCAAAATCGCACAAATTTGAATTCGCATAAAAAAAATTCGCATAAAACGAGGTTTGAGTGTATAATGTTCAAAATTAGCCATAATATGGTCAAAATTTTCCAGAATTTCGACAAAGGCATCTGTATTAGGGTCAGAATTAACAATGATATGGTCAATGTTAACCATATTATGGTTTATTATTTCAGCATTTTTTTTATTGCTTATTAAGCGTCAAGTTATAATTATATTTTGTTTCTTATTAATGCTACGTGTTATGTTCCACTTTTATTAGCAATCCCCTTAAATTATTTTCAAGCTTGTGAAGACTTTCATTAGCATTCTTTCTAATTTACTGGTTTATAAAGCTATTATAGAGGGCAAAACCACCATAATGTTGTAGCTTTTAAACATATTATTTAAAATTAAGAATTAAGCACACAATGTTTTTAAATATTGTAATTTGAAACATGTTTTTGGTATTATTAATCACAACATGTTTGGAGACATAATATGGTTATGGCTTCTGGATGGATGCAATTAATTATAATATGGTTGGCGGTGGCCATAAAATTAATTATTAAAACATAAAATTGTTAAATTCAATCATATTTATACATAGTTTCCAGGGATTTAAACACTTTATTGTTAAATAGAAACAAAATTGTATTAATCGTATAAAAAATTTTTTTTATTATATATTAATCAAATCTTATCCTAATACATTATAAATGTCCAGCCAGTGCCAGACAAAGTTTCGTCGTCTTTTACATATGTAAGTGTTTATCGCTCTTCTGATTGTGTGAGTGCAGCAGTGTCTCTTTTTCTTAAGCGAGTGTGGCCGCCATGATTTAAAATATTTCGAGCAAGTGGATTTGGGTGTTGTTCAATCTTTTTTTTTTATATTTTACTGCATATTTTGTAATCATAGTTTTTACAAATGGCACAATGAGATCCATATGAATGTTTGAGTTTTTAACATACCAGTGCCCATGTTCTGCAACTCTCGCGTCGAGAAACTTTTCGATTGAAATGTTTGAAATGAAACAAAAATGCCATAAATTGAAACAAGCAGCTGTTTTTCTCACTAAACTGTGTCCGTTACTTTTTTGGCGAGTACTAGCTTTCACGTAAGGAAATTGCTCGCCAATTTACAGAAAAAGTGTGTCTGTAACATTTTCATGAGAAAAGTTCCCGCTTTGAACTGTCAAATATACTTACGAATAAAAACGTGGCGAGAAAAAATCTTAACACTAAAAAACAATTTAAAATGGAAACTACAAGGAATAATAATAATAATATTTTGTCCCCGGCACTTTTTTTATTGTTTAATTATTTAGCTTTAAACATTTTTATAAAATATATAAATGTTTTCAAAGATCGTTTGCAAACAACAAACATTAAAGTCTCACTTTACATTATTTGGTATAGCCTACGGTTGTATTTTCTCCACCTTTATTGAAAAATTTTAGTAAATTTTGCTCGCCGTCAACGATATGTGTTACTGGCGTTCTCAACGTCTGCAGTTTCAAATCGGCTTCGAGTGCCATGTTATGGTATTTATAACGTAACGACGTAATATTTTTGGATAGTTTTCGACATGAGCTACAGACCCACTTTTTTCTCATTTTTCGAGAAACGATGGAATATTTTGTGTTACATCTTTTCGATGCGAGAAGTTCTCACTATAGTTACAGAACATGGGTACAGGGAGCGGCTGTGATTATTCAAAGAAGTTTATTTTGGCGCCTTTGAATTTTTTCGATATTAGATGCCGACGCAGTGCCCCATAGCTGAATACCGTAGCACCAGATAGGCTTTTAGATAGAGCTGTAAAGTTGAAGCTTGCAATCAAGACTAAGGACAGAATTTCTTCCAATAAGCCGTGTAAATAGTGATGTTAAAAACAACAATCTTGTTTGTTGCAATCGCCGGGGGGGGGGACCACAAAATATTATTTTAACCCATATTTCAACCATATTGATATGATTTCGAAGAAACTTTTCTTTTATTATAAAGCTTACCCTTGCCCCTATCGTCAAGTTCATAATCTTTAATTGCAGGCCAAACCAAAAATTGTATACGGCCATATCGCTCTGAATTGATGGTAACGGTTTTAATTAATATTTTCGTCATTGCGACATTTTCGATTATAAACAAGCCTGACCACTTCTTTAAGTCCTCAAGTCTTCGCACAGTAGATCGATTTTGATCGATTTTGATGCTCGAAAATTGGATACGTGTTTGAGCCACCACTTTTGAAGTGAGTTGTAACTATTTTTAAGCGTTCTTCGGTGTAAAACGATACATATATGCAAACCTTTCGCTAAATAAAGAGTTTAGGGGCCTGTAGGGGGAATAAATAAGCCTACAAACAAGCAAAAGGATAATTTGCTCCATTTTTGGATTTTTTTTTAATGTTTCTTGTTAAGTACAAGTATCTTAAATTTTATTGAACATAAATCAAGAACCTCTTTTGACTTTTTTGTAATTCCTTGAGATTAAATACATTCTAAATATAAAACACCTTAAAAGTGTATATAGCACCATTTTGGTAAAATGTTTAAGGAAATCTTCTCCACGACTTTGTTAAACAATCTTTTTTGCGAATGATAATATTTTTAAATTTATTATTTTATTATTTTTATCACTTGTTGTATGGGACCATATTTTTCCCACTTGTATTAGACCTTCAATAATTTATTATAATAAATTTGATTTATTATCCAGTTGTCATTGTTAGCAAGTACGCAAGCAAACACTCACAAACACACACATACAGATGAACATATCGCTTATTTACTTCAATATTGCCATAACTCTTTATATTGTGAAAAAAATTCATCTTTATACTTTCATTGTTTGAACAGAATGTGTCTTTGAAGAGAATGTGTCTTTTTCTAAGTGGCTGGAGCAAATCAACAACTTTAAACGCGTTTATCTTAAAATGTATTTTTTTGAGTTATGTCACTGTTGAAGTAAATAAGCGATATATAAAAAATATATGAAAGCGTTTGCATATAAATTGGAAATTGTAAAAGTGTTTGTATTTAAGAATACAACTATAGAGTGTTTGCGTTTGTATATGATTGAGCTTATTTAAAAAAATCCCAAAGGAAATTCCTTTCAAAAATGTCCTTCATTGCCTTATTGGTTTTTTGTTTCCTACATACATTGTAAGTTAAGTGGTGCAGTTGTTGTTGTTGTTGTATTTGTTAAAGTAATAACAATTTCTATTTTTTGTGTTCAGTTTATTGCTACAACAGCTACTTTTGTGACTTTTTGTTTAAAAACAAAAAAACTTTTACATTGTTTTGCTTACAACATGTCATTTTGTCCTTTGTTGTTTTGTATCTTATTTTACTATTGTTCTCTTTTATTAAATTCCTTTTTTTCAATTTTCTCCTTTTGTTATTACATTTAATTTATTTTTTTGTTATTCCTGTAGCTAGTTCGTTGCTGTTTTTTTGTTGTTTTATTGAATTTTTGACCTCAATGAAATTGCTTTATGAATAAAAATGGATTTTAGGATTTATTGTTGAAGAAAAAAATGAAACACTGATGGCAAAAAACGATAAACAAATAGGCTACGATTACTTAAATTATCCCTCTGGAGTAGGCTACAAAAATGTTCGATATTAAATAACTTTTTCCCTAATTTTAGAATTACACTTCTAATTTTTTTTATATTTTGAATTTATCTTAATTGCAATTAAATTTCTTTACCTACATAATGTCAAAAAAAATCTAGTCGAATCCTTGTCGCAATTTATTAAGGTTTGTTGTCCAAATACTTAAGCTGAATTCAAGAACTATTCTATAATTTTAATTAGATGTTACTCCTTGTACTCTGTTCTCACTCTGTATATTAATTATACTTTTACTAAAACTGCTTAAGATGGGATTCTACCCGATATTTACCCCATGCAAACTAGGTAATTTGAGCTACTTTTTAGGCCAAAATTAAGTTCAGCCAAAGTTTTGGACCGATATGGCTGAAAGAAGTTAGCTGCTTGTTTATTGAAAGTCAATCCAAAATCTGAAACTTAAGGTCTCAAACCCGCTAATATTTTAGCCTTAAAATATACGGCTTGGAAATTCTAACAAAATCTTTATTAAAATCGATAAAATGGATAACTAGTAAGTTTTATCGCGAAATGAAGCGAGAAAAAAAGTCCATCAAGAGCTTAACTTAAATTAAACTAAACGTATACTAGGAACACAGCTGGGTCGTACGTCATTAGAACGTAAAACGTAACGCCGTAAGTTTCTAAAAACAAGTTTTTTTTTAAATTTCATTGTAGGCGAATTTGTTTTTCTTTGAAAATAATATTATAAACATCCAAATTCATTTAAATTGTTGTTTATTTTTCCTTCTTGTTATCTTCTATTTATTTATGAAATTATAAAGAAATTATATTATTATTTAAATTTTCGTATCAATTCGAATGTGTATTCTAAGTCAAATTACAATTTTTAAAGCTTTTATACATACTTTGATAGTCTTATTCTTTCAATATCTACCAGGAATATTTTCTATGCACTATCAGAATTTTCGTTTGTATATTTCTGTTATGAGTAGGGTTTTTTCCCGGGATTTCCCGTCCCGAGAATTCCCGGGAATTTCCATTATTTTATTTCCCGTTTTCCCGGGATTTTTCCTGCGGGATCCCGGGAAATAAAAAATTCCTCATAATTTCAGAAAATAGCTATTTATACTTTGAAATTTAGTTTTCTATTCTCTAAAAATTAGCATCTGTGGATGGGTTGTGGATTAGATCAATTACAAGAAGTGAGTACATACGTAAATGAATGTCTCCTGATGCAATAAATCTACTAAAAGCAGAATGGGCAGTGCAACAGTTGATAATTATTACATTTAGTGAAGTGAAGAGTTAATAAAGTACGTTAATTCAAAATAAGATGCAGGCAGTAAAGTTTCGTTGTCCATGAACAAGTCTTAAAAATAGGAGATACCTAAACATATCGCTCCTTTATTGCAACATAGTCATATCTACAAAAACAAACGATATTGGCAAAATGCGATTAAAGTTTTCAAAATGTACCGATTTAAAGATATATTTTGCTATAACTTCGGTTCAGTTTGAGATATGACTCTGATGCAATGAAGGAGCGATATGTTTATTAGGTGGTAAACTCAAATTTTCAATTTCAATTTGTGTTGGTTTATATACCCGTGAAGTGCGGGGAAACCGAAATAAAATAACATTTTGGAAACTCGTGTAAGATACTTCAACATACAACTTGAAAAACACATTGTCCTAGAGATTACAAATGGACCTATTGAAATGAAAAGGTTTGTAAGAAGTAGTCCGGTTGATGCTATTTTTACATCAACCTTGACATACATTTGACTGATATAGACGTTGTTTATAAAAAAGAAAAAATTGCTTCTGATTGTGAATCCGAAGCATGCTACAACGGTGCACTTTTAACTATTTTTCCAACCTCGGTAAAAAATGAACGAAATTTTTCGGAAACATGATAATTAGTAAATAAAATCAGGAATATACTTTTTGACGACTTTGAGTGTGTCTGAAAGTTATTTCCTAAGCCGTTAAAAAATGTTATATATATCTTTAAAATATTTTATCTATTTTATTAATTAACTTTTTGATCTCATATCTTGGGTACCTTAATTTTTATTTTGTTTTTATAATTGTTTTATGAATTAAATTGTTATGTTTATGTTATCTTTTTATCTTGTATCCAGAGCATAATAATACTGAATAAAAGCATAATAATAGGGAATAAAGGCGTGAGATAATAATAATTCAAGTTCCTATTTTAATCTTCAATTAATTTCCCAGTAAAAACTTCGCCTACAAAATAATGTGTTGAGTAATCAGAAAAACATAAGAGCACTACTTACAACTATACTGAAAGAACCAATGAATTTTACAAGGGATGTCCCAACATGAACGCATTCAAAAGCAAGTCATTATTTTTTTACTTGAATACATTCATAAAAAAGTAGTTATAGAAGCTGTTATAGATGTAGTTATAGAAGAAAGCTGCTAAATAATGAGTTAAAGAAGCTATTCATTTTGAAAAAGTAAGCGAATTTTGTTCTGGGTTTTTAGTATTGAACCATTTATTTTAGTTTCTTTGTAAATAAGTTCCCTTACGTTTTTTTATAAAAGTTTTTTCATTTATTATTAACAAAATTTACTTTGTATTATTTTTATGGAGCAGGATCCCGGGAAATTTAAAAAAATTTCCCGCTTTCCCGGGAAACGAAAAAGTCCGGGAAAAAAAAACTCTAGTTATGAGGCTTGCTTTAGCTATCCTTTGGCTAGCAATGAAGTAAATTGTACAGAAAATGTATACAAATACATATTAGATACCAGCAGAATGTAATGCATTTTCTGGCCCGCTACGACCTTCGTCAGCTTTCTCTGTATCTTATAACTGGAAAGTGCCTATTGTGTATTTTATAGGCCTTATTCATACACAATATTCCATGCTTATAACAGGTTTATAACACGAATTGTATATGAAAATTTGTTTTATTAACCTTTAATAAAACTGAAATATATTTAATGAATAAGAGGGTATGTATTTAACTTAACTATTTTAACAAATTGAATCTGGGTATTTATTTCTCATGGTGAGTAATATTTATTATATAAATTTTCATATTAATTCGAATGTGTATTCTAAGTCAAATTGCAATGTTAAAAGCCTTTATACTTTAATAGTCTTATTCCTTCAATATTTTCCTTGCAAACATTCGAATTTATAATTTTTACAATAAATGTTACTCACCATGAAAAATAAATTCCCAGATTCTATTTGTTGAAATATTATTATTTTATATTTTTAATTTTTATTCTATGATCTATGTCGACGTACGACGTTGATACGATTTTACGCTTTCATTTTTCAACGTATCTACTAGAGGTCTGCATGTGTGCGATTAAACGACACATGAATTCACATATCAAACTAGCAAGTAGTGTGTTGTGTGTGATTTTAGACACAATTAATTGTGTGTAAATAATAGCCTATGTGTGCAAAGCGTTCAATTATTTATGTGAGTGTTGTGAGAGAAATATTTGATACAGGTATAAATTACAAATATGCTCTTTAATTCGAGTAAATACACTTGTGTAACGATGTACATATTGTGTTTTATCAACACAACATCTGTTTTGTGTTTTAAAATTTTTTATCGTATTAAAAACAAAATATTAAAATATTAGTAAAAGATGATTCATTGAATTGAAATAGAATTGATGGAATGAAACGGTAAATGTTAGAAAGAGTAAACTATAAAAAATGTAAACAAAGTTTTTTAGTTTTTTTTTGTTATTGTTTTGTTTATTTTATTAAATGTTGTCAACGTTTTGTTTATGAGAAACACAAAAATAAAACAAACAAAAAATTCAGCAACACTTTTAATTTTAATTTTAAGTTGAACAATTTTACTTATTTTTTTGACATTAACTGTTTCTTTCTATCAATTCTATATCATACTGGTTTGTCATATTTTAAAATATTTTTTTTTTGTAATGTTATTATTGTTATTGTTTTTGCATATAAAAAATACATTTATAAATACCATTTCATTTTATTACTTTTTTTGTTAAAATTTTAACTTTCCTCTTCACTTAACAAAATAAGAAAGTCAAGAAACACACGAATGATCAGTGTGATTTTTAACTTCGCTGAGGTTTTTTTATTGTAATATGTATGAATTTGAGTTCATCAAACAATAAACAATAATAGAGAAACACACACAATTAGTGTAAGTGTATGTGGCTAACTTTTTAATGAACGGTGTTGTGTTGATCTCTCATTTAAAATGATTGAGCGTGAATGACTCGCTCTCTTTTTTTTACACATTTGATAAGCATATCAAATACACACACAGCATTCATTTGGCTACCAAATCATTTGTGCAGACCTCTAGTATCTACGTCATAGACTACTACGTGCATACGGTGCAACTGTTTTCCTAAGGTTATGCTATATTCTGCTGTGGTAGAAGAAGAACATTCCAAACTCTAAAACACATTTAACAGCCAGAAATTAAAAATATGTAATAATAATAATAATAGCCCCTCATTACGTATGAGTTATATGAAATATTAAAGTTTATAAGCATTTCATATAAATAACACTCATACGCAGTGGTGATGGCATAAATATTATTTAAAAATATAACACATACAAAAGTTTCAAGCAGAAAAAAACTATAAAAAATGTTAAGTTAACTTTTAATATAAAAAAAATAGACGTCAAGCAAAGGAGCCAACCGACTGCGAAAAAACACGCTGTTTCACGCGAAAAAAATCTAAAGTCGAATATGAAAAATGTTGGTTAATTTTTTTTTTTTCAAGTAAAAATAAAATACGTTAAAAATATTATTTACACATAAACGAACACATTTACATTTCTACCAGGACATACCAACGACCACAGAAAGTGTCGCATAAAAGCCGCAATCAACTACCACAGCCAAAAAATAAATATATTACTCTTTTTTTTTGTAATATAAAAATAGCAACATCAACTAGACAACTGCAGCAACACCATACATTTTCAAACTCATAACATGTGCTACAGTGGGAAGGAATAGACAAGATAATGATTCATTATTTCGATATTGTTCGCTGAGAGGCAACCATAATATGGTTGTGGCTTCTTGATGGAAGACTAATTTAACAGCAAAATGGTTGTCAGTGACAAAAATATGGTTAAATTTAACATAATATGCTTAAAATTCAGTATTCAAACAAAAATGTTTCGACAAAACATTTTCTATACAATTTGACATAAAAATTTGCCGTAGAAAACCGCCGTGAAATAAAATCTAATTTTTTTATTTTATATCCTAACATGAGTGGCGTTGCTTAATTTCGCTGCTGGCAACTCAGCTTCAGTATAGTCGTCTTCCGTAATCGACCCATTATTATCTCAACAGCGCTACCATACTTTCATTAAATTTAATACATTTTGTAAACCAAGCAAAAATGAAAACAAGGAAAGAAAACAGAAATAATAAAAGAGAGTTTGAAGTTACGGCCGAAGATTTGATTGTGGGCTTTAGAATTTTTATTTGAAGTTAAAAACTTAATTCGGTTTGAACGCTCAATATTTTTTTTTTTTTAATCAAGTGTGGCGCCGAATTTTCACAAAAGTCAAAATTATCAAAGTAATTTTAGAGGACACAAAATTTTCAATGTATAAGATTCTGCTTGTCGTGCATTATTTCCAATTTTTATTCATGATAAAAACTCTGAAATTTATTGCGATTTTCACTGGTTGGTTAGGCCAGATCATCAGGAAACATTTTCCCAAAAACTTTTTTTTTGGAAAAGCCAAATATATTAGCAAACAAAACTGCAGAGTAACACTCAAAAAAGTCGTTAATGCAACCGGTTAAATGATTTTTTATATTTTCTCAACTTATTTTGCGCACTGGGAACTGCTTTTTCAACTTAGATTGAAAAAAAAATAGTTGCCTTAATTGTGAACACCCCGTGAAAAAGGTGCTTTCATTGTGAATCTGGCTTAAGAGTTTAATTATTTTTAAGCATCTTAACTTATTTCACCCACTGCTTAAATTACAATATTACAAAAGCTAATCTTATTTTTTTAATATGTAAAATTCAATTTAAAATCTTTAATCAAAAAGATTTCCTATTCATTTATTTTACTTTATATCCCACTTGCCTCACTGTAAGCTGTGATGAGTCAAAATTCGTATCCGTATTACAAATGTGCGATAGCAAGAGTCTTTTCATGTTTGTTTGTATACCAAATACCTCGATGGTATTAAAAAAACTTTTGCCCAATAGAGACCAACTCTATGTTGAAAATGAAACTGTGACGTATTTTTAATTTTTATTGTTGTTGTCTTTGTAGTATTTTCCATGTTGTCTATTAAACACTTGAAGAAATTTTTACAAGAAATTAGATCTTGCAACAAATGAACAAAGAGAACAACAATATTTTCTGCTTCATTTTCTCTAGCAAATTCAAAGAAGAAAATTGTTGTTAAAGTTTTTCAACAAAAGTTGTTAAAGCAAATTTGTTTTTTGTGGGGAGTTGTAATCTTTTTCTAATAAATTTATGTTGACAAATTTTCTGTTTTAATTAAAATAATGTTCAAAGTTCTTTAAACAGATTATGTGAAAGTGATATGCTATTTAATTAAGGTTAATAGTTTTAAGGAAACTTTAAAGAGGTAAAAACTTTATATTTTTCTTTGCAAATTTATGCTAAATATTAATTTAAAAATTATTTATAGAAATATTGAAACTGTATTCTAAGATAAGTTAAAGCAAAGAGAATAACATTACAATATTTTTAATTTAAGTGTAAATTTACTCCATTCTTTATTTTCTTTTGGTAATTAAATATAATTTATTTGCTAAATGCTTCATATCAAAAAAAAGGCCGGGTAGGGAAAAATAGTGAGGAGGGAAAGACTCTAGCTCAGCTTTAACCAAAAAGTCTCACTCTAAGTAAATCTTGAACTTTCATAGAAAAAGTGAATCGGAATCTTTACATTATTAAGTCTATATATGGGTATTTCCACAGGAAAATATACTTTTTGTCAAGTTACGGCAGCAAGCTTTTGAAGTTATTTCTCCAAGAATAATTTATATATATTAATTAATTTTTTCTTTTTTTTTTTTTTTCTTTTTGTGTAAAGCGCAATTAAGTGATGAACTCGAGCCTAATTAAAGAATATCAAAAATTAAAAATTAACAGTTCAACTAAAAATCAAAATTGTTCAGAGAGGAAAAATTTTAACAAATACAAGATTAATTGCTTGGTTGCGTAACGTGAAACTTCCGCGGAAGTGTCCCTATCCCTTTTTTATTTTTCAATTTTTTTAATGGACTCTTAAAAGAGAACCGGTTTTCTTTCTGATAAGTTTTTCTATTATTAAAATTTTTTAAAATATATTATTTTATTGAGACTTTCAGCAAATATTAAAGTACTAATCAACTATTTAATTGTATTTCAATGCGAAATCGAGTCAAAAATCTAAATTTCAATTTATTTTAACTCTATACACTCGTTATCGATGTAAAGTTACGACAAAATTATTCATTTATTTGGTTAAAAGTTTTTGAAACTTTCTATTCGAACTCCTATCAAACTCTGCTTGAAAAATTTCACTTAAAGTCAAATACAATTTGAATCGATTTTAAGCCAACTGTACTTGAATTACACTGCAGATAAACTTTAAAACTTTGAAGATCCTACGTAGATATTTAACTTTTCCTTTTGCTTATAATAAGACCTTGAAAAAATATATATGAAAAACTTCCAAAACATGTAAATTCGACCTCATTTCGAGAATGAAATATTATCAATAAATTTTAATTAATTTCATGTTGGAAAATTCCTTCATAAAAATAATTCAATGAAAATTAAATTTGAGGAACTTAAGCCTGATTTGAAAAAATCAAAAATTTCTATATTAAAAAACTCGATTTCATATAGAATCGAAAACTATTCCGTTTAAAAAGTTTAAACGAACTGTTATACTATGATAACTTTTTGCTATTTAAGATAATCATACTCTAGCAAATCATCATCATTAGTAGATTCACATTTGCATAATTCTACCAAGTTATCCAAATTTAATTTTAAAATCCGTCAGCGATTCGTGTAACTTCTAGACGACTTAATGATTTTAATGGCGAACGTCTCGTTTTTGACTTAAAGTATTTGCTTATAAATATAATTGCCATATGTGGAATGACACCAAATTTTTCTCTTTAGTGTGGTTACCACACAAATGGCATCATCGTACTTTATTTGTATAAATATTGATCAATGATTTGGTTTTAAAAAAGGGCTGACATTGATCCAGCTGTAATCGAAACGATCGACTTATTAAAATTAAAATTAGGCGATAAGCTTATTACGAAAAATTTATCTTTTAATTGGCCTCTAAGGCCCTGCGCTTTGACCAACCTTGATTATTTCCTATACGGCTGCGTGAAGTCACTGAAGTCACTTCAAAAAATAACCAAGATTAAGGAAAATTGCCCTAACGTCGATATTACAATGGAGGTGCGATATTTTCTGGGTCCTTAAGTAATTCGAATTCTATTGAGACATAGCCGTCTGCCCGTTTGTCCGTCTATCCGTCTATTAATAACACGCTTACTTTCGAACGACTTAAAAGAAAAACAATATTGGCGTTAAATTGCTTCCAGTTCTTCTTCTAGTTTGGAAATGAAATTCAGCCCAATCTACCGATTAGGAAAAGAGTTAAAGACCCAAATGTGGAGCGACCACACTTTAAAAATTTGATATTTCTGTTAGAAATACCAGCACTATTTCGTAAAGATTGATACAGAGTGTCCGCCGAAAAGGTGTACTACTCGCAGTAATTCCATTTTATTCCTGACTGTATACGATGTGGCACCGTCTTGTTGATACCACATGTTAATCAAGCTCAAAGCATGCAGTTGTGGCGTTAAAAAGTTTTCAATCATATCACGATATCGCATCCCATTCACAGTTACCGTTACGCCGTTTTCATTTTCAAAGAAGTAAGGTCCAATGATTCCTCCTGACCAAACTGAACACCAGAGTGTCGCTTTCAATGGATGCAAAGGTAACTGATGAATAATTTGAGGGGTTTCCATTACCTAGAACCGACTATTCCGTTTATTCACTATCCATTCAAATGGAAATGTGCCTCGTCACTCATTATGATTTTTTCATGAAAATGGGGGTTGTCATGGGCGAGCTGTAACATCCTATTGGCATATGTACGACGGCGTAAATGGTCTTGTAGAAGAAGCTCTTGTGAATCTTAAATGGAAACAAATGCAAATCCTTGTGCAAAATCGTGGCCAAAGTCGTTCTTTGAAGACCAAGCTCATGAGCACGGCGTCGAATTGAGGGTGATGGATTGTTTTTAACACTTTCTTCAGCAGCAGCAATGTTTTCAGCCGATCTTGCAGTACGTTGTGGTCCATGGTTGGGCCTATCACCTACAGACCCTCTTCCTTCAAAATCATTCACTACACGATAAATTTTGCTGGCACGTTGTTTCTCCCAAAAATTCCACGTAACTTTCTCATCGTCACAGTAATCAATGATTGATTTTGATAAAGTGTTTTAACGACTAAAACACATTGGCTTATCGAATATTTTTCCATAATAAATTCGCCACGTGTCTACTTCACGACTGCCAAATTTAAACTGTCAAGACCAATGTTTACCAAAATGGCGACAAAACAAAGTAGTATACCTTTCCGGCGGACACCCTATATATAATTTATCATAGGCCTTATTTAAATACACCTGAAACCATAACTAAATTTGCCGTTGGTCGCGCATAAAGCAAAATCCCAAAATAAATTGCTGAAAATCACTTCAAGACGGCTACAACTGATGCGAATTATTAAAGTTTATTCAATTTGGTCAAAATATATTACTGTCTAAATAGGTCTAAAATCGCAACAAAATATTTTATGTACGGCAAAATATATCATGTATAAAGATTCGTTGCCAATTTATAGATCTCAAAAAAATCCCATTCCTGAAATAATCTATCTCTCAATGGAGAGTATCAATAAACACCCTTTTTAAGAAGTAGACTCACTCCTTCGCCAAATCGAAATCTCTTAACCTTAACTGAGTTCTACTAAAACTCCACTCGACACTTCTTAAATTTTAATCGAAATGTTCTCAAAAGTATCCATATTTTATTTAATTTAAAATTGGTCCACATTAAAACTCTATTCGTTTTCCATATAAGCTCAAATCAAATGCGTTAATTGGCAAAGGATTTGCTAAAAAAAAGATAGTAAAAATAACAGCAAAAAGCAGTAAAGAAACAATTTTATAATGTACATTTGTAACGCAAGCAGAATTTTGTTGTAAATTTGAATTGTTAAAGAGGAAAGACCCATAAAAAAGGGAATTTTGGTTCGTGTAACAGCAGTTTATGTGAGTTTGTTATTGTATTGAAGCAGAAAGGGAAAAGACATACAAAATATATAAATGCTGCAAAACAAAAGATTCATTGTATGGTAAAGAGCATCAATTTTTTAATGTGCTCATCAACGTTTTTAAACTATTTTTACAGAGTTTTTAGTGTTCCAGTTGTATTTTCAAGATTTTATGGCACCACATTATACATATACATACCTATGGATATACATATGTACATAGTATGTAAGTACCCAGTTGTCCAGATTGCCGTTAACGACATCGTCGTCAATGATGTATGCACGACTTGTCCCCTAGGTTTTCTGGAAGACAATTTTAAGGAAATCGTCGTTCACGACAGTTTGAGCGACATTGTCTTATAAGTTGTCTTCTATTTGGCTCTATGTGAGCGACTTTGTCTTGTATAAAAGCTATTGACGACAAAGTTTTCTTGAATGCTATTCAATCACTTGCTTGGTTTTCTTAAAATTCGCACATTCTTTTTTTTTAATTGTTGATTTGAATACCTACATAAAATTTACGAATTAGTTCTTAACAGTAAAACTGAAAAATGCTGATAAAGTTATTCGAGGGCTGGAAAATGGATTACATGCGGTTAATACTTCACTTTCAACTTTAGGATTGCTTATAATAGTCGAATATAAAACATGTAACAGAAATTAAAATTCCAACTTTACTAAAAAACTGCCTGAAATAGATAACCATATAATAATTTCTGTCGTGGATGTCAAAAAAGACGACATTTTCATGCATGTAGTCTTTGACGATAAAGTAGGAGACATTGTCTTTCTTTGTGTCGTGCACGATTTTCGCGACACTTATTCGAAAATGTCTTTGACGATTTGTTCTCGCTGTCCCTCACATGTCGTGCAGAAATTAACATTGTCGTGCATCCGTCTTCGAGGATGTCTTCAAGACGTGGCCAACTGGGTATGTACTCTTCATATATGAGAACACACTTACATACAAATAATAAGTACCCAGTTGGCCATGTGTTCGAGACAACGTCGACGACGCGTACAAGACCCATAGTAAATCGCTGACGACATGTTGGCGACAGCCAGAGCAAATCATCGACGACTTTTTCGAACAAAGGGCACCAAAATCCTACACGACAATTTGAACGACACCATCATGCACATTGTCGTTAACGACCATATGGGTGACAATGTGGTGAAAGTTGTCATTGGCGACTACATAAACGACTTTTTTCTCATATCGTCGTTGATGTTCTATAAGCGACATAACCTTAATAGTGTCGTTGATGACAGTATTGCATATACTATCCACAATTTAGTAGCCGATAGGTTAATGACAATACGCTTTTTCAGTAGAGTTTTGTATAGAAATAGATAGATATGTATCTGTTGCATTTTGACAAAACATCTTAAGTCAAATTTCAAAAGTTGAAAGAACTGTTTTTATTCATACGAGTTTTCATTCAAAAAACATTTTTGTTAAAGTTTTTAAAATTTTGTATATTGTTTTTTAATACAAAAACAAACAAAAAAAAATATTGACAACTAGTCCCATGTTTATGAGACATTTTCATAAATTTGTTTTGAATATCACCTTATTTAGGACAAGATGAGCGACAATTTCATGCATATTGTCGCCAATGCGTTTTGAAACACGACATATTGCATGCAATGGTCGCTTACGTTGTCCTCAATAAAGCCTTGTTGAAGACAAATTTAAGAAAATGTATCATATAAAGTCGTAAATACGATTTATACTCGACAAAATACATGTTTTATTACTTAAGTTGTCTTCATCAATTTTACATGGGCGACAAATTTTAGAATGTCCTGAGGACATCGTTGACGACATTTGCATCTATGACCATTTGGCCAACTGGGTAATAGCAACACTATAACAGGTAAAATAAAATGTGGCACATTGCGGTAAATTTTAGTTTAAAAATGTTTCATTTTATTTTTTTTTTTTTTTTTTTTTTTTTTTTATTTGAAAAATTTTGTAATAATAAAAGCCTTCATGGCCAAACCATAATATTACAATAGATAATTTTTAAAGTTTAATATGGAACCCTATATTAATAATCTAAAAATATTTTTAACTAATATAATATGGCATCAACTTACAACAATTTATAAAACAAATATAATTAATAAGTATAACGTAAAAATTAGACCACATTGTCAACGATTTTATTAAATGGTATTGAAATACTCAATTAAAGCTTTCTGATAGCTATTAGGAGACAAACGATATTTTTATTGTTAATTGTTTTATTTTTGTTGCTTTTTTCCACATTTTCCTCTTTGAATTTTCGTTTGTAAATAATTGACAATATAAATAAACAATCAACCATTGACAATTTATTATAGTGACTTGCATTGACATGAATATGAAAGTGTGTGAAAAAAACTATTAAATATTTATACATACATTCATGTATGTATGTATGAATGTTTTAGTGTTGTTTTAGTTTATAGGATAACAGTCAAGGCTTTCATTTCATGTACAGCAAAATGCTTCTGGGAATGTTATTTTTTTTTTTTTTTTTTTGTCCTTTTGTATATTTTATCATCAAAAGCACCCAAATTTAAAATTCCTTTTACTTTCAAGAAATATTAAAAAATTCTTTTGATGTGAATTTTTCTTTACCATTTTTAATGTCTTTGAATGAAAATACTTTGAGGATTTTGAAAGATAATCCAAAATGTATAAGTTTCTAATGCAAACATTAATGAAAACTGTTTGTTACAAAAAGAATTTAAGGGAAAAACTTTTTGATATCATCAGGATTATAAAGATATTTTGAGTTTGATGAAGTTTTTAATTCAATTTGGGAAGTTAAAGAAAATAGGGGTTATAAAAAAAAATATTCGTCTTTTAAAAAATATGTTGAAATATTTATTTCGGAGACAAAACGGAGGGAATTGATGCCAAATTAATAATTGAGTTGTATTTGTATATCGAAAGAGTACAACTTTTTTGTTAATATTTTATCAATATCGAGTTCTTTATCGAAAATTTTGTGACATATTGTTATCTATCTATCATCTCGTATTAGATTTAAAGTTTTCTTAACCGTTTCGAGTGAAATGGAATTAATTTTAGTAAATTGCCAACTTTTTGCTTGACACCTGACAAAAATAAATATTATTTTAAAGAAAGTCAAAAAAAAAAAAAAAAACTAATCTAAACCTCGCGAATTTGGTGTATGAATAATTTCAAAATCAACCAATTTAATTTTTTATTTTCGGTTTATGTCATGAATTACCAAAACCAAACACATGTTGCTTATACTACTTTCTACAAAAATAATTTGGCAGTTTTTCAAATGAGTCTTTTTAACTAAAAAATTAAACATGTGCTTATAGTCGTCCCGTGAAAGATGTTAATACTTTACAATCACGCGATGTAAAAGACCCAGTGGAAAAAATATTTGCTAGTGTCCCGCTTGATAAATATATTAAATATAGACCACTTAAGACAACTTTCTTCAGTTATAGAAGATAACTAATTTCTGTAAAAATTATTTGTTATAACAATAATATAAAGTTGACAACTGATGCAAATTTCGGTATCATTATCGGTATCAAAGTATTTGTAATTTGGTATCGGTATTTTAATTATATCGGTATAACGGTACAGAAACTCTTAAAACGGAATAGGCGTATTCGTTTTACAATTGTCCAATTCACAAGCTCGCATTATCGTCGTGTTTGTTGTATAATCGTATAATCATACACTGTTGTATTTTTGTTGCTGATAATTTTCATACAAAAGTGTACCAGGCTTTTTTGTGAGTTGGGGGTGTGGTACCATTAAGCGATTGATTTTTAAATGTTTATAAAAATGCCTCATTTATACCAGACCTGGAAAAAGTCGATTATTTTGGTGAATTAGTAAAAATCTTTTTTTCTTTATGATTAATATATCGAAGGCTCATTATTGGTTTAACCTACTGACCATTTTTTTTTTAATATTAAGTAAGGTAAGGGAAAAATATATTTTTGGAATACCCTCTTCATGAATCCAAAATCTGTTTCACTTTTTTGATGGTTTCTGAGATATTAAGCATTAATTTTGCTCCATATTAACTATTTTAAAGCTTATTGAGTATTGTTTTGCTAAACACTTCACTGTTTCGCGAATGCTGTAATTTCCTAATACAAAAATGTACAAAATAAATTTCACTCTTGCTTCGCTTCATTGCCGTAAGAAAAAAAGTAGTAAATGCTAAAGCAAAATAATATGTCAAGAACTCAATACACAGCAGTATGTAAAAGTATGCACACAAATACCGCTCCCTAAAATAGCTTTACATGCATATCTTCCTTATTAATGTTTGTATTATATGTTTTGTTCAATTTATAGTCCAAACACAATGTAACGATAATTTACTGCGGTGCGATTTTTCATACGATTTTGAAGTAAAAAACCGCAGTGCGGAACGGCATAAAATTAAAATCTGTTTTATTTTCTTTGCGGACTTTCTTTCTCTCTCAACTTTAATTCGCCTTGTCTCTCAATTTTTGATACTGGTTCTCTTTCTGATGTTGCCATAGTTTTTGAATAATTGGCTATGTTCACAACATTATTGAAAACAAACAACATGATAAAAATGTATGCACAAATAAATAAATAAAATTTAAACAAAAAATGACAACTATTTCCGTCGCCGTCTTCCGTTGTATTATGTTTATTTTTCTCTCCCGCAACGAGAAATCGCACCGCACCGCAAACATTGTGTTTAAACTCTTAAACGCTGGAGCTTATTTCTTCAAAGAGTAAAAAATTAAACATAAGTCCAAAATTATTTTCAAATGATAATATTATGTATTAAATAATCTTTAGAGTTAAAAACTCTTTAATATGTTATTTTTTCGTTATTTTTAAAATTTTTAATTCTATCCTGGCCAGAACTTAAATTTACATTTACTCTATGCCTGCAAAACAAATTTCAACGTTGGTTACTTTGACATCGTTTTGTACACATTTGATTTGCGCATGTGTGAGTTTTTTATTGAAAGTGCATTATTTGCATCTATTGTTACGCACGCAATAACACAATTGCTCAAAGTCAAAAGACAGACATTCTTATGCTTTTGCATTCACGTAGTCATTGCCCACTCGATGAGACAACGACGAATTAAATTAGTATGAGAACGAGTCGCTTTGTTACATTAACATTAACAGCAATAACAACAATACATTGTACATACAGAACTACTGTACTTTTTAAGAAATGATACAAAATAAAAACAGTCTTCTAATTCTATGGAAATTGTTTGTACCTATATGCGTTTGCGTTTCATTTCAATTTTTTTTCTCGTACTACATAGCAACTGCTGAATGCCTACATGAGTAATAATTGCTTGATTTCTAGCTTTTTTGTTTGTATTTTTTTTCTTCATCAAAACAATCATCTTAATTGACAAACGAAGCTAAACGATGGTATAAATAACAAAGCACGATGTGCATTATTTGAATGATTGCAAACCAGCAGCGCATGTGTGCGGTTACGCAAGTTTAGTTGTATGACCGCAAGCGAGTGTTGTTGGTGTTCATTTAATGCGTTGATAGGGACGCATGCGGAAAGACTGGGTCTTGATTATAATGAATACTGTAGAAGTTGTCACGGTGAGAAGGAGGAGGGGGAGATGGTGTATAATTTTCTCTGCCAAGGCCCCAGTCTCGAGGATATTAAGCTCAGGCATTTTGGTAGGCCATAATTGCCATGTTTGTAGGATATTTGTAGTGTAGGACTGAAATCGAATTCTCTGTTGTGCAGGGAGTCGGGGTGGTTCGAAGCTGCAATGATGTATAGGGAAAAAACTGGTGGATACCGGCTGACTGTTGTCACTGGCTAGGGGTATCACGCAGGGACTGCCTAAAGGAACCAGGTGAGCCGTCCTCGTGGCGGCTAACCATTGAACCTAACCTAAGTTCTATCGGGATTAAGAAACCAGCGTTTTTTAGAGAAAATTTTCATTATTTGAAGACAAACTAATATGTATCTTTATTTCATTTTAAATTTAAATTACTAATTTTTAAAATAAATTATTTTCTTTTATTTCCTCAATACTTAACATAAAATTACTTAAAAAGTTTATGTTGCTTAATGATATTTTGCTGTTTAACGAAAAACGCCTTAAAACTTTCGATGGATTTGAATACTGCAACACACTGAATTATGTAAATTTTCTTTTATATAAGCATAAAGAATAACAAAGAAACAAATTGCGAAAGATTTTATAATAAGAAAAAAAAAATAACAAAAATGTATAGCTTTTAGTTATTTGTAATTTTTTAATACTGCATACTTTAAGGCGCCTTTAACACTTGCATTTTTGTTGCCTAATGTTTAGTTTATATTACTTTTAAATGTTTATTAAATAACTTTCTATATAATAAGAAAAAGTTTAAAATTTTAACGAAAAAATCAATTTTTAAAGATAAATTTTATTTTAATATACTTTAAAACCTAATGCTCTGCAATAAATTCAACTAAAAAATCTTTTTAAGATTCTTGAAATTTTTTCAAAAAATAATTTAATAATAAAAAATACTGTTGATATTATCATCATTTGCTAAATTCATACGAAATATATGATGAACTTATCACTAAATTCAAATTATTCTCTCTACAACTAAAATAAAGTATTCTAAAGTATGTGTAATGTTACACATGCAAATAAATATGTACACATGTACTCTTATGGTTATGCTTTTGTATTTGTGACACACTTAGAAGATAAAGTTAAAAAAAAGAACATTTATTATAATCATAAAATGCTACGAACTTGTTTGAAATCTGAAATCTGCTGAAATGACTAAAGAATTTTTTTTGTAACAAATAAAAAACATAGAATCTACTAAATCAGCTTGCACAATTTTATGGAAAATGTTAAGAATTTTTTTCCTTAATTTCTTTTTTTTTCTTGCAGAATTTATTTATGTGCTAACTAAAGGAGTTTTTAAAATTTTTTAAATAAAGCACTTCTAAAATTTAAGGAATTTAAGAGTTATTTAAAATTACTTTTAAAAGCTCAATAATATCTTTCATACAATTATATTATGAACAAGAGACATTACCATGTAATTGAGTAACCCTGCTCTTTAAGAAGTATTAAACAAAGTTAAAGATAATTTTAATTTCTAAATGTTCTGTGGGATTTTGTTAAAACCTTACAAATCTATAACAGAAACCAAGTCGGGTTTAATTTTTAAATTATTAAGCAATATTCATGAAAAGAACAGGCCTAAAAGACTAAGAGAATGTGCTGAATCTTTTCTTTAATTCGCCAACTATGGATTTGGCAGTGGAAGGGCTAGTGAAAAGGACAATGCAACGATATGATAATCTCGAATTAATGCCATCCTAGCTTGCGTAGAGAAACGGTATTCTAGGCATGTCAAGGTGTGGTTTTCAATAAGAACACTAGAAGGCTCAGTCTCTTTATACTGGATAGGCTTTTAAAACACTGCAATGTGTTTAAGATGGAGATATTCACAATCTAGAAAACTGTGAACCGTCTATGAACAGCTAATGTTTTGAAAATTGTTGTAACAAATATTTGCACTGAATTTAAATGTTTCGGTTCTAAGAACCGCAATGGCTTTTGACTGTCTTTTATCTTTAAACGAGAGGGCTGAGCAATTGAACATGAAAATCATTTTGGTTCCATTTAGTTCATGAAATTTATATTTAAATGATAAACTATATGTTTATCCTTAAAATTCCTATAAGGAACATAGGGCTTGAATAACTGATCTCAATCAAGGTCTATCTGATGCTGCTCTTTTGGCTTTATTCCAGGTTGACCCAGCAGTTTGTAGTTCAACTTGGCGTCTCCGTGTATTTTTAAGTCATGCCCTTCTTCTCGCTCCCTGTGGGTTGTAATCAAGGAATTTCCAATTGATGTCATTCGCTGGCTTAAGAAGGGTATGACCAAACCATCTATATTTGCGTATTTTGAGCTCATGGTCAATTGGAAGATGTTGCGCTTTAAACCATGACTAAGAATTTGTTAAAGTTTTAGACCAAAATATTTTGAGGATTCGGCAAAGACAATTATTGACAAAGACATGTAGTTTCTGTATATCAAGGTTCTTTAAATTCCAGGTCTCCGAGCCATAAAGCAGTACTGACTTGACATTGCTATTGAATATTTAAATTTGTGTAGATTATGTAAAGTAAGCTACTCTCAAGAACTAATTCAAGATTCCAAACGCTTAGCCTTAGTCAGTCTCTTTTGAATGTCTTCGCTACAGACGGCAGTAGCAATAATACTGCTCTTGTGGCAAAAGGTTGTGATATCTTCAAGCTGTTTCCCCATCAATGAAAAGCGATAGCTGCTTAGTTCATTAAAACGCATTAATTTTGTTTTCGAGGTATTAATAACCAGTCCCGTATTCATCGCTTAAGCTGTGATGCTATTTAACATTTGTTGCATGTATTGCTGGTTGTGTAACAGTGAACAAATGTCAACATTCTTTCGACATACACGACGTTTTTTTTTCAAATATTTTTATACAAAGAGCACAAAAAACAAAAGCTTAAATCAATTCTTCATACAGCCTTTTTAAAGTCCTTTATCTGAAAGCCTTAAAGAATGTCTTTAAAAGAATGTAGTGTGTAAGAGCTTGTGGAAGAATAAATAAGTCTAAGTATGGCGAGGAGTGCTTGTGTCTGCTTGATATTTCGTAATCGATTTATTATTCTTTTTACCACTAGGTATAATCACCATAAAATAAGCTATCGTTTCCGCTAGCATATCGGTCTATGCTTTATTGAGCATGTTCGAAATTGTAAAGCTGGCAGTAAGTTTGTTTTTTTTATATTTTTTTTTTTTTTTTTGAAAAATTCTCATAATATTTTTCTATTCTTTATAAACGATTTTTCTTATTCATATTCCTCTGTGAACTAAATGACACTATCTTTTCAACTGTAAACGACATGTCTGGATGACACATATGTATTCCAAATTATGATGTGTATGAATTTATTATTTGTTTATAATTTATGATTTGTTTGTTCTTCGGTTCGTTTTCTTTTCCTGTTTGTTTTTTGTTTTTTTTGGTTCAATGCAGCAAATCATTTGCCATAACAACACATTTGCATTGTTTAGAAAACAAAACCAACCCTCACATCCATACATGCATACATACAATGTATGTCATACATATGTTCGCATACACTTTCAAACAAAAGACGTATGAGTGATATTCTGCCATTACAAATTTAAACAATACTCATACGCAACAATGCACAACGGTTAGCATGTGAAAACATATAAAAAAGAATAAAATGTGTATTTTAAGAAAAAAAAAACATGGTTAACTAAAATAATGTAAATGACAAGGAAGTTTGTTTGTTTTTTTTTTTTAATAAGAAAAATAAACAAAGACAAAGCTTTTTAAGCAAAAGAAAAACGTATTTAAACTTAAATAAAAAAAAAATGATGCTTTTTAGTTTATTTAAAAGAAGAAAGAACACTTAAGGTTTTGGCATTATGTTTTTCTAAAACCACGCATTTCATGCATATACATCTTGTGATAGTTTGCGTTGTTATTTCCTACAGTTAAACTGAAAAAAAAATGATGCCAACCCACTTTTTCCAAGTCAAGAGTAGTAGAAGAATGAAAAACAAAACAAACTAATTAAAAGGGTTTTCCGTTAAATTGTATACAATGCACAATACCAGAAAAAAACCAAATCCAACTACAACAAACACAAAAGGAATGAGTTCAGTGAAAATATACAGAAAAAAGTAAAATGAAAAACGAAGAAGTAGCAGCAATAGATGCGGAATTCAAACAAAGGAAGTGCATTTAAACAGAAAAAAACAAACATCATGAAATCTAAAACTAATACACATCCAAGCGCATATGAATTCACTGAATGTACAAATATAAAACACGTAAAACAGAAATAACAGATCTAAACAAGAACGTATTTTTATAAGAGATATTAATGTATGGAGCAGGGTTTCTGATATCTCTGAATATTTCGAATTCCGGGAAAAATAATGTGGAAAAAAATATATAAGATTTATACTACTATTTTAAATTAATGGCCATTTGATGGAATAAAATCCTCTTAGTAAAAAAACTTGGTAGTTTTTAGAATTTGGGATATGTTTTCAATTTAAGAGAACAAAAGAGGTCAGTTATCTTTTATTTTGTTCTAAAATGCTGGGTTTTATTATTAAATCGTTGTCTTGCGTCCCTCTTAGTTATCAAGGGAATTAACTTTAAGCGACTTTCGAGCATATTTATTTCCTTAAGTATTTCCTTGAATTTACGATTTTAAGACTCTTCAAAATATTTGAAAATACATTTTGTTACGTTTTCCCTGGCTTTTTTATAAAAAACATAACGTCAAATATCAACTCCTTGTTTAAAAATCTCTTTTAACTTTTAAGAATTTTTATAAATTCAGTCGGTTTGTATTGATCCAAAAATGTCTCTCAAATGATTTTTTTTTTCAACATCGTTCAAGCAATAGCTAGTAACATTGTTCATCATAATAACTTAGGTTTTAGTTAAGAACTTGCTAACTTTTTTAGAAATTCGCTAGAATTTCTTTTTCCTAATGAAAACCCCATTATGTAGCAAACATACCAACCCACATATCAACATAAGGACTGACTCGCACACACGTAAACGAACCCAGTAAAAACGTTAACAAACGCAAATGAGAAGGTTGTACTTCACATACATACTTTAGACCACACAAAATTTACATAACTACACTCAAAGAAATTTTAAGCAAAATTCAATAGAAAATGTATCCACTAATAAACCAATCATTTTACATAATTTATAGACTATTTCCTTTCTATCCTGTGACCTAAAGGAGTTTTCTGGCTGTAGTGTTCTAATATGATCAGCTGTTTGTATTTCTTATTTTTTGATTTATTCTTTATTACTTAAGTATTTTTCCCACTTTGGGAATAAAGATACCGATAAATATTTTTTATATTCCTTCTAAATGTGAAAATTTACTGATTAACTGTTGACTTCGTTAGCAGTTTTACTAACCAATTATAGACCAGACAATGCTTTGTTTTATAGACATTTATGATGTGTCTGTCACTGAGAAGCCACTACTGACCTTAAAACTATTGATAAGGTAGTTGTTGTGAGACATCTCATATGGTCAATATGGAACCAGAGACATACTAACAAATTAAAATAGTTCCAGTTTACACAATTTCTCTACTTATAAAAGGCAAACAAAAAACTGTAGACACTTCGTCGACAGTGTCACCAAAAATCACCAAAATAGTCGACAAAAAGAATCAAGATAACGCATTCAGATTTAAAAGCGAAATGTTTCTGCGCCTCTACGTCACATCAGCGTCTAAGTACAGCTAAAATGTAGAAATACAAGCAAACAAACATGTATGTAATAAACTGATGTGTGTCATATTTAACAGTTGAATTTTTGTCAACATGCGCAATGCGTTATCTTGTTTTTATCATTCTTGGGCACGACTCGGAGTACAAGGAACATCGACCAAGAATTGTCAACTCAACAACACCTAAGGTATCGCTAATACAACATCAACAACAACAAAAATCATAAACTAGAGGCAGTTAACCCGAGCCTTTTTCATGGCCATTTCATTCTCTATTATATATACTAACGTGTATATACAACATAGTGCAGTGCTATTTCCACAAACTTTTCTGTCTTGTGACTATTGCATCGCTAATTAGGACGCCAACTGAAGCACGATTTTCCAAACATTTTAGCTAAAAAAAATAAATTTGTACTTGTAAATTATTCTTTATAATTTTCTTTTATTTAGATCTTCAAATACAGTTAAAGCTTTCTTTTGAAAACCCTCTTAACTTTATGGCATTTTTCGCTGATTTTGATCTTCTGCTAAGAAGTGACTTTATTTTTTTTTTTCATTAAAGTACTTCTAATTTAGTAACCTGATTACGTTGTAATGATGATGCTGTTTCAAAAAATTATTTAATTCAGTGTCTCTGGAACTACAAAACAACAACAACCGCTTATTTAGAACGTTTCGAAATTTCCAGTTTTTGTTCTAAGCTTATTTGAATTATTTATTGACTTATTGTTGCAAAATATAAAGATTTAACTTCATTCACTTCACCAAATGTTTTTTGAAACTACTAACGACGTTCAACTTGCATTCATTAGACTTAAACGGGAAATCCCCTTTTTCTGCTTTAGCTTTGCACAAACGTTTTTACATGAACGACACAAATCGAAGCACTAACGACGCAACTTCAAAGCCATGAGCCGCAAACTAAAACAAAAACGACGGAACTTCGAAATCACAGACAGTTTAGAACGACGTAACTTCGAAACCACGCACACCAGGGTATGGATCAGAGAGCAGCAATGAGTCGTTGTTTCGCTACTCATACTGACTAACGAAATTGTTAGTAAAGGTGCGTAGACAACATTTAAAATCAAATACTCTGATTGCTCATACTCACGGGACTCATAAATGACCTCAGTTTGATTTATAATTTAAGTAAAATACTTATAATACTCACATTGATTCAACTCATTCAGCTCATTCATTTACCGTTTTAACACAACAGATCAAACACACAATTTCATAAGCAGCGCTGCCAGAAATCGTCCACTTCATTCATATAACTTTAGTAAACTGTAATTGCCAAATCGTCACTTTGCTATTTCGGCGACAAATCGGGCAGCCTCGCATTTTGCTTCGCCTATACACATTGAGTTAAGTTGAATCTAAATCAACCACTATATAAATGTTGCTAAGTATGAGCACGATGAATAAAATCAAACTTCTGAGTGAATATGAGCTTCAATAACATTGCGATGGTGTATGAGTCCGTATAAGTGCAAGAAATTATGAGTCATGATTTAGCTCTACACGCTTTTTCACTACTCATTGCTGATCTCTGGTACGGAGGCACTTCTAATTAGTGATCTGTTAGTATTTCCAGCAATTTGTCTTTAGCGAAAACCATTGGAATATGCGTTCTAGACCCTAGTAATTTGAATGCCTCAACAGATCACTTATCCCAAATTATTTTGTATATCAATTATTCTATTTTTGTGGACTACTTTTAGCCGTTACAGCAAGAACAGATTAACAGATTTCTAAAAATACCGCATTCCACAGACGCAATTCATTAGAAGTATTTTTCAATTGCACCTAGGAATGCCGCCAGTCGATAGATCAGATTTTTACTTCAAAATTTTCATGGTGATTTTAAGTGCTTAACCAAAATACGACAGCCCACATAATTATTTGTGTGATCGATACCTCCATATTAATTTGAGTATAATTAATATCCGGTCTCATTAATAACCATGATATTCTAGATTTCTTCGGGTACATATTCTTCCGATTAAATAATTCAAAACTACTCTAAAGTTTTAGCAGAAATATTCCAACGAGTCTTTTTTTGCCATTCCAATCGCTCTCTCTCTCTTTCTTTCAAATACATTAAAACTGCGTCCAACAATGTCTTAGTCCAAAGGTTTTTTTTATCAGTTTTCTCCATATTAAGTAGTCTTTAGTCCTGAGCTGCAACCTGGTGTCGTTTCGAAGCATTTCGAATCAGTTTCTCTGAAAGAAGAAGCAATTAAAATTAACTAAGTCAGTAACCCTCATGCTTTTTGGATCGAATAACCAATTCCTTAATTCTGGCATTATATTTGTGAAGTTATTTCCTTATTGTCTTAGAAAAAACAGATAAGCCCCACCTTTTTGAAAAACTTAGTTTCTGTTGATATTTGTACTTCGTAGTCATCCGTTTGATTCCCATTTCCAATGATTTAAGGAATTTTTCCAAGTAAACACTCTTCAGAGTAGTTAAAGAATTTTCATAGCAATATCCACAGTAACTACGACTAATGGTTTAATGACTTTCTGCATTATGTTTCTTTCACCTACGTGACCTTGAGTTGCTAAGCTGTTAGCCCTTGGGGTGCTCGTCTATTGATTATTTTTTTACGATATAGCCTCTCTGGAATTTGTATTCCTTTAGTCACTTAAGGTAGGATTTCAGTTAAGTTCGTAAAAATATTTAACAGCCATCTGTTTTTTTTTTTAGAAAATATTCCAAAACTCATGCAATCCCCACCCAAAACTTGTTTATTAAATTAACACTGTTAACTCCTCAAAAAAGAAATATTATTATTTTTACATTAAAGAATCTTTGCACTCCTGTTTATTCATTTTGCCTCCAGTGTATTTGTCCAAGAATTAGGTTTTTTTATAATTTGTAACCCCCTCGTGAGTCATTCATTGTTTTAGAAATTTCGTAAGCCCCCTTGTGTTTGATTTCGTGTGAACACAAATGTGTCTGTGTGCATGCAAGTGTATGTGTAACAGTTTATTAAATTCTATTCTACCGTCTCTTGAAAATGAAAAACCTTTTTCGACAATTCAATGTTTGTTAAGGAAATATTTACAAGACTTTTCACTTTAATTGTATGAACTGCAATGCCTAAATATAAGTTTATGTGTATTAGAAACACTTTTCTGAGTGGCTGCCTCTCGTTAGCAAAAAGAAAGCACGTGCAACACGCAGATAAATAAAAAGAAAATTAGTTTTTAACAAAAATTAGAAGAAGAAAAAAAACGAAAAACAAACAAATGTAAATGATAAAAAATAAAACAACTAAGAAAAATATAAATCCATATTTGGAAAAGTCTGTTTTGACTTGACTGTGCTTAAGAAGACGTCCTTGTAAAGTTAAAAATAAAAATACAAACGGCATAAGGGTTTTTTCTTCCTCTTCTTCTTACCTAGAACTATGTTCAGAAGAAGAGGAAATAAGGCAAAAGCAAAATAAAAAAATCTCTTAAAAGAAATTAAAACAAAAACACGTCACTATTTTTTTTTTTAACTAAAAGAACTGTAAAACATTAAGACATTCTTTTCCACCAGTGTTGCCAAAGCAATTCGAACTATTTTCACAATTTAAAGTTTGACGCCCAAAAAACTTCAACTTTAAAATTTTAATCTCCTACATTATCAAAGTAATATTTGGGAATAAAAAATTCTCAATTAATAAGATTTTGTTTGTCGTGCTTAATTCCTAATTTTTATACTTGATAAATACACTGAAATTTATTGCTGGGAGATAAGCCAGTTTCTATGCGCATTTCAAAAAAATGTCCAAAAAAATTAAAATAATTAAAAGTTTTGTATTTCCAAAAATTACTACGATAATAAATTTGAAATTGCACGACATAAAACACTGAATTGCTTTTTTTTGATTTTTTTTGCGAAAACAATAAAGCAATTTGTTTTTATTTTGTTTTTTCTTAACCCACTTACAACTACAATTAATGTTGGAAAAATACCAACCAATTGTTACTGGCTTGTCCCTGTACACGAGAGACTTCACGTTTTCTCACAAAAAGGAGTAAAGTAAGGTCGAATCGCACGATCTTGACGACTAATGGACAGCTCCTAAACATGGGATTCATTTCTCACCAAATTTGCCTCTCAATACTCTGACGAGTGGAATGTCAACCATGTCAACCAAGTCCAATTCTTCCGCATTGGTTGCTCTTGAACTCCCTCTGGCTGTTGTTCTTAACACCAAAAAGATAGATAGAGATTCCCACACAGAACGAGTTTGATAATTAAATTTAATGATTTGCAAACTTGCGTTGTTCGTTTCTAAGTCCTTTCATGGTCAAATAGCCAACATTAATGAGCCTTGTTGGCATTGCTACATGTCACAAATCTGTTTTTTAAACTAATGTAAATGTCCGTATTGGAAAATGTTGTTTTCAGAAACTAAATTAAAAAATCGCATTTTCAAATTTTTTTTTAATTAAACTTAGAAATCTCAATTTAAATTGTTTAACTCTGAACTATAATAAAAAAAACGCATGATGAAGACCTCCAGCTTTAAATACAAATGTAATACTCCCATTTAAATAAGCGTGGATCAAAAGAAAAGGGATGGTCACCGTGGTTATGGACCCCCTATGCTTGTTTATCACTGGTATTTGAAAACTCTAAATTGGATTAAGAGGCTGTATATTCTAAATTTCTACTATGTGATCCCTCCAATACTGTACTAAAGGCTGGATCGATCAGCCCTTGCACTTACACTTAAAAAGTGTGATCATTGAATTAAAAAAATTCAAATAACGTAAATGTGTATTATTATTTTAAAAATTAAGAGAAATCCTCTTATTTATAGGAACTTTTTTTTTTTTTAAATAAAAAAGTTTATTTTTCTAAAAAATATTAACAATAACGTGTGATATTTCTAGAATCCCCGAATCTCAGCAAACTATTCCCAATGTTGATTTTTCTGGCAACACTGTCACGCATTTACTTTCCCATATAAAAGATTACGTATTACGTTTAGGTGTAATATTATCAAGGAGAAAATAGCAAAATAAATACAAGTTTAAGTAAAATAGCTTTATTTATATTTCGTACCGGTTAATAGAGGGAAAGTGTTATTTAGGAGACAAAAAAGGCAAATAAGAAGAACGGTATTCAATAAACTTTAATTTCGTAAGACTGAGCAGCTATTAACAAAAAGAGCGAAAGAGAGCATAAGAATAGCTGTGTAACATAATGTGGTGAAAAGCTTTTTATTCTTTCCTGTTTTTCTTTGTTGTTTCCTCTTTTTACATTAACTTGGCCTGCATAATTGTTTTTGTTAATGCTCCTGCTGTTCGTGTTGTTTTTGTGCATTTCATTTTAAACGTCGTTAAATATACCCCGATTTTTTGTTTTCTTTTGTGGATTTTTAACTTGTTTTCGTTTATTTTTTTAGTTTGTAGGTTTGTGTGACAAAAGGTCACAAGGAAAACACACTACGTTTATTGGCTTTTAATTTTATTATAGCCCTCTCTTAGAGTTGCTATTTAATGTTGAATTAACTGAAGGCACTTTTGTTTATTTATTAAATATTAAATTAAAGGCCTTAGCTAGTAAATTTAACACGCCTATTTTTACTGGCCGTTTTATTCAAAATAATTTCCAAAAAATTGATTTTTTCTTGTAGGGAGCAAACATAACTTTACAATTTTGCAGAGGCATGCGGGGTAGCAATTAGTATGTTCTAGAAACTGATTAAAACACTATGTTAATTTCCCTTAGCAAGAAAGTCATAATATAGACTAAGTTTTGGAAAATGGTAATAGCATTCCCTCCTCTACCCCACCACTGGAATAGTGAATTGGTTATTTTGCTTCGGCAAAGATTTTACTCCAATTTTCACTTCGAATAATAGTGTGAAAAACATCAAGCCAGCCGGCTTCTGGCTTTTGAATTAATCCCAGTAAAGCCTTCTTATTTCTTTACCTTTAATAAAGACAGTACAAGACCTTAAAACTGTGTCTATTTAAATAGTTTTGTCAAAGTTTCTGTATGGCGAACAAGTTTTTCTTTCGTATTTTCTTCAAAACGACATGTACGGTAGCCCTCTCTTATAGCTCAGGGTACTTTCGTAAATGTATAAATGCTGATGCTATTCCGCATTTTTTGGATTTTCTAAAGTTTTAAATTAAATATAAAGTAATAACAAAAATGTTATCAACAATAGCGACAACAAATTTTATAGAAAATATTGAACCGAGAAGTGACAGTTTCTTATAAATTATAAGAAAAAAGCATTAAAAAAAAGAAAATACAACGATTTATTTAATGTAAAAAATTATTAAATTTGGCAATTATTGCCAAAATCTGCTGCAGAGCTGCGGTATCACTGCATAAAAATTTTTTTCATATACATATGAGTGATGCAAAGTTTTTAACAGGGGATGCTTCTACGAACATTCAACTTTAGCAATGCGTCAGTTCCAAATTTTTTCCAAATTTCAAAACCCAAACCAGTTTAGTTTAAAGCTCAAATTGGACCCATGACAAAGGCAATAGATAAATGTTAGCATTTAATTTTTTATTAATTAAAGTTACAATCAATTATATATTAAAGCACTAGTAAATATAGCTATCGGGCCAATAAACATTTTAATTTTCAAAGAAATGTCCACCTGATTAATGTACAAGCACCCGATAGCCTAAGAACTAACAAAAATCAAAGATTTCCTTTCAGACTACAGATCAGTCAATTTTATTGATGGTCCAATTTTAAAGAATATTCATTTACCTTTAATTCAGAATAATAGATAGAAGTTCATTATTTTCTCTCGCATTCATCAGACAAGTACCTCGCAGGTGTGGATCGTCTGAAAAAATTTTTTTCTAGAATCCTTTTTCAAGTTTGGAGAACAGAAGAGGCCTTTAAAAGGACTTCGAGCATTTCGTTTTGAGAAACGCTTTCAGTCAAAGAAAATGCCAATATTCTAGGCTTTTAGAGTCAACTCTGGTATCTTATATTTTCTATTCTTGTATGCGCTAAACTTTAGAAGAAATTTGTATGTAGAGTGTAACATGACGTTATTGACTTATGAAACTATTTTGTACTGCCCCTTGTAGTTGGACTTCTAGACAGATACCTACATCTCCACAAGCTTATGTATTGCATAAAATTGTCAGGTTGCTGAAATATGTATAGCGGTTGATCACAGTTTAATCTGCTAAGACAGAAAACAGTCACCTTCTGGAACTAATAATATTGGCTGACTTCCTAAACGCAGTGCCACAGTGCAGCACGTAAGGAAATAGCTTCAAAAACTCCAATACGCCTGCATAACGGTTGCGAAATTTGTGCATTGTTTCTAGTTGAATCAGGTTCCAGTCTGAAGTAATGTGAAGGTTGTAGATAATGACCAAATCGCGGATAGATTTTGGTCCTGTATGGAGTTATATTTCAAGCGGGTGCCAAATCCCATAGAATGGCAGGAGTGTGTCCAGAAGGGTGCCTTCGTTAGTATCCTAGGAGTCGTATTCGTATACCAAATTGGGCACCTGCGTTTATGGTAAAAAGAAGACAAATGGATTTCTTCTGATTTAAAGACTACCGTGGGTGGGGTTATTTATTCCACCTACCGTTAAAAATAGCCCATGACCACGTTATAACAGAGCTCAAAGTTGTTTTTATGAATCGTTGATCTACTTGCTGTTCTAATGAAAATTGTGGCACTTTTAATATCCAAAAAGCATGCCATAATGTACTATTTTCTTTTAAAGGATTTTTTATACCCTCCACCACCACTAGTGGTGAATGCTTTCAAAAAGCCTTAAAGTAAAAAAAGTACGTAATTGAAATAGCTAGGAAAAAACAAAAACGATTAAGCCAATCCTGTTAAAGTAAATACTCGTAAATAATAGTTTTGAAATCATCTATATTTAACTTGAAGTTGTGTTTTGAACTATTAAATTAAAACAAATACATTTTTAATTGTTTTGTTAGTAATTTCATTTGCCATAAACAAAGATTCCCTTAATAAATCTTGAAAACATTATCCTGCAACAAATTTTATGAAATTAAATTGTAGGTTTTTGTTTTATTATTCTTAAAATGCTAAATCCTTCTGCATTTAAATGCAGCAAAAGAAGATTATATTTAAAAATATATACTTTTTATATACTTTTCCTATTGTGTACTAGTTTTGCTTAAGTTTAGTGTTTATGTAGTGACAGGACGGACAGCTACTGCAGTTAAAATACATATTTTTTATTATCACACACTTCTCCGTAAAATGAACTAAAGATAATCTTTTTTTGTTTTGTAAACTTGCAGACATACAAAGTTTCTATTTGATTTTTCTAAGAATCTTAAAAATTTTTTTCTGAACAATTGTTGTTTTTTTTTAGCAGTTGGTTGCTTTTTATTTAGTTTTACCACACCTAATGGGTTAAATAAGCACCAGAGTAACATTTTTGTTTTCATTTACATTTTATAGCTGTAGTGTAAAGTAAATTTTACTTAAATAAATAAATAAACTGGGATTTGTTGTTTTGTTTTAGTTCTTCACAGTTAAATGGGACTTTAGAATAAAAATTTAAAGAACTTTTTCTATTGCATACATACATAAGTTTAATAATTTGTGCCTAAAAATTAGTTTTAAAATTCAAAGTTTTTTAAAGCTTAAAACTTAATTTAATAATTAAAATCCAAGCTACAATTTTAAGCTTAAACATCTTTTAGACTTCAGAAAACTTACCAGACTTACCAAAATAAAAGTTTAGTTTGAAGTTTATTAAGCTTTGAAGGTAAAGTGTAATAGACATTTTAAAGCTTTAACATCTTTTAGATTTGAGTAAAATATAAAAAAATTTTTTCGATTTTAGTAAATTTTGGTCGCCGCCAACGATAAGTTTGACTGGCGTTCTCAACGTCTGCAATTTAACATCGGCTTCGTGTAGAATATTATGTCATTTATAACGTAAAGACGCAATCTCTTTTGATAGTTTTCGACACGATTGGCAGCACACTTTTTTCTCACTTTTCGAGAAACGATAAAAAAATTTGTTTAACAACTTTTCGAGGCGAGAATTTCTCACTTAAGTTACAGAACATGGGTACTGATTAGAATATGAAAAAGAACCTAAATTTAAAAAAATAATCTTCAAGAATGAAAAGGTTATTCCTTATATTTTACTGCTTTCCATAACATGTTGAAATATTTCAACTTTGTTTTAAGACTATAATGTAATCAAGACTAAGCAAACTGTTTTTTTTTTTTTTTTTTTTTTTTGTTTTAAGCCTTTTAAGCTCAATTGAATCATTTAAATTGAAAAAAGTCTTTAAGTTTTGTTACCACTAAGAATTTTCAAAAACTTAAGCAAATTTTCTAAAAAGCAATAAATTCACTTTAATATTTTTTTCTTGAAATTTATTTGAAAACATAAACTATTAGATCTATTTAACTAAATATTCTTAAAATCAATCGACAATTCCAAAAGTTAAAAAGAAACTATTGTTTGTTTTTATTTCCTTATATTGCTTTCTTGCACCTGCTTGTTTTCAAAAAACAAACTTTTACACACCTGATATTTATTTATACTCATTAAGTTTTTAAACATCTAGAAAACAAAAATTAAAATATTCAAAAAGTTTTCCTGGCATTATTTCTTTTATTAATTCTTTCTCTTAATGCTAGGAAACTATCCTGAAACTAAAACTTTATTGTTTTAAGACATTACAATTCAAGTTTAAGTTTAATTTTTTTTTTTTCTTTTCTTTAGTCACTTATTTAAACGTATTTATTTATAAAAATTGTTGGATATTTATTTTTTTTGCGTTCTGTTCAATTTCATTAGCAAGTGAAAGAAGATAACAGAAATAGATATTGAAAGGAGTTGGTTTTAATGATAGTTTAGCAATATACGAGGTTTTGCAAAAAAGGTTGTTAAAAACTTGCTAAGATCCTTAATCTGTGTAACTTAAAGGTTTACAACATAAGGAGTATCACATACACATAATTTGTGTCCTTCATATGTTTTTAATTTTGTAGGGTAAACATTTTTTATTTATTTTTATTTAGTTATTTAACGAAATAGTTTTTTAAGCCCTTCACCGAAGGTAAAAAAAATACATATAAGTTTGTCATTCCGTTTGTAATTTCTACAATACTGATCTTAGACTCCATAAAGTATATATTATGGGGCAATCAAAGTCAAATCGGACAGTTTGGAGAAAAATATTTTGTGATTTCCTTTATTTTTTACTCTGTTGATGTTCCTTCTCAGCAGCACATTTCATCAAATTTTCAGATTTTTTTGGCTTATGGTTACAGAGATATCGAATATTACAAAAATCGCGTTATAAGACAACTATGTTCAGATAAATAGGCATAACTTTTTCAATATAAGTCCAAATAGAATAATTTTGTATAACTATCCAATAAAAAGTAGAATAAAAATTTGCACAGTGGGCTTGGATGCGATTTAACATAATAAATAATTTTTACTGTTTGTACTGTTTGATTTTCTTGAATTATTATTTTTTTTTTTTTTGCTTTAAACTATGATTTTTTTCACAAATTTTAAGACCCATTTGGTTGTGGGATTCAAAAAACAACTATTATATTTTTGATTTTTTGAAATTTAAAAAAAAAAAAAAAAATTCGATATAAACCACTGTGCAAACATTTTTTAGGATTTCGCAGGATATATTTTCAATACTAATTCATTTATTTAGTTATTTGCATTGGCTTTATCTTAATAGTCATATAAAAAAAAATTAAGAATTATTAAAATACGGGTTTTTACTTTTATTTAAGCAAAATATATTACTGATCATAGCACCCTTGACCCTTTTTGTGCACACAAATTTTACTTATGATAGGTGCTTACTAGAGGTCTGCATGTGTGCGATTTAACGACACATGAATTCACATATCAAACTAGCAAGTGGTGTGTTGTGTGTGATTTTAGAATCATACACAATTAATTGTGTGTAAGTAATAGCCTATGCCCAGCGGGAAAACTCAGAAGACCTTCTTACTTCAGGCCTTTTTAAAGGCCTGCTTAAAAGATTTTTTGATTCAATTCCTATTCTTATTTAACTGCTAAAGAAGGCCTCATAGAAGGCCTCGGCTTTTTCGTATAAAAGATAAGATACACCTTCCACACTCGCTTCTATGAGAAGGGAGTAGAAAAGGAGTAACATTTTTTGTATTGTTTTTTTGCACAAGCAAAAGCAAAATCAATTTTTTTTGGTCCCGTTACCCTTCTTATGTACCTGCTGAAGAAGCGAGAGCGGAAGGCCTTCTCCGCAATGACAACGTGTGTAAAAAAGATATGAGTATGGAATGGAGCAGGAAGGCCTTGTACATCCAAAAGAAGGGGTACAGAGGCCTTCTAGAAGGCCTGCCTACTTCTTCTTTTTCCCGCTGGGTGTGTGCAAAGCGTTCAATTATTTATGTGAGTGTTGTGAGAGAAATATTTGATACAGGTATAAATAACAAATTTGCTCTTTAATTCGAGTAAATACACTTGTGTGACGATGTACATATTGTGTTTTATCAACACAACATGTGTTTTGTGTTTTAAATTTTTTTTATCGTATTAAAAACAAAAGTTTTGTAAAAAGATGATTCATTGAATTAAAATAGAATTGATGGAATGAAACGGTAAATGTTAGAAAGAGTAAACTATAAAAAAAATGTAAACAAAGTTTTTTATTTTTTTTTTTTTTTTTTGTAATTGTTTTGTTTATTTTATTAAATGTTGTCAACGTTTTGTTTATGTGAAACACAAAAATAAAACAAACAAAAAAGCGGTAAGTCGCTGAATTTGCCCATAAACCGCTGATTCAGCAATACTTTTAATATTTTAAGCTTGAAATGTCAATTTTAAGTTGAGCAATTTTACTTATTTTTTTAAGATTTAATGTTTCTTTCTATCAATTCTATATCATCAATGAATAAAAATATATTGTAATAAGTGCTTAAGAATTATTGCCTTTGTATACTGGTTTGTCATATTTTAAAATATTTTTTTTTATAATATTATTATAGTTATTGTTTTTGCATATAAAAAATACATTTATTACAACCATTTCATTTTATTACTTTTTTTTGTTAAAATTTTAACTTTCCTCTTCACTTACCAAAATAAGAAAGTCAAGAAACACACGAATGATTAGTGTGATTTTTAACTTCGCTCAGGTTTTTTTATTGTCATATGTATGAATTTGAGTTCATCAAACAATAAACAATAATAGAGAAACACACACAATTAGTGTAAGTGTATGTGGCTAACTTTTTAATGAACGGTGTTGTGTTGATCTCTCATTTAAAATGATTGAGCGTGAATGACTCGCTCTCATTTTTTTTACACATTTGATAAGCATATCAAATACACACACAGCATTCATTTGGCTACCAAATCATTTGTGCAGACCTCTAGTGCTTACTTAGCAGTATTAACTAATAATGAAACGGTACCTCTAGTGCAATATAGTGACTACTTCAAACGAATTATGTGTCCTTTTCCACCTTTTCCATGAGATTGTTATTTTGGAAAATGTTAAGATTGTCCAGGAATCGATGTCCTTAAAAATATATTAGACGACGTATTTGACAACAATGCTATTAAAAGTATTACGTATAAGTTTTGGATATCAAACCCTTGTTGCAACCTCGAGATACTTTTTGTTTAGTTCTTCGAAAATCGTTGATATATTTTGCAATCATATTGCCAGTCTTTTAACATATAATTTTAAAGCAAAAATTCGGCTTTTTTGAAACAAATCAAAGAATCCTTAAAAGAAGATAAAGTTGTGGTGATTTGTGAATTTGCTGAAAACTACGCATTTTTTATACAGAACGCAGCATCAGGCAAGAATATTCGCGATAGTTATTTATTTCAAGCATAAAAAGAACTGACTCGTCGAAGTCAGGTCATCATTTCTGATGGTAATAATCATGATGCTGTTGTTGTATACGTATATCTATAGGCAAGTTTACACTATTATACTTTGTATTAAAACATGTCAAAAACTCAAGTAATGTGTAGTAAAGTAAAGTAAAGTCTAATGGCCGTTTTCTCATTACGCGATTTTCTTTTTTCCCAACGAAAAACTGCACATTAAAGAAATTTGGTTTTCTCAATGTCTCCTTTGCTTCTATTCTGTCGCAAAGCTAACCAGCACTCATCTGCCAATTATCTTTTTTGCCTTTTTCCCAACTTTTACATGTATTTTAAGAGGTGTTGCCAACTGAAAACAATGTTTTTTGTCGGTATATTGAGAAAACCAAACCCGTTAACGGACAGTTTATCGGTCTAATAAATTTATGTTGACATTAGGTCACAGACAGTTTGTCGATACATTTAAAAAATGGCCATAATAGTGTGAATGCATGTGTGATGAAAATGACAAGTATTATGAAAAAAGTTTGACATCCCATACGACTTCATCGTTTTTTTAAAAATGTCTAAACAATAATACTTTTCATTGGATCAGGGTTGCATTTTATTTCTTGTGTGAGTGTTTATACTTTGTGTGATGGTGCGAATACAAACTGTTATGTTAAATTAGATTTTTTGACAGTCGCAACAAAACTCATTAGATTTCTATCTCACAAATTGTTATGGAATACGTAAGACTTGTGAGATAGTGTAAACTAGCCTTAAGAGTGCGCTTTTGTGAGCAGATTGTTTTTTGCTTTAAAATCAGATGTTATCAATTCACAACATTCAAATTTGGGCGTGGTACTACCCATAGAAAGATATTCTAAATTTATCTATATCTGAAGAACGGCAAGAGCTAAGGTTTCCAAATTAGAAACAAGCTTCGTGGCTATCAATTCACAGCATCCGCCATAATGCGGGTGGGATTGGACAAGTAGGCGTGGCACAAAGTTGAATTCTGTTATTTTCGCACCATGGTGAAGGGTATATAAGATTAGGCATAGCCGTATAAAGCACTCTTACTTGTTTCCATTATAGAACAGCAGGCTGAGATGGCTGGGTAGTAGGTTCATAGGAAAATTGGGAGTTGTCTCGGCCAGTGGGCTCGAGAATCTGACGGAATTCGAAATGGGAATGACCTTGCTGTACAACTGGCAGCAGCTGAGGTCTGGGTATATGTAGGGCTATTGTGTTTAGTAGGGCAGCAGCTGAGGTCTGGGTATATGTAGGGCTATTGTGTTTATGTAGGGCTATTGTGTTTAGTAGGGCTGTTTGTCTTTTTTTTGTCTTCCACTATTTCTTATGCTTTTATTTTTAAATTTCTTTTTTCTTTTCTTGTTAGTATTCTGTTGCTACGAGGCCCTTTGCTCCTTATAGGAACTAGAGGAACCAATATATATATATATATATATTCTGTTGCTACCTAAGCCGTTACAATGGATCATATTGGTCTCTGTGTGAGGCTGTGAAGATTGATTTCGCCCCCTTTCTACCTCACCTAACCTGAGTAGTGGGATTAGGTCGAAATGGGTCAAACGACTCTACTTACTCGATTGTCTATTCTTTTCACAGGCAGCCCCGTTTGCCAACAATCCTACAAAGTTGTTTCCTTCGTCTCCTTAAATTAATTCTTGACTGTTACAACACAACTTTAAATATCCAATTTCCTTTTTATGTTCTGTGTTGTATATTTTTTCATTATTTAAATTTGTTTCTTTTTTGCACTCTTCTACTCTACAAGAGGATTATGTAAATTTTTTTGGATTAAAGCTGTGTTATTGTTTGCATTGTGTTGCTGCTGCAGTTGGCGTTATTGCCACTGTCTATATGCGCTTTTAAGTTGTGCTGCTTGCCACAAATTTACGTTGAGAAAAAAAATTTAAAGTACTTTTTTTTCTTTTTCCAGCTATTACTTACAGCTTAGGTTTTTTTTTTGCTTAAAGTTTGTTTTTAAATATATAACGCCAGCTCAATTCCAAAACATGCTTAGTCGGCTTATCATTTTTAAATTTTTTAACGTTTTTGAATTCAGTATTGTTTCAACTTAAATTCTGTGCTGTTAGTCGGCTAATCCAATTTAAAGTTACGCCCAACAAATGACTTAGCATAAAACTGAATGTTGTATTGCCGTATACTTTAAAAGCAAAACCCACTTTTTCGACTTAGCTTGTTTTGGAATTCAGCTATCGATATGTAGGCTGCATTTAATTAAAATGAATTCTTAAAAAAAAATCCCTAATTTGATTAATTAAATTTTTAGCAGAAAACAAAAAAAAATAATAAAATTTTTTGTTACACGTAGCAGCCTTTTCTATCTATAATTGCATTTAAAATAATTTATATGCCATATTATTCTTGTTTTTATTATATTTTATTCTTTTATAAATGTCAGGCCTTTGTTTTGTTATTTTGTAGATATTTTTTTGTATTGTTCTTAATGGAAATTAAAAATTAACAAAGCATTGTGCCAAAATAACAACAACGGAAAAAGTTTATATACTATATAATATACAATGACAACTGCATTAAATATACTCACACGTATACAACTTCAGCCATATGGGTGTTTACCCATTCACACATACAATCAAACGTGTTTACAATGTCATTTATAAATTCTTGCACAACAAGGATCTCAGGCATAAACAAACATTTAAAATTCACACCGTTGCAAGTCACTTGTATACAGATGAGGTGAAGCAAAAATAGGTAAAATTATTTAAAAGAGGTGTTAAAGAGTGCGTTTACCGGGAAATATTGTATTTATTTTATTGGAGTTGATTATGCCTAGTAATAAAAAAAAAATTGGCGCACTTATGTTAAAACTTTACTCCAATATAATTCAATCTTTTCCCGATAAATCGGATTTTTGGACGTGGTTCTTATATGGAAGCTCTGCCCCTGTTTGTGTACATTAAAATCGTTATTACAGTCTATTAGGTATTACGTTACTTTATCACTAAGAGAAAACAATGTAGTTTGCAATTTTAGTACACAAATATCTGTGTAATCCGTGTAATCCATTGCAATACCTTCGGTAAAATAGCAAGAAGCTCTAACTTCGTCCATTGTTTCGGATAAAAATCAACCTCTTTCGTTTTTAAAATCTCCCTTCTCAGTCTGCGTTGGGTATAAACCACATCACACACGTGCTCCCTAAATTTGCACCTTGTAAGCCGATATCTTCTACAAAGTTTGAGCCACATAAATGTTTAAAAATCTTCTTTTTGCAATGACAATAGCTACACTGAGACATACACTACCAGGCTAAACTGCACCCTAGAATTTTAAGCTCATACCCTATGATTTGGGCATAAGCCACAGTTACCCTTTGATTCCTGAAGAGCACTCATTTTAAAACCATCCAGCTTTTAGTTCCAAAGCTAAAAGTTTCCAAAGCACAGTAGTGCGTCAAATGTTGGCTTCCAAATGATCAACCGTTGCTGGTTTATCAGCATAGACTAAAGACTTGAAGCTCACAAAAAGTAGTCTAAAGGTGTCATAACACTTACAAGGTGGCCAATGTCTATTTCTCGGTCATCAAACGTTTCGCTTACAAAGTAATAGCTTCACACGCCGAACGGCATTTTGCGCCGTCTTGATGGAGCCATTTCTCCTTCAAATGATTTGCAATGACATGACGAATAAACAATCGGAAATCATTTGCCTTAAGCGTTTGCCATTTACGGTAATGTTGGCACTGGTTTCGGTTTTAAAGGAAATGTGAAGCGCACCAAACAGTGATTTTTTCGGGATCTACTAAAATCTCAAGAGTCTTATGAGGATTGTGCTCTTTCCAAAAATGAAAATTATGTTTCTTTTCATACCCGTTAACCCAGAAATGAGCTTCATTGCTCAAGATAAGCCATAAAAATCTGGTTAAATTTCCTATTGATTCTCGCAATTTGCAAACGTTGTTCTGGTGTTTTGCATGGTATTTTGCCAAAGTATACTGAAAAAAGTCAAATACCCTTTATTACCATGACAGCTAGTTTTAAAATTGTATACGTCTAAAAAACCACCCCTTAGAAATATTTAATTTCTCGCCCAAAAAGAAATTTAGAAAATGAAGTCTTTCAGATTGTTAATTTTTGAAAAATTTAAAAGCGAAACTCATTCTTTTGAACTCTGCCTTGACGTAAAACTGATACATTTTTGCTTAAACATCCTTATTCTCTCTCAAGGATTAAAAAGAAATATTACAAATTTCTGATTGTTTTAAATTTCTGAGAGTTTCAAATTTTAATTGAATTGTATTTTTGCCATTGTTAACATTCATACATATGAAGGGTAATGTTTCATTAAAGTAAATTAAATGATGAAACAGAATTGAGTCTTCAACTTCAGGCAAAAATTCTAAAGCCCATAATTAAAACGTCAGCAGTTACTTCAAAATCTCTCTCATTTCTTTCTTTTTTTGTTTTTATTTTTCTTTGTTTACAAATTGAATGAAAGTATGGTACGGCTGCCAATGGAACCTAACCTATGGTATCATTGTTAAGAGAATAAGCGTCTTTATGTGAGAGCATTAGAAAAAACGTCCTCAAAATAAAATGGATTTTATTTCTCGACCGCATTCTCTGGGATAATTTTATGTCAAACTGTAGGAAAAACATCGTTCAGCCCCAGTTCTGTTTCATCATTAAAACTGCCTTATTCTTTATTCTCTCTCTCTCTCTCTCTTTGAATCAAACAACTATTTAGCGTTGCCAGAAGTTTTGGGAAGAAAATCATCATTTGGCGAAAATGAATATAAATAAAAAATATGAATTTTCCTAAAAAAGTTCCTTATGGGATAGTTATTTAAATTATGTTAGTACACATTTTAAAATATATTCAGTTCCATTAGTTATACCTTTTGGTACTAAATACCCAGTAAAAACTTCGCCTACAAAATAATGTGTTGAGTAATCAGAAAATCATAATAGCACTACTTACAATTCTACTGAAAGAACCAATGAATTTTACAAGGGATGTCCCAAAATGAACGCATTCAAAAGCATGCCATTATTTTTTTACTTTAATACATTCAGAAAAAAGTAGTTATAGAAGCTCTTATAGATGTATTTATAGAAGAAAGCTACTAAATAATGAGTTAAAGAAGCTATTCATTTTGAAAAAGTAAGCGAAGTTTTTACTGGGTACTTGAACTTTTTCATTAATAGGATTTCTGTATGACGTGCTAAATTCCCAATTTTTTATATTTGATAAATACACTGAAATTTATTGTTGAGGGAAAGCTAACTTCTATGCGCATTTCACTGGTTGCTTATGCCAGATCGTCAGGAAACATTGTCCAAAGATTTTAGAAAAGCTTAAAATAATATACAAATAAAACCCTAAAGCGAATAAGAGTTTTAAACACTTAAAGTCTTACTTGTAACAAAGCTCAAACAAAACTTTATTGTTTTAAAAATTGACTGTTTAAGAAGCTGAAAAAAAATATGTATTTTGTACAAACAAGCTTAAAGTTAAAAATCATAATTTCTAAAAATAAAAAAATCTTCATTTGAGAAAAAAATCATATTTTGTTGAAAAAATCGTCAAAAATTATCATTCTGGCAGCGCTGCCCCGATAAGAATTTATTATTTTTTTCATAGTTTCAAATCCATGTTCGATACTAAAATTTGTGTTCGAATAAGTTAGAGACTAAAGCGGCCTATACACTTGCAATATTATTGTATATGATATTCGCCATATTATTTCCATTTTGTCCTATATTATGCAATTAGTTGCACAATGGTTGCAATTTAAGTAGTGCTCAACTTTCATTCAATAAAAAGGTGATCACAACCTTTAGGAATAACATAAACAGCATTGTACAATGTTGCCAACGCATTTCACTTTCTTTTCGTTGTGCAATAAAAATCAAAAGTCTTTTGATTGTTGCCAATATATTGTGCCACCTTTGAATATCACATACACATTGGTGATATAATTGTACAATACGTTAAATTAAATAATTTTATTGCATGTGTATGAGCCGCTTAACAGCTGTACCTAAACAAGAGCGAATAGTTTTCTTCCGCTTAGTTTTTACACTTTTTTTTTTTTGATTTTTTATTTCTTAAAATTGTTTGTAAATGAATTGTTTAATAAATTAATTAATCTTTAAAATTTCAAAGTTTTATCTTGTTGTGAATTTCAATACGTAAAGTTCGGCTTCGTTTTTGCGTAATTTAGCCAGTTTGGCCGAACTTCGGCTCCGTCATCGGCCTAAAAAAGTGACTTTGGTTGGACACTCTTATTAATACAAAATATATCTCAAAAAGTAGGCCGGCTTAGAGAGGTAAGTGTGGCACCTCCTAAAACTATCTAGATTTAGAATCGATAGCTTGGTTATCAACACACAACATCTGCCAAAAAGTATGCTGGATTAGGGAAGTGGGCGTGGCACCTTCCATAAAAAGGTAATATACACTTTTGTTTACCGTAGGAATGGTAACGGCAAAGGTTTTCAAATTTGGTACAAATTACTAGGTTATAAATATCTGTCGAATATGCCAAAATTTAGGTGGACCGGAGAAGTGGGAGTTGCACCTCCCATTCAAGAACAATAAAAACTTTTGTATAACTAGAGAATATATATAATGTCCTGTGGTTCCTATTCGGAACAAAGGGCCACGATAACTAGAGAATGGTTGCAGAAAAAGTCTCCAAGTTTGGAACAAATAGTCATTAATACAAAACATCTGTATAAAAAGGGGGCTGAACTGAAAAAGTGGGCTTGTAACCTAACATACAAGAGCAATAAAAAATGTTTAAAAAAATCTATTATTAAGAGCGACAAAATATCTTTAATGTATGCTTGTCAAAACTAAAAAAAAATAAATTTTGAAAATTTTTTAGAGTAAGCCCCTAACAAGCCTGAAAATTTTTTTTCAGAGTCACTTTTGAAACTGAAAATCTTGTCCAATCGAAATGAAATTTTTTTTTGTTAATAAGCTAATAAAGCTTACTAATATTAAAAAATAAAAAAAAAAATCGAAAAAAAATTTTTTGCTTGTATGGAAAATTTTTTTTTTATCATTTGAACTTTGACCTCAAAGGGGCACGGGTTAAAGTTATCCGATTTGGCTGAAATTTTTTCCACATCAGTTTTAGACCATGTGGCACAATACTCCGCCCGGGAGATGTTGAAAATCCAAAGTTGAAATTTAGCTGCCAACCTTATATATATATATATACTTATATATATATATATACAATAAATATCTAAAGAAGAATCTAAATTTGCAACAAATTGTTTCATTAGCAATATACAAGATTTTACTTATTGTAAAGTTAGTGATGAGCACTGGGTGAAGCTAATAAACTATAAGTCAAGGAAAATTCTTTTTATTTTTGATTCCGCAAAAAATGCAAAACGCACTGATTTGGTGTTATACAATTTAATGAACTAAACAGCGACAACTGAAACAAAAACTTTTCATAATATTAAAAAAATGCCATAAATTATAATAATCTTTTGAAAAGTCATATTTATTTTTTTATTTATGAAAAAAAATGTGCCATTAACAAATAGTGTCTTTCCACACCTACGACGGTTTTAAAATAAATAAACTAAAGGGAGAATTAAATGAAAATTTCAGAGGGAAAAATTTTCAATTGGAAAGGGGGCAAAGAGGCCCTGCTGTATTACTTGGTAACAACACCCTCACTTTAAAATCACACAGCGATAACGTTTTCAGTGTGTTTATTAAAAAAATTATATAATGGCAGTATTTATTTTTGATTTTACTCTTCATCACATTTAATTAAGCTTTATTGAAATGAAAATTAAAAGCCCATATTTGTATTTAAACGGTTTTTCATTATTTTAAATTACACTTTTACGGTTTAATATACATACACACATTTTATTCATATCGTGTAAAAAGGCTTATGTGGAATTTTTTGCTTTTTTTATTTTAGCTTTTGATAGACCCCGACTATCTGCTGAACTAAACGTCTATTGGTTAAAAAGTTATTTAAAGCCAAAAAAAACAAACAGTGGGAAAAAACCAGTGTTGCCAGGATTTTTTTAATAACTACGCAGTCTATATTTTTGCCTTCACCCGAAAAAGTTATTTTTTCTATATTTATTATCCTTCCTGGTGTCAATGAATACATTTTTTGATTCAAAGTGTTTACATGAATAATTTTAAAGCGAAAATCAAACCGTTTATCTGCTCTCCTTAAAGTCACATAAGTCTTTTTGTCGCATCAACTGCGCTAAATATTTACTACGTGTAAATAGTGTGTCTCTTACTGTGGTAAATATATGAAAAGTTCCATAACTAAACAAAATAGTTTCACTTTAAAAGTTTTCTGGTTTTTTATTGAATTCGATAACACATACTTAAATGTACCAAAAGGCTTTAATTTGTTTTGATACAAATTAAAATTAACAACTTCGAGAAGAAAATTATACCACTTAAGATTTAATATATTGTAAACAAATCTAAGATTTGTTCAATAATAAACCTGTAAAAAGAGCCTTAATTTACCTAAAAAACATTTGTGTTCAAACTTATCCTATGATTAACTGTATTAAGAATTTCGGTCCGTTAGGGACCACCTATAACTAAATTCTTTAGTATTCTGCTGCAAGTGTCTAAAAAGGTTTAATATACCTATATAATATGTATGTATATAAGTGGCAGTAATGGAGTGTAATGAGCCTTATATCGACGTTTGGGTCAATTATAAATTAAGGCCTGCATAAATATATCTGAAAATCAAACAAACAACCAAATCAAATGTGTTTATCAAACGTTTGTGTACAACCACTATGACAAATGATATATGTTCTTTACTGTTCATTGCACAAAATAAAAAGCGTTGTGAGGGTCAAATAACTCAGAGAAATACACTCCAGACGGTAATTGTTTCTATCAAACCCTTTCAATACAGTAAAAAATGTTTGCCGATATCCTAGTATTTGAAAATAATCTTGTACAGTCTGCGAGAATTTGTCATGTTAACATGTGTGTCGTATGTGGCGTGTGTATTTTTAATTTCCACTCTCTTTACTGCATGTTTTTTTCATTCCTTTTTCATTTTTAAGAGAAGTTTTTATACCCGTACTTTCCTTTTAGTAAATCATTTGTTTTTTTATGTCTACACGTGCACACGCTAACGTTGACTCATCGTTTACACCTTTCTTCAGTATTTGTTTGTGACAACGACACTACTGTATTGAATATTTTGCAGTGATTTGAATTTGTGTTTAAAAGGAATTGTGCAGGGTGCTCCTTTACTACCCTCCTACGAAGGAAAGTCACATCTCCATTTAAGTAGTTTTGAACAGTGTAGGAAAAAATACTATTCTTTCTTAGGAGGGCAGAGTGATTAACATTATAGCGAAATATAATCTCTATATCAGAATTTTTAAGAATTCATAGCAAGCAAATTGCATTTTCGAGAATTGTGGTAACACGCAAAGAAAGAACATGGTTGATACAATCACAAACGCAAATTATCATTAATGTTTGTGGTTATGATTGTGTCAAACACGTCTTAAGTAACAGTATATGTTCAGACATAATGTTTTTAGCTAATTATTGTCTCAAACATATTATTATGTTCAGAAGAAAAACGCAAACGACCTTTCCAACCATGTTTCTATATTTCCTTACACCATGCAAAATGTCTATTTCAACATGTTATATGGTTCTCACAATAAAAACAATAACAAATTTATTTTCTAAAATTTATTTTTTATTAAAAATACATATGTATGTACATATACTTTGTTTTAAATATACACTAAAGCATACGTTAAAAATTAAATTAAATACATACATTTAAGACTTGTAAAAACAAAGTCAAACACAAACTATCTATTTTTATATATTATAAAATCCACCGTATCGATATAATGTTTTACGGTAATTGAAAAAACTCGGGGCTTCTAATAAAATTTTGTATTAAAATTTCTATCCCGTCTTCAACGTTGTAGGTGTTTTTGGCTGCAAGAAAGACAACGTTTATACATGTATGTGTATATTTTTATAATTATATTTTAATTTCTTACCTGTTTTAATAAACGTATAAGTTTTGCAGTTTTTCTCCCTGAAAAAAGTTTTATTATTTTGTAATCACTCAAGTCTTCCGATTAGCTGATGCTCGCAGACGTAAATGACGTGAAAACAATTTGAGTTTCTTTATAAATACACATTGTTTGTTTTGACAATAAATGTTTGCTCAATTAGAGAATGTGTTTTTGAGCAAACAAAAATTATGGTACTAAACATACCTTTGGTGTGCAACTTATATTATGATTTTAATTGTAAAGTTGAAAATATATACATTATAGTAGCAATCATTTCACATAATTTCATATGTTTAGCTAGATCAGAGTAACTTTTAAGGTGTAAAACACCATATAATTTTATTATAGTGATTTTAAAAATGTTAAGGACAAAAAATATTTTTTTAAATTATATTAGGATTATAATAAATTTATTAGGGTAAACATATTAGGCAAATATGAACAAGCATGGTCGTAGTGAACATTCATTAATCATGTTTTTTCTCTGCGTGAATATATATCGTAAAAACTTATCAAACTGAACTTAATTTTCGGAAGAACGACAAAGAAGAACGTTATATGAAAACCAAAACTTTAAATTGATTCGAAAGTTCATTGTTTTGTTATGGAACTCCTCGTATTTGATGTTGATTTGTGTGCGTGAGTGGCAATAACAAAATGAAAAACCACATTGAAAATTAAACAATGACAGAAAAATCATGGAAATTGCTTGGTATTTCCACTGCAGGATAACGAGGATGATAAAATTGTTGAATAAAATATGTTTGCAATTGTCAAATCAGTACAAACAGTAAACTGCCATTATTTATTTAACAATATTATTTCTTAATTTTTCCATTAATAAAAAATCAAATGAATGCGAATTATTTATTAATGGTATAAATTTGTTTTAATTAATAATGGTACTTAATATTCTTTTATTAAAAAAAAAAAAAAAAAAAATAATTAATAAGTTAATATTTAAACAGCAAAATAGAAATTAACAAAAGTTGTTCTTGTTTTTAACTAAAAATATAATTATCTTGTTAAATGTTACTTAACTTTAATATTGTATTGTACATTTAATTCAGTTTCTTTTTAACTTTAAGTTTTTGTTTTTGAAATCCTAAACTAGAGTGCTTTTTTTACTTAAGTACTTTTTTTACTCGTATATTAAAATGCAGTATTGAATTTTTTGCACTTTGACTCTAGTAAAAGCAAACAACAATAAATAGAAACGCTAAAAGATAAAAGAAAATTAAACAAAAATATGTTTACATTTGAAACTAGAATCAATAGCAATAAAATCAAATGGAAATGTTTAGAGAAAAAAACTTGGAAAATTTAACATTTTACACCACATTCTTTAACGAAATTAATACAGTCGAACTTTCATAATTCGAATCATAATTAAGGAGGTTCGTTTCAAAGTATGACTCTTCACTTTTTTTGCTATGCACAATTTGAAAAAAAAATTTTTTATGAATGCCATTTATTCTGGAATATTCTTCTTTTGAAGAAATCGTGCCTTTAATTCTTTTTTTGGTGTAGTTGAAGAGTTTGTCCTAATTTTCTTTTCGCAGAGTTTTCATTTCGATGTTACCAAACAAACAAAAAATTAAAAACCATTTCTTTCGAAGGTAGAATAATCAAGTTTTGAGAAGAACCTCCTTAATTATCAAAAAAAAAAGCTTTGACTTAAACTTTAAATAATAAATACATTTTTTTAATCGATTGCAAACATGTGCGTATTTTTTTTTAATTTTTTTTTTTTTTTTGAACAGCCACTTAATGAAAACTACTTTGAAGTTATAAATTACTCCCTGATCCAGCGGTGCCAATTTACTTTTACCTACTGAACATTTTGTTCAATACCTCTGCCTTTATTTGTCAAGCCATCCTGTGCTTGCCTTAAATAGATATGCAGGTTTCGATTCATGGCTGCTGTGAACCAAATGAAGAGTGCTTTATTGATATTAAAAAATGTTTAATTCTTTTACTTCCCAGCCAAAATCAAAAGTCAAAGGACAAAATGAAATCATTTATATTCTTATTTATAAAAATCACCGTTCTAGCCGTGTTATCATACTTTTTTACCTGCTTCCTTTTTTAATCCATCTCTGACTTCTTTGGTTAATTTAAAGTTTGCTTCAATCGAAAAACATTTTAAAACACGTTAAGCTGCTATTCCAAAAAACAAATACGCCATTTTTTTCCTTTAAAACAGCAAAAACTTATAGTGAATGCACACAAAACTAAAGATTGCACATTTTTCTTTTACATTATTTCCTTAAAAGTATAGAAAATCGTGGATTTTGACAAAGTTATGAAGAAAACTTAAAAAAAGAACAGCCAATCCAATTTTTGGCAAAAATTCCACCTCTAACCCTCTTCCGAAAAATCTCAAAAAAATCTCAAAAATACTTTACCCTATAAGCTTTTTTTAGTTGGGAACTAGAGAAGCAAGCCGTGCCGCCGCTGATATACTCGGCTGATCGACGGCTCAATTGCTAGCTGATTGTCATTTTTCTATTTTTTTTTTTATATATTGCCAAAATTAGTGAATCAATTAATTTTTGGTTATTTTTTAATATTATTTATGTAAGTTACTTGTGAAATTCTGTATTTAATGAAATAAGTGGCAGTGTTACCATATACGATTTTTTATCTTATTTTGTTGTGAAAAGATTTGAAGAGTTTAAGTGAAATTTTTTTGTTTTAAATTCATCAATTATTGTCATAGAAAATAAATTATTTTTTGGTTTCTATTTTGTCAAGAAGAAAAAAATGTTTTAAAAAGGTACAAACCAAGGCGAATTTATTACAGGTGGTCTTAAAAGCCCTGCTGATATTAGCTAAAATCACTGTTGGATGTCAAAATTTTGTTTATTCTCTTTTATTATCTTTGTTTCTGTTTTGTATTATTTCTGTTTTTGACATTGTACAATGATTTTACAAAAACAAATTGCTTGTGGTTTTTGTACGAGTTGTACTTGTTGTAGTACCGATATTATCTGGGATGAATTCGCCTTGGTACAAACACTATACAGACAGACACTGTATTGAAAACTTCTTGTAATTCGTTATGTATACGAAGTCAAAATGGACTTTTTAAGTATTTTAAATATTTTATTGCAAACAATTATAAATATTTGTAAATTTTAGACTCAAGCTCATTTCATTCACATGTATTCTATTCTGCCACTTAAATGCCTGATAATAGCTGTGTTCGTATACTAAAAATTGTAACAAATTTGCAACAATTGTTGCAAGTAAATATTAAAAGTACATGTTAAAAAAAATTATTTTAATTTATTTTATTTATTAACAATTGTTTCAAATTTTTAACAATTTTTAGTAAATGAGCACAGCTAATGTCTCCAAATTTTAAGAAAATCTTAATGATCTCAATCTGAACGTTGTACAACTAACAAGGTATTTGCTGTAAATAGTATTTTTATTCTAAAAAAATTAACTAACTTTTATAAAATTTTTAGTTTTTAAATGAATAAATCATAATTTGCCATTTTGTTTTGTTTAACCTGTTTGTTAACCTATATGTTTCTCTACATAAGTTCGGCGCAGCCAAATATTTTTTTAGTTGTCAAAAAGTTCGGCGCAAAGCAGCTCAGCCACCACCGGCGAATATTTTTGGTCTTTAGCCACCGCCGAAAATTTTTAATCGGCTTACTTCTCTGATGGGAACCGATTTCAAACAGAAAATGCTTTCGCCATTTTATCGAAAACAGCAAAATATTGCCTTTTTCATATTTGTATTATGAAATAATAAGTCGATTTTGATGATTTTTAAAACAAAATAAATTTCATATATGTCTAAGCTCAATTTGATAAATGTTTTGTTTTGTATGGACCCAATGGTACAAAACCCTTAACTCGGCTAGGCACTTTTATGGGGCCAGGTCAAATAATGTCCTGATTTGCAAATTTTTAGTATTAAATACTCTTTATATTTAGAATACATCTGAGCCAAATTTTGTGCTCCTTATTCATTTGATCCATAAGCGTCTATACCGTGTGCCAAAACTATTATTTAAGAAAGAAAAAAGTAGTTATTTGACTCTAACTCGGGCATTAATAAACTGATTTAATTAATTTTCACTACCAATGTTTTGAAAAGTTTGCTTAAAGTAAAATTTAAAAATAAAGTTTATAGATTTTAAGGACACTTCAAAAAGTATAGAATTTAGGTAAAAAGAGATAAAAAGACAAATTAAAGGCAGTCGTGGCTTTTTGCGTGTATCTCAGACTTTTTGGACCGTTTTTTAATAGCAAACAATGCCGCGCTATATGAGATATAAATATATAGCAGCTTAGTCTTTATTATATCTGGGTTTTCGGATATTACATTTCAACAGACACATGGACAGCAGGACATCGTTGAATCGACTTCTCTGATCATAAGGACGCAGAGTATATATATACTTTATAGGATCTAAGATCAATATTAAAGAAATTACAAATGAAAGAACAAACCTTTTACACCCCTTTCATCTGTGGTAAAGGATATAAAAAGAGAGCAGTGGGTTTTGTACTTAAATTCTTAAAAATTTGTACTTTGATATGCAAAGAATTTTATTTTGTAAAATTTTGAGAGTTTGTTTGATTTTTTCTTTAATTAAAAAAATTAATTCAAAACTATATAACAATTAATGTAATTAAACCAAAATTAAAAAAAAATAGATAAAATGATTCTAAGCGAAATAAAAACTTTAACAAATTAATTATAAACTTTATTTTTTCCGAAAGCAAAAACAAATAACTAAAAACTATATAACATTTATATACCACTATTATTTAACAAACAATTTAATTAAAACGACCTTAAAGTATTAAAAAAAAGTATGATAAAAATATTCCTTCAACAAAAACAGAAACTTTCCAAAAAAAAATTTATAAAAACACCGTTAAAATAATAGAAAATTTCTCTAAAAATTAAAATAAAACAACAAAACTGCCTTTAAACTAAAAAAAAAATGCAATATTTTTTAAAAAATAAAAAAATAACAAGACAAGTGATAAAAAAAATTTAATAGAAAAATATACAAACGAAAAAATTCAAAAACAAATAAACAACAACTGCTTTGTTTAATATATAGTTTTTTTTTTTTACAAAAAAAAAAAATTAACGCTTTGAAATTCAACTAAAATTAAAGGAGGAATAAACCCTAAACTATGACCAATTCTTTTTTATAACTAATAAACTAAATTAACTTCAAAAACAAAATGCTTCAAATTCAGCAACAACAAAAAATCTGCAGCAACAACTAAAAAATACTCATTTTTAATTAAACAAAAAAAAAAAAAACAAATAATTAAAATAAAAATGGCGTCCAATATATTTCAAATTTAAAATAAATATAAAAAACTTTTAATAAAATTAAAATAATTTTTTTTATAAAAATTTTATTAAAACCCAAAATCATTGATAAACAAATAATTTTTAAACTTGTCAGACAACTTAGTTCACAATTTACAAACCAGAGAGTTTTAAGCAAAAACTAAACTTTTTTTCTAACTAACACAACACACAACAATGCCTACAAGCTCAACTACTGCATCAGTAGTTACAACAGCCTCAATAGCTACAACACCAGCAGCAGCAGCAGTAAGAGCAACAGCAACAACCACAACAAATATTAGCCATGATGCACTCAATACCTCGAAAGCAGCAAAATCGCACAGCAATCAACAGCAGCAGCAGCACCAACAACAAATACCTAATACATACTTAATCGGACCAATACAAAATATGTCGATTGGTGCAGGAGCTGTAACAGGATCTAGTGGAGGTGGTAGCTCAACAGCTGGCGGTGCCATAACTACTGGAAGTGAAAATGTCGTTAGAGGACCTCAAGGCAATGCCTCTTTTTTAGCTGTCACACATCAACAGCTGCAGCAACATCAACAACAGCAACAGCAACACCAACAATCAACAGCTCATAGTACAACGGGTATTGGGCCTCCAGCTACCTTGACTTCGAATCTATTGGGTTTCGTTGGTGGCATTGGTATTGCCAGTACAACAGCATCCGGTGGACAGCCGGTATTTGTTACTGGCATTGCAACAATTGCCAATAATAACAACAATACGACAAGCAATAACAACAACAATCATCCCAATGATAATAACAACAATATGGACAATACAAGCGAAGATTCAAATCCCGTTACAATTTACAGGTATCCACTCTCTTCTCACATACACAACCACACTTTTCACATACACGAACGAACACACACAAAAAATTTAATTCAATTGTTGAATCAAGAGGCCGAGAAAGAAAACACCCTATAATTAGGTTAATTAAAAGTCAAAAAGATTATCTCTTGCTCTTTTGACACTCAAATACCTAAAAGGAGAGATAGAATTAAATAAGGATGCTTTAAATTAAAAGTTTAAGGTTTAAAAAAAATCAAATGTTAGTCTATAAGCACTTAAATTTAATGTGCTGTTTTCACATTTTAAACGTAAACGTTTGCTCTTTTATGTAACATAATATAAAAATTTAGCACTTTTCATAAAATTCGAATGCTAACGCTGGCAATTATGAATCAACATTTTTGAAAAGAGACGTTATCACCCACAACAGACGGTAAAACGCAGCGAAACTTTTTTGAAATTATTGGCTTAATACCACACACCCCGCAACCTAAATTGTACCACGATCATTTCGGTTTTCTTTAAGAACAGATTAAACTGATTTCAATGTAGCTGATCTTCAATACGTTTCAAACAGATTTAAAAATATTCGCGTCATGTGCGATCTCTCAAAGTAGTCTTGGTATGAACTTAAACGAAACTCAAAAATAACTAGAAGTTGCAGTTTCGTTCCAGTTCCAGTACTGTGCCTAAGACCTTAAATTTTGTCTGAATATTAAGCACATTTGTTTATATTAAAAATTATCTTTTAACGCTCTTCATTAGTCCCAATCCATATTATGAAACATTTGAGTTTGTTGATGAAAGGGGAAAGACAAATGGAAAAGTGTAATTTGTTTCATGTAAAAGCAGTTTTTGTAAGTTTGTTATTGAAAGAAAGAGAGAAGTCATAGAAAATGGCTCAATGCTGTAAAACAAAATTTGTATTCTATGGACACGAATGCAGTTTCAAAAGAGATTTGAAGAAATTTTTTGCAGCAAATGTTTTATAATATGGATGAGGACTTAAAGAAAGAGTTTGGTAGTCTTACGCATAATAAATGGATGGGGTGCACCATCTGCCGATGTTGTGAACTTAATACTTATCTCAAAAAAAAATCAATCCATCCGTAGTCAAATCAATCCGAAGCAGTGTTAGTAGTACGGTGATTACGGATTTTCTTGAATCAAGTACAGAAAGATTGATTCAAGTACGGATTTTCAATCGCGAAATACTTAACTTATCCATATTCAATCCCGAATTCGTACTTGAAATAATCAGAAAATGAGATTGATTTCAGTAAAACTATGATTAAAGCCATCTCAAATTGCACTTGATTCAAGTATTATAAAGTTAATATAATCCCGAATTCGTACTTTAAATAATCCAAAAGTGAAATTAGAAGGAGAATTTTATTATGATTGATTTTCTTACCCGTTTTACAACTGACAGAAATTCAAATGTAAAACACCATATATAACTGAAAATATAAACTAAATGAGAAGCAACAGTTCTCAATTTTACTTTTTAAACATGAAAATAATTGGGGTATTCACAAGGTGTGCTATCATGTTGTATTGTCATAGTGTTCTAACATTTTACAGTGGTTTAATAATATTGTTGTTGCTTTGTAACCAAAAGTGTCTTAAATTAATAAAACTTTGCTTGCTTTGTTTATTGTGCTGTCGTAATTAATCAGAAGAGACCTGCGCCGAGAAACTGAGCCGAGCGGCTATGATTTTGAAGCCGTCGCCGTTGATGGTATAGTTTTATCCGGCTAACATCCGAATTCTGAAAAAATTAATTGCATTAAAAAAAAAATTAATTTAGAATCAAAGATTCTTGCCCCCACAATGCTATGATAAAAAAAATTATAACAAAAGTTGTATTTATTTCAGAAATATTTAATAAAAACGACTTAGGCGGTTATTGCTTAAGACCACTGATTTAAATTCAAAATAGCACACTAAATTATGAGGATTTGTTCACAACAGTCGTATTTTTTTATGTTATTATTTTAAGACATATGACTTTAGGACACCTTGTGAATCCCCCAAATGTGTCTACAACAAACTTTGAGAAGTTAAATGAGATTGAAACGCTCACTTTGTAATTTTACTCTCAGAGTGGCACTACCAACGAAAAGTTTAAACTCTTTTTACTTGGTTTAAGATTTTTTTTTTTTTTCTTATTTTAAGAAATTTCGGAATTGATTTTCGAAAGTAATACAATTTAGGATTGTTTTAAGTACGTTTTAGTGTTATTCGCACTTGAATTTTTGAGTACGAATCGTACTTAAAGTAAGTATAAAAATTTTATTTATTCCGAGTGTTTTTCTTTCTGTGTAGAACTTAACTAAAAGCATAATCAAAAGATGAAATAGAACCGCAACTACAACTGCAACCTTAATTTAAAATATACTAGAAAATAACTTGAACGAAATTAGAACTGAACTGGAATCTGAGGTAGTTTCGAAGCTGGCTTAAACTAAACAACAACCCTACAGAAAAAATTCTCCAATTTTATTTAATTAAACCAATAATCAAAAATTAAATCAGTTTTAAATAAAATTTTAATCAAGTGAGTTAAACATTTACTTATATCAACAACATTTATGCAGAAAATGTTGCTAATATCAAAAAATATTTGATTGATAAATTTTTATTTTATTTCGGTGTAGACTCTAAAGTATTACTGAACTATAACCTAAGTTATAAATGATATATGTAGAAAAAACCTGGGGCCAATTTACGGCATTCGAAATCGATCGAAATTACAATACAATTTAAATGGGAATTTCAATCGATATCGAACGCCATAATTTGGCCCCTGAACTTAAATTCAAACTAAATTTAAAGTCGAGCCTGAACTAAAACTTTAACTGAAACTGAACTTAATTAGAACTAAAATTGAAGATAACACCGAATAAAAATTGAGCTTGAACTAAACTAGCACTGAATTAGAGTTGAACAACTTTAAATCATAACTTTACTACAACTAAACTAGAATGCGCACTAGATCTTAGACTAGAATTTAAACTAAACTAAATCTGATCAAAAACCTGAACTGGGACTTTTAGTAAAACCTTAATTGAACTTAATCTATAACGTGAAATAGAAATAAATAATTTTTTTTTTATCAGAAAATAGAAAGAGCAACTTCCCTAGAGGGAAGCGAACTGACACCAAAGTAGTCCCGTAATAGGTCTTTGGTGGTAGAAACCGGTTCTAGTTCTAACACTTTATATGAAAAAGATCTTTAGCGTTTACATGGGGTTGTCATTGGAAGGGATCAATTGACACCATTTGACCAGGCACACATCTATTCTCAATAAACGTGTTTAGTGTAAGTTACTACAGTGCACAGTGGTCAATTCCGGCCAAAAATCCCTAACATCTTTATTTCTTTACGTAAATGGCTGAAATTCGGTATCCAACTTAAGAATATCATGTTTGAGCCCTAGGTAACCAAAGTATCGAACAAAATTAAAAAAGGGGGCTTTGGAGGTGTAATAAAATACAATCATTTGTAGCGATTATATTAATAGTTTGTGAATATCTATATATGTTCAATCTCCTGTCCCCATCTTTTTGCCTACCTGAGCAAATAAAAGTAGATATGATCATATATGGTTATAATATAATATGTAAACTTATGTGATTATATACATAAACATATGTATATATATCTTTACATAACTCAAACGTGGATCTGACTTGAGCTCCTATGGGATAGATGAGGGGGGGATTGTTAAGGAACCTTCAACTGAAACATACCATTTTGCAAAATTTATTTTGGAAAGACCATAGAAATGCTATATATTTCTCCGTGTAAGGTGGGTTGGGATTAGTACCAATTCATTTTTCTTCCCCTGTACTCCCGACTGCATCACTATATATAACAAATATCTGTCTTACATGGCGTAATATAAAATTATTATTAAATTAACATATTAAATTGATTTATTTGGTAAATATTATTTTTGTATGTAATTTAGCATTATTGATAATATATCATCCATTTTTCTATTTTGGCGAAGTTGGAATATCTGGAAAACGCAATTATAATATGATTATCTAATAGTCAAAATAATAGTTTAACTGTGTACGGTTTTGTGTTTTGCCTGAATTTACCATTACACTTTCATCAAAATTCTAAAACTTTGTGTGTGACTAGTGTGCACACTGGTCAATTACGGTCAAACCACATAGCTTTCTTATTTCTTCCAGTAAATAGCTGAAATTTGGCATTCAAATATTGGGCATATATTCAGTGTAAAAATGGAAATAGCTTAATAGAAAAAGTACCAACGATATTTATATGTATGCTCGAATTTCCAAAAGGTACCAAAATGTGTTTGAAAGCTTTTAAAGAGAAGAGAACACAATTTTAATTTTATTTTTATCTTTGTTACTTAAGATTGTTTACCAAAAAAAGATTAATTACTAATACGGTATAAACATAACGTGCTTATTTACAAAGAAAACTTTAAAGGAAAAATCATAGCTTACTTTTATTTCAACGTAGAAATATCAACTTTGGAAACCTTAAATTTTTAAGAAAAAAAATTATCTACTTTGCTCCACTATTAACAGTAAAATAGTTATCCAAGAAATGAGTTGTATATTTTGAAGTGTTCGCTATAATCTGTTATCAAAATTTTATTAAAATTAAAGAAAAAAGAAATCATTTTTGGCCGGAATTGACCAGTGTGCAATGTAGTATTATTTTACAAAGAAAAAAATAAAAATGGATTTCAATTAAAAAATTTGTGATATTAATTAAAAAATTAATTAAATTTGCACCAGTTAACAAATTAACAGTATCAATTAAGCCACTTAATAGTTTTAATTAAACGTTTAATTCACTTGATTAAACGTTTAATTCACTTAATTAAATTTTTAATTAAAACTGATTATATTTTTGATTAACGCTTTAATTGGTGAAAAATTTTGTAGAATTTTTTCTGTGTAATAAAACAAGTCCTAGAACTAAATTTAAGAAAGTCCCAAAAAAATGTATCACACCACCAGCGAAGACTGTACTGTAATTTATAACTTTCTCTACCGTTTTGTTCTTCATGTACCAGTTAAATGATTGGTTCTCCTTTCACTGGTCATGAGTTCTTTCCTTTGGTACTTGTTCTATTTTCACAATTCCTAGGAAAAGTCCGTTGGAACAATGTTTATACACAAACTTTTAGATTTCTTACCTAAGACAAAAATCCTCCTTCAAAGAAAATGTGTTGAGTAAACAGAAAAAAATCAAAAATGCTACTTACAATTCTACTAAAAGAACCAATGAATTTTACAAGGGATGCCCGTCCAAAAATTAACGCCTTCACATGTAACTAATATATATATATATATATATATATATATATATATATATATATATATATATATATATATGTATGTGGCATTTTGACAAAACATCTTAAGTCAAATATAAAAAGTTGAAAAAAATGTTGTTAATTTTACGAAGTAAGTCATTATTGTTATATGTTGGTATCCGAAAAGTAAGTAGTTATAAAAATAAAAATAAATGGTTACATATTACCTTCCAAAAACGTTGAATATCACAAGTTACAATTTAACTAACAAGCATCTAAAGAGTTTCCAGCTACCAAATCGTTATAGGAAGCAAAAACCTTGCCGAAAATCCATATAAATATGGTTTTTAACAAGAAAAAATTATTAAAAAAATGTTGTTTACTTGTCAAAAGTCCATTTTTATTAAAAAAAAAACTTCTTTCTAATTAGTTTTGTAAATCATTACGATGTAGACTACACTATCCCAAAGTACAACCCTGTCATGATAAGTTGTTACTGTTTTTTTAACAGTAGGTGTGATAGTGTAAAGAACCCCTAAGTGATTATTTTATTCTTTATGCTAATGACTTTTATTATACGTCATGTAATAGCTGCTACGTAACGCAAATAGTAAGAATAGAAGAAAGCTTCTAAATAATGAGTGAACGAAGCTATTAATTTTTAAAATGTAAGCAAATTTTTTACTGGGTATCAGCTTAAAGTAAATATTTTTGATGATTAATTTCATACGTTTTACTTAAAACTACCTGCCTTGACATCTTCATACATAACACTATCTTCATCTTTACAACGTTAAACATATTTTTGTGACACCATCTACTATCTTACAGATATTCAGTTCATATACATTAATTAAAGCAACAAAAAATGTTCAAACTTAAAAAACGTACTATGTATTTTTTGCTTTATTTTTACTTAAAATAATGATGAGAAGAAATAAAAGCAAATAGATACACGCTCCCTATAACACCACCTTTTATCTACCGAAAATTAAAAATGTTCCCCAGTGTCAGCAAAACTGTTAGTGGATTCTTTTTGGTGTCGTTAACTTTTGCTTGACTCAACATTTAATATGTAAATTAACTGGAAAATCTGTGAAAACATAAAAACAACAATATGCAACAAGCAGCAGAAAACTACATATTTACAATAACAACCTTTATGCTGCAGGATTATGAAAGAACAACAGACCCCAACAAATTGTGATGTCTACTTAGCTACTGTTCGCATAATATTAAAAAAGGTATTACGAGGGTGATCTGATTTGAGTCTGGAACTGAAAATAAAGTAACTAAAGCGAAGAACTGGGGATTTGAAATACACAAAGCTTTTTCCTGATTGTAAATTTATGCAAGCCCATTTAAAGACAAATTGTTATATTAACAAGTATAGCGAACTTCTAGCTGTTTTATTCCTAAACTTCCGTATTCGTTTTTTATTGCTAAATATTTTTTTTTTCAAATTTTTGTGTGCCCTTTATACTTTTCCATTAAAATGTTTTTTTAAATTATATAAGCTGTGGTAGCGCGACTAGTTTTACTGTAGCATTTTAAAGAAACAAAACAAAACATGTGCACAATACACACTAATGCTATTCGTGCTTTGGTCATTGCTCAACTTTTTTGTTTGCTCATTTCTTTATAAATGTAAAAAAGAAACATTATAGAACATTAAAATATAATGTTTGTCTACAGAATCACTTCAATTGTTCTGTTTTATAACGAAGAACGGAACACTATATAATGTTTGTTGCCTTCTTCAAAATAGTTACAAACGCTATTAAGGGTTGTGTTCGTATACACAAACACTAAAAATATAGATAGAAAGATAGATAGATAGATAGATAGGGTGAGCCGTACGTTAAATAATGTTCTGTTTATTTTCGAACATTGAAAGCGATATGTACTAAAGTTTTTCCGTGATTGGGCTTTATGAGGGGCCTATGGTAAATTCGGGACCGATCTGCACGAAATTTGAGAGTGTATTTTTAGTTCTATCAAATTAAGTTAAACCAAACTTCATCACATAAGCTTTATTCGTTACGGTTTAAGGCGTACCAAAGCATTTTCGAAGAGTGGGGTTTATATGGCGCCAATGGTAAATGTTCACCGATGTTCACAAAGTTGAATAGTGGGATTTCTAATCCGAACTTCACAAAATTTGGTAGTATGATTTCTAGTCTTTCAAACCAATTCGTGTAAAATTTAATGACAATCGGTACATTCCGCCATCAATTTATGTAAATTTTACGAATTTTTTCGGATGTTGTTCCACATTTGGATTCATAAGGGTTTTCCTACTGAGGAAACATTTTACACCAAAAATTATTTTTTTTTTTTTTTTTTTGTTGACTCATTTGAAAGTGGTCATAATTTCAATAGACAGACGGATATGGCTAAATTGACTTAGAATTATACAAGGACTCAGAATCTATATACTTTATGGAGCCTGAGATCATTAAGATAAGGTAGAAATGTCAGTCGGTATCCATCTGACTCACGTAGACACAATGATGCATTTTGATACCATGGAGTTCCACCAAACAGAACACACACCATAGCACCAACCTGAACTTCTAAAGTAGTTTTAAATGCATTCCAGTTCAAAACCAGAGATATCATACAATACGTCAAAGTTGGCGGATTCAAATTTGGCCAGTCCCCTTCTTCTAATTTTTGTCATCGCAGCTGCGGCAGTAATCATAGTTCCCAGCACCCAGACGCTGCGCATGCCTACCTATAAGACGGTCTCCCGTGAAAACAGATACTAAAAGTGATACTTTCTCTTGGCCATAGAGAGTAGAGACATGATCCGCCCGTCATCCATTCGGGCTACAATTTCCTGTCATTAGAATTATCGATAGTCGATCGACGAATCTCAACATTGCAGGAGAACAGAGTGACCCTTACCCCTTCCAAATCCGGTTGTGGATGTTAAAACAGCTTCACAAGGATTGACAAACTAAATATACTTTCATTCACCACTAGTTTTAAAAAGATATAAAAATTTAACAATTTTACATTATTTCTTACGTTTAACTACAAATTTAAGTAAATTAAGAAGGAAAACTAAATTTTCAAGCAAAAAAATTTATATATTGTCTTTTTAAATTGCCTCATTACCTTAAGAGGAGCTATAGCTAATGATATAACAACTGCAGTTGCTATTGCAATTAAAAATAACGGGGCAAAATAAGTACATCAATTTGACAGAAGAGCGCATGTGAAAGAAAATTGCAAACAAATAAGAACATAAACTTTATAGCATATCTGCCAGGGTAACGACAATTGCAAATTGCTACAGCTTACAAAATTGATTGCCTTTTTTGGTTAATAAAAGAACTATAAAAAACTTAAAAGTTAAAAAATACTTTTGGGGTTTTTGCCATAAGACGTGTAAGGAAAGACACTAATTTCAATGCAACAACTTAGAATACCAAATCAATTAAAATCAAGTTTAGTTATTAAAGCAAAACTAAACTAATAAGTTGTGGAATGGGTTCAAGATTACCTTGGAAACCTACCTACGGCCTAATCCGACGTCCACGTATGTGGAAACCAATGCACACGTAACAATAGTGATGCAGAATTTTCTGGACCATGGACTGTAAAAGCAGTTTGTTAAAAGAAATAGAACACTATAATCAGTCCCTAGCATAACATTATTTAGCTCTATCTTCCAGTCAAATAGATTTTCTTAATACATTCACTGACAACTTTTCAGGATAACAAGTTTTGAGAGTTTATTTTTTTCGAAAGTTTTAAATTAACACAAAAATGGTACAATGACATCACTTCATGGATCGTGTTCCTTGCATAGGAGCTGGTTCTCATCAGCATTTTGGTATAGTAAAAGTACACCGATAGGCACGTCCCTACACCGAGATTTGTAAGAAAGTATTTAAACCACATCCACTACGTGATTCACAATAAATCTTCACCAATGACAATTTAAGGACCTACAAAGCTACGGAGCCACTGATTTTCATTGTACTATATTGGAGTTAAGCCTTGATTTATTTTTCCTCCTAAGGCAATCCCACGAAGCTCTACGCTTTTCTGCAGGAGACCAGAGCTTTTCTGCAGGAGACCTTAGCACTGATAGACTAGTACCCGTAGTACCAGATGAAGATGCATTCACCATGATCACTTTCCATAAATTTTCGATGTCCGAAAGGAGAATATTGACACAACAGAAAACTGTCATGCTCCTCTTGCCCGCTACCATATCTTTGTTTCAAAAGGAACTACATGGCAGTACGACTATAAAACGGAAAAGACAAATCTTCCAATATCTTCCGACGGCTTCTCTATTGCGCGAGTCCTGTGGCAGGAAATTTTTGTTTAATTTATCACCTTTCTGATCCCAGGAGCTGACCAAACTTGAGATAACTGTGCAAAGGATTTAAATTAGTACCTACCTTTCGACCTATTCCGTGGTGCATCAATTACATATTGGTGACAAACTATGTGTTTACCACACGCCTCCGAGTGTGATAGCAACCAACACAGGTAAAAATTTAAGTGTATAATCCGGCAGAATTATACTCTCGCCCCTTCTTTGGGAGGTAGAGCTACCTTTCGTTGATGCATTAGAATAGTCGGCAGGATCTATTGAGTAGCAACCTCTACTAGGGAAGATCCGTCCCGACAATGCAAACTTTCATAAGGGTAAGTTGTTATGTAATTCAAGAAGTCCCTTCCCGTGAATTTGGGAATTAAGCCCAATCACCACGTGATGCCGAGGGCACCCCATTATAAAGAAAGTACTTCTTTAACGGATTGATACCCTTGTCAAAAATAAACTTCACAGATTATTCAACATTATACATGGACCTGGCAAAAGTCCTCATTCAAACATGTGGCTGCTTTTATATTTTGAGAAGCTGTTGTAAGATGAGTATTGAAAAAAAGCTACGATCTAAAGTAATTCCAAGGTATTTTGGGGAAAAGTTATGTATAATTTGAGAATTACACAAGGGAACAAAATTAAACTATTTTTATGTTGATTAAAAGTTTGATACAATTTTTTTCCAATTTGAGGTCGATGATTTCAAATCTAATCTAAGTTTTTCTCCATCAGAACGCATTTTTAAGCTTGAGGTACTTACCTTAATTTTGACTTTTTTCCAAAAATTAACAGTTCAAAAAGTCATAACTTTACCCTTAATTTTTTTAGATATAATTGTTGGCTTTGAAAAACAATGAAATTTTTGAAAATCCCAAAAAAATGGCTTAAGCTACGGTCACACTTATTAAATATTTGATCAAATAAGCTAGAAATGGATGTTTACGTTATATAAAATAAAAACATTAAAAATTGTGTGCATCAAAAAAATCATGAAAAATCCAGAACGTGAAAAAGGTAAAGTCTTTTTACTTTCACGTAGTCACATAGCCTATAATCAAAATGAGACATAGATTGATCATAAAAATAGATAAACGAGTTTCGCCCACAAATAAACACACACACAAACATCAAACAATTTATTTTTCTATGGAAAACGCGATTTTTATCAATTTATTTTTCTTAGTAAAGTGTGAATAAAATCAAAAGTTGTGTACCGATTACAATGAAATAAAATTCATTTGATTCGAAATATATTTAACTAAATGTTTTTAAACGAAAACTGTGATTTTTGTCGCATTTTTATTTTTAATGAATTTTTAACACACAAAAACTTTTTTTTTTAAATTGTTCTTTCTTTCAAAACTTCTCTGAAAATACTGAAAAAATTAAAAACCAATGTATTACGATTTTTGTACCCGTTCGAAACGATAGCAGAGTTGCATTTAAAAACAAATAGGAAATTTGATGAAAAGTTATTGTTCGTAATAAAGAGCTGCTATTATGAAAGGGATTTTTGCAATAAAGTATAAAAAACTTACCTTCTTTCGAAAAAAATAGTACGAAAATTGCAATACACAGTATACATTTTTCGAAATCTTAAATTATTTTTTTCGAATAACCCCCTGGCTTCCAATTCACCGAATTTTGCGAAGACTTTTTAATTGGGTTCGATTGCTTAACTCAGTTTATTAAAAATTGCCAACTTATAATGGCATTATTCAATCCTGATTCTGATACTTTTCGTAGAAAGTTTTTTTGTGTGATAAGTCGTGACCTCCAGAAGCTATGTTTAGAGTTGTAATCACCAGCAGACAAAAAAAAGAGGCATAGCGATTTGCAATATTGGCTTGCTGATATTGTTAATACAGGTGGGAAGTATAATGATGAAATTACTAGATTTTCGCTTAAAATCTTGAATGCAAATGGTTGTTGCTTGAAGAAAGTCTTCACTAAGATCACACATTTAGGGAAGTTTGTTTAAGGCTCGTCTCAAAATATTCGAACCACCACAAGCTCTATCTCGAGGGTTCATTAGTGATTTAAAACGAATTTCTTGAGGTCATATGAGTTTTAGAAACTATCATAACATTAATTTGTTTATTAAAAAGTAAGTTTTTTAGTTCACTAAAACCGAAATCTTCATAAAAAGTCAAATAGCTTGTAGGCACACATCTTTCTAGACATAACCCAAAAGCTTCATCAGAATTACTTGGAAATTTTATATTTTTATATTTATATTTATATTTATATATTTTTTTTTTTTTTTTTTTTTTTTTTTTTTTTTTTTTGATACATATGCTAGCTTATTTAGTAATAAAACTATAAAAATTAAAATAGAAACTTCAAATTAAGCCAATACGATAGTAATCAAGTTTCAAAGAAAACCAATCGGAAGCCAGTTGTTTTAGAAATTTATATTACTATTATCGCAAGCGACATAAATATGACAAACTTTCCACTATCGTTGTCGTAAAATTTAAATGATATCCACAAAAATGTTTAACTACTACGACTTTGACCACGAAAAAGACTCTCAAAATTAGACTGAATATTTCAAATGTATCTGATCTATGCGGATTATGTATCTTAAAGTGACCAAAAATTAAACAATTGCAGCATTTCAAAGAAACTGTTATGTTCTATCATAAAGTAATGCATTAGTGCCATCAGAACTACTGGGTTATTAAACCCATTTTAACTCATACATATAAAGACACAACTATAAATTCCGTATTCATTATTACTGCTGACACCAATTTCACCTAAATTAAGGTTGATTACAATGATGATGATGATGATGAAGTTTTAACTCGTTGTAGAGGAGGGTTCACATAATGACGTCTTTAATAATTATTACCATGATAATGATGTTGATGTAAGCGTTGCTGTAAATGTTAATTAGTTGTGTTGCGTTATTATAATATTTATTGTTCTGTATTTGTATTATTTTATTTTTCTTATTGCAACATTTTCGTAACTTTATAAGTGCCTGAGTGTGTGTGAGTAAATTTTGTAGCATCATTGTGGCAAGACCTTGAGAACAAACGGGTTTTCAACATGTAGGTAAGTCTTTAAAATTTTGTATAGTATAGTTTTGGGTGTTACATATTGTATGAGTTGTATAATATTAAATCTATACATAGGTATTTCGGGGTTTAGACTGAGGTATTTAAAAAAGTGATTCGTTCAAAAACTACGCTAAGAACTGCCGAAAACTATTAAATATTTTATGCGTTTACTTGTGTAAAAAAGTACAATGTACGTGAGTTTTCTTTGTAGTATTTAAAAAAAAAAATTGACCACTTTTAGATTACGTGTTGTTTATTTTTATTGCGTTTTTTCTCGTTTGCTTAAACACAGTGAAGCACAAACGAAAAAAATTGCAATAAAATTTTTTTAATCACCCCTATTCTGCATTTCGATAACGTCTCCGCATTCAGTTCCGTTAAACGGAATCGAAAGAATAAGAAGAAGATAACAATGTTTACAAAATCAATTGTATCAATGTGGAATGTGGAAATGAAACAGCAGAATAAGCAAGTCTGTTATCATTTTCATAAACAAATGTCAAATTTAATAAAACAAGTTCTGTGTATAATAAAGTAAATTGTTTATAAATTTAATTAAAGAAAAATATTGAAATAAAATAAAAAAAGAAAAAGGTAAAAATAAGTTTTGCATAAATATATAAGCGTGTACAATCTAGTGAAGCTGAAATTAACTAAAAAAAGTAGAAAATAAAAGTGTTGTGGTTAAATATGTAAAGACAAAATGTTAATAAAAACTGTTTGTAAAGAAATAATTTAGTGAGTTGCATTTTTATTTAAAATTTAAGGACAAATGGAGTCTATTGCAGCTGCATTATTGTTGGAAGAGGAGAACAACGACAGAGGCCCTAATGCATTAAGGACTTTTGTAACTTCCTCCCATAACGCTGCTACTTCTTCCTTTGAACGCTGGTGATACCCACAAGCAATGTCAGCTTTAGCCGTCATTAAATTTGCCAGTTTTTCGTATTGCTCCGGTGTTGTTGTTTTTGACCTGCATACATACATAACAAAATACTCATACTCCAGTACAAAAAATAACAATTTAAACAAAAAAATTATAATAATGATTTGTATTCAAATCGTTTTTGAATTTTTTAATTTTTTACTTACATTTTTTCACTTTTTTACTTAAAAAAACAAAAATAGAAAAAACCTCCGTTAACAAAAAAACAACTGAGAGAAACGGAGCTCCGATCGTAATGCAGAATACATACAATCGAAAGAAACTGAGCGGAATCGAAACGCAGAATACCAAAATTGCCAGACGGAGAAAATTTCGATTCGAATCGAAACGCAGAATAGGGGTGAATAAGAATTATTTTATCTGTTGTGAATTTTGGATGTTTGTGAAAAAAAATAGAGTGAATCTATGTTTCAAGTGCTTCCAATAATCCCACTGTTAACCGTTATGTTTAATACAATGTGAAGTATGTGCGTATGTATTAAATGCTTATGTAAGTGGCAAACTCATTTGTTTGTTGCCTGTTAAATAGCAATTAACTTTTTTAGTTACTCTAGGGATGGGGTTTTTCGTAGTTTTTGTAACGATTATTTAAAAATTTATTTGTTTTAATTACCACCAGGAGACAGATTTGCAGTTGAGAGTATACAAAAGTTAAACTGTTCATAAAGTGACCTTACATTAAAGATAAACAGAAAATAAGCAAATGGGTTGTGTCAAATTAATTGTGTAATTGTTGAAGAAACTTTCTTTTTGCGAAAAGAACAGAAAATAAAATTTAAATACAGAAGTCAAAATTTTATTGTACTTCCTAATAGTAATTTCTGACTGAAAAGCTTTAACATTAAGTTCTCAAAAAAGCTTAGTGCTCTAAACAATTGTTATTTGTGTTTAGTAACAAAATTGAATAAATTTAATTTTAAATTTTATAAAAAAAAATCCTCTTTCCCAAATTTTATTTATTTATTTATTTCAGATATAAGGACATTAAGAATTAAATTCTTTTATAGTCCAGAGGATTACATAATTACATAGGGGATTTTATTTTGTAAATGGGGAAATTTCGTGAAAATCCCCAGGGATTTTTTTTTTTTTTTTTTTTTTGAGAAAAAGCACTTTTTTCGCTGGGGATTTTTGGAGATAATATATTATTATTTACGCCATTTGTGCAATCGCAAGACCGGTTTAGTCAATACGTGGGTAAAAATGTAAGTCTTTTTTGGTCCCATATTTTTTGTCATACCAAGAAACTGGTGGCTCGAACCCTTTTCAAGAGCTTGCGGAAATAGTTTTAAATATGCTTTCTGTACCAACATGTATCGCTAGTTTTTATAACAAATAGAATCAAAACCAAAATTTGCACATTTTTTCCATCTTCTCAAATATTACTACGTTTTTATAAAAATAATATGTAAAACAAAATTGCATTGGCTGATTGATGAAGCAGAAGTTTTTGATTCTGAAGTTTTTGAAATGATAAACATTGACGCATAATTATTTTTCTTGTGCGTCTTTTTAATAAATTCTTTTTATAAACCCATGTATGTAGATTATTTTAAATAATATTACACATATGAATTAAATTAAAGAAATAAATGTATGCATATTTTTCCTTTGACATAATATTATTTTATTTTTTAGAATCTGTGGGGTTTTTGTGGATAAGAAAATAGCTATTTTGGGGATTTTTAAGGATAAAAAATCGTAAATTGGGGATAAGGTATGAAATAAAACTGGGAACCCTGAAACTGTAGTGTATTTTACACCATCGATTTTTGACAGTTAATTCAAACAATTTATAAAAATTGCCATATTTTAAAAGAAAACTTAAAGGAAAAATCACGTAGGCAAAATTAACGTTGAAATTACTAAAATAGTGTAGTAGTTGTATAAAAAAGCCAAAAATCTAAATTTATGTAACTAAAATTGAGGTTTATTCTTAAGAAACGAATTCGGCTATGCCGAATCTTATATACCCTTCACCATCTCTAGATAAACAAAATATAATTTTTGGTGCCGCGCCTATTTCTCCATGCCCGCCCACTTTTTTTCGGATGTCTTGTTTTGGTATTAAAGCAATTTTTCTAAATTTCGCAACTTTTATTGTGACTGATCTATTCTGTATTTTTATTGGCACACGCCAACTTATTCAATTACACCCACTTTTTGAAGGGTTTTGTGTATTGACAATCCAAATTTGGATAATTTTTCTTTAACCGTTCTTTAGATATAAATTAATCTATTATATACAGAACAAAAATAGCAGTAGTGGTTTTCTGCTCATATCTTAGACATTTGTTGAGAGATCTGGCTGAATTTGAAGACATATACTCATAATTTCTGGGGCCTTCGAAAAACCAATTTCAACATACACACGGAGAGACGAATATAGTTAAATCAACATCGTTTTTCACCCAGAATGTATCTACGTTGTAGGTTTTTAGATCAATATTGCAGAAATAACAAACGGAATGACAAACTTATGTATGGGTATTCCCACAGGAAAGTCTACTTTTTGTAACGTTACGCTACCAAGCTTTTTAAATTGTTTCTCAGAGAATAATTTATGTACGGAGTTTTTCAACAAGAACTTTGTTTTCTAAATCAAAATAAAACAAAAAATGAAGATGAAGATGATTCAAATTTTAATTATATTACGAAGAGAAAAGTTCGGCAATTATGAATGAAAAATGATATCTGCCAAATGTCCACCACGAGCACACTGATAGATGTCGATTCTTTCATCAAAGTGTTTAATCACTTTTTGGCAAAATGGCGGGTCTATTTCGTTAATCACATCACGGATTTAGAGTTTTAAGGCTGCAATCGATTCGATTGGCTCTGTATAGACTCTGTCTTCAACATAGCTCCACAAAAAAAATCCAGTCGTGTTAAATCACACGATCTGGCTGGCCACTTAGCAGCTGATCTTCGTGAAATTATGCGATCTGGAAATTTGGTTTGCTATAAATTGATCGTTTCATTGGCTGTGTGGCATGTGGCACCGTCCTGTTGGTGTTGGCACATTTTGTATCTAGCCTGTCGAGTCAAATCTAACGACCAAATTCCTTATAGCGGTCTCAGAAGGACGATTATGTTGTTCGAAAATATCACGAATTTTACGAAATGTTACTTTAACAGAACGACCATTTTCATAGCGGACTTCAATTATTTTAATGCGATTTTCGAGCGAATTTGAATTCATTGTAACAATTGCCAATGCATCTACTACGAAACTAAATGTCAAAACTATCATGTTGTTAGTGTTGCCACAATTAAAAAAAGTGTTTGTTCCTTATAGCGGTCTCAGAAGTACGATTATGTTGTCCGAAAATATCACGAATTTTACGAAATGTTACTTTAACAGAACCACCATTTTCATAGTGGATTTAAATTATTTTAATGCGATTCTCGAGCGAATTTGAATTCATTGTAACAATTGCCAATGCATCTACTACGAATGCGTCAAAAAACTAAATGTCAAAACTATCATGTTGTTAGTGTTGCCACAATTAAAAAAAGTGTTTGTTCCTTATAGCGGTCTCAGAAGTACGATTATGTTGTCCGAAAATATCACGAATTTTACGAAATGTTACTTTAACAGAACCACCATTTTCATAGTGGATTTAAATTATTTTAATGCGATTCTCGAGCGAATTTGAATTCATTGTAACAATTGCCAATGCATCTACTACGAATGCGTCAAAAAACTAAAAGTCAAAACTATCATGTTGTTAGTGTTGCCACAATTAAAAAAAGTTCTTGTTGAAAAACCCGATATTATTTTAATTTTTAGTATTTTGGTACTAAGCGCAATTAAGTGGGAGAGGAAAAATTTTAGCAACTTGGGTCTGAAATACAAGATTAATTGCTTGGTGGTGTAACTTGACACTTCTGTGGAGTGTCCATATACCCTTTTCACCTATGGTGAAGGGTATAAAAAAGTTTTAAGCTCTTTATAGCCGCAACTTATAAAAACAAAAAATTAAAATCAAATATGACAAAAAGCCAAAAAATTTTAATTTTTTTTAGGAATATCTGATCGCAAAGCTTTTAAATTTAGAGTAAGCTTACAAAGAAACTGTTATATCCTTATAGGTTTTAAAACTTAGGATATTTAGCCAGTCATTGCTTGGGGATTTTGTACTCTTTGATATTTTCAACATACTTCCGGGGTGTAAAGTATCTTTATATGCATAAGTGTTAAAACTCTAATTAAGAACCAAATTTTTACTCACTAAGCTAGTGGGTCAGCTTTTATACACGTTAAGTGTCTTTTGAGAGGTAAATTGATTTTGTTTTGCTTATGTTTAAAGACGTCATTGTAAAGCTTAAAAAGAAGCTTTATGCTCTTATAATAAATCTCTTAAATTTGCAATAAAATTGCAAAGTTTTTTTTTATCATATTTAAAAAAGCATTAAAGCTTTTTGCAATTATCACTATTTTTTAAAAGTGTATTTCCTTTAAAGTGTAATAAATATTCTTTACTCTTCCCTCTATTTTCAGGTGTCGGGCCCCTATAGCATCACTCGATTGCATGGAGGAGTTCAGTGGTACGGGAGGTCATCTTGATTTCGGTATCAAACTATAAAAATCACTATTTTACTCTTTAATTTTTGTTCTTTCTTTATCTTTACATTTATTCTATTGTATAATTTATACATATTTTTTGAATTTTGTTAGTTCAGTTGGTTTTTACTAAAAAAAGAAAATTGTGTATGTGTGTAAATTTTTGTTGTTTAGTTGTTGTTTGTATTTAAAAACAAAGTTTTTCGTTTTTTTAGTTAATGTTGTAAATTTTAACCAAAAAAAAAATATTTTTGTAAAATACTAACCATTTCTACGTTAATAGTTTACAAAACAATTAAGTAATTTAGCTTCCAACGTAAAAAATTTTAAAAAAGTAGGATGCTACGAAATATTAGTGTACATAGTTTTAATTTTTTAAAATGGAGAAATTAATTTTGATAATTTTTTGTCGCAAAAAATATTTTATTCCTCAAAATTTATTACATTACACTATTTTGATGGCAATACAAAACAACAATAAGGCAATTAAGTCATGTGTTGTATTCTGTTGCAAGAACTTAAAGTCATTGTGACCAAGGGCATATTTTGGACCTTTTTTTACGCTTTTTGCCTCAGATACATTTTTTTAATATTTAGGGGTCAATTGACAGTCTAATCGGATTGAAACTAACTTGAAATTCAACAAGTAAGAGTATTATTTTCGGCTATGCCAAACTTTATATGTATACCCTTCACCAAAGAGCATAAATAACAGCAAGTTATAAAAATACCATTCTTTAAATATAAATAATTTAACATTGTGCCACGCCCACGTGTCCAATCCCACCCACATTTGTCGGATGCTGTGAACTGATAACCAAGATGCTTGTACCTTACTTGAAAAATTTGGCTCTTGCCGTTCTCCAGATAAACAAAAATCTTTAATGTCTTTGTATGGGAAGTGCCACGCCCACTTGTCCGATGTTGTGTTTTGATAATTAAAATGCTTGTACCTAATATGGAAACATTGGCTTCTGCCATTCTCCTGATATATGTACATTAGCGTGGCCGTTAGTTGTATGGAGAACTTTTTTTTTTTTATTTCTTATACTCTCCCCCTCCAAATCGGTTCAGTTTTATGTAAAAAAAAATACAAAAAAATTTCGTAGCGATAAGTTGTGTTTTAGGGAGGGCGTCCGCCCCTCAAAGTTTGCCATCAAGCCATTTATTCAAATGTAATTTGTTTGCGTATGACTATCTTCTAAAAACAACATTTTACAAGAATATGATATATGGCAATATTTTAGCTCTTCTAGTCAACAACATAAGCCTCCCAGAAAGTTTTTGCTAAGACTAATATCTTAGAAAATAATTAAGAAAATAACAACAAAATACCAAACATTTTATATACGTTTTATATATATAAAAAGGCGATTTAATGTCAAGTGACACAATTTTGAAATCGATGTCTTCCGATTTGGATGAAATTTACACCAAGGTTAGTCCTATTAGATAGTAGTTTACACACAAATTTTCAACAAGATCGGTCAAAATGTTTCAGAGGTAGAGGGGGTCAAAGTTTGCCATACAGGTGTTCTTTCTCATCCATGTAATTTATTACCTATTGGTGTTAGCAAAATTTTTCCCTAGTAGCTTAGATAGCTATTTAATCAATCTTTTTTAAAAATATTTTTTTGTTTTTTTTAAAAAATTTTTTAATATTTTTTTTTAAATTTAAAACTTTTTTTTTTATTTTTTTTAGCCAAGTGTTAAATTTAAAAAAAAAATTTTAAAATTTTTTTAAAAAAACAAAAAAATTTTTTTTAAAAAGTTTGATCAAAAAGCTATCTAAGCTACTTTTGCTTACACCAATAGGTAATAAGTTACATGGATGAGAAAGAACACCTGTATGGCCAAAATGTCAAACTTTGACCCCCTCTAACTCAGAAACTTTTTGACCGATCTTGTTGAAAATTTGTGTCTAAGCTACTATCTAACAGTACTAAAATTGGTGTAAATTTCATTTAAATCGAAAGACATCTATTTCAAAATTGGGTCACTTGACATTAAATCCCCCTTTTATATAAATATATAAAACGTATATAAAATGTTTGGTATTTTGTTTTTATTTTCTTCATTATTTTCTAAAATATTGATTTTAGCAAAAAACTTTCTTAGAGGCTTATGTTGTTGACTAGACAAGCTAAAATATTGCCATATATCATATTCTTGTAAAATGTTGTTTTTAGAAGATAGTCATATGCAAACAAATTACATTTGAATAAATGGCTTGATGGCAAACTTTGAGGGACGGACGCCCCCCCTAAAACACAACTTCTCGCTACGAAATTTTTTTGTATTTTTTTTTACATAAAACTGAACCGATTTAGGGGGGGAGAATATAAGAAATCAAAATAAAAAAAATAACGGCCACCCTAATGTACATACAAATAGAATAAAACAACAACAACAAGAGATTTTTGGGTAAAATTAGAGGTAGTCGTTGTTTTTTGCTCATATCTCAGCCATTTGTAGACCGATCAGGCTGAAACAATTCCGGACTATATGCGACATAAATATATGACCACAAAGTCCCTATCACATCTGGGGTCTTCGGAAACCCCATTTCAACGGACAGACAGACCGACATCGGTCTAACATCAATATTTTAGAAATTTCAAACGGAATAACAAACTTATATATGTATACCCTTTTACCTTCGGTTAAGGGTATAAAAAGCGTTTTGATTTTACTAAACACAAAGCAATGGTTAAAAGAAATTGATATTTAGCTTTAGTATTGATTTTTCTATTTAGATGTGATTTAAATAGTCCTATAGATTATAATAAACCTCTGGGTTACCTTAAAATATCTTTTCTTTATCCCAATCCATTATCCATAGCCAATCCCCATCATCATCCTTAGCCAAAGCTAAATAATATAAATTACTTTTAACATCTCTCATCTTCCGTTAACCAGTTTTCAATTGTTTTAAACAAAATGTAATATCTAGTCTGTTGTAATATCGGGTGTTTTTTTAGTTGCATGAGAACGGTAAAAATGCTTTGACAGCTGAGAATGTTGACATTTCTGTTCAGTTAGGTTTGGCATGTCATCATAAATCGTTTATCGCTAAAATAACGCTTCTAAACTGTAGAAACAAAATAAATCGGCTCTCGAATGTCATAGAGCACTTCGTCCATTTTACGAAGCTCATTTCTGTTCAAGTGGCTACGTCAATAAGTAAAATTGCCTTATTTGGAGCGAAACAATCCTCAAACCGTCAACAAATCATCATAACATAAATTAAAATTGACTGTTTTGTGCGGTTTGCACGCGTCTTTCGAAATGAGCAAGGAGCTGCCGTTACGGTGAATGGCGAGCGCTTGCAGACAGAATTTCTGTTTCCTAAAATTAATCAGCTAAACATCAACGACATTTGGTTTCAACTTGCCATACAATCGATTTATTGCAAAACCGATTTGGTGACAACTTTTTTCCAGAAAACGTTTTGGTTTTTGTTGGTGTGGGTTCAGCCTTAAGATCTTTTTTTTAATTCCCTAAGCTACTCCCGCAAAGCTCTACGCTTGTCTGCAGGAAACAAGAGTCTCTGGCGGGAATTGAACCCGCAACTCCGGCGCTGACGGACTGGCTTACTACCAACTAGCCTACCGGGGAACTCAAAACAAAATATAATTGAGACACATTTCCCCACTTGATCCACGCCTACTTTGTTCTAACTAAGTTGTAAATTATAGCGTTATAGTCTTATTGATTTAAATTTTAAGGCGAGTAAATACAAATTTTAATGTATTATTAAAGAAGAAAATGTAGTAAATACCAGTTTGTCATTGTGTGAGTCCGTTCTCGTCATAACAATGTAAATATTATTGTCAATGTTTCAGTCAATGAGTGAGTTTGCTTGAGCATTCACTTTCACTTGTTCATTTCTTGCATAAAACATAATTAATCATCAGTATGGTTTTTGTAAATATTTACTGTAGTATTTTTGCTGTTTTTGGGTATGTATGTATGCGTGTGTTTATGTACCAATACTAACCAAAAAAAAAAGGTAACCAACCAACTATGTATTTCATTCTATTTCCTACTTATTTCTGTTGTTCTTTCGTTTTTAACTGTAAAGGCACCCCCATAGTTTCATTCTCTTTTTTTATTACAACTTAAGCTTACTGTTAAAAAAATGTTTATATGAAAAAAAAGTTGTAAGCACTTGTTAACAAAAAGTTTTTATTTTACTTCGTTACAATTAATTTTCAGTTTCAATTTTGATACCAAACAATTTGGTGGTATTTTTTTTGAGTATTTAATTGTGTTCCGTTTTGTTCTATTCCTGTCTTTTGTCTTGTACTTTTTAGAGCACGTTAGCTTTATATATAAAAAATTTAGAAAAAAAAGTTAAAAGTTTAAAAAAAGAAATTAATATAAAACGCTTTAATTTTTAAAACAAAAAAATTTTTTTTTTGTTCCTTTAAATGGTTTATTTGCGTTGACGCTAATTTGCTAACATGTTTATTACAATTCCTTTAAACTCTTCTTCCGTAAATAAAACAGGCCGCTCTATAAGCCTGGGTTCGAATCCAGCTTTACCGTTAAGGCCTGGATCCACCCCCACTCCGGGTTTGCGTTACAAGAATTTGGGCAAGAGTGGTTTACGTGTTAGCAATGTTGGCCTCGGTACTTGGCCCGTGTTCTCGCCCGGCGTTAGCGAGGATCAAGCCGAAGCAATACTCAAGTTGGCTATTGAGAGTGGCATTAATCTATTCGATATATCGGAGGCTCATTCGGAGACGGAAATCGGAAAGATCTTACAGCGTACTGGTTGGAAGCGAACGGCTTATGTTATTACAACAAAAGTTTATTGGAGCACTAAGTAAGTAAAGAAATTTTATATTTAGGGCGTTTTATTTTTATAAGATTTTTTAAACTCAATGGTGCCTGTTATGAACTAAATTTGATTTTCGGTAGCATTCCAATTATGAAGCTGATCGAACGAATTTTCATTTGGTATTAGTGCTCACATTCGATAAAAAATTTACTACTGTGATTGAGTTTATTCATGGTAGTACATTTCAATCAGCTGGCATTTTAAATAAAAAATGTTTGTTAACAAATTTAAATAATAAAATTAAAGTTAACGACGGGTGGTTCCATAGAATTTAGTTTCTGCGAGGTTTCATCTCACTTTTTTTAGGCAGAACCTTTATGCAAATCCTTTTGCTAGAAGCTAGCTTTCCCTCAACAATAAATTTCAGTGTATTTATCAAATGTGATAAATTGGGAATTTAGCACGTCATACAGAAATCGTATTAATGATAAATTTTGTATTCCCGTAAATAACTTTGATAATATACTCGCATGTGCCCGTGCAGAAAACTGAATTGGCAAATTGGTTTTTCTTTGTTGTTTTCTTACGAAGACAATAGAATGAAACAATTTGTTTTTTAATTTTGTTTTTTCTTTTTACCCACTTACAACTACAATTCGAGTCGGAAAGAACCCAACCAATTGTAGGGGGATGTAAGAAAAGATAAACTCACTGTTTATTGTTGTTGTTTTGTTAAAGCTTTGATATTGGTACGAGTAAGACTTTGAGTGTTTAAAACTTTTATTCGCTTTAGGATTTTATTCGTATAATATTTTTAGCTTTTCTAAAATCTTAGGAAAAGGTTTCCTGATGAGCTGGCCTAAGCAACCAGTGAAATGCGCATAGAAGCTAGCTTTCCCTCAACAATAAATTTCAGTGTATTTATCAAATGTGATAAATTGGGAATTTAGCACGTCATACAGAAATCGTATTAATGATAATAAAGTATTTTGTTTCATAACGAAAACGAGCTTTTCCAATTGTCAGTTACGACTTGCTTCTAGAGCTGTAAAAAACTGCGAATTAATATGATTTCATCCAAACTGATTTCATTTGTTGATTTTAAAGTTATTTCTGATTTCAAAAAGAAATCTTGGCAAAATAGCAATATTTGATTGCTATAAATTAATATCAGCCCAATTATGAACAAGTTAGAGTGCTATATTCGGCTGTGCCGAATCTTTGATACCCTCCACCGACAGGACTAATATCTGTATGATGTCTTTTTATTATTATTATCTTAAACTGTGACGATTTGTTATTAATTATGGTTTTAGGAGACTAAACTGTTTTCCGGGAGTAGGGCATATATGGGGCCTAGGGTAAATTATGTACCGATCTTCACGAAATTTCACAGTATCATTTATAGTCCTATAAAATTGTGACGAGCCAAAATTTGTTATGATTGCATTATTTTTTACGGTTTTAGGCGTACTAAACTGTTTTCCGGGAGTAGTGTTTATATGGGGCTTAGGGTAAATTATGGACCGACCTTCGCGAAATTTTACAGTGTCATTTCTAGTCGAATAAAACGGGCTTGTGCAAAATCTTATGTCATTCCGTGCATTTTTGCATCATTTATGTTAGTTTTTGTAACAAAATTATCAAGTTTTTGAAGGTGGTGGTTCCACATTTTGATTCATAGCTCTGGTCCTACTGAACCGATTTTGCTGAAATTCAATCCCAAACTGCTTAGGATAACTACAAGCAATTTGACACCTAGTTTGTTTATTTCTTTTTCGAAAGTGAGCGTGTTTTCAACAGACGGACAAACGGACAGACAGACGGACATGGCTAAATCGACTTAGAATTACTCAAGCAGCCAGAATATATATACTTTATGGGGTCTGAGATGAATAATAAAAAAGTTTCACACGGAATGACAAACTTAATATACCCTCTTCACAACTAATTGTGGTGGAGGGTATAATAAAAATTCCCCGAGAGTTTTCTCCCAAATGGGAAAAGGGAAAAAACTCCCGGGGAATTTTTATTCTAAATTGGGCTGTATATGAATTGATTTCAAAATTTTTAGGCAATTCAAAAAGTGTTTGTGTCATATGTATTTGTTTTATATGATTTAACATTATGAATGTGACATTTGTGAAAATATAGCAAATACAAACAATACGACACAATAGAACAATTTGTGGATTTCCTAATTAATTGCATTCGGAAAATCGGAAAAATTATTGTTTAAACTGAAATTTATATTTTTTGTTCTATATATTTCTGATAAAAAAAATATATAATATTTATTTTTTCTTTAATCCGATATTTCGTCACGCCCTTGTGCAACTTCTTCAGGGAAAAATAACAATTTTAATTTATAATAAATATTTTTATATAAAATGGACCTTAAGCTTAATAAAAAACATTTAGTTTAAAATGTATGATTCAAAATAAAAATCATGCAACTAATTCTCCGCTTTTTAAAGCAATCAAAAAATAAGCAATCATTAAAGATAAACCATATACAAAATTGCAAACTTTTACAGCTCTGCCTGCTTCAAATTAATTCTCTTTTGAACCTGCTTTTAAGTTTATATGTATTCAGTTTGTTTTGTCAGTTTTCTTGCTCGTCCATTTCCATTCTCTTTTCCCCTGTCTCCTAAAAACTTGACTAGTCAAACTTGAATGTAATAAAGAATGTGGTATTTGGTTAACAAAACTGAAAAAAATTACAAATTCTTAAGCTGGATTTCCACACCACTCGTTTTTGCATCCATGTAATGCATGATTTGTATACCTTACTTGCGTTCCACGTTTCAAGTTACATGCAACGCTTTTTATGCGGCATCAGCACAAGTTTAAAATAAATTACAATTGTCAAAATCAGCTGATTTGTTCAAACGCTACTTCTGATGCTTACAAAAGTAAATCTACTTTTCTCATTCAACGCCTCAATGCATTCTACCCTTATGTGCATGTAACTACAAAGATTCTACTTTTTCTACAGCTGCAGGGGCAGCTAAAAGGCGTGTAAAACGTGGTGTGAACCTCCAGCTTTACATTTTCAACAAGTATTTTAAAATATTTTGTAGCGACGAATGCAAAATAGTTCTCGCTAAAAAATTCGACAGTGCGATCTCATAATACAAAATCTACATTCGATGGTCGATCTTCGATATCCGGCGACAAACGGTTTGTCGAATGCACCTCATAATAGGGGCCAATAATAAAATTAAAAAAAAATCGAAACAATTTTATCGATTTTGCTTTAAACTCTCTCTCTCTCTCCTTCTCATTTCAGATCTGAAGAGCGGGGCCTTTCGCGTAAACATATAATTGAGTCGGTTAAGGCCAGTTTACAACGTTTACAATTACAATACATTGATATTGTAATTATTCATAAAGCGGATGCCATGTGTCCAATGGAAGGTAATATTCCAAGAGTCACTTTACATTATCGCGCAAGTCTTTTTATATCGTAGAACCCTTTTAAATGAATTTCTCTTCCACAGAAATTGTTAGAGCTATGAATTATATTATCCAACAAGGATGGGCCATGTATTGGGGTACCGCACGTTGGACTCAGGTCGAAATAATGGAGGCCTATACAAACTGCCGTCAGTTTAATTGTATTACTCCGATTGTCGAACAATCGGAATATCATATGTTCTGTCGCGAAAAGTGTGAACTCTACTTACCCGAAATGTATAATAAAATCGGTGTAGGTCTAATGGCCTGGGGGCCATTGTCCATGGCACTGAGCGATGCCCAAAATGGGGAGAAAATTTTTTTGCCAAAAGGCTCGTTTAAGACGAAGAGTCATAGTTATTCTTGGACTGAAGATGAAGTTAATAGGAATGTAAGTTGGGGAAATAGAAAATCAAAATAGTGGAAGGATTTACAATATTTTTTTCTTTACAGGCTGCCTTATCGCCTCAGGGTAGTTGGAATAAGGAACGTTTAGAGGAGGGTCGTCGCCATTGTGATCGTTTAAAAGATTTAGCTGCTTTAGCTGAAAAATTGGGCTGTACTTCCTCGCAATTGTCAATAGCTTGGTCTTTGAAACATGAGCCCGTGCAATGTTTACTTTTAGGTGCCACTTCTGCTGAGCAATTGCATCAGAGTTTGCAATCATTACAGGTGACTTGACAAAATGTCTTTAAACTTGACAAAAAAATCATTTAAATATTCTTAAACAAAAAAAAAACCGGCGAAAACTTGTTTATTGGAAATGTTTGCTTAATTTTTCCACAAACGATTTCACCAAATTTTTTGAATTTTTATTGCTCCAAATCTTTCTTATTAATTTTTCTTATTTCTTTTTTAGCTACTGCCACGTCTTTCGACCAGTGTTATGCTAGAATTGGAACGAATATTAGAGAATAAACCGGTGCGACCGCCGATGATATCAACGCTGGCACTTCGGTGACAATCAGCTTGCCCCCAGGGGCCTCCTAGCCTAAGTGGCGGTGTCGCTGGCGGCAGTGGCATTGGTCCCTGTGGGCAAGATTCACCCAAAAATGACGAAGTCGCGGCATTTTGCGGTGAGGATGGCGATGCTAAAGATGCCTCTAAACAAGGCTTTTGCGTTATTCAGTGACGAAAGGAGTCCTTAGATATTGATAATAAATTTATAAAAGCAATTAGTAGTAAAACTAGTTTAAGTAGTACCACAATGACAACAACAATAAGTAAACATGATTTACAACAACAACAGCAACAACAACAACAGCAATTATTGCTCTTACAGCAGCAGCAACAGCAATTATTACAATTGCAGCAACAACAGCGTTTTTCTCAGAACACTACATACAGTTTGGACAATACAATCACAGCATCGCTGGGCTCAGTGGCCACAGCTGCCACCCATCGTTTGGATAGTATTACCACAACAACTATACCGAATACCATACAAATCGATACATTGAATAACAATTTTGAAAATGATTTCAATGCCACATTGACATTACGCTCGCAGATGAACAATAACAATGGCGATGTGGGCGAGGCACCACCCACAAAGATACACAAGAAACGTTCTCTTTTGAATTTCAAATCTTTTGATTTTCACATTAAATCCTTGTACAGTGGTTTACGCAATGGTTCCTCGAATCAAAATAAATCACATTCGCAATCCTCAAATTTAATGGCTGGCGAAAGCAGCGTTCGTGGTATGCCAGAAGAAAGAATAAATAAGATTTTAATAGCTGGCGTAAATGCCAATGGTAGTGAATTGAATATCAATGATTTGCATCAACATATTCATCAACCCTATAGTCGCATGCCTCCTTATTTGAAAATCGAATCGGTTGATAATGAAGAGTCGGAGAATTTATTAATCGATTATCCTCAATCCCCATACTCGACGCGTCGCAACAGTTCTAATGATGATAATCGTTCGAGCAGTCAGCTGATACATCTCACCGGCGATGGTGGCGATCACCATCACCTGCAACAGCCAACACCACATCGCTACGAAATGTCGCGTTCACAAGCCAGTTCTCCATCGCCATACTATCTATCGCCGTATGCTTTTGCATCATCTTCTCAAAATATCCGTCGTTCGTCTACATCGGACATAATGTCCGGTAGTAAACGCAGCGCCTCTTCGTCGGCCAGCAATAGTCGACGGCCGAGTACTTCGGATCTATTGCGCAAAGCACGAGAACGTCGTGGTAGTGAGACTCGTATGGGACGCAGTGTTTCGCATGGCGGTCTTCCGCGTGGTGGCGGTGGTGGTGGTGGAGCTTTTCGTGTAGGACCCGGTGTAGGTGGTCGGCGTACGAGTATAGCCTTTTAAAATTTTCCTCTCATTTTTTTATCTTTTGCCCTTTCTTGACCTTTAATTCCTACAAAACCTCTATAAGAAATGTAGTATCTATATTGAAAAACACTGAGAAAAACCAAATAATTTTGTCGAAAAAATAAATAATTAATTCAACAATGTATTCGTAATATTTAAAAAATATAAGGTGAGATAAAACTTACAAAATAAAGTGCTTATGATTCGTTTATTTTTTAGTTCAATAAAAACTAAATAAATTAAAAAAAAATATTTAAAAACTTATAATAAAAATTTAGTCAAATTTATATATAACAAAAAATATAAAAAAAAAATTTCTTAAGCTTTAAAAGTAATAAATGAAAAATAATAAAATTTATTAACAAAAAAAAATTTTTTTGTAGTTAAGTAAGTAAAACAAAACTTAAAATTTGTAAAATTAAACAAAAAAATAATAAAATTGAAAAAAAGTTAAAAAAAAATCTCAAGATATACTCTTTTTTAATTATTTAGTTATATATTTACATAATTAAAAAAAAACTCAATCATATAATTAGTTTGATTAATTTTTCTTCTAAAACTAAAAGCTTTCAAGACAATATTCATACATACATACATATATACTCGTATAATCTCCCCTTTTAAACTTTATATACAATCAAAATGATCCATTTACATTACAAAACTTAATTCTTTTCATGATTTATATAATATAAAATTAAAACTTTTTAGGTGAATATTTATAAAAGCTTTCGATTTAATTTTTTTGAAAAAGCTCAATAGACAACAAAAAGCAATAAGCACATTTATGTTTTTAATCTTTTCATTAACTAACGTTCAACGAAATTTTAATAAAAGTCAATTTTTATGAAGCTGTTTTAGAGATAAAGCTTTTTAAAATAATCTCAAAAGCTCTTAAGCATATTAATTAGCTCGAAGGAGAATGTAAATTTTTTTATAAAGTTTGAACCTTTTTTTCAAAATTCAAAAGAGCAACCATACTTCTTAAACAAAGCTTAAGCTTAATATTTTACTTCTACATGCAAAAGCTCCAGAGATTTTAAGTTGTTTAACATATACATCAGATATGGGCTTAAGCACGACTTTTCGATTTCGAAACGCTAGACCCCCTTATTTCGTTGGGTTTTGGTAGGTCGAGGGAAAGGGGACGCTCATAGGGGGGAAACAAGTGTTGCGGATGAAAATTAAATGAGGTCGGTCATACATTTGACCCGTCTAAGGGCATTCTAGGTAATGTACCGCAATATTTGTTGGAGATTAGGTTTGGAGATAATGAGCAAGTATGTTTAAGAAAATGTCAAATACAAAAAGTTAATGCAGGTCGGTCATACATTATACACCCTAGAGGGAATCCTAGGCAATTATGGAACTTATTATGTAATATATTTCTAGTCTGTGTTAAAAATTTTGTATGGTAGCCCTTTTAAGGAATGTAGAAAGGTATGTTAATAACAAATGGCGGGCAAAAAAAATTAAATGGGATTGGTCATACACTGTAGGGCTAGTTTTTTAAATTTTTAAACTTTGTATGGGGCCTTCTTAAGAAATGGTGATAGGGTGCATGATTCAGAAAAATATTGTTTAGAAAAATTAAGAGGGGCGTTCCTACATTTAACACCTCTAGGAGTGACTCTATGGCAGATATGGAGTCTTTTTTCCCCTTTTTGTCCCCACTTTCCCATCGTCCTGTTCTGTTCTATTTCAATTCTAATATATGTTCAGTTAAATTTAATTTAACTTGCTTTGCTTAGTTCAGTTCACGTTAAGATTATATTTAGAATTCTAGTTTAGGTTCTAGTTCAGATTAAACATCAAGTTCCAATACAAGTTCGAGTTTAGGTTTTAATTCAGGTTATTTCAGGTTTTCGTGGAGGTTCTATTTTAGTTTAGTTTTAATTAATTCTTTTAATTTAACTCTAATTGTTTAATGTTTCCATTTTACATTTAAAGTTAAGACTGAAATATGAATGTTAAACGGAATTCTTCCGAAATAATATTAAATTCTTAAAAAACTTTTAAATATATTTATGTTTTCTTATTAAATTTGTAAGGAAACCGAATTTGATAAAGAATTTGTGATACCTGCAAACTGAATACTAAAACATTTTAAAATCATTAAAAGATCTTTCACTTTTTTAATATTTATTAATCATTTAAAAAATTTTTTTTTAAATCCGTCAAGCGGATAAAAATGTGTAGAAATTAAATATTCCCCCTACTTTTCAAAACAAATAATAAAAGAATATAGTTAATATTAAAAATGCCCAGTTACACCAGCAAAAAAAATACTACAAAATTCAAAAAAAAACAAAAAATAATCTAAATTTGAAAAAGTAGTTATTTGACATCAACAAATAAATTAAACTAATGAAAATTTAAAATCTAATATCAAAACAAAGTGCTATGCTTAGTAAATCCAAAATAAATATTTAAAAATTATTTAATAATACTTCAAATGCCTTGTTTTCAAAAAAATTTAAAAAAAAATACGAAAAACAATAAAGTAGCTTAATTTAATTAAAAATTTAGTAAAAAAAAAAACCAAATAAAGTCATTAATAAAAAAACAAAAAAAAAATAATTATAGTTATAAACCAAAAACACAAAATAAAATTAATAAAAAAAAATAACACCATCTTTAAAATAAAATTTCTCACATACCGACTGTGATTTCATATAAAAAAATAAATAATATTAAAACCATTTACTTAATTAAATTAATAATTAAAAACATTTTTACTCAATCATCAATAATAAGTAATTAATAAAAAATTCATTAAGACATACAGTAAATTTGTTAGTAAAATTACAAAAATATAATTGAATTATTACTAAAAAAAAATTAGTTAAAAAAATTAAATTGAACTGCTGCAGTTGATAGTAAAAAAACGAAAGTCCGTTTATTTAACAAAAGGTTAAAATTAAGTAGTTAATAAAAAATTATAAAAAAAAAATAGAAAACTATCAGTTAATTATAAAAATTTTAATTATATTGAATCATATTTATTGTCCTTGGAAAACACTACTAATATTCCTATTTACAGTAAACTCTATTGATTTCCTCTCAAACTTCCTTAAACCATACACAAATACAACGCTGGTAATTTAAATACCACTTAAAAATAAACAGACATACATATAGACCCATTCTTAAAACTGTCTTAAGGTACCCATCGACCACATTATATTATTGAGTACTTTATTGCTATTATTATTGCTGTTTTATTCTAAACCATTCAATAATAAACCATTAACACTTTTTATTTTCTTTTCTATAATTTTCCTTCAATTTAAAACACAGGTTTTAACAATATTTTAGCTCAAAAATGATAATTTACAAAATTGTCAAACAAAAACTGCATTTAAATCTGTAAACACATGAGTCAAAAATTAAACAGCTGATTCGAATATCGGCTTAATTTGTATTCGAACATAACAAATCCGACTGGTTTTCCTGACACCAAATGAAAACAATATTGGTTTGCAAAACCGACTTGAATTCTATGACACCCCTGATTAACCTTTTTTAATGTGCTTTTATGAGTTAAATTTCCATTAATCAGGGGTGTCATACAGGGGTGTCATGGAAACCGAAAACGAAAGAATTTTAAAAGTCGCTTTTCAGTAAGATTTCTGTAATAAAAAAATTTTATGACAATTATTATACAAATATTGCTCCATTAAACATAATTCTTTAACAAAAATTTTAAAAATTAGATTAATAGTTTATTAAAAAGAACTTCCAAATTCTTTCGTTTTACGTTTTTGATTTCCATGACACCCCTGATAGAATCCAAGTCGGTTTTGCTCACTGTCGGTTTTGCAAACCAATATTGGTATCATTTGGTGTCATGAAAACAAGTCGGATTTGTTATTTTCGAATACAAATAAAAACGTCCGCCAAGATAGCAACGAAAGTTAGCAACGGCGGAAATTAAAAATCAAGGGATTTAGTGGCAACGCCGGAAATGCATATGAAGGAATCTTTTGGAAATGATTTTAGAAATATTTATATAGATATAGATTTAAAACCATCAACCATCAACAAAAAATTATCCGAACCGTTCCAGAGAAAAGTGGGTTCATCCAAAATTGTCAGTAGAAATCGTTGCTGATTTATGCCAGCCAAACTAGGCAGTGCCAAGGCATAAGCTCAATGGAATATGGAAAAATACCACTTAAAGATTAAAAAAAATCTATTTTTAAAAAGATCGTCAGAGCCGTTCCAGAGAAAAGTGGGTTCATTCAAAATGGTCAGTAAAAATCGTTGCTGATTTATGCCAGCCAAACTAGGCAGTGCCAAGACATAAGCTCAATGGAATATGGAAAAATACCACTTAAAGATTAAAAAAAATCTATTTTTAAAAAGATCGTCAGAGCCGTTCCAGAGAAAAGTGGGTTCATCCAAAATGGTCAGTAAAAATCGTTGCTGATTTATGCCAGCCAAACTAGGCAGTGCCAAGGCATAAGCTCAATGGAATATGGAAAAATACCACTTAAAGATTAAAAAAAATCTATTTTTAAAAAGATCGTCAGAGCCGTTCCAGAGAAAAGTGGGTTCATCCAAAATGGTCAGTAAAAATCGTTGCTGATTTATGCCAGCCAAACTAGGCAGTGCCAAGGCATAAGCTCAATGGAATATGGAAAAATACCACTTAAAGATTAAAAAAAATCTATTTTTAAAAAGATCGTCAGAGCCGTTCCAGAGAAAAGTGGTTTCGACCAAAATGGTCAGTAAAAATCGTTGCTGATTTATGCCAGCCAAACTAGGCAGTGCCAAGGCATAAGCTCAATGGAATATGGAAAAATACCACTTAAAGATTAAAAAAAATCTATTTTTAAAAAGATCGTCAGAGCCGTTCCAGAGAAAAGTGGGTTCATCCAAAATGGTCAGTAAAAATCGTTGCTGATTTATGCCAGCCAAACTAGGCAGTGCCAAGGCATAAGCTCAATGGAATATGGAAAAATACCACTTAAAGATTAAAAAAAATCTATTTTTAAAAAGATCGTCAGAGCCGTTCCAGAGAAAAGTGGGTTCATCCAAAATGGTCAGTAAAAATCGTTGCTGATTTATGCCAGCCAAACTAGGCAGTGCCAAGGCATAAGCTCAATGGAATATGGAAAAATACCACTTAAAGATTAAAAAAAATCTATTTTTAAAAAGATCGTCGGAGCCGTTCCAGAGAAAAGTGGGTTCATCCAAAATGGTCAGTAAAAATCGTTGCTGATTTATGCCAGCCAAACTAGGCAGTGCCAAGGCATAAGCTCAATGGAATATGGAAAAATACCACTTAAAGATTAAAAAAAATCTATTTTTAAAAAGATCGTCAGAGCCGTTCCAGAGAAAAGTGGGTTCATCCAAAATGGTCAGTAAAAATCGTTGCTGATTTATGCCAGCCAAACTAGGCAGTGCCAAGGCATAAGCTCAATGGAATATGGAAAAATACCACTTAAAGATTAAAAAAATCTATTTTTAAAAAGATCGTCAGAGCCGTTCCAGAGAAAAGTGGGTTCATCCAAAATGGTCAGTAAAAATCGTTGCTGATTTATGCCAGCCAAACTAGGCAGTGCCAAGGCATAAGCTCAATGGAATATGGAAAAATACCACTTAAAGATTAAAAAAATCTATTTTTAAAAAGATCGTCAGAGCCGTTCCAGAGAAAAGTGGGTTCATCCAAAATGGTCAGTAAAAATCGTTGCTGATTTATGCCAGCCAAACTAGGCAGTGCCAAGGCATAAGCTCAATGGAATATGGAAAAATACCACTTAAAGATTAAAAAAAATCTATTTTTAAAAAGATCGTCGGAGCCGTTCCAGAGAAAAGTGGGTTCATCCAAAATGGTCAGTAAAAATCGTTGCTGATTTATGCCAGCCAATCTTTAAGTGGTATTTTTCCATATTCCATTGAGCTTATGCCTTGGCACTGCCTAGTTTGGCTGGCATAAATCAGCAACGATTTTTACTGACCATTTTGGATGAACCCACTTTTCTCTGGAACGGCTCTGACGATCTTTTTAAAAACAGATTTTTTTTAATCTTTAAGTGGTATTTTTCCATATTCCATTGAGCTTATGCCTTGGCACTGCCTAGTTTGGCTGGCATAAATCAGCAACGATTTTTACTGACCATTTTGGATGAACCCACTTTTCTCTGGAACGGCTCTGACGATCTTTTTAAAAATAGATTTTTTTTAATCTTTAAGTGGTATTTTTCCATATTCCATTGAGCTTATGCCTTGGCACTGCCTAGTTTGGCTGGCATAAATCAGCAACGATTTTTACTGACCATTTTGGATGAACCCACTTTTCTCTGGAACGGCTCTGACGATCTTTTTAAAAATAGATTTTTTTTAATCTTTAAGTGGTATTTTTCCATATTCCATTGAGCTTATGCCTTGGCACTGCCTAGTTTGGCTGGCATAAATCAGCAACGATTTTTACTGACCATTTTGGTCGAAACCACTTTTCTCTGGAACGGCTCTGACGATCTTTTTAAAAATAGATTTTTTTTAATCTTTAAGTGGTATTTTTCCATATTCCATTGAGCTTATGCCTTGGCACTGCCTAGTTTGGCTGGCATAAATCAGCAACGATTTTTACTGACCATTTTGGATGAACCCACTTTTCTCTGGAACGGCTCTGACGATCTTTTTAAAAATAGATTTTTTTTAATCTTTAAGTGGTATTTTTCCATATTCCATTGAGCTTATGCCTTGGCACTGCCTAGTTTGGCTGGCATAAATCAGCAACGATTTTTACTGACCATTTTGGATGAACCCACTTTTCTCTGGAACGGCTCTGACGATCTTTTTAAAAATAGATTTTTTTAATCTTTAAGTGGTATTTTTCCATATTCCATTGAGCTTATACCTTGGCACTGCCTAGTTTGGCTGGCATAAATCAGCAACGATTTTTACTGACCATTTTGGATGAACCCACTTTTCTCTGGAACGGCTGTGACGATCTTTTTAAAAATAGATTTTTTTTAATCTTTGAGTGGTATTTTTCCATATTCCATTGAGCTTATGCCTTGGCACTGCCTAGTTTGGCTGGCATAAATCAGCAACGATTTTTACTGACCATTTTGGATGAACCCACTTTCCTCTGGAATGGCTAGGAGTATTTTAATAAAATCGATGATAAATATTCTTTTTAAAAAATTTTTAAAATCGTTGCTAGCTTTCATTGCCACTAGAATCCCAAAATTGTTTACTTTTAAGCCCTCAAATTCCCCTTGGTTTTATTTCCGGCGTTGCTATTAATCGTTGCTATCTTGGCGAACGTCAAATAAAACCGATATTCGAATCAGCTGTTCAATGTTTTGGCTTAATTGCTTACAGATTCAAATGCAATTTTTGTGTTTTTAATTAAAGGAAAATTAAAGAAAGGAAAATATGAAGTGGTAATACAAGGTGCGTTTGAGTACTTTTACAGTAAAATGCAGTAAATGAGAAAATTGTAAAATTTACTCTCACAAAAAGCTGTTGTCCAAAAAAGTACGCGAACGCAAATTTTGTAAAAATTCGTAAAATAAAGGCAACAGCTGGTGACAAATAATTGAAGTGTTGAAAAATGTTAACACTTTTGACTACTCAGCTCGTTTTTTTATCGGTACTCGATTAAATACTTTTGATAACACAAACATTTTTGGAAAATACAGACAAATTATTTTATGTAATCTTTTATATTTTTTGTTTTTTATTTTATTGGATGTTACTAATTTGTGGCGGGTCAATTTATTAAACATCTGCATGAAACTTAATAATGATGTTCATGAAACCTTCATTATAATTTTGTGTTCGCTTCATTCGTATTCAGTAAGATGAAATACAATGAAATGAAAGCAATGAACACTCGATATTTAAAAGACGAATAAGATAAAATTAGTTTATTTGCTTACACAAGAGAATATGAACATTAACAACCATGAAACAGAACAACCATTGAACAAATCTCGAATAAGTTCATGAAAAAACAGTATGATTTAAATGTCCGTGTTGCCAGTTGTAGAAAAATAAAACATAAAGTTAAAAAAAAAAAAATAGAAATAAACATGAGGGGTAAATGCAACATGTTTAAGAGATACATTAATATTGAAATAAAAACTCAAATTTATTTTTGTTTTCAATGTAAATTTTCAATAAAATTAAATATATTTAATTTTATTTTCAAAAACATTCACTAACATTAAAAAATTTTCGGCAATATTTTTGTCTTAAACAGAAAAAAGTAGATAGCTAATAAATTCAAAATGCTTAACAATCTACAGATATTATTATAATGAGAACTAAAAAATGAGATAATTCATGGTTAAAATAAAAGTGATAAATTCTAGGCAAAAAAGTGTCATATACATCATCCAGCACGATCAACATCCATCGTTTTCATATTATGATGTAAAAACATAATTTGTTCGACTGACGCTGTATTCCACCCAATGACGCAACATTTTTCGCAGAGTAAATTTCTTGCTGACGAAAACACCCGTTCTGAAGAGGCACTGCTAGCTGGTGTTGCGAAAATTTTGCAGCTTACCTGGTATAAAAGAGGAAATTTTGATTTATTTATTTCCCACCATAGTAACACATCAAAGCTATCATGAAATACTTCATGGAAAACAACCACGTGGTCAGACTCCTAAGACACTTACAAAACTAACAATTAAATTTCTCATAAACTCATACCTCCTTTTGTTTTTCATCTTTCACCTAAAAATGTGTGTGTTTTTTATGAGTTCGTTTCATTTCAGGGCCGTGTACAGTACATTACAAGACAATTAAATCTTGCCATGTTTCAAAGATTTGTATTATTCAAAAATGCAAATGACAAGCAAAAAAAAAAACAAACATATTTTGCATTTTATTAATTGTTTATATTCCAAATATGTATACTATACATATATGTATGTGCATAGGTATATCTACATATGTGTTAAAATTTAAATTACACATGGGCAACGCATGCAAATAATTATATGAATTTACTGAAGTGGCAACATTGCTATTGAGTATTAATAAAAATAAATGAGAGAGAATGAAAACTATGAAACAAAGCCCGTTTCATTGAACAACCTATGCAGTGATGTTAACTTTTATTTTTCCATTACCTTACGGCTCTCTAAAAATTACCGTTTTTTACCCTACGCCAGTGATGTTAACTTTTATTTTTTCATTACCGTACAGCCCTCTAAAAATTATCGTTTTTGAGAAGAAATTACCGTACGCAGAGATTTTAAATCAAAACATTAATGTGCTGTTTCCAAATGACAGGCGATTGATTGTGCAGTAAAATTTATATGAAAAGCCCTCAGTCAATCGCCTGTCATTTATTAACAGCACATAAGAGCATTTATTTAAATTTTAAATATGTTTTAAGAAAAATCTGAATGTAAATTATTTTTTTAAAATAAGTTTTTAACCAAAATAATTGTATTTTTAATGAAAAAGGTAGTAAAATAATTTTGAATTTGATCCGTACTAAAAATAATCCGAAAACTACAGTTAAATTTATAACATTGCGGCTATTTCATATGTTTAAGAATTGTTGATTTTTAAACAAACAAAAAGTTAAATATAAAATTAATAATATACAAGAGTAATTTCATTTTTCTTATTTTGCACTTATCGGCGTTAAGCAAACATTTATAGAAACATAATATTCTTAATTTGTTTGTTATATTATTTATCTATGTATTTTTATGTATACTAAAATTAAAAATTTCTTTAAATTACCGTATTTTAAATAAAATTACCTTGCTACCTTTTGCGGCCCAAAATTACCCTAAAAAAGGGTAATTACCGTACGGTTAACATCACTGAACCTATGTGTGTTTACGATATGAAACGAAATGTGTTCATAGCAGCATGAATAAAACAACAGTTTGTTCGGTAATCACAATTTTATTCGAACACGACTTTCAGTGAATAAGCATTTCAGTATGTTGCATTGCATTTGTTTTTTAAATTTTTGTAATTTTATTGATTTGTAAAAATATGTAAATATAAAGTGAATTTATTAAAAATATAATCAAATTTGTTAATTAGCGTTTTAAATAAATAGAATGACCACTGATGTTGTTGCATATTAGCTGTTTGCAAAAAATTGAGAAGACTTTTGCGAATTTGCAGCAGCCCGCTGCCGGAAACATGCAAATAATACTATTTTACAAATTTATCAATTTTATTAACTTCTTTTTGTGGAAAAAATTTAACTGTTGAAAAAAACAAAATAAAAAATTAAGCTTTCTACAACTACATAGGGTATATTTATTTCCAATAAAAAAAACAAGAGCTGTAAGCTAGGAATGGGCAAATCTAAAAATTATATCGATATTTATCGAATCGATATTTTTTCAGAGTATCGATATTTATTATTTAAAAAATATCGATATATCGAACGTTTTTTGCTGAAACTATTACCAAATTAAAAACTTTAATCTACATTTGTACATACATATAGGCTTGCCATTTCTATTATGAGAAAAAGAGGACGCCAGCATAAAAAATGTAGGACATTTGTTCGAAAAAAGAGGACACTTTCTAAACAACTTAATATTAATAAAATAAACGACGGCACACAAAAACTTAATTTGGGTAATTCCATGTCAAGTCGACCAAGAGTGGTACTCGACCCCTTTCGATTTGAATGCCATTTGGCGAGAGGGTTTATTTAATCCCATAAAGAACACATATCAACGAAAAACCATTTTTTAATTTTTTTTTCAAAAGTTATGTCATATTCAAATTGTCATAATATCGCCGAATAAGCCGAATGTGTTGAGTTTATTCTTTTAATATCTCGAAAACTACTTTACATACGAAGATGATTTTTGTCAGTTTAAAGAGAATACTTGAGGCTACAATAAATATATTGAAAAAAATGTATATGCAAAATATCAAATTTTAAAAATGGACTAAGTCAAAACCCTATTTTTTTGCTGATTTTTTTTATATAATACTTCAAACTGTTTTTTAAAAATCCTTAAACTTTGAGGGATGTGCTTTTTTTAAGATATGATTTTTTTTCCAAAAAGAATCTTAAAATAAAATTTTAATATAATCATTTGAGCAAAAAGTATTTATTTGAACAAAAGTAACGACATTGATAAGGTTGCTTTTGCTTATTTGTTCCATTTTTTTTTGGGAGTTCCATTTTGGGCACATTCAAAGAAATTTACTCTTTTTGTCACGTTACGTCCCCAAAAATTAAATCATACCTATCTTAAAAAAAACCCGAGCACCTAAATCTTTTTTTTCATGAATTTTGTGAACTGTGATTTAAATCCAGGAACAAATTTACAATGAAGGTGTCAAAAGCCGGACATCCCCGGACACTTGATGAAAAAGAAGTAGGACTGCCCCGGATATCCAAAAAAAGAGGACGGTGTCCGGGGAAAAGAGGACGGATGGTAACCCTACATACATACATATTTATGAACAAACTTAATAAATATAAATATGTAATTAGATTGTTACTTTAAAGAAATTTAAAAAAATTAATAAGAACAAAAAATTCAATCAAAACAAAAAATTCAATTAGGTATAACAAAAACAAAAGGGAAGAATACAAGAAAACCATATGAAATCTAAAAAATATATATATGTATAACGAAAATTTTAAATGGAAGTAAATAAGTCAGTGAAGTACCAACTTACCTTAAAATTTGAATTGCACCCCAAAAGTACCAACCATTCGCTATCTGTGACAGGTGAATATAACGACTAGAAAAGTGGGCAGTGCCACGTCCATTCAAGTAAATATTATGAAATAGGAACCTATGTCCAAATAAGGACAAGATTTTCTAAATAGATTATTTGTACAGTATTTATTGCTTAGATGCATTTCATAACTTGGAAGTCGCTAATACGCATATACAGTGCTTATAAGAAAACTCGCTTATCGTTTAAAAAAAACAAGATTTTTGTTTATGCAAAGACACATTTTTTGTATCGTTACTTTGTCGTATTGCGAAATGCAAAATATCAGTTCAATTCACTTTTTACCAAATAATAAAAAAAATATGAAAGAAGAAAATTATTTATATTAGTTATTATTTTTAATTCACTCTTGTTTGTTTTATTTTTTCTTCTTCTTTAATAAAATTTGCCATTCAAATTCGTTGATATCATGAAATAGAACCAGGTATGGGAGTTTTAATTTGAGTTGAAATGATAATACTTAATAGCTGGGATGATAAATAAGAAAACCAATATCGTACTAAGGAACTTTTAAAATCGTACTTTTTCGGCCTCAATAGTACTAAATCACTTTTTATAATTTGTTTAAAGATAAAGTCGTTTGTTTTGATTAGATTTGAAACCCTTGACACATATAGTCTATTTCGTTTCTTTGTTTTTATAATATTTTGGCATGAAAATTTTCTTTCCACATTCGCCGAAAAGTCTGGGGTGGAATATTTTTTTGGTTATTCTACTAAGCTCTGGAAAAATTAACTGATCTAATTCATTTTTCATTGTGGTCACTTTGGATCAAAAAACAGAAATATTTTCGTTTTTTAGGTTTTGTAAAGCATCTATATCCGACAAAGCTCGAAACTCATTATTAATAGTATCATAATTAGAAATATTTTTAATTAAAGCTACTAGTTTTAGTGAAGTCACATTTTCTGGAGTAAATTTTGCTATCCAGTTTAAAAAGTTAGCTTTATTTCTTAAAGCCTCGCAAAATGTTATAGGTATAGTATTATACTTTCAATGTTATTTCTGGATATATAAATACCGTTAAGGCAGATGATTTTCTTTAAATCTTAAGTTTGATAATTCTAATTTGTCGCAAAATTTTTAAGCGTTCGAGCAGCTTGGGACGGCATTTCCAAATTTATTGTGTTTACAATTTTCAATATGTACTGCAAAAAAATTAAAGACATTTTGAAAACTGGAGTAGAAAGTCCGGATATAATAAAATTTAATTTAGCGCATTTACAATCTCCTTCAAAATCATTCAGAGTAAAATAATAATGACGTGATAAACGAATATTTGAAAATATTATGAGTTTCCGTTCCAAAATAATCTTGAAGTGTTTGATGCAAATGGTCTTGCAAATATGCAAAATATCATAACTGTTTTCTATTTCGCAAGACCATTTGCAACAAACACTAGACTCCGTTTATATTCATTGGAAAGTAAATACGAGTTGCCATTTTATATCAAATAGCAATAGGTTTGAAAAAATTTTAAAAAGTACCAAATTAGTGACGGGGGTACCAGCGTACTTTTAAGCTTTGAATTGTACCAAAAAAAGTACAAATGCACCAACTTTATCAACTCTATCAACCGTGATTAATAGTAATTAATTAAAATAGCTTAAAAAATAACTTAATATGAATCAAACATATTTTAATCAATCAGGAGAATTAAGTTTGTGGTGGCAATACTACGTGCTTGTGAATTGGAAAAATAAGTTGCATTAATGTGGTATATGCATATAAACAAATGCTTACATATTGCTCATTTTCTGCAAGACCGGCATAACTCAAAAAAAACCATTTCGAGATAAACGTGTTTAAAGTTTTTGATTTGCTCTTATCACTTAGCAAAAATAACGATACATTCTCTTCAAATGGGGAAAGTATTAAATATATAAAGATGAACTTTAAACACAATATAAAGAAACACATAGCGAACAATTCTGCATCACTAACCCCAAAATTGTGTTTTTTGAATTATGCCGGTCTTGCAGCAAATGAGCGATATGTACAAATTAATTAAGACTATAATTGCGCAAGTTTTAATGCATAAAATCGTTAAATGCTTATAACCGGTGTTCACATAAACTGTAAATATTGAACCTAATTAGATAATTGACAGCGGAAAAAGTTGTAACACTTACATATACACATTCAATATCCCTGCGGCCACACGATCAAGTTGTTCTTGATAGTCTTTTACATATACTGCTTGTCAAAATTTACATAAATTGAAAGCTGTGGCGAAGGCAGCATTTAATTTGTAAGCAATTTACTTTCAAGATTTCATCAAGAAAACAATTTATAAAGACAAACATGTAATCAGCTGTTAAATTGAAAGTAAAATTGCCAAACATATGGAAAGGTGAAATTGAAAGCCCTCTCGTGGTCAATTTAAAAAGTGTGCGTCTGTTAGTGAGAGTGTATTGCAAATTGAATGGAATTGAAAGGCGAAACTTGATCGTGTGGCCACCAAGTATGCAAACTATATAGCCACATCAGGAAACCTTGTAAAATAGCCTATTTATGCTTTTTAGGCTAGTTTAGGTAGAAATGACAGTCAGTACTTATCTGCCACAGTCCTCGACAGTGCAGCACAGTGATAGAGACGGTGTTCTACGCCCTTCTTCTCATTTTCGTCATCGCAGCTGCGGTACTAATCATAGTGTGTGGCTCCCATGCGTAGTACTTGCTAACTTATATGACAGTATCTCGTGACAACGTCCCTTTTGCTCATTTATAGTAGAGACTTGGTTCGCCCGCCGTTTATGCCGGGCCACAATTGCGTGGTAATGTCAAGATAAAAGTAAACCATTCTTAAATAGAGAAGAATCTCTAATGAAGGGGCACCGAAAAGACTATTAAAATGTGCCTTCCTTTAGAACGCTAGCGGGACCAGGCAACAATGTCTGTCAAAATGGGGTGTCCGCTTAAGGAAGGTGTCCCTTAAGAGAAATTACACTATAAAATTATATATCTGCATGTATGTCTAAACAAATCAAAAAAAGCCTTTATAAATCAGATTTTTAAATTTCCGTCCTTGATTTTTTTGTATAAAAATATTGTTTTTAACAAATTTTGTATTTGTGTGTGGTTTAAACCGCTCCGTATTTTTGAAAAGAACGTTAAGCTTTTCAAGACTATTGTATATATTTTTTTCAAAATTTCATACTTTCCCTAATGTATTTAATTTATTTAGTAAAATAGTTAAAACTTAAAAGCACTTAGTGGTAAAACAAACAATTTTTTAAGTAAAAAAAATGTTCATAGATTAAAAAAATAATGTACTCCAAAATATTTCATTAAACTATACAAATTTTGATATCATTAACGAAATATAATAAATAGAAATTAAACAAATTTTCACAATTACTCAAATCCAATCATAAATTCAAATTTTTAGGAAAAACCGGTAATAGTAACATTTGATTCGAAAATAAAAATTATTGAATTTGTATGTATTTAACATTTCAATTTCATAATTTTTTATCAAAACTTTTTGAGGGATATTATGTTAATCGATGTGTCAGAAAATATTTTTTTATTTCAGTGTATTTTGAATACAAATTGGAATAGCATTATTTTTAAATTGAAATATAGATTATATTCTCAATTTTAGAGTTCTTGCTTTTACACTTTAAAACACATTCTTGATTTTTTCATAAGGTTTCTCAAAAAAATTTTTTTATTTAATTTCAAACTACAAAAAAAATATATAATAAATTTATATATAAAGACAATTTTCTTTTTATTTTTTCAAATGCTTTTTAACATTTTACAGTAAAAAAAAGTTAAATTTATTTAAAGTAAAAAAATTTCAACAGTTTTGCTCAACAAACACATTACAAATCTTTTTATTCAAAATAAACCAAAAAGAAAATCACAATAAACAAATTAATAAAATAAAAAAAATATAGATATTTTTTTTTTTCAAAACTGCTTAAATTTATTAACACGATACCAAAAATTTAATTAATTTTGTTTTTTTTATAAAATACATACGTCAGATAAAATTAAAATTAATATACATATAAAAAGCAATATTAAACAAAAATAAATAAAATTTATAACAAAAATTTTCGAAACAAATAAAATATAATAAACCCTAAATAAAAATTAATTTAGTTGCTTTCGATTTTTACTAAAAGGCCAGCATACATACTATAAACGATATACTAATAAAACATTTATTAATACAAATTAAAACAACAACAACCACAAAACAATTTTAAAATAAAAAATAACAACTCGAATAATTAAATAATAATACAATACTTTAATAAATCTTATAAAAATAAAACAATACAAAGAACAAACAAATTAATAAAACTTTCACTTGAACAATTATTTTGGAAGCTTTTTATTTCAAACGGAAGACCTATAAAAGTAAGTTGGTAGGCCAAGTTTCAAAACATCATAATATGTACTTTGTAGTCAAGGTCAATTTATGCCTTAAGAAATTGTCCAATTTGGTATAGATAGCTGGGTTATCAAAACACAACCTCTCTTAAAAATAAGGGCTGGATTAAAGAAGTGGGCGTGGCATCTCTTGTACAAAAACATTATAGAATTATATACAAATGTCTAGGGAACGACAAGAGCCTAAGTTTCAAAGTTAGGTATGGTTAGGTTAGGTTAAGAAGGGTTATGTGCCCAAGGGCACACTTCCACTCGGAGACCGGTACGGTCCATTGTGAACCCCTTCGATGAAAAGAAAAAAGTAGAAAAGAGAAAAGTAAAGAAAGGAAGTATGAGGTGGATAAAATCCAGAAAATTAGAAAGTTAGTAGGTAATATGAAGAACAATTTCCCTCTCTACAGAAACAACCGCACTATTTCCCTGACAAACCCCAGTAGATCAGCCGGATTACATCCAGCGATGCACCCCAGAAATGGCATTATATTTTCCCTTCTCACCTAAAAGCTCAAGAATTGATGAGTCAAACTTGACGTGTGTGAACCGGCACAAAAGAAATTCTTTTGTTAAAAACGGCTGCCAACCTGCGTACTGCGCAAGTTTATACAAAATATGTCAAAAATTATTTCTTTTGGAAAACAACTTTAGAAACATGCAGAAGCAACTTTTTCGTGCAAATTGCATGAAAACTTGACCTGGTCATTAATTTTGAACCTACTAGTGAAATGTAAACAGTTACGTATTTTTAATAAGTTACATTCGTCCATTCAACTATAACTATAGAAAATCTTCCATTTTCTTCTTTATTTTTACTAAAATCTGCTATGAATTCTTCCTTTTTTACCGTAAAACTTTTTATCTTAACTCCTTATGGTTGCATTACTTAACCCCACGTCTTCTTGCGCTTTTTATTTGAGCATGACATGACCATAACGCCGGCAGAGCAACGGTATTAATTTTTTCACGTTCTTGTATGTGGCGAATACGTGTTGATGTTAACGGTCTGATTGATCACAATTTTTGTTGTTGTGGCGTTTGGTTGTATACAAAAAATACATTGTTCGGCCAACATCATGGCGCACATGGATGCTAAGTCCGAATTTACATTATACGATTTTTGTCGTTGCGATTATTGTCGTTTCTTCTTTGAAGTCGGTCTGATATTTACATTGTTCGATTTTTTCTGTGCAAGTGAACTTCAATACATTTTTCGTCAAATGAGAGAACGAATGAGCGAACAAAATGAATCGAAGAGTACACTCGCTTGTGTACCCCTTTTAATTCCTCTCTCCCCTCTCGCCGATAATGTAAGAATTGCAACGACAAAAATCGTATGATGTAAATGCAGACTTAGACGAATGTTTAGGCAACGATGGCAGCACATGAACGAAACATGAACATGAAGAGTCTACACGAGTAGAATTCATGTGCGACATGCTGTTCTTAGTCCCAATTTACACTAGGAACATTTCTTGCCGGACAGACGAAGTTTGATAACGAGGGGTCGAAAAGGTAGAGTGTGTAGTACATGACTATCTGTACTGCACATTTGTTCATTTCTCTTTCTTACTTTTCGTAGTTTACATCTTGTTGCTTTATATTATTTTTCTGTCTGGCTTCATATGTAAACGCTTCAGGTAAGATTAAAAAGGGAATTCAAAAACTGTCCGGCAAAAAATGTCCCTAGTGTAAATTGGGACTTACCATGTTGATGGATAGTGGAGACGGGTAGTAAAGGCATTGTAAAATAATTAATTCCATAATAATACTTTGGCTTGCCATCTTCAGCTAAACTTTTGCATACAATTTCTTCTATAGAGCAACCGCTGTCTCTCTTTATGTATTTTTCCATTTGACCAATTTCGACATTTTTTGATGTCGTTGGATTATTTTCCATTATATTGTTTTCAATGGTTATATTGTGGCACTTACGCAAATGGTAAAAATATATATAATTTAAAAAAAGGATAATACAATAACAACATTTTCTACTTTCATGATATGATTTATATATGTAAACCAATTCTTTATTTTTTAGCTCTTTGCTTATTTCTAAGTTTTTCACCCAAAATTGAAAAACCACCTTTTTTAATTTTTTAACGTTTGATTTAAAAAGAAGACAGTTGATACAATTTTTTGTCAAAGATTTGTTCAATAACAAAATTAAAATACATTTTTGAAATGCTATGAGTACTCAACAGGATTTGTGCTTAATAAAAATTAAGATTAATTACAGTTAGGGCTATGGCTACAATATTTTTTAACATTCCTTCATTTTGTATACAATCATCAAAGACGTATGAGAATAAATCAAATTCTAAGCTTTTTTTAATTTATTTTGTAATAAAAAAAAAAATTGTTCGATTAATCGACATTAATTAATCGATTTATACGTTATTCGAAAATCACCATTTTAAAATTATTCGAACAAGAGTTTGGTTTTGTTTGATCGAATAATCGAATTATGTATTCCTAATCTGTTGACAACTCTAATAAAAACATTTGTCTGTGTTTAAAATATAGCAGTTAATTACCCTGCAGGAAATATCACTAGTGGATCTGCACTTATTCACCATAAACACAGTCACCAGTACTAGTGACATATTTTATCCCAGACAATGTTTTTTACTATACACAAAGTTTTTTATTTTTTCTTCAACTTTTTTAGGAATTGTACTTCTCAGTGGTTATTGATAACATTTTTTTTGTATAGAAGGCAAACATAGTAGCAAATGTAGTGTATGTAGACACTTCTTGACAATGTCACCAAAATAGTGACTGCTGACTTGGAGACACTTTCACTCAGATTTCCTTCTTTGTCTTTTTTTTTTTTATTATACAAAGTTGTCAAGATAAGAATCCAATCTCATCGTCTTTAAAAAATTCTTTAAGCCATTACAAAGCAGGAAGACTTGTAAATATTTCCGTCTTACCTTGGATTCAAATTAGTTAAAAAAATTTAATAGTTTGTTGTCACAAGAAGTTCTTTTTATGTTATGGAGGCTCTGCGGTATTTATTATAAACAAAATTTACTGAAAAAGTACAATAATACATACTGAATTTTTAATACCCGACAAAAACTTTAATTTCCGGTTTAATAACAGCTTTTCTGAAGACTAAAATGAGTAATTTGTGCTAAAAAGTCACCTCCAAGAAACTTTTTTAATGATTCTTATTTTACTAGTTGAACACAATCTTTAACGATGTTTAGAAGTCTGGCATCCCATTTAGTACAATTATACAAGTTGCTTATATTTATAATAGTTGTTGTCTGTGCTAAAACGGAAAATTGTCCTTAATCTTTTACAATCGCCTCGATGACATTTAGATAAGGCAATACTGTAAACAAATGTCTAATTGGAAATTTTAGTGACAGTGCCAATTTTCTTGTTTGTTTATTTCGTAGTTGTCAGCGTTGCCATTGAACAATTTTCTATCCGACCAAAGTTTCCTATAGAACCTGCCAAAAATCCTTTGAAACCGAAGATTTTTTTTGTTTTTAACGTTAATATATTTTAACAAATAGAATCTAGGAATTTTTATTTCTCATGGTGAGTAACATTTATTATTTAAATTTTCATATTATTCGAATGTGTGTTCTAAGTCAAATTATAATCCTCAAAAGCTTATTCCTTCAATATTCCTGAAAAATAAAAATTCCTAGATTCTATTTGTTAAAATAATTAAGTTAAATACATAAAATTTACAATAGGCACTTTCCAGTTATAAGATACAAAGAATGCTGACGATGGCCGTAGCGGGCCAGAAAATGCATTACATTATGCTGGTATCTAATAGCTGTATAAATTTCTTTACAATTTACTTTATTGCTAGCCAAACGATAGCTAAGTCTGGGTTCACACTATGAAAGTTTTCTTTCAGAAAGTCTTAGTTAATGGGTGAGAGAGGAGAGATGAAAAGCATGTTCTCTTCCCCTCTCACCAATAAACTCAGACTTTCTGAAAGAAAGCATTCATAGTGTGATCCCAGACTTTAGTAAGCCTCGTTACAGAAATATACAAACGAAAATTCTGGTAGTGCATTGAAAATATTCCTGAAAAATATTGAAGGAATAAGACTACTAAAATATAAAAGCTTTTGAGGATTGTAATTTGACTTAGAGTGCACATTCGAATAATATAAAAATTTATGTTAATATATTTTTTATATAAAGTGTGATTTTTATTTGATAAAGTTTTTAAATTATGACCTCAGTATACAGATTTTAAATCCTGTTTAATAAAATGACTACGGAAGTAACAAATACTGATATATCGGAGATACTTTAGATTTCCCGATATATCGGTATCGGCGATATTTTGCTGTCGATACGACAGTACTATTTTCATAATTTTTTTGGAGTGAACAAATTAAATTTTCTATGCTTATTTTTTTTTTTAATAGCAACTATGAGCAATAACACACTAAAAGCAGAGCATAAACTTAAAACTGAGTAATGAAATTGTTGCAAAGCTCTTTCGTTTCAAAATTAAAAAATACGAGATGACAGTTTATTCTAACCTTTCTTTATAACTTTATGAGAAGAAATATATTAATTGTATCAATGCATGTACTCTTCCATGTTTCTAAGGGCATGCACTGGTACCATCAGTATATTTCTTCTCATAAAGCTCCAAAAGAACTGTGGGTATCATTTGTCATCTCGTATTTGTAATTTTAGTTGTGATTTGAGGCTTTTAGAAAAAAATTAAACCTAATGTTCATCTACAATGTTTGACCCTCAAATATTTCAAAGACAATTGATTTCAATCGTATCGAAGAAACGTTTTATGGAGCTACTTAACATGACTCTGCATTCCGAAAGAGTTGAAATCAGGGTCACACCTAAAGATGATAAAATTTGTAATAAGTCCACAAAAACTGGTCTTTAGAGCATTTGTGGGAAAAATTATAAGAGGATCCGAAGATAATTAGCCTTTTTTAATCCTATGCTGTGATTCTGCTAAAGAAGAAGTCCAAAGATACCTTATATTTCTAGAGATGCAGATCCGCTTGTTTGCGGGAGAATCACATGCTTTACCCAAACTTGAAGAAAATTTCGCAGGAATTCTTAACTTTTTAAATGAGTTTCAGTCTGAGAGACTATTTTCCACTAAATGTCTGGATCAAACCATAGTTGGGGGTAGTGCACTAGATATTGATTTAAATCAGCATTGCACTATTACTAAATAAATAATAAAGAAATTAGTTTGCACTCTTTTTTACCAGCTTTAGTGATTATTGTTACATTATAACTACCACTAAAAAATTTTGAGTGTTATTGCAAAAATTTTCACTATCACTAAACGCAGATTTAAATGCAAAAACCTGCACTCAAATCAAAAAGTGCAAAACTTGGACATGCAATCAAAAAATCTGCATACAAAAATTGTCTCACTAAAATTAAAAAAAATGTAACTTTGTATGTGAATGGTTTTTGATTTCTTTTGAGGATATTATTAATATTTTTGTAAAAAATGTTTAATTTTTTTTTTAATTTTATAATGAATTCAAATTTAATTTTAATTTTTTAAATCTTATTATGTAATATCAATTTAAAATAGTATCATTAATCTCTTACACTGTAATTTTGTTAATACTAACTTGAATTTAAATTCAATATGCGCATCGGTACCGGCGATATTTTTGTTTGAGTATAGGTATCGTATCGGCAAAATGCCGTATCATTATATCCCTTAAAATTACTAAATATGAAAAAAAACCTTAAAAAACGAATATTAAATTTAACAAGCGTTTATTATGTCTGGGTTCGCACTATGAATGGTTTCTTTAAGAAAGTCTGAGTTTATTGATGAGCGGGGAGAAAATAATAGAGTTCGGTCTTCTCCTCTCACCTATAAGCTCAGACTTTCTGAAAGAAAACTTTCATATTGTGAAACCAGTCTATGTAAAATGTATATAGAAAAATTGTTTTGTAAACCTTTTTATGTATAAATGCAAACATTACAGCTGTACCTAAACAAGAGTGGAAGGCGAAACTTTTTATTGTGCTGATTGCCATGCCTTATCAAGTGCGTAAAAATTGTACCACGAACAGTGGTGTTAACTTTCTTTTTTATTAAATCCCACATAATAGAAATAAAAAATGGAGATGAAACCGCTGGGTTGACCATAAAATAGCTAAATTGGCATTAGTTATTAACAAAAGCCCCCAACTTCACTGTTAAACGCGCTTTTAAGATCTTATTTCTCAATTTCAAAGCGTTAACGATGCTACATACAAATTGTCTGGGCATGCCAATTTTTGACTACTACAAACGCGTGCCACTTTTGCTTAGGAACGGCTGTTAGGCTATAAACTTGAATACAAACATTATAAATAAGAGCTATTATATAATCTATTATTTTGTGCTTGTTCAGACAATTTAGGTTTAGCTGAGCGGCGTTTCTTTAATTCTCTTTAAAACCTGCGTGCAGTGCACGTTTATACACACACAAAAATAATCTAGGTAGTTTTACCAAATGGTGCATATGTAATTTATTTTTATATAAGAACAAAAAACTAAGTTTAATTAACTAAGGTAATTAGTAATAAATAAACTAAATATTGCCTAAAATTTTTGTTAATATTATTAATTGAGTTGGGTATCTTCTTCGATTTCTGTTTGTCAATTTTGTCAATTGAAAATTATTATTTTTTTGTGGGAACACATTATAATTCGAAATATTCGTTTAGTTTTATTTATATTATTAAATGATCATAAAATTTATTATTTTCTTAAATGTGTCAATTGTTTTCAAGTGCACGCGCAATCAAAATTTCCAATTCCCAACCGTTCCATATGTAAAAAATAGAACTTTGTTTTTGTATAAAAAAATATTAAAAAAACCAAACAGTACCCCAAAAAAAAAAAAAAAAATAATATATATATAGAATATACTTCTTGGATACACGGATAGAGCGACCTTGTGTACTTACGACGAACACGGAGATCCCATTTGTGGCGGAGATAACATTTAGAGTGGATATTTTTTAACGTTTCAAACGCCACTCAATTTGGAAATCTACACGAGCAGAATTCATGTGCGACATGCTGTGCTTACCAAGTTGATGGATAGTGGAGACGGGTAGTAAGAAACTTAGATACTGCCATGCTACCCTTGCGCTAAGTTAATTTTATACCACATTTTTAGATAATTTTACCTATGATTTTTTTGGGTGTATGCAATTAGTTTGTGTCGATAATTTTCTTTTTCTTTCGAATACAAAATAAAAAAAAGAAAATAGAGTTGTACGGTCAAGTCTGTACCCCTTTACCTTCCCTTTTTCCACTTACCTAAAAGCTCAAGACTTGACGAGTCAGACCATGTAGGTGAACCATCATACGCAACGAGTCTTCTGATTTTCTTAAAATAAATACACATTCTGAAATCGAAATAATCATATAAATCAAATCAAAATTTGGTCGGAAAAGGCCAGCAATGGCAACGCTGGATGTTGTTGATACGATTTTTGTTGTTTTGTATTATCAAGGTATATTTATAGCAGGTAGTCTCGGAAAGCCAGCTGTTTATTTTTTATTTGCTTGTTTTGTGGTACGAACTGTCAAATGTTCTATAGAAAACAAGTAAACAAGTTTTTTGTCTTTATCTTTTGTCTTTTTTGTCTCTTATCAACCTCTTTGCTGTTTGACAGTTCGTACCACATAACAACAATAAAAAGACCTGTTGTTTGTTTTATTGTACAATTGTTGTAATCTCGCGGCTACCTGCTATAAATATACCTTGTGTATTATCTTCAATTTCTTTTCCAATCAGTCAATAAACGTTTCTTTTCCGTACGATCTACATACGACTATAAAACGAAAAAATAAAAATAATTAATAATTAGAATATAAACTGCAGAAAACAAAAGCAGAAAGAAAGTAAGTAAAACTATAATTAATTAATTTGTTTGTTGTTATACTTAATTTTTCGGCTTTAATTCTTTCTCCAAAAATCGACAAAATTTTATGCATACACACCAAATTCATAATGTTTATTCATGTACCTCTGGTTGCTGAAGAAGAAGCAATTACGGTAAGTAGGGAATTAGTAATAAAGATGAAGAAAATAAAGCAAAAACGTAAATAAAGACAAAAAACAAAACTTAAAAAAAGTAGCGGTATTCGAAACAAGGCAACAAAACACAGGAATTTTGACTGGAGGAAGCAGCAGTGCAAAGTCAGCAGAAAATATACGACTTGAGCCAGCAGGAGAAAACACATTTGTGGCATTAGAAAAGTAAATTTTATACACAAAACAGGAAAAATCTAAACAAAAGCGAAAATACATTAGACAGCTACAACTAAAAAAAAAAAATACAAGAGAGGCAGCGCCCCTTTTATAAATTAAAAAGTCCGCAAAATATTAATTCAGTCAGCAGCGTTCAAAAAAGTTTGGATGTACATATTTGTATCTTCTTTTAACTTTCATTACTGCTTGTTTTGTGGCGTTTATTGTTCATTTAAAGTCGCTCATTTGAATTCCTTTGCTTTTACATTTTGTTGCGAAATTTGCCTTGTGTTTTTCAAAAAAAGCACATTTTGTGTTTGATCTTTTAGCGTAAAACGTTTTGCCTATTGTACGTTTTTGTTTTTTAATCATTAAATTATGTTAAATAATATTTATTTATCCTTTTATTTAGAAATTTGTGTAAGATAAAGGAAGACATTTGTGGAGATTAAAATGGATTCCAAAATGAAATTGAAACGTTTTTGCTTCTTGGGCTCCTTTGAACCGGTCTATACCCATTTGCGTGGCTCTCTTAATGTTGCTAACTACTGGCCCATTGTGGAGAAACTTGTTGTGGATATTAATGATAGCGATTTTTTGCCACTTATAAGAGAGATTTTGCATGACGTTTATTTAGTACGTCGAGATGAGGTGAGTTACGTTTGTACTTGAAAAAGGAAAAGTATTGAAAATTATGTTTTTAGGTTAAGATTTATATACATAGATAAGTGTTCTTTGTGGTAAGAGTTATCTTGATATCTACATCATTAGATTTTTTCGTCTTTAGGTGATGTTAGAGAGAGTTTATATGGGAGCTATGGTGAATTCTAGACCTACCAGCACAAAACTAGGAACAAGTCTAGTTTACCAACGCAGCTCTAAATAAAAAAAAAAGTACATAGGGTGATAGAAAATTGAAAAATAAGAAGAAAAAATAAAATGGCAAAATTCTCGGAAACGCATAGTTTCCGAGTTATGGACCTCTGAAGTTTTCATATGAATTTGTGATTTCCCACTACATTTTTGAACCTATATGGACAATATTGGTACCATTTGAAAGCTTTTGAACATGCAATATTTTTTTAAAACTTTTTAACTCTTTAGCTCCTAATACAGTTTTTACAAAATTTTATATCAAAATGTTACGGAAGTGCACTAGGTGATATAAATTTAATTTAAAAATTCCAGCTTCGCTAAATAAAGCTTCTCCACATAGCCGGCCTTCGGCCGGGCGCAAGGATTTTCTCCTCTATGGTATAACAAACACCGGCTTCGCTAAATAAAGCTTCTCCGCATAGCCGGCCTACGGCCGGGTACAAGGATTTTACCCTTTATGGTATAACAAACACCGGCTTCGCTAAATAAAGCTTCTCCGCATAGCCGGCCTTCGGCCGGATGAACAGATTTTCTCCTCTATGGTATAACAAACATCGGCTTCGCTTACTAATGCTTTTCTGCATAGGTTTCCTCCTCTACCAGTTTATTTTAGAAAAAAATTGAATTAAAAAACAAATTTAAAACATAAATGCATATATTGGTTTTTATGCTTACTAAAAACTTTTGTTTTTTCGTAAATTCATCGCCGCTCCTTAATGGATTAAGAATTTTTAAATAAAATGTTTATATCCAGAAAGATCTATTCAAAAGCTTTCAAATGATACCAATATTGGCCGTATAGGTTCAGAAATGTAATGGGAAATCGCAAATTCATATGAAAACTTCAGAGGTCCATAACTCGGAAACTATGCGTTTCCGAGAATTTTGTCATTTTATTTTTTCTTCTTATTTTTCAATTTTCTATCACCCTATCTACTTTTTTTTTTATTTGGAGCTGCGTTGGTAAACTAGACTTAAGCCCAAAACTATAACAGTGAAATTATGGAAAGTCCTTATGACAATTAATTATGTACCAAATTTTATTACATTATCTGTAAAATTGCGACCTGTACTTTCAGCGCACTGTTTACGTAGATACACAACCAGCCACCCGTACGGGTAAACATTAGATTGGCTCAAAAATGTATTCTAGGTCGATCGGTATACTAAAAGTTGGGTCTACAACCAATATTTTTATGTGTTACATAAGTACAAAGGCATAAAATCCTCTCCACTATTGTATTGTGGGTATAAAAACAAAAAAATCCTTTAAATGAGATCAATATAATTCATACTATTCAGATTCACATAGTAATTCAAATTAAATTAACAAAAATAACATTAATAAGAAACTAAAATTATTGAGATCAACTTCCACATTAAATTTCATACGTATGTACTTATATCAAGACAAGGTTAATAGTGTTCAACGCCGTTCCTTTGTAGGTATACATTCTTTAAAGCATAAAACTTGCGTTGGTTTCAAACGACAGTCCGTTTTTTAAGTCAGTTTAAAAAATGTTATGGGAGCTTAATTACCTCTTAACTAAGGCTTCTGAAATTGTCTAAATAAAAGCATAACTCAGTTCATTTTGTATTATTGGAATCGGCAAAGAACAGAACCATAAATCATACACCTATTCTTCCAAGTTATTTTTTTAGCGTGAATACCTTTTCGTAATAAACTTTGGATTCATCCGTTATCAATGTTTGCAAATCTAAAGGGTGTTTTTTTAAGCCCGATAGAACTTGAAATTGTAAAAAATAACACAAAAAATTAAATTGTAATCAAAATTTTTTTTTTATTCGAAAGATCAATACGTGACATTAACATTTGAAAATGATTTCGGCATATGGGCACCGCGGCTGTTCTTGACGAAGCGCATTCTGGACGTCCAATTTTGGGCCACTTTTTTGAGCACTGCAGGCCGTATGTCACGAATAACACGAACAATGCTGGCCTCCAAGGCGTCAATTGTTGCTGGTTTATCAGCATAAACCAGTGACTTCACGTAGCCCCACAGGAAATAATCGAGAGGTGTCAAATCGCACGACCTTGGAGGCCAATTGACAGGTCCATTTCTCGAAATCAACTTATAGCCAAATTTTGATTTTAATAAGTCGATGGTTGCGTTCGCCGTATGGCACGTAGCGCCATCCTGTTGAAATTACATCTCCTCCGGATCAATGTCATCCATATTTTCAAACAAAAAATCATTGATCATGGTGCGGTTACGATCTCCATTGACCGTAACGCGAGCTCCGGCCTCATTTTTAAAGAAATAAGGTCCGATGATGCCACCAGCGTGAAAACCGCACCAAACGGTGCATTTTTCTGGATGTAATGGAGTCTGTAGGGTCTCTTGTGGATTGGTCTCGCTCCATATGCGGCAATTTTGCTTATTAACAAACCCGTTAAGCCAAAAATGCGCCTCATCGCTGAACACAATTTTGCGATAAAACAACGGGTCAGTTGCCAACTGCTCTAGAGCGAATCGACGACTGATTTTCAAAGTAAATTTGGATAATTTCGTAGCGTTGTTCAAGCGTGAGTCTATTCATGATGATTTGTCTGAGTATACTGAAACGATAAAAAAAATATTTCATCAAAATTTAATTTTTTGTGTTACTTTTTACAATTTAAAGTTCTATCTAGCTTAAAAAAACACCCTTTATATAAAAAGCTGAATATTTTTATTTAAAATGAGGGTGTTTAACATAAACTTTCACAATACATATAACGATTACATTCCTAATCTTGGGAAAACAATTGTCTTTTAGGTATAGGTAAAACCGTAGAATTAATTTATGTATGCAAAATATTAGCACTTCTTGGTTGTAAACTTTTAAATAATTAAAATAATATATTATATTAGCATATTAAAATACAAAAAACAAAATTTCAATATTTTTTTTTTATCCAGTTACCTTTAATCTTCCGCTAACATTTTCAAAATTTCTTATGTGCATATACCCTTTTGTTGATCCCGTGCGATATATATAAAAAAATTACTATTCATTTTCCTAGTAGAGCGAGAAAAGCTATATTTAGAGCATGAAATTGAAACGTTTTTGCTTCTTGGGCTCCTTTGAACCGGTCTATACCCATTTGCGTGGCTCTCTTAATGTTGCTAACTACTGGCCCATTGTGGAGAAACTTGTTGTGGATATTAATGATAGCGATTTTTTGCCACTTATAAGAGAGATTTTGCATGACGTTTATTTAGTACGTCGAGATGAGGTGAGTTACGTTTGTACTTGAAAAAGGAAAAGTATTGAAAATTATGTTTTTAGGTTAAGATTTATATACATAGATAAGTGTTCTTTGTGGTAAGAGTTATCTTGATATCTACATCATTAGATTTTTTCGTCTTTAGGTGATGTTAGAGAGAGTTTATATGGGAGCTATGGTGAATTCTAGACCTACCAGCACAAAACTAGGAACAAGTCTAGTTTACCAACGCAGCTCTAAATAAAAAAAAAAGTACATAGGGTGATAGAAAATTGAAAAATAAGAAGAAAAAATAAAATGGCAAAATTCTCGGAAACGCATAGTTTCCGAGTTATGGACCTCTGAAGTTTTCATATGAATTTGTGATTTCCCACTACATTTTTGAACCTATATGGACAATATTGGTACCATTTGAAAGCTTTTGAACATGCAATATTTTTTTAAAACTTTTTAACTCTTTAGCTCCTAATACAGTTTTTACAAAATTTTATATCAAAATGTTACGGAAGTGCACTAGGTGATATAAATTTAATTTAAAAATTCCAGCTTCGCTAAATAAAGCTTCTCCACATAGCCGGCCTTCGGCCGGGCGCAAGGATTTTCTCCTCTATGGTATAACAAACACCGGCTTCGCTAAATAAAGCTTCTCCGCATAGCCGGCCTACGGCCGGGTACAAGGATTTTACCCTTTATGGTATAACAAACACCGGCTTCGCTAAATAAAGCTTCTCCGCATAGCCGGCCTTCGGCCGGATGAACAGATTTTCTCCTCTATGGTATAACAAACATCGGCTTCGCTTACTAATGCTTTTCTGCATAGGTTTCCTCCTCTACCAGTTTATTTTAGAAAAAAATTGAATTAAAAAACAAATTTAAAACATAAATGCATATATTGGTTTTTATGCTTACTAAAAACTTTTGTTTTTTCGTAAATTCATCGCCGCTCCTTAATGGATTAAGAATTTTTAAATAAAATGTTTATATCCAGAAAGATCTATTCAAAAGCTTTCAAATGATACCAATATTGGCCGTATAGGTTCAGAAATGTAATGGGAAATCGCAAATTCATATGAAAACTTCAGAGGTCCATAACTCGGAAACTATGCGTTTCCGAGAATTTTGTCATTTTATTTTTTCTTCTTATTTTTCAATTTTCTATCACCCTATCTACTTTTTTTTTTATTTGGAGCTGCGTTGGTAAACTAGACTTAAGCCCAAAACTATAACAGTGAAATTATGGAAAGTCCTTATGACAATTAATTATGTACCAAATTTTATTACATTATCTGTAAAATTGCGACCTGTACTTTCAGCGCACTGTTTACGTAGATACACAACCAGCCACCCGTACGGGTAAACATTAGATTGGCTCAAAAATGTATTCTAGGTCGATCGGTATACTAAAAGTTGGGTCTACAACCAATATTTTTATGTGTTACATAAGTACAAAGGCATAAAATCCTCTCCACTATTGTATTGTGGGTATAAAAACAAAAAAATCCTTTAAATGAGATCAATATAATTCATACTATTCAGATTCACATAGTAATTCAAATTAAATTAACAAAAATAACATTAATAAGAAACTAAAATTATTGAGATCAACTTCCACATTAAATTTCATACGTATGTACTTATATCAAGACAAGGTTAATAGTGTTCAACGCCGTTCCTTTGTAGGTATACATTCTTTAAAGCATAAAACTTGCGTTGGTTTCAAACGACAGTCCGTTTTTTAAGTCAGTTTAAAAAATGTTATGGGAGCTTAATTACCTCTTAACTAAGGCTTCTGAAATTGTCTAAATAAAAGCATAACTCAGTTCATTTTGTATTATTGGAATCGGCAAAGAACAGAACCATAAATCATACACCTATTCTTCCAAGTTATTTTTTTAGCGTGAATACCTTTTCGTAATAAACTTTGGATTCATCCGTTATCAATGTTTGCAAATCTAAAGGGTGTTTTTTTAAGCCCGATAGAACTTGAAATTGTAAAAAATAACACAAAAAATTAAATTGTAATCAAAATTTTTTTTTTATTCGAAAGATCAATACGTGACATTAACATTTGAAAATGATTTCGGCATATGGGCACCGCGGCTGTTCTTGACGAAGCGCATTCTGGACGTCCAATTTTGGGCCACTTTTTTGAGCACTGCAGGCCGTATGTCACGAATAACACGAACAATGCTGGCCTCCAAGGCGTCAATTGTTGCTGGTTTATCAGCATAAACCAGTGACTTCACGTAGCCCCACAGGAAATAATCGAGAGGTGTCAAATCGCACGACCTTGGAGGCCAATTGACAGGTCCATTTCTCGAAATCAACTTATAGCCAAATTTTGATTTTAATAAGTCGATGGTTGCGTTCGCCGTATGGCACGTAGCGCCATCCTGTTGAAATTACATCTCCTCCGGATCAATGTCATCCATATTTTCAAACAAAAAATCATTGATCATGGTGCGGTTACGATCTCCATTGACCGTAACGCGAGCTCCGGCCTCATTTTTAAAGAAATAAGGTCCGATGATGCCACCAGCGTGAAAACCGCACCAAACGGTGCATTTTTCTGGATGTAATGGAGTCTGTAGGGTCTCTTGTGGATTGGTCTCGCTCCATATGCGGCAATTTTGCTTATTAACAAACCCGTTAAGCCAAAAATGCGCCTCATCGCTGAACACAATTTTGCGATAAAACAACGGGTCAGTTGCCAACTGCTCTAGAGCGAATCGACGACTGATTTTCAAAGTAAATTTGGATAATTTCGTAGCGTTGTTCAAGCGTGAGTCTATTCATGATGATTTGTCTGAGTATACTGAAACGATAAAAAAAATATTTCATCAAAATTTAATTTTTTGTGTTACTTTTTACAATTTAAAGTTCTATCTAGCTTAAAAAAACACCCTTTATATAAAAAGCTGAATATTTTTATTTAAAATGAGGGTGTTTAACATAAACTTTCACAATACATATAACGATTACATTCCTAATCTTGGGAAAACAATTGTCTTTTAGGTATAGGTAAAACCGTAGAATTAATTTATGTATGCAAAATATTAGCACTTCTTGGTTGTAAACTTTTAAATAATTAAAATAATATATTATATTAGCATATTAAAATACAAAAAACAAAATTTCAATATTTTTTTTTATCCAGTTACCTTTAATCTTCCGCTAACATTTTCCAAATTTCTTATGTGCATATACCCTTTTGTTGATCCCGTGCGATATATATAAAAAAATTACTATTCATTTTCCTAGTAGAGCGAGAAAAGCTATATTTAGAGCAGAGCGGTGAAGGCAACGCAGTTTTAATTACCCTTTAAAATATAACAAATTACGGAAGCAACAGCAACGTTTTCGAATATTATAAACAAATCTAACAATCACATTAACTACCCTATTTTATCGAAAAAAAAGATTCGCAAAAAAGTAACACACAACCTGTGTTCTTCAATCTACTACAAAAAACCAGGGCTGTGGAGTCGTCCGGAAAAAGTACTAACTCCGACTCCGACTCCAAACGCTGAAATTTTTTAAGTGCGACTCCGACTCACGACTCTGACTACGACTTCTACTATACTTTTGATGCTAAATGTATATGAGACTTAGTGATGTTAACTTTTATTTTTTCATTACCGTACGGCCTTCTAAATATTACCGTTTTTGAGAAGAAATTAGCGTAAGCAAACATAAATGTTCTGTTTCCAAATGACAGGCGATTGATTATGTAGTAAAAATTATATGAAAAGCACTCAGTCTCATCGCCTGTCATTTAGGAAACAGCACATAAGAGAAGTATTTATAAACCATTTATTTAAATTTTAAATGTGTGTTAACAAAAAATTTGATTAGAAATTTTTGTTTAAAATTAATTTTTAACTAAAATTATTGTATGAATATGGCAGTAAAATAATTTTGACAAAGTCGTGTCAATAGTATGGTAAGTAAAGAATGCTTGATTTAAATACGGATTATTCCGGTGCCAAACACTTAACTTTACCCCCATTTAATCCCAGATCCGTACTTAAAATAATACGAAAACTACAGTAAAATTTATTAGCTCACATCTATGTGATATGTAAGTATGTTTAAATATTGTTGATTTTTAAACAAACAAAAAGTTAAATATAAAATTAATAATAACTATACAAGCATAATTGAAGTTTTCCTAATTGGACTTATCGTTGTTACGAAAACATTTTCAAAAACATTATGTTCTTAATTTTTTGTTATAAAATTGATCTATTTTTAAATTTAAAATCACCTCTCAAACGTTAAAATTATTAAACATTCATATGTAAGCATGTATATGTGTATACTAAAAATCCAAATTTCTTTAAATTACCGTTTTTTAAATAAAATTACCTTGCTACCTTTTGCGGCCCAAAATTACCCTAAAAAAGGGTAATTACCGTCCGGAATGAGTGTATACTAAGTTTGTCATTCCACGTGAAACTTTTTTATTATGCATCTAATACCCCTGGTTTCTTGAGTAATTCTAAGTAGATTTAGCCATGTCTGTCTGTCTGTCCATCTGTTGAAAATACGCTCACTTTCGAAAAACTTAAAACAAAAGTTCAATCTTGGTGTCACCTAAAACCGTAGCAGCTATAGATATTGTAAAATTTGGTCCAATTTTGGTTCATATGGCTAGAAATAATACCATGCAATTTTCTGATTATCGGTCCATATTTACCTTGGATCCCATATTAAGCGGCTTTCTGAAAAGCACTTTAAGCGCTTAAACAAATTTCACTACTGTATTGAAATTTGTTTCATTTAAATATTTTATAACGGAAATCACTATACAGGATTTCGTGATGATTAGTCCATAATTTATTTTTTTAAAAACACCTCTTATTTCTAAAAAAAAAACTTTTTTTTACAAAAGTGCCAACATTTTAAAAAGAAAAAACAAAAACATGTTAGGCTTTTTATATTACTGTTAAGTAATTAAATGAAAAAAGTATATAGAATTCATTTTACATATTTAAAAATATATAAACCTTAAATCTAAAAATGTTTTTATTTTGAATACGCTCTCACAAAAAGTTTTCTTAAAAATTAAAGCTCAAGCTATTCATTATTAACTTCTTCAATATCACTCAAATAGACTAAATTAGCCAAAATAGCACATAATTGAGAAATACTCAATTGGTAACCTCTTATTACTTATGTATTAAGAAAGTCGTTATCAAAATCGAACTTTTTTAACAGACCATTAAAATGTGCAACATAAAGCTTTAAAGAATAAACTCCAAGGTCTATTACATCAACTTCAGACAACTTATATGAATCTAGTGCTAAAGATATTTCAGAATCTAAACAAATTTAAAGAACAGAGAAAATATAAGACCATTTAATAACATGAAAACATCATTTATTATTTGTATCTTAATATCTGTATACTGCAAATTTTTAATTATATATTTATAAAAAACTTGAAAAAACTTTATTTAAATATAAAACTTTTTTGCATCGCATAAACTGTTACAAATCATGATATGTTATTTATATATATATATTATGTCCTGTGGTTCCTAGTAGGAACAGAGGGCCGCATGTTATATGTTATATTATTTAAGTTAGTTCAAATTACTAGAAATAATAGCATAACACTTTCTGATTGTCTTCCAATTGGTTTGAACTGGAACCAATTTTAATACTAACGTCCGTTTTATAAAGATTATTTAATAAAGCTCTCATATATTCTAACTGTCGGTGGAGGGTGTCAAAGATTCGGAACATCCGAATATAACACTCTAACTTTTTTAATGCATTAGCTTTTAAATGGTTAAATATAGCATAAAAATGATTATTAAAAATTTCAAATCGATATTTGAAATATTGCATCGTCAATTTCGGATAATTTTTATTTTGGAAATTTTTTTTAAAATTCTTTATGCCGAAAAACTTTGGATTCGGAGTCGCGAGTTTTTGTGGGTACTACGACTCTCACTCCACAGCCCTGCAAAAAACTACTAAGTAGTTTACGACAACCGTTTTGTAAAACGCAACGCAACGCCAAAAATTACATAGAAAGCAAAAACAAAGTGAAAAATATTTTATGATTTTGTTGTTGCTTTCTACAGAAATTCATATTTAATTTTTAAATTTCAAACTATGCATATCTTGTGGCGTTGAAAACGCATTATGAATTTCTGTAGAAAGCAACAACAAAATTATTAAATATTTTTAACCATATTAATCGTATATGGCATAAGGGTTCGATTAAATAATAAATAAAAATAAATAAATATTTTTGACTTTGTTTATGCTTTCAATGTAATTTTTGGCGTTGCATTGCGTTTTACAAAATTTGGGCCTAAATTGGACTTAGCTCCTTTACAAGTGAAGGAATACACTATTTGGCGTTTTAATAATTTAATATGAAACTAGCCGTTTCGCGGCGTTGCCCGCCCGAAATTAATTTTTTACTATCTAAAGAGAAAAGCCTGTGTGTTTTATTGTGTGTAGATCGATCAACATAAGTTTTAAATTTCATCAGAATCGAAATTGCCATCTGTCCCTTCATATTCCTAGCTATGAAAAGTGGCTAAACAACTACTTGAGTTTTACATGCTTCAGGAAAACTGTTGTTTTTTGAAGCACGAGGTTGAAATTTTTTTCTGTAGTAGTTAACTATATTTAGAACTAACTGTAAACAAATTTTATTAAATTGTTTTCTCATAAGTGTTTTTTTTATTGTTTTGAAAATGGTTATTATTCACTTGTTTTTCATCGTTTAAAGAATGTTTTCAAAATGTGACTTAGTGCCGTTATTTTTTATTTAATTTAAATTTTATTGGGGAGTGTTCGAAAATATTGCTTACAGGGTTTTCAATTTAAAAGAAAGTTCAAATTTTCTATTAAAATGGCGACATTGGCGACAATGACTTTTACGATAGCTACTATGTCATGACAAAATGTTGTCCAGGTAGGTCCAAAATAAACCATAGGTTCCATATAAACCCTCATCCATAAAACTCATATATGTAGATAAAGATATCTAAATAATATTCAGCAGAAAAAACTTTTAAATGAATCTTAACCTCATAACATAATTTTGTTCTGACGAGTCCATGATTGCCCATGGGTCCCAAATAGATTACACTCTAGGAAATTTGTATTTAAATACTATGCTACAGGGTATAACATAGTCGGGCTTGACCGATTATACTTTCTTCCTTGTTATTTTTACAAGAGCATTTAAAGCGTTTTTAACTCATTTTTCATTAAATGATGTTTTTGTATTTTTCACATTAATAATCCGATTCTACCAGACACATATACATACATATCTAACAAATATCAATTTTCATACCAAATTTTATTACGATTGGACAATTTTTGTAAGTGTTATAGCATTTTTAAGAAAAGGATATATGGCAGGACCTTGAGTCCTTGTTTAGATTAAAATGAAAATTTTCACACACGTTGCTAGTTGTGTGTGTATCAGCATGACTATTCTTTGTAGTTTTGTGGGCATTATTGAAGCTAAAATTACATTTTTCCATTTCAGGACACATGGGAGGTAGGCGTGTCCTTGCACCGATTTCTCCAAAAATTAATATTTTTCTTAACTAAGCTATTTTATGCTAGTGTACAAAATTTAAAAAATTTCTGACAACTCTTATTTATGTCCCTTCGTTTTATGGGGACAAAGCACTGTGTGTCGCCTCTTGGTCGCTTTCGTTTTTATTCACCGGACGGCGGAGAGATAGACTGTATGCGGAATGAGGGGTGAACAGCGTACCATTTTTTCTTTTGAGTACAGAAACTTTTGCTTTAATAGATCTCTTCTAAAACGAAAATTAATATTTTCTGAATATAGGAGGCTTAGCAGCCCTGAAACCTATCCAAACTTAGTATCAGTTAGAGAAATACAAGGGAACAAAAAATTCTTCTCACAGATTCTCATTTACTCAAGACCTTGCATTTTTCTAGGTCCAATATTAACGGAAATTCAAAAAGTACCCATTATAGAACAAAAAAGCGCCTCTTACAGATTCTCATTCACTTAGGAAATTGTATGTTTAATTTTATGGTTCTAGGTCCAATACTAATGAAAATTAAAAAAAGTACCAGTTAAAGAACAAATAACTAACAAAAAGCTGTTACAGATTCTCATCCAAGTAGGACCTTGCATGTTTAGTTTTGTTTTAAGTCCAATACTAACGGATATTCAAAAAGTACCAGTTAAAGGCCAAAAAAGTACGAAAAAGTTCCCCCATAGAGTCTTATCACTCAGGATATCGCCGGTTGAATTTTATGTTTTTAGGCCCAATATTAACGGTAACTAAAAAAGAACCAGTTGCAGAACCAAAAAGCTAAAGAAAGAAATCTAAATTTCCGTATTTCCCCTTTTTGGGTACTTTTTTCTCCCCACAAAAGCATCAAAAATTTCTATATTGTAGTGGGAGCCCATTAAATACGTGTATGCCAAAGAATGAAGACAAATACTTTGTAAAAAAGAGTACCAACAAAAGTTACGAATTTCACCCCTTAAACGTTCGAATTTCTAAAAAGTACCATATATGTATTTGTATTTTTAGATAAGTTTCAAACGTGATATTATGTTTATTTTTACTTTTATTGGTTGAAAAGATAGACGGGATGTCAAAAAAGTACAAAAATTCAGGTTTTACCGGCTTACTCCCTAAAAGGGCCAAATTTCAAAAATTACCAGACACCGGTCCGCTTATTTTTCTAAAAAACAACTATAAGTATTACATTTTTTCCGTCTGTATTAGTTTTGGTAATATAATTGAGTATAAATTGGAGGTTAAGCGCCCCTGGACCATATCCTAGGCACTTAAGTGGAACCTTATATAACCTATGTCTGTTAGGAGGTTCCATTCTTAATTTTGTTGAAGAAATTTTAAAATCGGACCGTCAGTTCCGGAAATTACCTCTTACAAACATAAAAACATACAAACTTTGTCTGAGAGCTAGGTGACTTTTTGACTTATTTCAATTGGCCTATATAAAATAAAAGGCAAATTTTATTTCTTAACCAATATGGACGGTATCGTGCAAATGATCCAATATTTCTTCTTATCCATTTTTAACTTTTTTTTTTTTATCTTCAGGTCCTTTTCGTTTATGCTGCATACTTAGCCTCTTCCGTCGATATCAAATGGAAGACAGCAATGCGTCAAGCATTTCCAGTTTTATTACGTACCGATGATGATTTGTTTCTTTTCTGTAAATATGCCACATTGATCGGCAAAGAACAGAACCATAAAGGATTCTCGCGAACGGTACGCAAAGCAATAACAGCCTGGTATGAAATGCAAACAACCGATGCTATACGTACAATGTGGCTTGCACATCGTGGTTTACATGGTTTCACTCACAAAGTTCTGATGAAATTGTGTCACATATCAGACAATACTATTGGATCGTCAGAGGTGACAACACCCTTCTTCAAAACATGCGCGGAACTAATAAAAGCAGCAGAAACACAAACCACAGAAAACAAACCTAAAACTGCAGTAGATGCAGGACAATCATCGAGCATTATTGGCAGTGATGAAAAAGCCACTGATTCAAACGCCAATGAAACACCTATTGACACGGAAAAACCAAAAATAACGGCACAAAAAAGTTTAGAAAAATCAAATTCCATAGAATCATCAACACCCGCCTCTGTGGTGGTGGCTATTTCAAAATTACGCACCACCAAGAAAAAACATGATGCTATTAAAATTATACGCAAATTTAAACTGCCCTACACACAAGTTCCTGGCCATTTACTACGTCATCCCGTTATAATGGAGGCTGTTTTACCCACCATGTCTTATTTGCAGATCCTTAAGTGTTGGCGTAAAATGGCGCGTTTTAATCATTTCGATACAAATCCAAAAATTTTTAAAATCTGCCAAAAAATGCTGGAGAATAAAGAGTTTGCTAAGAAATCTCGTATACATCCGGTACATTTATTGATGAGTATGCACGAAATTGGCGCTGGTGCTAAACTACCCGCCAAAAGAGTGAAATCATTAAATTTGGAATACTTAAATAAACTCTATAAGGAGTCTTTCCAATGGCATGCAGATTCCGGAAATTTACGTATGCATATCACCCTGAACTTGCAAAGCAATTATAAAAAGAGTAAGCGAAATTAGTTTATTATTTTTTTTTTTTTGAAAAATTGCGATTTCATTCTATTTTTCTATAGAATTGTTAAAAAATCACAAGAAATTAACTTATTACGATGCCTGTCTTGCTTTGTCCTTTGGCTATTGTAAACGAGAAGCTCATGTAGATGTTTTCCATTGGTATGAAGACAAAATGAAACTAAAGAAGATTTCTTTACAAAAGAACTATTCTACACAATTGGGTTTTACTTCTTATGACGTAGTTGAGGTCAGTTTATGATAAAAAAAAAAACTTAAAACATTTATGTCTCCCTGTTTCAAAGACTTGTTTTATATACATTATGTAATTTTATTAAATATATGTATGTGTGTATGTGTCTTCCTATTCTAGAATCAAAAGAATAATCAACGCTTAGTCACCCCTATTTTAAATGCTTTATCTAGCGAGCAAGCTTATGATGTTTTCTTGTGTATTGTTCCCACGGCTGGCCGTGGTAATCCCAAGCAAAATTCCGATTTTCTTTGCAAATTTTTGGATAAATATCGTGAAACTAAAAATCCTAATGCTAAGTAAGTACAACAATTAATTATTTATTTTAAATGAACAAATCTTTAAAGAAACTTATAACGTTTATGTTAGTTTAGGAAAAGGAAAAGTATCAATTACATTTTACTTAAAAAATAGAATTAAAAAAAATTTGGCGAATGTCAGATTTTCTTAAAAAGAATTAACTATGAAAAATATTTAATGCATTTAACTATGAACAAACATATAATGCATATGAGTTGTGTTCCTGTGCACAAAACTTATGTAAAATAGAGAGATAGAGAGTTTATAAGATGGTAAATTCGATTCCTTCTTTAAACTTAATCAAAGTATTTCTTCTGGGAAGTTTTGTAAAAGGAATTTAATTTTAAATTCTATTAAAAATAAAAATTTTAGTCTTTCCGTTAGTCTGGTGCTTAAAATTACCAGAACTGTAATAGATCGATGTTGACTCCAATTATAGATCACGGGCAGGGTTGTTAGATGTGACGCTTTTTCGTCATTTTGACGATTTTTTTTAGAAAATACACTAAAATGACGATTGACGATTTTTACTAAAAGTAATAGTGTTATGACGATTTTCTGGCATCAATAAAACACTAACAAGAAATACTTGCAATTATATTGGGAACAGTCCAAATCGTAACAATCAATTTTTCTAAATACAAAAATTATTGGAAATTAAACAAAAATAAATTCTTCCCCCATGCGTCGTTTCGATTTGCGCCTCTTTTTAAAAATTGGTTTAATCCGCTTTACGTTTTTATGATTCCGATTTGCGTCGCTACATACGATTGGATTTTTTCACTTAAGTCATAATCACATGTGAAGAATTTTTCTATTTGCGTGTAAAAAGACGAATTCCCATTTAATTCTGTTAGGTAAGTTATTCTAAGCATAGCTGCGTGTTAGGAAGTAAGAAGTTTGTTCTTAATAAAAAGTTGTGTAGAAAACTAAGTGCAAAGAAAAGAAAATGCATTAGTTTGGATGTTATAAAACATTCCAAGTCGGGTGAAATGGCTGTTGATATACCCAGACCCTTGTTTTAGCAAAAAAAAAAAATTTGCAAAAGAGATAGCGCTAAAAATTAATCATTTAAAGATAGCTCGATTTAATGGCAAATGAGATTTTATTTTTTATTTAATAATTTAATATTTTGGGGAATATAAGAAAAGATAAACTCACTTTTTGTTGTTTTTGTTTAAGCTTTGATATTGTTACAAGTAAAACTTTTGCTTATAATTCTTATTCGCTTAACAGTTTTATTTGTATAATATCTTTAGTTTTTCTAAAATCTTTGATGAAGTTTCCTGATGATCTGGCCTAAGCAACCAGTGAAATGCGCATAGGGAATAAATTTCAGTGTTTTTATCAAGAATAAAAATTGGGAATTAAGCACGACAAACAAAATCTTGATAATTAAAAATATTTTTTTTTATGATAAATATATCTTCACTTATTTTTTATAATAAATAAGCACACTTGCTAAAATAAATAAAATAAAACAAAACGTGACCATATAACTTTTTTCATAAATAGAATTTATTGCTAAAAATTTATATTTTTGAACCAATCAATACAAAATCAGTGCAATAAATTGACTCTGATTTGTAAAATTTAAATTTCTGACGATTTTTTGACGATTTTGTTGAATGTTTGTGACAGTTTTGACGAATTTTGTTAAAACTTTTGCCGATTTTTGAAGAAAAAAGCCTAACAACCCTGATCACGGGAATCAGTAAACCCTTCGAACTTTTGGGTTCTTGACTAGTTTTTTACATCACGTTACATCACGTTATTGATTACGCAGTGACTGTAATTAAAATCTTTTTTGCTAGGTCGTAATTCAGCATGCCATAGGATCACTCTGTAAGCAGTTGCTATTAAACAAAAGCTGCTAAGCAAGTATATAAAGTAGATTTTTAAGAATTCTAAAATAATCCGTTCAATTAAAAACATTTAAAAATCTAAGAGAGTCTACGTAATATGTTAGCCCGCAGTGCTTAAAAAGGCCACATATCTTACAGGTCAACATATATAAGAGCGTCAAGCGGCCTTAGTATGTATAAAACCTTCTTAATTTTATAAAATTTCTAACAAAAAAATCACCTTTAGAACGCCTTTACAACATCAGGAGTTTCTTAAATAAGACTTGACGGGCATCATCTTCAATTTTTTTTTACAATTGTATGAGCACGATTATCTATCAAATCTAAAAAAACGTTTACGGCTCTTATTAAGGTAGGAATGTTTTTCTCTAGGAATTTTTTAATTGATTCGAAAAGCACGTGACAAGAAATTTTAACAAACCTTTCAGAAAATATGATTAAAAAAAAAACGAAAAAAAAAATTGCGAAATTATAACAACTTGCGAAAATATAACAATTATGCATGCGAAAAAATTGTTTTTGCACTTCTGCTTTTTCGTAACTTTTGACGTGAATATCTTTAATAAAGATATTCAGTTCAGATTTTTTTTGATTGCATAAAAGGAAAAATGGAAAATTGCCCTTATGTTGAAGTGAGCGGTCTTAATTGTAATTTGAAAGTGTAAAGTTGTCCACATTTTACGTGGCAAGAAAAAAGGAAAACAACCTGTCTACCAAATGTTTATAATGGGGGTATTCACGTCACAAGTTGCACCCTTGCGAAAAAGCAAAAGTGCAAAAATATAACAACAACCACACAGACAATTAGTTGTGCGTAAATAATTGCCTTTGCGGTTGTTGTTATGTTTTTGCATCTGTCCTTTTTTCTACTAATTGCTATTTTGGTTTTACGTTCTTGTATGTATGAAAATTTGTTAAATAAGCCTTTTATTAACCGTTTTTTTTAACAAGGCCGTAAATATTTAAAATTATAAAAAATATACCTATTAGTTATAGAATATGTATTTTGTAAATTGAATAGAAGTTTTATTAATTACCAGCACTAAAATGGCAACAAAACGTAAAGAGTGTTGCCATACTTAATCATAAAATCGCAACAAACCAATTATACGGGCCTGTTCTGAAAATCACCAGATTTCAAATCACGTGTTTTTGAAATCACACGTGTGATTTTGTGGTGTTCTGAAAATCATACCTTTTTTGTGTTTCACGGTGTGCTTTCGGCAATTGAAGATCACACCAAAACACACAAAAACGGGACACTACAACATCAAACGTGTGATTTTAGTAGGCACATGTGATTTGAAATCACGTGATTTGAGTAAAAGTGATTTGCAGAACAGGTCTGATAGTTAAAAAGATGTTAATGTGCGTTTATGAATACAAATTTTTAAAAGTGGTTTATAAGACAAAATGCGTTTGATAGCTATAACATACTTTGAATTTTAACTAAGAACTTTTTATGAATATACCCGTAAAGATTTACCGCCTTATTTATAAAAAAATAAAACAGGAAAGTTATCTCATAGGCCTATAAGCTAAATCCACGTTAAAACATGTGGTATCTTTTCGGTTTTTACTTCATTTTCAAGTGTAATTATATCCAGCAATTACCCTGTTTATCATGTTGGAGTTGTTAAACATTCAACTATTTGCTTTATACTATTTTTTTTTAGATTCATCATACTAAATTTATTGAAATTTAAACGTTCCATGTCATATTCCGAAACACGTTCGGAAAATATTTTGGAAATATGCGGATTAGATGAACATACTACCGATATTATACACAATTTTGCCACCCATCGTTTTGACTAAACGCAATCAGAGAGCGCCATAAGAAACGAAATCTGTAATAAAAGGTATTAAATAAAAATCGAATAATAATAAAACAAAAAATAATCAACATACTTTTTCTTATACAATTTAAGAATACATAAAAATCATTAATAGAAATATATACATATTTATATACATATTTAAATAATATGATAACTAAAGCATATTTGACTAACATTTTTAAAAAATCGTAATGTTTGTGACTAAAGGTATGCTTTCTTAAAAACAAAAACTCTTATACGTATTAAACAAAAACGAAGAAAAAAACCTTAAAATATATTGTAAAATTTATTAAACATACATATAAAGTTATTGAAAAAATACTGAACAATTATTTAGCGGGTTATTTTGTTAGTTTCCTTTACCTTGCGTTGAGAAATTTTATTTTTTGTTATGTTAAATTTGAGTTTTTAAAAGTTTTTATGAAAATATTATTAATGTTAGGTGGAGTGCTTAAGAAAATAACGCTCTTAATTCCTTTTTGAACTATGTATGTATTCGAATTTTCTTTTTAACTTTGAATTTTTTTTTTAATTTAATATTAAGTTGAAGGAAATTGTTTGTTTTAAATTTAAGTACAGTCAAGGGCTTATTTTTATGTTTTCTTTTTGAATTGCTTTTAATTTAAATGAACTTGAATGTATTTTTTTGTTATAAATAAAAAAAATTCTTTTTTTTTTAATATTAACCGTATGGATGCTAAAATATTTAAAATTCATTGCCTTAAAAACCATAAAGTACTGGGTCAAAATATTATGGAAAAAACTTAACGAAAACATGGAAAAGTTCTTATTCGGAATCTTATATACCCTTCAAGTTTGCCGAAATGGTTACACACAAAGTAATTTTTTTTTTTTTTGATAACCTGTGCTTATATTAACCATAGGAAAACGACTAGAAAAAAACCATAGCTTTTTTTTAAACTTTAAGGTTGTAAAACACTAAAAACAAATCTCTAAAAATGTACGCGTAAAGTTACAATCACAAAGTAGAACAGAGGTGTAAAAAGTGATGTAAGAAAGAAAGCACACATCAGTTGTAAGGACAGCTTTCGAAGAAATTGCAGTGTTTTTTTTTTTTGAGTAAAAAAAAGGCCGCTACACTCCACACAATTTTCGTCATCTGGGGGGTATTTCGATTCGAAAGAAATAATTTACGAGTTCGAACAATTTCTACTGTGTATTATGATTTTCGTACTATTTGTTTCGAATGAACGGAAGTTGTTAATACCTTTTCGAAAACATGAAGTTCCTTTCGTAACGGCAACTCTCTACTACGAACAATAAAAATCCCTTTCGAAACTGTAAAAAGAGTTAGGAAATTGTTCGAAAGCTATTTTGTTAGTGACAAAGTGCAAATGACAAAGTTCAAGATAAATAATAGTGTAAAACAAACATATTTTTTTTTAAACTTTAAGGTTGTAAAACACTAAAAACAAATCTCTAAAAATGTACGCGTAAAGTTACAATCACAAAGTAGAACAGAGGTGTAAAAAGTGATGTAAGAAAGAAAGCACACATCAGTTGTAAGGACAGCTTTCGAAGAAATTGCAGTGTTTTTTTTTTTGAGTAAAAAAAAGGCCGCTACACTCCACACAATTTTCGTCATCTGGGGGGTTACCGCGTATTTCGATTCGAAAGAAATAATTTACGAGTTCGAACAATTTCTACTGTGTATTATGATTTTCGTACTATTTGTTTCGAATGAACGGAAGTTGTTAATACCTTTTCGAAAACATAAAGTTCCTTTCGTAACGGCAACTCTCTACTACGAACAATAAAAATCCCTTTCGAAACTGTAAAAAGAGTTAGGAAATTGTTCGAAAGCTATTTTGTTAGTGACAAAGTGCAAATGACAAAGTTCAAGATAAATAATAGTGTAAAATACCTTATAATATTATAATTGATATAAAATAAATGTTTACTAACGTTATTATTAAAAATGTTTTAATATTAGTGGTCTTGAAATTTTAGAAAAATTTAAAAAAAAATTACATTTACACACAAAAAGCAGTATAAAGTAAAGCTTCGTACAGACGATGGTCAGATCTTACAATGTTGTCATTTTTCTGACAATGGATCATTGTTTGATTGCATTGCATTAATTTAACACATCTGCCAAATGAAAATAGCGTACAATGTTCACACAGTTGCAAGACATTTTTAGTCAATTTTAATGACAACATTGTAAGATCTGACCACCGTCTGCACGAAGCTTAATGGTTTGTTTTTTCTGTGGACTCTTCAAATCACAGGAAAATACAAAAAATTTTTATTAAAAAAACACAATTATAATATTTTTCACACATTGAATAATATTTGTTATTTGTTTTATTGTGGGATATTTTCATCCATTTTGGTATTTCAATAGCAGTGCTACCAAATTTTAATCAAACATTCCATTTGTTTATAAATGCAACTCTGTCATCGTTTCGAACGAGTTACGCAGTACGGTTTAACTTTCGAATCGGAAATTGCTTTCGAAAAATTTTGCTTTTCGAATCGAAATACGCGGTAGCCCCCCTGAACAAATTTAACAAAAAAAAACAAATCACGTTAAGCAAAAATATTAGTTCAACAAACACTTTGTTTTGTGCTAAAAATTTATTAAGTCATCGTCCAAACTAGTAATTCTAGTTGCAGCAAATCTTGAATTTATTGTTGAGAGAGGTTAAAAGATTGGGGAGCGGTACTCAGTTTCATGTACTCTGCAATTCCGTTTTGTTTTGTAATTCTTACACTTTTTAACTTTAAGTTGGCTGAAGGTGTATTTGTATTTATTGCCCCTTTTACAATTTACAACTCAACTCAGTTGAGTTTAAATTAAAGCAACTGCTAGTGATGAGTTGTAATTTTTGATGTTTTTGTTATCCGCACTTTAACAGAGTTGTAAATCATAACATATAAAAACTGCAACATTACAACTGAACTGAGTTCTAAACCGTAAAAGCGACATATATATGAAATATAGAAAGGAAAAAAAGTCAGAAAATTAGATGATGCAATAATTGTCAACTTTTGCTGCAGAGCTGCGGCATCACTGGATAAAAAAATTTTAACATATGAGAGTAATGCCAAGTTTCTTACAGGTGATGCATTTACGAACATTAAACTTTACTAATGCGCAACAACTGCCTTTACGAACGTACCCGAAAATACAAAAATTGCAAGACTAAAATTTCATAATCTGCTCACTAATGCAATTTTAAAGTAGAAATTAAAAAAAAAAGAAAAAAATAGCTGCAACAAAAAATAAAAGACTAAACGACGACTAAGTAATATTGTTTTGCAGGTTCATTGTGGCTAACTTATGTACCCAATTACAGACTCTTTCGCGTACACCATCGATATTTTGCTAGTAACTTATCGCCCACTGTACGGCGATCCTCAATCATTAAGTTTCGTATTATGAGTACATGCTGCTAATTTCAGAGTCCATAAAAAGATCGATTTAGCTAATTTTAACAAATATTTTTAAAAGCAAAACGGTTAGACAGGCATCAATAGTGTTAAAAAATAGTACATCAGTATATAGAAATTACAAACTTTACAGCTTCGATAAAGGGTATAACTAAATTTCGTTTAGCTTAAAATACAATAAAAATAATTTGCTCTTGTCGTCTCCATTATCGATAAAACAAAAAAAAACAATCGCCAAATAACTATAATATTTTGTCTTGGTACCATTTAAAAACAATTACAACTACAAAAATTAACAAAATATTTTTTGGTTTGTTAACAAATAGTTAAACAAAATTTTTATTAAACAAAAGTTAAAAAAAAAAAACAACAACGTAAATCTTCCACAAAATTATTGGACTTGCAAAAAGAAAAAAAAAATAATAATGAAATGAAATGAAAACATTTTTTTTATAGAAATATATTATTTTTCTACAAAATTTCTAAAATTTATATATTTAAAAGAAAAATAATCTAAATTAAGTTAAAATTTAAGGAAATTATACGTTTTTAGTGTACAAAAAGAAAAAAAAAAGAAAAATTGGGAAATTCTCATACAAATTAAAAAAAAAAATCCATACAACACAAAACACGCCGCAGAATATAAACCGATAATAAAAAGTAACAAAACTATATTTAAACTGCTAAAATTATGATCAGAACTAAAACTTGAACAAAAGAACTGCCTGAAAATTAAACTGTTTTTATGTTACCAAAATAAAATATTTAAATTAAATAAAACTAAACAACAAATAAAGGAAAATCTTGATATTAAAAAAGCAATATTTGTAAAATTTGATAATTAAATAAATTAAAGAAACAAAATAGAAACAACAACAACTACAAAAACAGCAAAACAAATACTTACACAAACAAACAGTATATATTAGAGAAATAATTAAATAAATTTTATTTTAGACAAAATTATTTAAAAAAAAGAAAAGAAATCTAAAACTTAAACAACAATAATTTTATAAAAACAAGAAAATTTTGTGACTGGCAAATTTAAATTTTTTTTAGATTATTATTAGATTTTAAAGAAATCAACTAAAACAATAATATTACATAGTAAAAAAATTTTACAGGGAAAATTGGAAAAATAATTATAAAAAACAATTTACAATTTTTTTGTTTGTTATAGTATTTTAAGTTTCACTTTTTAAAAATTGAAATAAATAATTTCTAAGTTATGCAAACTGGGAACACAAATAATGAAAGAAAAATTTTTAAATTATGCAAACTGGGAACACAAAAAACACTGTGTGTAATTTTTTAAGTCGTGGAAAAATAACCATAAACGGACACCACTACGTGATAAAAGACCAGTGTCTCCCAGTTTTGCCTTAAGTCATGTACTTTTTTTATGGGCCCCCAAAGATTTGGGGGCTTGGATAAATATGGCGGCTGAAAAAAAATTAATTGACGGCTAAATGAAAGAGCATGAGAATGGTTTAATCCAAAACAATTCAACAACTAAACTGAACTCAATATCTGTAAAGCGATATGCCATAAGACAAATGTCATCGGCCAAAAGGTGCTTCCTTATTCGTTTGTTTCACACTACCCAAAAGAAGAAAAAATGGAGTTGGAGATGGGATACAACCCTGTCTTACTCCTGTATATGTTCTAAAAAATTAGCTTGCCTGTATTCCTCTCATATTTCTCTTGGATACCTTTTAAATAAATATCGACCAAATTGAGTAACTTGATACTGTGTCGGAAGCACGTTCAAAATCTACAAAGAGTAGATACATATGTTAGTTATACTCTGCTGATTGCTGTATAATTATGCGTAATGTATTGATATGACCTACGCAAGGAACGACCTGGTCAAAATCCAGCTTGACTCCTCCCCAAAATACCATTCATCACAGTTGATATTCTTTGCAGTATTATCGTGGCCATGACCTTACCTATGGAATTGAGTAAGGTTATACTACACCACTCCAGTTTTTACAGAGGGTTAGGTCGCGTTTCTTTGGGATTGTAATTACATCGCCTTCTTTCCACTCTGATGGTATCTCTTCGTTGAGCCAAGCATTTCTAATAAGAGGTGTGCGAAACTCTGCTAACGTTTTAGCCCCACAATTAAGCAACTCTGCCAGAATAATGTCTGAACCTGGTGATTTCTAGTCCTTGATTTAACTTAAATCTCTTTCAGATTACGTCTTATTACCGAAACAATCTCGTCCTAGTTTCCATCTTGGATCATTTGGATGAGTTGACTGTGCTGTAAAATGTTCACGCCACCTAATGAGTTGTTGTTAGAACGAAACTATCGGATGCTTTTAACACTTCCGTACACTCAAGTGTGTGAAATTTTTGATGACGATCGGGGGGGATACTCTTTATTGTGATGCGAATACAAAAGAAAACAATAAAAAATAAAAACGTTGCAAAGAATTCCAACTATATTATTATGCGGCTTCCTTATTTGTATGTTCTTTTTAACTTTGAGTTCCCAATTTGTTGAAATTTTAAACTTTGCCCTTTTTTAGTAAATAATCAACAATATTTTTATTTATTTTATTTTTCATTAAATTAATAAACAATATAATAGAAAAAGCAACTAGGTTTAGAAAAATATCTAAAGAAATTATCTGCAAATTTTTTTAAAAAATCTGTGAGTGAAATATAAAATTAAAACCAACAAAATTGTGATCCAAACCTGAGTAAAAAAAGCAACTAAAACAAAATTCAAAATAACGAAATATTCTTAAATTTAGTTACCAAAAAAGAAAAAAAAAACTAGAAAAGTATTTAATGCAACAAAAACAGAAATTTAAGAAAACGAATTCAAACCAAAACAATTTAGTTAAAATGAAATTTTAAGCGAAAATTACATAAAAAAGAAACTGAAACAAAAAGTACCTTTGAAACAACATTAAATAAAACAAACAAAAAATTAAACCGTTAAAAACAATAAAATAAACAAAACATAAAAATTACTTACCACACTGTTATTTTCTGCTTTAGAAAAATAAATTTTAACGATTTGTTTAAAAATCGAAAAAATAGTAAATGAAATAGTTAAAAAGAAACAAGAAGAATCTCCAAAGGAAATAAAAAAAAAAAAATAAAACATTTGAAAAACCGTTGAAACCCTCATGTGATATCTTGAAAAAGAATAAAATAAAACAAAAACTCTTTTTAAAAAATATTAAAAAAACGCTAAGAAAAAATTAAAAAAATATCGGATATTTTTTAAGCCCGATAGAATTTACGAAAGGGTTTGCTGTCAAACTAACTGTCACTGCGCTTACTTTTTGACTCTGGCAAATCATTACAAGTACATATGTTCATGCTTGAACAACACTACCAAATTTTCAAATTTTACTTTGAAAATCAGTCATCAATTTATGCAACTTATGGAAGAATTTGTGATTTTTATGGGTCATGGCTCATTTTTGGCTTAACAAGTTTGTTAATAAACAAAGTTTTTTTCAAATGTTATTGCTATGTTTTGATCAGAGCACTAAAGTACGGCACGGCGCGTTTGTGTACCGTTTCGTATTTTGCTATGAACAGTACACATACACATCCTATACAAAAAAACAAATTTTTTTTTTTAAGGTTTGTAAAATTGTTTACAAACAAAATACGGTACACAATGATTGTGAGCTGGCGAACACAAATTCTAAGATAACATACCATTCTTGTTTTAGCGTACGTGTAGTGTTTTCTAACCGTACGCGTTCTGTATTTTCATGTGACCTATTTCACACGCAATATTCATGAAAAACCCAAATGCAGCAAACGAATGGTTGGCAGACTTAAAATACAGAACGCGTGCCCTAAAAGAACACTACACGTACGCTAAAACAAGATCGGTATGTTATCTTAGAATTTGTGTTATATTAGTATAAGTGTTTGTCAGTTTACAATCGTTGTGTACAGTATTTTGTTTGTGTACAAATTCACAAATACAAAAAGAACTTTTAGAGTTTGTGTTTTCAAAAAATACAGAACGTTAGTGTACAGTTTTTTTAAGAATTATAGACAGTTTTGATCTTTCAATATTTTTTTTGGATTAGAATACATTTTTTGTGTTATTTAAAATAAGTTATTTTTTAAAATTTGTAGTTCTCTCGGGCTTAATAAAACACCCTTTACAACAAAATTGAAAAAATACACTACTTATTAAAAAAATATTTTTAATTATAAAATTAAACAAAAAAAAAAACACCTTATTTTTTAATTAATAAATTTAGTTTTCAAACACTCAGCGATTTTATTTTATAATTAAATTTTTTAATTTAAAATTTTTTCATTGTTTTTTAATAAAACTTAATACTTAAACTTTTTTTTTTTTGAAAAACAGGACTGAATTTTTTAACACTGAGTTTTTTTTATTTTTTAATTACATTATTTGATTATTACACTAAGGAAAAAACATGTCTATTGAAATATTTGAATATTGAAAAATTAAATAACAAAATTAATTAAGCTTAGTATTTAATATTATATAAATAATAATCATTCATGTTTAAACAATAGATTTAAAAAAACTGTGAAAAGTAAAAAAAAAACTTTAATTAATGTTTTGTTGTAGCAACCAATTCGTGCGTTATATTAACACTTTTCTTCGTTTTAATTAAAAAACAAAACCAAAACGAAAAGTGTCCAAATTTCTTTAGACATTTAAGCTCTTATCGCAATTGCGAATTAATTAATATTTATTATAACATAAAATTAATAATTATACGATTAAAAGAAAAGCATTTAATAATAAATAAATAAAATACTTATTCAAACTATTAACTGGAAAAACAGCAAAAAAACAAAATGGGGTTTGTAGTTTTATTTGGATTAAAAATAAGGTGCGGATATAATCTTTGTTTAATTCCGAAATAACATCTTATGGTCTATTTTGTATAGGAACCGGATTTGAGTAAATTTTATTATAGATGGCAACTGATGTCAATTCAGTTGCCAATAGTGATAAATATTAATGGGCTGATTGCGGACGGTAACAAAACTTTTTGACAACGCAACTGACATTTACATTGGCACGTTTGTGCTTGCCGCTCGTTAGTATTTTGGAGCTCAGTCTCTTGTTTTAAAATTTTAGCTTCACTGATTTGTTGCGAATTTATAGTGAATTTGGTTTCATAACTCCTTTTCTACTGAATCGATTATGCTGGATTTTATTCCCAACTTCTAAGGAGAACAAGAAACAATTGAGAAAAAAAATTTTCTTTTCGTTTAAGTAGTTCGAAAGTGGGCGTATTTGCAACAGAAGTACAGACAGACGGTCATAACTAGGGCAACCAAAAAAAAAAGCAAATCTTTGGCTTAATATAGAAAAGGCGTTCAGGAGAAGAAAAAAACTGAATAAAACCTTAAAAACTTAAGATACAAAAAACATTTCTATTGCAATTTTTATTCAAAACAAGCAACAAATTCAATTCTGGTTAAATTTTTTTATTATTTCTAAATTCTTTGAAGTTATTTTAGATAGGGCTTCTTGTTATTATTTTTCTTGAAAAAAAATGTAATAGTGTTTTCACACCTAAAGTTAAAACCTGGTTTTAACATTAAAACTATTAACAGCTGATTTTGCGTTCACATTACAAGTTTTATTAAATCAGGTTTTAACTCACAGTTTGTCCAATAATTTTGTGTAAAATAAAATCATTGCTCAAAGAAATAAGTACATTTTTATAAGAAATTAATGAAGTAAATGCTCAATCAAACAATTTTATATAAAAAATTAATATTCGAATATTTTATCGGTTTGACGTTTTTTTATTTATTTTAATTCATTTATTTTTATTGAGCGCCATCCCAGCAAGCATAATTTTGTGTGTGATAATTTTTCGTAAATATTACCTAAATGAGTCTTCTTAGATCCCATTTGATGATTAAAAAAAAAACTGATGTATCACTTAAGCGATTGAAAGAGTTCATATATCGTAACCTAAAACGCTAACCAAAAATGGAAATTTTAATTAACGCTAAAAGGCCAAACTAACCGTGTGCATAATATGCAACGTTGTCAATTGTTCTAACAACGGTAGTTTTTACAGAAAAAATAGAAGAAAACTTAATTATAAACAGTTTCAGTCAATTTATAAATTTATCATTTTAAATTGTTTTTTGCTTCTCCTGTAAAATTTTCAAGATGTTAGATAATAGGGCCTTTTGCGTTTTGGGTAGCTATAAATAAGATCGTCATCAAGTTTAAATAACGATTTTTTAATATTTTTAAATATTTTGTATTTTTGTTCTTGTCAAATTAAAAGAGTAAAATAGAAATGTTCTTGTAAGCCAAACAAATTAAAAGATTGGCTAAAAAAGAAGCCCAAACATTACTGTCAATAAATGAAAGTAAATGTAATTGCGAATAGTTTCTTATATCCTTTACGAGAACCCGATAACTTGCGTTTGGTTCAAATTAAAATTTGTTTAAATAATCAAGGGACACTTTTATCAGAGAAAAAAATTCAAAACATGACATTTAAAAAATTATTTTATATATAATTAAAAGCCATATAATTAACGATTAAAAACTAAGACGAAAAATATAAACTTATGATTATAAAAACTAACATTCAGGGTTGTCAAAGAAACCAATATTGGCAGAATTGGTTTTAAAACCGACAAGAAAAAATGCTTTGGTGTCACAGAAACCAATGTTATTGGTTTTTTTTTTTGGAACTAGAATTAGTGTCGGTTTTAGGTGTCACAGAAACCAATGTTATCGGTTTTTTATTGGAAATAAACCAAGCAGCTTATGCTATGTTCATACGACGATATAAACCACTCGTTTCGCTCTCTGAAACTAGTTTGCCAAACATGCTGTTCATACGATTCATTCTTGTTTCATTTTGACACCTTTTTTGTGTTGTTAGTGTGATTTTTTTTAAATAGATAAAAAAAAGTAAATAAAACTTAAAAATATATTATTTAATACTTTTGTTAATATTATTATATTCATTCCTATTCTGCATTTCGATTACGTCTCCGCATTCAGTTCCGTTACGATCGAAAATTGGTATTCTGCAGAAAAACGGAATCGAAAGAATAAGAAGAAGATAACAATGGACATGTTCGTAAATGCATCACTGCGCTGCATTAGTGATTTCAAATGTTTATATAAATATCAGTGAAGTAGATGTGGACCAAAAAATTGTCAAATACTACACAAAAATAATACACAATAAAACAGATTATATTAATAATTTTTTTTATCGGCATTAAAAAAAGTTTGCTTTTCTGATGCAGCGCAGTGATGCATTTACGAACATGCCCAATAATGTTTACAAAATCAATTGTATCAATGTGGAATGTGGAAATGAAACAGCAGAATAAGCAAGTCTGTTATCATTTTCATAAACAAATGTCAAATTTAATAAAACAAGTTCTGTGTATAATAAAGTAAATTGTTTATAAATTTAATAAAAGAAAAATATTGAAATAAAATAAAAAAAGAAAAAGGTAAAAATAAGTTTTGCATAAATATATAAGTGTGTATAATCTAGTGAAGCTGAAATTAACTAAAAAAAGTAGAAAATAAAAGTGTTGTGTTTAAATATGTTAAGACAAAATGTTAATAAAAACTGTTTGTAAAGAAATAATTTAGTGAGTTGCATTTTTATTTAAATTTTAAGGACAAATGGAGTCTATTGCAGCTGCATTATTGTTGCTCGTATTGCTCCGATGTTGTTGTTTTTGACCTGCATACATACATAACAAAACACTCATATACCAGTACAAGAAATAACAATTTAAAACAAAAAAAATTATATAATAGTTTGTATTTAAATCGTTTTTGAATTTTTTAGTTTTGTACTTACATTTTTTCACTTATTTACTTAAAAAAACAAAAATAGAAAAAACCTCCGTTAACAAAAAAACAACTGAGAGAAACGGAGCTCCGATCGTAATACAGAATACATACAATCGAAAGAAACTGAGCGGAATCGAAACGCAGAATACCAAAATTGCCAGACGGAGAAAATTTCGATTCGAATCGAAACGCAGAATAGGGGTGATTATAATTATCACTTTATTTTATTAAGCATCAATTTTTACTTTGTTTTTTTCTTTGTTTTGATTTTTTTTGAGAGCTAGTTCAGATAAACTAACGATAAATGTTATCAAAATTGGAGATGATAGTACATTTTTCCTGTTTCGCAGACTGTTTCAAAATAAAACGACCCGTTTCGCTCACAAAATTTTGTATGGGGAAACAAGTCGTTTCAATCGTGTTTGGGGCGCGAAACAGGAATAAGAGAGCGAAACTCGAATATTGCTGTCCGTGTGAACATGGTATTACAGCTCTTGTTTTTTTTTTGGAAATAAAAATAGTTGCTAAAAGCTTAATTTTTTATTTAACTTTTTTTAACAGTTAGATTTTTTCCACAGATAGAAGTAAATAAAATTGATAAATTGGTAAAATATTTTTTTTTGCATGTTTCCGGTAGTCTCCGGCAGCGGGCTGCTGCAAATTTGCAAAAATCTTCTTCTCACTTTTTCTGCTAACAACAAAAATGCAACAACAGAAGTGGTCACTTTACTTATTTATAACGTAACGGAAATCGAAAATAAAACTATTTTAATTAATTTTATAAAAAAGTGACCTTAAGCTTGGATAATTTATTAAAGTGTAATATTTAAAAAAAAATTAAAGCTTTTTTTGTCACTCATCGGAAATGTTTTTTAATTTTATGAAAACCTAAATATCATTTTGTTCGTTTTTTTTAACGAACGAACAAATATTTTCATTTTCTAAAAACAAGCTGTTATTATACCTCAAATTATTCTCTAAATAACAGAATTTCTTATAAAATTTTTGATTGGAAAAAAGTGCTTTATGGTAGTTTTGACTTTATGTGGCACATACATATTTTGATTCAACCTTTTCCATAAAGTAAGTTTTGATTATAAAAGCACTTTTGCTGGTTAACGGCCATGTTCGTGCGCTTAGCTTGCGATTTGCCATAGTTTCTAACAAATATTCTAGTTCCCTTGAGCATATTTTCAATTCGAAGTCGGCAAACTTCTTGCCATTGCGGTTTGCAGAACACCTTTTATGTGATTTCAAATGTTTAGCGTCTTGTGATTGCCAGAACATGCCCGTAAGACTGGTATTCGGCATATCTTGTGATCAGTATTCATTTGACTTTACAGACGTCCGGCACAAAACCTCCCTACTATTGTTCTATTAAAATCTTATATACAAGCATTTCCTTTATTTATTAAAATAATTAAATTTTTCTTCAACCATAATTTAATACTAATGTAGACACTTAAACCTTTTTAAATGCATTTAAAGTCTTTATAATCTTTTCGGCTTTTAAGTTTATAAAGTCAAAACAATTCCTTTCACATTATGGAAAAGAAAAATAGTCTCAAGTTCAGCAGTTGTGAGTTGCCAAAAGCAGAAGTGGGTTGTTAGTTTTATTTTTCGCATGTCCTTTTGTTTTAAATCCTACTTCAGTAAATTTTCTCAGAATTCTTTTGTTTTTTGTTGGACAAAGTCCAAGAAACTGCATAAATATACAGACAAGACGAAGCAAAAGCCACGACTCTATTTAAGAAGAGTACAACACACATGACTAAGCACGAAATGCGTTAATAATAGACTTTTATGCAGGAAAATACAAAAAATATTTTGTATTTTCTTGAAAAGTATAAAAAATGAACTAAAAATATCAAGACTATGAAAATATGAAGCCATAAATTGTTAAAAGAATAAGAAAGTTTACAGAAAAAGAAGGTAAGGAAATGTAATTTAAATTTAGTTAAAAATAAATTTATTTTAATTAAATGTTTAATGTTATTTTAGAGATTTTTTGTAACCAATCCAGCCGGTCCACTCAAATAACTCCACTTGGAAGTGGTACGTAAAGGTTCGAAGCCCAGCTCCTCTTTGGGTATACCAAATTGCCTTAACTTAGATTCATAAGTGGCCAAAAGATCATCATGAGCTTTTGTAACTCGAGCTAATTCGTAACGCAAATCTTGAATAAGATTATTCTTTTCATCCAAAACACTTTCAACTCTTTTTTCTAATTCCACAGGAGATTCAGCCATAATTCCTGAAGATTTTGAAGCAGCTGCACAAGAGTCTAATGTTTCTTTAAGCATCATTTCCTGCTTTTCTCCCTCCCTTTCCATTATGGCGATTTTACGCTCCAATAAGACATTCTTAAGACCGGTTTTCTGTTGCAGTTCTATAACCACATCTTCGAATTTCTCTTTCAGTTCTTCTCTTTCTTTCACTAAAGTATCATTTCGCAAGAGAAGAGCTTCGGTTTCCCAAGTCAAGGCTTTAAGTTGTTTTTCCACATAATTGTTACGGTTTTTGAGGCGGGTCAACTGGGCTCTATCACGGTCGTAAAACTCTAGTTTTCTTCTCAAAGTCACCAACTCCTGTTGGGCTTGCTCCAATGGTTCCTTAAGTTTGCGATTCTCACCACTCATATCTGCTGCTATGCGATCACTTCTCTCAGTTTGTTTGCGCAACACCTCCATTTGCTCTTTAAGAGAACTAATGAGACCCAGATTATTTAACGTAATGTCATTGTAATAGTTTTTCATGTCATTGAAAGCTAAATCATGATTTTCTATTAACTTTTGTATTTGAGTATTTTTGCGCTCTTCTACCTCAAACATTTGCATGCGATAAGTCAACTCAATTTCGGACTTTAAGGCCAACATTTTTTCTTCATGTAAGAGAGTCATGTCCTTAGATTCTTTTTCAAAACGGGTGCGTAAATTACTAAAAGGAATAAATATTATTTAAGAGTTGTTTCATCGTAAACCATTTTACTTACTGTATCTCCTCAATATGTCTCATTTTCAATTGCTGTAATTGCAATTCATGCATTTCTTCGTTTTCCCTTAAAAGTCGCTTCAACTCTCTTTTATCACTTAACAATTCCATTTCCTGTTGCACATGATCTTCTTGCGACAATTTCAACTGGGTCATTGCCTCTGCCCGTATTTCACTGATTTTATTATGATTTTCAAATTGCAAATGTTTCATTTGCTGCATGATTTCTTTCGCTTCTATATCTGCAATTTCCTGTGTCATTTCCACTTCGTGATCTTTTTGTCGCAATGCTGTAGTGGTTTCCTCCAATTGGTCTCTTGCAATTTCCCAAAATATGCGTATTTTATCTCTTTCCATTTGAAAGAAATTACGTTCCTCTCTTTCACGATCCATCTCGGCTTTAAGGCGCAAAGCAAAAGCCTCCAGCTGGTCACGATCCATGGCGGAAGTGTCAACGCCATCAATAAGCACTAGAAAGATGCAGAAAAATAATTTGGTATTGTAAAACATATGTACAATATGGGATATATGCCTGATTTTGCTTAAAAAATATCACATACACTCATAATATTATTACAGTAACGGACTGTAGTTTATTTAAGAAATATTCCGTTCAGTCATTTTTAAATATATAAACATTTAAAATTCCAAGCAAATTTATTTTTAACTGATTCTAACAGTTATTCAAAAAACTAAGTGCATATTAATACGGATTTTCAGTTGCAGTTAATATTGTCCGTTGATTGAGTTAAATTCTTCTTTATGTTAAAGTAAATAAAAATGTAATTTAAAGCAACGAAAAGTTCATTTAATTTTTAAAAACAAATCAATATTCAGTTATCTTATATAAATAAATTGTCAAAAAATTAACTACATATTCCGTAAAAACAAATAAATATGCAGTTATTTTATAAAATTTTACTGTCAAAAATTCAACACCATATTCAGTAAAAACAATTAAATATTCAGTTATTTTATATAATTTTTCTACCAACAATTAATTTTTACTTATCTATAAAAAATGAATTGCTTGTTTTGTGTAAGCAATTCCCATTTTCTATTTGTTAAAATAATTTAGTTAAATACATCAAATTTTAAAAGTAAAATAATTGCGAAGCCATATCGGTCATGCTGCTGGTGTCTTATAATTGAGAGTTCTTCTGTAAAAAACGTGGCCAGTACAACAAAAGTAAAACAAACGTGTGTAACTGGGTAAGTAAATAAAAATATTCTCCCTCTCTCGCTTATAAGAAAAACAAGCGGACAGGTGTCTGTCTGGTATTTTTTAGAAATTCGGCTCTTTTGTGGAGTAAACGAAAATTTAATAAAATAACTGAATATTTAATTGTTTTTACTGAATATGGGGTCAATTTTTTGACAGTAAAATTTTAATAAATAACTGAATATTTAATCGTTTTTACTGAATATGATGTTGAATTTTTGACAGTAAAATTTTGCAAAATAACTGAATATTTATTTGTTTTTACGAAACATGTACATAGTTGAATTTTTTACAGTAAAAATTAAATTAACTTTTCGTTAAAAATAAATGAAAAATAGGTAGACCGGTTTTTAATTGAATTTTCATTTATTTTATATTACAATTTCAGTTAATTTTACGTACAGAATATTGTTAATGTGTACATAAATTTTGTTTTACATTAAAACATTGCACAGTTGGTTAAAAACAAACGAAAGGAAATGAGTCTACGTTTTTTTTTGTTATAAATTTGATAAGTCTAGGTCAAGGTTTTCTTTGAATTATATCTAGTTTTTAGATATGCTTGCAATTTTTATAAATTGGATCAATTGTACAAGTTCTAAATACAGTAGACGCTCACAAATTAGAGCTTTCAGTAATTCGAACGTCCAGAAATTAGAATCAGTGTTTGCAATACATTAAACGCTCTAAAATTCGAATTTATAGTTCTAATTTCAGAGCGTTTTTTTTTTTGTTATTTGAACACAAGAAATCCGCAATTTATTTTTATTCTGTTTGAACATGTAAAACTAAAAAGGGGAATAACCAAATTATAGATGTGTTTCCTTGTTTGTTGTTTTTGTCGCATTTATATATATTTGTGGCTAGTTTATATGTGAAATTCGAAACATGTGTACATATTTTGGAAGTCTCTATTAAAAAGTGAAAGTGTATCATTCGAAATGTCAAATAAACGTAAAAAAAACACTTTATCATTGGAAACGAAGGTCAAAATATTAGAAAAGCTTGACAAAGGGTTTGAAGGGAATATTAACATAGAACAGCAATATTAAATGCTGTTTTCAACACATATCAGGAAGCAAGCAATAAATCTTTGCACAGCGCTGAATACCCAAACATGGTAAGTCGTCTGTATGAGTGGTTTAAAGAGAAAGCTAAAAAAATATTTAGAGAGGAATATCCCTATAAAGATGAAAATGCATTCCGTGGAAGCAATGGATAGTTTTCCAAATATAAGAAACGTCACGGTATTTTTAATTTTAAAAAATACATTTAATGTCAATCAAATAAAATTGAATTAAAAAAAATTTAATTAATTTTTATTTTTTATTCGAAATAAAAACGTTCAGAAATTAGAATAATTCAGAAATTAGAATTGCCTCAAAAACAAAGCGGTTCTAATTTGCGAGCGTTTACTGTACGGAACTTTTTTGGTGTATGTATCTTCTATGTTCGTTCCGTGCGGCAGCTATTGCGCGAAAACTCTTATTACGGAAGGTATTTGTATGGAAGTTAAGAAAAAGGTAAAACAGACTTGACCCATTTTGAACAGACCTTGTATACGCAAAGTACTTACGAAAGATTTTCCCTACTTAGATTGTTCCGTGAGTACATTATCGCACTATTATTACCTTTATGCAGAAATTAGGTAAAAATAGAGGCTTAATTTGGCTAATTTTTGTTTTAAAAAAATTTGAAACAAATTCTGTAGCAATAATAAGTATTATGGTTATTTCTTAATTCTGTAGCTCTAGCTCATCCGATATCATGTCATTACCCCCACTTCGGTGAGAAATTTGTATGTGAGAAGAACGTTTATTAAAAATGTTGATTCAAATCATTCGGTTTAAGAGTAACACCGGGTGGACAGCTATTTGGGTTCCTTTTGAAAACAGTAAGAACTCAACAATAAGTTTGAATTAGACCCTACCCAAATGTTCTCTAGAAAAAGAGCCTAAGTGATTATGTTAGTATTTAGGTAAGGTTTGGAAGATAGGCTAGTGCTAAGTTTTACAACCTCACTCAGAGACGGATATGGTCCAGTGTGAAGACTAATAGTAATAGAAAACTAATAAGAAAAGAAGGAAGAAAAAAATAGTTAAAGCAAAATAAATAGTGGAAGATTAAAGAAACAAAAACCACTCTACTAAACACAAGAGCTCTGCACATACCCAGTCACCAGCCGCCTGTTATACAGCCAGGTCATGCCCATTACGAATCCCGTCATAATCTCGAGCCCACAGCCCGATACATCTCCAAATCGCTTAAAAGCCTACTACAAACTATTTTAGTCTGCTGTTCTTCAGCCTAGGACAGTGAGAAAGAACGTGCTTAACTGTCTTTATCTCATCTGTATCCTCGCGCAACATATATTCGCACACCGCTATCTTGCCTATCATGCAGTGTCCCGTGAAAATACCTATCATGGACCTAACGCGGACCTCGCTCCTTACTAGCAGCGCTTAGAAACCATTCCCTGATATTCCAAAAAAAATCCTATTTGAGGTCAGACTGTGTTCACAAAGCCAGGAACCTCTATTTCCGAGCCCAGTCTCGCAAACTCGTCGACTATTTCCAAGTAAAAAAAATATTAAACTTTTCGTTGGTAGAGAAACTCTCATTTAACTTGTCAAAGTTTGTTGTAGACACTACAACAAAACACAAGTATGTAGTTAAAAAACGATTTGCGATTTGAAAACGCATTTTTTTCATGTTTTAAAATTATAATTAAAAGCAAGAGTTCTCATTTAGTTTATATTTTCAGTTAAATATGTACATTAAGTTTTTAAAGTAAAAACCATAGCGGAAATGATGCTGGTATTATATAATTACAATTCTGTAAGGCGTTAAACGGGTAAGTAAATCATATTAAAATTCTTCTTTTTAATTTCACTTTTGGTTTTTAGTTTAACTAAAACCAATCTTATATTAAGTACGAATTCAGGATTAAATCAACTTTATAATTATTGAATCAAGCGCATTTTGAGCTTGATTCAATCTTAGTTTTACTTAAAATTCTATATTTTTCGCTTAAAATTATGAAATGTAAAATTTTTTTAAATTATTACATTTCAAAACAAACAATTTAAAATTAAAAAAAAATTAAATATTTGCTTGAATTGTTTACTACAGTGTTGTATTATTTTTGACACAACGTTAAAATATTTTACAATGTTGGAAACGTTTTCAAAATAAGACCACCTTGTATGAATTCGCCTTGATACGAATTTTCATTTAAAAAACATTTTATTTTACGTTTTTAAAAATTTGTTATAAATGAAATCTTTCGTTAATTTTGATTTATTTTTATACCCTCCACCACAATTAGTTGTGAAGAGGGTATACTAAGTTTGTCATTCCGTGTGAAACTTTTTTATTATTCATCTCAGACCCCATAAAGTATATATATTCTGGCTGCTTGAGTAATTCTAAGTCGATTTAGCCATGTCCGTCTGTCTGTCCGTCTGTCCGTCTGTTGAAAACACGCTCACTTTCGAAAAACTCAAAAGAAATAAACAAACTAGGTGTCAAATTGCTTGTAGTTATCCTAAGCAGTTTGGGATTGAATTTCAGCAAAATCGGTTCAGTAGGACCAGAGCTATGAATCAAAATGTGGAACCACCACCTTCAAAAACTTGATAATTTTGTTACAAAAACTAACATAAATGATGCAAAAATGCACTGAATGACATAAGATTTTGCACAAGTCCGTTTTATTCGACTAGAAATGACACTGTAAAATTTCGTGAAGATCGGTACATAATTTACCCTAGGCCCCATATATGCCCTACTCCCGGAAAACAGTTTAGTCTCCTAAAACCATGGTGCCTATTATGAACTAAATTCAATTTTCGACAGCAGTCGAATTAGCTGATCGAACGAATTTTCATTTGGTATTATGACGCGCATTCGATACAAATTTAATATTGTGATTTTGTTAATTCACAGTAGTACATTTTCGATCAGCTAGAAATGACACTGTAAAATTTCGTGAAGATCGGTACATAATTTACCCTAGGCCCCATATATGCCCTACTCCCGGAAAACAGTTTAGTCTCCTAAAACCATCATGGTGCCTATTATGAACTAAATTCGATTTTCGACAGCAGTCGAATTAGCTGATCGAACGAATTTTCATTTGGTATTATGACGCGCATTCGATACAATATTGTGATTTTGTTAATTCACAGTAGTACTTTTTCGATCAGCTGTAACTTAAAATAAAAAATTTTTGTTTACAAATTTAAAAAATAAAATTAAAGTTAAACGGGCCACGGCGGAATTATGGTTGTTTTCAACTAATTAAGCTTCAGGAGGGTTTCATCCCACTCTTTTACATGCTGAACTTTGCTGCAAATCATTTGGCCAAAAAAGAATTTTGTTCCATAAGGAATATGAGCGTTTCCAATTGCTGTTTACGACGTTGGACTTGCATAATATGAACAAAACTTATAAAGAATATGGTATTTGGTATAAGAACACAAAAAAAATACAAATAGTTAAATTTCCAACAACTTTTTTACAAACACCGTCGAAAACAAATTTGTTTTCGTTGAAAAATTCGATGCACAACGAAAATTTCGACAATGCTGCCAACTCATAATACCAAATTAACATTCTATAGTCGATGTTCGATAGCCAGCGAAAATCGTTTATCGAATGTAACTCATAATAGGGGCCCATAATTAATAACAAATCGTCACAGTTTAAGATAATAATAATAAAAAGACATCATACAGATATTACTCCTTAAACATTCGAACTGTCGGTGGAGGGTATCAAAGATTCGGCACAGCCGAATATAGCACTCTAACTTGTTTAAACTTTTTTGCTATGTTATCTCGACTTTAGATGTTTTGTCAAAATGCCACAAAATTTTTTTGTATTTTCCTCAAATGTTCATGTTTTAAAAAATATTTAAGCGAGTACCGATAAAAAAACAAGTTAAAAGTATAAACATTTTTCAATACATACTACATTTATTGCTGTTCTCTATATTTTACGAATTTTTACAAATTTTCCGTTCGCATACAGCATTTTTGAGAGTAATATTTCAGTTAAATTGGTAATTACTCATTTACTGCATTTTTCTGTAAAAGTTCTCGAACGCACCTAACGTTAGTATTTAGTTGCATCAAATTCTACTCAGACTTTTTTTGCAATCTAAATAATTTTTTCGAAAGTAAAAAACAGTTTATATTTAAAGCAATTATGGTCACAAATGACAACATTCGGGGTAAAATTATCAAAACAAACTTAAAGGGCCCTATACTTATGTGGAGCAATAAGTAATTTTCTCCATTTCTCTTCTTTATGCGATAGTTTTATATTTCTAAATGATTTTCTGTTCATTTTAATAAAGTGATGCTTAAATTTTAAATATATGTAGTTATCTAAAAAAATTTTAAATTTTTGCCCACATTACAAGCAACTACACAGACCACATATGGCCAATAATAATTATAGCCAATTAATTTTGGTCATGATTTTTGTGAGTAATTTACAAATGAGTTTAAGCCAACTCGTACTTTGTTAAATATTCCTATTGACCTGATTGTGGCACGAACCCGAACCCACACTTATATATATACACACACACACGTATGTAACAACACACTAAAACAGTTAAATACGCACTTAACAATCTTGTGTGGTAGAGGAGGACACAATTTTATAAATTTCAATTAACCACATTAAAAGGAACAAACGTTTATAACATTAACTGCTCTAAAACCAGAGACTCTGGTCACTAACAAAACAATGTTGCCAAAGGACCTCAGCCTGACTCGAGAATAGAATAGAACAGAACATAAAAATTCATTTTGTTTAAAGCGTTGGAAAATAAAAACATTTTAATTACCCCTAAAAATTATGGCAAAGAATGGAAAATTTTACTAAATATGTCCAAGTGTGGTTTCATAAATAGTCCTTTTCCTTTTGGCATTTAGTAACGCAAAAGTCGTACTACTATTTCAGCTCTCTTTTTTAAAAACATAAAACAGATAAACAGTCGTATGAAGAGAAAATCATTGGGTGTATGTAATATTGTATTATTTTTTGTTACATTGCCGTTACATTTAAAAAACGGAAACGGAAGACGCAAAACAACAACAAGAAAAATGGAATGGAACTTTTATGGCTGAATAGAAAAATGTCAATGTTGAATGTTGTTGTTAAATGTTTAATAATAAAAACAAACTTTTTTACACTTCCATTTACAAAGTGATTTCTATAAATGAGTGTGTGTGTGCATGGCTTGAGAACCCTTTTTATAGTAAAACAAAAATCTAAAAAAGCAAAAAATTGGTCAATGGAAACCATTATCTGGACATTAGCTAAATACTTTTTATGCCTTTTTTGTTGCTTGTGCCACAATGAGACAATTATGTTGCAAGTTTTTAATCGTAGAAAATTAAGTGCACCATTGCAGCTGTGACTTTTTCATACTGTTGCTAATTTTGCATCAACTGACCACAAGCCTTCTTTCTATTGACTTTAATAGTTGGATTTGCTAGAGAAAAAAACTTAAAAATTTCAAGATATTTTTTGGAATATTGTGTGCTGCAATGTTTTTGTATATGAAAAAATGGCATTGAAACTTATATTTTTCTAAAACGTGAAATTCTCTTCTAAAACTGTGTCGTTTTAAGTTTAACTAAATTTGTAAAACTGCTCTGGGAGGAGAAGTAGCTGGAGCGTTTTTGTCATTATTTTTTTTGGGCGACGAGGCCGTCCTTGTTCATTCGGCTATTGTGAGTTTTATTTCTTATTGGCTAAAAGCTTGGCATCGTATAACTGTACCCAGTTACAGTGTTTGCAGTTTTCAACAGAAACCATATGCAATTGTTTTAAACTTTGACTTAGTCCAGTACCATATATGGCTCAGACGAGTTTAAGTGGAGTACAATTCAAACTCAGATTGTTTACTGCTGGAGATCATTACACCCAAGAGCAGAATTTGGAAGTTTTCGCCTTCATCAACATCAACGTGCAAAAGAAATTAACACCTTGGCAGTTTAGCTTTGCGATATAAATTTAAAGTGCCAAAAAAGTTTAACTTTAACAACGAACTAAAACTCTTTTTAAATTTAAGAAGTACTTAAGGCGCCAGTTAAAGAATACAATCCAGGAAAATGAAGTGATGCAATTTAATGTTTTAAACAGTTTCTAGTGTAGTTATTGTAAAAACGAAATATGCATATAGAAATTAATGACTTTATTAATGCAGTTAATATACATAGATAAGTTTTTATAGAGATAAAATAATATTATTACTTACTTGGCTTAGCTTTGCCTTTTTTGCCTTTCTTTTTCGGTGGCTGTAATAAAATAAAAGCAGTAATAAATTTCATATAGATAAAAGGAGCAGTTTTATAAGAAAATGTAGGTAAGTTTATTATCATACTTAACCTAACTATGGGATTTGTATAACTTTAAATGGTATATTTCATTACAAAAATATATTTTTAAATATAAAGAGTTTTCCAGCTATAAAGTGTGCTTTTAAAAGTTCTACCACCGTTTTCAAAAACGATTATTGAATTAAACGAACGTTTATTAAATAGAATTTTCATATTAATGACATTAAACGTTAAATATATGGTTATTACGTATGAATAGGCTAATGCAAGTATGAAGCCTGAAAAATTTATTTCTTACTTAAGCTATGTTCATACCAATTAAATATTTGACGTCCTACACGCAACCACTAAACTCAAAAGAAAAATCAATCCATCCGTACTCAAATCAATCCGAAGCGGTAATAATACGGAAGCGGTAATAGTACGGTGAGTCCAGATTTTCTTGAATCAAGTACAGAAAGATTGATTCAAGTACGGATTTTCAATCGCAAAATACTTAAATTATCCATATTCAATCCCGATTTAGTACTTGAAATCATCCGAAAATGCGCTTGATTCAAGTATTATAAAGTTGATTTTATCCTGAATTCGTGGTTGAAAAAAACCAAAAAAGGAATTAAAGGAAAAAGTAATTATGATTTATTTACTTACCCGTTTTACACATTACAGAATGATAAAACACCAACATCACGCCCGATATTGTTTTACTTTAAAAATCTTATCTACATATTTAACCAAAAATATAAACTAAATGAGAAGCAAGAGTTCAAATTTACTTTTAAACCCCTCGTGGTGCACATGAGTCTGGCCTTTTTTTTCTTTCAATGTGTATAGAAATTGAAAATAATATCTGTGGCCTTTTGAAAAAACATCTTAAGTCAAATTTAAAAAGTCGGAAAAATTTTGAATTATAAACGAAATTTTTCTTTAATTTCGGTTTATTTTATTATTTGATAAAAATGATTTTTTCACCGAGTTATTGTTAAAACTTTTTTTGCTATCTTATCCCGACCTATATGTTTGTCTACACACAACAAGGAAACCGTTTTTTTCCAAACTTGTGTTGTGTCGGGGTTTTTCCCGAAAAATATGCGGGATCCCGGGATTTTTGTCCCGGGAAATCCCGTATGAAAAACCCTAACTATAAAGTTATCTTCTTACAAATTAAGCTTAGTAAATCGATAGAAATGGTTAAAAATAAACCTAAATTTTGATAAATTTATTGGTCACGCTTTTTTTGGATTTTTTCGTAAAATATTTGTTAGGTCTGAACATACCTTTACATACAATGCTACCTAAATAAGAGTGTCAAGTGTTTTTTCCTTATCTAAGCTTCTCCTTTTTATACTGTTTATACAAAACAAACCTTTAGAACGCGAACTCAATACCTCGGTTGGAAAGCCTTATTTGGCAGATCGCTAGGTCGGTTTGTTTTATTGAAAATATTTTGTCAACAGAATTTTCATGTTTAAAAAACCCTTAACGTTCTTATTTAGGTAGCTCAGTTAGTTTTTCATAGCTATCGGGAAATATCGTTTTAAAGTTCCTTAAAAACAACTTAAATTCAGTTAACACATGGTGCGATGTAAATCTTATGCTACTTATGGGTCGATTACTGATAGCAACATAGCTGAAGTTGTGTTGGTAAAAATAACAAATCGAAAACAGTTTGAACTTTTAATAATAATAGTTAAATTGCCTGAAACTACATAGAAGCGTATCGCACACAAATTTAACAGTTTTGGCAACGGATTATTTTAATAACGAATTTGGGATTATATCATAGTTTTACTTAATTCAATCTCATTTTCGGATCATTATACCCACACCACAATAGTGGAGAGGGTATTTTGCATTTGTGCTGATGTGTGTAACACCTTAAAATATTGGTTGATCTAACGATGCCCGTCCGGCTGGCTGTCCATGTAACCTAGTGCGCAAAGTACAGGTCGCAATTTTGAAGATAATTTAATTAAATTTGACACGTAGCTTCTTATTGGCACAAGGACCAACCCTATTGAAAATGGGGAGATAGGGGGCAATTTCTGCCTCTCAGAAACTATAAAACCGATTTTAATGAAATTTAAAACATAGATAGATCCATATTTACATGGACACATAAGCTATGTATTTTTTAAAAAAATAGGACCATGAGGGGAGATGTGGGGCAATATTTGCCTCAAACCGATTTTAATGAAATTTAAAACATGGATAGATCCCTATTCACATAGCCATACACTGTCGAAAATTTGTTATTAAATACTGTGGTGTAGGGTATCATATGGTCGGGCTTGACCGACTCAACTTTCTAACTTGTTTTAAGTATGAATTCGGGATTAAATATGGATAAGCATTTCGCACTTGACTAATCCCTACTTGAATTAATCTGTACTTGATTTAGAAAATCCTACTTACCGTACTTTTAATAAATCGATAACTTTTTTGCAGCTCAGCCATGTTGCCGTGCCTAATACCAATTCAAATTTCAGTTGCGGAAACGTTAAGGAAAACCGCCATGTTATAAAGACCGGTATAAATACTGATTTGGGGGACGGGGTCTTTTACAGAGGTTGAAAGCTCTCTGTCTGCTATCCACTTGGGGATAGCAAGAAGCGATTCCTTTGTCTGAAATTCCCAAGCATCTCACAACTTCCGGTCTTAGACCAAGTGTTCCCTGGAAATGTTATTCAGGCACCCGTCTGATGACAGCTAAAGTGAGAAGGCGTACAGAACTGAGTATCCTGAGTGCAGGCTTACGCCGACGCGTCTCAGGAAAATAGGTGACAACTGATAACATTTAGTCACTGAAACTCACCTGTATTAAACCGGCCTAGCGGTGTTGGCAGCCCCAACTCTAGGATCGGAGGCTTTGGCCTAATCAGTCAATCTTCCTAAACTCGTATGATTACAGAAACGTCAACAAATTTTGACGCCCTATGTTCTTCGTGAACAATTTATTTAAGTATTTTTATGTTACATCGCTGTATCTATATTGTATTTAAATAAATAAAGGACATATATATATCGTTACCTTAATATAAAAAGGCCCCAACTCATTATTTTAGGAAATGGAAATCCGTTTTTTTATTGATTCTTGTAGAATGGTTGCTAATACACATTCTATTAAAATTTCAAGCAAATTAGATTAAAAATAAAGAAGTTATAAGCAGAACACAAAAAGCCCTAACTCATACACACAATTTTTCTAAAGAAAAAAAAACCCTAACTCATACACATAATTTTTCGAAAGAAAAAAACCCTGACTCATACATATTCATACATATGTATTTCAATCTGAATTCCTCGTTTAATTTTAATAAAGATGTTTTTTGACAATGTTTGTGTAGCTATATTATTTCAGCTTTTATTAAGTTTTTTCCTTCTCCTGTAAAAAGTGTTTTTGATGAGTTGGGGCCTTTTTATATTAACTCTTTCAGGTTTGGTGGTTAGTTATCTAACCACCTTTTCAAGAGCTTAAAAATTGTATTTTTTAAGATCATCGATTATAAATTTATGTGAAATTTTGGAACATAAATTCTAAAATTTAACATTTATTTATTTTTTTAAATGTGTAAGCTTTTTTTTAAGCCGGGATTTCCCCAAGTTAAAAAAAAAAACAGCCACAGGTTGTTTGCTTTGTTAAAAAAAATTATATCTAGTGCGTACTGCATAGTAATACAGCACCTGTAGAGTTCCTCTATGCATCCGAACAAAAAAAAACATGTTTTTTCAGATTTTCACCAAAAATAAATTTTTAAGCCAACCGTCATGGTGGTTAGAAAACTAACCACCTTATTTATCAAAATTATCAACATTTTTATAATAAAAAAACTTTAAATAATGCAAAATTGCGCCTATTTTAGTTATTAAGTTGCATATATAAAAGTGTGGCTCAAAGAGTTAAGGTAACGATATATATATATATATATAAATACTGATAAATACTTTGAAATTTCATTAGTTTTTTCCAAAAAAAATTAATTTTTTTGTAGGGGTTTTGTATAATTTCGAAACATATATTTTCCATCTCTGGCAATTTCTCCTAAATAACAAAAATTGTTCGATGTTGAAAACAAGTGAAATTGGTTCACTTTTTTCCAAAAATCAAATAGAGTTTGGAAGCCGAGTTCCATTTTGCAATTCTAAATAGTTTTTAACTAAAAACTATTCTCTAGAAAAGAAAATTAAAAATCATTTAAATCTTTACACCCACACCACAATAGTGGAGAGGGTCCCTGCAAGCAATGCGACTAGTTCATTTACGCATGTAAAATGTAGCCTATAAGAGATTAGGGCTAGTCCAAAGGTAACCCCAATGTATGGGAAAAACATGGTCTATTTAACATTACGATGTCCTAGGGCAGGGCCATATAACCCAGCTTTGGGTTACAAAGGAGTAGTCTTAAAACTACTTCATGGTATACTCCAGAGGGTAAGTTTTGAAATCGCTTAAAAACGAAAACATGTCGTTAAAAACGAAGACATGTCGTTTCACTACAAACTCTTTTTTAACAATGACATAGTCCATGATTGCATTATATCAAACCATGTTGTAAGATGTCCATTTGATCAAAATGGATCACGAAGTCAAATATTATTTGCAGGGGTATTATGCGATTGTACTGATGTGTGTAACAAATTGAAATATTTGTTTAAGAGACCAACCTGTGCTAATCGACTCGATCTCACTTTCTAAATCTATCTAGCGATGTTCGTCCGTTTGGATGGCTGGCGAACACAGTAAAATTCTTTTTTTTTTTTAGATTGCGAACGATTAGGTCGACAGCTAGAATATTAGTGTTTTATAGTTATTGGTTAATTTATGCGAACAATATCGAATATTGTCGTTTAACTTTTTGTTTATTAGTTTATTTACGTCCAAATGAAAAAAAGAAAAAAATAATATTTGCAATCACCTTTCTCTTCTTTGAGAAAACCTTAAAGCATACTTTCAGGCCGGAAAACTATTAAAAAGACTAGTATACTTTAAATCGTTTAAAATCATTTAAAACCCAGATAAAATATTTTCCTTTCAAAAACATTTTTTTTCTGCAACATATTGCAAGTTATATTTTATTTAAATATGTTTCTGGCTGACATTTGCTTCAATTTAAACAATTCAAGGCTAAAAAATCTATGACAGCTTAAATATTAAAATACATTTATTATTTTATTCTGTTTTCAACAAAATCTCTGCATAAAGCAAATCTTCATTATAAACGAATAGTTTAAGGATTAAAGTGTATAAAACTTTAATTTTTTTATTCCATTGCAAGACTTGGGAATGGTATTCTCTGTTTTTGTCAAGGTCTTTTGTTAAAAAATAAACATTGTATTTAACACAAGAAGTGCCAAAATTATTTTTGTTGGTCTTAATAAAATTTTTTGTTAGTTTAATATTGAAATTTGTTTACATTGTTAACAGAATATTGTTTTTATTAAATTTATTTTACTCGTTGGCAGAGCACTTGTCGAGGCAGTTGTTTACCTTAAGGCAAGATTTCTTTTAAATTTTTTTTTGTAAAATCCTTTATTTATACACATGCATTACAGCGTTATACTATAAAAAATTAATTTTTTTTACAATAAACAATGTAATTTGTATGTGATGAATAAATAAATTATGAGGCAGAGAAGTAGGTCAACAGGGGGGTAATTTTTGATAGAGATTTAAAAAACAGTGCATATACTTTAAAAAACGTTACTTCCGTTTCCCTTAAAACTTGCTGACCTGTCCTTTTGAATACATTTCCTGCGATCCTGTTTTCCCCAATAGCTATTTCTTTTCCCTTACTGGTGATTTAAGTTAAAAAGAAAAAACAAAATTGTGTTTAAATAATATGATGACGCGGCTTTGAAAATAATTTCTCGCAACAGATGTTGGCTTATTGCATATTTTATGACTGCAAATTATTCAAAAAAATTTGCAGATACATTCTTGTTGTTTTTATTTTTCTGCTAACGAAAATCGAAAATAAAAAATGGGGGTGTGTGAGTGAAAAATGTGTGAAAAGTGAAACAATACTGAAGAACCAAAAGCTGTGTATACTGATTGTTTAAATTACATTTTTGGCGCCAACAATAATATTAAAGAATCGACTAAATTAAACAAATTTGGTTATTTTGGAATTTTCAAAGGCTAAGTAGACAGAGAGAAATAAGGCTTTATTCGGTCGTGCTAAATAAATATACAATATTTTTCGCTTACATGTACACCGGTTATAAGCATTTTATGCTTTTTACATCCAAACTCGTGCAATTACAGTTTGCTATTTAAAATAGCCGAAATAGTTTCGTATACACAGAAAAAAATAATGTTCGTATTTGAATACGAAAATCGCATATTTGATAAAAACAATTTTTGAATTTTCTGCGATGACGATTTTTGCGGTATTAATAAAATAGTTTGTAGGTATAGCTATTTAATTTTTAGTCAGCAACTAAGTTTATTGAGCCAATAAAAAAGTTGTTGTTTTGTTAAATTAAATTGTTGAAAATGTTTAATAAATAAAACAAAATGTTAATCGAGTCATTAGTTATTTATTTATTAATGATGATGTGCTAAATTCCTAATTTTTATTTTTAGATAAAAGCACTAAAATTTATTATGGGGGGATAAGCTAGTTCCTATGCGCATTTCGCTGGTTGCTTAGGCCAGATCATCAGGAAACCTTTTTCCAAAGACTTTGGCAAAACTAAATATATTATACAAATAAAACTGTAAAGCGAATAAGAATTACAAATGAAAAGAGTTGTAAAAATACTTTATTTACTTTGATTCAAATATTTTTTTTTATTGAATATGAAGAAATATTTAAGTTTTTTATTTATTGAATTTTTTTATTGAGTGTTATTTTGCAAAGTGTAAATTTGATACATTTTTTCATTGAATCAAACAAAAAGTTTGTTGACCTAAAATTTTATTTTTAACAAACTGTTGTTAAAAAATTTTCTTGAGATATTATTTTCTGTGTATGTACCCAACAAACACGAAGTCAAACCTTTGATTTGAAATGAATTTATCATTTGACTTCAAAAACAATTTTCAAACCTTTTTCAATTGTTTGATTTTAACATTTGAATTTAAATTGATAATGATTTGAATATAAACATTTGACATACAATGTCCTATCAATTTAATATCAAATTGTTGTCAAATGTTATTCTCAAATCCAAAATAAACTTGGCAGCACCGAAGCGAAAAATAAATGTAAACATTAAAAAATCGCAATTAAAGTTAAATGTGTTTTATAATTAAAGAAAAATTATATATTACGTGAAGTGAATTCGCCTTTAAAAAACCTTAGTTTCTTGTGGAAAAAATACTGATTTGCGAGTAAAAAATTCATTACAAAGTGTAAGAATGCGAATAAAATGAAACCAAAAAGTGAAGAATGTGCTACGACATGACAATCCTCAAAATAAAAAGGAGCCTTTCAATGTACATATATGTGGACGTAAAGAAGTTTTAGCTTAGTTTATTAAAATAAATAATATTAAAAAAAAAAATTTCATTTATTTATTTATCCACATTGTATTAAAATCCACATTTGAGAATAACGTTTGAAAGCAAGTTGAAAAGAAATTTTTTCTCAATTTGAAAATAATATCTCTTTTTTGTTGAGAATGATATGATTTTTAAATGATTAACAAATCATTATCAAACGTTTATCATTTGAGAGATGGTTTGATTTTAAATCATTTTCAATTCGTAGTCAAACCTTCGTGTTTGTGGGGTATATGCATTTGCTTATATGCAATTTTTATAAACTGTATTCACTCAGTCATCTTTAGTCATTTAACAACAAACAAAATCGTGTGCACACACGAATATGTCTGGTATAGACTTCTGTTGACTATGGTTTGTTCGTGTTCAAATATCATTGTTCAAACATGAGTACAGTGTCTAACATCAATGATGGTAATATTACCATAATGTATTGTCGGGCCCTCACATTAAAGAACACGAAACGTGTCATTCTTGTGTACACCCAATACTCATTATTATTACGAGAGTCGTTGTCGTGTTCGAAGTCTTCGTCGTTTGAAATTTTGGTCGATATCATTTAAATTATACAATAACGACAGTGTAAAACACACAAAAAGTTTGTCGTATTTATGTCTAAAAATTACTACGACAACGATACTCATAATAAGGCCGAATCGCTCCTTAAAACGGTGACTCATTTTTGGACCTTTTTTTCATTTTGTTAAACAATAAAGAATCAGAAAATTTATTATTCTTTTATCTTCCAGTCTCAATTTCTTCTGCAATCTCAATCATACAAACGTAAATTCTTAACGCAAATTTGACGCAACTCTCAGTTGCATTCCATGAATAACAAATTGTTTTAACTTCAGTCCCTTTCAAACAATTGGAATATACCAATAAGCAGTTTTGAGTTTTACAACATGCTTAAAAGGCGATTACCATGGTAACTCTGTTTTAAGTAATTGGTTGGATGTGTTGAACGAATGTAAACAGTTGTTGTCGTTGCAAAGTACAACATTTTCATCCTTGTTCTTTGCACAGCTCTTTTTACTGACTGACTACAGATTTAAAATTTTTTTTTACATTTTTTTTCGTTTCTTAATACGAGTTAATCATTTATTCTTTTCATCATCTTCCTTTAGGGACATGTGTGTAAAGTTCAATTATTTTTAACAGTTTTTAAGGAGAGTTAAAACGTTTGTTAAATAAATGCCTTGTTTGTAAAACGGATTATTAATTTTTGTTATTGTTACTTACCATATTGGCTTTTTATTTAATATGCTTAAAGTTGTAAGTTTCTTTTCTTATTAAATCAATTAAATTAGGTAGAAATCTTATAAATCAATTTTAATTGAAGTGTTGTTAAATTTTATTAATAGTTTTAAAAATAAATTTTTGTAAAAATTCAATATTTTAAAAGAAATTTTGTTATTAATATGTTCCTGTTTCTTCAAACGGTTTGTTTATTGACAAAATTTTGACATTTATGGTTGCTAAGGTTGCCATGTAATATTTCTTTATTTTTTTGTTGTGAAAAACGGGTGGTTTGAATAAGAATAAAAAATGTTTTTGATAAGAAACTTGTAAATATTTCGAATTATTTTCTTACATTCGTAACACTACGTTTCCACATGGAAGTAATTACTTGCAAGTAGTGTATCCGTTTTATCAACGAAAAATCGAGGAAACAGCCGATTGGCTGAAAGTACAAAAATTGTGTGAATGTAAGTGAAAAAGTGTGAGTGCATTGAGTTTTTCGATCTTGCACTTGTATGTGGAAACAGGGGGGATTTTTTTCATTATCACCTTAGAACTTTTAGGCTGTTCTTGTTTGTTTTCCTTTCGTGTTTTTGACGTTTCAGTTTTACATTAATAGAATGGTGCATCGTAAGGATCGACTATCTTCCTAAACGAATGTTGCTTTGCAGTGCGTAAATGTCACGTATTATCTGTTTAGCAAATAATATGCAAACAAACGCAACTATAGCATTACTAAAGTTTTTTTTCATAATTTATTTATTGAAACTTTATATATTTAATATGAACTATCAATAATTAATCAAATCTTATTTTAAATACTAAGATTACGTCCTGTCAATGCCTGACGAAAATTCACCTGACCACAGTTTCCGTTCACATAGATGTTTCGTGCTCTTCTGATTTCGATTCTTTAAGCGAATGCAGCCACCATCATTTAAAATATTTCGAGCTGGTGGATTTGGGTGCATTTATTTTTTTAGTTTTTAATAATGGCACATTAAGGTCTTTGTGAATGTTCGAGTTCTTTACGTATCAGGCATCGGATGTGATGATATGAAGAATTTTTGTTTGCCTTATTTTGATTTTTTCAATATTGGAGTACGAGCTGAACACCGTAGCAACTTACTGGCCTTAAGATAGACTTTTAAGGTAGACATTTACAGTCTAGACTAGGGGTAGAATTCTTTCCAATAAGCCTATTTAATTAAATTGCTTTAAGTTTAAGTTGACTTATTTAAATTAACAATGCTCTTTCCAAATTTTCAAAAGCTATGCATTTAATTTGCTAGACGTTAAGGACGGCGGCCGATATTTCACCTTCTGGTATTACACCCATCGGAAAATACAGGTGCGAGGTGAAACTGGGAGATCTTCCTTCTTTCTAAAAAGTTGATCACGGCTGATCAACGATCCTTACCTGGCAAAACGGGAACCAGTAAGTCGCTGGAAATGGTCGGTCTTGGACAAGTTATTGGTTGAGATATCTTTGAGAATGACGTAGTGGCTCTAATTTTTACCCAAAATCTCGGGTCTTAAAAAGACAGTTTAAGGGATTGATTTCTACCAACTGAAAGGAATTTCGGCTTTCATTCAGATCTTCCTATGTGCTTTTGCTATTCAGTAGAGGCTGTTTGACATTTAGCAGCGCAGGCCGAGAAGCTCCAGCTCTTTAGTAAGGAGTAAGCGTACTGGGTTCTGTTGGATTCCATAGACTGAAAGTTGCTACTTGTGTGTGCGGATTGTACTCACTCTCCACTCTGTAATTAGACCACCATCAGATGAGGCCGCAAGGCAGTGCTGATAAAAATCTTTCCACTACTCCACGTTCGATTTGTGAAATATATTCCACAGACGGTTTCAAGAATTTTCGGCTTCCTACACGAAGGTTTAGTTCAACCGACGACTTAGGGAATATACACCGTTTCTGTGTGATACCCCAACAAATATATCTTAAAACAGTTGGACATTACACAAAACAATTTTTCGTAGCAAAAATTTTTAAAATAAGCCGGATTTTCCCTAAAAATAATCTTTATAACCGAGATCCTGACATTAAACCTTCATGTTAAATTTTTTTGTTATCAACTTTGACCAAGAAATTCCATACTATTAATTGCACAGCATCTTTCCTCCATAATCCCTTTAATATTTCCAATTTTATTTCTTGCCATCTTTTATGTTCAAATTCCTTTATGCGAAAAATCTCAGAAATTTCTTTTTTGTTCTGTTTTTAATAATTAAGATTTAATTTTACCTCTTGATACAAACTTCTCCTGCTGTTTTTGGAAAATGCAAAATAAATTTTAATAAAAGTTATATTTGTGTAACAAAGGCTAATTAAATGTTAATTTAATTAACTTCGACAGCAGTAGCAGCGAGAAGCAGCAGCTTATTACTCTTATTACAGGAAACAAAGATAAGCATTTATGAAGTGAAATTAAAAAAAAAATTTTAAGAGAAATTAAAAAAGGCAGGTAAAAATGTTGGTAAGAAAAATTCTTCAGTATAAAAAAAATAAGTAACCGCGTAAGAGAAAAGAATTTCCTTTGACTTTAAAATAAACACATAGTGGCAAATTAAAAAGTTTGTATACTCTACATCAACAGTTACAAAATGAGGTTCCAAGAACCTTTTGGGGTCAGTAGCAGATCCTGTTTAAGTTCTTAAATACATAGTTTCATTTAAAATTGAAAAATCAAATTAAACCGTTTATACATCTATTAGTACACAGAAAAAAAATAAAAATTTATTTCAATTAAAAAAATTGTGATATTAATTAAAAAATTAATTCAATTTTCACCAGTAAACAAATTAATAGTGGGTGGGAATAGCATTATGCTTTTATGCTGTTGCAAAATCGGTTTTAAATATTCTCTCCAATATTTACTCTCGGAGAATGAAAATTAGTTATTTTATAAGCGAAAATCTAAAGTACGTTTCTACAAGTGCAAGTACTAATAAAACCAAAAGCACATCAGAATTACTTTCTGAGTCGATCTAACGATGTTCTTCTGGGTGGCTGACTATCCATGTAAGCCTTGTACGCAAAGAACAGGTCACCATTTTAGAGATAATTTGATGAAATTTGGTACACAAGTTCTAATTTTCATAAGCACAAAGCCAATTTAAAATTGGGCGAATCGGACCATAATTTCACAGAGCCTTCTTACAAGATTCTTTCCGGAATGGGGTCTTTGTGTCCATATATCAACTTATTATTCTATTATTTAGATTAAATTTGGTCCGAACTTATTTCATTGCAATCAAATTCATCTTTCCAAATTTTATTGGAATCGTCCCAAATTTGACCACAGCTCCTATACAAATACTACTCCCAATAATATCTTTTAATGCCATAACTTCCTTACAAATGACAGTCTTTACATAAGCATTGGCGACAATGGCTTTTACGATAGCTACTATGTGACAAAATGTTGTGCTGTTGGGTCCAAAATTAACCAAAGGTCACAAAAAATTGATATAAATGAAGATATCTACATACTATTCAACACAAAGAACTTGTGTCGAATCTTAAACTCAATTACATAATTTTGTTCTGGCAGGTCCATTGCTGCCGATGGTTACAAATAGGATACGCTTGAAAATATTTGTACTTTTATACTGTTGTCGAGCTTGACCGACTGTTCTTTCTTTCTTGTTGAACTTGTGTACCAGATAAGGAATTAGTTATATTGTTCCTAAATTAGGAATTAGGAATCCTAATAAAGACTGATAAACAAATTTTTTTTTTTTTATAAGTAAAAGGTCGGAGATCCCAATCTCAATATGATTCGTGGAATAATATGTTTTAAAATGTAACAGATAATAAAAAAATTAATTAACAAGGTTTCGTTTAAATGTGCTAAATTCAAATTTAATACTATTGATAAACTGAAATTTATTGCTGGTGGGATAAGCTTTTCCTATGCGCATTTCACTGGTTGCTTAGGCCAGATCGTCAGGAAACTGTATCCAAAGATTTTAGAAAACCTAAAGATATTATACAAATAAAACTGTTAAGCGAAAAAGAATTGTAAACACCAGTTTTAATTGTAACAATATCAAAGCTTAAACAAAAACAACAACAATAAACAGCGAGTTTCTTTTCTTACAGTCCCGACTACAATTGGTTGATTTTTTGTCAACTCTAAATGTTACAAGTACATTGTGGGTAAAGAAATAACTAATATAAAAACAAATTAAAATAAAATAAAGTAATCCAAATTTTGATATTCCAATCAGGCTAAAGTTCATCAAATTTAATTTTCATTAAATTATTTATATGAAGAAAGGAATTTTAAGAACATGAAATTAATTAAAATTTATTGATAATTTTTCATTCTTGACTGCCGCTGGGCTCGAACCCAGGCTTCTACGAACAGGTTACCCTTACATAATTAGTATTGTGGTTATTTTGTTAAACTATTTATGGGTTTTAATCCAAATTTTTATATTCCAGTAATGCTAAAGTTCATCAAATTTAATTTTCATTGAATTATTTTTATGAAGAAAGGAAGCGGCAGTCAGGAATGGAAAATTATCCATACATTTTTATTAATTTTCATGTTGTAAATTTCCTTTCTTCATAAAAATAATTTAATGCAGCGCGTAGGATGCTTCTAGATGGGTCAAATGTTTGTCCAGCCCCACTTTATTATTTATTGCGGAATTTCGGTTTTTTTTTTTAGTAATTTCAATAAGCTAAACCGCTTTTGAGTTACGCGAATATATGTTGGGCAGCCTCCTCCATTTTCGAAATAACGGTATATCTCGAAAACAAGAGCTAACCTAAAAAAAAACGGTAAGCACCACTGGATTCAGCGTGCCCGAATTAGGTTAAAACGCTAAGTGCCCGGCTTGTCTGTTTTTTTGCAACTAGCACAGTGTACTTATAGCTCAAAATTACAATATTAAAATTCTTTTTCAGGATTATTTTTTAAGGTTGCGAAAGAAAAAAAATCATATCTTAAAAAAGAAAAAAAAACCTCCTTCAAAGTTTCAGGATTTTTAAAGAACAGTTTCAGGTATAATATAAAAAAAATCAGCCAAATAAAAAAATAGGTATATGACTTAGTCCGTTTTTAAAATTTAATATTTTGCAGATATTACATATTTCAATATATGGTTTGTAGCCCCAAATATTCTCTTTAAAATTACATTAAAATCATCTTCGTATGTAAAGTAGTTTTCGAGATATTGAAGAAATAGGCTCAACACATTCGGCTAATTCGGCGAAATTATGACATTTTGAATATGACATAACTTTCGAAAAAAAAAATTTTTCGTTCATATATGTTCCTTATATGATAAAAGGAACCTTCTCACCAAATTTCATTAACATCGGAAGAGGTCGTTTCCCACTCTTGGTCGTTTTGACATGGATTTACCCGTATGTGATCATTGTGTTGTTGCTGCTTCAATTTTCTGTTTTGTTTATGATTTTTTAAGTATGTTCTGTTCAGATATTAAAATCTAGTTAGGTTGCAGTTTATCAAAACTTTTAATTTCTGGTATAAGTAGTAAGACAAACAAATGTTTATCAGTTTTGTTTTTTAGTTTTTCAAACAGACTTAAGAACACTAATTTTACATTCAACAAAAACTTTATGTCTTCTCGTTGTAAGTTTTGCAAAATGTATGAGACTGTCTGTTTGAAAATAAAATTTTGCATTTGTAGATAAAATATGAGACCAAATCTACCACATGGTTGAAGTACTTTGTTTCTTTGCATTTTTATTCCGCATCCAGTTGCTTGTCGTCTTCATCTTAAAGATGTATTTTGTTAAACCACAAACATTTGTACCACTTACAACAAACAACCAGAAAAAAATGGTAATAACAATAACAAAAGCAGCAGCAGCAGCAGAAACAAAACAATAAGTATTTTTTTAGGAGAAGCAATTTTTGGATTGTTCTACCAAATTTTCTTTGAGGAAATAACCCAGCGAAGAAATAGGCGTGCGAATAAAAGTTTAGCATTAAACAAAAAATCTAAAAACAATAACAATAAAAGGATAACAAATGTTTGAGTTGGCACAGTATTTAGTGTGGATGCCAATATTCAATATTTAATTACAATTTCCAAAAAGTTTGCTGGGTTGTCTTTTTCTAAAACAAGACAACATAATGGAATGGAGTTTTCGTCATTTAAAATTCTTGTTCCTTTAACGCATTTGTTGATTTGATTTTATGTTTATAAAACGCAAAAAAAAAAAAAAGATTTTAACTAGAAATTGTCTAAACATTTCAGTGGCAGAAGAAAGTTTATTTTTAAACAAATAGTTTTGGTCTATAATGTTTTTATTTAAATCAAATAAAATACCAGACCAAACCAAGAAAACAGACAATATTTTGGTCATGGTGTCTTGCTTTTATAGTTATTGATTTTTGTTTTATTAGCACTTAAAAGCTTTTACAACTTAAAGAAATTAGGATTTTTTAAAATGAGAATAATATTTTTTTTTGGAATTTTTATTATTTATTAAAAAGTTTTTAAAAATCAAATTGTGATTAAAAATTCGTTTTTTATAATTTACACGCTAAGAATTCTTGAGGGAAAAAATGAAGATTTGTGATCATGGTTGTTATTAGCCAAATTCAATACTCGTCTAAAAAAGTCGATTACAAACAAAGAAATATTCTACATACATATAAATATTGCAGACTGTCAACAAGGCCAAAGGTATCTTAGGGTTTATCCAACGTTGGGGAAAAGAGTTTGATGATAACTATGTCATTAGAAAAATATATATTTTATTACTGAGACCTATTATGGAATAAGTCTGGGTCATGTGGGAATCCCAGTATGATGTTAATTCTAAAAACTGGAATCCGTACAGAAGCAGTTTCTTTTATTTTGTCTTCGAACACGAAATTGGAATCTTAATGTCAACTAACCTCTGTAATTACCGCTTAAAACTAATTTATCTTCCAACCCGACATAATAGAAGGATATATTTATATTCACATCTCCTTCATGCTGAATCTGTTAAACGGTAAATTTGTTTCAGAATTCCTACTTCGTAATGTTGAGTTTTTAGTTTCTATTCGTCCTTCAGAAATAATATTCCCCCTAGACTACAATTCTTTCGGTCTAATTATGAAAATTTTGTTCCTATCCCAAGAATGATCTCTGAATTTATCAATTTTATTTTGATTTTATACAAAGCCAAAAATTGAGATTAAAGTTTTTCATACAAAATCAGCCCAAAAATCGATTTTTGGTAAGAAATATAAGTGATCACAGATTTCCAGTGTTTTTCGAAAAATTCAAAAATTTTAAGGCCCGGAATTTCGGAAATCCGTTTTACAGACATTGCACGATTTTTTGGTCTTTTAAAACCCCTAGTGAAATTTAATGCAGAAAATATTCGTCAAACATTTTAACCCTCTAAAGTGCCGTCTTAGTATGGAAGTAAAACAAATGACCCCTTAAAATGAGTGTTAGAGGGTTAATATATTCTAAGTACATCCGAAATAGTCTTTTAGCTCAGAAGTAAATTTTTTTGAAATGTACCAAACGCCTTTTCAAGAAATTCAAAAATTTCAATGCCCGAAATTTCGAAAATCCGTTTTTAATGCATTAGACGAACTTTTGGTCTTAGAAGACAGACCCCTAGTGAAATTTGATGCCGAAAATATTCTTAGAACATTTTAACCCTTAAAAGGACAAATCTGACCCCTTAAAATAAGAGTTATAAGGTTAATAAATTCTAAGAAAAGAATCGCCATGCGATTCTACTGAAGATATCTGAAATTATTTTTTAGCTCAGAAGTACATTTAGTATATTTTTTTTGACTTATACTAAGCGCATTTTCAAAAAATTCAAAAACTTTAGGGGCCCATATTTCGGGAACCCGAGCTAACTTTTCAAAACCCTTTGGCAGATTTGATCTACTAGCAGTCTACGTTCATTTCGCGTTGCAAGTGTTGAGGCTAGCAGCGATGACCCGAAATTTGTTGCACTGTGTTATATGTTCTATGTATGCGTATATATAAGATATTTTATTTTGGACCTTTTATAATAAATCAGTGGAGCTTATCAAAGGTGCAGCTTAGATCAATACAGCCATTTAACTTTTTAAGACCAAATGTTTCCTTTAAACTCTTGTGTTCCTCTCTAAAGTTTTTCAAGACAAAATTGTCTATTTCTAACGAGAATTTTTTTAACTATAGTTTTACAGTTTTTTATTTAAACAGGTTATAGTGCTATCTTGGGTTGTGCCGAACATTAAATACCTCTTGCCATAGTATCGAAAAGCCAATTTTTATTTTGATAATATGGTCAGGGCGCTAACCTGTCGAAATACCTATTCCAAGAGCATATTTTTAGGGACGCTGAGTGAAATAATAATTCGAACCAATTTCATATGTAAAGAATATAAGAGCTCAATTTTATTTACCTAGCTTCTTTTATATGGACCCTATTTTACTGAACCCTTAATTCGGAAGAACAGTTGTATGGGGGTCAGCTGAGAAAATGGACAGATTTGACTCATTTTCAATATAAGATTCTATTTATATACGCCACCTCCAACAAAACTATTTTAAATGGAAAATATTTCAACCGGCGCCATATTATGGTTAAATTTGTCCTCCATTAAGGCGCTAAACAATATTATTATTTCGGACTATATATAATATAAAAATTAAGTGGCTTCAATACCCCTCCAAGCAATTTATCCAATAAACCCCCTGACCACCCCTCCCCCTGGAAAACAGTATAACATCATGGCAAAGGTCAGGCTGCCGCCACCCCATTGGAAAAAAGGTAGGAATACAATTTTAGCAAGGTTACCAACCACTACATCAAAATATACGGAGCGTATTGTTTCTAGGCAAATACAGATGGAAGCCCCATTATCCTAGGACAACAGACAAATCATCTACTTAACAAAAACAACGACAGATTAACGAAACTAATAGAAGGCAATATAACAATATTAAATGGATCGACACTCCAACAATAATGACAGTGAAGTCTTACATGGGAAGACACAAAAATAACAGCAGCAAATCGTGTAAGACAGAGATGCTTTGTTAAAGCCATTATGCTCCCAAAGGGGGAAATGGAAAAAAATATATGACATAAATATATAATAACCTAGTTTCCATCATATCTGTTATCTTCGGAAAACTTGTCTTAAGCAACACACAGGCAGAGGAACATCGCTAAATCAACTTTGCTTCTCATAAGGACCAAGAACATCTTCTTTTATTGGGTCTAAGATCAATGTTGTAAAAGTTACAAACAGAATAACAAACTAATATTATAAATTGTATAAAAATAATATTCGAATATAAATCTTTTACAATCACCAATTTTTCAAGTTAACAAAATGTTTGCCCACAATATTGAAATTTTCATAAATATTTCATACCTAAAACCCCAAAGCTGGTATAATGTAAAAACAATATTCCTGGTTCTCCAATAAATTATAAATATTTAACCACAATAAACTTTGCAGTAGTACACACAAAAGCAAAAGAACAACAAACTCTTAAATCAAAATAAAATTACGAAAACACTTTCTCAGAATTTCCAATAAAATTTATTTTCCCCTTTTTTTAACGCTTAGGGGCTAAACAAGTTAACAACCACAGAAATTTATTTATTAAACCTCTTTCAACGCGCTATTTGAATTTAAGTTTTGAATTTTTTTATTTGCCTTCAAGTAAGAAATTGAATTTTATGGTCACAAATTAAGGGCAAATGAAAATGAAAAAGTTATTCTAAATAATTTAAGAAAATTGGGAATAAATTTTTTGTTGTTGTTTTTAAAAAAATTTTGTGTTATTAATTTCAATTAAATTTTCTTTGAGCAATGAGAAAATTCTTAACGAGTTAAAGGAAATACTTGATGTGAAATATTTATACACAAATTGTGTTAACCAAAATGAACCATTAACCAGTGATTTGGTTAAAAGGGGGCAACTTTTGAAATACACCGTTTCCAACAAATGGAAGACGATATATTAGTGACTTAGTTGTCATTTAATCACAATTGAAAATTTTTATAAAAAGGATTGAAATAGCTTCAGTTGGGGACACAGTGGATACATATACCGCTTTGGATATAACACATCACTCAGGTGCCCACACTGCCCCGGAAAAGACGAAAATGAAGCTAATGGAATGTTTAGGTGCCCGCGGTTCGATAAGCAGCGGATGGAATTAGAGACATTCGCTGGTGAAAGCTTGATGGTCGTGAAGACTGTCGACTTGATGTTGCTGTCGAATCGGAACTGGGATTCAGCCAAACCATGCAGTCAGATCTGCAGAAGAGGTCTGAAGGGTAATAAGGACGGTGTTGTCTATTTTGAAGAGAGTCAGCAAATGTGAAAAAAGAAACAGCTGGAATAGCTGACCCCACCCTGTCAAGTAATACCTACGGGCAGTCCCGCGGGTATATTGGACGGAGTACGAGAAAGTAGTTTAGTATGTACTAGAGCTGTCAATTATTCGCCTTTCAACTTTATTCGAATAATTCAAATAATTGTTTTTGTTCGTTCTATCAAACGATTAAATCTAAAAGATTATTCGATTAATCGATGAGAATAACGAATAAAAAAATTATTTTTACAAAAAATTACATATTTTAAAAAAGATACATCCGGCTATTCAGCTACAACAATGGAAAATCTTCCATATTCTTCATTATTTTTTCTCAAATCCTCAAACTTTTCTTCTTAACTCCATATCGTTGTATTACTAAAAGGAATCGTAAAACCCTTAATTCTTAAATAATCGGATACTACGTTGGATATTCGAAAGGCGTTTTCAGACCTTCCATCTTCAGCCTACAATTTCTTCTATGGAACAACCGCTGTCTCTTTTTATATATTATTCCATTGGAACAAGTTAGGAATTTTTTTAAATTTACCTCCACTACATCGGTTTTAATTGCAACATTGTGACACCTACGCAAATGGTAAAGATATATATAATTAAAAAAAAAAATATATAAAATACAAAACAACATTTTCTACTTTCGTGATATGATTCATATAAATCAATTCTTAATTTTTTAGCTTATTGTTTATTTATAAGTTTTTCATCCGAGTGTGAAAGATCCCCTTTCTTGAAAAATTTTTAACGTTTGATTAAAAAAGAAAACAGCTATTACAATTGTTTGTCAAAGATTTGTTTAATAAGAACATAAAATACATTTTTAAAATACTATGAGTACCCAACACGGTTTTTGCTTACTAAACATTGAGATTAATTACAATCAGGGCTATGTCTACAATATTTTTTAACTTTACTACATTTTGTACAAAATCAATAAAAACGTATGAGAATAAATAAAATTCTAAGCTTTTATTTACGGCCTGTTCGTCGATTTTGAACGAAGACTTCGTTTTACATTTATGTTGAGCGAACGTTGTCTTCGTTCGAAATCGACGAACAGGCCAGGTCATTAATTTATTTTTTTATAAAAAAAAAAATTGTTTGATTAATCGACATTAATTAACCGATTTATTCGTTATTCGAAAATCGCCAATTTAAACTCATTCGAACAAGAGTTGGTTTTTGTTTGATCGATTAATCGAATAATTCTTAATCGGTTGGCAACTCTAGTATGTACGCAATATGAATATTTCACGACTCCTTAGTATAGACTGTGTTGGCTAGACAGAAATCCAGACTGTGTTGTCTATACTTCGGCCCACAGTTGTTGAATAGAGTCTTGATTAAATTTCAGACTTGCTGTATCGATAGTGCAGACTGTGTTGGCAAGACTATTATTAAGACTGTGTTGTATAGACTATTGCCCAGGAGGTGTTTTCTAGACTTTAGTGCAGACTTGTCATTTTAATTAAAGTCTAGACTTATTGTCTAGTTAATAGTCCAGAATTTTGCTGTTAAAACTACAGTCCAATGTGAACTGCCTTTACCATAGTTCAGATTGTGGTGTATATACGTTGATTGATGTTGTGTTGTCTAGTCTTAAATCGAGGCTGTGTTGTCTGGATAGCTTGGACTTGTTCCCTATACTTCAGTCTAGACTTGTTGTATATAGTCCAGACTATAGCTCAGACTTTTTGTGTCTACTCTGCACACTATGGTATTAAGTGTATTTTGTAGAATTTAGCCCAGACTGTAGTCTAGTCTAGATTATGTTGTACAGACATTGCTTCGTGTTGCGTTGGTTGGAATATAGTCCAGACTTCGTTGTCTAGACTAAAGCTCAGACTGTGTTGCATAGACTTAAGTCCATCCTGAGTTGTCTAGACTAAGTGTTGCCTGGAATATAGTTTAAACTTCTTGTTTATACTTAAGTCTAGCCTTATTGTATATAGTCTAGATTTTAGTTCAGACTTGTTGTTTCTAAAGTTCACACTATGTTGGCTAGATTATAAATTATGCTTTGTTGTATAGACTATTATTCTGAGTGTATTCTAAAGACATTAGTCCAGATTTTGGTCTAAAATTAAGTACAGACTTGGTATCTAGATTTATGCATGGTGGAATAAGCAGGTGGCATCGTTACGGCAACAAATACAACATTACAACAAAAATGGAAATTACATCACCGTTTACGTCAAAAAATACTTTAAACAAAAATCAAAGCGTGCCGCTGAACGTGATGAAATAAATAAATTTTTAGCCAATTTTTATTTAATTATGGTCAATATCTTATTTATTTTAATTTAATATCATCAAAAACTTTAATAAAATACAATAATCACAGCACAAAACGTGGACATTTTGTAAACATAAACAAAACTTTGACATAAACCTAGACAAACAATGCAAGAGCAAAAAATCGTCATCTGGCGTAGTGCTGTCACCTGTTTATTTCACCATGGATTTATGCTTAGGCTTAGACCCTAATGTCAAGGCTTCTTTAGTGTATAAGCCGATCGACTTATCTCATTTTTACACAAATTTGCCCAGTTGTTTAGGTTTCATTTAATAACGTTTATACCCACCTCTGAAAAAATGAAGTTTTAATTAAAACCAATTATTTAGAAAACAGTGTCAATTTATGTTTCCGGTATGAAAAACTTAAACGAAAAATAGTAAGTCAGTTGAATAAACAAATATTTTTGTTGGCCAAAACAGGCAGACAATATGCTTTCGACTGTATTTCAGTAAAATTGGTAAATTGGTGGGAGGTATTTAATTATGCGTCTTAAATAATAAGAGTTTACCAAAAAACAAAATATGCTCAAACTCCTTTTTCTTTATGGCACTACAAACCACGTTGTGCTTTAAAACACTTTAAAACACATCCGTTGCTCTTATTGTTGTTGCTGTTGTGTTGCTACTGCTGATGCTGTTTATAACGCGTAAACTTGTTTACAGAAAACGCCAAAAAATACTTTTGTTGTTGGTTTATATTTAATTTTTTTTCTTTCAAGCATTTAATTGCTTTAAGGATGGATAAATTACAAGACTGCTGATACTTAAGAAAACAACAACAAAAGACACAGGCAAACAAACACACACACACACTTGCACATTTTCTCGTATTCATTTAAACTTGTTTGCCAAAGTATTTAGTAGTAATAATGGGGTTGTGTTTGTGGTGGTAGGAAGTGCTTGTAAGTGGGTTTGTTAAGTGGAGGTATGTGCTTGTGTTCAGCCAATTTTTAGCAGGAGGCGTGAGAATATTTTTCTTTAAATGTATTTTTTTTTAAGAAAAAAGTTTAAAATTCAATTTTGTTGTCGGTGCTGTGAGTACATGTTGTGGAGGAGTTTTTCTATTGTAAAATTATTACACGTTTGACTGACTGGCTGACTTTTTAAGTGGTCTTGTCGTCTTGATTGTAAATTTGTGATTTGATATTTCTGTACATAAAAGTAGATTTTTTTTTTCTTAATTTTGAAAAAATAAAATCATTCAGTTAGAAACAATTCATTAAATAGCTTTTTAATTGTTTCGTTTGACTTTAATCATTTGATTTTTGTGAGAAAAAATTTTTTTATTCATATTAAAATTAAGTGATTTTAAAATCTTTTTCTATTGTATTTGTATTACCGCATTTCTGCCTTTTCGTAAATTTTGTTAAGTGGCTCAATAAAGTCATATGAATATTATTGCAAAAGAGAGTTCAATTCGTGCTCTACAGTAGGAGATATCCGAAAAAATCAAATGAATTTACAGTTAATCAACTGGTCGTGCAATTAAGAGCTTAAGCTGAGTTTGAGTCTTAAACTAAGAATCTATTTGTGTAAAAAATGTGGCTCCAAACAAAGACACCTACATTAAACGTAAAAATTTAAAAATATTCGTTTTTAGTACGATTTAAAATATTGTGCTGTAAAAGAAATTTATTTTCTAAAAAAAAATCAATTTCGTGTGTTAAAACAAGAAAATCCAAAAATAGTTTTATGATTTTAATTTATTTTGTTCGTATTAAGTAAAACTTTCTTAAATAAAGAAAAACTTTCTCATGATTAAAAAATTCACGTTTTTGGTATATGATCAAAAATTTATTAAAACAAGAAAAACAAAAATAGCTTATTTTTTTATTAAAAACAAGAAAAACATTTCTGAAATCAAGCAGCATATTTAATATAAGTTGGATTTTCTTGATTTTTAAGTAGAATCGAATATCTTGCATCAAGAAACAAATGCTAGGGATTTCTTAAAATGTTTCAGTAAATGCTCAAGAAAACTTGGTTCTGTTAAATTAATTTTTAATCAAATCGACATGTTAAGCAAACCAATAAAACGTTTCTTATTCTTATATTAAGTTTTTTTTTAAACCAACTAATGCTACACGCTTTTATGTAAAAAAAATCAGGCTTATCTTAGTATTTTTTAAAAAATAAATGGCCGATTTCACCAATTTATTTAAATATCAATTTATGTTAAAGATTCGTTTTTCATGTCAAATAAAAATAAAATTATATTAAAAACTAAGGGCCAATTTCACCAACTGTATTTAAATTTCAATTTATATTTAAATATAGATTTTCATATAATTTTGTTTTTGTTTTGAAATGAAAAACAAAAACTGATATCTTAATACAATTGGATACTTGATTTAAGTATCTATAGAATTAAAATCAATTTTTTTTTTGCTGTGTTTAAGTAGATTTAAGTTCGCTTTGAGTCATAAACCAAGCCACACATATGTTTACAATAAGAAATTTTTGGCATGGGCGAGAATGGTGCCAAATTTTCTTAGTTCAAGCCATATTTTCTGGTGATTTAGTAAATAATTCTTTCCGTGTAGGATGTTATAGTTAAGAAGTCATTCGATTTTATAATTTTTTAATTTTTGACCGACCTCAAAATTCTTATAGCGGTTTTTTAAAACTATTTTCGTTGAATTAACTTGATGTTGCCATAAGATTTTATATAACATAAACACAACTAGAAATTTTATTATATATTAGCTTAAAAAAGATCGGTCTATAATACATCGCTTATTGGCTGCAACAATATTATAAGTTACAAATTTTGACTTTATATAACAAATGCATAGTTAATCATTCTTATAAAGATATTGTAAATATTTCTTATTAAGATATTGTAAACTAAAGTCGGGAGAGCAGAAAACAATTTTCTCATTTCATTATGTGGTGTGTAAATTAAAGACTTTAAAGGCGTTTAATAAAAACTTTTATTTTTAAGTTATGACGATGTTGCAGCAAATAAACGATATGTAAATCTTACTTCCAAAAAACCCTTTTATACACCTAAAACCCTAACGATATCGTTATGAAATTTCGCACAATATTAACTTTTGTGATGGTCGGTCCATAATGTACCAACTAAATAAAATACCCTTTCAACTTCCAAGCTTTAAATGCCCCTAGATCCCATATAAAACTCAGTCTTTTTAGTCACTTACGAGTATAAATTGTCAACGTGTATTAAATCGAAATAAGTAACGGTTGAGTAAAAGTTATAAAAATAACGGACGTAACTACACTTAAATTTTTTTTACAGGAGAACCAAAAATTATTACAAAATCATTAACAATAACAAGTGTTCTTGGAGTTTGAATTTCTTTATAAAGTCGCCATTTTTATCGTCTAAAAAAATGTAGTTTGAACGAACCACAATCAACTAAAACTCTTTAATGAATTTTTGTGTATTTACGTCCGTTTGCATTTTAAGTGACGATATACAAATTTTGTCTTTTAGTCTTTCAATTACCATTGGTTACATTAAGTAAGAAAGTATTGTCGGTCAAGTTCGACCATTTTATATCCTCTACCACAGTTACCGATGGACAATCATGAACCCGGCAAAACAAAAAAAAAAAAAAAAAAAATTATGTTGTGAGGTTAAGATTCATTTGAGAGTTCTCTTTCTCCAAATCTTTTCTAAATTTATAAGTTTTTTTTCATCTTAAAGCGATTTTGGAGTTTATTATTTTTTGTTTATGTGGCACATATGGCCAATTTCGGACCTACCAGTACATGATAGTAGCTATTATAAAACTTATCGTCGGAAAATTTTATATCAATTCCAGCCTTTATAAGAAAGTTTTGTCATTTAAAGCGTTTTTCAGATGAAGTTTGTATCAAGAGTGACATAAACAATTATGGACCGATTCTCATCATTTTCTGAATTTTATGCATCGTCCCTTTTAAGATGTATGTACGAACTTTTATTAGATTACCTTTAAAAATGCGAGCTGTACTTTGCCCACAAGGTTACATGGACAGACAGCCAGCTAGTCAGACGGACGGACGGACATCATAAGGTCGTGCTTCTGAGTCTATCCGTAAACTAGAAGGTTGTTCTATAAAAACTGTATTCTAGTGTTACACACATCAGCACATACGCTAATACCCTCTCCACTATTGTGGTTTGCGTATAAATAATAGATACAGGGTAGAACAAAAGAATATAAGGGTTTATTTGTTCAATATAACTTCGTTTTATGATTGATGATGATTTTTTTCAGATTATTTAAATTAACACTTACGAAATTTAAAAATTTTTAGTTCGCCCGATTTAATTACTCCCTATTTTTACACTCTTTCAGATTTTTAGACTTTCTGTACAACGAATGACTCAGAATAGCTTTCTCCGTCGATTTAACGATGTCCGTTCGTCCAGCTGGTTTGCTGGCATTGTGCACAGAGTACAAAGATAATTTTATGAGTTCTTATATATACAATTCCGTTGTCATGACGACCAAGCCGGTCCATAATTTCACGTAGCCCCCATACAAGAATTTAATTGAAATACAGAATTTGTGTCCAAAAACCGTCTTATCAAGTTGGTAATTAGGCTCAACAATATCTTATTGCAACCAAATTTTGATTGGAATTGGTCCATATTTGACCATAGGACCCATAACTTCTTTATAAATGTTGGTATTAATATAAAATTTAGCGACGACAACATTTACAATAGCTTCTATGCAATGTAAAAATTGTGTCGGTACGTCCAGAATTACCAAAGGTCTCAAATAAACAGCCTCCCTTAAATATATTTTGTTGTAAATATCTAAATAGTTTTTGGCACGAGAACTCTTAAGTAAATTTAAGCCTCATACACCCAGAGAACGAGAACAACATGTTTTGATAGGGTCACCTCCAACAAAACAATTTTTAAAGAAAATTTTAGACATATTATGTTAAATGTAACTATATTGTAAGTGTTTGTGTTAGTTTAAAACATAACATTTTCGTAAACAACAAAAGAGTATGGTTGTGTCTGCTTAATCATGGAATAACATAATTCAATATTGCCACTTACAAAAATATGCTTTAATTAACCCTAATATGTCTAACAATTTTCTTTAAAAATAGTTTTTTATAGTATTGAAAAATGTTTTTATCTGGATGAATTCAAAACCCTTCGTAACTCAAGGCTGGTCTGTAGATTTATTTTGTTAATAAGTCTGCATTCTCAGTAAAATCTTTTTTTTACTGAAAAAATTTCGGAATCGAAGAAAAAAAATTCATTGGAAACCCTTTCCCCTTCTTGAAAATTGGCTTAGAGAATTGAATACTTCCTAAATTTTATTATAAATACCTGACTCTTTTACCTCTTTCACACTCGGCAAGTTACATGCGTAAGTCTCTTGCACAACTCTTGGTTTGTATATGTTAGCGGTAAGGTCGGGGTAATGGAAAAAAATGTTGTACAGACTTTAGTGTTGTCGGCCAGTAAGTTGTCGAGTCTGAAAGGGGTCATTCCATTTAAATAATTTAAGCTCTTCAATAAGTTTTATTTTTATACATATCATTTTTAAATATATATATATAATTTTTATTTAATCATTTTCATTTTGGATTATATAATTTTTATTGTTGTTATTATTTTATAATAATTTTATTTGTTATGATATAATTTTTTAATAACTGTTTACATATATATACTTGATTATAAAGTTTTTATTATTTATATACGGAATTGTTTATAATTTTTATTTATTTTTTAAATTAGATTTCATGTATTTTATTAACTAAATATTAAAAAATTTTTAATTAATATTTTATTTATTTTAATTATTTTTTTAATTTATTTTGTATTGTATTTAATTAATTTTTATATATATATACTTTTCTTTAAATTAATAATATTTGAAATTAAATATTTAAAAGGTTTTATACAATTTAAGTTTAATGAAAACATTTTGTTTATAAATTTTATGTACAGTTTTTTTTTTTAATTAATTTAAATTTTATTTTGTTTAATTTATATCAGGTTTGCTTTTGACATGCACTTTTTTTTCAAGTTTTATTAAAATTTCTTTATTTGACGCAGAACTAAAATTTTTATTCATTTAAATAAAGTTTTCTTGAAGTGAAATGAAAGTTTTAAAAAATTAAAAAATCATTTGTAATTATTAGAGCAAGGTGGACCTTTAGTTATATTATGAAATAACACACAAACACATTTTTATTTTTAGTTTTAATAATTTTCTTTATTTTTGAATATGAACTCTCTCTTCAAAGTCTTTTTTCAAAATCAACTTGAATTTATTAATACAGGTTCTTTTATATTATGAAAGCTAAACATGAGTTTTTTGAATGAAAGTTAATAATAAAATTCTTGATAATTAAAATAAAAGAAAATATATGATAAATTGGAGAAACCCCTACTGAAGATAACTAATATTAAAAGGAAACATGTTGAAAATAATGTTGAATACAATTAGTAAGGAGATTCACATACATTCATGTAACTCATTGTTCGTTATAGGAAACATAGAACAGAATATATATTTGTATATAGTATTAGGGCAGTGTCTTGAAGTTTTTGCTTTAAAATATTTTGCATATAAATTAGGGTCTCTATTAAGGGGTAAAAGATCTGTGAATATTAGGGAAAATATTAGAAATTCCTGTGAATTTTAAGTTGAGATATTTTTAGAATTTGCTGCCATAAATGTTTGACTTAAATTTCAGTTCTTGTAGCACTTACTGTTAGTTTATCGATGTCGATTACATTAAAAGAACATTTTTCAACAGGAGAAAATTAAAACACATCATACTGCAATTTGTGGAGCTGTACCGTGTTAAGACAAGTTTAGGCATTTTAGCAGGAATTTAAAGATAATTAAAGGAAAACGTATATATAGTTTCAGAAAAAAATTCGGAATTTTCTTAACGGCTTCAGAGCAACGACTTGTCTTCTGCAAAATTATAAAAGAAAAATCTTAAATTTTCTGGTTTCATGCAAACACTGGTAGGTATTGAATCAAAATGTTTTAATAAAGTGACCTCACTACTACAGCAATGCAACAATAGAAAAAACAACAGGCATTTTGATGCTAGAATTGCGAAGGTGAATGTCAAAATGGCTTTATAAAAAATGTAAATAAACAAAGCAAAGACACTAAACGTCATAACACGAAAAAAAATGTATGGCATTTTAAGTTTTTGTAGAACTGACGCAAGTTTATAAGCACATTTTGGTATTGAATGTTTATCAAAATAAATAATAGTTAGTATACCTAAGCCACAAATGTTTGTTAAAGTAACAAGTACAATTACAAATTATATTCTAACTAATAAGCTGTAATAAAAAGAAAAAAAAAAAATAAAACACAATTATTACAAGCAATCGTTGGTTTTTGCTCATATCTCATCATTTATGGGCCGATCTGGCGGAATTGCAATAGAAAAATTAAACGGAGCATATGTGACAGAAATGTTTAACAATTTTGTTCTTATCATTTTTTAGGATCTTTGGACAGCCCATTTAAACAGACAGACAGATGGACTTCGTTAAATCAACTTCGCTACTCTTTAGGTCTAAAAATATGTATACTTCATAGGGTCTACGGTCGATATTGTAGAAACTACAAGCGGAATGAAAAACTTATATATTCCCTTTCCAGCAGTGGTAAAGGGCAAACAAATTCACTTTTGTATGGAAACAAGATGAAATTGTAGACGTGATTGGCACATTTTTGCTAACGAGAATATTTTTTTTAGAAAATAAGTATTTGTGATAAAGCTTGTTGCCATAGATTATCTTTTATCCCTGGAGGACTTTTGTATAAGATCTAGGTGAAAAGCGCTTAAGTTCACTTAAAGTAATTCAAACTTAATGGCGCCTTTGAGATCTTCATGTTAAAAAGTTCTCATAGGCAAAGTTTCAATTATCTTGTACGATTTTTCAGGAGGTCCTAGGCAAAAATTTCTCTCTGCTTATTTTTTTTAATGTGCAATATCATTTGATATTAAAACTTAAGTTTACTTTCGTTCTGTAGCATTAGGGATATTAAGTCCTCGTTCAAATAATGAAACATTTGCTGCAAACATTTTTTTTCGATTCTTATTTGAAACTGCATTCGTGTCCATATAATTAAACTTTTGTTTTGCAGCATATATGTATTTTATATGTCTTTTCTCGTTCTTCTGCCTTTGAATAACTAACTCACAAACACTGTTTGTGCACGAATGAGAGTACACTTTTACAAACGTTCTTTCCTATTCGCTATCAAACTCAAATGTTTCGCAGCAAATGTTTCATAACATGGACGCGGAATACAAAATTTAAAAAAACTTTAAACGAACAGAAATAATGACAATATAACTATACGAATAAATTTTCAAAAATCACTTTTAAAGCTTACATTTCTCTCCTACAAAACTAAAGATAATATAATTAAGAAATTATTTTTTTTTAATTAGGCTTAAGTTCATTAAATTTAATTTTCATTAAATTATTTTTATGAAGAAAGGAATTTTACAACATGAAAATTAATTAAAATTGTTATTGATAATCTTTAATCCTTGACCGTGGCCGGGGCCAATATCAATAACAATTTTAATTAATTTTCATGTTGTAAAATTCCTTTCTTCATAAAAATAATTTAATGAAAATTAAATTTAATGAACTTAAGCCTAATTAAAATTATTAAAAATTTGGATTAAAAACCATAAATAGTTCAATAAAATAACCACAATACTAATTATTAAGAAATTATTTTTACCAAATTTCATCATCCTTAGTCTTTTTTTCTATCTATCTTCAATGCTTTTTAGCAGACGGATATGTTATCGGCAGACGGATATGGATCTTCTTCAAATTGCACAAGAAACTAGAAAATATATCCTTGTAGGTCGCCGATGGTTATCAAAAAAATCAATATACCCCAAATTTATTGGTGGTGGGTATAACAAGAAAATTTTAGAGAGCCAAATCAAGGACACTGTTTAGATTGTTTTCAATTATATTTTCTTAAAGTCCATATTAATTTTTTTTAAATTTATTTGGCAGAAATGATTGCTAATTTCTGAATTTAATTATTTCTTGATTTTTTTTTTGTTTTGGCATCAATAACTGTTATTTTTTTGAAACAAATGTGATTTTCTTTTAATTCATAACAAATCTCTATAATTGATTCGTACAAGTAGGCGTATGATTTATAAGATTTTTAAATTGCAATATTCATACGTCTATTAATGAAAAATATACTCCTCTTGCGGCCAATTTTACCAAGTTCAGTTAAAACTCTCTAATACTTTAGCTTCCAGTTAACAATATGTTTGTAACAGTTTTAACTAATAGTTAATTATAGCTGAACCTGGTGAAATTGGACGGTAGTAGAATTTTCCTTAAAGAACTGTTTACTTAAAACGTTGAATCACAGTTCTTAAATTTGTAGCGGTTTTATGAAATAAAACAAAAAAAAAATAAAATTACTTTATTTTCAAAGAATGAACTATTAGTCGTAAAAAATTCAATTCGAAAATCACAACTAAAAAAGAACGTTTCGTAAAATGACCGGAATAATTTTATAAAATTTTCTTACATCTCCATTATAGAAATTTCTCCTAATAGTTCGTTCCTCTTCGGCGGGAAAAAAACAAAAATCTCCCGCAAAGTATTTTGGGATTCTTAAAAATAAAAATTCAGGAAATTTTGGGAATTGTATTTTAAGATTTTATATTAAATTCAAATTCATATTTAAAAGAAAAATAAGTGACTTTTTGTTAATATGTATTTAAAAACTTAAACAATATTAATTTGCACCAGTAATCAAATTAATAATATCAATTAAACGTTTAATTCACTTGATTAAAAGTTTAATTCACTTGATTAAATGTTTAATTCACTTGATTAAATTTTTAATTAAAACTGATTTTATATTTAATTAACAAGGTTTCGTTTAAATGTGCTACTTATTTTTGATTAATGCTTTTATTGGTGCAATTTTTTTTTTCTGTGTATGGTCACCTTTATTTAACAAAACTATAGTTAGCAACTATTTTTTAACATAATCGGAGGCAACCATAATAGGGTAGTGGTACGCAGGACTTATTGAACCATTATACGGTTGACCGTGACAAAATTATGATTGCAGTAAGCCAACTGTATTTAGTAATTTTTTATTTAAATTAGTTTCGTAATAGTGTCCATAACGAAAAATGTATGTTGTCAATTGCAATTTTTGTCGCAGCAATTCCGAAAAAATTATTGTCAATTGCAATTTTTGTCATAGCAATTCTTGACATGCAATTTTTTCGCAACAATACTTAATTTTAGAAGATTGGATAGGGGTACACAGTTTAATTTGCTCTGAAATTCTGTTTTGTTTTGTAATTCTGACTTTTAAACTTGAAGTTATATATAAAGAAGTCGAGATAAGGCGCCGTAAAAATACAAAAATTGCAAATAGAATTTCATAATATGGACACTAATGCAATTTAAAAGCATAATTTTGAAAATTTTAAAATTGGGAAGAAGTACCCAGTTTTGAGTAGTCAGCAATTTTGTTATGCGTTGTAGTTGGCACGAAAAAACTTAAATTGGCCTGTAGGTGTATTTAGCGTTTCATATATATAAAATATAAGAAGAAGAGAAAATAAAGCACCAAAATATAAAAATTGTAAAGCAAAAGTTTATAATATGGGAACTAATCCAAATAAGAATTGAAGCAAAGTTCCAACAACGAAAATTGCAAGTCGGGAAGATGACCAAATTTTAGAAAGTTTCTGCTGCTAGCTGTGTTGGGTTCAGTGTTGCCAATTTCGCATTTTTTAAAGTCATTTGGCATGAGAAAAACTAATTAAACATGTAGCATTTTTTCTATCATTATTTAAAAATTCCTAGCATTTTTTAGTTCTTGTGATATTTTTAATATTTTTGATTTTTATAATGTTAAAAACAAATATTAGTTAAATATAAAAAATGCAAAAATGTAAATGCTCATTAATGTTTCACTAAAATAAAAATCAAAAAAGGAGAACATTTAAAAAAATTAATAATCTATTCACAAAAGTTTCGCAAAGATTGCGTCAAGCACCTAAAGTTAAAAGAATGGGTGAAAGGAACAGACGACTTAGTAAAAACACTTTTCAATTACTGCAAATGCGATATTGTACAAAATTAATAGCCTGGAACAACTCGCAGAAAAAAGAAAACACAAAAGGGTTACGGGCGTAACTAAGAACAATCTAGAGAATTTGTTACAAAGTTCAGAAGAGCCGACATAAAGTTTATGTGCTGTGCATAGTTCGATTGCACCTGTCGAGTATCTGACAAACATTTATTAAAGGCAATTTTACTGATCGTCGTTGAACCTAAAGGACAATATGCAGCATATTATAAAAAATTTATTGAAATATGAAAAAGAAGTGTAAACTTTGATGTCACCGCTAACTGCGGAAACGGGTCGACGGATCTCAACCAAAATCTCAGCGTACGTTGGGCATATGGTTTATGTGCAATTGAAAGAAATCGGCCCAGTGGTTCCGGCATATATGGCATTTAGATTTTCCTATATATCCCAATACAGATATTAACCCTCTATTTTGAACTCCTCCGAAACGGCTTGACTTATTTTTATGAAATTTTGTATGTGTAGGTATGAGGAAAGGTCGAAGAGTATATTTTATATCGCTAGAGGGCACAAAATAGGGCAAAAGCTCTCCCCCCCTATAACTTCTTAACTAATCTACCGAAATTTTGCAGGCAAATAGTGTAACATCTGGAAAGAACTATAGCCTAAAATTTTTATTATTTAGGGACTGAAATAGGGCAATAGGGGTAAAAGCTCTTCCTTCCCAATCTTTTAAACTAATCAACCGGTTTTCTTAAAATTTGGCATGCAGGCACTGTAACTTTTGAAAGGAAATAAGGAATAGGGCTTAAAATAAGGCAAGAGGGGTAAAAGCTCCTTCTCCCTATATATTCTTAGCTAATCAACTGATTTTCTTAAAATTTGCCATGAGGACACTGTAACATCTGAAAAAAATAAGTTTTATGGCAAAACAACTTTTGCCGGGTCAGCTAGTTTATAATAAATTAAAACCTTTCTATGTTATTCATATAAATTTTTTTAGCATTTACATATTAAGCATTTTTAAGGATTTTTTCTTAACCAAAATCAACGATTTTTTCCTCAATTAGTTTTGACAACACTGGTTTTGTTGCGTTTATTTATGTAAAGGGAAAAGTTTTAAATACTGAAATAAATTTCCAAACTTGCTCTAGAATTATGACAATTCTTTAAAAATGTTCAGTTATTTTCACTTCATAAACAATTTCTTAAAATATTTTTAATTTTATTTGAATTTATTTGTTTAAGTTTAAGCTTTTTTTTTTGTTTCATTTAAATATTATTTTTCATTTGTTTATATATATATTTTTTTCAAATAATGGCACATATTTTTATTGTTTTCTACTTTTTTTATCCTTAAAAATAAAACTCTTTAATTTTTGATATTAATACTATTTTTAACAGATTTATTTCATATTATATTTCTTTAGTTTTTATCTATAAAATTTTTGTTTTTATATAATAAATATATATATTTTTATATACAATAATTGTTTGAGAATATTCAAAAATATGTTTTATTTATATAAAAGAGTTGTAACATAAACATTTAATTAAAGGAATTAATTTACAACCCAAGTTAAGTAATAAAAAAAGTAATTGTTAGTTTTAAAATTTTAATTTATTTGCTTATTTAATTTTTTTTTTTCAATATTTATGAATGGATTTTTTTATGATTTTTAAATGGGAGTTTATTTATTGTCATCTTAAATGCTTGTATTTTTTTGAAAAAAAAAAAAAAAAAAAAAAATTAAACAAAATTTTAAGAAAGTTTGAAAGGTTTTACAATTTCAATGTGTTTGTTTATAACAAATTTGCTTCTAAGCTTTTCCAGCAACAAAACGGTTTAATAAAATTATTTTGCCCAAAGAAAACGACTAGAAAAGAAAGAGAGCGTGATAAGACATCGGTTAAAAATCCAATTCTATGATTGTATTAGAAAGAAATATGTTAACTTTCCAGCAAACACGAAATCAAACCTTTGATATAAAATGGCTTTATTATTTGAGATCAAGCACAATTCTCAAAACTTATTTAATGGTTTGATTTTTGGTTCCTGTAAAACACTTTGCAGAAAAACGCTTTGGAAAAAACAAAAAATTTAATATTTATTAAAATCAATTTTTTATTAAATTAGTTTTGACATGAAAAATATTTATTACTATTGTTTGTGTTGTTGTTTCGACTAGAAATTGTATGAACAAAAAAAACTTACCTTTGGTATAAGAGAATAAATTTGCTAGCTTAATTGTTGTTTTACCAACAAATTTGTGACCCCATTTCATTGAATTGGAGCCTAAATCAAAAGAAGACTGTACATCTTAACAATCAAACGCTTCTAACATGGAAATTTCAAGTTGTCGCTGTTGTAGCACAACTATTTTGGTGTTTAAGCCCATTTTATTACATTTAAGCAAATGGCTTGGCAATTCGTAATGGATGGTGTTGCTCAAGAAGTGACATAAAAATTCTTCGGAACAGAGATATGATAGCGGGCTAGAGGAGGGTGACAGTTTACGGTAGTATAACTGTTCTTTCCTCGGACATTAAAAATCAATACTGGGGCAATCAGGTGTTTGCACACATAGGATGCGGCAAACATCCGAAATGATAGGGCTATTTGGGGTGTAATGATTTCAAGGAGACCGAAGTTGTACCTCAGTATCTAACTGATGGTTCCTCGGGAGTTAGTATACCCCTCTAAGTAAATCGGTCTAACTATTGATGAGGACTCCGTTTGTATGCTTTCCAAGAAATGTTTCCTAAGTCCCGAGAACTCAAAAGATGGTCTTGTCCTTTTTTTGAAGAAATACTTTCGGAGAGCACAAGGTGGCAGTGGTTAAGCCCACATCGCGGGTAAACACGGGGTGTCATTATTCGTTGGGGAGCCCATATGGAGTGGGCACCTGCTGCGATGCTAACATCATCCTAAGGTTATGTTGCTATCAGTACGGCAACTGCTTTGAATCAGATTAGCAGTGAAGGTTAGACAGCTCAAACTCCTAAACAAGTGGGAGGACGGGAACAAAAAACATATTTCATTCTTAAGGTTAATTTTTTTTGTGGCGTAGTGTAATGAATTAAAATTAAAAGAAATATGAATTTACAAAAGAAAAACTATTCCATCATTTATGTTCCACATTTGCAAATATTTGAGAAAAACCTTTGAGCGCATGTTGAAAATAAATAAATTTCTCAATTTGAAAATAATTTCCAACATAGTATAATAAGTACTAGGACTGTTCGTTAGGGAGAATTGTCATCATTTACCCATGTAATGTCAAATTAATTTATTCTACCATGATTTCGCCTTTTTATTAAGACTGCTTTAGTTTTATAAATTATTTTCAGATCATTTTCAAGCGTTTGTTGATTCAGAAAGGGTTTGATTTGAAATCAACTTTCAACTTGAAATTAAGCCTCTGTGTTTGTTGTTCTAACTTCACACGTACATAATTCTTAGTCGTTTCCCTTCTCTTGTGTCTTTAGCATTCGAGTTTAAACTCCTCATTGTAGTGTATCTCCTTTAGAACATTTTAACAACATTTAAAGAAAGAGATTTCAAAAAAAAAAAAAAAATCTATTTAAATTTAGTTTAAAATTAAATTCATACACTTAATTTACTTCAATTGATTTCGAAAACAATTTAAAATAATCTCTGATTATATTCACTCCTTTATATTCTCAATAATCGTTAGTTTATATAATTTTTTCTTTCAAGTTTATTTACCTGTAGCTGTGTTTGTGTATCTGACACTTGAAAATTTATACAATAATTCCCAGGTAATGTGGAAATTTATTCAAATTTAAATTACAACTTGTTGTTAACTATTACGAAGATTATTTGTGTGTCTAGATAAATAAAAACAGATGTAACATATAACATGTAATTAATCCTTATATAGACATTTTTATTTATTTTCATATAAATACACAAACGTATATACATTAGTGTGGCCGTTAGTTGTATGGAGAACTTTTTTTTTTTTGATTTCTTATACTCTCCCCCTCCAAATCGGTTCAGTTTTATGTAAAAAAAAAAATACAAAAAAATTTCGGAGCGAAAAGTTGTGTTTTAGGGGGGGCGTCCGCCCTTCAAAGTTTGCCTTCAAGACCATTTATTCAAATGAAAACAACATTTTACAAGAATATGATATATGGCAATATTTTAGCTCTTCTAGTCAACAACATAAGCCTCCCAGAAAATTTTTTTGCTAAGACTAATATCTTAGAAAATAATTAAGAAAATAACAACAAAATACCAAACATTTTATATACGTTTTATATATATAAAAAGGCGATTTAATGTCAAGTGACACAATTTTGAAATCGATGTCTTCCGATTTGAATGAAATTTACACCAAGGTTAGTCCTATTAGATAGTAGTTTATACACAAATTTTTAACAAGATCGGTCAAAATGTTTCAGATGTAGAGGGGGTCAAAGTATGCCATACAGCTGTTCTTTCTCATTCAAGTAATTTATTACCTATTCGTGTTAGCAAAATTTGTCCCAAGTAGCTTAGATAGCTATTTAATCAATCTTTTTTAAAAATATTTTTTTGTTTTTTTTTTTAAACAAGTGTTAAATTTAAAAAAAAAAAATTTAAATAATTTTTTAAAACAACAAAAACAATTTTTTTAAAAAGTTTGATCAAAAAGCTATCTAAGCTACTTGGGACAAATTTTGCTTACACCAATAGGTAATAAGTTACATGGATGAGAAAGAACACCTGTATGGCCAAAATGTCAAACTTTGACCCCCTCTAACTCAGAAACTTTTTGACCGATCTTGTTGAAAATTTGTGTCTAAGCTACTATCTAACAGTACTAAAATTGGTGTAAATTTCATTTAAATCGAAAGACATCTATTTCAAAATTGGGTCACTTGACATTAAATCCCCCTTTTATATATATAAAACGTATATAAAATGTTTGGTATTTTGTTTTTATTTTCTTAATTATTTTCTAAAATATTGATTTTAGCAAAAAACTTTCTTAGAGACTTATGTTGTTGACTAGAAGAGCTAAAATATTACCATATATCATATTCTTGTAAAATGTTGTTTTTAGAAGATAGTCATATGCAAACAAATTATATTTGAATAAATGGCTTGATGGCAAACTTTGAGGGACGGACGCCCCCCCTAAAACACAACAACAACTGAAGTATGTCATCTTTTATAAGCTGATTAAATCAGAAGATTGTAAAAGGCCTAAATCGATAAAAAGTTCGATAAAAGCAGTGTTGCCAATAGAGAATTCGGACATTACACATGACTGTGGTCAAAATTACACATTTTTTTCACACACAAAACGAAAATATTTGCATTGATAAAATGAGTTCGCCCTGCATCCATTTTATTATTCCTTGTTTGCAATTAAATGGTTATGTTCACAAAAAAGGCAAAGCATACCGATTATTGAAGTAAAAAAATGGATGCACATTTATTACGGCACGTCTAGAACATACATAAACAATAACGTAGGCCGAAGAACAGGACAAAAATGTTTGTGTTTCAGCAAAACATTTTCGAAGAGAGAAAGAAACCTGACTTAAACATGAATGACAAAATAGAACTCAGAGTAAAATTACACACAATTACACTCATAAAATTATTACAGTAACTGATAGTGGGTTATTAAATTCGTGTTCCGTACTGTTAAAATTTATTAAAAATATAGTTATTTTACGAATAATTTTATTTTTTAACATTTATGTTTGTTATTCAGAAAACAAACTACCAAAAAATAATGTTTTTCTATATTTATTTTGTTACGTAGTTTGATTTTTGTCGGTTAAAATATAATTTTTAAAAGTAAAAACTATTCAATTTTAAGAAATATGCTGTTCAATAAATAAAAATTAATTTTAAGTTGTTTAAAATGAATTTTTGTTTGAATTTAACTACATAATATTTTGGGTGTAGAAATTACACAATTACACTGGTTAAAAGGGAGCAAAAAACCAAACATGTCTACAACATCCGATTAAAAATGAAGTCGTAATATTCCATCAAGATTATGATCATGCTCGCCAACATGCTGCAAGCCTACTTAAAAATTATTTAGAAAAGTGGAGAAAAATTTTGCCTGGCCCTTTTTACAGTCCAGACCTTGCTTCGCTCGTCTTTCATTCATTATGGTCGATGTTGAACGCTTTCACTGGAATATGCTTCACTGCAAAACAGGGTACCAAAATATGTATAATTCATAAGCTGCCAGAAAGATGGGAATGGGTAATACTATTAAAAAATATATATTGTACCAATGTTTCACAAAAAATGCTTAAAATTAGGCAAGCGTCCTCTGTTTTAAAGTTATACACACAAATCTTTATATATCGCGACCACTTAAAATTATACAACCGTTGGAACAACTAATTTTTTAATTAGACTATTTAAACACAAATGTGACAAAAATGTGTAGAAGGCTTTAAATAAACAGCAAGAGGACAATATTTGAGAAATTTCAAATATCCTTTACCAAGAATAAGAAAAATAAAATATTAAGATTAAGCTTTAAAGCAAACAAAGTAAGTTTTCTTACTGGGACAAGAAACGACGACCTTAAAAAGCCATCGGAACGTTTTGATGAAAAAAACTATTTTTTCAGACGAATTAGGAAAAAATAGATCGTTTTTAATCAAAAATTAATAGGAATGCAATTTTCTTTGAGTCATCCATTGACATTTTTTTTTTATATTTTCAACTGTTTAAGAGATATTCAAAAATTAGCGGAGATGTTTTTTTCCATGCAAAATTAGTACTATTTTTTGTTTTGAAAAATCCACAAGAAATTATTAGGACAAAACTTTTACATATTTATCTTTTATCAGAAAGCCCGGTATATTATGAATAAAATAAGCCATAAGTCATGACAATCGGTGTCCAAATGTTTGTTTTATTGAATTTCGGGTAAATCGTTGGCCAGTTATGATTATGATGATGCGAACAGATTTGGTTTCAGCGTGCTTAAGTTAATTAAAATCACGTAACAAAGTATTGCTCCCGGCTTTTTGTTTGCTTTTTTGTCGACTAGTGTTATTAACTAAAATTCAAAACGCTCATTTGCAGCAAGACCTGCATAACTCAAAAAAATCAATTTCGCGATAAACGCATTTAAAGTTTTTGATTTGCTCTAACTACTTAGAAAAAAAGAAGACACGTTCTCTTCAAACTGGGAAAGTATAAAAGATATAAAGATGAATTTAATACACAATATAAAGTAAAACCAAGCAAACAATTCTGCATCTCTAATCCAAAATTAAATTTTTTAAGTTATGCCGGTCTTGCAGCGAATGAGCGATAAAATATCAATTATTTGCCGTATAAAACCAATTAGTGTTAAATTTACGTGTTAAGAAGTCTTATAGTGATTTTTGGTAGGAGGCTTAATGATTGATTTATTTTATAGTGCGAGTTCTAGACTTATTTATATAGAATGGATCATATAAAGAACAAGTCTGTGTTAAATTTAATAACTTCTATATTTCGCCATATATGGGCATTTCCGTCAAAAGGTCCACCGTGACCGAAAATTTAAAAGTTATTAAAAGCTTATTATTTTACGATATTGTTATAGAGAAGTATTTAGATTTTACTAATTTAATAACTTTACCCATAAATTTGTTCACTTAGATAAACAATTAGACTGCAAAGTTGTGCAAACGTAATTACTTATTTGTGAGAATGTTTTATTGCATGTTTTCTTTAATATTATCTTCCTTAAAAGAGATTTGATGAAAATTATTCCAAAAAAATTTTCTTACAAGGTCTTTAATTTAAGGAAGAGTTCGAAGAGAAATTTGTTATTCGGATTAACGGTAAATTTTTATTTTTTTTTTTAATCATTATCCAGTTAAATTATTATGGAAAAAATATCACGTTCGAAATGTCACGTATCGAACCAGAATTTGGCTTCAACAAAAAAAAAAAAAATACAGAAGATTTTAGAATCAAACCAAAGACATTTCAATGTTACATTGCTACGTAAAATTCTGAAAGTAGTTTGACTAAAAAATTGTGCCAGGTTTCGCTGAATTACGCCTTTTTATACATGGCCACAAAAACTACTTCTATTTTTTTCACGTTCGAACCGCTACTTCTTTTGCCATTATCTTTGACCTAGAACCGCGCCCCCCATAAACTTAAGCATAGATAAAAGTGCTTTCTTAGTGCTATAATTTAAGAGTTAAAAGAACTTAAAAATATTTGTTGTTTAAAATGTTATTGCATTTTTGATGCGTACGAATGTCACGTTCAACCCATATATATATATTCTGCTGGAATAACAGCAAAAAATAAATAGCAAAAACTGTATAAAGAGAAAAGAAATATTAAGATATTAAATCTTCCACAAAGTCAACAACTTAGCAGCAGTGCTAAAAGTTTCAAAAATTTTTATTAAATTTTTTTAAATAATTTTTACTTTTTTAATTTTTCATTTTAATTTATAATTTTTTGAACTTTATTATTTGTTTAAATCAATAGTGTTATATTTACTTGTTTAAAGTTTTGTAACGTAATACGTTCCTGTGCTATAAATATAAGACCCAGTCTTGTTGTATAGGAAATGGAATCAATAAATAAATAAATAAAAAAAAAAGACATTTAAGTCTAAACATTTTTTATCTTCAAAACCGCTTGCTCAGATTTTATAGGCGAGCTAGGAAAAACTTCAATTAAAAATTAATTAGGCAATTCACAAAGTGTTCTATCATTTTGGTTGTATATGCTATTATTTAATGAATTTGACAAAAAGAAAATTAAATCAAATACAACCAATATGACACAAAAAAAAACTATGGGAATTGTCTAATTATATTTTGTTAAGTCGCACGGAAGTAAATGTGTTCTTAACAGGTACACGGGCATTTAAACTTGATACTTAAAGACTTAAAATAAATTTAATTTATGGGGTCTTGGATAAACATTGCTTGCTTTTACACAGTAATTGCAAACTTACTATACCTTCATATACCCATCGGTATGAAACCTCATAAAAGTTTTTAAGAACAAGCAAATTAAAAGTAAACCTTCATGATTTTTTTCCATACATTTTGGTTTCTAATTGATTTTTCCTTGAAAGTGTGATATCATGACTCAGGATTTGTTGCCCTTCACTGTAATTGAAAAGTTGTAGTCAATGTATTTAATAATTATATCCTTAACCACAAATATAAATATACATTTTTATTGAAAGATTCATATTAAAGTAAACTCTTTCAAAATTGCAATTGTTCTTTAATTGTTCATTTGTGAGAAATTTGCAGTTAAATTTAATTTAATTTGTAATTATACTTAAAGAACTCATGCACACATACAACTAAGTAAAAAGGAAACATATGTACATATGTATTTTCTTTAAATATTTAAATAGTTTAATTAAATTAAACAATAAGATGAAATTGTAAATAGATAAAATAGAATATTTAAAATGGAAAATCTAAAACAGGTACTTAAATAATTTTCAGTTTATTTATGATGACTTAAAGAGTTTCTATAAATAATTCTATTTAGATTAAGAAATAATTAAAAATATTGTTTAAAAATGCAAAAGTTGCTGGAATTAATTATACTATATAAACCATACAATTGGAAGCAAATTAAATTTATTGACGTCATTAAAAAATAAATTATAAAAAAGTAATTCAAGTTTTAAAAATCCAATTTAAACTGACATTAATTAAAAATATTTGCTTCAACTAATCTAAAGCATCTAAAAAATAATAATTATCCTTCAATAATCAAATACTCAAAAAAAAAAGAAAGACCTGTAAACCCTTTTTATATTAATCTTATTTAATTTCCGTATTTTTTTTTTCTTTATTTTTAATCAAAAATGACATCAAAATAACTTTTAATTTTGCCTTTTTTAATAAGTTAAGAAAAAAATTGTTTTATATTTCCTTAACGAAAACCATCTGTCATTTAACAATAGCAAATGTCAAGCAACCGCTGGAAAAGAGAGAAAAATAATGAGGAGAACTGCCAACAAACTTTAATGAATTTCTTTACATTTTTTAAATTTTTCTTTCCATTTTTATTTAATTTATGCAAATTAAATGTTGTAAAGTAAAACGCATGTTTACTCATACTAATATGTATGTATGTATATTTGAATATGTATGTGTATGCACAATGTAAACACTTGCCAATACAAACAAACAGATAAGCAAACATACAGTGAGTTAAACAAACTTTACTTACACTTGTCACTCAAAGTTGACATATCAAATGCAACAATTTGTTGTTGGTGTATGATTTCATTTTTTTTGATGCCATAAATTTTGTTTCCCTTATATGTGTACACCATTTCCAATTGTAGTTCAAAACTCAAGTATTCTCACTCTTTTTTAAAAAAATGAGGCCTTTTTAAAGCATAAACCAAACGGCTTATGTGATGTTTATAGGTGACAGGCAGTTGATTGTGTTTATATGAAAAGCACTCAAAAAACTACATTTTACTACACAATTAATTACTTGGTCACCTGGAAACAACACATTAATTTACCATAAAGTTTAGTTCACTTAATTCACAATATAAAACATTTCCAAAAATGTTGTGGGAATCTTCTTCTAGCATTAAGAAGAGCTTTTTTGAAATTCGATAACCCAATATACTGTAACCAAAACCCAATATACTCCCCAAAATTAAGTCTTATTGAATCAAAATTCAAAAAGCATACGAACGTCGTCAATAAATCATTTTTTTGATTATTGTACTTTTAAAGCGTAAAACGGGTAAACATCTAATTTTGGTACTTTTTTTTAAACTAATTCATCTTTTAAAGTATTAATGGTATATATGAAACTTATATCAAATCAAAATTTTTAAAACATCTTTTATATTTGTTAATACTTTTTTGAAATTCTGAAAAATAAGGCAACAGTTTTTAACTGACTTTTGGTACTTTTTCTAAAAAAATATTTTTTTATTTCTCAAAATTCAAAATGCTGCAAAAAATAAGCAAACGCTTATTATATATTTTTTTTAATAATTGTACTTTTTAAGAGTAAAACGGGTAAAAATCGAGTTTTGTACTTCTTGTACAAAATTAATCTTTTTAATACTTTTTTATAATTATACTTTTAAAGGGTAAAATGGGTAAACATCTAATTTTGGTAGTGTTGTTTTTACCTAATTTATGTTTTTAAGTATTAAATATATGAATTGAATTTAAATCAAATTGTTCACTTTTTAAAAACATTTTGAATATTTGTTGGTACTTTTTTGTGAACAACAATTTTCAACTAATTTTTGGTATTTTTTCTTAACATATATTTTTTTTTAACATCTTAAAAATCAAAACGCGTAGGAACGCTGCAAAAAAATAAGCGGACGCTTATTTTATACCTTTTAAGAGTAAAAATCACTTTTTTTTAAACGAATTAATCTTTTAAAGTAATGAAATTTAGAAACTGGGAATTATTTCCTTTCGCAGGTTACTTTATATTATATTCAACATTTTTTATTTTTCGAATTTATTCTATGAGTTAAATTTCAGTTATGTATTTTATAAAGCTTTTTTGTAATAGTTCTATTCCTTAAATTTTTTTTTAAAAGTCATTCCTAAAAATTTAAGGAATAGAACTATTACAAAAAAGCTTTATAAAATACATAACTGAAATTTAACTCATAGAATAAATTCGAAAAATAAAAAATGTTGAATGTAATGAAATTTATATAAAAAAAAAAAGAAACATCTCGAATATTTGTTGGTACTTTTTGAATTTCTGACAAATAAGGCAACAATTTGTAACTGATTTTCTGTACTTTTTCTTAACAAATTTATTTTATAATTTTAATACGTTTTTGATAGTTGCACTTAACAAGGGAATAACGGGTAAAAATTTAATTTTGTTCTTTTTGTACCTAATTTAACTTCTAAAGTATTAAAAGTAAATAAAATTTAAAGCGAAATCTTAAAAACATCTTTAATGTGTTTTAATACTTTTTCGAAATTCGGACTGATAAGGAAACAAAATGTAGCTTATTTTTGGTACTTTTCTAAACAAGTACTAAAAATGGGAATACAATTGAAATCGAATGAGTTTTGATACAACTTAAACCGATATTTGCTACTTTTTTAAAATAATTATCTTTTTAACAAACAGATCTGGGAATTTATTTTTCATGGTGTGGTTTCATGATAGTGCATAGAAAATATTCCTAGAAAATATTGAAGGAATAAGACTATTAAAGTATTAAAGCTTTTAAAATTGTAATTTAACTAAGAACACATTCGAATAAATATGAAAATTTATAAATAAATTTTTATTTATACAGAAACTGTATTTAATTCACGTACCCAGGCCGTTTTCTTAATATTTTTGTTAAAAAAAAAAGGATTAAAAGGTGATTCGAGTTGATCTAGCTTAACTAATATGAATGAAGGAATTTGAATTCACATACTGATAAAAAGATTCAACCATTAGGTTTTTATTTAGGAGAGTTTTCCGAACTGGAAAAGGCTAATAGATTAAAAATCATTGAAAATGCATTTATTGACCATTACATTTTGTAATAATGGGTTAACAAAAACTTTCCAAAAAGGCCCTAAGCCCGAAAAAAGCACGCAATGTTATAACCCTGTACTTGTCAATAATTCTCAATGTCATAGATATCAAACCAATGTCAGAATTAATAAAAAATATATTTAAGTACAATATCTGTTAGGAGGGTCTTTCGTAAAGCGCTGCCTATCTTAAGATTTAAATAAAACAAAGTACGATTGAGATATCATCAACATATTTTACTCGATTAAAAGACCTATCAGTGGAAAGTAGAAGAATTTGAAAAAAATGGAAATAGATCTGGATTTTGTAAAAGGTAAATCCGATTGTAAAATTTCAATGGAGAATTAACAACCTGTATTCGAGTATAAGTTTTGGGGTTTAAAGACCCAATAAGAGCGGCGCCAAAGCTTCCCAAAGTAGGGCACCTCGGGAATTACTAAAACTTAATACGATCTAAAATTCTTAATTTTGATGTAAAAAAATTTTGTCAATAGAATGTTCTAGTCTGAATTTAAGGGTAATTGTGGTTTTCGGCTCATTCACATAGGCCTGCGATTTAAGAAAAAAAAAAAAAACGTGTTGTCCAAAAGCCTTTAAATAGGTAAACATCGGTCAATGATAAAAATTTACTCTCGGAACAGATTCTAAAAGCATATCAAACTTTGAAAATATTATTGAAGCTACAATTTTGTGCCATTGTTGACCTCAGTTTTCATGCAATGTTGTTATTGAGAAAAAATTTGACACAATTAATTTTTACTTTTAGTTGAATATATTATAAATTAAGTCCCACATAAAATTCTTCTCAAAAATCAATTTATCTCAAATCATGAATAATTCTCGTAAAAATATTTGTAAATTTTTTTTAACATACATATAGGCAAGTACTTTACTGCAGGAGATGGTGTAATAGTTATTTGTTTCTGAAAATAAACTTATCTCATGTTTACCCGAAAGATGTTGACAAATTTACTTTTCACTAGATTGCATTTTTTAAATTACTTGGATCTTTTGTTTGTTGTAAAAGAAGAAAAAAAATTCCACTGTGTCACAAATTTTCAACAAAGTCGTGGCCAAATGAATCTTACGAACGACCTGTGGTTGTTTTAGTAATTTCATTATCTTTGAATAAAAATAAAAGAGTAAAAAATCCGTCGAATATTTTCGAAAATACTCTTATTAAAGTGACATCATATGCGGATTTAACGGGCAATTTTACATAAAGATTAGGCGTCAAATACATTTGGTCAAAAAACTGTCACATAGTATTATTAAACTTATAAATTCCAGCTATTTTATATTTCTTTGCCTAAAATTGTGCCATTTATACAGAAAGAATAGAAAATCGACTTTAATTTAACAATTCGTTCAGACAATTAATTTTTTTACTAAGTTTGCCCCTACAAAATAATTAATCATATCAATTAACGTATTGTATTGTCGAGTCATGCCACACAAATTTTCCAATTAAAAATTAATTGCATAAACTAAAAAATACACAACATATACACAAACATTTAAATTTATTTTGATTTGATTAAAAAAATTAATTGCAGCAAACAAAAAATTAATTTGAAAACTATTTTACAACAATTAATTATTTAATTGAACAATTTTTGGCAAACATTTTTTCTGTGTAGTCTTTTAGAACTTTTGTCACAACAAATTTGCCTTTTCTGCATTAGTTACAATACCTTAACATTACAATAATCTATATATAAATCGGAAAAGGCAAAACAGTTAAGAACACTTTTCTCCTCTGTATATCAACCGATTTGAACAAAATATACACCATTTGAAAGATATTTACTTACAGAAGTGCACAATATATATTTTATTAAAATCTGTTAAATACTTTCAGAGTTATAAGCGTTCTAATTTGCTACTAACACAAATACAAAAAATTTGTTTTTTTCAATTATCAAATAATAAAAAAATAGGGTGTTCGATTATTCGATATTTTTTAGAAACCGGTTTTCGAATATTTCGACAATATAAATCTTATAAATAAATCGACACAGGCAAACCAGTTAAATATACTATAGTTTCTTGGTATTAAAAAAAAATATGGCCGAATTTCGACCATTAGGCAAACACTCGTTTAATTAATTTCATTGTTACATTAATATAAGTTAAGTCAACTTGAAGGTATTTTTGTTTTTTTAGTAGACTATGGCGTATACTTATTTTGCAATAACCAGCATTAGTATACTTTATTGAAAAATCTTGCACATTGGCGTCGTTCGTACAAATAAAAGAAATACATTTTTGGAAAAAAATGTTCACTTAAGTCACAGCAAAGGACCTGTGCTTTCATAAAATAAATTCTCTAGCTCTTTTACTGTTATAAAGGGGGACCTAAAAGGCCACAAAAATAATTACAATACAAAAAAAAACGAAGCTTGTATTTTCATATTATTTACATATCGCACCGGTTGCTCTAAAGAGGGTTTACTCAAAATATATACATTTTCAGTTCACAAAAAACCGGTGTTTTATTTGTATTTTTTTATAACAAGGGGGATACAATATAAGCCTATATATATAAGCCTATATTCTTTAATACGACATCACAATACATAATTCGTTACAGTTTAAGGCGAACTAATTTGTATTCCAAAAGTGTGGTTATTAAGGGGCCTTTTTAGAGTTTATTTTTAGTCATATAACCTAATTTAAATTAAATTTTATGATGCTTTATACCTTCATCCGGGTGACCATTAAGGTTTTATTTCATTAATACCTTCTTAAACTTGCTTTAGTTGAAAGGAAATTTGTACACACTGAATAAATTTAAATTAAAAAAAAAAAACTGAAAAAACTTTTAAAAAAAAAACGGAAAAAATGTTTATGACGAAAACTTGCTCTTATCGCTTATAAACATGCATTAATACCCGGATGGGTATTGGTTTGTGTGTAGTAAAGTGATTGATTTTATTATGGAGTTTGGTAGAGTGATTTGTAATTTTAAAAAAATTCAAATTTAAACAAATTGTAATGCAATAACCACAATTTGTAAGCGCTTTATGATTTTTAAATTGCTTTTCGAAGGCGGCTTTAAATGGGCCCCTATGGTAAGTTATTGACCGAGTATCACAAAATTGTATAGTATTGTTTCTAGCCATAAAAAGCTTAATTGGACAACATTTTATTACAATCTAATCAATTGCTATGATTTTAGGCATACTAAAGTGTTTTCCCAAAGTTCGCTTTTAGGAGGTATTGAAGCTTGTTTGTATTTTAAATTTATTAAAGAGTTATCTAAAAAAAGGTTTTATAGTGGACCTGTGATTAATTGTTGAGCCGATCATCAAGAAATTCTTTTAGTTTATAACAAGTTTCTGCTAAATTTCGAGACAATCTGTCCTTACAGTCACTGATTTTTTTTTGTTGTTTCTGATATTTTATTTATTTATTTATTTTATTTTTCTTCAATTACATAACCGAGCCCTTAGGGCCTTTTATGGTTAATAAGAGCTACTAATTAAACAACAAACTTCAGATTATATTATTTTATTGATGAAGCGATCGCCAAAGCGATCTGGTCAAATTTTTTTTTTCACTTTGATAACAATATAAAGTTGGCATAAACATAGAATCAATTGTTTTAAAAAAGTATGACCACATTTATGTCTTTTTCTCTTGCCCTACTGGTTATGCTGGATTTAAAACCCCAACTTCTTAGGAAAACTAGAAACAATTTAATACCAAAAACGTTATTTTGGTGCCGTTCTAATGTGTTCGATTTTCCCAACAGACAAACGGACATGGTTTAATCGGCTTAGAATTAGGCAAGAACCCAACCTATATATCTTCTTTGTGAAGCTGTTGATTAATACTTCTAAGTGTTTTACACGCTTTAAGGGATTTCGTATACCCTCAATCACCACGCGTGGTAGACCTTGTAAAAAGTAAATTGTTTAAAGCATTAAATTACTACCAAAAAAAAAAAAACTTCTGTTTATAAAAATAAAATCCAAATGAGTTGCCTGCAAAACTTTTACTTAAGAAGTTTGTGAAAATATAAAAAAGAAATTATTTCATGTGTTTTATCCTTCAGGTTATAAAACAAACATGTTGCCAATACAACACATCAAAAGATTTTCCTACTTCCACCAGCAACTCATCAAAAGCCAGCAAAAAAAAAAAAAATAAATTACTAAATAAAAATGTTATTAAATTAAAAAGTTATTAATAAAATCTTGAAATGGAAGAATTATACAGGAAAATACAGTATAAACGGAAACTTTCCATAAGCGTAAATGGTCCCTTCGGTGTCCCTGTCATGAGAGATTTCACTGTACATATTTGGAATATTAAAGAACTGAATTTTTTATAAAAATAAAAAAAATTAAATTAGAGAGGTGACTGATATACGACCTATGGTCAGTTATGGATCCACCAGAACGAAATTTGGCAATGATATAGAAGCCATTATAAATGTTATCGTTACATTACTACCAGTTGTTATAGGCAAGTTATATCAAATTTGGTACCGTTGCAATTAGATATTTTTTAAGCAAACTTGCTCTAAATACTAACCCCCGTATTTATAAACGATTATTAAATTTAACAAACGTTTATTAAGGATAGTTTTCATACAAAATTTGTTTTGTAAACCTTTATTAAATTTAAAATTTTTTTATAAATACTGGCACAACATAATAAGATAGTTAATGGGCACAAACCCTTTATTCCCGAAAGAAGTTTGTATGGAACCATATGAAATTATATACTTTATTCATGAAAGAAGTTTGTATGGAACCATATAAAATTATATACTTTATTCATGAAAGAAGTATGTATGGGACTATGTATATGAAATTATGGACTGATTCTCGCGATTGTCAATAGCCTTCGTCCCTTTAACAATTGATGATGTATGTAATAAATTTTATTAAATTATCTTCAAAATCGCGACATGTACTTTGCGCATAAAGTTACATGGACAGACAATTAGCCAGCCAGCCGGACGGATATTGTTAGATCAACATAGAAAGTGATTCAGAGTCGTTCGGTATGTGTTTTTAATACATCAGCACAAACACATTATACCCTCTCCGCCATTGTGGTGTCGGTAATAAAATGTGCTGCGTACAATTTAGATATATTTTTCCCCATCAAAAGAGTAGTTAGAATTCGCTGAATCACCACCTAAATTCTTTAAAATGTAATTACGGTTTTAACAGACATGTTAAGATTTCAATTTGTATAATAAAAATTATTATATTGTCTTGCAACAACAGCAATATCAACCACAAAAACAATCGCTGCAACACTAACAATAATAATAATTGTTTTAAGCATTTTACATACAACAATCTGTTGAAACAAAAGAATAAAAATATACCAAATAAGAAATACAAGCAGTTTCAATTACAAAGTTTTAAAACAAATAAGAAGTTAAATCAAGTTGAATTCTTTGAACGCTATTAAAAATTCTAAGTTCATAGAAAAAATAAATTGGATGTTAAAATTAGATTATAATAATAGCAACAATTTCGTGGGTCTTACCAAGAAAGCGTTGCTTAAATTAGGAACAACGATTTAAGATCATCAAATTATTATGAATAAAGTCGTTAGAACGTACTATGTTTCACAGCTTCATTCGGTCGTAGATCTATTGTTATTCAACGTTGGTCATATTTTCCCAAAAAATATTTACCTTTTAACCTTCTCATGACCAATACCTTTGTGCAACATTGGACAAATGTTTAATTTGACGTTTCGTATCAAAGAAAAATATGCTTTATTCATGAAAGCTTTATTTTAATTCGGGCATGAGAGGATTAAAAAACTCCTCAAACAAAGAATCTCATACAGAACTACGACTAACTTATGGAGGATTTATTGGCCAATAATCATGGCAATAAAAACAAACTTGAGACAACTAAATCTGTGGTTTTCATTGGCAATTCCGTTTGTCCATTTTTTCGACTTTGAGATGTTGATGCCATATTGCTTAATTTTCAACGCTCTTTACATGCACAGAAAGAAAAACACTCAGGATAAATTAAGTTTTTTATGATTACGAATAACACTAAAACGTACTCAAAACAATCCCAAATGGGATTACTTTCGAAAATCAATCCCGGAATTTCTTGAAATAAGTATAAAATTCTCAAATCAAGTAAAAAAAGTTTAAACGATTTCCTTGTTGTGTGTAGAAACAACAAAAACAACAGAACAAGATTTTTTTTTTATTAACTCCTACTAAGCTAATCCCGCGAACCTCTACGCTTGTCGACAGGTAAGAAACCAAAGTCTCTCACGGAAATCGAACCCGCAACCCCGGCGCTGATAGACTAGCTCACTACCAGCTAGCCTACTGGGGCACACATATATATTATTTTATATATTTATTTATATTTATATTATTTTTAAGCCGATTTAGCTGTAAAATATTGTTGGATATGGCCACACTGGTAAAAACAACAGAACAAGAAGAAATTTTCATTATTTTCATGTTTAATCCTTCGGCTTACGCATGTTTTGATATTCTACACACATTGAAAAAAGGTCTGGCCAGACTCATGTGAACCACGACGGGTTAAAAAGTAATATTGAACTCTTGCTTCTCATTTAGTTTATATTTTTTGTTAAATATGTACATAAGCTTTTTAAAGTAAAAACCAGATCGGGTATGATGTTGGTGTTTTATCATTCTGTAATGCGTAAAACGGGTTAGTAAATCAATCATAATAATTTTTTCTTTTAAATTTCTTTTTTGTTTTTTTTCAAGCACGAATTCGGGATATAATCAACGTTATAATACTTGAACCAAGCGCTTTTTGAGATTGATTCAATCTTAAGGCCCAACCATAATATGCATAGCCGTGCTTAACCTTCTGTCAAAAATTACCAAAAAGTCTCTCAAATGTATTTAAAAAAACAATAACAAAATCAAAAAACATTTGATTTCGTACGGAATGTGCGATCAGTTTCGCACTTTGCTTAAGCCAATGACAGTTTCATAAAACTTAACAAAAAGTTTCCGTAAGTTCAATATGGTTTGCTTCATATGATTTACATGTATTCTCACATTTGCTTAATCCAACTTAAGCACATTATGGGTAGGCCTTTAGTTTTACTTAAATCAATCTCATTTTCGGATTATTTCAAGTACGAAATCGGGATTGATTATGGATAGTTTAAGTATTTTGCGATTGAAAATCCGTACTTGAATCAATTTTTCTGTACTTGATTCAAGAAAATTCATACTCACCGTACTATTAATACCGCTTCGGATTGATTTCAGTACGGATGGATTGATTTCTCTTTTGAGTGTGGTAATAAAAATTTCTGAAAAAGATAGACCAATTATTTAAAGTTATGACAAAGTTCAAAAAGTGCAAAACCTAGCCCATAGTTTGATCTGGAATGGTTTTTCTGCTCTCCTGAAATATTTTATTTTAAGACATATGCAGTTGCCCGTGAAAACCACAGAAATTTGCTTTAAATGCATTCACGATATTATGCCTATACAATTTTCGATCCGCTAAGTAATAATTTTATTTATTTTTTATTTTTTTTAATAAGGAAAAGCACTCAAAGGATTACTGCTACAAATTTTATGCTTTATTCCGGAACTAGGAAAACAGATTGTGGGGAAGTTAAAATAGGGAGTAGTAAAAATATACCTTTGATTTGAGTTTCTCTATGTCGAAAGCGACAGAAAAGATCGCAGGCGGTAAATTATTTCACAAGCCAAAAATGTGGCTAAAAGAGAAAGTTTCCCTGCAAAGTGTTGAGTGATTAACTGACCAATCACCCAAAAATTAATGAACTCTATACGGAAAACTAATTAAACGCAAGATCGGTCGAGCTCTAGGTGCAAGTATCACCAAAATATATACTTTTTAAAAACACCGGCCCAAGTACAAGAGTTGTGTTCCATTTTCGTTTTTAAATAATATTAAGAAGATAAGTGAAATTAAAAGATGTTTTGCAACGTTTTAAAAAATCTACACGCAGAGAAAACATATTTTTTTATATCATCATCCATTTATAGTTAAATTAGCACTCCATCAACAAGCCACAAAAATATTATGTTTGTCTCCGGACATATTATTAATAATAACAGAAATACGTTTTCCACTTATAATAGTATGGTTGTTTTTCATTCATAATATGTTCCTCTTGGAAAAGAGAACACTGTTATTGTTAATTTAAAACATTACAATTATTAGTGGTAAACAAGTTATTGTTATTATTATCCATAATAGTTCGGAGGCAACAGTGATATGGCTGCTTGATGGAGGCCTGATTTAAGCATATCATGGTCTGTTTAAAAATTTTTTCGTTAAAAGAAGATCGTTTAGAAAAATAAAAAATATTGTAGAAGATACAACGGAACATTGAGATATCCCTAAATGAAACTTGTAATATTTTAAAGAGACCCATCTTTTTCATCTCGTATAATTTTTTACCGGAATGCTGAGAGCGTCACTGATCAAGCTGTTTATGGAAAGGAGAGAGAACCGATAAATTTAAGCCTGCCTTTATATGAAAACCGACCTAGTCTGGAGGTCAACACCGCCCCTTGAATGCGTTGATGCGTTTAATACATCCGTCAAAAGTGAAACCGGTGGAATTCCGGTCACAAGTTGCACTGCAACTGTATAGAATTCATATGTATCGAACGCGTGAAATAGGTTTACTTTTTACTTTACGTTAAAGAAGATTCATTCTCAGAAAAAAAAAACATTTTGTTAATGTAAAGTTACAACAACAAATTAAACACATTTCTTACTAATTTGACAGAGAAGTTGTATAGTTTCTTTCTCTATTTTTCTACTCTAGTCGTTTTCTATGCCTACCCCGATCTATTTTTTCAACGAGGTGTGGCTGACTAAATTAATTAAAATTTTGAGCGTTTGTTGTGAAACATTGCTGCAATATAAATTAATTCAATGTATCAGACATCTTTAGAACGGATCTTATTTCATCTTTCTGCAACATATGAATTCCGCGCCAAAAGAACTGCTACTTTTTTGAGGACAAGAACGAATCAAGCTAATTCCTGTTCTAAATTGAAACAGACGCACGTTGAAATCGATAAGGCATTTATATTCAGCACAAGCTTCCATAAGCAATTGATGAAACTTTTTTTTTTAAATTTGAGAAGTAAACAAAAAAAAAAAAAAAAACAAAAAGTTTACTCTCCAAAATGCGAAATAAGTTATTATGGACACAAACCATCTGTAAAATTTTCGTAATCCGTCGTAAATTCTGCATTTTAAAGTAAAATATCCAACAGTTTACAATTATTTATGATTGTTTTTCATTTAGTTCATTTTGCTTTAGTAAAATCTGGGAAAACCCATATGCAGCCATTGAGTTTCGCTTACTGTACAGCTTCAGAATTTTTACAAACTATGTTTTTTAAGAACTGTGGATATAATGACCTTATTCTTTATGTCTTTTACTTTTAGTTTGTGAGATTTGAGAATGACCTGTAATCTTTCAGAATGTCACCAATAAGTTATCTAACTAAATATGCCTTCTCGTAAAATCTAAAATACATATTTCTTCAAGCAAAAGCCCCACAAATACAAAAATTAAACACAATACCACAGGAAATATGTTTTAAAATAATGTGTACGTCTTATATGCCATCTGCAAAAGTATTACATTCGGTGTACATGTGTGCAAGTAAAAGTATCTGTGTATCTTCAAGTACAACATGTGTTGTTATATTTACACAAGTTTTGTTCAATTTTCTCTGCTTTATGTCTGTTATGTCTTGTTTAAAAACTTTTCATACAGTTAAATTTTTTATTCATATTTTTTTTTTAACACACACATACAAACAAATGTATTTACTTATATGTAGTATTTTTGTGCATTAATTCATTTATATTTTCATGTTTTTGTCGTTTGCTGTTCTTTCTTCGAGGACTATGAAATTTGTCTCCGGCCATGTAATTTTAAACACTTGTGTCATTTTCAATGAAGACGTAAAAATATTTTGTCTTGTGGCTGATGATGATGATTATTATCAACATTGATGTCAGGAAAAATAAGTATAATGATATTATTTGTTATAACTGTTGTTCTCATTTTATAGACAAAATAGAACAATTATGTTATAAAGGAAATTAATGCGAGATTTTTTATTGTGTGTAGGGGAAGCGGGTGTATAAATAGGAAAAGTTGTAAAATTATAAGTAATTAAAAAAAAAACATAAAAATTAGAGTGAATTAAATAAAAAAAAAAATCAAAAACCAATAGAAAAAATTGGAAATGATATAAAATAGTTAGGGAAAATTGAGATAATCGGGAGCAGAATTTACAAATAAAAATTACATATTCGGCAGTACTAAAAATCCGATACCCACCATTACGAATTAGAGATTTTCTCAGTGGACTTTATATGAAATCTGAATTTTGACAAAACATCTTAAGTCGAGATAAGATACCAAAATGTTAATAAAAACCTCTGTGAAAAAATCATTGTTATTAAAAAATAAAATATACCGAAAAAAAAAAAAAAAAAAAAAATATAACACAAAATTTTAAAAACGTAAAGAAAAATGTTTTTTGACTGAAAATTCGTATGATTAACAATTTTTTTTCAACTTGTTAAATTTGACTTAAAATGTTTTGTCAAAATGCCACAGATATGGTTTCTGGCTTTATTTTGAAAGATTTTGTTAACCAAAACATATGGTGTCCTCAGACAATAATAATATCGTTGACGTAACTATAATATGCTTTAACATTTTTCGTTAAAAATAGTTTTGTTAGCTGCGATCATACTGAGAAATATGCGACCTTTGCGCATTGAAATTTTAATTAAAAAAAAAGTAATTTCTGCCGAATTGAATCTTAATATGAACATTTATAAAAGAACTTTTTTAACAAGATTTCGTGTGCTAAATTCCCAATTTTTATTCTTGATAAATGCGCTGAAATTTATTATTGGGGAATAAGCTAGTTCCTGTTCGCGTTTCACTGGTTGCTTAGGCATGATCATCAGGAAACCGTTTTCCAAAGATTAAGAAAAAGCTAAAGATATTATACAAATAAAACTGTAAAGTGAATGAGAATTACAAACACTCAAGTCTTATTTGCAACGATATCAAAGCTTAGACAAAACTCCAACAATAAACAGTAAGTTTATCTTTTCTTACATTTCCTACTACATCTGGTTGGTTTTTCGACTCGAATTGTAGTTGTAAGTGGGTTATGTAAAAACAAAATTTAAAACAAACTACTTTACTTTTTTATTTTCGCAAGAAAACCATTTTCATTGCTGGGTCCTTTTTGTCCATATGTAGTCGTAGGGATAAGAATTTTATGTATCGAATACAACTCGATAGCTGCTTTGGTATGAGATTAAATAAATATTTTATCGGGAATACTGCTTAAAGTAACCCCTTTCGAGTACATTTTTGTTGTCTAGTTAAAAATAACACCAGTTTCATTGGAGAACCCTAAAAAAATAACAAAAGTTCGCAATAATAAAATAAATTTTGCAAAATTGTTAGTATTTTTGTATGGAAGTAAAAATCATTAAACAGTGTCTCGAATAAAAAAGGAATTTCTGTAAAACTGGTAAAATTTTTCTTTTTCAAAATAATAATAAAAAATTAAGTTTAAAACAATATGAGTGTAAATAGCTTTTAAATTTTTTTACAAATGCGTCACATACGACATAAATTATCATAATTATTCTTAAATAACCAATAACACTGGTCGGCATCTGAATATGAGCAAAACAATGTATAAGTAGAATTGATACATATCGACAGCTTAAATCCAAATATGTAATCAGAATTGATTTAGCACGTCCGTTTTTTTTGCTTTAAGCAATTGTGCTATCATTAGAATTGTTAATATTTCGATACTGACTGCGGTAACTCATTGTGAATAAGAAACCAAAGCTGCACAAAAGTTCGTCTGTATCATTGTGCGTATAACCTTCTACAAGCATACAACCAAGATTTAAGAAAAGGCACACACGTATCAACAACAACCACAATAAAGAACTACCTCGCAATAAAGAACTACCAGCGCCAGTTCCTCCTTCGAAAGCACAAACTGACGTGCTATCCAATATTGCCCAATCACCATCTGTAAAATCAAATAAGGTTTTACTTAGCAGTTCATCTAGTCTAACAGAAGAACCACATCAATTCAATCAATCTGAACTCAATAAACTCGTTCGCGATTTGGAGCTTTCAAGATCTAAGGACATACTTTTAGGTTCCTGGTTACAATAGAGGAATCTGTTAAAAAAAAGCCACAAATGTTTCGTTTTTCAGAAAAAAACATTCCCAGTACATTAAAGAACTACAACTCACATTACTTTATACTCAGGCATCCAGAGGCTTGGAGACTTTTCCTTGAATCAATCAAACTGAGTCTGATAGCAGTGTTGCTACATATTGAAACTCAGTAACTTTTCTTATCATTAGCTTATGCAGTAAATATGAAAGAGTCCTACGAAAGCATGAAGTAATTGCTCAATAGAATTCTGTACGATTGCCTTTTGTGAAATGTTTTTGCCGTGCCTATTTAAAAGTAGTGGCGGGATTTTTTGTAGATTTTTCCAAAAAGTGAAAAAATTATTGTACAAGTGCGATATTAATGCCTCAACTACATTTCCAATAAGACTTAATAAAAATTTTGGTCAAAGCTCTGGACAGAGATGACTTAACTGATAAAATACATGTTTATTACTTCCCATAAAAGAGAAATCTTTAAAGACCAATTGTTAAAACCTAAGTTTGATAATAAAGTAAAAAGAGCATGGGTAACTTTTAAAAATATATGTCACAGTTTTCTTGGAAAAACAAGGGCTGCAAATTACAAAGACTTGGTTCAAGAACTTCTTTTTTCATTTAAAAAATTCGAATGCAACATTTTTTTGAAAATACACTCCTTCCATTCGCATTCAGATTTTTTCCTAGAAAATCTTGGTGCCTAGTCTAATGAGCATGGTGAATTGTGTCAATAAAATTAAATGGAAAAAAATTACAGCTAAATACACCCAGAGAAAAAATATGGTTGGACATGGTTACGGCAACTACACTGTATTTATTGAAACAATTTATTGTTGTCGTACACAAATAATTGTCATTTTTATTTAATATTAGCAATATTATAGTTACTGTTAACATATCAATGTTTATCGCAATTATAAATTGGAGTATTGTTGACTGAAAAATAATTACTTTGCGAACAACTAAATAATGATAACTTTGAAAAAATTTTATATTAATCACAACCATATCATGATATTTAATAGCCATAACATAATAACTTTCTATACGTGTACTCATAATATGGTTTAGATGCAATCAAAATATTTTTCCTCTAATAATATTTTGTTAGCGCCATTTGTAAAATAATTTTCCATCAGTTGTGTCGTTTGTTTTACATATGCCTATAAAATTATTTGTTAGCGAGTGGTTCAACAATTAAAAAAAAAAAATTAAAAAAAAACTAAAAAATTGTATTAACATTTAAAAAAAAATTGTAAAGTGCCACAAAATAAAAAATCGATGCAAAAAAATTTAATTATTTTTAACTGTTGTGACAGCACCACTGTATCATAATCAGCCTAATTATGAATAAAAATTCCCCGGGAGTTTTCTCCCTTCTCCCATTTTTCACATGTTAATTCAATTGAAAAAATGGGAAACGGGAAAAAACACCCGGCGAATTTTTATTCATAATTGGGCTGAATATGTGACAGCGTATAGAGAAGGGGACCAGTAAGGTAAAGGGAACAGTAAAAACCAACTACACAAAACAAGAGGTAGGGACGACCTACGCGCGTTTTCATGGTTGACCAGCACGTTCCTGACGTCATGAGATGTGTCGCTTTCAAATGAGACCAATACCAACACGCTCAGTGATGGTACACCAAAGATACACGTATTTAAATCTTTAAAATGGCTCTCCTAAACAAAACCATTAGGTCCCTTTCTATTTTGCGCGTCACATATGATAGCTTCTAATTTTGTTATGATTAACATGACAATAATATGAGTACTTCTGAACTAAGTATGATTAACAGGATAATAATATGATTAAGGGAAAAATATTATGATGTAATATTACGAATATATTTGGTCATAATATGATTCAATAATAATCGTAATATGGTGACAACAATCATGAATCTTATCATAATATGTTGCTCTTACAATATGTTTACCACAACCATGTTTTTTTCTTTGCGTGTACACATCAAGTGGGACATATAGAGAAAGTCTTATGTTTAAAAGTTTGGAACTCTAAATAAAAAAGTTATGAGGCATTTTTACGATGTCTTTTCAAACATGTCTAACAAACATGTTTGTTAGAGAATAAAGAGGCGTTGCCCATCAGCGCGAAATGAGTTTTTAAGTTTTTTAATATGTATATTAAGAAGATAAGACAAATAGACATGAAAACACCTTAAAACCTTAGTTTATTTAAAAAATTTTTATTGAATATACTTCATATGAAATATTTTAACTAAATTATCCAAGCTTCATCTGAACTGAACTGAATTCAAACCTACACAAAATAATTATCGTAAAGATGTAAACTATGTTTTTTCATAAGGTGTCTCATTTATAGTATATAGCTATTGCTAGAAACACAACTGGGTCGAACGACGAATTATTCGCAAAGAATATTCGTCGTCAGAAATATAACACATTGGTATGTATGAAAATACACACAATCATTGCGGGACAGCTAACCGCAGCATGATAGCAAAGTCTAATATTTATTTAAAATCGTGAAAGCTGTAAAGAATCACAGGGAAAAATCGCTTTTATTGCGAACTTGGCTAAAATTCGGGAAAAATTGTAAACTTTTAAACAAACACTAAAATTTATTTGAAATCGCTTAATGGGTTAAAAAAACAATATGTCGGAAAATAACAAAAAAATTGCAAATATGCCAAAAAATCGCGAACATTTTTAATATTTCAAAATTGATTAAAAGTCCCTAAAACTATAAGGAATGGCAAAAATTTGTTAAAAATTTGCTAAATTATCGGTGGGTGTTAAACGGCAAAACCTTCTGTAGAGATAGTGTGGCTACTATCGAAACATGTCAGGCCAACCTGTCCGTAAAAACCTGGGTTCGATTCCCAGGTCAGTCAAGAATAAAAAATTATCCATAAATTTTAATTAATTTCATGTTGTTACATTTCTTTCTTCATAAAAATAATTTAATGAAAATTTAATTTAATGAACTTAAGCGTGATTAAAAAATATTGAAATTTGGATTAAAAACCATGATCAGTTCAATTAAATAACCACATTCTAATTATAAATCATTTCCATATTGAAAAAAATAACTTTTATTCAAACTAAATAAAATAGTTTAAATAAACTTTTCGCAACCCTATTTTTAATTATAATGTCTTACTTTTCATACACCGCTTAGTAAAATGTGAATTCGTTCATTTTGCGACACCCGTTGTAAAATTCATTAGTTCTTTCAGTAGAATTGTAAGTTTTTTTTTTGCTTTTTTCTGATTACTCATAGACTATTTTGTAGGCGAAGTTTTAACTCGGTAATACATATCTATGGCATTTTGATAAAACATCTTAAGTCGAGATAAGATAGCAAAAAAGTTTTTAAAAAACTTGGTGAAAAAATCATTTTTATTAAATAATAAAATAAACCAAATTAAAATAAAACTTCGTTTATAGTAAAAAAATTTTAAAAACTCAAACAAAAATTTATATATTTTATTTATTTATTTTTTGGCCAAGGTGTTAAATTTGAAGTTTTAGATATTTTAGTAAGCTTATAGGGCCTAAATTTTTCCATTGTAAATTAAAAGCACATTTAATTACATTTTTTCCCAACGTTTCGTCAATTTTTTGTTGACTTCTTCAGTGGAACATTTTTAAAGTGTGTATATATTACATTAAATAAAATATAGGTATATGTAAATGAAATAATTTTTAATTATTAAATTTGCAATTGACATTTTTTTAATTTTAATTTGTGTAATGTAAACTTGGTCTTTAATAATTTTAATGAAAATTCGTATGATTGACAATTTTTTTTAAAATTTTTAAATTCGACTTAAGATGTTTTGTCAAAATGCCACAGATACTAGTCATATGAGGAGCCGCAGAACAAAACGTACTTTTTCACACATTTAAAATTTTTGGGAAATTGAGGTTTATTTCTTTCGACCCCTTAAAAAACTGTATGAACCTGGAAATGGAAACAAGTTTTTTGCTTACCAAAAGGTGAATAAAACTGCCGTAAGTCAACACATTAAATGTCAAGGATGTTTAGTATCAAACTAATTTTATATCGAAGAAAGTACGTTTTGTTAAAAAAAAATTAAAAAAGTACGTTTTGTTTAAAAAATATTTAAATTTTCTACAGATTCTTGTAATTCTTACATGTTTTAATTATATTTTTGTATTAATTATTTTTTTCATAACACTCATTAACCAAACAATAGTTAAATTATTGCAAATATTGGTGGATATTCTTGAAAACTCGTCGAACAAATACAAATTTACATTAAAACAAAAGCAAAGTTTAAAAAATTGTTTTTGTTTATCATATATTTCTAAAATAAGATAAACGTGAGAATTTTGACGCGTTTCTCTCTCTTTAAAAAACGGTAAATTGTATGATAAACACAAAAACACAGTTTTCAAGAATAGTCACCATTATTTAACAGTTAAATTTAACGAAAATTAAATGACATAAATAAACGTCAAACAAATTAAGAATATTAAGAAATGTTATGTTATTAAAACAACTACACGAAGAAATGGCAAAAAATAAAAAAGCACGTTTTGAATAAAAAAAAAATGAAAAAAGTACGTTTTGTTATGCACCAATTGTTTTAGAACAAAATGGTTGGTAAAAAAAAGAAAAAAAAATGCTAACTAGATTTTTTCTTAAGGATTTCAACCCAAATATTATAAAAATATCAAAAAACCAACTTGTCAAAAAATGCGAAAAAGTACGTTTTGTTCTGCGGCTATCAATTTTCATAAATCCATTTCGGGACTAGAAGTTTTATTGGATTTTCTGAACATTTTGTTCGATAAACATAGCGGACTTTGCAAGTAGACTTCTCAGTTATTTGTAAGATTTTTGACTTTTTTTATATTAATAACTCACATAAGTACATATGTATGTATTTAATACTTTAATATCAGTATTTTATTGAAATAAGAACACCTTAAAAACTAAAACGTGATAGAATCAATCTGCGAACAGGTTTGACTTAGTACGCTAAAGTCACATAACAAAGTTCTTGCACCCGACTGTTTTTTTTTTTCTTTGCCGACCATAAACTTGCTTAATATATTTCAGAAATATTTACAATTTGAAGTATTATTATTCTTCAAAATAACATTTAACCGCCACTTTCTTAAACCATAAACTGATTGTATTTTACAAAACTTTTAATTGTATTTATTTACTTATATTCTTTGTCACTAAAAACTATTGAGACTTAATATTTAAATACTGATTACTAAAGGTTTTTTTTGTTTAATTGGTTGTTTTTTTTGCTTTAAATATGTAGAGATCTTAGTTTGTGTATAAAGTTTTTATTCCTTTGCATTTAAATTAAATTATTACATTAAGTTTATTTTTTTTTTAATATGTACCAGTACTTTTTTTCATTTTACTGCATGGCAGAAAACAATTATAATACAAGTTAATTTTTTTGATAAGCTAAACTACTTTTGTTGTCAATTTAATGGATTTTTATTCTATTAAAAAACAAAATATTTAAATAAACTATTTCTGATACTTTTTTTAATTTGTAAATATAAGACCAGCCAAAAAAAAAAAAAAAAAAAAAAAAATAGGTAAACCAAGAAATAAGAAAGCGTAAATGGATAGGCCATACCATAAGAAAGCAAATAGACAATATTTTCAGACAGGCTTTGGAATGGAACTCGCAAACAAGCGGCAGACGAGGTAGGCCTGCAAACATCTTGGTCAACGCTAGAGTGAAATAAATTATTTTGCCTTAAAAAGATCTCAATGGAATAACTTCGTTGTGGCCCTAAGCTCCTATCAGAACTAAAAAGGAATAAATAATAAAACAATAACTCTAATTAAGAGCACCCTCATCTTAAAATTTTTCAGATTGTTGTAAAAAAGGCTTCGAAAATTCAAAATGGAAAGGTACTTTGAATGCCTTTACATGCGATTTAAAGGCTGCACCAATAGAAATAGAAATCACAATTTTTTTTTGGTAATTATATCGTCTTAAGTGAACAGTTTGGTTTGGAAATATCAACAGAAAACACATTTTGCGGCCTGTCCAGCTGTTCAGAATCACATACAAATGTTAATGAACTTTTTTGGCTTTAATTTTTTTTTTTAATGGTTTTTATACAAAAACAATATAATATTCGATCAAAGAATAAAATAAATTCAAGTTTTTTTCTTATTATTATATACTTTAATTCTATATATTGAGATTATATATAAACAACATTTTTATTATAATTATAATTTTTTGTTAAATTTCATGTAACATGTAACTAGCAACTTCTTTTTTTTAAATTCTTAACTAAAAATTATATTTCATAACCTCCATTACTAATATTGACTTAAATGAATTTATTAAAATTCTATAAAATATATTCAACAACTAATTAAAACAATCTGATTAACATTATTTGAAATAACACTGCGCTACACAGGAAATAAAGGTGTATTCATACAGCAATTTTGTTTTGTTACTGTCCATCGATTACGGAAATAACAATAATTTTTTTTGTTCTTTTTTAAAGTCCTGTTTTTTTTTTTGTAGAATTATGCTATGTTTACACTTGGGTTCTCAAACGCGTTTAAGCAAAATGTTGATTAAGTTAATCATTACATTTGAAATGATTAAGATAAAAACACAACAAACAAATTTATATTTATTTAAAGTATTAAAAATGGATAAAAATACTTTTATAAAGTTATCAGAAGATTATTTTAATCATTTTATAAATGAAATTGTGAAAATTTATGAATTATTTAAGGAAAAAAATAAAAACAGAAATCGTGGCCGATTGTACACGTTCATGTTGGCCGATTCTACATTATATTCAGTTCGAGGTATGTTCAGAGGATAGTATGTGATTAAGTTGTAATCATGTCAATTTGAAGTGATTAACAAATCACTTCAATATATGGGTAATCATTTCGATTTTGATGTGATTAGAGCTTAATCACGTTAAAGGTGCTTAAACGCGTTTAAGAACCCAAGTTTGAGCAAAGTATTAAAAGTGGTACAACGTTAAAATTACAAACTAAACAAAAGTCCACATTTGTTTTTACTTATAAATTTTCAAACTTCTTTATGGAGATTTTTATGTTATTTAAACCCGTTCATTGGTTGCGGATATCGTTTCCTAACTTTTATAAAAACGCATTCAGCTTTCCAAAACTTCAAATTATGTTAAAATCGGTAAAAATGAATTATCATAAGTTTTCTGATAACATGCACAGTGAAACTTCTTACAATGAACACCTTCTATAACCAGCCATACTTTTTTGATCCAAGCTGTTCATTAGTTTTCCATACAAAATGTATTCCTAAAACCGGACCACTCTCATAACCGGACGCGGACACTAAATTTAAATTTGGTTTTTTTTTTTAAATTTCTCTCAGAAATTGCTTTTAATTTGGATAAGTTGTTTGTTTTGCTGGTGTTTTAAGGTAAATAACCACAAATAGCTTTCGGAATGTTGGATTCCCAGCAGCAAATTATAATCATTACAGTTTTTATGCCGAAGAAGATATCCCACTTGCAACGTATGCATATTTTAAAGACCTGTTTGGTTAATCGAATGACTTTGAAGAATTTTTAAGAGTAGAAGAAAGCGTCAACACTGAAGATGACTGAATTAAAATATTAAATTCAAGCGCCGTGGTGGAGATTAGTCAGTGTAAACACGAGATAAATACATGTAGAAATATTTGATACCACAAATTTTCATAATGAAAAAAAAAATGACCGTTTGAAGAATTTTGTCATTTGAATTTGTCGCATTTCACAACATTAAAAAAAAAATATAGAAATTCATTTTGAAACTCAACAGCTCAAATTTAACTGATCTCAGTTAAAGTCTTCTCTAAATAAATTTTTCCAACCGCTAAAGACAAGTCAATATATTATTGTTCCGATGAAATGTGTACCTCTCTCACAAGCGGACATCTCTCATTACCAGACAAAAACACCGCGAAGGTTAGTGTCCGGTAATGGGAGGTTTCACTGTATTAGTATTTTTTTTTCTCTAAGCATTTGGTAGAATGTTTTTCTATGTCACTACTTCGTCATATTTCGTAGTTATATAGAGGATTTTGCAGGACTTCACAACAGCAAAATATGTAAAATAAATTATCGTTTTTGGAAAACCAGTTGTTAACTTAAAGCCAATTCATACGAGGTCTTTTAGGATTCTGTTTTTTTAATACCCTTTTAAAGCAGCATCCAAAAGTCCTTTGCGTTTATACATTGAAAGCAAAAACAAAGTTACAAATTTTTTTAAATTTTAAAACGCAATATGAATTTTTGTAGCGAGCAACAACAAAATTATAAATTTTTTTGACTTTGGTTTCGTTTTAATGTAATTTTTGACGTTGTGTTTCGTTTTACACAACTAAGGATTTAGTATTTTTTTTTACAGTATGGCCTCGATTAATCATTTATCAATCATCACAGGAAAAAAACAACTTTTTTTGCATCGAATTACATTTTTTTTTGCAACGGCAACCTCTACTATTCGGTATTACCTCTGTTATCTGAAACTAAAGACAAATTTTCTCTTTCTTGTTTACTTTGGAATAATCAAAAAATGTGAATAAAGGAAGAAGGAGAAATCCCTCGCAACGTACTGGATTAAATGTAAATCAGTGGCATTTTGACAGAACATCTTAAGTCGAGATAAGATAGCAAAAAAAAGTTAAAAAAAAACTCGGTGAAAATATCATTTTTATCAAATTATAAAATAAATCGAAATTAAAGAAAAATTTTGTTTATAATACAAAATTTTAAAATCGGAAACAAAAATGTTTTTGAAGGAAAATTCGTATAATAAACATAATTTTTTTCAACTTTTTAAATTTGACTTAAGATGTTTTGTCAAAAGGCCACAGATATGTATGTTAGTCTGTAGATACAACAATATTCTGTTATATATGCCAGAAAAAATCGTTTATCTATAATGCTCCCGGTCCTGATTGTTACAGATAATCGAGATCCCACTGTATTTTCAACCCAACTCTTCAAAGTAGGAAAGAGAATAAAACGTAACAAGAAGAAAATAAATAAGTTTAAAAAGAAGTATAAGAAAACGACGTGAAAAACACAAACGTCGATTTCGAACGTTAACGTTCGCATAGAAAATTACATTTAAAACAAAAATAAATTTAAGAATTTTGTTTTTGTTTTAAATATAATTTTCTATGCCAACGATGACGTTCAAATTGGTAAACAGGCAGTGAATCTTCTTGTTTACCCCTTTTTCTTTTCTACACGGTTCGCCTCCAAACAAAAAGAGACGTCGTAAAAGTCCCCGTGTGAATTGGCTGTTAAAGGTTAAAACATAGATTCAAATTCGATACCATCCATGATGTAACTATTTAAATTATTTTTCAGTAGAAAATGCCTGCAGGGTTTTATTACTTTTTTAAAGTAGTGAAGAAAAATATTTTTTTCTTTTTTTCCTCTATTTTTGTACCACCTTATTATACGGGCAAATATTAAAAGACAAACCCGTAGTTACTATGAATTTATTGTTCAAAAATGACGGATGTTTGTGGAAGAGTAAGCGGGCTATTTAATGGTTATCCTTATTTAAGTTCCTAGGCGTAGGGATTTTTTTTTAATTCCCTAAGCTAAACCCCGCGAAGCTCTGCGCTTGTCTGCAGAAAAGAAACCAGAGTCTCTGGCGGGAATCGAACCCGCAACCCCGGCGCTGATAGACTAGCTCACTACCAGCTAGCCTACCGGGGCACTCTTTGAATCATAAAGGTTTAATATGTGATAAAGTTGTTCCACATTCAAAGAGAAAACAACTTATCGCACATAAATATCATATCATCCAATCAAAGATGTTTCAATTAAACTACCTGTGAGAAAATCAGAGAAATCTGGCCCATTATTGATCGGAAAAGGAGTCAATGGGAAATTAATCTATCAAGACTTTACCAGAAGAACCTAATTGCGGTAATAACTGTCATTTTGGCTTATTGGAAACACGCAGACGCTAAGGTTTTACAATGATATTTGTAGAAGTTTCAATGGCGAAGAAATTCAACAGAACATCTTCTATATCATCGTTAAATTTGTAGGTCAGAGAATTCTTAGAGACCAAACCAGAATTTCTGATATTGCTTGATTCAACCTATTGACTGGGAGAGGAGTCTGCAGCCTTGTTATTTAATACGTTCCCTAGAGAGTGACAGATGGTAACTTAACGGGACTTGTTACTGGACCTACGTAAGCTAAGCTTGATTGGGGCTGCCGATGGAGTCTAATCTAACTTTTATATCTTGAACATTTTTTTTTAAATGATAATGAAAGATATATTAATTAAAAAAAACCAAATTTTCAAACAAAATTTCGATCATAATTGCTCAAGCTAAATTAAGGTCATATAAGACAAATAAATATTTCATGAAATTAGACGATTTACTTAAATATAATTTAGCAAATTTCTAAACAATTACATACAATTTTTAAAAACCTTTTAATTTCAGACCGAAATATCTATACAGTGAAGCTCTAACGTTATATCCTTTTACACCATTTTATGGAGGTTATAAAAAAATTCGTCATGGCCGAAAATTTTCCCGTTTCTCTGGGTTTCTTTCATAATAATAATAATTTTTTACTTCTTTGTCATTTTTAAAACTTAACGTTCTACGTAAAGTTTATTTAACTATAAATTTTCTTTTCTTTTTATATTTTATTTATTATTATTATTTTTTTTTTTATAAATTGTTTCTCTTACTGCGTTGCAAAACTGTACATTGTCGATGTTGTTGACGTAGTTGATGGTATTGTCGTTGTTGTTTTTGTCGTTTGTATTATTGCGGATGCTTCGGCAATTGTTGTTGGTGATGATGCCGTTGTTGTGTATTATAATAAATTCCAACAGAATGTTGTGATTAAACTGTACAATACTGACAATAAAACTATTAAATACGGCCAATGACGTTGAAAAGACCAAAATGAAAAGCAACAACAATGACAACACCATAAAGGCCAGTTAGCCAAGGCTATACAAATTTTTTGCACTGGCTGGTGATATAAACGACCTGAGGCCGGAGCAGACGACGACGATGTGATGTCATTATTGTCCATGGCACCACTACGAACTTCCGTTTTACTGTAATGTGTGGGTTTACGCGTAACAACATTGCTGTTGCTTATAACACCAGGTAGGCCATTAATTCCACCACCTGCACCATTCGCACCAAATTCAAAAGAGTTACCCATGGTATTGTAGTGATGTCGTCCACCATTAACAGCATCTAGACTGTGAGGTTTATGAGTGCCATGTTTATGATGGTGGCTGTTGGAATTTGCAGCATTATTGCCAGTGCCTCCACCACCTCCAGCCCCATTTGAGGTGTAATAAACATTTGGTGTTAAAGGTGGCAATGGTAAGTCGCTATCATCAAAATCCTCAGCCGAGCCATAAAGATCCTCATCATCGGGTTGATATGTGACGCGTAATTGTTTTTGTTTTAAAATGTCGTTGGTGTCGGCATCTGCGTTACTGCCATGTTTATTAACTGGCGTTTTACGACTTGGTCCAGGGATTTCTATTAAAAAAATACACAAAAAGTAGAAAATATTCACTCATTCATTTACTGATTCATAAATTCCAACAAAATAGAGACATCCTTTTATGTAACATTTTGTCTCTAACAAGATTGATTGAATTGTAGTGATTTAAAAGGAGTTGTTTTCTTTTTTGGGTTTTGCTTAATTTTGTGATTTTCACTTACCATAAAGTCGAATGCTGCTGTCTACTTCACCAAGTGAATTTTTGGCAATGCATCGATATGAGCCAACATCTTCTTTGAGGAACTTCCTCACAATCAGTGTCATTTTTGTTTCATACATTGATTTGGAATTTTCCTGTACGTGATATTTTGATGACGAGACAATCATTTCACCTGTTGATAAAAGAGTAGAGTAGAAAATGGAGGAGATTAGAAAATGAAGTAAACGAATATTTTGGGTCTTATTATGTTTATTTAAAATTGTTTAGGATCTGGTCAAATTATCCTAAAAAATGTCAGAAACAAATTTCAAATTAATTCATTCGATTAATTATGAATAAGATATATTTTTTTGCTTTGACTATCCAAGAGTTATTAATCATTCTCTTCTTTAGAGGGATGGTTTATATAGGATTCAAGTCAAGAGTTTATATTTCAATAACTCTAAACCAAACCGAATCGATTAAAGAAGAAAATCTCTTAGAAACGAAATAAAAAATTATATTTAAAAATGTTGTACGTGTGAAGTAACAACAACAAATAAAATATATTTCTAAATAAGACAATCATAGCGTCGTTGCCGATTTCTGTGTAATTATCGAAAAATTGTACAGAAAATAACTTCATTTTTTTTTATATATCAACAATAAATTTCAAGTGTTTTTATCAAGAATAAAAACTGGGAATTAAGCACGAATAACAAAATCTTTTAAATTAACAAAATCTTTTAAATTTTTTATATATTGTTAAAATAGGGCGACAGGTATTTGACAAAATATGGAATTCTGTTGAATCTCATTTTAACATTTGGTCTTAAAGATATATCGTTATTTTTGAGCCCAATCGGACAACGTTAACACGCGACGCATTGATGTCAAAGTTCATATGTATAAAAAGTTTGCTATTCCCTCATAAAATTATTTTTAAAATCGGTATTTTTTTGAACTATTTTTATAAAATTTGGCACGCGTATTGTTCCTGATATAATAAACGTACAACAATAATTTTTTTCATATTAGGTGTGTTCCACAAGATCTCGGGCAAGTTCGGACTAATGAGAGCAAAATGAAAATTACTCTCTAAATTTGCCGAAACTACCCAAAACTGCTGGAACGCAAAAAACCATTTTTGCACTTCTTCAAATACTAATGCTGCTTACTTTCTAAATTAAGATCTATTAAGTGATTTTAAATTTAATTTTTTTTATTTTAAAGATTAAGGGAAATAAGTATTCAAAAATGTTTTTACCAATTTAATCTTTTTACAAAAACCTTACATTTTACTTTTTGATATATTTTTTAATAAAAACTAAACATTAGTGGTATTCACACCGAACTTGTTAATTTGTTACTCGGTAGATTGTTAATTTGTTAAAGTTACCAACTGTGAACGACCCCCTTTTTAAAACTTTGTTAGTCTGGTAACTTTCGTAGTAAAACAGCATTTAATTACCATACTTACTCTCAATGTACACGAAAATTGCCAAAACACAAATATTTTTTTAGAAATGTATCACAAATTACTTTTTTATTACATTTATTTAGAAACTGTAACAGCTGATTGTGAGTTACCAACTAACAACTATTTTATCAGGGGTGCCGTGTCGTTAATTTGTTAAATGTTAATCCGGTAGCGCGTTAAATATACAAAAACAAAATACGTGTAAAAAAGTAACGATTAACGACTAACAAACTAACAAGCTCGGTGTGAATCCCACTATTTTCTTTTGCTTGTAAATTTCCTGATTAATTTATCAATTTCACGTGTAAACAAAACAGCTGATTTGTTTTTCTTGTCCGAACTTACCCAAAGAAAAAGTTCGCGCAAATTTGTACAGAAAATTAAAAAAATTAGTCTCTCAATTACTCTCTTAATTACTCAAAAATTGTAATGTGGAATGCTTTTGGGTAACTTTGTGCAAGTTCGGACTGTTTCATTATGCATGTGGAACAGAGTTATTTTTTGTCAACCCTTACATTTTTAGTAACCCTTAGTGGTGTCAAAATTATATTGTTTTTCGCTTAATTGTAATTCGTAAAAATTTTAGTAATATGTAACTGTTTGGCATTTGGCTGTCCCCTCTACTATGGAACTTGACGAAAAACACCTTGTTGAGTCAGTTCGACACACAGAAAAAAATAAAAATTGATTTCAATTAAAAAATTTGTGATATTAATTAAAAAATTAATTAAATTTGTACCAGTAAACAAATTAATAGTATCAATTAAACCAGTTAATAATATTAATTAAACGTTTAATTCACTTGATTAAATGATTAATTCAGTTGATTAAAATTTTAATTTAAACTGATTATATTTTTGATTAATGCTTTAATTGGTGAAAAATGTGGGAGAATTTTTTCTGTGCAGATTAGGGATGAAAACCGTAGCGTATGCGGATGACGTGGCGGTGGCGGTCATGGGTAAACACCTTGATACATTGTCCCGTTGTATGGAATCTGCATTGCAGATTCTAAGCTCATGGAGCATATCCTGCGGACTTGGTGTCAATCCACAGAAAACTGAGTTGGTACTCTTCACCAGGAAGTACAAAGTTGGTAGCTGCCAGAACAAAATTATATTAAGAGCTTAAACTTTATATAAAAGTCATTGTGCTTCAGACTATTTAGATATCAGATTTGTTCTGAAAAAGGTGGTTCTAGTACTAATATTTTTTAAGATATTACATACATTAGGACAAATGCATAATTCCTGCTCTACTATTGCAGTATGGGTATCATTTTTTAAAAAAAGTCATTTAGCGTAGATTTATATCCCCTTGTCCGTTTCGGAGGCTAAGTTTTCAGGCGCTTCGTGAAATCTTGTTAGAGTTTCAGGCGCTACGTGAAATAATTACCCGATTATGAAGGACACATATTAAATATCATATTGCCAACGACAAACAGACGATCGGATATAATTAAGTCGCCTTCAAAGGACCTAGGATATACATTAAATTGGTTCTGTCCCCATACAAAAAAAAAAAAGTTGAGGCTTAAATTGGTTGAAAAAATTCCAGAAATTTTTTTTCAATTTTTTGCCACGCCTTTGGATGCCTCCCTTTTAGTTTTTTGTACACTGCGTCGCCATTTATATTAGTATTCATAGCTTGTCTATGGCTTCATGTTTACCACGGTGACTTTAAAATCTTATCAAATTCTGGGCGCCACTTATGGCATTTTGATCCTTCCTCTCTACTGACGAATTTTTTTCACGTGGCAAAAAAGCCTTTTGAAAACTTTGTACGTCTAGCTTTTAATATGCTCTTTTTTATGCCACGCCCCAGAATAAGGCCCACCGTATTAAGTCCGATTTCATCGCATCGCCTATCATTGTTAATGGCTTCACTAGCGCTTTAAAAATCTTTATATTCCATGTTTCAATTAAGATAACAAAATAATTATTGGTCAAATTTTGCAAAAAAAAAAAAAAAAAAATTAAATTGATCGATAAAATATTACTACAGATAATGCAATTTAGATGAAAAGTCGGAGTTTAGTCAAAATATTCATTTTGTTAAATTTTCTTTAACTTTTAATTTCTTAAGATTTTCGCTTATTTCTTTAAAATAATTATTGCTTTAAACTTATGTATTTAAGGATTCGCTTTTATTATAAAAGAAAAAACTCTTTTGTGACACATCAGTTACAATAAATATAAATTGATTATGTTAGTTTTCTTTTCGCTAATGAAAATAAATGTCAATAAACATTAAATTTTGTATTGTTTATATTATTAAACTTATTTCCTTAAAAGCAAACAGACAGACAAGCGACCAACCAACCAAACTACTTATAGATTTTTACCCCTCAATGTCAACATTTCATTTATACTTCGTTCGAGTATACAATTTTATTGTGGTTATTTCTATTATTTTACCACTTAAGTACATACATTTTACTCATACATTTAACATTATTATTTACGATTTTTCCTCATCTTCTTCATGAAACAAATGTATCTGTTTTCTTATTGTATTTCACTTACATTTTGTATAATTTTCTTTTAAACATGGTGTTTTTCCCCCCATTAATTACAACTTAAGTCTGGTTCATTTGTTGTGAATGCTCGGAATTTATACATACATATAAAAAATAAATGCTCATACATACATACTTAAAAATATTGAGATACATAAGTTGTAGTTGGAAGCAGTGATGAACAAGAGGTACTTTTAGAGCAATCAAAATTGATTAAAAATTGTTAATGAAAGGCATATGAATTGTCCAACATAATAATATACAGTGGTGGTTATTAGAAAAACCGGAAAATAAATCAGCATTTTCTAAACGGGTAGCTTTGATAAAATTTCACTTATTGATATAAGAGATAGATGTATTCAAGTTGAAGTTAGGTTGAATTTTAGGTACACCCGAGGAGCCCTACTGATTCCCAGTTAAGAAAATTAAACACATTTGCAGCCGTAATTTAATTTAAATCAGATCACCTGTTTTGAAGCTGAAAATTAATTTTTAATTTTTCTGATATTGCCCACTGTAAAGTGGTAAAGATATATAACGAAAGTGTTAAATAACTAATAAGTCTTCAAATTTTAAAACAACTAGTCCGATTGATATGGAAAAAAATCGGATAATAAAAAACAAGTATCGCTGGTCCAGAGAGGTATGGTGGTATATTGAATTGTAAATTAAATTTAAGAAATATTGATTTTGCCCTAATGTGAAGTAGAACAATCACATTGATATGCAGGAAAAATCGACTTTAAACAAAAATATATCGTCGCAGGAATTAGAGAACGCTGTAACTAACAAAACATAAAATGTTTACCAGAAAAAAATATATCGGGTGATTTTTTAGCTATTATCTTTTTGGCAGCACTGGTTTAAACAGCTGACGCACGTTTCGTGTTTTGTTTCACTGTCAAACATCTTCAGTTTTAACCATGAATCGTCTTACAAACGAACAACGCTTGCAAATTATTGAATTTTATTATCAAAATGCGATCCACTTTTCAATCGAAAAATTGTGTTCAGCGACGAAGCTCATTTTTGGCTCAATGGGTACGTTAATAAGCAGAATTGTCGATTTTGGAGTGAAGATCAGCCAGAAGCATTGAAAGAGCTACCAATGCATCCAGAAAAAGTCACAGTTTGGTGCGGTTTATGGGCTGGTGGCATCATTGGACCGTACTTCTTCAAAGATGATGCGAATCGTAACGTAACTGTGAATGGTGAGCGCTACCGTGAGATGATATCCCACTTTTTTGTGCCCAAAATGCAAGAGCTTGACTTGCATGACATGTGGTTTCAACAAGACGGAGCCACATGCCACACAGCACGCTTAACAATGGACTTATTGAGAGGCGAGTTCGGTGAACATTTTATTTCACGTTCGGGACCGGTCAATTGGCCGCCTAGATCGTGCGATTTAACGCCTTTAGACTATTTTTTGTGGGGCTATGTTAAATCTCATGTCTAGACACACATGCCCGCTTCAATTGACGCATTGGAAGACAACATTGAAGCATTTATTCATGAGATACCGGCCGAAATGTTGGAAAGAGTATGCCAAAATTGGACTAAGCGGATGGACCATTTGAGGCGCAGTCACGGTCAACATTTGCATGAAATAATCTTCAAACATCAAATTATATGGACCGTACTATCGATTCAAATAAAGATTTCATGCATTTTTCTGAATTTTATGTGTTTTTTGTAAAAAAAACTTTCCTATAGCTCTTAAAAAATCACCCCTTATATCACAAAAACTATACAACTAAGGAACATGATTTTAAAAATGTATTTTTATTTTTTCTTGTTTTATATATTGGCTGTCAACATTTCCTCTCAAGTCTATTATTCTGCGGCTTACAGCAAACGATTTTTTTTTGCGTAAGTGAATTTTTTCAGATAAAAATGATGCAAAAAAACGTATTTTCGATTTGTTGTCAGTTACAGCGTTCTTTAAGTATTGCGACGATATGTTATATAAAGAGTTTAAAGCGCTAAATTCAAATCTGCTCTCAGTTTTTTTTTCCATCTGAATTAGATCTATTTTATGGGCTGGTCTAATATTTCGCCCGAAATAGAGCTTTAAAAATTGTAAGGACAAACATTTTACGTATTTATCCAAAAAAAAAAAAATGTTATATTAAAGTATAAAAATATTGTTTATATGACTAAAATCTTATGTCAAATCCTTTATCTGAATTGTACAAATCGTTCTCAAGTTATGATAAAATATATAAGCAGCACAGCCTTTTCGTCTTCATATTTTTATCAAAAGGCTTGAAGATGTTTTGTTTTTTGCATACAAGTGTTATTAGTGAAAGTAAATTACTGGTACTATTTCAACCTGTTTGTTTACATCTCTAATACACCATTTGCAACTTTGTTTTTTAAATTTTCTAAATGATTTTTTCCATTAAATTTTTGTATGACAGCAAATTCGATTTAATCTACAAGTTTTAAAATGTTTAAAAATACGTAGAATCGGTTCAAATTATAAATGTTGGAGTTGACATACAAACCGGCCACAATATCTTTTACGAAAGCTTATATGTCATGACAAAATGTTGTGCTGGTAGATCCAAAACTAACCGTAGGCCCTACTTAAACCCCCTTCCTTAAATCAGTTAGAGGCAAACAAATCTCAGAATACAAGGTGGCGCAAAAATAACCTTCCGATGTTTTTTGGCCGTAATTTAAAAAAAAAATGAAAAACTTTGATTCTTCTTGTGGATTATTTTTATTTGGTTTTTTTAATTTTTTTTACATCAAGTCGAGAATATGATGTCATGTAAATGGCCGCCGCCACAGTTGATTGTCATTTGAGCCCTTTTTATGGCATTTTCCATCACTTTGGCCAAAACTTCCGGCGATAGGTCCCCACATTCTTGACGGATATTGTCTTTAAGAGCTGCAAGAGTCTGAGGCTTGTTGACATAAACCCGCGACTTCAAAAAGCCCCACAAAAAAAAGTCTGGAGCGGTCAAATCAGGCGATCTTGCTGGCCAGTGCAAATCGCCAAAACGGGAGATTAGGCGCCCGGGAAATGCATCCTTCAGCATATCGGTTGTGGCACGTGCAGTGTGTGCCGTTGCACCGTCCTGTTGGAACCACATGTTTTCCAATCCCAATTCATCAAGTTGCGGCAAAAAGAACTAGTTGATCATTGCTCTGTAGCGCTCACCATTCACTGTAGCGCTCGACGGCGCTTCCATGACATCCTCGGCTACAGCAGCAATATTCTCTGCAGAACGGGTACTCCGGGGTCTGCCACGCCTGGCAGCATCTCGTGTTGTACCAGTCTCTTCGAGGCGAGCGGACCGATTTTGCTTGATATTTTCGACAAAAAAGTTTTAAAGTCCATCCAATATAATGTTCTCCAAAAGAAGCATAACAATTAAATAATTTTCCAGCTAATACTATCTTTTTAAAATCTCTTTCTCTCTGAAAGGCATACAAATATCACGTTCGATGATATGGAAATGTCCATATGGATTTTGTTAAATTTATCAGACTTATATCATGACATACGAAAAAGACCCATAAATATATCGTAAAAAGAACCAATCCTCCTATGTGCAACTGCAATAATTATAAAATTTTCACTATTTAACCTATCTTCACTAGTTATTCGAAAATTGAATACCATAGATTACAACTCTTCATAAATACTGATCCCCGTACACTACTTTCGTCTCCAGAAGAATGTTCTATTAAACAAATTAAAATTTCGCTTACGATTTCAAAATGAATAGCTTCTTGAACTCATTATTTAGCAGCTTTGTTCTATAACTACATCTGTAACAATTTCTAAAACTACTTTTTTCTGGATTTGTGTAGGTAAAAAAAATAATGACTTATTTTTGAATGCGTTCATTTTAGGACATCCCTTGTTAAATTCATTGGTTGTTTCAGTAGAATTGCAAGTAGTGCTCTTATGTTTTTCTGGTTACTCAACACATTATTTTGTAAGCGAAGTTTTTACTGGGTACACGCAAAGAAAAAACATGGTTGTGGTAAACATATTCTAAGAGCAACATATTATGATAAGAACTATGATTGTAGTCACTATATTAAGATTATTATTGAAACATATTATGACTCAATATACTCGTAATATGTCATCATAATATTTTTCCCTTAATCATATTATTATTCTGTTAATCATACTAAGTTAAGAAGTAATCAAATTATTGTCATGTTAATCATAATAAGCTAAGAAATTAATCATATTATTGTCATGTAAATCATAATAAGCTAAGAAGTAATCAAATTATCATCATTTTAATCATAATAAATTTAGAAGCAATCATATTATGATACAGCACCTTTCATATAGCTGTCATAAAAAAAAAAATAAATTTAAATATTTTTGAATCGATTTTTTATTTTGTGGCTTTTTACAATTTTTCTTAATGTTAATCAAATAGCGGAGTTCAATATAAGGCTTGCAAAAGAGCAAATGAAAAATCTGTGGGTTTCATGGGCAACCGCGTGTGTCCATTTTTTTGCTTTTAAAATGTTGATGCCATATTGCCTAATTTTGAACGCTCTTTCTATTTTTTTGAAAAAAGATGGATCAATTCCGTTTTGTAACGTAATGACAAAGTTTAAAATGTGCAATACCTAGCCCATAGTTTGATCTAGAATGGGTTTTCGGCTTTCCTGAACAATTTGCTTTTTAAGACATACGCGGTTGCCCATGAAAACCACAGAAATATTGTAGCACTTTTATAAAATATAACGAAATCTCTGTGTGTTTTTTTGTTGGATTTTACAAAAAACTATGATATTTTGCATTTGCACTATTACATCACTAATACTTGAATGAACTCCGCTAATATTTGAATTTTTTAATTTCTTTAAACTTATTTTTTTTATGGAATTTTATCTTTTAATTGTTTAACCGCTCACAAATAAAAAAAACGACACAACTTCTTCAAAATTATTTTACAAATGGCGCTAACATATTATGATTAGAGTAAAAATTGTTTGATTGCATCTTTAACATAATATGATAAATGTATAGAAAGTTATCATGTTATGGCTATTAAATATCATGATATGGTTGTGAGAAATATAATATGTTTAGAAAGTTATCATTGATATGTTTACAGTAACTATAATATTGTTGATATTAAATAAAAATAACAATTATTTGTGTACGACAACAATATATTGTTACATTAAACATAGTGTTGTTGCTGTAACCATGCCCAACCATATTTTTTCTCTGCGTGTACATTAATGGATTAACAAATTTAGAATAAATAAGTTAATTTTTCAAGAAAAATTTGTCTGAAAGCTAGATTATATAATAGATCAAACAAATTTTGAATATGGAAAACATTTAGGACAAATTTTATTCTTCAGCTCGGATCGTTATAAAATATTATTCCGAAAGGAAGTTTGTACTGGTTGAGAAGAATAATGAGAGGATTAAGCAGATTTTAAATTTTACCGAACCTCTACGGCGTACCATGCTTGCTAAGCTTTAGAAGGAGATATGTAGTTATCCCTTTCATTGGATGGTTTTTTAAGTTCCCTCCAGGATTAATTCATCTGGTTTAGTTCAGCATTGGTGCTGCAACGCCATGATGTTTTCGGCCGGCCTTGGTTTCTGGATTCGTGAGGGTTCCACCACAATTCTTAACGGCAAGTTTCCTTTACATCTTTGAAAAAGGTATGTCATACTCATCGCCATTTTCTTATTTTTGTTTCAAGATGGATCGGTATATCAGTTGTTGTAGCAAATAGTTGTTCGTTATAGATTGTTTGAGGCTACCAAATTTTTAAAATTTTCCGTAGACATCTGTTCGTTAGAGACTTTAAAGACTTTAGTTTTCTACTTAAGGCTGATGTTAGCGCCCAAGATTTTCATCTATACAGCAGAGCATATGACTTTACATTTGAATTGTATATTTTAACTTTTTGGTTTTCACTGACAGTTTGAAGACCATATTTTCGGAAGCTGGGAGAAGGTATCTCTGGCTTTTTTTATCCGTTATGTTATATCTTCTGCTGTTATAATACCTTTTTTAATTCCCAAAGCTTAAGCCGCGAAGCTCTACGCTTGTCTGCAGGAAGGAAACCAGAGTCTCTGGCGGGAATCGAACCCGCAACCCCGCCGCTGATAGACAAGCTCACTACTAGCTAGCCAACAGGGGCACTTCCATTGTAGCTAACATGATGAGCTTGTTTTATGGGTTCATTAAAGATGCCGAAGAAAGAAGCATTCTGTAATGTTGTGAGATATTCTGATATATTGAGACATTGACTCTCAAGCAATAGTCCCAGCATTTTGGCTAAATCAATTAAGTGTCAATTCCATGTCCGATCTGTTCGTCGTCAGTAATACGATGTCGTCTGCGTACGATAGTTCCTCGAGATGGCCGAAATTGTTTCAGGATATATCGTGGTCGCCTACGAGCGACTTGTTAAGTATGTTATTAAGCACAACTAGGAACAGGAGGAGCGGAGACATTAAGCATACTTGTTTTACCCCAGTCTGAGGTTCAATATGCAAAGAAAGTATCTTATTTTGGAGTACGTGTCATTTGAAACCGTTATAGTATGCTTTAGTTTAGCAGCTAAGTAGGAATATTCTTAGCTCGTATGGAATTTCACAACGATTCCAAAATTTTTATAATTAGAAATTTATTAAGGAAATTTTGTAATTTAAATGGAAATGGTGTAGTATACTAAAGAATTTATATACAGAGAAGTACAAAATAGACAACTCTTATAATTTTCTACCAAATCATTAAGTGGTTTTGTTACACTTATACGACTACTCGTACTTTTACCACAACAACTTTTTTATGAGCATCGCAACAATAATAGAAATAACAACAATAATAGTTACAATAACAAAGAAAACTACAACAATAATTGTAATAATAGTAATACTAATAATATTCGCATAATACATGTACTACTTCAAAGGAGGAGTAAAGTGAAGGAGAAAAGACGGCCCACTTGGGGCCTTATTTTTCCAACTGAATTTTTAACCTTTCCTTCCCCTGTTAGATATATTTTAGCATGACGTATAAAAGTTTTTTTTGTAGGAACTTAAAACCGATAAAATTTACTTTCATAAAAATATTTTTGTATTCGTTTGAAGTTTCTTTAAGAAAGTGTGTAAAGTAAAAGAGATGTTTAAGAACACAAGTGACAATCACTTTTGTAATAATCCATTAAAATTGACCTTAAGAAGGACTTTTAAGTATGGGCCTTTCAATTTTCATCCCTGGTTATGATTATTACTGGGTTTGGAGTAGCATTCTTCATCTGTATGAATTAACATTTACCTTAAGTGAGTGTATATGTTGAAACAATGTAGACTTTAAGGTTTGTGTGGAGTATAGACTTTAGATATGAATTTGGTATTCAGACAGGGTCAGAGTTTGAAAGGAATTTAATCAATCGAACTGTGCTTGCACAGTCTTTTTTGTTTTTAAAGCTTCACGTTTCACAATAGTTTCTTCAATTTTTAGGGTTTTGGTTTTCTTCCATCTCATACATTTTATGTGATGTACTGATATATGTAATAAGAATTCATTTAATTTTTAGTACACAAATTTTAACATTTCTTTTATATGAGTGGTATTGCTAAAAGCATCTGACTGAAATGTATTTTGTAGATGTAAAGAAAATGCTTCTGCTTTTCACTTATCAGTTTTGCACCATATGTCGTTTACATCCTTAATCTGAGCATTTCTAAAAGTTAGATATTTAAATACTTGGTAGCTTTCCATAAACTAAATTCATTGTTCTAAGCAACAGCACGATTTGTAAGAAAATAGCAAAGTTGTTCATTTTTTATTTCATTGGGTTTATTTCTATTTCTACTGATTGGCTGCATTTTTCTTAAGCGTCTTTTTTTTCGTAGCATTCCTTTCATTTCTGGAGTAATAACAATTTTATCTTGACTATCTAAATTTTGTTCTGTTGGTGACCATAGCAGTCCAGCCTCATGGATTAGGTTGTTGAAACTTTCAACCACATCATCTAATTCTCGTGGTGATTTAATGGAATTATATATACAGAGTGGCGCATTAGTAAACCTATAATTTATTTAAAAACTAAATTTTTTGTTTCTGAATTTATTTAACGTTTGCATTTATTAAAATTAAATTATAGTTTGTGAATAGCTTCACATTATTTTTTTAAGGCATACTAGCCTTTAGGTAAAAAAAAAAAAAAAAAAAAAAAAAAAAAAAAATCGGGAGCCATTAAATCAGGTGAACGTGCTTGTGATTTTACTCAATCGCTAAATATTTCGTGCATAAGAGTCATGGAGGAGCTGTGTGATCTGACATTCCATTTTTGTGGAAGCACAATTCTAAATGGTTCTCTATTTCGGGCCTTAAAAAATGTTCAATAATTGCCCGGTATTGAATGTCATTCATATTAACCGCAAGTTATTCGTTGTTTTCGAAAAATATGGCGAATGCATTTGATGTTCAACCATTATTTTTTGATTTTGAGTGCCCCTCCTCTGCAATTTTGCTGATTCTCATGACTATTGTGGTGAAAATGGGCCAGTACCTCAATTCTGTAACTTTTTTATTTTAACTACCGATATCGTTAAGTAACGAGAAATCTCGGTCACCTTAACGAATTTGTTATTCTCTATTTTAAGTTAACAAATGTATTCGATAAGAAAAAATAACGACAAATATCGGTAAAAATGTAAGAATGTCAAAGTTAAAATTTTTAAAATTAATAAAAAATATAAAATAAATTTGCTTGTAAAAAATTTATTTTAACAAAACATGAATGAAAAAGTGTAAATATTGATTATATGTATTTCTAAACAAATATGTTGGTTTAAAATCTTTTTATACATTGGGAAAAAGTTCGAGGTGCCTTAACCACTAGCACAACATTCTGCTCTTACTTTTTATACCCACACTACTGTATCTGAAGAGGATATTACGTGTTTGTGCAAATGTGTGTAACACATTTAAATATAGATTCTGAACCCACCTTTTAGTATAACGATTGACTCAAAATCAATTTCAGAATCCATCTAACGAGGTCCGTCCTTCTATCAGGCTGGCTGGTTGTCTGTCCAAGATAACTTTGTGCACAAATTACAGGTCGAATTTCGGAAATAATTTTATAAAATTTGGCACGTATGATTTTATTGCCTTTTAAAAAGCGGAGAAGCGGTTATTTATTTTTCATAGCCCACATGCAAGCTTCTTTCCGGAATAGGGTTTTTTGCCCATTAACCATCTTGTTTTATAGACATTTTGGTTTAATTAGGTCCAACAATATTTTGTTGCAACCTACATAAATCAGCAATATTAGAATCCGTCCATATTTGACCACAGCTCCCATACGAATACACTTAAAATAAGTTACCTTAATAATAGCTTCTATGTTATCTCATAGTCGTTATATTTAGTAGTAGATATTTAGATAATATTTGGCACAAAAATCTCTTATGTGAATCTTAACCTCACAACATACTCTTTTTGCGGACACATGATCGCCCAAATACTGTTATGTAGGGTCGGGCTTTATCGACTATACTTTTTTTCTTTTTTTGTGTAAAAAATTGGCTTCTTTACTCTATATTTTTAATCTGTCAACAGTATATTTATTATCGTTATTATTTAACAATAACTTTTTTTGTATCGTTAGCTACCGACATTGTTTGCCGATAAAAATTGTTAAAATTTCATTACAGAATAGTTCTTAACGACAATTATTGTTAGCTAACGAATTTTGACTACTTAACGACAATTTTTTGTCGTTAATAAGTTACAGAATTTCAGTACTGATAACTAATTATTCGATATGATATTTGTATCTTAATAATCGCATTCTGACTTTCAAAATCAAATTGAACAGCCTTCCTTGTTCTGTGCTGAGTCTATTCATCATAAATCATAACGTTACACATGCGCCACCCTGTATTAATAGTTTATTATAACTAGACTTGGTGAAATTGGCCGTTAGTCTTTAAATTCTTAGTTTAACCGATTTTCTGTGATGATTAATAAAAAAGCACTATTTTTCATTCTTATTTGTTTATTTTTACTCTTCAATTGGCGACTTTACTACCTTTGTCAAATGAACCACTGTTCATGTAATCATTGTTCACATGAAATGATATTTTACAGCACTGCTTTGTATTCATACGTGTTGATTATACGTTTTAATACTACTAAAGTATGATTGGACTTCTCATTGTAATTATTTTATTACAACAATTTTGTTAATATAATTTTCTTAAATGTACAAGTTGTAACGAATTAATGAAGACAATGAGAATTGTCGTAAATCTGTATGAAATAATTTAACCAAATTGTAAATGATGTTTAATATTTATTGAGTTAAACATGTGAAGAAAATTTTGAATTAAATTTGACTTAAAGATTTAAAGAGAGATTAACATTCAAGCAAAAACTTCTCTTACTAAATAGCTAGAGTTTTTCTTTTTCCGGACTTTATTATTTCCCGGGAAAGTGGGATTGATGTTTTTATATCCCGATATTTCAAGCTATATAATAAAACAGTGTTAAATATAATTTAATTTATGTGAACAGAAAACAAATAACAACTCATGGGATTAATTAAATAAGTTTATTTATGCATTAAACGTTAAAAGTTAAAATAATAAAAAAAAAGTTAGTGTGCTATATTCGCCTGTGCCGAATCTTAGATACCCTCCACCGACAGTTCGAATATTTCAGGAGTAATATCTATATGATGTATATTTATTATTAATTTACCTTTATAAAAACAGACATCAGCATTAAAATTGGTTGAGGTTTAGACCTATGTTAAAGTATTGACCGACAGTCCTGAGTGAAATATCTTGATTCGTAACAGTTTAAGTCGAACTTAACTTGGTAAGTTATGAACCAATATTCCCAAAATTCCGCGGAGTGATTTCTGGTATTAAAAAACATAATTTCAATACAGTGGTGAAATTAGTTTTAGCGTTTACAGTGAATTTCAGAAGGCTGCATAATATGGGATCTAAGGTAAATTATGGACCGTATATCACAAAATTGCATGACATTTTTTATGGCCATATGAAACTAAGTTGTAAGAAATTTGACCACAATAAATATATCTGCTACGATTTTAGGAGTATTTAATTAATTTACCAGAGTGGGCTTTATATGGGGCCAATAGTAAATTATGGACCGATCATCACGAAATTTTTAAGTGCCATTTCTAGCTCTATTAAACTGTGATGTATTCAATTTTATTTTGATAGCATGATTTATTACGGTTTTAGACGTACTAAACTGTTTTTAGGGAGAGGGGTTTATATGGGGCCAAGGGTAAATTATAGACCAATCTTCGAGAAATTTTACAGTGTCATTTATAGTCCTAAACAACTGTGATGTGTTAAATTTTATTATGATAGCTCAAATCGTTACGGTTTTAGGCGTACTAAGCTGTTTTTCGGGAGAAGGGTTAATATGGGGCCTGGGGTTAATTATGGACCGATCTTCATAATATTTTACGGTATGATTTCCAGTCGAATAAAACGAACTTTTGCAAAATCTTGTATAATTCCGTGCATTGTTGTACCACTTATGTTGGTTTTTGTAACAAAAATACTAATTTTTTAAAGTAGTGGTTCCACATTTCGATTCATAATTCTGATCCTACTGAGCCGATTTTGCTGGATTTAAATCCCAAACTGCTTAGGATAACTAGAAGCAATTTTACAATTTATTTCTTTTAAGTTTTTCGAAAGTGAGCGTGTTTTTAACCGACGGAAAGACAGGCGGACATGGCTTAATCGACTTATAATTACTCAAGGAGCCAGAATATATATACTTTATGGGGGTGAGATGAATAATACAAAAGTTATACACGGAATGACGAACTTAGTATACCCTCTTCACAACTAATTGTGGTTGAGGGTATAAAAATCAGTTCTCTATATGTTTATGTAAAGGCCCAATTATAATATGCTTAAGTTAGCTTAATCAACTGTGCGAATACATGCAAATCATATGTGTCAAACCATATTGTGCTTAAGGAAACTTTCTGTTAAATTTTTATTAATCTGTCATTTGCTTAAGCAAAGTGCGAATATAATCGCACTTTCCGTAAGAAATCTATTGTCTTTTGAATTTGGTTTTGTGTGTTTTAAATGCATTTGAAAGGATTTTTGCTAATATTAAAGTTGGGCCTTAAATCGAACAGCATTGACAAAAAACCAAAATTGATAACTATTTGAAAAATATTTCTTTGAAATTGCGACATAGAAGAGTCCTGTCAATAAGAAAACAAAAGTAAAGGCTGTTTTTTTAGCTGCATTAGAACTCAAAACTATAATACAAGGCAAAAATGTCTGGATCAAAATTTTGTTTTATTATAATCTTGTAATTAATTTTATGGCATTTTATTTTTTTATATGATTTCCGGCACATGTCCACTGCGGCTGCGAGTTTTGTGGTCCATTCGATTAGTCCAATTTTTGACAACTATTTTTATTAAATCTGGCCGAATGTCTTCAATAGTGGCTTGAATATTGGCTTTATTGCTTTAAGAGTTGCTGGTTTGTCGACATAAACATAGCCTCATGAAAAGTATTCCAGAGGCGTTAAACCCCACGAACAAGGGGGTCAGTTAACAGCACCAATTCTGGAAATAAAATTTATGTTGCAATATATCAATCGGTAAGCGCGTAGCTTGGAACCAAATGGCGTTGATGTTTAGCTAATTCATTTTTGGAAACACCGTCATTCAACGGCAGCTCCTTGCGCATTTCGAAAGAGCGTGTAAGCCGTACCAAACAGTTAATTTTAGTGGATGTTATGGTGATTCGTTAAAGGCTAAAGGATTGTCTTCTTTCAAAGTTTTCGCAATTTGGAAGCGTTGTTGTTTAGCGTTAAGCGCAAATGTCTCCCCGGAGTTTGCTAAGATCATCATAAGGATATTTTACCTTTTGGTGTTGTATCCTACGGGGTAAATCAAATTGAGCTCAAGCTTGGGATCTGCATGGGTTCAAATTTGACTAATTAATGGTTAACTGGCAACAGTTTACTTATGATAGAGAAGACGCAAATAGATATCAGAAAATTCGTCTTTTTCGTTTTATAGTCTTACTTCCATTAAGTTCTTCGGAACAGAGATATAGTAGCGGGCTAGAGCAGCAAGATAGTTTGCTGTTTGTGTCGATATTCTTTCTCGGTCATTAAAAGTCCATGAACGATCGAAGTTTACTGAGCTCATGGTGCCTTGGGATACAGTAGCCCCCGGCCTAGCAAACTGGTCTTACAATTGGTGAGGTCTCCGTTAGTATGCTTTCCAAGAAATTCTCCCTGAATTCCGAAAACTCGGAAGATTGTCTTGTCCTTTTTTTGAAAGAATTTTTCGGAGAGCCCGAAATGGCTGTGGTTATACTCACATCTCGGGTAAATAGCGAGGGGTCAGTATTCGTAGGGGAGCCCATTTGGAGTGGGTACCTGCTGCGATGTTTAAATAATCCAAAAGTTATTTTGCTATCAGTAAGGAAACTGCCTTGAATCAGATTAGCAGTGGATGTTAGAAAGCTGTAGCTTCTAAATAAGGGGAGGATATGATTAAGCCAGTCATACTCTCAAATTGCAAAATGCTTATGAAACATGATTCTCAAATACGCCAGGGGACTTGGTAAATGCATATATAAATCACTACGTGGTTGAGTTCCACCATGTGATTAGGCCATCGTGTAGGTGCTCATGAAAATCAATGTCACAATTGAACAGCTGTTCTCAGCTGTCAAACCAAATTTATCAATATTGATAGTTCGCATCCAGCTAAAAAAGCACCCGATACCTAGAAGCACTTTTTAGGACAATAACTTATTACTAGGTTCGACCGGTGGTCGAGTTTCGAATATTATAAATTTACAGTTGAAATAAATATTTTTATGTTCAAGATCTATAAACTTTTTAAAGTTTTAGAAAACTTTATATAATAATATTTAAATGTTTACTTGTAAAAAATCTTTTTATAAATTATGTTTCTCTTAAAAACAATTGCTGCTCAAAAACATGTACTTTCTCCTAAAATTATGACTTTTTACTCCCACCAGCCAATCTATATGCCCCCCCTCGGAAAATTTGACTAATGACTCATGATGAAAAGGTTTTTAGCTATTAAAAAAAATTTTACATATTGTTGCAGCACCTTGTGTTGTAAATGTCTAAAAAATTCAAAAAAAAAAAAAAAAAAAAAAAAAAACTACGAAATATCAGGGGCTGCTATAAAATGTTACATGTTGCTGTTATTACACTCAACAAAACATTTTAAATATTTTAAAGTGTTTCTGTTTGTACTTGTTCGTAAGGAAAACATGTTTTGTGCAAAAGTATGTGTGTGAGTATAAAACGCTTATGTACTGTGTTCATGAACACATTTGACATGCTAACACAAACAAACACACATACTCACTCCAAATGTTATACACACACACACACACACACACAAATATAAGTAGAAACATAGTTTTGACACACAAACTTACCAGTGTCCTTAATCCAGTAGTTAATTGATTTTGGTGAAGCCTCTACGTGACATTCAATTTGAACATCAGTACCAAGTGGTGCACCGACTAATTGATTTGGTACTTGTATAACAGGATGAACTGCAAAGAGGAGAAATGTAAAAAAAAACAAAACGAACATGAACATAAAAGAGATATAGACATTAAAAATTTTTTTAAAAAAGTGGAAGAAGAGATTATAAATCATAGTAAATATTTATGGGCTAAATTGTTTATGATGAGGACAAATGGAAAACATACTATTTATCATAAAGAGTTTTAAGTTTTTTCAACATTTATGTAGCGTAATACAAAGAGGATAGTTCCATGTTGCTTACCAACAGAACTTAAGTTTAACTTAGAAGTACTCTTAAACAGGGCAGTCTTTAAGCCGATATGGTTATATGGTATCCAGTTCAAAGTCAAAGCTGTTACAAATAATGACATGTGCTCCGTGGGTTATAAAAAATAAACACATACATAGGGATCTCATTATACCAACTATTCGTAGGTAAATCAAAATGTTAAGCACTAATAACATACTGAAACTTCAAATTCACCCCAATCCGCTCGCAAGAAATTGCTTTCATTTGAGGGTCATAGTCGCACTAAAAGGACAGAAACCGCTGTTTAAACCAAATAATTAAATAAAATTGTTACTGCAGTGGCAAAAGCTAATTCTTTCTCTCTCTTATTATAAATTTCTATTTAGAAAGATTCAATAACTAAGGAGCCGCAGAACAAAAACTTTTTTGTTCATTTAAATTTTTGGGAAATTAAGGCTTATTTATTTCGCCCTCTTAAAAACTGCATGCACCTAGATATGGTAACATGTTTTCTAATTATCAATAGATGCATTATAAAACTACCAAAAACCCAATTTTTTCAAAAATGCGAAAAAGCAATAGTGGTAGTAAAAAATATGGCTCCAAGTTCTTAATTTTATTTAGATGGACTACATACTAATTTGCCCTCACTACTGTTACTTTTGGTTTTGTTTTTTTAACACTGAAAACAAGCGCGATCACAACTTTCAGCCAGTGTTTTTTTTTGTTGAAATATGATTTTTGAAATATGTATATAATATCTAATTGCAATAAAAAATTTAAAAATTAAAAGAATTAAATTTGCATTCTTGTTTGCGGGCCTTCTTGAAATCTGATTTAAACTTCGATGGGTCTGCAAAGACCCATTTCAGTACCGTTGTCCTATCGAATTAAGTCGAATTCATCGTTGGCTCATAATTTCCAAATGTTTTATATATCAGCTCAAACGCAAAACACCCTCTCCATCTATGGGTGCACCCAGAGAAAAAACATGTTTAAATATGGTCACCTCCAACAATTTTATGTTTAAAGAAAATTTTAACCATATTATGTTTAATTTAACCATATTTTTGCCACCGACAACCATATTATGGTTAAATTACTCCTCCATCACGAAGCCACGACCATATTATGGTTGCCTCCAAACATGTTATTGTTAATAATAACTAAAATATGTTTAACACTTATAATAACATGGTTTTCAACCATAGCATGTTGCTCTTGAAAAAGAGGAAAATACTATTGTTAATTTAAAAACAAATTATTGTCATATTTAACCATAATATGTTTTCAGGCAACCATAACATGGTTGTGGCTTCTTAATAGGGGACAAATTTAACCATAATATGGTTGTCGGTGACAAAAACATGGTTAAATTAAACATAATATGGCTCAAATGTTTTTTAAACATAGTATTGTTAGAGGGGACCATATTTAAACATGTTTTTTTTCTGCATGTGGTGTTGGTATTGATAGGCAATTCAATCTTTAGTCCATAACTTCCTAAAGATAGAGAAAACCTTTTTTGATATTCAAGGAATATATAAATACAAATTATTTAAAAAGCTTTTGACCTCGAGCTTGAGTATTTATTTATTTGAGATTCAATATTCAAAAAATTCAAGAAGTATCGTCTGTAAAATATCGTCGATACCGATTTGTCGGCAATTTGCAAGTATCGCCGATATATTTTTCGGCTGAATAAAGAATTCAGTACTTACAATACACTTACCAGAAGTCAAAAATATCTAGTTATTATTTAACTACAAGTAAGTTGAATTGTAAGAACTTATAAGAAGCCAAAAAATCACAAGTTATTAGATCTAATATGTAGTTCTTGTGTACGTGCAAATATAAGAAGTAATAAGTAGTTGCTGAGGTCAATACTAGTAAGTACTAATTGAAGTTTTCAGAAAAATTACAATTGTAGTGACAACTACTTACCTGGATACGTATGAAAAAATCAAAAAGCTTTTCCTGGGCGCTAACATCCCTAGGAAAAATGTTAATTCTTGATCAATTTATTGGTCACGATTTTGTCTTTTATTTGTAACTATACCACAATATAAAGGAGGGAATTAAGCGTTTATGCTGATGGGTGTAGTAACACTAGGGTGACAGCTTAAATCAAAAGTTGGATTTCTTTAGATCTCACCCACCAATTTGGTGGGTTTTGATAAAAAAAACAACGCAAACAAATTTTAGGACGATCGGCGAAGGCTAAGCCGCCCCTCACGCCAACCAAAGTTTGAGAAAAATTATATTTTTACATAAAATCTGACTTTTATGTTTCATAACTTAGAAAATATAAATTTTGTAGAATAGTTCTTAACAACTTTTTCCTTAATCTCTTAGTAAACAAAATAAACTAAAAAATATCGAATAAGACACTAAAAAAGATCAAATTTTGAATTTATTAAAGAAACGCATTTTCTATGAATCACGTATCTTTAATTTTGTTGAAAAACATTTTTATTATTTATTTAAAAAAAAAAAAAAACTGACTTGCCGGGTCAGTCATAAAAAAAGCCATAAGAGATTAAAATCTGTTCACAACTTTTGATTTTATTCACAAAAGAAGAAAAATTTCCATTAAATTTAAGAATTTCATAAAACGCAATATTTATATGGGAGCCTCCCTAAAAAGTGGAGTTAAAAGGCAAGTATGTTTTTGGATAATGTTAAAAACAAAAAACTAATGAAGGTCGGTCAAGGGAGCCCCCTTAAGGAAAAGAGATAGCGGGTAGGTATGTAAAAAACAAATGATGGGGATGAAAAATAAAGTGGGATCGGTTAAACATTTGACTCATCTAGGGACATCCTAGGCGCTGCAGGGGCCAAATTTAAGATTTTCATTAAGCCGGCATATTTGTACAGGAGCCCCCCTAAGGGTTGGAGATATATGGCAAGTATGTTTTAAGAAAATGTTAAGAACAAAAAACTAATGAAGGTTTGTCATACATTTTATGTCACTAGGGACGATTCCTTGGCAGTTATGGGCCTTGTTCTTCAATATATTTCTAGCATGTATTGTATGGGAGTTCCCTTAGGAAATGGAGAAAACGGGTAGGTATGGTAGAAACAAATGATATGCGTTCACCTTTCTTTTTTTTTAAGCAAACGCACACAAACTCTAAAATTGAAGTTTCTTTTTTCCACGATAGAGCGGGGAGGTTTTCCCACAGTGACAGGTACCGCGACCAGGTCAGGTCTATTGTACCCACTCCCCTTAGCTGGCCAAAATACCCTCCGCTTCCCATAGGAACCCAACCAGGGCCTTTGCCGATATATTACCGATTCGGGACGCACACATTATACCATGCCCCAAGTGCCTCCTCCTGGCCCATGTCAGCGCCGGGCAGTCACACAGTACATGTCCGTCGTCTCGTCCCCGTCTAGACATAGTCTGCATACCTGATCCTCAGCCAGGCCCATCCGATAAAGGTGGTATTTGATCGTGTGGTGACCAGTCAAATAGGCCACCAGCAGTCGCAGATCCCGTCTGCCGATACCATTCGTCCTCATTACATTCCTGGGAGAGATAAATCTCCTTGCCTGACGCATTCCCGGAAGCGATACCCAGTATCCCCTATGTTCGGGTTGAATTTACTTGTTTTAAGAATCATTCTGATGAAAGAATGTGGTGATTCTTGCAACATGTAAATTTAACCCAGGTTCGAGCCCCAGCTCAGCCAAGAAAATTATCAATAAATTTTAATAAAACATTTCATGTTGTAAAATACCTTCCTTTAGTTAAAATAATTTAATGAAAATTAAATTTAATGAACTCAAGCCTCTCTAAAAATATCGAATATTAAAAATTAACAGTTCGACTAAAAATCACATTTGTTAAATTATTTTTACTTTGAAATTATTTTCTTTTAAATTTTTCTAACAATTTTTAATTTCTTAAAATTTCAAATATTTAAAACCCTCCTTACATGCCTTATAATCAAGCAATTTTTTAAAGTGTCAAAGTCATATGACTTTTTTTACCTTAAATTAATTTATTTTTTTTTTAGAAATTAAATTTTTAGAATAAATTTTTTCCAAAAATTTTTAATTTCTTAAAATTTCAAATATTTAAAACCCTCCTTACATGTCTTATAATCAAGCAATTTTTTAAAGTGTCAAAGTCATGTGACTTTTTTTTTTGGCTTTAAATTAATTTAATTTTTTTTAGAAATTAAATTTTCCAAAAGAAGAAACAAATATTAAACAACACATAAAGGCAAAACTATTGAAATTAAATTTCAACAACTTTTATAGATTAATTTTAAGAAAATTTATATTCTGGTATTAAAACCACATACTCAAAGGATCAATACATGTACACACTCTAATGTGTATATGTATGTATGTATGTATGTGTGTTGCAATATACAAGTTGCAAATTTTTGTATTCGAAAACTTAAAATAAATCATTTATTGTCACTTTATACACATGGATGCTCGTGGAGAGGCAAACATGCATGTTTTTGGTGAATAGACATAGAAGAACTCTAAAAAATCAAAAATTTTTACATAGAAAAAGCTTTTTTTCTACAAGAAAAATTAAACACAAGTACCTGAAGATTTAGTTAAAATATGTTTTTGTAAACCCAGCTAAATTTTTTTTATGATTTTAAAATTGCTATTGTTTATTTATCAAAGTTTTGAGATTGTTTAAGTTTCTGAATTATAAAAATTTGTTTTAGTATTCTTGTAATTATTTAGCCTACGCGTCTGTGTAACACACACAGAAACGATACTTCATTTTTTAGTGTTTGTGTACTAGTACACAGCCCTTGATACTGTTCATTACTTTTTTCGCGGAAGTACTCAACACTGTTTGCGTATGTCTTTTCCATATTTCTACCGTACCAAACACTTATGAATAGCATAAAGTTTATATTTTCAAACATAGATTCTTGTTTATGAATCTGTGGTATTAAACGTTTGATTTCATCCAGAAACTCTAGTATAAATTGTCGATATTTAGCGATACATATCACTGGGTTATTTTCTTACAAATACATACTCATCTTTACTTATACCTACAAGGATAATCCTTGCATTTTGTATGTAAAATCATTTGATGTTTTATAAGAGTTTTATAGTCGAGTATTTTTGGTTTTGACTTCTCCTTTTTTTGCTTAACTCATACATGTTTTTTCTTCATTATCAAACGCACACACACACACTCACATACCGGTATGCACATACTTACACACAAACTCCCATTCATAGAAAATTTGTGGTTAAGTTGTCAATAGATTGCATTAGTTGTTTATCAAGTAAAGAAAAACTTTTTGTCATGCAACTCTCATGCAACAGTGTACATGTATGTATGTTTAAACATAATTTTAAGGGTCGGGGAAGTTTTTTTTTTGTTTTACAGAAAAATCTTTTATTCAAAAAATTTTCTAAAAATCTTTTATATTGTTTAAGAACAAAAACTCGGTTTAGATATTGTAAAACATTCAATGATAAATATACGTGTATAAAGCCTATAGACGCATACGGAGAGGTATAAGTATGTTGCAATATTTTTGCAACAATATTGAGAATGTAAAAATTGAAAAGTGATGTGATTTTAATTGATTTCTATGCTCGAGTGCAATTGTCTTCTTCATGACTTTAGTACTAACTAAGGAATAATATATATAAAAGTTGCACTGCAATGGCCAGAAACAGGTATTTTTCTAAAAGGGGACAAATAAAAGAGCTTTAAAAATCGAAGGGCCTTAAAGTTCTAAGTTTAGGGGTACATTATTTGTATTAAAAAAATGTCATTATTAACCATAATATGATCACAGGCAATCACAATATGGTTGTGGGATCCTTAAGGTGGACTTGCTTAACCATTTTATGTTTACAGGTGGTAAAAATATGGTTGAAGTAGCCAAAATCGCTTTTAAAATATTTGTAAGCAATTGAAAAATGTATTTTCTTTACTTACAGAGGCCAAATAACGGCATTTCGCCAGCTCAAGATTTTCTAAAGAATTGAGAAATCAATAAGAGAAGTAGATTTCTTTATTAACAAATGATCTTCTGAAAAATATCAGTAGTTTTTTATCAATTAACAAAATTGTTTAAAAAGTATTTCAATTTAATCGATGTGATGATTGAATCAATTATATTTTTGTTAAAAGAATATTGAAAATATAATTTTGACTTAGTTAACATTTTTGTTGTTTTGAAAAAAATTTTTAATTAAAATATTAATTAAATAACAAAAAATCTTAATTGATTTTTATCGTTAAAAAAAAATCATTTTAACTTGTTGAACTGTTGTTAGGAATTGTCAAAATCAATCAACACATTGTTTGAAATGGCAAAGTTTTTTGATAATTTGTTTAATTAAAATTAAAAATATCATTAATTGAAAAAAAAAAAAAAAATATTCAAAATTTAAAATTTTTTTCAGTTTTTAGTAATCTATATAATCATTTTGGTAATCGTTGCATAATCCACAAATTGTTCGCGTGATTGTCTAAATTTGGTAATTAGAGACAATTTTTAATTTTTTCTTCGTTACAGGTAATCTTGGTACTACAACAAGCACAACTCGTACAAAAACCACAAGCAATTTGTTTTTGTAAAATCATTGAACAATGTCAAAAACAGAAAGAAAACAAAACAGAAACCAAGTTATTAAGCAAAATTTTGACATCCAACAATGATAAAGCAAAAAAAAAAAAAAAAAAAAAAACAAAAGCCCTGCTTTTCAAGACCACCTGTAATGAATTCGCCTTGAAATAAATATATGTCAGGTTTTTACATTTCCCAACAACAATTCTACAAGTTTAAATTATTTTGTTTTAAACGAAAAAATCAATAAAGATTTTTTGTTATTAAATTAATATTTTATTTCGAAATTAATTTTAAAGTAACTAAAATGTTAATTAAATCAAAATTATATTTTTAATTTTCTTTCAATTCATTTATCCCATTCAAATAATTGAAATAAGTTTAAAACAATTTTTTAATTGACTGTGAGTAGAAAAGTATCGCAATTTGGTACAAATAGCTTCGTTATCAATACATAAAACCTGTTTAAAAAATTTTTGTCCTTATTTTATTTCAATGGGTGAAGCAAAAAGCATCGGGTTTTTTTTTCAAATTAGTCGAAAGTATTTCCTAATCAGGAAATTTAAAAAGTCAATCGCTTGTTTAGCTACATGAGAACTTACAATAATAATACACAATTCAGAAATATTGTTAGAATGACAGTTTTTTCTATTATAATCTGGTAGATAATCTACGAGATTTTCTAAAAAATCTCGAAACAAAGAGTTGTCTTGTCGGCATAAGCCAATGATCTTAAATAGCCCCATAAAGAGTAATCCACAGGCGGTTAATCGCACGAATGAAAGGGCCAGTGACCACGACCACTTCAGGAAATAAAATTGTTACCAAATTGATTTTGTAATTAATCGCGCGGTATGGCAAGTTGTGCTGTCTTGCTGGAACAAATGTCATTCATGTTTAACTGATCATCTTTTGGAAACAAAAATTCAGCGTAACGGCAGCTTCTTCCTCATTTTAAAGAGCGTGTAAACCGCAACCAACAGTCAATTCTAATGGATGTAGTGGTGATTCGTTAACGGCTTGATGATCATCTTCGATCAAAATACTGCAATTATTCTTCTGAAAAAGCCATTTAACCAGAAATGAGCCTCGTAAAATAGACGAAGTGCTCTATGAACTTCGGGAACATATTTATTTTTTTCAAAGTAAATTTCCACAATTTGGAAACGTTGTTCTAGCGCTAAACGATTTATGATGACTTGCCAAACGTTACTGAACCGAAATGTCAACAAAGTTTGATATTCTCATCTTTCAAACCATAGTTATCGATGTCGAAAGTTCTCATGCAGCTAAAAAAAAGATCCTCTGTAGCTCTTGGCTTTCAAATAAAGGACATCAAAAGCTGTGGCCCCTTTCCAAACTCGACATGATTTTCAAAACTTTTGTGTAGAAAAAAGTTGTGGTTAAAGGTAGTTTCTGATGATAATGATGCTTGTGTCAATGCTGATGATGACGATTTTTCATCCATACAGATATTGGATGATACATGTGTGAAATTTTGTGGTCAGTTTGAATTCATAGGCTTAAGACAAAAACTTTTATTGAGGTTTTTAATTGAAAAGGCAAAAGGTTAGTGTTTTTTGTCTACAAATTTCTTTAGATCGTGTTACAAATAGAAAACAATTAAATTTAAACTTTTTCTTTTAAAAACAAAAGTTAAAAAAAAAAACTATAAAATAAAATTGATTCTAATGAATTTTTGTTAAATTCATTAAAAAAGAGGTTTCAAAAATTAATTGATTTAAAAAATATTGGAAAATGTAAAGACCTCTACAAAAAGAATTTAATTAAGACTGACATTTAATCAGGACTATAATAATTAAAATGAAAATTTGTATTTATTGTCTTTAAAGCTTAAATTTACATTCTTGCATTTTTACTGTGTTCTTCCCTCTTCCCTTGCGTAACAGTTCTATTGTCTTTAACATGATTGCATGTTGCGGCTGAGTTGCGGTAAAATAAAACCACAAATATGCAGTAATGATGTCCTAAACATGCTCAGACCTCAATGCAGCCAGTGGAAGCATTGAAGCAGAGACTGCTTGCTGTATAAAGAGAATTATGGTCGCTGTACCAGTGGCTTTTGTCCACTTTTTTTTTTGTTTTATCTCATAACGTATCAATACAGCAGGGGTTTGAGGAGACAAGGCATACACAGTACGTGACGTATAGATAGTCAAGTTAGTGGTTTTTAATTTTTTGTTCATCTGTCTGTTATTTTTTGGGGAAAAGGGTCCACAAATTATTCAAATAACACACACACATACGTTTTTTTTTGGCAAAGGAGCAGTTGAGCCGGAGTTTAATAATGAAAGTGTCAAAGTTTTGTTTAATGACATGTGTAAACATGCATGAAATTTACTTTAAATTATCACAAAGTACGTCAAATTAAACACAAACGTTTTTTGTTGTAACGAAAAATTGACTTAAGAGTTAAAGAGCCTTTTAAGTATTTTATAGGTTGCTGTAGTATTCAATTGATTTCTGAACGAAAACTTAGCTGGAATTATGCAGGTGAGGGCGACATAAGCTATCGATTGATTTGATAAGTGCTTATAGAAATCTAGCTTAACCCGGAGCTATTTGTATCAAATTTAAATACTTTTACTGTTGCCTTTCTTTAGATATATGTATAGACTTTTTGGCAGATGTTTTTTTTATTAAAAACCAAACTTTTTGTAAGGGATTGAATAACTTTTACCGTAACCGTTCTCCAGATAAGTTGTCATTTATATTATCTTAGCCGCTTTGCGAGACGTTTCTTTCTTGGACAGAAAAGCGCAAAGTAAAAGGTGTGTGACACAATAAAAACAGGTTGTCGAAGCGCGCAAAAAGATGAGAGTTGCCTAACTTTTCGCTTCGCTCTGCGTTAAAAGTACTTTATGTGACATGCTTCGTACAAGTATGTAAATTTCATCTTACATGTCAAAGCGAATCTCTAACGCAACGCGAAGCAGAAGTTTTTATTTGAAAAATATTTCAATCTAGTTTCATTTTGAATTTATGTTTTCTAATTTTTATAAATAAAGTATTTTTTCTTCACTTTTGTATTGAGATACCAAACATAAACACTGTCTTTCAATATTAATGGCCAAGTTATTTGTATAAAATTCCAATACTTTAATTTTTACCGTTCTTCAGTTATATATAAATCTTTGTATATTTACTTCAAATTTAAGGTGCCACGCCCGCATTTAATCTACAAATATTTATATCCTGTGTTAAGCGCCGGGTAATTATTAAGTTGCTGTGAAAATTCCAGGAAACTTGGTTTAGTAGTTAAGGAGTCGATTGCAAACAACCATACGCTTTTTTATTTTAATACCCACACTACAATAGTCGTGTATCCCCTTAAAATAGTGGTTTTTGAGCCACCCATTAATAAACCGAATGGCTCAGAACTTTTGAATCGATCTAACGATGTCCGTCCGTTAGGCTAGTTGGCTGGGAAAGTACACGTCACAATTTTCGAGATAATTTAACCCTAGAGTACGAATGATCGACGATTCGACGAGCACCGCTCTCGTAACACTCTAATTTTCTCTATTGTTAGTAGATGGTTTACCTTTTTAGTTTTTATATAGTCTTATAAGAATGCCACAATGATATGCAACATTTATTGAAAAAGTTTATTTGGTTTCAAGCCCTAGTTATAGATAGTTAAAATATACATCGTCGAATTGACTATAATTCGTTACAACGTACGTTTAATATGGTTCGTACTTTAGGTTCCAGTTGTCGCAAGGCCCAAGGGTATTAAAAACGGTGAGAATCGGTCTTTTGCCTATGTTGGTATTTAACTAAAATTGGGTCAAACTTTTATTTCATTAATTGGAATCTGTTCATATTTGAGCATGAATCCCATACAAAACTTACTCCCAATAATAGTTTTTAATGCCATTACTTCCGCATGAATGTTAGTATTGATTGGCATATAGTTTGGAGACAGTAACTTTGACGATAGCTACTGTGTCTTGTCAAATTTAGTGTTGGTAGGGTCAAAACTGATCATAGAGAGGTGCCATATAAACCACCTCACTAAAATCTAAAGATAAAAACCTAAAGGTGTAAACATCTTTGCAATAACTTAAGTCAATAAGATGCATACATTTTTTAAACAATTATTGTTGTATAATAGTGCTCTACTATTAATGAAAATCATAAAAAATTTGATTTATCTGTTGCAAGTTTCAAAATTTTTTAGAAGACAAATTTAGAATTGTTGCGTGTTTTTCCAATTCAAAGTAATAAATTCGTTTTAATATGAACCCAATGGAAATTTTAAGTTTTAAAATGAACTGCGTTCACAGAAAAAATTATCATTTGTTTTGTATTTATTATAAAAATTGTTTAAAAAGTATTTCAAATTAATTAATATAATAATTGAATCAATTATTTTTTTGTTAAAGGAAAATTAAAAATATAATTTTGATTTAATTAACATTTTAGTTGTTTTGAAAAAAGTTTTTCATTAACATTTTAATTAAGCAACAAAAAATCTTAATTGATTTTTTTGTTCAAAATAAAAAAAAATTAAGACATAGAATTTTTGTTGGAAATTGTCATAACCTGAGCTATATTTAATTAAATCAATTAACACATTGCTTGAATCATTGATCATTGTTTTTCATAAAAATTTAAAATATCATTTATTGAAAAAAAATATTCACAATTTAAGACTTTTAAAATTTTTAGTAATCTATATAATTGTTTTGGTAATAGGTGTAAAATCGACAAATTGTTTGCTTGATTCTATGAATTTTGCATGAATTTGGTGATTAGAGACAATTATTATTTTTTTTCTGTGTTCAGAATTATGACTTTTCCATTTTAACAATATTGAATTTGTACATTTTTGTTTTGAATTTAATAAGTGTTATATACATATCGCACTTGATCATAAAGAGGGTATTAACTCAACATTTTTAGTTTTTCTACACTCTGTAAAAATATCGTTTTATTTTGTTTACTTTTTTGTAATGAAATGGTTGGTTTTAAAATTATTTTTAATATGCCATTAACAGTATTGTTGTTATTTTGTTGAACTGTTTATGGTTTTTAATTCAGATGTTGATACTTGAATTAGGCTAAAGCTCATCAAATTTAATCGAACCCAGGCTTTCACTGACAGGTTGCCCTTACATGTTTTGATTGCAACCAATTAATCTCTTCATAGGGTTTTGCCGTTTAACACTCACAGCCATTGACGACTGCTGGCGGTCAAAAGTCAAACGTAAATCTTTAAACCAAATTGTATTTAACCTTTGGTAGATCGAAATTTGCTTTGAATGATTATCCATTTTAATTGATTTATATGTTATTTTTTACTTCTGTTTTTTCGTACTTTTTTGAAAGATGTTAGGGTAACCTGTCCGTGAAAGCCTGGGTTCGATTCCCGCGGCAGTCAAGAATGAAAAATTATCAATGAGTTTTAATTGATTTTGTGTTGTAAAATCCCTTTCTTTATAAAACTAGTTTAATAAAAATTAAATTTGATGAACTTTAGCCTAATTAAATTATCAAGATTTTTTATATGCCTTTAATATTAAATTAAAAATTGTTTTGCTTTTACTGTATATTTTAAAATTTTTAAGTGAATACCCTCTTAATAATCAAGTGCGATATATACTTATTTCGTTGATACCCCTTACTTCTTACTAGTATTCCGAAGTTGTTTAATGCATTGGTGTGAAATTGTTTAATTTTGATCTGAACCATTATTTATTATTATATCGAGTCGGAAAAAAGCCAACCAGTAGTAGGGGAATGTAAGAAAAGATAAGCCCACGGTTTATTGTTGGTGTTTTGTTTAAGCTTTGATATAGTTACAAGTGAGGCTTTGAGTGTTTTTAATTCTTATTCGCTTTAAGGTTTTATTTGTATAATATTTTCAGCTTTTCTAATATTTGGCCTAAGCAACTAGTGAAATGCGCATAGAAGCAAGCTTTCATTCAACAATAAATTTCAGTGTACATATTTATCAAATATGAAAAATTGGGAATTTAGCATGTCATACGGAAATCTTATTAATAATAAATTTTGTATTCCCCAAAAATAACTTTAACATTATATTTTTTATTGAATGAGAACATTATTATTGACATTTTATAAGTTTTTTCGCAATGGCTATTGAAGTATGTAGAAGACTATTTAGTAAAAAAAAAAACAAAAAAATTAAAAAGAAACATTTAGTGCGATCTTTTGTGGACCTCCTTAGTTAATTGCACTGTATTGCTAGTGAAGACTGGTCCAGAAATGAAAGAGTTAAAGGGAACAAAAGTTTAAACTTCATTGAAAATTTTATGATTTTTTGCAATTTTGCTCTCTTCAAGTTATTTTTGTATTATTATTATTAATTTCCCGTAGTTCCTAGGTGGAACATAGTTATTTTTGTATACCAAACAATTAAAAATTTTAACGTTTTATTACATGGGACAATAGTTTATTTCAATACGAATATTTTGCGCCTTACAAGACCTAGATTATTTTAAAAATTATAAAGCTACAGAAGATTAAGTTTAACAGTTTTAGGTTGGACAAAAAGTACGAAAAAACAGAAGAAAGGAAGAACATGTAAATCAATTAAAATAGATAATCATTCAAAGCAAATTTCGATCTACCAAAGGTTAAATACCGTTTGGTTAAAAGATTGATGTTTGACTATTGACTGCCAGCAGTCGTCGATAGCTGCGAGTGTTAAACGGCAAACCCCTTTGAAGAGATTGAGTGGTTGCAATCGAAACATGTAAGGGTAACCTGTCCGTAAAAGCCTGGGTGCGCGCCCAGCAGCAGTCAAGAATGAAAAATTATCAATAAATTTAAATAATTTTCATGTTGTAAAATTCCTTCTTCATAAAAATAGTTTAATGAAAATTAAACTTGATGAACTTAAGGCTATTTGAAAATATCAAAATTTGGATTAAAACCCATAAACAGTTCAACAAAATAACCACAATACTAATAACTTTTTTTAAATATTTTTTGTTACTAAACATTTCGCTCTGTGTATTTACTGGGTGTGTTTTTTTTTTGGATTTGGTAAAAATCGAAAAGTGGGATATTTAAAACAATCTTCTGTAACTTTGTAATTTTTTACCGATTTGGATCCTATTGGGTAAAAATTGTGCGTTTTAAAATAGGCTAACGTCGTAAGAGGTAAAATTTAAAAAAAAAAATTCATTGTTTGGTTTTGAATTGAGTGCACGGTAGGCTAGATGGTAGTGAGATAGTCTATCAGCGCCGGGGTTGCGGGTTCGATTCCCGCCAGAGACTCTGGTTCCTGCAGACAAGCGTAGAGCTTCGCGGGATTAGATTAGGGAATTGAAAATAATAAGTTGAAAAGAGTAAAATTGCAAAAAATAATGAAAATTTTTGTGAAATTTTAATTTTGGTCTAATGTAACTTAGTCATTTCTTGATCAATTAAAAACGACCTGTGGTGGTTTTAGTAATTTCATTATCTTTGAATAAAAATAAAGAAATGTTAAATCAGTCGAATATTTTCGAAGATACTTTTAATAAAGTGACATCATATTTTTAAAAACCGCCAATAACGGTAATTTACCAATATCTCGAAAACTGTTCTGTCTTCACATTCGGATTCAGCGGACAATTTTACATTAAGATTCAGATCAGATTCATTTGGTCACGACTTTGTTCAAAATTTGTGACACAGTGTAATTATTTCCTGTTCATGAAATTAATAGGTCTTTCAGATTGAGAAAAATAAAATTTTTGAAATTTTCTGCTTCTTCTTTAGCTAATTAGGAACTCGTATCTAATGACTTAAGTTATTTGTTATGTTGTCGTCTTATATTTATGCTTTTTTAAATTGTATACCATATTTCAATAAGCTGCTAAAAGCAAAATTGTATTTTTTTTTTGCTTAAATAAACTTTTTTAAAGTACCCCCAAACGGTAAAGCTGGAACCGCTCCTGCTTAAAGTCATAACGTAATTTTATTCTGGCCTCTGAGTCCCAAATAGGAAACACTTTCGAAAATTTGTCTCTAAGAACTGTGGTGTATGGTATCACATGGTTGGGCTTAACTAACTACACTTTCCTACTTGTTATATTATAAAGAATATTATGAGCTACACAGAACAAAATTTTGCACCAGTAAAAGCATTAATTAAAAAAAAAAAAATCAGTTTTAATTTAAAGTTTAGTCAAGTGAATTAAACGTTTAATCAAGTGAATTAAACGTTTAATCAAGTGTATTAAACGTTTAATTGACAATATAATTTTGCAAAATTTTTTCTGTGTAGCAATTGATTTGACTATTTTATATAGAAATACATGATAAGCGATTGATTTGACTACTTTTAAAGCAAATCATAACCAAGAGATTGATTTATGTATTTCTTATTAAAAATTAAGAGATTTTTGTTGATTGATCTCTGCTAGTACTATTGTTTATTTTTTTTTTTTTAGTTAATTGCCTTTGTTACTCACAACTTTTGTAATAATGTTATATTTGAATTTTAAACTTTCCTTTAAACTCTTAAAATTTCACCAGACAACAATTACTAACCACATTTAACCTGTAACCGCAGTATACCTTCATATTAGTTAGAAAATAACGTATAACGAACATCACTGCAGTCAAGTTGTGAAAATAACATCGGAGTACAAGAAAGTCAGTAGCAAAAAAAAGTAACACACTCGTCCATCTAATGGCAGACTTCATGAAAAATCGACAAATTTATGGGAAATTCAAATAAACGCTGGTCTTGATGTTGTCTAGTGCATATTTCACACGTATAATAGATGATGCTGCAATTGTGTCTATGAGTTTAGGCCCTACCTACATGTAGATATGTGTGTATGTAGGATGTATAAAAGTATGGTAAGCCATTAAGAACATGTAACCTTGATGATGTCCAAAAGGACTCAAAAAGTTAACAAGGATTGACAGATGCATAGACTTAGACGCACACACACACACACATACATTTGGATACTGTATTCGCTTACAATATTAACCGAATGTTTAAGAGGAAAAATGAACAATAAAGGGAAACTTTCATTAGACATACTAGACAAAAGCTTTTCTACAGTGAAAAACAAGTGGTGTCAAAGTGAGACTCACTGTTGTAAAATTTTTAAAATTGGTAAAAAAATTTAAAGTTCATATTGTATGAAGTTTCATAAGTCTAGGATAAGTGCATTTTTACCTACCCAGCAAAAACTTAGTAATGACTTGCAATTACTGAACAACTTACTTTTCAATGCCTGCATTACATAGAAGTAGTTTAGTAATGGCTGGCATATAATCTGATACATGAGTACTTGTTTATGAGTTGATTAACGAAATTTATAATTAATTCATAATAAAATGCATCTAAGGTTTTATTTGTTCAAATCTAATACAAATTGATTTTATTTGTACTAAATGAAGAATTATTTGTAATTGATTTGAATATGAAAAATTTAAGTACTTAATTGATTTTGATATATATTTTAAAATTAAAAACTTGAATAAAAACTAGGTAAAAAAAAATCAACCAAACTATATTATAACGATATCGTCTAGGTGATATATATAATAACAATTGATATCGATATTGTATTATAAACTTAATGACTTATTTAACTACATGTTTGTAAGCAAATGTGGTAAGGACTTATTTAACTCCCTATTTGTAAGCGAATGTGGTAATGACTTATTTAACTCACTATTTATAAGCGAGGGTGGTAAGTACTTGCCTCCAATGACATCACCGTGTTAAAATAATAAGTTAAAATGCCAATGTAGAAGTAGTGAAGAGTAGTTATATTAGCTTTTTAACGCATTACTTTGCAATGTAAGTTTTTGCTGGTTAGTCCGTGTATCGAAATGAATCAAGAGGTTTTATTCCAATAAGTACAGAGAAGTATTATCAGATATTGTTACAATGTTATATTATGACTATAATTTTAACAAAATAGAGTCCACTGTTCATATCTTGATTTGCAATAAATTAATATGTGCCGTAAATGGAAAATTCAGTACTATGGTCATTTTTTTAGTAATTTTAGGATAAAGAATACCGCGGAGTACTCTTAGGACATAAAAAGTAGTTTTTGAAAAATGAAATTTTTCAACCAAATTTGCCTAATTTATTTCTAATTGCACAGAAAAAATTCTCCAACATTTTTCACCAATTAAAGCATTAATCAAAAATATAATCAGTTTAAATTAAAAATTTAATCAAGTGAATTAAACGTTTAATCCAGTGAACTAAACGTTTAATTAATACTATAAACTGGTTTAATTGATACTATTATTTTGTTTACTGGGGTAAATTTAATTAATTTTTAAATTAATATCACAAATTTTTTAATTGAAATCAATTTTTATTTTTTTAGGTAAAGTACACAGGAAACATTCTCGTCAATTTTTTTCCAATTAAGCCATTGATTTAAAAAAAATAAGTTTTAGTAAAAAATTAAATCAAGTGAATTTAACGTTTACTTATATAAACAACATTACAGCAGAAAATTTTGTAAATATCAACAAATATTAAATTGATATCTTTTTTTTTATTAATAGCAATTTTTATTTTTTTGTGTGAACTTTAAGACGAATTTTACTTTTGTCATTACAGATTTTTGGTCGATAAGGTTTTGTATTAATTAATGTTTAAAAGCAGAGACAGTACAAGATGTCTGGAATATTAAAGTATTTTTTCAAGAACTTTATGACTTTATGTTGTTTAGAAATTTTAAGAAAATATTTCATCCGAATACTTAAAGTTATAAGCTCGAATGTATCTCATTTATTGTTCTTTATTTCTATTGAGATTTGTTTCCTTTAATATTATGCTATGTGAGCAATAAATGCGCTTTAACCAAGATTTAAGGATAATGGCATGCATTTTGGAACACAGAGTTTATGTAATACATTTAGAGTTTTCTTCCGATTAAGCACATTCTAATGCTTAGAAATAGATCCCCCGGTGTTGTAGAGGTCATCTTAAGGATATTTAACCTTTTGGTGTTGCATACATGAAGTTCGGCCAAAATACAAAATTAACAGATCAAGGAAGATCTGCACGATCTTTTTCGATAGCGTCAGATCACAGATCTTATCTGGTACCAACGGAGTCAGTGGTTGAAGCCTCCGTTATTATGCTTCTTGCGGGAAATGGTTTCTGTTTTTCAGGATTATTGTCTTTGCGAATGTTTCTCCTGTCCGCTGGTGGTTGTGGTTGACTACCAAAAATCTCGGGAATGGATATCCTGAAAATCCAACTAAGAGACTCATTTTTCACCACCTGTAAGTGAATTCGGACTGACGAAGGACCATACCTAGCTCCTGTTGCTTGTCAACAGATGCTGCTGACTTTTGTCTAAAAATAGCGGTGATAAGGTAGCTCCAGCTCTTAAGCACGGGCGAGTGAATAATCTTGCTGGATTATGCACTCAAATTACTACCTGGGTGTGCTGGTTTTCCCCACAATCAGAGGCAGTTGTTAAGCGCATTGTTTGTCAACCAGTGGAGTCGGTCTACGCGGCAGAAATCCATGGAAGCCACAAATACTTATAAATATAATTAATTCTTAAAAATTCCATCATATTGTTTCTTTACAAAAAAAAAAAAAAAAAAAATATGTAAAAAAAGGTTTATAATAATTATTATAAAATTTAGGAACTGTCAGCTTCGTCCTTCTTCCTAATCCGCACAAAAATTCAAAATCTCTATACGTTTCCCCAATAAAGAAACTGGGAAGTGATGAGAAGGTGATCATATACCTTTGAGCTGCTGCATGCCTACGTTGTACTTTGTACCAACACATTAGTTATTTCTAATTACCCTTGTTTATTCATTTGAACACACATATGGCAACATTGTAACAATTATTGTTTGTTATATGTCTTTATATTCATGCTGGTGTATCTAATCTTTTAATCTCCATCTTAAAGAAACTTTTTAAAATTAACATTCGATAAATAAACTAAATCAACAGCTTTTATTTAAAAAAAAATGGACCAAATGTTTATTATTTACAGTGGAAACTTCGATTTTAATTTTCTTCGGATAATATTTAAATCAGTCACGGTTTATCATTTTTCAAAGCTAATTGCAAAAAAATACCCCAATAATATACTGTATTAAAAAAAAAAATATAATAATCGCATAAATAAAAAAGTTATAAGCCATTTAAACCATATAGCTCATTCTGCGCCACCCTGTATAAGCAACACTAGTTTTCATTGTCACATTGCGGACAATGTCCTGCTATTGCTGTCAGACAATATCGCCAGTGGCAGCAGAGACTACAACAACATTAAATTTTAATACCATTCATACACATGTATGCATGTGTGAATCCACTGGTTTAATAGACGATGTACAGGAAATGAATGATGAATACAGTAATGTTGATACGAACATGTCTAAGTGTTAGTACATGTGTTAGTAAATGTTCGTTTGTCCACTGTTTATTGTTGGTGTATGGTGTACTTATGTATGTATGCATGTATGTGTTCATTTTGACGCATTAAGGTACAATACGTATTGTCAAAATGTTCTACAACAAAAAAAGGCTCTACAAAGTACGTGTGTCTTAATTTTTTATCGTATCTTTTATACAATTTACTTTGGTTTGCGAACGTGATTTCTTGTTTAAAAGTTTGCAAATTTTTTTTTCTTTTTATTGATGAATTCTCATTTTTAAATTTTTTGCCGAAATACATATTGCTAATTTACACCAATAGTGACATAACTCAAAAAAATCAATTTCGAGATTAACGCGTTTAAAGTTTTTGGTTTGCTTGCGCCACTTAGAAAAAATAACGACACATTCTATTTAAACGGGGAAAGTATAAGATATATAAAGATGGATTTTATACACAATATAAAGAAAAACATAGCGAACAGTTATGCATCACTTACTCAAAAATTAAATTTTTTGACTTATGTCACTATTGAAGTAAATGAGCGATATAAATTTCAATATCAGTGCAAGCGACAATTTAATTGTCTACTGAAAAAAGTTGAATTTCGTCTGGACAAAAAGTTTTTATTAAAGAATTGCAAATTAAAAGCGTGTATGTATGAAGTCTTCAACGACTAATGGATAGGTAACAATTAGGGACGTAACCGATACCGATATATCGGCGATTCATTTGGGTTGGCGATATATTGGTATCGGCGCTATGTTACTGTCGATACGACTATATTTCTTTAATTTTTTTTAAAGTTTTTTTTTGAGCAAACAATTTATTTTTTTATCCCTATTTTTTTGCAAACCAAGTAAGAGAAATAACACATTAAAAAGCAATATAGAAAATCAAAACATATTCTGCAATTTTTTCAGCACTCACACAGAAAAAAATAAAAATTAATTTCAATTAAAAAATTTGTGATATTAATTAAAAAATTAATTAAATTTGCACCAGTAAACAAATTAATAGTATCAATTAAACCAGTTAATAGTATTAATGAAACATTTAATTCACTTGATTAAAATTTTAATTCACTTGATTAAATTTTTAATTAAAACCGATTATATTTTTGATTAATGCTTTAATTGGTGAAAAATTTTCGAGTAGTTTTTCTGTGCAGGGGATGACCGCTACTAGTGCATTGCATTGTGTTGAAACTAGGAAAATAGGTTATGGAAAGGAGGATAGAGGGAGTATTGCTTGTGGATACTCGTCTTGAATTTATTCATGTTGAAAGTGAGAAAGAAGACAGAGCAGTTCGGACAACAACCGGGCGTTCCCTGTAATGCGATGTACGATTTACCTGCTAATTGATCACACATGGATGGGCTCTTGAGGAAAAGTTTCGGGAACCAAATCTCATATTTCATCAGAACACATCCCATTGTGACTACGATAAAACAGGCAAATACAACCCACATTGCGACGATGCTCAAAAGAGTCAATAGAATTTGATAAGCTACTGTCACCAATAAGCACCTTCACCCTCTCCTGCTCGCGGTCTAAAAGCTCTAAAATAGACTTTATAGCACCGGCCCACGCATCATAATTGTATTCCATTCTCGGTCGCATATAAAGGGTGGTTAAAATTTCAAGGCACGATGTTGATTTTGAATAAAACACAAACTATTTAGGAAATTATTGTAATTTTATTTTATTATGATATATTGATACTACTCAATTATGTATGGAACAAAATATCGGCCAAATGGGCGCCGCGACCACGGCGGCACACCTCCATCCGATGGTCCAAATTTTCGATGACCCTGAGGCATAATGGAGGTTCTATGCCGTTAATGTGCCGAATTATCTCATTCTTTAGCTCTTGAATTGTTGCTGGCTTATCGACGTACACCTTTTCTTTCAAATAACCCCAAAGAAAAAAGTACAACGGTGTCAAATCACATGATCTTGGCGGCCAATTGACATCGCCATTACGTAAGATAACACGGCCATTGAATTTATTGCGCAAAAGAGCCATTGTTTCGTTAGCTGTGTGGCAAGTGGCAACGTCCTGTTGAAACCACATATCGTCCACATCCATATCTTCCAATTTGGGCCATAAAAAGTTCGTTATCATCTCACGATAGCGAACACCATTCACAGTAACTGCCTGACCGGCCTCATTTGGGAAAAAATTCGGCCCGATGATGCCGCCAGCCAATAAACCGCACAAAACGGTCACTTTTTGTGGGTGCATTGGTTTTTCGACAATCACTCTTGGATTATCATTCGCCCATATGCGGCAATTCTGCTTATTGACGAATCCACTGAAGATGATTTTCTTCGAAAATTGCACGATATGCATTTTGATTTGATTTCCTATTTTCATAATAAGCCTGAATAACTTTAACGCGTAGCTCGATTGTGTATCTTTCCATGATTCAAATTGAGTTAGTCTGAAATTGAAAAATGTCGAATAAAATTCGGAAAAAAACTTGGCGTTTAGGTGTGGTTCACATTCAACATCGTCCCTTACAATTTAACCACCCTTTACATATGTTGTATAAATAGTAAGATGATCAGATAGTAAAGTATCTCTTACACCAATGCTTCTTTTGACACCTTAAATAATGTTTGTCCATCCGGTACCATATTGTACTTTCATGCCCAGAACATCTAGAGATTCTGATTTCTCAATAAATATACCACCCATATATACAGATGAGGCAAATACGTACGAAGGTTGCTCTCATCTGTAAGAGAGCAGACAGGGTTGGAAGTTTGACGAAGGAGGTCATTTAGAAAAATAAGAAATGAAGTAGGAGAAAGAACTGAGCCTTGCAGCACCACTGAATCCCCATTTTTTTCACTCAGGCATTTTTGAATTTTATCAATCGGTGTCGACCAGCCCCCGATTTTTGCACTTTATCTGTTTTGAACAAAATGTAGGCTGCGAACTTCTTCCCACTTCAGAACCTAAACTATTTTAAGAAGCTGTGTTTTTTCCGCATTTCTATCCCAACAAAAAATTCGTATTATTTCTTGTAAGTTTTTAATACAATATTCAGAATTATTATTTTTTCCATTGGTCTTAAAAACAGTGCCTATGTTCTGTTACACTCGCGTCGAAAACTTTTGGATTGAATTGTGTGAAATAAAACAAAAATGCCATATATGAAACACACAGCTGTTTTTCTCACTTAACTATATCTGGAAATTTTTACAGAAAAAGTGTGTCTAAACAAAGAAAAAATTATAAGTAGTTTTTTCTCAATTAAAAAAATTATTTAAATTTAATTAATGTGATAATTGAATCAATTAGTTTTTTTGTTGAAAGAAAATTAAAAATATAACACAGAAAAAATTATTAGTAGTTTTTTATCAATTAAAAAAATTATTTAAAAAGTTTTTAAATTTAATTAATGTGATAATTGAATCAATTATTTTTTTTTTGTTGAAAGAAAATTAAAAATATAATTTTGATTTAATAAACGTTTTAGTTGTTTTGAAATAAATTTTGAATTAAATTAATAATTAAATAACAAAAAATTATTTCGTCTAAAATAAAATAATTTAAACTTATGAAATTGTTGTTGGAAATTGTCAAAACCAATCAACACATTGTTTGAAACGGCAAAGTTTTTTGATCATTTGTTTAATTAAAATTAAAAATATAATTTATTGGAAAAAAAATATTCAAAATATAAAATTTTTACAATTTTTAGTAATCAATATAATCATTTTGGTAATAGGTGCAAAATCAACAAATGGGTTGCTTGATTATATGAATTTCGAATAAATTTGGCGATTAGAGACAATTTTGAATTTTTTCTGTGTAACATTTTTGTGAAAAAAGTTCCCACTTTAAACTATCAAATAAGCTCACACATAAAAATGGGGCGAAAAAAATATTATAACACTAAACACTAACTAACACTAATAACACTAAACAATTAAAAATGTAAAATGTGAAGAATAATAATAATATTTTGTTCTTGGAAAATTTTTTCATTGTTAAATTATTTCGCTTTTAAATTTTGTATAAAATGTACGAATTTTTTCAAAGCTCGTGTACAAACAACAAATATTAAAGTCGCACTGTACATTATTTGGTATAGCTGACGGTTGTATGTTAGCCGCCGTCGTTGAAAACTTTTCAATTTAAGTTAATTTTGGTCGCCGTCAACGATAATTGTGACTGGCGTTCTCAACGTCTGCAATGTCATATCGGCTTCGAGTGCAATGAACTTGGGTACAGGATTACAAAAAACTTTTCTTCTTCTCCTCTTTAGAATGCAGCCATATTTGAAAAAAGATCGGCTTAGTTTATTTAGTTTAGAGAATTGGAAATAATTAAAGCATATATTTAATTTTTGTTTCGCGCCGGACAAATTAGGACAGTTTTTTTCCTCATCAAATTTAAATCAAAATTTTAATTTAAATTCAAATTCAATATGCGTTTCAGTAGCGATATTTCAAAAAGACGTTGCGTTACATTCCGAGTTTGAATATGCGTTATAGACTCTTTTAAAAGCCAAAATTTTGCGTATGCTTCTTTATATTCAGATTAAAAAAGTTCCTGGCGTTTAATTTTCAAACTTTGATTACGTAATATGCAGTAAAGAAAAATTTTTTTTTAAACTCATTTAGCAAAAAAAGTTTTTGATAAAACGTAGTGTGAGGCTTTTAAGTTTGAACTGGGGTTTTCTAAAAATATGTTTAGGAAACTAAAATACGGCGATGTAAGTCTTATAAAAATAAGACGCAGGAAGAAACTTTGGAGAGTGTGAAGTGTAGTATGAAAAGAATCATGAGTCTCTTGGTCTAGGACACATAATTAGAAAATTAAATATTAAGGAATAAAATATAAATTTCAAATACATACACTCAAAAGAAAATGAAGTTGAAGTTTCCTGATGATCTGGCCTAAGCAATCAGTGAAATGCGCATAGAAATAGCTTATCCCATCAACAATAAATTTCAAGTGTTTTTATCAATAATAAAAACTGGGAATTAAGCACGAATAACAAAATCTTTTGAAATTAAAATTTTGTATTCCCAAAAATTGAAATTACTTTTTGATAATAAACAGGCAAGTGCAAGGCCTAAAAAAACACTTAATTGACAACATCTTTTGTAAGCTGTTGTTGTTTTTATTTTGTTTTTCTTAACCTACTTACAACTACAATTAATGTTGAGAGAATTTCAACTAATTAAACCCACTGTTTATTGTTGATGTGTTTTGTTTAAACTTTGATATTATTACAAGTAGAACTATTGCTATAAGTCTTATACGCTTAACAGTTTTATTTGGTTTAATATCTTTAGTTTTTCTAAAATCTTTATGGATGAAGTTTCCTGATGATCTGGCCTAAGCAACCAGTGAAATGCGCATAGGAATAGCTTATCCCATCAACAATAAATTTCAAGTGTTTTTATCAATAATAAAAACTGGGAATTAAGCACGAATAACAAAATCTTTTGACATTTTTTTTTTTTTTTTTTTCTTTTCAATATTTATTTATTGAATCTTCATATATTTAATATGAACTAACAATAATTAATCAACTCTTATCCTAATACTTTATTTATGTCCTGCCATTGCCAGACAAAAATGTTCTTCATCACGGGTTCTGTTCACATATGTATATAAGTGTTTATCGCTCATCTAACTGGGTAAGTGCTGCAGTGTCTCTTCTTCTTAAGCGAGTGTGGCCGCCATGATTTAAGATATTTCGAGCTAGTGGATTTGTGTGTTGTTTAAGCCTTTTTAAATATTTTACCGCATATTTTGTAATCATAATTTTTACTAATGGCACATTGAGATCCTTATGAATGTTTGAGTTTTTAACATACCAGGGAGCGGCTGTGATTATTCGAAGAAGTTTATTTTGGCGCCTTTGAATTTTTTCGATATTAGAGGCCGAGGCAGTGCCCCATAGTTGAATACCGTAGCAAAACATGCGTATGGTTTTTCTGTGTACTTCTTTGTTAATAAGTTTTCTTTAAAATTAATTAGGACATTGCTTTAGAGATGGCTTAAAATTGTTTCTCCATAAAAAAACGTTCATACTGAAACATTTTCATTAATCAAATATTATTAAATATTTGTAGTAATGACGCTAATAGTCCCCTGTTAAATTGTGCACACATAAAAATTTTCTTTGTCATATGAAAAAAAATAATAAAATATTTGCAAGAATTTTGCTTAATTTTGCTCATCACCCATACGCACTCATATTCACAAAAAAAAAAAAGGATGACTGTGTTGGTTGTGTTCTTACGGTTAATAAACCAAAATGAACATTTGTATATGACTACCAAACCACAGGTTAATTTATTGTGTGGTTGTTGCTGTTGCAAATAAAAAAATGTATGAAAATATTCGAATTTTTTTTTAATTTTCCATTTTATTTTCACCACTTAAAGTAATATTGCACATACATGCATACGTATACAATAAAACGCATTTATGCCTGAAAATATGCAGCAGGAAATGCAGTAAAATTTATACAGGCGAGCATAAAAGACACAGATGCATAAACATCCGACATAAATTTACAAAGGATGTAATTAGTATTATTTATTTGTGAAAGAAATAATTCGTTAAACAAAAAAAAAAAGAAATATTTAAGTAAGTGACTGAAAATGTCTTTAATTATATTTGGAATCTGAAGAGTCAGTATAGGAGTTTTCAGTTTTAAGTTTGATAAGATTGTTTTATGAAACGTTGGATTTACAGTTGCGCAAATTTTGGTATGAATTTTGTTAGTATGGGTTAATTTTAACACGTCGCAATTCGCTTTTTAAAAATGCATTCTTGAATGCAACCATATAGAATTTTACAATGTGTCCAAAATAATTTATCAGTGCATACACATTACGCAACCTGTGCCTTGTTAAACCTGATGATATATTTTTGACTTTGACTGCAAAGAATTACAATGTTTTGAGATTCAGCCTTTCATATCATATATCATAAATTTTTCCATTTTCCTAAGCTTTTTTTTGAATATGTAAAACTTGATCTAAAAGTTGTTTACCTTGACTAAGCTCTTCAAAGTAAATAAATGCCAATTATGAATGTGTACAAAGAGTATGTTTCTCTGTCTGTTGTTCTCTCAAGTAGTTGATAAATGTAATCTTTATGTTTACACCACGAATAACCGGACAAGTGTTGGAGTATGCTGAATCAGTGCACAGGATACGTTCTTGTTTATTTGCTTATTCAAGAACTAGCACGTTATCAGTCAAGTAAACAGCACAACAAAAAGAAGAGAACATGTTAGCAAAGGAAAATAAAATTATAAACACAGAGACAAAATAAAATGCAGTAGCTGGTACAAGGTAAAACATATAAAGACGCGCACACACACATATAAGCAGCTGCATCCTTTATACAACAACACACCGGTAGTGTAGTGCTTTTTTGTATCCTGTTATAGTCGTGTAGCAAAAGAATGAAAAAAAAAATTGACAAAATCAAATGGTGCAGAATCATGCCAGCACGTGGTTGGGACAATTTTTTTTTGCTTTTGTTTCGTCCAACATTCATTCTAACTTCTTGTTGTTACATGTAGTTTAAGCAAAAAAAATATATACATCATATTGTTATGAAAAGGTATTTGTGAATATGAGTGAATATATGTTTTTTCAAAATAACAGTGATATGTTGCTACATGTTGTAGCAAGTTGAAGTATTTCCCCAACGAAACTTAACGACCAACCAAAGTGAACAGTAATCAAAACACTAAACTTAACAGGATTTGAAGACATTTATTTACTCATTCACTTATTCACACAGACACTCAGGCACACATACAATCCCACACTCAAACAGGTTTGTATGAGTACACTCAAAGTACCTTTTAGACCATCGAAACCATGTTCATTATGACTTTAAACTAAAGATCATTATGATGTGGTAATTGAGGATAGGAATTGAAGTAATAAGAAAAAATTGTTGTTAGCAGTGATTTATGAAGAAAGGAAGTGCTAAAGTAACATTTTCAAAATTCCATAAATACAGGAAAATTAGGATAACAGTTAAAATGAAGACGGTATTTTAAATAACTAAAAAACATTAATTAACTAAATGATCAAAAAATTCCAAAATCAGGAAAACTCTTTTCGTTAATTCAGCAAAATCACAAAAAACATTTAAAAATCTGGAAAAAGACTAAAAAAGAAGGAAAACAATGATTTGGATTTGCTGGAAAAATAATAAGGTCTAATAACTTAACTAAATCCTTAGATTACGGCAAAAATCGAAGTCGTTAAAATTTAAAATAAAGCTATGCCGAATCTTATATACCCTTCACCATGGTTCAATAAGAACAGATAGTTTAATATATATAATAGTTATGTAATCTAGAATCTTAGACCACTCAACCACTAACACCAGTGTTGCCAAAACTTGGTGACGAAAAATGGCTAAATTTACGGAAAAAAATAGCTAAAAAATGGCTAAAGATGGGCTAAAAAATGGCTAAAAGCTTTTTTAAATAAAAACACATTAAAATTCAATAACAAAACAGAACTAATTCATTTAAAGTTGTTTACGATGAAATTGTAAGTTAAGATCACTTTGTTCAATAAGAATAAACGTTAATTAATATTTTGATAGATATTTAAAAAATTAAATCATCGATAAATTCAATGTCGTTATTGTTCATCTCAAAGGAATCACTCGTTTTAAATAATTTGAAGGTTAATCATAATCACGAAAACATTCACCCAACCTTTTGAGTCCAGATCTACAATAAAAAACACGAAAGAAAGTACCCCGACTATATGATACCCTACACCACACTAGAACCTTTGTACCAAATTTTATCAAATAATCTCCAAAATGGCCACCTGTACTTTACGCACAAGGTTTACATGGACAGCCATCCAGCCGGACAAACATTTATTCGGCTCAGAAATTGATTCTGAGTCAATCGGTATACTTAAAGGTGGACTTCTTAGGACCAATATTTTAAGGTGTTACAAACATCAGCACAAACGCATAGTTTATATTTTATTGTTATGTTAAAAATATTTACCTAACTGATAAAATCGAATTGCCGGTAACCTATTTCTCAAATAACTTTTAACGATGTTTACTTGGCTAAATACCCTCTATACTTCTTCAGCATTAGACCATGGAAGTGAGAGCAACTTTATAGGCAATTCTGAATTTCTAAAAAAAATTTGTTGCCGTCTGTATCTCTTTATTGAAATACTTGCAACCAGAAAGAAACACCGACGTTTGTGTTGATCCATTTTATAAATTTAATATTGGAATAGTTTTCCTTTTTTTTTTGAAAGATTTTTCATCATCATCGTTTATAGCGATTTTCAACATTTGTAAAAGTTGTGATTAAAATAAAAGGCGTTTTAATTGTTAAAAATGTTTATTTTACTTTTTAAATTTTTATAATAAAATGAAAATTATTCTTTTAAAAGAAAAACGACAAAAAAAATTTTATTGCTAAACAAGTTGAAAAATGGCTAAAAAAATGGCTAATGGTTAAACTCATTTTTTTAATGGCTAAACAGGGTGAAAATGGCTAAATCTAGCCACTAAATGGCTAAATTGGCAACACTGACTAACACACATTACCAAACAGAATAAAAAATAAATAATAATGTTGAGTATATTTTGTTGTTTGAATCACATTTCTTTGTTTAAGCGAAAAATTATGTATGTATTTGTCATTAACACGTTATGTACACCTTTAAATAAAAAAAAAAAAAATTAAAAAAAACGACCAGTAATTTATGGCCGATCTGGCTGAATTTCAAAAGCAATAACGGAGTTTATGTGACATAAATATATACCTAGTCCCTTCATTCGTGGGGTCTCTTCGGAGAACCCATTTCAACATACATACGAACAGACAGACAGTCAGTCAGACAGACATCGTTAAACTCCTTAAAGGTTCTTATACCAATATTGAAGAAATTAAAAACGGAACGATATACTTAGACATAACATTTCCACCTTTGAAAAAGAAAATGTTTATATTCTTGTGGAACAAACTCTTTCTAAAATCACTTCAAAAGAAGTTGTGACTCGAATGCCAAAACCCATGAACTTTTAGCAAAGAGAACATGAGTAATTACGTGATAAAGAACCGTGCCCTACAATTGGGAGTCGAATACACAGAGGCCAAAAAAGAATACTGCTTGAATGAAGCGATAATTGTGACGTATTGTGTTGAGGACTGAATCTATTACAACCATTTCAATGCATATGCATTATTAACTTGTGTCAAGCGAAGACTAGCCGCTTTAAAGCTAAAGCTTAAAGAAATTAAGAAGGGTATTTGATGTTGCATTATGAGCTATTGAATCTTGGTCAAAAGTTTCCAAATCTTGCTCGAGCGCTAGACGCGCTTCAATTGATACATTTTTAGAAAGCAATTAAAAACACGTCCAAAAATGTAATTGCATAACACCAAAACCAATGCTTTATGGCACTAGTAGGTTTTTTTTCGCGAAATTTTTTAAAAAGCATTTCGGCATTTCCCGATCTAAAAAAAAAATAATTTTAAAATTTTTAAGAAAGTAAAATATATTCAAAGCTCTTGGTGTCTATGCCAAAAAATACAGAAATTTAAGAAAATTGTGTAAAGATTGCAATTTATACAAAACAAACCTTTAAAAAGCGAATTCAACACAACCCGTCTGGAAAATCTTATCTGACAGATGGCTCGAGATCGGTTTGTTTCGCTGAAATTGTATTAGCGATAGAATTTTGATGTTTAGAAAAACACTCTGTTTACCCTACGTTTCCACATGCAAGTAATTACTTGCAAGTAGTGTATACGTATTATCAACGAAAAATCGAGGAAACAGCCGATTGGCTGAAAGTAAAAAAATTGTGTGAATGTTAGTAAAAAAGTGTGAGTGTATTGAGTTTTTCGAAATTGCACTTGCATGTGGAAACGGGGGGTTAGGTAGCTCAGTAATCATAACATATATGATTCATACAGAGAGTCGCAAAAGGTTAATTCGATGATGGCTTGACAAAAGATAAACAATGTATAATATTGTAGTGTTTGTACTCTTGAAATAATCATTGAAAGATCCGAGATTAAAAAATGAGCCTATTAGAAAATGTATAAAAAAGTAATACGTATATAAAAAAATGTCGTCTAACAAATAGCCTATGTTAGCTTGAATTCTTTTAAGAAATACGGGTATTGACTGTCCTTTAAGCTTGTCAAAAGGCTTAAATTGTTGTCGAGTGAACGTGCTAGTCCTTTTTTTCATTTGTTTTCTTGGTAGTAATAAAACATTCAAGATTAAACTAAAATATCGAAATTTCTCCGTGCTCTTACTTTGTAGTAAATAGCAAAAGCTGTTTAATATTTGCACAGTTTTTACATACAATTGGACGAGTATTAAAGAAGTTTAGCCAAGTTAAAAGAATTTTGTAAAAAGAAAGAAACACGAGAGCGAGAAACAACTATGCTAAAGGTAAATCTTGCCACTGAAAAAAAAAATTAATTTTTTTCCCCCATGAAGGTAACTAACCATCATATTTTTTTTGATACTTGCTCTTACGTGTCATTGTCTTTGCATCTAGGGGTAATTAATGAGCTGTATTTAACATTTTTTATTGCAGAGTTTATACCCTCAAGTTGTGTGTGTGTGTTAAAGTTTTTACCAACAACATGTCTCTAAAATGTGGTTTTTACTGGCTCAAAATAAAATGTATATGAAATGAATATAATGTAAGTATAACTATATAAAAAAATATCACTAGTAGCTTAATATTATATACTTACAATGTATACTCAAGGATATCCTTTTCGAAACCGATGGTGGTACACCATTTGATGCTATGCAGAGATATGAACCCATTTCATTGCGAGAAATTTTTGTTAGTTTTAAAACCTCGCCACGATAAGAGGACACTATAAGTTTTTAAAAGAGCAAAAAAGAAAATGAAAAAAATAAACAAAAAACTTCAAGTCAAATACTTGTACACATTTAAAAGTGGTCAAAGTTATAAAATAGTTTATAAAAGTAGCAGTCATTGCTTTTATTTTATTTAATTACTTACCCAAAGTTTTAGTGCCCACACTGTCTTTTAAAACAATTTCATTGCCGTCCTCACGACGCCATGTCACAATTGGTTCGGGATAACCGCGAGCACTGGAAGGGGAAAGGGAGTGAAAAAACCACACAATTAACAGTAATAAATTTGGTTTACTTTACAAAAAAGATTATGTATATTAAATTAAGAATTAATGAGGAAAGAATAACTAAAAGAAAATAATATAAAGAGGTGTGAGTAAAATTTTGTAGTCAATCAAAGCCAGTTGCTGTTAATAAGAATATAATTTTAAAGTTCCTTAAAAAAAATTAATAAAATCCACAGATTTTTATTGAACATCTTTATTGAAGTTACTAACAAAATTATGCCGACTCTAATTTACCCTTACCCACCGTGCGATAAGAACAAAAAGATATATTCACGTCTGGAGAAAAGCAAACTAAACTATTCTTTGTAACTGGTAATTAATATTTCAAAATGAAAAACTCAAAATTTGACCTTTTATGCACGTGGGTGCAATAATGACCCAATACTTTTTTAACGTTCAAAAAGCAGTTTCATTTAAATATCTTTATTATAACTATAGTAATTATATCACAGGAATATTTTCTATGCACTATCAGAATTTTTTTGTTTGTATATTTCTGTATATTTATAGTAATTATAATTATATATAAGTTAATAATTAAAAATAATTTTAAATATAAATAAAACAAATTACTGATTCACTGCTTTATGTACTTGGAGTGAAAATCAAAAATTTATCTTACGCAAAAAACGGCTGAGATATTTGTTAAAAAGTAAAACTGGTACTTAACGCCTGTTACTGTCCATAAAACACTAGTGACAATGACATTATTATTGCAACAGTACTCCGAGGAAGCAGAAGAAACACGTAATAAGGATTACAGGATGTATAGTTTAATGCTTTCCAAAAAGTGCTGTCTGCAAAAATCTCGGTCTTGCTATCTTTAAACGTTTTTTTTCAACATGTACGTTTTGTCTTTTTAAAGTAAAAAATGTTTAAAAACAGATAAAAAAAAAGAAAATTTATGCTGAAAACAGAAAAATTTTTTTTATAAATGTTCGGTTTTTTTTTTGCACTAACTTGATCGTTAAGCAGTATCCTATTTGGTTTTTACTTTAGTTTAAAAGCTACATTAACAATTTTTACATTTTGCAATAAGACATTCACAGAGAAGCAGTAAAGTAAGTGAGGGAACTCTTAACAAGTTTTAAAAATGAAAAAATAACTTTTGAAGTGCTACGGCATTCCCTTACTACGAAGCAGGTTTGTAAGGATAATACAAAAAAAAAACTGTAAAGAAACATTCAGTGTGAAAAGCTGAATGCTACGGTCACCAATTTTTATATGAGTTGAAGAAATCGCTTTTTGCTTCAAATTGGGAACTCACCATATAAAATGCATGCCTTCCGTAAGCGAGATGCAATTCTCCCTTACAAACCTGCTTCGTTTGCAGCTCAATTTTTTATTGAAAAATATGCTTCAGTATACATATAAAATGTCTACTGAGTTGTTTAAAGCAACCTTTTCTTAAAAAGTAACAGAAAGACAAATACGAAAAACGTTCGTTTTTTTTTTATTTTTAATGCCGAAGGCTGGCTGATTGTCTGTCCAAGATAACATTGTGCGCAAATTACAGGTCGCAATTTTGGAAATAATTTTATAAAATTAAGCACATATGCGGAACAATAAAATATTTAAAAATAAAAATATTTTTAATATTTAAATTTTATAAAGTGTGGTTTAACCATAATGCACAATGTTAATTTTTGAGTCACACCTTAAAGTTTAGCTTTTTGCTCAACTTAATTTGATATTTCTTTGTTTCAGTGTTTGACAAATTCAACCATAGAGATGTACACAATTGAGTAGCGTGTTAACAATGTTACGAAATTGGGTGTTTGAATCCAAATGCATTTCGTGCACTTCATCTTCAGTGACGAGGCAAACTTTCACCTCAGTGGTTTCGGTATGTGGGCTGGCGGCCGTACTTTTTCGAAAATGAGGTCGGCCAAGTAGTTACCGTGAATGGTGTTCGCTATCGCTAGATGTGACCAGACATTGAGGAAATGGCCCTGGTCGTGCTTTCTCACGTCGCTCATTGGGTTGAAATTGCTAAAAACGGCTCTTAATTCAGGCGTTAGAGATCGCACTTATTTTTTAGTTTCGTACTATTAAATAGGTTATTAGTAGTTTAAAAAAATCATTTTTGAAAAAAAAAAATTATTTTTTTTTAAGCTCCAGGGATATCCTTTTGTCTGTCCTTATGAATATTTAAATTCCTTTGTTAACTCCATTTTTAAAGATAAATAAATAAAATTCGAAGCATATGATTTTTTTAAGTTAGTAATTCAACATACAAAAATTCAATGGAATCGATAAATGATTTCGTATACCCCCCATACAAAATTTTCCCGGAAATAGGCCATACAATTCTTTATTTATTAAAAAAGTTTTTATTAACATTAATATATATATAATAAAATCACCTTTTATTTTAAATATTATTTATCTTGAATTATTATCTTCAGAAATTTTAGGTAATATTAGAAGGTCCAATACCAGCTGTGGTAACACGCTACTTTTCTTTTTGTAATGTTTGCTCATATTACTAATAATAGGATCAGAGCTTATTAAAAATCTATTGAAAATATCTTTATAAGATATTTCGCGACTGCCTTTTCGTTTTCTGTATGATTTAAAATCTTTATTTCGAGCTTCCTGCGCTTCCTCCGATAACTGACCAATAGGTAACAGTGCATGAGTAATAGTCTCCGAACCACACTCACAATATTATTACAGTAACGGACTGTAGTTTATTTAAGAAATATTCCGTTCAGTCATTTTTAAATAAATAAACATTTAAAATTCCAAGCAAATTTATTTTTAACTGGTTCTAACAGTTATTCAAAAAACTAAGTGCATATTAATACGGATTTTCAGTTGCAGTTAATATTGTCCGTTGATTGAGGTAAATTCTTCTTTATGTTAAAGTAAATAAAAATGTAATTTAAAGCAACGAAAAGTTCATTTAATTTTTACTGTCAAAAATTCAACCGCGAATTCCGTAAAAACAAATCAATATTCAGTTATCTTATATAAATTAATTGTCAAAAAATTAACTACATATTCCGTAAAAACAAATAAATATGCAGTTATTTTATAAAATTTTACTGTCAAAAATTCAACACCATATTCAGTAAAAACAATTAAATATTCAGTTATTTTATATAATTTTACTACCAAAAATTAATTTTTACTTATCTATAAAAAAAAGAATTGCTTGTTTTGTGTAAGCAATTCCCATTTTCTATTTGTTAAAATAATTTTAAAAGTAAAATAATTGCGAAGCCATATCGGTCATGCTGCTGGTGTCTTATAATTGAGAGTTCTTCTGTAAACAACGTGGTCAGTACAACAAAAGTAAAATAAACGTGTGTAACTGGGTAAGTAAATAAAAATATTCTCCCACTCTCGCTTATAAGAAAAACAAGCGGACAGGTGTCTGTCTGGTATTTTTTAGAAATTCGGCTCTTTTGTGGAGTAAACGAAAATTTAATAAAATAACTGAATATTTAATTGTTTTTACTGAATATGGGGTCAATTTTTTGACAGTAAAATTTTAATAAATAACTGAATATTTAATCGTTTTTACGGAATATGGTGTTGAATTTTTGACAGTAAAAATTAAATGAACTTTTTGTTAAAAATAAATGAAAAATAGGTAGACCGGTTTTTAATTGAACTTTCATTTATTTTATCAGGGGTGTCATGGAAATCGAAAACGAAAAACGAAAGAATTTTAAAAGTCGTTTTTCAATAAGATTTCTGTAATAAAAAAATTTTATGTCAATTATTACACAGATATTGCTCCAGTAAACATAATTCTTTAACAAAAATTGTAAAAATTAGATTAAAAGTTTATTAAAAAGAACTTCCAAATTTTTTCGTTTTACGTTTTCGATTTCCATGACACCCCTGTATATTACAATTTCAGTTAATTTTACGTACAGAATATTGTGAGTGCATGTATTAAAAATTTATGTAAAGTGGGGGACGTGTTATACCATGGGTATTTTTCAACAAAGTATTTTGCGGTAATTAAGATAAAATTTCTAAATTTTTCAACATTTAAAAAAACTGTGACAATTAAAACAAACAAAAAAAAAAAAGTTACATATATAATTATTCACGTTTCCAACTTTGTTAAAAGTACAAAAAACTATACCTACCCAACAGTTCAAAGTGGAATATTAAATACTTATTAAAAAGCTAAATTTTTTAACATGTACTTTTGCAAAGTCAAGCACCTGATCGCTGTTGCCTCAAAAGAACATATTAGCCTATCCAATGACGACTACATGTTAAAGTCCTATGTTAATTTACCAGTATTGAATACGTATCTTTAGCTTGAAACTGCTGGGTAATAATATTAAAAATAGGAATTCCGATAATGAGAAAATTAACAAAAATAAACAATAACAAAACTGCATAACAAATATATTTATGTACACACTTGCATACATGATTAATACAGTGAGTGCATTGTTAAGCATGCACGAATTTTTCTTTGATGTGGAATTAAAAAATAATTTTTTTCGTTCTTATCGCAAAAAACCCGCAAAACATTTTTACATGATTTGTAAGTAGACATACCATAGAAAACTATAAAACTTTTATTTTTACCCAAGCTTGCCCAAACCGAATTTGAATTTCTACTTAAAAGTGAAAAATGATCGTTTTTTAGACCAATTTTTAAAAAAATATAAAAAATATTTCTGCAACAAAACTATTTAACTGGGATACATTTTTGAGTTTCAAAATACCTGATGTTGAAGGCTCCATTGAAAAAATATTACTTTTTTGGTAAGAAAATACAAAAAATTTATTTAATTTTTTTCAAATTTTTTTTTTTTTTTTCAAATTTTACCACTGTTTTCAAAAACTTAAAAAAAGTTCAACTTTGACTACGCACAACTCGGAAAGTAAATAACATACGAAAATCAAGAAGATAGCCAGTGATGCACAATTTTGTTAACTATAACCTATAGTTGATTACTTGTTAAAAATATTAATTTTCAATTTTCAATTAAGAGCCATTATTGGGAATTTCAACCCAACGTGCGTCGTAGAGATGTGAATTGGCCACCAAGATCATTTTTTTTTGACACCGTTGTACTTCTGTCTTTGGGGCTATTTAAAAGAAAAAGTGTTCGTCAATAAGCCAAGAACAATTCAAGAGCTAAAGGATGAGATAATTCGGCACATTAACAACTTCAAAACTCAATTATTTTTCAGTGTCATTGAAAATATGGACCATCAGAAAGAGGTATGCCACCGAAGCCGTGGCGGGCATTATATTTTGTTTCGCACTATTTAAAAAAAACTCTTGACTAAGTCTTTGACTGAACTTAGTCTCTGATAATACCTTCACAAATTTCCTGCTTCAAAATACTTCAACTTGTCACTACAACATTCAAAATTATAAAAGTCTTATAACATTAAAAGTGTTAATTAAATGAAAAGCCTGTAAAACACACAGTCCTAAAACAGATTTTTATAGCTGCTAAAATAAATATAAATCAACAGCAATAAAAGTAACCAAAAGATGAAAAGAAATTCCCCCCAAAAAAGCAACAGAAACAGAAAACAAAAATACTCGTCCCTTTACAATAGTACACAGGCACTTAGTACGGAAAAAAAGAAAACAGAGTTTTATTTCTATCCAACCAAACAAAAAAAAAAAAAAAAAAAAAAAAAATTAATGTTTTTATGACCTTTTTTATGCCACCAGACACACATAAAATACACACACAAACCCACACAAATTAATCTACTTAGTTTTATAAATAAAAACTCTCTTTTTCACAAACACACACACCCGCATTAAGAAGGTATAACACAGTTAACCTCTCACTTCTAGCAGTTAAAGCTTTACCACTAGATGTAACAGTATTATTTGTATTCCATATTGTTGCTATAGTTGTTGTTGTTGTTAGTCAACAAAACGGAAACGTAAATCAAAAAGAATGAAGTGTCATTTAATTTGTTGACATTAAATGAACTTCGTTGCTTACTTGATGATTTCAAATGGAATGAAAGAACAAAAAAAAAAAAAAAAAAAAAACTAAAATAGCTAAAGATTACTTAGCGATAATGTTATAAGGAGGAATAAAGGATAACAGTTATTTTTTTGTTTTAGTTTTTGTTAGGATATAACAGAGGGATTTTTCATTGAGACAGATATAAAATGTGCATTAAATGATTTGTTTTAGTTAAAAACAATAGTGGTTATTTTTCTATAAGTGTTTAGATCTTAATGGTTGAGGTGAACATCTAAATAATTAGGGTTTATATGCGGGAGAATTTTCCCAGGAATTTCCGAAATAAATATTTTTGCGATGAATATCAAGACTTTTTTTAATCAGATTTTGTAAAAAATTAAAAAATTTCTATCACATAATCTTAAAAACAGTTTTTGTTTAACGCTTGTTTTGCAAATCCTGCTTGTGTGACGTCGACACATGTACACTATTAACTTCTTCGTGTGGTCTCTAATAATGTACGTGAGGCTGTTGCTTCGTTGTCATTTCGTCAAAGTTATCTAAATCAGTTGCAGACACAGAGCAGATCAGCGCTTGTTGTTGAGCGTCATTCGTTTTCTTCAAGCATAAATGTGATAGTATGTGTGTTGCCTTCACTGTTTTAGACTATGCAACATAATTCTTCAATAATATCCGTATTTGCTTTTGGTGTTCTTTCGAAAAATCGTATAAGTTCAGACGTTACGTTTGTTAAAGTAAGCCACAATTCCAAATAAATTTAATTCACATATCGAGCGACATTCTTTATCTAGCAATTGGCTCGCAATCGCTACATCTTGGTCCCAATCTTTTTATATTTTTATATTATTTGTGTACGATATATCGCATAGTGTGATAAGACGCGATTGTAAGCGACTCTATCAAATTTCGTAAGGATCGGTCCACAATTTACCATACGCCCCATATAAAACCCACTCTGAAAAATCAATAAAATACGACTGAAACCATTACAAATATAGTATAAAATATAGGTAAAATCTGGTACAGTTTAGCCTTATATGGCCAGAAGGAGCGTTTGAAAAACTGCAGTCAAAGTAGAAAAACTACCATTTCTTCCACGTCTTCATTTGTGATTGGCCAAAAAAAAAAAACTATTGCTTCCGATTCATTAAATGTAAATAGTCGATGCCATTCCAACTCAAAAAGCGAAAAATTGTACACAAATTTTCGATTTTAGATCGACAGTTTTTGGTTTCGACTGGTCCCATGTAGGTCCCATGTAAATCGGCCTTCCAAAGAGCAATTTAAGAAGCATTATATTACAAAAAAAAAAAATTGTATTTCTGTTTTGAAATTTGGTCTAATAAAATATAATACGCCTAATAATATTTTTGAAAAAAAAAACAATGATATTTTATTTAAATTTGGCAACAAGTTATATTTTATAGATACCATATAAAAACCACTTATGAAATATTTGAACTCTCGGGGTAGAGTTTTAAAGATTCAGCATAGCCGAGTAAAGCCGTCTTACATGTTTCCCCCAAATAAGTTTTTAAAGGCGTAAAGTAATTTCTGATTATATGAAATTAAAAGACGCGTGGATAAAATTGAAATATAAAAATGTTACTCACGACACAAATTACACGGTAAGAAAAATATGCAGGGATTTTCGTATAGAAATTCTGCCTTGCTGGACTCTATAGATTACAACACTTCCTCAAAATATTCTATACATCACTTTATTTTTCTAAGACAACAGCAATCTGTGAGTAGTTGTCGTTTTCCTTTCTAAATATGTTGCAAAAATAAATGGCAAATTTGTTCTATTTCTTACCCCCAGTTATAATTGAGTGTGAGATAACACCCTTTTGCATCTGCGTTAAGTACTTTTTTATGCAAGCAAGTATTTTTGTATTAACTTTTGTCTTGCGGTTGCGTACAATTTGTGGTGTATTGTGATTTTTGGTTATATTGTGATGGATATAAAAACTATTTGTTTTTCGTTCGTTTTACGTTTATTAAATAACACTACGTGACAATTTTTTGACCAAATGCATTTGAAACGTAATTCTTATGTACAATTTTCCGCTGAATCCGAATATGAAGTCAGAATTGTCAAAAGTAGAACAGTTTTTGAGATATTCCAAAATAACCGTTATTTGTGTTTTTAAAAAAGATGATGTGACTGATATGCAAATATCAAAAAAATAAAATTTTAGCCTATTTCAATACGAACATTTTGTGCCCAATAGGATCTAGATCGGTGCAAAAATGACAAAGTTACAGAAGATTAATTGAATAAACCCACGACAAATAAATTTACAAAGCTAAATTTTAAGTAACAATAAATATTAAAAGTTGCTTGAATGTTTTGAATTTCTATGTGGGTTAATTTACTAAATCTTCTGTAGCTTTGTCATTTTTGTACCAATCTATGTCTTGTTGGGCGCAAAATGTTCATATTAAAATAATCTAACGTCGCATGCAATAAAACATTAGGATTTTTAAATGATTGGTTTAAAAAAATAACTTGAAAAGAGAAAAATTGAACAAAATCATAAAATTTTCAATGAAGCTTGAACTTTTGTCCCCGGTTACTCTGTCATTTCTTGACCAATCTTCACAAGCAATCCATGGTTATTTTAGAAATTTTATAACCTTTTACTAAAAAGAAAGAAATACATAATTCGTTTACAATTTTTTAAGATATTTGCATTTCAGTCACATCATCTTTTTTAAAAACACAAATAACGGTTATTTTGGAATATCTGAAAAACTGTTCTACTTTTGACAATTATGAGTTCATATTCGGATTCAGCGGAAAATTTTACATAAAGTCAGATTCATTTGGTCACGACTTTGTTGAAATTTTGTCACGTAGTGTAATTATTATTTTTTTTGCCGCAAAATTTTTAACAACAGCTGACCTTAATTATTGAAAATTGTAGTCCAGGTAATTATTGAGCATTGAATATAAACTGTTGTTTATTAACAATTGAAGCGAAAAGTGCATAGAGGTAATTAGAAATAAAACCATATGATTTTAAGGAAAAGCAAATAATTATTTTATTATTTTGTAGTTAACAAGAAGAAGAATAACTACATTTCCGATTTCAATTTTCCATGGGCGGTTGGCGTTGGGTATGGCCGATTTTAATGAAACTTGGAATGTGTTCTTTCTTTGCTTGAGAAAGTGTATTTTCCAAAAATTAAGACTCTTGCATGGATAAGAATAATTTTATGCGAAAACTTCGATTTAAATTTCATAGCGTTTTTGATGAAATTTAATTTTGTTTCTTAATAAAGTCAGTCAACCACTCCATATAGTTTTTGCACTAACTTGTATGAAGCCATTCCAATGTGTTCCGTGTTACCGGAGACTTTTGCCTTCAGTGGTACCAGATAGTACCTATGGACAGAGATCGGGAAGACCTCCTCTGATCTTTCAGTTTTAGATTTTTGCCGATTCACAGGTGTTGGCTGCACCTGATTGTGCACCGGAGGATGTAACACCAAAAAGTAAAATATCCTTGAATACCCCCGGGAATTATTTTTAGTCCATAAGATTGTATAAAGTTCGTCGTGTTAAATATCATGTGAAATGGACTAGCCTTACAAAGAGTGTCAGATATTTTTCCACGAATTTTTTTTTTTTTTTTTTTAACAAAAGCTTAAATGTTAATTAATTACATTACTATCACTGTAATTTGTGGTTTGTTGCTAAGTGACAAAGTGTTTAATGTCACGCTTTATAAACTAATTTAAGTAGAAATCATTCGTTGTGGTAACTAGATGAGTTTTGAGGCAACATTTCGGTGGTCATTTGCTAATATTTCACTTTTTTATATTCAGAATTTAATAATAAAGCAACATATAATTAGTATAATAAAATAGCGTTTGAAGAAAATAGTTTATTACTAACTGAAAAATTTCATCATAATAGTGGAAATACATTTATTTTCTAAACTTACCGACATGTTAGTTTGACTGAACTTCCTTCGGGCACTATAACATCTGAGGAAGTGTCTTCAGATACAAAATCTGGTGGTATGACAACATCTAAGAAACCAATCTGAAAACAAAAGAAAAATAAAATTTATAAAGTTGGTGGCGTATACTTTTTTAAATTAATGTAAATACAAAAATAACAATAATCATACGCAACAGTGTTTCACAGTTGTTCTTTATTTATTTTTTTATTTTATTTATTGATTTGAATTGTCCCATACACAAGACTTAGGCCTGTTTTCACGACTTAACGATAGCTAAATGTAGGAAGTTATCGAACAGATAATGAGTTTTTAATTATCACAAGTTCTCTTTAAGCTAAAAGTGAAGGATAAGCTAAAGAGAGGAACGTTCTACCTTTAACTTTTGTCGTAAGGTTTAGATTTGAGATTGCCATATTATATTCACATATTTTTTATATATGGCAGCTCCAATTATACGTATATTTTTTAAATGCGAAAAAAGTACGTAGTTGCCAGTTCGTATTTTTATTTTGGCAAAAATAATCGGTATTTTTTTTAGTATTGCCACTTTTTTAAAAATGTTAAGTTTATTTTATACAGAAGTTGTGAAAACGAAAAATAGTTGAAGGTAACTTTATTCCTCACTAGTGCTATAGGTACCGTTAACTATATCGAACTTTAAAGGTAAGTCGTGAAAACGGGCCTTAGAGTCTTATTTTGCAGTATGGAACTGAGAATGTGTTAAATTTTAAATCATTAATTAATTAACAACTTAATAACTTATTAAAATTTTATATATAAAGCAAAACTAATTAAAATCCAACAAAATTTAAATAATTTAAACATATCGCTCATTTGCTGCAAGACCGGCATAACTCAAAAAATGAAATTTTGGAGTTAGAGATGCAGAATTGTTCTCTTTGTTTTTCTTTATATTGTGTATTAAATTCATCTTTATATCTTTTATACTTTCTTAGTTTGAAGTGAATGTATCTTCTTTTTTTCTAAGTAGTTAGAGCAAATCAAGAACTTTAAATGCGTTTATCTCGACATTGATTTTATTGAGCTATGCCGGTCTTGCAGCAAATGAGCCTTATGTACTTTAATCTTAAATAATTATGTTTAAAATTGTTCTGCTGAAAACAGTTTTAAAATATTTTCCTTAAATTTTCGTGCGTGACTTAAAAGTTGAAGGCTATGGGGTATAGAATTCCAGAGAGATACTGAGAATATGTAGAAATGCCACTCTGAAATTAAACTTTTGTATCCAAACGATCTAATTCTTTTTCCCCTGCTTGTATTTGAAATACAAAGTTTGCCGTTCAGATGATCAGGTTTGTGGGTATGTATTATCTTATGTAAAAAAACTAAGACTCTCATGTTCAGTAGATTATCTAAAGAAAGGCCATATAGCAGAGATGAAAAGAAAGATATACTAGAACGCCTTTTAAGTCCATACACGCAACGGACTATGTTATTAAATGCAACTTTCAATTTTGCTTTACTAATTGTATCACATTTAGCAAACAGCTCACAACCATATAGTAAAACGGTCATCAGATAAGTTTTGGCAAGTAGCATTCTTATTTTTAAAGGTGTACAATGCTTGGTCCGCCAAAGAGTTCTAATCTAAGGTGCGACCACAAGCATAGTTAATGTGGTTCGATCACGTAGGAGTGTCATTGAAAAATATTCCTAGATTCTTAGCAGATTATACTATTTCAATCCGCTGATTATTTATATATATATATTAGGTATAATATTGAGTTTATTTAGTCACCTTTGAATAACTATGCATTTAGATTTTTTTGGATTTATTTCCAAGCCATTTGCCGTTGCCCACGTATAAATACGATGAAGTTGTAGATTAAGAGCTATAATACACTGGTCGATTAAGGCATAACTACAGCTGGTATAAAGTTGAACGTCATCCGCGTACATTCTTACATTACAATTTGTTAGGGCGGCTTGGAGGTCATTAGAGTATAGTAAGAATAATAGCGGCCCAACAATGGACCCCTGAGGTACCCCTCTTGTTACAGGCAGTGCCCTGGATTTCTGGATTCCTGTTTCCACATACTGATATCTGTTACCCAAGAATGTTGACAATAACCGAGAGTAGCAGTCGAAGAGAAATTAAAAAAAAATTATTGAGTTTGTAATAAAGAATGTTATGATCCTCGGTATCAAACGCTTTTGAATGACCCAAAAGTATTAAAAATGTAGTCTCGCCATCATCAAGTTTCTTTCTAATCTCCTCCGTAACATCGACTTAGGCTGTAATGCAGCTGTTTTTCTAAACCCTGATTGACGATCTGTTAGCAAGTTATTGTTATCTAAGAAACAGGTTATTTGGTTATGCATAATACGTTCAAATACTTAAGGGAGAAATGGTCTAAAATCGGAACCAATTTTGGGTATTGGAACGATTTTAGCTATTTTCCAATTCGAGGGAAAGTAACTTGAGGTTAAAATTTTGTTAAAGAAAAATGTTTTTATTGGAAGAAGTTGAGGTAAAAGAATTTTTAGAAATTTTGGATTAATCCCGTCCACTCCTATGGAGTTGGATTTTATAGATAAAAGGCTAGATAAAACGTCACATTGGTCTACTGCAGCAAAAGAAAAAGAAGAGTCAGTATTGTTATTCGAATGATAATTGTAATAATAATTTTGATCCGCTTGAACAATGGGGACATTTAAAAACTTTTCATTGATTGCATCGGCAGCAATTGAACATGGTTGTTGGCTTATAGATTTACCGATACCAACTTCGCGTATCGTTTGCCATGTTCTTTTGGAGCCAATAGCGGAAGAAAACATTTTATTTGTTTTTCTTTTAGCAGTCAGATAATCTTCATATAATGTTGTAGTCTTAAATCTCTTCCAACGTGCATACGCAAAATCTCTTTGATTGATATTACCTTTAATTTCAGAATAAAACCAGGGGCCTAATTCTGGCAGTCGTGATCCAGTACTTTCTCAATTCGAAAACAATTTTATTTCAGTCGATACTGAACGAATCTACATTATTTTTTCAGTATTGTGAAGCTCAAATTAATGCTTTATAACACTGAAACAATAATTCCGTTTCGTTCAGTATTGACTGAAATAATTAGATATTAAATTGCTTTCAAATCGAGAAAGTACTCGATCACGACTGCCAGAATAAGGCCCCAGGGTTTTTGTTTATTTCCAATAATTTTTGTCCTTCTTGGCACAGTAAGATCAAACAGATAGTTAAGGTTTTGCTCCAGAAAAGAGAGCTGGTCATCTATTGAATACAAAGCATATTTTCATAAATTCATTTAATAAAATATTCAATTTCCCTAACAAAGCAAAAAAAAAAAAAAAACACCCAATAAAATTTTTTAAATAAAGCTCAAATGAAATAACATTAAATATATAAAAATTGAACACCAAAGGATCACACTTTTCCATCTCGTTTTGCTCCTTTTGGCTTCTTTTCTTTAAGCAAAAAAAAAAAAAAAAAAAAAACTTTAAATAAACATAAACACTTCAATGTCCAACCAAGCGAAGTTTATGGCGCCAATAAAATGTATTTCATGCTTCCTTAATTTTTATATCAACATAATGGAATGAAATTCTACAACATTTGTTTTGTTTCGACGAACTTGTATGTTTGAACAACTAAGCTACCTCTTGTTAGTATTCCTACTTTTGACTAGATCCTTTATTTTTATAGAAAATTTCTTATTGCTATCAGCCCTTTGTTACTTTTTTTCTTTAACATGTGCAATATAAAAACTTACGTTTCAATGGATTTTAGTATTGTTTTTCCTAGACCAACCAAACCAAACAACATCTTTGTTGTATTAGTTGCTACCTTTTGGAGAGAGCGAATAGAAAGAAACTGTAATAATTTGTTATAGACCAAAGTTATACACACAATATTTACTGAAGTTATTTATACGTGTATTCTGCTTGTGCATTTAAGTGTGTGTTTGTTGGTATTTGTGTCAGGTTTTATGAGTATGTTGGTTTATTGTTTTTTATTAAAGTAATAATAAAAATGTTACACTACAACATTATTGTTTGTTTATGTTTAAACATAATATTTGTTGTTTAAACATAATATTTGTTGTTTGAACCGAACAAGATATTTGTGTTGCAATAAAAAAATAACTCTTGAACTCTTGCACAATGTACTTTGTTGTTGGTTAAGTGATTGAAATTAGGAATCTAAAATGTCTAATATTCCATGACTGTCAAGCTAAGTTTAACTGATTGTATGTGATAAATTGGCTAAAGGGCTGCTGTTGCTTGTGTCCTTTTTCTTACAGAGTTGCAACTTATGAAAACCATTCTAGAAAAAGTTTTACTTTGAAAATTTGTTAAAGGTTTGATCTTAACAAACAGCTGATGTACAATAATAAAGCAAATAACCTGGCAATATGTTTGAAGTATAAAGCGTTACAAAAACAAAAATTAAAAATTTTAAGCAAATATAGCTTAGTTTTATTCTTTACAATTGTTTTTTGCAAAAGCAATTTGGCGATAATTTTTTCCAGAAGTGCTGCTGTTCACTGGCCCCCTCGTTTGTGCGATCTAAAGCCTCTGGATTACTTTTGATGGCGACTGATCGAATGTATTATATTGTTGCGAAAGTAAAATTATCTAAGCATTATTTATAGTTACAGTAATAAGTTATCTTTTAAGTTATAGTAGTTACTTAAAATTGTCATGTATAATTTTGAACACAACTGTTATTTTAAAATAATTATTACATGAATTTTCCAGTCATTTCTAGAAATGGTTTTAGAACATAATAAGTAGTTAATACAGGAAGGTTCAGGAAATTTCAAGAAATAGTTATGAAATATAAAAAGGGGTGACTCATGAATAATTAGTTTAGTTTGTTTTGAGAAACGGTTCTGTTCGTAACTAATAATTGTGAACAAAATAATTAATAAAGTTTGTTAAGTTAAATAAGTGTGTGTTTTTTATTCGGATTTGCAATTAAAAGAACTCAAACGCGTTTATTAAAGGAAAAACGTAACAATTGGTGTCAGAAGTGAAATTGCAATAAAAAAAATAAATAAAATAAATAAACAAATAGAAAACTATACAAACAACAATGAAATTCGATGAGCTAAAAGTTGAGCAGCTGAAGAAAGAGTTGGGCAAGTTGGATCTGCCTACTGCAGGAAATAAAGCTGAGCTGCAGAAAAGATTAATCGATGAATTTAAGCGACGCAATATTGACATCGCAGCTTATGAATTTGACGAAAAAGAAGAAATAGAAGTTGCTACCCGTGCAGTAACAAGTAACATGGATCTTGGCACAATGTTTGCTGCTATGATGCAGAAAATGGAAAAGATGTCGGCAGAAACATCTAGAAAAATAGAAGAAAATTCTAAAAACTTGGAGAAAATGGTAAAAGAAAATTCGGGTGAAACAACTAGAAAAATAGAAGAAAATTCTAAAAACTTGGAGAAAATGGTAAAAGAAAATTCGGGTGAAACAACTAGAAAAATGGAAGAAAATTCAAGCACCATCTTAGCCGAAATTCAAGAAAATTCCAGATTAACAAACGAAAAACTTGAGAAGCTTAAAGAGATTTCTACTGCTATAAATGAAAGAGTAGACGATATGGAGATAGAGTTCAACCAGAAGCTGTTTGATGTAAAAACTCAAGTCACTGATGTTAAAACACAAGTCACGGTTTTTGATGGAAAACTACATCACCTGGAAGAAAGAGTAAATAGTCTTCAGTGCGAAGAGGTAGCGGTGCGAGTTTTTCCAGAAGTCTCGAATAGAATAAAAGCTCCAAGTTTTGACGGCAGTTCACCATTGAATGTGTTTAAGTTCCAGTTCGACACAGTTGCCAACAAAAATGCTTGGAACAATGAAGAAAAAGGCATAGAGCTGATTCTGGCTTTGAAAGGAACTGCAGCTGAAATTTTAGAAAGTGTACCAGTAAGTTGCAGAAACAATTATGATGACATTATGGCAGCACTGCAACGCAAGTATGGTGGTGAACACAGAAAAGAAATATTCAGAATGGAATTACGGAGTAGAGTACAAAAGGCAAACGAGACGCTACAGGATTTCGCACTAGAGATTGAACGTTTGGTGCAGCTTACTTATCCAGGTGAAAGTCATCCATTGCTAGATCATTTTTAGACCGAAGCATTTGTAAATGGTATACGGGATGCTGATGTGAAACTAGCGGTATGTGCATCACAGAAGCCATCATTTGCAGAAACGGTATCGTTTGCCCTCGCACAGGAAACCGCTAGAATAATATCAAAACCGCATATATGCAAGGTGCGCAAGGTCGATATAACAGCCGAGGACGAAGGAGATATTTTAAAGGAAATGAGAAGCATGAAGGAGGCAGTTTTGCAAGCTTTGGGCGAGAAGCAAGGTAAAAACAAAGTAAAATGCTACAACTGCGGTAAAACTGGCCATATCCAGCGAAACTGCAAAGCACCAAGACGCCGATCAAGATCTTCTTCGCCACCAGGAAACAACCAACGTGCTAATCACCACACATCACAAGAGTCACCTTTAAACTAAAAATAGCTAGCACAGCGGGGCATGGGCTAGCTTCCACATCTGAGGGCCCCACAATCTCTATATCAGTAGTGCAACGGAGTAACAGGAATCTTACTGCTTGTGGTTACATAAACGGTCAAAAACGCATTTTTACTGTGGACACTGGGGCATCACATTCTATTATAAGGCCCGATTTAATAGAAAGATCAACCGAACCACTAAGCGGGGTGAGTCTGCGAACGGCAACGGGCGAGTCTGCCACTGTTTACGGAAAAGTAAAAGTACAATTAAGTATGGCCAATACAAGCGCCCATCACGTATTTATTGTGGCTGATATTGTAGATGAGGTAATCATTGGTGCAGATTTTATGATTGGACAGAGTATTAATCTGGATATGGGCCAGCAAATTATGTATTGGCGTGATGTGGAAATACCCCTTGAAGTTGGATACGAAATCAAGGCCCACGTAAGACAGCTAATCGCTTTTCAACGTGAAAAACTGCCACCCAAATCAGAAACCTTAGTATGGGCCCGAATGGAGGGAGATTGTGAGGACAACAGTTTGTGGGTGGTAGAGCCAGCAGAAGTTAAAGGAGATATTGTAACAGCGAATGCCCTCGTAAAACCCAGCAAGAGTCTAGTTCCTGTGAGAGTATTAAATTTATCCAGCAGTGAAAAAGTCCTAACGCAGAACTTCAAGATTGGACAATGTACTTCAACAGAGGCGATAATTAATTGTGAGCAGCATCAAGGCGCAGCCAGGAGAAGTAGCAAGTACCACGAATCACTAGAGGAACATGTGCGAAAATGGACCGAAATGCTAACACCACCTTGTAAAAATAAGGCCAAACATCTACTAAGAAAATATGCCTCTGCATTCGCTTTGAAAGGTAAAAACCAAGGCAGAACGTCAATAGTAAAACACGAAATCAACACCGGCGAAGCTAAGCCAATAAAGCAGGCTCCAAGAAGCATTCCTCTAGCAAAGCGAAATGAAGTAAGAGAGCTGGTCAGCGAGATGGAAAAGAACGGAGTTATTAAAGCATCATCAAGTCCTTGGAGCTCACCGGTAGTTCTGGTGAAAAAGAAAGATGGAAATACCAGATTCTGCGTGGACTACAGAAAACTGAATGACGTCACGAAAAAAGATAGTTATCCATTGCCTAGAATTGATGATACCTTGGACACGTTAGCCGGAACAGAATGGTTTTCTACATTAGATTTGCAGAGCGGTTATTGGCAAGTGGAAATTTCAGAAAATGATAAGGAGAAAACTGCGTTTAGTGCAAGTGATGGTCTATGGCAGTTTAATGTGATGCCATTTGGACTCTGCAATGCTCCGGCTACATTTGAGCGTTTAATGGAGCAGATATTAAAAGGTCTTCACCGAAAGACATGTTTGGTGTATCTTGACGACATTATTGTCATGGGGAAAACATTTGATGAACACCTGAAAAACCTTGAAGAGGTGATGAAACGTATATCAATGGCAGGACTCAAACTAAATGCTAAGAAATGTTCACTGTTCCAAAAGGAAGTAAAATACCTGGGACATCGCGTAACCTCCAAAGGCATCTCAACGGATGATGAAAAAATAGAAGCCGTAATGGATTGGCCCCGTCCGAAAAATCTACATGAAATACGCAGTTTTCTAGGCTTGTGTACATACTACAGGCGCTTTGTACCAAAATTTGCAAATATTGCTGCAAGTTTACACGAATTAACTAAAAAGGCGCAGAAATACATCTGGGGTGAAGCAGAGGAAGCAGCATTTCAGAAACTGAAGGAATTGTTGTGCTCAGCACCAATTTTGGCTTACCCCATTGCTGGAGAGAAATTTGTGCTTGATACCGATGCGAGCGGATACGGAATTGGTGGTGTGCTTTCACAGGTGGTCAATGGCGTAGAGCAGGTCGTGGGCTATTACAGTCGAATACTATCGAAGCCAGAGAGAAACTACTGCGTGACGCGAAGGGAGCTCCTGGCAGTATTAGAGTGCATAAAACATTTTCACAAGTATTTGTATGGTCAACATTTTGAGTTAAGAACAGACCATTCTGCACTCAGGTGGTTGCTGCAATTCAAGAATCCAGAAGGTCAGATAGCTCGCTGGATTGAGCGCCTGCAAAGTTATGATTTCAGCATTGAGCACAGGAAAGGTGGGAAACATGGAAATGCGGATGCCCTATCAAGACGACCCTGCAAACTGGAATGCAAGCATTGTGTAAAGGCTGAAGGAAAGGAATACAACTGTGAAGTTCGCCTACTGCAGATTGAGTCCAATGAAGACTGGTCAATAGCACAGAAGGCTGACCCTATATTAAAAAAAATTATGAAGGCCAAAGAAGAAGGCAGAAGGCCGAATCGAAACGAAATATCATCTGAAAGCCCTCTAACAAAAGCATACTGGGCCCTATGGAACAGCCTACAGTTGATAAATGGCTGCCTTTACCGTACATGGGAAAGTACCGATGGAAAGTCAGTTCGGAACCTCATCGTAGTGCCGTCGTCAAAAGTACATGATGTTTTAAATGAATACCATAACGGACCTAGTGGTGGCCATCTTGGCGTAACAAAAACACTAGAAAAATTAAAACAACGTTTCTACTGGGTTGGGTGCCAACAAGCTGTGGCTGATTGGATATCGAATTGCACCCAATGCATTGCCGCAAAAGGACCAACAAAGAGAAGTCGGGGACCGCTTCAACAGTACAATTCGGGTGCCCCATTTGAGCGAATCGCAATGGATATAGCTGGACCTTTTCCTGTGAGTGATGCCGGCAACCGTTATGTGCTAGTAGTTATCGATTACTTCAGTAAATGGCCAGAGGTGTATGCCATCCCAAATCAAGAAGCCAGAACCGTGGTGGACGTATTTTTGAATAATTGGGTATGCCGTTACGGAGTTCCAATAGAATTACACTCCGACCAAGGCAGAAATTTTGAATCTGGTGTGTTCAAAGAAATGTGTGAATTGTACGGAATAAGGAAAACTAGAACAACTCCTTTGCATCCACAATCCGATGGCATGGTTGAAAGATTTAACCGCACACTAGAGGAGCACTTGCGTAAAGTAGTAAGCACACATCAGAAAGACTGGGATGAACACATTCCGAAGTTCCTGTTGGCATATAGATCAGCTGTTCACAACTCCACCTCCCGTACACCTGCCAAAATTGTCTTTGGAACGGAGCTCAGATTACCTGGAGATCTAGAATTTGGCGTTAAGCCTGGACCAACAGATGAAAATAATGAGGGCTTTACCTCGCAGAAACAAGATGACCTAAATGAACTTCATGAATTCGTGCGAAGCCGGATTAAGCTGTCCAGTGACAAGATGAAAGCCAGATACGATCGAGCGGCAAATTCGGAAGGCTTCAAAGAAGGCCAGTTGGTTTTACTTTTTAATCCGCAACGGAAGAAAGGACTATCTCCAAAGCTGCAGACTCATTGGGATGGCCCGTATAAAGTAATAAAGAAATTGAATGACGTGGTGTATCGAATTCAGAAATATAAGAGTCCAAGGTCAAAAATGAAAGTGGTACATCTAGAACGACTAGCCCATTATGGAAAAGGAGAAACTGAGCCTATTCGGGACGAACAGGCTTAAGTGGAGGGCAGTGTTGCGAAAGTAAAATTATCTAAGCATTATTTATAGTTATAGTAATAAGTTATCTTTTAAGTTATAGTAGTTATTTAAAATTGTCATGTATAATTTTGAACACAACTGTTATTTTAAAATAATTATTACATGAATTTTCCAGTCATTTCTAGAAATGGTTTTAGAACATAATAAGTAGTTAATACAGGAAGGTTCAGGAAATTTCAAGAAATAGTTATGAAATATAAAAAGGGGTGACTCATGAATAATTAGTTTAGTTTGTTTTGAGAAACGGTTCTGTTCGTAACTAATAATTGTGAACAAAATAATTAATAAAGTTTGTTAAGTTAAATAAGTGTGTGTTTTTTATTCGGATTTGCAATTAAAAGAACTCAAACGCGTTTATTAAAGGAAAAACGTAACAATTGGTGTCAGAAGTGAAATTGCAATAAAAAAAATAAATAAAATAAATAAACAAATAGAAAACTATACAAACAACAATGAAATTCGATGAGCTAAAAGTTGAGCAGCTGAAGAAAGAGTTGGGCAAGTTGGATCTGCCTACTGCAGGAAATAAAGCTGAGCTGCAGAAAAGATTAATCGATGAATTTAAGCGACGCAATATTGACATCGCAGCTTATGAATTTGACGAAAAAGAAGAAATAGAAGTTGCTACCCGTGCAGTAACAAGTAACATGGATCTTGGCACAATGTTTGCTGCTATGATGCAGAAAATGGAAAAGATGTCGGCAGAAACATCTAGAAAAATAGAAGAAAATTCTAAAAACTTGGAGAAAATGGTAAAAGAAAATTCGGGTGAAACAACTAGAAAAATAGAAGAAAATTCTAAAAACTTGGAGAAAATGGTAAAAGAAAATTCGGGTGAAACAACTAGAAAAATGGAAGAAAATTCAAGCACCATCTTAGCCGAAATTCAAGAAAATTCCAGATTAACAAACGAAAAACTTGAGAAGCTTAAAGAGATTTCTACTGCTATAAATGAAAGAGTAGACGATATGGAGATAGAGTTCAACCAGAAGCTGTTTGATGTAAAAACTCAAGTCACTGATGTTAAAACACAAGTCACGGTTTTTGATGGAAAACTACATCACCTGGAAGAAAGAGTAAATAGTCTTCAGTGCGAAGAGGTAGCGGTGCGAGTTTTTCCAGAAGTCTCGAATAGAATAAAAGCTCCAAGTTTTGACGGCAGTTCACCATTGAATGTGTTTAAGTTCCAGTTCGACACAGTTGCCAACAAAAATGCTTGGAACAATGAAGAAAAAGGCATAGAGCTGATTCTGGCTTTGAAAGGAACTGCAGCTGAAATTTTAGAAAGTGTACCAGTAAGTTGCAGAAACAATTATGATGACATTATGGCAGCACTGCAACGCAAGTATGGTGGTGAACACAGAAAAGAAATATTCAGAATGGAATTACGGAGTAGAGTACAAAAGGCAAACGAGACGCTACAGGATTTCGCACTAGAGATTGAACGTTTGGTGCAGCTTACTTATCCAGGTGAAAGTCATCCATTGCTAGATCATTTTTAGACCGAAGCATTTGTAAATGGTATACGGGATGCTGATGTGAAACTAGCGGTATGTGCATCACAGAAGCCATCATTTGCAGAAACGGTATCGTTTGCCCTCGCACAGGAAACCGCTAGAATAATATCAAAACCGCATATATGCAAGGTGCGCAAGGTCGATATAACAGCCGAGGACGAAGGAGATATTTTAAAGGAAATGAGAAGCATGAAGGAGGCAGTTTTGCAAGCTTTGGGCGAGAAGCAAGGTAAAAACAAAGTAAAATGCTACAACTGCGGTAAAACTGGCCATATCCAGCGAAACTGCAAAGCACCAAGACGCCGATCAAGATCTTCTTCGCCACCAGGAAACAACCAACGTGCTAATCACCACACATCACAAGAGTCACCTTTAAACTAAAAATAGCTAGCACAGCGGGGCATGGGCTAGCTTCCACATCTGAGGGCCCCACAATCTCTATATCAGTAGTGCAACGGAGTAACAGGAATCTTACTGCTTGTGGTTACATAAACGGTCAAAAACGCATTTTTACTGTGGACACTGGGGCATCACATTCTATTATAAGGCCCGATTTAATAGAAAGATCAACCGAACCACTAAGCGGGGTGAGTCTGCGAACGGCAACGGGCGAGTCTGCCACTGTTTACGGAAAAGTAAAAGTACAATTAAGTATGGCCAATACAAGCGCCCATCACGTATTTATTGTGGCTGATATTGTAGATGAGGTAATCATTGGTGCAGATTTTATGATTGGACAGAGTATTAATCTGGATATGGGCCAGCAAATTATGTATTGGCGTGATGTGGAAATACCCCTTGAAGTTGGATACGAAATCAAGGCCCACGTAAGACAGCTAATCGCTTTTCAACGTGAAAAACTGCCACCCAAATCAGAAACCTTAGTATGGGCCCGAATGGAGGGAGATTGTGAGGACAACAGTTTGTGGGTGGTAGAGCCAGCAGAAGTTAAAGGAGATATTGTAACAGCGAATGCCCTCGTAAAACCCAGCAAGAGTCTAGTTCCTGTGAGAGTATTAAATTTATCCAGCAGTGAAAAAGTCCTAACGCAGAACTTCAAGATTGGACAATGTACTTCAACAGAGGCGATAATTAATTGTGAGCAGCATCAAGGCGCAGCCAGGAGAAGTAGCAAGTACCACGAATCACTAGAGGAACATGTGCGAAAATGGACCGAAATGCTAACACCACCTTGTAAAAATAAGGCCAAACATCTACTAAGAAAATATGCCTCTGCATTCGCTTTGAAAGGTAAAAACCAAGGCAGAACGTCAATAGTAAAACACGAAATCAACACCGGCGAAGCTAAGCCAATAAAGCAGGCTCCAAGAAGCATTCCTCTAGCAAAGCGAAATGAAGTAAGAGAGCTGGTCAGCGAGATGGAAAAGAACGGAGTTATTAAAGCATCATCAAGTCCTTGGAGCTCACCGGTAGTTCTGGTGAAAAAGAAAGATGGAAATACCAGATTCTGCGTGGACTACAGAAAACTGAATGACGTCACGAAAAAAGATAGTTATCCATTGCCTAGAATTGATGATACCTTGGACACGTTAGCCGGAACAGAATGGTTTTCTACATTAGATTTGCAGAGCGGTTATTGGCAAGTGGAAATTTCAGAAAATGATAAGGAGAAAACTGCGTTTAGTGCAAGTGATGGTCTATGGCAGTTTAATGTGATGCCATTTGGACTCTGCAATGCTCCGGCTACATTTGAGCGTTTAATGGAGCAGATATTAAAAGGTCTTCACCGAAAGACATGTTTGGTGTATCTTGACGACATTATTGTCATGGGGAAAACATTTGATGAACACCTGAAAAACCTTGAAGAGGTGATGAAACGTATATCAATGGCAGGACTCAAACTAAATGCTAAGAAATGTTCACTGTTCCAAAAGGAAGTAAAATACCTGGGACATCGCGTAACCTCCAAAGGCATCTCAACGGATGATGAAAAAATAGAAGCCGTAATGGATTGGCCCCGTCCGAAAAATCTACATGAAATACGCAGTTTTCTAGGCTTGTGTACATACTACAGGCGCTTTGTACCAAAATTTGCAAATATTGCTGCAAGTTTACACGAATTAACTAAAAAGGCGCAGAAATACATCTGGGGTGAAGCAGAGGAAGCAGCATTTCAGAAACTGAAGGAATTGTTGTGCTCAGCACCAATTTTGGCTTACCCCATTGCTGGAGAGAAATTTGTGCTTGATACCGATGCGAGCGGATACGGAATTGGTGGTGTGCTTTCACAGGTGGTCAATGGCGTAGAGCAGGTCGTGGGCTATTACAGTCGAATACTATCGAAGCCAGAGAGAAACTACTGCGTGACGCGAAGGGAGCTCCTGGCAGTATTAGAGTGCATAAAACATTTTCACAAGTATTTGTATGGTCAACATTTTGAGTTAAGAACAGACCATTCTGCACTCAGGTGGTTGCTGCAATTCAAGAATCCAGAAGGTCAGATAGCTCGCTGGATTGAGCGCCTGCAAAGTTATGATTTCAGCATTGAGCACAGGAAAGGTGGGAAACATGGAAATGCGGATGCCCTATCAAGACGACCCTGCAAACTGGAATGCAAGCATTGTGTAAAGGCTGAAGGAAAGGAATACAACTGTGAAGTTCGCCTACTGCAGATTGAGTCCAATGAAGACTGGTCAATAGCACAGAAGGCTGACCCTATATTAAAAAAAATTATGAAGGCCAAAGAAGAAGGCAGAAGGCCGAATCGAAACGAAATATCATCTGAAAGCCCTCTAACAAAAGCATACTGGGCCCTATGGAACAGCCTACAGTTGATAAATGGCTGCCTTTACCGTACATGGGAAAGTACCGATGGAAAGTCAGTTCGGAACCTCATCGTAGTGCCGTCGTCAAAAGTACATGATGTTTTAAATGAATACCATAACGGACCTAGTGGTGGCCATCTTGGCGTAACAAAAACACTAGAAAAATTAAAACAACGTTTCTACTGGGTTGGGTGCCAACAAGCTGTGGCTGATTGGATATCGAATTGCACCCAATGCATTGCCGCAAAAGGACCAACAAAGAGAAGTCGGGGACCGCTTCAACAGTACAATTCGGGTGCCCCATTTGAGCGAATCGCAATGGATATAGCTGGACCTTTTCCTGTGAGTGATGCCGGCAACCGTTATGTGCTAGTAGTTATCGATTACTTCAGTAAATGGCCAGAGGTGTATGCCATCCCAAATCAAGAAGCCAGAACCGTGGTGGACGTATTTTTGAATAATTGGGTATGCCGTTACGGAGTTCCAATAGAATTACACTCCGACCAAGGCAGAAATTTTGAATCTGGTGTGTTCAAAGAAATGTGTGAATTGTACGGAATAAGGAAAACTAGAACAACTCCTTTGCATCCACAATCCGATGGCATGGTTGAAAGATTTAACCGCACACTAGAGGAGCACTTGCGTAAAGTAGTAAGCACACATCAGAAAGACTGGGATGAACACATTCCGAAGTTCCTGTTGGCATATAGATCAGCTGTTCACAACTCCACCTCCCGTACACCTGCCAAAATTGTCTTTGGAACGGAGCTCAGATTACCTGGAGATCTAGAATTTGGCGTTAAGCCTGGACCAACAGATGAAAATAATGAGGGCTTTACCTCGCAGAAACAAGATGACCTAAATGAACTTCATGAATTCGTGCGAAGCCGGATTAAGCTGTCCAGTGACAAGATGAAAGCCAGATACGATCGAGCGGCAAATTCGGAAGGCTTCAAAGAAGGCCAGTTGGTTTTACTTTTTAATCCGCAACGGAAGAAAGGACTATCTCCAAAGCTGCAGACTCATTGGGATGGCCCGTATAAAGTAATAAAGAAATTGAATGACGTGGTGTATCGAATTCAGAAATATAAGAGTCCAAGGTCAAAAATGAAAGTGGTACATCTAGAACGACTAGCCCATTATGGAAAAGGAGAAACTGAGCCTATTCGGGACGAACAGGCTTAAGTGGAGGGCAGTGTTGCGAAAGTAAAATTATCTAAGCATTATTTATAGTTATAGTAATAAGTTATCTTTTAAGTTATAGTAGTTATTTAAAATTGTCATGTATAATTTTGAACACAACTGTTATTTTAAAATAATTATTACATGAATTTTCCAGTCATTTCTAGAAATGGTTTTAGAACATAATAAGTAGTTAATACAGGAAGGTTCAGGAAATTTCAAGAAATAGTTATGAAATATAAAAAGGGGTGACTCATGAATAATTAGTTTAGTTTGTTTTGAGAAACGGTTCTGTTCGTAACTAATAATTGTGAACAAAATAATTAATAAAGTTTGTTAAGTTAAATAAGTGTGTGTTTTTTATTCGGATTTGCAATTAAAAGAACTCAAACGCGTTTATTAAAGGAAAAACGTAACAATATAAACCGGAAAATCATATTTCAAAAATTAATGTACCAGATTTCACTAAAAAAAAAATTTATTTCAACAATATTCCTGTCTTGTTAATATTATCGTTTTAAGTTCTAATGCAGCTAAAAAACACCCTATATTGGGGCTAACAATTTAAAATGACTCAACCGAATGTCACTATTGTAAAATTTTTAAGCAATGCCAAACGTTTAGCTCAAAAACATTATTCTCATGTAAAATTGAGTATTTAATGAAACCTTCGAGATTAAAATTTTCCGTTTTGTCAATTTCTATTTTAAATAAAATAAGAATATTGTATATTAAATATAAATTATGCATAATGTAACACAACACAATATATCTCAGAATTGAATTGATTTACCAAAGAATAATAGCACTTTGGTTTAACGATATCATTCACTTTCGCATCTAAATTTAAGGTACAAACCTAAAAAATTTCACAGCTATTCTTTTTGCACATAAATATCGCATATATTATAATGTTTTGATATCGGTTGGCTTGTTATATAATAAACTATTTTCAGAATTACAGTTTTTTTTTTTTTTTTGGGCTTAAGAGTTCATTCTGTTAAATAATTAAAAAATTGTTGGATGGTTTAGCAAATTAACGACAAGGAAAAATAGGGATTAAAATTAAATTCACTCTATACTCACATTAGTGGAGATACATAGAAATATTGGTTCTAGACCGTTTGGTATACGGATTGATTCAGAATCACTTTCTGAATCTATCTAACGATGCCCGTCCGTCCAACCGGTTTGTTGTCTGACCACATAACTTTTCGCACAAACTACAGGTTGTAATTTTAAAGAAAATTTGATTTAATTTTGTACATACGTTGCCATTGTCATAAGATAAAAGCCAATTGAAAATGGTGAAAATCGGTCTATTATTTCAATACAAGCTTCTTTTCGGAACAGTCTCTTAAACCTTAAACTATTTTATTATGTTGGTTTTTATAATAAATTTGGCCCATTAGAATTTTGTAGCAACATCGTTTATCGTTTTATCTTTTAGCAACATAAATCGTCAAATAGGTCCAAATTCGAACAAATGATATAACATCAAGCCATGATAACTTTTATAACAGCTACTATTTCATAATAAAATGTTGTACAAAATCTCTTTTAGATGAACAAATCTTATAAAGATGTTTCACAAAGAACTTTTATGTAAAGCTTAACCTCACTCATTAGCCTCGGGTCCCAAATGGGGTGCACTCTTGAAAACTTTTCGGTATATACTTGGGTGTAGGGTAACAAATGGTCGACCGACTATACTTTTTTACTTGTTTTTTTTTTTTATAAAAATTTAACAAATTTTATGGTCAATTTGTTAAATTTTTATCGAATAAATAGAAATTCAAAATTATGGATGTTTGAAGAATTTATAACAATATGTTTTATGTATGTATGTATATAAATATTTACCATTTTTTTGTGATTGAATGCGTATGTGATTTTTTATTTTATTACAAATTACTCATACGAAAATACGAATGTCTGCCGGAGACAAATGACGGCATTCGATACCGAATCGAAAACTCAGTATTATTTATCTAGAAATTCGTTCCACATCGCAGGCGGTAATTAACTCCTGCTCGCTGGTATATGGACAATGAAACGTGACCTAAATACTTTTCATATTGTATTAAAAATTTCTCAAATCAGTGTGTTAGAATATGGAATATGGCAATTTGGTAATCTTTAATCCAATTTAGTCCAAAATCCAAATTTAAGGCAACAAAATCTGTCCTAAACAAATTTTTTATAATAAAATAACGTCCGGAAAAAGGTTTTTGAATTTATTTAAAGTTTTTCGGAGTTAAAACTGATACAAATTCGGTTATAATTTAATATATTTTACAAAAAGAAATAAAAATAAAATCGTTGAAATTTTTTGGAAAAATCGCAAACTTGTGATCGTAAAATAACAAGAGGTTTTTAAGAGTTTTCAATAAGACCTTTTGCTCTGAAAAAATGGCCTTATCTTGTACAATTTCATGGCAAAAATAATCTGAAATTATATCAAAATTATATCATTGGCTTTTAAAGATATAGACTACTTTTGAAATATCCGATTCTATAACGTATGCATCTAAAACTATTTAGTTTTAAGTTTTTATTCTACTAAATTAATTAAAAAAGACTTGTAATAGAGATATATTTGATAATATATCAAATATTAAGTTATTTGTTGGAGTTGTTGAGAAAAAAGTCTTAAGTCGAATAAAGTTCAGAACTAATTTAAAAATTTATAAACTTAAAAAAAAAAATTATTGACCTACCTGGCTTTTCATTGGATCCGTATTCAGTTGACACATATAACCCCCACGATCCTCTTCTGTCACAGCTCTAATATGTAAATTCCAAGTATTTTGATCTAAATGGCTCACAGTCACTCGAGGATTATGTGTTATGACATTTTCGTGGATGGCCTGAATGGCTTTCGTATCGGCTTTAAGCCAACCAACCTGAATAGTTAAGAAAAATAAATAAAATTATTTATGAAAAGAAATAAATAAATTAACAAATAAACAACAAATCTGAAATACAACAAATGAGTTTGTTGAACTTTAAAAAAATGATTGTGCCGGCAGTAACCGTAAATACATAATTTTACACATGCAAATACAAATGTACACTTTCATATGTTTAAATATATGTGTGTATAAATATGTTTATATGCATTGCATGTGTGTTGAGTAAAAGCCATTTGTTGTAGTTGTGTGTTTTTCTTTTATAAATTTTATGAAAAATGAACAAAAATGATTTACTGCTACAACATGTTGTGGACTGACTACTGGTTTTTGCTCTTCTACAATTTTAAAGCTTGTGAGAGAAAGCTTGAAAAATTCGTGTGCGTGTGTGTGTATTTTGTAGAGAATAACCAAGTTTTTGTTTATTGTTTATAGAAGTGCGTTTGTGTGTGTTTTAGTTTTTTTGTGTGTGCTTAATATAATTGATGTGTTATTAAGTACTTTTTTTGTACAGTTGATATTGTTTTTATTGTTGTCATACATGTATGAATTTAAATGTGTATGCGTGTCAGTGTTTTTTAAAGTAGTAACGCAAATGTTTACAAAAAATTGCATATGAATATTTTATTATTTTTGTTGGCAATGCTTGATTGTTTGTGTATGTGTGGGTGTGTGTTTATGTTTGCATAAACATGTCAATCCTTAACCCAAAAAAGGTTAACACGGCCTGTGAGGCGAAGCAATTTTTTTTGGCGATATCTTCTGATCGCTGACTTTTCTATATTTCTATTTCTATTTTTCTAAGTAAAATGCAAGTAAACATGATCAAATCAAAGTACAGATAATCTGATTGTTGAAAAAGTGGAATTAAAAAACAATTGCCAGATCACAAATATGATTCTTTAGTTATAAGCTTGATATTATTTGTTAATATGCTAGTGAGATCTCAAATCTAGGTTAGATTCAATAGGCAACCGAAACGAGAACGGTTCACTTGGGTCCTTGTAGCGGTATCCTGAGACTGGGACCAGAGTCAAGCAAGTGTCCACCTTATTATTCCCCGGACATTAGTGCATCCTCGATTTATTTTGATTATCTTCTGAAAGGAGAGATCGTCCTTAGTTCTTAATTAGATATATCCTCCAAACAAGGCAGCTTTAGGGCCAATTTCACCAACTGTACTTAAAAATCAATTCATATTTAAATATAGAATTTCATATAATTTTGTTTTTGTTTTGATATGAAACACAAATTGATATTTAAATACAATTGGTAAAATAGTCACTTTGTCTCCCAAAATGCCTAATCCTAATGACCCCGACATCGGGACATTGGCAGAAAAAGTGAAACTCCGTGATCACCTTTTCCTCATCATAACAACTTCTGCAGTAGTCATTATAACCTAGGCCCAACTTCATCGCATGGGCCCCTGTCAACCAGTGACCCGTAATGACCGATATCACTGTCCTAATCTGGTTCCTTTCAAACCCAAGTAGTTGTTCTCGCGTCGTAGCCAGGCCATAGAGTCCTTGTCGTAAGATTAGTATTCTCACCCTGCTATCTACCCAGAGCCCTCTTGTATGACTCACGTTTGATAAGATATGGCTAGTCATCGGAATACCGATTAGGCCATCGAAGAACATGTCGTCCAAGAAGCAGCCTTGTTTTTCAAGGCCGTCTGCAAATTAGTTTCTTAGACAGTTCACGCCACCGTAACGCTAGAATGTTTTGCAATAATATTTAGAGACATTCGATATTCCACATGTAACTTTGATGTCGTGAAGGCACCAGCCAGAGCTTTAATGGTAGCCTTCATGTTCGCAAATATATCTCTTAAAATACGACAAAAGCTCAGCCGATTCTTCGCCCGCTTTATGGTGAAGATTTCCGTTTGCAAGACACTGTTGTCGTCTGGTAGACTAAAGGGACTTTTATGCCCAGTTCCTCGCTAAAGAAATCTCTTCCTATATACTGCCACTCTTAGACCCATCTTAAATCTAAAAGACACTCTAGTTTATTTTATTTCAAAATGGTTTTTTTTTAAGATTTCATACTACTGATAATATAGGAATAATATGTTTCAAAAGTGCATTATTTTTTGTTAATTTTTGTTTAAAAACATGTAAGAAATTTAATATTGTTTTTGTTTTAATTACTTTTGACGTATAATTTGATTGCTTTTTTAAAACGCTTCATAGGCGAAGTTTACCATTTAAGGGCTAAAAATGCGTTTACCATTCTAGGGTTAAGTGTATGTAAGTATGTTCTGTAGAATTTGTATTTTGTTTACTTACTCTATAACCTCCCAAATGTCGTACGTGGCATGTAAATGTGGCATCACGTCCCACGGGTACCGAGACATTCGATATGCTTTCAACGAATTCGGGTTGAAATGCAGAAATATCTAAAAATAAATACAACAAAATTTTATATTGTAAATAAGAGTTTAATATAATTAATTTGGAGCCAAAAATTTTAAATTATTCCAAAGAAAAAAAAAAATCAATGAATTTAAAACAAGTTAAAGTTTTGTTGCTCCTAAAATTAGGCAAAATTTTATTGTTAATAAATACTCATACAATTATTTGTGGCAAACATATTAAGACGGAAACAAAGATATATAATATGGTTTAACAAGCCTTATTATCTGTCGCAGTAACCATAATTTGTTTGAAATTTCTTGCATGAGCAATGAATTTATCTAAGAGCAAAGAAATCGGCCAGCACACCAATTAAGCTAAGGAACCTTCAACTACGATTTTTCACAGCCGAAAATTAGCTTGAAAGCCAAAAAAAATAAATTTGCATCGATTTATAACTGTCGATACGAAATAAATTTTATACGATAGTGCGAAGCGGAAAAAATCGTAAGTGTTCGGCCAATAAGGAAATGCTTTGCACTAAGTGGGACCAGAAGAGTCTAATTTCTTTAAACTGAAAACAGTATAAGAACGCAGACAGCAAAAAAAAAAACGCCCCGACAATGCAACTAGGATTGAAGTCGTACCGTAATATCGCGACATCGCTAGTTTAGGGTAGGATCAATGGACAGCCTACTCGATGACAGTCCGGCCAAAAAACTAAATTTTCCTGTAATGCGTTGGGCTTTTAAGAAAAAACGTGTATAATAAAAAAACGTACGAGTTTCGGGAACTAAATCCCTAAATTCATCAGAACACACCGCATTATAGTAACGATAAAACAGGCAAATTGTGCAAGACAGACTACCAGCACCGCCTCTGCTATGCAATTCCCGTATAATAATCCCCTGGCAGTTTTCTTTGAGGATATTTGAATGGGAGCCGTAAACCATCTTCCAATAAAGAACCAACATTCAAAACGAAATCATGGCTATTTTACCCAAAATTTTGCGACAAGTTATATAAAATATGTTATGAAGGGCACGTGCTTACGAATAAGAAAAACGCCACCATTTTCAGGATTTCATTTTTTAAGGCTTATAAAAAAGCAAAAAATAGCACAAATAAACAATCTATAAGCAATTTGAACTATTATACTATGTTCACACTTGGGTTCTTAAACGCGTTTAAGCAACTCAAACGTGATTAAGCTCTAATCACATCGAAATCGAGATGATTACCCATACGTTGAAGTGATTTGTTAATCACTTCAAATTGACATGAATAAAACTAAATCACTTCATTAATCACATAGAATCCACTGAACATACCTCAAACTAAGTATAATGTAGAATCGGCCAACATGAACGTGTACAACTGCTTAATGTTTTTATTTTTTTCCTTAAATAATTCATAAATTTTCACAATTTCATAATAAAAATGATTAAAATAATCTTTTCATAACTTTTCATAACTTTATAAAAGTATTTTTTATCAATTTTTAATACTTTAAATAAATATAAATTTGTTTGTTGTGTTTTTTTTGATTCATCTGTCATTTTAATCATCTCAAATGTAATGTGAACGGCTTTGATTAACTTAATCAACATTTTGCTTAAACGCGTTCAATAACCAAAGTGTGAACATAGCATAAGCCTCCTTCTGTGCCACCCTGTATTTAAGACTTAATAGTAAACAGAAGTAAGGAAAAACATGTAAAATCAATTAAAATGGATAATCATTCAAAAAAGCAAATTTCGGTCTTGCAAAGTTTAAAATACAATTTAAGGATTAAGGATGGATGTTTTACTATTGTTGACGTCAGCATTCGTCGATGGCTGCGAGTGTAAGACGGCACATCCATCTGAGGAGATCGAGTGGTTGCGATCGAAACATGTCATGGTAACCTGCCGGCCGCGGTTCGAATCCCGGCCACGGTCAAAAATGAAAGATTATCAATAACAATTTTAATTGATTTTCATGTTGTAAAATTCCTTTCTTCATAAAAATAATTTAATGAAAATTAAATTTGATGAACTTAAGCCTAATTAGAAATATTAAATTTGGACTTAAAACCATAAATAGTTTTACAAAATAACCACAATAATAATTAAACATTAACTTAAATTTGAAGACACATTTAGCAATATTTTTTTTTGATAATTGAATAAAAGATGTAAAAAACAACTTAAATTTTCTTTAAAGGGAACTAAAAAATAATGAAATTTTCCCATAAATAATTTACTTCAAAAACTTTATATGTTTTTTTATAAGAAAAAATGAGAAACTCTCAATTCACTATTACTCATTCATTGTAAATCGATTCAAAATAGAATTTTCGTCTTTTTCGTCTCAGAAATGCGTTTCACCCCCCCCCCCCCCCCAACAAATTTTTCTGTTTCATTCTTTTGTTTTTAGCAGTTTTCGCGGTTACAAACAAAATGCAAATAAAGTTTTACAAATAATGAGCGCAAAAAAACCAACGAAATAGAAAAAAAATCATTGAAAACTTCTTTAGCAGCTTAAGGGTGTTATGAACTGTAGATACATTGTGATAACATGATGATGATAGTAAATTATTTATGTTGGCTTTTTTTTTAAGAAAAAAGAAGAATAAAATTACACTTTGCATGAATATTGTCTGCCAATTTTTTGGAGAAAATAGTTTTTCTACCCCCTTTAATATAAAATCAATAGATATTTTTGTTCGGCGGTTTTGCAAATTCATGATAGTTTTAATTTTATAGAGGAAGTAAAGAAGTGATTTTTTTTGGAAAATAAAGAAAATTAAATTTGTTGAAAAAAATAATGATTTTAATTTAAATTTTCCTTTTTAAATTGAAATTATAACAAACATTTTATTGCGATTGAAGGCGTATAAGTAATATTTAATTATATTAATTAACAACACACAAGCATTCAGAAAACCCACCATCTCTCTAGTACGAAATTATGATCAACTGTTCAATGCACAGCATAGCAGTCAAAACTGGTACACTAAATTAAAACTATGCGTTCACTCAAAAAACTATGTTTTCATAAAAACCATATTTTATGACTCTGCCTCTTTTGCATTCACAGAAAAACAATACTAAGTCTTTCTGACTGTTTACATAGAAAATTTGACTGTATCAAATGAGAAAAATAGTTCGAGTCCATATTGCCAGTTTCTGTGCAGTTATTAGAAATATTAAATAAATTGGTTTGGATATTTGGTTTCTTGTGCAATTTCATTATTTTGAAAACTGAAACAAATCGTTTTTTTAATTGCAAGTATTATATTGAAGCATTAAGTAGAATGCAGAAAATTTCTCATACAAAAACGTACAAAGTAAATTTAACTCTTGCTTTGCTTCATTACCGTAAGAAAAAAAGAAAACAAATTTCACTCATGCTTCTTCGCTTCATTGCCGTAAGAAAAAAATAGTTAAAGCAAAAGCAACATAAAATGCCATCAATGTACAGCATCCTGTAAGGTCTTCCAGTTTGTCCACAATTTCCAAAAATCCCTCAGAGAATCTGCATTTTTAATAAAATTCTTTATTTCTTTCAAATTTCATTAAATATGTTAAAAATACGAAGATATTTAATAATTTGATATTTTAAATATGTCACAAATACGAAAACATATGTATATAATAGTTTGTCATAAATATTAAAACATATTTGGAAAATTGTCCCAAATACGAAAAACATATTTTAAATATGTGAAGACGTAAGATCTTCACCCACATCAAAAAATTTGAATTTTTCTTCAAAAAAAAACATATGCCAGAAGCAGTGGTGAAAAACTTCATGTAAACCTTCATTGTTTTTTTTTACACTGCGACTTTTTGGCATATGCGCCAAACCAATAATGAGCTGACGATAAGACTTTTTAAAGGTTGGGGTAATATGTCCAAAACTTACAATCCCGAATATAAAAATCCCGAATTTTTAAATCTAGAATTTTAAGATCCCGAATAGCTAACTTAAGCTTCTCTGCATAGCTGGCCTTCGATTGAGCACAACGATTTTCTTCTCTATGGTATAAGAAACACCGGCTTCGCAAAGTAAAGCTTCTAAATTCGTGATTTGATATGGGCATTGGGGACTTATATCATTTAAATTTGGGGTATTAATTCCTAATGAACGTATTCCCTGATTTTATGGACTTCGTTCATTTCGGTTTTTGGCACGTAGTTTATTTGGGATATGGTTCGTTTTGCCAGTTTAAGGACGTAAAGGTAGGGGTTTTATTTAATAAGGAACTTGTAGAGTCATTGGTACTAACTAAATTTTAAATTTTCTTATTCTTATCTAACCGATTGCATCTGCGGTTTAGTGATATTTAGCGTACAAGAAACCCTCTTGTAGTTAGAACTGGCGTATACATTGCTCTGTTGTAGGCTAAAGTTGAGGAAATCCCAAAGCTTCAACCAGGCAATATCCTTAGTTCAGGCGGTATCTGCAAAGACTTATACAAAAGTTACTCTTCTTCTCATTTAAAATTTTACTCGTTAATGAGTTAAAACCAAATAATGTATAAATTTTTTTATTTTAACCCCAAAATGCTCTGCGTTTGTCTGCAGGCGACCAGAGTGTCTGGCGGGTACCTAACCCGCCGCCCCTGCTCTAATAGACTGGCTCAATAGCAACTAGCCAACAGGGGCACCCAAGCTAGCTCCTACACAACTATTAACAGTGACCAGTTTCCCCTTTTTTTAAAATTGCATCAATTTAAAGCACAAATTAAATTTCATCAACTCTATTAAAGTTTACTAAGAATTTGTCTTAAACATTTATATTCCTTGCTAATTGTTTTATCTTAATTCTGCCAGACATTCATTCATTTATTTATTTCTTTCTTTCAACAGAAATGGAGAACTTTACATCCTGTTTTAAAAATTTGTTTTGATGTTAAGAAATCTGTGCATGTTCTTGTGTATTGTTGTATGTTTTGTAAAATATTCTTATTGTTTTCAATTGTTGTGTTCTTTTTTGTTTTAGTTTATTTTAAAATGTTTGTCAATCTGTGCTTTGTTTGCAATTGCATTTTCAAAAAATTCTCGAAAAACTTCCTAGTTTAGTATGTATTTTTTGTTACTCCTTTACTTTACAATTTTCTTGAGTTGTTAAGGAAAATTATAGTCTTGGTCCCCTTTTCGTTTTGTTTATATGTATGTGAGTTTGCCTTTGTGTATAAGTAGGTATGTATAAGATTTTGTTTGCATGTTTTATTTTTGTTAGATTTGTATTGGTATTTGAAAGGGTTCGTTGGTTAGTTTACTTATAAAATTATTGCAACAACAAAAATGACAACAACAACAAGAGAAATACATTATGCCACAACTTAAATATCTTGTCAATACATGTTCAAGTATGTTGTTTTGTTTATTTTAGAAAAGATTCACTATGATCTGTAAGACAACAAACTTACAGTGACTCCCAAAAGTTTTTCAATTTAGTATTTTTTTAATCTATATATAATATAAGAGTTGCGTGAGCGACTGACTCATTCATCATCGCCCAGCCCAAACCGCTTACCCTAGAAACTTGAAATCCACTAAGACGGGATTTTTCGAAATTCGAATGTTTAGGGGATAAAAAAGGTGAAAACAGGAAAATTCGGTAACCTTATATCTCCAAAACTAAAAGAGATGCAAAATAAATGAAATACTTGTCGTTGTTCTGTAGAAAAATAAGCGGACAGGTGTCTGGAGTTTTTTTTGAAATTCGGCCCTATTAGCGAGTAAACGGGTAAAATCTGTATTTTAGTACTTTTTTGCCACCTCATCTATCTTTTGAACCAATTAACATAGAAACAAAGTTAATACCACATTCGAAACTTATCAAAAAAATACGTATAGGAATTTGATACTTTTTCGAAATTCGAACATTTAAGGGGTGAAAATCGTAACTATTTTTGGTACTTCTTTTACAAAACATTTTCCTCCATTCATTGACATATTCGTAATAAATTATGGGCTGCCACTACAATACTGAAATTTTTGATACTTAAATGGGGGAAAAATATAGTACCCAAAAAAGGAAATACGGGAAATTTGATATTTTTCTTTAGCTTTTTGGTTCTACTAAAGTAGCGGGTTAAATGCTAGAATTTAAACAAATTTAAACCTAGAAAAATAAACTTTGGCATAAAAATATGTCCAGGAAGAAACAGGGGATGCTAATGAAGTAGCGGGTATAGGCTTGTACTTAATATTGAAATATAAAAAATTTAATCCAAAACAATTTTTCTTATTAATATTTAAGGATAGAATGCTCAATAACGAGTAGTATTTAGAGTTCTTTTTTAAGAATAAATTCGCTAAGAGCCTTCCCTATTGTTGGCACTTTAAACTTAAAAATATTAAAGTTTGCCTATCAAAGAGGGGCTAAATATTTGTAGACGCATGTCAAATTTACGAAGTTTTAACTCAATTGTGAGAAAAATATAAAGGCAACTAGTTTTAGCCAACGATTCCCTTCATTGTGCCGAATCTTCGTGCTAGACAGGAATACTTATCTACACCTATAAAAATTATTTTTTAAAATATATTTTAACAAAACTAGCTGCAGAACAATTTGAAGACATGTTTAAAATTTTCTTTAAAATATAGAGATTTTACACAGAAAAAAATATCAAAAGTTATTTAGTAATTAAAGAAAATGTGTTGACACTTTTCTAATATTTTTAACAATTTTCTTAATTAACATCTTTGTAAATTGTCATATTAACAATTTGTTTCATTTGAAGAAAATTAATAGAAAAAAATAATTTTGTGTCAAAAACTTAAAAATATAAAATAAATAAAATCTGGATTTTCGCTTTAAAATCTTTAAAAAAATAAACGATATGATGATTATTGCGAAATTTAATCAATCTATACGGTAAGTGACGTTATTATCTAATGATTTATAAATAAATTTTAACCATTCTTTTATAAATTATACATTTTGAAATATAACTGATAATGGTGCCAAGAACCCATTTTGTGCTAATGTATGAACCTCCCAGTACATCCACGTCTTAATTTGTTGCTTAAATAAAGTATAATGTTTTTAGTGATGGTTTTTAATATTTTAATAAAAAAAAATTAAAAACAACTTTTAATTGCATCTTTTTTTTAACATATTTAGCAACAAAACATTTTGTTAATATGTTATTCAATATTACAAACTCATTGTTAAAAATATTTGTTGAGTTTAAAAAAATTTGATTAACAAAATAGTATGGTATTCAATATGACAATTGATTTGTCGTAATTTTTTTCAGTGTAAAGTTCTTCTCAGCAGATTAACGATAAAGTCACAAGGAAGCATCTTGGGACCTCTATTGTATATAAAATATACTTGAGACGTTCCAGCAAACCGCAACACCTAAATTTAAGCTTTGCCGATAATACAGCTTTTCTGAGCGTACTCGATTAAAACCTCAATACTCGCATGTAAATTATCTCGGTATAAATCTTTATCGTTGTTTAACATAGAAACGAAATATAGAGGAAAAACTTACTGAAATTAAATATTGGAAAAAGACTGGAATCCCCTAGCACGAAAAATTTAAAATGGTGTTGACCACACCTTCTTAAGAACAGGAGATATCACAGGACCTATTCGATTAGAAGAGCGCTTATCACCTTGGTAAACTGTAACCTTGATTAGGCGATTTGCGTCCGACATTGGTAGGACATAGACTTAAGAATGTGTATAATATTTGAAATGTTATTGTTAAATCAAATTTTAATATATGAAGATTTTAAAAATATTTATTAAAAAAGATTTAAAACAAACTAATGGGTCGATTACGGTTGGCAACACAACCGAAGTTGAGTACCCTGCAGCGAAATCAGGCAACGCCGCTCATGTTAAAATATTAGAAAAAAATGTATATGTTTTATCATGAGCGTCGTTATCAGCGTCGTTTGCTGCTGGCAACTCAAATTCAGTTAAGTTGCCATTCGTAATCGTCCAATGTAATAATTTTAAAGAAATTTAAACATTCTCCAAATAGAATTCCGATTTTTCATAAGATATGACCAAAACTTACAAGCTTATATGACTTACTGTACTTACACTTACGTTAAAATATGTAATAAAGCTTATGCGAGAAATCTAAGTTACTTTCATATGTTTGGAAAGTTCTGCAGAGTCATCTTGGAAATTGTGTTGATATTTAGTAGAACATTTTAGTACCATCGACATGACCTTTTCTTTGCAACGAATTGCATTTGTTTTTAGTTGTATTGCAATTTTAAATATTTCTATAGTATTACATATGCACAGTGGGTTAACGTTTATTCACTTTCGTTGCAGTTGTGGTTCTGTTTCGACAAGTCCACGTGGAGTACTCGTTTTAAAGGCTTTGATTTTTTCTGATTTGTTTGAGTTAATTTTAAATTGGCCCAACAGAAAATAATCCAAAAGCGTTAAGATTTGAGAATTTTAAGAAGTTTCGATTTTCTCGCGAATTTCGTTTCAAATTACTTTATTGCTTTGTTGGGTGTGTGATATGGCGCTTCATCTTTTTGAAATCTTATCTACTTTAACTATTACAAATACGTCAAAAAAAAGTTATCGACCATTTACGATTTTGTTAGCCATTGGCAATTAGCTGGATATTTAGAGAAAAACTACCCAATGACATTACACGAAGAGAAAAAAATATCTATCCATTTGACCACCGACTACAGAAATATTCCTAATGGAAAATTTGTATACTAGCACTCATGTTCTGTAACTTTGGTGAGAACTTCTCGCATCGGAAAGATGTGAAACAAAATATTCCATCGTTTGTCGAAATGTGAGAAAAAAGTGTGTCTGTAACTCATGTCGAAAACTATCAAAAAAAAAAATTACGTAGTTACGTTATAAATGACATAATATTCTACACGAAGCCGATGTTAAATTGCAGACGTTGAGACCGTCAGTAACACATATCGTTGACGGCGACCAAAATTTACTAAAATTGAAAATTTTTCAATGACGGCGGCAAAAATACAACCGTCGTCTATACCAAATAATGTAAAGTGCGACTTAAATGTTTGTTGTTGGCAAACGAGCTTTGAAAACATTTGTATCTATATATATAAAAAAATAAGTTGTCCTATGTTCGTCATTTTATAACTCGAGAACCACTCAACCGATTTTCAAACGAGTACATGCGTTGGAAAGGTCTACTTTCCCGCTAGATGGCGCTGTTGTCGTGATATTTGAAATTTTTTATTGATGGTGTCAAGTTATTAACAAAATTCTCCAGTGTTTCATTTTTTATTTTTATTTAGAAAATCCCGAGCAGCGCCGGGTCCAAACAGCTAGTATTTTATAAAAATGTCAAAAGCAAAATAATTAAAAAATGAAAAAATAAGCCTAGAACAAAATACTTATATCTTCCGTGTTATTCTTCATTGCATTTTGCATTTTAATATATTTTTAACCCTTTCGCACCTATTGGGACATATGTATCCCACTGAATGTTCCCAGAGTCCTAGTATTAAAGTTTTTTACTTTAAATGATTGAAAACCGTCCCATTTAGTTATTTAGACGTTTAAGTACAAATATTAAAACAAGTCTTGCTTATTATCATAACACGTGTTGTTTGGAGAAGTTTTTTGATCAGTTACCCAAAATGTATGTGGGATTGGAGCCTGATCGTACTACTAGGTCTGGCAGACGGTTTTAGCAACCATGGGTGTAGGGTTGCGTTTTTATGGAGTATGTTGAGATGACGGGAGAGTGGGACAACTTTATTTCGTTTAATGAGACAGACGATTTTAAGGCGACGAGTTACCGATTGCATTGATGGACTTTCTTCCATCTATGACTAGTTGTTCAGTAGCAGTCAAGAAGCAAAGTTGATATAAAGTGAAGTCTTAATTTCTTATTAATTAACAATTATCAGTTTTAACGTTAACACTACCTATAATGTTAAATGAAGTTTTTTATGTTCTAATTATTTAACTTTTTTAAAAACTAAACTAGCCTAAGTGAAAAATGAATAAATTATAATTTTAAACGTGCGGTAACTGTGTTTTATTGAAGAAACTAAACTTTACCCAATTAAAATCCTACAAACATGGGGGCTCAAACCGGGATGATCCGGAAGAAAGTGTTATATTTCTAAATTTTTTTTTTTATTAACAAATGGAAAAAATAAAATATTTTTTTTTTTTGCTTTCAAACCAGAAAAAGTGAAAATGTAAAACAGTGTGCTTGAACATCAAATAAATACAAAAACCGTTTCGTTAAAAGAAAAAGCAAAAACTTCTTACAGCAACAGAATATGAATGTGTGTGCAACAAAAACAAATAACTCACAGCAAATTTAAAAGAGTGACAATAAAAACAAAAACCGTTTGTTTAAAATAAAAAAAAAAAAAAACAAAAAAAAAAACAAAAACTTCTTACAGCAACAGAATATGAATGTGTGTGCAACAAAAGCATAAATAGTAAAAGAGTGACAATATAAAAAAAAAAAAAAACTTTTGAATTTTAACGAAAATAAAAACAACGAGTAAAATAAAAAATGTTGATGTGGCATTTAAATGATGAAAGAAAAAATACTGACTAACGTGAAGGAGAAAAAAGGAAACCTGTGTTAATGTGAATAATCGTGTTGATAGAACGAAGAGAAAAGAGGACAAATAGAAGTTGATTAGTTGATATTGAGCTAAAGGAATCTAATTGGAAAAATTGCTGTTATTGCGAACCAAAGCAGATAAGTTTATATGAAGGAGAAAAAAGGAAAGCTAATGTTGATGTAAATGATCGTGTTGATAGAACGAAGAGAAAAGAGGACAAATAGAAGTTGATTGTTGACTAGTTGATATTGAACTGAAGGAATCTAATTGGGAAATTGCTGCTATTACGAACCAAGGCAGATAAGTTTAAATGTTGATGATATTGAATTGTATGTTAATAACAGTATTTGAAGTTGTACTTAACAGAATTTTAAGGCAAATGTAAATTTTTGAAGTTGTTTTAATGATTAAATTTTTTGTAAAGGGTTGTCTACAGTTTTTTTTCTCGGAAAATTTAATTGAATGTTAATAACAGCATTTGAAGTTGTACTTAACAGAATTATGAGGCAAATGTGAAATTTTAAAGTTGTTTTAATGATACAATTTTTTGTAGAGGTTGTCTACAGTTTCTTCTCGGAAAATTTAAATAACGGAGCCTTAAGATTCTGCTAATATTATACACGTTAATGATATTTATAGTATTAATATTATTTTTTTTCTGGATAATATTTATGTTAATGTAAAGGTAGTGTTATAATCGTATGTATATACGTATTTCATACTTTGTAGCCGGTTTTTTATTACGTATATTTTTGGGCATTAATTTGATTTATTCGGTATTTGTGAGGTTGCTGCTGAGCGGTTAGTTTTGCAATGGACGTCGGTGCTATTATGTTGATGAATTGCGAGGGTTTGCGCACTAAGCTAGGGGAATTAGGATTGGACACATCTGGTTTAAAGCAGGTATTACGGGACAGGCTCCTTCGACATTTCGGTCACCCACTCGATGGGGGTGACTTGGAATCGATTGCATCTGAGTATCAGGATCTTGGGGCTGATGCTTTACCAGGGGCAGGTCATGGGTGTTCTGTTTTTACGGCGAGAGACATAGCGGATAGTTTGTCTGTTTTTAGTGGTACGGATTCCCTTAACGTTGGGCACTGGGTGGATGACTTTGAGGAGAATGCTGAAATGGTCGGATGGAACGCGATTCAGAAATTTATTTATGCGAAACAGCTTTTAAAGGGGGCGGCAAAATTATTTGTGAGAAGTCAATCCGGCTTACGGAACTGGACATTATTAAAGGAAGCGTTGATTGAGGAGTTTGGTGAAACTGTATCGGCGTCAGAGGTTCACAGAATGTTGAGATATCGTCGGAAGAACCATAATGAAACCTATCGGGAATACCTTTATGCGTTGATGGAGATCGGGAAGCCAATACAACTGGATGTACCTAGTCTATTGGACTATTTTGTTGAGGGCATACCCGATTCTCGGTTTAATAAGAGTATTTTATACCAGGCAAAGACAGTAGGACAGATGAAGGAACAAATAAAAATTTACGAGAAGATCCGCGTTCCCTCGGGTACGAGTAATCAAAAGGGTAATGTCTCTCGTAATACGGAAGTTGAGATAAAAAAGGAGAGAGGAGTTAACAGCAGGGGAAGAAAATGTTTTAAATGTGGAAGTCCAGAACACCTAGCGGGGGATTGCTCTGAGACCCAATTCAAGTGTTTTAATTGCAAGGGAGTTGGACACCGCGCTGCTGATTGCAAGGTCGGTAACGTTGAGGTCAAGCGGGAGAGTAGTAACGTCAACATGTTTAGTTATGATAGAGAACCTTTCGAGCCGGGAATGAAATTTAAAAAAGTGTGCGTAAATGGCATCGAGTTTTACGGTCTCATTGATACTGGCTGCAATATTTGCACAGTAAGATGTGATGTTTATGGAATGTTACGTAGCGCTTTTAAACTGATACCGGATCAGCGGAGAATGAAAGGGGCGGGGGCAGGAGTATTTTATACACAGGGTTATTTCGATGCACCGGTGTTTATAGATAAAATTTCCTTGAATTTGAGATTTTATGTAGTCCGCGCTGAGGATATAGCATACCCCGCTGTTTTGGGCAACAACCTATTGCAGTTCGTTGATTTTATAGTAACGGAGGAGGGTGTGGAATTAGTTTCTAAAATTGTTCGCGCTGTTGAGGCTGATGGCAATAAGACCTCTAAAGAGTCTACGGATAATTTTGAGCTCTTTGCTGAGTTCAGTGAGATTTGTTTAAATATCGAGAACGATCAAAATACAATAGCCGACCTACAACATCTTCCATGTAAACTGCAAGATGACGTGTATAAGATTATTGGTGAATATAAACCTAGCGCAGGTAATACCATTCCGATAAGCATGAAAATTTTAATGAAAGATGACAGGCCAGTGGCACAAGGCCCTCGAAGAACTTCATATGCAGACCAAGAAATTATAGATGAGCAGATATCTGAATGGCTAGAGAAGGGTATCATACGACATAGTATATCGGAATATTCATCCCCAATTGTGCTTGTACCAAAAAAGGATGGAACCAAAAGACTGTGCTGCGATTACAGAAAACTAAATGAGAAAATTATTCGTGATAATTTTCCGATGGTACTTGTGGATGATGTTTTGGAACGATTGCAACAGGGGAGGGTGTTTACTACCCTGGACTTAAAGGATGGATTTTTCCATGTACCAGTTGACCCGGAGTCTACTAAGTATACGTCATTTGTCACGAGAACTGGACAGTACGAGTTTAATTATGTTCCATTTGGAATATCGAACTCACCTGCTGTGTTTTGCCGATTTATTAGTGCTATATTCAGGGATTTAATAGCAAGGGGAATAGCCATAGTTTATATGGATGATGTGATAATTCCATCGGGGAATGAGATCGAGGGTGTTGAAAGGTTAAAATTGGTGTTAAGGGTCGCAAAGGCGAACGGGTTGCATGTTCGATGGAGAAAGTGCCAATTTCTGAAGAGGCGGGTCAATTTTTTAGGGTATATCATAGAACACGGGACCATTCGTCCCTCAAGGGACAAGACGTTGGCTATCGAAAACTTCCCGTTACCCCATGATAGGAAAAGTTTACAACGATTTTTGGGCTTGACCTCATATTTTCGAAGATTTGTGTATGGATATGCTACGTTGGCTAAACCTATGTCAGACTTATTACGGAAAGAGTCAAATTTTAGAATAAATGAGGAGGTAGTTTGTTCATTTAAACAGCTCAAACTGGCGCTGACGAAAGATCCTGTACTTCGATTGTATAATCCAAAAGCAATAACTGAGGTTCATACTGACGCTAGTAAATTTGGATATGGTGCGGTATTACTACAGAAGGATTCGGAGGATCAGCAATATCACCCCGTTCAGTACATGAGCAGGAAGACAACGTCAGCGGAGGAAAATTATCATTCCTACGAGCTCGAAGTCTTGGCCATAATTGAGGCCCTTAAGAAATGGAGGATATATCTTTTAGGGATTACATTCAAGATAATAACGGACTGTAACGCCTTCGCGATGACGATGAAGAAAGCAGAGGTCCCACTTCGAGTTTCCAGATGGGCATTGTATTTACAAGATTTTGATTATCAAATCGAACACAGATCAGGAACAAAGATGAGACACGTGGATGCATTAAGTAGAATAACGTGTTTGCTAGTTGAGGATTCGCTAAGACATCGACTTAAAGAAGCTCAGTTGAACGATATGTGGGTTAGTGCGGTCAGAAAGATTTTGGAGAATGATCATTATGAGGATTATTACATGTACCATGACATACTTTACAAGGATGCTCTAAAGGAGTTAATAGTTGTGCCATCTCAAATGGAGCAGGAAATTATCACTATGGCACATAGTAAAGGGCATTTTGGAAAAAAGAAAACGCAGGAGTATGTGGAAAGATATTTTTATATTCCGGATCTGAGTTCGAAAGTTGGAAAAGTTGTACTGAGCTGTGTGGACTGTATGATAATGAATTTAAAATCCGGTAAAAAAGAGGGACTGTTGACACCAATTGACAAGGGGGATCAGCCATTGTGTACCTATCATGTGGACCACGTTGGACCTATGACAGCCACGGGTAAACAGTATAATCATATCCTGGTTGTTGTCGATGGGTTTTCTAAATTTGTTTGGCTATATCCTACCAGGGATACTGGTGCAGATGCGCTAATTGATCGGTTAGAGCGCCAGGCAGCAGTGTTTGGAAATCCGAAAAGAATTATTTCTGATAGGGGAACAGCATTCACAAGTAACGCTTTTGAGAAGTATTGTGAGGAAAAGAGAATTCAACATTTGCTAATTGCTACAGGCGTGCCACGAGGAAACGGACAGGTGGAACGAATACATCGTATAGTAGTACCCATGTTGGCGAAATTATCTTGCAATAGCCAAGGTCAATGGTATAAATATGTTAGCAAAGTTCAACAATACATTAATAGTACACCACCCCGATCAACCCATTGTTCACCATTTAAGATTTTAACTGGATGTGAGATGAGATTGGAGGAACTTCCGGATATCAGACAGATACTCAATGAAGAAATGTTGGAGGAATTTCAGGATGAAAGAAATAGGGTTAGATTATCCGTTAGGGACCAGGTCTCCAAAATTCAGGAGGAAAATAGAAGAAATTTTAATAGGAATCGCAAGGCTGAGGAAAATTATGAGGTGGATGATTTAGTTGCGATAAAGCGCACCCAATATGGTGTTGCGATGAAACTAAAAGGAAAGTATTTTGGTCCGTACAAAATTATTCGGAAGATGAATCATGGCCGATATGAAGTACAGAAAGTAGGCGAAATTGAAGGGCCCCATAGGACGAGCACAGTGGCAGAATACATGAAACGATGGTCGCCGGTATTCGGGTCGAATACCCCGTCAGGAGGGCCGAATGTGGGATTGGAGCCTGATCGTACTACTAGGTCTGGCAGACGGTTTTAGCAACCATGGGTGTAGGGTTGCGTTTTTATGGAGTATGTTGAGATGACGGGAGAGTGGGACAACTTTATTTCGTTTAATGAGACAGACGATTTTAAGGCGACGAGTTACCGATTGCATTGATGGACTTTCTTCCATCTATGACTAGTTGTTCAGTAGCAGTCAAGAAGCAAAGTTGATATAAAGTGAAGTCTTAATTTCTTATTAATTAACAATTATCAGTTTTAACGTTAACACTACCTATAATGTTAAATGAAGTTTTTTATGTTCTAATTATTTAACTTTTTTAAAAACTAAACTAGCCTAAGTGAAAAATGAATAAATTATAATTTGAAACGTGCGGTAACTGTGTTTTATTGAAGAAACTAAACTTTACCCAATTAAAATCCTACATGTATGAACTAGACTGTAAATCACAGAAATGCTGGAATAAAGTTTTTATAGATTGGTGATGTCAGCTGTAAATTCGTGGGTCATATATGTGAATTTACATCGTAAAAAGAAACCAATTTCTTGATTTTGTATACCCTTTTTTTATATGTTTACGACTAATGGGACTTTTATGTCCCATTCCAAACTCCTGATGGGACATATACACAAAAAAAGATAAATATTAGTTTAATATGCATATCCTTGTAAAAATAGCCCATTATAAAAGCTTGAAACTAACTAATCGTCTCCCGTACCGAAAGGGTTAAGTGTTGAAATTTTTTCTCACCTTCTTTTTATTTGTGAGTTTATTTGATTAAATTGGCGAGTAATTTCCTAACGTGACAGCTATTACTCCCCAAAAATTTTACAGACGCAGTTAAGTGAGAAAAACAGTTGTTGGTTTCAATTTATGGCATTTTTGTTTAATTTCTCACGTTTCAATCGCAAAGCTTCTCGTCGCGAGAGTTACAGGACATGGGCACAGGTTATGCTTTTACATCAATAAAATTCTTGCCATTATTTGTTAATCCGGCCTGCGTTAGCCAACTTCAGCAATTGTGGTTTCCTAAGATTATGATATATATATCATATAGTTATTAATGTCTTTTGTATGATTGCCAAAAATAATTGTATGGTACCAATTAAAGTTGAACAATTGGTACAATTATGTTGCTCTTGAAATATGATTATAAGAGCAAACTGTCATTGACTGATTTTTAGAATATAAATAATCACTAATAACAATAAAAATGTACATAATTGTAAGCAGAGTTCAGAAAATTTTTGAGCCATAATGTTAAAAAGCACAAGCTATTGATATTTCTCATGAACGAGATATAAAAAATATGTAATTTCTTTTTCATTCATGAGTATGACAATAAAGAACATTTTGATTTTGTTAATTCATATATGAGATGGTTAAGTTTCTTTGATTTTATCATTTCTTAAACGAAAGTGAAAAGAAAGTGCACAACGCTGCTTATTGATAATGCTAAAGTTTTCAGCAACTTACACGCACATAGCACGTGTGTGTACACAGAAGAAACTGGCGCCAATTCGTTTTTCAATTAAAATATTAATCAAATCTAAAATCTAAGGAAAAGGTTTCCTGATGAGCTGGCCTAAGCAACCAGTGAAATGCGCATAAAAGCTTGCTTTCTCTCAACAATTAATTTCAGTGTTTTTATCAAATATGAAAAATTGGGAATTTAGCACGTCGTACAGAAATCTTATTGATAGTAAATTTTATATTCCCAAAAAATAACTTTGATAAAATAAAATCAGTTTTAATTAAAAATTTAATCAAGTGAATTAAAAGCTTACTTATATCAACAACATTACTGCAGAGATTTGTTGTAAATATCAAAACATATTTAATTGATACTATTTATTAGTTTACTGGCGCAAAATTAATTAATTGTTAAATGAGTATCTAAATTTTTTTAATTGAATTTTTTTTTATTTTTTTCCGTGTATTGTGTACATAATTTGATTTTGTCAAACTTATTTATTGTCCTTCCCAGCCAAAATATATTTGTTTATTTTTTCATTTTAAATTGAAGAAAACCTTTAACAATATGAAAAAGCACTTTTATTCACGTTCTTTTCACATGCATTATTTTAATTCATGAATGAAAATAACCAGCAATTAAGCTTCAACTGTATTAGGCTGTAAAGCTTAAATAAAATGACATAGTTTTTATGAACGCTGCCTGACTGACAAAGTTTAAACTTACTTAAAAGGACAAATTTAACATATAAAAAAATCACTTATTTCATCTTAATGGTCCCATTGTGTTTTATTTTGTTTTAAATTTACTAAACAAATATGTATGTTGTCTAACTTGTAAGTTTATATTTTCTTGTAACATTTATCTTTAAGTAAACATATTCCACTTTGGTGCTTGTGCTATACACTGGGAAAAATCTATTTGTTAAATACCAACTTTGACTGAATGAATTTAAATGCTTAGAACTTTTTTTTATTTTTATAGTCTTGATGTTTAATTTTAACAACACAAAGAAAATACCGTTATAGATTTAAGAGATGTATTTGTATTAAAACTTTTCTCGTACAGTAACTACAGCTTGATAATGTAGGAGAAAGTTTTAACACGGTCTATTCGTCGACTTGCTGATGTGGGATTGATTCATATTAAATTATATGACTCATAAACAACCAGTGCCCAGGGATGCGTCACAACGGCTACAATATGCCAGTTAGTCAGTAGCAATTGGCACACCCCGTTTATTAAGCTGACGCACATTGTACGAAACATGGTGCAATCCCACGAAATATAAAATCATTTTTATGAATTACGAAAATGCTTCGTACACGCAAAGAAAAAACATGGTATTATGATAAGAATTATGATTGTAGTCACCATATTAAGATTATTATTGAAACATATTATGACTCAATATACTCGTAATATGTCATCATAATATTTTTCCCTTAATCATATTCTTATTCTGTTAATCATACTAAGTTAAGAAGTAATAAAATTATTGTCATGTTAATCATAATAAGCTACGAAATTAATCATATTATTGTCATGTTAATCATAATAAGCTAAGAAGTAATCATATTATCATCATGTTAATCATAATAAATTTAGAAGCAATCATTTTATGATACAGCACCTTTCATAGCTGTCATAAAAATACAAAATAAATTTAAATATTTTTGAATCGATTTTTTATTTTGTGGCTTTTCACAATTTTTCATAATGTTAATCAAATAGCGAAGTTCAATATAAGGCTTGCAAAAGAGCAAATGAAAAATCTGTGGTTTTCATGGGCAACCGCGTGTGTCCATTTTTTTGATTTTAAGATGTTGATGCCATATTGCCTAATTTTGAACGCTCTTTATATTTTTTTTGTAACGTAATGACAAAGTTTAAAATGTGCAATACCTAGCCCATAGTTTGATCTAGAATGGGTTTTCGGCTTTCCTGCACAATTTGTTTTAAGACATACGCGGTTGCCCATGAAAACCACAGAAATATCGTAGCACTTTTATAAAATATAACGAAATCTCTGTGTGTTTTGTTGTTGGATTTTACAAAAAACTATGATATTTTGCATTTGCACTATTACATCACTAATACTTGAATGAAATCCGCTAATATTTTAATTTTTTAATTTCTTTAAACTTATTTTTTTATGGAATTTTATATTTTAATTGTTTAACCGCTCACAAATAAAAAAACGACACAACTTCTTCAAAATTTTTTTACAAATGGCGCTAACATAATATGATTAGAGTAAAAATAGTTTGATTGCATCTTTAACATAATATGATAAATGTGTAGAAAGTTATCATGTTATGGCTATTAAATATCATGATATGGTTGTGAGAAATATAATATGTTTAGAAAGTTATCATAATTAAGTTGTTAGAAAAATAATTATTTTTCGGTCAACAATACTAAAATTCATAATTGCGATAAACATTGATATGTTTACAGTAACTATAATATTGTTGATATTAAATAAAAATAACAATTATTTGTGTACGAAAACAATATATTGTTACATTAAACATAGTGTTGTTGCCGTAACCATGCCCAACAATATTTTTTCTCTGCGTGTATATTTAGGGAAATTAATAGTTAATTACACTAAGGTTTTAGCATTAAATTCACGAATAGTTTTGAATCATATGTGACCTTCTCCGACAAAAGGGACCTTGTGTGTGAAAATGAAGTTTTCAATGAAGTTTTTGTCGATCTTCCCAAGTTCGTTTTGTACGTTTTTATGGGGTAAATAAGTTTTTAACAGAAATCTAACTCATTTCATTTTATTCTTCACCCTTTTAGGTACCAGAATCCAATCTTAAGTCCAAACCCGTTTTTTGACACACTAGGTTCCTTTCTCGGAGAAGGTCACATATTTTAATTAAAAGAAAAATACAATTAAAAGAAAAGTGTTTTTTTTATATTTACAAAAAAAAAAATAACCTACGAAAGAATTCGCAAGTTTTGTAGGATTTCAAAAGGCTGGAATAAACTTTTTTCGTATTATATACGAAACATTTGTAAATAATACGAAAAATCTAGTAGCGAAAATATCTTTCGCAAAATGTTGAATACTTTACCTTCAGTGTATGTTTATTTTTTTAGTTCTTGTTGTTTTAAGTTTAATTCTTGTTTGTTTCTCTTTTTTTCATGAGAAAATATTTTATTTATTTTAAGTGTCTTAAGTTTTTAGTGTCAAAGGTTGTTTATTCAATTTACTTTTAAAGAAGTTAAAAGACAACAAATTTGCTGCATTTATAACCACTTTTTCGAAATATTTACAGGAAACAATTCATTATTTGGTTTAAAGCTTTAGACAATTATTCACACATCGTCCATACTCAGGAAAGTCGTGAAGAAAATAAATTAAGTTTTAAAAAGAGTTATAAAACTGTTCTGGGCAATCATGCCGTCTATGATTGCCTTACTTAGGGCGTTTTATGTTTCGGTTACACTGGTTAATGGTTTGGCACCGCGTTACAGTTTTTCGAGGTTCGACATTTACCATTCGCTTTAATCTAAATCTAAAGAATTGTGCCCAGCTAGCCAAGAGCTGTTTAATAGACGATTGTTACTAAAATACAATTCCCAAACGAAACTCCTGATGATTATTTGACGAGTTACAATAACATTACAATAACATTTTCATGCAATAAACCGTTAGGATTTTTATTTTTTCTTCTTTTGTTCGTTGATATTTGCATTAATGTTTTGATTAAGACTCGTGTTGGTTGTGTAAAGTGGTTTTTTTAAGAATCAAAGGTATCATTAATTAAATGTGTTTGTTAATTAATTTTTTGTTTTCTTTATTAATTTTTTTCGTTTCATGAAATATTCTATGTTAATTTTTTTAAAAAGTACTTTATATGACTCATATAATAATAACATGAAGAGCATGAGCCTCAGGCGATTCTTCATGTTCTTAATAAAAGATTTGTAAGATAGTCTGTAAATAAATCTTCAATGATTCTATCTACGATTAATACAAGTGTCTTTCGCTGCGCTGTGGAAGACTCTAGCAGACGAATCATCTACATGTAACAGTTTCTCCCGTACGCTGTATCTTCCACGATTAAAAAATGCGCTCGTCGACGATTAAAACGCTCTGCATAAGATTCGCAGTAGACTCTTCAGCGATTGAAAAGGCTAGCTGGGTGCTGGTGGAGTACCAACACCAATTCATTTTTCCTACATAAATGTGTGGGCCGTTCGATATGTTGTAGATAACCGTAATTTATAATGGCTTTATTAACATTTTCAGGCCAAACAATTTCTTTTTTGGCTTTGTAGTTTTGCTGTTAAAGGAGTAACGTAAAATTAAACCAACATGTACATACTTATGGCCATTTTCTCATTAGGCGATTATCTTTTTTCCCAACGAAAAACTGCACATTAAAGAAATTTGGTTTTCTCAACGTCTCATTTGCTTCTATTTTGTCGCAATGCTAACCGGCACTCATCTGCCAATTATTTATTTTCCTTTTATATGACGTACAGATAAATTCAATCAGCTGACTTCCAACTTTTACATGTATTTTGAGTGGTGTTGCCAACTCAAACCAATGTTTTTGTCGGTATATTGAAAAACTCAAAATCGTTAACGGACAGTTTATCGGTATAATAAATTTATGTTGACATTAACTAACAGACACTTTGTCGATACATTGAGAAAATGGCCATAAGAATTTAAAATTTTAATTTATTTTCACTTTGGAAAAAACGCTTGTCCACATTCGGTTTGGACAATAATTACTTGGGATGCGATTTACATGCAAATGTATGTTTTCTGTCGATAGTCTAAGAACGATGTCGACCAACTATCTTTCCAGAATCATTAAATTTGCGATAAAATGGCTTAGATTTGTTTTTGCATATTGTTGCATATTTAGGTAAAAATGTATATTTTTGCATATTTAGGTTTTTATGCATATTTTTGCGTATTTTGACTTTTTAAAGTGATTTTTTTTTTAATTTCCATAATAATAATAATAAGCCTTGCTCTAAAATTATTTTAGAGCTACCTCATTGTGGGCATAGGCTCTCAATAATAGATCTCCATTTGGAGCGCATATTAGCAATACTTTTCAGTTCCGTCAAATTAACTATCTTTCTATCATTAAAATCAGGCAGCCTGTTAATTTCGTTTAATGTTGATCGTCGCAAAGAGTTGTTAGGCCTTCCTCGTCTTCTTGCACCCTGGGGGTTATATGTTAGCGCTCTTTGGCATATGTTGCCATCTTCTCTTCTAAGTATGTGCCCTATCCAGCCAAGTTTACGTCGTCGGATTTCACAGTTTATGTCCTTCATATTTTTTATGGCGAGGAGTTGAGCATTTGTAATTGTTGTAGGCCAATTAATTCCAAGTATTATACGGAGGCATCTGTTAGTAAAAACTTGCATTTTGCGCTTGATTTCTTCAGTTACAAGCCATGTTTCGCATCCATATAATAATATTAAGTTTCGTCCTTTTGCTGTATTCATTCGACCTCCAAGTTTTTGATAATATTGCAAAAGCGCCTCTTGCTTTTCGTATTCTTGTCGTAACATCAAGAAGGGCACCCCTATTTCTATCTGTCATACTGCCTAGGTATTGAAACTTGCTTACACTTTCTATCACGCCTGATTATCTGGTTAGATCATTAATTTTTGCTTGTATATCAGCACGTCTGTGCGAAAGCTCACACTTATCGTCTGCGTAGTCCAGCGAGCGACTCTAATCGAATCTGCGGTTTTAAGGGATCCCATAAAATTCCCCTCGGTCTATTTGTAGTTGAGCGTTTAACAACAGCATCTAATACAACAAGGAACAGCAGCGGTGATAATAAACACCCTTGTCTAACCCCATACGTTGTTTTAAATGGGGTAGACGTTTCACCATTATGTAGCACGGTGCATTCAAAATAATCGTAATTCGTTCGTATCATGCGTATTATTTGACCCGGTACGCCAAAGTTGGCTAACTCAGCCCAAATACAGTTTCTGTTTATTGAATCAAAAGCTTTTTCATAATCAACAAACAGCATGTATACAAAAAACTTAAAAAAAATTTTAAAATTAATAAATATGTAAATTCTTTTGGACTTTTATTTTTAAACGATGCAGCATCTTTCCTGATTTTAGAATATTTTATCCAAAACTGTTACAAGTTACTTGCTTGTCACATGGGTTATAACGTGTTGTGGAAGAAATTATAAGCCACTTCGATAATATTGCAATTTTTAATGATATGTATCCCTTGATTCTCCTTCCACCGCAGCCAGTAGTAACAAGATTGGGGCCAGGCAAGATGCTTCAAAATTCTATTCAAAGAACTTTAAGTTATTTAAGAATGTCAAAAGAGCTTGTTGATACCGATGATTATGCAATTAATCAATCATTTAAAATAACGTCAGAAGTCAATTAGCATTTGTATTTTCCAATTACGGATATATTGGTGAAACAATAACTAATAAGAAGGGATTAAGTTCCTTTATGCTCAAGTCAAATTAATTGATATTGCAGAAAGTAAAATTAACAATGTGGAAGAAAGAATAGCCCGACAAATTTAAAAAAAAATCCAAAACGTTTTGCAAAAATTGGGAGAATTTAAATAAAATAAAATATATATCAAATGTTGTTGTTTTTTGTTTGGCTTCAGGCCATATAAAAATTATAAATAAAAATCCACAAATTTTTGTATGTATCAACCAGTTGATGAAAATATGGCAATCAGTGAGGACGTATCAACTCTTTTGTAGTTTTTAATTTGACAGTGTTTGAAATCCCCTGAAGATGACCATCGATGTATGGTCGAAATATCGGATGAAAAATAATAATAAAAAAAAAAAAAATAAAAATACAAAAATTTGTGGATTTTCATTTATAATTTTAATATGACCTTAATCCAAACAAAAAACAACAACATAGATAATCGACACAGGTTTACAATAAATATTGAACATATCAAATATTTTTGATCAGATCTGAAATCAAAGTGGGATCTGAAAATAAATTTTTTAAAAATGCATTGGCATTTTTCAAGTACCAGACCAAGTTTTACTTTTAATTAAACAGTACTTACTTTAAAGCAAACAAAAATTAAATTAGTACAGCTAAGTTCTCACCTTTAAATATTTGACGTCATATACGTAACCACTAGTTTTATTAAAAAAAAAATATTTGCTTTTGCAAAACTTTTGGCTAGAACAAACATCATTAACAATTTCTAAATTATACAGGGTGTCCGCCGGGAAGGTTTTGGTTTGCCGCCATTTTGGTAAACATTAGTCCTGACAGTTCATATGTGGCAGTCGTGAAGTAGACACATGGAAAATTTATTATGAAAAAATATTAGATAAGCCAACGTGTCGATTACTGTGACGATTAGAAAGTTACGTAACATTTTTGGGAGTTTCGTGCCAACAAAACGCACTTTTTATCGTGTAGGGAATGATTTTGAAGAAAGAGGGTCTGTAGGTGATAGGCTCAAGCATGGACCACAACGTACCGCAAGATTGTCTGAAAACATTATTGCTGCTCAAGAAAGTGTTCAAGCAATCCATCAACCTCAATTCGACGCCGTACTTAGGAGCTTTGTCTTCAAAGAACAACTTTGGACACGGTTTTGCACTAGGATTTGCATTTGTTTTCATTTAAGATTTAGTTGACACAAGAGCTTCTTCCACAAGACCATTTACGCCGCCAATAGGATGTTACAGCTCGCCCATGACAACCCCGATTTTCATGAAAAAATCATAATGAGTGGCGAGGCACATTTTCATTTGAATGTATATGTGCATAAATAGACTAGTCCGTTCTGGGCAATGGAAAACCCTCCAATTATTCATTAGTCACCTTTGCATCCAATAAAAAGGACAGTCTGGTGTGCAATTTGGTCAGGAGGAATTATTGGACCTAACTTCTTTGAAAATGAAAACGGCGTAACGGTAACTGTGAATGGGGAGCGATACCGTGACGCCACAACTGCATGCTTTGGGCTTGATTAACATGTGGTATCAACAAGACCATGCCGCATCGCATACAGGATTACAGTGGAATTACTGCGAGTAGTATACCTTCCCGGCGGACACCCTTATTATAAAATTAACTTCTTACAAATAAATCTAAAGTTTGATCATTTTACTGGTCACGTTTTTTTTTTTGATTTTGTAGTGAAATATTTGTTAGGTGTGAACATACCTTTATTAAGGTTTTATAAAGCTATTAAAATAACAATAGACTGAATTTTTTATTTTTTTTATATTTTTTTAATTTTTTTTTTATAAATTAATATATTTATATTTTTGTTTTTAGTAAAATATATAATCTATTTTTTTTGAAGTTTTTTGTGCATATTTTTGTTTTTTAGTGCATGAAAATGTCATCCCTAATAATTACAAACTAGGAATCAAAATCATTATTAATTTTTTCATATTGCATATATACAAAAATATTTTTAATGAATATGTATCTTCCACATTTCAAATGTAATCAGAAGTTATTAACATAAAATTTCTTAACCCACTTACAACTACAATTAATGTTGGAAGAATTCCAATCAATAGTTGTGGGGAATGTAAGAAAACATAAGCTCACTGTTTATTGTTGATGTTTTTGTTTGAACTTCGATATTGTTACAAGTAGAACTGTTGCTTATAATTCTCATACGCTTAACAGTTTTATTTGGTTTAATATCTTCAGTTTTTCTTAAATCTTAATGGATGAAGTCTCCTGATGATCTGGCCTAAGCAACCAGTGAAATGCGCATAGGAATAGCTTATCCCATCAACAATAAATTTCAAGTGTTTTTATCAAGAATAAAAACTGGGAATTAAGCACGAATAACAAGAGTACTTAATTCAAGTCTTGAAAGTCAAACCCGTTGCTTCAAAAATGCATATTGTATTTAATTGGATTTATGAGCTAAAGGTTTGAAGAAACTTAAATACAGTTTTTTTTAGTCATTATGATTTAAATTTTTATCTGAAAATTGCTTCTATTTCTACCTTTAAAGCTTTAATTTAAACTTGTATTCTAATTTTTAAGAACGAACTTTTCCCTCTTTAAATTTATATACACAAATTTGGTCATAACCTAAAATAAAACTTTGTAGAGGTTGTAAAAATTAAAAATGTAGTACTCCAAAGGTTAGCATAAGCCCTTAATTAAGAATAAACATTGAATTATTCTAATATTATTGGTTTTGTTCAAAAATCCAAGTGTCAAATTACGGCATTCGATATCGCTCGAAATAAGAATAAAATTTAAATGGAAATTTCAAACTACAGGGTGTTTTTTTTACAGGTTTGTTTTTCGAATAGAGATAAAACTGGCATTTTGTGGTCAAATCTGGCAACTCTAATGTCATTTATGTTCAGTTTGGTTTGCCATTTCATCATGAACAGGTTGACAAAAGAACAACGCTTGGTGTATGGGCCGAAAATGAGATTGATCTCGATGCTGATTTTTATCGCAAAATTTTGTTCAGTGATGAGGCTCATTTTTGGTTGAATGGCTACGTCAACAAGCAAAATTGCCGCATTTGGAGTGAAGAGAATCCACATGAGACCCTTGAGACGCCATTACATCCAAAAAAACTGACTGTTTGGTGTGCTCTATGGGCTGGTGGAGTCATTGGGCCCTACTTCTTCCGAAATAATGCTGGAGAGGCAGTTACCGTTAATGGAGACCGGTATAGAGCCATGATAACCGACTATTTTGTTCCCGAATTGGATGGCATGAATGTGGATGAGTTGTGGTTCCAACAAGACGGCGCTACATGCCACACAGCGCACGCCACAATCGATTTATTGAAGGAAACATTCGATGAGCGCATAATTTCGCGGAATGGACCTGTCAATTGGCCACCAAGATCGTGTGATTTGACACCATTGGATTATTTTCTTTGGGGATATGTGGAGTCGCTCGTCTACGCCAACAAACCAGAAACGTTAGGGGAATTGGAAGCCAACATTCGTGGCGTTATTGCCGACATACGGCCCCATATGCTCGAAAAAGTGGTTGAAAATTGGACCTGTAGAATTGGCTTTATTCGAGCCAGCCGCGGCGGCCACATGCCTGAAATCATGTTTAAACATTAATGGCATAAAATTATCCTTCCAATAAAGCCAAATTGATGGTCATTAAAACGATTTTCTTGTGTTTTATTTCAATTCGAAGTTTTATACCACTGAAAAAAACACCCATATATCGAAGGCTGTTATTTGACCACAGAATTTTTCGAAATAAAATTGCTAATAATTTTTCATATTGGGAATTACCATCAGGGCAGTGGAGTCGGAGTTGATGTTTTTGTAGCGGATTCGGACTCACAAAAACTCGCGACTCCAACTCTAAAATTTTTCGGCATAATATAAAAAAATTTCCGTGTTTTTATTAGAAATAAAAATTAAGAATTAAGCACGACAAACAAAATCTTGTAAATTAAAAACTTTGTATTTCAAAAAAAAAAAAAAAAAAATTACGTTGATAAATTTAAAAAAAAAAAACAAGTTAGAGTGCTATATTCGGCTGTGCCGAATCTTTGATACCCTCCACCGACAGTTCGAATGTTTAAGGAGTAATATCTGTATGATGTCTTTTTATTATTATTATCTTAAACTGTGACGATTTGTTATTAATTATGGTTTTAGGAGACTAAACTGTTTTCCGGGAGTAGGGCATATATGGGGCCTATGGTAAATTATGTACCGATCTTCACGAAATTTCACAGTATCATTTATAGTCCTATAAAATTGTGACGAGCCAAAATTTGTTATGATTGCATTATTTTTTACGGTTTTAGGCGTACTAAACTGTTTTCCGGGAGTAGTGTTTATATGGGGCTTAGGGTAAATTATGAACCGACCTTCGCGAAATTTTACAGTGTCATTTCTAGTCGAATAAAACGGACTTGTGCAAAATCTTATGTCATTCCGTGCATTTTTGCATCATTTATGTTAGTTTTTGTAACAAAATTATCAAGTTTTTGAAGGTGGTGGTTCCACATTTTGATTCATAGCTCTGGTCCTACTGAACCGATTTTGCTGAAATTCAATCCCAAACTGCTTAGGATAACTACAAGCAATTTAACACCTAGTTTGTTTATTTCTTTTGGGTTTTTCGAAAGTGAGCGTGTTTTCAACAGACGGACAGACGGACAGACAGACGGACATGGCTAAATCGACTTAGAATTACTCAAGCAGCCAGAATATATATACTTTATGGGGTCTGAGATGAATAATAAAAATGTTTCACACGGAATGACAAGCTTAGTATACCCTCTTCACAACTAATTGTGGTGGAGGGTATAAAAAATTCTTAAAATTTCCAAAATAAAGATTCATCGAAATTTGCGATGCAATATTTAAAATATCGATTTGAAATTTTGACAGAATAATTTTCTTGCTATATTTAACCATTTTAAATGTACTGCATTAAAAAAAGAGTTTAAAGTCTAAAAAGGACCAGTATCTTAACATATACATTTAGCATCAATGTAAGGGTAAAGTCGGAGTTGGAGTCAGAGTCGGACTTAAAAAATTTCAGCGGTTGGATTCGAAGTTAGATCTTTTTTTTTTGACGAGTCCACAGCCCTGATTATCATATTAAATTGAATATTAAAAAAAATACATTTAGAAAATATTGATAAAGCAAAAGTTTTTTTTTTTTGCAAATTTAAAAACTTTTCATTTCTTCATTAAAACTAAATTTGTCTCAAGCAATAACCTGTTAAAAAAATTTTTGAAACAACAAAACATTGAACAATTGTAAAAAAAATAAATTAAAATATTTTTTATCCACCAAAAAAACCCATGTCAATAACAAAGTTTTCCGATTAAAAAAGTTTAACAATTAAAAAATTTGTATTTTTATAAGCCACGAAAAAAGGACAACAATAACAATTGGCATAAAAAACAAACAAATCCTGTTCTCTTTTGATTTAAGGGACCTTAAGCAGGCAAAAAATAAATAGCGCAAAAAAAATACTGGACGCCGAATGTTTTCCTTAAAATCGTAAAGAAAACCCACAGAAGAAATGAAAATCAAAAGCAAAGAAAAAAGTATAAAAATTAATTACAAGACATTTGTTACGAGCATGACGATGAAGGAAAAAAAAGCGATGAACAAAAAGCAGAAAGTAAAATTCAACTGAACATAAATTGAATTAAATTAAAGTTAACGGCTTAAGAAGGATTTTACACTCTGAACTTCTTAAGGTTTTTTTTTATATTTTTTTACTCTGGCGTATAATTTTACTTGTGTTTTTAATAAGGAGGACGAAGAGAGTGGCGTCTGATGAAAATTCTGTAAGTTTGTGCTTGTGTGAAATAAAAGGATACTTGGAAGTACTAAAAGGCATGTGTTTATGTGCAAGAGTGTTCAATTTTAAGCAAATGTAGTTTTTCTCTGAGAAAGTATGTTAGTATAAGACTTCCTTACAAGTGTGAAATAAACATTTGCAAAATTTAAATTTTTCATCGTAAAGTAAATGTAGTTGTGGGTTAGAAAAGTAATCGGTTGTACGAGGGCCGGTTGCCTTCAGTTTTACAAACTATTTAACACAATTTTTCTGAAGAGAAACGTTCTCTGATGCAGACAACCCTTAACAGCGGAAAGAACTAAATCGTGAGAAATTATCCGAAAAAAAGAAGTTTTCTTTTAATAAAAGTTTATCCGAATCAGAGGACTTTTCTTTGAGGAAATAAGTTATCTAGAGCGGAAAATGTTGTCTTTATCAAAAAAAGTTCATTTGAATTCAAGAACTTTCCTTTTCTAAAAAATTTTTCGAATCAAAGGACTTTTATCTCTATTCCGAAGCTCATACCAATTTTTCTCTATAGAATAACTTATTCGAATCGAAGGACTTTCTTTCCTAAAGATTCATTTGAATCAAAAGACTCTATAGAAAAGCTTATCCGAATTGGCAAAATTTTTTCTGTTTCTATAAAAAAGTCTATTAAATTTTTTCTCAAAAAATGTTTTTGAATTTAAAAATTTTTCTTAATAGTTGCTCTTAAGTTTTTGAAGTTTGAGAGTGTTGTTCTATAAAATACTTTCACCAGTCTTAAAACTTTTCTTGGCAGAAAAGTTTTACAATTCTGAGAATTTTTTTCTATGGAAAAGTTTTATAAAGTTAAGTTTTCTGTAGAAAACTTTTCTCAATAGAAAAGTTTAACAAATCTAAGAACTTTTCTATATGTAAAAGTCTTACGAATATGAGGAGAGCTTTTCTCCTTTGAAAGGATTTTTTATAGAAAACTTTCCTCTTTAGAAGCGTTTAACGAATCTAAGAATTTTTCTCTATGGAAAGGTTTCACGAATGTGAGAACTTTTCTCTATTGAAAGATTTTACGAATTTAAGGAAAAGTTTTACATAATCTGAAAATTATTTTTACAGAAAACGTTTCTCCATAGAAAAGTTTATTGAATCTGAGAACTTTTCTTTATGGAAGAAAATTGAAACATTTTAGGAATCTAAACATTTTTCTCATAAGAAAAGTATTACAAATCTGAAAATTTTTCTCTGTAGAAATGTTTTACGAATCTAAGAACTTTTCTCTTTGGAAAGGTTTTACGAATCTAAAAATGTTTCTTTAATGAAAAGTTTTACATTTTTGAAAATTTTTTTTGTAGAAATGTTCAACGGATCTTAAAACTTTTCTCTATGGAAAGGTTTTACAAATGTAAGAACTTTCCTCTACGGAAATGTTTTAGCAATGTAAGAACGTTCTCTGTTGAAAGATTTAACAATTCTGAGAAGAAAAGTTTTACAAAGCTAAGTAATATGTTTCTATAGAAAAGTTTTACGAATTCGAAAACTGATCCATATAAAAAAGCTTTACAAATCTGAAAAATTGTCTTCAAACTAATTTTTACTAACTTATCTAAGAAAAATTGAAAATTGTGTTTTTTATAGAGTGAAACAAGTTTAAATCATAATAAAAGAAGGAAATGTATAGTTTATATCAATGAAACGGGCTTTATTGGAAAGAAAATTTTATAAAATTAATATTTTATATTTCTGCCATGTGGCCGCCACGGCTGGCGCGTAGTAGGAGCAGTCTAGAATACAATTTTCAACCACTTTTCGCAGCATTTGCTGCCGTATTTCAACGATAACTCTTTGAATGTTGATTTCCAGATGTTCAATTGTTTGTGGTTTGTCGACGTAGATAAGTGACTTAACATAGCCCCAAAAAAATAATCCAATGGGGTTAAATCACACGAACTTGGTGGCCAATTAATTGGGCCATTACGTGAAATTATTTTTTCATCAAATGTTTATTTGAGTAAATCAACTGTAGCGCCCGCTATGTGCCATGTGGCTCCGTCCTGTTCGAACCACATATCAGCAAGATTAATGATACGTAATTGAGGTACGAAAATATGTCGCATCATGTTCCTATACCGTTCACCATTGACAGTAACATTCTGATCATCATCGTTTTTGAAGACATATGTGCCAATGACTCCGCCAGCCCATAAAGCGCACTAAACAGTAATTTTCTGTGGATGTAATGGTGTTGCGAAAAAAGCTTGTGGACTCTTCTGACTTCAAATGTGGCAATTCTGCTTATTTACGTACCCAATCAACCAGAAATGGGCTTCATCGAAAAATAAAATTTTGAATGGAAATTCAAAATCAATATAAATTTTTGCTTCAGCCCATTCGCCGAATTAGCGGTGCATACGATGGTCGTTCGGGTTTAATTCCTGCACAAGTTGAATCTTTAAAGCTTTTAAGCCAATATCCTTTTGTAAAATCTTCCATAACGTGGAAGGACACAACCCTAGTTGCTGAGAACGGCGACGAATTGATTGATCAGGATCATTTTTAATGCTTTCCTGTACAACGGCTACAGCTTCTTCAGTGCGCACTGTCTGGCGTCTCATGGGATCTACATTATCAGTAACAGTAAATGTGGTCCGAAACCGATTTATTATTTTTCGAATTAGCCGCGATTATGTGCGCCATAAAATGGAAGAAATGCACGATAAGTTAAACGAATTGAACAATTATTTTGATTAGAAATTTCAACAATTTGCACGCATTGCTCTGCTGTAAGTCAATTCATAATGAAATTTTAAAGCAAACTTAACAAAAAGCCACTATCAGCTGTTAAATGGGTGCTCAAATAAAGCAGTAATGCCAACACAAAGTTGTGACACTCTAAAAAACACGCTTTATATACAGGCAAGGATTTCGTACAGGATAACTTTTATCTCTAAAAAATGTTTTTATTAAATTTAAGGTATTGAAAAACTTTTCGCTAAAGAAAAATTTCCGGAATCTGTGAAGTTTCCGCAATAGGAAAGTATTACTTAGAAAAGCCGGCGATTCTAAAGACTTTTTCACAAAAAAAAGTTTTTTTTAGTCTGATTAATTGTCTGTGTAGAATTTTTTTTTGAATTTTCTCTTTAGAAGAGTTTTTAAAACTTAAGAACTTTTAAGAATCTGGGTACTTTTTGTGTGGAAAGCAAGAGAAATCTGCCCAGTAGTTCTATTTATACTAAGACTTATTATCTAAGCAATGTTCACTAATAAAACGTTGACTTATAATCTAATCAACGTTCAATATACTCGTAAACAAGCTCTCAATTTTTCATGAAACTTTCTATAGCTACCCTCCAATTTTTACCCGATGCTTCTTAGAAATTATGTCGCATATTGTGTTTCCTTCCGGCCGTGGTAAAAGAGTTCTTTCATCACACAACGAAGACACCAAAACTCAAAGACAAAACAAAATATGTAGAAAAACTTTAGAACAAAAAACTTTTTCTATGCCTTTTTTTAGTTTTATTTTCTACATGTATATAGAAAGAGGTAGCGTGTGTTTGATTGTATTTTGTGTGTCTGTCTCTATGCCTTAAAGCACGTTTGTAAATAAATACATATTTCTATTATCATCAACGCAATCGTCGTCGTCATCTTTGGAATTATACAACATTAGCCGGAAGCAATTTTCCGCAAATGTTGCACAAATTTTTAACACTTCCACTTTAGATACCCAAACTTTATGAGTCATTTTGCCGCCTGCTTGCCTGACTATAAATAAAAAAACAAAAAATATAACGAATATAGAAAACTATATTTTTTTTTTTTTTTGGAAATTTTGCATTTATATTTTGTGTTGAAATAATTTTTGTAAATAAAACATATTACATTGACAAGTTTATTAAGTTCCTATTTTTATCCATTATAAAGGCGCTGTTTGGGAAATATGATATTATACTTATATGACAGACTTTTGAAAACTTTAAGTTTATTTTAAGCTTAAAAGTGTAATAAATCATTTTGTTTTTTTTTTTTTTTAAATATGTTAACGAACTTATAATGTTTTTAGCAGAAGGTTTCAAAATTTTACACGACTACAATTAGTACATAACTCATCCAGCATCTTTAAGATCACATTTTCATCAGACTGCATATTGTGCTAGTTTGCTTCATTCTTAAATTACAAATCAAGGCTATATTAAAAAAAAAGAATTACCGCCAATGTATGTGTCCGTTGGAAGTAAAAAGAAAAAACGACAAAGGTATGTTAACTCAAAGATTTATATTCGAGGATGTTCTAGAAATTTAAATGAAGTGGATTTTAAATCGGACAAATTTAAAAAACGACCCTGTTCTAAAAATTCTTAAAAAATTTATTTTTTTATCAATTTAATTTTTTGTGTACCAATTAGCATTACAAGAACAACTCTTAACCTTTATGTGCTCGGGATTGTAAATTAACGTTGGCGGTCGGAAGTCTACATTTGTAGCAATTATGTATTTGTATAGAAAACTATGTCCACATATCAAAGACACATTAGTAGGAGAGTGTTATTAATGTTAATGCATATTTGTAAAATATAATAAGGTCAAATATGCAAGCTCACTAGGCTTGCCAGATCGAAATCGGCAAAAGCTTGGCATTGAAAAGAAAAAGCTTGATTTTCTTTACAATTAATATTTCGGTTAAATTGACAAAAAAGTTTATACTATTTATAACCTCCAACAGAGGTGGACATACATACATAAGTTCGTTTTTTTATATAAGTTTTAATTTCTACAATGTTGATCTAATAAATGCGGAGTTGATTTAACCATCCCCGTCTATTCGTCCGTCGGTTTTTCTGTCCGTGTAAACGTTGAAATGGGCTTTCTGGAGAAGATGTGTATTTATAAAGTCCGGAATAGCTTGCAATTGAAATTCAGCCAGATCGGTCCACAAATGTCTGAGATATCCGCAACAAATTATGACTACCTCTTATTTTTACCCATATCACTTTACTTTTTAAATTCTTGTTATTTATTATGAACTTTTTTTAAATTTTTTTCCTAAATAAACTTCAAATAAACGGTATATAAATGATCTAGTTATATAAAAATAACAACCCCTTTCTTGTAGAAATAACGGTTTTGGTACAGAAACGCCCACACAATATGAGATAGAAGGACTTAATTTTACTCCGATACTTCGTATAATATTTGTAAATCCAAAATGGCTTTCTTAAGACAATATTTACGCTTCAAATGAATGGATTATGGTATAACTGAAAAAACAAAATAGAGTCTGATAGTTCTGCTATACATTCTTCTTCTAACAATGCAAAATTCCTTGGGATACAAATTCCCACAGCTCTTTCCGACAAAATAAATAATAATAACTGCAGCCCAAAAATATCAAATAAATCTATAATTGTTATTGTTTCTTGGTTTTCTTAACAATCAAATAGAACAATTTTTAAAATTCCGGTTAAGCTCATTAAAAACTCATTAAAAAAAGCTTAACAATCAAGCCAAATCAAGCATGTCTGGCAACCTTAAAGCACACGCATGCATACACAAACGTGCACAAGAAAACAAAAGCTAAAAAAATACAAAATTACATGTTCGACATGCCCCATTCAAAAAAATTCGAGTTGAGTAAAAGAACGATGTGAATTTCCATACATTTTATGTGGTGTCTACGTTTGTAAACTACCGGCCAGGAGATGGTCATTTTGAAAAGTAGGGTCTGGGGGGTGCTGTAAATTATTTTTTTTAACGTGTCAGTATCCAAAACCGCTTAGAATAGATTTGTAGGAAGCTACTGAAAATATCGGATCCTGTTGCAATAGAAATTTATTTTTATTACAATTTTTCTACAAAAATGCTACAAATGTAGACTACCAAGCACATAAAGGTTAAAGCCAGAAAAAACTACAGTCATTTGGTAAATAATTGAACTTAAAATCTCGTTCGTTTTCAATTTCACATCATTTCCCTCTCTAGAACATGCCTCATGAATTTATCGGGTGTGTTCTAGAAATCGAAATCGAACGAAAATTTTAATTCAATTATATGCCGTAGTTTTTCGTGGTTTTAAGTGTTGTTTTTGCAAAAATAATAGATACTTAAAGAATGAAGTAGATAAAATGTCCACATCATTTCGATTTATAGAACCCGCCCGTATTTTTTAACAAAAAAAGGTTCATGCGTTTCTCTCTTTAAAATGAGTTTGGTTTAAAAATTTTGTGCGAAGGATAAATCTAATAATGCTAATGCCCGTTTTCACAACTTACCGATAGCTAAAAGTAGACTTTAGCCGGCCTTCTAAAAAGTGTTGCATAATTAAAATTTTACTTTAACCTTAAGTGAGCGATAAAGTTAATTAAGGTTCAACCTACCTGGTAGGTTAAAAAAGTTGGAATAATGGAACACTTTTTATACGGCCGATAAAATCCTACTTTTTGATATCGGTAAGTTGTGAAAACGGGCCTAAATGAAACAGGTGTGCAAAAATGTATTAACATTAATGTTCTTCAACAACTTCACAAATTTACCACCTACACACTAACTATAACATAATTAGTACTTGAAGAAGATGCTCCACCAACAAAATCAAAGGAGACTACAAGTGGTCCAATGAATAAATATTTTAAACAAGATGCTTCGATCGATTCTCTAGAGGAAATTATTTGCAGAAGCTAAGCAGAGGATGGAATTTCCGTGAAAAGTTTCAAAATATCCAAAGTTATATTGACAATTTGGAGCGTCATTGGCAAGTTTTATTTAAAAAAGAATTTTATTTACTCAAATAGTAATTTTTTCTAAAATTGTCGAAAAAATCTAGTAATTTATAAAATTTGTGGATTTAGAATTATTTGAATAATCGATTAACTTTAAAATTTTATTCGTTTAATCGAATAAGTTTAAAATGCCAAATATCTATTAAACGTTTAATCGATCAAAAAAAACCGATTAATTGAATGCGAACAAAAATAATCAATATACGGGTTAAGATGTGGCTAAAATTTTAGTGAAGTAATATTTTTATTGAACAATTTTATTTATTCAGTGAATTTTTGCAGGCTTTTGATATAATTTCAATAATAAGTAAATTGTGCTGAAAATCTTTCCACTAACTTCTATGAAAAAATTAGCAGTAACCAATAAACATTTTATAAGTATTGTATTTTTTTTTTTAATTCTGTGGCTTGGAGCTAAAAGGGCCAATGTCAAAATATTCACTTTTGGGAAAATTGTAATTGAAGGCTTTACAAAAGGTTTTACAAAGGTTTTGCATAGTGACATTGGCCAGCATTTTATTTATGAAGCTGTTCTGGGTTAAGTATGACTTTAGCTGTTTTACCATAATGAAAGAGAGCAAGAAAACAAATCTAATGCAAAAAAGTGACAAATCTAATGCAAAAAAGTGACTTTGGCCCTTTTAGCTCCAAGCCACAGAATTAACACTTATATGTTCTGATTTAAGATTTATATACCCTCAACCACTACAACTTTTATGGACCTAAATGTGGAATAACTTCTCTAAATATTAATATTTCTTTTGTAAATACTAAATCAATTAATGGCGGAATGTACCTATTGCACAAGGGAACAAAATTGAACTTTTTTTGTGCGGCCATGAACTTTATTGAAAATTTTTACTAATCTCAGCTCACTGATTTCAAAGCTTATCTTCATTTTTCTCTATTAGCTCGTCTTTTCGAGATTTACCGTTATGTTAAAAATTAAGTCACTTTCACAACATATATTGGAATAACTTGAAAACGCTTCACCAAACGAAACTCGGCAACAATATTATCTTTAAAGCGTGCTTACATTGTTTTTAAATTTGTCCAGTAGTTTCCGAGATATCGTTGAAGTTTTGAAAAAATTAACAATTTAAAAAACAATTTTTTTGTTCTTTAAAAATTAATAAAAAAATAAAAATGCCATAAAAATCACAGTATTGACCTAAAAACATTTAGTAAAACATATTTCGAATGAACTGAGTTGAAAAAAGGAACAAAATAGCCAACATACACATTTAATCAAAAGCTCATTTCATTTTATTCGAAATTAGTTTCATATGATTAGAAATCATACAGACAAATTTTATTAAGATGCACTACTAACCATAAGCCACATATAAAGCTCGATTGTTCATAACTTACTGTACACTGATAGAAAAAGCATTATAACGCTAAAGGTAGAAGTACATAACACGCGTTTATTCGTCTGCGTGTGTTGTGCGTTTTAAAACTTTAGCGCATGCAAAATTGCAATTTACACAACTCGCGTTGTAAAAGCCATTCTTGTCAGCTGTTTTTTATTTTTTTCTTATCAAGATTTTTTTATTTTATTGAATCTGATTTATTTATACATATTGTATATTTTTTAAGCTCTTCAAAAAGTTTTTCTTTCATGATTCACAATTTTGTTAAATTATTCTCTTTATTGTCAGCTGATTGATTACTTGTCAAAAACCCACAACGCGTTAAAAAGTTCAAATTTAACCAACTTTCTGGCGCAAACGCGTCAAAATATTTTGCATGTAACTTGTTCTATGAAAAAACACTAGTTTAACTTTTTTTGACAGACGTCTACAGAGCGCGCGCGCACTAACGCGTGGTATGTACTTCTACCTTAATGTATTTTTGCATCAGTACTATGATAAGTGTTTTCGTTTTTAACCCCAAGACACTTTTTTCATTGTGATGTCAGCCTTAAGATCACTTGCCCCAATTGTCAGAAGGGCCGAAAATTAATATGATGTCATCAATGGGATGACACATCGGCATCACAGAAATTACAAATTGGATTAAGTTTAATAAAAAATGTGATTAGTGCGATGACTCCGTAACATTGGAGAAAGGACTCATTGAGTCATTGGGAATAGCTTAAGTAAAAGTAGGATAAAAGTTAATCTCAAACTATGCTTGATTCAAGAATTTCTAAGTTGGATTAATGCCGAATTCGTACTTGAAATAATTCAAAAGTTAGATAAGATTGATTTTAGCCCAAGCACTTGACCCAGAGATCGAGACAGCACTACAAGGATTTTATACTGTAGTGCTGTTGCTGTTTCTACACAAAACAAGCAAATCGTTTTTAACCATCTTTTGTTGTGTTGCTGTGGTTTTCACAAACACACACGTTTGCTTTATTTTACAATCTACTCCTTTGGCTGTCCTACTTTTTTAAATTAATGATCAAATGTGAAGATTAAATACCATCAATATGAATGTAATATTTTATATAAGATTTTTTGCTCTGACTACGAATGTACACCAATACGATGCCTCCTATGCAGGTTTAAAAATGTGTCTTAAAACAAAAATAGAGGATAAAACAATAACATTCCTTCTAAAACACACTTCACCAAGCATTTTAACAATATTTAGTTTTTTTTCTTTATTCTTACTTTGCCTTTTAATAACACAGAAAATGTGGCATCGAATTGATGTCACTGTAGTCACAGAATAGATGACGCATAAAATATGACAAAATTGTATGATGACGTTCGTCATTGGATTGATGTCACTTTTTGCCTCATTGATGCCATTTGTAATAGCATTGATGTCACAATTCTGATGTTAGTACATCATCCATTTGAAGAAGCCTTTTTCTATGAGTGAAGGACCCATATAAAGCCTACTTTCAAAAACACTTCAGTTTGCCTTAAACCGTAACGAAAAATGTGATAATAAATGTCATAAGACTAGAAACAATATACTGCCGAATTTCCTAAGATCAGCTCATAATAACCCACCGTAGTCTCCATATAAATCCTACTCTCGAAAATTACATTGATATGTCTGAAACTACAACAAATATGTAATGAAGTTGTGGTAAAGCTTGGTCTAATTTAGCTTTGTATGGCTTGCCATAGCACCATGCAATGTTGTGGTAATCGGTCCATAATTAAACATATTAAGCCTCCTTTTTAAAATTAATTTAATGTGCCAAAAACTTTAATTTATTCTATTATTATAATTTTCTCTTACTTTGTTTTATATGAAAAAATTACTCCAACAAATTTCGTGTAAAGCGGTTAAAAATTTACCATAACATTGCTCGGCATCCTGCTAGCACTCCTACTTTAAAGATATGTGTCACGGAGGAATGTGCAGGATAGTTCCTTAAGCCTGAATGGGGCAGGTCCTCACAGCGCCCGTGGTCGATACGCAGATCAGGTGAGAAAGCTAATCGAGTATCACTCTAACTTTGACCAGTTCGGTCTTAGTCCGCCACGCTTGGGGGAATAGAAGCGATCACTAGTTGACATATTTTTTTGCGCAACAAACAAAATTCTGGAATAAAAAACAAATTTTATATGTCCCCGAAAATGGTAACAGTCCACAAAATTAAAAATGGAAGATTATAAATACTAAGAGATACATAATAACAGTAAAATATCACCCGTTAAACTCGACTTAAATTCAAGATAAATTCTTTATTTAAATATAATTTTATTTAAATATTTAATTTTTTTAAATAACAACTGTCAAGCACCTTACAAATTATGGACTTACATTTCATTTACAATTTACACTAAATTATGTAAAATTCTTGCACCAACACATAAAATTCCTAAAAAGAACAGAGAAGAAAAAATATTGGCACCATTTCAATTTACTTGAAGCTCAACTTTACATTAGCCAGATACAGATGAACCAAAGCAAAAGCTCCATAAGGAAATGAAAAAAACTAAATATATTTTAAACAAAAAAAAAAAAAAAAAAAAAAAAAATCAACCAACCTACCACCTTTAAGACTAAACAAATCCCAAGTTATACGGCTTAATGGGACAAACTGACTCTCAACTTTTTTAAGGACTTTATTAAGAAGAGAAGCAGCAAAAGGCAACAACTTTAAATCACACAATGACAGTTAAGGATTTGGAGAAATGAAATTTATTGTTAAGCACAACGAATGAAGAAGAACTTCTTTGCTTGCAGTAGGCTGCTTTTTAACATTTGAAGTCATCTCTACACTCACACATAAGTACTCTTAAGGAGACCCGTATTCACACATACAACTTACTTCTAAAAGACATTTGTGTCATTGTTATTTTTATGTTAAAAAGGTACAACAAATTGTTTGTTTAGATACAAATCTGCATTGACATTTTTGGTCTGTTGTTTATTTATTCTGTTGGTTTTCTTATAAGTATGCCAGTATATTGCTTGTTAAACATTTTTCAGATACAGGGGTTTTCAAAAAGAACCTTGTTTCCAAAAAAAAAAAAAAAATAAAATAAGAAATTTAGATGAGAATCATTAAAATTTTTGCTATCGATTCGATTGGCTCCTGGTGAACTCTATCTTAAACATAGCCCTAGTGATGTTTAATCGCATGAACGGAGCGGAGCGGCTGATTTTGGTTGCAATAACTTTATTGCTTCGGTGGCTGTGTACCATGTACAACAAACCAGTTAAATCTAGATAACAATGCTATCAAAATAATCACTTTTAATCAAGGAGCTTGTTGTAAGTAATCCTATTTGTTGAGAACGTCGAGGTAATGGCAAAATCAGACCCCCTTTAACACTATGGCACACGACTGCAATGTTTATGCTTATATGCATGTATATGTATACAGTACTAATGAAATTTATAGTGCGCTTTTACAAAACTTCACTTATAAACATCAATAAAACAAATTTTTTTTGAAGTAAATTAAAGTTTAGAAATACAAAATTAAAATAATATTTAATTTTCTTTAGAACAACTTAAAAATTAATGAGTCAAAATTATAGCACAAAACTTTGTTTAATATTTATTTAAATCCATTAAACGAAATGCTTTTTCAAAATTTAAGATCAGTTAGATGATATACTTCCACCTTTAGCTATTAATATACATTTTATTCTTTTTGGGATGGAAATGACCAATTCAGAGCACTCGTCTACAGTAAATTTAGACCAAATGTCCTTAATTTCATTTTTCAATTCGGGTGTTGTTGATATCTTATATTTTTCAATATCACGATCAATAAAAGCCCACATATTTTCCATTAGATTTATATCTGAAGATGTTGGTTGCCAATCTAGAAGAGATATATTTGTATCTCCAAACCAATCCATCGAAAACTTCGCCATATGGCACGGTGCATTATCTTGCTAAAAATAGCTTTGGGTTGTACCAGACACAAAAACTGTTTCGGATATCAATTCGATAAAGGTCCTTACATTTAAACGTCCTTCATAAAATAATAATAAGCCGATGCCATGAGCTGTTAAACATCCCCATACGTTAACAGATCCACCACCACCTTGTGTCCTTGACTAAAAACAGAACGGTTGTTCCTTTTCCTGCATTGTACGATGAACAAATGATCGATTTTTTCGATTGATTAACTCAAAATGGGATTCATCGCTAAAAACAACCCGATTCCAGTCTCTTTCTGTCCAGTTTACATAATTCTTGCACCATTCAAATCGTTTTTTTTTGTCTGAAGCTTGTTGCGGTAAGGGCGATGTTTTTTGGAGTAGCTTTTGAGACCATGTTCAACAAGACGCTGACGGGTTGTACTTGCGCTAATTGATTTTTCAAGAGTTGATAACCATTCGGAAGCTATTTCGCGACTACCAGCTAATCGATTTCGCTTACAAATTGGTACGTTATATTGATCTTTTGCAGGGGTTGTACGTTTACAACGTCCCTGACCGGGTATATTTGAAAGTGGTTTTCCAGCAGAAACTTTTTTGGCAATGTTGTAAACACATTTCCGTGAAGCAGCCAGGCTGGAAGATAATTCGGTATGAGAAAGATGTTCCAAAAGCAGAGTTTTTATACAGTGCGCTATAATTCTGACTCCTTACTCACTGGCAAGAGATGCAAATTGTATTCCCTCTCTTATCTTAAATAGTTTTCTGTTGTTTTTGATGTTGCTTTATGTTTATGTTCGAAAAAAATATCTCAAGAAAATTTTTAACAACACAGTTTGTTAAAAATAAAATTTTAGGTCAACAAATTTTTTGTTTGATTCAAAGAAAAAATTTATCAAATTTTCACTTTGCAAAATAGCACTCAAATTAATTAAATATTTCTTCATATTCAATAAAAAAAATATTTGAATCAAAATAAAGACAGTATTTTAACAACTGTTGTCCATTTTTAAATAGCTCATAATTCTCATTTGTTTTACAGTTTTATTTGAATAATATATTTAGTTTTGCCAAAGTCTTTGGAAAAGGTTTCCTGATGATCTGGCCTAATCAACCAGTGCAATGCGCATAGGAACTTTCTTATCCCCGCATAATAAATTTTAGTGTTTTTATAAAAATATAAAAATTGGAAATTTTTGACATCATCATTAATAAATAAAAAAATAAAGATTCGATTAACATTTTGTTTGATTTATTCAACATTTTCAACAATATATTTTAACAAATCAAGTAAACATTTTGTTGAAAAAAATTAATTTGGGCAACAACTTTTTTACTGAATCAATAAACTTGGTTGTTGACCAAAAATTTAACAATTATACATACAAACTTTTTTATCAATACCGCAAAAACCGTCATCGCAGAAAATTCAAAAATTTTTGTAATCAAATATGCGATTTTCCTATTCAAATATGAAAATTATTTTTTTCTGTGATCAGAAAACAATTTAAGTTTAATAAAAAATCTTGTTAAGTGCGCTATAAATTTGATCAGTTCTTTATGTATTCCTGAGGAAAGCATAGGCACGCAACAAGTTTATTCAAATCTATTTTTTTAGAGATCGAAATTTTAGTTTATTGAGACTTAAGTTCAAACGCAACGAAACCCCAGCATTTTGGGGACCGAACGAAAACAGCATCAACACAGTCTTCGCTACTATAGCCACGAAATGTTATATGTTATTTCGTTGTGCCTAGAGTTGTCTGTTCTTAAAACATTAAATCAAACATGGTACGACATTTTTTAAAATCATTTTTTTGTTGCAAATTTTTAGAAAATTAATTTAATAAATTTCCTAGTAGAATACAAAAAAATAATTTTCTTTTTTCGTAGAGGAAAGAATAATTGATTTTGTCAAAAATAATGCAATTTTTAATGTTCGACATCCGAAATTCCGTGATAATGAAGGAAAGTATCGCTTGTGGTTAATTTTTTTAATGGTTTTCTATTCCAGGTGGAAGGTTTTCGTTCCAAATCAGATTAACTCATTTCAGTCAAGATATTAAGTAGCTTTTCTGTGCCGCTATTTATATATGACGTGAATATTTTTCGTTTTTATTTCACTCTTAAAAAAAATAATTTTCCATATTTTTTAGTATATAATTGACACATTTTTTATATACAATTTTCCACTTAACAATGAGAACAAAAACAAGTTAGAGTGCTATATTCGGCTGTGCCGAATCTTTGATACCCTCCACCGACAGTTCGAATGTTTAAGGAGTAATATCTGTATGATGTCTTTTTATTATTATTATCTTAAACTGTGACGATTTGTTATTAATTATGGTTTTAGGAGACTAAACTGTTTTCCGGGAGTAGGGCATATATGGGGCCTAGGGTAAATTATGTACCGATCTTCACGAAATTTCACAGTATCATTTATAGTCCTATAAAATTGTGACGAGTCAAAATTTGTTATGATTGCATTATTTTTTACGGTTTTAGGCGTACTAAACTGTTTTCCGGGAGTAGTGTTTATATGGGGCTTAGGGTAAATTATGGACCGACCTTCGCGAAATTTTACAGTGTAATTTCTAGTCGAATAAAACGGACTTGTGCAAAATCTTATGTCATTCCGTGCATTTTTGCATCATTTATGTTAGTTTTTGTAACAAAATTATCAAGTTTTTGAAGGTGGTGGTTCCACATTTTGATTCATAGCTCTGGTCCTACTGAACCGATTTTGCTGAAATTCAATCCCAAACTGCTTAGGATAACTACAAGCAATTTGACACCTAGTTTGTTTATTTCTTTTGAGTTTTTCGAAAGTGAGCGTGTTTTCAACAGACAGACAGACGGACAGTCGGACAGACGGACAGACGGACAGACAGACGGACATGTCTAAATCGACTTAGAATTACTCAAGCAGCCAGAATATATATACTTTATGGGGTCTGAGATGAATAATAAAAAAGTTTCACACGGAATGACAAACTTAGTATACCCTCTTCACAACTAATTGTAGTGGAGGGTATAAAAATTGTGCAAAAAAATTTCGTTTCAGTAGTCTGTTTTATCCTGCAACGCTCCCACCTGAAACGAAAAAGATTCAAAAAGGAGACAGTGACAAAAAGCAAAGTTTTTCAGTTCAGCAGATAACGGTATTTGCAGAGACCAAGCTTAAGCTTCAATTTCAATTTGATGTCTCCATGTATGTGAAAGACGACCTCTTCTTCTGCTGCCCTGTGGGTTCCATCCGATACCTTGTCTTGCAATGTCATCTGCTCAATTCCTAGGCATATGGCCTTTCTATCCCCATTTATGCCTTCTGGTTTATAGATGGATTGCTTGATGTTGTGTTATTGACCATAGGTCAAAATATGCGAAGAATTTCGACGTTGAGCAGAATTTTCAACTTTATCTTCTGCGATCATATCAATGCAGCCTAGTATTTCTTGCTTTCTTCGCAAATAGAAGGACGATTCAACATTTTTGATCAGTGGGTTTTTAATACAGAATTGCTCATGGCTTCGACGTTAAGACACATTGATTTTGTATTTTTGATGTTAACATTTAGGCGCTCACATCTCGCCGCCTCCGAAAATGTTTAGCTAAGAAGGCAGATATCGCCTGCATAGTGGAGGTTCTCTTATCTTCCCTGCATACCCTAAGTGATGCCCCTTCTCTATCTAGTAGCTTTAACCATTGCTCCGTCTAGTACATCTAGTATCTAGTATCCTTAACAGACCCTAGCGTTATCATTTATTTTGTCCAGAAATGGTTTTCGCGGAGAATTCGGCAGGCTTCGTTGGCATAAAAAGCTTTCATGATGTATCAATAAAGCATTGTGACCAAGATTGTCGAAAGCCTTGTCCAAATCAATGAATGTTAGATAGAGAGGCGGCCTCCTAACCAGGATTGAAGTTGGCAATATGCCTTTGTTGAAAAACGGAGTTCCTGTTGAAAACCCTGTTTTTATTATCTTACAAATCAGATCCCTCACCAAAAATAAGGCGAGTAACCAAATCCTCTTGATGATGGCTGATAATGGAAAAAAGCACAAAAAAGTTAATACTTCTCTTTTTTACATGGGCAAAGTCTATTAATATGCTTTTGGTTTTTTTTTAGGTGAAAAGTTTTATTGTCTTAAGGAAATGTGTTTAATTTATAATATTGAGTATTTATAAGTTTCCCTATTATTTTACACGTTTTATATTTATTTATTAGAAGTGGAAATTTATCTAATATTTTATTGAAAAGATGTCTACGCAGAAAAATTGCAGGAACCGTTTTAATATGTTTTTCTTTATCATACGTTTTGATTCATCATCATGTAGTGGTTGTGTGTGAATTTAATACCTTTTGAGAGAAAAATCACCACAAATGTCATAAAATGTCACTGAAAACTATGGATTAAAACATGGTGAAATAAACAGGTGGCAGCACTACGCTAGATGACGATTTTTTGCTCTTGCATTGTTTGTCTAGGTTTATGTCAAAGTTTTGTTTATGTTTACAAAAAGTCCACGTTCTGTGCTGTGATTATTGTATTTTATTAAAGTTTTTGATAATTTTAAATTAAAATAAATAAGATATTGAACATAATTAAATAAAAATTGGCTAAAATGTGTTTATTTCATCCCGTTCAGCGGCACGCTTTGATTTTTGTTTAATGTATTTTTGGACGTAAACGGTGATGTAATTGCCATTTTTGTTGTAATGTTGTATTTGTTGCCGTAACGATGCCACCTGCTTATTCCACCATGGATTAAAATACCAAATGCTTACACTACTTTACTTTTCTTTTCTTCACTTTTATTATAATTCCACTGGAAAATTTTTTTTAATTTGAAGAAATCAAAAAAATATTTTTCATTAATTTTTGACATAAATTTTTTTTTTAAGAATGTTGTTATTTTTTGTATTTTAAATTACAAGAACAACAAAGTTTAATTAAAAAACTTCAGAAATACGCTTATCGTATTGCCTGGATGAAAAATGTAATTGCGGCAATAATCTATTTAGTATTGCGATAGGTACTCCCTTTGGGAATAAATGTGTCCCGAAAGCACTACTGTGGCGATTCTGCTAGATGATAAACCAGCAATATTGGCAGTTTACCACTAAAAATATTAATTTACATAAAACTACAAATTTTTAATTAAAATTTTTTATTATATAAATTAAAGTTTCATATAATCGATAGAAGAATGGAAACTCACTTTCCGACGAAGCTCAAATGAGAAAACAGAGCCGGATACCCTACTGTCATTGATGAGCTTCAACGCACTCCTTTGCACCCAATCCGGAAGCTTCAAAATAGACCTTAGGCGCCTGCCCAGATATTTACGTTCGGATATAGACAGTGTAAATAGTTTGAGGATCAGACGGAGTGAAGTAGTTCTTGCACCATTTCAAGAATCCAAGACTCTTGAATGATTCTTTCGACACTTGAAAAACATGTTGGTTCCAACGAACATCACATTGGATTTTTATGCCTAGAGCATCAAGAGTGTCTGAGTCCTCAAAAGCTATATCACCCACGCATACTGATAACGCTGAATCATGGGTCAATATACAACATTGGCTCTTACGAGCATTAAAATCGACCCTGTTTGAAGGCCTTGTTCATAGTCGTTCATAGTTTCGTTCGTAGACCAGGGCTGTCAGGTGTGGCGATTTTTCGCCAAACGTGGCGGTTTATAAACCTATTTGGCGATGAAATTTTGTTTTTGGTGACATGGCGATTTTTTGGCGATATTAAAAAAAATTGGCGACTATTTCGGCAATTTTTTTTTTATTACTTATGTGAAAAAATTAAGAGTACGGGCAAAGTTTTTTGATATATTAAATCGAAACGAATTTGGGTTAGAAGTTATTGTTTAAAAATAATCCTTGTTATAAAATTGTTTAAAAGACTGAGTTGAATATCCAGTTTAAATACAAGTTTTAAGACATTAATTATTTGCTTCATTTCTTGTAAAAGTAATATGTTTCGATGCAAATCGAATACAAATTTTTTTGGTATCAAACTCTATTCATTTTACGTACATAATAAAATAAATATTTTTGCAAAATTCAATTAACTGCACTCGAAAGTTTCATAATTTAAAATAAACAACCTTGTAATGACCATCGGACGATTGAAAATCGCAAAAAGTCAGATTTATTTTACGGTGTTCTGAAACTTGTGCGTTTTGCTTGCGATGTTCCATAGTTTCTTAAAAATATTCTAGTTCCGATCAACAACTTTTGCAATTTAAAGTCACCAAACTTCTTGCGATTTACAGGACACTTAAAATGCGACTTCAAGCTAGAAGCGCAAATGTTAAGCGTTTTTCGACTGTCAGAACATGCCCGATTTAGTTTAAAATACATTAATATAATCTTTTATAAAGGGTGATTTTTTTAGCATAGTTTTCTTAAATCTAATGAAACACTCAAATTTGTATAATATATTCAAAATTTTTATTGGAATCGATAAATTGGTCTTTGCCATTTACTTTTTATAAAGAACTTCATGTAAATGTTGCTCGCGGCTCCAGTTTAAATGGTCCATTTGTAAGGTCAAATTTTGCACCCCTTTTTCGAGCATTTCGGCCCGTATTCCATGGATAACTAGTGTTATGTTATACTCTAAGGCTTCAATCGTGTTTGGCTTGTCCACATAGACCAACGACTTCACATAACCCCAAAAGAAATAGTCAAGAGGCGTCAAATCACATGATCTTGGCGGCCAATGTACAGGGACATTTCGAGAGATAAACTGCTCACCAAATTCATCCTTCAATATGTCCATTGTTTCACGAGCTGTGTGGCATGTGGCACCGTCTTGTTGAAACCACATATCAACCAAGTACAACTCAGCCAATTGGGGCAAAAAAAAGTCGCGAATCATGGCACGTGGTTGAATAACACATGCCCAATATTTAAGAACGGCGAGGAACTGACATTTCACTATCCTGATTACTACTGGTCGCTACGGCTGCAATATTCTCTTCGGTACGCACTCTACGAACGCGAGTCTATGGTTTAATGCCCACCAAAGTAAATGTGGTGCGAAATTTGGTGATAATAGCACGAATTGTCGATTCACTAGGTCGATTATGACGACCATAAAAAGTTTGTAACAAACGATGGACATTTCTTACAGTGCACGAATTTTGATAATAAATTTCAACGATTTGCAGTCGTTGCTCGTTTGTGAGTTTCTCCATGATAAGATGTGTGCAGAGTATGCAGAGTATGCAGAGAATGAACAGAGCCCTACGGTTCCCCTGCATTTAAATGAAACTCCTCCGATGAGAACCCATCTATAAAAACACGTAAAGAGCGGTCCTTGAGAAACCTTGATATAAATCGAGAGAAATCACTATCGACACCAAACGCAAATAGCTTTGAAACGAGTGCAGCATGCCACAAAGGATCAAACGCTTTGGAAATAAATAGCGAAACCTCTTTTCTTTCACCAAATTGGTTAATAGAACGACTCCAATGTTCCGTAAGAAACGCTTACAGGTCTCCCATAAAACAACTTCGACGAAAGCCACACTGTTATCACACAAGAGTGAATTAGACTGCAGATAATTTACTCAGTGGTGATTGATTGATGCTCTCCATCATCTGCGAGAGCATAGAGCAAATTGCTTTTGGGCGGTAGTTTTCAGGGTTTGTAGCCCTTTTTTGGGATTGGCTGGACGTTGGCCACCTTTAAGCAAGAAGGAAAAACTGCTGCCCGGTACGAGTAGCTAAATAATGCTGCCAAAGGAAGAGACAACGACAGTGCACAATTCAGTCGTAGCACCATCCGTCCCCGAGAACTGGTTAATGTTGAGATCTTAAAGGACCCTTTTAACTGACCGCGTTTGAAAAATTTTATAAAATGACCAAAAGGTCTTACTATCCTGCGGAGCATCAAGGACCTTACCAAGCAGACGCTGTTCGTAAAGAAGCTTCTCGAGTCTGAGTACTCTGGTATATTCGTTTCTCGTCTGTTTACGTAACGCGTCAGTTACTGGGTTTTTGTCATCACGCCAATTACTAAACGTATCCTCTCTGGATCTCAGCACGTCTGATTAAGTCAATACTTATGTTTTGGTTTAGTCGAAATTTGCTTGGATAAAATGAATAATTTTATTCTAAGCAATATCACATTTACCATCATTTCTGCCGCAACATTAACTTTGTCATCAAGAAAACAGATTTTCCAGTTGAAATGCTGAAGGAAGTCGTTAAGCTCAGCCCAACGAGCCTTTTCCTAGACAAAAATATAGGGTGTTTCGTCGCTGGTTCTTAAGCACTACGAAGATCTACGCAAATGAAAAGGATGCAGAAATGAGGTTATGATCTGCGGTTCCGAGAGGCGAAAGTAGCACAACTTCGTATTTGTCAGGACGCGAGGTGAGAAAAAGATTTAAATCAGCGGATTTGGTAGGAAAATGGTATTTTTTTTATTTTTGTTCAGTAATGAAAACTCTAAATTTAAAGTAGTTTTTATCGACAAGCGGTATTAATTTTACGAAAATAGTAAAATGAAGCAATTTGTTCTGCAATTTTGTTTTTCTTTTAACCACTTTCAACTGCAATTCTAGTCGTGAAAAGCCAACCAATTGTAGGAAAATGTAAGAAAAGATAAACTAACTTTTATGCTGGTGTTTTGTTTAAGCTTGGATATTGTTACGGGTAAAACTTTGAGTGTTTATAATTCTTATTCACGTAATAGTTTTATTTGTATAATATTTTTAGCTTTTCTATATTTTTTGGAAAAAAAATTCCCGATGATCTGGCCTAAGCAACCAGTGAAATACGCATAGAAACTAGCTTTCCCTCAACAATAAATTGTATTTACAAAAAAAAAAAATAAAAAAATTGGGAATTTAGCACGTCATAGAGAAATCTTATTAATAAAAAAATAGTAGTTATGGAAGCCCCACAATCGGACCGGGCTGGACAAAAGTTTAAAATTACACGGTTTAAAAAAAAATCGAAGGATATAAACATTTTCAAAAACACGATTTTGAATTTCAAATCCAAAAATCTTAATCAAATACACTCAGAATATTGTTTCCATATTTTTCTGACAAAACTTTAAAAAACGAATATTTCACAAAATTTCAATTCCGACCATTACTAAGAAATTTATGAACAATTAACTAAAAAAGTGTCTTTTAAACGAATTATCATAGATATGACAAAATTTACCAGGAACACCTTTTTGAATTGTTTTAAAAACTATCACAAAATAAAGAAAATAATTAATATTTATGGTTAAGGTTATAAATAAAATAAAATAAATAGTTTTGAGTTTTTAATTGTCAATAAAAATCAAGCTTTTTCTTTTAAAGGTTAAGCTGTTTGCCGATTTCAATCTGGCAAGTCTACATCAAATTCCCTTAATATTTCACATAATTTTTTCTTAAGCCAACTTTTGGTTAGCATTGAAAATTATGATATGTTCATTTTTTTGGTCATAAGAAAGAGTTGCATAAGTCGACATAAGACAAAATAGAATTATTACAATTAGAAAAGGTGTAAAATCTTTAATATTTACCAAATGTTTTTTTAACATTTACATTTAAGCATTTTTTAAAGCTGTTCCTAATACAAAAATATACTGGCTTAAAGCAATAAACAGTAAAAAAATTTGGGTTTTTTGAAGCACTTATGAGAAAAAGCGCATAATCGAGCGCTTCAAAAAGAGAGCTCTTATTCAGCAGTAAATAATAAAGAATAAAATATATAAAAAAGCTGCTCTTTTAGTGCTGACAACGAAGAAGGTTTTAAAGCGAAAAAAAAATATGTTATGGTTTACGAAAATGATTTAAAAAGGCATTTAAACAAGCAAAACATTAATGAATATGTTAAGATAGTTAGCCCTTAAAAAAGTTCTTTAGGTGTGCTTTGTTTGCATGTTAAAAGAATCCCTTATAGTCAGCAGAAAATAGTCATCCAAACCGGGAACACCCTATACAAAAATCAGGCATCTTATTAGCAGGTTTGAAGCGATTTGAGGTATAAATTCATACATAAAACCTGCTCCTATTGGAGCACATTTTTTAATGGGTCTTTATATAAAGCTTCAACAAAACTGGGTATATCTGCAGGCTTCAATATTCGACATAAGCTACTTTTCCATATTGGCACAGATATACTTAGGAATGATTCTATACACTATTAGATTATATTACATCTTCCTGCCGCATGTTTCTTTTTAGCTATTCTTTGGTTAGCAATGATGTATATTTGACTAAAAGAAGAACATTCAAAAAATGTTTTAAAAATTTAAATGATTCATACAAAAATAATTAATTCTTCATATCGTCGGCTTTGCAGGCAAACCTGCTAAATCCACTTTTTAAGTAAATTGAGACTTTAATGGCGTGTGATAGAGAAAGATATGCCTTGTCGACCAGCATGTACTTTTTCTTTAGTTTGAATCTTTAAGCGTATAAAACCAATTATAGTTTTGATTTTCCTCGCAGTCTGCAAATATGAAATAAAAGAAGTTTTTTCTCTCCTGTAAAATATGCTGAAAGGTCGTTAGCGCGTTTATAAATTAAGCCGACGATATATTAAGCAACTTATTTTTCTTTTTAAAATTGTACAATTACACTAAAGATAAATATAATACCGAACATTTTCCTCAGAAAAGAGATTTCTAAATTTTTACGCTAAACTGTATAAAATAAACTAAAAGGGAAAAAACTACTGTTAATTTTGCCCTTGATCTTTTGTATGTTTAGAATTATCTATAAAATAATTTTTAACATATTTGATTTAATAATGCAATAATCACACAATAATAATTAAAAACTTAAGTCAAAATTACTTTTTTATAACATATTTTTAATTGCAATCAACAAACAATTTAAATCCATTTAAAATAAATTTAAATTGTTTGACAAACCCCATAAAGTAGACTACAATAATTGCAAATTTAATTATCACAAAAATGAAAACATTGTCAAAACTGTAAAAAGGAAAAACAACATTAACTCTATTGTGTAAATAAAAATGTAAGCAAACACTTATACCCAGTTGGCCAAATGGTCATAGATGCAAATGTCGTCAACGATGTCCTCAGGACATTCTAAAATATGTCGCCCATATAAAATTGATGAAGACAACTTAAGTAATAAAACATGTATTTTGTCGTGTATAAATCGTATTTACGACTTCATATGAGACATTTTCTTAAATTTGTCTTCAACAAGGCTTTATTGAGGACAACGTAAGCGACCATTGCATGCAATATGTCGTGTTTCAAAACGCATTGGCGACAATATGCATGAAATTGTCGCTCATCTTGTCCTAAATAAGGTGATATTCAAAACAAATTTATGAAAATGTCTCATAAACATGGGACTAGTTGTCAATATTTTTTTTTTTGTTTGTTTTAAAAACGTTAACGAAAATGTTTTTTGAATGAAAACTCGTATGAATAAAAACAGTTCTTTCAACTTCTAAAATTTGACTTAAGATGTTTTGTCAAAATGCAACAGATACATATCTATCTATTTCTATACAAAACTCTACTGAAAAAGCGTATTGTCATTAACCTATCGGCGACTAAATTGTGGATAGTATCTGCAATACTGTCATCAACGACACTATTAAGGTTATGTCGCTTATAGAACATCAACGACGATATGAGAAAAAAATCGTTTATGTAGTCGCCAATGACAACTTTCACCACATTGTCACCCATATTGTCGTTAACGACAATGTGCATGATGGTGTCGTTCAAATTGTCGTGTACGATTTTGGTGCCCTTTGTTCGAAAAAGTCGTCGACGATTTGCTCTGGCTGTCGCCAACATGTCGTCAGCGATTTACTATGGGTCTTGTACGCGTCGTCAACGTTGTCTCGAACACATGGCCAACTGGGTATATATGTATATGTATACACAGCCACACACACATACAAACACACGCATACCCTGGTAAATATTAAATGACATTCAAACCACAGATGGACGTCTACATTACACTGATCGCTAGTGGAAATTGTATAAAATAATTGAAAAAAAAAGAAATAAATAAAAGAGTGAATAACTGTAGACGAGTGCTTGGAATGAATATCGTTGTGTAAATAAATTATCCAAGCCAGTTAATTTTTATGTTTGCATATGTACTTATAAGTGTATTTAACTAAAACACATACACACATACATATATGTGCGTGTGCATGCAAAGTGACAGTTTGCCACTTATAACTTTGTACACACAAAAAGATAAACACACAGACAAACTAACAAGGCTGCTTCATTTTAATACTGAAATTATTTAAAACTATATTTTGTTAAAAAAAAAACAAATTTAAATGTAAATGGACAGCAAAAAGGATATTCTCATGAGATATTTGTTTAAAAATATTTAATGTTTGTTTTGAAGCGAAAAATTAATTTATGAGAAGCAGTTTATTAAGTGAAAATTTAAAGCGTAAATTGCTTTACAACATACGGTTTTGAATAGTAGCAATTAGTAATTATTGAAGTTTGTATTTTGTTTTAAAAATATTTTGTCGTAGGCTTGAGTTAAAAATCCTGGAAATCAGAATATTAAAAATAATCTTTAGCACTCAAAAGTTGGTACATTTTACACCGCAGATTCGCCCACTAAAAACATAAAAAGGGGGCTTGATCCATGTTTATTTGTGAAATTTTACAAAAACTAACACACGTTGACACAGTTAGAACTATACTACTTGCATTTGACTTCAAACTAGTTGCACATCTGCTTTTTTTCATAACGCAACATATCGATTTTTTACGTTAGATTGTCATTGGAGCACAACAAGTTCATTTGTATGCAGGTATATACTAGTTGGTTTATTTTGTATAAGTATTAAAAACAAAATTAAATATAATTACACAGCCCGACAAAATTAAAAAAAATTCCATAACTGTAAATAAGAAATTTTGATGAAAAAATTTTTTTAAAAAACTAACAGACGGTCATAAATGGAGGTCATAAGTGGAGGGTATAAAAAAGCTATATCATGAACTAGAGCTGATAGAACTAGAGCTGATAGAGACAAACTGATTACAGATTTGAATTCAGCGCACCAAAATTAACTAGAATCAGTTGATAAATTCAAAGAAGCAAATTGAGTGTTGGCCTGTGTTATTTACTATTCCCTCAATATTTTTAACATCATTTTTTTATGTATAAGCAAAAACAGTGAACAAGATATTCAGAGACGTCAAATACATTCATTTAAGAATATGTAATTTTTAACAAATTTTTATAGGAAATTTATTCGTTAAGGCTTTTATAAATCAAAAATATTTTTAATGAAGTTGGGGTTAACCAACCAGAAAGAATATCATTGAATAGTACTTTTGCAACTAGTCTCGTAACAACTAGTATTAGACTGTCCTAAAATGTTAGTAGTTACGAATTTAGCTGCAATGTACATACACACATAAAAAAAATATTAAGAAAATAGATCAGAGAATAAAAAAAAATCCTTGCAAAAATGCAGTTTGAGTCGAGTGGTTGTATGTGTTGAGGTTTGAACCAATAAAATGCACATATACATGAGCATACAGCATATGAGAACATTTTCACTATTTTCTTCTGAATGTTTGACTTACGTCATTTGTCTATTTGTTGTGCATGTGGGCATGCAAAATAAACATGTGTGAGAAAGTATGAATTGTTTATTTTTTTAAATTTTTGGCTGCGGTTTTACACTGAAGGTTGGCCTTTCTTATAACCAGCAAAATAAGTGTGTGCTTGTATTAAAAAGCAAATGTGTGTTTGCAGCAAACACCATCATCTTCCACCACCACCACTGCCATTAGTTTCATTTGTATGGCCCAGCACGCAGCATCTGTTACCATTATTCATTCACAATAAATTCCCACATGGCTAGACCACATAAACCTACTTCCATACAACTCAACTGCCTGCTGCTGGACTACGACTAGTTTTCTCTACTTATGGCCACCCTGACCAAACACTTTCAACTTCATTTTGCTTACTTTAATTAAATTCTACTAAATGACTAAATGTTGGCTTTTTACAAAACAAGTAGAACTGAAACAACATGGACCAACTAACAACTCTGCAAAGTAGTACTGGCTACAAAAGCTGTTACTGATGTTGCTATTGCTGGTGCTAATGTTGTATTGTTGTTGGTGCAATTGCTATTGTTGTTTCTTTTTGTTTGCCGTTGATGATGATGATTCTCTCATGCATGCAACACACAAAACTATTTCAAGCATCTTTATTTATTGTGGCATTACAGCAATCACAGAAAAAAATCACATTGCTCAGATGTTGCTCTGAGAACTGGTTGGAAAAAAAAGAATTATTAAGAAGAGGCAATTTTTTGTTGATGACTTTTTTTCTATTTCAACTATAATTTTTTAATTGCACACACACAACATTTTATTGTTGTAAAATATTTACTTTATTTCTGTTTTAATCAGCGCTGGGATTTTGTGTTTAAAATAAATTGCAAGAAACATTGTAGAATACAAGAAAAAATTAATTATTTAAATATTGTAATAAAACAAAAAGGTCTACTTCATTCGGCAGTGCTGAATCTTTCATACCCTCCACCATGAATAAGAATTTTTGTGAGTAGACTTTATGAACCAACCTTCATTAAATCTGACATCACAACTTCTAGACATACGTGTGCCACAAAAGTTACTTCAATGTCCTTACTTTTGAAGGTTTTTGGTGTATTAAAGTAATTTTCGAGAGAGGTTTTTATGGGACACTAAGTTATGGACTGACCAAAAAAGGTAAATAGTATAAATTCTAGATTCATTTACACAAACAAATTAAAAATTGTATCTTATCACAAAATTCTTACCAAATTCATAGAATCAAGCAAACAATTTGTTGATTTTGCACCGATTACCAAAATGATTATATAAGTTACTAAAAATTGTAAAATTCTGAATATTTTTTTTTTCATTAAATGATGTTAATTTTTGATATTTTTAGTTAGGCTTGAGTTCATCAAATTTAATTTTCATTAAATTATTTTTACTGAAGGAATAAATTGAAAAATGATAATTACAGCAAATTTCGAACCACCAGTACCACTGGTTAAAGATTATGTTTGACTATTGGCTGGCAGGCACCTCAGTGGTGCAGAGGTAAGAACGTCAAAGAATTCTGATGATAGAATGTGGTGATTGTTGAAACATGTAAATCCAACCCGAGTTCGATCCCTAGCTCAACCAAGAATAAAAATTATCAATAAATTTCATGTTGTAAGATTCCTTCCTTCAGTAAAAAGAATTTAATGAAATTTAAATTTCATGAACTCAATCAAGCCTAACTAAAAATATCGAAAATTAAAAATTAAGAGTTCAACTAAAAATCACAATCGTTCATAAATGATATTTTTAATTTCAATTATAAACATGATCAAAAAACTTTGCGTTTCAAACAATATTTATTTAAATAAAGCTTAGGTTTTGACAATTCCCAACAACAATTCTACAAGTTTAAATTTTTTTTATTTTAAACCAAATATCATTTAAGACTTTTTGTTATTTACTTAAATTTTTTTCAAAACAACTAAAATGTTAATTAAATCAAAATTATATTTTTAATTTTCATTCAACAAAAAAATAATTGATTCAATTTATTTATTAAATTTAAATACTTTTTAACAATTTTTTTATTTGATAAAAAACTACAAAAAACTTTTTCTGTGTAACTAAATTGGACGATATTTTACAAAAATATTAATTTGCGTAACGGCTTAAGGCTTATTTAAGTATTTTCGGGAAGTGGACTTTATACCAGGGTTTAAAAAACTGCAGTTGAAAACAAAAACTGTCGAGCAAAAAACGAAAATTTGTGTACAACTTTTCGTTTTTTGATTTGGAATGACTGCGACTGTTGACATTTAATGATTAAGAAGTAAAAGCAACAGTTTTTTTTTGGCCATTGACAAATGATGAAGTGGAAGAAATGGCAGTTTTTCAGAAAATAAGGTTAATTAATAACTGATTATCACACAATTTTATGGTGTTATTTCTAATAATATTCTAGAGTAATTGAGTTACTAGCTACAGTATTAAGCGTTTTAAAGCGTTTTCCGGAAGTGGGCTTAAAACCTATGGTGATATAAAATAATTTTGAGCAAAATTACAGCACAACACCCGCATTTCGCGAACAATTTTAGGTACATTTTTGGTATCATACCACTTAAATACACAAAAACGTGTATTTGCACGGACAATGTGGAACGTAACAAGTGTAGTTAGTCACTTTTGTTTTAATTCTGGCAAAAAGCGTGTCACAAAAAGTGATATAAAGAATTTTTTTCGGATTTTCTTAAAATTTGGTCATATAAAGGCCGTTTAACGTGGAAAAGCCATATAGCGGCAAAATAAACTCAAATGAAACTAAAAACCATCAAAATTCATTGGCTTATTGGAAGAAATTCTGTCCTTAGTCTTGATTTCGACCTTCTACTTTACAACTCTAAAAGCCAATCTGCTGCTATGGTATTTAGTTATGGGGTACTGCCTCGGCTTCTAATATAAAAAAAATTCAAAGGCGCCAAACAAACTTCTTCGAGTAATCACAGCTGCCCCTTGGTATGTTAAAAACTCAAACGTTCATAAGGATCTCAACGGGTCATTAGTAAAAACTATGATTATAAAATATGCAGTAAAATATTTAAAAAGGCTTGAACAACACCAAAATCCACTTGCTCGAAATATTTTAAATCATGGCGGCCACACTCGCTTAAGAAGAAGAGACACTGCAGCGCTACCCAATAGGATGAGCGATAAACGTGAACAGAACCCGTGAAAAAGAACATTTTTGTCTGGCACTGGCAGGGCATGAAATAAAGTATAAGGATAAAATTTGATTTGATGAATTGTTAGTTCATATTTAAAATATGAAGATTCAATAAATAAATAATGAAAAAAAAATATAGAGGTTTTACAGATAAAGGGTTTTTTTTTTTTTTTTTTTTTGGAGTGATACAAGTTTGAGTTGGCATCACTGCTTTATTTGACCACTTATTTAACAGATTATAGTTGCTTTTTGTTTAGTTTGCTTTGACATTTCATTGTGGATCGACTTACACCAAAGCAAGGCGTCAAATTGTTGAAATTTTTAATCAAAATAATTCGGCGAATTGGCTGAAGCACAAATTGAAAGCGATTTTAAATTTTCATTCAAAATTTTTTTTTGATGAAACCCATTTCTGGTTAAATGGGTACGTAAATAGGCAGAATTGTCGCAGTTAGAGTGAGGAGAATCCGCAAGCTTTTGTCGAAACACCATTACATCTACAGAAAATTACTGTTTGGTTCGCTTTATGGGCTTGCGGAGTCATTGGCCCATACGATGATGGTCAGAACGCGAAAAGTTGTCAAAATTGGTATTCCAGATTGCGCTATCTACGCGCCAGCCTTGGTGGCCGCATGGCCGAAATCATATTTAAACATTAATATCATACAATTTTCTTTCAAATAAAGACCGTTTCATTGATATCAAAACTATAAAACTATGTTTTATTATGATTTAAACTTGTGTCACTCTATAAAAAACACCCTTTACATATTAAAAACGAATCAATAGCTATAACGAAGTTTTTTCGATCTCCTTCAGATATGTTGTATCAAAGTTCAACTGTATAAGTTTGTCCTTCTGGTTATAATTTCTACAATACTCATCTTACTACCCCTTTAAAGTATAGCGAAGCGAAGTTGATTTAACGATGTCCGTCGTCTGTCAGTCCGTCGGTGTGAATGTTGAAATGGGCTTTCCAAAGACTCCAATTATTGTGAGGACTAGGTTGTGATTTATTTATATTGCATATGGTTCGAACTAAACGCAATGGATTATTCACTAAATATTGCTTGAATCAAGAAAATTTCGCATGATTCTCGTCCAAGCCAAAAATTACTTATTCAAAATATATGTGTGGCTTGGTTTAAGCAAAATGTTTCTTTATTTAAGGACATTTTACTAAAAAACGAAGGAAATATGTAAGTTAAAATCAAGAAAATATTTTTGGATTTTGGATTTTCTTGTTTTAAGAAATGAAATTGATTGAAAATAAACTTTTTTCCGTTTGTCAAAGTTATTTTTGGGAATACAAAATTTATTCACCCCTATCGTGAATAATTTTTCCCTCGTAATTTTTCCCCTTTTCACATATTTGCGATCATGAACAACTCCCATGAAAAAATGCAATTCAAAGGAGAATAATAACGTGAAAAAATTTTCACGGGAATAAATTCCCCTTATCGTGAAAAGTTTTTTCCCTCGTAATTTGTTCACATTTCCCTTAGATTTTCTCACTTTATTTTTGCTAGGGAATAGAACGTGTATGTTAGTAGTTCTTCCTATAAATCGAATATTAAGGGCTAGAGCCGTTAATAAGGCACAAACCTATATATTAATCAACAAAATGCAAAACATTATGTTGATTGCCGCCGGATTTGTGAAAGACGTGGTGGCAGAATTTTGGAAAATATTTTATTACATAAAACTTATAAAGTGCAAAAAACTGACGTTGTAATCCACCTATCCCTCCAATACTAATTATTAAGATTTATTATTTTAACTTTCCTTTAAAATATATACGTGTATATTTTTAATCAAAAATTTCAATGATTTTTAATTTTCTTCTTTTTTACATTCACTGGAACTGATAGCATGAAAAATTGTTCACATGAGATTCACGATTGCTTATTTCCCTTCGAGGGGAATGAAAATTTCATGGGAACAAAAATTCCACTTGTTATTCACGATAGGGGTGATTATTAAGATTTTCGTATGACGTGCTAAATTCCCAATTTTTCATATTTGATAAATACACTGAAATTTATTGTTTAAGGAATTTATTGCTTAAGGAAAGGAAAGCTTCTATTGCGCATTTCACTGATTGCTTAGGCCAGACCATCAAGAAACCTTTTCCAAAGATTTTAGAAAAGCTAAAAATATTATTCAAATAAACCCTTAAAGCGAATAAGAATTATAAACACTCAAAGTCTTACTTGTAACAATATCAAAGCTTAAACAAAACACTAACAATAAACAGTGAGTTTATCTTTTCTAAAATTCCCCTACAATTGGTTGGCTTTTTTCCGACTTTAATTGTAGTAGTAGGTGAATTTAGTTGAGCTATTAAAATTTAACTAGATTGGTCCCAAAATGTCTGAGATATGATCCAAAAAACCACGACATTTCCTTATTTTTAGGTGGTATAAAATATTAATGAGCCGAATCGATCTATTATTTCTCCTCACCCCTATACGTTCATACTCCTGTACTTAAGGATAAAATAAAAAATAAATAAAATGGTGTTATTTGTTATCTTGCTTTTAATAACTATTTGAACAAATAAGCGATAATTTTATTTTTACATGAATGAATCAATGAACAATTAATTGTATTTAAATTGAGCATTAAAAAAATTTAAATGAGAAGGATGCATCAAAACCTATAAATTATTGTAGAGCAAATTAATTACACCACAACATTTAGGACTTTTTTTAGATTTTTAAAATTTTTTTTTAATAAAAAATATAATTTTTTTTTTAAACATTTAAGCATTGTTCACAATAAGAGAAACAATTTCGTTTTTTCTTCTATCTTTTTTCTTCCCAAAGTATTTTATATATTTTCCTTTAAGTTTGAGAACAAAAATGTAACTAAAATTTTTTTAAAAATGTAACTAATGTTGAGTCTGCTTTTACTTCAGCAACAATTTGTATCAAGGCGAATTCATGTAAACGGTGGTGTCGATACTACAACAAGTAACAACACCAAAAACACAACAATGTATATTTTTTGTTGCTTTCGTTGATCGATATTTAAAAAAACACAAGAAACTTTTGACGTTTCTCTCTCTTATTAAGAAGTAGCACAGCTGTGCTTTCAACTCCACCTGAAAAATTAATTCGCTTTGATTTGTATGAAATTGAAACTGACGTTAATAATTTTTTAATTAGTTTTTAATGAAAATTTTAACAAAATGTTTTAAAAATAATAATAAATACATAATGTATGTTGTTGCGAACAGCAGTGAAAATGTTGCTGCCTATTGTGAACGAAGCTTTACACTTGTTTTCATTATTGTTTCAATAAATTACTTTTATGGCTAATTAATTACTGATGGTTTAAACGCTGGTTTAGTTGAACTTAACTTGAATGTATATGTAGTATGTAGTTTAAACTCAACAACTATAAATCAGTGTCCCATGTACTATATGTTGTTAAAAAAAATAACATGTGGCAACACTACGATACTACGCCGAATTTTATGCGTTTATATTTTAGTGATTTATAGATTTGTTGGTTTAAACCAGAGCCCGGCAACACATCCATGCAGACTTTTGGTTTTTAGTGAGAGAAAAATAACTCTCCCTCTCGGAAGCACTTAAAGAAATTTTTGTGTTATGTTCTTGTTTTTAAAATCAATCTGACTGTTAATGTAAAAACTTAAAACATAAGCGTATGTTTTATATAAAATAAAAAACAAACAAGTCGTTAAAATTAAATAAATCACATTCTTTAAGAAAAATTAAAAAAAATATAATATCATTAAAACGTGTTAACCTATTGAAACAAAAATAAATTTAGAAATTAATTACTTGCGTTCAAAAAACTAAAGCGATTCTTCAGGAAAAATAAAAAAAAACTATCATTTCATTAACATTCGGGCTCGCCAAAAAAGTTTCAGCAAACAAGAAATTAAATTCCCATTCTTCTTTAAACAGTGGAATTCTAAAGCAATCGTCAACAGAACCTTCTTGTTTGAATGTTTGTTTGTTTTTTACAAAGTGAGAGCGAATGTTATTGTGAGAAACTTTTGCGGGCCTCTGGTTTAAACACATTTTAAACCAAAAAGAGAGTTTAACTTGCTCTGATTTTTTAGCCCTAAGAGCATTTTAAGCTTTAGAAGCTTTTAATTTCAATTATGTAAGAGATTTATCAGTTTTAGCTTTATGAAGATGCAATTTAATATTTTTGAATTGAAAATCTCGAAAAAAGCAAGTGAAAAAGTGCAACAAAAAATATAAAAAAAATTAAAAATTTTTTTTCGCACATTTAAGCATAACACAAGTCTGCGAAATTGTAGTTTTTGAAATTTTTTTTATCAAACTATAATTATTTTTGGTAATTGTCGTAAAAAATCGGGAAACGCTATTAATATAATTCATAGCACTTCGATTTTGCGAGATAACGGTTCATTTGCTTTTCGATGTAAGCTTGTCCTTCAGGCGTCATCCAGAGTGAAATGCTGAATTGAAAAACAAAAATGTTTCTAGTGTTCGATAAAAAACCGGACATTATTTAGCGTACGGGTAGCCCACCCAGAAATGTTTTTAGTGTTTGTGTATTTCCACACAACTCTTAATACCGTTCATAAATATTTTCGCGATAGTAACAAACATTATGGAGTCTGTAGTAGTTCTGTAGACATTTTTTGTTCTGTAGTGTTTTTTACATTGATAAAGAAATGAGCAAACAAAAAATTTTAACTACGCTTCTCACTAGTATTATTGTTTTTGCTTGGCATTTTGCACGACCGCAGCCTGTGTGTGTGTTTTGTACTTTTTGTTTTTGTACAAAAAAAATTTGTTGTCTTTACCAGCCAAAATGGCACGTAGCACAACTGAAATGAATAAAGAATAATGTGCTGAACGGAACACAAACAAGTTTGTGTTTTTTTTTTACGAAAAAAAAAATTTATGGAAAGGGCTCATCTTTACGTTGAGTTGGTTAAGTATAGTATTTTTATTTTGTACGAATATCACATACAGATAAACGTTTTTTTAAAGTATTTGTTATTTGCACTGATTTGCATATTTCTTTCGTACAGAACACTAAAGTGCAGTATATAGTTTTTAACACTGGCAAAGTTTATATTTGTAATAAAAAGACAAATATTTACCTGTTTTACTGTTTTATATAAAATTATTTAAAATAAAATTTCATCACAGATCTGTGTAATTTGTTTATAAAATTTAACAGATTTAAATCATTAACTACTTTGATATCAATAGCATTTAAACAAACATTAAAAATCTGACACAATAAATTCATTTTAATCAACTTAATTTTTTGATTTCATGTACTTTTTTTCAATTTCCCGACTGCATTTAAATACATGCGGATTATTTTATGTATTTTAAATTAAATACTCGCAAAAAATGCGCGACTATAAATATTTAATTATTGTGATGCAATAAAAAAAAACAATATTATCAATTGTAATTTTATAGCAGTGAATAAACATATTGAAATATTAAAATATACATTTATATTTATTAACACCGAATAATGAATGCAGCAAATACAGGCTGTAGCTGCGAGCAGCCGCCAGACTGATATCGTTGTATTCATTGTGGAGGAGGACATTTAAAATATAATTAACACTAAGTTTAAATAACATGCACAGACAGTAGGAATCGAAGGTATTTTTACAAAATAGCGATACTTTTTGGAAATTTTGCAGAAATTATCTAAATTTAAAAAGGGAAAATATTGCAAAAACCATGTTGTTATTTGAGAATTTTTTTGCAAGAAAAGTTCCCTATTTAAAGAATATTTTACAAAAATTTGTTGTTTATAGCACATTTAAAAAAAAAATTAGATAACCATTGACTGTTTAAAGGTAATTTGGCAAAAAATCAGCTTTTTATAAGAAGTTTGGCAAACAGTTTTCGTTTAACAAAAAATGCGGAAATGAGATTTTTTATGAAATTTTGCAAAAAAAAGCTTTTAATAAAAAATTTTGACGAAATTAGACTTTTTATACTAATAATTGTAAAATTTTTTTTTATAGGAAGTTAACCATAAATGATCTTTTTTTTTAAATATTATATAAAAATTTGTTTTAATAGGAAACTCTACAAAAATTTGCTTTTTATAGGAAATTTTTTAAATAAACGAAATTTTGCAATAAAAACTTTTAAAAAAATATTTCAAGCAAATTTTTTTATTTATTTATATTTGTTTTGCTTGTGTTGGAAAACATAATAATAATGGAAACGTTCTAAGCAAGTTCGAAATGCTGTTTTGCGCTAATCGGCTTCATAGTTTAGAAGTTCTATATTTGTTAATAGTTTCTTTTTTTTAATATATTGTGCTAGAGACCTGCAAAATTCTATTTCAACACACATTTAAATCATAGAAAATTGTTCAAACTCTATACTGTAGTTTCGCTTTTACAAACAAATACTGTGTGACTTGTAGAAGCAAGAAATAAATGCTTCACTTAAGCGAAAGTCAAAAGAGGGTATAAAAACAATTTTAAAAAAATAACAAAGGAATAAAAAATACACAAATCCTTTTTTAAATGTGATTATTTTTTAGGTGTGTACGAAATATTTTGTATGTTAATTTCGTTGATAATATTGCAGCAACAAATTAAAAAAAAAATTGCATACGACACCCAAGACAACATTACAAATTCTTTGCCAGGGTTAGTTGCATACGACACCCAAGAAAACATCAAAAATACTCGCAGGCCGCACAAGGTAATTTTCAAATAGCCAACGTTTTTTTTTTACTGTATTGAAAGGTTTTGCCAGAAACAATAATAACTGTCTGGAGTGTGTTTTTTTGAATTCTTGTACACTCCGAACTCTATTTTAATAGTGTGACGAACAGTAACGCAAAGCATTTTTAATTGTGGTTGTACAAAAACGTTTTGAACTCATATTGGATTTTTGTTGTGTGTTTGACTTTTAGATTTGTGCATTTATGCAGGCATAAAAAATTTAAAAAATTTTTTTCTGATTCTTGGTGAATTATATTATGGTGATTATAAGTTATGGCCCAACAAAATAAAGATTTGACTTATTTCGCTTTTTATTTTATTCCACTAATAAGACTATTTTTAAATCCTTCCAATCTGATTATACCCAAACCACAATGGTGGAGAGGGTATTATGCATTTGTGCTGATGTTTGTAACACCTTAAAATAGTGGTTCTAGACCCACCTTTAAGTATTCCGATCGACTCAGGCTCACTTTCTGAGTTAAACTAACGATTTCCGTCCGGTTGGCTGGCAGGTTGGATGGCCGGCTGTCCTGCTAAAAGTACAGGACGCAATTTTGCAGATAATTTGATGAAATTTGTTTCATAGGTTCTAGCCCCCATACAAGCTTCTTTCCGGGATAGGGTCTCTGCGCCCATAAACCATCCTATTATGTTGGTATTGAGATTGAATTTGGTCCAAACTTATTTTATTCTAATCAAAATCATCTTAAAAAATTTTATTGGTATCGGTCCATATTTGGCCTTGGCTCCCACACTAGTGCTTAATTAAGCTATTCACTTCCTAATATGTGTTGGTATTAACAAAGAAATTGGCGGTGATAACTTTTATAATGGCTACTTTGTCTTGACAAAATGTTGTTCTGGTAGGTCCAAAATTAACCATAGGTCCTATGTAAACCCCCATTTTTGAATCTCATATAGATGAAGATAGCTAAGTAATATTCGGCACAAAGAAGATTTATATAAATTTTAACCGCATCACCAGGGCAAGCTTAAAATAGCACAAAAAATGTTTAAAAATGGCTGGCAAAATGGCACGAAAAATGGCGCAAAATGGCAAAACTAGCATATATAAACATGAATTTATTTAAGAAACATTTATTTAATTAAGTTTTGATTGTTTAGTACAATAGCATGTTATCGCTTGAATTAGTCTTTCAACATCGCAAGATGTAACTGGAGCATATTTGATGGCTAATAGTTCAGATGAAGCAAGGTTGCCAATAAATTCATCCGTCTCACTTTCACTAAAATATAAGTAGTCGACTTGCAAAGACCGCTTAGTTGAAATAACCGTATTCTGATAAAATCAATTTTAACAGTTTTTTAAAATTGAAATGCCAAGCCATATATAGAGTATTGCAGGAGTATTGAATAATGAACCAGAAATTGCGCGTAACTTACGGAGTTTTGTACGAGATTGATTATGGCTTAGGCAGACATTTAGATATCAAATAAAATGGCGGCTTTACAGAATTTTTTTTTTATCTTAGCGGTTTTTGCAAGTGACTACTGACTAGGGTACTCATTTAATCGGGTTTTTGCTTTAATCGGTTAATCGCTCGATTAATTAATCGAGGTTTGGGTTTAATCGGTTAATAATCGGTTAATTTTGTTATTGATCGGTTAACCGGCTAATAAAATTTTTTTAAAAATTAAGTAATTTCAATAAATAAAAATGAAAAATTATTTATTATTTGGAGTTTATTAGCAAAAAAAAAAAAAAATAATAACATAACAATTCTTGAACCAAAACGAGCAAACAAAAAAATAATTTATAACTATGTTATACATATTTTTAAATTAATACAAATATGTATTATGTATTAATTAAAAAATAAACTGCGTGATCATTTTATTTCAAAAGCTTAAGCAGATCTTATAAAATAATCTTTTAGAAAAAGAATTGGTTAATTTGGCACTCTTCTTTAGTTTTGATAAAACTTGACATGGAAAAAAATTCTTTCAATTATCGTAGATGTTGGAGAAATCGAAAGCAACCCATAATACAAAATTTCTCAGTCCTTTTACTGGATTTCTCTAAACATATAAAATCTTCCATTATGGCATTAGAGTCCTGTTTTAATTTTTTTAAATTTTTAATAATTTTAATTGTTTCGGTTAATTTAGTTGTTGTGTTACTATCGAGAGTTTCTTCTGTTGGCAGGTCATAATCTAACTTATTATGGCAAAGCTCAGCACCGAGCATTTTGCAAAAAAGTTCATTTCCGAATTCCTTAGCTTTTTATTTTGTACTGTATTTTAAGAAAGAGTTTCTTGAAGGAAATATATTGTATGAAAAAATATTTCTAAACACAACTTTTTTGGTGCACTTTGTAAAATTCGACATGATTGCATTGTAGAATGCATTTAAAGAAGCGAGTTGGTTTGCAACTGCCGTTTTGAAACTCACCCATGATTAAAAACAAAAACAAATATGGTTTAATACTACAAAAAATCAAAAATTTTGTTACATCGGTTAATCGACTGAAATTAACCGGTTTAATCGTTAATCGAAAAAAGCCAATTTTAAATTAACCGATCAGTTAATCGGGTAGTAATTAATCGGTTAATCGATTAACGGTTAACCGAATGAATACCCTAATACTGACATACTATTTCTTATTTTAATTAATCTTATAATACGGTATTAAGATCTAAAACTTGTTTTAAACTTTTCAACAAAATCTTTTTTACTGGCATCTTTAATATTTTCCTTGGCACTGCCAATAAAGTCCAAGCTTTCATTTATACAAAGCCCTTTTGTTTGTAATTACAATAGACTTTAGCAGATGCATTAAAAGTGCTCTTTTATGTACACTTAGTCACTTTTTTCATCCGATTTTTCGACGTTCATTTAGCATTTCGAATAGATTCTGCGTCATATTCACTAAGATTTTTTCAAAATTTCATCAAAGTTGCAAGACAAATTATTTTTTGGCAAGCTGGAGCAAAAATGGCTTTTCAACGAAATAATTGAACAAATGGCAAAAATTGCAAAAAAATGGCACATGCCATTAAAAACTTGCCCTTCTCATTACATAATTTGTTGGGGCGAATTCATGAATGCTCATATGAGCCCCAAATAGGGTACAATAGCAGAAATTATTTTTAGAGCCCGTGGTGTAGGGTATCATATGGTCGGGCTTGACCGACTATACTTTCTTACTTGTTTTTTTCATGAATTTTTTTCTCAGTTTTAAATTTAATTTAAAACTACCGTTGCCATCTTTTTTGGTCTTTAACACTCGCACTTACAACTTTTTCACTCTTTTATTGCACATTAATTTATTCAGTGTTAAAATTTTTTCTCCATTTTTGTTTAAAATGTTAAACATTTAAGCAGTTAATAATTGTTTTAAATGTTTTGTGTTTGTCGCTGTCGTTAAAGCCATTTCTGTTGAATGTTTGCAAAAAAAAAAAAAAAATAATTTTCGCTAAATGGCAGTCAATTAAACACGGACTAAGAGATTTTTTTTAACAATATTTTGCCACTCCATTGCCAGAAATTGTGTAAATGGAATTGCAGGGATAAATACAAAAATGAAATATTTAACTGTTGTGATTTATGAGATGACAAAACCATAAATAAATTGTTTTTGAATTTTTTATTTTTTCAAAGCAATAGGAAATCAATTAGTTGTATAAAATATTTATGAAAAAAGGGAGATGAATTATAACAATATATGGATTTATCAAGGTTACACATTTTATTTCAAAGAAGAAAAACAGAAATTAAGAATTAGTAAAATTAAATGGTTTTTTTGAAACTGATTTGTTGCATGCTACACGGAAAGAATTATTTAATAAATCACCAGAGAAATATTGCTTAAACCAAGAAAATTTTGTACGATTCTCTTCCAAGCCAATCATTTTTTATTCTAAATATATGTGAAGCTTGCCTTAAACAAAAAGTTGTGACTCAAAGCGAACTGAAATTTACTTTAATATTATTTTAATTTTATAGTTTTTTAAATCAAGTATTCCTTGCTTATGGCCAATTTCACCAATTCTATTTTAATATCAATTCGTAGTTAAATATAGTTTTTCATATAATTTTATTTTTATTTGATATGAAAATCGAATTTTTAACATAAAGGCCCCTATTATGAGTAACATTCGCCAAACGATTTTCGCTGGCTATCGAATGTACATTTTGTATTTTGAGTTGACAGTACTGTCGAATTTTTCAACGAAAACAAATTTGCTTTCGACGGTGCAAATAAATGTAAAAAACTTGTTGAAAATTTGACTACATATTTGTAAATTTTTTTGTGGTCGTATACCAAATACCATATTCTTTATCTTTTTTGTTCATGTTATGCAAGTCCAACATCGTAAACAGCAATTGGAAACGCTCATATTCCTTATGGAACAAAATTCTGTTTTGACAAAATTAATTGCAGCACAGATCTGCATGTAAAAAAGTGGGATAAAACCCCACTGAAGCTGAATTATTTGAAAACAACCATAATTCTGGTCTCGTTTAACTTTAATTTTATTTTTTAAATTTGTAAACCAAAATTTTTTATTTTAAGTGACAGCTGATCGAAAATGTACTACTGTGAATAAACGAAATCACAATAGTAAATTTTTATCGAATCCGCGCCATAATACCAAATGAAAATGCGTTTGATCAGCTAATTCGACTGCAGTCGAAAATCGAATTTAGTTCATTATAGGCACCAAATTGATATTTCAATAAATTGGTGAAATCGGCTAATAATATTTTACAAAATACAAAGAAAAGCCTGAATTATTTTCAGAAAAATTTGTAGCATTAGTTAGTTTAAGAAAACTAAATATAATAATAAAAAACTTTGAATTTTTTTCCAATTGGAACAACCGTTTACAAAATCAAGAATTATTTCCATTTTTTCAAAACCTTCCACTGTGCCAAAATATTTTTATATAACATTTCTGTTCTACACAATGTGATAAAAAAAAAATAAATAAAAAAAATAAAACACATGCACATTCTTTGTCGAATATTTTTATTCCAATATTGAATTTTGTGAATCTGTTTAGTTTTGGCTTTACGGTTTTTAGTTGGAAGGTTATTTTGGTTTATAGTCGCACAAATTTTGGCTGAGTTAAGGCCCAACCAGAATGTGCATAAATAAAGCTTAAGCTACTGTCAAAAATTGACGAAAAGTCTTTCAAATGCATTAAAAAAAACCAAAACAATAAAAAACACAGAACTTGAGAAGTGTATGGCCGGTCGGTATTAGAAGATTTCAAAATTTGAGTTCTTTTTTAATTAACTTTGTTAACCTAAATTTTTAGGACAACCTATTTTTTAATACTTTTTCAGTTTTAAGCGTTTAACTATTTTTTTTTGCTCAAATTGAAGATGAAAAAAAATAGCTTTATCTGATGTTTTTCTTAGAGGCGAAACACATTGACAGCACTGGCTTCTGAGGCAGCTGTTTTGAAAGTTTTTTGTTGTTTTGAGGTGATTTGCAAAATCTTTAAATTTAGTTTTAAAAACATGGTGAAATTTTAAAATTTTGTTCAGTGTAAAATAAAGCACACTTTTGGTGAAGAGCCCATGCCATATAAATACTGGCACGAAAAATAGCGCAAAATGGCAAAACTGGCAAAAATAAACATGGTGTTATTTAAGAAACATTTATTTTATTAAGTTTTATTTGTATAGTACAATAGCATCCCTAGAAGGAAGCGAACTGACACCAAGTAGTTATAGGTCTTTGGTGGTAGAGACCGGTTTTAGTTCTAACAATTTATAAGAATAAAACTTATCAATTTTACATGGGGTTATTATTGGAGAGGGCACCATTTGACCAGTCACACATCTATTCTCAATAAACGTGTTCAGTGTAAGTTTCAACAATGTAGTATTATTTCAATAAAAAAAGTCCTTATCAAAGTTATTTACGGGAATACAAAATTTATCATTAATACGATTTCTGTATGACGTGCTAAGTTCCTAAAACTAAATTTAAGAATAAAATTTAAGAAAGTCCCAAAAAAATGTGTCGCACCACCAGTGAAAACTGCACTGTAATTCATTCCTTTTTCTACCGTTATGTTCTTCATATACCAGTTAAATGATTGGTTCTTCTTTCACTGGTCATGAGTTCTTTCTTTTGGTACTTGTTCTATTTTCACAAATCCCAGGACCAGTCTGTTGGAACAATTGTCACAAATCTCCTTAATTTTCCAAATTTCTCCTTTTATCGCATAAAACAGTTCAATAAATGGAAAACACTCTTTTTGAACATCGCAAGATTTAACTAGAGCATATATAAACTCTAGTTGTTCAGATAGAAAAAGATTATTAATAAATTCATCCGTGGCTCTTGCATTAAGATATGAGTAGTTCACTAGCAAACACCGCTAAGTTTAAAAAACAAAATTTTAAGAAAATCGATTAAAACAGTTTTTTTTAAAATTGAAATGCCAACCCATCAATATAGTTTTGCAGGACTATGGAATCACTAACCCGAAATCGATCGTATCTTACGGAGTTTTGAACGAGATTGATAATGGCTAAGGGAGGCATTTACAAAAAAGAAACTGGCGGCTTTTGCAGAAATTTTATTTTTTTTTAACTTAGCGGTGTTTGCACACATTTACTTTTTCTTATTTTAATTAATCTTATAATCCGGTATTACGATCTTAAACTTAAGCTTTCATTTATAGAAAACCCTTTTGTTTATAATTTCAAGAGACATGAGTAGATGCATTGAAAGTGCTTTTTTATGGGCATTTCGAATAGATTCTGCCACATATTCGCTAAGCTTATTTAAAAAAAGGTTGCAAAAAAGGAATTTTTTGTTAAGCTGGACCAAAAATGGCATATGCCATAAACAACTTGCCCTGATTATAACTCTTTGAGATAAATTTCATGAAGATCGGTTGAGAATTAGCTTAAAATGGCTAGAAGTAACACCATGTAATTTCGTGATATTCGGTTCATAATTGACCATAGGTCTCATATAAAGCGGCCTTCTCAAACGACTTTTAATCGCATAAAACGATTTTAAATTACAATACGTTTAAGTTCGGTTTAATTCAGTTTTCCTAATACTAATAGGATGTCACTCTAGTGAATTTTGTGATTTTCGGTCCACAAATTACCATAGACCGAATATAAAACCCCCTCTCCCACTGCAATGCGAAAGGAATCATGATATTAATTGAAATGAGGTCTAATAAAGTTTTGTATGATCAATCCACTAAGACGGGATTTTTGGAAAATCGAATGTTTAGGGTGTAAGAAAATGCAAAAAAAGTGTAAATTTGCTAACTTTATATCTCCTAAACTAAAAGAGATACAACAAAATTAATTACTTTTCTTTGTATTTTTTTTAAAAATTCGGCCCGCTTGTAGAGTAAACAAGTAAAATCTGTATTTTGAAACGGTTTTGTTACCACATCTGTCTTCTTGACTAAAAACATAGAAATGAAAGTTATATCAAATTCGAAACTGGGGCTTATTATAGCAGTCGTGATCGAACACTTTTTCGATTCGAAAGCAATTTTATTTCTAATTATTTCTGTCGTTACTGAACGAATCAAATCTTTTTTTCCAGTACTGTAAAGCATTTATTTGAGTTTTCACAACACTGAAAAAATAATTTCGATTCGTTTAGTATCGACTGAAATAAAATTGCTTTCGAATCCAAAAATTATTCGATCACGACTGCCATAATTAGCCCCCTGATCTAAAAAATACAAATATAAATGTGGTACTTTTTCGAAAATCAAACATTTAGGAGGTGAAATTCGTATCTATTTCTGGGACCTTTTTGACAAAACATTTTGCTCCATCCATTCATTAAACGTTTCAAATTATGGGCTTCCACTAAAATCCTGACATTTTTGATACGTCAATAGGAAGAAAAAAGTACCAGAAAGAGGAAGTACAGAAAATTTAACTTCTTCCTTTTACTTTTCTGTTTTACATAAGATACTTTTTGAATTTTCCATAACTGTGAACTGCTAAACATAAAATTAGAGGTTAATTAGAGCCTGTAAGGTAAAAAAGTTGGTAAATTTTTTGTTAAAACCTGGATACATAACCTTTGGCACAAGAATATGTCCAAGAAAGAAAGGGAGACGCTATCGAACTAGCGGGTTAAGTGCTAGTCCCATGTAAAGCTTCTTGTAATATTAAAACACTCGGTGGAGGTTATCAAAGAATATAGCACTTTAACTTGTTGTCAGTGTTGCCAATTTAGCCATTTAGCGGCTATATTTAGCCATTTCTCATCTTATTCAAATGTGGCAAATACTGCTATGATCATTATATAATTTAAAATTATTCTAAATTCATAAATACCAACGAATTATCAATTCTACTCGACGTCGACATAAAATAACAAGGGATAGTCAATTGTGATCGTAGATGTTAATAACGTCTGCGAAAATACAAATATTGTTACATTGGCATCAATTTGCATAATAGGCGTGAATATATTTATATTCTTACTTAAATTTAATTAACTTTTATTTGAGCTTTCGCAAAATTTCCTGAGTCAATTCTACAGTTCGACGTCGATTTTAATCGATTGTTGTCAAAAATGAAAACGACTAGAAAATACAATTTTTGTTTCAGTGTCGACGTCGACTCGACTTGCATAATATGAGTGATCATTATATTCAAATCTGTTATTGGGTGAAGCAGCCCAAGCACCCTGTTTCAATAGATTTTTAACACCAATTAAAAGTTTTCCGAATTAACAAAATTTTATTCATAGTTGTTGATGATGGCGAAATCCCTACAAACTTAGGGTTTACATAAATAATTTCTTTGTTTTGTTAAAATTAATACAAATTTTTTAGTATGGAATGTGAGCAAGCTTCAGTGACTATTCACGCACAAGTTTTTTGGTTGGTTTACTTAAATGTCCGCCTGGAAAATATCACTTTTGGTTTTATGTCAAGTAAGTAGACAAAGTCAGACTGACATTAGCATAAAGCTTACTCCTATAGGCAATTACTATCGATTAATACGCAAAGAAAAGTAATTGATATTAAATTTACTTAGGATTAACAAAGCTACATAACAAGTGGCGATAACAAAATCAAAGCCTAATTTTCGTAGATTGCCGAACTAATAATACTGTATGCGTTTTATTGACTATTTCCACATAATATCGCTAGGGGAAAGGGAAATAACACCAAAATTGTAACGTGACAGTTCTTAAGTGTTAGGGACCGGTTCTAGTTCTAACACCTTATATGAAGGGGACTTGTCACTTTAACATGGCGTTGTCGTAGGAAGGTTAAATTGGTGCCTTTTTGACACTTTACAATTAACCTTAATTGATACAGTTTATATAATACCTGTTGTTGACATTGTGAAGACTGAATCATGTTAATATGATTAATCCTCTTCATTTAAAGTAATAAAACCAGATAGAATCAGCCACTTCCGGCATAAAATTCAGCCATACGACTAGTTTTGTTTTAATTACCTTTCCTGAAGTAAATACACTTTAACCCATTAGAAGTCTCTGTACTTAAATGAGTACAGCTGGCATTTTACAAGTTTCTAAGCAACAACAAAGAATTTTTAATCAATGTACCATTATTTCTGTTCACAACAATAATACCAACAGCAGCTAAAAAAGAATTTGTGTTTCTTTTTAATTTTTCTGTACAAAAGAATAAGTCTGATTTGTATTACAAAAGCAGTGTGAAGGTATGAACACTATTTTAATAATATTGAAAACAATATTGAATTTTTTTTGGTAATTTTGAATTATTATAATGAAAATCGTATCAAAATAACTCACAGACAAAAAAAAATTACTTACATAGAAAAACAATAAACTTAGAGCAGTATAAATTTGACTGTACTCGTTTGAGTACACTGACAACATGCATAGGAAAAAAATGTTTTTTTTGTTAGATTTTAACTATGAGTGGATAACATTTTACATCCCAAAAGTGATTCAAAAGCCTTCAAGAAGCTGTTGATAGCATATCATGTGGTGAAGAGATGTTTAGGAAAGTATAACGGTTGCAAGCCTATCAAAAGACAAACCTGGTACTATTAAAGTTTTCGTAAATGTTGAAATGAAATTATTGACAACGACGTCAGTGACGATAGTGATAATGAACAATTGGCACCAAAGAAAACTCGGCAAGACTTTGTAAAGCAAATAATTCATATTTGGCGCAAATACTTTCCATCGCAGAGCTCAACCCCTCAGTAGAACTCGGAAATTTGTAAAATATGAAATAGTGTATGTGAAGAAATATTTAAAAAATCTTTGATCCCAATGTCTTTGATCTTAAAGCCTTCAATTGTTGAAGTCGAATCGAACTGGCTTTCTTCGAATGAAATGCTTAGCGGTTGCCAAAATATTCCTAAAGACGAGTCAATACTAAAATATTCTGGCTACCATCCCGCTAAGCAATTCATTCGAGGAAAGCCCGTTCGATTCGGCTTCAAAAACTGGGTTGCGGCTATTGCTATAAGCTTTTGCTGCCAGTTAGATTTGTACTCCTGAAAATCGCATTTGGAATTTTCTTATCCGTTTGCTTCATGTGTTGTTAAGCATTTGTTGGTGTTTTTTATAGCTTTTTACTATAATCTTTATGTTGATCTTTGATATTTAGAGTAACGTCTGGGTCAATGTTTGCAGATGAATCTCAAGTTGGGGCTGGACACTATCCTAATAAACTACAAAACCATTTGCGGTACATTTTTTGATATTTAAGAGTTTGTTGGCAGAATAAGAAGTGCTTAAAAACACTTTGCACTGAAAACAATTTTCTGAAAATTTTCATACGTAATAGGTCAGTGTACTCAGTTGAGTACACCCCAAAAACTCAGTTAAAAAAATTTTTTTTTTCATTTTTTCGATTTTATGTTTTTTTTTAATACTTATTTTAATCAATAAATAAAGTTGAAATTTAAAAATTATGCCCAGTTTTGGTTTGACCTCTAATGGGTTAAGAACATTATTACCGGTTAATTAATATGTGTTAATTTCACCTATAAAAATTCGTTCCTTTTTATTATAATATTGTGTTTACTGGTCACGGGATATTTAATTTAATGACAATTGTCACGAACTTCCCGCAGGGTTAGTCCAAACTTTTATTCAACAGGGTGTTAGCTAAAAACTTTACGGTTAATATACTTTAAAACTAAACGCACGTTTTTTTAAATATTAATAAATTTGTGATCAGCATGAAATACTTCATACAGAATCGATTGATTACACAATTTGGACTTTTTGGCTGTTTTATAGTGTCTGTGAGATTAAAGTTTTGCAGATTTTTTTTTTTTTTTTTGTTTCTAAAAAATTAAATTATATTATTACCTTAACAAAATATTTACCTTTTACAACACTTATAAACACTATCAAAATGATCTTCATCATCTTCTCATTCTTTTTTAAAGACAGCAGAAGTAAAATTTCCTTTTTTTTATAAATTCTTTATTTTACAATTAATTTTGTAAGCTTTTTTTGCAGTGTTGTAAATTAATTTTAAAATAGTAATTTTTTTCCACTTTTCTTATCTAATTTATATAATATTTTTTTTTTAATTCTATCTCCTTTAGTTAATAACACTTATTTTCTGTAGTTTGTTTGTAAATAATTAACACTGGATTAAAAATGCTTTTAATATTTAATCACTTATTTTTAAATATTCAAACCATATGAAATTTTTCCATACACTTCCTTGCAAATATTAAGCAAAAAAAAAAAAAACACAGATTTTTTTTTGCAATTATTTTTAATCTTTTTTTTTATATTCAATTCGTATTGTTTTATATATTCATGCCATTATCGGTGGTAGAGACGAAATGACTGACTGAGCAGTGATTGTTTTAATGAATGACTAAATGGCTGAATTGCTTTACATTGTAATTAAACAAAATATAACGAGTAGTTAATTTTTATTTTTTTATTATAAATGCATTTTAATTGTTTATATTGTAATCACAAATCTCACACAAACATGCATAATCCTCTACAGTTAAAATTTAAAAATAACAAATATTTTTTTTATTTCTTGTCTTAAAAAAAATATATTTAATTGTTTTCACTTGCAAAGAACTTTTTAAAACTTCAATTTTAAACTTGATCAGTTTTTTTTCTATTGAAGAACTTTTTTTTTGTCTATTTATCTTTTGGGGTTTATTTGACCAGAAGAAACGAAGCGTCTAAATATGAGCAACGACGTTTTAAAACTGAAATTCATGTTTATAGCCAACCATAATACAAGGCATCATCATTTATTAAAATCATGTCCAAACACATTCACACAGACCCCAATCGTCTGATTACAGACAGCATCCAAAAGTCATCTGTTCGAATAAAACGAAGCGTTGAATTAACATTCGTTTGAACTCGTTTTATAACTGTTTCAACAAATAACGTAAAAACGAAGCAAATATATCGTAAATTTTCAAACTGTTTTGCAAAGTTCTCTCTATCTCTTTCAAGAGATTCAAAAAAAAAACAAAGTTTCTCAGCAAAAATTTTACATTCCACCATGTGCTCAATAAGTAAAAAAAAAATATTTAAAGCACGTGGTGGACTGTAGCATACTTTGAGGCAATAGACATGAAAGAAATATGGGCAAAATATGTTCCCTTATCTTAACAGCACAAAAATAACAACTAAAACAAGGAAAAATCAAATTGACGCAGGCGCCATTCGAATGTGAAGGAGGAGTAAATTTATTTTATTTCTTGTGCATTTTTTTTGACAAATGATATGACAACTAATACCACTCCAGAAGTAAAAAAAATATGAACATAAACACACAAAATAAAAAAAAAACAAACAACAAACATACAAACTTGTATGGCACACAAATAAAGTTATGGAGAAAAAAAAAATCGCAAGACACTGTGGGACTCTTTTAAAAGAAGTGTTAATAAGCAAAAAAAAAAAAAAAAAAAAAGCCTTGTCTGATTTAGAGCATTTTTAAAATGGCAAACATAAACAAGTGTTAGTACTACTGTAGATCTAATTGCTTCAAGAAGCTCATTACGGTAAAACTTTAAAAAACTTTGGTATTTCGCCTGGCTATAGTTGCTTAATTTTTCACACTTATTCCCTTTTCAATACTATCCAAATGTTATTAAAATAAATTTTTTGTTCCATAACGCAATAGTTAACTTATTTGGAATGTTAGTGCTGGTTCACACTCTTCAAGTTTTAGTCGTCAAGTCTTGAGTTGAAATAAAATGCCATTTCTTTTCCCTTCTCTCCTAAAAGCTCAAGACTTGAAGGCAAAAATTTCAAAACGCATAAATACTACTACTAACCTCTTTAAGCTCAAGGTCAACAACATAGAGCTCGAGGATGTGCACTAGTTTTTCTACTTAGAAAATATAATATCCTCCACAGCCGGCTGAAGTGAAGATATTGCATATCCCATAAAAAAGGCAAAACAATGCTTTGGTGCATTACAAAAAATATGGAAGACACCAAAAAGACATACAGTTTCGCCTTTTCTCCTAAAATGTACATCATTGGTCAACGGAAATCGCTACAGGGAGATGATCCGAAGCTTTTTGTGGAGGAAAATTGATGATTAAGAAGTAGAGAATAGAGAATATCGATCTTTTAAAAGAAAAGTTCGAAGATCGCATTATTTCTCGTAGAGAAGAAATGAATTGGCTACCAAGATCGTGTGAATATTTTTTGTGGGGTTTTATAAAATCTAAAGTGTACAACAATAATCCCACAACAGTTCAATTGCTTAAAAATAAGCCAATATCTTCAAGTATTCATTAATCGTTGCTTTTGAAAGATATTGCGAATTTTAAGTCCGAGCTTAGTTTCCAATAATAGAGAACTGTAATAAAAAAAAGCCGAAACACGAATACGCATACGCATAGAAAATACAAAAATTAAATACAGCTAACCTTCTTTTGAGAAGACCTCATGATGATATATGGAAGATGGCAATTGACTGGAACTCTCTAGGCAGCAGAAGAATAACTTACCCGCTTACAACTGGAGAAGGCTACTAGAATCCAAAATAAGCAAAGCCGAAAACCTGGTACAAAATAAAACTGACGGCAAAGGACAGATCCGGATGGAAGGATTGTGTCAGACCTTTGTTCCTACTTGGAACCATAGAAATCAATAAAAAAAAATATTAAATATAACTCTTTTATATAGAAAATCTCTATAGCAAAAGCTTCCCTCGAGTGTTCTTTTTTGTCAGATGGTTATTGAGCTTTAATTTCAACGCTAATTAAATCTTTCGTAGAACTCACCATGTAGCTGCTATTGACAGACAGGCCTTATAGCTGTCAAAGTCTCCTAACTGATTACCACACTTAAAATATTATGTAGTTAAATTCAAACGAAAACTCATTTTAAACAACTTAAAATTTATTTAAAAAACCGATCCTTGTTCTTATTTGATTTCGATTTTTTGTACGATTCCGCATTATTAAAATTTAATTAATTTTGGAAATTTTTCCACTTTCTAATTGGGAATTTATGGACAAGTGAAGCATGTTTATACCATTTTAGTTTTTATACATAAAGTCAATTCTTTTGAAATGTTAACATCGCCTTCTTTCCAAACGTACACTATTGCGCTAACGATGATCTGACAACCGCTGCACAGTGGGAAATTTTACGAGAAGGCGGTCAAAATTCCATAACTTTTGACTGGATCGGTATTTTTTATGCAATTTTTTTTGTTCGATAGTTGCGATGTTAGGCTTTCATTTGCGCTATAAAACGTAAAATTCGACTGATAGGAGCAAAAGTTATGGGGAGTTCAAAATGCATTTTCATTTTTTTGTTGAGTTTCGGTGTAAAAGTTGAATATTTCAAATATGATTTTTTTATAATTTATCATTATTTCTCTTGTATTTTACAACTGATACTTATTTTTTATTGTCGAACTTAGATCCTGTCAGAAAATGCCAATATTTGGCCCCTGTAAATTTTTTAGTCGCAATATTCACAGGGGCCAAAGGTTGGCTTTTTTGGGACGAGACAAGTTGTTATAAGGAAAAAACTGAAAAGGAATATTTTGAAAAATTCCCAAATAGCATTCTTGGCTACCGATAACATTTTAGGTAATTCAACTTTTATTTTTGGTTTGAGATGTATGTGTATTTTATTTTTATATATTAATACAAATATATACTTAAATCAAAAACAAATTATAATCTATAAACAATTTTAAATTAAACAATATTAGTAAAAATTTCTTCTAAATAGCTTTGGGTTTCATTTTCCAGAAGTTGTTTAGCTTCTTCGATTGAGGTTGATATCCATTTTTGTCGAATATGGATATATGGATCTGATGTGCACAACAAAATAGTAATAAGATCTTCATTAGTACAACATCTGTACATTTTTCTTGTGTTATGCTCGCGGACGAATCTGTAGTCTTTGTTTCTTTTTTCTTGCGCTTCTTTAGATAGATCTCCAATTGGTAGCATATTGTGTTGAACTATTTGTTCCCCATGGTATACAATTTTATGAACTGTGGTTGGCATATGTCTCCAAGAGTATTTTTTGTTATAAAGAAATGCTGCTTCATTTGCATACTGGCCAAATTTTTTTGCATTTATCTTTCTGCTACATGATATAACTTGTAAAATGATCTGGAATCGTCTTATTAATTCAAAATGTACTCCTGTGATAGATGCTGCAGTTTCTGGATCGGAAAAGAATCTCCTAGCAGTGTTTCCATCATTTGAATTTCCTTCTCCTTGTTTTGGCTGATCAATTATAAGGCCTAGGTGATGGCATTTTTCTTGAATTTGTTTTTTTGTTTGCTTCCTTTTTTCCATATTTTCTTTGTTTTTTCTCACTGTTTCGCCTAACGGGCCAAATTCCAAATCATAACCCAATTTAAGAATATGCTCCATAAAACGAATTCTGGTATGAAGAGGGGACATTCCAAATTCGTATGCTTCATTGAAACTATTGTCTTGTGATGGGGGTTGGCTTAATTGACTGGATGTCTTTTGGCATATGGTACAGCTTGACTAAGACTTTGTTTCGGTTAATGGTTGTGCAACTTTTCCATCGATCATTGTAAGGAACATTTGAAAATTAATTTCAATGCATTGGTCATCAAATTTAAATATTGCCGGTTGAAGTTCTTTAATTTGATCTTTTATTTTTCGAACTTCTTCAGTTATGACATCTTTAGTTTCCTTTTTGTAAACAAACTTTATTGGTCTGCAATACTTTGTTGAAGAGGGAATTTCATTTTTCTATACATACATCCATTTCTGTAACTCTACTGGTTGACGGCTCTAAGCCAATATAAGTTTTTCTTAAACGTAATGGAACTAAAGATACCATGAATAAGTTAGCATCAGATGAATTTTCTGAATTACATTGCTTGTATTGTTTCTGACCAGAGCTTCCATCACATCCCCATTTAGAAAATAAAGTGATGCTGCAATTTTTAAGTTTTTTTAAACAGTCAGCATCAAGTGTATTTAATAATCGTTCTGCAGTGTGTTCGAGAAGAGCCTGCAATTTTACTTCTGCTGAACTTGAAGTTACACTAATAGCCGTTTGTGAAGGTAAGCACTCTTTGACAGAAACTAAATCTCGATATGCTGGAAAGATTCCACAATTTTTTTCATTGGTTCGCTTTCGCAGTTCTGTATACTGATTTTTGTCAGTTTTAAATCCAAAAATAGTGCAAATGCTTCTTCTGGAGTAAATTTCATTTCTTCAGTTGGTGTAGGCATACTTTTTTTCAATTATTGCAATTTTTGTTTTCTTATTTTGCGTTGGTTGAATTTGATGCAGAAATGAATCCTTTATCATAATTTTCACGTAAAATATAACTGCGTGCTAGTTTTTTTACCATTTACCTGCTCCTGCATTTTTTTAAATTAAGTTGCAATTTTCAGGTAATTAAACTATGTAGTTTATGTTGCGGCTATTTACTAATGTTTAACCTTTTAACTTACTCAGAAATCTAACGTGTTAGTCTATTTATGTCGCCTATTCGTTTTGCAGCATCCGTTCACCCACAATAAGTTCATAACAATGGCAATAGCTTTACCTTCTCCAAATTAATTGATAACCTGACGTGCTAGATAATTTATGTGGCCTGAACTGCTTAATTTGTCGAAAATTCTTTAAGATTCACCTTCTTTAATTTCAGTAATGTTTCCTTGCAGGACTTATTTTTTGAACCGAATATCTTACCTTGGGTCACAGAAATTGCTGTAGTTCGCAAGGCCGTATCCAGATGTGTGTACAATGGGGTATAGAAATGTAGGTTAGATTCTGGACTACAAGAGAGTATAGATTTTTTTTGACGCATTTTGACGCTCAGGACTTATGCTCTATAAAGTAGGAAATTTCCGGGAAATTTTGACATTAAAAAAAAAAAAAAATTAAATATTTCTATAGGTCGCAGAGTTTAATGCTTTAAACCACGTATAGCTAATAAAATAAACTAATACACAAAACTTATTCTGTCAAAAAATCTTAAAAAACAAAAAAGTTATGAGCATTTCAACTTCAAAAATTGACTTAGAAATTCAAAACTATAACCAAATATTGAGAAAGTCCATTTCGGACCACCCTGTTCTCAATGAAATAGTTGAAATAGGGTTGAAATTTTTTGGCTCCCGAGGTTCACTAGTATTTACTTTCACATGAATAAAAACATTTTAAAATCGGAGAACATAAAAAAAAATAATGTTGGCCGCCTTCTCAAAATATGAACCAGTGTGCGCTGGTACGCTAAACAACCCTATTACATACATGTATTAAAATCATAAATAACACTGCATTCCTGGTGGTGACCAACTCCAGGATCGGGCACAATGGACTAACCAGTCAAGCGTCTTAAGCCCAAACAACTTCCGAAACTGAATGCGGCACTATGCTTCTTACAGGAGCAAAAGGATTATATACATTTATATAATAGTTTCCAATTGAAAAAAAGGCAAGCAAAGTAAAAGAATTATATACATTTATATTATTGTGACCAATTGAAAAAAAGGGCAAGCAAATCTTTTAAGAAAAATAAAATATTTAATAAGAAATTCGAAATTGAAATAATGCTTTTGTGTTAAAATTTATAACGCATAACATTTTTGAACTATACCCTTCTTTTGGTATAACGGTCGCTGGAATCACTTTCTTAGTCGATTGAAGCATGTTCGCCCGTCCGATTGTCTGGCTGGTTCATGCAAACCATGTGTACAAAATATGGATCGCAATTTTAAAGATAATTTAATAAATTTTGGTATATAGGGCTTTCATCGAATGTAGCACAAAAAAATAATTTGTACACCTTAAAAGCAAACTTTTATAGCAATCGGTCCATATTTGAATAAAAGTTGGTATTAAAATAAAATTTGCCAAAAATAAAGTGTTTAATCTTATTATCATGAGCTAATCTTGTAAGCGAAGATCCTGAATTGACCATACGACTTAAATGACACCCTTCCGGGAATCGCATAAAAACTAAAAAGAAAACTCATGCAGATGTTGGTATCCTTATAAAATTTGGCACCAGCAACTGTGATATAATTAATTTTTGAACATTACTTATTTATAGAATCTTCATATCGCTCATTTGCTGTCATAACTCAAAAAAAAAATCTTTTTTACAAAAAACGACATAAAAATTTTGAATTTACACACAGCATAATGAAAAAATAAACTTTTATTCTTCTCTCAATATTATTTATTTATTTAATTATCAATTCAATGTTGTTTATTGAGTTGTATGTATGAGTTGTATTTTTAAACCATATATGGCCCTCTGGGCTCGGTTTTTGTGTAACATTGAATTAATAATTAAATATTAATATGTATATGAAAAAATTACCACTTCAAAGAATATTTGATTTACTATGTATTAGCAATATTAAGTATAAATTCGCGATTTTTAACTTATGACATTGTTGCAGCAAATGAGCGATAGATTAAATACGAACTAACAATAATTAATCAAATCTTATTCTAATACTTTATTTTGTATTCTGAGAGTGCAGGTGGAACATTTTCCATCTCACATCTTCAATAAAACAAAATTTTATTTAAGTCGATCTTAAATTGGCCATACGACACGAATAGATGCCGGTCATTAGTTTAGGGTATCAATTGGTTGGGATTCCCCAACTTAATATTCTTACTTGTTTTTTTTTATTAAAGATATCTTCCTTAATTTGGTCTTGCTTTCAAAGTTTTGGTCATCCCCTTCTGTGTGAGCCGCCCCCGTGTTCGTATTGAAATAAGTTTTTATCCTCCGCACCTTCATTTGTTCTCCAACACAGTACAGTAAAAACCAACATGTCTTATCCAACGTTATCGTGTAATTTGAAACGCATTACTATGTCACTGTCTGCATAAAGCTAATACAGCTCATCGTTCATACGATGCCGATATTCTCCGTTAACGTAGATTAGTCCATAGACTTTACGATGAATTTTTCTTTCGAACCTTCCAAGTAATTCCTCATCTGCTTTCTCAAGTTTTAAAGCTTTTAAACAGTACGAGTAGAATCAGTGTCTAGTAGAGAGAATTTTTGTCGGGCGAGAGGCGGCCTTATTTTTAAATTGCATACCTAGTCCAAAGTAGCAGCTGTTGGCTAAATCTCTTATGGTGTTTTCTTTTCTTACAAAAATTTCCCATATATTCTACCGTTCGCTCGCCTTTTTGTTCCATTCTCAAGATATAGACATACTTAAAAGTGAAAAGTTTTTATTTTCCTTTCAAACTATGTTGCACAAAAAAAAATGCTAAATATGTTCCATATCTGACCCTCAGTTTTATTTGAGGGGAGATTAAACCCTCTCTTGCAACTGCGCTAAGTAGGTAATTTTTTATGCATGAGAGTATTTTACTTATTTACTTTATTCTTGTGTTTGCTTACAATTAGTTTTTTATTGTGAACAAAAATTGATATTTCTTTTCTTTCACTTTTATTGAAAAAATGTTCAAGTTTTTTAAACAATTATGGCGCAAAATGTTTTTTCACAGGTGACTTTTTCTATTATAATCAGAGTTATTATGGTTTATGGCATCCACACAACATTGAGTGTTGAAAATCGCTGCAACCGGGCTTAAAATCGCTTATATTAACGCTTTAGTTGCAAGTTCAAGTTTTGATAGTTTTTTACTTATACTGCTGTCAAAATTTACAAAAACCGAATACTGTGACGTAGGGTGCCGGCAATTTATAAGAAATTTACTTTCAAGATGTCATCAAGAAAACAATTTAACAAGGCAAAATAAAAACTTTCTTATTAAAATTGCAATCAGTTGCTTTCTTGACTTTAAATTAAAACACACAATTTGAAAGCAAGTTTTCATCAAATTTTAAAAGTAATACATTCATACTTTTAAAATTTGATGAAAACTTGCTTGTGAAAAAGTGTAAGTGCTGGTTGGTTGGCTAACGTCGAAGCACGCCCAATATAAGGTTGCATTAGTGCGGCAAGTAGAGTCAGTAGTGACTCCATTTAGGTAAGGTTAGGTTAGGTTAAGAAGGGTTATGCGCCCAAGGGCACACTTCCACTCAGAGAGCAATGCGGTCCATTGTGAATCCCTTCAGTAAAAAAAAGAAATAACAGATAAATAGAATAAGAAAAGTTAGTGAATCCATTTTGACACTTCACAACTCGCCAAGAGTAGGAGCCCCGGATCAAGCGTCACAACAGGGCAAAACCAAATTGCAGAGTTTCACCCGCGATAACTTAGAGACTCCCTGCAGAAGGTTCATAATTCGCAAATAATCCATTATGTGTTGAACTGAACACTGGGCAATCACATAGGAGATAAAATATTGTCTCCTCAGTTCCACACTCACAATATTATTACAGTAACGGACTGTAGTTTATTTAAGAAATATTCCGTTCAGTCATTTTTAAATAAATAAACATTTAAAATTCCAAGCAAATTTATTTTTAACTGATTCTAACAGCTATTCAAAAAACTAAGTGCATATTAATACGGATTTTCAGTTGCAGTTAATATTGTCCGTTGATTGAGTTAAATTCTTCTTTATGTTAAAGTAAATAAAAATGTAATTTAAAGCAACGAAAAGTTCATTTAATTTTTACTGTCAAAAATTCAACCGCGAATTCCGTAAAAACAAATCAATATTCAGTTATCTTATATAAATTAATTGTCAAAAAATTAACTACATATTCCGTAAAAACAAATAAATATGCAGTTATTTTATAAAATTTTACTGTCAAAAATTCAACACCATATTCAGTAAAAACAATTAAATATTCAGTTATTTTATATAATTTTACTACCAAAAATTAATTTTTACTTATCTATAAAAAATGAATTGCTTGTTTTGTGTAAGCAATTCCCATTTTCTATTTGTTAAAATAATTTAGTTAAATACATCAAATTTTAAAAGTAAAATAATTGCGAAGCCATATCGGTCATGCTGCTGGTGTCTTATAATTGAGAGTTCTTCTGTAAACAACGTGGTCAGTACAACAAAAGTAAAACAAACGTGTGTAACTGGGTAAGTAAATAAAAATATTCTCCCTCTCTCGCTTATAAGAAAAACAAGCGGACAGGTGTCTGTCTGGTATTTTTTAGAAATTCGGCTCTTTTGTGGAGTAAACGAAAATTTAATAAAATAACTGAATATTTAATTGTTTTTACTGAATATGGGGTCAATTTTTTGACAGTAAAATTTTAATAAATAACTGAATATTTAATCGTTTTTACTGAATATGGTGTTGAATTTTTGACAGTAAAATTTTACAAAATAACTGAATATTTATTTGATTTTACGGAATATGGTGTTGAATTTTTGACAGTAAAAATTAAATGAACTTTTTGTTAAAAATAAATGAAAAATAGGTAGACCGGTTTTTAATTGAACTTTCATTTATTTTATATTACAATTTCAGTTAATTTTACGTACAGAATATTGTGAGTGCAGGCTCTCTGCAGCTGCTGCATCATTCATTAAAAGGGAGACCGACACTCACAGCGTGCTTACCGATCGTCAATTGGGCAGGAAGTACGTTTACCACTCTTAAAATATCCTTGCGACTGAAGTTAAAAAGTCGGCCAGTTCTTTTCCATAATAGTCCCTATGCGCTGGGACCCAAATAAAGGAAATTTCAGATAGGCTGAATAGTTTTTCGTTACACTGATTAACCAGAATATACGTTGTTTTATGCGACTTAAGTGACATCAGAGCGAGATTTACTTGCAACTCTTCCGAGAAAACCCCAGAGCCAAGACCGCAGGTCATCTCTGCCCCATCACTGTAAACTCTAGTGCAGTATTCGCTAGCTAAAATTGCCCGCCCTACTTCCGCCTTAACGGAAATATGAACTTGAACTTCTTCTTATACCCCTGACAGACATAGGATTTGTGTACTATACTAGCATGGTATATACCATGTGTGTCATCCTTAACTACAATTAAACCATGAAACAAAGTGGTATATTCCTGGTTTATTTACTATGAAAATGTACGTAGTATAAATGTGGTATCTTACGTACTACAAGTCTGCCAATATAAGATAGTATATAAAACCGTAGTATACATATCATTGTATCTAAACTATATGTCTGTCAGGGATATTAAAGTCTGTTTGGGGTATCATGTAGTGCGTCGGTCTTTTAAGAAATGTTGGTTGCTTTTATGAGATCATTGCATGACCGTTCATCATCGCTTTCCAACATTTCTACAGTGTCAGTGTATTTAAACTTGAAACAAAATATGAAGCAAAACTTGATCATGTAACCCCCAAGTTAAATAAAATTTGCGTTCAATATTTGACACGTAAACCATACATTAGTGTTAAGTGTTAAATCGAGGTATTATTTTGATCCGTTGAAATATAGAAAAATGTACCAATTTTAAAGAGTGTGTGTAAAATGCTTAAGGTCTTATTCATAAAATATATTTCCGCAAATTTCCATAGGAAATTCGTTTAATAAACCTCTTATAAATCAATAATGTTTTTTATGAATATGGGGGTAAAAATTTAACACATTTACAAGGAGGCATAATTTTTTTGCCGAATGAAAACACCAAAATAGTTCAAAGTTGTTTGAAAATTTTTAAAATTTTATGAATTTTTACCACTGTTCACTGATAAACAATATGTAGGAGTTGGTATGTTTTTAGCACAATGTTGTTTTATGTATGTGGTTATGTTCAAGGTGTTATTGGTTGTATTTGTTGTAGTTGTCGCTTTAGTTGTTGTCTCATATATAATTTGTTAGCTTATGGTTATTTACTTCACTGTAAACACATACAGATACTTGCACACACACACAAACACACACACACAATAACACACACACCAAACAATTTTCACACAAGAAGGTGTCAGGCTTTCAAGATTTTTTCTCAGATTTTTTTTTTGCCCTTTTTTTGTTAGCAAATTTTTAACTAAATACATAAGAGTGTGTGTGTGTGTGTGTTGGTGTATATTTGTCCTCTTTTTTATTTGTCCTTATTATACTTTTCTGAGATGATTGTTGTTGCTTATGTTGTTATTACTTTTAATGCTCCTGCCATTTTCTAATGATGTATGAGACTTTGGCAAATCTCTAAAGTATGTGATTTAGTGGTTGATTTAGAGCCTAAACAAGAAGGTCATATTGGGAGATTGTTGTCTTTTTCTGTTTCTGTTTCTTTTTATTTTTATTTATTTTATCTTTTGCTGTTGTTGTTAATTTTATTATTTCTCTTTGTTGTTTTTGTCTTTAGTATGCTTCTTTTATTTTATTGGGGCTCAGAGGTGTTGGTAAATTAAATATTATTACATGAAGTTTTGTTTTTGTCATTGGAGAAGAAAAGCCTTGTATTAGAAATGTTTTGTTTTACAGCACAAATTTTGGAAATAAATTTTGAGAATGCTTTAAAATGGTGCAAAAAACTAAAATGTCAATTTAATTTAATCGCTTAGTAGTATACAAATTTGGTACATACGGCATATTTCACAAAAATTTATTGATATGTAGTTTACTATCACTATAGCTGCCCAACAACGACTTGTCAACTGGCAGTTTACCAACTTTTACTTAACTATAACTGAACTTGGTGAAGTTGGCTGATAAAATAATAAAATTTTTCTAAAATAGCAGATGGTTTATTAGGAAATACTCTATATTTAAGAAAGCTTTCGCTTTACCACTGCAACTGTAAAAGTCCAGTTAAATTTTTTAATAATTAATTTCTCATATTTTACGACAAATTGTGTCAAATTTAATACTAGAGGTTCCTTATGGTCTGGAGAGTGCCCTTTATTTTGGCGGTGTCAGTGATAAAAAATCGCTTAATTTAAAACTGGCTATTAACACAATTTAGTCAAAATATATAAACAACCTTAAATTTCAAAGATTACAAAACTTGAACTTTGTCCATGTGTACTTTTAAGCATGGAGATTAAAAAAAAGCCATAAACTCAAAATTTTCTTACGTCGACTTTAAGAATTTTTTTCCTTTTTTTTCAGATATGTTTTTCATTAAGGTAAATAAATTGTTGTTGAAGAGAACTCGCGAAAACGTGAAAAAAATTTTACCCACAGTGTTCACGTTTTTAGAATTGTTCATGTTTTCGATTGTGAAAATTTTAGAACAAAAAATTTACGGTTTAGCACCAGGTATTTACTTTTACCAAATAAATAAAATCCATACATTGAAAATTGTATGACTACATACATTCACTTAACTTAAGAAACATACAAACCAGATGTTTAACATTTAACAATTACAGTTTTTGTAACTCTTTACAACTAAATAAAAGTTGCTAGAAATAAATCTGAGGCACCAAGAAGATATCAAGTATGTTTTTTTATTTGGTGAAAAAGTAATTTTAAACTTAAAAGATAATTTTTAAAAATGAACTCCTATTTTAATACAATCATCACTTCTCTGAGGATTTAATTTTTTTTAGTTTTTATTCCTAAATATTTCAAATGTCACAGATCGGAAGAAAACTAAAGATTGTAATATCGTCGATAACTTAAATCGTAAAACAAAAATTTTGACTTTGCCCATGTGTAATTTTGAATGTGAAGATCTCAAAAATGCCTTTAACTCACATTAAGCTAAAGTCTATTTAATAATTTTTTCATTTTTGCAACAGAAATAATGATATAACAAAAATAAAATGAATTCAACAATCAATGTAATCAATGGGTACTTAAATTTTAAGGGCCGATTTTGATTTTGAATAAAACACAAATTATTGGGGAAATTATTGTCATTTCTTTTTACATTGGTATTGTTCAATAATGTATGGAACACAATATCGGCCAAACGATGGTCCAAATTTTCGATGACGCTGAGGCATAATTGAGGTTCTATGTCGTTAATGTGCCGAATTATCTCATATTTTAGCTCTTGAATTGTTGCTGGCTTAACGACATACACATTTTCTTTAAAATAACCCCAAAAAAAGAAGTCCAATGGTAATCTTGGCGGCAAATTGACATCGCCACCACGTGTGATAACACGGCCATCGAATTTGTCGCGCAAAAGAGCCATTGTTTCGTTAGCTGTGTGGCAAGTGGCACCGTCCAGTTGAAACCACAAACCATCCACATCCATATCTTCCAATTCGGGCCATAAAAAGTTCGTTAGCATCTCACGATAGCGAACAGCATTCACAGTAACTGCCAAACCGGCCTCGTTTTGGAAAAAATACGGCCCGATGATGCCGCCAGCCTATAAACCGCACCATACAGTCACTCTTTGCAATTGTTGGGCACGACGACGAGTTGAGGTGGACACGCTATCGCGAACAGCAGCAATATTTTCTGCAGTACGAGCTGTACGAGCATGCACTGGTGTTTTCACATCTCCTGCAGACCCTGTTTGCTCAAATTTTTGCACGATTTTTCCGATTTTACGCTCATTTGGACGATTAAATTGACCAAAAAAATTACGAAGTACACGATATGCATTTTGATATGAACGCCCATTTTCATAATAAGCCTGAATAACTTTACCGCGTTGCTCGATTGTGTATCTTTTCATGGTTCAAATTGAGTTAGTCTGAAAATGTCAAATGAAGTGAAGAAAAAAACTGTACGTTTAGGTGTAGTTCACATTCAAATCGGTCCTTAAACACCCTTTACATCTAGAACGTGTAACTTAAAAACAATCACTTTAATGGACGGATTTGCTTAACTTTTAATGGTATGTGTTTTGTTCGATTATCTTTAGTACAGTCTTTTCTTTAAAATTTCTCAACATCCTTGCTTTGGTCAACCCTTTCATTTTCGGACCATATTAATGTTTTGCTGTAAATGACCAAATTAAAAATGTAAAAGTTAACATAAAAAACTCCGAAAATTTTGTTTACGATTTATAGCTGTAAATGTTAAAATAAAAGTGTTAACGTTTTCGAGTGATGCTTTATTCTCGGTTTGGCGAGTTCACTGTACTATGCCAAATTTATATTTGTTGCGGGTTTATTGTACCGTGAAATTTTTTATTAAATATGTTAAAAAAAATTTTTAATTTTCTTTCTTCCAAAAATTTTAGAGCAATTTACGAAATGCAGAATCTTGCAACTTAAAACTAACACAGAAAAAAATAAAAATGGATTTCAATTAAAAAATTTGTGATATTAATTAAAAAATTAATTTAATTTGCACCAGTAAACAAATCAATAGTATCAATTAAACCAGTTAATAGTATTAATTAAACGTTTAATTCACTTGATTAAATTTTTAATTAAAACTGATTTTATTTTTGATTAATGCTTTTGGTGAAAAATTTTGTAGAATTTTTTCTGTGAATATGTATTTCGATTATAAATATTTGACAAAAAATTCTTATGTTTTCCCTATATTTCCCATATGTATCTCTCGAATTGGAAAATCAGAGAAATATTAATCTTGTATATGAAATTCATTTATATTGATATAAACACGCAAAGAAAAAACATGGTTGTGGTAAACATATTCTAAGAGCAACATATTATGATAAGAATCATGACTGTAGTCACCATATTACGATTATTATTGAATCATATTATGGCCAAATATTTTCGTAATATTAAATCATAATATTTTTCCCTTAATCCTAATTTGTTTTTATTTTATCCAATTATAATTTAAAGTAATCATATTATTATCATGTTTATAATAATAAGTTAAGAAGTAATCATATTTTTGTCAGGCTTATCAAATTAGGTTAAGAAGTTATCATTTAAGTGTCGTGTAAATCATAATAGGTTAAGAAATAATCATATTTGTATCATGTTAATCATAATAAATTTAAAAGTAATCATATAATGAAAAAGCATAACTTTCACAACAAAAAAAAAAAATAATAAAATTTTTAAAGCCGGTATATAAAATAATATATGTCGATTTTTTCTAAAAAGGGAAGAAAAAAAATTTTTTGATTTTATACACTATTGTTGAACAAGAGCAATATAAAATGCAATTGTTTAACATTTTACGTTTTTAAACTCTGACTATTTCCAGTAGTAAATCTTTAGTACTTCGATTTATATAATATATACATATATTTTGGGACGTCTCTTGTAAAATTCATTGGTTCTTTCAGTAGAATTGGAAGTAGAATTTCTACTGATTACTTAACACATTCAGGGGTGTGCTGGAAATCGCAAACGCAAAACGCAAGAATTTTAAAAGTCGTTTTTTACTAAGATTTCTGTAATAAAAGAATTTTATGACAAATATTATACAAACATTTGTCTATTAAACAGAATTTTATAACAAAAATTATTAAAATTAGATTATAAGTGTATTAAAAACAGCCTCCAAATTCTTGCGTTTTGCGTTTGCGATTTCCAGCACATCCCCCATTATTTTGTATTCGAAGTTTTTACTGGGTATTATTATATCACTGAAAATTAAATTAAAAAAAAAAAACTAAATTTTTCTGCCAATAGAAGAATATTGTTCCGTTTTTAAGGGCCTTTTCGGAAAATTTTCAAGCGTAGGGATAAAGGTAGAAGTACATAGCACGCGTTAGTGCGCGCGCGCTCTGTAGACTTCTGTAAAAAAACTAGTGTATTTTCATAGATCAAGCTACATGCAAAATATTGTGACGCATCTGCGCCAGAAAGTTGGGTAACTTTGAACTTTTTAACGCGTTGTGTGTTTTTGACAAGTAAGCAGCTGACAATCAAATAGAATAATTTAACAAATTTGTGAAGCATGAAAGAAAATCTATTGAAGAGATTAAAAAACATGCAATATGTGTAAATAAAGCAGATTTAATAAAAATAAAAAAATCTTGATATATTTTTGAATTAGTTTGCAATGTACAAATAAGTAAAAAAATAAAAAACAGCTGACAGGAATGGCTTTTATAACGCGAGTTGTGTAACTTGCAATTTTTCACGCGCTAAAGGTTTTAAATACACGACACACGCAGACGAATAAACGCGTGTTATGTACTTCTACCTTAAAGGAAAAATTTTTTATTTTAAGGCAAATATTGGGAATTTTCAAAATATTATCTCATTTTCAATATATTGTGTAAAAATACGTTAATATTTTTAACAAATAGAAACTGGGAATTATTTCCTTTCGTAGGTTACTTTATATTATATTCAACATTTTTTTATTTTTCGATTTCATTCTATGAGCTTAATTTCATTTATGTATTTTATAAGGCTTTTTTGTAATAGTTCAATTCCCTTAATTTTTAGGAATGACTTTTATACACTACCAGACTATTATATTGTATTTTCTTGTTAAAAATTGTTGAGTTTGCATTCACACACAGAAAAAATTCACCAAAATGTTTCACCAATTAAAACATTAATTAAAAATATAATCAGTTTTAATTAAAAATTTAATCAAGTGAATTAAACGTTTAATCAAGTGAACTAAACGTTTAATTAATACTATTAACTCGTTTAATTGATACTATTAATTTGTTTACTGGTGCAAATTTAATTAATTTTTTAATTAATATCACAAATTTTTTAATTGAAATCATATTTTATTTTTTTCTGTGCACTAAAATTCGCTGAAATGTGTGCGAATATTAAAAGCGAATATCTTATGAATGAAATTTCTATATAGAAATAATTTTTTACCGCGAAGAAACCATTCACAAATTCTAACGACAACTTTTAAGGATAAGATGGATATATTTGAGAAAGGATTTTTTTTTATATATTTGTTTGTTTTTTTTTTTAATTTTACAGATCCTTCCTTTTTATTTGGTACCGAGTTTGCTAAGAAAAAATATTAAATGCTTATATGTATTAAAAAAATATTTTAAAATAAAAATTCTTGAAAAATCTCAAGTTCCTTAAAGAGGACAAAAAATGAGGAAATGAAAAAGTTTTGTCTCCAGATTAAAGTATACTAGGATCGCCCGGTGACCGAAATTCGACCACTTGACATTTACTTTAGAGAGAACCTGTGCGTTATACAATAAAAACGTACGCATTTTAAGATATGGGCAAAATGCACTATTCACCCATCTTTGAACGTGTGACTGCAAAATAAATTAAAACTCTTTTCAAACCCCTTAATCCTAAAAATTTAGAAACAAATTTATCTTGTGCATATCTACGCAAAAATACCTTAAAAAAGATATATGTTTCATTAAAATCGGTGGACGATAAGATACTTAAAAATCAACCACAAAAAATTGTCCCCGTATTTATATATAAGATATAGTATATGTATATACTGCCAAAAAAAATTTTTAATTTAGGGAAAATGTTTTGGTTCTAGGGGAAAAAAAGGATTTTTTTTAAATGTTTACTGGCATTGCTGAATATGACATATGTATTCATAGCGTATACGTAATAAGCTATATATATATATATATATTCAGGGGGTGTTCTGGAAATCGAAAACGTAAAACGTAAGAATTTTAAACGTCGTTTTTTAATAAGATTTCCGTAATGAAAGAATTTTATGACAAATATTTCTCTATTAAATAGAATTTTTTTAACAAAAATTAAATAAATTAAATTTAAAGTGTATTAAAAACAACATTCAAATTCTTGCGTTTTTCGTTTTCGATTTCCACAACACCCCTTATTATTAATTATTTGCCACCATGTTACTATAAGTATTTAGAGAAACTATGTTTTGAGCAATATCTCGAGAACCATCTGGTAATCAACGCATATATACAATTTAGATGTCACTTGACGATTTTAAGTACATTAACATTCATTGGTCCATGCACGCAGTCTTTTTGGGGATATCACATCATTATTTTACATAGACTCAATAACAATGGTTATCCGAAATAGGCACTAAAAGCAAATGCGTCACATTTTTACACTAACATGGATGGGGAGTGTATAATACGTTTGTTCAGATGTATCTTACTTATAGACATATTGGTCCAGACCCGCCGCTTAGTACACCGATCAACACAAAATCAATTTCTCAATCGGTTTAACGATGGCAATTTGGCCGTCGATCCGTCTGTCCATGTAAATCTTGTACACAAAGTACAGATCGTAATTTTGGATATAGTTCTACGAAAATTGATACGTATTCTTTTATCACAAGAAAGTTAACAATTGAAAATGGTGAGAATCGGTCCTAAGTTTCACATAGCTTTTAGCCAAACTTCTTTCCGGAATCATTATGCCCATATTCCATCTAATTATGCTGGTATCTGAATAAAATTTGGTACAAAAATATTATATTGCCTCTGTCATCTGATATATAATCTTCGCAAAATATAATAATATAAATATAATGTAGATTTGGCCGACAAAATCGCTTATTGTACTATGCCATGGCATATGTTTATGACGGTAGATCCTAAATTGGCTCTTAGTTCTATTAAAGCCCGTCCCTAAAATCGCTTTAAGATGGATAAATACTAAACACTGGAATCCCTGATGACCGGATACCGAAGCGACCATTAAAATGTTTCCGTACAAACAGGATGCCCCTAAAATAATTTAATGCTTTCCCTATGAAATGTTGTCGGGACCAAGCAACAATGCCTGTCGAAAATAGGTGACCGCTTAAAGATTGTGTTCGTTAAGCCAGATTATACCGTTGATGTTAATATCTTGGTAATATTGGTATATTGGCATAGTACTCTTATATAGATAACCTAATAACATAATTTTGTGCGGGTGGGATTATGACTAACCAAGGATCGGTATTAATAAGGGACTGTGGCATAAAGTCAGGCTTGGCCGACTATACCTTCTTACCTGTTTGAATTAATTTTTTTTTTATTTACTTTTGGATTAGAAATTGCGTATGAGTAATTTTGTATTTTATCATATGAAAATATTACTTATACGCACAAGTTAAAGTTCAATTAAGGCCCTAATTGTGTAAAACGCAACGCTAAAAATTACATTAAAAGCAAAAACAAAGTAAACAAATATTTTGTAATGTTGTTGTTGCTCTCTACAGTAATTTGTTTTCAAATTTTTAATTTTAAACACTGCATATCTTGTGGCGTTGAAAATTTTAAAACGCAACATGAAAATCTGTAGAAGGCAACAAGAAAATTGTGAAATAGTTTCGACTTTGTAAGTGCTTTCAATGGTATTTTTGGCGTTGCGATGCGTTTAAATCATGAGTAGAAGACAATCTTTAAAGGAGATTTTTTTTGTTTGTGTTTTAATTGATATTTGCTGATATTTTTATATTGAACTGAACTTACAAAATTTAACTAAGACGGTAAAAATTAATGCCCGAAATATGTACACTTAGATGTGCTACGTTTTCTTCATATGAACAGTCAAATTTATGGTCGAATTTTGACCATTACGCGAACACTATTATTATCTGTTCGAAGTTATAACGAAACTGAATAGTAGATGAAATTTAAAAAATTATCGATTAAGTGCAGGTCTACTGCTGAAGTTGTTCCCTTTTTGCACTTAATGGAAGCTTGTTGTTTTTTAAAATCATTAATATTCGAATCTATATGGACACATTTTTAGTTCATTTCGACATAAATGTCTGCAGTTCCCTTTCTGCACTTATCTAATCAATTATAGATATTCTTTAAGAAAATTGCTTAAATGTCCTTATTTGCTATTATGTGTTTTATGCAACTAATTAGTAAAATTCAATTGTAAATTATAATGTAATTAATTTTAACTAATTAAATTGTGTCTAGCAAATGATGTACAAAATAACGTAAAAATTTTTTTTAATAATTTTCCTAAAGCTCTTTAGATAATAATTAAATTACTTTATTTTATGTCACATAATATTCACTTATCAAATTAGGAATGAACATAGAACAATCTACTCAAATAAATAAATTTTTATTGTTCACTAATTATCCATCACAGGAATTAAATTATGCCTAAAAACGGAAAAATAAAAGAAAATCGAAAAAGAAAAATTTTAAACATGAAAATCTAAATCAAAGTTTTACAAGAAAATAGAAAGTAAATTTGCATAACTTGAAGCAATTTTGTGCGAATTACACAAATAGGAATACATATTTCTACTTTTCATCCATAAGTTCTTGTAACATGTGTAAAATGTAACCACTAAGCACTTGCTAGAGTGTTTTTTGATTATCTACCAAAATGTCACTTCTAGGTTACATTTGGGAGTTATTCAAAAAGAGTTCTTAACATTTTACAATAGCAAAATATGTAAGAGTCAAATAATGATTTATTAAATTATAAATTTGAGTCTCTTTTAAAAGATGTTCACATAATTTGTAGAGTTTTATAAAAAAACAATAGCAAAATGAAACATTTCCTATAAAAAGAGTAATTCATATTTTCGAAAGTACAAAAGAAAAAATAAATGATGACAGTTTCAAGACCTCCGAGAGGTTCATCTAAAGGATATTTCACTTTTTGGCATCCTCCTGGAAAACAGAACTAGCCAATACATGGAATTCGGCAGTAATTTAATATTGGCAGTCTTCTTCAGATTATATGATCGCTGGAAGTCGTTGCTTTTCAATTATCCTATCTGGAACCAAAGGTTGCGGCTTGGTGTAGTCGTTAAAGTGCTTGCCTACAAAACCAAGCACCCCTGGCAGAAATTTTAATCCTGGTTAAGGTACGGAGGATGATAAGAAATGAAGTGTGCTGAATTGGTATGCGCAGTGATGCTGGTTGTAGTGAAGATTTAGTAGTTGTTTACTTGTTAGTATATTAAACGCTCACAGCGGTGTATTGAATGATCGCAATATACAGCTAGGGGTATATTGAAGGTTGCGGTACCGTGGCTGGTGTTTTAGTAGATTTTGTGATGATGGATTGGTCGATGTTGAACAAGTTTGTGATGATGTAGATATTAGTTGACTGTCTCATAAAGTGTGAGTTTCACAGGGGGATGTTCTTAAAGGCCTAATGACACAACATTTTTAATGCATTGTTCAAGTTTTGGTGAACAGTGCAAATATAATGTAAAAGAAAAATTTACCAAGTGCAAAGCTTTATTAGGATAAATAGCAAACTGTCAAACATTTTAAAAAATTTATCGATAAATAATGAAGTTATGTCAATAAAAAAAAAAAATAAATTGTTCACCTTAAAATTGACATTTCAAGCTTGAAATATTAAAAGTGTTGCTCAGAATGTACTTATAAAGTGACCTCACAAGCGCAGCTGTTTGTAGTGATTTTCTTCGTGTGTGACGTTTGTCGTCATTTTTTTTTTGTTTATTTACTTTTTTTAATAAGGCATTTTGACATTTGCCGTCTCAATTCTAGCAACAAAATGCCTGTTGATTTTTTTTTTTTTTTTTTGTTGCATTGTTGTAGTACTGAGGTCACTTTGTTAATACATTTTGGTGTTGCTGAATCAGCGGTTTGGGGGCAAATTCAGCGAGTAAACGCTTTTTTTTGTTTTGTTTTTACGTTTCTCATAAACAAAAAGTTGACAAAATTTTATAAAAAAAAACAAAATTAAAACAAAAGAAAACTGAAAAAAAGTTTTTTTACATTTTTCATAGTTTGCTCTATTAAACATTTACTGTTTCTTTCTATCAATTCTACATCAATTAAATGAAGAAAAAATGACGCGTCATAAGGGCTTAAGGGAGGTTGTTTGTGGATATCGTTTGGTGGCTGTAGTTAAAACCCAAAAATAAAGGAATGGAGTTGCTGAACTACATGTAGCTTTCGATTGTGAAAGTTCAAATTATGGCGAGCGATCATTTCTAGGTGCTGTTGCAATTCAACAGATGCTGCCGACTATTCTCCAGATCTTAAAGAGCTCCAGCTCCGCAACATGGGGCGAAAATAAAATTCCGCTGGATTATACACTGAAATTGCTACTTGTGGTTGTTTTCACTCTAAGGGGCGTTTGCCAACCGCATAGTTTTTCACCCAACTAGGACAGATCCTCCGTGGTGGAGGCCGTAAGGTAGGAACCCACATAAATCTTTTTCACATTTGTCGGAGAAACCTTCATTTAACCACATCAATATGCATTCGAATCCAATGTTAGGTTAGTGTTAACAATTTACGCTCCATAAATCTTACTGAATATTTTTCTCTTGAATACTGCCAGAACCCATTTATTTGATTCTGCGCCATGCAACAGGACAAGTAAATTTTTTATCTAGTGTGATTGAATTTTCGTTCATCGAGAGAAGGTTTTTTTATTTAATCGCTTGCTTAGTCCGCAATAACATATTTTTCCAAACCGTACTTGGGTTTTAATTTGCAGGCTGATGTAGTTGTAATATTGCTTGAAAGTATTTTCGCTTAAACATATTTTTGTTAAATGTTTTGAAATGTCCAAGATTTAGCCTAGATAAAAGCAGGGTTTATAAAACTGCAGTCGAAACCAAAAACTGTCGAACAAAAAACGAAAATTTGTGTACAACTTTTAACTTTTTGAGTTCGTTTGACAGCGAATGTTTACATTAAATGATTTAAAAGTCAAAGCAACAGTTTACTTTTGATTAATGACAAATAAAGTTGTAGAAGAAATGGCAGTTTTTCTTCTTTGACTGTAATTTTTTAAGCGCTGGACGAAAGAGGATATGAATCATTTCTAAATAAAATACAGACACAGTGGAATTCTTCATGACTGAACACCGAAGGGACTATTCAAATCTTTCATACAATGGAAATATCCTCTCAAAGAACTCAATGCTGCATTAATCGAATGCTGAAGGAAGGCGGTGTCGCTTAAGTAAGGTGTTCCGTAAGGGATACCACACTGCATTCATTTTTCTGATAGCTTAGCAAAATCGAACATAAATTATAATTAACAGTTAATAAAACTGGAATTTATAAAAATGTTAGTAATTTTCAGTAAAACTCTTGGTGCACTTCATGAGTTTTTATCATTTTAAGTTACACGTGGTAACTTTTTAGATTTTTTTGCCAAAGAAAATGTTTGCAGGGTATAAAGTTTGTCTAAAACGCAGCACATGTGTTAAATGAATGTCTGCGAATTTAAGTGTTAAACAACAAAAGATGCTAAAGGTGTAATAGACAACACTTACGCACTTAAAATTACACACAAAACACAATCTTGTGTTATAACAGTAAAAAAAACAACAACAAAAAATTGACGACAATTGCTACAACAGTCAAACGGTCTTAGACTTTTCTACCATTTATTCTCTTAGATTCGTTTATTTTTTCTGCTGTTTCTCACAGGTAAAGTTGTGAAAATGATAACGGAACACACGGAAAAAAGTAACACAAACAAATTGTGTGAAATCTTTTTCACCACACATACTCTTACCTAGAAGCACATACATATAAACATGTAAAATTACAGCTTTATATTTGGAACATTCGTGTTAAAATTTTTACAAGTTTTTTGTTGCTGTTTTTTTCTTCTAGTTGTTGCTGCTGCTGCTGCTGCTTGTTAAAAACACGTATGCGAACAACAAACTTTCAAGGTACGTGTTTTTTTATGTGTATTAAGGCATAGTTTTGAATCTAGGTGTGGGTGTTTATGTGTGTATTAAGTTTTATTTAAACTGGAAATATGCAAACAGCAACAATAGTTTTTTTTTTTTTTGAGAGGTAAAACAAGTAAAAAATGGTTACGGGTAAATATCAGCCGCTAGATACACTACAACTTTTTGAAGTACAAAGATAACTGCAGTTGCTTATGTGGAATTTTTCGAAATCGCTAAAGGGGATATTAAGATCAAGATCCACCTTTGAGAAAGACTGTTAGGTTACACTGGCCAGCAAAAAAAAATAAAGTCGGTAGCAAGTGACTTTAGCGTTCTGAAACCAAAATTCAAATCTTAAATGAATTTATATACCAATATAACATTAAATATTAACAACTATTTGATAGTTCGCTTACCTTTATAAGTTTTATGTTCCAATAACGAGGTTTCACAGCAGAAATCAGCTAACATTGCTAGGTCGTTATATCTTCCCAATAAAAAATTGAGCTTTAAAGGAAGCAGGTTTGTAAGAAAGAAATCCTCGCTTACGGAAGGCATGAATTTTATATGGTGAGTTCCCACTTTGAAGCAATACATTTATGACACAAAAAGCGCTTTATTCAACGCATATTTAAACTGGCAATTGTAGCGTTCAGCTTTACACACTGAATGTTTTTTTACAGCTATTAGTATTTTCCCTTACAAGCGAGCTTCGTAGTAAGAAAATGCCGTGGCACTTAAATTGTTATTTTTTTCTTTTATAAAACTTGTTAAGAGTTCCTTCACTTACTCTACTGCACCTCTGTATGTCTTATTGCGTAGCGCATAATTGTGCGCTTACTTTTTTAAATTTTAAATTTTTTTTTGGGTTCTTACCCAGAGCTCAATATCTTGATATAAAAAAGAAGTTCCTTGTAGTTTGCAGCTCTTATATAAGTGGCTCAGTACTTATTGGCCAAATTATGTTATTTTTAAGGGCACTTAGGACAGACCTGAATGGGTTTTGGGGATATCATTTGAAAGCTCTAAGGGAGTAGATTCCAAAACTGTATTGGACATTTTGCCGGGTTTCTCAGTAGACATGTTACGAGGGGTGGAATAAAGGAAACTAAAAATAGTAAAACTTCAGTTTGGGTGGAATATAGGAGAAACCTGTCGAAATTTCCAATACAGATTTGGAATCTACTTCCTTAGAGCTTTCAAATGATATCCCCAAACCCCATTCAGGTCTGTCCTAAGTGCCCTTAAAAATAACATAATTTGGCCAATAAGTACTGAGCCACTTTCCTTATTAAAATTAATTTTTTTACAATTTTTTAGAAAAGAGTTAAAATTTATTATGTTTTCTTTATTTGTTAATCAAAAGTTATAAACAATTTTGCTTTTTATTTAAAAAATATTAATTTTTAGAAAGTTACCATATTTAACAGAGTGTGGAATGTAGTTAACAGTTGTGTGGGACGTATTTAACTGACGTATTTATCTTCACACCCTTACAAAATTGTATTTAATTATTTTTATAACTGTGACTTGTATATTGGCTGGAGTCCAGGAGATCCCCAGCTTTATACATAAATTATGTATCAAATTCCATAAAATTGTCTTTAAAACTGCGGCCTGCATCTTGATTACAATATTTATGTTAGTAGACAGACCAAAAGGTAGACAGGCGAACGGACATGCGACAAGCGACTTAAAAAATGTCTGCGATTGGTATTCTAAAAGATTTGATTTAGCATTAGCAACACTGAAGTAAGCTTAAGTTTCCCTCGCCTTTTTTCGGGATGTAGGGTATAAATTCAAGTGTTTATATGCACTAGAAAATGAGATAAAGGTGTTTCCAATGTTAACACCTTTCCATACATAACACAGAAAAAAATAAAAATTAATTTCAATTAAAAAATTTGTGATATTAATTAAAAAATTAATTAAATTTGCACCAGTAAACAAATTAATAGTATCAATTAAACCAGTTAATAGTATTAATTAAACGTTTAATTCACTTGATTAAACGTTTAATTCACTTGATTAAACGTTTAATTCACTTGATTAAATTTTTAATTAAAACTGATTATATTTTTGATTAATGCCTTAATTGGTGAGAAATTTTGGTGAATTTTTTCTGTGAATTGACATAATTGCAAATACAAGACCTACGAGAAGTTGTTTAAATTAAAACAAATACTGGATTGTATAAAAATTGGGTAAAACAGAGAAATGGTTCATATTAATATGGGTACAAAGTCTCGTAAATCTACTACTTTTATTTCAGTCCAATGTCTTACGAAGAATCCACATAATGTAATTTCTTATTACCACGGGACTGCCATAGGTATGACGTCGCAGGGCTGGTTAGCGTTTGTGAATCCATAATCCGTACTCCTTTTGCTGAAAATTATTCGAGTTAAATGACGATAAAAGCAATGAGCGATGTTTATATGTGGACTTTCTAACGTGATGTGCCGTTTTGACCTATTTAATTAAAAAAAATTATAAAGCTGAGACGGAAATTGTATCAAGGTTTTATCAGACAGTTTAAAACAATTTGTCATAATTTTATTAGTGAAAATATTATACAAACATATACATATTTGACAAAACATCTTAAGTCGAGATAAGATAGCAAAAAAAACATTTTTATTAAATAATAGAAAACCAAAATTAAATAAAAATTTTGTTTTTAATACAAAATTTTAAAAACGTAAACAAAAATGTTTTTAAATGGAAATTCGAATGATTAAAAAATTTTTTTCAACTTTTTAAATTTGACTTAAGAAGTTTTGTCAAAATGCCACAGATATATAAAGAATATTGGAGAAAATTGTTATCACATTATCTAGTTTTCATAGTAATTATCATAAAAAAATTCACATTTTAAGGGGACTTTTTATGGGACTTATGAAAAGTATTGAACCGTTTTCAATTCCAAGTAAGAAAAAAAATTTTGGTATAAAAGACATTTTCATATAGAATTTCCATCATTAGGAAAACTGCTACAGAAGACCGACATATTTTTATGAAAGAATACAACGGCTCTTTGATAATGGCGATAAACGTTCGGAAAGCAGAAGATAAAAATTAAGAGCATGCCACGGCAAAAATCTATTTCAACTACAAAATCTTTTAAAGTCATCAGTAATCAATAGATGATGAAAAAGAACTAAATCAATCGAATCATGTTGTGGTAAACTTTTCTCACAGTTGAATTGTCTTTAAGCTCTATATAAACCCCTTTTGAAAAATCTCACATAAACTGTATTGGGCTTCCGTATAGATTTCACTTTCGCAAGTCACATTTAGTCGAATAAAACTTGAATAAATATTAAACAGAAGGTGGCGACAAAATTAAGCACCCCAGGTTCGATCCCTGGCAATTAATTCCAACCCCCTCCAAACAATCCATACAAGCAGCCCCCTGACCACCTCTTGGAAAAGGGGATAACATCATGGCAAAGATCAGGCAGCCTCCGCCACACCCTAGTAAAAAGGTAGGCATCAAAGATAAGCAAGTTCCCCACCACTACACGAATTACACTTTGTTTCTTGGCAACGACAGAAGGCAGCCCCATTATCCTAGCACCTGCTACAGTAGACCAATCATTTACTTAGCTGGAACAACATTATATTACCGAAACTGATAGAAGGCAAAATAACCATACTGAATGGATCTGTACTCCAAGAACAAGGACAAGTGAATCTTGCACGGGAAGACGTGAAAAAACTGCTCCAAATCGTGCAACATGTATACGCTTTGTAGAAGCCATATGCTCCCAAAGGGGGTAATTGAAAAAAAGATTTTTTTACTCAAACCCTACTAAAAAATTTTGATACGGTAAGAATAAACGACTAACATTCCTGCTCTCTTAACATGTTTGGCCTATGCTAACAAGTATGATTTTTAAATGCTTGACCCATGATTATTTCTGTGGCAGTAAGAAAAAAGTGGCTAAGTTAATTTTTATAGTTTTGTAAAAAAGCAAATTTAATCTATGAAGTGTTTTTTTTATATATATTTTTGTTTAAATAAAGACATCACTTCTCTTCGGCTATAGTTTTTTTAAGTTTTTATTTCTAAATACTCCCAACGTGACCGATCGTAGGTTAACTTATGTTGTTAATCCAAATTTTATTTCACAATGAAAAACATAAACCAAAAAATAATTTTGCTATAACTTCCCAAAAATCTAACAAACTACTTGAAACTTTGTACATGGCTACTTTTAAACATGAAGATTACAAAGATGCCAATAACTCAAATTTAGCTTAAGTCGACTTAAGGCACTTTTTCCTTTTTGCCTTAGATTTCTATTTATTTGATTTTGTATTATGCGAATTGATTTTTCCTCCTATCAAATACAAAAAAAGTTTAAAATGGTTATTCACCTTGTGTTTCTACGATATTTTTACACACATATACCATTTGGCGGAAAATAGTATTAGTGTTTGCTGTTGCGAGCATGAGTAAGTGTTTATTTGTGTAGACAATCAGGTATGAAATTCCTATTTAAATGTGTGGGTTTAATGCCACTTCTGCTACTGCAGCTATCGTGTTACTAGCACTGGTGCTACCTTTGTTAACTGCATATCAGTATCTGTGCTTGTGTATGTATTTGTTGTTTTAACGAACAACTACTATTGTTTTTATTTGTTGCTTTGTTGTGTACGTGCTTTAAAACAACATTGAAAAATACTAAAGGCCACATGGTGGTATGTTTGTCTAAACTTTATTTTAGTTTTTTTTATCTGAACAATGCTTTTTAGTTAAAATTTAGTTGGAAGCTAAAGCAGAAATAGTAGTCATCTCAATTTCTAACCAACAACTACAACAAATGTGATAAAAAAAAAATACATTGTTTTTGTTGTAGTTTTTGTTGTTTTATATGTTATTGTGGTTTGTTTAACTAAACATTTAACAAAATGTTTAACAAACCACAAAGAAGAAGTGATTTTTTTGTGCATTTATAATAAAAGTTAACAGAAAACTTAGTTAAAGCCGTTTCACACCACAATACAAGTCTTATATAATTTGACGAATTTGCTTCCCTGATCTAATTATTGTTTGGATATTAAAAAAAAAAAAAAAAATATTTTATCAGGGTTGCATTTTTCTTATAATACTTAAGACTTGTTTTATAGTGTAAAACTGCCTTTAACGTGTAGATTTAAAAACAGGAAGTTCAAGCGCGTTTAAAGAAAAAATGGATAAAATTTTGATTTCATTCATGTCTTATCAAAAAACTCAGAACAAAATTGTTTGCTTAAAAAACATTCAAATGTCTTGTTTGAAAATACATAAAATTAAATTCTATAAATTTTTTTTTACTGTTTCTATTAATATTTTTACAACTTTAAAATTATATGATATACGCGGTATTGGTTTCAGGACGACTCTAGATTTAAGCAAATGCTGAGGTTTAGTAGAGTGAAGTTTTTTGAACTCGTTAGCATAATAAAGAATAATAAGAACTTTAATGGGGCTCATTCATGTTAGCAATATTCAGTGGAATCACATTTGGTTGTTGGCCTCTACCGTTTGGGTTCGTCTGGAGAAAGCGCCGCGATAAGGAAGATAGCCTTAATATTTGGAATCGGAGGTGGCGGAAGAATATCTGCTTTCACAAGCAGGATTTTTAAAATTTTTTTTGCCTTAAAATCTGTTCAAATAAAACGGAGCGGGATGAAATTGTATCTGATACGTTAACAGAGCTTTCATTTTGCATTGGTTATATAGATGCGACAGAAATTTAATAAGTAGAAGATCCTATTGTTAGTCCTCTGTACACAGAAAAAAATTTGTGCGCCAGTTAAGGAATTAATCAAAAATAAAATCAGTTTTAATTAAATATTTAATCAGGTTAATTAAACGTTTACAATATTTCAATTAAACGTTTAATTTACTTGAATAAAAGTTCAATGCACCTGATTAAATATTTAATTAAAACTGATTTTTTTTTTGATTAATTCTTTTACAGGCGCAAAAATTTTTTACTGTGTAATATTTGTCTTGAAGTCGCACTATTATCTAAAAGCTTTTTTTTATTTTTTGTCTGCAGGGTATCAGAGGCTCTGGCGGAGTCGAAACCGCAACCTCGGCGCTGATAGACTAGTTCACTACCCGCTAGACTACCGCAAGTTGTATGCGACCAAAAACAATGTCTATGTATTCTGCCTTCTCCAAATAAGCAAGAGCGATTTATATTTCATGTGGCGTCCATATTTTGTTGAGTTTTTCTCTTTTTAATTTTTTATTTAGAGTTGTCACTCCATAACTAGAATTTTATTTGACTATTCTAAACTAACAATGTCAGCTGTTCGATTATCAGTAATAGTAAAGAAAAATCAACCCCTTCGTACTCAAATTAATCTCAAAACCCGCTTGATTCAGGAATTATAAAATTCAATCCGAGCTCGTAGTTAAAATAATCTGAAAGTAAGATTGATTTAAGTTAAACTAAGATTGAATCAATCTCAAAATGCGCTTGATTCAAGTATTATAAAGTTAATTTTATCCCGTATTTGTGCTTGAAAAAACACCAAAAAAGATATTAGAAAGAGGAAATTATTATGATTGATTTACTTACCCGTTTTACACCCTACAGAATAATAAAACACCATCGTCATGCCCGATATGGTTTTTACTTAAAAAATCTTATGTATATATTTAACCAAAAAGATAAACTAAATGAGAAGCAAGAGTTCAAATTTACTTTTTAAACATGAAAATAACAATTGAATTTCAAGTTACAAGGGTTGAGTTATACTTTTGTTACACTTTATTGCAATAGCATTCTCCAGTATAATGTGGATTTTAAATCAAGTGAACATTAATTAGTAAGATATTTTGAAACTTGAATAGAAAATACGTTTAAACTCAAGTTTATTTCCAGTTAAATTTTAAGCACTTGAAATCTAATATTTGAGTGCTTATGGGGATATGCGTTTCTTCTTGCTCTGTTGTTTTTGTTGTTTCTACACACAACAAGCAAATCGCTTTTTAACTACTACAACACAAGTTATAATGTCTACAACAAACTTTGACCAACACAAGCGTTTGCACGCATAAAGAATGCAATGCTGAGAGATGAGACTTATAAGTTATATGAGATTAAAACGCTACGCTCACTTTGTAATTTTACTCTTAGAGTGTGACACTATCCACGAAAAGTTCAATCGCTTTCTTTAATTGATTTAAAAACTTGATACTTATTTTAAGAAATTCCGGGAATGATTTTCGAAAGTAATCCCATTTAGGATTGTTTTGATTACGTTTTAGTTTTATTCGTACTTGAATTTTTGATTACGACTCGTACTTAAAGCAAATATAGAAAACTTAATTTATCTCGAGTGTTTTTCTTTCTGTGAACAGTTCTAATTTTGCGCAAAAGTAATTCTGTGACAATTTTCAATTCTGTGAATTTTGTTGCTGGATTGCAAACAAAAGCTAAAATATTTTGCATTTGCACTTTTGCAAGACAACGTGCATTAAACACCGTTTATAAGAAAAAAAAAACATGAACTTTTCGGCAAATTGGGTTTTATGACATTTTTTTAATTTTCGGATGTTTTCAATGTAAAAGGCAAAACAAAAAGTGAAAACTTTTATGTTATGGCAACATTTAATCTTTTTTATGATTAAAATATAACATAGTTCCAAAATAGAAAGAAAAATTCCCAAAAAATCCTTATATCTTTGCGATCAGCCAAGTGCAAAATAAATTGTCTAGGTATGCAAATTTGTTTGTTTTCAAATTTGTTTATTTCAAACAAAAAGTGTTTGATTCTAAAAAGTTTTTGTGTGTATAGAAATGACAATTTTGATTTCTACTTTCATGTTCCACTTTGAGACTCTAAGGCCCCTATTACGGTTTACAACTCAACTCAGTTGAGTTGTAATTTCTTAATTTTTGTATTATGGTTTACAACTTTGTTATATTTCGGTAAACAAAAACATAACAAAAATTACAACTGATCAAAACCAGTTGTCTTAATAACCGTAATAGGGGCCTAAAATTTGGGTTCATAGAGTGTTTGTTGCATTATCTTTAAAATTTAAGCAGGAATACATCTATGCTATAGCCTTAATAAATTTCACATTACAGTGCGCCCTCGGGTTTTGCAACAAGTTCTGACCGAGGACTGTTGTAAAATGCGAGTTTGTCGCAATATCTGAGTAAAAATTTCATGGACTTAAGCAGCGAATTTAATCCTACAATTCTTCGAAAATATTGTGTTTTCTATTAAAATATCACGGTTCACATTATGAAAGTTTTCTTTCTGAAATTAAATTCTCTTTTAAACTTTCATTCGTTGTTTTACACTGAAATTTTTTTAATACAATTCTATTTGTACATATTAATTTTAACATAATTAATATGAAATTGATATATCTTAACAAGAAGTAAAGTGAGTTAACAAAAAATTTCGTAAAAGAAATATTAGAAGTAAAAGTTAAACATCACGTCTATCTTCAGGTTTATATTTACGAATTGAAAAATATATCAGGAAGGGTGTATCCAATGTCATTTTGCTCTCGGCAATAAACTCAGCCCTTCTGAAAATAAACTTTTATATAGTAGTGTAAACCTTTACTCAAAACGCTTTCATTTCTAGACAAATCTTCGTCGTTATATTTCATAAATAATTGATTAACTTATATGCATAGGCACTTTTTTAACTAAAAACAAATCTGTTAAAACCAGTTTGTAGATGAAAATTCTAACAAACTAAGAAGAAAAACGAAAAGAAGCGATAACTGAGTCACAAAATTTTGCAATGTTGCTCTAGTTAAGTCTACAAGGTAAAAAATTTGGCTATTGCAATATGTGAGAAGTTGCGTTTATTGAGGGTTGCACAACATGAGGGCGTACTGTAATTAGTTCGTACAATTCGAAATGGCATATTTGTTCGTTTTATCAAACATTAACTGCCTGTTTTTAGAAAATTTAAAAAAGTGAGTGAATAAGAAATTATATTAAAAACAAAAACAAATTTTCGTTTTTTATTGTTGTTTTCGATATAATTTCTCACAAACTCACTTGTTTTAATTGTCTAAAAACAGGCAGTTTTCTTCTTTGTTATACAAGACGTATGAGCAATTTTGAATATATAAACTGTTTGCTAATTAGATCACTCATACGTTTAGTTGCCTCTAAGACTTTGTGAAATTGTTAAAAAAATTTTTGGATTTTTTATACTTCTTTCTTTTGTTTTCCCTCGAAACTTTAAGTCATTATTAGTTTCCTTTATTACTAATTACCAGCTCAGTCAAACTTTTCATGTGTGGTTGCAGATTTTTTTTTTTTTTTTTTTTTTTTTTTGTTTTGCATGTCTGATTGAGAATTGTGAGGTTAAATTGCAAGTGGAGTTTTTTCATTTGATTTTGGAAATAGTTTGAATAATTGTACTTTGAGTTTTGCATCTGAAATGAATATTCAATTATCTTGCGACCTAAATAGAGTAGTTAAGTTTTAAGTTTCATTTAAATATCGATTTAAGATTTACATAAATAAAATTAAAATTATAACGGATAAAATTAATTTAATTTAAAACTGTTTTTGTTTGACAAATCAATGAATTGTTAACAACAATAGGGAAACATTCCTGCTAAAAGTTTAATTTTTTCAAAAAATATATTTTGAATGGACTATTTGTATATGAAAAGATATTTGATCTGTTTCAATTGCACGGATTTGAATGAAATTAATTATTTTGTAGCATATTCCATAAAAATACTGTCATGATTCCATATAGAACTATATTTCTCCAACACATTTAATATTTATGTTAACAAATTTCATATTGAGCGGTAAAAAGATTGACTAAAAAGGCCTGATAGAAGGCCTTATTTCCATACTTATATATTCTTTACACATGTCATTATTAGGAGCAAGCCCTTTCACAAGACTTTCTCCGTTACAAGATTTATAAGCGATTCATTTTGAAAGGCATTTTTAAAGTCTATCAGAACAAAATAAAGAACGTCGTGTATGTCGATATAATGTTACTTTTCAATAAACATAAAAACATTCATCCGCAACGCAAAGTCATGTTTATATATGTAAATGTAACGAGACCAAGGAAGGAAGTAAGGAATGTAACTTAAAAAATGAACACCTCCCTTTCTCCCTTCTAAAAGATGAGATTAGCAAATATGTAGTGAATATTTTGAAAGGTCTTTCTAAAAGAAATGTAAGCTTCCTAGAAGGCATATTTCTGAAGGCAGGATACCATAAGAAACCAATCTTTTGGAAAGAAATATAGAGACTTTCAAAAAGGCCTACCACTTAGGGTCCTGTCAATAATTACCGCTGGGTAATAAATATATATCAATTATAAATTTAAATCAACAAATATCGTTTATTTTTTAATTCCACAATATTTTTAAATAAATTTTGATATAATAAAAAAATATGCTGCCTGTTTTTTTGGGATTCTACACTTGAAATATGTTTTAATACTTGTTTACTCTATGGTTGTTGTTATTGCTAAGAAATATGTTGTTTGTTGCTTCGTTTGCCTTTTTTATTTATTTCGTAAACACTCTTATCTAAATGTGCGTCATTACACAACACAGCAACAGCAGTAGCAACAACAAACAACAAAAATGAAAAAAAAAAAATCATAAAAATAACATGAAAAATGTTTAAATATTTCCTGTTTTTTATTTAAACATTTGCCTTAGAAGATGTGCAACAGAAGGAGAACAATATGCTTGTGCAAAATATTTAAGCTGGAAAAAAACTTTTCATTTATGTCGATTGGAATATGGGTTATGCTACTTTTGGTTTAGTGTATTTTTTGGTTAGATGTATTAAAAATTCCTATTATTCAATTGAAGCACAGCCGCGAATAACGTTTTAAGTAACCAAATAATAATTTTTCAGGAGAGCAAATAAACGTTTTTTAGAGGCGGGATTATTGGTGTTAAATTTTTTTTTTTTTTATTACTAAAAATAATGATAGTAAAAACTTTTATGCAAAAGGCTTTTAAAACAATATTCCACACTGCAAAACCATTTCAATTTCATCATTTTGTTAGTAACTTACAACGTTCTTCCACCCGCTGACTCTTTGTATGCCATTTTGAAGGCGTTAAGGTGCATAATTTTGGTTGATTTGATGTTAAAACTGTGTAAGAGAGTAAGGTGAACGGTTATATGCAAAAAAAAACCGTTTTTGCAAAAAGTGGATTCTTTAACGTTATTTTCCGCTGTGCTTCAATTATAGTTTTTGCAAACAGTGGCTTTTATAACGTTATTTGCCGCTGTGCTTCAATTATAGTTTTTGCAAACAGTGGCTTTTATAACGTTATTTGCCGCTGTGCTTCAATTATAGAAGGGCTTTTTTAATATGCTTTCATTTGTTGCAAACTTATTTGCAAACAGTGAGATTTTGTTGATAAGGATCTTGACAAAAATATTTTATTCCCTTTCATTAAAAAGCATTGGAAATCTTCGAGTAAAATTATTATACTATGATTGAATTAGTCATCCATTAAGAATCCACAACCATATTATGGTTGCCAAACATGTTATGGTTAAAAATAACTAAAATATGTTTAACACTTATAATAGCATGGTTGATTTTCAACCACTATTGTTTATAGGCAACCATAATATGGTTGTGGTCTCTTGATGGAGGACTAATTCAACCATAGTATGGTTGACGCTGACAATAATATGGATAAATTAAACATAATATGTTTAAAATTTCCTTTAAAAATAGTTTTGTTGGAGGTGACCATATTTAAACATGCTTTTTCTCTGAGTGTACCTAGAAAAGATACAGATGTTAAATCCGATAAGCCTGACTGAAAATTATGCAAAAGGCCGCCAAAATCAAGCATACCGACCATACCGTCCATTAGATGACTTTGTTAAAGTCAAGACAACATTTATTTTTAATGGATCACGCGATCAGTCGCTTTAGCGAAATTATTAACAACTTATTCGCGAACATAAGTTTAATCGAAAAACTGCCGAACCTAATATTGGTACTTTTAAAACGTTATAGAAATATCGTGTTTCAATGACACATCAACCACATTATTTATACAAAAATATTTCCCCATGTAAATATATATATACATATCAGAGATCAGCAATGAATCGTTTTTTCGCTACTCATACTGACTCATGCAATTGTAAGTATAAGTGCGTAGAAATCATTTAAACTAAACTACTCTGATTTACTCATACTCACAAGAGAAATTAATATGAGTGCGACGTCGACATTATACGCATACTTATAAATGACGTCAGTTTGATTTATAATTTCAGTAAAATACTTACAATACTCACACTGATTCAACTCATTAAGCTCATCCATTTACCGTTTTAACACAATAGATAAAACACAACTTCATAATCATCGCTGCCAGATAAATTTGACGAAAAATCGTCCACTTCATACATGTAACTTTAGTAAACTGTAATTGCCAAATCGTCACTTTGCTATTTCGGGGACAGATCTGGCAGCCTCGTATTTTGCTTCGCCTATACACATTGAGTTGAGTAGATTCTAAATCAACCACTACAAATGTTGCTAAGTATGAGTACAATGAGTAAAATAAAACTTTTGAGTGAATATGAGTTTGAATAACATTGGAATAAGTATGAGTACGTATAAGTACAAGAATTTTTGAGTCATGATTTAGCTCTACTCACTTTTTCACTACTCATTGCTGATTTCTGATACATATATATAGGTAGATAATGCTTAAGTATCTCTTATTCTCTTATAAGAAATTTTACCAATTTGAAGCATATTGGAAAAGTGCCATCCTTATCTAGAGCTTAGAAGATAATGTGTTTTGCTCCTTGTTAAATCATTTGGAACATTAACAGCTAATGCATATTGGAAAAGTGTTTTATGAAGCTGGATTATTGTCAAACTTTATGCTGAATGCCCACTGGCATCTTAAGTTGCCGGATAAAAAACACACCCTTACCAAATTGTTTTCGCAAAGTCGCTGCACAAAGTATGTATCTTAGCCAGAAAGGACCATTTGCCTGAAATTTCATCCATAAAAATGTCTCTTCATTAATGGGTTAAAGATAATTAATTTTGCGAAAAGAACTAAAAAAAAGTATTCAATATTTTAAAAAAAGAACATTTAAAAGTTTTAAAAATAGGAAATAGCAAATTAATGATTTAAATTATGATAAAATGCGCATATATTTTTTGAGTTATTGCCCACTTCTTTATTTTGATTCTTCTTCTTCTCTTTTAACTTCCATATTGTTTTAGCGCACCCAGAGAAAAAACATTTTTCAATGTGATCGCCTCCAATAACCCTATTTTAACGAAAAGCTGTATTACAAATAAATAAAGTAGCCACAATAGTTTTTCGACATAGTTTTTTGACATATTATTTATTTATATATAATATGTATTTTGTTCGACCTTTAATATTTCAAATATTACTAAATTTTCGAGCTAAAGGTCTTTTTGTTATAAAAAACTTTTAACGTTTATTTAAAAACCAATATTTCGGCACTTTCTTGAGTGCCTTCTTCAGGGTTTTTTTTTCTTAATTTATAAATTTTTAACAAATTATAACATATTTAAAAAAAACTGACAAATTAAAAAATTTTTATTCTCTTTGGATGTTTCGAGAAATAATTAATAATTCTACCAGAAGATAATCTTAATCATTATCCAGATTTTGAAAATACAACTGTTTTAAACACAGAAAATAATTATAAACGTAGATTTATGTTAGAAATGTTACAAATTATAAAGGTTCCGACAATTTCAAGAATTAATTTTAAGTCAGACACTGAAAATGTAGCACAAAATTATATACACTTAATTTATAAAAATAGAAACGGAAGTTAAAAATTTATTTATATTGTAATAGATCAAGTTTGATTTGAAAAAATTTTTTTGTTTTTGAATTAAAAATTTTTTAATTTGTCAGTTATTGTTAAATTTGTTATAATTTGTTAAAAATTTATAAATTGAGAGAAAAAAACCCTGAAGAAGGCACTCAAGGAAGTGCCGGAATATTGGTTTTTAAATAAACGTTAAAAGTTTTTTATAACAAAAAGACCTTAAGCTCGAAAATTTAGTAATATTTATTATTTATTTATTTATTAAGAGTTACAAAAACAATTACATATTATATTCAAACTTAATTATCACAGAAAAAATTATTAGATGTTTTTAAAAGTATTTAAATTTAATTAATGTGATAATTGATTGAATTAATTATTTTTTTTTTTTTTTGTTCAAAGAAAATTAAAAATATAATTTTGATTTAATTTACATTTTAGTTGTTTTGAAATAAATTTTGAATTAAACAAATAATAAAATAACAAAAGATTATTTCGTTTAAAATAAAATAATTAAAATTTTTGTGAAATTGTTGTTGTTATTTGTCAAAATCAATCAACACATTGTTTGAAACGGAAAAGTTTTTTGATCATTTTTTTAATTAAAATTAAAAATATCATTTGTTAAAAAACATATTCAAAATATAAAATTTTTACAATATTTAGTAATCAATATAATCATTTTGTAAATCGGTGGATCAACAAACTGTTTGCTTGATTCTATGAATTTGGTATGAATTTTCTGATAAGATACAATTTTTAATTTTTTCTGTATAAATGAATCTAGAAATTACACTAATAAACTTTGTTGTGGTCAGTCCATAATTTAGTGTCCCAAAAAAAAAACCTCTATCGAAAATTACTCAGTTATAACTGAGCAACAGCACCGAAGACCTTCAGCCCGTTGTAGTTGTAGTGAAACAAACCAGAGTATCTGGCGGCAATTGAGACTGCCACACTCCCACTAATAGACCAGCTCATTACCAACTGGCCTACTGTGGCACCATTTTTTGACAAAAAATAAAAGGGAATTCATGTTAAAATTTAATTGTTGTGAAAAACGGTTAAGTAAATTTTTACACATTAGCAGTTTTTGTAAGAAGATTTGGCTTATGATTTACATATAGCTACTTTTGTTAACCTCTGAACCAGTAAAAATATAACTAAGCGGTTCGGTGGGAAGATGTTTCATTAACGAAAGTTCAAAAGGGTGCAACGAAAATAATTTCAAAATTTTATAGATAACCGATGATGTCAAAGCAACGACAATTTATTGTGTTCTGTATTGTAGAGAGACACACTACTTTTCAAATAAACTATAAAATGAAATCATTCAGCTGTTCTTTAAGTGTATTAGTTAGTTGGGATTTAGTTACAGCTTTACCAATAATAATGTGCAAAGTAACACACTCTAACTTGGTTCTTAAAAAAGGTATCACTTAATTCTTTCCGATTAACTATAAATATGCCAATAAATTTAAAGGTGGCGGATAAGTAACATGATTTTATTAAATAATAAATGTTTGTTTTAAGTTTTCAATCTAACTAAAAAGAAGAAAAACATCGAAACTGTTTACATGGAGTCAACCAACATAGTAGAGGATACAAGGTCTGCTATTTTAAAACTGAAGAAGAACAAAGTACTGGGATAGGACGGACTTTCAGAACTTCTTCAATCAAATCCCATAGTTTTAGCCCAAATCTTATATCCACATATAGAAGATGCATTTGTAAATGAATGTTGCAATAATCAAGTTGCCTAAGAAAACCAATTTGACGAAATATAACAATTGCAGAGGTATAAGTCTCCTCAACTCGATTTACAAAATATTCACCATTATTAAGAGCAATAGACTAGGGACGAACAAGCAGGTTTCCGTCCGTATAGAAACTGCTTGGATCAAATGAAAACCATTTGCACAATAATCGAACAGGGCCCAAATCGTCGCAGTCGTGATGGAGTGACTTTGATCGAAATTTTACTTTTTGAGATTATGTCATTCGATAACGAGTAGTCGATCGAATGACTTTACTAGAAATATCATTCGATAGGTTAAGAGCTTAATTGTTTTTTTACAAACAATTTACACACTTTTTGGGAATAAATTTTAGATTTATTTAACAAATAGCTTAAAATTTAAGTATTAAACTTTTTTCAGCAAAAAGAAATAAAATAATAACATTCAGTTTTGCAATTTTTCGCAAATTATAGTCATAGATAGAAGCGATTTTTGTATTGAAAGTTTTTTGGTTCTTTACAGCTGTACCGATTTTTAATAAATAGTAGACTTTGCTATTATGCCCTGTTAGCAATTTTTTGCGAATTCCCCCTAATTTAGCAATTTTTACAGAATTTTTTCCATTCCTTATACTTTTATGGACTTTTAATCGATTTTATGGCTTGTTCGAATTATTAAAAATTTTCGCCAATTTAAGCTATTTTTGCAAAAAAAATTTTTTTGTTAATTGTTGACATTTTGTTTTTTTCAACCGATTTCAAATAAGTTTTAGGGTTTGTTTCAAGTTGGCGATTATTTGCGAATTTTAGCCATGTTCGCTATAGCAGCGATTTTTTCTGTAAGTTTTCTGATTCTGTACAGCTTTAACAATTTTTAATAAATACTAGACTTTGCTTTCATGTTAGAGTTTTTTCCCGGGCTTTTTCGATTCCCGGGAAAGCGGGAAATTTTTTTTTAATTTCCCGGGATCCCGGGATCCCGCTCCATATAAATAATACAAAGTAAATTTTGGTATTAATTAATGAAAAAAAAACTTTTATAAAAAAACGTAAGGGAACTTGTTTGCAAAGAAAGTAAATTAAATGGTTCAATACTAAAAAATTAATTGAAGATTGAAATAGGGATTTGAATTATTATTATCTCACGCCTTTATTCCCTATTATTATGCTTTTATTCAGTATTATTATGCTCTGGATAATTCATAAAACAATAATAAAAACAAAATAAAAATTGAGGTACTCAAGATATGAAATCAAAAAGTTAATCAATAAAATAGATAAAATACTTTAAAGAAATATATAACATTTTTTAATGGCTTAGGAAATAACTTTCTGATACACTCAAAGCGCTTTGTAAGTCGTCAAAAAGTATATTTCTGATTTAATTTACTAAGTATCATGTTTCCGAAAAATTTCGTTTATTTTTTACCGAGGTTGGACAAATATTTAAAAGTGCACCGTTGTAGCATGCTTCGGATTTACAATCAGAAGCAATTTTTTCTTTTTTATAAACAACGTCAGTCAAATGTATGTCAAGGTTGATAAAAAAAAAGCATCAACCGGACTGCCTCTTACAAACCTTTTCATTTCAATAGGTCCATTTGTAATCTTTAGGACAATGTGTTTTTCAAGTTGTATGTTGTAGTATCTTACACGAGTTTCCAAAATGTTATTTTATTTCGGTTTCCCCGCACTTCACGGGTATATAAACCAACACAATTTGAAATTGAAAATTTGTGTTTATCACCTAATAAACATATCGCTCCTTCATTGTCATATCTCAAAATTTTAAGTAACTTTAGCAAAGTTTTCCTTCATGACTTCTCGTATTATATCTCCAACTGAACCGAAGTTATAGCAAAATATATCTTTAAATCGGTACATTTTTAAAACTTTAATCGCATTTTGCCAAGATCGTTTGTTTTTGTAGATATGACTATGTTGCAATAAAGGAGCGATATGTTTAGGTATCTCCTATTTTTAAGACTTGTTCATGGACAATGAAACTTTACTGCCTGCATCTTATTTTGAATTAATGTACTTTATTAACTCTTCACTTTACTAAATGTAATAATTATCAACTGTTGCACTGTCCATTCTGCTTTAGGTAGATTTATTGCATCAGGAGACATTGATTTAAATACATGTACTCCCTTCTTGTAATTGATCTAATCCACAACCCATCCACAGATGCTAATTTTTAGAGAATAGAAAACTTAATTTCAACGTATAAATAGCTATTTTCTAAAATTATGAGGAATTTTTTATTTCCCGGGATCCCGCAAGAAAAATCCCGGGAAAACGGGAAGTAAAATAATGAAAATTCCCGGGAAACCCTGTTTCATGTTCGCTGTTTGGAAATTTCCGCTAATTTAAAATTTTTAATCGAATTTTTTCTATTCCTTGTAAATTTAGGGACTTTTAATCAATTTAATGGCTTGTTTGATATGTTAAAAACTTTCGCGAATTTTCGCTATTTTTGCAAATTTTTTGAGTTTGTAAAATGTTTTCCGAATTTTTGCAATTTTTGCGTTGCTTTGTTGCTCTTTTTGGCAAGCGCCGCCGTTATAAAAAAAGCCACATAAATAAACCGAAGTCACCTCTTTTATAGGGCACTATCAACATTGTTGATTTATATGCGGCGAAAAGTGCAATGCCTTATGCCATTAGTATACAAGCATAAAAATCTATTACATTTTTTAAACAAATTTCAATACGAAAGCTTTCGAATGCTGCAATCCCGTTTTTGATACGTCACGAAGTTTTATTCGATACGAAAGTTCATACGATCACGTGTGCGATGATTTGGGCCCAGAACTTTATTTAGTATTAGCTATTTGAGGCGGAGTTGAAGAAAAAGGAGTACCGGTAAAGCTGACCAAAGTAATACAAGTCATGCACAGAAATGCATTAAAAATTATTAAATTGAATTAAAATATAAAAACAATGGGGGAACGCAAAACCCTCCAGGGGAATTTGTTTTTTATTGGCTTGTAAAGGGAGTTTTTTTAAGCGAAGTTTTTTTAAAAATCTAATAAAACACTCAAACTTGCATCATATATTCAAAATTTTAATTGGAATCGATAAATTGGCCTTTGCCATTTACTTTTTAAAAATAACTTCATGTAAATGTTGCCCGTGGCTTCGAGCACCTTTTCGAGCATTTCGGCCTGTATTCCATGAATAACACGTGTTATGTTATACTCTAAGGCTTCAATCGTGTTTGGGTTGTCCACATAGAGCAACGACTTCACATAACCCTGCAAGAAATAGTCAAGAGGCGTCCTATCACATGATCTTGGCGGCCAACTCACAGGGACATTTCGAAAGATAAACTGCTCACCAAATTCAACCTTCAATATGTCCATTGTTTCACGAGCTGTGTGGCATGTGGCACCGTCTTGTTGAAACCACATATCAACCAAGTCCCACTCAGCCAATTGACGGTAACGTTTCTTCCACGGTCTTCTTTTAAGAAAAATGGACCGATGATGCCACCAGCCCATAAACCACACCAAACTGTCGTTTTTTTTTGGGATGCTTCGGTAACTCTTGTACGGCATGTGACTGTTCTTCACCCCAGATGCGGCAGTTTTGCTTGTTTCCGTATCCATTTAGCCAGAAATGAGCCTCATCGCTAAACACAAATTTTCGATAAAACATTTCTCACAGAGCACGAATTTCGAAAATAAATTTCAACGATTTGCAGTCGTTGCTCGTTTGTGAGTTTCTCCATGATCAAATGGCAGAGTATACTAAACACCTTTCACTTTCACAGATGTAGTTTGGCCACAATTACTAACCAGTGCTGTCAGCCCGAAAAACTTAATTCATAAAAAATCACCCTTTATATGAATTTTCGCTAACTATTTTGTTTCGCAGTTAAGATGATTTATTTTGATATTTTTTTAGATCCTTTCCAAAGAAAAAAATCTAACGTGTATTGTGCGATTTTCACTTTTGCCTGTGGTGTTGTGTAGGGTACACAAATTTGCAAAAATAATACTAAACAACTTTTTTAGTAGCAAAATTTGGCTGCTCTTGTTGTTTATTATATTTTCTGTGCATTTTTTTTTTTTAATATTTTATTTAAATTTCTATTCCTTTTGTGCATTTTTTTTCGAAATTTTTTGGTCTGTAGGAAAAATTTTCGACAGGAAATGCTGATAAGACCATTTTTCCCTTAACACATTTAACAAGTTTCTTTTTTATTTATTTCTTCACACTTGCATATTTGGGATTGTTGTATGCATGTGTGTGTGTATGAAAGTAAAATTTTTTGTTGGTTTTTAAGTTTTGGCATCATTCATCTTTTGTAGTTAAACGAGGGTGGGAGTTTCTTGTTGTATGCAATTTTTTTTTGTCCTGCTATTCTTTGTTGTTTGAGTTTTCTTTACAACTTCACAGTTTAAACGCTTTAAGAAAAACTTAAATCTGTTTCTTTTCTCTTGTTCTTTGTTCAATTTATTTTCCCTTGATTTGTTTTGGTTTTTAGTAGTGATTTCTTGCCATTTTTCTTCTTTAGCTCTCAAACGCTTCCAGTCTTTTCACCTTCAGCAAAATTTTTTTTTTAACCGGATGTTGTACATCTTTTAGCACTTTGTCCTTGTATGAGTTTTGCTGTTATTGTTGTTTCGGCTACCTGATGCTTTTTTGCCATTTCGCTGTTGTAATTTCACTTTTTCTGTATTTGTGTTATTTTTACGTGTGACTCGTGCAACATTGTGTCAAGTGGTCTCTGTGGTATTTTGGCCGTGTTGTTGCTTAGTTTTCTTTCTTTTGCTTGCCTTGTTGCATTCATTCATTTATTTGTAGTTAAAGTTTTAGCTTGTGTTATTTTTCATTTTTTAACGTAACCAAAAAAAAAAGTGGAAAAAAGGAAAAAAATACACCATGTTTTTATGGCTTGATATCAGTGGCAGTTAGTTCTAGTATCATAGACAAGGACACAGTTGTTGCAATGAAATATATTTTTATGATTTGCTGTTTGGAAAATTCTATTTTATTGCTGCTTTCTGTGTTTGTATATGACAATTTGCAAACGTGATAAGACTGTCATTTAGATTTTGTTTCCTAAAATTTTATTTGGTTGGGTGAAGAAGAAGAAAATTTTGTAGTGTTTAAAAAAATTCAAGGTAAATTGTTATTTCATAAATTAAAGGCTTTCAAAAATTATAGCAGATTTTAAATTAAGGTCTTTAGGAGGAAAAATGCAGTTAATAATGTTCAAAAACTTAAAAATTTATATAACGAAGCATAATGTGATCCAATGTTTTAATTTTATTTCTACTTTTTTATAGAGAAAGATTTTGGCGACGATAAGTTTCTAATAGTTTGAATACATAGGAAATACTTTTTTGTCTATTTCTTTTGACAAAAAATTAAAAAAAAACTAAAGAAAACATTTTTTAATAGAAATTTTTTTCAATATATAAAAGTCTTCTGCAGAAAAAGTTCGTGTTAACAATTGCTCAACTGCAGAAATTATTCTAGTCTCGTCGTTATTGTGGTGTCTTATCAAGTTTCTTTTCTACTCTATAGTCAAATCCCTAAATTAGTCTCCAACTTATTCTTTAGTCTAGTCTTTCACTTTTCCGATCTCTTCTTTAATCTCTAGTCCAGTGAGACTCTAGTTTCGTCTTTTGTCTAATCTCTAGTTATATCAATAGTCGTGCCCCTAGTTTATTATCTGGTCTAGTCTCTTTTACAGTCTATTATTATTGTTATTACTATTATTATTTAATCCTACGAGGAACAAAGACCACAACAAAATTCCTCTATTCCGATCTTCAAAATGCTTAATATTTTACTTCATTCCAGCTACGACCCATAACAGCCGTTTTGCCTTTCACTGTACGTTCCTTTGTTATAGCTGGTATTCCGGTTTTATGGCAAATTCGATTGTTATGCTTTACTAATTATTTTATCCCTTCGTTAACGTAACTTATAGCCTATCCATTCCCACTTCCGCTCACGTATTTCATTGCGCAGTGGTTTTTGTTTTGTGAGATTCCACTTCCACAGCTACACATTTAAAAACATATCTGGACAGAAAATCCTCATTATTCTTCGCAGACAACTGTTTGCAAAGACTATTAGGGTCCGTTTTTTGCTGCGTTTCAGGTTTCGCACAAGGACGGATTTAACATTATAGTTACAAATTCTCAATTTCGTTTGCGCAGATATATAATACGATGATCATACTTTGTTTAGCGCCCCATACGGAGCACGTAATTTCTTGACTCGGTGCAAAATATCTTCCTAGGATCCATCAATTTCAATAATAATGTTCCCCAGGTACTCACATGAGTAAACGGATTCTATTAGACAGGCGTGTATATTTATGTTATGGAAAGGGGTGCCGTTAATATACATAATTTTCGCTTTCGGTTTTGAAGATTTAGTGAGTTGTTCTTAGTGAGTATTCAGATGTCATCTGCGTTAGATATCAGTTAGTTTTCCCTGTAAGTCCCAATGTATTTCAATTGCATTACTCATTGGACTATTCGATATTACACCCAATATAATATTGAACAGCAGTGGTGAGAGGACAGTCTATCACTAGTTGTCCTTCATGCAATATTCCGCAGGTTGCGTTGGAATAAAATATTTTTATTAATTTAAATTGTAGGAATAAAATATTTTTATTCAGATAATTACCTTCCTTGGGACTCCCTTTCGTTCCAAGGCACACCGAATCGCATCATGAAAAAGAGTGTATTATGCTCTCGCGAAGTCAATGAATGCCAGCACGAGTGGAGTTCTCTATTTTAACGACTATTCAACCATTTTCCATGATCGATGCATGATTCGTTTGGGCGAGAGCCCGCCTTTTCGTTTCTAATCCGCGGTTCCAGTACTTTTACAGTCTATTGTTACGATTTTAATTTAGCTGCTTGTATAATCCCTAGTCTAGTTTTTGGAATAGCTTTAGTTAAATTTCTTATCTGGGATTTGGTCACATTGTAGAATTTTGTCTAGTTTTTCACTTATCTCTAGTATAGCATTGAGTCAAATTCTTAGTCTAAGCAATTTTTTAGGTTTAAGTATGCAATCTTGTCTCGTGTCAGCTGCCCGGTATCGTTGCTACCAATTTAATTGCTTTAATTTTAACTACTTACTTCGAAATTCTTATGTAGCAGTAGCAACAGCATTCAAATTTAGAATGTTGAAAAAATTTAATTCAAAATGGAGCAATGATAATAAAACATAAACTACTAACATAGCAGTAACTTAAAATTCAAATCATTTGCTACGTTTTGATTTGTAGTTCATTTTTGTATTTATACTTCTACTATTTTACTTTTAAGTAGCAGTTTGAACAAGTAATAAAATAGCCAACAAACAATATTTGTTTTAAGAGTAACTTCGGGTATTTTGGAATCGGTGGGCAATGTGGAACCGCCCTTTATTTCTCAAACTAAATGTTATTTAGAAACGCTCCCTGTATGTTAACATAGCTTACATAAAAATATTAACATTACCTCTTTGGCCATGCAAATGGTTGCAATGTTAGTTTTTTGTCGTTCTGAAAGGTAAAACAGGTGTGGTCGACTTTTTTTTGTGTGCATATTTAAATGAATCATTATGAATCGCTTATAAATCTTGTAACAAAGAAAAAAAAATATTCAAACCGTTATTTTGCTCCATATACTAATATTTTATTCGTGTTTTTTACAATGTTTGCAAATTCTAAATAAACAATACTTTTAATTGGCTACCATGAAAATTTAATAAGTTTTGAAATATTAAACATGTCATGGTAACCTGTCGGCCAGGGTTTGAGCCCCGGCCAAGGTCAATAAGGAAAGACTATCAATAACAATTTTAATTAATTTTCATGTTGTAAAATTCCTTTCTTCATAAATATAATTTAATGAAAATTAAATTTGATGAACTTAAGCCTAATAAAAAATATTAAAATTTGGATTAAAAGCCATAAATAGTTCAACAATATAACCACAATACTAATTACAATTTAATTAAGATAATTGTTAAAAAATATTAGAAAAATTTAAAAAAATTTTATTAATTACAAACTAATTCTTATTTTTTTCTGTGTAAGTTTAAACTTTAGAAATCCTTATTTGAACATATGAATGAACCCTACTAGCATTTGGAAGATTGTTCTATCAAAAATCACCTAACTAAGTCTTCCTCGAGTACTTTTGACGATTAAAAACTGATTAATCACTTGCGCGCTTGAAAAAAGACTCGAAAATGATTCGTTCTTATGCTTAAAAAGTAATTTATTGAAAATTCAATAACAAAACATACAGCAATCGAAAATGGTTCATACAGGTGTTTGAAATATGACTGTTTTGACTTTTAAACTTTTATAAATTTATTTAAATATTATTCAAAAATCTGCCAAATGGAAAATAATTGTTTTCTTTAAACTAAAATAAATAAATAAAAACCTCCTAGTGTGAAAGCTCAAGCGAGACTTTTGCTTTTATTTAAGTGTTTAAGAGTGCGGTCTGCTTTAAAGTCAATTTATTTACACATTTGTATTTTTCATATACTGAAACGTAAATTTATTTTCTTTATCAATTTTATTTTTTTTTTTTTATAAACAAACCTATTATATTTTTACTTATATATTTTTGTGCTACTAGTAAAAACCGGTTGCTTGCAAATTGTCCATTAAACTAATCGGAAAACGTTCAACAACTGCCGGAAATAAAATTTAAATAAAGCAAACATCCTTTTCTTTGACGACAACAATATAAATATAATCACCCCTATTATATAAGTTGTTGTCAATGTCGATGTTAATTTTAAGTTGTTGTTACATCAAGTCGACGACTACATCACTTTGACGTAAATTTGGTATTTTCTAAGAATAAATGAGTTTGATGTACACACGCATTTGGTAAAATTTTGTGGAGTAATTTAAACATTAAATTTTAGCAATTATTAATAAAAATTATGTTCATGACTTTTGGCGCCCTATGCTACAATGGGAGTTAGAGGAACACATATATATATATATATATGTTCATGACTTCTTTTAAATTTGCATTTTTCATTTAAAACGTTTTTTAGTTATTATATATTGCTTCTTAAAAGTTATTGAGTGCCCCTAGATCTATGAAGCTTGGGAGAAATATGTGTTATGGTCATAGGCTAGTAAAGCTCATAAATCATTCGCAAACGATTAGAATTAGGACTGAAAAATGAGTCGAAAAAGACTCTTAGACGATCAGAAATACGACTAAAAAATGAGTCGAAAAAGAATCGCAAACAATCAGAAATATGACTTAAAAATTACTCGAAAAAGACTCGCAAATCATTAAAAATATGAGTCATAAATGAGTCGAAACTGATCAGAAAAGCGGGTAATAAAAGACTCCTCAAGAAGAGTCCCGGGTAGGGTACCATTTCCTCCCGAGAAAACCATCATTTATGATCAGAAAATGAGCTCATATATGTAGAAATGATTAAATTAAACACTTGTAGCTTTTGCATTTTAATAAAATGTTTAATTACAAAATTTAGTTTTTATTGATTAGCAAAATTAATTATTAAGTTAAAGAAAATGATTTTTAAAATGTAGGTTATAATGTCCGTCCGACTTGACACAACTTTTCAACTTAAGTCGTCACAACTTCACAACTTTACAACTTTCTCGGCTACTTGATCTTTTACGACTGACTACTACTTTATATTCTGTTCTTTCTCTTCGTCCGTACGTGTGGTATAACTTAGTAGATAAGTACGTTTTGTGTCTGTCCTCTATTCTACCCTTCTATCCCACATATATGCTTATTTTAATCGTGCAGAGGAGACATAAATGACTCGAATATGATTAATTTTTTCATAAAATGCTTGCAGGGAATCATATATAATCCCTTTTTCAATCGCTCAAGTGATAAATTAGTTTTTAATCACCAAAAGTGATCCGAGAAACCTCATTGATGTGATTTTCACCAAAAATTATCACTGCTAACTGGGAAATATAATTTTCTGATCAATCATCGGCTGCTTATGGAAAAACTAGTCAATTTATTTTGATTAATAAATTCTAAAAACTGAATCGTTTGCCTATGAAATTGAAAATCCCAAATTTTAACAGTAATAAAGAATACTAAGTAGTATGCAAAAATAGTTTTTCATATTCATATTAAAAAAATTTCTATTAATATCAGGCTCTGCAAAATGGTATCAAGCGTATTTTTTCGTGTGGTGTGCAAAGCGAAAATAAGTCGCAGTTTTGTATACTTTTTGCCTCGATTTTTAGCTAAATAAAACCCAATTTTTTTTTTAATATCACTTAGAATATTAAAAAAAAAATAAAATATGCTCTTAGAATTTTTTAAAACCCTGCTTTAGCATAGAATAGAAAACAAATCTGGTCTAGAAGTAACTTGTTAAAAATAATTCATGTAATGAAATAACTTAGAAAACTGTGTTAACTTCAAATATTGTATATAAAGTTTCGATCAAAATCGAAAAAAAAAATCAAAATCAAATTCTACTCATTTTGCATATTTTCGGATGCATAAATTAAAGATGCCACAATAAAAACACACTACTAGATTAAGGCTAGATATAGAAAATTTAAATAAAGGTAAAATTACTCTTGTTTACTATTTTTATATAAAACTTCCAATTGGCGAATTTTTTCACCAAAAATCTAAAAAAATAATATTTTGGCGATTTTTGATACTCTAATTGGTGATGAATATAAAACAAAATATATGACACCCCTGTTAGGTGGTGCTGTTTTGCTCTTGAAATCGAATTTTAAATGTAAAATAGTGTTGTGCGTATTTGACGTTCGTTGTTGCTTTATCTTTCGCTATCTCTAATAATGTTGCTGTTTGTTTTAAACTTTTGTCCGAATTTGTCAATAAAGAAAGTAGGTGCTATCGGTTAGCTGGGCGTGGCACCTCCCATACAAAGACAATATGGTTTCTTATATATGTAGGATGGCAAAAGGTAAAGTTCTCAAATTTGGCACAAATAGCTTGGTTATCAATGCACAACTACATTCAATAAATAAGCGGTATTGGATAAGTGGGCATGGTGAAAAATTCAATTTTCTATATCTGGAGAACTGTTACAGCTTAAGTTTCCAAATTTGATTATATAAAAAAAAAACTGGGTAATCAATACAGAATATCTGTCAAAAAGAGGGAGGGAATGGATAAGTGGGCATGTCACCTCCCATACAAAGACATTATAGATTTCTCTATATATAGCAGCAAACGAAACTTAACAATTTGCTATTTCAAAAACATTCACCCCTATCGTGAATAATTTTTCCCTCGTAATTTTTCCCCTTTTCACATATTTGCGATCATGAACAGCTCCCATGAAAAAAATGTAATTCAAAGGAGAATAATAACGTGAAAAAATGTTCACGGGAATAAATTCCCCTTATCGTGAAAAGTTTTTTCCCTCGTAATTTGTTCACATTTCCCTTAGATTTTCTCACTTTATTTTTGCTAGGGAATAGAACGTGTATGTTAGTAGTTCCTCCTATAAATCGAATATTAAGTGCTAGATCCGTTAATAAGGCACAAACCGATATATTGGTCAACAAAATGCAAAACAACAGGTTGATTGCCGCCGGATTTGTGAAAGACGTGGTGGCAGAATTTTGGAAAATATTTTACTACATAAAATTTAAAAAGTGCAAAAAACTAACGTTGTTATCAACCTATCGCTCCAATACTAATTATTTAGATTTATTATTTTAACTTTCCTTTAAAATATATACGTGTATATTTTTAAACAAAAATTTCAATGATTTTTAATTTTTTCTAATTTTCTTCTTTTTTACATTCACTGGAACAGATAGCATGAAAAATTTTTCACATGAGATTCACGATTGCTTTTTTCCCTTCGAGGGGAATGGGAACAAAAATTCCACTTGTTATTCACGATAGGGGTGATTATTTTTATACAACAACTAAGCTGATAATAAGGTTGCAGTAGTAGTAGTGAAAAAATGGCTCCAATTTGTTCACATTTTTATTACTAGACTATTTGGCACACAGAAAGAAGAACACGAGCCGTACATAAAAATTCAAGTACGAGTAACACTAAAACGTGCTTAAGACAATCGTAAAAGGGATTAATTTCGAAAATCAATCCTGGAAATTCTTAAAATAATTATACAATTCTTAAACCAATTAAAAAAAGTTTGAACCTTTTGTTGGTAGAGCCACTCTAAGAGTAAAATTACAAAGTCAGCGTTTTAATCTCATATAACTAAGTAGTCTCATCTCTCAGCATTGCATTTTTTATGCGTGCATACTCTTGTGTCAGTCAAAGTTTGTTGTAGACATTACAACAAGTAGTGAAAAGTGAAAAGACGATTTACTTGTTTTGTGCAGAAAAAAAGAGAACAAGAAGAAAACACATTTATTTCATATTTTTAAAGTAAAATCCACAGCAAAAGTTCCTATTTAGTTTATATTTGAAAAGAAGGAAACATGTCGGGCATGATGAAGGTGTTTTATAATTGAAATTCTGTAAGGTGTAAAACTATCATTAACAATCATAATCATATTCTCCTTCTGTCTCTGGGATAAGTGTTTTAGGTTAGCATCAATCTAATTTCACTTTCCGATTATTTCAAGTACGAGTTCGGGATTTAATATGGAAAAGTTAAGTATTTCGCACTTATATAATCCGTAATTGAAACAATCTTTCTGTACTGGATTCAAGAAAATCCGTTTTTACCGTACTATTGATACCGCTTCGAATGGATTTACTTACTGATGGTTTGATTTTTATTTTCAGTGTATATTTTCGTATCTTGTTATATAAGAATTTATGTCTTTGGTCTAGTCTCTAGTTAATACTTTACTTTAGTCTCCAGTCTTCAGTATATGCTCCAGCGTATTCTTTAAACATATTCATTGTCTAGTCTAATCTTGTGTCAAGCTGTAGTGACCTTTTTTTCTATAAAGGTTTATTTTAACCTTTAACTGTGGAGGTGGTGGTAAATTTTACCCTCTCTTTATATTTTTCTAGCGTAATCTCTTCCGTTGCGCTCAATCAATTTAATTCTCTTAGTATCTTCTTATATCGTGATCCTTGTTATTCACTTGTGTTTTGGCTGAGCTCGACTTAGCACGAGCGGAGCTACGCACATGTTGGTGTAAAGATTACTACTCGTCATCATTTACGTAATTTTTTCTTTGAAAATATTTTACCACCACGTCAGCGTTAGCGTAAGTTTTTAATAGAAAAAAAATTTACCCCACATCAAAATGAACGTAATATTTTCATGGAATTATTTTTACCACTCGTCCGTTTTCTTGTTCTTTTTGACAGATGATGGGTATTATTAACCATTCTATTTGTACCAAATTTGGAAAATTTTACACTTATCATTATTAAGATATAAAGAATTGTATTTTGCCCAATTATCTAATCCTACCCAATTTTTGACTGATGTTGCATATTGGTAGCAAAGCTATTTGTTCGAAAACTTAAGCTGTTACCGCTTGGGCAATTTTATAACTTTCTCTTGCCGTTCTTTAGATATAAACTAATGTGCTTTGTGTCACGCCCACTTCTCCAATCCCGGCCATTTTTGTAGAGAGGTTGTGCATTGATAACCCAGCTATGTGTACCAAATTTGAACAAATCTCTTACCGTTCATTAGATATTAAATATGTATTTTTTGCCAAGCCCAATTCTCAAATCCCACCCACATTTGGTGGGATGTGTATTGCTAACCAAGATGCTCGTACCTTATTTCGAACCTTTGACTCTTGGCATTCTTCAGATACACAAATATCTATAACGTCTCTGTTTGGGAGGAGCCACGCCCATTCTCCAGTCTCGCCCAGATGTTGTGTATTGATAACCAAGATATATCGACCAAAGTTGTAAACTTTAGTTCTTGCCGATTTGTCTGCAATGTAGTAGGCCAATGTGTATGGTACGCAGGTTTTGATGAGTAAGAAACCTCCAAAATTGTTGACCTGTAGTTTCTACACATTATTATTTTTTTTCATGATCTCTTTTATAACTTAAAATGTATATGTTTGGCTGTGCAAAAATGCCCTTTAAGTTTTTGTTTTTTTTTTGTATTCATATTTTTTTGATAAGTTTTTGATGTATCGTTTTTTTTTTTTATTAAAAAAAAGGTATGTGAAGTTAAGTACCTGCTTTGTTTAAACAAATAAAAATAATTTTTGGTTTCTTTATTTTTTGTAATTTAAAATGTAGTAGTTTCATTTTCAAAAACAAATAATTATCAAAAAATATTTTTTACTAATTTTTTTTAGTAAAATTTAGAGGGGTAAAATTTACCACCACATCCTAAGGTATGAACAAAAATGTCACCTCCACAGATAAAGGTTAAAGTTTAGTTGATATTCTAAGTTTGAGTCTAGTATCCAGTGTTGCCAATTTAGCCATTTAGTGGCTAGATTTAGCCATTTTTCACCCTGTTTAGCCATTAAAAAATGAGTTTAGCCATTAGCCATTTTTTTAGCCATTTTTCAACTTGTTTAGCCATAAAATTATTTTTTGCCGTTTTTCTTTTAAAAGAATAATTTTTATTTTATTATAAAAATTTATAAAAGTTAAATAAACATTTTTAACAATTAAAACGCCTGTAAATTAAATCACAACTTTTACAATGTTGAAAATCGCTATGAACTACGATTATGAAAAATCTTTAAAAAAAAGGAAAACTATTCCAATATTAAATTTATAAAATGGATCAACACAAACGTCGGTGTTTCTTTCTGGGTGCAAGGATTTCAATAAATGCAGGCGGCAACAAAAATTTTTTAGAAATTTCAGAATTGACTATAAAGTTGCTCTTATTTCCATGGTCTAATGCTTAAGTAGAGAGGGTATTTAGCCAAGTAAATATCGTTAAAAGTAATTTTAGAAATAGGTTACATTTAGCAACAGTTAATTCGATTTTATCAATTAGGTAAATATTTTTACCATAACAATAAAATATTTATAGCAACACCACAATAGTAGAGATGGCTCAGAATCACTTTCTGAGTCGAATTAACGATGTTTGTCCGGCAGGCTGGCTGGCTGTCCATCTAAACCTTGTGCAAAAAGTACAGGTCGCAATTTTGGAGATTATTTGATAAAATTTGGTACAAAGGTTCTAATTTGAATATGATACCCTACTTATAGTTGGGGTTGACCGACTATACTTTCTTACTTGTATTTTATTGTAGATCTGGACTCAAAAGGTAGGGTAAATATTGTCGTGATTATGATTTACGTTTAAATTATTTAATTCCTATGAGATGAACAATAACGAATTTATCGATGATTTAATTTTTTAAATATCTATCAAAATATTAATTTACGTTTATTCTTACTTATCAAGTTGATCTTAACTTACAATTTCATCGTAAACAACTTTAAATGAATTATTTCTGTTTTGTTATTGAATTTTAATGTGTTTTATTTAAAAAAGTTTTAAGACATTTTAGCCCATTTTTAGCCATTTTTTAGCCATTTTTTTCCGTAAATTTAGCCATTTTTAGTCACCAAGTTTTGGCAACACTGCTAGTATCTATTATAGTTTCAAGTTTATTTTAAAGTCCATTTTCTCTAGTCGATTTTCGATTTTTTTTCTTTTCCTTTCAAGTTAATAATCATGTTTTTTTATAGTTTTTAGTCTGGTTTCAAAATTTTTTAATTATTTTATTATTAAGGATACTTAAGCATTTAGGATCCAAGCCACTATCGCTTATCTATTAGTTTGGTTTCTATTCAATTCTGTATTCGGGTCTATGCTATAACTAGATATCTGATTCAGTTTATAGTCTATGATAGTCCAGTAATTTTTTCTTTTTCTGGCCTAGTTGGAATTGAGAACATCACTGGTGTTAGTCAGCCTTCAAATGTGCTAGAAACTAGTTTTTGTAGAGTTATGCCTAGTCTAGTTTTGTACATAATTTCCAGTCTAGTCCGGACAGAAGCCTTTACTTTAAGTCCAGACAAAAGACTTTAATATCCTTGTCTTCACGTGCATTTAAAGCTGTATTCTACTAAAGGGCGAACTTTCTGAAATGTCGGGATAACTGTTTTAATTCTATATGAATACAAAACTAAATTTAATTGATTGTATTAAATTTGTTCGTCTTTAGCATTAAAACAAAAATAATTTATTTTCCACATTTAAATAAAAATGTATTAATATATTCAAAATAAACATTTACTACCATGTAGAATCACTTATCTATTCCATTCGCATAACACATGAATTTTCATAATTTAATTAAACAAACAAAACTTTTATAACAAGTCATTAAAAGATTACACTAATTAACAAGTTTTCAAACAGATAATTACTTGTAACAGCACCCCTGAAAATATGCAACAAAAAGAATCAACATAATAAAAGTTCCTAGAAAATAATGCATATTACAATAATATGTATTTAAAATATTTTAAAATCCTCTTCAAATACATAAATAATCCTTATTAGCTACATTTTAAGGCCATAATTAAAAAGTTAATTGTAAAATTATTAAAAAAAAAAAAATAAACAAATAAAAATCTTTATGGACAAATGAAAACAAACAAAACTTATAATATAAAAAAACATTCAGTAAACTTTGCGATAACCACGAACATGATAAAGCTGTTTTACTATTTAAATAAAAAAGAGAAAGAACTGTAAATATTTGTGTGCATATGGAATATATCACATGTAGTTTTTTTTATTACTAAAATATAAAACAGAAAAAATCTACAGAAAAATTGTGAAAACCCCCACTAGCCAGATTAAATTTGCGGTTGGATTAAACAAAAATATTTACTAAACACGTTAAACAATTTACACATTACAGACACCAACAGCTACACAAAAATATCGACGAAAATAACAAAAGTGGCACCAACAATGGTCGATAACTGGCTTACAACCATACGAATGTTTGACAAACGTGTAAACAAAATAATTATACCATGACCTCTCCAGACCGATTTAAATTTACATTTTTTCAACTCACTGCTAAAGCAGGAATGGACAATCACTTTATTTACATACATATACTTTTTTTAGGAGCATTATTAACAAGTTTAAGTGGAATTGTTCCCATGGAACACTTTTAAATTTGAAAAATTCCTCTAGGCCACTTCAAGTCCCGAATTTGGTTTCTCACTTCCACCTTCAACATAAACATACAAACAATAAATTTTAATAGTATTTAAAAATAAACATTTATTTATTTCAATTCGCCACATCGTACCAGTGATTGTTTCTCCCTCCTGGCGAATTGGCTAACAAAGCCCAAAGCCCTTAAAAAAATCAAATCTACAAGGGCACTGCAGAGTAAATAACTAAAATGCGAGTAAATAACTGCTCGTAAGTGGAAAAGTGTACGAAACTAAATAAATTCGTTTATATAAACACGACCATGAATTAACGTTAAAACATGACCATCAGCACAGTCAGCCAATGGAGCAAAAAAAAAAAAATAAAGCAAATAATTTCGTTGGGAAAAAGTAAAACTACGTAAACGTTATAAAAAGTCGGTTCTGTGTTGTTAAGAGTAAAATCGAGTTAAAAACGTCAATATGTATGTGTTGGTATTTGAATATATTACAGAGTGTGTCAGAGTTTAAAAAAAAATTGGGTAACATTTTAATTTACTTCTCGACATTGGCAGCCACAATGAGTACAACAGAGAACAAACAGCAAAAAAAAAAACGACATACTTTAAAGAATTATTTAATAGACTTCACCGATGGAAGACAGCTGTGGTAAAAACGCAAAAATAAAAAGTGCTGTACTGTGCTGTCAGAAAAATTTGAAGAAAAATAAAAAAAAGTAAATTATTAAATAAAAAAAAAAAAAAAACAATTGCAACAAGAACCGTAATAAGGCTGCTTATTTTAATCTGCAAGTGTAAGTGCACTTGTGCAGCATAAAAAGCTATTTATTTAAAATAATTTAAGAAAAGTGCCATGTGATCAGTGTTGCCAGGAGAAATTTCCAAAAATCCCTACGTGTCCACAAAAAAAATCCCTTGTTTTCCCTACAACCAAAAAAAAATTTCCCTACACTTTTTCCCTACGTTAAAAATTTATTGTTTTTAGCAACAGACAAACAAATAAATATTTTGTAAACCTTTTGTATTAATTATAAGAAAAGCATTTATTAACAACAAGAAAAAAAAATACAAAATAGATACATATGGGCATTCCCTGGGGTCGCGAACGTACGTTCGTACGCTTTTGATGTACAAATAATATAGAAAACAAAACTTTTCCTAGCATTTTTTCTTGCGATTCGATAGCATTTGGGTAGCTCTATGTTTAGTGCAAAAGATGGATTTCATCGAGTTTAAGTTTTCATAATAATAGTTATAAACATGTGGTCACGAACGTACGCAAAAAAGAAGTCAACTTTGGCTGACGTAGTGAAATGTAAAAATCTGCGTAATGGAACGGAATATTCAAAAGTGATTAATTTATTTCAAAAGTGTATTAATGAAGGTCTCCATACAGTATTTACAAAATAAAATATCTCTTTTGGTGTTTGTTTAATTGGCTTATGTACCGGTCGCGAACGTACGGGTCGCGAACGTACGATTTTTCCATATGTTTTTTTTATTATTATCACCATGCAGATTCCCATAAATATCTTCAAATTTCCTTATCAAGCAACTTAATACTCAATTTACAATTGATTGTAATGGAGAGATTATAAAGAAAGAGTGTAAATATAACATATTTTTTGCATGTAAAATAAGTATATAAAAATGTCTTTAGAAGTAGAAAATATAAGAAAATAAAAAATTTTCCAGTTTCCAGCGCAATTTTCTCAAGTAAAACAGCTGAGATATGCTATGAAACCATTCTTTTATAACAACATAGATTTTTTTATAATAATAAACAATAAAAGACGATGATAATCAACATTTTATTTTTTCATCCTGGTAGACCATTCTGGGGAAATGTCCATATGTAAATGCCATACACGCTCATATAAAAATTCAATTTCAAAAATAATACTGTGCGACAAAATAAAATTTTTCATTTTGGCAGAAACGTTTGTATATATCCTTTAATCTAGAGACAAAACATAGTCATACTCCGTGTTTAATTTTTCATTGCCACATCTTTTGTCCTTTTTAAAGAGCGTAATATTTTTCAAGAATTCTTATTTTAAATAATATTTTTTTAATACAAGTATCTAATAATTTTTTAGCAAACTTGGTACTATTGTTCAGGTATACCCTGAACTACAATATAAAAAAAATTCCTTTCAAAAATATATTCTTCCTTATCCTTTAAAGTTATCATTAAAATTTTTTTAAAAATCGACATTGTATTGTTATATTTCTCTTAGTTTAGAAAGTTTGATTGTTTTTTTTTGCTAATTAATTTCTATGTAAAAATTTCTTATATTAGATAATTGATTTTAATACTTGCGTGCATTTTAGCAAATGTAAGTGCGAATGCAAATTGCAAAAATTAGACAATAGTTCGCAAATGGGGAGGGGGCAACGCATTTTCGAGTACTTGGTTTTGGCAATTGTTGAAGACTGCCAGGCTATTAGGACTCATAGTATAGGGCTACTGTTAAAAAATACTACATTTGTACTTAAACGCTATTGTATATGAACAATTTTAATTTTTAAATGAAAATAAGGCGAATATTTGCTATTCTTCTTTAATAATACTTGAGCTTAGGGTCACTTTTATTTCAAATAGTTAATTTATTTTTTATATATCGATATTTCGATTTCCTTTGGAAATCTTCTTCAGGATATTATATTTATAAAAATTAATGATTTTTATTAATTTTTATAAATATAATATCCTGAAGAAGATTTCCAAAGGAAATCGAAATATCGATATATAAAAAATAAACGAACTATTTGAAATAAAAGTGACCTTAAGCTCAAGTATTAATAAAGAAGAATAATATTTAAAAAAAGGTCGAAGAAATTATAATAAAATTATTGGCGAATATTTACGTATTTTTAGACAATATATTAAAAATGGGATAATATTTTGAAAATTCCCTACATTTGCCTTAAAATAAAAAATCCGTCCTCTTTTTCCCTACGCTTAAAATTTTCCGAAAAAATCCCTACAAAAAGGGAAAATTCCCTACTATTGGCATCACTGCGTGTGAGGCACAAAACAATATTAATCACTTAAATAATAATAATTTTAGTTTCCAATTTCATTCATGAAAGTAAAGAAAAATTTACAGTGGTCAATTCCGAATAAAAATCCATAACTTCTTTATTTCTTTACTTGTAAATTACTTGTAAATGGCTGAAATTTGGTATTCAACTTAAGAATATCATGTTTGATCCCTAGGTAAAATTTTGGTTGGACAGGTAATCATTGACGACTCAAAAGTTTCGAACAAAATTTATTTATTTTTTTTTTTTTTATTATAAAAAAGTGCTTCGGAGGAGTAATAAAATATGATGAATTACTATATATGCTCATCTCCTGTCCCCATCTTTTTGCCTACCTGAGCAAATAAAAGTAGATATGATCATATATGGTTATAAAATAATATGTAAACTTACACAGCAAGAAAAACACTCGGGATAAATCAAGTTTTTTATGATTACTTTAAGTACGAGTCGTACTCAAAAATTCAAGTACGACTAACACTAAAACGTACTCAAAACGATCCTAAAAGGGATTACTTTCGAAAATCAATCCCGGAATATCTTGAAATTAGCATGAAATTCTTAAATCAAGTAAAATAAAGATTAAACTTTTTGTTGTGTTTAACCGTCCGGCCTACGCATGTTTTAATTTTCTATACACATTGAAAAAAGATTTAGCCAGACTCATGTGCACCACTAAGGGTTAAAAAGTAAATTTGAACTCTTGATTCTCATTTAGTTTATATTTTTAGTTAAATATGTACATAAGATTTCTAAAATAAAAACCATATCGGGCATGATATTGGTGTTTTATCATTCTGTAAGGTGTACTAACCCGTATGTAAATCAATCATTATAACTTTTTCCTTCTAATTTCTAATTTCTTGATAAAATCAACTTTATAAAACTTGAATAAATCGCATTTTGAGATTGATTTATTCTTAGTTTTACATAAATCAATCTAAGCTTTGGATTTTTTTTAAGTCCGAATTCGGATTAAAACAATTATATAATTCTTAATCAAGCGTATTTTGAGATTGATTCAATCTTAGTTTTACTTAACTCAATCTCATTTTCGGATTATTTCAAGTACGAAACGGAATTGAAAATAGATAATTTAAGTATATTTCGATTAAAAATCCGTACTTGAATCAATCTTTCTGTACTTGATTCAAGAAAATCCGTACTCACCGTAATTTTAATACCGCTTCGGATTGATTTAAGTACGGATGGATTGATTTTTCTTTTGAGTGTATGTGGTTATATACATTAGAGGTCTGCAAAGAGTAACTTTTTTCTTCACATGTGAAACTCGCTGTCGAATATAGTATTTATTTGTTCTCTTGCTTAACGCGCAAACAGTGAAGTGAAGTGATTGTTGTTTTTATAAATACTAACATGCAGCAGCCGAAGATGAAATATGTTCCGAAAAAAAGGAACATATAAAAATGGGTACAACGAAAAAGAAGTACCTATAAAATTATGTTCACTTCATGTGGTACATGTAGTATTACACAGTAAAGCTGAAATTTGTGTAATAACCCAAAAATTAGACAAAAATTTATTTCTTAGACTATTGATAATTAGAAAATTTTTTGTGTTATTAAGCCTAAATATAAAATATTATTAAATATTTTTTTATATACAAGTAAATTTTTCACTTCTAAAAGAAGAAAATGTATTCGTTTTTCGGCACAAAAATCGATTTCTTTTGTTTCTAAAAATGACTTGATGTGTATCAATTTTAGCAATCTTTATGTTGAAGTAGTTAGCTAAAATGCTTTTTTATTTACTATAGTTGTTGTATTACATATATTCGTAAAAAAGCGTTACTTATTAGATATAAAACACAAAATTTGTACAACCTGGGTTAAACTCTTATTGTTAAATTAATAAAACATACGAGCATAACTACCCGCTTGAGTACTTGTAAGATACTAAATTTTATTTACAAAATTATTCTTAAGTACTAACATTGAAAACCTTAAACCTAACTAGAACTGATAAGCTACGATTGTACACATGCACACACTAGCGACCCTTAATTTATTACTCCTTAAGTGTTTTATGATCTTGTTAAGGCATATGCGTATTTTAGTGATAAAAACAAAAGGTTGCATTATCTGTGTTAGTGTTTGCTTAAATAACCAATTACACATAATTACATACATATGGAAACTAAATTATCTCTTACTCTAATGACCTTTTTTATCTTTTATTCTTACAACTAATGGAAATTTCGTTTTATGGGAAATTCCATCTCCACTAAATTATCTCTTACTCTAATGACCTTTATTGTCTTTTATTCTTAGAACAAATAAATATTATCTTTTAATAATAAACATGTTCAATTCTGAACACTTATTAAAAATGCGATGCGTTTTAAAAATAAGGGCTTCTTTTTATTAAATGAAATCAATTCAGTTTTAAGTAATTAAAATTAATTAAAATAATTTTTCGGCCTTATTTACAAAAACTAATACAGGTTTATAAAAAGTTAATGAAATTGATTTTTTTTATGAAAATTTGCTTAGACCCCTTTCAGACTCGGCAAGTTAGTTGCGCAAGTTACTTGCCGACAACAACAAAGTCTGTACAAAATTTTTTTTTTCTTTACCCCGACCTTACCGCTAACGTCTACAAACTAAGAGTTGCGCAAGAGACTTGCGCAAGTTACTTGCCGAGTGTGAAAGTGGTCTTAATAAACCTTTTATAAACCTTGTAAATTACTATACTTTTTTATTATATATTTTTGTATTTAGTAGTGCTACCATACTTTTATCTTATTTAAATAAGACTTTTCAAATAAAACTCAAAAAATCAATCTGTATTTAAATACGATTTAAGTTTTTATGAAAATTAACTTAATTTAGATTAAATTCCTATCCTGAAAATTGGGCATTAGCATATCAAATACTAAAGATCCAGGACATCGAGATGTTAGTATGTGCCTAATCATGCATGTACTACCAAACCATAATTAATGTTAGTTGATTCCCTTACCGGTGGAGTTTTCTCCTTCCAAACTGCAAGCAAACTACTTTTTAGCTCTCGTTCGTTTACATAATGGATAGTTACAGCCAAATATGACATTTTCAAGTAATTATCAGTCAGTCGTCACCCCGTATCCGTTAAGTTTGATGTCATTCAGTTCCAGCTTTATTTCATTAAAATACTTTTCATATAATACACCAACATTTCTGGACATTGTTGTTGGATGTGGTAATAAAGATTCTAATTTGACATTTTCACCATATTGGGCACCAACAGAAATCAAAAAGGAGGCAAATTTTCTTTTTCGTTTTTTCATCTACTTCTAATGGTGCAGAATAAGCTTTTTTCGAAGCAAAAAGGACATAGCACTTGTGTTTCAGTAAATTTGTTGTGCTTTTTTTATTTAGTTTAAAGATATTTTTTCATTTTTTACAGGTCACTAAAGTTTCCACTTCTTCTCCGTTTTCATTCAAAATTCCTGCGAATATCTCCCACACTTTACTTTTTCCGGTCTTAATAAAAGTTGCATATTCACCGTTTAAAATGTTTGCCTTTACATCCACAGTAGCTACTAAGCTATCATTTGAGGTCTTAAAAAAAGTAAGCTTAATTAGTGCCGAAAACAATTATTAGGTTGTCAACATAATAATGCTTTTTTCTATAATTTTAATGAGAATTTTTTTATAAATATACATACATATTTACATACAAATGTACATTTTATTGATGTTTTCCATGATTATTATTTTCAAATAATGTTTATTATTGCAAATAAATTTCACTTTTAAATATTTATAAATAAATAAAAATCTAAATGATCTAAATAAATAAATTTATATACATATGTACCTCATTTATTTCCATTTTTTTATTAAAATTAACAGTTAAAAAAGATTAAATGCATGGAACAATATTTTTTGCTTTTAATGTTTGCAAAACTTCACATGGTACTGATAGTACCTAGTGAAGTTTGGCTGTCGCATGATACTCGACCGTTCGTTTTATGAATGGTCAAGTGAGAGAGAAAAACGAACAAGTGGTTTGCAAGCACAAACAAAGTCGAGTAACAAACAAAAGTTACTCGCTAATTTTGTTGTTCTCAAAAACATGTACCTTGTTTTTATTACAGTTCGAGTAAGTGTTCATGCTTTGCTAGATCATATATACTTTTTAAGTACAAATCCATTTGTGCAGGGGTCTAATATACATAAACATTTGTATATATATCTTTACATAACTTAGACGTGGATCCGACTTGAGCTCCTGTGGGATGGGTGAGGGCCCCCCCCCCCCCCCGATTGTTAAGGAACCTTCAACTGAAACATATTATTTTGCAAAATTTCTTTTGAAAAGACCATAGAAATGGTATATATTTTGCCGTTTAAGATGGGTGGGGGTTGAGGTAGGTTGGAATTAATTTTTCTTCCCCCGTACATGCGACTGCATAACTATATATAACAAATATCTGTTCTTTCAGCAAATATCTGAAATTTGGCATTCAAATATTGGGCATATATTCAGTATAAAAATAAAAATAGCTTAATAAAAAAAAGTACCAACCATATTTATATATTCGAATGTCCAAAAGGTACCAAATTTTGTATGCGATTAAAAGCTCTCATACAAATTTTTCTATCTTTTGGAAATTCGAATATATAAATATTATTGGTACTTTTTTCTATAAAGCTATTTTTATTAGAGAAGAGAACACAATTTAAATTTTATTTTTATCTTTATTACTTAAGAAGATAAATTGTTTACCAAAAAAGTACCAAAATAATATTTCGCCCTTTTTTATACGCAAAATGTGCAAAAAAGTACCAAACATGTTACTGATTTTACATGTTTTTACCCATTTTGAATTACCCCTTATGAATTGAATTTCCAAAAGTCTCTACTTTTTTTTATTAACACATTTGGGAGGAAGGTCTGTCTACATATAAAATTTCAAGTGTCTGGCTTAACTTGTTTGGGCTGGGCGATGATCACCCAGTCAGTCACTAAAAATGATCTGGTTACTGGGGTGGCAGGTGGTGGCAGCTGAAATGTATAGTACTTACTTTTGATACTTAACAGTACTAGATATAATTATCCATTTACCTCCTCTAGCCCCACCTTTTTTGTAACGGTCACTTTAAATTTGGGTTACTTTAGGTTTTATTTATTTTTAAAGTAACTCACAATCACTTCACTTATCCCAAAAAATAACACGCACAAAATCACAATTATCGCATGGAATGATTAATTACTAATATAGTTTAAACATAACGTGCTTATTTACAAAGAAAACTTTAAAGGAAAAATCAAAGCTTACTTTTATTTCAAAGTGCAAAAATCAACTTTGAAGACCTTAAATTTGTAAAAAAAATATCTACTCTGCTCCAGTATTAACAGTAAAAGAGTTATCCAAGAGCCAAATTAAGAAATGAGTTGTATGTTTTGAACTGTTCGCTATAACCTGTCAGCAAAATTTTATTAAAATTAAAAAAAAAAAAAATTTTTCTTGGCCGGAATTGATCAGTGTTCAGTGGTGAAAAAAAAACAAAACAATTTTATCGGGTCTATTTTGAGAAATCTTCATAAATTCACAAATTTTTAACATATGCGCCAAATCAATTATGAGCTGACGATATCTATTCATATTGAACAAAATTTTAACTTTATGATTATCCTTTTAAGCTATCCCGACAAAAAAAATTGTTGAATAACATGCCTTTTGTGTTACCGTCAGTTATTGTTCCGTTTTTATTCGTTTAAAAACTCATGTTTACCACACAATTTTGTAGTAAATGCAGCAGTGCATACTAAAGTAGTTGTAAAACAATTGAGTTTTATCAGCAAAAGTCGATGCAGTAATAGTGGTAAGAGTTGTTCAATGTGAACATGCTGATTAAAGATGTTTTTTGTTCCTTCATTTTTTGTGTTTTTAGTTCCATGCCAAGGTGTACCAAACCAAACAAAAAATCCTACTCAGACTTTGACAAGAGATGGCGTTAAATTACCGCTAGCACAAACAGCTTAAACATACCTCCACGTCATTTTAAACTGTAGAAGACTTGGTCTCTGATGTTGAAAAGTTCACACAATCAAACTCGTGTTTAAAAACAAACAATAATTGACATGATGTTGCAGTGTAAAATACTTAAGGGAGGAAGTATAAGGGTGGGTGTAGATAGACGAAAGTAAGTGTTGGTTGGTGTTTAAATACACCGGAAACTTATGTTTCGTTTAACATCCTATTGTTTCTTTTTTTAATTTTATTTTTTCCATTAAAACCTTTAAATCACGGGAAAAAAAATGTTTTTCACGTGGTTTGTTTTGGTCAATACACCTACAAGTGTTGGTGGTTGTGTTGCATTGGTTAACATTTTTTGGTTTAATAGTTACTGCTTTCATTGCTGCTGCTGCTGCTTCTGTTGATGATGTTGTTGTTTTCATTTCTGGTTATTGTTGCGCTAGGTCATTGCGGGTATTGAATTTTATGTGTAAAATTTTGTTTTCCGGCTGCCATTCATTGGTTTTACGTAAATTGATTAAATAGACAGTATCGTTATAATATCTATAGAAAATAGTAAAAGTTATTTTTAAATAAACTTAAATTTTTTTTGTTGCTGTTTTCCATTGTCTGGTTTTGGGTAACAGTTGCTAATTATATTGCAACAATTTTACCGCGATCATTATAGTTGTTTGCCAAAGTTTTACTGCATTCGGAATCGATAAAATTGATATAAAATTATTTAAACTTAATAAATAAGGCCAGTTCAATTATGTTAAAGAAGAATGTTTTTTATTAAATTCAAATAAAATTTTTTGTTAAATAAGAAATATTTTTTATTGACCCTCAATTACTCGCATGGGCTCAAGGAACTTTATTGTTTTGAAAAAGTAAAATTTTGAGCAATTTTTAGGTTTGATTTTAAGCGAGATTTATATTTAAAATCGTTTTAAATACAAAATTCTATTTTTTCTAATTTATTCACCAATCTAGTGCATTTTAATTCAAAATTTAAGTTTGCATTGTGTATAACTCGGCATAATGGCCTCAATATCACAGCAATACAAAAACAACAGCAAATCAAAACCAATTAGCTGTTTCTTTGGGAACACCTTGAAAATTTATTTTTTTTTAAATTTATTTAGTAGTTCGCTCCTTCCACATTTTTATCTTAATTCAATAAGATTATTTAAATAACACCGGAAAGAAAGAAAGTTAAATACAGTTTAACTTTGACAAAAAAAATTTTTTTTTGTCCCCCAACAATAAATTTAAGTATATTTATTAAATATGAAAAATTGGGAATTTAGCACGTCATACAGAAATCTTATTAATAGTAAATTTTGTATTCCCAAAATTTTTAAAAATTTAATAAAAATTTTTTTAATTTGTATGTATTTAATTACGAAGACAAAAATCGGCCATGAGCGCCTTCCCAATTTTTCTTCGACCTCGGCAGCTTACACTCTAAAGAGAAATCAATCCCTCCGTATTCAAATCAATCCGAAGCTGTATTACTAGTACGGTGAGACCGGATTTTCTTGAATCAAGTATAGAAAGATTGATTAAATCACAGATTTTCAATCGCGAAATACTTAACTTATGAGATGGATTTAAGTAAAACTAATATCGAATCAATCTCAAAATGAGCTTGATTTAAGTGTTATAAAGTAGATTTAATCCCGAATTGGTACTTGAAAGAAACCAAAAGTGAAATTAGAAGGAGAATTTGATTATCATTGATTAACTTACCCGTTTTACAACTTACACAGAAAAAAATAACAAACGTTATTAAGTTATTAAAGAAAATTTGTTAAATTTTTTTGTATTAATTAGTATTGTGGTTATTTTGTTGAACTATTTATGGTTTTTAATCCAAATTTTTTATATTTTTAATTAGGCTTAAGTTCATTAAATTTAATTTTCATTAAATTATTTTTATGAAGAAAGGAATTTTACAACATGAAAATCAATTAAAATTGTTATTGATAATCTTTCATTCTTGACCGTGGCCGGGGCTCGAACCCGGGCCGGCAGGTTACCATGACATGTTTCGATCGCAACCACTCGATCTCCTCAGATGGATTTGCCGTTTTACACTCGTATTTTTAACAATTTTTTTTTATTAACATGTTTGTAAATTGTCATGTTAACAATTTGTTTTTTTTTTTTTTTTTTTGTAGAAAATTAATTAGTCTATCATAGAAAAAATATTTTGTGTCAAAAAGTTAAAAACATAAAATAAAAAATTCTGTATTTTCAGTTTTAAGTCTTTAAAAGAATGAACGAAGTGGCGATTTTTCTAAAGTTTTACCAATCTATACGGCCAGTTAAATTATTATTAAATTATTTATAAAGAAATTTTAACGGGTCTTCTTTAAATTCTAGTTTTCCAAAAAATACTATTAATGATGGCAAGATTCCGTTTTGTGTTGATGGCATGCAGGTCTATATTTGTTCCTTAATCAGTTAAAATGTTTTTGTGATGTAATTTTTAATAAAGTTTACTAAAAAGTTAATAAAAAAAACTTTTGAATGCATCTTTAATTTGAATTCAGTTAGTAGCAAAATATTTTATTAATATGACAATTTTGTAATAAAAATTTAAATTTTATTGTTTAAAAATATATTATTCAATTTTAAAAACTCATTGTTAAAAATATTTGTTGAATTTTTATTAACAAAATAGTTTTTTGTATTTACGAATTCAGTTGTTGGTGCCTTTTCAGTTAAAAAGTGAATTTTATTGACGAATATGGTATTCAGTATGACAATTGATTTGTCGTAATTTTTTTCTGTGTACAGATTTTGAATTATAAAACAACAAACTGAGATTAAGGTGTATATAAAACTTATTTGTGCCGACCAATTTACCGTCCTGAAGTGATTGTACGAAGTAGTCTAATGGGGCCTATGGTAAATTATGGAGCGATCTTCACGATATTTCGATATTCACGAAATTTGGCGGAGTGATTTCCGATCATATGAAACTATGACAGAATAGCATGATTCGTTACGAGTTTAGGCATACTAAAGTGTTTTCCGAGAATCTGCTTTATATCGGCCCTATGGCAAATTTTAAAATGATCTTCAAAATATTTAATAGTATGACTTGCAGTCATATTTATATTTATGCAAGTTTTGTAAAAAAAATATAAATTTTTTAAGGATTTTGTTCCACATTTGGGTTCAAAACTTTTTTCTTACTAAGCCGATTGTGCTGGATTTCAATCCTTCAAAAACTTTCAAAACTTTTTAGGAGAACTAGGAAGAGTTTTTTTTCTTAATTTGGTTCCTCTCCGTTGAGTTTTCGAAAGTGAGCAGATTTTCGGCAGACTTAATCGACTTATAGAAACAAGTCTTTTAAGTATTTTTAAGCGATTTCATGAGAATCCTTATTAAGTTTATTCGTTTATAGCATAGGCATTAAATTACAAATAACGAACTATTGAAAATTTAGGAGGCCATGGTTAGAGGGCTTTAGGATCTAATTTAAAATTAGGCGTGTTCATTTACTTTATTAGCAGAAACTTGCAGCGAGAGAGTAAATTAAAAATTTACATTTTTCTCTTAACTACTAAAAAAAAACAAATAAAAAAAATGTAAATGAACGATTTTCCAGCAAAAACTAGCACTTTAGGCATATCGATAGTATTCAACTGTAACATACGAGATCATTTCTTCCTGAATTCAAATGTTTTGAACAATTTGAGCAAGAATATTTTTCTTAAATTTTAGTTAAATAAAAGTTGTACGTTATTGAAAAATTTTTGAATCAAAAATCATGAAAAATATTTTTTGTTTTGTAAACCGAAACCTGAAGCAGGTGTTGGAATAATTCTTGCTAGCAAAAATTATACCAAGGGGAATTTATTACAGGTAAAATCGGTACTACAACAATTACAACTCTGCAAAAACCACAAGGTATTTGTTTTTGTAAAATCATTGCACAATGTCATAAACAAATGACGTAAGGCGAAAACATAAAATATTAAGTTAAATCAACGCAAATTCATTAATTAATAATAATAATAATTAATTAATAAAATACAAGCTGCAAATGCGCAAAATTTTGTGAAAATGTTTGCAGCAAGGAATTTAGGATTTGAGTCATGGAAAACCTTAACAAAGGCCCTCATTAAATGGGTGTCAGCAAAGAGCCTATTAGCAGTCACTGAAATGCAATTACACTAAGTGGAATATTTCGGAAAACTTTATGATCCGTAGACACAGGGCATTTTGAAGATGCCATGAATGCCTTCAACTGTTTATCTGAATTGAAAAACCACTATGTGAATTTAGAAGTGTAATGCATTACTTTGAAAGCCATAGCCGAGGGTAACCCGGATGCTAAAGGTAAATCCCCAGAACGCTTACTTAATAAAGTTACGACTCTTATGGGCCATCCGTATGTTTAACATGGCTCCGAGCATAAGATGTCGGAATTGTCAGCTTTAATAGCTTGTGATTCCTTAATAAACAGGCCTAAAATTGGTAAAAGCTTTTAGATCCCTTACCGCCAAGAAATTGATGTGGGTTACAAAACCATTATTTTCAAAACCATTTTAACGTGTTTCAGTTTTTTTTTTTCATTTTTTTCTTTAAAAACATTTTTCACTTTTTTTAATTTATTTATTTTAACAAATAGAATCTGGGAATTATTTCTCTGCATAATTTACTTTTTTATATTTAACATTTTTTATTTAATATGTAACAAGAAAATACACGCTGATAGTCTGGTAGTGTATAAAGTCATTTCTAAAAATTAAAGGAGTAGGACTATTACAAATAAGCTTTATAAAATACATAACTGTTATTAGCTCATAGAATATATTCGAAAAATAAAAAATGTTGTTATTTTTTTATGTTAAAAATTTTTTTTTATGCCTACTGAAGATTTTCAACATAAATGTAAACAAAAATAATAAACAAATTTTGACATCCAACAATTATAGAGCTAAAAAAAATTATCACCTGGGCTTTTAAGACCACCTGTTATGAATTCGCCTAGAATTATATTATTAGAAAATTTTTGAAATTTCTTATTTTCTTTCAATATTGTATGTTCTTTTTACAGAAAAAAACCAACACAGTTTGTTAAAAATAAAATTTTAGATCAACGAACTTTTTATTTGATTCAATAAAAAAATTTATCAAAATTGCGCTTTGCAAAATAGCACTCAATGAAAGATATTAAATAATTAAATATTTCTTCATACTTAATAACAGTATTTTTAAAACTCTTGTCCATTTTTTAATAGCTTTGATATCGTTGCAAGTAAGACTTGAGTGTTTGTAATTCTCATTCGCTTTATAGTTTTATTTGTATAATATCTTTAGTTTTTCCAAAGTTTTTGGTAAAAGATTTACTGGTAACCTGGCCTAAGCAACCAGCGAAATGCGCATAGGAACTAGCTAATCCCCTAATAATAAATTTTAGTGTATTTATCAAAGAATAAAAATTGGGAATTTATCACATCATAACTAATAAATAAATAAAGGTTCGATAAACATTTTGTTTGATTTATTTAACATTTCCAACAATTTATATAAACAAATCACGTAAACATTTTGTTGAAAAAAATTATTTTGTGCAACAACTTTTTTTATTGACTCAATAAACTTGGTTTTTGACTTAAAATTCGGTAACTATACCTAAAAACTTTTTTATCAATACCGCAAAAACCGTCATCGCGGAAAGTTCAAACCTTTTTTTAATCAAATACAGGGCTGTCAGATATTGCGATTTCCCATTTGGCGACTGGCGATTTTTTTGGCTATTTCTAATATAACTGGCGATTTACTTGGCTATTTTTACCATTTTTATTATTTCAGCGATTTTTTTAACAATGTGTCATTTTTTGTTATCATTACTAATTAAAAACAAGTTAGAGTGCTATATTCGGCTGTGCCGAATCTTTGATACCCTCCACCGACAGTTCGAATGTTTAAAGAGTAATATCTGTATGATGTCTTTATTATTATTATCTTAAACTGTGACGATTTGCTATTAATTATGGTTTTAGGAGACAAAACTGTTTTCCGGGAGTAGGGCATATATGGGGCCTAGGGTAAATTATGTACCGATCTTCACGTAATTTCACAGTATCATTTATAGTCCTATAAAATTGTGACGAGCCAAAATTTGTTATGATTGCATTATTTTTTACGGTTTTAGGCGTACTAAACTGTTTTCCGGGAGTAGTGTTTATATGGGGCTTAGGGTAAATTATGGATAAAACGGACTTGTGCAAAATCTTATGTCATTCCGTGCATTTTTGCATCATTTATGTTAGTTTTTGTAACAAAATTATCAAGTTTTTGAAGGTGGTGGTTCCACATTTTGATTCATAGCTCTGGTCCTACTGAACCGATTTTGCTGAAATTCAATCCCAAACTGCTTAGGATAACTACAAGCAATTTGACACCTAGTTTGTTTATTTCTTTTGAGTTTTTCGAAAGTGAGCGTGTTTTCAACAGACGGACAGACAGACGGACATGGCTAAATCGACTTAGATTTACTCAATCAGCCAGAATATATATACTTTATGGGGTCTGAGATGAATAATAAAAAAGTTTCACACGGAATGACAAACTTAGTATACCCTCTTCACAACTAATTGTGGTGGAGGGTATAAAAAAAACTGGCAACTTTTTTTCACATTATTTTGTTTTGTTATCATTTTAAGTGAATTTTATGTTCTGTCACTATTTAATTATAATTGTCTGTATGCAAGTCAAAACACCAGTAATGAAATCGATGAGGCTGCAGTGTACGATCTTATAGACTTGTGTACTTAATTTAAATTTTTTGAACTGAATATATGATCTCCATTTTATGGATAAAAAAAAAATAACAGAAACAAAAAAAATTTACTTTCAGCGTCTTTTTTGTATTTTTTCTCAGTTTTAGGCGATTTTTTATTGAAATATTATACTAGCTTTTTTTGTTTGCAAAATTTAATTAAAAAAAAAGTTACAAAAACTTAACAAAATTTACGTTTCGCGATTTTTGCCGATTTCTGATATCCGCTTGGCGATGAAGCTCAAAAAAATCCGACAACCCTGATCAAATATGCGATTTTCGTATTCAAATATGAAAATTATTTTTGTCTGTGTTTTCACACTTTCGATGCAAGTTTTTCAAGTACGTGAACACTAAGTAGTAGAAATTATTGAAAATAATCAATTATTTTCTGCTACTTATTTGCAAAGAAATTGTTAAAAAAAAAGTTTCTTTACTATTTTATTAAAATCAGGTGTTGCAACAGTTTTATGCCTCGCGGACTCTTAAGAGACACCGCTTTTTGAGTGGACCCGAAAGTAAATATTTTTCAACATAAGCGTATTTTGTATTTTAAGTCAAAGTTTTCTTGTTTTTATGGGGTCTTTTAAAGATAAACATTTAATATTATTGGAATTGTTGACGTTTAAACATAAAAGTTTTTTAAATGATGCGTTGAAAACCTATCAGAGCCTTCAAATTTTTAACTTATAGCTTTATTACAAAAATCATCTTTTTCTAATTAACAGGGTAAATTTTTATGTGCACAACGAATTTGAAAATATGCAAGCAAGAAAACATGCTCAAAACTCTTCATGCATATACACACTCTAATGAAAAAACACTATCATTGGTTTTTTCATCTTTTTTGACTGAAAATATAGAAAAAGTTTTTTTTAAGTTTTAAAATTGAAATTGTAAATTATCACACAAATCAATTAAATATATGAAAATTATTCACTTAATTTTAATAATAAGAAAAAACTGGCACGATTTCAGATGCTTCCCTCAAGATCCCAATACAGTCGTTTATTGCAAAAAATCAAATTTTTTTGGTTATGAAATTGATTGTTATGTTAGAAATGCATATTTATTTTTAACTTAGCGAAATGTGTAAAACCTTTTTTTACAACAAAAAACTTTAAAAATTTCCCCTGTTAATTAAACTCTTTAGAATTACTGCACCCTTTACAAAACACTTCAAATTAAAAAGACCCTAAAAGTATGCTTCAAAGAATATCCAAACAACATCTTGTATTTTTTTCACCATAAAAAGCTCCTAAAAATAATACATATTCGCAAAAAAAAAAATACAAAAAATAGCAATCATAAAACGATCTGAACATTTGGCAAATATTTATCTTGCAGAGAAAAAAGAATGTTGCCAACAACAAAAGGTTACTCATTCAAAAAGGAATACAATAAAAAAAAACTTTGAAAAAAGATGAAACTGGAACAATTCCTAAATTATTGCAAATCAATTGTAACACCCACTTTTTTTTTAAACGAGAACATCCTGTATTTACACCCACCAAATAAAGAATTTTACCCTTGAATTACAAAAGAAAAATAAATTGAATTGTTTAAGGGGGTGTAGATGCGAAAAAGGAATATGCTATACTAAAAGGTACGAAAAGGTTTCGACTGTAAGAGATTGTACTGCTTCATCATTACGATGTTGAAAACGTTTTCGAAAGGTCTTAGCAGTTCGAAACCAGGAGTCGATGGTTCCTACCGAACTAAGAATTTATAATTCGTACACCTCAAGGTAAAACGTTTTCGAAAGGTCCAACTAGATCGAAACCAGAAGTCTAAGGTCCTTTTGAAAATCTGCTCTAAACGATCTAAGAATTTATACATACGCCCCAAGGCAATACAAGCGTCATACATATCGTCCATTCATTGCAACTTTATTATAATTAAGCCGGTTCTCAATATTGCAAAAAAGCTATATTTTGATTTCCTTGGTCATGGAATGGCTTTTATAGCTATTTTTGTGTTTGCGACATTTATTTAATTGGTTTTAGGAAACTTTAAGATGATTGTTGTAGACGTATTATATTGTAAGTCCATCACTATATGGCTGTGGTGACAAATTTTATGATTAAAATGACACATGCCTCTAAGATTAACGTGGATACCTGCCTGTTCGGTGAACCCCACGATCCACAATCCGTCTACAAATGTCATGATGTTTGAGTGGGACATAACACAGTACACATCGGTAGCAACTTCTAGGCTAACAAAATTTCACCAGAAACTTATACATGTACCATTTGCTAAGGAGCTATCTAACCTTCACTGCGAAATTAATTAAAAACAGCACCTAGGAACAACCTTCAGCAGGCCGAACTGCCACACTGTGGCTAAAAAAATTGCCTTCGTGCCACTACAATGAAAAATCACTCCATCCCAACTTGAATCAAGCCAAAGTGGTGCCAACAGTACGGTTAGTGCGGATTTCCTTAAATCAAGTACAGAATGCTTTATTCAAGTACGGATTATTCAAGTGGCCCGTACTTAAAGTCATTCAAAAACGGGACTGACTAAAATGAAAGTAAGATAAAAGTTAATCTAAACTGTGCTTGATTCAAGAATTTCTAAGTTGTTTTAATCCCGAATTCGTATTTGAAATAATCAGAAAGATTGATTCTAACCTAAACACTTACCACAGAGAATTAGATAGAGAGAGAGAGAGAGAGAGAGAGAGAGAGAGAGAATATTATTCTTTATTCGCGTGTAATGTGCCCCATACATGTTTCAATTCAATTGTCAACTGAGTCGGATGTTGTCCTTTTTTGATTTTTTCAAGTTGACTACTAAGTCTTTCAATTCGATTGTACTGTGTGTGCTCGAGTCTGTCAAAATTAATGTTTGTAGTTTTCTTTTGCAAAAAAAAAAGTTAGGTATTTTAAAAATTGTCTTTTATTTCACAAAATTTTAAAATTAATTAAAAATCTTTCAATTCAGTTTATGAAGTGTGTGGCCAAGCATCAATTCAGCTGAAAGACTTAGTTGACAATTGAATGGAAACGTGAATGGGACGCGTGAGACGTACTTGTTTTATCTTTGTTGTATCCCTACATTTGCTAACAGAAAAGCCCACAGTTATAAGACACCAGCTGCATGTCCGATATGGTGTTCATAATCATTCTACTTTGAAAATAGAATTCGGGAATTTTTGCTTCTTATTTTACTTTTTAAACATGAAAATAATGTTTTTCTACTTGTAGTGTTGTTGTTTCCACATAAAACAAGAAAACCGTTTTTAGCTAGTTTTGCAGTTTTGTTGTAGTTTTTGCAATAAACTTTTACAAACACAAGCGTATGCACAAAACAAAAAGTTTAAGGTTTTCGAAGGTTATCACCAGGGAAACCATAAATGTGCAATTTTATGTTGTTCCTTGTGCGACCAATGAAAGCACAAACAATATATTCATCCGTTTTAGAGCATTTTATGAATTTTGGCATCGATTTGTTAGTGCATATTTTTGCATATTTTACCGTTTGTAGCATTCGGTTGGCATAATTTAGCTAAAAGAGCCTTTTTGCAGCATTTTTTAAGTTTATAGCGCATAGTTTACCATTTTTAATGCAAATTTTGATACATGTTAAATTGTTTTAGCAAACACAAAATTTTGTTTGCGAAATTTTGGTTTTTCTGTTCTAAATGTTAATCTGAATACCCAACGTGTTGCCTCAATTTCGCCATCTTCATTTTATTTTTACTCCAAAATTGTAAGACAAATCAGGCTGTTACTTAATACAAATGTTATTTTAAACTTTAAAATTGTATATATAAGCAAAAATTAAGGAAGGAGATGTGTGTCATACTTAAAAATCTGGACCAGTCATTTAGTATACCGATCGATTCAGAATTACTTTTTAAAGTGATTTAATGATGTCCATCCGTCCGCCTGGCTGGTTACCCATGTGCGCAAAGTTCAAGTTGCAATCTTTTAGAAAATTTTTACAAATTTTGTAAATACATTTTAATTGTACTAAGGACGAAGTCTACGTAAATTATGAGAATCGGTCTATAATTTCACATATTCCCCATAAAAACTTCTTTCCAAATAAGACTCTTTGTGCCCGTAAACCATCTTATTATGTTGGTATTTAGATTAAATTCACCCCAAAAATATTTTACTGCAAATTAAACTATTTTCGAATCAGTTCACCTTTGCCCAAAGCTCCCATCTATAAATCCTTTTAAATGTTTACACGAATAAACAAACAAACCATCCTTAAAATCCCTTTAAGATTAAAAATTTCATATACCAAGATAAAATTTGACACAAATAACTCTTATATGTGACCTTCTCCGAGAAAAGGGACCTAGTGTGTCAAAAAACGGGTTTGGACTTAAGAGTGGATTTTGGTACCTAAAAGGGTGTAGAATAAGATGAAATGAGTTCGATTTCTGATAAAAATCCCAATTATAACTAGCCATGCCAAATCGCATCTCCCAACTGAAGGTGTGTTCACAGTGATAATGCGTTCTGAAACTGTAAATGCGGTTTTCTCTAAACTTCATTTTAACACACTTGTTCCCTTTTCTCGGAGAAGGTCACAATGAATTTAAACCTCTTAACATAACTTTGTTTTTGTGAGCCAATGATTGGCCATCGTTTCAAAAAAGGGTAAAATCTCGAAAATTCGTCTTTTAATGCAATGGATTAAAATTTTTAGATTGTTTTTATTAAACGGAACTTTTATAAAATTGTAGAATATTTGGTTTTCAAATTATTTTTATGGCATATTTGCAAGTTTTTACTGCATATTTAATGCGCATAAAACGCGTTTTTTAGAGCATATTTTTGGTTTCCCTAGTTATCACTTTAAGATTGTTTTAAGTACCAGTGGAAAATACATAAATTTAGTACTTACTGGATCGCGTGTTTTCAGATATGATCTCTGGTCAGGTATTGGTCGGGTATACTTTGTGAAACAAGTATAAGACCTGAAAACTTCACCCTGCTGTGCCGGGTATTGGCTGTACCTATTTCTCCAGAGGACGTAACACTAAGTGGTGAAACATAGCCTGAAATGTATCCGGAACTACCCCAGTGAAAACTTTAAGTTACTGTAATATTTCATATTTTCTGAATCTATTTTGATTTAATAACTTATACTAAAGCTTCCTTTCTCGATATTCACGTTTCCGGATACACCGGAAAATTCCACTTTCATGGGAGTTTGTTGAAAATACTACTTAGTTATAATAACTTGATGTTTTAAATTACAAACCTAATCTTAGTAGGCTTTGAATTTGTATAATTATTTTTAATCGTAGCAACCTTTGCTTTGTACATAAAAATACATTTGTATATTTCTTTCTTTATTTCATTCCTTAATAAAACTTTAAATCGTTTAGAAGTATTACGGGTTTTATTTACAATATTTCTTACATTTGGTTATGGGCCCAGACGTCTAGCCATTTTAAATTTTTTAACAGAATATTGTGTTCAGAATTGACTAAAGGAAAACTAAATATGACGTCGCCGTTCTTGCAAATCGAGAAGCTAGATGAAAGGAATTATGATTCCTGGCATGTGCATATGAAGAGCGTTCTAATCCACAATGGGTTGTGGAAGTACGCAAATGGTCAATTGAACTGTGAGCCTAATTGGACTGCGGAACAGAAATCCGATTGGGAAGGGAATGACGAAAAAGCGCTTGCCACTATTGTTTTGAGCATTAAAGGTAGTCAGCTAAATTACATTAAGAAATGTACAAAATCTGCAGAAGCTTGGAACAAATTAGAGGAAGTGCATAAGCCCAGGGGGCCAATACAAAAAGTTATGCTTTATAAACGTTTGATGCATCTGAAAATGGATGACAACGAAGCTATGAGCCAGTATTTAAATAAATTCGAGGAAGTTATAGAAAAACTAGCAGATAGCGGTATCCAGCTTCAAGATGAATTAGTCGTCATAACTTTATTATCAAGTTTGCCGAAGTCGTATGAACCTTTTTATAATTGCTATGGAGACTCGTGATAATTTGCCAACATTTCAAGTCTTGAAATTGAAATTGTTAGAAGAAGGTGACCGTCGAGCTAATGTACAACAGGAAGCTGAAGGTAGTAGTTATCAGCAAGCATATGCAGCACGTTCTAATAAGAAATCCAAAAGTTTAAACTCAAGAGAAGTAAAAGACAAGAAGGTAATTACTGGAAAGTGTTTCACATGTGGTCGTAAAGGTCATTACGCTAGAGATTGTCGAGAAAAGAAAGCAGTGGAACAGAAAACATGTGCATTAGTTGCAGCAGCAAAAGGTTTTAAACAAGATTTGTGGTATGTTGATAGTGGGGCCACATCTCACATGTGTAACAATAAAAAGTTATTTGACACCCTGGTCAAATGTGAGGAGAAAATTTATCTCGCAGCTGATAAATGTATTACCGCAACTGGTAGAGGTAAAGTTATAATAAAAGCGGAATGCGAAATACACCTGGAAAGTGTCCTTTTTGCACCGGAATTGCAAGGAAATTTTATTTCGATTAGTAAGGCAGTAGAAAATGGGTGCACAGCAACATTTAATTCCGATGGAGTTCAAATTAAGGACAGTGCAGGTGATGTTATAATATATGCTTACAAAGAAGAGAATTTGTTTATTTTACGTCAAGAATCCAAAGAGCGTATTTTTGCAGCAAGTAGTAGCGACATGCTGTGGCATTGCCGATTTGGCCATTTAAATTTTAATGACTTAGGGGTAATAAGTAAAAAAGGTCTAGCAAATGGCATGAAGATTTCGAATCAAGCTATAAACCACAGGTGCAAAACGTGTATGATAAGCAAGATCCATGTTGCACCATTTCCTAAAGCAAGTGAACATCGTTCTGAAAATATATTGGAGTTAATACATTCAGATGTATGTGGTCCAATAAATGTACCGTCTGTGGGTGGATCCAGATATTTTGTCACCTTTATTGACGATAAGACAAGGAGAGTATTTGTATTCTTCATGAAATCAAAGAATGAGGTATTTGAAAAATTCAAGATATTCAAGCAGCAAGTTGAACGTCAAACAGAAAATAAGATTAAAATATTACGAAGCGATAACGGACGTGAGTACATTAACAAAATTTTTGATTCTTATCTACAGGAGCACGGTATTTTGAGGCAGTTAACCGTAGTTTACACACCTCAACAAAATGGTGTTGCAGAACGTGCAAATCGAACGTTGGTGGAGATGTCGCGATCCATGCTAGTACATGCGAAACTGAGCAAAAATCTGTGGGCAGAAGCTGTTGCCACGGCAGCCTATTTGCGAAATCGTTCTCCAACTAAAGCTCTGTTAGAAAAAACTCCATATGAAGCTTGGTATGGATATAAGCCGAAAGTTAGCCATTTAAAGATTTTTGGTTCATGCGCAATAGCCTTAAATAAACGTCAAAAATCAAAATTTGATGCAAAAGGAAAACAACATATTATGGTGGGATATTCTCAAGTTGCAAAGGCGTACAGATTGTATGACAAAGAAACACAAAATGTTATTGAAAGACGTGACGTAAGTTTTGATGAAAATTCGTTCGATTCTGTTGGTAGTGAAAATAGTCAAGAGAGCAAAGATGATGATTATATGATATTTCCCACGTACGAGATTCAAGCAAGTTCTCAGTCCTCTCATGCTACAGTAGATGAATCAGTTATACAAGTGATTGACGATCAAGAAGATTGTTTTAATACGGCCGATGAGGGGGACAGTGATGAAATTGAAGAGACTAATGACGACACAATGCTTAATGAAATTCAATCAGAGGAAGATAATTTGGTAGATGATAGTCAGCAGCCAAAAAGGGGAAGAGGTCGTCCTAAAATAATTCGAGATGGCAGACCTGGTAGACCTAAAAAACAATATAACGTGATAAATAGTTTATTCACAAAAGAAAAATTCGTGCCCCAAACTACGGAAGAAGCAATTAGTTGTAAAAAATCGTCAGAATGGAAGAATGCTATGCAAACAGAATTTAATGTTTTGGTAAGAAATAAAACATGGGACTTGGTTGATTTGCCAGCTGAAAAAAGACCTATTGGATGCAAATGGGTATATGCCGTTAAAACAACAAAAGATGGTCGTGTTGAGCGATACAAAGCAAGACTCGTGGCCAAAGGATGTAGCCAAAAGTACGGTATTGATTACCACGAAACGTTTTCTCCTGTTATAAGGTATGCAAATATAAGACTTCTATTCGCTTTAGCTGTGAAAAAAGGTATGTACTTACATCAAATTGATATTGTAAGCGCATATTTAAATGGAAATCTCAACGAGGAGGTGTATATGCAGCAGCCAAAAATGTTCGTTGATAAAGAGCATCCAAATAAGGTTTTGAGATTGCGAAAGTCTCTATATGGCCTTAAACAATCAGGCCGAGAGTGGAATACTAAATTGGACGTGTCTCTAAAAAAAATTGGTTTCACCAACTGTGATAATGAACCATGCTTGTATAAAATGTTAGCTGATAATGAGTTAGTTATATTGGCAGTGTACGTGGATGATATTCTTATCGGATGCAGAAACAAATCAGTTATACAACGAATCAAATTCGAACTATCAACGGAGTTTGATGTCAGCGATAAAGGTCCAGTGCAGCATTTTCTTGGAATGGAAATAAACAGAGATGGTGAAACAGGCGATTTAACAGTGAGTAATATTCAGTATATAAAAACTTTGTTGAGCAAATATAATATGGAGCAATGTAAGAAGGTATCAGTTCCCCTTGAACCTGGTTTTCAAGTAGTTTGTGACGGCAATTGCAAAAAAGTGGAACTTAAAACGTATCAAACAATTATGGGAGAACTTATGTATTTAGCTATCACAACTCGTCCTGATATATTGCATTCAGTAGCAAAGTTATCACAGAGAAACACAGATCCGCATATTGAACATATGAAAGCTGCCAAAAATATTTTAAAATATTTATTGGGAACGAAAGAACTGAAGCTTCATTACAAATACAATGAGGGTGAATTAACTGGATATGCAGATGCAGATTGGGGCGGAAATGCTCTGGACAGAAAATCATATTCAGGGTTTATGTTTTACTATGGCAGTTGTTTGGTTTCTTGGGAGTCCAAAAAACAGAATGTTGTCGCATTAAGTAGCACAGAGGCGGAGTACATTTCGATGTCAAATGCTACAAAGGAAGCCATTTATTTAAAAAGATTGTTACTTGAACTTGAGTGCGTTGAAGATGTTCCAGTGACATTAAATGTGGATAATCAAGGTGCTTTAAAAATAGCTTCGAATGCTATATTTCACAACAGGAGTAAGCACATCGATATCAAGTACCATCACATACGAAACGCAATTAGCATGAAGCAAATTAAACTTAAATATCTTAGCACGGAATATATGATAGCAGATATATTTACGAAAAATCTGTCTAGGATTAAACACATGAAATTTATTGAACTTATGAATATTAATTAACTTTTATTGTAAATTAAGTATCTAGTATTAGGTTTGAGAAGGTGTGTTGAAAATACTACTTAGTTATAATAACTTGATGTTTTAAATTACAAACCTAATCTTAGTAGGCTTTGAATTTGTATAATTATTTTTAATCGTAGCAACCTTTGCTTTGTACATAAAAATACATTTGTATATTTCTTTCTTTATTTCATTCCTTAATAAAACTTTAAATCGTTTAGAAGTATTACGGGTTTTATTTACAATATTTCTTACAGAGTTTAATACACGATTCTTAGGAATTTTTGTTAAGTTACAAATTAAAAGCCATTAGTAAGAAATAATTCAATGGTTATTTCAATTAAATTAGTATACTTTTCTTTTTAAAGAGTGTAGGGTAATCAATAACAAATACCGAACACATGTTATTTTATATACACACACTTACACATTTATACAAAAGGGGCATCAAAAAAAAAAAAACAACATGCAACATCTGTTTTCATTACTTCAAGTTCTTCTTTTTACTACTTTTTTTATACAAACGAAACAAAAAACCCCATTTTTTTTTTAAATTTAACCAAGATTTCTTTACATTTCATACAACTGTTGAGAATTTAAAGAGAAAAAAGTGGAAGGAATATCATTGTTATGTAGTTAGGTAAACATTTCATGTAAATAATTGTAAATGTTGGTAAGTAGGTACGCTTTTAAAATAATAGACACACATAGAGACGTATTCCCCTGTATGTGTGTATTTCCTTAAGCTTCAGTTACATTTTCATTGTTTACAACGTCTGCGGAAAATACTTGAAAGACTGTTTGGGTATTGTATGCTGCAAGTTTACGGTCATAAAGCTTATTTTTATTGAGTTGTCGAACATGTTGCCACTTACTGTTGTTGTTCTCGTTTTCTTACGTGTTATTTTGGTGTAAGTATCCTTAAGATATTTTCTTGTTTTAGAACGTTTAAATAATAAAATATTACATATATGTAAGTACGTTTACATATTTGAAGTATGCATAGTATGAATGAATGCGTTCTACTTTCGTAAATAGGAAGGACTTTCCACATGTTTTTTTTTTATTGTAAATGTTTGCATTTATTTTTCTCAATAATGTTAATATTTTTTTTTTAAACAATTGTTTTCCCGTTTTTATTTTTGTCTTAGAAAGAGAAAATTAAAAAAATAAATATATACGTTCAGGCTATAAACAAATTTCGGGTAATTTTGGAATAAAAACCTTACCCCACAAAAACGATTTTGTAATACCTCCCAAAAAAAGTATATTAGTTTTAAACAAAATATTAAAAAAAATTTATTAATAACTAAAATAGTAAAGCTTCGTTCACAATCAAAAAAACATTTTCACTTGGTGTTCATAATAGGGCAACAATTTCTTTTGCCACCACACACATTTTGCATTAAGAAACCGTTTGCAAATTTTAGCCACAACAGTATTATTCATTTATTATTATTTTTTACAACATTTTGTTGAAATTTTAATTATTTTAAACGTCAGAAACAATTTCATTCAAATTGTTGCTGAAGTTCTAGTTGACGCAACTTTAGTTACATTTTTAAAAAAATTTTAGTTACATTTTTGTTCTAAAAATTAAAGGAAAATATATGAAATACTTTGGGAAGAAAAAAGATAGAAGAAAAAAACTTAATTGTTGCTCTGATTGTGAACGAAGCTTAAAGCTTTGTGAACGAAGCTCAAAGCTTTGTTCACAATCAGAGCAACAATTTCGTTTTTTCTTCTATCTTTTTTCTTCCCAAAGTTTTTCATAAACATATTTTCCTTTCATTTTATAAACAAAAATGTAACTGCCCGTCTACAACTGACATGATTTGCTGTTATAAAAGCGTTGTTAAAACATTTGCATTAACAACCGTGTTATGACATGAAAAAACTTCTTACATAATGAGTATATACTTAACACTAACATCAAATTAGTGTTAATGTTAAGAATTTCATGTCAGTTGTAGACTGCATGTTACTTAAGTTTTTTTTTTTTTTTTAAATTGAGTCAACTAGAAATTCAGCAACAATTTGTATGAAATTGTTTCTGAGGTTCAAAATAATTTTATTTAGTTTTGAATGAAAATTTCAACAAAATGTTGTAAAAAATAATAATAAATGCATAATACTGTTGTGGCTAAAGTTTGCAAACGGTTTCTTAATGCAAAATGTGTGTAGTTGCAAAAGAAATTGTTGCTCTATTATTTTCCATTTTATTCGTTTAATACGTTGTTACAGTAAAATATAAATTGATGCGATCAATTTTCGAAAAGAAAACTTTGTCTATTTTGTGTCAGCAAGTTCTTGTACATAGAAAAAGTTCTTTCTACGTGTACAGATGTTAAGGGAGAATATTAAAAATTGAGTATTTGCTCTAAAGTATAGTTTATACGATTGGACTCACAGTTCAGCTTGCCTTCCAAAATATCCCCAATATCTTTTAGTATTAAAAATCCTTCATTTTTTTAATAAAACTGATTAAAATTTTTTATTAACTTTGTCTCCTATATCCCCTGGAACACCGGGTATTTTTCTTGCGTTGTCCATAACTATCCCAGTAAAAACTTCGCCTACAAAAAAAATGTGTTAAGTAATCAGAAAAACTTAAAACCACTACTTACAATTGTAATGAAAGAATGAATGAATTTTACAAGGGATGTCCCAAAATGAACGCATTCAAAAGTAAGTCATTATTTTTTTTACCTACATACATCCAAAAATAAGTAGTTATGGAAGTTGTTAAAGAAGCAGTTATAGAAGAAAGCTACACAGAAAGAAAAACACCCGGGATAAATCAAGTTTTTTATCGTACTCAAAAATTCAAGTATGAATAACACTAAAACGTACTCAAAACAATCCTAAATGGGATTACTTTTGGAAGCCAATCCCGGAATTTCTTGAAATAAGTATAAAATGCTTAAATCAAGTTACAAAAAGACTTTTCGTTGTGTTTAACCCTCGGCTTACACATGTTTTGATTTGACTAGACCCATGTGTACCACGATGGGTTAAAAAGTAAATTTAAACTCTTGCTTCTCATTTAGTTTATATTTTTGGTTCAATATGTACATAAGATTTCTAAAGTTAAAACCAAATCGGGCATGATGTTGGTGTTGTATCATTCTGTAAGTGTAAAACGGGTAAGTAAATCAATCATAATAATTTTTTCGTTCTAATTTCTTTTTTGGTTTTTTTCAAGCACGAATTCAGGATAAAATCAACTTTATAATACTTAAATCAAGCGCATTTTGAGATTGATTCAAGCTTAGTTTTACTTAAATCAATCTCATTTTCGGATTATTTCAAGTACGAAATCGGGATTGAATATGGATAATTTAAGTATTTTGCGATTAAAAATCCGTACTTGAATCAATAATTCTGTACTTGATTCAAGAAAATCCGTACTAGCCGTACTAATTATACCGTTTCTGATTGATTTGAGTACGGATGGATTTAATATTCATCTGGAGCGTTACTAACACATACTTAAAAAAAATGTGTGGGCTCATATCAAAGAAGAATGTCTTTTTTACCAAATACTAACTTCAAAATTGTGGTACTTCTTTAAAATAAATTTTTGTATTGATTTTTTCCAGTACATGAATAAAGTTTCATTTTTCTTGTAAAATTTTATTAAAAATTAGGACAAGTTTAGCGACCTCTAGCAGCGGCGCAACGCATTTATCATAAAAAAAGGTTCTTTCTACATGTAATTTATTTAGATACGAATACAGTACAGTAATTTTTTTAAACATTAGAACAACATCATTGTTTCACCTTATTTTTGTATATGGAAGAATGTACTGTGCGACGTTTTCAAACTCAGCCAAACTGATGAGCTAAACTGCGTTTATTGTTTAAAAATCACAGAAATTAATTTTATACACAAAAACTGGCGTATAAGTAATAAATATTGATCATACGCCTTAATAAAATACAATTCATATTTTTATTAAGCATACGCCTTCATGTTACACTTTTGTTTCAATTAAGCTACGGTCACACTTATTAAATATTTGATCAAATAAGCGTAACCCCTACTTTTGTTAATATTAAGCGAGATTTAAAATGGTCTTAATATTACAAAATAAACTAATTATACTTCTAGACGTAGCAAAAAACAGTTTTTTGTAAGATGTGGTATTTAAATAAAAATAAATATTGATATTAAGCGAAATGATTTTTTAGTTTGGTTGTTGGTCCCGTTTTTTTCGTCAAATATTTGATAAGTCTGACCGTAGCTTTAGTGTTATATTGGCCTTTACTGATCATTTAAAATTTATTAATAAAATAAATGACCAACATTGTCTTAAAAAGAGAAACTTTTAAAATAAATCATCTTAATATTATTTTATTAATATCTCACTTAATCATTTAACAAGCGCTACAATTAAAACTATGTTTCAATTTATGTTTTCTTTAAAAAAGATTAAAAAAGAGCTAAACAAAACTTTTAACGAGCGAAAAAAAAAGAACCTAAAGATAACAAAACACTCAAGTAATGACAACACAAGGTGACAATTTAAACTTAAAAGCTTTGACATTATCAACAATATCGTTTACCTTAAAAATTCATACAAACACTTACACAGATACGAGAACAAAACATCAACAAAAACTTTAAAACACAAACACCAACACCAACACCAACACCAACACCAACAAAAAAAAAAGCAAGTAAAAGTTACGTCTTAAAAATACAACAGTGCAACGAGTAGAAGAATCTAAAACTTACTACCGTTTTACTTCTGTTTTAGGACGTTAGATATTTAGAATATAAACTAAGGACTGAAATTAATAAAATTTGTAAAGAAATTTAAAAATAAGTTTTCAAAAGCTCAGAGTGAATCTTGAATTTTTTCTATGAAATTTGGAAAATGGGCTACTGTTTCTGTAACAAAGGAAGTTGTCTTTAGAAAATTTTGCTTAATCTCAGCCCTTTAAAAAGAAAAAAAAATTCAAAGAAAAATAACATCAGAAACCAAATTTTTGCATACTCTTTGCCAAAGCTTAAGTTTTTCTTAAAACTTTTTTCTATCCAACTCTACAAGAATGATAAGAAAAACGAAAAAATAGTAAATAGTTTGTAAGACGAAACTTAAACAAGCAGAAGTCCTTTAAGGAAAAAAAAACCCTAAACTTGTATTAAGACACACAAAACGTTGAGTCCCAAAGACAAACTTACTTTACTACTTACTTACTCAGTTTCTATTGTTGTTTTTGTTGTTGTAGTACTTTAATGTAGCAGAATTACCAATAGCAATGGCATCAGTGGCAGCAACACAAGTGATTATCCCGTAAGTAAGTGATTAATCACATGCCAGTGCGTGATTATCAAACAAAACAGGCAGCAGGCGTCACAGTGTCAAAATGCTCAGGCATGATACGAAACTTAAACGTGATCATATTTAATATTTGATTTTTCAAATTGTAACTTTCTCCTTTAAACTTGCATAGAGTGAAATATTTTAAGCATGAACTGGAAGATGAAAGAAGAAAAAAAATAAATGAAAAGTAAATCGTTAAGGACATGATATAAATATTTGAAACGTGGTATATGAACGATTGAATAAATACGTGGAAATTGAAAAGTTAGGATGTATGAAAAACAATGCGACCAACTAATAGAACTTTTGGAAAAGTTAATAAGATGGAGACCATTTCAATGAGATCTGAGGTCAATTATAGACCTATGTTTGAAAATCTTAGTTCTTCTTAGTTTATTAAGCTTATTTATATCAAATTTTATCGCAATATAGTCAATCGTAACTATTTCCGACATGTGAAAAGGTTACTTTTCACACTTTTCAACATCTTTTATTTTTGAAATTTTCCCATACGATACACATAGAGCTAAAAATCAACGTCTTAACAAGATGTTCCTATCTCATTCAACATCAGGTATGTAAAACGGATTTTCGAAATTCCAGAACTTGAAATTTTTGAATTTTTCGAAAACCCGTTTTACATACATTGCGCGAACTTTTTGTCTTAGAAGACCTCTAGTGAAATTTGATGCAAAAAATATTCGTCAAACATTTTGACTATCTAAAGTGCCATTTTAGTATACTTTTGTGTGGAAGTTAAAAAAAGGATACAAATGCCCCCTTAAAATTAGTGTTAGAGGGTTAATATATTCTATGAAAAGTATCGCAATACAATTCTACAGAAGACATCTGAAATAGTCTTTTACCTCAGAAGTACATTTAGTATTTTTTTTTTTTTTTGACTTATACCAAACGCCTTTTTAAAAAATTCAAGAACTTTAGGGGCCGAAATTTCGGGAACCCGAGCGAACTTTTCAAAACACTTTGGCAGATTTCCCCTGCCAGATCTAATCTTGTTTTATTTCGCGTTGCAAGTATTGAGGCTGGTTGCGATGACCCGAATTTTGTTGCATTGTGTTATAGACCCAACTAAAAAACATTTCTATGACGTGCTTAATTCCCAATTTTTCATATTCGATAAATACACTGAAATTTATTGTTGAGGGAAAGGGAAATGTAAGAAAAGATAAACTCACTGTTCATTGTTGGTGTTTTGTTTAAGTTTTGATATTGTTACAAGTAAGACTTCAAGTATGGGTATGGATGGAATAATTCCGGCGGACCTGCAGAGGAATTCGACCCTGATAATACCCTGGTTGCTGGCCATATATAGGGGATGCGCTAGATTCTCGTATCTCCCTGTGAAATGGACCCTGTGTAGAGTGGTCTTTATACCCAAGGGGGGTAAAGCTTCTCACACCGAGCCGAAGGACTACAGACCGATCAGTCTTGCATCCTTTCTTCTTAAGACTCTTGAGAGGGTTATCGATGTGCACTTGAGGATGACCATCCCGAGGGGTTTACTTTCTGCCTCTCAACATGCCTATACGAAGGGCAGGTCTGTTGAGACGGCTCTTCACTCTCTGGTTGGAACAATTGAGAGATCGCTCGAATTCAAGGAGTACACACTTGTGGCCTTCCTCGATATTGAGGGGGCCTTCAACAACGTCAACCCGGACTCTATTGTGACGTCCATGGGGAATCTGGGGATCGACGTTGGCATATGTAGATTTGTTGACAATCTACTGAGGAATAGGGTCATTTGCTCTACAATAGGTGAAACCAGTGTTCAGAGGCTGGTGAACAGGGGTACTCCCCAGGGGGGAGTTCTATCCCCACTATTGTGGAACCTGACTATGAACACCATGTTGACAAAGTTGGACAATATGAGGATAAAGGCAGTGGCGTATGCTGATGATGTGTCAGTAGCTATAACAGGGAAGCATTTGGGCGTAATGTCCCAGTGTATGGAGGCTGCCCTGAGGGTACTAAGCACCTGGAGTGCATCATGCGGTCTGGGTGTAAATCCGTCTAAGACGGAACTGGTACTCTTTACGAGGAAGTATAGGACCGAGGACTTTAAGCTTCCGAGGTTAAACGGAACTGAGCTTCAGATATCTCGCAGTGCCAAGTATCTGGGCGTGGTTCTGGATAGCAGGCTGTCATGGGGACTAAATGTCCGGATGAGAGTGGAGAAGGCAATAGTTGCCATATATGCGTGCAGGGGTGCAATAGGCAGAAACTGGGGTATGAGCCCGAGGTGTGTCAATTGGATCTTTGAGGCAGTGGTAAAGCCGACCCTGTACTATGGGGTCGTTGTATGGTGGACTGCACTGGAAAAGGGCATACACCGCGGGATGCTTGAGAAAGTATACAGACTTGTCGCGTTGATGATCACGGGATCTATGCGATCTACTCCCACGAAGGCGCTGTTCACGATTTTGAACTGGCTTCCGGTGGATATAGCGGCCAAACAGTTGGCTCTTTGCTCGGCGACACGGCTGCACGCGGCTGGCGGCTGGTCGACCCGTGACTATGGACACGCCGGGATAATCAGAAGTACGATTGTCCCTGATGGAGTGGACTACTGCACTCCGGTACCGTTCTTTGGTGCGGGGTTTGTTACACGAGTGGCGCACGGAAACGTGATCTTGGATACCTTCCGGGAACCGACCCTGGGGGTCTATACCGATGGTTCGAGGAAAGGTGAGAGGGCTGGCGGAGGTTTCTTCATAGAGGAACTGGATGTGAAGGTTTCCTTTCGTCTGCCGGATGGATGTAGTGTCCTGCAGGCGGAAATCTCGGCTATAAGGCGGGCGGCAAACTGGCTGAGGTATCATCGCATATCGGGAGATATACGTATATTTACTGACAGCAAGGCTGCCCTTGCTTCTTTGGCGGGTGTCTACTCGACATCTAGGTTGACTGCAGAATGTCGGATGTCTTTGAATGAGATTGCGAAACATTCAAGGGTAACGCTTATATGGATACCTGGTCACTCGGAGTGCCCAGGCAATCTAGTGGCAGATGGGCTGGCTAGACAGGGTGGTCGCATGGATGACGTATTCATCGATCAATTTGTTGGTCTTCCAATAGCCCACTGTAAATTACTCATCGAGCGCGAGTCTTATAGAATAGCGCAGATGCGGTGGACCTGTGAGTCCACCTGCTTGATATCCAGGATCCTCTGGCCTGGATATGACAAACGGAGAACTGGCTCTCTACTTGGGTTCAGCAGGAACCAAATTAGGTTGGTGATATCGGTTTTGACTGGACACTGGCCGGTGGGGACCCATGCTGGAAGAATGGGTCTGGAATTCAACGACTATTGTAGGAGTTGTCAGAACGAGGAGGAAGAGGAGACTGTGCTTCACTTCCTCTGTCACTGCCCTGGACTGCGGGGCATAAGGGAAAAATACCTGGGGAGACCGGTGTTTTCCTGCTTGGGGGATCTGTCTGGGATGGAACTAAAATCGCTCCTTCTCTTCACTAGGAAGACGAAGTGGTTGGAACTTGCAGTGACACCATCTGAGTAACTGCTCCAATGGATGGGCATTGGCGCCGGGTATCACAAAGGGACCAATTGAGGACCCAAGTGAGCCGTCTTCTGATGGCTGCCCAAGGAACCTAACCTAACCTAAGACTTCAAGTGTTTATAATTCTTATTCGCTTTAAGGTTTTATTTGTATAATATTTTTAGCTTTTCTAAAATCTTTGGAAAAGGTTTCCTGACGATCTGGCCTAAGCAACAAGTGAAATGCGCATAGAAGCTAGCTTTCCCTCAACAATAAATTTCAGTGTATTTATCAAATATGAAAAATTGAGAATTTTGCACGTCATACGGAAATCTTATTAATAATAAATTTCGTATTCCCAAAAATAACTTTGAAAACACTTCTAGTCACCATGATTTTTAATTATATAAAACTTAATTCTGTAAAATTTTCATAAAAAAAAATCCTTAATCGCTACGCTGTAATACTGGTTTATTTGATAGTGGGCTTAAAATAAAAAAGGACGAAGGGCTTTAAATAAAAGCTAAGTAAAATCCTGGACCAATTAATAGAGCGCCCTGATCGCTCTATAAATTAAGCACTTCGTCAAGTATACAGTGCGCATAATCGTTCATCTGAGCAGCTAATAGGCAATACTATGGAAACTGTAAACGTGTGTGTGACAGAGGACTCGAATTAAATCGATCACATACTTTTCTCAGCAACTCGGTCTCTGCTTGTCTACTACTTTAAAAATTTGTAGGTAAGATCGTGACCTAAATCCATAAAGGATCCAGTTGGTGCAGTTGCGTCACGTGTTCGGTCAATGGGCTGAGAAGCAACTGAAAGTTGAACCAGATTTGTATCGTTAAATCATCTTAAGCAATTATGCTTATTTCTGGCTTAACGGGAATGTAATCAAGTAGAATTGACATTTTTGTAGAGATGCACAATCCTCATTAGGCTCTTGAAAGTTCATTACATGCCGAAAATATCACTGTTTGCTGCGGTTTACATGGCGAAGACGTCATCGGCACATTCAAAATTAATTCAAAACCGATGCCAACATTAACGTAAATGGCGAACGCTACATACAAATGATTCGTGATTTTGTTATTGTTCTTGCGATAACAAATCATTTGTTGAAGAAATGGTTCCAATAAGACGAATACACCGCGTAAGGCCATCACTTTGTGGAGCCAAACGTCTGGTTACCGAAGTATTTAAAGAAATGGCTCTGTAAATTCGCCAATTTCTTCGTGGGATTTGAAACCAGTGTTCGAATATAGGCACTTAATATCTTTTCTTTGTGTTCGGTTCGGTAGATTTGTAGAAAACACAAACGCTAATAGTGTTTTTGTAGAAATCTTATCCAATCAACAAAAAGATGAGAACATATAATTTCGCTCGGTTATATATACATACACAATACACACACAAGCTGTTCATGCTGAGTTCGTTGCTAAATTTTTAAATTTGTTCATTTCTTTATCAATGTAAAAAAAGAAACATTATAGAACATTAAGATATCATATTTGTCTACAGTATCACTACAATTGTTCCGTTTTTTAACGAAGAACAGAACACTATATAGTACTCGGCTCTTTCTTGAAAATAGTTACGAACGGTATTAAGGGTTGTCTTCGTCTTCACAAACACTAAAAAAGATATCGTTTGAAACATTTGGCCTTCTTTTTGTGGGGGCAAGTCAAATCTCTGTTCTGTGCTGACAAGCCACCAACTTTCGACGCACTAGTGATGAAATAAGAGACATTCCCTGTAAATTTGAGCCGACATGAATTAAAGGAATGTCGTTTAGTAAAATTTATTAAAACGGAAGCATTAAGGAAAAATTGTCAATCAGATGTTAAACTTTGGTGTCTAAACAATAAAATTCTTTTACCTCTATTAGAGCTAGATATGGTAAGGCGGCTTTACAGATGTTGTGGTTGTTGAGTAAACACGATTTTGTGCATTAATATCAGTACTCTTGTTTTGAGAAGGTCATCAGACTGAATACCATAAAGTTTTACCGTAAAAGGAGAAACAGAATTAAACCTTTTTACGCCATATACGTATCGTACATTCCATTTAAAGACTGAGTTTAATTTTCTTACACTTGCGGCATCCCATTTGGCAAATAATTCGCATCCATACATCAGAATTGGCAATAAATAGGTTTTTGCAAGAAGTATTCTTATTTTGATAGGTGTACAATACTGCGTTTGCCAGAGAGTTCTAAGCATGGAATACGTACGGCCACATGCATAATTAATATGGTTGCACCATGTCAGATACTTATTAAAAATAATACCAAGATTTTTTGCTGTATTTACCCTTTCAATACGTTCATTACTAAGAAAAATATCAGGTATATGATCGGTAGTAGTAGTTCGTTTTTGGATAACAAGATATTTAGATTTTTTTGGGTTTATACTAAGACCATTAGCAGTAGCCCATTCATAAATATGTTTTAACTCAGTATTCAGAGTTAAGACACATTGTTCAATGTCAGATGTATCACAGCTGATGTAAATCTGAACATCGTCAGCATACATTCTGACTTTGCAGTGTGTAAGTTGACTCGGAAAGTCATCAGCATAAAGCGAAAATAGAAGGGGCCCAATAATTGACCCCTGCGGTACACCCCTCGCTACAGGTAGAAGTTTTGATTTATTGTTACCACTTTGAACATACTGATGCCTGTTGGTAAGATATGTTGATATCAGACGTGTAGCAGCTGTAGAAAACATAAACATGTGTTGTAGTTTGTAACATTGGACGTTATGATCGACTGTATCAAAGGCTTTTGAATGGTCCAAAAGTACTAAGATATTTGTTTTTCGTTCATCTATACCACTTCTTTTATCTTCCGCAACATCTACAAGTGCAGTTATACAACTGTGTTTTTTCCGAAACCCAGATTGTTTATCATTAAGCAGATTATGATCATTAACGTAAAGCGATATCTGATTGTGAATTATCCTCTCAAATATTTTCGACATAAAGGGTAAAATGGCAATTGGCCTATATTCTGTTTTAGTTTTGGGTATTGGTATTATTTTAGATTTTTTCCAATTTGAGGGAAAATGACTGGTGGTAATTATGGCGTTAAATACATGTGTAACAAAGGGCAATATTCTTGGGAGAATTAATTTAAAAAATCTTGGGTGGATTTCGTCCACGCCCACTGCATTTGATTTAATTGACATACAGCTTCTTATAACGTCAAACTGGTCTACGCAATCAAGCAAGTTCGTGATGTATGATGAAGACAAAATAACGTCAGAAACACATACGAATGTGGCTTTTTACATTCCGTGTACCAACCGTTAAGCCAACTAACACACAGGTTCACAAATTTTTTACTTTTTGTCATAACCTCAAAAATGAGATTTTTTTGGGGTTAATCGGGGCTGCTTAACACGAATATGGCATTCATTTATTTTTCTCAAGAAGCGTTTTTAGGTATTTCGGAAAATCTCGAGAAATGTTTAACTGAAGTGTACAAGATTTAAACTTTGCATAGATATGTATTTTCTCTATCAGCCCTTATCCACACCGTGTCGATCGGATAAAATTTTACTAAGCTACAGGACTTAAAACTTGAAAGGAATGCGATTTTTTTGTTTTTTCAAAATTCAGCATTTTAATACGCTCCAGCAATGCAATTTAACCAGTTTTAATATTTTGTTCTAAACGTAGTGAGCGTAAAATTGTTATCATCGGGCAAAAAATTTAAAATAGCAATATATTAACTAAAAAAATATGAATTTAGGTTCTTTATTGCGGTTTAAAATAGTATGATTTTTCACCTATCGGTATGTTCTAAAATACTGGATGACTTCATAAATTTAGCGTTGCAAAGCATCACTGAAAACAAAGCATCACAAATAAAAAGAATGCACAAATTTTGCAACCGTTGTACAGTGAAGACGGTTACCATTTAATAATGAACTCAAGGCATTGTTTATAGAAAATTTGTCTAGTCTATGAATTCCATGCCTTTCAGTGTAGCATTGCAACACCGAGTTTAAAAAATCAGCCCGCTTTGGTTTTTTTTATAACGTTTAAAATTTTTTAATAAAGTTAAGAAAACGTGTAATTTTTGGGGTTCATTTTTTGTGGCATAGTGCAATTTTTTCTATACAAATCTCTTAACAGAATTTGAACTTTGGATAAGAAATCAAATTTAAATCCAAAATTTTTTCTGTATTAAAAAGGAGTCAAAGTGTGACAAAGTGATGTTGCTTTCTTCAATAGCAGTGCGTTAATGCTTTTGTTAGGAGTATTGTGGGATTAAAACGTAATGACGAATACCTTTTGCAATCTTAAGCAAATTGTTAGCTGGTCACATTACACATTTATTTAATTTTCGCAAATAATGTTTTAATTCACAACTCAAACATAATTTTTATTGTCACCAAAGGTGTGATGCTTAACATAAAAGATTCTGACTTCTCAACAAAAAAATATTGGTGTGTGTGTGTGTGTCAATAGTTCATTATATAAATATGCTTGTTTAAGTGAATGAGTATTATAGTTTCCAAATATATATGTCTTACGACTAACACATATACATACTACATACGTAAGTTCGTTCTCACACGCTCTTAATTTAGACGTGTGTTGCTATCTAAATACATGTGTTGATAAGTTTGTTTTAAATCTATAAAATAAATAATAAATTTATCATTTGTCAGCAGTTAAATGATTTTATACGTTTAACTATCATAACAAGCAAACACACACACACATATATATTATATACACATCCTCATGATGAATTAATAATTCATTAGGTTTAAAGCAAACTCGCATGCACACACATTTACGTACAAATATGTACTTCCCTTTATCGTTATTTGTATAGATGCCAACATCCGTTTTGTGACCCCTTACTCTTGCCTTTAGACTTTTTTTAGGAATCCACTGTAGTTTTTTATTTTTTTTTTTTCTTTATTTTTTAAGTCATGGAAATAGAGAAAGACAAAAACAAACCAAATGTCAAAAACTGTCAAATATTTTTGTGCGTTGATGCGCCAGGGCTTACGAAATAATAATAAATCGTCAAGTTTATTTGAAGTGTTTATTGAATCCGTGACATCAACAGCTTCGACATTTATTTTTCCATTTTCCCAAACACCGAAATGTCCCCAAAGCAAAAATGCACAACAGATGAAATGTAATATTTTTTTGTTATTCCAAAGAATGGTTGAGACTTTGGAATTTTTTTCCCTTCGTATTTACTGTCAATGTCAGTGAGTAAATATTTGCTGCTGCAGAGTTGCCAAGTACAACAAATGGAAGTTTTGGAAAGTTTAAGTTTAAGAATAAATTAAACAAAGGAGTAAAAGAAAAATAATCTTAAATTGCTAATCAATCCAAAATTTGCCTTTAATAATTAAAATATTTTCAAATATGAATTTTTTTTTAAATTATTTTCTACTCTTTTTTAAAAATACCTCCTTCATGGCAACCTACAAAATATTTTTTATAATTTTTATTATAAAATCCTTGGACCCTTAAACATCATTATCAACTTGATAATTTATTTATTACCAGCACTTGGAGTATGCAATAATGCATAATAATGATTTTGTTATTTGATTTTTTGCACTAACATTTTTTTTCACTTTTCTTTAAAATTTTTCTAACACTTTTTTCCCCAACAATATTGTTAGTGTTGTTTTTATGATTTTGTTAAATGTTTGTAAATCCTTTCGACGTGTGCTCAGCAAATGTCGGAAATGTTAAAATATTTGTTTAAAGATTCGTGAATTCGTTTGCCATCCATCAACAAAACAATAAGAGAAAAACAGTGAAGCGCATAAATGGGGACATGCTAAAAAGAATGATCTAAAAAGAAATTCGTCTTAAATGAAATTAAATGTTACTCATGTGTGGGCCAGTGTTTCAAGGTCTATTTAAGAGCTTACCGACTTTAGGCAGCAGAGGGCGAAGGAGTACGATATCCAATTCTATTGACTTCCTCGAGCACCCTCGCGATGTGGGTTGTATTTTCCTGTTTTATCGTTACTACAACGGGATGTTTTCTGACAAAATTGGGGATCTGGTTCACGAAACTCGTATGTTTGTTCGTAATATGCGTTTTTCCTCAAGAGCACATCTTTTCATGGTCGGTTGGCCGATTAATCGTACAACGCATTGCAGGAAAAATTCGTTTTTTAGAAGGACAGATCGTATGTGAAATAACCTTCCTGCTGAAGTCTTCCCTACCACTTTCGATATGAATTAGTTCGAGGCACTACTCCCTTTATCGAAAATGCAGCCCTTAGAATTCCGGTTGTAGGTCGCGCAGTTTGTGCCTTTGTTCCACCGTGTTGGAACCACATGTTTTTTAGTCCCAATTCGTCTAGTTGCGGTAGGAAAGTGTCGTTGGCCATGGCTCTGTACCGGTCGCTGTTTACTAGTCATTTGGCCCGCGGCGTTATTTGAATAAAATAACGCTCGATGACACCTCTAGCGTAAACACAACACTTAAAAATAATTAAAGCGGGTGCAATAGCTTTTAGTGTGTTATAAGCGGATTTTCGGTGCTCCATAAGCGATCATTCTGCTTATTCACATTTCCACAGAGATGGCGTCATCTTCACATGATGATTTTCAAGGCACACTACCGGCGAATTATTGCTTAAAAAAATCGACAGAATTATTCCGCGTTCTTGAGGAGTTTATCGCTCTATTTTTCGGTTCAGTGTATTTTGTGTCTTTTTACTTTACAATAGTCAAAGCAGAACTGACATTTACCGCTAATTGCCAAAAGTATGGCCTCTTTCAATAGACTGATTACTTTTGCGCCACTTTTTTTTTCTTTTTTTTTTTCTTAATGTTAAAACTAACCCAAATAAGTAAACCTACTTTTACACATGCAAGTATACATATTATTAAAGAAAATTTGTTCAAAATAGTCGAATCTCATGCCATTAGCTTTTGTGTTTACACATGCCACTGCGAGTTCATTTTCAAAATGTCTTTAAAGCGTCAACTTGGTATAATTTGTTGACTTCTCAAATTAAAAAAAAAAGTATCAAATTTAAGGTCAACAAACTTTTAATTTGGTTTAATGAAAAAATTTATCAAATTTGTACTTTACACAATAGTACTCAATAAAACATTTTTTATAATGAAATTATTAAATTTTTCTTCATATTCAATAAAACAAACAAGTAAGAAAGCACATTCTGTCAAGCCCGACTATATGATACCCTACATCACAGTATTTTAAAACACATTTACGAGCGTGCACCCTATTCGGGACTCATGGAGAATCATGCTTTGTCAATATAAATATGGATCTATCTATGTTTTAAATTTCATTAAAATGTTTTAAATTTCATTAGGAGACAGAAATTGCCCGCTGCCTCCTCTTGTGCTCCTATTTTTTAAAAACTGCATAGCTTATGTAGCTATATAAATATGGATCCATCTATGTTTTAAATTTCATTAAAATCGGTTTGATAGTTTCTGAGAAGCAGAAATTGCCCCGATCTCCTCCTCGTGGTCCTACGAGTCAGCCCATTTTTAATAGACTTGGTACTTGTGCCAAATGTTATCAAATTATCTCCAAAATTGAGACCTGTACTTTGCGCACAAGGTTACATGGACAGCCAGCCAGCCGAACGGACATCGTTAGATCGACTCAGAAAGTGATTCTGAGTCGATCGGTATACTGTAATGTGGGTCCATGCCCCATATTTTAATGTGTTACACACATCAGCAGAAATGCATAATACCCTCTCCACTATTGTGGTATGGGTATAAATATTTGAATCAACTCGTTTCCATTTGTAAAGCTGAAGGTCCACACCATGCGTTTATGCGTCTGTCCTTTTTATGCATTTGACAAAAAAGTTGAATCAGTGTTATTGCATATGACAAGTTACACACCAAAATGCATAGAATGCATAGACGTATGAACGCATCAAAGTAGGTTTACTTTCTACTTTTGTATCCGTCGCATGTGTGGTGAATAAAAGTCAGCTGTTATTGATGGCCATGGATGACAAATCATATTTTATTTCCAATGTTATCGAGAAATATGTTTGTGTGGTGGATTACTTTTAACTATTTTTTTGCATTAAAAAAGGTTTTTAATAAAAGAAAATGTTTTCGTTACAAAGATTGCATAAACTTTAAAGAAGAAAAAACATTAAAATTAATTTTTAGCACAATTTTACCACGAACAAAATTTGCCATTCTAGTTATCGATTACTTTTATGTTCTGAGTGTCATCTTTGTTGTGTTAATTTTTTTTTTAACAAATGCCATAAACTGGAAAGTTATTGATACCGTGGAAAATCACGAATATTTGTATAACAAAAGCTTTCTCCTCTTTGAATTCTTTTAAAGAAATTCTATTAAAATATCAATAACACTCTCCATTTTTGCCAAAATTGTTTTTATTTAATAAAAATGTTCTCACAACAGCTTATAAAAAAAAACAATATGGTGCATAAAACGCATTGCATGTAACTTGCATTTAGAAACGCATCAAATGCACAAAAAGTATCATACGCATCTACGCATGAACGCATGGTGTGGACCTTCAGCTTAATTCTCATTCGTTTTACAGTTTTATTTATTTAATATATTTAGTTTTGCCAAAGTCTTTGGAAAAATGTTTCCTAATAATCTGGCCTAAGCAACTAGCGAAATGCGCATAGAAACTAGCTTATCGCCCCATAATAAATTTTAGTGTATTTATCAAAAAATAAAACTTGAGAATTTAGCACATCATGGTTAATAAATAAATAAAGATTTGATAACCATTTTGTTTGATTTATATAACATTTCCAACAATTTATTTTAACAAATCACATAAACATTTTGTTGAAAAAAAAACATATGGGCAACAACTTTTTTTATTGCCTCAACAAACTTGGTTGTTGTCTAAATATTCAATAAATATGTATACCTGCAAATTTTTTTATCAATACTGCTAAAATCGTCATCGCAGAATATTTAAAATTTTTTTTTTTTATCAAATATGTATGCGATTTTCGTATTCAAATATGAAAATTATTTTTTTCTGTGTTAAAAAAAAAAAAATTCCGTAGAAGCGTGTGATAAACCCCCTTCAAATACGTTAATTTCTTATTGTAGACAAAGAACATAATAATAATAGTATTAATTAAACGTTCAATTCACTTGATTAAACGTTTAATTCACTTGATTAAAAATTTAATCAAAACTGATTATACTTTTGATTTATGCTTTAATTAGTGAAAAAGAAATAGTGAACAATTTTCTTTTGATGCAATAAAGTGGTCCAGAATATATTTTTTTTTAATTTTAAATAGAAATTTTGAACTCTACTTATCATTCGTGATTATTCAAAAAAACTATATATCATAATTAGTGTTCTTTAAATGAATTTTCATAAACTGCTTGGATAACGAACACATTTGCTCTTCATGGTATTTGCGCCCTAACAGTATGCAATACACTTAAAAACACACCAAAATAGTATGTGTGTGCGTGTGTGTGTGCGGCATAACATTACATTCTACACATTACTCGTTGCCTGGTATTATGATGTACTCACTCGTACGTTTAAAAAAGGATTTGTTTGGTATTAGAAAAGTAAGAGAGAGATTTTATTGTTTATTTAGTCGTTTTAGATGTAGTGGTAAAAAACACAATGTATGTCCATGTGTAAACAATATTCACCCCATATACTAAGTGTACTTACTAACTTCTATCCATGTTGCAAGGTTTCCAATATATTTTCTTGTATATTTGATTTTGGCAATAATATTTGTTCAAAGTGTTACTAGGGCTTGTGTAAACATTAACACTTATACTTTTATCTGTATATTTATATAGATACAATTCACACACACATTGTTACAATATTTTTACAATCAAGTGAGTGCGTAAGTGTTTGCACTTGGGTATGATTTTCCATATTTTATTTGTTATTAAATATTATTTTGAAAATAAATACTTGCTTACTTTCGTTTAAATATTTTGGGTATTTAATTTTACATTTTTTGCATTTGAGGTAAATAAATTGACGGATTTTGCTCATGATTCTTAATGATTCTTAATGTTAGAAATTAATTAAATTTTTATGCACACACCACAATAGTATACCGATCGACTCAGAATCACTTTCAGAGTAAATTAAAATGTGTCCGTCTGTCTGACTGGCTGGCTGGGTTTCTGTCCATGTAAACCTTTTGCGAAAAGTACATGTCCCAATTTTGGAGTTAAAATTAATGAAAATTGGTACATACGTTCCAATTGTCATAAGAACAAAGTCACGCGACTAATGGAATCATAAACTTTGACTATAATCATAAATCATGATTATAATCAAAAATAAAATCAACTTTTTCTAAAGTGTACTTTAGAGCATGTATTTAAAGACGGTTTTAGTTTAAAGTATACATTATTTTGACTTTATAAAAGCTTTTTATACCCTTCACCACAATAAGTATTGAATTAGAATTAGAGCCAAAAATGCCAGTATTTTTTCGTTATTATGCGGGGAAAGCATTTAAACGAATACGCTTAAATACCTCGTTGAGGTTATTATAAGAATACGTTAAACTACCTCATTGAGGTAATTGAGCGAATATCCTGGAGCAAATATAATGTTGTGCTGATACATAAAAATCGATACGCATCTTTTAGTATACCGATCGACTAAGAAACACTTTTAAAAAGATTTTATCATGCTGGTTGTCTGTCCATGTAAAACTTGTGCGCAAAGTACAAGTTGCAATTTTTAGATAATTTGATAAAATTTGGTGAATATGTTTTAATTGTCATAAGAACGAACCTATGTAAATTGTGAGACTCGGTCTATAAGATCACATAGTCCCCATGCAAACTTCTTTTTTAAAGTTCATACACCATTATATCCAATATACACCAATATATCTTACTGCAAATTGAATTGGTTCCAATTTAAGCATACAGCATTCAAATATCAATCCCTAGAATATACAACCTATTTTATCCTTTAAATGTTAAAATATATTAAAATTAAGCGACCTTTCCTTTAATCCTTTTAAGACAACATATCTCATATATTTGGTGTATCTAAACAACTCTTATATGAATCCTAACCTCATAACGTTACTTTATTCTGGTGAGCACTGAATAAAGTTTATTTTATTTTCTTTGAAATAAGCCATATTTTGTGTGTTTGGGCCAATTTTTTTTTTTTTAATTTTTAGTGTATATTTTCAAATAATTAACATGTAAACTTGGTTGCAATACTTGCTGTGGGAATGTCAAATAGTACTGAGGCAATTAAACGAATGAAATTTAGGTGTAATTTTGTTTTGGAAGTTTAATTTTTAACCCTTATGTGTGTGGAAAAAAAAACACCTTCTATAGGGTGGATAGGTACCTGGGTACCTTCATGCAAATTGTATGAGAAATCTAATTTTTTGTCTTGTATTGTACAAAAAATCGATGGTTAATGATATAATATTAGAATTTTACTCTGGTTTTCCCCTTTTCATATATTTTTTTAAATCCTACACCCAAAAAAAAAATTTGTAATATCAGCAACTTTTTTGCTGTAATTACTACCAAGTAATTCCTACCCCTTGCGAGGTAATTATATACAGGTAAACGAACAGAAGGCGAGTGTCAAACAAAAATAGGGGAAAGAGCAGTTTTAGATCTTGTTAGCCCATATAAAAACTCCGGAAGAAATGTTACTACAGATAACTTTTTTACATCCTTACAACTGGCTCGAAAACTTTACTCGTGGAATTTAACTCTAGTTGGAACAGTAAGAAAGAACAAAAGATTTCTACCAGCAAATATGCAGCCACATAAAGACAGGTAAGTTTAATTTTACACATAAAAAGAAATGCGTGCATGATACACTGACTATGAAAAATAAAATTAAATTGACAAGCAAATATTATTATTTCAGGCAAATAAATTCCACCAACTTTGCCTTCAGAAATGAGACAACTTTGTGCTCCTACGTTCCTAAAAAGAAAAAAGCAGTAGTAATGTTATCTACTATGAACACAAAGTCTGTAACAGAACCCACTACAGCTGCTAAACCAGAAATTATAACTTATTACAACCAAACTAAAGGAGGTGTCGACAATATGGATAAGCTATTGGGAGAATATACTTCTAAACGTAGGACATGTCGATGGCCGTTAGCATTATTTTTCAATATTATCGATGTAGCAGCATTAGCAGCATACATCGATTACATGGAGTACAATGCCCAATTTATTTCAACTGACCGTCGCAGACTATTTTTTAAAGATTTAAGTTTTGAACTATGTAAGGACAACATTGAACGACGTGCCAAAAATTCATATGTAATAAAAATCGATTCCACTCGAACAGCAAAACAGGTTGTATTGGGGCGAGATATTTCAACAACAGCTGTTACTAATGTAGAAACTCGAGATAAGAATGGCCGTATTGCGGTTGTGGGTAGTTGTTACCTATGCTCTAAGCTTACAAAGAAGCAGAGAAAAACTCGAAAGGCTTGCAAAAATTGCTTCAAGCCTATTTGTAACGAGCACTCAATCAATCGTCCCATATGTAACAACTGTTTGGATTAATTTTTCTATGTCTTTTATTTATATTTAAATTACATTTTTTTTTTTGTGTTAAACCTTGAAATAAATTTTTTTATGAAAAATAATTTTTTTTATCAAAAATAAACCTTGAATAATTTTTTTTTTATTGTAAAATAATTTTTCTTTTATCAAATAAAGTTTTATTTAATGGTATTTCTAAAAACCAAGTCAAATAGTTTAGATTATCACACGTTAGTAAAGCAACTAATTAATTTTTTTCATGTGCCTCCATATAAAACGTATACAGGTACCCAGGTACCTATTCACCCTATTAAGGGTGCAAAAAGCAAATTGATATGCCACGCCCCCCCCCCCCCCCCAACTGATATTGTATATAAACACCTATGAAAATATAATAATAACAAAAAGTTAGGAGTTCTCATGAAATTGTAGAATTGTAGACTAAAATCTTATATAAAAAATTTCGATTTGAAAACGCAATAGGTACACAGGTACCTGTCCACACACATAAGGGATAAGGCAGTTAACCGAATTGGGTAATTAAACGTAGATTTTTGTTTGAAAAATGGATGAAAAAAACGGGGATTTAAAACTCAAGGTAAATAAGCGAGAAAGACATTTAAGCGTGGGGTAATTAACCGGGTTATACTGTACTTAGTTTGTCATTGCGTGTGAAACTTTTTTATTATGCATCTAAGACCCTATAAAGTATATATATTCTGGTTCCTTAATTCTCGATTTAGCCATGCCTTTCTGTTTCTCCGTCTGTTGAAAACACGCTCAGTTTCGAAAAACTAAAAAGATAAGAACAGCCTTGGTGTCAAATTGCTTGTAGTTATCCAAAGCAGTTTCGGATTGAAATCCAGCAAAATCGGGTTAGTAGGATCAGAGCTAAAAATCAAAATGTGGCACTACCCTAACAAATTAATAATTTTGTTACAAAAACTAACACAAATGGTGGAATAATGCAAGAAATGATACAAAATTTGTCACAAATTCATTATATTATATACCACTCTAAATGATACTTTTGCAATTCGTGAAGATCGGTCCATAATTTACCATGGGACCCATATAAAGCCTACTTCCGGAAAACAGTTTAGTACACATTAAGCTGTAATAAATGATACTGTCATAACTAAACCCTAAAATCTTTCCAATTTTAATGCTGACGTACGTTTTTATGAAGATTAATTAATAATATCTGTGACATTTTGACAAAACATCTTAAGTCATATTTAAAAAATTAAAAAAAAATGTTGTTAATTACACGAATTTTCCTTCAAAAAACATTTTTGTTTAGGTTTTTAAAATTTTGTATTATAAACAAAATTTTTCCTTAGTTTTGGTTGTTTTTATTATTTGATAGAAATGATTTTTTCACCGAGTTTTTTTAAACTTTTTGGCTATCTTATCTCGACTTAAGACGTTTTTCAAAATGCCACAGAGCCAACTCTTGAAATATTCGGACTGTCGGTGGAGTGTATCAAACATTCGGCACAGCCGAATAAAGCACTCTTACCTGTTTTAATTTTTATCATCGATTGGATATTGCATATTTTACATATGACAGTTAAAAGAGCATTTCTGTAGTATTTTTTCAAGGCTTAAGATCATATTTAACCCTTTTGAAGTGTATTTTGATACTTGTTTACTTGATACATTTAAGGGTTATTTTACCTTACTGTGTTACATCCTCCGGGAAAATCCGGTCTAGTCAATACCAAAATTCAAAGAGTTTTAAATTTGCAGTTTTCTTAAGATCGGGTCTGACCAGAGATTCTATTAGGCGTCGCGGCAGTCCATAGGCCTTGGAGATATGGTTGAGGAATCACTATTGGTGAGGCCCTCCTGGCGATCATGTTGTGTTTGTGGCTTAAAGCCAGAGTTGCAGGAAGGAAGATGCTAAAAATTCGGCTTCAATGGCTGATTTTCGACGCGTTTTTGGCGAAGTGACCTGCTGGCGGATCTCCCTAGGAGCTGTTGATGTTCAACACATGCTCCAGACCCAAAAAAAAAAACGGCAGGGGAGTTAAGATATCTCAAGCTCTTATAGTGGGATACACACTATCGAACTTAGGCGAGAGTAAAAAATTTCATCAGCCAACAGTCAATTAAAAAATAAGAAATAGTTTCCGCGCAAAAATAGGCGCCCACACTATAAACAAGCAAAAGTTTAAGCAATATACGATAGTGTGTACCTTATTTTAACAGGGTGTAACAAGGTACCTATACGTATTGGTTGGTGTGGTTAGTAAAAACATTGTTTGTTACCCAGTGTTTAAAACCACCATGAGATAAGGCCTAACCGGCAGATGCTCATGTAAATCTATTTAACTAATTGTCTTATGAGCACCTTTCTTATGTGCTTAATCAATAATTTAGTTATTCTAATTTTTTCAGCTGATGCAAACAAATTTAAATCCATCAATTTTGACCTTAACACTTTCACAAATAAACAGTCAGTTTTTAAACTATTTTCCGCAAAATCTATTCACATGAATTTACAATTTTGTCTATTGTTGTTAGAACACAAATCAAAAGTGCTCAGAAGATCTCATTCGTATGGTTAAAGAGTTTACAGTTGGCAAACAATCCCCAAAACGAAAAAATTATTACTATAAAAATATGAAAAATAGAAAAAAAAAATTCAAAACTTTTATGGAAAAACTTTACAGACAAATACGTCAGATAGTGGCATCATGTGTGTGAAGTAAAAACTGATTGAAATTGTTTTGATAAAAAGTGAAACTTTTATTCAAAACGGCCATTGATAAATTATTTGCTAGATTTGGGTAAATAATCAATTTTATTTAATTTTCTTACACAAAAATATACTTTTGGTAATAAAAATTGTTTTATAATTTGAAGGACCTTTTCGTTAAAAATTTTTTGTTTATCACATTTTTTTTTTTGTGTCTAATATAAAATATTTTTTGTATTCATTTTACAAAACTCTTGATTGCTTACAAGCCCTTAAGTTTTGTTACAAGTTTGTTTTGTTATATTTTTTTTTTTTTTTTTTATTTATTAAAAACTTTTATTTGTGCTGATTTAAAATTTTATAAAATTTTGTTTATTGTTGTGTTTTTGTCATAAGTTTGAAGTGCATGTATTGTGGACTTTTTTATACTGCTGCACAGTGGAGTGTGCAGGGAAGCTCTTAATTGTTCCATAAATTATAGTAAGTTTTCTCAAATATAAAGTAATAAGGGAATAACTTAAGTCAAGGGAAATTTATTTATAAATTTTGCTTAAATTTGATTCTCATAACAAATGAAAAAATAATTTTACCGGCCATTAGTTTGTATATTAATCGTCTTGTAGTAAAGATTTTGCATATTGTCGGTGTCATTATTTATTTTTTTCCAGCCCCACTATACATTCACCATAGCGATTGTTTGATTTGGTAATGGTAACTTGAGTTATTTCAATATTTTATCCGGAAAACCTTGTATAGATTTGTGTTAAAACAAAAAACGCAAAACTTTTTCATTTTTAAAGGTCACAACTTTTGTAACAAAAAAAAAAAAAAAAAAAAAAAAAAAAAAAACTTTTGAATTGGAGAACTTTTTTTGCTTGTAAAAAACACATGAATATAGATACTTTTGCATGCATACGCCCGGCAAACACTTTCTTTTCAGCACAATCACGAATACAATTAAAAATTCCGCATGAATTTTCTCACTTTTTCTCGAAAAACTTGCTAAGCAAAAAACTGTAGGGATTTTTTGGAGCGATGATGAAGACGAGCTTAAGCAAAGGGTAGGTTTTCGTTTTCTATTTAAACTCTTTGGCTGCTGGTCTAAATAAATAGGAATAAAAGAGATTGATTTTATTTTAACCTTTTATCAATAGCTGATACCTAAAAAGCGAAATTTAATTGTTAGTACAAATTTCAAACTAATATATTAATTGAAGTTGGTTTTTAATTTTTTCTGTGTATCAATTTAACGTAATATTTACTTTCTTTATTATTTGATTTTTTATTAAAAATAATACATTTTAGTAAGATAGATGTGGGTTTTTTTTACATACACAAAACAATGTCGCATACTTAGATTGAATAAAAACGTCAAATTGTGCAAACTCGCAAGATAGGCAACATTGATACATGTACAATCTTTCCCATGAAATAATAAATGTTGCTAAACAGTTTTCAGAAATTCGAACAGAGTTCTAGGCTTAAAGACCAAAGTAGGCTGTTATACTATTTTTCTACGTTAATTTTTGTTAGATGACACCAAAGCGAATTCAGTACAGGTGGTCTTGAAAGCCCTGCCGCTACTTTTTTGTTTTGCTTTATAACTGTTGGATGGCAACATTTTGTTTATTATCTTTGTTTCTGTTTTGTTTCTGTTTTTGACACTGTATAAAATGATTTTACAAAAACAAATTGCTTCTGGCTTTTGTATGAGTTTTACTTGGCGTAGTACTGAGATTACCTGTAATAAATTCGCTTTTGTTGACACTGGGTATAATTAATAACAAATAAGCTAAAAGCTTTATAAATAATAAAAACTCTACAGTATATTTAATCACCATTACACAGGTTGACATTAAGAAAGTTTTTTTAACCATTCCAATTGAACTTTATGGATTTTGCAAACATAAGCCGAAGTTTTTCTTCGTCACGTCACATCTTTTAGCAACCATCTAAAGTCAAAGTCTGCTTTGATTAGAAAAGTCATATCATCTTTAAAAGGCTACTAATTTATGCGTTAAAAAGTGGTTAATTGGTTTCGCTCATATAAAAAACATCTGAGCTACAGTGGATCAAAGTAGTGCTGGGAAACTATCGATAGTACTATCGATATTATTGATGGTCTTAAAATATCGAAAATATCGATAGGAAAAATATTAATATCGATATTGTTATTGGGTGGTATTATTGATTCCGTTCCGCAAGTGCGGAAAGCAATTTTTGTGCGGAAGCCAAATTTGTAATTATTCATTTCGTTTGTGCGGTATCATCTCTACCATTGCGGTATTGCCATATTATTGAAACCGCAATGTATATATTTTTCGCCATTTTGCTTACGTTTAAATTTTACAACGAGAAGCTAACGGAAGGAATAAAAATGTAAGAAATATTTAAAAAAAAAGCATTTAGTTTTGTTATTTAAAAAAGAAATACAGCTATGAAGACATGTAACAGCAGTATAGTTTTTCTTTTCCCGGACTTTTTCATTTCCCGGGAAAGCGGGATTTATTTTTCAATTTCCCGGTTTCACGGGAATCGCCGCCAATACAAATCGATGCAAAATATTATTTAATTTAATTTGTTTGAACAAATAATAAGCAACATTATATAATCTCTAGGCACTTTCAGTTTTCTTAGCACTTCCTTAACTTGTAATTGCTTTTTAAAAAAATATAATTTTTTTCGAATCGATTAGTGTTTCCTTAATTAATAACTTCGTTCATCATCGCTTACAGAATCTAATCCGAAAAATCTTTTATGCAGGTGCTCTGCATATAATATCATTAAATTTTTTGAAGCAAGTGGGAACAACTTTTTTCGTTTTTATAAAATAAATGTGGGTCTTTAAACAAATTGAAAATTCTCTACATTTTTACTCTTATTCTTTTGAAACTTCAGAGCATTAAACATTACACATTGCCTTACTTATCGGATATGAATATACATCTTTTTGACGTTTGGCAAAACTGTCATAAGTCAGAAAATGTAGTTTTTCATTATGTTAAATTAAAAAATATTTATTTGGTGTATTTCATAGCACGCGTGCTCTGTAGACTTCTGTCAAAAAAAATTAAACTAGTGTATTTTCATAGATCAAGCTACATGCAAAATATTTTGACGCGTTTGCGCGTTGGTTAACTTTGAACTTTTTAACGCGTTGTTTTTTTTTTTTTTTGACAAGTAATCAGCTGACAATAAAAAGAATAATTTAACAAAATTGTGAATCACGAAGGAAAAACTTATTGAAGAGCTTAAAAACATACAATATTTATATAAAAAGTATAAATTTAATAAAATAAAAAAAATCTTCATATACTTTCGAATCCTTTTTTAATGTACAAATAAGTAAACAAACAAAAAACAGCTGACAGGAACGGCTTTTGTAACGCGCGTTGTGTAACTTGCAATTACAACTTATTTACTATTATATAAGCAGTAAAGTTGCCATAATCAAGTTAAAAAAAAATCCCGGGAGTTCCTGCACAAATTTCCGGGGATTTTTTTCCCGAAAAATGTGCGGGATCCCGGGATTTTTGTCCCGGGAAATCCCGTATGCAAAAACACTAAACAGCAGCTTTACACACATTATTAATTCGCGCTGAATTACAGCAATGAATACAAACAACAATAATGGCAGCTGGTATAGATTGCTTAGCTGGGCCTTTTTACTGCTAATTAAAGGCCTTTAAGTCGAAATTTGTGCATGTTTACATAGGGACTGAAATGTCAAATATTTTTGTAATGTTGTAAAAAAAAAATGCAAATCCAAATGCAATTGCAATATCGAGCATAGGACAAAATAATGAATGACGATTAGAGGATAAGTCCGCTAAATTGATTACCTTTTGGGATGAGAATCAAAACCAATTTAGAAAATTATCTAAAGTTGCAATAAAATATCTTATAGTCCCTGCTACTTCGGTTCCTTCAGATAGGTACTTATCAATTTTTCAAAAACTGTCATCTAAAATAACGTGCGTACAAACATACGTCTCATACGTTCAATAAAGTGATAAAAACAACGAATTGTAGCCTGATAAATAACTAGTAAAAGTTTTCTTGCACAAGTACAAGCATTCAGTAGATAGTAATATCGATAGTATCGATAGTGAAATATGAACTAAATATCAATAGTAGAAAATATCGATATTATCCCAGCACTAGATCAAAGCTTAGATTTTATGAAAATTGTAACTTTTTCACCAATTTTTGTTATTTCTAAAATGGTTTTGTACCACAATTAATAACACAATACATACAAAGTTTTAAAAATTTATTTCATAGCCGATTTTATAACGAAAATTATACGAAAGTCAGAATGCATAAAATGTAGAGAATCTCGTAACCCAAAGAGATCCACTTAAAATCTCTAATTTTCTCTGAAACGAAAAGACTAAATTTTTTGAATTAATTTTTTTAAATTTCACTCTTGATGGTTCTAAACAAAGTTTATGAGAAAATTTTAACAATTTAATCAATCTACCTTAAAAATAAAATTTGGCTAGTTTATTCTTCTCATTTACACAATTTTTAAATACGACAACGCTTTTTGTTAACATTGTGTTTCAGCGGTGTCCTTATTTTTGGTACGCGAACAAACCTTCTATTAAACAATACTGTTTCTATTTAATTTTGCAAATATTTAAAACTTGACTTGATTTAACATAAGTTAATAACTTTATTCAATTTCGCACGCTCAATGAATTTTACAAACGGTGAACCAAAATGAACACATTCACATTTTACTAAATGGTACTTGAAAAGTAATAGGTCAATTACTATTGGCAACTGAACTGAAGTTGAGTTGCCAGCAGCCGCCCATGTTAAAATATAAAAATAAAAAAAATTGTATAGTTTTACATGAGCGGCGTTGCTTGATTTCGCTGCTGGCAACTCAACTTCAGTTGTGTTGCCATCCGTAAAAAGAAGTAGGTATGTAATATCTGCTATATTACGCAAAAAAAAGCTAATCATTTTGAAAAAGAAAGCGAAGTTTTGACTAGGTTGTTTACGCTTTGTCGTTTGCTAATTATTGGTTTAATAATATAGAATAATATAATATAGATGCCGAATTCATAAAAAATATAATAAGTTTGAAATGTGTTTTAAGGCAAAATTTTCATACAAATTTTTCCTAAAATATATTTCAAATCCATTTTAATTTTTTATGAATACGGCAGTTAGAATCTATTAGGCGTGGTCTGGAAATCGAAAACGCAAGAATTTGGAAGTTGTTTTTATACACATTTACAGCCTGTTTTTGTAAAACATAAGTCTTCTCACTTGAAGTTTTCGTATTAATACGTTTATGTTTAAAATTTGGTTTTTAAAAAACATTTAAAAGCTTTCGTCTATTCATAGTTGACATAAGTAGAGCTTTTTTCTTTCGTGAATCAACATTATTGCCAATGCATTAATATTCGTACAATTGTATTAATATTCGTACATTTGTATTATTTTTTCATATAAAGGTTTTGTGTTTGTGGATAACCCTGGCTTTTGTTTACAAAAATTAAAATTAAATTTGAAAAATAAAATATTTTATAAAAAGAGTTACTAAATTAGTAAAAATAAAAGTGTTGAATGAAAATGTTAACAATAATGACAATAAATAAAAGAAATACATAAAGAGTATATTTTTCTGCACATCAACATATAGATATGTAGAAGATATTTGCGAAGATATAATTTTTTGGAACATTCGGAAGAACGGTGGTATTTTACACTACAGTGTATGTACAGTCACACAGATAATAGTACGCACGCCTTAACAATTCTTTAACTTTCCAAAAATTTGAGATATTTAAAATAATAAATTAATCAAAAAAATTTTTAAATGAAAGCAGTTTTCTATTTGGCATCGTACGTATAATTATCTGTGCTTTCAGATTACCTAAAAGTGTAAAAGTATAATTAGCGGAAATTGACCCAAACTTTTTGTCGATTGATTTTGACAGTGTGTCGATGCCTTGCAAATTCCAAAAAATATCGATCAGAAATCCAGAGTTATTTTTAAGCTCCAATTTTGGAGGGAGAACGTACTATGCCATGAGCAACGGTACGCGACATGATGTGATCGGTTTTTAAATGGCAGCGCTATATTTAAAAACTAAATGGGCTGCATATGGAGGTGTGGCTATAAAAATTTAACCGTTTTAGAAATATCATTGACATACCTTTCATTCAAAGCGGTGACTGGCACAAACTTTTTTTTTGTAAGGAGGTCGACCCGCTCTTATGTACATAATTATGTTCATATTTTTGAGCGTATGTAGTTCCATTGTTTCTAAAATTTTTTGAACCTGTTAATATTTACATATTTATGTAATTATAAGTGAACCTTTATAGAATATTTTATAATAGTATTAGTTTGTTAGGTTTCCTTTTTTAAAATATCGCAGTTATTTTCCATTTTGTGGTGATTTTTTTTTTAACGAATGCCTTTTACTTATCGTCTACTTTTCACTTTTGTTTTCATTTATTGCGAAGATGTTCATTTTATATGAACCAAAAATATATAGAAAAAAATTAAAGCTTTTTTTTTGTCACTCACATGAAATGTTTTTTAATTTTATGAAAACCTAAATCTGATTTCGTTCGTTTTTTTTTACGAACGAACAAATATTTTCATTTTCTAAAAACAGGCTGTTAATCTAATTTTTATAATTTTTATAATTTTTATTATTTTTTATTATGTATTCTATTTAATAGAGAAATATTTGTATAAAATTGGCCATAAAAAATGACTTTTAAAATTCTTGCGTTTTGCGTTTTCGTTGTCCAGAACACCACTAAATATCATAATTATTTTAGTCTAAATTTGAGACCACAGTAGTTTACGAACGACAAAGTATATAATATATCCGACAAATTGGGTTCATCAAAGCCATTTAACATATTTTCCTCTAGTATTTCTTGTTTTAATGTCATAAATTCTCTAAATTTAATTTCATTATGTAACTTTCTTTCTAAATTATATTTTGACTATTTGTCCTAGATTTCATATTTATTTTAAACAGTTAGAATTCAACAAAAAAAAATTCCTTTCATTTGTTCTCGCAAAAGTATGCTCATTGCCTTCGTTGTCATTTAAAATTCAAGAAACGTTTTATTTTAATTTTCTGGTTTATTTTTATCACACCAACTTTTATTTATTTAATGTTGTAACTTTGGGAAAACCACTTAAATGGTCTATTGGGGATTTAGAAAGATGATTTGTTAATTTAAGCGTTTTTATTTTATTTTTATATTTTTTTTTTAAAGCAGAGATCGCAAATGCTGTTTTACAAGGAATTTAGGACATGTTTCACCAAATATTTGATTATCCGTAAATTGTCCTTATCAAAAATAAAAAAGAAAAAAAAAATTTTAAGAAACGCTTTTCTTTACCTTAATATATTGATCAGTTGTGAACACAGAATAAATATGAATACCAAAAAAATCAACTAAAAGTCAAAAAATAACAACATTTCAAACAACATAAACTTTTAAATCAAAATGGCAAACAACTCACACATCCCTTAAAGAAAAGCGTGGGGCGCGTTGTTATGAAACAAAATGCTCAATTATTGAAAATTGGTAGCTTTAAACATGTTTGGTTCTATTTCTTTCGGTCTGAAATATTAAAATGTACTCACGGCAGTCATGTTTTTTTTTAAGTTTAGGTTGGTATGGGCGCCCCACGCTTTTCTTTAAGGACTTAACGCAAATGGATGCAAGATTTGATGCTGCGGAGGGAATGTAAAGAAAAGCATTTCACAAAAAAAAAATTCTGCCCCCCCCCTACATTTAATCCTAGCTACGCTCATGTATTCGTGTATTACCATCGGGAGTATGAATGCCTGCAAAGTTTTATGCATTTGCATTGAGTAGAAGGCAGTCAAAAAAGCATTTTATCAAAAAAAAAATTTTGCCCCCCCCCCCCTAGACTTTATCCAAAAAAACCATTTTACAAAAAAAAAATGTTGCACCCCCCTAGATTTTATCCTGGCTACGCCCATGTATTCATTTATTGTCATCGGGAATATGCATGTCTGGAAAGTTTCATCCATCTGCATTGAGTAAAAGGCGGTTAAATTAACGTTACAAGATTTGATTTTCCGAAGTGAAGCTAAAGAAAAGGTTTTAACCCCCCTCCCCTAGATTTTATCCTAGCTCCGCCCATGGATTCATGTATTGTCATCGGGAATATGTATGCCTGCAAAGTTTCATCCATCTGCATTGAGTAACAGGCGGTTAAATTAACATGACAAAATTTGATTTTCCAAAGTGAAGCTAATAAAAAGCATTTAAAAAATTCTGGCCCCCCCTTGATTTTATCCTGGCTACGCCCATGAATTCGTGTATTGTTATCGGGAATATGTATGCCTGCAAAGTTTCATCCATTTGCTTTGAGTAAATGGCGGCCAAAAAAGCATTTTACCAAAAAAAAAATGTTTGCCCCCCCTAGATTTTATCCTGGCTACACCCATGTATTCGTGTATTGTCATCGGGAATATGTATGCCTGCAAAGTTTCATCCATTTGCATTGAGTATAAGCCGGTTAAATTAACGTTACAAGATTTGATTTTCCGAAGTGAAGCTAAAGAAAAGGATTCATGTATTGTCATCGGGAATATGTATGCGTGCAAAGTTTCATCCATCTGCATTGAGTAAAAGGCAGTTAAATTAACGTTACAAGATTTGATTTTCCAAAGTGAAGCTAATAAAAAGCATTTAAAAAAATTGTGGCCCTCCCTTGATTTTATCCTGGCTACGCCCATGAATTTGTGTATTGTTATCGGGAATATGTATGCCTGCAAAGTTTCATCCATTTGCTTTGAGTAAAAGGCTGTCAAAAAGGCATTTTACCAAAAAAAAAAATTTTGCCCCCCCTAGATTTTATCCTGGCTACGCCCATGTATTCGTGTATTGTCATCGGGAATATGTATGCCTGCAAAGTTTCATCCATTTGCATTGAGTATAAGGCGGTTAAATTAACGTTACAAGATTTGATTTTCCGAAGTGAAGCTAAAGAAAAGGTTTTAAAAAAAAAAAAAAAAAAAACAATATAAAATTAAATTAATAATTTTTCAAAAAAAATTATATACTTCTAATGTCCATCTCTGACCGTCATATGTCAACCAAAAATGATATCGATCGAAAAAACGGTACATTTTGTAGAGAAAATACGATCGATGTCGGAGCCGCATTTTGGCTCCCGATTTAACGATGCAACCAAATTGGTCTAGTGCATCGGATTTCGGATAAAGAATTACAAATGGAGCTATCAAAAAAGTAAGGAAAAGCTGCCACCACTTTGACACACCGATAACATTTTTAAACTAATATTCTTTCAAAATTCTACACACTTATTCCGTTTTGTGTCAATTTTGCAATTTTTGTGATAAAGTATGTTAAGAAAATAATTTTTATACAGATATACAAAGATGCTGGGATTACAATGGGAGAAAGAGCTCCTTATATTGGAGCTGTAATATACAGCGGTTCCTGCAAAATGTTGTTTGTTATTGAACCTAATGATCCCCAAACAGAAAATGTTGATAGTGACGAGAGCTATAACATTACACAACACTACCAAAACTAAAATATAAATGTAACCGCATTTTGAAATTTTACGTCAGAAGGTCATTTTACGGGAAAGTTTAGGTTTCCCTTTTGTAGCCTATTCTTATGATGAATCGTCATATAAAAAAATATTACGTCTTTAGATTTTTTAGTAGCTCTTTTAAGAACAAATTATTTATACAACCTTAAACTTTCCCTATTACTTTATTTATTTAATATTACCACAACTTTAAACAGTAGTTCTCCTTTTTAATGAATTCCTATTTATGACTATAATTTATAGAATTTGTTGCTCTCTTTTTGTTAAATAAATTTTATGTAGTTAATAATTTTTTCTCCCAACATTTTATTTGATGTTAAACAAACACTATTAAAATTTGTCGAACGTGTTTGAAATTTCCAACAAAGGACAAGAGCTGTCATATTGCGACAAGCAGTTTATAAGTTGAAGGTGGGGGGAGGGGGTAAACGCACAAAATTACGAGTACCAATCATGTACAACGATAAAATTTTACAACATATAGAAATGAAACATTTCAAATTGCTGTGGAGGTTTTTCTTGTTTTTTTAGGTTATAAAAACAAGTGTCTATTTAAGTTTGACTTATTTTTTGAATTCTATATCTACAAAATATTGTTACTACACTCTTTTGGATACAGTGTGCCTAACATTCAAAATCTGTTACAATTCAATTGTAAATTTTTATTTTTTTTGCCATATGTATTGGTTTATTTCAAAGGACATTTGTTTGTTAACATTTCTGTGCGTATAAGTGTTTGTTCAAATGTTGTTGTGTTTAATTCATCGCATTTTATTTGCATTTTAAGTTGAATGGTCTAAATTAAATGTTTATGGTGCCAAAATGTCCTGCGTCTGACTTTCTGTCTGTGCACGTATTTTTGTATGTTTGTGTTTGAGAGAATGTATTTGTATGAAGAAATATCTGTCTGCCCTTCCTTCATCGTAAAACATAAATAACTTCATTTAACGAGTAATCCTTAGGTCTTTTTTTTTTTGTTGTTCATTTTATTTAAATTTTAGAGTGTCTTTAGTTTCTTTTTCATTTGGGTTTTTATGTTGCTGCTTTTGCAACTTCTTGCTCATTTTATCAGTTAAAGTATTCATGGCACGCAATTAGTGTTGCATTGTTTTTATTTTAACATATATATTTTTTTTACTTAATTTAAGTAAAAAGCCTTTGACTTTGACTTCTGTTTCCTGTATGAGCATGATTATAAAAAAATATGATAGAAAGATTTTTCAGTAAAAACTCCTTTTAAACTTTATCCTTCCTTTTAAAAGCAACAGTGTTTTTTTGTGAACAAGCTGTTGATTTTTTATAAAAAAAAAACAAAAACAACTACTGAGTTGTTGATTTATAACGAATTTTAAATACCTTTTTTATATTCCAATAATAAGAAAAACCCCTTAAAAATTGAAAAATATCGGTTCGTGATTTCACTTGGCTCCTATCGGACTAATTTTTATGTCATTATACATACTGAAGCAAAGAACAGTTAATGAAAGCCACCGCCTGTGCATTTTGTGTCTTTAGATGACGCAATAAAATAAATCCAGTTAAGCTGCAGGTCCATACCACGCGTTCTGAGCGTTTGATACTCTTGTGACCTTTTTTTCAAAACGCACGCAAAAAAAAAGGGAATCCAACTTCATGTGTTCGATAAGTATGCTTTGCAGTGATGCCTGGCGAAATTTCAACAAATCGCTACGTGTCTAAAAAATTACCATTTTTCCCTACAACCAAAAAATTTTCCCAACACTTTTCCCTACGTTCAAAATTTATTGTTTTTAGCAACAGGCAAACAGGTACAGATTTTGTAAAAATTATAAGCACATATTAAAATTCAATTTCAAAAATAGCACTGTGTGACATATTACATTTTTTGGCATAAACGCCTCCTTTTATCTAGAGACACAACTTTGTCGAAATGATTTTTCAATTCCTCATCTTTTGTTCATTTTAAAGAGCTAAATATTTTCGAAGAATACTTATTTTAAATAATTTCTTTTAATATCAGCATCTAATAAGTTTTAGCAAGCTTGGTACCAAAAAAAGGGAAGGCTCTGTAAACTTTTAAAAAAATATTTTGTTCAGTTTCCCTAAACTAAAATATAAAAACATTTCCATTTCAAAACAAGTAAGAAAGTATAGTCGGTCACGCCCGACCATATGATACCCAGCACCACAGTACTTAAAAACACATCATGCTTATGTGTCCATATAAATATGGATTTCTCTATGTTTAAAAACTTCATTAAAATCGGTTTGAAAGTTTGTGAGAGGCAGAAATTGCCCCCTACATCCCCTTGTGGTCCTATTTTTGAAAAACTGTATAGCTTATGTGTCCATATAGATATGGATCTACCTATGTTTTAAATTTCATTAAAATCAGTTTGAGAGGCAAAAACTGCCCCTTTCTCCCCTTGTGTTCCTATATTTTTTAAAACTGTATAGCTTATGTGTCCATATAGATATGGATCTATCTATGTTTTAAATTTCATTAAAATCGGTTTGAGAGACAAAAATTGCCCTTATCACCCCTTGTGGTCCTATTTTTGAAAAACTGTATAGCTTATGTGTCCATATAGATATGGATCTACCTATGTTTTAAATTTCATTAAAATCAGTTTGAGAGGCAAAAACTGCCCCTTTCTCCCCTAGTGCTCCTATTTTTTTTAAAACTGTATAGCTTATGTGTCCATATAGATATGGATGTATCCATGTTTTAAATTTCATTAAAATCGGTTTGATAGTTTCTGAGAGGAAGAAATTTCCGCCTATCTTCCCTCGTGGTCATACGATTCGGCCCATTTTCAATAGGCTTGGTCCTTGTGCCAATTAGAACCTATGTCTCAAATTTTATCAAATTATCTCTTAAATTGCGACCTGTACTTTGCGCACAAGGTTACATGGACAGCCAGCCAGCCTGCCAGCCGGACAGACATCGTTAGTTCGACTCAGAAAGTGATTCTGAGTCGATCGGTATACTTTAAGGTATACCGACCAATATTTTAAGGCGTTACACACATCAGCACAAATGCATAACACCCTCTCCACTATTTTGGTGTGGGTATAAGTTTATATTAAAATCTTTTAAAAAAGTTCGAAATTATATGATATTATTTATTTCTCCAAGTTTAGAAGGTGTGATTGTTTTTTTTTTAACAAATTAATTTCTTTGTAGAAATTGTTATTTATTAGATACTCGCTTTTTATATTCGCATACCTTTTAGCGAGTGTTAGTGCGAAAGCAAATAGCAAAAATAAGAGAATAGTACGCAAATGCGAATCTGGGTACATGGTTTTGGTAATTGTTGAAGATTAACAAGGTTTCGTTTAAATGTGCTAAATAAATTCCCATTTCATACTATAGCTATTCCTAAGCGCATTTCACTGATTGCTTAGGCCAGATCGTCAGGAAACTTCATCCAAAGACTTTAGAAAAACCAATGATATACAAATAAAACTGTTAAGCGAATAAGTTTTACTTGTAACAATATCAAAGCTTAAACAAAAACAACAACAATAAACAATTAGTTTATCTCTTCTTACAGTCCCGACTACAATTGCTTGATTTTTTGTCAGCTCTAAGTGTAGTTGTAAGTAGGTAAAGGAAAAACAAATTACCTTATTTTAATTTGCCAGTTCAGTTTTATTTACACTGCCACTTACATATTAGTTATCAACATTTTTCTTGGGAGTCAAAAAGATTACCAGGCTTTTAGGACTTAAAGTGTACGGTTTCTGTTAAAAAACAATCTACTTAAATACTATTTTATACGAAAAATTTTAATTTTTAAATGGAAACAAGATGAAAAGTTGCGTATTTTTGGACAATATAGTGAAAATAAGATAATTTGAAAATTCCCTTAAAATAAAATATCTGTCCTTTTTTCCCTACGCTTGAAATTTTCCGAAAAAATCCGTAAAAAAAGGGAAAATTCTCTACTATTGACATTGCAAGTGCTGTGTATCTTGTCCATATAATTTGACACTGACTCTACTTTTTTGAAAGCTGCATTAGCGCATTTACGTATTGAATGCGTAGTGTAGACCTCTTGTCTTAATCTTGCTTAAGCTTTCCCAGAATAAGGCTCTCAAGTTGCATGTTGACTGTATTTAGTGTTATCATATTTTCATCTATTAAGCAGATTTTTGAATCTTAAAAACAATACTCATAAAACAAAATTTTTGTACGACCATAAAAGTATTTTGGCAGCAGTGTTTGCATTGATCTCTGTTCTTAGTAGCATAAAATATATCAATCATCATCTCATCCTATTAATAAAAGAAGCACACAATATATATTATATAAAAGAAGGGAAATTTCGGTAACCTTATACATATCTCCAAAACTAAAAGAGATACACAAAATGTAATACTTATAGACTTTAATAAGTAGACTTTTTGGTAGTTTTTTTGTTTTTCAATTGGTTTTTTTTTTTATATTTTTTTTATATTATTGAACTTACAAAATTAGATAAAACATTCACGGACTTAAATGAGAGATAACATATGAACCGGAATGTATATTCAAATATATACTCATGTAACTGTATGTTTTCTTTATATTTGCATAAAAAATAATCGTTGGATTTCGATCACTTGGCAAACCACTAGAACATATTAATATGCAAGGAAAAACATTTGTTTTTAAATTTTCGTTTTAACTTTGTTATGAATTAATGCTCTATAAACTGACGTATATTAAGAAAAAATCTAAGCTTTTTAGGTCAATGTTTGAGGTGGTGCAAAGCATTTTAATTTGTTAAACTATATAACACATTACAATATAAACAAATTAGTTTGAAATACCCTAGAGGAAAGCGAACTGATACCGAAGTAGTCCCGTGATAGGTCGTTGGTGGTAGAGACCGGCTCTAGTTCTAACACTTTATATGAATAAGATCTATCACTTTTACATGGGGTTGTCATTGGAGGGGGTCAATTGAGGTCTATTCTCCATGCACACACTTATGGTGTTTTCTTTTCTACAAAAAAGTGTGACATTTTATTTAAAAAAATGCGTTATGGTGTCTGTTTCTTAAAAAATTTTCTCCCGAAAAGGATGAGTTTTTTAGAATAAAACAAGCGACCCTACTAAAATGTAGTATTATTTCAATACAATGTAGTATTATTTCAATTAAACAAGTCCTAGAATTAAATTCCACTTTTTTCTTTTCTACTTTTTTGTTCTTCATAAACCAGTTAAGGGATTGGTTCTTCTTTCACTGGTCATGAGTCCTTTTTTTTTGTACTTGTTCTATATTCACAAGTCCCAGGACTAGTCTTTTGGACCAATTGACACAAATTTCCCGCAGGGTAGTTATATGTTTAAATACATAAAACATAGTTCATATAAAAAAAACACATTTTCGCCCATTTTAAAGAGTCTTGTTTTTAATAAAGTTGAGTCTCTCACAATGGTATATCGAATGAAACCATCTCTTTCTTTTCATCTGCATACATTTATTGAAGCTTTAATCACGAGCTTAAACACTTTTCCGCTGCTTGGGTATGGAATAGAAACTTCTGCAATTAAAGAAAATTATTTCCCGACTGAATTAAATTTGAAATTTCAATATTGCAATATTTAATAGTCATTGGACCATTTTAAAGGCGCTTAAAATTTATTTTTAATAAATCAATAAATCTATTTTTATATCCTGTATTGATAGCCGTTTCATTACTTCCTGTTATTAAAGCAACAATATTCTTCACGATATTAGCTGCTTTTCCTGAATCTACCGAGAAATGTCCAATATATTCGAAATCTGGATATCCTTGAGATAGGTTCTTCGCCTATAGGCATTATTGGAGAACAGTAATAGTTCGCATTTATATATTTTCTAGTCGCAATGACTTTTACATCGCAATGCAGAATAAGCCCCCAGAATTATTCCCAAATATCGTCCACTATGTAGCGTGCAAAGTAACAAGAAAATTCCTCAAACTCATGTTTAAATTTACTTCAAGTGGTTTCGAGAGTGTGGCAGCAGAAAAAAAAACTTTAAGTATTTATGCAATGTTGCTGATATTGTACTTGTTTTTGTAGCTGTTGTTGATTTTATTTGTTTCTTTATGTTGTTATTATGGTTGCTACAGTTGTTGAGTAATGCAACACTCAACTCGAGCTAAGTGCGCTCGCTACACTTTTTGTTGGGCTTTATCTACTTTTTATTTCGGCAACGCTTGATTAAGCCATTGTGTGTTAAAAGTATTTAGTTAAAGTACTTTGTAGCTTTTTTGTTTTCTTTTGTTTTGAATTCTTTTTCTATACACACTGATTTGGCCATAGAAAATAAACTTAAAAAAAATTCGCTAGAATATTTTAGAGCAATTCCTTTTTCAAGGAAGATTTAAAATTTTTTAAAGGAAGATTCAAATTTTTTAAAGAAAGATTTATAAATTTTTAATTTCAAAATATTCCCTGAAATTTCTTTACATTTTGAATACTGACTGACACTTTTTAATTTAAAGATAATTTCTTGGATATTCTATTAAAATATTTAAAGAATTTCGACTGACTGATTTAAAATGCTTAAGCTACGGTCAGACTTGTCAAATATTTGACGAAAAAAACGGGACCAACAACCAAACTAAAAAATCATTTCGCTAAATATTAATATTTATTTTGATTAAAATTCCACATCTTACAAAAAACTGTTTTTTGCTATATCTAGTAGTATAATTAGTTTATTTTGTAATATTAAGACCATTTTAAATCTCACTAACTATTAACAAAAGTAGGGGTTACGCTTATTTGATCAAATATTTAATAAATGTGACCGTAGCTTTAGAACTTTTTTTTTACTTAACAATTTTATAACGTCATCATTTTCACTGCTAAAGAACGTGTAAAAGTTGTTAAATGTCATTAAATTTCCGTACAGTCAATTATTACAATTCAAAAAAAAAACTGTCTGCAATGGGTCCCAGACTAAACACTATAATAAGCTAAATTACCCATTTTTAGGACCAGAGTTCAGTAGATAATGAACTGCGAAGAACTGTTGCTCGAGCTGTTCACACTAAAGAACCTGCAGAGGCTGGTACCATCTGAGTCTGCATGCCGACGCTAATCAACTAGGATTCGCTACGGGGCATTCTAAAAGTTAATTTGGGGATGGTTTCACATAAAATTCAAATTATCCTTATTAACATTAGAAATCAGTCATCGATGTTTTATGTCAAAATTGTGTCCAGCGATGAGGCAAATTTTAGTTTTAACGGGAAGTGAGACCAATCCATAACAGTCCCTACAGACTCCATTACATACAGAAAAATGCACGATTTATATGCTGAAGCCAAGTTTTGTGATACGGTTAATTCAGGTCGTTAACGCACTACGATCAAAGATCGTATCAGCCTCTAGTTGTCTCGCTTTCTCACTTTACTTGTCCATTTGCTACCAAGAAAAAACTTTGCTTACAAAATAATGTGTTGAGTAATCAGAAAAACATGAAAGCACTACTTGCAATTCTACTGAAAGAACCAATGAATTTTACAAGGGATGTCTCAAAAAGTACGCATTCAAAAGTAAAGCTTCGTACAGACGATGCACATATGGGGTTTTTTGCCAATCTAGCCGGACATTACTTTTTGTTTTAGCTTATATTGCTTGTTAAAAGTTATTGAGTGCCCCTAGATCGATGAAACTTGGCAGAAATATGTGTTATTGTCATAGGCAGGTAAACCTCAAAAATAAATAAAATCAGACCAAGGAGGAAAAAGTTCCCCCTAGAAGAACTATTCCAACCTCTGAAAAATGCAATTTTTTTTAAGTTTTCCCATACTCTTGCTTGTGCAAATGCAACTTTTAACTACGGCGAAAGTTAAAAAACCTAAAATTGGACCCAGGAGATCGTAAAATTACACTTTCCGCCCCCGCCCCCTTTTGTGGGCGGTTACATAAAATAATATTTTAAAAAAATTTAAATATTAAAAGAAATAGATTACTAACGCCTTAATACTATAAAAATTAAATTTTTTAACTTTTATGGGCAGGGGGAGGTATCCCTCCAAGCCCCCCCCCCCCGAACCAACATGTCAAAAAAAATTTTTTTTTTTTTTTTGCTAATTTCCAAAAAATATTAAGATTTGATGTGACTTTTATGTATTTCATAGTATTTAATTTATCAGAAAATTATTAAATTATTCGTAATTATAACTTATCTATAATAGTAACAACAAAATTTATTTAAAATAATAACAACTAATTTATTTAAAATAAGTTCTCTTTTGCACTAAGATGATGATGAGTGCCATGGTTCTTCTTCGTCTGTTTCTTCAAAATCCTCTTCCGAATCTGAATTCTCTTCAGAGCCAAGTACAGGTGGGAGCTTCTTTCGTAAAGGGCAATGACTTTTTTTGAGTTGGTCTTATGCTAGTAATCAGTGGGTCAGAACTGAGCAACAGTCTATTTATAATATCTTTGTTACACTGAACCCTCGAAAACTTTCTATCAAAATTCTGCCTGTAAAGCCGAAAATGTTTATTTCGTGCCTCAGAGGCTTCTTCTGATAATAGCCCGATAGGCAACAATCCCTCGCTCATTACAGTTGCGCCATGTATTAAAATCTTGTGCATTGTAGGTGTCATAGGATGCCAGGGATATAGAGTAACGTAAAGTTTTGCAGTGTCTAAGCAATAATTGGCAAACTCGTGCAAATGGATTTTGTGACCACTTGTAATTACTTCAATAATAACTTTGATTCAGTAGATTAAATCAAATGCAATTCCAGTTATTTCTGCAGCTAATTCAGGATTGGAAAAAAATCTTCTGCTGGTATTACCATCGTTTGCTGTTTCCAAATCCAGTCTTCGGTACATCCACTATTAGCCCAAATTCACTTCTAAATTTTTCTTGGATAGTTTTTTTTTCCTCTCTTTAACAATAGTTTTGTCCTCATCCGATCTTAATTGCCACTTTTTCACTGTGATTTTATACGACAGGTGTAATATGCTCTCAAATAGACGAAGTCTGGCGTGAAAATTCACTATACGATGCAGAACTTTGTTGTCTGTCGAGCTGCGTAGGTACTTAAATTTGTCCATTTCTTAAATTTAATTTTTTGCCTAATGTCCGGCTAGATTGGCAAAAAAACCGTCTGTACGAAGCTCAAGTCATTCTTTTTTTACTTAAATACATTCAGGAAAATGTAGTTATAGAAGTTGTTATAGAAGTATTTAAAGAAGAGAGCTACTAAATAATGAGTGAAAGAAACTATTCATTTTGAAAAAGTAGGCGAAGGTTTTACTAGGTAGTATTTAGCAGTTTTGCATCTTCATTTACTATGTTTTTCCAAGTTATTTTTAGACGGCCCTGAATTCTCGAGCTATAAAGGTTCTCCGAAAATAATTTGTTCGCAATTTGATCTTTTTCCATTCGACCAACATGCCCTGCCCACTTGATATGATGTCACTATGATGTCTGCTGATTCAAAGTCTTAAAATTCCCCAATACACTTGTTGTTGTAACGTTGTCGGGAAGTGTCCTCATTCATCCCCATTGGTCCTAAAAATCTTCATAAAATTTCCCGTACAAATGCCTTTTGCTTTTTTCGTCTTCTTTCCGTATTTCCAAGTTTCAGAAGCAAAAGTTACTATAAGTTACTGCATTGCAAAAGTCTGTAATGATCAACTTGTTAAAATTAAAATTTGGCGATAAGTTGACTTTGAGAAATGGATACGACCAAGGTCGCGCTATTTCAAAACTTTCGATTATTTACTGTGGGGCTACGTCAAGCCACTGATTAATGCTGATCAATCATCAATAATTGACTTCTTGGAGGCCAAATATGTTGGTATTTTTCGAGACGATTCGTCAGGGAGTTAATTGAGAATTTAATTAAAAATAAATAATTTATTTTAACTTTAACACACGAATTATTCAATCTAATTAAAACGTGATTTTTTTTTCCTATCAAAAATATTTGTTTAAGTCGCCTGCAGCTTTCAAATCATAAAAGTTAGCTAGAAGTTTTTTTTTATACCTTAAACCGAACACACAATCTTAAATTCTTTTGTTGATTTAACTCAAAACAGCATAAAAATTATCTAAATGTTTGTGCTGGGTTTTTGCTTGTTGTAAGAATAATTCCCTAATGTAAATTATATTTATTAAATGAGTATTACTTGTACAAGTTTAAATACACTTAGTTTTATAGCCACCACACATTTCCTGCTGAAAACACATACAAAAGACAATACATCCGCTAAAGTTTTTCTTCCCTCAAACACTCTCACATTCACGTGTGTGTTTTAAAGAAAGAAAAAAAAACATATACTACCAACATCCGGTTTAACTTTTTTTCGTATTCTTGGGAACTGCAAGAGGTTTAACAGGAGGTGGCATTTGAAAAGAGTGCAAAAATACTAAATCAGAAGCTAGAAAGCTCTTTTAAACATAAATGCCCATCTCAATTAATTTAAATTTATTTTAAATTTTCCCAGCGGTAAATATTGAAAGGACCGCAAGTGGCATGGCTTTTTGAAGGCCTCTAACTTCTTTCTAAAAGATTCGTTTCTTATGATATCCTGCCTTCAGGAAAATACCTTCTAATAGAGTATAAATTTCTTTTAAAAAGACTCCAAAATATTGATAACTCCCGTTCTTTGTTACTCTCATTTTGGGAAGGGAAAAAAGTTGATCTCTTTTAATTTGTTGGTCTTATTACTCTTACGTAAGCGTATGCGTTGCGGAGAAGCTGTTCCGTTCTTCTTACCAAGATTATGTATCAACAGGTACTCCAACGTAAAAATGACGATGCATTACGTGTGAAGCAGATTAGATTGCAAATTTTCGTTTTTACGTTTCAGCTGTGAAAGAATTTTATGTTTGATTATGTTTATTGATAAAACAAACATTCCAATGAAGTCGACCGCAACATTTTTAATATTCCCTCTTAAAAGTCTCTCATCAGAAAGAAGGACTTTAAAAAATAAATAAGTATGGAATGCGGCGAGTAGTGCTGGTGTCTGCTTTTAACTAAATTTTCTTAACGCTGGGTTACTTTTTATTTTTTTCTTAAGAGTTACAAATCCAATAACAAATTATATTCTAACTTAACTTACAGAGCAATAGTAACATATACCTTTAGCCCGTTTAAGTGAAGCAGACTAGAGTCTGTGTCAGGAACCGAACCCGCAAGCCTCGAACTGATAGACTAGTTTTTGAATCATAGTATGACCAAATATATTCGTAATATTACATCATACTATTTTTCCATTAATCATATTCTTAGAAGTAATCATATTATTATTATGTTAATCATAATAAGTGAAAAAGTAATCATATTATAACAGGGTTTAAAAAACTGCAGTCGAAACCAAAAACTGTCGAACAAAAAACGAAAATTTGTATACAAATTTTCGCTTCTTAAGTTGGCTTGACTGCGACTGTTTACATTTAATGAATCAGAAGTAAAAAAAAACAGTTTTTTTTAGTCCAATGACACATGAAGATGTGGAAGTTGTAGCAGTTGTTCAACTTTGACTGCAGTTTTTTAAACGCTGTATTATAATACAGCACCAATTAAAATTTTTTTGCTAAAATTTTTTATTTTGTAGCACTTCGCAACTTTTTTTTAATGTAAAAATAATTTTTTTATTATTTAATTTCTTTAAACTTGTTTTTTTTTTATTGTTTAACACTCAACTGATGCAAAATTATTTTACAAATGGCAATAACAAAATATTATTAGCAGGGCCCGGACTTTTATGCAGTTAAAATCGCGTTTTATGCGCATAAAAAATGCACTAAAAACAGAAATAAATGCGCTAAAAATTTAAAATATATGCAGTTAAAATTATCATAAATTAAATAAATCGTTTGATGAAATCTTTATTAGTGATAAAAAAAAACATAAAAATAACAAGCAAAAACAAAAATAGCATGAAGAACGTTAAAATTCATTCTCATAAACTTAAGTATGGCACAATAACCACTAAATTAGAAGTTAAAATAAAGTAAAACACAAATATATAAAGAAACATCAAGACAATCATGTAAATTAAGTCCCTTGTAAAGGCCCAACTATAATATGCATAAGCTGGCTTAAGAAACTGTGTTAATCATATGTGTCAAACCATATTGAACTTAAGAAAACTTTTTGTTAAATTTTTTGAAAATGTCATTTGCTTAAGCTAAGTGTGAGACTGATCGCAATTACATACGAATCAAATGTTTTTTTTTGATTTGGTTTTTTAAAATGCCTTTAGAGATATATTTTACCCCACATTTTTTTAAAATAAAAGTTTACTGCCTGTTTTTCAAAACAAAATAAAACGTAAATGATAGGTGCATTATTAAATGCTGATAGTTCCACTGTGGTATATTCATTTTCACTACGCTGTTTTCGAAAACAATTTAAATTAAATATGCAAGCACCTAAGGATTTAAAACTATAAATTTAAATCCTAAATTTTTGTTTAAGCTCTATCAAGCTTGCTACGAATTTTTTAACTTAAGTTAGCCTCCACAAAATCCTTTTACCACATCTTTGAATTGGCAAAAGTGTTCAGCATAATACATAATTGCTTTCAACCACGTCCCCATCTGTTTGTTATAGGCTGTAGAGGAAGGCGTTAATCCGGATAATTCTTTTTTTATGCGGCAACACGCGAAGGTGCTTTACAAAATATTTTTCTCATTAGAAATCAATAAATAAATATCATCGAAGTTGTCTTTAATCTCTTCTGCGGAAGGGTGCATGACAAAATAAAGCAATTAAAACAAGTTTTTTCAAAATATGCAACAAAAATATGCAATATCAGCAATATATGCAAAAATATGCATTCAAAGCAAAATATGCAAAAATATGCACTAACAAATCGATGCCATTTTACAGCAAATTTCTTGATTCGCAAAGATATTTTGTATATGGTAATCTCCGACTGACGAGAACAAATATGCATTTGCATAAAAATCCGGGCCTTGATTATTAGGTAATATTTTGATTGCATTTTAAACATATTATAATTACACGTATAGAGAGTTATCATGTTATGACTATTAAATATCGCGAAATGGTTGTGAGTAATATAATATTTTTTCAAAGTTATCATTATTTAGTTGTTAGAAAAATGATTATTGTTCGGTCAACAATACTCAAATTTATAATTGCGGTAAGCATTTAAATGTTTACAGGAACTATAAAATTTTATATATTTAATAAATATAAAATTTGTTTGTGTACGACAACAATATATTGTTACAATAAACATAGGGTAGTTATCCTAACCATGCCCAACCATAATTTATCTCTGCGTGTGTGTATGCATCTAACCAATACAAAAGTGAGCTGCTAACGAAGCATGTTTGTAAGGGAGAAACGTAAAAGTTTCGCTTACGGAAAACATGAATTTTATATGGTGAGTTCCCACTTTGACGCAATTCACTTTTGACTCATAAAGCGCTTTATTCAGCGCTTTTAAAAGTTGGTAAATATAACAATCAGCTTTACACATTGAATTTTTTGCTACTGTTATTCTTTAAGATTCTCCCTTAAAAACCTGCTTCGTTAGAAGCTCCATTTTTTTACATTAAATGTGGACTTGGATACCGCCCTCAGTGGTTTAGGAAGGTAATCTTTGGCTAAAATAATAACAACAATGAGTGTAACACCCTGTTTTGTATGGTAAAATAAAATAAAACTTTATTTACCATTTTTATTTTCTCAACTTGCTGTCTACACGACTAATTTTAGTTGTAAATTAAGTTTTTCTTTTTATTGTTTTTCAAATTATTTTCCATCTTTCCTACTAAAGCTGTTTGTTCATAACTAGGGCGTGGAGTTTTATGCATATCCACCATAAATTTTCTCGAAAGTTTAAATATTATATGAATAAGTTATTTATCTGAATAACATTTTTTGCTGAAATGAAAAATGGCATCGATTTGTTAAAGCATATTTTTGCATATTTTATCGTAAATGCTTTTTTTAATATGTTTTAATCTGCATATTATGTTCATTTTTGCTTAAAAAAGCATTTCTTTCAATATTTACGGTTTTAATTCAAATTTAAGTTGGTGAATTAATTCCAAATCAACAAATATTTAAAAAATGAAGATGACCATCGATGTATGGTCGAAATATCGGATAAAAAATAAAAAAACAAAATTAAAAATACAAAAATTTGTGGATTCTTTATTTATAATTTTTATATGACCTTAAGCCAAACAAAAAACAACAACATTAGAAAATTATTTAAAAAAAATTGGGCACAGTATAATGCCTTTATTAAATTTTAAAATTACTGATATTTGGATGCTTGAAGTAGCATTTCCAATGTGCAGTGTTATTATACTGGTTTTGCGGGATGTTTTTTTTTTGTTTAACAAATATCTTCAAATTGGTTTCTCACACAAAAGTCAAACCCACAGCTTACAATTGCTCCAGAAAGATACAATTCGTGGTATGAAATTGCTTGAGACAAGATTCAATTTCTGCAGTGTTGCCAATTTAGCCATTTAGTGGCTAGATTTAGCCATTTTTTACCCTGTTTAGCCATTAAAAAATGAGTTTAGCCATTAGCCATTTTTTTAGCCATTTTTCAAATTGTTTAGCCATAAAATTTTTTGTCGTTTTTCTTTTAAAGGAATAACTTTTATTTTATTATAAAAATTTATAAAAGTAAAACAAAAATTTTTAACAATTAAAACGCCTTTAATTCAAATCACAACTTTTACAAATGTTGAAAATCGCTATAAACGATGATGATGAAACATCTTTCAAAATAAAGAAACAGTATTCCAATACTAAATTTATAAAATGGATCACCACTAGCATTGGTGTTTCTTTCTGGTTGCAAGTATTTCAGTAAAGAGATGCAGGCAGCAACAAAATTTTTTTAGAAATTACAGAATTGACTATAAAGTTGCTCTCACTTCCATGGTATAATGCTAAAGTAGAAAGGGTATTTTGCCAAGTAAACATCGTTAAAAGTAATTTGAGAAATAGGTTACATTTAGCAACCGTAAATTCGATTTTTTTAATGAGGTAAAGAATTTTACTGTAACAACAAAATATTTTTACCAACACCACAACAGTGGAGAGAGTACTATGCGTTTGTGCTGATGTTTGAAACATTTTAAAATAATGATACTTAAGGTATGTTTAGACCTTACAAATATTTGACAATAAAATCCAGTAAATTGATCAAACTTAAGCTTTATTTTTAACAATTTCTATTTATTTGCAAAACTTTAATTTTAAAATGATCATTGTATAATGTAATTTAGAAACTGTTAAATAATGTTTGCCCTAGCCAAACGTTTTGCAAAAGCAAACAATTCTTTAAGAAAACTAATCGTCACGTGTAGGACGTCAAATATTTAATAGGTGTGAACCGATTGACTCTGAATCACTTTCTGAGTCGAATTAACGATCCTTGTCCGGCTGGCTGGCTGTCCATGCACACCTTGTGCGCAAAGTACAGGTCGCAAATTAAAAGATAATTTAATAAAATTTGGTACATAGGTTCTAATGTGGTGTACGGTATCATCTAGTCAGGGTTGACCGACTATACTTTTTTACGTGTCTTTTATTGTAGATCTGGACTCATAATGTTGGGTAAATGTTGTCGTGTTTATGATTTTCCTTCAAATTATTTAAAACTAATAGGCAAGAGTGATTCCTATCTATCAAAATATTAATTTACGTTTATTCTTATTTAAGAAATTGATCTTAACTTACAATTTCATCGCAAGCAACTTTAAATGAATTATTTCGGTTTTGTTAGAGAATTTTAATGTGTTTTTACTTAAAAAAAAGTTTAGCCATTTTTTAGCCCATTTTTAGCCATTTTTTAGCCATTTTTTTCCGTAAATTTAGCCATTTTTCGTCACCAAGTTTTGGCAACACTGAATTTCTGTAGCATTTTTTTTTTTTTTAATAGGATAAGTTTTAAACAGAATCTTTTCTTAGATTTAGTTTCATCAAGTACATATTTATGTATATAGTTTTTAATTTTTAAAACAGCAAATAAAAATTAAGTCAAGGCACATTTAACAAAGTATATGCACTAGTAAAGCCTATGCTGGCTGTCCCTTTCTTTTGTATGTAGTTTTACATGTCGTCTATATGTCAAATCCATAACATCTTTTTGTCAAATACATATAACTACACACAAAAAAAGGGGACATTTAGATTCGTAGTGCTGCTACCTTGTGTGAATGTGCCTTGAATTAGGTCTACTATTCAAAAATTTGATGTTTGTAAGCAAAAGTAAGTTCACTGTCAGTTTTTCTTTAAATAATTCATGCATATTTTATTAATTTTTAAAGCATATTTGAATTTTCTTAAGCATGTTTTAAGCGCATACTTTCCAATAATAAATGCATGAAATATCGCGCCCTATTCATTACTAAATGAACATGGCATGTGTAAAAATATTCTTGAAAATAAGTTTCAAAAAGGAAATAATTAAAAATAATTGAGTTAAGTTAGGCATATTTACAAAAACAGACTTTTACGCAAAGATATAAAAAAATTTCAAGCACAAGCATAACTAAAGACTTCAAGAAATTTTTAAAGTTCTGCTGTTAATTTCTTAAAAGGAAGGAAATTGTTAGGACCATTTCAGCGTATCGAATTTCTTAAATGCAAAGTATTTTTTTATTTATATATTTATTTATTTAATCCTCACTTGATACTCTTTAAACTAATACTTAAACAAGAAATTTATCGGTAATACATATAATCATAATTAGGTGTTCGTTGATTATATTTGTGGGGTTCTACTCGTTTTAATTCTACTTTTTAAATTTTTAATAAGCACATTATCATTTACTTTTTATTTATGTAGAGAACAAGGCGAATTCATAAAGGTGACCGCATCATGAGATAGAGTTATTCTAGCTATCCCTTTTTATTGAAAAATACTATGTATTTTGTTTTTGTAAAAAGTTAGAGTGAATGTCGAAAATATAAAAAAGAAAATTTTTTTGTTTATAAAATATACACAACTGCTTTAGAAAGTAAATCTTGTTCCTCTATTGCAAATTAATTGTGGCTCCACTTATTCCTTACGCATTTTTAATTTCTTGTGTTTATATTTTATATTCACTTTTTTTATTTTAAAAAATTTAAATAAGTTTTTTTTCCAAGTAATTAAACTTTTATTGAATTTTAAATTTGAATTAATTTTTTCACAAAATGTAAACAAACTTGACATTTAGTATACACACAAAAAATAAACAATAAACAGATGACTCGAAAATGTCACCTTTATGAATTCGCCTTGGTAGAGAAATATTTATTGAAAAAATAATGATTAGTAATTTGTCATTTTATTGAGTTATATTAAAACTGTTAAAATAAAACATTTTTATAAAAAACATTAATTGTGTTCTTCGTTGGTGACCCCGACGTTTTTATTCCAATATTTCGTTATCAGAGGAAGAATTTAGATCCGCACCAACGACTCCGTCACTTGAGATTTCACGCGTTTCAGTCAAAATTCCTCCGTTTTGGAAGATCAATCCGAAATTGTGGTTTAGTCAAATAGAAAGTCAGTTTTTTAATTCCGGTATTTCACAAGATGCCACGAAATATCAGGCACTGGTTGGATCCGTTGAAAGTGATATCCTTAACGCAGTAAGCCATATAATTGACAATCCTCCAACACAAAACATGTATGATACTCTCAAGTCCGCCTTACTTAATGAATTTCAAGATTCGGAAGAAAAAAAGGCTGCAGCAATTGCTAGAGAATATTCAGTTAGGTGATAAACGTCCCTCCACACTGTTGCGTGAAATGCGGCAATTATCATCAGGTAAGATGTCTGATGATATGCTGAAATCTTTATGGTTCCAACGGTTGCCAGCAACTTTAAAAGCGGTCTTGCCAATAAGTTCGGATAGTTTAGATAAACTGGCAGTCATGGCTGACAAAATTAACGATCAGCTACATTCTTCCTCGATTTGTCAAGTTAGTACGTCTAGCGAAACTCCATTTGAACAATTAGAAAAGCAAATAGGTGAACTTATTCAACGTATTGATGGAATTAAATCTCCTCTAGTCCATGAACGAAATCGCAGTCGTAATAGAAGCAGAAGCAATAGCAGAGGCCGAAATATATCAAGAAATTTGTGTTGGTATCATTTTACATTTGGCTCAAAAGCAACTAAATGTCGCCCTCCTTGTGCACATCAGTCGGAAAACTAAAAACTCCTTCGTCTAAGAGGACGGACGCGGGAGACTTGAAAATAAGTCGCCTGTTCTTGCGAGACAATATTTCTAATGGTAGATTTTTGATCGACACAGGAGCCGACGTCTCAGTCATACCCTCAACAGCACAAAATAAACGTAATAAACCTGGATCATTAGTACTTCAAGCTGCAAACAATACTATTATTAATACTTTTGGTGAGAAAGTTCTTCATTTAGACCTTGGATTAAGAAAAGATTTTATATGGAAGTTCTTAATCGCAGATGTTCCACAAGCAATTGTTAGTTTTGATTTTCTTGACCACTATGACCTGTTGGTACATGTTAAAAACCGCCGTCTTATAGATAAGAAAACTTATTTGTTTTCAAACACATTTATTATTAACGAGGAGTTTCCGAATAATTATAAATGCCGATCGGTTTCGCAAGGTTCTCCTTTCTATTCCCGACTAACACAATTCAAGGACATTTTGATGCCTTCTAACAAATTGCCACCAGTAAAACATTCAATTACTCATCATATAACAACAAAAGGGCCACCGGTTCATTGCAAACCAAGAAGGCTACCACCTGAAAAGCTGAAAATCGTTAAAAAGGAGTTCGAATATATGATGCAGTTGGGTATTTGCCGTCCTTCTAAAAGTAGTTGGTCAAGTCCTCTTCATTTAGTATCAAAAGGTAATAACGAATGGAGGCCGTGCGGTGATTATCGATCATGTCCCGAGATCTGAAGTCTCCCTCATTCGTAGGCTTTAGTGTATGCGATTGTGAAGTAAGTTTCGTGCCAGAAGGTTCGGATGAGTTTCTAGTTTATACAAATATTTTACACTATATCAGATAATTTCGTCTATTAGTAGAGGGAAAATTGAAATCTATGTGCAACTGTTGGTTTCTCATATACCACGGAGCATCTGTAATAATTATTTGGCATCTTTTTAATTTTTCTATAAAGTGGCTGACGCAGTCTCCCATTATTCTCCAAATCCTATAAACCATGTGAGTAATACTATTTTCAATTTTTCTCACTGCACACTGGTCAATTCCGTCCAAAAATTATTTCTTTTTAATTTTAATAAAATTTTAATGACAGATAATAGCGAACAATTTAAACCATACAACTCATTTCTTAATTTGGCTCTTGGATAACTTTTTTACGGTTAATACTGGAGCAAAGTAGATAATTTGTTTCTTACAAATTTAAGGTTTTCAAAGTTGATTTTTGTACTTTGAAATATAAAAGTAAGCTATGATTTTTCCTTTAAAGTTTTCTTTGTAAATAAGCACGTTATGTTTAAACCAGAATGTACTAATAAAGTGACCTCACAAGCGCAGCTGTTTGCAGTGATTTTCTTCGGGTGTGACGTTTGTCGTAATTTTTTTTTTTTTGTTTATTTATTTTTTTTAATAAGGCATTTTGACATTTGCCGTCTCAATTCTAGCACCAAAATGCCTGTTGTTTTTCTATTGTTACATTTTTGTAGTACTGAGGTCACTTTGTTAATACATTTTGGTTTAAACCGTATTAGTAACTAATTATTCCATGTGATAATTGTGATTTTGTGCGCGTTATTTTTTTGGATAAGTGAAGGATTGTGAGTTACTTTAAAAATAAATAAAACCTAAAGTAAGCCAAATTTAAAGAGACCATCACAAAAAAGGTGTGGCTAGGGGAGGTCAAGTGATAATTATATCTAGTACTGCTAAGTATCAAAAGTAAGTACTATACATTTCAGGTGCCACCACCTTACACATTAGTAACCAGATCATTTTTAGTGACTTCATATATTTTTATAAGATTAGCGTGACTGACTGGGTGATCATCGCCCAGCCCAAACAACTTTAGCCAGACACCCGGTGGCGAACGTCATGATGATTCATCATGAAACATACTGACAATGGTAAATCATCAACGACATATGCTGAATTTTCTTTGGCGTTATAAGCAACTGTCCAAAATGTCATAGATGACCAGAACTGATTTTGTTCGTTAGGCTTCCGCGTGTTAGTGAGTCCTAACAGACAATATCATCGATACTCAGACAACGTTGTCAAGTTTCAATATAATTTAATGCGGTGATAAACAAGAAATCCATACATTTAATAATCCATTGTTCAACCATTGACGAATAGCGGACAAATTTCAGCAGAGTTCAGTTTTATATTGAGTGATAACAGACAATGTCAATTACTTTCAACTTTCTTTTATACAGTAAATCTTTCATAAAAATGTCTGCAAAACTGTATTTAGCACTGTCATTGTCGCGTACTTTCATCGACATTTCGATATTTTCATAGAAATTGCGCCTTGAGACCCAGTTTGTCAGGAGGAATCTTAGATGAAAATATCAATTTGACAAAGTCGCTCAAAAAACGTCACCGGGCAGTTGAAATTTTGTATGTAGACTCCCCTCCCAATGTGTAAATAAAAAGAGTAGAGACTTTTGGAAATTCAGTTCATAAGGGGTTAGAAATATGTAGGTAAAAACTGGTAAAATCAGTAACATTATAGCTCGTGATCTAATAGAGGTATGTAGACATAAAATTCAAAAAATATCATTATTTTCAATCGAAAATTAAATTGTCATGTGTTTGGTACTTTTTTGCGCATAATGGGTATAAAAAATGGCAAAAATATTATTTTGGTAAGCAATTTATCTTCTTAAGTAATAAAGATAAAAATCAAATTTAGATTGTGTTCTCTTCTGTATATGTATTCGAATTTCCAAAAGATACCAAAATTTGTATGAGAGCTTTTAATCTCATCGATGACGACCAATTATCTTTCCGAATCATTAAATTTGCATTTAAATGGCATCGATTTGTTTTTGCATATTGTTGCATACTTTGGTGAAAATGCATATTTTGGTTTTAAATGCATATTTTTGCATATTTTAACATTTTTGAGTGACATATTTTTTAAATTTCCATATTATAAAAACAAGTTCTTCTAAAAATTTCAAAATTGTGTAAAAAAATACAAATATTTTAAATCAATAAATAATTTTTTTGGAGCTCTGTTTAAAATACAAGATTTCGACAATAGATCCTTCAATTTTTAACCTTACATGGTTAAGGCTGCCAATTGGCCTAACATAGTTTACCTAAAACTGTTACATGTTACTGGCTTGGCACATGGGTAACATCGAGTTGCAGAGGATATTAGAAGCCAATTCCAACAATGTGGAAGGAAGAATAGCCCGACAGATTTAAAAAAATCCTAAACGTCTTGGAAAAAAATATGGGATTTCAAACAATAAAACAAATTTCAACTATTTTTGATCTAGAATCAAATGTGAGATCTGAATTAGAAAATTAAAATTCTCCAAATGAATTGGCAGCCTTCAAGTATGCTTCAACTTCGGTTGACTTTGAGAGATCATTTTCCATGAACAAAAGCTTTTTAACAGACAAAGGTTTTCTTTTGATGATATAAAAAAGTATTTGTTTGATTTTGCAAACAACAATTTAAATTATGTAGTTATTTAAATTAAGTAAAAAAAAAAATATTATACGGTCCAAGCCGATAGCCTAAGTCGCTAGTGCTTTGGCTTTAAGATTTATTGTAATTTGAATTATAATAAATATCTAACAATGGAAAAAAAACAACAATAGAAATTTTATATATTTTTTTTTTTTTTTTTTTTTTGTTTTTAATATTTTTTAGTGCACATTTTCTATTTTTTAATGCATATTTTGGAGTTTTTAGTGCATATTTTATGCGCATATTTTCGATTTTTTAGTTCATGAAAATCTCATCCCTACTTATGAGTGTTCGAAGGCAATCTTCGCTTGATCTTTCAAAATTTAGGTATTATTTTCATTATATTAACGTATAATTCGTTGATCCATCGAAAATATTTTAATAAACGTAATTTCGTTTGCTTAACGTACATTTTCATTGGATTTTTGGTTCAGTGTATTCGCACTTTTGCTTGAGCCAACTTAAGCATATTTATTATGGTTGGGTCTTAAGTTGCGTGAGTTGAACAGTAAAGAGCAGATAGAGAACATTGAATAAGAAAGAGGAAATAAATTGCTTTGCATTTAGAGACATTTTGTAAAGAACACATAGTTTCACATACCGATATGCTGGACAAAAAGGCCGAAAGGGTAAAATTGTAAACCTTCCTATAATAAAATTCCAATGCGATTTGCTTAAAACGCCGCACAGTGGGGTGAAACAAATGCAAAACGAGGATTAATTCAGGGAAGCCTGTAATCTATGACACATTATTTTTTTTGGATTCTGTGTTTATAGATTACAAAAAAAAAATTTTGTTGTAAAATTTTAGTGGAATTTTAATTTTGTTTTAAACTGAAAAAAACTATGTAATTTTTTCGAACAATATAAAGGGGTGTGCTGGAAATCGAAAACGTAAAACGCAAAAGTTTTAAAAGTAATTTTTTAATAAGATTTCTGTTATAAAAGAATTTTATGACAAATATTATACAAGTATTTCTCTATTAAGCAAAATTTTATTAAAAGCGTATTGAAAACTGCATCAAATTCTTGCGTTTTACTTTTTCGATTTCCAGCACACCCCTGTATATTTTTTTTTTTTTTTTTTTTTTTTGAAACAAGGCACATTCATTGCTAAAATATGAAATTTAAAATTATCTTCGTAATTATCTTTGCCTTCATCAAAATCATCATCCACATCGGGAATATTTAGCAGAATAAGCAAATCAATTGCTGTTTGTGGTAAATTTAAATTATGTAGTTTTTTATCAAAATGTTTGTTTTTGCTTGAAATTAAAGGATCTGAAGTTATAAGAAACCAATTAAAAATGTCTTCATTCTATTTTATGCGAGTGCATTTACGAGCATATTGTTCTCTAAAATTTTTAAAATCTTTATAACGAGCTTCTTGTGCTTCCTTAGAAAGTTGGCCTATTGGCAATAGAGCATAAGATACTATTTCGGGTGCATGATTTAAGAATTTGTGTATAGTGGGAGGCATATAAAACCATCGGTAAAGTTTTACGAAAGGATTTGCGGTTTGATGGGTAAAGTCGCGAAATATTTGAAGTGAATCTCGTGACAACAGGAAACAACAATAAGTATTATATGCAATCTTTCTATCAATTCTACATTAGTTTTCGTAATTTTTGCAGAAACCTGCATTTCGGAAAAATAATAAAAACTAAAATAATCATTCAAAAAAAACAAAACTGTTTTACAAAATCTCCAATATTTTCAAATGGGGCAAAAACGGGCAAGGTTTTTTCTTTGTTTATGCAAGCTAAAATACCATATTTTCAGAATATATGAAAAGTTTTGCGCAAGTATTCTCACAAACATTTTGAAAATCAACATTTCTTAAAATAAGCACATTTTTGAACTAATTAAAAAAAAAAAAAAATTAAATATTTCCGCAATATTTTTCTTTACAAAAATATATTAATATATTAGTCAAATACCTGAAATAAAGAGATCCATTTTAGAAAATAGTGTTTTCAAAGAAACAATTCTCACAAATCGCAATTAAAACTCTTGATTTTCACTTTTTAGCAAATATTTCCAAATTATAAAATATTATTCAACTTTGACAGCGTATAACTAAAAAAGTAAACAACATAGATCCATAATTTTTGCAGTTATTCGTGTTAAATGCTATCTTCTTTTATATGGTACCAAATACTTGTACGAAAAACAAACTTCATTTTTGAATTAATCCTTGTTTTCGGTACTGTTCACCCCTCTGTGCGCCGTCACACGTATATTTTTTTGTCTCCTCTACCAGAATCCATTAACAGAACCCCGTTATTTTGGAATAGTTCGATACAGTTGTACAGTGTTGTGCGCAGAATATTTTGTCCATCTTTGTTGTACAGTGTACTTTTACTGTTAGTTACTGCCACACTCGCGTAGAAAAATATTTTATTAGGAACGACCTTTTAGTTTAAACGTCAAGGAAAGATCACACAAAAATTGAGTCTTATAGGCCTGTTACTTGATTACTTTTACATTCAATAAAAATCGATTTTTCAAATATTTTGCATTGAAAACTTTAAAAGTGTTTTTCTTGAAAACTAAAAAACAAAAATAATAAAATTCTTTGATTTCTTTTATCTCTTTCTATAATTTAATTGAAAGTTCTTTTACTTTTTTGTAATATGTACTGATTTATTTGTATCGCAGTAAAATTATGGCAATCAATATCTGAAAGTTACAAAACAAAAAATTTGAATTGCAATTTGAAATCTATAGTGATAAAAATGATAGATATGTAATTTAGAAACAAAGCTGTAAATAAGCAGATAATGAACTCAATATAAATTGTAAATGAAAGAAAAAAACAAGAAAAAATTCAATATTCGGCTGCGATGCCGCATCTTTGATACCCTCCACCGAGAAAAAATATATTTCAGGAGTGATCTTTCTACGGAATACGGAATACATACATGAATAAATCTTTATACAAACTGAGATCATTGTGTTATAATTCGTTACGGTTTAAGGCGTATTGAACTCTGTTTAAAAAATACTTATGGGCTGATCATTACAAAGTTTTATGATGTTATTTCTAGTTATAAACAACTTAATTCAAACTTATGTAAATAAAATATTATAAAAATTATAAATCGATCGTCACAAAACTTGGTAGAGTAAGTTCTACAAGTAGTATTTAAAACCAAAATTCAAAACAATTTTTTTAGCGTTTTAAAGTGATTTTCGAAATGCCGCTTAATATAGGATAAATTGCAAATTATGGACAGATTCTCAAAAACTTAATACTGGTGATATTTCATTCCAAATAATTTCCGAGGGCCTATGGTAAATTATGGGTAGATATTAACGAAATTAATAAGTATGTTTTCTAGTTATAAAAAAACAAATTTGTGCAAAATTTAATGGCAATTGATGCCTTCCGCCACCAATTTATGATAGATTTTATTGCCAAATTATAAATTTTCTAGAAAGGTTGCTCCACATTTAGCTCCGTTATTCCTTTCCCACTAAACAGATTAAACAATTAGCCACAAAAATTGTTCCATTCTTTCGAGTCGTTCAACGCACGGCCCCAGTGATTTCAAGTACTCAGAATATTTATACTTTAGGGGGTACTAAATGAATATCCAAAAAGTTTCATATGGATTGATTAACTAAGTAAACCCCCATTCACCATTAGTAGTGGAGGGTATAAGAAGAAAACTATATAATTTTGTTCCCATTATACAAATTTATTGTTTTTGTTTCTTTACAATTCGTTTTTGTTCTTGTTCATTTTTCTTATTTCTTATATTTTACATTTTTTTATTTTAAAAATATTATTAGATTTACGCAAAAGTTTTTTTCTCTCTAGTTTGGTTTAAGAACAATAAAACTGTCAGGGATAAATTTTGAAACGAAAGTAGAATTAAAGGGGAAGGTGTTCTCAATAAAAGACCAAATTTTTAAACTTAAAACATTTTACAAAAATTATTTGGCAGACCAGGTAAATCCAAAACTTATGTTTATTTACAAGATTTTTATTTATTAATTTAATCATAATAAAATAACTTTATGATTTTAACAATAAAATATCCGCACACTATTTACCGAACCAAATATCTTCAGTCATGCCAGACAAAAACTTTTGTGAGGATGAAATGAACAAAATAGCTAAATTAGAGAATATATTCTTAAAATATTTGTTAAATTGATTAATTTCCTAACATCCTAGAGTAAATTTAATAGAGATAATATTTTTGTTAATTTGAAAAAATTTTGTGAACAACGAAAATTTGTTATTTTGATGATTTCTTATTTGAACTTCTCCAAAATTGTTCACCAATTTAACCATTAATCAAAAATAAAATCAGTTTTTATTTAAAATTTAATCAAGTGAATTAAACGTTTAATAAAGTGAATTAAACGTTTAATTGAAACTATTAACTTGTTTACTGGTGCAAATTTAATTATTTTTTTTAAATAATATCACAAATTTTTTAATTGAAAAATTTTTTTCTGTGTATGTAGCACGAAAATAGCGGTATTAGACACAAAATTACTTTCTAATTTACTCAAATAAATTTCGGAAAGTATTTCAATAGCGGCAGTATGAGTTGCAAATCAAATACTACAACGCACTGAGCTGGCTCTAGAAATGTCAAAATTAACTCAACATCAACTCTGATCTGGGAAACTTATTCTGGGAAAGTGGTGTGGACTCAGTTTTCCTGCGTACCACGTTAACGAGCCAACCAACACAGTTTCCTAAAGATCCGTGAAAAGTATTTACTCAGAAGTGGCCAAGGGCATCGTTTGGTCGGTTCGGTACACCATACTTTATAAATTGTTTTGTACCCTTCATCACAGGTGTCATTCAGTTTGTAAAGTGTATATGGCGCAAAAGTTGTCACCCGATGTTCTTTGCCTGTATTTAAAAAAAAAAAGAAAAACTTAACACAGAAAAAAATTTTTGCGCCAGTGACAGAATTAATCAAAAATAAAATCAGGTTTAATTAAATATTTAATCAAGTGAATTAATCTTTTAATCAAGTGAATTAAACGTTTAATTGAAATATTGTAAATTAAACATTTAATACACTTGATTAAAAGTTTTATTTACCTAAATAAATATTTAATTAAAACTGATTTTATTTTTGATTAATTCTTTTACTGGCGCAAAAATTTTTTTCTGTGAAGCTTCGTTCACAATCAAAAAAACATTTTCACATTTTCATAGTAGAGCAACAATTTCTTTTGCAACCACACAGATTTTGCTTTAAGAAACCGTTTGCAAATTTTAGCCACAACAATATTATGCATTTATTATTATTTTTTACAACATTTTGTTGAAATTTTCATTCAAAACTAAGTCTGGGTTCACACTATGAAATTTTTCTTTCAGAAAGTCTGAGTTTATGGGTGAGAGAGGAGAGAAGAAAAGCATGTTCTCTTCCCCTCTCACCATTAAACTCAGAATTTCTGAAAGAAAAATTTCATAGTGTGATCCCAGACTAAATAAAATTATTTTAAACCTCAGAATCAATTTCATACAAATTGTTGCTGAAGTTCTAGTTGACTCAACTTCAGTTACATTTTTAAAAAATTTTTTGTTACATTTTTGTTCTTAAAATGAAAGGAAAATATATGAAATACTTTGGGAAGAAAAAAAGATAGAAGAAAAAACAAAATTGTTTCTCTGATTGTGAACGAAGCTTTAAGTTTTGATTTTGGATTGTGTTTATTTGACGTCTTTTTTTTTTTTTTTTTTATTTAATACAAAAAATTTTATAACTTTTGCCGCTGTTACAACTTCCGGCGATAGGTTCCCGCATTCCTGACGGATATTCCCTTCAAGGACTGCAAGAGTCTGAGGCTAATTGACATAGACTCGTAAGTTAAAAGGACTAACTATATTATGCATAAGCTGGCTTAAGCTACTGTCAAAAATTAACAAGAAAATTAAAAAAAAGCGTTTAAAAAAACAAAAATAAAATCAAAAAATATTTATATAATATTAATACCTTTCTTAGGCAAATGCCAGTTTCATAAAATTAGCCAAAAAGTTTTCTTAAGTTCAATATGGCTCGACAAATATGAATCACATGTATTCGCACAGTCGCTTAAGCCAACTTAAGCATATTATAGTTGGGCCTTAAGAATCCGAAATCACCGAGAGGAAAGATTAGGCGACCTGGAAATGCAGACCTCGGAATTTCGATTGTTGATCTTGCATTATGCGCAGTTGCAGTACGTTGAATCACATCTTCTCCAGTTCCAAATCGTCTACTTGCAAGAAGAGAAAGTCATTAAGCATGGCTTTGTAGGGCACGCCCTGCACAATGGTCCTTTGGCCCGCAGTCGAAAAGTAAGGCCCAATAAAGACTCCAGTATAAACACCAAACCATGCAGTTACTTTCAGCGGGTGTAAAAGCTCTTCGCGTGATATACGCGAAATTCTAGCGCCCTAGAAGCGAAAATTCTTCTTACTTACGTATCCACAGAGATGGAAATGGCCCTCGTCGCTCATGATGATTTTCGACTAAAAACACCGATAAATTTTACGCCTTAAAATCTACACAATTAGTCCTCGTTCTTAAGAAGGATAACGTTCCATTTGTTATTGACGAGTATATTGTATCTGTTTATTTCACAAATGTCAAATCAGAACTAACATTTTCCGTTATTTGCAAAAACTATGGCATTTTTCGACAGGTAAATAACTTTTGCGCCACCTTGTATGCATAAACTCTGTCCGTGTGTTTGTTGAAATGATGTTTCTGAGGATCGTAGATATAATGGGGGCCAGGTTGTTATATATTTATATTACATATCATCCGGAATTGTTTGCTATTGAAGTTCAGCCAGATCAGTTTACAAATGGACTTTCGTTGCAAGTAAAACTTGGGTGTTTGTAATTCCCATTCGCTTAACAGTTTTATTTGTATAATATCTTTATCTTTTCTTAAGTCTTTGGAAAGCGGTTTCCTGATAGTTCTGTATAGGAACTAGCTTTTCCCACATACAATAATTTTCAGTGTGTTTATCAAGAGTACGAATTGGGAATTTAGCACATTAAAACGAACACTTATTAATGAATTTTTTACTCGAAAGATAAATTTTGACTTTCTTTAAATTTATTCTAATTGGCTTTCATTCCCCTACCAAGAAGGAACAAAAATAAACTCTCGCAAAAACTTTGTAGTGAAAAACATTGAAAGTAAATTAAGTCGAGGAAATATTAAACAAAATTACTTTATGGTTAATTTAAATCAATGAAATAGATTATGATGACAATAACGATAATAACACTGACAGCTCTAACAAATTTATTTAAAAAAAAAAAGAATGCGAAAAAAATACAAAAGAAAAACTTTGGGCGCTAAAATTTATTATTGTTTTATAAATAAATTATTCAATCGTAAAGAAAAGAATTTAAAACTTAATACGAGTATTATGAATTTATCAGCAATTATATCTAAAAACCAAAAAAGTTAAAAGACATTTTTAATAAATGCTTTTTTAATTTGTTGATTAAAAAACTGAAAAATATTGTTTTGCTTGCAGAATTTAAAACTCGTTAGTTAATCAAGTGGAAAAATGAATTTTCCATTACATTAGTATTCTATAGACAAGCTATTTTGCTTTTAAGTTTTATTTGGTTTTAGATTCTACATAAACAAAATAACAGAAACACAAAATGATTTTTCTATACACAGCAATTTATTAGGAAATCCTTGTATGTATCCTGCTGCATCTGCTCCTGTAAATATCGCTAAACGACCACTTGTATCATTTGGAATAAATATGTGAAGACTTGTACAATATTTATTCGGCCAATTTGATACAATGAATACTTGTTTTTTTTTTTTTTTTGTTCCATATTTATTGGTAGACAAAAAATACCCTGCAGGAAACCGGGACTTATTGGTGTCACCAAAGCGTCTACACTTTAGTTTGCAAAAAAAATTTTCTTTAACAGCTGTAAATTAAGAATTAGTAAAAAGAATGCAGACGTTAATAGGAAAAGTTCGAGCATTTTTATAAAATCATTAAAAGTCCTTTTAATAATTTAAACAAAATATTTGCACGTATTTGGATTTTGTTCACTACGTTACCTACTAATATTTAAAATATAATAATAATAATATTCAAAAGTGTACTATTAAAATGTGTGTACTAGTTAACTTTTGGGACCACAAGTACCCTATAGTCAATGGTGCAGAGGTCAATAAAGGATTTTTATTGACAAGCGTATGCTGGATGTCTGGTCTACAGTTGATCAGGAGTACAAATGACAAAGTCCTACAGGGTAATCGCAAACACATTTAGAAATACGTATACATACACGCACACGTACACATTTGAATGTAATAGATGTTTAATTTATTCTTTCGTCTCACCAGTAAGTGGGACTACACTTAAACGTATTTTTAATATATTTGAAGAGACAGGTATTTATAAGATTGATTTGACTGCATAACGAACTAAAATTTGTATTCCTAAAATGCAGAAACTTGCTGACAATAAGCCGATACAAAGTCAATTTATGAGAGCTTTATGGGAGCCGAAACCGATTATGGGCCAGTTTTTTTTCAAACCCAAGAAGCCATCAGGCTTATTTTTTGCAATACAGTACAAAGTAAAATTATGTGCCAAAGTCTGATCTAAACTCCATTAAACGGTGACCAACATAATTTTCTAAAAATGTCAGCCCTTTAGGGCATTTTATTAGAGAAAGCATGAATTTGGTTAACAAATATCCTCTATTTATTTTGTCCACAAATACCTCTTTAAAATTTTAGCTTACATAATTTGGCAAGAGTGACTCAATTTTTTTTTAAGGTTTCATTGGATAATAGCTCAGGGTGGTCCAAAAGTCACTTTGGTGTTTAAAAATTTTATAAATTTTTCATTAATATATTTTTTTTTAACATTATGTAAATAAATAACACTTGAAGAATAAATTTAATAAATAAATTCAAAACGACAAAAGAAACAGAATTTTATCATTTAAATCAGCGATCAATTAATTTTACGCAAAGAGGATATCGTCGACATTTTAACGTCAGAATTTGGCCCTCTGAAGCAAAGATTCGTTGCTTAGTTTATCGTCGCCACCAAAATGGCCCCGTAAGAGATTTGCCTCGAACTGGTATGACCATGTTTAAATATCACTGCGGAAAATATTGAACGTGTAGAGCAAAGTGTTAACGAAACACCAGAAACATATAGCCGAAGGCGTTCGGCTCAGCTAGGAATACACAGAGAGTGATTTCCCTTTTATAAACAAGCGGTTAAAAATCTGTCTTCAAAATTTTTCAACTTATAGCATGCCAGAAGTTCTTAAAGTTTGCAACTATTTAGGAAAAAATATTACCAACTGTAGCCACAGAAGCCATTTGATCTTTGAAGGGTTAAATGGCTTGTAGATTTGTTTTAAGAATTTTAGAAATAAAGTATTTTAATATGAAAATTCGTTTCTTTTAAAAACTTTTTGTAAATTTTTGTTCCGTTTTAATTCATTCGAAATATACACTGAAAAAAAGCTAAATTAAAAAGTTATATAATGCAATATAAAGATATATAAGATATTAATATATATCAATATTAAGCAAATTTAAAACTCGTTGACTTAAACTACTTGTTTTCTTTGTTGGTAATGTTCGGGCTCCAAAAATAAATGGATTAGAACTTAAAAAGCGCCTTTATCAATGCGCGATATTTTTCGTGTATGTTGTAATCTAAGCTGCTGCTTCCTCCGATAATTCACCTATTGACACTAATGCATGCTTGATCATCTCAGCTCTATGCACAGAAAAAATTATCCAAAATTTTTCACCAATTAAAGCATTAATCAAAAAAATAATCAGTTTTAATTAAAAATTTAATCAAGTGAATTAAGCGTTTAATCAAGTGAATTAAACGTTTAATTAATATTATTAACTGGTTTAATTGATACTATTAATTTGTTTACTGGTGCAAATTTAATTATTTTTTTTAATTATTATCACAAATTTTTTAATTGAAATCAATTTTTATTTTTTTCTGTGTGGAACAGAATTTTGTGTACCGATGAATGGAGGTAGTACCAGAGATACAAGAAAACTTGTTGAGGAATATTTCTCAATTCGATTTCAAATCCAGAATTCATAGCTTGGAGAATTGCGGCACATCTTTACAAAATGTCCTTATCGATTTCAGTTATTTTTGATGAAAGATCATCGACAGATCATCGAAAGATCATTTTGAAAAATCTCTGTGCTGTGTTGGCATCGTTCGAATTTCCGCAACCAGCAGCTTTTGGCCTATCTACCAAAAGTCCTATTTCGACCCTAAATCGTTGTTGAATAAATTATTTTCTATTCAAAACACTTGACTTTTCGTTTAAATTTTTCTTTCAAAAATGTGATAGTTCAGTACTAAAGGTACACAGTTAGACCAATTGATCCATTATGATAACATGCAATTATACTACACAGAACTGCCACCGCAGAACCAAAATGAACTTTTAACGTTGTTCAAAATACACTCCAGTTTGATACCAAAGATACCAAAAATGTACCTAAGCTGGTGGATATTATTTCGACCAGTCGCCTTTTCGCCAGTGCTTGACAGGGATAGAGAAGGTCTTTCACGTTCTCTTCCTCTTTGTTGGTCGTCGAAGCTGCTGTACTAATCATAGCGTCTGGATCCAAGACGCTGTGCATGAGTACTTATAAGACAATGTCCCGTGGCCTCATATACCTAAATTGATACATTATTTCTTCTGGTCATCGATAGTAAAGGAATGGTACGCTGTCCATCAATACGGGGCCACAACTACCTCTTTATCCCACAGTGCTCGAGTTTCATTTATCGTTAGCCTTTTATTGATATCCAATCGCCGAAGTCTTAGCTCACGATAGCGAACACCATTCACAGTAACTGCCTGACCGGCCTCATTTTGGAAAAAATGCAGCCCGATGATGCCGCCAGCCCATAATCCGCACCAAACAGTCACTCCACAAAGAGATCATTGGTTTTTCGACAATCACCCTGTGATTATCATTCGCCCAAATGCTGAAATTCTGCTTATTCGAAAATTGATCATCCACTGTTGTCATTTATTGCCACCATTCTGACCATTGACGACGTTTGGAATGGTCAAGAGGCTTTAGTTCTCGAGTCAATTGGAGCAAGTAAGCGTGTAAATTCAAGTCCTTATGCAAAATGTTCATCAACGACGAGCCTGAGAGGAGCAATTGTTTGGCACGACGACGAGTTGAGGTGGACGGCTCTTCAGCTACACTATCGCGAACAGCAGCAATATTTTCTGCAGGACGAGCTGTACGAGCATGCACTGGTGTTTTCACATCTCATACAGACCCGGTTTGCTCAAATTTTTGCAAGATTTCTCCGATTGTAAAAGTTGGACGATTAAATTGACTGAAAAAATCATGACGGAAACGATATGCATTTTGATTTAAACGCCCATTTTCATAATCAGCCTGAATAACTTTAACGCGTTGCTCGATTGTGTATCTTTCCATGGTTCAAATTGAGTTAGTCTGAAATTGAGAAATGTCAAATGAGGTTCAGAAAAAAACTTGACGTTTAGGTGTGGTTCACATTCAACATCAGCACCTAAAATTTAACCCTCTAATGCCTTGCATGCTTTACAAAATTTATACTGACGCCCAATATATAACTAATTTTTATTAATTTCCATTTTTTTACAATTGCTTAAAGATCTAGAAAAATATTTGTAGAAGCTTCGAAAGCTCTTAAATCATTGTAAACAATCTCGAACACAATGCTTTTGTTCAAGGTGCAAACTTCATTCATGATGCTCAAATAATAAAATTGTTTTTTTTTAATTATCATAAACAAAATCAAATATTTTTAATTTGTTTCATTACTTTTTATTTTCAATACAAACTAACAAACAGAATTCTCAAAATTTAAATGTGTTTTTATTACTAGATACCCAAGGGTGCCTCAAGGTACTCCTAAATGTTTTTTCACCTGGAACGTAAACGACTCATCGTACGGGCTTAAAAATATTTTTTTTGAATTCAGAGGCCCAAAAATACCCTAAAAAAATAGTTTTCATTATATATTCCCATTTATTCTAAAACTTGGCATTAGAGGGTTAATGATCCGTTATATGAAGATTATGTACTCAAACAATAGTTCTTTTAAATATCTGTTGATAGTCCACTTACGAAATAGCTGACATATTTTTTATACACTAACTCCTCCCGACTACAAGTACAATGTGTAAATGTGTTATTTGTATTTCTATGTACGTATTTCTGGGTTGGCGTTAGAATACAATTAGTAAATCACTTACATCTTCATGCCACCACAACTTCAGGCATTCCACCATACAACAACTCCAAGCAGTTTTAGTTTAATTTTCACCACTTGTCGTTTTGATGAGTTTGAGAGTTGTTCTGCTAAAATATCGCTTCAATACTATTACGATTTTCTTATTAAAACTGTATTAAGAAGTGGTAATACTTTTGGGGGTAAAGGAGGAGTTGTCCCCATATTATGAATTCGAAGGTGTAGCATCCTCATGAAGGCTTATATTGTCAGTTATTAAACAGTATATAAATATGTATGTGCGCTCATAAACATGTTGTGTTTGTATGAATGAGTATGTTTTACAAGGTTTGTTTGTGTATTAAGCCAAACGATTTTTTTTTTTTGCTTGTCAATGGTGCTTTTGACTAAAATCAAATTTGAACGGAAAGTGTCTATAATTTGTATTTTTCGGTGTGCTTTCGTGCGGGCATGTAAGTTGCCAGTACGGTAACATGTTGCAAGTACGTGATTCAATAGATTAAATTTAGAAATGTGGAAAAAATCAAAAGAATCAGCAACACATAAACAGTTGTACTAAAATATAAACGTGAACCATTAAATTTCTGTTTCTCTTCAATGGAAGGGAAGAAAAAGTAATTAACTACTTGACTTTCGATGAAGATTTTATTTGTGGAAGAGAAAGGGAAGTTAGAATGTTAAACAAGAATATTTTGGAACATTTAAAACTTCTGATTGATTTTGCTAGACATTAAAAATTTTTAGTTGACATTTAAACGATTTTGTTTAACCGCAGACCTTCAAAAGTATATGAAAAAGACGAAGTCATAGCCCAATCTTCTGATCAACTGCAGTTTTTTAAACACTGACCTAAAGTAATTTCCACAACGGTATTGTTTATAACTCCCAAGCGAGTAGAAATGGACGGCCTAAATCTACCAGCCGATGACCATCACTACAGGCAATGCATCCCAGATCCGATAGACTTGGAAGAATCTTCAACACTATCGGAGAGCTCAGAGATATAGCCGCACGTCGACCGAGATGAAGACAACTAATATACGCTCTATGTCCTGTATAGGGGCAGTTCGTAATCATATGACGACAAGCAAGGCAATATATATTTCTTATCATTGAGCTTTGTAGACAATTCCCTTTTTTAACTTGTGCACAAGGGAAGGTATTATTTATATTATTCCTAATAAGAAGATCGATTAGTAAAAGAACTTCCGCAAAGAATAATTAATCAACAGCTTTTAAACCTTTTTTTTCAATTTTGTGAAGGTGGTTTCAAGCTTTATTTTTTAGAACTAGAAGCACGAGGGAAATTCTGCCACAACGAAACTTCCTAACAGTTTTCAATGAATGTTTAAAATAGCTATGTACTTTTTTAAAAAGAGGACTACGCCAGATATCCGCTAGTATTTAATAAAAATATAAAAACATTCTTAATTATTCTACATTTTACGAATGCGAAACAAATTCTCTTTAGTTAGAACTTAAAAAAATTTAATTGTTGTTACGTGTTTTTGTTGAAGAAAATATGAGTTCAAAAGAAAAATTAATATTTTTATTGCAGAAATTAATTGATCGTTCTATATTTAGTAAATCTGCGACATTTGATTGCCAAAATTGTATTTATTGTGTAACATATAACATATTTTGTTCCAAGTGTAAAATAATAAAAATGTAGATTACGTGGTTTTGCATTTGAGCTAACGATACGTTTTTCGTTTTGAGTATAAGACATATTAATATTTGTTAAGGTATTTTTAGATGATAGCGATTTTTTAAATTAAAATGGGCTATGCTGGCACAATGTTATAAAAATTAAGTCAGATCGGTATACTTTTTTTCCTTAACAAGTGGCCTTCTTTTTCACCATACACACATTTAACTCTTTTTTTTCGGAACAAGGGATTTCCACTTTTAAAACTTTACCGATTAGGCTAATTCGACAAAGTTTGTCCAAAACATATGACTTTATGAAAAGAGTTTTATATTAAAAATATATGAAATTTCCAATATTTATGTATCATTATTAATTAAATGCATTCTCCATTAAAATGTTCTTTGGAATTGGTGGTATGGCACAATATAGGCCATTACGGATAAGCTGGGACGGCATCATTTGGCAACAGTTTTATGGAAACAAAAATCTGCAGACTTTTGAAAAATTATTTATAATACCCTTCACCATGAGGGTAAACAAAGTTTTGTATTCCATATGTAACACCAAGAAATATTTATCTAAGTATCGAGTTTTTTTTTTAACCTGCACGAGAACTATCGATATCGACAACTATGACTTAACACTCAGCTGTCTCAAACTGTGCTGACATTTCTGTTAAGAAATGGAAGTTTAATTAGAAAAAAATAAATCGGTTCGCAAAGTTTCTGGTTAAATTGCTACGTGAATTAGCGAAGTTACCGTATTTGAATCGCTTAAAATTGATCGTTTAGTGTGGTTTTCCCTTTACATAATTAAGCATTCTTCGTTATGTTTTTATTTTTCTTGTCATTGATTTTAATGGCTTTTTTTTAGGAGTGCCCCGGTAGGCTAGCCGCTAGTGAGCGCCGGGGTCGCGGGTTTGATTCCCGCCAGAGACTCTGGTTTCTTTCCTGCAGACAAGCGTAGAGCTTCGCGGGGACTACCTTAGGAAAGAAAAAAAATCAGTCAAATAAAACCATTTGTTTTTTGTTTTATATAATTAGTTCAATAACAACTCTCAACTTTAAATTTCAATCTGTTTTTTTTTTTTTTTTTCATATAAAATGTCATTTATTAGGCCCCATTATAATCATTATCATACTCACACACACACACACATACATTCACATACTTATAATAAAGTACCTCAAGGAGTAACTTTTCCAAAGAAGACGAATTTTCATTATATTCATGGCCAAACAGATACAAAATAAACTTTTCTGTTGTTATTTTATTGTATGTAACAAATAAAGTAGAAATAAATAAAAAAAAGAGAAAAAATTTATATTAAAAAAAAAAAAAACAAAAAAAGACGAAACAAAAATTTTTTTTAAATGACCCCTTGTGGCTTGTTGATGATGCATAATTTCACACATAAGTGTGTTAAAAAGCCTCTTTGTTGCTTGTGCTAATAATCAAGGCTAAAAGTATACCGACCAACAAAAACGGAAAAGAAAATAACTGAACTCAACTCAAAACTTTAATTTAACCCTCCATAGAAGTTAAGAAAACAAATTGTAGCAACAACAAAAACATGTTAAAGAATAATAATAACAAATAAGCAATGAAAAATATACTCCTGAGGCCAGGAAAAACCACAAATACTCGTATCCCCTTTTAAGTCCCATGCCCCTTTTTCTGTTGTTGTTTGTTTAACAAAAGATTTTTGAAAAAAAAAAAAAAAAAACGCTCAGAAGTGAAAAAAAAACCTTTAGACAGTTGCAATAGCATCATAACAGTAGCTGTAGCATTATAAAAGTAGCAAAACAAACTTGTATTTTGTTTACCTTAGTAAAAGTATCTGAATGAAAGAAGTCATGTCAGAGTATGAAAAGCATAAGGGGACAAAGTTTGATGAAGTGTCTTTCAAACTTATTAATGTTTCAGTTTTTTTTTTTTTTTTTTTTTTTTTTTTTTTTTCTTGTGTGAGTTACCGCAATGAATTCAAAAAGTTGTTGGTGTATTATTCCTTGAGGATATGATAAATAGCCTGGCCGGATAACGATTTATTTTGTGTCAATCTTAGACAATTTTGTGGAACAAAACAAAAAACGAATGAAATATCAAAATTCATTGATTCTTTTACAAATTTTGTTTTAAAATTTTGGTATAAAGTACGGTTTTTATTGCAATATTAAACAAATATCTATTTCTCAAACTGTTATAAAAAATAATGAAAAAAGAGCATTACAAACTTTTTTTGTTTAATCGCTTTAATAAAATAAGAAAAAACAAGTAAGGCTTCCTCTATTCGGCTATGCTTAACTTTATATACAATTCACAATGGTGCGATAAGGACAGACTGTTGAGCCCGTTATTTTACGGGCAAGAAATAACTTAGGTTAATTTAATTTAATATCTCCACTTTATTAATAAAATATGACTCGCTTCTGCTGCTGATAATAATCCTTGCGCGCTATGCAGAGAAGCTTTAGTTAGCGAAGCCGGTTTTTGTTACACCATAGAGGAGAAAATCCTTGCGCCCAAAAGTGTTTTCCATATATTTTTAATATATGCACCCAGAGAAATAGTTTTGTTGGTTGTGACCATAATAAAACATGTTTTAATCTGCGTGTATATAACGGGTCCGCCATCTACCGTTTTTTTTTCAACTAGTGTTTATTTCGTGAATGGTAACACTTAGCTCATGTCTGATTTGACAGATAATTAGTTTTATCCTTCCGCTGAACGAATATGGTTGTGTATACGCTTGAACAACGCTGGGAAATATTGCGACATTACTTTGAAAATCATGGTAATATTGCAGAAGAGAAGCACCGTAAGCTCCGTATGTTCGTTATCTTGTGAAAAAAGTGAAAGAAACTGGTATCCTTATCGATAAACCAAAGCGTGAAAAGCCAAAAACAGTGCGTACACCTGAGAATATTGCTGCTATGGCAGAAAGTGTGCGTGAAGCGCCATCAACATCAATTCACCGTCGTTCTCAACAATTGAACATTTCGGAGACATCATTGAGACGAATTTTGCATAAAGACCTAAGTATGACGCCATACAAAGTCCAATTGGTTCAAGAGTTGAAGCCAACTGACCATCCAATGCGTTTTCGCTTAGCAAAGTGGGCCTGCGATCGACTTACATCTTCTGTAAGTCGATCGCCAAAAAAATCATCTTTTCAGATGAGGCTCATTTTGTTCTTGGAGGGTATGTAAACAAGCAAAATTGTCGCATCTGGGGCACAGAAAACCCGCACGCATACATTGAAAAGCCGATGCCCCCAAAAGGAGTCACTGTTTGGTGCGGATTTTGGACCAGAGGCATAATTGGGCCATTTTACTTCGAAAATGAGCAAGGAGTGGCCATTACAGTCAATGACGATCGTTATCGGGCCATGTTGAACGAATCTTTATTCACAAAAATTGAAGAGGATATTGGCAACATTTGGTTTCAACAGTACGGCGCTACGTGCCACACAGCCGAAGCTACACTCGATGTTTTGTGCCCTATTTTTGAAGATCGCATTATCAGCCGCAGAGCTGATGTCGTTTGGCCACCTTGGTGCTGCGATTTGACACCGTTGGACTATTATTTGTGGGGTGCCGTCAAAGATAAGTGTTACGCCGACAAGCCAGAGACAATTGACGCTTTAAATGACAATATTCGTGAAGCCATTGGTGAAATACAGCTGCACACAATCGATAATGTTCTTAAAAATTGGACCGATCGTGTAGGCTACTGCATGGCCAGCCGAGGCAACCATTTGAATGAAATTATTTTCCATTATTAACCGGAAGGATTGTACTTTCAAATAAAAAAAGAAATTTGAGAAAATATTCAGTAGTTTTTTTTATAGCATTTTCAAAAAAAAAAGTTATTTGGCGGACCCTTTAGATATTTTTTGTATTTAACTTCTTTAGTAATTATGGATCTTATGACACTTTTAAAAGTGTCATAATGTCCATTTGCAAAGTATCATAGTGTCCATGAACACTGTGACACTTTTTGGAGTGTCATGTGTCTCGTGAACTCTTTGGATTTTTATACCTGAGCCCTTTTCGAAATAAATGATGCTTATAAAACCTTTGTTTTCAAACATATTAACGATGAATAATTTTCCGTAATTCAAAACAATAATTACACTATGCTAGTTAAACAAACTGACAAGCGAGGCGTCCGGCGCACAGTGCTGTGGCCCATAGACATAAATAATTAAAAAAATAAGTCTTATATTGTACATACAAATGTACAGATCGATAGATAACAAAATAATTAAAATGAATTTTGAAGAATTTTTTAAATTTTACTCTTTTTGGCAAAGTAAGAGAATTTAAGTAAAAATGGCTTAACAACTACTTAAGTTTTACATGCTTCAGAAAAACTGTTGGTTCTAAGAGTACCAGATTGAAATTTTTTTTGTAACAGTTAACTATACTTGGAACAAACTGTGAACAAATTTTATATGATTTCTTTTCTTATCCGTATTTTTTTTATTGGTTTGAAAAATGGTTATTATTTACTTAAACTCTAAAAATTTTTTAAATTTTAAATACTTATACTCTTTTCTAATAACTGCAAGAAAAACATTTAAAAAATGTACGAAAAAACCAGAAGTAAGGAAGAACATATAAAATCAATTAAAATGGATAATCATTCAAAAAAAAAAAAAAAAAAAAAAAAGCAAACTGTGATCTACCAAAGGTTAAAATACAATTTGGTTTAAGGATTGATGTTTGACTATTGACGTCAGCAGTCGTCGATGGCTGCGAGGGTAAAACGGCAAATCCATCTGAGGAGATCGAGTGGTTCCGATCGAAACATGTCATGGTAACCTGCCGGCCCGGGTTCGAGCCCCGGCCACGGTCAAGAATAAAATTCCTTTCTTCATAAAAATAATTTAATGAAAATTAAATTTAATGAACTTAAGCCTAATTAAAAATTATTAAAAATTTGGATTAAAAACCATAAATAGTTCAACAAAATAACCACAATACTAATTACCATTTAAAAAAATTTTACAACAACATAGAAACAAAATAAAATGGCAATTATCGTGATTTTTGCTCAAATTTCCATAGTTTTCAGAAGTTTAAAAGACAATAAACTACAAATACTATGAAATATAAATTCAAATTAATACTGTTCAATAAAAAACAACAAAAATCAAAATATGTATAAAAAAAATTTTGTGTTTGGCTGTATTTTACGGTACAAGAGGGCACTAAAATCACAAATAAGCTTTTTTTTCAAGAAAATAATTGTAAAAAATTCATTTTTCGGATTAGAAGATTCAAATTTTTTTTCTGTGATATCAAACTATATTTTAAACCAACTGTAAAACAAAATTTAGGTGAATTATTTTCCTCTACATATATTTTATTGGTTTGAAAAATGCTTATTATTTACTTAAGCTCAAAAAAAATTATTAACTTTCATGGATGATTGAAAAAAAAAGAAAAATATCGTCTATGGGATTTTTCTGTTTACGTAAATATGAACTGTTTTCTAATAAGAGGGAGTTTACACGGTGTCTTTTCAGACATGTCTAACAAACTCGTCTGTTTTGTTTGTAGGCGATCGGGGTAGAGAATAAAGAGGGGTTGCCAAACAGACACGAAATGAGTTTTCATTTTTCTTTAAATAAATAAAAAAAAAAAACAAAAAAATTTTACCACAACACAGACAAAATTTATTAGTAGTTTTTTATCAATTCAAAAAATTATTTAAAAAGTATTAAAATTTAATTAATGTGATAATTGAAACAATTATTTTTTTTTTGTTGAAAGAAAATTAAAATAATAATTTTAATTTAATTACCATTTTAGTTGTTTTGAAATAAATTTTGAATTAAAATATTAATTAAATAACAAAAAATTATTTCTTTTAAAATAAAATAATTTAAAATTGTGAAATTGTTGTTGGACATTTTCAAAATCAATCAACACATTGTTTATAACGGCAAAGTTTTTTGATCATTTTTTTAATTAAAATTAAAAATATCATTTATTGAAAAAAAAAAAAAAATATTCAAAATATTAAATTTTTACAATTTTTAGTAATCAATATAATCATTTTGGTAATAGGTGCAAAATCAACAAATGGGTTGCTTGATTCTATGAATTTAGTACAAATTTGGTGATTAGAGAAAATTTTTAATTTTTTCTGTGAACTTAAAGAAAAAAATTATTTAAAAAATTTCTTTTTTCGTGATTTTTGTTGAAATAAACAATAGAACTAGGAATAAAATAAAAAATAAATCCAAAAAGAAACTATTGAATTTGTTCGTATATACTATGGTGTAGGGTGTCATATGGTCTGGCTTGACGACTACACTTTCTTACTTGTTATACACAGGCAGGCCGGATGGATGGCTGTCCATGTAACCTTGTGCGTACAGGTCGCAATTTCGGAGCTAATTTGATAAAATTTGGCATATACAAACATAGGTACTGATAAGCACAAGGACCAACCAAGCCTATTGGGGGAATTGGTCCAACATTTTACATAGCCCCCAAACAAGCTTCTTTCCGGAATAGGGTATTTGTGCCGATAATCTTGACTAAGGTAAATGTAACTACTGTTCGAAATTTTAGAAGTCTACGCCAACTCTTTTATTTTTTGTCTATTTCTTATATGGGATCACAGCACTGCGCGGCGGGTTAACCTAATTCGAGTACGCTAAGTCCAATGGTGCTAACTGGTTTTTTAGGTTAGCTCTTGTTTTCGAGATATTAAAAATGATGGAGATTTCACAACATACATATATTCGCGTAACTCAAAAAAGGTAAAATTTATTGAATAGTCTAAAAAAACAAAAATTTTGAAATAAAATTATCTATAAGTATTATGAATTTGATAAAATGCCATTTTTCCCCTCTTAAGGGGTGGATATAAAGGCCAAGTATGTTTTGAGAAAATGTTTTGGACGAATGACTAATGGCAATCGGTCATTTTACCCTTAAGGGGTATTGATAATTTTGTACGAGCTGTCTTAAAAAATGGAGATAACGGTATAGGTTTGCTAAAAGCAAATAATAGGGGACCAAAAATTAAGTGACGTTGGTCATACATTTGACCCGTCTATGGGCATCCTAGACGCTGCAGGGCAAATTTAAGAATTTCATTAAAATAGATCGCGAATAGTTATCCGGAAGCGTTCGCCACTAACAGTAATGTTGGCACCGGTTTCATATTTAAAGACACATAGGCCTACGACAAGAAACCCGTCCCAAACAGTGATTTTTTCGGAATGTATGGGGTCTCAAGAATCTCTTGAGGATTTAGCTTTCTCCAAAGAAAAACAACTCTGCTTATTTACACACCTGTTAAGCCAGAAATGAGCCTCACCGCTGAAGATGATTCGACGATGAAATTCTAGTTGAACTTCCATTTGATTTTCATCCTTTTATCTAAGCACGCGATTCACTTTATGGTGCGCTTGTTTTAATTCTTACACCAATAAGATTTAGGCAAAGATCGGTCCTTAAAGTTTTCAAAGTAGTGGACGGGTAGAGACCGAGTTGCTGAGAACTTCTACAGCGGCAATGGCTTCTTTTGTAGGCACGATAAACGCTCAATTTGATGGATATAATTAAAAATTTTAAATGTGTTCATGAATCAATCAAAAGTATTGCGTATTTGAAGCTCAGATGAAACATTATGCGCACCGTATATTTGACGAAGTGCTTTAAAAGTTTGGCGAACATAGTATGAACTTTGTTGTAGTGTAAGTAAAGGATGTCCACACGCAAAGAAAAAACATGGTTGTGGTAAACATATTCTAAGAGCAACATATTATGATAAGAATTATGATTGTAGTCACCATATTAAGATTATTATTGAAACATATTATCCTCAATATACTCGTAATATGTCATCATAATATTTTTCCCTTAATCATATTATTATTCTGTTAATCATACTAATTTAAGAAGTAATCAAATTATTGTCATGTTAATCATAATAAGCTAAGAAGTAATCATATTATCATCATGTTAATCATAATAAATTTAGAAGCAATCATATTATGATACAGCACCTTTCATAGCTGTCATAAAAATACAAAATAAATTTAAATATTTTTGAATCGAATTTTTATTTTGTGGCTTTTTACAATTTTTCTTAATGTTAATCAAATAGCGGAGTTCAATATTAGGCTTGCAAAAGAGCAAATGAAAAATCTGTGGTTTTCATGGGCAACCGCGTGTTGAACGAGCTTTATATTTTTTTGAAAAAGATGGATCAATTCCGTTTTGTAACATAATGACAAAGTTTAAAATGTGCAATACCTAGCCCATAGTTTGATCTAGAATGGGTTTTCGGCTTTCCTGAACAATTTGTTTTAAGACATACGCGGTTGCCCATGAAAACCACAGAAATATCGTAGCACTTTTATAAAATATAACGAAATCTCTGTGTGTTTTGTTGTTGGATTTTACAAAAAACTATGATATTTTGCATTTGCACTATTACATCACTAATACTGAATGAACTCCGCTAATATTTTAATTTTTTAATTTCTTTAAACTTATTTCTTTATGGAATTTTATCTTTTAATTGTTTAACCGCTCACAAATAAAAAAAACGACACAACTTCTTCAAAATTATTTTACAAATGGCGCTAACATAATATGATTAGAGTAAAAATAGTTTGATCGCATCTTTAACATAATATGATAAATGTATAGAAAGTTATCATGTTATGGCTATTAAATATCATGATATGGTTGTGAGAAATATAATATGTTTAGAAAGTTATCATAGTTAAGTTGTTAGAAAAATAATTATTCTTCGGTCAACAATACTCAAATTCATAATTGCGATAAACATTGATATGTTTACAGTAACTATAATATTGTTGATATTAAATAAAAATAACAATTATTTGTGTACGACAACAATATATTGTTACATTAAACATAGTGTTGTTGCCGTAACCATGCCCAACCATATTTTTTCTCTGCGTGCATAATTGAGGTATGTATCATTTTAATTTTAACAAAAAAAATTAAATTTTTTTCGAGATATTAAAAATATTTCCATTTCAGTTTATTACAAATAGATTTCGGTTTAAAATGAAAATTTATGTCGTTCAAGTGACATCCCCTACAGGCTCAGCAGCCTCTTAATATTTTACCAAAATTTCCAATCACGTTTTTCAATAAACTCTGCTCGATAATGCTGTTTTTAAGCTATTGAACTATTTTGGGATTACTGCTGTACACTTTCGATTCCAAAAAAATCCCAAAAAAATAGTCTAAAGGTGCCAAATGGCACGATCTAAGTGGCTAATGAGAAGATCCATTGTTTTTGTTTGCTATGTGTCAAGTGGCACCATCCTGTTGAAACCACATATTCTCTACGTATAAATCATCATTTGTCGCCACAAAAAACTTCGGATCATCTTCCTGTAGCGATTTCCATTGACCGATGCCTCAAATTTTCACACCCTTATATCCATGATGGTTTGTTAAAACAGACTGAAAAAAAGTCAAACAAGCTTCGTTAGTTAGTATGACAGCTAGTTTTAGATTTATCCCCATCGGAAGTTCTACACGGCTAAAAAAAAAACATCCCTATAAAAAAAAACTACACTAAATATCATCGATTTTAATTTCAGGATGTCAGTTTCACTCCATTTCGATTTTCAGAACATGGCCGTTAATTTACTTTGTTAAAACGTTTTTGTTATACCTATTAAAATAACAAAAAAAAAACTCTGCTGTTAATTAACATCAAACAAAATATTTTAGGTAAAATGTATTTTAATTTTTCCTGCTACTCCAAAAAAAATAAATAAAAAAAATAAAAATCATCAAAATAACAAGTAGAAAAAATCATAATAAAATCATCATCAGCGTCATCAATAATTAATGATTCGTACATGACCCCAGAAATGATCACGATTCACACATGTTTTCTTAACAAATCCCTGAACTTCATTCAATACAACATGTTGCCATAATAACATTTCAAAACGTACACATACACACTTATGCGAGTGTTTTAACTTAATATTAGTAGATGTACTCTATTACCAAATACACTTTCCCTCCTCCTCCACTCCCCCCCCCCCTTTTTCAATTGATGTGGCAACAAATAATCGAAAATTAAGCAACAATTTATTAGCAAATATTTTGCTTCTTCTTGTTTTTTCTTTCCTAATTTTCTTTCTTTTCCTATAAACTTTATTTCCTTGTGTCGTTTTCTCCAATTTTCTATGGCTCCTGATGAGTTGGATGCAGACCACCCACTTTTTATTTTCTATGTTCCACTTATTTTTGGTTGTTTATTTAAAGGTTATTTAAGTACAATCTGGTATTTAAGTCTCTAAACGAAAATTAAATGTGTTTAAGTGAATGTGAATTTAAACACCATTTCCATTTACTTAGAAAAGTAAATTGCACCAAATTTGTATTCAATATTATTCTTTCAAAGCGTTTAAGGCATATTATAATGCTTTTTTTTGGGGCTAGGGCTTTAACTAGACCCTATGGTAAATTCTGGAGCAATCATCAGAAATTTAAACGTTTTAGGAAGATAAATCACTTCACTTCCATGTATTTCAACGCAGTCAAACAAAAGAATAAAACCCATTGTTTTGATTTCTTATGAGTCTGCAAGATCTTCCTATTTGTTCCATCTTCAGTGTTTGAAAATAAACATTAAATATCGTTCCTTGGTGTTGGGTTCAGTAGATTTGTGGAAAACACAAACGCTTATAGTGTTTGTGTAGAAAATCATTGAAGAAATAACGTTTTTCTCTTTGTGATCTTAGAACACAAAAATATTACTGTACTTATCTAACTCAGCAAAAAGATGAGAACATTTAATGCGCGCTGTATTTCCTTTCAACCATAAACTTTGTTGTGTTCGGCTCGGCACATTAATATTCGTTCGTTTCAGTTGTGTTTAGCACCCTTTTGGCTGTTAAAAAAATATTAAAAATTTTTTACAAAAACAAAATCCATATACGAAAAAAACAAATAGTCAGCGAGAAAATTTTACACAAACAAATGTTCACAATACACACACAAGCTATTTGTGCTGTGGTCTTTGCTAAATTTTTTTTTTTCTTCTCATTTCTTTATCGATGTAAAAAAAGAAACAGTATAGCGTTTGTGTTTTCCACAAATCTTCCGAACCGAACAGTAAGGATCGATATTTAATGTTTGTTTTCGAACACTAAATTATAATATAATGTTTGTCTACACTATCACTACAACTGTTCTGTTTTATAACAACGAACAGAAGAATATATAATGTTCGCTACTTTCTTAAAAATAGTAACGAAAGCTATGAAGGGTTGTGTTCGTATACACAAACACTAAAAAAATAGGTACCGTTTCTGGGTCTGTGAGCCGTACATTTAATCATTTTCTGTTTATTTTCGAACACTGCTTAATACACTGCTTTATCAAGTTATGCATTTAATTCTTTATCCACCTTTTTTGTTTTAGCATCAAAATCAGTTTCTTATAAGTTCAAAATTAATTTAAAAAAAATTTTAACTTTTTGTCATTTTGTTTGTAATTTCTACAATATTGATTCAAGACCCTATAAAGTAAACGATTTATTCCCTATAAGTAGCGAAGCTGATTAAACGATAGGCCGATAGGCCTATTCGTGTGCATGTTAAAATCGATTGTTTAAAGGCCTTAAGGTAGAAGTACATAACACGCGTTAGAGCGCGCGCTTTGTAGACTTCTGTCAAAAAAAGTTAAACTAGTGTATTTTCATAGATCAAGCTACATGCAAAATATTTTGACGCGTTTGCGCCAGAAAGTTAGTTAACTTTGAACTTTTTAACGCGTTGTGTATTTTTGACAAGTAATCAGCTGACAATAAAAAGAATAATTTAACAAAATTGTGAATCATGAAAGAAAAACTTTTTGAAGAGCTTAAAAAACATACAATATTTATATAAAAATAATAAATTTATTAAAATAAAAATATTTTGATATACTTTCGAATCCGTTTTTAATATACAAATAAGTAAATAAACAAAAAACAGATGACACGAACGGCTTTTGTATCGCGCGTTGTGCAATTTTTAATGCGCTAAAGTTTTTAAACGCACGACACACGTCGACGAATTAACGCGTGTTATGTTCTTCTACCTTTAGGCTTGATGGGAACGATGTTGTTCTATATTAATATCTAATATAGTCTAGAAAAGTTGCTATAGAAATTTAGCCATTATGGTACACAAATTGCTGAGCTATGAGCAAAAAACAACTACTTCCTCTAATTTTTACTCATGAATCGGTAATTTTTATCCACATATCGACATATGATTTTAAAAAAGTCCTGAGTTAAAATCAAAATCGATTTTTTTATCAATTATGATGCAACGTTGTGATAATAAATAACTAAATTTTATAATGGAAAAAGTTTGTAAACTTTAAATAAATTTCTTTTACCTTAACCCGTGTTTAACAGCCTAGCCCACGATGTCGACCGCTATCGTTTGTTTGCATTTTCAACAGCTGATTTACGCCCCACCTGCAATAGTCACCACGACAAGTCTATCGACAATGCAAGCAAACGATAACTTTACAGATTTCATACAAATTTGCGACCCACTTATAAATATTATGCGATCACGGCAGATGCAGTTTGTTAAAATATTAAACAAGAGTTTTCTTTACACACCATCACTAAACAGTTTGTATAACTATAAAATAACCATAGTTATAAAATTATGTATGGGTTATTCCATGTCATAACGACCAAAAAAGGCACACGACCCCTTTCGATTTTTATAAAATTAGATGAGAAGGTTCCTTTTGAGGAGCCGCAGAACAAAACGTACTTTTTCGCATTTTTTGACAAATTGGTTTTTTGATATTTTTATAATATTTAGGTTGAAATCTTTAAGAAAAAATCTAGTTAGCATATATTTATTTTTTGGTTTACCAAGAAAATGGGTTCTTAGAAAATTGGTGCATAACAAAACGTACTTTTTTCATTTTTATTTTTCAAAACGTGCTTTTTTCATTGTTTTCGCCATTTCTTCGTGTAGTTGTTTCAATAATATAACATGTCTTAAGAGGGCATAGCTTTTTACCAGCTGATAGGGAATTTGGCCGTATTGAAAAAAGACCAAAAAAACATGGTATTATAACGAGAGCAGAAAAGTATTCCCAGATTAATTTAAATCATGATTAAGTTTTAATGCTGGGAAAGGACTGGAGTATTCTGAATATAAAAAAACGACACAATTTATTAAAAGATTGAAAATATTCAATCATTTTAACAAATTTGTAACTTTAAATAAAAATGTTTTAAAAAATGGGACAAATCAGTGTTTAATAAAAACTTACGAGTCCTTTATATTTTAATCAGCAGAGGAACTGAACACCAATTTAAATTAACTGAAACGAGGGAAAACCCCTTTTCAATTTCTGGGCTGAAAGAAATTAAACAGGCAGTTGGATTAACGCCGATAAAAGAAAATACGTGGAAAATCTTTTAATATAACAGATTGGTGACGACTGAATTCAAAACCAGGCAAAACTCTGGTACAAGGATATTTTGTATAACCAAAATCAAAATATGGATGATTTAATTGAAGAAGATATTGAGTGTACTTGGGTAGAAGAAGACGTTGGGAAAAAAGCTTAACTATTTTAAAAGTATTATAGTTTTCTATTTAATTTAAAATAAAATTATAAAGTTTTCATTTTAATTATTTTTTACTATAATGGTTCAGGTTTAAAAACATGCAGTCAAAATATTGTCGTATTAAGAAATGCACACCAAAACGTTCTTTTTCTATTTTTTTAAAGAAAACTTTTTAATTTTTTTTTTAACAAAACGTACTTTTTTCAATGTAAACTTGCTTTAATATTAAACATGCTCGACATTTAATGTGTTGACTTACGGCAGTTGCATTCATCTTTTGGTAAGCAAAAAACTTGTTTCCATTTCCAGGATCATTCATTTTTTTAAGGAGTCGTAATAAATAAACCTCAATTTCCCAAAAATTTTAGATGTGTAAAAAAGTACGTTTTGTTCTGCGGCTCCTCTTTTATCCTATTATGAACATATATGAACAAAAAAAAATTTAATATACAAAATGTCATAATTTCGCCGCATAAGCCAAATGTGTTGAGCTTAGTTCTTCAATATCTTAAAACCTACTTTACATACGAAGATGACTTTTATGTCATTTTAAAGAGAATACTTGGGGCTACAAATAACATATTGAAAAAAAATTAAATTTTAAAAACGGACTAAGTCGAAAACTTATTTTTTTATTTGGCTGATTTTTTTTTATATAATACCTCAAAACGGCCTTTAAAAATCCTGAAACTTTGAAGGAGGTGTTTTTTTTTCGTTTTTAAGATATGATTTTTTTCTTTCGCAACCTGAAAAAAAATCATCCAAAAAATTAAAGTACCATACAACCTGTGTTCTTTAATCTACTACAAAAAACGACTCAGGCGTATACGCCATCACCAACCGTAATCAGGCTGATTGTTATTTTGAGCAATAAGTACACTGTGCTAGTGCAAAAAAAAAACAGACAAGGCGGGCAGTTAGTATTTTAACCTAATTAGGGCACGCTGAATCCAGTGGTGCTAACCGTTTTTTAGGTAAGCTCTTGTTTGCGAGATATACCGTTATTTGGAAAATGGAGGAGGTTGCACAACATATACATATTCGCGTAACTCAAAAACGGTTTAGGATATTCAAATTACTAAAAAAAACGAAATTCTGTAATAAATAATTAAGTGGGGTTGGTCATACATTATTTGACCCATATAGGAGCATCCTTTTTTCTTTTTTTTTTTTTTTTGTTCATATATGTTCCTAATAGGATAAAAGGAACCTTCTCACCAAATTTCATTGAAATCGAAAGAGCTAGGGTCCCACTTTTGGTCGATTTGACATGTTATTACCCGTATATATTTTTTTAAATTTTTTCTCACAAAATTCTTTTATATATTTTTTGTTTACTGTTGGATTTGTTGTTTGGATTTTGTTAACTCCTTTATTTTAAGCACAGAGTTGAATTTTTTTACTTATTTTATATTTTTTTGCCGATTTTTAAGTTTAAGCTAGCGTTTTATTTGTGGAATTGTTGATGTAGTAATACAGCCATTTGGCAATTAGTAAATGGATTACGTAAGAAACATAAGACCTGTCGATTGATTGATTGATTCGTATTGAATTTATGGATTCTCAAAACAGTTTCATGTCTCATATTAAATAGCCAACCAAATCGCCAACTATTTTAAAGATCGCCAAAAAAAAAAAAAAAAGTTCTATCGCCAAATGGAAACTCTCACCGTTTAAAATTTTTAATGTTTGGCGAGAAATCGCCATATCTGACAGCCCTGGTTGCTAAAAGTTTTTGAGTGTTAAATGCCGTTATAAACAAGACAAAAACAAGAAAAATTAATAATAATAGTTGTAGAAACTTAATTTTGTTCTAACTCGAGTTAGGCAGTTTTGGTCTGTGACCACTGAAGTAAGCTTGATAAATTTGAACTCAATTATTTAAGATTTTTTAGGTTTTAAAAAATCAGCAAAATCTACCTATTATTTTAGGCGTTGCATTGGACCATATTCGTCTCTGGGTGATTGTGTGAAGTTTACTTCGCACCAGCCCTTCTTACTTAAACTTACCTAACATATTATTTCCCCTAGCGCTGATACAAATATGTTTCCAATATAAGAATTTATTTTTGCTTTAAGTACGAGTTGTAGTTACAATCTAAGTACGAATAACACTAAAACGTACTTAAAACCATCCTCTGCACTGCGGATTATTTCAAGTAAGAATTCGGGATTATATATGGATAAGTTGAGTATTGCGCACTTGAATATCCGTACTTGAATCAATCAAGAAAATCCGTACTTACCGTACTACTGATACAGCTTCGGATTGATTTAAGTACGGATGGAGCGTTCCTTGTTTTAGTGTATATAAGACTCGGCATAGGCGAATAAAGCACTTTTACTAGTCAGTTCGCTACGTATTTAATGCTAAGTTCACACTTAGGTTTTTAAACGCGTTTAAGCAAAATGTTGATTTAGCTAATCAAAGCCGTTCACATTATATTGAAGATGATTAAGAAAAAAAACACACAACAAACACACAAAAAAACAACAAACAAATTTATATTTCTTTAAATAATTAAAAATTGATAAAAACACTTTTATAAAGTTATCAGAAGATTATTTCAATCATTTTAATGATGAACTTGTGAAAATTTATGAATTATTTAAGGAAAAAAATAAAAACATTCAGCAGAAATCTTGGCCGGTTGTACACGACCATGTTGGCGATTCTACATTTGAGGTATGTTCAGTGGATTCTATGTGATTTATGAAGTGATTTAGTTGTAATTATGTCAATTTGAAGTGATTATCAAATCACTTCAATGTATGGGTAATCATCTCGATTTTGAAGTGATTAGAGCTTAATCACGTTCGAACTGCTTAAACGCGTTTAAGAAGCCAAATGTGAACATATTATAAAACAGGCAAATACACAAAAAAACACATCGCATGAGCTAATTTTTAATTAATTTTGTCTTAAGTACGAAACTACAACATACACAAAGTTTTCATCAGATTTAAAAAAACACGACTACGATATTTTGCATTGGCTCTTTCGCAAGACTGTTTGCACTTAACACTGTGTTTTTGGTGTATTTGGTTCAAATCGCCTAGCTCCCCCAAACAAATTTCCCCGCCCGAAATGGGTGTTGACGAATTAGCTCTAGAATAATTTCATTTTTAAATGTTTATTAAGTAATTTTAATTAGGCTTAAGTTCATTAAATTTAATTTTCATTAAATTATTTTTATGAAGAAAGGAATTTTACAACATGAAAATTAATTAAAATTGTTATTGATAATCTTTCATTCTTGACCGTGGCCGGGGCTCGAACCCGGGCCGGCAGGTTACCATGACATGTTTCGATCGCAACCACTCGATCTCCTCAGATGGATTTGCCGTTTTACACTCGCAGCCATCGACGACTGCTGAAATCAATAGTCAAACATCAATCCAATAACAATTTGAATTAATTTTCATGTTGTAAAATTCCTTTCTTCATAAAAATAATTTAATGAAAATTAAATTTAATGAACTTAAGCCTAATTAAAATTATTAAAAATTTGGATTAAAAACCATAAATAGTTCAACAAAATAACCACAATACTAATTATTGTTTATTAAGTACTAAAATTTGAAATGGTGTAGTTATTTAACACTTGCCCTAAAAATAAATTTCTTGAAAACGTCTTTCGAAGAATTTAATATTGTTCTACTTTTAAAAAAGAAAATTTGCTAAAGTAAATTTATGTTTGTTTCGTTGCTACTTAAATGCATGTAGGCCTTTTTAATGGCAAGAAGAACAAGAAAGAAGAAAACTAATTAGCAGTAAATGAGAAATTAAAACTGATGCTTTTACTACTCTAAGGAAGTAATATTATTTTATTGTCTTTCAAAAATCATATATGAGGTCAAAAGGAAATTAGAAAAGAAAAATGTAATTTCAGAGAAAATTTTTATTTTTTTTTTTTTGAACGAAAATAAGATTTAAAATAAAATTACTATTACAAAAAAAAATATATAATATAAACTACAAATGTATACAGTTTCAATAAATTATATTTTTATAACTTTTAAATGAAATCTAAAGCTGCTGTTCTCGCACAAATTGTATTTTATAACGACGAATTTACCAAACAAATTCTTTTCATTAAATTCTTCGATCTTCCCAATTGTGTTTATACCATAAATCATTTGACATTAAAAACAAATTAAATAAAATATTTAAGGTACTTATTTTTTAAAACCTGGTATTACATATATTCCTTTAATTGTTGTAAGCTTTTTACTTCAATTTTTAATTTTTGATTTTTTTTTTAATTTTCACCACTAAAGTTTTAAAAAAAAACAATCTTAGCCAGCACAATATCCAGAAATAAAAAAAAAACTTCTTTAAAACAAAAGTAAATACTAAATCAATGACATAACTGCGGTGTTTTTAATTCGCACAGACTTACATATAAAGTAAAGTACTTTTTCCAATAAACTCTAACTGTAGTAAATACAGCATTACTCACACTCTTTAGCAACTAACTATCCCAAAATAAAACGGAAACAATGGCCTGACAAGCTGAGGATATGGTAAATGCCAATCAGCAGAAAAAAAGTACAACAAATGAATATCAGAACAAAAAAAAAAAAAAAAAAGAAAAATAATTCATATAAAATCGCTTAAAATAACTGTGTACAATTGAACTCCACTAAATAAAGAACAGAGCAATACCAAATAGAGCAGAGGAAAGTAGCAAGAGTTTTCAAAGTTTGAATTCCAATTTAAGAAAATATTAAATAAAGTTTAAAAAATTTAATGGTTGGTATTTTTTTAAGCTTTGTATCATTGCAAATAAGACTTTTTGAGTGTTTACAATTCTCATCCACTCTGCAGTTTTGTTTGCTTATATCTCTGGCGTTTCTAAAATTTTTTGGGAGAATGTTTCCTGATGATCTGGCCTAAGCAGTGAAATTTTAACAAAGCATCTGTTATCTATTCAATATTGGCTTCTACGGCTTATATTACACAACTTAACAAAAATCCAAATCCCATTGCTATAATACATAATACGTGAATGATCAAATCTCGATTTCCATTTGTTTTACTTATTTTACTTAAAACGGCATGGATTTTTTGGAGTGACTGGCTTTCCTCCTGTCATAAGATTTAGGGGTAACTCTAATACGACTGGAATATTAATCTGCGAGAATAGAAGGCTCCCATCTACATTGAAAACGTATTTCAAATGTATCGACATGGTGAATACGTTCCCCATATTTTTACTTACCAAAATTTAAATGCGAATGAAGAAAATATGAGCTGAGTGACATAATGCATCCCATTTAATACACCCAGAAAAAAACTATAGTATGGTCATCTTTAACAAAAGAATTTTTAACGAAAATGTTTAAACATATTATGGTTAATTGAAACCATATTTTCGTCTCCGGCAACCATATTATGGATATATTAACCTCCATCAAGAAGCCACAACCATATTACGGCTGCCTCCGAACATGCTTTGGTTAATAATAATAAAAATTTGTTTTGCACTTGTAATGGCATGGTTGGCTTTCAACCATAGCATGTTACTCATGGAAAAGAGGAAAATATGTTTGTTATTTAAAAACAAAATATTGTCATATTTAACCACAGCATGTTTGTGAGGCAACCATAATATGTTTGTGGCTTCTTGATGGAGGACTTAACTAATAACATGGTTGTCGGTGACAATAAAATGGTTATATGTATTAACCAAAATATGTTTAAAAATTAAAGTTAAAAGTAGTTTTGTTGGAGGCAGTGTTGCCAAAAGTTATTGAGGAAAAAATGCTAGATTTTGTTAATAAAAATGCTGAATAAATGGAAAAAATTATATGAAAAATAAAGACAGATCTTCAATACAGTAAGAGCCAATAAATTTTTTATAATATGCTGCATATTGTCCTTCAGGTTCGAAGACGATCTGGCAAATTTCCTTGAATAAATGTTTGCCAGATACTCGACAGGTGCATTCGAACTATGCACAGCACATTAACTTAAATGTCGGCTCTTCTGAACTTTTTAACAAATTTTTTAGAAAGCGATATAGGATTGTTTTTAGTTATGCCCGTAACACCTTTGTCCTTTCTTTTTTCTGCGTGTGTTCCAGGCCACTAATTTTAGACAATATCACATTTGCAGTAATTTCAAAAAGTTTTTTCTAATTTATTTGCTTCTTTCAATCATTCTTTTAAGTTTCGGTGCTTGCCCTAATCTTTGCGAAACTTTTGTGAATAAGTTTTTACTAATTTTTTAAAATGTTCTCTTATTTTGATTTTTATTTCGGTGAAACATTAATGAGCATTTACATTGTTGCATTTTTAAGATCCAATTCAATGTTAGAATCTTCCGTTTTTTTTTTCTTTTGAATTTGTATTTACAATTATAAAAAAGGAAAACATTTAAAATATCACAAGAACTAAAAAATGCTAGGAATTTTCAAATAATGCTAGAAAAAATGCTACATGCTAAATAAGTTTATTTTCATGCCAAATGACTTTAAAAAATGCTAGATATAGCATAAAAACTGGTTGGAGGTGACCACATTAAAAAATGCTTTTTACCTGCGTGTAGTAGCATTCCACTAAAACTTTTACTTTTTCGGGAGACACATCTGAATTATTGTTACCAAGGAATTTTTTTTTTTTTAAATGTGTTTTAAAATCGTTAAGAGTAGATGTAAAAGATATTTATAGCATTAGTTTTGTAATATCTGTACCTTCGAAAACGCCCCTTTAATTTTTACGTCACTGAGCTTGTGCAACTATTGCTTCCGTAACTGGAGCGCAGATTTTGATCAATATTTTTACAAACATAATTTTTTCTGGCTCAACGAAAGGTTCAATTTAATGTTTTTTTTTTTACTTTAACGGAGCGACGTGATGGCAAGTCCTCTTTGATAAAATTCTGTGATCGCACTTGGCTATCACACATGCAAAGAAAGCATCAATATTTTATTAAGCCTGGCTTTAAGCCGGCTAAAAAAAGAAACCACTTTAAGATAAACCATTTTTGTTGCAAGTATATATTTTTCCTGTACTGTAGCACATGGTGCAATGTTGATAGAAAATAATAGTAAATTTCAGCAAAAATATAAACTTATTAAATTAATAATGTTTAAATAACATTGTTCAATATTGAATCAATAAAAATCTTGTTTTACTTGTTTGGTGTTGAAACAAAAACAACACCACAAGAAGAAAACATGTTTTTTTTTATTTTCATTTTAAAAATAATATATAACAGGAAGGAAAATTCCCATATTCTTTTTGTAAAAATTATCTAGTTAAATAAATATTATTTCTATGTCTGGTGGCGTGGTAAGTGTTCTAAAATAAATACATATTTTGTCTTAAAATCTTCTTATCACAGTTATTTCACACTCAAATTAAATTGATTCTAAAAGAACACTAATTATTTGGAAAGCTATTGTCATTTCTTTTTATTATGATAATATTGGTATGGCTCAATTATGTATGGAACAAAATATCGGCCCAATGGCCGCCGCGACCTCGGCGGCACACCTCTATCCGATGGTCCAAATTTTCGATAACGCTGAGGCATAATTGAGGTTCTATGCCGTTAATGTGCCGAATTATCTCATCCTTTAGCTCTTGAATTGTTGCTGGCTTTTTAACGTACACCATTTCTTTAAATAACCCCAAAGAAAGAAGTCCAACGGTGTCAAATCACATGATCATGGCGGTCAATTGACATCGCCACCACGTAAGAAAACACGGCCGTTGAATTTGTCGCGCAAACGAGCCATTGTTTCTTTAGCTGTGTGGCAAGTGGCACCGTCCTGTTGAAACCACATATCGACCACATCCATATCTTCCAATTCGGGCCATAAAAACTGCATTATCCTCTCACGATAGCGAACACCATTCACAGTAACTGCCTGACCGGCCTCATTTTGGAAAAAAAAACGGCCCAATGATGCCGCCAGCCCATAAGCCACACCAAACAGTCACTCCACAAAGAGAGCATGGGTTTTTCGACAATCACTCTTGGGATATCATCGCCCAAATGGGGCAATTCCGCTTATTGACTAATCCACTGAGGTGAAAATGTTACTGAAGATGATTTTCTTCGAAAATTGATCGATCATCCACTGTTGCCATTTCTAGCCACCATTCTGACCATTGACGACGTTTGGAATGGTCAAGAGGCTTTACACGACGACGAGTTGAGGTGGACGGCTCTTCAGCCACACTATCGCGAACCGCAGCAATATTTTCTGCAGTACGAGCTGTACGAGCTTGCACTGGTTTTTTCACATCTCATACAGACCCGGTTTGCTCAAATTTTTGCAAGATTTCTCCGATTGTAAAAGTTGGACGATTAAATTGACTGAAAAAATCATGAAGGGCACGATTTGCATTTTGATTTAAACTCCCATTTTCATAATCAGCCTGAATAACTTTAACGCGTTGCTCGATTGTGTATCTTTTCATGGTTCAAATTGAGTTGTTCTGAAAATGAGAAACGTCAAATGAAATGCAGAAAAAAAGTTGACTTTAGGTGTAGTTCACATTCAACATCGATCCTTAAAATTTAACTACCCTTTACATGAAATTCCAGTTGTTTCAACTTGAAATAACTTTTAGTCAACGTGATTCGTAGTGTTTAATATTAATGTAATTTTGCTCTTACTTTACTGGAATGTTAAATTAATATGAATTATAATCATTTTAAAAGAAAAAATTTTGCTCGCAACAAATTTTAAAATCATGTTTAATCAACATGAACTAACTATGAAGCAAAATCCCTACTGAAAAATATAAATCAGCGTTGTTTTGGACGATTTTACATTGATTTTTTTCTGTGTGTATAAGCGATTGACAAAGAGAATAGTTTATTTCCCATATAAAACTGCCTTCAAGCTTCCTTTTCAGGAATCAATTTTTGATGTACTCAAGCAGGCATACTTTGTGTTATGTGAGTCGTATATTAGACATGGGATCACAGCGTGGGGGAGTGCTACATATTGCAGATCTATACAGCAAATCCAAAACCAAATCTTGAAAATATTGTTAAAAAATAAGCAACACAACCAACAGTTTCAAACAGCACTTGTATACGAAACCGTAAACAACATACATAACAACTTATCAAATTCCAACAATTCTAACAACACAAACAACAATAACACACCTAATCTATTTACCAGCACAGTCAACACAATCGAAGTTAGTACAGATAACAACAACTCGCCTATCGTTGAAACAAATAATAGATGTAATAACGCAAACAACACCAGCAACACATACAATGTCATTAACAACATCACAAGCACCAACAACATCATCACCAATATAAACAACATAAATAACAAAATTACAAGTAGCATGCAAACAACAAACAACAACATTAATACTAATAACGTCAACATAAATACAACAAACACACAAAACTCCAACAACATTGCCAGTAATCTGGGAGTACTAAACGTAAAAAGTCTCTACCACAACATTCTAATCAATGAATTCTATAACGATCATAGGTTTTTAAAACCAATAGATCATTCATACAACACAAGGCTTCGGACAGAAGGAAGATACAAAGTCCAACAGCACAAGAACAACTATGGAAAAAAACTCATTGAATACAACACTTCCAAATATCTTCAATAAATTACCTCTATATTTACTAAAGATTTCAAGCCCTTATCAAAGAAAATCATGTTTAAAAAAAAACATTTTATTAATTCGCAATGAAAAATAATATATAATAATAAATATTTTAATATCATATACTAACATAATTAATAATATATACAAACTGAAATTATAATTTTATTTTTATATCCTGCAGATAAGCCAACTGGCTTCGCGGGTTTATATATAAGATCCTTAATGTGTATAAAGAAAATGTAATAAAGAAATTTTTGATAATAAAAAAAAAAAAAAAAAAATAGAAGCTATTTAGTAGCGAAATGATTTTGTTTCAGCTACGACATTTTTTCATTCATACCATTGCAATACACCCACTAAATACTTTGCTTTGAATTTCAGAAAACTTTCTTTATAACAAACCACAGCATGATTCGTTGGCTCCGTTAGTGCCAATGGCGTACCAAATGGGTGTTTTTTTTTTTTTTTTGGTAGTTCACTTTTACCAACCTTTCAGTTTGGTATAACATCTTACGCAGCACACTTTAGGAACTCAAAACGTATGAAACGATTAAAGAAGTCGTTAAGTCGCTGCAAAATAAGTCGGGATATTTTATAAATTAGCTATTGGACTAATGAATACAATAAGACAATTCACAAAGTTTCTATTGAGTCATACAGGCCTGTCCTGCAAATCACCTTTACTCAAATCACATGTGCCTACTAAAATCACACGTGTGATAATTTAGTGTCCCGTTTTTGTGTGTTTTGGTGAGATCTTCAATTGCCGAAAGCGCACTAAGAAATACAAAAACAGTATGACTTTCAGAACTCCACAAAATCACGCTCGTGATTTCAAAAACACGTGATTTGAAATCACGTGATTTTCAGAACAGGCCCGATTTTGGTTGTACATGCTATAATTTTATGAATGTGACATTTCCCTCATGTGAATTTTTTTTTACATTGTCATTTTAATTTTACATGAAATTTTGGATAAAAAAAGAACATTTTCTTATGACTTTTTGTTTTTAAAAAATAAGACACGATATTTTTAATTAAAAATAATTAATAAATAGGCAAATAAAACAAATATTAAATTCATTAAAAAACATGTACTTTTTTGCAAAACATTAGACTTTAATAAATTTTTCAAGCTTAAGGTCTCTTTTTTATAAAATTAATTAAAATATTTATTTTGATATTTCAATTTCCGTTGGAAACCTTCTTCAGGAAATTTTTTATTTAAAAAATCAAAATAAATATTTTAATTACTTTTATAAAAAAGAGACCTTAAGCTTGAAAATTTATTAAAGTTTAATATTGAATATAAAAGGTCGAAGAGAAAATGAAAATGATCTTTAGTCTAAAAAGAAAACATTTAAAGAGAGTGTTAAGCTATGTTCACACCTATCAAATATTTGACGTCCTACACGTAACCACTAGTTTTATTAAAAAATTATTCGCTTTTGCAAAACATTTGGCTTGATCCAACATGATTTAACAGTCTCTAAATTATATTATACAATTATCTTTTTATCAATAAAGTGTAGTAAATCAGTAGAAATTGTTAAAAGTAAAGCTAAAGTTTGATCAATTAACTGGTCAGGTTTTTTTTTTTTTTTGATTTTTTTCGTCAAATATTTGTTCGGTCTGAACACACCTTTAGTAGTTGAAGGTTGAAAAAATTTTTGTTGCTTCTAATTTTCTTTGATGGGAATTCCCAAAAACAAATTTCCCGAATTAAAACACTACTAGAAACCCTTTCTTTTGCCAACTTTTATTTTAAGGCTGCAAAATAAAACGAAGCATTGTTGCAATGGCAAACGATTAAAATCCAACAATTTGTGATTCATTTCATTTCTTTTTCAGCTTAAACCATATTTTATATACATAAACACTTTTTTCTATATAAATATAGATTTCAAGCACACACATATATACATACACACAAACATTATCTATAGCATCAGTATTTATTAGTCTCGTAATCCTCAGACAGTTGCTGATATATTTTTCTCTAACTCAATACAGCAATACGAAACTAAACAATACCCTGGCTGGCATAGTAAAATCATACCAAGCCCAGAGCATTGAAAGGCAAATCCAACCATACCATACTCTATATATATATGCTACTCACAAACTGTTAAATCATCTTTAGAAACCGCGTATTATGCACTTATCAAGTGATTTTTTATTCCGTGTTTTTTTTATATTTCGCTCATACAATAAATGAATTTGTTCGGTTTTGTATTGCAGCAAAATAATTCCTGTATTGAAAAATAATTTTTTTTTTTTTTTGCTAGAAATTGCAAAATAATAGTGGCTGAGATTTTGAAAAATAGAAGAAAGAAAACCAACGAGTGAGTAACTTGTGTAGAGAGGCTTTTATTCCATTTTTCATATAAAATGATATATTGTTGCAGAATTTTAATTCTAAAGTCAATAACATTGTTGAGCATTATTTATTTTTAGACTTTAAATATGGAGATTTATTTCATTCTTTTTATTTTTACTTCAAAGATATTAAATTTATTTTATACCTTAAATTTTGGGGAAACTTTAAAGTTTTGTCGTTGCTAAAATCATTTTCCAGGTCAAAGTTTACAGAAATTTTTTAAACCTTTTTAAAAATAGATTTTCTTCATACTTTTGTTGTCTAACAAAAACATAATTTACGAATATGTGCGGCATCTTGGAGAACATTGAAATATTACTGCTAATAGACATTTAACGAATATCTTCTCTGCGTCGGTTTGATAGATTCTACCAGACGTAATTCGTGTCCTATATGACAGCCAAAAGTGATCCAAAAGAGTTAAAGTGGTCACGAATTTATCCATAGTATTGGGTAATAGCTGCTCAGATGGACGAGAATGCGCGCCGAAAACTTGATGAAGAGCGCAAATTTTGTAAGTCTTTGCATGGTAATTTGCCAAATTACCTCCGACTACAACCGCTGAAATGTTTTAGTCCGACTCTGACTTCGACTGCGACTCCAACTCCTATTCCTACCATTAAATTTTTGCCAAATGTATATGAGACTGGTCGCTATTTGACTCTAAACTCTTTTAAATGGTTTAATATAACAAGAAAATTATTCCCATTAAAATTATTGCAACGCCAATTTCAAAGAATTTTGATTTTGGAAGGGATTAGAAAATTGTTTATGCCGAAAAATCGGAGTCGGATAGCTGAGTTTTAGTAGGTACTTTGACTCCGACTCCGGTACAAAAACCTCAACTCCGACTCCACAGCCCTGCAAATTTAACTGAAAAAATCTCACTTGCTATTAGAAGCCGGAGCTGTCTAAATTCTATTGCTGAAATACAACAGCAAGCTAATCTTCCCAAAATGGGTGAACAATTAGCCCTTAATGCTGCCGCTCCGCTTTCTTGGTCTTACTCAAAAAAACTTTTCTTGATAAGCGATAAGGTCAAAGGCCCTTCCGATCCCATTCCGTTTAATATGATTATCAGGGGTGTTCTGGAAATCGAAACGCAAAACGCAAGAATTTGAAAGTTGTTTTTTATACACTTTTAATAAAATTTTTATAATTTTTGTTAAAAAATTCGGTTTAATAGAGAAATATTTATATAATATTCGTCTTAAAGTTTTTTTATTACAGAAATCTTATTAAAAAACGCCATTTAAAACTCATGCGTTTTGCTTTCTCGATTTCCAGAACACCCCTGTATATTTCTACCAGTCAAAAAGCATCTAAATATGAAAGCTCAATTCTGCACTTTGATACCATAACGCATAGCAAGACTTTAAAAAGTTTTACTTGTAAGAGCTCTTTATAAAAAAGGTTGAAAGCTCTAGCTCAAAAAGTTTTTAAAAATGACGAAAATAAGTGTTAACTCTATATAGAAGGTGCCACTTCCACAAAAATTTCGAAAAATTATAAAGCCTATTGTTCTTTCCAAACTGTCAAAACTTTTAAAAGAAATCGGTCCAGCGGTTTATGAGCCTACAAGATACAAACAAATACTATTTCTTATTTACACAAACAATTTTTAAACGGTGATACGAATAAAATAGTACTTTTCATACAATATAATTTTGGTTACTTTTTTCGCTTTTCGTTACTTTTTTTTTACATTTTGGTTACAAATTTTTTTGGTAGTGGCAACGCTGATAACTACCTACCGTGGGAGGAGCTTATGGTATGCCCTTGAATTTAAAACATAATTAAAAAATGTTTTTAAAAATGCAAAAATTAACGTTTTGCAGTTTTTAATATTGCGGCACCACCTTAAGTCGGATTGAAACATTGTCAGTTATTTGCATGCAACTACATTTTACTTTATGATGGTTATTTATTTAATTTGCAAAATCTATATGATTTACTAACGTTGACACGAATCCTTTCCCCTTCATTGGAAAATTTTTGCAAGCTAGCACCAAGACTTTTAAGAAGTATGTAACTGTAGCTTTTTAAAATTATTAAACTTCCTTAAAAATTCTTAGTGATTTGACGTTTATCGACTCAGAAAGATTCTGAGTCCATCGGTATTCTTTTAGGTGGGTCTAGGACCAATGTTACAAACATCAGCGCAAACAAATCATATCCTCTTCGCCATTGTGCTGTGGGTATGAAAAGTGGATTACTAAATTTCTTCGCACGGAAGATACCGAACGTCCTGGAGTCCCAGTTGAGGTCTCTACACCAAAAACAATTGAAAAAATTCACGCTATTGTGTTGGCCAAAAGAAAATTGAGAATTTGTGAAATTTATATGCACATGGCACAGTGGCTTAAATTTTAAATGAACATTTAGTTATGAAAATGCTTTACGCATGATGTGTGCCGCGTTTGTTTAAAAACGTGTGTTAAGTTCGCAAGATATTCAACCGCAATATGGACAGGTTTTTGTACCGTTTCGTAACCTTTCACGAAACACCGATCTACCACAACACCCTAGACACCAAATAGCAGTAAAATAGTGTGTTTCTTGGAGTGAATCGGCGCCATTGAAAGCCAAGATGGGTTTATCAGCCAATTAAATCATGGCGACGGATTTTTTGAGTATAGCGGTATATAAACGGTGACCATTCGTCCTTTTTTAAGAGAACAGTCCTTTTTTTTTTGATAAAAAGTTCCTTATGATTTTTTTTCAAAATAAAAAAAAGTAGATTGTCCTTTTTAAGTGAATTGTCCTTTTGTTAGATTATGAATTCTTCTTTAAACTCAAAAACTAAAAGTTTTCCCAAAACCCCAAAATTTTAAAATTAATTCAGCAAAACACACTGGTTAACACTAATGCCACCAGCATTAGATCGAATTCTAAAGTTGTTCGTTCCATTGAAAGAACAAAGGACCCCTATGATATTGCAAAAATTATTTTGATGATCCATGAGCTTTTAATAACAAAGTGCAAATTTCGAATGAACTGTGTCATATTTAAAATATTACTTCTACAGGAATATAAAAAAAACATTTGCCCGTACAAAAAGGTCTTTTGTACCAGGACACTTCAACGCTCCACACATGTGCAGTTTCCATGATCAAAATCCATGAATTAGGCTCCCTTTAAGTTTGATCGGGAAAAAAAGGTGAATATTTTCAGGATTCATCCCCGAATGTATATTTCTTGTTAATGGTTCAAAGACAGAGATTTGACTAAAACGATGACATCATCTCAGAAACAAATACCTTTTTTGATGATTTCGACAAATCTTATTTTTGGAAGGGATAAGAAATTAGCTAAATGTTGGACAAAGTGTATAAAGCTCAAAGGAAATTTTGTTTAAAAATGATCGATTTTTTTAACCCTTCTGCACTCCTTGGGTCAATTTGACCCAATTTTGGTTTTCAAACGCAAAATTTGTCTCTTTAAATATAAGATATGGACGTGAAACTTTAATTTATCCATTACAGGGACGAAAATTATAAATTTAAATGAAAATGAGAATAATAAAATTTAAATTTTTCCTCCCCCCTCCACATTTAAAAACACGATTTACACACATTTAATATCCTTTGGGTCAATATGACCCAACAAGCGATATTGCAAGTTTAATTCCACCTTAAAATTTTTTTCCTATTGAATATAATTGAATTGAGTTCATCTTCATTCAGAATCATCGATCAATAATTTTTTCAGTCAAATAGTCAATAGAATCGCTTTTATTTTTTATTATACTTAAATATGAAATGTTGTTTACATTTTATTGTTGGGTCATATTGACCCAAAGGATCATAGGAAGGGCACATATCCAAGGGATGCAGAAGGGTTAAATCTGTCTTTCTCTTATAAAATGTTTTTTTTTTTTTTATTTATGAAGTGACTTCTTTTCCAAATTGAATATTTTTCTAATAGTATAAACGATTTTTTTAATCTATTTTCCTAATTTAATGTTTTTTTTTTTTAATTTAGTATAATTAAAAACTTTTTTTAACAGATATTTCGAACAAATTAATTTTCTCGTTCAATTTATTGCTTTTCTTGTCCGTTTGCATTTATAAGTTTTTGTTTAAAAAGATTTTTCTCTCTGTTTTTTTATTCTTTTAGTTCCTGTTTTTTCCATTTTAACCATTTTGGCGACTTTGGCAAAGTAATAGTTGAGAAAATTTTATTGCCTTAAAAGTTTTTCTTGCCACAGAAACACTAAAAGACACTCTGTTGCAATAGTTGTTTTTGTTTTTTCTGTTTTCCTTTCTCTGTCATGAATTTATATGTACATTTTCCTAAAAGACTTTTTTGTAATCGAAGCAAGCAGTTGTTTTTGCGCGATTTTTTGTTCGACAAAAAGTTTTATCATATAAAATCATTTGGTAAATGTGGTGGTCTCTTAAACATTAATACAATATGATGTCGCGTTTCTTAAACTATAAATTATAATTTAAAAGGCAACTACGTTTGAACGGAAATGTGTTAAGTTTTAAATAAGAGTTGTAGATGAATTAATTTTAATATGAAAAAGGGTAGGTCCATATAAGCCCTATAAGGTTTATTTTTTATGTCCTCAAAATACTCAAGACTATCTTGTGATATGAGGCTCCACTTCTCCACTGTGTTTTAGGATCAATTGCTCAGCACGGCTAAAAATTTATATATTTATATATATATAAACAGTTTGCTTGGTATGAAAGTAATGAAACTCGGTTTACTGTTTTACTTAATCTCCATATGGAATTTCATAGATCGTAGCCGAATAGAGTCTAGTATAGTATTCTGAAAATGGTAATCATTACTTTACTAACACTAGTTGCTAATATTGACCGTTCGTGGAGCATGTGTTGAATATAGCTAAAAATCAAGAAAAGGATTTAAAAAAAATCAAGTCAGGTTTAGGTTTTTGTCAAAATATGCATGATAAACATGAGAACATATCCAGATGGTCTTACCTTGCAGTGACCAAGCTTTGGGTGGACTGTGTGAGTGTAACTTCCGACAATACACACCCGTAGCAATTTTAGTTAAGGATCTGACAGAACAAGTATATTGGCTCCTTGCTAAGGTGCTAAAGCTATCTGACCTGAAGTTTTTCTTGTTTTGCAACAGAACAAACGGAGATCCGCCAGCAGGACAAGCTTTCCCATTGGGAGTAACCAGCACTTTTAACCACAGCCGCCACTTAATTCCTAAAGGACACTCTGCAATAATAAGTCCATAAGGTAACCAGATAAGAGCTCTGGCTAAGGCCGTTTTACACTATAACACAAGTCTTACGTATTTTGTTGAAAATGCGTTAGTCTTGTGCTATTGTGTAAAGAGCTCTTAAGTTTAAGAAAGATCTGCCAATTTCGGATAATGACATGTTTTAGGTATTTGCTACACCTACATATATTCCTCGATATACCTAAAAATCGCTTTAAGGCTTGAGATCTCTAATCCTCTTAGGGCCATTATTACAACCTAATGATAAAGTTGCTGATAGTTAACGTGAACAATAGCTATCTTGAACGATAAAGTGACCAATAAGTTTTTTCCATTATTACAACTGTCCGATAAAATCAAAAATGTAATTTATATACTGTGGCAACATTGCAATATATACCGACTACTTTTGGTTGTTTAAAATACGTAGTGGCAACGACTTTGTTTTGTTTTATTTATTAATTAAGAACAAAAGTAAATTTTTGTGCTTTATTTTTGGTTTTAATGGTAAATTGTGTTTTTTGAAAAAGTTGAGTAATTTAAGACTATCATTGAAGTTACCATATCTTCAGCAGAAAATATGGCATCTTCAAGTTCTTAAAGTTCACTTGTAAAGTTACCATGAGGACAAACCTGATGTTAGCTTATCAGTCACTTTTTAGGTTAATGTTAACTTGTAATAACCAAAAACTATTTATCTGTCCGATAGCATCCTTAAAATAACTATTTGTAAGTTGTAATAATGGCCCTTAGAAAATCATTAAAATCGGAAAATAACCAAATAGTCTTTAACATGGAAAAATCACACAAAAATCTCCGAAAGCCTAAATAGTGCAAAATCAAACTATAAATTAGAAAAAATCTTAATTCAATACATTTTTTATATTATTGCTGTATAACTTTAAATGTGGAATTTACAACAGAGGGTTATAGTTGGTATTTACCCAATGTATGATAAGCACTTTGGTATTAACCCACCTTTGAGTAAATACCAGGGTAATTACCCCATATTTATACATTTTACCCGAAAAGCGCGAAGTATGTAATATCATAATTTTAAGCTATTTTTATTAATATAATTGTGTAGAAAGGCAATCTCAAATTTCACATCCCATAGTTTTCATTTACGGATACATTCCCAATCATATTATTTTGTGATATGAAAACCCTAAGAAAATTTAAAAGAAAAAAAAAAATCTCGTTCTTATTTTGATCATGGTTCAACATGTATGTTTTATATCATGTATATTCGTATACATGATGATAGAGAAAGATAAATGTATATTTTGACAACTTTCATTGGAAGTAGAGTAAACAAAGGAAAGAAACTTGCGAGAAGTCGGGAAAAGAGAAGCTTTTATTTGCATACATATTAACATCTGCATAAACTACAAAAGTGAGGCGACAAATTTGATAATCTGATAAAACACGTTCTTTTAACATCGAACTTTCGAGGTGATTACATATAATAATTTACAGCATTAATTAATTCAAACAAGAACAGAAGAAAGAAAAAATTGTCCATAAAATAAATTAATTTTATTAAAAAAAAAAACTAACAGTAATTGTGGAGTCTTAAAATAAATTTACCATAATTATTAACAATTAAACACTAACATTTATAAAAGTCAAATTAAAATTAAAAAAAAAAAAAAAAATAATTAATATTTTTTATATTTAATACCACTACCTAAACTTACAACTTAAAGAAAACATCGTTTTATCATTTGCTATTAAACCTCAAATTAATATATGTAACACTAGTTTTATTAATATGTTAATTTTTTATATATTCATTTTATAAATATCAAAATTTCTATGAATTTTCAAACTGACTTCGTATAACTTCTAACTATCCTAATTAAACACCTACCTAATAGTACTTTGTATCTAACCATCTTTAATTATATACAAATGTATATTTGTATATTCTTAAAATTATCCCATTATTAGTCTTTTTATTCCTATAAAAAAAAAAAAAAAGGAAATTTATTTAATCACCAACCCTATATTTGCTAATAAATTGTTTTTTTATTTACTAATATTACTTAGTTACTCACAATATTTCCCATTAATAGACTGCTTATTGTTTTATTGTAAAAATCATAATTTTAAGGTAGTAATTGAGAGTATAACCCATAAAGAGAAAAAAAAAAATTTGCATTATTAAAACAACAGCAACAACCACTTTCATCATCTTGCTGGAGGCCTTCATGCAGCGATGGATTCTCTGTCAAATTATTGTAAGTTGTTTTTGCTTTCTTTTTCTTTTCTTTATTAATTATATTTAAAACTGATCAATTACTAGTACATACATACTCTCTTAGAATTTATCAGTTTCATTCTCAAAGAAATATTTTTTTTTGTTTACAAAGGCTTAATTTGGGAAAAACACAATGAGATTAAAATTTAAGAGTAACCTTTAATTATTGAGAAAAAAAATATTTATTTGAGAATAACATAGGTATCACAAATTAAGTTTTTTTTTTTGAGTATTTATTTTTAATTGAATTTTTATTTGTTATATTTTGTTTTTTTTTTCCCCGCGAAATATAATCATTATACTATATACTTTGTAAGATGTAAATTTGTTAGGGTTGTAAATATTAAAAATAAAAAAAAATTTGAATTTTAGAAAATTTTGTTCATAATAAAGGATTAATGAAAAACAAAAAAATGTATTAAGTTTTGATAAACTGTAAAATTTAGTGGTCTTGTGAAAAGGTAAAGTGTGTTAGGGGTTTCATTAATATATGCCCAATTTGAAACCAATGGATGGGTGGGTTTAGGGGCAAAGAACTATCACAACTGTGTTCTTAAAATAGAAAGAAAGGAAAAGGACGTATAACTTCTATAAGGGAAGGAGGTATATTTGTGGTAAAATCTATTTAGGGCATAAGTATTAAAACGCACGTGATATTTTTTTTTTGTGCATGTAAGGTCGATTAGGGAATCAAGATCCCCGCCCATATATCCCGAGACTAGCTAGCTAGCAGAGCACGTGCGTAAAGATTCCAAATTGAACCTAGGGTATTTTGACAAACTTTTTTTTTTTTAATTGAAAGGTCTTAGAATACTTTAAAGGGTAAATCAGATTTTTTTTTGTTTCCATACAACATCTTTATAAAGTACCCGACAGCCTCGTCACAATTAAATGGCGCCCAACGTGGGGCCCAAAAACATTACAATGTGGATAATAAAATTTAACTCGAACAACGAGTTAAGACTTTGTTTTTTGTGTTTTTGGATCCTTCAAATGTAAACATCTTTCTCGTATTATAATACAAATACCTTTTGATGAATATATTTAATGATAATAATACCATAGTAGTGTTTGTCAATATTTTGGTGTAGACCAAGAATGCAATGGCTATAGATTTCAATGGGAAATATTGTATTAAGATTTACATATATAATTTCTTTTGCAATCTAATTAATTCTATAGACAACTCATTCCTTTTTGTTTTATGCAATATAATTTTTAAATGTATTCGAGATTTTGTTTCTAAGCGTTAAATGGTTATGATTTTAACCCTAACTTATTAGCTTAGGAATTACGACGAAAAAGCTGTAAATGGCTTTAGTTGTCCAGGTTTTATAACTAGGTAGTATAAGTCTAATTATTTAATGGCGGAAACGAATCGCAATCCCCCAAAATTTGAGTGTACCTTTTTTTTTTTTTTTTATTTTTTTATTTTTTTATTTTTTTTATTTTTCAATTTTGTTTAATAAACACAACTTTTTCTAAAGACCAACTAAATTTTACGAATAACTTAAGATATAAAATTAATATGGCGAGTAACAATCCTGATAATAATACTTCTCAAGAAGATAGTAGTTGTTTACCACAGTGTAGTATTTGCAAAAAAGATTACGAGCTGGACGAAATAATCGTGTCTACTCCTTGTGACCATGTTTTTCATAAAGCATGTATTGTTGAAGTATTAAAGGAAACCCTAGGTTGTCCTATATGTGGTAAGGCTTGTAGGCAAAATAAACTGAAATCACATAATATTCTATCTGAAAAGGGAAAGAGCTCGGGTATTACACCAGACCTTTCACAACTAGTAAATAACTCCGATCGTGGAGCCATTCCAAAGGATCAAGGGTGGGGAAACAATCCACCTAAGAAAAATTTATTTGATCGGAGGATGTCACAAACTCCTAGATTTAACACCAATCGGAACCTTCCACCTTTGGATGAATTATTGAATATTTCTCGTGAAAATGCAAATGAGTTTAATGTTAGTGATATTACCTTACAAAATTTAATAAACGAAGCCGTTCGGAATCAGTTGTCAAACATGAATATAAATAATAACTTATGGGGACGCAATAGTGTAGTCAACCGTAATGTTGGTAATACTAATAATCGGTTTAGCGGAAATTCTTTAAACGTACCAAATATAGGAGGGGGTAATAATCCAACGTGTAATTTAGCAACGGACAAAGTTTCGACTATAATTTCAAGTTGGCAAATTAAGTTCAGTGGACAAGAAGAGGGAGGATTGTCTGTTGACAATTTTATTTATAGAGTGCATGCTCTTACCATGCAAAGTTTAAGAGGAGACTTTAATATTTTGTGTCGTCATATACACCTTTTATTTACGGGAAAAGCCATCGACTGGTATTGGCGTTTTCATCGCACTGCGAGAACTGTAGATTGGGATTCGATTTGTTTTGAGTTAAGAAACCAGTTCAAAGATCGTAGAACCGACTTTGATTTAAGAGAATTGATTAGAAGTCGAAGACAGAGAGTAGGAGAAAAATTTGACACATTTTATGAGGCTATACTACACATTTCAGATCGTTTGCAGACTCCTTTTAATGAAGTTGATTTAGTGGAAATTTTAAAACGAAATTTACGTCCTGATGTGCGTAAGGAACTTTTGCATTTTAATATAAGACAGATTTCGCAATTAAGAGAATTCGTGAGAAAGCACGAAATTCTTGAAGAAGAATTAAATAAATCTAAATTAAATAGGAATTTTGCAACACACAGAGTATCAGAGTTAGAAACATGTAGTATTCATGACGAGGATATAATAGAGATAGATGAGATTAGGGAAATGGTTTGTTGGAATTGTTCTGAAAAAGGCCACAGGTTTGAAGATTGTTTGAGCGAGAGAAAAGTTTTTTGTTATGGGTGTGGCAGCCCTAATATTTTAAAGCCAAATTGTAACAGGTGCAACAAACTTCCAAAAAACTTCCAAGCGAATCGGTCACAGCGACCACAGTACCAATCCAGGGGAACCCAATATTAAAATCATCTGAGTCTCAAACGGATCCTATTGTATGTAAAAAAAAAATTTTCAAAAATATTGATTCCATACCTACATATTTGAAACCTTATCATATTAGATTACAAGAATACAGAGCAGCCAAATTTAGGATTTTTAATGAACAGATAACATCGGAAATTATAGTGAAAAAGAGTAAGAGATCAACAAAGAGATTAAGAGAATTTTGGAAAAAAGTTTTGAAAAATAAAAAAAACATTTTGTCAGCTGTCATTTCTGATAAAAATAAATTTGACTTAAGGCCTTTTGCTTCGGTGAAAATCTTTGATGATGAAGTAGTTGGAATGATAGACACAGGGGCAACGGTATCGTGCTTCGCATCTGATTACGCGAGAAAATTTTTAAAGGAGAATAGGGGTAAATACGAGCAGTTTAATGCTTTTCTGAAAACAGCGGATGGTAGTCAACACACGACGGTTGGCAAGGTTACCACCACTGTGACCTTCAGGGGACTTTGTAGGGAAATTACATTTTTGATCATACCCAACTTAGCCCAGAATTTATATCTTGGAATAGATTTTGTAAGATCTTTTAATTTAGCTTGTGATTTATTTGCTGATAATTCGGAAACGGTAGGAAAGGAAAGTATAGATGAAATTGATTGTGGCAATGTTCACAGATTAAATTCGCAAGAACAGAAAGAGCTAGAGGATGCTATAAATTTATTTCCTTCGTATTCGAAAATGGGTTTAGGTAGAACGTCCTTAGTTACGCACAATATAGATACAGGGGAAAATATACCAATAAAGCAAAGACATTTTGCTATATCGCCGGCAATTGAAAAATTACTTTTTGACGAAATTGACAGGATGATAAAATTAGGGGTCATTGAGGAATCTCAAAGTCCATGGTCATCGCCCGTAGCTCTGGTGCTTAAACCTGGGAAGGTGCGGCTGTGCTTGGACGCTAGGAAGCTTAACAGCGTTACTGTAAAAGATGCTTATCCCTTGCCTTTAATTGATGGGATTTTCAGCAGACTTCCGAAGGCAAGATTCATTTCGAGTCTTGACCTGAAAGATGCCTTCTGGCAAATCCCTCTTGATGAAAAGTCAAAGGAAAAGACATCTTTTACTGTGCCTGGTCGTCCACTGTACCAGTTCGTCACCATGCCCTTTGGTTTATGCAACGCGCCACAGACGATGTCCCGACTTATGGATAGGGTCATTCCGGCTCAATTGCGTACGAAAGTTTTTATTTACTTAGATGATTTGCTCTTAATTACGGAGACCTTTGAGGAGCATATATTATTACTACATGAGGTAGCCCTACATATGAGAAAAGCGAATCTGACACTAAATGTTGAGAAAAGCAAATTCGTGCTAAAACAGGTGAAATACCTAGGACATATAATAGGCCACGGGACGATTCGGACAGATCCTGACAAGGTATGTGCTATCCGAGATTATCCGCTTCCTAAGTCCGTCCGTCAGCTAAGAAGATTTTTGGGATTATGTGGTTGGTATCGCAGGTTCGTCCGCAATTTTGCTATGGTTACTTCACCAATAACTGATATGTTGCAAAAGAAGAAAAAATTTCTATGGACTGATGAAGCTAAGCGCTCATTCGAAGAACTTAAAAATTCTTTATGTTCCGCGCAGGTATTACATAATCCGGATTTCTCCCGTCCGTTTTCAGTACAGTGTGACGCAAGTCAATATGGGATTGGGGCAGTTTTAGCACAAACAAACGACGACGGGGACGAAGTGCCTGTAGCTTTTATGAGCCATAAGTTAACGTCTGCTCAACGAAACTATACAGTTTCGAAGCAAGAATGTCTCGCCGCAGTCATGGCCATAAAAAAATTTAGGTCTTACATCGAAGGACACCAATTTGAGGTTATTACTGACCACGCCTCATTAAAGTGGCTTATGAGCCAATCAGATCTAAACGGACGTCTTGCACGGTGGGCATTAAAGTTACAGGGCTTCAACTTTACCATAAAACATAGGAAAGGATCTCAAAATGTAGTGCCAGATTCTCTTTCGCGTATGTACGCGGAGGATAATGCCGATATTAATTTTGTTGAGAGCTTTTGGATAACCGAAATGGACAGCTCTATCGATATTGATTTGGAATCGGATGAATTCAGATCACCCGACTATGTAGCGTTGATCGAGAAACTTCAATCTAAGCTTAGATATTTACCGGATTTTAAAATCGAGAATGGATTTATTTATAAAAGAGTAGAACACGCGACAGGAAATGAAATTCAGGAGGAAATGTCTTGGAAGCTTTGGGTTCCAAACTCACTTACAAATGACTTAATTAAAAGGGCACACGATCATCCACTTTGTGCACATGGAGGTGTGGGAAAGACTTTACGTCGAATAAAAGCTTTTTATTTTTGGCCTAAAATGACTAAACAAATTTCACAATATGTTTTGTCATGCGAAGTTTGCAAACAAACTAAATCAAGTAACAAAATATTAAGACCCCCTATGGGCCAACCCGCTACAGCAGTACGTGTTTTTCAGAAACTTTATTTAGATCTGTTAGGACCATATCCCCGATCTTCATCGGGTAATACTGGTATTATAATTGTATTGGACCATCTATCTAAATTTCATTTTTTGGAGCCAATAAGAAAATTCACGGCCAATATAATAATTGAGTTTTTGGAGAAAAGAATTTTTCACATTTTTGGTATTCCGGAATCAATAACAACCGACAATGGGGTTCAGTTCAAGTCAAATTTATTTAAACAACTTTTAGAATCGTATGGCATTTTTCACAATTTTACGGCCATTTATTCGCCCCAGGCTAACGCTAGTGAGCGTGTAAACCGCTCTGTATTGGCGGCCATCAGGGCTTATGTAAAACCTTCTCAGAAGAATTGGGACGAGAATCTCTCAGCAATTAGCTGTGCACTAAGAAGTTCCGTCCATTCAAGTACGGGCTTCTCCCCCTATTACCTTTTGTTTGGACAAAACATGGTTCTGAATGGTAAATCGTATAATTTGTTACGGAAACTGAGATTATTGGAGGATTTTGACACTGATATTAAGCAGGACGAAAAACTTGAATTAATTAGGCAGAAAGCTCAGGAAAATATCCGGAAGTCTTACGAAAAGCATGCTAGGACATATAATCTTCGTTCTAGACAGGTAACTTATAATATAGGTCAGATTGTATTTAGGAGAAATTTCGCACAGTCCAAGGCTGTGGATCATTATAATAGTAAATTAGCTAATCAATTTGAAAAAGCTAAAATTGTGGCTAAACACGGATCACATTATTACCAACTGCAGGATATGTTTGGCAATAACTTAGGGGTATTTCATGCGAAAGATATTAGAGATTAGCTTCAGCATTTGTCACGCTGTAAAACAACTCTACAAACCCTGTTTTGTAATATCATAATTTTAAGCTATTTTTATTAATATAATTGTGTAGAAAGGCAATCTCAAATTTCACATCCCATAGTTTTCATTTACGGATACATTCCCAATCATATTATTTTGTGATATGAAAACCCTAAGAAAATTTAAAAGAAAAAAAAAAATCTCGTTCTTATTTTGATCATGGTTCAACATGTATGTTTTATATCATGTATATTCGTATACATGATGATAGAGAAAGATAAATGTTTATTTTGACAACTTTCATTGGAAGTAGAGTAAACAAAGGAAAGAAACTTGGGAGAAGTCGGGAAAAGAGAAGCTTTTATTTGCATACATATTAACATCTGCATAAACTACAAAAGTGAGGCGACAAATTTGATAATCTGATAAAACACGTTCTTTTAACATCGAACTTTCGAGGTGATTACATATAATAATTTACAGCATTAATTAATTCAAACAAGAACAGAAGAAAAAAAAAATTGTCCATAAAATAAATTAATTTTATTAAAAGTTAAGTTTAAAAAGTTTACAAGTGAAACAAATAATTGAAGTTGTTCCTACAAGGAAAAGCATAAAAGCGAAAATTTCAAATATTTTGTAACCATTTGACTCCAAATTTTACCAAAGCGAGCTAAGGTAAGAATTTTCGGTTTTAAAACCCTCTAAGATTATTATAAGTTTTTATAATCACTCCTCTGGATTCCAGAAATCTGGTCCGGGGAATAGAAGTCTTTACGACTATTGATCGTTTCCCACTAATCCAGGGTTTTCATCGTTTTGGTATTGGAGCTGTTTCACACCACGTTTACCATTACAAATCATCCTATATAACGCCAGGGAACAGGCATTAAACTGCCTCAACCATATTCAAACACTTCACTAAGCTGGAAATATATGTTTTTCAAAATATATAAAATCGAGGGGTGTTATACTCGAAAATCTGCCTCAAAATCTGTATTTAAAGAAAAAAAAAAAAAACTACAAAATTAGCGTGCAAATCAACCTAATCCTTTCCTTTACAGTTTAAAGATTTTTACAAATTTCAAAAACCTAAAAAAAAAAACTAACAGTAATTGTGGAGTCTTAAAATAAATTTACCATAATTATTAACAATTAAACACTAACATTTATAAAAGTCAAATTAAAATTAAAAAAAAAAAAAAAAATAATTAATATTTTTTATATTTAATACCACTACCTAAACTTACAACTTAAAGAAAACATCGTTTTATCATTTGCTATTAAACCTCAAATTAATATATGTAACACTAGTTTTATTAATATGTTAATTTTTTATATATTCATTTTATAAATATCAAAATTTCTATGAATTTTCAAACTGACTTCGTATAACTTCTAACTATCCTAATTAAACACCTACCTAATAGTACTTTGTATCTAACCATCTTTAATTATATACAAATGTATATTTGTATATTCTTAAAATTATCCCATTATTAGTCTTTTTATTCCTATAAAAAAAAAAAAAAAGGAAATTTATTTAATCACCAACCCTATATTTGCTAATAAATTGTTTTTTTATTTACTAATATTACTTAGTTACTCACAATATTTCCCATTAATAGACTGCTTATTGTTTTATTGTAAAAATCATAATTTTAAGGTAGTAATTGAGAGTATAACCCATAAAGAGAAAAAAAAAAAATTTGCATTATTAAAACAACAGCAACAACCACTTTCATCATCTTGCTGGAGGCCTTCATGCAGCGATGGATTCTCTGTCAAATTATTGTAAGTTGTTTTTGCTTTCTTTTTCTTTTCTTTATTAATTATATTTAAAACTGATCAATTACTAGTACATACATACTCTCTTAGAATTTATCAGTTTCATTCTCAAAGAAATATTTTTTTTTGTTTACAAAGGCTTAATTTGGGAAAAACACAATGAGATTAAAATTTAAGAGTAACCTTTAATTATTGAGAAAAAAAATATTTATTTGAGAATAACATAGGTATCACAAATTAAGTTTTTTTTTTTGAGTATTTATTTTTAATTGAATTTTTATTTGTTATATTTTGTTTTTTTTTTCCCCGCGAAATATAATCATTATACTATATACTTTGTAAGATGTAAATTTGTTAGGGTTGTAAATATTAAAAATAAAAAAAAATTTGAATTTTAGAAAATTTTGTTCATAATAAAGGATTAATGAAAAACAAAAAAATGTATTAAGTTTTGATAAACTGTAAAATTTAGTGGTCTTGTGAAAAGGTAAAGTGTGTTAGGGGTTTCATTAATATATGCCCAATTTGAAACCAATGGATGGGTGGGTTTAGGGGCAAAGAACTATCACAACTGTGTTCTTAAAATAGAAAGAAAGGAAAAGGACGTATAACTTCTATAAGGGAAGGAGGTATATTTGTGGTAAAATCTATTTAGGGCATAAGTATTAAAACGCACGTGATATTTTTTTTTTGTGCATGTAAGGTCGATTAGGGAATCAAGATCCCCGCCCATATATCCCGAGACTAGCTAGCTAGCAGAGCACGTGCGTAAAGATTCCAAATTGAACCTAGGGTATTTTGACAACTTTTTTTTTTTTAATTGAAAGGTCTTAGAATACTTTAAAGGGTAAATCAGATTTTTTTTTGTTTCCATACAACATCTTTATAAAGTACCCGACAGCCTCGTCACAAGTATCTGGGGAAGATTTTGGATGTCAAGTTGAGTTTAAGGCAGAATGGTACGGAGCATGTCGGGAAGGTAACCAATCCACTGTACTTCTACAAAATGGCCATTGGCAAAAAGTGGGGATTGACCCCAAGAATAATCCACTCAATATCTATATGGTGGCCAATCTTGGATAGGATTATCCCCTTGGGAAGCCTGACAAGCGTGCAGAGAATATTCTCGCTGTGCATTTCAGGTGCTCTTTGCACCACTTCTACCGATGCGCTGGCTATTATACTTCATCTACCACCCTTAGATTTCAATACTTACAATCTCTTATTTTATCACCATATTAAAGAAGCCTTTTGAAACTACACTTCAACTTATGACATCCTTTTACCAAAAAAAAAAAATAAATCTCACATTTATCCTTCAATAACACACACCCTCAAATTAGAAATCAATGATTCATGATATTTTCCAAAAAAAAAAAAAACAAGAGAAAACAAAAAGCACACAAAATATTAACCCTTCACAATGGAATCAAGTGAATGGAACAAAATTTGAAGTCGTTGTTGAAACAAGTACAAATACGCCCCAGTCATTAACACCAAAGATTTTTGTCAAAAAAGGATTTTTTAACGGTTGAAATAGTCGTAGTGTCTGTCAATAGCACTGATTCATACATTTTATAAAGAGTTTAGTTTTTTTTGTGTCTTTTAAGAGTTTTCACTTAATTTATGATTATTTCAATTGAAATTCAAGTGTTACTTCTTATATTAATAAAGAGTTCAATGCGACATTCTAACGCAGATGCGCTGTGTTTATAAATTAATGTTTTAATTAATGTATAAAAAGTTAAAAGGACATTTAAAATTGTAACATTTTTTTTTTTTGAAACGGAAGCAATAATTAATAGAAAAACCTAAAAAGAACAGAGAATACTAAAAGAGCTATTCTGGCTGTAAATTTTTTATTTTATGGAACTTTAACATTTAAAGTAATTAAATTTATAAACATATAAACAAGTAAGAAAGTATAGTTGTTTAAGCCCGACCATATGACCCCCTTTACCACATTTTTTTAGAGTTTGGGACCCAATCAAGGGCCAGCCATAGCAAAATTATATTATAAGTAGGGATGAGATTTTCATGCACTAAAAAATCGAAAATATTCGCATAAAATATTTACTAAAAACTCCAAAATATGCATTAAAAAAATAAAAAATATGCACTAAAAAATATTAAAACAAAAAAAAAATTAAAAAATTCTATTGTTGTTTTTATTCCATTGTTATTCATAAGTATAATATGTTTTAAAACTTAATTTAAATAACTACATAATTTAAATTTTTGCTTGCAAAATTAAACAAATGCTTTTTTATATCATCAAAAGAAAACCTTTGTCTGTAAAAAAGCTTTTGTTCATGGAAAATTATCTCTCAAAGTCAACCGAAGCATACCTGAAGGATGCCAATTTATTTGGAGAACTTTAATTTTCTAATTCAGATCTCACATTTGATTCTAGATCAAAAATAGTTGAAATTTGTTTTATTGTTTGAAATCCTATATATTTTTTGTTAAACGTTTTGGACTTTTTTTTAATTTGTCGGGCTATTCTTCCTCCCACATTGTTTCCCGTATGAAATCAATATTATCGAATTGGCTTCTAATTTCCTACGCAACTCGATGTAACCCATGTGCCTAGCAAGAAACATGTAACAGTTTTAGGTAAACCATGTTAGGCCAATTGGCAGCCTAAGCCATGTAAGGTGTTGCATCGGTTAAAAATTAAAGGGACTTTTGTCGAAACCTTGAATTTTAAGCAGAGCTCCTAAAAAAATTTTTTATTGATATATAATATTTTTATTTTTTTTACACAATTTTGAAATTTTTTGAAGAACTTTTTTTGATAATATGGAAATTTAAAAAATATGTCACTCAAAAATTTTAAAAAATGCAAAAATATGCATTTTAAACCAAAATATGCAACAATATGCAAAAACAAATCGATGCCATTTAAATGCAAATTTAATGATTCGGAAAGATAATTGTTCGACATCGATCTTAGAATATCGACAAAAAACATGCATTTGCATGGAAATCGCATCCCTAATTATAAGTTTAAGATTCATGTAACAGTTCTTTGTGCTGAATTTTATTTAGGTTTACATGGGCATGCAGCCAGCAAATCTGCCAGCCGTACGGACAGACGGACATCGTTAGATCGATTGAAAAAGTAATTCTGAGTGGATCTGTGTACTAAAAAGTTGCTTTAGAACTTATATTTAAAGATATTACACACATCAGCACAAACCTATAATACGCCTTCCACTATTGTAAACTATTTAACCTCCGCCAAAAAAAAAAAAAGAATTGTGAAAATTATTTTGGCGGACTGATTGTGTTTTAAGGTGGCATGTCATAACGTCCAGTGTCATAGTGTCTATGGACACTGTGCCATTTTTGAAAATGCCATAATGTCCGTAGGCATTAAGACACTTTGCAAATGGACATTATGTCATTTTTAAACATGTCATAAGGTCCAGAATTACTAAAGAAGCTAAATACAAAAAAATATCTACATACACGCAGACAAAAAATATGTCTTATTATGGTCACAACCAACAAAACTATTTTTAAAGAAACTAAATTTAACCATAATATGGTTGTCGGTGACGATGATTTGGTTAAATTAAACATATGGTTAAAAATGTTTTTAAAAATTGTTTTGTTGTTTTTTCTCTGGGTGTATATATTCAATATAAAGGGTGTTTTTTTAAGCTAGATAGAACTTTAAATTGTAAAAAGTAACACAAAAAATTAAATTTTGATGAAATATTTTTTTTTATCGTTTCAGTATACTCTGACAAATCATCGTGAATAGACTCACGCTTGAACAACGCTACGAAATTATCCAAATTTACTTTGAAAATCAGTCGTCGATTCGCGTAACTTATAGACGTTGTTTTATCGCAAAATTGTGTTCAGCGATGAGGCGCATTTTTGGCTTAACGGGTTTGTTAATAAGCAAAATTGCCGCATATGGAGCGAGACCAATCCACAAGAGATCCTACAGACTCCATTACATTCAGAAAAATGCACCGTTTGGTGCGGTTTTCACGCTGGTGGCATCATCGGACCTTATTTCTTTAAAAATGAGGCCGGAGCTCGCGTTACGGTCAATGGAGATCGTTACCGCACCATGATCAATGATTTTTTGTTTGAAAATATGGATGACATTGATCCGGAGGAGATGTGGTTTCAACAGGATGGCGCTACGTGCCATACGGCGAACGCAACCATCGACTTATTGAAATCAAAATTTGGCGATAAGTTGATTTCGAGAAATGGACCTGTCAATTGGCCTCCAAGGTCGTGCGATTTGACACCTCTCGATTATTTCCTGTGGGGCTACGTGAAGTCACTGGTTTATGCTGATAAACCAGCAACAATTGACGCCTGGGAGGCCAGCATATTTCGTGTTATTCGTGACATACGGCCAGCAGTGCTCGAAAAAGTGGCCCAAAATTGGACGTCCAGAATGCGCTTCGTCAAGAACAGCCGCGGTTTTGATTACAATTTAATTTTTTGTGTTATTTTTTAAAATTTCAAGTTCTATCGGGCTTAAAAAAACACCCTCTTTGGTATAACAAATACCGGCTGCGCTTACTAAAGCGTCTCGACATAGACGGCCTTCGGCCGGGCGCAAGGATTTTCTCCTCCATGGTTTAACAAGTACCTGCTATGCTTTCGAGTTTGTAAACATGTTGTGGACATTATGATACTCTCTGATGGACATTATGACACTTTTAAAAGTGTCATCAAGTCCATGGACACTGTGACACTTTTTGAAGTGTCCATGGACACTATGATACTGGACGTTATGACATGCCATTGTTTTTTAACATCATCGAACCTTCTATAAATATTGTACTAAAAAAATATTTGCGACAAACTAAATTTCCGAAACTCCTTTTATATATCAATTTCGTACCTTGGATCTTATTTTCTTATCAAAATTTTGATCATCTTTTGTTAGTGAAATATTTTTGTAGTTTCAAAATCAACTTTTATAACACTGTGCTAGTTGAAAAAACTGTTAGGCGGGACACCCGGCGGATTAGCCTTATTCGGGTACGTTCAGTCCAGTGGTGCAAACGGTTTTTTTTAGGTTAGCTCATGTTTTCGATATATGCCGTTATTTTGAAAATGGAAGAAGTTGCACAACAACCGCTATAATCAACTTATAGCAATTTGTCGATAAGCTGATTTCGGACCTGCGAATTGGCCTCCAAGTTCGTGCGATTTGTCGCCTCTCGATTATTTCCTGTGGGGTTACGTGAATTCAATAATTTGCTCATACACCAGAAACAATTGAAGCCTTAGAGGCCAGTACTGCTCCAAAAAGTGGCCTAAAATTGGACGTCCAGATTGTGTTTCGTCAAGAATAGCCGCGGTGCCCATATGCCCGAGATTATTTGTAAGTGTGGATGACATTTATGAATTTTGTAAATAAAAACTCCTTTTTATATTAAAATTAAAATTTTTGTGTTATTTTTTAGAATTTAAAGTTCTATCGGGCTTTAAAAAAATACCCTTCATAAGATGAATTGCATGCTCAATTGATAAACGAAAAGAACATTTTTGGCCAAATTGAGATCAAAGTTTTAAAGGCCTTATTTTAAAATCTTAAGAATAAAGATCTCAAGTATCTTAAGGCTGATCATTCGTCCAAAATTGTATTAAGTTCTGCAAATGTGAGGTAATTTTTATTATATGAATATGATTTTAAAATGGAATTTTTCTACTCATAACTCTTGCTAGTTGTTTTCAGAAAACTAACCAGATATTTTATTAACCCTAGAAAGATAATCTGCGTAAAATTTACGCATACTGTTTCAAAATATTGTTATTTCTCTTTAACAACAATGAATTCGCTGTTGTACTCTTTAGACATCTCAGTCGTTGATCAGAGGTTTAATGACACGCACGCGTCGCTGCGGTAGGTATTTCTAATTTTAAAATATAACGGGTTTGTCAGTCAAAATTACGCATGATTATCTTTAGAGTGACTTTCAGGATTTTTATTTTTATGAACATTTGTGTTGTTTGTTTTTTTTACAACCACTTATTGTGCGTATATTATTAAATTTTATATTGTAGCTTTTGATTTGTCGCTATCCTGACTGGAAAAATATGGCACGTCGGAATTAAGATGAAGATGCTATCCTAGCCGCCCTTTTAGAGACTGATGACGAGATTACTTGTGAAGAAACGGATAGCGAGATAGAAAACAACGAGAGCGAAGATGATGTACAGAGCGACGTTGAAGATGCTTTCGAAGATGTAGAGACCGAAGAAAAGGCGACGCCTATCGCAGGCGAGTACATAGACAAAGTTAATGTAGAGCAGCCAGCTTCTTCGTCAGCATCTCGGCGAATAATAACCTTGTCACAGAGAGCTATAAGAGGAACGAATAGACAATGTTGGTCGACATGATTTTTAGATCTCAAAGGGGTCCTACACGGATGTGTCGCAATCTGCATGATCCCCTGTCATGCTTCAACAAGTTTTTAGTTGATGAGATAATTACGGAAGTCGTTAAATGGACTAAAGCCGAGATATCTCTGAAAAGAAGTAAATCTATGACCAGCGCTACATTTAGGGATACGTGCGAAGTTGAAATTCGCGCTTTGATTGGGATCTTGGTAATGACAGCAGCGAGAAAGGACAACCACATGACTACAGATGAGCTATTTGATCGATCAATGTCAATAGTGTATGTGTCAGTGATTAGTCGTGATAGATTTGATTTTTTATTACGACGTCTTCGAACGGATGATAAAAGCATTCAACTCGCACTTCGAGCAAGCGATGTATTTACTCCTATCAGAAAAATATTTGACATTTTTGTACAACAATGTATAAGTAATTACACTCCCGGAGCTCATGTCATTATAGATGAGCAATCACTTGGGTTTCGTGGACGGTGTCCATTTAGGATGTATATTCCTAATAAGCCAAGTAAATATGGAGTAAAAATAGTTATGATGTGTGACAGTAGTACAAAGTACATGATAAATGCAATGCCTTATTTGGGGAAAGGAACCCAGACGAACGGCTTGCCGCTTGGAGAATATTACGTAAAACAATTATCACAGCCTTTACATGGCAGTTGTCGTAATATTACGTGCGACAATTGGTTCACGTCAATTCCCTTAGCAAAAATTTTACTCAAGGAACCGTATAAACTTACTCTTGTAGAAACAGTGCGATCTAACAAACGAGAAATACCGCAAGAGATGAAATACTATCGATCTAGGCCCGTGGGAACATCAATATTTTGTTTTGACGGACCCCTTACACTTGTCTCTTATAAGCCAAAGCCATCTAAAATGGTTTACATGTTATCATCTTGTGACGAAGATGCTTCTGTCAATGAAACTAGCGGAAAACCTGAAATGGTTATGTATTATAATCAAACTAAAGGTGGAGTAGACACTTTAGATCAAATGTGTTCTCTAATGTCATGTAGTAGGAAGACGAATAGATGGCATATGGCTGTTTTTTATGGTATAATAAACATTGCATGCATTAATGCTTATATAATATATAGCTATAATGTCAACAGCAAAGGTGATAAGGCTCTAAGTCGCAAAAATTTTATGAAAAACCTTAGTATGGCACTAACATCACCCTTCATGAATATGCGACTAGAAGCACCTACTTTAAAGAGGTATTTGCGTGACAATATATCCACACTGACGAATTTACTGTAGAACCAGTAACAAAAAAACATATTTACTGCACATACTGCCCATCAAAATTAAGGCGAAAAGCAAATACATTGTGCAATAAATGCAGAAAATTTATTTGTCGTGAGCATAATATTGACATCTGCCAAAGTTGTATCTGACTTATTTTTAAAAACTTTTATATATGTACTTTATGAAAAATACTTTGTTTATTTAGTATATCCACTAAAATGACTGATTATAACCCCAAAAACGGGTGATAAGTATTCAAAGAAATATTATCTTTAAGTTTTGTTAATTATTGAAGTTGTTTTTTTGTTTTTGTTTTTTCTGATAATAAATATATATAAACATATTTAAAACTCGGGTCTTTTTACTTTAGCTGTATTGAGAGCTGTATTAAGTTCTGCAAATGTGAGGTAATTTTTATTATATGAATATGATTTTAAAATGGAATTTTTCTACTCATAACTCTTGCTAGTTGTTTTTAGAAAACTAACCAGATATTTTTTTAAGCTAAAACACTAAAAATAACCACCAACATTAAAAAGATGAATAATTTAAACATAATCCATCAGTAAATAAAAGCATTCAATTTGAAATGGTGCCTTAATTAAAAGTCCGTTGTAAAATGGGAGTTAATTTGGATTACGGCCAACACGATGTTCATCAATTTACATTTCTACTAATTTGAACAAACTCAGAAATTAATGATGTGCCAAAAATAAAATAATTTAAAAACTAAAAAAGGCTATTTTCAGTATTAAAGATATGAGTATCTTTAAAGAGAAAAAAACTCAAAACTTTTAAAATTTCTTGGGACGGTGTTTTACTTATCTTGAATTGTTGTCTATTTGCTTCGTTATTCTTCTTTTTGAGTTAAGCAGCATAAAGAGACAACTTAGGAACATTATGCCATTTCAGTTGCAAGTTGTTATGTAGAAAAGCAAATATTACTGCGAAAATGTGTTTTAGAATCCCTTTGTCCTTTTAAAATAAGACGACAACAATTTTATAACTCGACTCGATAGCAAACATAAAAAAAGCGCCAACAACATTAGCAACGACAATTATGACGACGAACAAGAGCAAATGACAAAAACATTAAAGCGAATTTTCGCATTTTTCACAATGGCCAGATTGTGAAAACCGCATTTGATGGTTAGAAGAAAAATCACAAAAATAGAGGGCACAACAAGATTGTAAAGCAAAAAAATAAAAAAAAATACTGTAGACAATAAACTTACACATGTTGTATGTGCAATTTACATTAAAATATTACAACACATTTTACATATATTATACGAAAATTCCCTTACGTTATTTTCCTTCGTAACTGAGTACAAAATTTCGTTCCATCAAGGGATATGCACAACACTTCAATCGGTCTCGCTTAGAGCTTTATATATTGACATCATTGTGGGCAAAGCCTGTGCTTTGGACGAAATGTCATGACATTCTGAAGTGGCTGGATTTTCGCTAGGAAGAGAATTACACCAGCTGACCTCGTAGTTCTCTTGATGCGATGATGCATAGTTTCGGTAATACGCCAGTGATGTATTTTGGCATGTTCCAGGATGTTCAGTAAGCCATCAAAAAGGGGTTCAGTTTGCTTGAGTGCATTCTAGTCGAAGATTAAAAAATTTCCTTTAACTTTAATTATATAATGCTACAATTAAGCTCAAAAAAGTACCATTTCAAAAGTTTGTGCAATTTTAAAACGTTCTTTGCCAACCCAGCTTTAAGACTGTCTGTCCTTAAGAGAATTGAAAAGCAATCCTAAATCGACGGAAAAACTATAGCTTTGTCGACACCAACAAACAAGCGCTCAGAATTAACCTTAGAAGCACTTAATTTTTTATTTTTTTAAAGTTATGTGGTACTTTGGTTTTTTTTTTCTTATCCCTTTAACAGCAAAGCCACTGAAAAAAAGTTATTAGACCACAATAAACATAAAGCGATCACAAATAGCGGCATACGCCTAAGTTTTCAAACAACCTACACCTTAATAAAAAAGCCAAAACTTCTAAAGTGAGCCTCTTTTTAAGATTTAAAAATATTTGTTTAGACTGGAACTCCACAAATATATTATAAATAGTGAAAATAAGTCGAATGCATAAATTTAAAGCTAAGCTTTGAAAAACCATAAAACGGAATAGGTATGCGGGGAATAACTATTAACCGCTACGTAGAAATGCAAAACACACGAAGGCTGGCAAACAAGGACTGCCAGCCGATAAATGCAAGGACGCGCTTAAGAGCAGTGTTTTCTTACATATTTTAAAATTTTCTTATTATAAATTTACTATTTTGTAATCTTCGTTTTGTTCTTTTCGCCGAAGATTCTTTTTTTTGTGTTAATTTTTCTCTAGTGATTTTTCTATTTTTTCTTTTAAGATTTCTTAATATTTCTTGTCTGCTATTTTTGCAGGTCACTGAGCCCATTCACTCAAATACAATGAAAATTGAAAAAGAAAAAATCGCTTTTATTGTTCCTGCTTTTTTTATCATACTTAGATTTTTTTTTTTTTTTTTTGCTTATTCTCAGGGGTTGCCAAGTAAGATTTTTTTTAAAAAAAGAGGATATTATTGAATTCCATTAAAGAAGTAATGTGTCCTTTATACATAAGAACAGGATTTGTGCGTTTACGCTAGTATTTGTGACGTCAAAAAAACCCAGTCTCAGATTCACTCTTCAGAATAACAATTTCTTAGGAGCATTTGAATAAGATCTTCCACTGAAATGTGTGTTCAAGTAAGGTTTATAATCAAGGTCGCGATTTTAAAGATAGTTTGACGAAATTCGCTACAAAGTATTTTTATTCAAACACGATACATATTAAATGTGATCACGTACTGTCCATTTCGCCTTGCTTATATACAAATAATCTACCAGAATAAGCATGTTAAACTTATGAATTAGCTACAGATCACAATTTAAAAGATAATTTGACATATTTTGGCGTACTTTAAAGTCATGCTCTGCTTAGCAGCGGCGCCCTTTTAAAATTCTTAACATTGTTAATGATTTGGCTTAGAAAGTACACAAAATATCTCCAGGAATAGACTATAATCAGCATTAACCGCAATCATATATCCCTTGAAAATTTAAGTACTGAGTTTTCTCAATCACACTCGACTCTGCACACTAGACTCTGCATGTTAAATTGTATGTATCAGTATTAATTAAAATTTAAATAGTATTATTTGAAGAACAAAAAAGTGCCAAAAAGTTCCCTCTTATAGATTCTCGCCCACCCAGGACATGGCATGTTTAATTAAATGCTTCTAGTACAATATTAAAAACTAAAAAAAGTTTAACTTGTAAAACGAAAAAGTACCGAGAAGAGAGAGAGGCAAATTCTTATTAACTCAGAACCAGACAGAATATGTTTCTAGGTGCAATATTAACGAAAATTCAAAAAGTACCAATTGAAGGCCAAAAAAATACCAACATTTTTTTTCTTATTGGTTCTCATTCACTCAGAACCCTGCACCCATAATTTTATGTTTCTAAGTTCAATATTATAGAAAATTCAAAAAATTACGACATACAAAAAAAAATTAATTTCCCGAATTCCAGAAAAATGTTCCGGAGGAAAAAGCCCCAAAAAAATGTACGATTTTCACCCCCTTAAGCTTTCGAAGACAGAGCATCCAGAGATTAAGAAAGTGACGTAACAAAATGCTCAAATCATTTGCGAGGGCAGCTTTCGCAGAAAGAAAATGAAAGCGCTTTTTGATAATGAAGTGGCAATGTGTAAAAACAGGCCGCTACAATCAATACAAATTTCGTAATCAAAACAAAAATGCAAAAAGGGTAGCTTTCGAAGAAAAATACAGAAAAAACACAATATTTTCTGTGTCGTGACCACTCTGTGTCCTCTGTGCTTTCGAATTTCGAAAAAGTACCAGATTTATATTTGTATTTTTAAGAAAAGTAACCAATTTGGTATAATCTTTATTTCTATGTTTATTGGTTTAAAAGCAAGAAGGGGTAACAAAGAAGTTCCAAAATACATGTAAGACCCGTTTACTTATCAATAAGACCGAATTTCAAAAATGTACCAGACACCTGTCCGCTTATTTTTTCAATGAACAGCGATACCTATCAGATTTTTTTGTAACTCTTTTAGTTCAGGAGATATAAGGATAGCGAATTTAACCGTTTTTACCCTATTTTACCCCTACAGATTTTAATAAAATATATTGTGAAAATATTGTGCACTTCTTTTATTAAATACCTTTAAAATTGTGTATTTTTCGTTCAAGTCGGTGGACAAATAGAGGAAGAAAGTGTTCTCAACTTTTTGCCTTTGACGATTTACTGCAAGAAAGTTTTGAATTTATTTCTACTATTTGTTTTTCATAAGATTTTTAGTTGCATTTACTAGGCAAAAAATTCATATGTCTATTTTCTGTACTCTTTTATAATTTTGCTACGTTAACTAAATTGAATAAAATAAATTTAAATCCTTTTTGAAAATTTTGGAAAACATTTACCTTCAAGACGCGAAAGATAAATATCTCAAAGCTTCTGAAGGGGAGATGGGATTTTCTTTCTTAGGAGGGCAGTATAGCTCCCATACAAAAACCACTCCGTAAAAAGGCTTTTAATGTCATAACTTCCTTGCAAATGTTGCCGTTGATACAAATTTTAGCGACAATAACTCTTTTGTTATAGCTGGTATTTCATGGGAGTTTTTTTCACACAGAAAAAAAGCCAATGTAAAATCCTCGAAAACAAGGTTGATTTTACATTTTTTGGTAGTGATATTGCTTCATAGTCGCTTCATGTTAATTTAACATGATTTTACAATAACTTGCGAACAACATTTTTTTCTTTTAAAATAACCATAGTCCATGTTAATTTAACATTCCCGTAAAGTTAGAGCAAAATGACATTCATATTGAAAAACACACTTTCAAGTTGAAATAACGTGAATTTCATGTAGAATCGAATTGGTTTGATTTTGAAATAACAGTAAGAAAAAGCTTCAGAGACAACATATGCGCTAATATAAGAAACATTCTAAACACTTATCCGCGGAACCAGAGAGAGAGAGAGAAAGAGTATATAATTATTTATTTTCCTGTAAAACATGTTTCACTTTCTTGTTTTCCCCTTTATTTACAGAAGCTTTCACAATTAAAAGACACCAGCAGAATGGCCCGCTATGGTTTTTGTTATCCTTCTACTTTGAAAATTTGATGAACTATTTAACTCAATAATTTTAACATAAAATTACGAGAATTTTTTTTATTTTTATAAATATGTAATTTTAAACATAAAAAGAAAAAAATTTATATTTTTCTTTTAATAGTGTTTTATTGTTTCTATACAAAACAAATAACACAGGATTTTATGGATTTAATATTGAACAATGTTCTTTTTATAATTGTTCGTTTAAAATTAATATGAAACAATGATAATTTTAAATAAAATCCACTTTTGCAGAAATTTACTATAATTTTTAATCAACGTTGCGCAATATTAATTTAACATTGATATTTTTTCTGTGTGTAGGTTTAGAAACCATAAGCCCCATAACAGCCCCACCTTTAAAATCACTTAAAAGCAGACAAATCTCTAAATGGTGTTAAAAATATACACAATAATATTTATATACATAGATATCACAAGCCATAAAATTTTTAACCCATAGACCAGAGTATACTTTTCTAAAGGCATGAGTTGCTCTGAGTCTAGTAGGACCATGACTGCCCAGAAGTCTCAAATATCTTACACTCACAAGAACGACTATAATTTCTTACTTGTTTGATTTCTCAAACAAGCCTCTTACAAAAATATTTTCAAACTACGTTACGAACAGATCTTTTTTTCAAACATTTTTTTTGTTAACATCCCTATTTTCTGTTAAGACTAGTAACCTGGCAAGCATTCAATGCGTTTTGCATTATTTGTCTTGCATTTGTTCACACACACAATTTGCCTTATGGAGGAAGAACAAATGCACGAGTATCTGCAAATGACAAGTGTTCCGTTTAGCTTTCATTTTTCACATAAAAATCATATTTTATAAATTAATTTTATATAAATTTTCACTATTGAATTTAAGGAAACGAATGGCAATTTTTTCTCTTAACAGTTGCAATTTGTTTAAGCAAACGAAAAAAACTAACAAAAATAGATATATTTAAGATAAATTTTTTTATGGGGAAAAAGCTGATAAGTTTAAAAAAAATCTTAAGGTAAAAAATAAAGCTTTAAGATTTTTTTTAATAAATTAATATAGAATTATAATTTCTATGGGAAAAGTTTTTAGCCCTCCTTTCTTCCCAAACATTTACTTCACTTAAAAATTTTTTAAATTTCTGAAGACCTTTTAGCACCAAAGAAAAGTTATGTATTTTCTTTAAAACCAATTTTTTTATATGGAAAATTCTATATTCTAATATTCATCTAACCGCAGTAAAAATATCGTGCTATTTTGTCAACGTTTTGCTAATGAAACGGTTGGTTTAAAAATTATTTTCCATGTGCCTTTGATGCTTAATTAAAAATTGTTTGGATTCTACTGAAAGTTTTTATATTTTGAGCTAATACAATAACCAATGCGAGGTAATAACGTAAAATACACGAAAAGTGGACAAAACTACATATAACGACCTAATTGTCCTTAAAAAAATAATGACAACGAGCACGAGCTGCTTATTTTAAAATTGGATATCGTTAACTCCGATCTCTGCCATCTTTCTGGCAACATAGATATTTCGCGCTAAAAGAACTGCTCATTTGTTCAGGATATGAAAGAACTGAGCGAATTTACGATACTCGGCTCTGTAGTTCTGTGTTCCCCGGTAGGCTAGCTGGTAGTGAGGTTGTCTATCAGCGCCGGGATTGTGGGTTCGATTCCTGCCAGAGACTCTGGTTTCTTTCCTGCGGACATGCGTAGAGCTTCGCGGGTTTAGCTTAGGGAATTAAAAAAAAAAAAAAGTTAAGTATATTTCGTGAGTGCACTCTGCACCAATCAAGACAAACGATAGACAAGCGAGGCGATTCTAAGCTTTAAGGCAGGCCACCTTAATTAACAATCATTTTATGAAAGATATTTTTAAACTCTCTAAACCCTAAATGTGACCAAGCATTAGCATAATAGAAGAAAGCAGCATCATGCTTCGTCGCACAATCGAATCAGATAGGTTTTGTCCCCTGTGTTCATCTCAATCTTCTGTAAATAAGTTTAACTACAATCTCTCAATCTTCTGTAAATAAGTTTAACTACAATCTCCATAAAGAAGTGCCTTCAATTCGTCATCTGCGAACTTTTTTCGCTAAGCTGGGAAGTCTACGTGTGTGGAGATACATATATACGAAAAGTTAAATGAATTTTTTTAAATATCGCATGCCATAAAAATTATTTTAAAAAAAATATTGCATGCGATAAAAAAATTGTAAGGAAAATACGACTATATACACGTAATTTTAAAGTTGTTATGATATATCAATAATTTTTTTTTTAATATAAATTTTCATATTATTCGAATGTGTATTGTAAGTCAAATTACAATCCTCAAAAGCTTTTATACTTTAATTTGACTTAGAAAACACATTCGAATAATATGAAAATTTATATAATAAATGTTACTCACCATGAGAAATAAATTCCCAGATTCAATTTTTTTTTTTTTTTTTTTAATATTAAAAACTAATTTGATATTTTATTAGTCTTTTTATAGTTAATAAAATTTATGATTTTTGAACAAATATGATAGACTGAAATTCTTATGAATGAGTTCCGTGAGGGATATGACCACCGTATCTAAATCCTTCCATCTCAGGGAATCAAACCTAAAACAAAGTGAAGACTATGGACAAGGCTACAATAATCTTTAAACACTATATCCAAATATCATGAGACTTTCACTCCAAGTCAAATTTTCGAAAATGTATAACAGTTTTCAAAAATAAAATTTTGATATAGTGTTTATAGATTATTGTAGCCTTGTCCATTGTCTTTAATTTCTAACAGGTTTGATTCCCTGAAATTGAAGAGCTTGGATACAGTGGCCATATCCCTCACGAAACTCATTCATAAGAATTTCAATCTGTCATATTTTTTTAAAAATCATAAATTTTAATATTAAAAGACTAAAAAAATATTATATATGAAAGTTTTTAATATTAAATAAAAATGAATAATTTTATTTCATAAAAACTCTCAAATTTCGTGTAAATAATCGTATTTTCTTTAAAATATTTTTTTATTGCATGCGATATTTTTTTAATATTTTATATCGCATGCGATGTTTTTAAAAAATTATTTTTACTTTTTGTATTTATCATCGCACATCGTTTTCGTGTAAAAATAACTACCTTCAAAACTCCACAAACCATCTCTAGCACGGTTAAATCGACGAAACGTTTTTAGCATGAGCATTAGATGTCCTTAAGTCGTCGTCCATATTTTAAAACTTTTGGCTTTATTATTGAAAGGGGAAAGACGAATGGAAAAGTGTATTTTGTTTCGTGTAAAGGGAGCTTTTGTGAGTTTGTTATTGAAAGAAAGAGAGAATGTTATTGAAAGAAAAAGAAAAGTCATACAAAATGCTTAAAAGCTGCAAAACAAGAGCTTTGTTTTATGGACAAAAATACAGTTTCAAAAAAGATTTTAAAAAGTTTCTGCAGCAAATGCTTCATATTATGAGCGAGGATTTAGGTGCACTTTTCTTTTTAACTGAAGCAAAACATTCGGCAAATAATCCAAAATTCGGACGTTTCGAAGCCAAAACTTTGTTGTTTGCACTATTTAAAACCAGTTTTATAGATTTTTAAGGTCATAAAGTCTAAAAATCAACTTATTAACCTTTGCCCTTCACTCAAAAAGGTTTTTGCTAAATGTCATTTTAAGCGCGGTTCAATTAATTTTTAAACGAGGTCTTATTTAGATTTTGCCAATTTTTTAGATATTCTTAAATCATTAAGGGAGATCACTTGGCAAAATTTATTTATTCGAAGATTAAATTTTTCAAAGATGGTAAATTTTTTCTTTTTAATTTTATATGATTTAAACATGAAATTTCCCATACAAAAGACCTTCTTCAAAAGTAAAAGTATTAAAAGATTACTTGCCACAATCCATTCAATGCCAAGAAATTTCTGTTTATTCAAACCGACTCTAATGCAAAAATCAATTTTACCATAAACATCACCACTAAGTAACTCCTCATGTAAATTCAAATTTTGGGCTAAAAAGGAGGTTTCTTTTATCATTATTTCCAGCTAATTTAATTTTTGCTTTTGTAAGTTTTATTTTTAAATTTTACAAACACAAACTGAATGAATGACTATTTTTGTAGCACAAAAGAAATGAACAATCTGAATTAAATATTTTTGCACTGCAAAGTATTAGAAAAACGTCAAAAAGCCATTAAATAAATATAAATGAAAAATGTTTTCACAAAAAAAAAAAAAACAAAGAATAGAAAAATCAACCTACAATCACTCTTTATTTCTCTTAAAAAAAATATTCAAACAAAAGACTTTATTTGAATCAAATGCATTTGAAATTTGTTTTGGGGTTGAATAGAAAAAAACTCTTTCTTTTTTTTTTTTTGGCATGCAAATGATATTTCCGGTAACCAACAAAAAAACCTAAAGAAAAAAGGACAAAAAGACTTTTACAGAAATGAATACATATTTAAAATATTATCAGCAGGTTTTATGTATCAAGAAATTAAAAAAGGAGGTGTAAAAATGACCAGTTTTTACAAAAAGATGTACACTCTTTTTTTTTCTTTGGGTTTCAATGAAGAGACGGTTTTGTTAGAGACAATTTATCTTTATCAGCAACAGTGATAAAGGGACATTTGAAGAACTTGTTTTCCATTTGCTAACCTGCTTAACATTATGAAAGCATTTGAAAGATTTCCTTTTTACATTCAAAAATTCTTACATTTATTTGTATACCATTCTGATCGACGAAACTTTAATGGTGGCAAAATATCATGGGTCATAAAAAGAGGACGACACTGAAAGTGTACGTCACCATGCAAAAGTACTGGAACTTTACCGATCAACTCCATATCACGTTTTGTTCATAATGATAACGTGGATAAACAATTACATTAGTCCTACTCTATATTATCAAACATTTGAGTTTGATGGTGAAAGGGAAACGAGGAATGAAAAAGTCTAGCTTTGTTACACGTACAAGGTGGAGTAAAAGTTCTCAACCGCTGTTCTTTGGCCGTAACTTTTTCAATGAACCAAGAACTTTAGTTTTGCTTTTGGTTTGTGTTTATTTAATGTCTAAATTTTTGTTCAATTTAAAAAAAACCCGATTTAAGGCATTTTACATTGATCTTGTCAGAACTTCAGGCGATATGTTCCCACATTCCTGACTTACCCCCGAAAGTTAAGGCATAATCTAAAGAAAATTTTACCCTTTAGTGTTACATCCTCCCAGGCAAATCCGGTGCAAGGTACCAGTGTGGCTATTGGTTGACGCTTCCGTTAGTATGCTTCTTGCGAGAAATCTTCCTGTATTTCGGGAAGATTGTTTTTGCTGAAGCCTTGCTCTTCAGATGGAGGGGGGCTCTTTAGTAAGTTGTTTACCTCACAAAAAGGTTCAACGAAGAGCAGCATTTTATTTTACACGTGTTGGCTGTGGTTAATATGCAAAACCGAGGGAAGGTGCTGTTAGTTTTCAACAGAAGCTGCTGGATTTAATACAGCAGTGGAGGTAACAGAGCTCCGTCTGCTAAACTAGGGGCGATAATTGTTGTCGCATTAAACACTCAATTTGCGACCTGTGTGTGAAGTATCAGTGCACACAGAGGTGTACTTGGTAAATGCTTTAAATGAATCCGCCACTGGTTAAGATACACTATGAGGTTATATATATGAGGTTATATGGCAGGTGCTTTTGTAAATCTTTCTCCATACTACCGACGGATATTCTCTTTTAGGGCCTAAAGAGTCTGAGACTTGTTGGAATAGATACCTGACTTCATGAAACCTCACAAAGAGATATCTGGTTAAATTGGGCGATCTTGTGCAAATCACCCAAACGAGAGTTAAGGCGGCCCAAAAATGCAACCCTCAGAATTTCGGTTGTAGGTATGCAGTAGAGGTCTGCAAGAATAAATAAAAAGCAATTTCAACACACTCATTTGTTTTTGAACTGCAATGAGTCAAGCACACAATCATAACGAAACCAATTAAAGAATAAACAAATACAAAACAAATAAAAACTCATTAAATTCAGTCAACTCACGTCAAATGAGTTTAATATTCAAATATAATTTGAATATAAAATATCTGTACCTACACATTATGTATGTATGTGTAAGCTTAACTCTTATAAATAAAAGAACCCAGCGGAAAACTCAGAAGACCTTCTTACATCAGGCCTTTTTGAAAGCATGCTTAAAAGATTTTTTGATTCAATTACTATTCTTATCTAACTGCTAAAGAAGGCCTCATAGAAGGCCTCGGCTCTTTCGTATAAAAGATAAGATACACCTTCAACACTCGCTTCTATGAGAAGGGAGTAGAGAAGGAGTAACATTTTTTGTATTGTTTTTTTTTGCACAAGCAAAAGCAAAATCAATTTTTTTTTGGTCCCGTTATCCTTCTTATGTAGCTGCTGAAGAAGCGAGAGCGGAAGGCCTTCTCCGCAATGACAACATGTGTAAAAACGATATGAGTATGGAATGAAGCAAGAAGGCCTTGTACATCCAAAAGAAGGGGTACATAGGCCTTCTAGAAGGCCTTCCTACTCCTTCTTTTTCCCGCTGGGAAGCCACAAGCTTACACACATGTTATGTCAATGTATTCAAATAAATGTATGCATATTCAATAATTCAAAAATTATTCGAATGTTTTTTGTAAACTTGCTCTCTCTAACGGGTCATTCCAATGTTTTGTTATTTATAAATGACTCTCAAATTCATTTACAGTAAACAAGTTTTTTTTTATTCAATTTATTCACTCTTATTTTTGTATACGGTTTACTCTCTTCTTGTCTTTTTGAATGTTTTTTATTTGAAGAAATGTTGTGCACTTTGAGTAAAGGCAAACGAGCGAATCATTCAAAGCAGACCTCTAGTATGCAGTATGCGCCGCTGCTCCATCCTGTTGGAACCAAATTTTCTTCAGTCTTAAATCATTCGGTTGTGGTAGGAAAAAGTCGTTAAGTAGGCCCTATAGCGCTCCACCACTCACAGTGGTCGTTTGGCTCACCGAATTTTCGAAAAAATTAAGAAGCGCTGGTGCATCCAGCGTAAACACAACACCATACAGTATCTTTGAGCAGGAATAATCAATCTGCGTGTGTTATACACGGATTTTCGGCGACCCAGGAGCTATAATTCTGCTTATTCACGTATCTATACTATTTCTCAAAAAAAAAAAAAAAATTTCTTATTGAAGAATATTATGTATGTGTAAACTTCAGAAATTTCCAATCAGAACTGGCATTTGTCGCCATTTGTAAAGATTCAAGCATCTTAAGATAGGGTGATGTTTTTCCACCACCTAGTGCAAGCAATACTAAGAATGTTTCCACAGCGAATTAAAGACAATTTCTCGTCCATAATATGGACGAGTTTTTTTCCACTCAAACTTGTTTTGGACCGATAGTCCCAAAAGCTGTTGGTGGCATTTCTAGTCTTACAAAACTAAATTGCTGGAATTTTCATTTAAACGTGATTAATTTGTTTCCATTTTACGCTTGGTAAAGTATTTTTCGAAAGTCATCTTTATACACTGATAGAAAAATGCATTTTCATATTGATGATGCCCTAACATCAGAATTGTGACATCAATGTTACTACAAATGGCATCAATGATGCAAAAAGTAACATTAATCCAATGACTAACGTCTTCGTACAATTTTGTCATTTATTTTATGACTATAGTGACATCAATTCGATGCCACATTTTATATATTATTAACATTATTTTTATTTCAAAAGATTTTGTTATTCGTGCTTAATTCCCAGTTTTTATTATTGATAAAAACACTTGAAATTTATTGTTGATGGGATAAGCTATTCCTATGCGCATTTCACTGGTTGCTTAGGCCAGATCATCAGGAAACTTCATCCATAACGTTTTAGAAAAACTAAAGATATTAAACCAAATAAAACTGTTAAGGGTATAAGACTTATAGCAACAGTTCTACTTGTAATAATATCAAAGCTTAAACAAAACACATCAACAATAAACAGTGGGTTTATCTCATCTTACATTCCCCACTACAATTAGTTGAAATTCTCTCAACATTAATTGTAGTTGTAAGTAGGTTAAGAAAAACAAAATAAAAACAACAACAACAACTTTACAAAAGATGTTGACAATTAAGTGTTTTTTTAGGCCGTGCACTGCCTGTTTATTATCAAAAAGTAATTTCAATTTTTGGGAATACAAAATTTTAATTTCAAAAGATTTTGTTATTCGTGCTTAATTCCCAGTTTTTATTATTGATAAAAACACTTGAAATTTATTGTTGATGGGATAAACTATTCCTATGCGCATTTCACTGGTTGCTTAGGCCAGATCATCAGGAAACTTCATCCATAACGTTTTAGAAAAACTAAAGATATTAAACCAAATAAAACTGTTAAGGGTATAAGACTTATAGCAACAGTTCTACTTGTAATAATATCAAAGCTTAAACAAAACACATCAACAATAAACAGTGGGTTTATCTCATCTTACATTCCCCACTACAATTAGTTGAAATTCTCTCAACATTAATTGTAGTTGTAAGTAGGTTAAGAAAAACAAAATAAAAACAACAACAACAACTTTACAAAAGATGTTGACAATTAAGTGTTTTTTTAGGCCGTGCACTGCCTGTTTATTATCAAAAAGTAATTTCAATTTTTGGGAATACAAAATTTTAATTTCAAAAGATTTTGTTATTCGTGCTTAATTCCCCGTTTTTATTATTGATAAAAACACTTGAAATTTATTGTTGATGGGATAAGCTATTCCTATGCGCATTTCACTGGTTGCTTAGGCCAGATCATCAGGAAACTTCATCCATAACGTTTTAGAAAAACTAAAGATATTAAACCAAATAAAACTGTTAAGGGTATAAGACATATAGCAACAGTTCTACTTGTAATAATATCAAAGCTTAAACAAAACACATCAACAATAAACAGTGGGTTTATTTTATGATTACAATGTATTATAAGAAGCAAAAATTCCTTCATTCTATTTTTTTTAAATTATTTAGTTAAATACATGCAATTTTTAAAGTGGAATGATTACGAATACCACATGTGGCGGTGTGCTGGTGTCTTATTATTGAGAGTTCTGCTGTAAACAAAGGTCGTAATTCAGCAAACGTGAAACGAACATATGCAACGGGTAAGTAAATAATAATATTCTCTCACTTTGAGTTAAGTCAATTCCAATGACTTTAACTTAATGACAAACTGTCATTAAATTGATGCTAATGCGTCATCGCACTGAGGACATGTTCGTAATTTCTGTGATCCCGATGTGTCATCCCATTGATGACATAATTTCATTTTGACCCTGATGACACTTTGGCCAAGTGATGTTAAGTTTGACATCAGAATGATGACAAGTGTCATGGGGTCAAAAACGAAGACATTGTCATAGTACTGATGTCAAAATACATCAGCGCTATGACGCCTTTTCTATCAGTGTATTTTGGTTATATAACCTACAATTTGATTTAATGTTAATTTTTTATATTTTGTCGCGATAACAGGCAATATTAAGTTTTTTTTATAGGATGTAACGCCTAACTAAGTGGGCGGCCAACAAATATTTTAACTCGTATTATAATATTTTGAAAAGCCACACGAATTAATTGTGTTCGGTGCAGGTCTTCTGTGATCGTCTAGGCCAAGTTGCTTAACTTTTATTAGATAACCTTAGCGCTATTGATATTCCGCTTTGGCCATGATTCAGCTACTTGATCGGCCATTACATACGTTTTTTGTTGAATAAAAAACAACGTTCTTAAATTGGTAGTTTTATGTTTATTGAAGAAGTGAGCGTGGAAAAAAAATTCTTTTTTATATCTTAAGAACGGTAAGAGAAGGACTATCCAAATTTTCTACACTAGCCGTACATAGACATTATTTATTTCTGAATATCGGGAGAACGGAAATAGATCAACCAAGGTTGGATACGAATTTCGGTGTATCGGTACAAAACTTTTCTTTATTTCGGTATCGGTATTTTAATTATATCGGTATACCGGCTTAACAATTTTTTTAACGGTATAAATCGGTATTGCAATTAAATAAACCAAACAAAAAAAAAAAAAATTAAAAAAGATAAATACATTAATATATGTCTATCAGCACAGAGGTTGCGGGTTCGACTCCCACCAGAGACTTTGGATTCTTTCCTGCAGAGAAGCGTAGGGCTTTGCGGGATTAGCTTAGGGAATTTAAAAAAAATATATACATATATGTGTATGTATTTTATTGTTCATATCTGCATTATATTTTATTTATTGATTTCAACTTTAAATATTAATATGTATCACAATAAAAAAACACACACATTTTCGCTAATGAGTATTAATGAATATTTTGATAAGTGTATTTGGCAGTTCAGAAAGCTAATCGAATGTTTTTATACTTGAACATTTGCATCTCAAACGGTCAAACAACACACCTAAAACTTTCTTATTAATGTTGTTGTAGAACTAATCTTAATTTCTATGATTTCAACAGTGCCCATGAACGTTATGACGCTCAAAAAAGTGTCATTGTGTCCATGGACAATATGGCTTTTAAAAGTGTCATAATGTACATCAGAGCAGTGTCGTAATGTCCGCGGACGTTACGACACTTTGCAGAGTGTCATAATGTCCACAACATGTTTACAAACTTGAAAGAATAGCCGGCCTTCGGCTGGGCGGAAGGATTTTCTCCTCCATGGTATACCAAATACCAGCTTCGCTAACTAAAGCTTATCTGCGTAGTCGGCCTACGTTTGGAAACAAGGCTGATTTTTGGAGCTTTACTTAGCGAGCCCGGTACTTGTTATACCATAGAGGAAAAAATCCTTGCGCCCGGCCGAAGGCCGTCTATGCCGAGACACTTAAGTTAGCGCAGCCGGTATTTGTTATACCATAGAGGAGAAAATCTTTGCGCCCAAAAGTGATTTCGTTTTATATTTAATATATACACCCAGAGAAAAAAAACAACAAAACAATTTTTAAAGAAAATTTTAGCCATATTATGTTCAATTTAACCAAATTATTGTCACCGACAGTCATATAATAGATAAACTAGTTTCTTTAAAAATAATTTAGTTGGTTGTGACCATAATAAAACATGTTTTTTCTCTGCGTGTATGTAGATCTCTGTTTGTATTAAACTTCTTAAGTAATTATAGACCTTTTGACATGTTTAAAAATTACATAATGTCCATTTGCAAAGTGTCTTAAAGCCCACGGACATTATGGCATTTTCAAAAGTGTCATAGACACTGTGTCACTGGACGTTATGACATGCCACCGATTTTATCATAGTAACTTACTAGTAAGTAAAAAAACAATAATAGTGCTGCAAACATAGCGCGTCAAGTTAACAAACATAATTTTCATTAGCACAGGTGTTGGTTGACACTTTTAATTTTTTTCTATTTGAAAAATTATATTATTTTTAAATACCGAAACGATTTTACCGGTATAATACCGGTATTAAGGGAAACGGTATATGTATACCGGTATTTTATGCAAAAAATTTATTTCGGTATCGGTATCAATACCATCAATACCGTTGTTCAATTTAACGGAATTAAATCGGTATTGTTATCGGTATCGGTTGCCAACCTTGGGAACAACCATTTTATTAAACAATTTACAACATCCGACAAAATGTTGTAGCGATTGAAGAAGTTGGGGCGGCACAAATTATATTTATTTATACCTAAATAACGGTATTTATATAACTTTATGTTCTTATTGCCCCATGGTAAAGGGTATATAGGATTCTGAATAACCGAATATAGCATTTTTCCTCTTTTTATTTTATGATTTTTTAGTTTTTATCCGATTATCTTTCAAACAAGATCGAATCATACTATGACTCTGGATGAAGACTGAAAGGGAAGTATACATTAGGGTGGCCGTTATTTTTTTTATTTTGATTTCTTATATTCTCCCCCCCCCCTAAATCGGTTCAGTTTTATGTAAAAAAAAATACAAAAAAATTTCGTAGCGATAAGTTGTGTTTTAGGGGGGGCGTCCGTCCCTCAAAGTTTGCCATCAAGCCATTTATTCAAATGTAATTTGTTTGCATATGACTATCTTCTAAAAACAACATTTTACAAGAATATGATATATGGCAATATTTTAGCTCTTCTAGTCAACAATATAAGCCTCTAAGAAAGTTTTTTTCTAAAATCAATATTTTAGAAAATAATTAAGAAAATAAAAACAAAATACCAAACATTTTATATACGTTTTATATATATAAAAGGGAGATTTAATGTCAAGTGACCCAATTTTGAAATAGATGTCTTTCGATTTAAATGAAATTTACATCAATTTTAGTACTGTTAGATAGTTGCTTAGAATTTTCAACAAGATCGGTGAAAAAGTTTCTGAGTTAGAGGGGGTCAAAGTTTGACATTTTGGCCATACAGGTGTTCTTTCTCATCCATGTAACTTATTACCTATATGGCAAACTGTATGGCAAACTTTGACCCCCTCTACCTCTGAAACATTTTGACCGATCTTGTTGAAAATTTGTGTGTAAATTACTATCTAATAGGACTAACCTTGGTGTAAATTTCATCCAAATCGGAAGACATCGATTTCAAAATTGTGTCACTTGACATTAAATCGCCTTCTTACATATATAAAACGTATATAAAATGTTTGGTATTTTCTTAATTATTTTCTAAGATATTAGTCTTAGCAAAAAACTTTCTGGGAGGCTTATGTTGTTGACTAGAAGAGCTAAAATATTGCCATATATTACATTCTTGTAAAATGTTGTTTTTAGAAGATAGTCATACGCAAACAAATTACATTTGAATAAATGGCTTGATGGCAAACTTTGAGGGGCGGACGCCCTCCCTAAAACACAACTTATCGCTACGAAATTTTTTTGTATTTTTTTTACATAAAACTGAACCGTTTTGGAGGGGGAGAGTATAAGAAATCAAAAAAAAAAAGTTCTCCATACAACTAACGGCCACGCTAGTATACATATATCGAAAAACACATGTAAGTATACAATTATCAAATAAATGTGAAGTGATGAAAGAAAAATCCAGTGGAATGGTTAAAAAAGTATACGAATCATAATATATTTTTTAAATAAGTTTTTTATGACTAGAAATAAAATTAGAAAACTTTATAATGATCGCCCCATTAGTTGCCAGAAGTCCCATACAAAGCGAATCTTTTAAATAGAGTTCAATACGCCTAAATCCAAAAAGAATTATAGTATAGTGAGGTCATTGGTTTATAAAGATTGGTTTATAAATTATAGATCCCACATAAAGCCCATTCCTAAAATATTCTTACCCTCAAAGGTGGATATCAAATATTCGGCACAACCTAATATAGCATTTTTATTTGTTTTTTTTTTATTATTTTATATTTTAATCTGAAACTCTGTGATTGGTTCTATTAAATACTTCTAAAAACGTTAACCCTCTAATGCCTAAGAGTGACTCAAGGCATGCTTTACAAAATTTATACTGACGCCCAATATATAACTAATTTTTATTAATTTCCATTTTTTTACAATTGCTTAAAGATCTAGAAAAATATTTGTAGAAGCTTCGAAAGCTCCAAAAAGCTCTTAAAGCATTGTAAACAATCTCGAACACAATGCTTTTGTTCAAAGTGCAAACTTCATTCATGATGCTCAAATAATAAAATTGTTTTTTTTTAATTATCATAAACAAAATCAAATATTTTTAATTTGTTTCATTACTTTTTATTTTCAATACAAACTAACAAACAGAATTCTCAAAATTTAAATTTGTTTTTATTACTAGATACCCAAGGGTGCCTCAAGGTACTCCTAGATGTTTTCTCACCTGCAACGTAAACGACTCATCGTACGGGCTTAAAAATATTTTTTTTGAATTCAGAGGCCCAAAAAAACCCTAAAAAAAATAGTTTTCACAATATATATTGCCATTTATTCTAAAACTTGGCATTAGAGGGTTAAGTTGCAAATATTTTATTAGAAATGCAGATAAATCGTAAAATGCTGATTGCAAAGATGATGATAATGATTTCAATTGAATTGAAACTTATCCAGGTTATGCTTTTATCTGTACTTGTGCTGGTTTTTTTTTTTTTTTTCTTTTAATTTAAAATTATTTTTTAAGCCAAAATTCTTTATTCAACTTGAGTTTTTTATGCCATATTGTCAATGCAGCAGATTTTATTCATTCATTTATTATTAGTCAATATTATTGTTTGTCGTCGTTTGTCGTTCTTTATGCAGCATATATCAAAAAAAGTATATTTTAAGGAAAAGCAAAACTTCTGTTGATCGTTTATTGACTGCTGGAACATGAATTGTTAGTGTGCATTTGTCATGTCATAAGTTCGAAATGAATCTAGGGAAAACTAGGTTGAGGCAAATGGTTTTAATAAATGGATGGATATTTATTCTTTCAGAGGAAGAGTATGTTTATCACATTACATTGTGATAAATGTATGAGTAAATAAATATTAGCTGGATAAATGTGAGATGTGGTCAATACAGTGGCTATGATTAAATTTCTGAATGCAAAGAATAAAACATAATTGTTCAGAATATTTCTTTACAGTGAAGTTTAACAAAAGTCTTTTATCTGGCATTTTGTTTCGAAATGCTTGCCATCGTTGTTAAATCTCGCAACACAAAAGGTTTTAATAAACAAATTTTGATGGAAATGAGGAAATATTCAGCCTTATGTCGATTATGTCGATTGTCGTTAAGACTGTGTCGTTTTTTGTAATAGATTAAAGTAACACACAAATTGTGCTCTTTAATATAATACAAAAACGACTAAGTCGTTTACGACACCGACAACCACAATAAAGCCAATTATTTTAAGGAACATTAAAGCTACTATCTTTATGCATTTACTTAAAATTACACTTATGCTTTACACAGAGAAAAAAATAAAAATAAATTTAATTTAAAAAATTTGTGATATCAATTAAAAACTTAATTAAAATTGCACCAGTAAACAAATTAATAGTATCAACTAAAAATTGTTTGATTCTTGCAACATTTTCTGTTGCATTTTTATATGTACATTAGGGTGGCCGTTATTTTTTTTTTTTTTTTTTGATTTCTTATATTCTCTCCCCCTAAATCGGTTCAGTTTTATGTAAAAAAAATATACAAAAAAATTTCGTAGCGATAAGTTGTGTTTTAGGGGGGGCGTCCGTCCCTCAAAGTTTGCCATCAAGCCATTTATTCAAATGTAATTTCTTTGCGTATGACTATCTTCTAAAAACAACATTTTACCAGAATATGATATATGGCAATATTTTAGCTCTTCTAGTCAACAACATAAGCCTCTAAGAAAGTTTTTTGCTAAAATCAATATTTTAGAAAATAATTAAGAAAATAAAAACAAAATACCAAACATTTTATATACGTTTTATATATATAAAAGGGGGATTTAATGTCAAGTGACCCAATTTTGAAATAGATGTCTTTCGATTTAAATGAAATTTACACCAATTTTAGTACTGTTAGAGACACAAATTTTCAACAAAATCGGTCAAAAAGTTTCTGAGTTAGAGGGGGTCAAAGTTTGACATTTTGGCCATACAGGTTTTCTTTCTCATCCATGTAACTTATTACCTATTGGTGTAAGCAAAATTTGTCCCAAGTAGCTTAGATAGCTTTTTGATCAAACTTTTTAAAAAAATTTTTTTTGTTTTTTTAAAAAATTTAAAAAATTTTTTTTTTAAATTTAACACTTGGCTAAAAAAAATAAAAAAAAAAGTTTTAAATTTAAAAAAAAAAAATTAAAAAATTTTTAAAAAAAAAACAAACAAATATTTTTAAAAAAGATTGATTAAATAGCTATCTAAGCTACTTGGGACAAATTTTGCTAACACCAATAGGTAATAAATTACATGGATGAGAATGAACACCTGTATGGCAAACTTTGACCCCCTCTACCTCTGAAACATTTTGACCGATCTTGTTGAAAATTTGTGTGTAAACTACTATCTAATAGGACTTACCTTGGTGTAAATTTCATCCAAATCGGAAGACATCGATTTCAAAATTGTGTCACTTGACATTAAATCGCCTTTTTATATATATAAAACGTATATAAAATGTTTGGTATTTTGTTGTTATTTTCTTAATTATTTTCTAAGATATTAGTCTTAGCAAAAAACTTTCTGGGAGGCTTATGTTGTTGACTAGAAGAGCTTAAATATTGCCATATATCATATTCTTGTAAAATGTTGTTTTTAGAAGATAGTCATACGCAAACAAATTACATTTGAATAAATAGCTTGATGGCAAACTTTGAGGGGCGGACGCCCTCCCTAAAACACAACTTATCGCTACGAAATTTTTTTGTATTTTTTTTACATAAAACTGACCCGATTTGGAGGGGGAGAGTATAAGAAATCAAAAAAAAAAGTTCTCCATACAACTAACGGCCACGCTAATGTACATATTCAAAATATTTCAATAGGTTTTTGTACAAAAATTCCTTTTAATCTTAAAATATTTTTTTCCAGAAGTCCCCAGGAATTTTTTTTTTTTTTGGTAAAAAAAACTTTTGATCAGAGTATAACCCCATTTTATTAAATTTACAGATAAAGAGAATTAGTGAAGAGTTGAAAGTAAAAGTGAAGTAAGAGTAGAGTTATAGTAGTTAGAATAGAGTAATTGTAGAGTTAGAGAAGAGTAGAGTTAGAGTAGAGTTAGATTAGAGTTAGAGTAGAGTTAGAGTAGAGTTAGAGTAGAGTTAGAGCAGAGTTAGAGTAGAGTTAGAGTAGAGTTAGAGTAGAGTTAGATTAGAGTTAGAGTAGAGTTAGATTAGAGTTAGAGTTGAGTTAGAGTAGAGTTAGAGTAGAGTTAGAGTAGAGTTAGAGTAGAGTTAGAGTAGAGTTAGAGTAGAGTTTGAGTAGAGTTAGAGTAGAGTTAGAGTAGAGTTAGAGTAGAGTTAGAGTAGAGTTAAAGTAGAGTAAGTGTAGAGATCAGTTAGTGTATGCTTGAAGTGGATTAAAGCAAAACTACAGTAGAGCTATTAGTACAAAGTTAGTTTAAAGTTATTAAGCGAATAAAGTATATCAAGGTTAAGACTCAAGTTAGAGAAGTTCTATTAAGAATAGAGTTAGTTACAGTAAAGCTAGACCAGATCATATTTAGAGTTTTGCAAAAAAAAAAAAGACATATTGAGTAGCATAGTTTTACAGTTAGTTCAAAATTTCTTTTCATATCTTTATAGTTTTAACACAAGTGGAAGGCAAGGTTTACAGTAAAGATCGTGCGGAGCTCGATTACGGTTTCAGCGAATTTAAAATAGATAACAATTCGTAAATGGTTAGATTAAGTATCTATTAAACATTATAGGTCTTAAGTAAAATAGTTTTATAGCTTTTAATGTACGCAATAAATAACAATTTTATACATATTCAACGCACTGTTCTAAACAATAAATCTAAAATATTTATTAACACCATTTTGGTACGATATTAAATATCAACAATATTTACTGCTCTACAAATAACTCATCAAAATCTCAAATGAACAATAAAACCATAAAATGTGCAAAATAGAATGACGAAAAAAATAGAAACAAATACAAGGGCTAAATAAAAACAAGATTTGCAAAAATATTAAAAATAGAATTGGAATCAAATTGAATCTAGAGCACAATATTTAAATGCAGTTTTTCCAGAACTGCCAAGCTGAATAAAGCAGAGTAGAACATTATTAAATGACTATTGAAAATATGAATGAATGAATTAACAAACAAATAAAAAAAAACGCCACAGCTTATTAAACGATTTTGAATGAGCAACAATCGACAAATAAAATAAAACACATTAGAGGATTTGTAGAGAACAAAAAAAAAAAATATATCGTCATAGAGTGGCTATAAAAAAGGATTAAACATAAAATTCTAAAGAAAAAATGCAACAATTCAGAAAAAATCCACTAAAACACTTTATGAATTATTAAACAACTAAATGAACAAATAATAGAAACGTGATGGTACAAAAAAAGTACTCCCGCCGTAATAATAAATATAAAAGGTTTAAATATAGCAACAGAAAAAAATGGCAGCGAACAGCATTATTAAAGTGCTATAAATGGCTATAATGACAACAAAATGTTCATTATAGTCATTTTATATATGTACGTTTCCTGTTTCCCTCTCGTAAATACTCTGGGAATATTTTTTTTTTAATAGAAATATTTTGTAAATAATGTTTAAAAAAAAAAATAAATTGATAACAAATGCGTTTTTAAGCTTTTTAATTAGTAACAATTAATATCTATTTGTGCTATTTTTAGAATTATTATGGGTAAGAAAAAAATATTTGCCACGAAAAGTAGCAGCAACAAACAGATGATGCTGTATGTTATTGGATTTAATTCTCTCGCGGAGATTTGGCAAATTTTGTTTAAATTTAATAATTTAATTTCTCATAAAACACAGTAAACGCAAAACATTTTGGACTAAATATCTGCACCAAAAAAAATGTCGTCGATGTCAATTTTAAGTTGTTTACACATCGATTTTAATCTGATATTTTCTAAAACTGTTTTATCGATATGTATTGACTATTTATCAAAAATCTGACAAGAAAAGATCTCATTACTGATTTTTTTCTAATATGCTTAAGTTGGCTTAAGCAATTGTGCGAATACATTGATTCATATGTGTCGAACCATATGGAACTTAAGAAAACTTTTTGGTAAATTTTATGAAACTGGCAATTGCTTAAGCACTTTCCGTACGGAATAAAATATTTTTTGATTTTATTTTTGTGGAACAATTGTGATTTAGTTGAACTGTTAATTTTCAATTTTAATATTTTTAGTAAGGCTTGAGTTCGTCAAATTTAATTTTCATTAAATTATTTTTACTGAAGGAAGGAATTTTACAACATGAAAGTTTTATTAAAATTTATTGATAATTTTCTTGGCTGAGCTGGGGCTCGAACCTGGAATGAATTTACATGTTTCAAGAATCACCACATTCTTTCATCAGAACACTTTGTGTTCTAACCTTTGCACCACTGCGGTGCCTGCCAGCCAACAGTCAAACACCAATCTTTAACCAGTGGTACTGGTGGTTCGAAATTTGCTGTAATTATCATTTTCAATTTTAATATTACATGTTGCTCCCTTTCCTCTGTTTTTTCGTTTTCTTTCTGTCAAGATTTTGTCTTGAAAACCTGAATACATTGTTTCAGTATTTGTTTTTTTTTTACATTTTTTTACCTTTATTATATAATAACGTGTGTGAAGATAAATATGAAAAGTTAAATTCGTTTTAAAAAAAATATCGCCTTCGATACAAAATATTTAAAAAAAAATATCGCATGCATATTATAAAGAAAATACGACTATTTACAGTTTTTATGAAAAATCAATAATTTTCATTTAATATTTAAAACTTATTAGATATTTAAATAGTCTTTTGACATTAAAATAAATGATTTTTGAAAAAATACGACTTAGAGTGAAATTCTCATAAAAGTGCTGTTTGAGGGATATGGCCACTGTGTCCAAACCCTTCGATCTCAGGGATTTAAACCGAATGGAAAATGAAGACAATGGACAGGGCTACAATAATCAATAATTACTATATCCAAATTGTATTTGCGAAAATATTTATACATTTTTAAAAATTTGACTTAGAGTGAAATTCTCATGATTATTGTAGCCCTTAATTTTCCATTCGGTTTGATTCCCTGAGATCAAAGGGTTTGGACACAGTGGCCATATCCCTCACACAGCACTTTCATGAGAATTTCACTCTAAGTCGAATTTTTTCAAAAATCATAAATTTTAATATCAAAAGACTATTTAAATATAATATATAATGTCCTGTGGTTCCTATTCGGAACAAAGGGCCACAACGAATCTATTCCATTCGGTCCGGTTTGATGATATACGTTTTATTTCTCCCCAGCTGAGATCGATGCGTCTAATTTCGATGTTCAATTGTCGACGCCAGGTGTGAGATGGTCTGCCTAATCTGCGGGATGTACCATGTGGATTCCAATCAATGGCAATTTTTGCTGTGTCATTTGGAGGCCTACGTAGCGTATGGCCAATCCAGCGCCATTTGCGGTTAAGTATGTCAGTATGGATTGGCTGCTGATTTGTTTGACTCCAAAGTTCCATATTGGAGATGGTGTTGGGCCAAAAAACCTTTAGGATGCGTCGAAGACATCGATTAACAAACACTTGTAGAGTGTTTACGTCGTGATCTGTTGTATTCCATGTCTCACATGCATAAAGGAGCACAGACTTAACACAAGAGTTAAAAATACGAATCTTAGTGTCCTTGGATATGGCTGAAGATTTCCATCTGACCGAAGGGTACCAAATGCTTGGTTAGCTTTAGAGATTCGGTACGTGACATCATTACTAGAACCACCTGTGTTTGTAATGATGCTGCCGAGGTAGCAAAAAGACGTAACTTCTTCCAGGTCGGTATTTCCTATGCAGAATTTGTTGGTGTTTGTTGTATTGCAGCGCATCACTTTGCTCTTGCCTATGTTTATTTTTAAGCCAGCTTTTGCAGCTTCTGTTTCGATGCATTTCAACTTAGATGTCATACCTTTATAACTGTGTGCAAGCAGGCAGATATCATCAGCATATTCTAGGCTCTCGAGCTGTTGGTTAAGACCTAATAAGTTTTAAATATTAAATAAAAATTATTAATTTTTCATAAAAACTGCAAAATTTCGTGTAAATAGTCGTATTTTCTTTATAATACACATGCGATATTTTTTTCAAATATTTTGTATCGCTTGCGATATTTTAAAAAAAGCGAATTTAACTTTTCATATTTATCTTCACACACGTTATTATATTTGATGTGTTTTTCACAGAAAAAATAAAAAATTGTCTATAATCCTAACCAAATTTATACCAAATTCATAGAATCAAGCAACCCCTTTGTTGATTTTTCAACTACATATTACCAAAATGATTATATTGATTACTAAAAATTCTAAAAATTTAATATTTTGAATATTTCTTTTTCAATAAATGATATTTTTAATTTTAATTAAAAAATTGATCATAAAACTTGCTGTTTCAAACAATTCAAAATTATATTTTTAATTTTCTTTCATCAAAAAAACTAATTGATTCAATTATCACATTAATTAAATTTAAATAATTTTTTTCTTAGTTTTTTTCCGTTGTCTAAGTCTTGCATGTCAAAAAAAGTTGAAAATAAAAAAAAAACTGCATTTACAGATTTAAAATAGTTAAAACAAAAGATTTTAGCAAATTTTTTCCCGGACCTGCAAAATTTATCAAATTGGACTTTACTCCTTTACAACTGAATTTAATTTTTAACTAAAATTGCATAAGGGTGTGAAGATAAATTCGTCAGTTAAATACGTCCCACACAACTGTTAATTACATTCCAAACTCTGTTAAATATGGTAAATTTTTAAAAATTAATATTTTTTAAATAAAAAGCAAAATTGTTTATAACTTTTGATTAAATAATAAAGAAAACATAATAAATTTTAACTCTTTTCTAAAAAATTGTAAAAAAAATTAATTTTAATAAGAAAAGTGGCTCAGTACTTATTGGCCAAATTATGTTATTTTTAAGGGCACTTAGGACAGACCTGAATGGGGTTTGGGGATATAATTTGAAAGCTCTAGGGGAGTAGATTCCAAAACTGTATTGCACATTTTACCGGGTTTCTCAGGAGACTCTTAAAAATAACATAATTTGGCCAATAAGTACTGAGCCAATGTCCTTATTAAAATTAATTTTTTTTTAAATTTTTTAGAAAAGAGTTAAAATTTATTATGTTTTCTTTATTAATTAATCAAAAGTTATAAAAAATTTTGCTTTTTATTAAAAAAATATTAATTTTTAAAAATTTACCATATTTAACAGAGTGTGGAATGTAGTTAACAGTTGTGTGGGACGAATTTAACTGACGAATTTATCTTCACACCCTTAAATTGCATTAACTTTCGCCGTAGAAAATAAAAAGTCATACTCAATAGTAATCGATTGTTGTTAATAACGGCTTAGAAAATAAAATTATTGTTCCACTACCGATGGCTTTCATAATAGCGGTGATTTCTTAAATAAAGCTTAAATCATCCAATCTCGTGTTCTTGACGTCTCGATATTTTAATCAATTCTTTGGAATTAAAATCTAAATATTAATTAAGTAATACCACGGGTCTGAAAAAAAGCAAAAAGTATCGATCCCTAACAAGTAAAATAACTTCCTCATTCCGAAAATGACCTCCGTTTCCCGTCTTGAAAACCATTTTCGCGGAGCCCCAACTTTTTTTTATCCATTTTTGATAATTTTTTAATTTGTAACTTTACTAAAAATTGCTGTTATACATTTTTTACAAACTCTTTTTAAACTGCTTAGAAATATTTCTATTCTAATCTTTACCTTGATTTGTTGTTTCTCGTACCCATTGTTATTCTTCCAAAATTAAAGCATTTCGAAAAATCTTTTCTCAAACTGGGTGATTTCTTAATGAAATGTTAAATAGTAAAGCAATGCTCGGCCTTAATCACAATTCACAGCCTTTCTGTAATTTAATTTGGAAAACCGAAAAGAAAACATGTCGTTTCACTACAAACTCTTTTTAACAATAGCATGGTCCATGCTTGCATTACATTGGACCAGTCCAGGGAGCAGTCCATTTGATCAAAATGGATCAGGTAGTCCAATATTATTTGCAGGGATCAAACCACATGTATTTTCTGCAACCAATGTTTTGTCGCAGTAAATCAAAAAGACAGTTTTGCTGTTGTTTTTTTTTTTTTTTTTTTGGTTTAGGGTTGTCTCACTAACAGCTCTTATGTTAGTGTGGGTTCAGTCTTAAAGAGATTTTCAAAAAAGTGTTTATTCCGAAAAGAAGTTTGTATAGGGGCTATGTGAATGTACCGATTCTCACCATTTTCAATGGACTTCTTCCTTCCACAATTCAAAAATGTTTACGAAATTCCAGCAATTTAGCTCTTAAATTACCTGTGGTTTGCGCAAAAGGACAGAAAGCTCATTCACCACTGGTAGTGGTGGAAGGTGCAATAATTAAAAAAAAAACTTTTCCCATTTATGTGTGTTTTTTTTTTTTTGCTTGTAAATCTTTTCTAAAACGCAGATGTTTTAAAAAGCTTTTTATTAAAACTTCCACAGAATTTTCTAATTGATTTTGTAAAGAAATTTAAACGGATTAAAAAAGCACTCTTGCCATGCAACCCAATTTATCTTTAAAGAAAAACTCATCTAAAACTATTCATACTTCTAAAATGTTGCAAAAAAATGTCATTTTATGTTTGAAAGAAAGACGTCAAACTCAAATAAATGCACTTGAGATGCACGCACATCGGCTCTGTTGTATAACACCAACCTAAAAATCTTATTCTACATGATGGCCACAAGTTTTGGAATGATTTTGAAACAAAACATAATTACAAACATGTGGTGAGAATTGTGTAAGAGAATTTTGGAGGTTAATATACAAGAGGGCCTTAAGACAAAATGTTAGAAAAGTTATAGACTTAACCAACATTTCTGCTTAAAGTTTCTAGAGTCATCACGAGGAAAAGGAGCAAAAAAATAAATAATTTGTCTATTTGTACCAGGGACCGTAAGAGTTAAAGGTGATATTTAAACAAATTATTTTATAACAGTTATTTAGTGAACAAAATTTCAAAAAAAATCCAACGAAACCCTCTATTTTTTAACGTAAAACTAAAAAGAGAGTTATATTTAGCCGTCAAAAAATAAAACGCATTTGACGAGTTTGATTTTTTCCCGTTAGAAATAAAACTCTGCCACTGTTTAGATTATAATACTATAATAATATAATATACAATACTGTAAAGCAGTTTAATCTAATCAGCTTGCATTGCAATTAAATACATCGTTATTTAAAAAAAGGAAGAAACAAAAATAAAATTTGTTTTATTTTAGACTGAAACATAAAACTCCTTCAAAGAGTTAACTTTGTACACTGAGTTTTTTTTTATGACGGCGAAATAGAATTATTCAGTGTTTAAAAAACTGCAAACGACACAACAACTGTCAAACAAAAAACGAAAATTTTTGTAAAACTTTTAGCTTTTTGAGTTGGTTTGACAGCGACCACTTACATTAAATGAATTAGAAGTAAAAGCAACAGTTTTTTACCAATGACAAATGAAGAAGTGGATGAAATGGCAGTTGTTCTACTTTGACTGCAGTTTTTTAAACGCTGTTTTTATTGAAGATGAAAAAATAAAACTCCTCTAAAGAGTTTAATTTTATGAAAAGAAAAATAAAGCGCAAGGCGCAAGGGTTCTCTTCTCTATGGTATAACAAACACCGGCTTTGCAAACGAAAGCTTCTCTTTTTTATTATTTAAGTGGGGACTTGTATAATTGTGAAATAAGTTTCCAATAATGGCATTATAGTTCATTTGGTTTTGGGGGTTATTTCATATTTTTTGGGAATTTCTTTGATATTCAAATATGTACTTCAGGAACAGACAATTTTACATACTACACAAAAAGAAAAACACTCGGGATAAATTAAGTTTTTTACACTTTTATAAAGTAAAATTGAACTTTTGCTTCTCATGTAGTTTATATTTTCAGTTATATGTCGCTCATTTGCTGCAAGACCGGCATAACTCAAAAAATTAAATTTTGGAGTTGGAGATGCAGAAATGTTCGCTTTGTTTTTCTTTATATTGTGTATTAAATTCATCTTTATATCTTTTATACTTTCCCAGTTTGAAGAGAATGTGTCTTCTTTTTTCTAAGTAGTTAGAGCAAATCAAAAACTTTAAATGCGTTTATCTCGAAATGGATTTGTTTGATTTATACCGGCCTTGCAGCAAATGAGCGATATGTACATTAAATTTCTGAAGTAAAAACCATATCGGGAATGATGCTGGTATTTTATAATTAAAATTCTGTTAGGTATTAAAGTGGTAAGTAAATAAATCATAATAAATTCCCCTTCTAATTTCACTTTTGGTTTATTTCAAGTACGAATTCGGATTTAAACAATTTTGTAATAATCCAGCTCATTTTGAGATTGGTTCAATCTTCGTTTTTCTTAAATCAACCTCATTTTCGGATTATTTCAAGTACGACCAAATAAATCTTGTGTTCGAAAGCAAATCTTTCTTTTGTGGACACGCATTCGTGGAAAGCTTATGTTTATGGCGCCCTATGACATCACAAGCTGATTTTAAGAGAACTTATATTTTGGATCTGATCGTTTTAGTCTACTTAAACACCAGGCACAAAATATAAATGCAATCCCACCCATTCGGCGTGTCAACTTTAATGTCGTGATCGTTGTTTTTTGAGGACATTTTCATGTAAGTCGTTTTAATGATTTTGCCCTATTTTCAACATCAAAAAAATTTGTATACAAAAAGTTTTTCTCAAGCTCGTGAAGCATTCCCGCTATTATGGGAAGCCTCTCTTTGAGAAAATAACTCTTCTGTTGGTTATTCCGTGTGACTCCTTCCATGGTAAAATTTATATTTCTGACGGAGATTTTTTTCTCTGGTATTTATCCATTTTTTAAACCAAATAAAATTTATACCGAATTTCGTCTCTAAGCTCGTGCAGCGGTGTCGCTATCATATCTTGAAGTTTTTAAAAACAAAAATAACTTTTTTATTAGTTTTTAAGTTTAAAGATCTTAAACAGACTAAAGCTGGCCGGTATTTGGTATCACGGTCACTAGTAGCTCCTCGGATTATTGGTCAACAGACTGGGTATAGAAAAGTCTCCTTAAGTGATCGTGGGGATCGAGATCTTAAAAATACCATAGAAGGGCTGATTTTTTTCCATTAAAAAGGCTTATCAGATTTTGGGATCTGATTACTCGTATAATATTAACATTGATATGATATAAAAGACAGTTTATCGTTAATAACCAACGTCAAAGCTAAATCTAGTCCATAATACATAAAACTTTGTCTATTATTATTCTTCTAAGTTCCCTTAAAAACTTCCCTGTAATTTTTTTTACTTTTTTGGCAGCACTTAAGGCAAAAATTATCAACCGCACACACAACTACATACCGCATACTACAATGACCAAAAAAATTTAAAGGATGCAAAACACACACGCGCATACACACACACAAATTATGTGCACGTGTAGTAGTAGTAGTAGTAGATGTATATGCCAAGATTTTTGCTTGCATATTTGAATTAAAAAACTTGTGCAGTTAAAAGATGCACGTGCAGTTTCAAACATAAATTACTAACATGCTGCACGAAATGTTAGGGGAGTGTCGAACTCCCACTAATATCGACCTCTAGTGGTACATGTATTTACATAGATTCATTAAATTGCAACACGTTCAATACATACAAGCACTCACATTCACGTAAATAGAGAGAGAGAAACTACACGTATTTACGTAAACAAACATACATACTTAAATTTTTAGTTGATTTTGAATGTAAGAGAGCAGTTTGAAAAGTTCTTTTAAAACTTTGATCTGCTTAAAATTACTTTATTTAATGCATTGTAACCTGGGGATCATTATGAATAGAACCTTTAGCAACAAAGGCAATATATGCATGCATGACCTATGCTGCCCTTGCGTGCTGGACTAAGACTGAACAGTTCTAGGCTAGAGTAATGCTTGATAGGGATTATCACCCCATCTGTGTATCGATCACGCGCGCCATGAAGTCCTTTCCCACTTTATCTTTAAGAGCTATCCTGCATATTCCCCCGTTGCACATATCCATAAAGAAGGAGGTCTGCAGGTGTGCTAGCAGGATGCCACGTGTTTTTGAGTTTAGGGCAGGTGACTTTGTAGGTCATGTGCAGATTTGGGTGGGTGATTACATGCTGCCAAGTCTGTTACTCGATAAGAATTTCAATGCACTTATACCCGGCAGAACAAATGGGCGGACCAGTCTTAGTGGCAGGCGTTTGTAGACAAACTCTGGCACAATGACGGTTCAAATCAGAAGAATGGTGATACTGGGGCCGGTATTATTGGTCCATGTTTCCAAAGGGGCTTATCTATTGGTAAACACCAACGATATTGCATGCGAAAATTAACGCTATCCTCATATCTGCTGGGGAATGCCTGAGCTGAAGGACAAAATGCTTTAAATTTTTTTAAATGTCAGATAGCTAGATCACTCTTAAGCGCTATCTTTTTAAGATGTGTGCAGTCCAGAAAAGTACTGGACTATTTTTCATCTTTAAGCGGTCTTAGGAAACAAAATAATTTGAATTAGTGTTGGGTACCCGGCCACGAGGGCCATGTGGGTAATGAAAAGGCGGACTGTTTGGCAAACAGAGGCGCTCGTCGCCTTTTTATTGAGAGAACTTAGATTAATTGCTGGCCTATTTACAGGGCACTGTTAAATCAGATACCACCAGCTATGCAGATTTTGTAAAATTGATGACGAGTCGTCCGAATATCTGCTCTGATACTATCCGTCTTAAGGACTGCCAGGCGGATTTTTCGGAAGCCAACTGCTAAACCCCACTGAAATTTATGATCCCTCATCAGACAGGGTAATTGGCTTCATATGTAGACTTAACCTATCATGGTGAGACATACAGTCTGCACAAAACACACTCTGGGTCGAAGTGCTTATTGCTTTTCACATAAGTATATTTAAACTTTAAATTGTTTGATGTTTCTTCAAACAAGGGGCTTCTTAACCTTCTTAGTCTTAGGTAAGGTTATATAAATGGGCAGCCAACACGAGGACGACTCACTTGGGTCCTTCTGGCTGTCCCTTTGTGATACCTGCGCCAGTGACCAGTGTCAAGCCAGTGTTCACCAGATTATTCCACAGGCAGCAGTGCAGCCACCAACACTTTAGATTCCCTTCGCTTAGGTAAAACAACCAAACATTACTGTCCTAATATGGTCCCTACCAAACGCAAGTATCGATTGAGCCTGTCTTTGCGAGTCTTTTTTATTGAGACTGCTGCAGCGAGCCATTAAAAGGCCAATAAGGCTGCCGAAGAACAGGTCGACCAAGAGTCAACCTTTTTGGCCATTTCGTTTGCAATTTGGTTTCCAACAAGCCCACTTTGCCCTGATATCAATGCTAGCTTTACCTAAGAATGCTTCGCAGTCTCGTTCAAAGTTACCCGGCACACCACAGTTAACTTTGATGTCGTGAAGATACCCGATAGAGCTGCAACGGCAGCACTGCTGTTGTTAAAAATGCATATATCTATCGATATGCGATAATACCGCAGTCAATTCCCACTTATCAGATTGCCCTCACATTTGCTTAAGGGTATATGATAATATAAACACATTCATATGTTAAAGTATATGTGTCTAAATGAGTCTAAATGTCTATGTAAATGTAATTTTTGAAAAAAAAGAATTTTTGGGGTTTTTCAGAATTCAAAAAATTAGAAAAACAACTGCAACAAAAATGCTTAAATTTTTGCAATATGAATGAATGGACTTTTGAGTTTTGTTACATGACTTGAATTTCAAAATTCTTAATACAAAAGGAACAATTTTTTCTTTTTGCTGCTGCTGCTCATTTAACAGGAGCAAGAAAGAACAAAATAATTTGCTAGTACTTTTGTATTTAAGGTACATATTTCAAGCTATATTTTATGTATATGTATATGTACATATTTCGTTCGATGTCAATTTATATAAAAAAAATTCAGATTGTTTTGTGGGTGTCTGTAAATGTTGTCATTTGTTGCACATGTGTGCCAATAACACTATGCCACAAAAAAAATTACCTCTAAAATGAGATGTTTTTAAAAAAAATTGGGGCTACTGAACCAACATCACAACGAGAAGAAAAACATAATTTTTTTTATTAAAAAAAAAGCAAAAATTCCCATATTATATTTGTGAATGTTCTTTAAATACATCAAATTTTCAAAGTATTATTATAAGGAAAACCATATCGGAAATGCTGCTGCTGTCTTATAATTTAGAGCTCTTCTGTAAACAAAGGGCGGAATACGTACAACAAAAGTGAAACAAACATGTGTAACAAGCAGTGTTCGGAAAAAAAAAACACTAAATATCGCTCCTAAGTGTTCGATTTGGTAGATTTGTGGAAAAAACAAACGCTAAAGGTGTCTTTAAAAAAAATAACGTTTCCCTGGTTGTTATCTTGGATCACAAATATAATAATATTCTTATCCAACTCAACAAGAAGATGAGAACATTTATGTGTTGTTTCCAGGTGACAAGCAATTGATTGTGTAGAAAAAATTTTACTACACAATCAATTGCTTGTCATCTAGAAACAACACATTAATTCCGTTCGTTTATTTTTTAACAAACTTCATTGTGTTCGGTTCAGCTCATTAGAGTTCGTTCCTTTCAGTTGTGCTTAGTGCAACTGAAGGCTTTGTTTACAGCAAAATTATCTAGTCTATGAATTCAATACCTTTCAATGTTTCATTTATGAAGTCAGCCACTGTCTGGCTTTGTTTTAAAACCGTTTCTATTTTGATATATTACTAGGGTATTCATTTAATCGGGCTTTTGCTTTAATCGGTTAATCGCTCGATTCATTAACCGAGGTTTTGGTTTAATCGGTTAATTTTGTTATTGATAGGTTAACCGATTAATAAAGTTTTGTTATAAATTAAGTAATTTCAATAAATAAAAATGCAAAAATTATTTATTATTGGAGTCTTTTAGTATAAAAAAAACTAATAACACAAACAAAAAAGTAATTCATAAATATGTATGAAAAACACATTTTATAATTTACTAGCGGACCCGGCGAACTTCGCCTCGCCCCAATTTTAATTTTGGAAAGCCATTAAGGAACACAGAAAAAAATAAAAATTGATTTCAATTAAAAAATTTGTGATATTAATTAAAAAATTAATTTAATTTGCACCAGTAAACAAATTAATAGTATCAATTAAACAAGTTAATATTATTAATTAAACGTTTAATTCACTTGATTAAACCTTTAATTCACTTGATTAAATTTTTAATTAAAAGTGATTATATTTTTGATTAATGCTTTAATTGGTGAAAAATTTTGGATAATTTTTTCTGTGAATAATTTCACACAAAATTTCATACAAAAACTCGATTTTCGATTTTTCCAATTTTCCGACTTTTTCGGATTTTCCAAAATTTTTTTCCGGAAAAACCTTCTGCTCGAAAATACGAAGAACTGAAAAACAGAAATCGGCCCAGCCGTTCTCATTTTATGAATTACTCTACATTTTTTACACCATTTTTCTATATATAGATACATAATATTTGCATGTATTTATTAAAAAAAAAAAACTGTGAGATTTTTTTATTAATTATTTTAATATTTTGAATAATTTTAATTAGGCTTAAGTTCATTAAATTTAATTTTCATTAAATTATTTTTATGAAGAAAGGAATTTTACAACATGAAAATTAATTAAAATTGTTATTGATAATCTTTCATTCTTGACCGTGGCCGGGGCTCGAACCACAATACTAATTATAATTATAATTATTTTAATAGTTTAAGATTTTATAAAAAAATCTTTTGGAAAAATAATTTGGTTTAAATGTTTAGAATTTAAGCGATTCTTTTCTTTAGTTTTGATAAAACTTGATTTGGGAACAATTCTTTCACTTATCGAAGATGTTTGAGAAATCGGAAGCAACCCATAATACAGAATCAAGATTACGCATTGCACATGTTTACAAAATTCAACTGTTTCATATGACGTCACTTTAGCATTTTATACACATGTTTGCTTGCTTGTGTTTCTATATTTTAGCTGTACTTATACACTGATGTGACGTAGATGCGCAGAAACATTTCATTTTTAAAGCTGAATGCGATATCTTGGTTGCTTTGTCCTTTTCCAGGATTTCTCTCAACATATAAACTCTTTCATTATGCCATTATTTTAGATAATTTTGTTAAAGATTGTTTGTGTTACAATCGAGAGCTTCTTCTGACTCATCCTGGCAAAGCTTAGCACTGAACATTCTGCAAAAAATTAAATACGATCCCCTAGTTTCTGTTTTTGTACTGTATTTTAAGAATGTATTTCTCGAAGGAAATATATTGTAGGAAAAAATATTTTCCAAACATATACCTTTTTTTATGAGACGAAACAAATAATTAAAAACACAAAAAATATGCTATAATACTACAAAAAAACTAAAAATATTTGTTACATCGGTTAATCGACTGAAATTAACCGGTTTAATCGTTAATCGAAAACTGCCAATTTAAAATTAACCGATCAGTTAATCGGGTAGTAGTTAATCGGTTAACCGAATGAATATCCTATATAATACTAGAGTAACCCTGCCCGCGTTGCTGGACAATACAATAACATCTTTGGAAAGGAAAAAATACATTTTATATAGGGAAAACACACCATCATATGAGTGCGCGTATAACGCATATTCGTAGAAATTTTTCGATGATTTTTTTATAAACCATCAGTGAAAGTAGACCTTTCCAACGCATGTACTCGTTTGATAATCGGTTGAGTGGTTCTCGAGTTATAAAATGACGAACAAAGGACAACTTATTTTTATATATATATAGATTTAAATATGTTAATATTTACTGTATAATTTTTTGTTTTTTTTTTTGTTGTGTGTCCACGTTTATAAAAAAAATTTCCGAAGTAATTTGACCAAAACTTTATCGGACTCTTATAAATCGAAGAGTATTTGTCATGTGGTAAGCCAGTTAAATATAGGGATCCAAAGTTGCTCCGCATTCTTTTCTGTACCCAAAACGAAAACATCCAGTACAAAAGAAGCATCAGATAATGATGCAGATTAAGATCTGAGTTTAAATTCTACTGGTGATTCAAATACTAAGCTATTGATATGAATCGCACTAAATGATTTATATCGTGACCTTATCTTGCCAAAAGAGAACTCGAAATTACTCGATTCACGTTTGAAAGAGAGGGAATTTTTTACACAGAGACATGCGTTTCGTGCTATCACAATCGCTCTAACGCAACTAAGTCAAAATATGATAGAAGACTTTCATGCCATAGGAATAAAGTTATCAAATAAATTAAATATGTAAATCCATGTTATTTTGAGTATAAATGAATGTATTTAATTAACAGGACCACAATGTCCTTTAAAAATGCGTTTTCTTTACATTTATTCATACTGATTCCCTCCAAATTTAATTTAATAACAAGGTGAAAGATTTCCCAAAATCTTACAGTAATTAAAAAGTATTAACAGCGCTATTCCGATCAAATGGTGAAAACGAAGAGAAAAAATGTTAAATTTGATTATACTCTAGCTTAATTAACTGAGCAATAGTAACTTAGACCTTCAGCCCGTTGTAGTGAAACAGACCAGAGCTTATGGCGGGAATCCCTCGCCCTGATAGCCTAGCTCACTACCAACTTCCAGGGCACCCATGTTAACAAATTAAATTAAAAAAACTGGCAACAATGAAATAGAGTAATTTGTTTTTATTTTTTCTTTTTGTTTTCCCCTTACAACTACAATTAAAGTTAACAAAAAATCAACTAATTGTAGACGGGATTGTTAGAAAAGAGAAACTCACTGTTTGTTGTTGGTGTTTTGTTTAAGCTTTGATTTTGACTTTTTAGTGTTTATAACTCCTATTCGCTTAACAGTTTTATTTGTTTAATATCCTTAGCTTTTCTAAAATCTTTGGATAAAGTTTCCTGATGATCTGGCCTAAGCAAGCAGTGAAATGCGCATAGAAATAGTTTATCCCACCAACAATAAATTTCAGTTTATCAATAGTAAGAATTTGGAATTAAGCATATTAAAACTGAATCTAATCAATGAAATTTTTTGACTTCCAAGACAACCTTTGATAAATCCAAAATCCTAATCCAATTTTTTATTAAAAATTCAGATTTGGATGTTTCCGCTAATTACTTTGCAACTTTTTTATTATTTTTTCCGATGATAAAAATATTATGAAAAATACGTTTGAATTTTTTTTCGATATGGGTTAACAAATTAAAAAAGAAATTTGTTTTGCCTTAATGAAAATTTGCGCAAATAAAAGAATCAGTTCTCAAGAATTTTGAATAGCCGAATAAGCCAGGTTTTTTTTACGAATATCTCGAAAACGATTCTAAAGAAAAACAAGCTAAAGTGCTATATTCGGCCATGCCGAATTTATGTACCCTTCACAATGTTGCGATAATTACATTAAGTTGCTCGTGCCAAATTTAGAAACTTATGCTCTTCCCGTTCTCCAGATATACATAAAAAAAAACACAACAACAAGGGATTTTTGGGTAAAATTAAAGGCAGTCGTTGTTTTTTGCTCATATCTCAGCAATTTTTGGACCGATCTGGCTGAATTTCGATAGCAAACTATTCCGGACCATATCTATATATATATAAAAATAAGTTGTCCTTTGTTCGTCATTTTATAACTCGAGAACCACTCAACCGTTTTTCAAACGAGTGCATGCGTTGGAAAGGTCTACTTTCACAAAATTCTCCAGTATTTCAGTTTCTATTCTTATTTAGAAAATCTCGAGCAGCGCCGGGACCAAACAGCTAGTCTATATACATAAAAATAAGTTGTCCTATGTTCGTCATTTTATAACTCGAGAACCACTCAACCGATTTTCAAAAGAGTACATGCATACATACAAAGACGTAAACATATGTTATTGTATTGTCCAACAACGCTTGCAGGGTTACTCTAGTGTTATATAAATATGTAATAACCAAGTCCTTACCTACTATCGAGAATGACCAACTTATAAATACCTTTTTGCCTTCGTTAAAGGGTATACAAAAGTCATATTCATGTTCAGCAGCTTATTCAGTTTAGAAAATATCTCATTTTTGAGGTAATGACAAAAAGTTGAAATTTATTAACCAGTGTACGTAAACATTTTTGTTATTATTATTTAAAAACAAGTAATTTTAAAGAAAAAATTTTTTTGGAAAGTTAAAAACAAAAATTTATAAAAATTTTCTGTTACATCAGCTCATCATTACTACTCTTTGGTAAAGTTTACAGATAAGAAGAAAAAAAGGCTAAAAAGAGTTAGTTTTTTTAAAGAAATGGAGATTTTAAAGCAAACTTTTCGATTAGGTTCTTATAGTTTAAGGTTTAGCAAATTATATTTCAAAATAAAATTTATTCTCAGAATAAAATATGTTGACTTAAATCCTTTACCGGGGGTATTAAAAGCTCCCCCTTCTTCTTTTAAAATTATTCGAAATTAAAGTTTAGTTGCAAAAATACGTGTTTGTTATTTTTTTTTTTTTTTGTTCTTTTACAAACTAATTGTGTAGTTGTCATTTGTTTAAACAAAATATCTTCAGTTACATTAAAAAAATTTCTTTTGCATTTTTTTTTTTTTTTGCATACAAATTTGTTTAGATACATTTAGAATTTGTGTATCTTGTTAATTAATTTAAAACTTTTTACACAAAATGTTTTTTTTTTTTAAATCAGTTTACATACTTAGTTTCGTGTGCAGCATATTGTTGTTAGTTTGGGGAACAGGAAATATGAGGTCTGTTCAATTACTATACTAGCAGAAACTTGCAAACAATTCAGGAATATAAACGATATAAATATATAACAACCTGGTACCCGTCATATCTGCGGTCTTCGGAAACCCGATTTAAACGGACAGAGGGACATCGTTAAATCAACCGCGCTACTCATAAGGAGTCAGAATTAAGCACTTCATAGGGTCTAAGATCAATATTGTAGAAATTACAACCTTCCGTTATGGTATAAAAATGAATTAACTGCGGTAATCGCCAAATATACAGAATGCCCAGTATATTCTATCATTAAGCGTTCGGCTGGACAAAAACCTAATCCCGCTCAAATGCTGGCAAAAAATCATAGTGGGAGTTCTTTCAGTCGATACTGAAAAAATCGCAATAATTTTTTCAGTGTTGCAAGGCATTTATTTGAGTTTTCACAACACTGAAAAAACTGACTGAAAAGATTAAAAATAAAATTGCTTTTGATTCGAAAAAGTATTTGATCACTACTTCCAGAATTAGCTGCCTGTATAAGACATGATATTTTATTTCAATGAAAATGTTTCGTAGCGCCGATTCGCAGTTTCTCCCTTCTACAGGAGAACCATTTTTAAAAATTGCTTTAAGGCTCAGTTAGTCTTTACTTTCTGTTCTGTTACGAATCAAGTGATTGGTTTTTGTTATTAACCCTTTAACCACTGAAACTCAAATACGAATTATTTGATTTCAATAATTTTGATTTTGGGGTGCATTTAGGTTGAAAAACACGAATTTGAAGTCCGTTTGCTGAAAAAATGCTTTTTAAACGCAGTAGGTGAGAAAAACGTAAGACCATCTGTAGACGGCCTTAGTGGTTAAGAGAAAAAAAAAAATTAAAAATGCAGTACTACTTAAAACTTTTTTTATTTAAATAAATTCGAAAAAAAAGACTTAAAACTAACATAAAATTAATTACGCATCAATATGGTATTTTGTAAAGCAGTTTTTTGCTTTTGAAAAACATAAATAAATCTTGCATTTTGTACAAAACGTATGTGTATCTGACTTTTTGGAATGTTCACATGACTTTTTTGAACCCCATTCAGGAAAATGGTTTATTTTATCATATCTCAAGCTCACAGGAGGAAGACTGCACTCTTTAAAACAGAGCTGCTTATAGCTGGCTCTTCGCCAGAAGAAGGACATTTCGATTTCCAGTACAAATACACAGTTCCTTAGCAATTTGTAAGCGAAACTCGTACATAGTTAGTTCTTTTCCTTTTCTGTTGCTATCAGAGTTTTCTTTGTTTTCCGCATTGAGCCGTTACACAAAATTATTTTCGCCTTAGCCACTAAGACCGTCTACAGACGGTGTTCACCAACAACTAAATATAAATGAGATTAATTGCTCATAAATCAAACTAATTAAAAAATATCAATATATATAATACTTACCAGAAAAATTCCTAATTTGATTTAGTTGCTAGAAATGTATTCTTTTAAATTTTTATTTTCACTAATATTGCACCGAATTTTTTTGGCAGTTCTCACCAAAATCTAATTGAAAGTTAATATTTCTCTTCAACTAACACAGTGACGATGTTCAAATTAACACTGCTGGCTAAGTAATTTTATGCTTTATAAGAAAGCCATTGACTGTTTTAGTGGGGAATCACAGAATTAATAAAAACTAGAATTTTGTGATGACCGTCTGTAGACGGTGTTAGTGGTTAAAGGGTTAAAAAGCCTGTGAAATTGATTAGTTTTTCTGTTCTGTTGCGGTTCAGATTGTTAAAATCAAGAATTTGTTAAGTAATTGTAAGTGACAGCAAAATAAATAATAAAAAATACATATTTATATTGAAATTAACTGTTTTTTTTATGAATTCTTACATAAAATTTAATTTCTTCAAATTTGTGTGCATTAAAGTTATTGAAATAAAACAATGGACGGTGCAAAACTAATAAATTTGTTATAAATGGCTGATAAGTTGCTACAGAAAAAGTAACTATTACAATTTCGTAACAGAACGGTACGGAACAGAACAGAAACAGAAACAGAAAGTAAAGACTAACTGAGCCTTTATTCTGGAAACAAATAAGAAAGTATTCTTCATCAAGCGCGAGCATATCAAGCCCTAACCGCGAACATTACGTAAGCGACATTACTTTTTTTTTAATAAATGACTTTATTGAAAACACTTGCATCATCTCCTAAAATGTCATGGTCACATATGGTACCGTTACGATTTTATAGCAAGAACAATTTTATCGTAAGCAACAAATTTTATACAAAATTTATATGAAATAAAATAAAAAAAACTCTCTCCTGTAAAATTTGATTTTTGGCGTTTAAGGTATTTTCGCGGTTAAGGTTCGATATGACAAACCTACACGAGAGTATTTTCGAGAGTGGATCCTACTTGGGAACTATAATCCGCCAAAACAAAATTATGTTATAAAGGTAAAGATTTAACTCAGAATTCTTTGTGCCGAACATTATCTAGATATTTACATCAATAAGAAAATTTGCCGTCTTTAAGTGATCTGGACCTACCAGTACATAACTGGCATGACACAGAAGCGGTTTTAGAAGTTATTGCCGTCAAATAAATAAATAAATAAATTTTATATTATATATATAAAAAGGTATGAAGTTAAAAGCTATTTTAAGAGTGCTATTTGCATAAAATTTATTATACTTGAGATGTTTTAAGTTCCCAGCCAGCAGGAAGGACCATAAATCTCTTATAAATGTCAATCAACAATGCTATAAATTGCTAAGAAAAAATATATAGTTTTCTTTTGTTCCAACAGCCACAAACATTTAAGTTTATCCTGTAATGTAAGACAAAAATTTTCTACAAAAAGTATAACAAGTTTCATAGAATTATAAATTGCTATTAAAAATCTTCCATCAGCAGGAAAAATACAGAAATTCCACAATCTTAATGACTTTACAAATATCTGGTAAAAAATATAACAAATATCAATTAAACATGAAACTGATGGTTTTGAATATGCAATCTTGTTTTAATATTTAAACATTAACTTTAACAATTATAACTGAGATACACATAAATGTATTCATACATATACATGTGGCAAAAAGGAAAAAGTGCTTAAGTCGACTTAAGCAAAATTTAAGTTTGTGGCTTTTGTAATCTCCATGCTTAAAAGTACTCATGGGCAAATGTTCAATTATTTTGTACGATTTTTTAAGGAAGTCATAGCACAATTATTTTTTGATTATTTTTTTTAAATGTGCAATAAAATTTGGAATAAAAGCAAAAGTATTAGGCCGGGTCGATTTGTATGGATAAAAAAAAAGGAAAAATCGTATAGCAAAAATGTAATCTACATCAAATTCTAAGAGAACTCTCCGAAGAAACCATGGGTCTAAAATAAAATCCTAATCCGCGCCTCTCGACTTAAAAATTTATATGCCCGCCTTTGCCAAAAAAAAAAATTTTTTTTGAAAAAATAGCCAAAAAGAAATCGAATTTTCTGAATAAAATTGTTTAGTAAAGTAGTTCTTTTGCACTTTATATTTTTCTACACTTTACATTTTTTTACATTAAAAAAAAATATTCACCCAAGTAAAAAAGTTTGTATATAATTTTATCCATATACATAAAATTGTAACGTTACTGACGCCTGAAGCTAAAAACTTGAAATTTGGACCGGAGGTGGGTTTCTCCCCCAAATCGGTCCACTCAGACGGGATTTTTGGAAATTCGAATGTTTTGGGTGTAAAAAAGGATAAAAACAGGTAAATTCGATCATTTATATCTCCAAAACTAAAAGAGACACAAAAAAAACTGTAATACTTATCGTTGTTCTTTTGAAAAATAAGCGCACAGGTTGGTGGTACTTTTTTGAAATTCTGCTCTTTTAGGAAAAAAAGGGGTAAACCTGAATTTGTGTACTTTTTTGTCACCTCATCTATCTTTTGCACCAATAAACTTAGAAGTAAAGTTTATACCACATTCGAAACTTATTCAAAAAATTACGAGTATGAATTTGGTACTTTTTATGAAAGAATATTTTTTTATCTATGTTCCTTATAAAAATATTAGATACAAAATTATTTACAAACTTTTATCAAAGTTATTTACGGGAATACAAAATTTATCATTAATACGATTTCTGTATGACGTGCTAAATTCCCAATTTTTCATATTTGATAAATACACAGAAATTTATTGTTGAGGGAAAGCTAGCTTCTATGCGCATTTCACTGGTTGCTTAGGCCAGCTCATCAGGAAACCTTTTCCTAAGATTTTAGAAAAGCTAAAAATATTATACGAATAAAACCCCAAAGCGAATAAGAATTTTAAACACTCAAAGTCTTACTCGTAAGTAACAATATCAAAGCTTAAACAAAACACCAACAATAAACAGTGAGTTTATCTTTTTTTACATCCCCCTACAATTGGTTGGGTTCTTTCCGACTCGAATTGTAGTTGTAAGTGGGTAAAAAGAAAAAACAAAATTAAAAAACAAATTGTTTCATTCTATTGTTTTCGTAAGAAAACAACAAAAAAAAACAATTTGCCAATTCAGTCTTCTGCACGGGCACATGCGAGTATATTATCAAAGTTTTTTACTTGGGTGAATATTTTTTTAATGTAAAAAGATTTTGAGTGAAGAAAAATATAAAGAGCAAAACAACTACCTTACTAAACAATTTTATTCAGAAAATTCGATTTCTTTTTGGAAAAAGCTTTTTTTTTCAAAAAATTTTTTTTTTTTTTGCCAAAGGCGGGCATATAAATTTTCAAGACGAGAAGCGCGGATTAGGATTTTTTTTAGACCCATGGGTTCTTTGGAGAATTTTCTTAGAATTTGATGTAGATTACGTTTTTGCTATACGATTTAAAAAAAAAAATCGACCCTCCCTAATAAGTATACTTCCGATCTGTGGCATAAGTAGTATTTAGGTATAAAAACTGAAAAAAAACATATCCCAAGAGAAGTGATGATTTTATAAGAACAAAATTATATATTCAAAAAACTCATTAAAGTTTAAAATTGCTTTCCTACAAAACTAAAAAAATAGACTTAAGCACTTTTCTCCTTATTACCACAGATAAAAGTAGAAAGATGGTTGCACAAATGTTAAAGATACAAGATAACTTGTATGCAAATATTTAGATATACAATTGTAAAAATATAATGACATACTTACCATAACAGAACCGTAAAGTAATTTTGTCATGAAGAAAGTTGTAAAGGTGAATTGAAGGTAAATTGTCTAAATTTAGATCACATTCCAAAATGTTGGCGTAGAATCCACTATGACCCGATCTATAAAAATTATAAATAAAAGTTTCAATTGTTAAATATCGTTATTTATTATTTTTAGAAGATTAAATAAAAACCAGAAAGTAAGCACCACAAGGGAATAACATGTACTTAACTTAAGATAAATTATAGACCGACTAAGCAAAAAAAAAAAATGGAGGGAAGGAAGTTTTAGACAATGTATAAGTAATTTAAGACGGTAGTCAGATCTTACAATGTTGTCATTAAAATTTAATAAAAATGTCTTGCAACTGTGTGAACATTGTACGCTATTTTCATTTAGCAGATATGTTAAATTAATGCATCTGACAATGGCGCCTTTGTCAGGAAAATAACAACATTGTTAGATCGGACCATCGTCTGTACGAAGCTGTAGTCTTTAAAAGGCTTTTTGGAAATCGACTGTACATTAGAGCGGGTCGGCCCACAATACTTTGATGTAGAACAAAACTGAAGGAGTTGACCCAGACTAAAAATATTTTGCATGGATGTATATATGTAAATAATAAACAAAATTTCAAGTTTTCAAAAAATTCCGTCAAAGGATTCATGTGCCTCCCATGTATCTTTTTTTTTTAAAAAAAATCAATTCGGCAACACTTTTTATGTTGAAGTGTTGAAAATTACCAAATCTATCTTAATATAATTTTAAAATTGATGTTTCTAATTTTTTATAAATTCTAGTAAGGATTTTTGAATGATTCAAGCAATTTAAATATTTCATAAATAAAATATTTCATACAAAAATATAAAAAACAAGTACAATTTGGTGTTCCGGAAAAATCACAAAAATTTACACATAAACTCAAAATGTGGTAAATTTTTTTCTTTACATCAATAGTTAGGGCAACGGTGCATATATTCTTTTAAAAAAAACTGAAAAAACGGTGCACTCAGTTTTTTTTAAATTTAAAGTAAATATTGACGATATTTATATTTTTTGCAAAATAACACAGTGCAACACGAAAAAAAGGAGATTATTGAGATCTTAGGTACATTTTTGTAGTTGATTGTTTCCTTGAATTTAAAAAAAATCGAATTTTTTAAAGTTTTTTGCGATTTTGATCTTTTGCAAGATATGAGCCTGAGAAAATGATCACTTTTTTGCAAAAATTACTCTGAGGCCGCAAATCTTTGGGGGCCCATAAAAAAAAGTGCATTACTTTGGGCAAAACTGGGAGACACGGGTCTTTTTTTTTTTTTGTCTTTTATCACGTAGAGTTGTCCGTATTTGGTTATTTTTCCATGACTTAAAAAACTACACACAGTGTAACGGTAGTGAGTTTCTTGAAGTTAATTTCTTTAGAGCGATTATTTTTAAACACAGTACAAAGAAAATAGGATAATTTTATCGTACAGAAAAATATTTATAGCTTTTAATCTAAAAAAGATAATATATCTTTAAGTTTAAACTAAAATGTGGTTAGTTTCACTTTTGATTCTTAATGGTGGACACTTGGTTTATTAAACGGCAGAGACAATTGAAAAAAGTATTCACTTAGTTTTTTTATTTGTCCATCAAAAATTTTTTTACATTTTTTTGTTTTAGTTACGGCAACACTTTTTTAAGATTCATCCAGAGCATTACTAATACATACTTTAAATAAAGCTTAGGCTCATATCAAAGGATGTCTTTTTTACCAAATACTAACTAAAAAATTGTGGTACTTCTTTGAAATAAATTTTTAATAATTTTTTTTCTTAGTACATGAATTAAGTTTAATTTTTCTTGTAAAATTTTATTAAAAGTTAGGACAAGTTTAGCGACCTCTAGCAGCGGCGAAACGCATATAACATAAAAAAATGTTCCTCCTGCATGTTATTTAGATACGAATACAGTACAGTAATTTTTTTAAGCATTGGAACAACATTGTTTCATTGTTAAGTTGCCCTACAAGAAGACTACCGGTCATTTTACTAGTTATATGACCGGTAGTGTTGACCAATATATTGGTTAAAGTTTCTATTAGTTTATTAAGAGCAAAATGAAAAAAACTAACCGAAACTCTTGTGTACATGTGATTTTGCCTTTCTTTCTAACTAATGAATTCCACTCGACTACGGAACATATATCTGTGCTGCTTTTTATTAGTCAATGATAACCAAAATAGTGGTTAATGCTAACTAGTTAGTCATAACGTAAATATTGGTTAGCACTAACTAGTTATTTATAACGTAAAAATTGGTTAGTACTAACCTTTAAAAAATACATAATACATTTTTTTTAATTTTTATTTTTAATTAAATTTTTTATTGAAAAAATTATAATCAAATTCATAGGAAATTAGAAAAGTATATACGTTATCGTTATTTCTGTGGCTGCTTTATGACGTTCCACTTCTCGCATGGGTCTGGAAATGGAGGGAACCGTACGTGTGACCAAGAAATCAAATACATACTTGAAAAGTTATCGAGATTTTTAATAACACTATTTGTTCCTTTATCTTTAACGATTATCCTGGTCAAATCCATCACCCGCATGGCCGCTACCTGTTAAACGACCTCTCGTTTCAAAACTACCGCTTTGTACATGACCTCTGTTGTTTCCAGACAATCCACCATCACGTCCTCTGAAGCCTCCATCAGTACACCTTCCTTTATCACAAGCTTTCTGATTACAGTTTTTTTATAGAAATTTTTTATCTCACTACTTAAGTTACAAATTATATAATAAATTTAGTTGATTTAAGAAATTCACAAATTTTTACACGCGTATGACAAAAATATATTAAAATTTTGGCATTATTTGGGAAATGTCAGTTGTACCATTTTAACATATATGTTAGAGTGGAACAACTAATGTAAAATTGTTGCAAGTGTGTTAGTAGTTTTTTTAGTTTTGGTTATGCATTTCTTGTAGGGTGTATATGGAACAAAGTACTGTAGGGCCTCCATATAAAAAAGCCTTTGGCGACTTTTTAAAAATATCATATCGAACAAAAAAAAAATATTTATTTTCATAAAGACAAAACGAAGTCAAGCTTATTATATATATAAGGAGTATTAAATGTGCCAAGTCGGTTCATTACTTCACCTTGTCCTCATACAAGCAGTGTCATCTCGAAATTAAGGTTTTAGTGCGATTTTTAATGCTATGTTGAAGGCTACATTAGATTCACCATAGCCGAATATAGCACTTTTAATTTTTTTATTTAAATCATCTGGACTCAAACTTATTTTACATTGACTGAAAAATGGGGTAATGCTTTAATGTTTTGATCACCTAAACATTTGTTTTAAAAAATCACGGGAATAAAAAGTAAACACTTTTCCCTGGAAATTTTGCTTTTGCCGATACATTTTTTAGGGTCACCTCGAACAAAGCTATTTTTAAGGAAAATTCAAAACATATCGCTTCTTTATTGCAACATACTCATATTTGAAAAAATCTAAAATTTTAAGTTACTTTAGCAAAAGTGTTCCTTCATACCTTCTTTATATGTTAAATTAAAAATCAGTAATATTTCTCAAGCTGAACCGAAGATGAAGCAAAGAATAATTTATTTAATATGTACATAAAAATACATTTTGAAAACTTTAATCGCATTTTGCCAAGTTTGATTTTTTTTTTTTTGAGATATGACTATGTTGCAACAAAGGAACGATATATATATTTAATATATATAATATGTATTTAACCATATTATTGCCACCGATAACCATATTATTGTTTAATTAGTCCTTCATCAAGAAATCACATCCATAATTTGGTTGCTTCTAAACATGTTATGGTAAAATATGACAATAATTTTTTTTGAAATTAACAATAGTTTTTTCTTCTTTTCCAATAGCAACATGCTATGGTTAAAAACTAATCATGCCATTATAAAATTAAAACATATTTAAGTAATTTTTAACCATTACATGTTCGTAGGCATCCATAATATAGTTGTGGCTTCATGGATGGCTTGATGGAGGTGGTGATAATATGGTTAAATTAAACATAATATGTTTAAAATTTTCTTTCGAAATAGTGTTGTAAGAGGGGACCATATTACCTTTTCTCTGGGTGTACGGTCGTACAGTAGAGCAAAGGAATACAGACACAATAATTCTGAGTCTAGTATACAAGAAGTGGGATATACAGCTATTTATTTTAAGCTTCAGTGGTACAACTTATTATGGTAATAGTGCAAGAAATTACTTTAAAAAAAAAATTCATTTTTTAAGATTCTCATTCTTTGCTACAACTGCTACCAGTCCAGGTTTTTATATTTTAATTTCTATAAACGAGAGTTATTTAAAATTTTACAATAGTATATTTAAAATAATAGACTTTTTGTAAACAATAGACATAGTTCTAACAACAAACAATACAATAAAACACAGATGCACACACACGCATATATCTGTGTTAAAACAAATCCATGTGTGTAAATGAATTGTTGGTTAAATCCTTTAGGCCACAAATTCTACACACACAAAGCCATCTACTAACACAGATAACAAGATACACTCTCAGAGGGTCATCTTCTCTTAAACATAGTAAAGTCGTTTAGGTCTGTCTGTATGTATGTTTATGTTATTGTATTAACTAGTTTATAATAGTTCAGAGGTTAAAGAGGACATTAAACAGTAACACAGGGGTCGGTCATCAATGTAGTCTCCATTTAAATGTTGCCAAGTTTAAGGTAAACAAAATATCTTAACTAAATAAATGATTAAATAAATAAACATGATTTTGTATTGTTAAATTGGAATGCTGAAATTATCAAATACACCTCGTGCACATGTAATGCAAATTATTATAAAGAACATTTTTTTTTTTTTTGGAATGCTAAAACTTAATAAGAAGAGAGTTTTAAGATTATTTACTTTATCAAATAATAATTTAATATTATCTTGATATTTTGGAAACATGGTCGTATAAGAAATGCTTGTAGACAAACTATTTAAGTTAAATTTAAATTTTAGTTTTCAGTTCCTCTTTTCCGAGATCTAGTTTTCGAATGCCTTTTTTGGATACAGTGGCATTATGACAATGTAAGACTTTAGCCCAACTAGCTTTTTTTAAAGTCTTTAATACAATTTAACGTAATCCAACGATAAAATCACATCTCGTAGAAAACGTTTCTTATTTCTTACATTTTTATTCTTATACTTACAACACAATAGTAGAATGGGTATTATGTGGTTTTTGTACTTTTACAATTTGTTTATTTTTTATAACCTAGTACTCTATTTTAAATTCTGAGAAACCAAATTTACTTATTGAACAATTATCGTACTTTAGCTATTTGTTTATTTTCCATACATCAATACATTTGATTTCTTTTTAAAATTCTGAGAATCAAACTAAGCAAATTTAATTTTAAGATTTTCTACTATTTAAGTTGAAGAAATGAAAAAAATAAAATGATTTGAATTTTGACAATCAAAGTGATAGTGATGGTGAAGTCGACTTATTATTTCGAGAGAATACATAACTCACGCTCGTCTTTGAATATTGGAATGTTTACTATTTAAGTCCTAAAGCAATCTTTTAATGATTATTTCAAGAGTATGAAAATAAAAATGTTACACTTTGTTTATCTTTCGTCTAACCATCATCGCATGAATCGTTTGCGAATCCCTGTATGAGTCATATAACAGTTACTAAGCTCGCTAAATAAGAGCGTTTTTTGAACATGAAATTTCTATTGCTAATACAATTTCAGTAAAACAGGATTTGTTTCGTTTAAATTGTATTAAAATGAGAAGTTTTGACATGAAAAAGACGCTTGACGCTCTTATTTAAGTAGCTCAGTTACACGGCTGAGCATTTCACGAGCTGTAAAATAATCCCTGACACGATTCATGAAGTGCTTTGTGAAATAGTCTTTTTATTAATCTTTAAACACATCTCAAACGATTACACCTACTATTAACATTAGCGTTTTTCGCTGTATTGTAGAAGAATCTCACAGAGGATTCTACTTTTGTAACAGTTTCTACCGTGCGAGGAATCTTCTACGGTTAAAAAATGCGCTCGTCGACGCTTTTTATTAGATTTCCAGTCTTACAGTCAGTCTTACACGACTGAAAATGCTAGCTGGATAACTACACTTCTCTTAAAGCAACGGTTGTGTGGCACAATCGGTAGCACCGACTGTATTATGTTATGTTCGGAGTTCGAATCCCAGCCAGGCCATTTTTTTTTTTTTTTTTATATATTTATTTTTTGTTTTTTATAAAATAATCTTTTTTTTAATATCAAAAGTAATTTTTGGGGATACAAAATTTTAATTAAAAAGATTTTGTTATTCGTGCTTAGTTCCTTCCCAGTTTTTATTCTTGATAAAAACACTTGAAATTTATTGTTTTATTTATTTTTTTAATTTTAAATCTTTTTATCTATATAATAAAAATGAAATGTTGTCTGATGCTGATCGCATAACTTGAGAACGTCTTGACCGATTTGGACGATTTTTCCTTTTAAATGATTTCTTTAAAATGATCGTCATGGTCGAACTTAGGTTTATACGTAAAGAAAATTTTGCCCCGCCCACTTTTACGCCCACTTTTTTCCAATTACCTAAAATCAGAAAACGGCTCGATCGATTTGACAAATTTTTCTTTCAAATGGTCGTATTAATCCATTTAAAGTTTTCATCGAAATAAAAATTAACCACGCCCACTTTTACGCCCACTTTTTCTATTAAGCGCATAACTTGAGAACGGCTTGACAGTTTTGAACGATTTTTCCTTTAAAATTATCGCCATGGTCAAACTTAGGTTTGTACGAAAAGAAAATTTTGCCCCGCCCACTTTTATGCCCACTTTTTTCGATTAACCTAAAATCAGAAAACGGCTCCATCGATTTGACTAATTTTTTTTCAAATGTTCGTGTTCCATTTTAAGTTTTCATCGAAAGAAAAATTTACCACGCCTACTTTTACGCCCACTTTTTCTATTTATTTGACCGATTTGGACGATTTTTTCTTTAAAATGTTCGCCATGGTCCAACTTAGGTTTTTAAGGAAAGAAAATATTTCCCCGCCCCCTTCTAAGCCTACTTTTTTGAATTTACCTAAAATCAGAAAACGGCACCATCGATCATAAGAAATCAGCTACCGAGCGAAGCCGGGACGGCCAGCTAGTTTATTATAAATAAAATTTTATTTTTATATGTATGTAAAAGGCTGAGTTCCAAAGCATAAACACAGTGTTGCCAATGAAGAATTTGAAAATTACACACGGCTGTGTCCCAAATTACACATTACACATGATTTTTTTTTTATTAAGTGTGAAATAAAAAGTACAACAATTAAATTAGATATGAAATCTTAATATTTTAGGAAGCATTTTTTTAGAAATTTAGTTATAAAAAATTTAAATTATTTTTTATGAACACGCAGAAAATTAAAAAAAAAACAAATAGTTGTTCAGACATTATTAAACTGTTTTTTTCACTTTTTAGTTCAGTTTCAGTTTTACAAGTTCAGTTATAATTAAGTACCAGTTATATATACTGAACTTGGTGAAATTGGCCGCAAACCTTAAAAATCAATAGTTGTTATTTTTTTAAATTTAAAAATTAATTATAATAATAAATATATAATAATTTCGTTGGTGTCGAAAACTGTCTTTATGAGCCTCAGTGCTCTTTAAAATAATTAGGTATAAAGAAAGGGTTTTTACATTTTTTAAAGTTATTTATTCTTTATTAAAATTTTGCAAAACAAAAAAATTGTGGAAGTCAGAAAAATTGGGAATGTATTTATTTTGGCAATTGTAATTACACACAGTTTACACATGAAACTAATTCCACATGGGCTACACATGTAAGTATAAATTATATACAATATGAGTAATTATGCATTGATTACCAACACTGATTAAACGACCAAAAAGTATCAAAAAGCTTAACGATTTACATTTTGCTTATTGTGTCCCCTTTACATTATATTATTCTACAAGATTTCATAAATAGCCTGAGTTTCGTTTAATAAAGCGAGTTACTGTCTGACGTTTTAGAACTCAACTATAATATAATATCGGAAAATCAAAAAAGTTTAAACGGCCTATGTTTACATTGCATCAAAATCTTGTAGATTTGATTTTAAATCTTTTATAAAACCAAGCGCGTTGACATTGCAATTGTTTAACCTTAATATGAAATTGTTTTCACGACCAGCGTTGCCGTTACTGATACTGATTTTTTCTAGTAAATATAGACATTTTATTTTTAAATGCCATATTATTTTTTTACAATATAGTGTTCAGAAGCGAGTCTAAGTTTTGTTTAATTGACATGATAATACACCGAATTGCGGTTATATTAAGGTTAGGTTGAAATATGGGCTCTTACATCTTATTGTCAACGACGAGCCGTATTGAGCCATGATATATGGGACCCTAGTGGATGGGAATTTTACTGACCTAATACTGAGCGTCAAAAGAACGATTTACTAAAGAAAGCTTTTAAGTAAGCATTATTTTTTTGGAATGGTCTATTCATTGTATTGTTATTTTTTCTGGATGTTTAATTCATTTGTTAATGCAACTTAAGAAGACTTGGAGTATAACATCCTTGTTTCTTTAAAAAGAATATTCACAAAAAATTAACAATTTTCGCTTTAAACAATTATTAAAGCCAGTTCTCATTTTCGGCATTAAAAAAACATCCCGCAAACTAGAAACTCCTGCTCAGACTTCAAGATAAGACACGCTTGTTAAAGAAAAATTATTAAACCAGTTTTGCACGTTATTCTTTAACTAAATTTAAATTTAATAAATTTTTCAATAATTGAAAAAAAAAATTTATTAAATATTTAGGACATGCAAAAGACAAAAGAAATGTTCAAAAAAAAAACAAGAAGTACAAAATAAACGAATAAAATAACAAAAAACTTCCTAGTCTTGTCAACACTATTTGTTTTATTTTCATTTATTTTAACTCAATTTGATGGAAAATCACATCATATAATTTCCAAACACGTCCGTTAGCTATTTCTTTTCTTCGTCCATAGTAATTTCTTTGCTGAGTTGCAACAACGGCAACAACAAAAAGAAAATTTCAGTCACGAAAACAATTTTAAGAATTGGTCTGTTATTCAAAAGATACAAGCACTGCTACTCGTATTCGTACAATTGAAGTTGTAATTTGGTAGCAAACATATACACACTGATACACACTTCCATAAAAAAAAGACTTCACATCAGCTTCATTGTCAATAGCAACAACAACAAGAACTTTAGCATCATCGTCATCATCACAGGCATCATCTTCATCAGTGGCTTTGTTCTTTTTTTTTATTTTCCCAAAAATACTTATTTGTAGCAGTACGTTGATACAACCATATTTAGTCCTTAAACTGACAGTCTGTTGTTGTTCAAAGTCCATCTGTTACTCAGTTGCGAATGGTACTGGTTTGCTTGTGAGTAGATAAGTGTGTGTCTTTGATGGTTTATATGTATCCATGGGTATTAGATAATGTGTGAATGTAACACTTTTTTAGGGTTTAAATTGGCCTCATCTTCTTAGGAGTACATATTTGAACAATTACGTTAAGCACATGTTGCACAGTGGAACGGTCGTGTCGAAAAAAATTTTAAGTTATGGTATAACAATTTTAGGTAAATCGTCACAGATTCCTCTCTCGAATATCACCTTTTCAGGCAAAAATATCGCTTATATGTGCATATTGTATATATTTCTAATGTAAATTCATTATGTTCTTATCGGATCTGGGTTATATGTAAATGTTAATTTATCCTAAGCTGTTTGGTATTGAAATCCAGCAAAGTCGGTTCAGTAGAACAAGAGTTATGAGTCCAATGTGAAACCACGACCCTAAAAAATTAATAACTTTGTAGCAAAAACTAACATAAATGGTGGTATAATGCACGGATTGATATAAGATTTTGCACAAACTGTTAATTTTCGTAAAGATTTGTTCATATATTACCATTTGGAAAAATTCACAATCCTCTTTTATATAGCTTAAGTTTTTTTTTAATTCAAAGCCGTTATGGGAATAAAGGTCAATATACATATGAGGAGGTCCATAACAAACCGCAGTTACTACATTTTTCAAGTTTTTAGACTTTTTGATTGAATCCTATTCTATATTACCTTTATTATAAAGCATATAATACAAATCTATTCAAAGCAAAAAGTAGAAATTCCAGTCCTAGTTCAGATCAAAACTCAATATTTTCATACAGTTGAAAGCAAAATGAAATAAATACTATGATTCGTACCAAAACCACAAAGCATACAGAGATGAAAAAAGTGACGTATGAAAAATGCCTAAATCATTTGCGAGAGCAGCTTTCGAAGAAAGAGAAAGAACACTTTTTTTGGTGGTAAAGTGGCAATGTGTAAAAACAGGCCGCTACTATCAACACGAATTGCGTAATCAAAACAAAAAAAGCAAAAAGGGCAGCTTTCGAAGAAAAAGACAGAAAAAAACACAATATTTTCTGTCTCGTGACGCCTCTGTGTGCACTGTGACCAAAACGCAATAATTCCAAATTTTCTATCTAAATAACTTTTAAACAAACTGTCAGATAAAATAATTAATTAATTAATATTTGTGATTAATATTATTTTTTGTAAAAAATAATACCTCAATAATTTTTTTTTTTAAAAATTATGTGCTGCGTTTATCCAAAAAAATGTTGTGGTGTAGTTATTGCGTTTTGTTATGGACCTCCTTATATGTACATTAGTGTGTCCCAAAAAAATTTTTTTTGGATTTTAATGGGTACTCAAGCATAATTTAAGCGCTTATATGGTAAAGTATTTTTGAGAACTTTTTCAGATTTTTCGGAAGAGGTTTAAAGGTCGCTCAAGTCGAATTTTTGCCAAAAATCGGGTCTGCCGGCCTTCTTTTATGATTTCTTCATAACTTTGTCAAAAACTACGATTTTCTTCACTATTAAGGAAATAATTAAAAAGAAAAATGTCCAAGCTTTATTTTGGTGTACAAAGACTATACTTTTAAATTTGCTCTTACCGTTCCTGAGTTATACCGGTTTTCACTTTTGTACCCATTTTATAATATTGTTACTCCTACCCAACAAATAAACTAAAATCAAACGTTTTGTTTTGCTTTGATTAAAAATCATTTATTGGGGTTCTTACGACTTAGTATATGTATGCCCTGCACCTAATTCTGAAAATCAGTTGAAGTAAGTGTTAGCCAAAGCCACACCTCGTTCTGCCACATCATTTACTACATACTTTTAAATTTTGAGCTTTGGTCTTTGCATCTTAAAATGACTTGTTGGCTTTCCAATTTTCTGGATTTGTTTTTAAAAAATCAATTGAAATATTGTATACTTCAAATAAAATTAAGATTGGTTTTGGAAATTAATCCTTGAATTTCTTTGTTTTTAAGGTTGTCAATTTTGGGGTAAAGTACCACTAATAACCTAGAAAAGTTTTTAACGTAGCGCGTGCAACTGCTAAATTAAAAATTTTGTAGTTATCCAACCGCTTTTAGAGACTAAGATCATTGAGAAGAGTGTATCGTGCGCATTGACACAGGTACCAATTTTTGATATTTTTTTCTTAAAATAAATAAAATTCTAGCAAGTCATTAGTTTAAATTGTTCCTGGAAGCTTGCAGCTGGTTTCAAAAAATGCATATTTTCAAAAAAAAAAAAAAAAAAAAAAAAGCTGAAAACAGGTATAATTCAGGAACGGTAAAAACAAATTCAAAAATATTTTTTTCTAAGCTAATCAGAATAAATTGATCTTTCAAACTGCATTGTTGGTTTGTATGATTTTCATTAAGATTTTAAAAGTTATAAAGCGTTATTTAAAAAGTTTTTGGAAAAATTTCGAAAAATTTTAATGTACGTTTAAATAACGTACACACAGAAAAAAATCAAGTTAAAAACGTAGAAAACAAGGTTGATTTAAAATTTTTCGGTGGTGATTTTGCTTTATACGTTTTTCATGTTAATTCAACCTGGTTTTACAATAACTGCGAACAACATTTTTTTTCTTTTAAAATAACTATAATTCATGTTAATTTAACATTGCAGTAAAGTTAGAGCAAAATGTAATTTATATTGAAATAACAATCCGAATCACGTTGAATGAAAGTTATTTCAAGTTGAAAAAACGTGAATTTCATGTAGAATCAAATTGGTTTGAGTGTGTTATAACAGTGTGAAGAAGCCTCAGAGACAACATATGCATTTATTTAAGAATAATTCAATACACTTACCCCCGTAACACACGTTTCACTTATTTTGAGTTCTCCTTTGTCAACAGAAGCATCAGCATCGCCCAATATGGATTTCGTCATCAATATACTTTGAAAACTTGATGCACTATTTAAGTAACTAATTTTAATTAAAAGAATACGGGAATTGTCCTCTATTTATAACATATTTTAAGAATGAAAATAAAAAATGTACATACTTAAGTATGAATGCATGTTAATTTAACAAGATACACTTTTGATTTTAATATAAAACTGGTTTTTATGGATTCAATATTGAATCCATATTTATTTATATTTTAATATTTTTTTTTTTTTTTATTTTAACAGTGAATAATATTAAATGAACATGATTTAAGGTTATTTTATTTAAAATTATTATGAAATAATGATAAATTTAAAAAAAGGGCATACTTTTGCAGAAATTTACTATGATTCTCAATCAACATTTTTCCATGTTAATTTTACATTGGTATTTTTTTCTGTGTGTATAGTCTTTGTGCACCAAAATAAAGCTTGGACATTTTTCATTTAAATTATTTCCTTAAAAGTGAAGAAAATCGTGGTTTTTGACAAAGTTATGAAGAAAACTTAAAAAAAATTCGACTTGAGCGACCTCTAAACCTCTTCCGAAAAATCTGAAAAAAAAATCTCAAAAATACTTTACCCTATAAGCTTTTAAATTATGCTTGAGCCCAAAAAAAAGCACTAATGTACATTATTTGGTTTTGAAAGCGATAATTTGAGATCAGATCGTTCGACTCATTAGAATTTAAAAACATGATTTAGTTCTGACAAACGAATCTGTTCGGGTTCAAAAGTTGCCTCCACGGTATATTTAACAAGGTAAACTCATAAGGGAGAGCAATAATACCAAATTGTCAACGTTCGTATGTATGAGGCAAAATATGGCAACAATTTTGACAATTCGGGTTTTTTGTACTGTTATCTCAATTAAGCCTACGTTGTTAAATGTGCATTAGTTGCCCCCAAATAAAGTAATGTTATAACCCTAAATACCTCTGTTTCTAAACAATAGACTCGTTATAAAAGAAATGATTCTTAAACTAACCCACTGTCTCTTATTAAACCCAATTCCATTGTTTTGCCGTTTTGTGGACCCCTTGAAAAAAAAGAAAAAAAAAAGAATTCAAAGAAAAACTAAAAGAACAAAAAGAGACTAAGCCTTTACCAATGATTATTAGACTTCTATCCGCATTTTGTTTGAAGTTGAAACGAACTCAGTTTTCCGACTACTCGTCCGTAAGTTTATTTGTTACGATTTGTTGGATTTTTATACAACTTGTGGTGTTTGTTATAAGAAACGAGTACACAAATAGACAATACTTGTCTAAACACCCCAGGCACAACCAGCCACTTTTCTCAAAATTAAGTAGTAGGGTATATTGTAAATAGAGAAGTGGCTACTTATTCGTTTGCCTTCCAATTATTGGCTTTGTTTTGGGAACCACAAATTATCAGTTACTAGGAGAAATTTACTAGTGCTTAATGTCTGTGTTGGGTATTTTTTGTTTTTTTTTTTTTTGTTTTGGCTTTTACAATGAAGGTGCAATTGATTCCAATGCAGATGACTTTTTAAATGGATGGTATGAAGTTTAAATTTAAAATTATTGAAAAATTTACATTTAAAATCTTTGTCAATAAGTGCTTAATCATTATGAAACATTTGCTGCGGAAACTTTCTTTAACTTTCTATTGAAACCATCTCTTTTTATTTTTTCGTCTTCCTTGTAATAATAAACTCGCATAAACTGCTTATACACTTAAACCAGGACACTATTCCATTCGTCTGTCCCTTTTTACCAGCAAACTCAATTGTTTTGCTGCAAAAGTTTTAATCTATGGACGAGGACTTACCAGTATATTCCACAGTTCTCGTTCATATTATGAAACAGTTGCTGCGAAACATATGAGTTCGAGGATAAAAGGGGAAAGACGAATGGAAAGGTGTACTTGGTTTCGTCTACAAGTAGTTGTTGTGAGTTCGTTATTGAAGAAAAGAGAGAAGGCATAAAAAATGCTTAAATGCTGCAAAACAAAAGATGCACTCATGAAATTATTACAGTAACTGATTGTGGTTTAATTAATTCGTTTTCCGTACTGCTAAAATTGAATAAAAGTATAGTTATTTTACGAATAATTTTATTTTTAACATTTATATTTGTTTTTTGAATAACAAACTACAAAAAAAAAATATTTTTCCGTATTTATTTTGTTATGTACAGGCCTGTTCTGAAAATCACATTTTATGAAAGTAATTTGAAATTACAAGAAAGGTGTTCTGGGCATATTATTATGTGATTTCAAAACGTTCAGCTACGTAAACAACTTTTTGAAATCACTTTGTTTTTTTTTTTGCGACTATTGTAAGATGACCGTCATAATAAATTACTTAAATAATATATTCAATGTGTTGGTTACTAATTTTTTATGCAATAAGCTATTTTATGTACAACAAATCATTTAAAATTAAGAAAATTCGAAGCAAAGTCTAATATTTATTAAAAATCGTAAAAGCTGTAAAGGATCACAGGAAAAAAATCGCTTCTATCGCTAAAATTCGCAAAAAATTGCAAACTTGAAAACAAACCCTCAAATTTATTTGAAATCGCTAAATGGGTTAAAAAACAAAATTTCGGATAATAACAAGAAAAAAATTGGCAAAACAGCGAAAATTTGAGAAAATTTTTAACATTTAAAACAAGCCATAAAATTGATTAAGAGTCCCTAAAACTATAAGGAATGGCAAAAATTCGGTAAAATTTGCTAAATTAGCAGAAATTCGCAAAAATTTGCCAACAGCGGCAAATTTAAAGAATCAGAAAACTTACAGAAACAAATCGCTTCTATCGCGAACATGGCTTAAATTCGCAAAAAATTGAGAAATTTTAACTAATTTGAGATCGCTAAATTGGTAAAAAAAACCAATTGTCAAAATATAACTTAAAAATCGTTAAAAAATGAGTTATAATTTCAAACCACAAACTTATTGTGTTTGCTTGTGCTTTCTACTATTGAAAATCACACAGAAAAACACAAAAACGATGTGATTTACAGAACACCACAAAATCACATGTGATTTGAAATCACGTGATTTTCAGAACAGGGTCCAAATTATGGCAGTCGTGATCGAATACTTTTTCGATTTGAAAGCAATTCAATTCCTAATTCTTTCTGTCCATACTGAACGGATCAAAATAATTTTTTTGGTGTTGTAAAGCATTTATTTGAGTTTTCAAACACTGAAAAAATAATACCGATTCGTTCAGTATTGACTGAAATAAAATTGCTTTCGAATCGAAAAATATTCGATCACGACTGCCATGATTTGCCCCCAGGCCTGGTAGTTTGATTTTTGTCAGTCAAAATATATGTATGTATGTATTTTTTAAAATTAAAAACTATTCAATTTTAAGGAATATGCTGTTTAATAAATAACAAATTTAAAAATTAATGTAAAAGTCAAGGTATATATACACAAGGTAGAATCGTTGGCCCATATGTTTGTCAGCTGTTTACCCCAGTTGGAACCCAAACGTCAAATTTCGTGTATATGAGCCAAGAATTGTACATGTGTGCGTTAAATTGTTTTTGTTTTATATGAAGACAATTTTGACAACTCGGTTCTTTTTATAGAGCAGCATGTCTACACTCCCAAATGAGTCTACCTTGTGTTAATGTACCTTGGTAAAAGTCATTTGTTTTAAATGAAATCCGTTTTTTAAATGACAACATAAAAAAAATTTTCAGAAGCAATGGGTGAATTTAGGCCAAAAATGTTACAGACGCAGTTAAGTCAGAAAAACAGTTGCTTGTTTTGATTTATGGCATTTTTGTTTCATTTCGCACGTTTCAATGGAAAAGTTTCTCAACGCGGGAGTATCAGAACATGGGCACAGATTGCATATTGCCCAATTAAAATATAGAGTACTTTTTAAGGGGTAAAAACAAGGCAAAATTTGTACTTTTCCGTTTTGGGTAAATTTGTTATCTTAACGTACAGATTCAAGCTTACATTAACATACAATGTACTTTCTAGGGGGCCTAAATGAGAAAAAACAAACATACATTTATTGACCAGCTGATGTCTACAAACGATACGCTTACGTAAGAGTCAAAAGACCATAAGATTTTTATATGATGAAACCATTTATTGAAGAAGTTTAAAAGCTTCCTGAAGATCTAGGAACGAGACTCGGCAAAAGCCTTTTTTAAGAAGTAAAAAAATATAGTCGGTCAAGCCCGACCATATGATAGCCTTCTCCACGGTTTTTAGAAACAATTTTTGCTATTGTACCTTTAACAAAATTATGTTATGAGGTTAAAATTCATGTAAAAGTTCTTTGTGCCGAATATTATTTAGATACCTACGATGTCAGAGATTTATGGAGGGGGTTTAATATGGGACCTATGGTTAATTTTGGACATACTAGGTCAACATTTTGCCATTACATAGTAGCTGTCGTAAAAGTTATTATCGCCAATTTGCATGTAATACCAACATTAAGAAGAAAGTTATGGCATTAAAAGCTATTTTCGGGAGTAGTCCTTGTATGGGAGCTAATGTCAAATATAGACCGATACAATACAGTTTGGTAAGATGTTTTTAAAAGCAATAAAATAACTTTGCACCTAATTTAATATAAATACCAACATAATAAGATGGTAGTTGGCACAAAGACCTTATTTCGGAAAGAAGCTTGTGTGGTGCTTGTATGTATGAAATTGTAGTCCGATGCACCCAATTTTCATTTGGATGGGCCTTTGTGCCAATTAGAACCTATGTACCAAATTTCATCAAATTTTCTCCAAAATGGCGACCTGTACCTTGCGCACAAGGTTTAAATGGACAGCCAGCCAGCCGGACGGGCGGACATCGTTTATTCGACTCAGAAAGTGATTTTCAGCCGATCGGTATACCTGAAGGTGTGTCTAGGACCAATATTTTAAGGTTGTACAAACATCAGAACAAATGCTTAATACCTACCCACTCCACTATGGTTGTGTGGGTATAAAAAGAACTGGGATTTTAAGTTTCAAAGAAAGTTTTAAACATAATTTTGATATAATACCCATTGAACATTATGTAAATTTATGGCTGGATATTAATTTTTTAATACACATCTCGTTCTAATATTGTTAATATTCTTTTTCCATTATTTTTTTGTTCACAAAAATTCATACATAAATGGTTTGCACAAAAAAAATGTATGTAACAATAGGTACTTCGATTAAAAAAATACATCAGTTTGTTTTGTTTTCTGACCAAATTTAAGAAATTAAAATGACAACACATCTTAAGTAAAATTTAAAAACATGAAAAAAGTTAAAATCATATGAATTTTCATTCAAAAAACATTTAATTTTTCTTATTCGACATAGGAACATAGCCATTCCACTAAGAAAACTAAAAGTGGTTTCATTCCGAAAATTATTTTCGTTTAGCTTTTTCTAAATTACACTTTCCATCGGAATAGAATTCTATGACGTATCTGATATGTATTTCAAAATCGAAATAGATTACACAGTCGCTTATCTTAATAAAACATTTTAAGTAAGATGTCGCTTTGAAGTTTTTGGGTTAATGCACAGCCGATTTGCTTTAAGGCTAGTTTACACTATCTCACAAGTCTAACGTATTTCATAATACTTTGTGAGATAGAAATCAAATGAGTTTTGTTGCGACTTTCAAAAAAAATCCAATTTAACATAACAGTTTGTGTTTAATCCATCACACAAAGTATAAACACTCACACGTGAAATAAAATGCAACCCTGATCCAATAAAAAGTATTAGTGTTTAGAAATTTTTAAAAGAACGATGAAGTCGTATGGGGTGCCAAACCTTTTTTCATAAAACTTGTAATTTTCATCCCACATGCATTCACACTATCAGACTTTTACATATTACTTGAATTTTTGGCATGTATTAATACAAAGTATAATAGTGTAAACTAGCCTTTAGCCGTCCCATAAAAAGCTGCGAATTTCTTAAAAAGCAATTTCTTACCGTGCCCTTAAAAAATAAATATGTTCATTGTACATATTGTATGTAAGTCAAGATAAAAAAACAAAAACCAAGAAAAAAGGCGATCACAGCTCTACTCTGCAGCTTTCAAGTGTTTTCAAAGCTTATTATTATTCTTTTTTTATTTTTCAGCATTTTGTGAAAGAATTGGGGAATTAATTATGAATCATTATACGATCAAGTAAGTTTGTTTTTTTTTTGTTTGATTTTTTTGTAGAAGAAATTTTCTTAGTATATATATGATGATATTTATATCAAAGTATATTTTGCCACAATTAATGGAATGTGACCAGCCATTTGAACTGAGAGTAGACAGACCGCCCTGTCTAACCGGTGAATTCCATAATGTTATAGCTTGTATTTAAACAAATATTTTGTGAAAAAAGACTACGAGAATTATAAGTAAAGATAATGTGAAATTTACTTAACAGAACATGAAAAAACAAAGCAAAACTGTTTAAGAATACACACAAACATGTATATACATTGAAAGTTGACAAAGGGCTGAAATTTCAATAACAAAAAAAAACTATAAGCAAAGAGTAAAATGTTGTGTGTCTCTCACAAATACAACAAAAATAAAATACAAAATGGCTGACTAAAGGTAATGCTTATGCGGTGGTTTTTTAAACGTGTTTCTTATTCCTAAACAAAATATGTCTTATTTGCGAAGAAAAGACTGCTGAAATTAAAAATGGAGACATTTTTACAAAAATTCTTGTTTTTGAAATCAGATAAAAATGTTCAAGAATTTTTTTAAATTCCATGTGCACTATGGGCGCCTATTTGCGTTGATTAAAGGGACCGGAAAATTTTGACACAAATCGAAACGACGCAAATCGAATCATTTTCTTCTATATAAATGCAGGGATTTTTTATCGATAATATCGACAATAAAGCAAGGTAAGTTCAGTTACAGGTGCTGGCAAGACTAAAACAATCCAAAACCATCAGAAACAACAGATGTTTTTTGTATTGCATTGTAAGTATTTACGGCTCGAAACTTGCCACCACCTTGTACTGAATTCGCCTTGATCTAGTGCTGCACTCATTCCCCTTTAATTAAAATGAGTGTTAACATGTAGCATTTTTTTAATTTTAAAGGGAACATCATCAGAAACGAACGCTTTACACTTTTAAAATAACACATGTTTTTCAGAAAAGAACATAAAAAAATGTAAAAGGCAGAATAAATGCAGAATTTTACTCAAAAAAGAAAACGCCATATAAATATTTAAATACTTAATAAAAGAAGCAAAAAATAAGTAACAATTTTAAAATAATTTTGTTTCCTAATATTATTTTAAGTATAAACCAAATACGTTTACGATACACAGAATAAAATAAAAATTGATTTCAATTAAAAAATTTGTAATATTAATTAAAAAATTAATTAAATTTGCACCAGTAAACAAATTAATAGTACCAATTAAACCAGTTAATAGTATTAATTAAACGTTTAATTCACTTGATTAAAAGTTTAATTCACTTGATTAAATATTTAATTAAAACTGATTATATTTTTGATTAATGCTTTAATTGGTGAAAAAATTTGGAAAATGTTTTTCCATCATCTAGAGTTTCTGGTTTGCACATTTATACACAGAAAACAATCTCCAAAATTGTTCACCAATTAAAGCATTAATCAAAAATAAAATCAGTTTTAATTAAAAATTTAATCAAGTGAATTAAACGTTTATTTAATACTATTAACTGGTTTAATTGATACTATTAATTTTTTTACTGGTGCAAATTTAATTAATTTTTTAATTTATATCACAAATTTTTTAATTGAAATCAATTTTTATTTTTTTCTGTGTACAAATTAAACATTATTAATGTTAGGTCAAACATTGTTTTTTAAAGCTCTGGTGAAAAGTTAAAATGCCTCAACATATTTTTTCTTGAACAAACACAAGAGCCAAACCAACGAATTATTTACTTAATCACCAGAAAATATGTTTTGAACCAAGAAAATTGTGTACCATTATCAACCAAGCCAAAAATTTCTTCTTGTAAACATACCTATGTGTGGCGTGGTTTAAGCAAAAAGGTATGACTCAAAGCGAACTAAAAGTTACTTAAATACAGTTTAAAAAAATTTATTTAAATTCTATAGTTACTTTAACAAAGTTTTCGTTTCTTTTGGCCAATTTCATCAATTCTATTTAAGTATACATAGTTTTTCATATAATTTGATTTTTATTTAACATGAAATCGGCCATTAATTTTTTACAAAATACGAAGAAAAGCCTGAACTTTTTACATAAAAACGTATAGCATAAAGGCTCAGTTAGTCTTTACTTTCTGTTCTGTTACGAATCAGCTGATTGGTTTTTGTTATTAAAAAACCTGGGAAATTGATTAGTTCTTCTGTTCTGTTGCGGTTCAGTTTGTTAGTCTGAGTTCATACGGCTCTTTTCTTATTGAAAAGATTCTTCCTTTTTCTTCTTTGAACATGAATTGCCGTTCAAAATATTCATGTCATGTTTACGCCATGTTTTTTATTTTGTATAGTCGTGCGTTTGCATGTGTGCTTTTTTGATATTGAAAACAATAACAAAATTAAACAACGAATGAAAAAGCAAAACGTAAAGACAGTACAGGCATTTGTGTACTCGTTTCTTTTCCCCTCGCCCCTCTCGCCTATAAAGTAGCAATCTTTTCAATAAGAAAAGAGCCGTATGAACACAGACTTAAAATCAAAAACTTGTTAAGTAATTGTAAGTGACAGCAAAATAAATAATAAAAAATACATATTTATATTGAAATAAACAGTTTTTTGATTTTAAGAATTTCTTCAAATTTATGTGCATTTAAGTTATTGAAATAAAACAATGGACGGTGTAAAACTAATAAATTTGTCATAAATGGCTGATAAGTTGCTACAGAAAAAGTAACTATTACAATTTCGTAACAGAACGGCACGGAACAGAACAGAAACAGAAAGTAAAGACTAACTAAAGAAACTAAGTTAGTTTAAGAAAAGTTAATATAAAATTAAAAAACCTTTTCATTGATTTGCATGTCGATTCAAATGAAAATTAATTGGATTAAAAAAATCCCTAGCATTTGTTTCTTGAGCCAATTCTATTTAAAAATCATGAAAACCAGACTAATATTAAATAAATGCAGCTTGATTTCAGAAATATATTTCTTATTTTTAATAAAAACAAGCTACTTTTGTATTTCTTGTTTTAAGAAATTTTGCTCATATACCAAAAACGTGAATTTTCGGATCATGAGGAAATGTTCCTTTATATGGGTAATTCCAAAGTGTTGAACGCAGGGCTATGGAGTCGGAGTTGAGGAGTCGGAGTTGAGGTTTTTGTGCCGGAGTCGGAGTCGTAGTACCCACAAAAACTCGCGACTCCGACTCCAAAGTTTTTCGGCATAAAAAATGTAAGAAAAATTTTCCAAAATAAAAATTATTCGAAATTGACGATGCAATATTTCAAATATCAATTTGAAATTTTTAAGAATAATTTGTATGCTATATTTAACCATTTAAAAGCTAATACATTAAAAAAGTTAGAGCGCTATATTCAGATGTTCCGAATCTTTGACACCCTCCACCGAAAGTTAGAATATATGAGAGCTATAAATTATTAAATAATCTTTATAAAACGGACGTCAGTATAAAAATTGGTTCCAGTTCAAACCAATTATACGACAATCAGAAAGTTGTATGCTTTTTTCTTAGCAATTTGAACTAACTTGATATATTATATCATGATTCGTAACAGCTTATGCCGAACTAAAATGATTTTCAGGAGGGACATTTATATTATCCCATGGCAGCCATGTCATTTATCAAGTTTTCCCTTTTTTTTTTCAAGTTTTTTGAGATGCAAAAAAGTGGAAAATCTAGTCTATTTGAGTGATATTGAAGAAGTTAATAATGAATAGTTTGAGCTTTAATTTTAGTAACATAATTAATAGAAAGCGCAAAATATTGAAAATTTTCGCGAGGGCGTATTCAAAATAAAAACATTTTTATATTAAATTTTTATATATTTTTAAATAAAATTAATTCTATATACTTTTTTTCATTTAATTGAAAACATAATTAATAGAAAGCGCAAAATATTGAAAATTTTCGCGAGGGCGTATTCAAAATAAAAACATTTTAATATTAAATTTTTATATATTTTTAAATAAAATTAATTCTATATACTTTTTTTCATTTAATTATTAAACAGTAATATAAAAAGCCTTACAACAGGTTTTTGTTTTTTCTTTTAAAAATGTTGGCACTTTTGTAAAAAAAGGTTATAAGGTTATAATAAGTTTTTTTTTAAAAAATTAATTATGGACGCATTATCACGAAAGCCTGTATAGTGATTTCCGTTATTAAATATCTAAATCAACCAAATTTCAATACAGTAGTGAAATTTGTTTTAGCGCTTAAAGTGCTTTTCAGTAAGCTGATTAATATGGGATCTAAGGTAAATATGGACCGATAATCAGAAAAATGCATGGTATTATTTCTAACCATATGAACCAAAATTGGACCAAATTTTACAAAATCTATAGCTGTTACGGTTTTAGGTGTATTTAAATAATTTCCTAGAGTGAGCATGGGGCATTATGGTTTTAGAAGTACATTATGGCACCTTTTACTTAATTTTTTGTAACAAAATTGTTAATTTTTAAGGGTGGTGCTTCTACTTTTTGATTGATAACTATGATCCTACTGATCGGATTTTGCTGGATGTCACTCCCAAACTGCTTATTATAACTAGAAGTAATTTGACATCAAGATTGAACTTTTGTTTAAGTTTTTCGAAAGTGAGCGTATTTTGAACAGACGGACATGTCTAAATCGACTTAGAATTACTCAAGAAACCAGGTTTATTAGATGAATAATAAAAAAGTTTCACATGGAACGACAAACTTAGTATACCCTCATGGATTTTTAGTATACATATACGTGCTTACATATGTATGAATGTTTAATAATTTTAACGTTTGAAAGGTGATTTTAAATTTAAAAATAGATCAATTTTAAAACAAAAAATTAAGAACGTAATATTTTTGCAAATGTTTTCGTAACAGCGATAAGTCCAATTAAGAAAACTGAATTTATGATTGTATAGTTATTATTAATTTTATATTAAACTTTTTGTTTGTTTAAAAATCAACAGTATTTCAACATATGTACTTACATATCAAATAGCCGTGAGCTAATAAATTTTACTATAGTTTTCGGATTATTTTAAGTACGGATCAAGGATTAAATGAGGCTAGAGTTAAGTGTTTGGCACATAAATAATCCGTATTTAAATCAACCATTATTTACTTGATTTAAAAAAATCTGTACTTACCGTACTATTGACACAACTTTGCCTTGGTTAAGTACGGATGGATTAATTTTTCTTGTGACAGTAACAATTCAAAAATTATTCTAGTACATAACTTTCTTTAAGTATAAAATTAAATGAATTAAAGAGAACATTATTTTTTTTAATGTTTATCACATACATACACGCTAAGCGTATTAAAAAAAAATATTTTGAGTTGAATGAATATACATAAACATATTATGTATATGTATGTATGTATGTATCTATTGAATTCAAAATATTTTACTGCCATATTCATAAAAATACAATAATTTAGCTTAAAATGTTTTTTAAACAAAAATTTATAATCAAATTTTTTCTTAAAACACATTTAAAGTTTTAATAAATGGTTATGAATACTGCTGGTATGTGCTATTACCAAATGACAGGCGATGGACTGAGCGCTTTTCATATAATTTTATTACATAATCAATCGCCTGTCATTTGGAAACAGCACATTAATTTTTGCATACGCTAATTTCTTCTCAAAAACGGTAATTTTTAGAAGGCCGTACGGTAATGAAAAAATAAAAATTAACATAACTGAGTCTCATATACATTAAGCATCAATATTATAGTAGGAGTCGGAGTCGTGAGTCGGAGTCGCACTTAAAAAATTTCAGTGTTTGGAGTCGGAGTCGGAGTTAGTACTTTTTTCGGACGACTCCACAGCCCTGGTTGAACGTGACAATTGTACGCATCAAAAATGCAATAACATTTTAAACAACAAATATTGTAACGTTCTTTTAACCCTTAAATTATAGCACTAAGAAAGCACTATTATCTATGCTAAAGTTTTTGGGAGGCGCGATTCTAGGTCAAAGATAATGGCAAAAGAAGTAGCGGTTCGAACGTGAAAAAAAATAGAAGTAGTTTTTGTGGCCATGTATAAAAAGGCGTCATTCAGCGAAACCTGTCACAACTTTTTAGTCAAACTACAGTCAGAATTTTACGTAGCAATGTAACATTAAAATGTCTTTGGTTTGATTCCAAAATCTTCTGTATTTGTTTTTGTTTAAGCTAAAATCTGGTGACATTTCGAACGTGAAATTATTTCCATAATAATTTAACTGAATAATGATTAAAACAAAATAAAATTTTACCGTTAATCCGAATAATATACTTCTTTTCGAATTCTTCCTTAGATTACAGACCACGTTAGAAATTTTTTTTGGAATAATTTTCATCAAATATCCCTAAAACAAAATAAAATTTTACCGTTAATCCGAATAATATATTTCTTTTCGAATTCTTCCTTAGATTACAGACCACGTTAGAAATTTTTTTTGGAATAATTTTCATCAAATATCCCCTCTTTTAAGGAAGATAATATCAAAGAAAACATACAATACAACATTCTCACAAATAAGAAATTACGTTTGCACAACTTTGCAGTCTGATTGCTCACCTAAGTGAACAAATTTATGTGTAAATTTATAAAATTAGTAAGATCTAAATATTTCTCTATAACTATATCGTAAAATAATCAGCTTTTAATAACTTTTAAATTAAATGAGTCTCGGTGGACCTTTTAAGAAAATTCCCATATAAGAATATTTTACTTAAAACAAACAAAATAAAAACAAAAAACAAAACAAAAGTTAAAAGCAAGAAATTCTTTTTGGATTATCGATTTTCTTGTTTAAAGAAACGAAATTGATTACTTCAGAAAATAAACTTCTTTCCGTCTAATTTCTTTATGCCCATATAAATAACAGCAAAGTTCATGAGAAAAATTTATGTGTGCACAAGAAATTGTTCGTTGTGTGAACATAGCGATTGCTTGTTAGTTATATATAGACATTCGTATGCCTAACTAATGCGGACACGTTAACTTTGAGGTCGACTGTAATAGTTGGCAGTTACTAAAAACACGTTAACATTTTGAAATGTACCAAACATTTTTTTTTAAATGTAAGTAAGTATATCGTTCCCTAAAATGAAAACGGCACTATTAAACATATTGAAATTTTTACAGGAGAAGCAAAAAACTGGAAAAACAAAGCTACCATATGAAATACGTGTGTCAACGAGGCGTAAGCTTAAGTGCACTTGATTCGTTTAACTCCATTTAAAATATTATTCGATTTCAATTTATTTTTTATTGAAAATTGTACCAAAACAATACATTAAAAAAAACTTTTTTCACAAATATACTCTGTGATATTATTTTTTTAATATAATATTAGGTGGCAGCTCGGTTCAGCTTTGGCTGAAAAACTAAAATATGTGGCAGTAGAGTTCAATTTTTGTCCGGACGAAAATTAAAATTACGCCAATTTAAGTTGAAAATGTACCGAACAAAATTATTTCTCTCTCTATCAAGAACAGAGACTTTAAACTAAATATAATAAAAATGTTCGGAAGCAATGGGTGAATTAAGCTTTAACGTGCGTGTAATTAATTTTTCTTGTAAAACTTACCAGTTGTTTTGACAATTGAGAATGTTCGTTGTCTTTCAGCGGTTATCATATAATCTTTTATAGATAGTGCCGTTTGTTTTATATTAATAAATTGCTAATTTTGGTCGAAAGATTTTGTGGCCATTTGAGTACATATATGTAAAACATCAGAATCAATGCAATTTTTAATTTTTGGTAGTTAGGGTCGTTTGCGTTTTAGGTAACGTTATAGTCAATATAATATAAAAGAAATAAACGCTTGTTAATTTGCTTGTTTGTGGCGTAGTCACGCGAAACCCGCTTAAAGAATTTTACAAAATATAGCAAGTGAACAAAAAAATCGTTTTTTTTTTATTTCGAAAGAATTTTTTATCATAAAAATTTTAATTAAAACTTTTCTAAAAATTACTATACGAAGATGTCAATATGTATAGTATTTAACAAAAAAAAATCAATGAAAAATCTTTTTCCTTTAGCCCCAAAAATTGTAAATCTCTCAAAACCGTAAAAAGTCAATAAAAACGCATGCAATTTAGTCAACTTTCCTGACTTTAGCAGTGTCTTAAAACGACAAATCTAAAGTAAACGACTTGAACTTGAACCACAGATTACTAAACAGATATGTAAAAAGTGACGTGTGAAAATGGCCCAAATCAGTTGCGAAGGCAGCTTTCGAAGAAAAGGGCAGAAAGCTTTTTTGATGTGAAGTGGCAATGTGTAAAAACAGGCTGCAATAATCAACACAGATTAAAACAAAAATCACAAAACACAAACCACGTTAAACAAATGCATTAGATCAACAAACGTTGTGTTTTGTGCAAAAAAAAAAAAATTTAATAATATTATTTGTTTTATGTTATTTAATTACTTGAATATAATTTGATCGTGTTGTGGTAAACTTTTACAACAGTTTTGCAAATAAATCTTAACTTGACCCTTTCGCTGCAAGTTTAACTGGGTTACTAAATCCAATTTTTTGGATTTTTATTATAATTGGCCCTAGCAACAAAAATCAATACTCACTTTTGAAAAAATGTACCCTAAATGTGTTTTTTGGACTGTATCCATATGGATACATATTTCGGTTATGGTAAAGAAATTTTGTTAAAAAAAAAACTAACATAAATAGTGGAATAATGCACGGAGTGCTATAAAATTTTGCAAAAATTCGTTCTATTCGGCCGGAAATCACATTGTAAAATTTCGTGAAGATCAGACCATAATTTACTATTAGACCCATATAAGTCATACTACCGGAAAACAGTTTATTACGCCTAAAACCGGAATAAATAATGCTATCAGAATAAAATTTAATACTTCACAGTTTTATAAGACTAGAAAACACACTAATAAATTTCAGCAGCATCAAACGTTTTTTTTTTTAACTAGTGTTTATTTCGTGAATGGTAACACTTAGCTCATGTCTGATTTGACAGATAATTAGTTTTATCCTTCCGCTGAACGAATATGGTTGTGTATACGCTTGAACAACGCTGAGAAATATTGCGACATTACTTTGAAAATCATGGTAATGTTGCAGAATGCAGAATGTAAAAAAATCATCTTTTCAGATGAAGCTCATTTTGATCTTGGCGGGTATGTAAACAAGCAAAATTATCGCATTTGGGGCACAGAAAACCCGCACGCATACATTGAAAAGCCGATGCACCCAAAACGAGTCACTGTTTGGTGCGGATTTTGGTCCAGAGGCATAATTGGGCCGTTACAGTCAATGGCGATCGTTATCGGGCCATGTTGAGCAAATTTTTGTTCACAAAAATTAAAGTGCAGGATATTGGCAACATTTGGTTTCAACAGGACGGCGCTACGTGCCACACAGCAGAAGCTACACTCGATGTTTTGCACCCTGTTTTTGAAGATCGCATAATCAGCCGCAGAGCTGATGTCGTTTGGCCAACTCGGAGCTGCGATTTGACACTGTTGGACTATTATTTGTAGGGTGCCGTCAAAGATAAGTGTTACGCCAACAAGCCAGAGACAATTGACGCTTTAAAGGACAATATTCGTGAAGCCATTGGTGAAATACAGCTGCACACAATCGATAATGTGCTTAAAAATTGGACCGATCGTGTAGGCTACTGCATGGCCAGCCGAGGCAGCCATTTGAATGAAATTATTTTCCATTATTAACCGGAAGGATTGTACTTTCAAATAAAAAAAGAAATTTGAGAAAATATTCAGTAGTTTTTTTTATAGCATTTTCAAAAAAAAGTTATTTGGCGGACCCTTTATTAAATGTGTATATCATTTAAAACCATAACTTGCGTTTGTATCCATATGGATGCATACAATGTTTTAAAAATCAGCACAACCTTTTTCTTTATGTTGGGCGTGTTTTTTTTTTTTTTTTTTTTTGTTATTTGAAAGATAAAAAAAACATTTTTTTCAAAAAAAAATTATATAAAAAATCGTTTTTTTAAATGCTATATTTTTCTCAATTTTGTAAAAATCCAAGAGTTTTTCATTAAAAGGGTTTTGGTGAAATTACGGCCAATTTCAGATATATTACTTTTTTTGACATTAATAGAGATAGTTAAGTATAACTGAACTTGGTGAAATTGGCCGTTAATCTATAAGCTCTAAAAAAATGGTTTGGTTTATATTTATTTAAAATAGTACTAGGTTTCTTACGAAATATTAGAAATTCCCCAAGGTTCTGTGCCATCAAATCTTAAATTGTATGTAAAATTTAACACATTTTTGAAAATATTATTTAACCGATTCCACAAGCAACAGAAACAAATATCGTCATTGAAATTAAAGCTAAGAAACCCTTTTAACCAAAACAGTTTATTTCATAAAAATTCCTTTTGAAAATAAAAAGTTAAAATCAATTGAATCTTTAAAATGTATAACTAAATCATACTTTTCAGCCAGATAATAAAAATGTTCATATTAATTCGCCCTGTTCATATGAAAAATATTTACGTATGACTTTAATATGAGTATTTCAAATAAAAAATTGGCGGCAAAAAAGACTTGGCCGCTATTTCAAAAATAGCAACAAATAGCACAGCCGATTTGCTTTAGCCGTCCTATAAAAAGCTGCGAATTTCAGCCGTGCCCTAAAAAATAAACCGAAAAAAAAGGCGATCACGCTCTACTCTGCAGTTTTAAAGTGTTTTTCAACACTTATAATTGTTTATTCTTAATCGCAATCTAAGGGATAGAAATTGATCTTGAAAGTTTTTTTTGTTTTTGAAATTGTTTGTTTTGTTTGTTTGTTTTTGTTTGATTTTTTTTTGTGGAAGAAATATTCTTAGTATATATATGATGATATTTATATCAAAGTATATTTTGCCACAATTAATGGAATGTGGCCAGCCATTTCAACTGAGAGTAGACAGACCGCCCGACCTTACCGGTGAAATTCATAAAGTTATAGCTTGTATTTAAACAAATATTTTCTGAAAAAAGACTACGAGAATTATATGTTGCGATAATGTGAAATTCACTTTACAAATCATTAAAACACAAAGCAAAACTGTTTAAAAAATACACACACTCATGTACATGCATTGACAGTTGAAAAGTGGCTGAAATTTCAACAAAAAAAAAAAAACTATAAACAAAGAGTAAAATGTTGTGTGTCTCTAACAAATGCAACAAAAATAAAATACAAAAATGCTGACTAAAGGTAATGCTTATGTGGTGTTTTTTTTTATTGTTTTTTGGTGTTTCTTATTCCTAAAAAAAATAAGTTTTATTTGCGAAGAAAAGACTGCTGAAATTAAGAATTGAGAAATTTTTACAAAAATTCTTGCTTTTGAAATCAGATAAAAATTTTCAAGAATTTTTTTAAATTCCGTATGATAAAAAGGACTGAAAACGTAAAACACAAGAATTTTAAAAGTTGTTTTTTATTAAAATTTCTGTAATAAAAGAAATTTGTGAAAAATATTATACAAATATTTATCTATTTAACAGAATTTTATAAGAAAAATTAAAAAAATGAGATCAAGAGTGTATTAAAAACAACTTCCCAATTCTTGCGTTTTACGTTTGCGTATATAAATGCAGAAATTTTTTATTTTTTTATTGGGTCCAAAATGGAAATATTTTGTAAGAAAATTCTATTTTGTATAAATTAAAGTCATGAGATACGTTTTTTTATATTTTAACAAGTGTTTTAATTTTTAAAAGTTATAAAGTTCTTTTAAGCATAACATTCTACGGTGTTACAAACAGATGCTGTTATGTCTGACCTACGATTCTCGATTGAACCACATTTTTATAAGCGACGCAAATCGGATCGACGAAAAGAGGGACTTTGGTGTACATATTTATGATTTACATAAAAACAAAGTATCCGAAGGAACACAATCATACCAATATTAATATTATTTTATAAAAGGCACACAACTGGCGCAAACGTAACAGCGTTTCTCCGTCGTACGTCGACATGGATCTATTTTTAATCGCCGGTTGCGAAAAAAACTTATGCATAAAACAACATTTTTTTTATGTTTTTAAATTGAATATTTAAATACAAAATAAAAGAAGCAAGAAATAAGTAATAATTAAAAAAAAAAAATTCTATTATTTTTGTTAGTATAAAACAAATACGTTTACGATACCCTTTAAAAGCAAAAATGTACACATACAATTATATGAAAATTTTGAATAGAAATAAGACGATAGATTGAGAAAAATTTTAATTTTTTTATAAAATAGAGTTCCTGGTCTGCACAAATAAAAATATAGAACACGAGCTTAAAAAAATTACTATTTTCAAAGTCCGTGTTCAATTTAAATTACTATTTATTTACAAGCCCAGATGATGATACTCAAAGAGTATCGATATCGGCAAATATAAAATTTTTTCAATACTGGCCTCGAGCTTGAAATAAAAGCATTTTTATTTATTTATTCTTGTATGTATATAAAAAGGTCGAATAAAAACAATTTTAATTTACCAAATGAAAATATTTTTATTAACCAACAACTTTTTCGGTGGTCGATTCTATACAAAATAAACACTATTTATGTTGTTTATTGAACATATCAAAGAACTCAAACAAAATTATGTTTCAAACATTGTTTTATTAAACGCAGGTGAAAAGTAAAAATGCCAGAACATATTTTTTCTTCAGCAAATATATATACCCCGTTTTAACAAGCCATTGTTTAGTGTGCACAAGAACCAAACGATGGTAAACTAATTTATTTATGTTTATCAAAGTGAGAAACACGTATGGCACGTAAGCAACAATAACCATAAAGATAGCTTTTATTTCTATGATGTCTATCGTTGTGCGAACAAATGTTTGGAAAACGTTGTTTGAACAAAACACCGATAGCAGTAGAGTTAATGAAAAAAATGTATGTATGCACAAGAAATTGTGTGTTATACATATGAACAAAGTGATGGCTTGTAAGGCACCAGTTAGATTCTGTTAATGGGGTTGACTAATGGTGTTTTTATTTTCTACAAAAAATACAACCTTGTAACAAGTTCAATGTATAAAATGTATTGCCAACATTCTAATAATGCAATTTCTCATTTGACGAGAACAAAACAAAAAATTGGATCACCCTGTTTTCAACAGCTGACAAAAAGTTTGTTCTTCAAAAAACAAGTAAATCAAAAAGTTTTTTCTTCAAAATATAAAAGAAAATATACATAAACCAAAATTTTTATATTGATTGATATCCAATAAATAAATAAAAGAACAATTCCAATTTCTTTTCTTTGTTTTTCATAAAATATGTAAACAAGAAAATACCTTTACCAGATTGACGATTTATTGACACCAAGTTTTTAAGATTTCTTGATTTAACGATTTCTTTAAAAAACAATTTTATAACACCGAATCCACTTAAATTTTATATCACTGACAACCTAGCATTAACAATGAATGCTTTCTTATATTTTTTACTATAAAATAAAAGAAAAAATAATTAATAAAATTTTAAATTTTTACTATAAAATAAAAGAAAAAATAATTATTAAAATTTTAAATATTTACTGTTAATTTTAATTATTAAATTTTTTATACAAAAGGTTAAATAATAAAATGTTCTCACAATATATTTAATTCCATTTCAGCGTTTTTATTTTCTTTTTGTAAAACGCAAAACTGTATTTAGTTGACATCACATTACTCTCTCACTACACTTTAACGCAGTGTTGCCAGAAAATTTTTTGAAAAAAAATCCGGTTTTTCCCTACACTTTGAAAATATTTCCCTACAAAAATCTCTACGCGTTTAGTCATTAAAATCGAAGGAAAAACAATAGTTATAAAAAATTGTTTTATTCACATATGTGTATCTAAGATTTAATAACAAAATAAATACATAATAAAATTGCACGTACTTTTGATTGGCTTCAATTAAAAGAAAAAGGTTTAAAGAAATTAATATGTATAGTTCTTTTGAACTAAATTTTTTAATGGTAATTTTAATTAAATTCAGGTACAACAACAAGAAAAAATTTTTAAACATGAATTAGTTTTTGTGAACTAAGTTTTTGAATGGTTATTAACAACAGGTTTTTTTTAACAATTAATAAATATAGTTGTTTTCTTTTATGCAGGCTCTTTCGCTGAAATGATCCTTTAATACAAATGAAATTTAAAGTAGTTTGGCTCACTTTATTTCACTTTTTTGTTTCTCTGCATCCGAATTTGCCGTTATTTTTTCAAAACTGTTCAAAATCCATTTTTAAAAAGATATTAATTTCAGAAAAATTTATTGGCCCATATTCATAGTCAAAAATAAAGTCAACTTTTTCTAAAGTCCATTTAAAGCCGGTTTCAACGTTAAAGTATACTTTATTTTGACTATGAATATGGGCCATTGTATTTAATTGTTTTCCACTCATACATGAGATCACTGGACTTAAGTTAAATCGGTTTTTATTTCAAAGACATGTTCTGGGCTCCTAAAATATTAACTGCCGTATTCATAAAAATATTTTTCATTTAATAAAAGCTAAGAAAACAAATTTTTTATTTAAATTTTACTTAATAATTGTTTGTAAATCATTATTAAAAGTACTTTTTTCAGCATTTATTTCATAAATAATGTAATATGAGAAAAAAAAAACTACATTTTGGCTAATATAAAAAAGATGTCCAATTTCCCTGTAATGTAATGACTTTTCCCTAATTTTGGCAGCACTGCCTTCCAACAGGTTTGGTCACTGGAACAGTTGATAATTTTTTCGTTGTTTTTTTCAGAACTTTTTATTGCTGTTTTGCTATAGGAACATTTGTTAACATTTGTTAACATCAAGGTATATTTATAGCAGGTAGTCTCGGGAAGCCAGCTGTTTCTTTTTTATTTGCTTGTTTTGTGGTACGAACTGTCAAATGTTGTATAGAAAACAAGTAAACAAGTTTTTTGTCTTCATCTTTTGTCTTTTTTGTCTCTTATCAACCCGTTTGCTGTTTGACAGTTCGTACTACATAACAACAATAAAAAGCCCTGTTGTTTATTTTATTGTACAATTGTTGTAATCTCGCGGCTACCTGCTAAAAATATACCTTGGTTAACATAAACAACAGTAAAAAGCGCTGTGTTTATTTTTTCACTAGCCCAATTCACAATCTTGTGAAAATTGTCTTGCATCGTAGATAGCATTTGCAATATGGTACAGTATATTGTTACTCTACACCAACAAAATATACTGCATTGCACGTGCTACTCTTTTGATAATATACAAAACTTAAGACCCATAGTTTATATTTACTCGACGTATGCCACGCTTGATTGCTAACCGACAGCAAACACTAGAGAGAATTATGCCGATCCGCTTATAATCGGTTGCTTAATGCCTTTGCTTACCTCTCATTCATACCCACCACCGCTGACTTTATTTTGCCTAAAAGCTAACACCAGATTCAGACCGTGATTTAAAAATCATATTTTATTTTTAATTCCTTTTAAAAGTTACTTCAAATATCACAACAGATTCAAACGATGATTTTACCTCCATGATTTTAGGGTTGATTTTTTCCCCATTATCGGTAATTCTTCTTTACTTGTTTATTTGTTAAAACAAACAATTTTAATGCGCTCCGTGTTTTGTATTGTTAAGAGATGTTGGCACATTAAAATAAAAAAATTAAAAGAAACAACATAACAAATATACGAATGGGTGCAAGGAAAAATATAAAAAAGACACAGAGAATAGAAAATGTAATTTTTTTCTACCCCGTTTGAAAAAAATCATCGTCTGAATCTACCGGATTAAGATGCCGCTTGTTCTGTCGCCACCGCCGCCGATGAAAGTACATTTTGGTTATTTTTGCTGACAATAACAAAACAAAAATTAAAAAAAGAAGATAATGGTTTCTTAAAAAAAAAAAATTTAAGGGTATTCGGAAAAAAATTAAGGGTAGCTAGACCAAAAAATGCGTCCTAAAATACCTAAAAAAACATCCAAGCGGCAACACTGATTTTACATTTGAAAAAAAGAGAGAAAAAAAAGAGAACTAAATGATTAAAAGAGCTTATTTAACACTGCTTATGTCAGGCTTGGAAAATTGGGCTTCAGATTATGTTCCAACAAATTTAATATTTTCCTGCGCATCTCTTGATATATTTAGCAAAAATGCTTTTGATATATTTCGAAAATTTTAGATTTAACTAAAATACATATGACATTTTGGTGTGTTTTTATGTTTTTATTGTTCATTAAAAACCTATTTAAGCTTCTTATATTTAAAGTTTACTTTTTCAATATAATTTTAAAGGGATTAAAATTGAGTATATTGAAGAAATGAAAAAATTAAGTTAGTTAAAGACCATTATAATCTTATGAAAGAAATGTAAACCATTAAGTTTTTGACCTCATTCCAAACTACGTTAATCTCAAAAAAATTAAGAATTGAACCAAATAAGTGGCGATAGAACCACGGTACAAGTGATGCCAGTAAAAAAATTTAACAAAATTCCTATCGTCTTAACAAAATTCCTTTTTTCCTTACAACCAAAAAAAGTATCCCTACACTTTTCCCTACGTTAAAAATTAATTGTTTTTAGCAGCAGGCAAACAAATAAATATTTTGTTAACATTTTAAGCATATAGGTATAAATAATAATTAAAGCATTTATTAACAACAAGAAAAAAACCAAAATAAATATGTATAGCATACACACATCGTCGTTCGTAAATTATTGTGTTCAACAATATGTGTATAATATAACCATATAGAACACAATAATTTACGAACGACAACATAGGTATACAAATTGATCTGTCCATCTTATCTGTTCATCGTCTGTACGATGCTTATGAATGTGAGTGCGAATGCAAAAAGCAAAAATATGCGATTAGTTCGCAAATGGGAACCCGAATATTCGCCGCCCCTAATGGGTTTTGCACTTGTTGAAGGTTGATAGGCTGTTAGGACTTATAGTATAGTGTTTCGATTAAAAAATACTACATTTGTCCTTAAATGCTATTGTATATGACAAATTTAAATTTTGATATGAACGCAATATATTGAAAACTAAATAATATGTATTTTGAAAATTACCTACACTTGCCTTAAAATAAAAAATCTTTCATTTTTCCCTACGCTTGAAATTTTTCGAAAAAATCCCTACAAAGAGAGAAAATTCCCTACTATTGCATCACTGCACGGTACTAATAAACATTAAAATGTATAAAAAAAAATACAAGTGTACCTTAGTTTCCATCCCTGGTGTATTGACAACATGTACAGAATGAAAAATATGTACATACATACATACATACATACGTAGCTAAAAAATGTCAATACATATTTTTGATATAATTATTAAAAAATAAACTGTTAAAAATCCTTTTTTGCAAGTAAAATTGTAATTTACGTCAAATTTTATAAAATTATGAATGAAAACAATTTGGTAATGCATTATTATGCGCCCCATACACGGTTCAATTCAGTTGTCAACTGAGTCTTTCAACTCAGTTGACAACTTCATCAACTGAATTGAAAGATTTTAAATTTATTTTAAAATTTAATGAAATAAAAGACAATTTTTAAAATACTTAACAACAAAAATTAATTTTGACAGCTGATCAAGAGACTTGAGCACACACAGTACAATCGAATTGAAAGACTTAGTAGTCAACTTGAAAAAATCAAAATCTTTTGATTTTTCTTCAACCAACTCGACAACCGTCAAACTAATCAACTGACAAGGCCATACACGCTTTGATTTGGACAACAACCGACTCAGTTGACAATTGAATTGAATCGTGTATGGTCTGCTTTAAATGCAATTATTAAAAAGAATTCAGAGAGCATGAAAAAACATATGTATGTATGTACAGTGAAAACTCCGTATAGTGGACACTCTCTTTAGCGGACACCCCCTTTTAATGGACAAAAACTCTGCAACGTAGCACCAAAAAATAATTTTCATGTAAATGAACCTCCGATAGGTGGACACTCCCTTATATGGACATGGACAAGCATTTTGTATATATTTTGGTTGAAAACCCTCCATTATGTGGACATCTTCATAAAATCGTTGAAAATTTTTTAAATATTTTTGTATAATTTTTTTTATCTGGCATCGCTTTTGCATATTTTCGTTTTGTTTTCAAATATTATTCATTTGGTGACTCTGAAGCAACTAAATATGTATATATGTTTTTCTGCTGTGTATGGGGAATTCACGAAATTTAGTTTGTGTTGTTTAATTAACTTATTGGTTTTGTGTCAAAAATGGCTTCACAGCGAAAGTGTTTAACATTAAAAGAAAAAGTGGAAATTATTAAATCCTTAAAAAAAGATAAATGTTCGGTTCGGAAATTAGCAGAAAGGTTTGTTATTATAAAATTGTATGTGCTATTTAGGTGTAGATCAAATTAATATTGATTGATCTTCTTTCAGCTTTTACATCGGCTTTCATATAAACAATTTTTTTAAAGCGATTTAAAATTGTAAATTACAAAACATTATAAACTAGTGAACATGTATGTATTCATGAAATTGGAATGATCTCTTTTTGTTTTTGTTTTTGTTATTAAATAAAATAAAAAATATTATGCACTTTTTATTAGACCTCCCCTTAGGTGGACACCTCTCAATAATGGACAAATTTCAGGCGACCGTAGCTGTCCACTATAGAGAGTTTTCACTGTAGTAGGTAAATAAAAATAAAAAAAAAAAACAAATAATAGGTAAGTACTAGAGTTGTCAATTATTCGCATTTCAACTTTGTTCGAATAATTCAAATAATTGTTTTTGTTTGTTTGATCAAACGAATCAATCTATAAAATTATTCGCTTAATCGATGAGAATAACGAATAAAAAAAAATAATTTTTACAAAGAAATAACGTATTTTTAAATATTACTAAATTTTCGAGCTTAAGGTCTTTCTGTTATAAACGTAAAAGTTTTTTATAACAGAAACCCCTTAAACTCGAAAATTAAGTAATATTTGAAATATTAAAGGTCGAACAAAATACATATTATATAACGTATTTTTAATTAAATATTCCATTTTCTTCTTTATTTTTACTAAAATCTGCTATGAATTCGTCTTTTTTTTAAACGTAAAACTTTTCATCTTTACTCCATATGGTTGTATCACTTAAAGGCATTGTAAAACATTTAATTTGGCATTTTTTTTTTTGGCAGACCTGCTATCTTCAGCTAAAATTTTGCATACAATTTCTTTTATAGAGCAACCGCTGACACTCTTTATGTATTTTTTCATTGGGTCAAGTTCGACAGTTTTTGATGTCGTGGGATCATCTTCCACTTAGTACATCGTTTTCAATGGTATTATTGTGACACGCAAATGGTAAAAATATAAACATATAAATAAAAACAAGTAAGAGTGCTATATTCGGCTATGCCGAATCTTATATACCCTTTACCATGATGAGATAAGAACAAAAAGTTATATACATAAATAACTTTCTTTAGATAGGTATAAATAAATATTAATTGAGCTGCGCCAACTTTTCATTTCGCCATGTGGAAAAATATAAAAAAATAAAAAATGTATATGTATATGTACCTTAGACCGTTTCCTCTTTTGCCAAAGTTGATGTTTGAAATTCGTTTTATAATCTTAAGCTGGGATCACACGATTGCCGCAATGCACCAATTTTCATACTTTTTAATACCCCAATCGTGTGACTGCACAACCAATTGGCTCATGTACCAATCAAGGACAATATTGTGCTTACTTTTACCAATCAAATACAACCCTGGTGCGGCAATCGTGTGATTGTTTGCTATGCAACCGCGCGGCAATAAAAATAACAAAAATGCACCAATATTTATTGTGTTCTTTTGCGGCAATCAAACAACACAATACGCACCAATATTTGCCTTTTTTTTAATAAATTTACTTTTTGTGTTTCTTTTAGTAGGTAATGAAGATAAATATTTATTTATTTATTATGCATTTTAATTATTGCTATTAACAAAATATGTATGTACGCTCATAGGCATATTTAGCTGTTCAGTGCGAATATTTTTATTTAAGGTATTTCTATGCGAACCTTAACATACGAAATTGTTGAACAGACTTAAGTTTTGAAGTTTGTTTAAGTACATACAAACATATATGATACATATTTAATTTTAATTTAATTAACAAACCAACAAGAACTTTCAAACAAATAAAAAAGCTACCACAACAGCTGTTTTCGCAGTTGTCAAGTAAGAACAATCGTGTGACTGTGCTGCGGCAATTGTTGTAACCATTTCGCTTTGCACCAACTAGCGGCAATTAAATTTGTTTAAAACAGGGCAATCGTGTGACTTCAGAATATTTTATTGGTCCAATTTCATTATTGTGCGTCAATAAAGCACAATAAAAATTGTGTCATATTGGTGCATTTGCGGCAATCGTGTGATCCCAGCTTTAAAATCGTTTTTTAGAACATAAGAAAATTAAATAAAAAAAATTAAAAAAAAAATTATTTTTGGGATTCGAACTGGCAATATCATCAGTCTCAGGAGAGAACTTAACAACTCGGCTATGAATGCTTTTACTGAAGAAGCGTTAAATTAAAATATATTGAGTCTATGAGTTTGTTTCTTTATTTGAGCGGCATATCATAATGTATATAACACACAAAATTGTTAAAAGTTAGTTCTCATCAGTACGCACAAACAAAAGGTTAGTATAACCGGGAAAATAAAACTCACTATATTTTACCTCAATTAATACCCCGTCTTTTTCTTCCATTGATTCTGGCCGGATTCTTTGCGCTTTACACCCCATGATTTTTTTTGGTAATTACAAATAAAATCCACCACTTGTAGTGTATTACCATAGGCACTGTATTACCGTAGAAACCAAAATTGAATTGGTTTGTATGGTATGTTTATTAGGGTATTCATTTAATCGGGCTTTTGCTTTAATCAGTTAATCGCTCGATTAATTAACCGAGGTTTTGGTTTAATCGGTTAATAATCGGTTAATTGTGTTATTGATCGGTTAACCGATTAATAAAGTTTTGTTATAAATTAAGTAATTTCACTAACAAAATATGTAAAAATTATTTATTATTGGAGTTTGAGTAGAAGAGACGACAACCGGATTGGAACTTCGCTTTTCATAAGGACCCAGAATATATATACTTTATAGGGTGTAGGACCTTCGGTGAAGGGTATAAAAACAAACTTAATTATAAAAACGAGTAATTTTTGGGATTTCAGTATTTTGGTCATAACTCTGCTATTTCTTAACCGATTTGACAGATTTATATACCGACGTGTTATTTTGGTTATAAAACTTGGGCTCGGGAAGATCTATGGTTCCCGAAAATGGGTATTTTACAAAAAAAAATTAATATTTTGGTCATAACTTTTTCGTATCTGAACCGATTTCCCGATCTTTTGATATATAAGGCGTAACCATAGATCATACAACAGTCAAAATATTCAGGTTTTTATACAATTTTTAATACTTTTTGTACCACGCCCACTTCTCTAATCCCGCCCACATTTTGTGTGATGGTGTGTATTTATAACCTAAATGTTTGCACCTTATTTGAAAACTTTGGCTCTTGCCGTTCTCCAGATATAGAGAAAAAAGTAATAAAAAAACCAAAAACAACCACAAGGGATTTTTTTTGGAAAAATTAGAGGCAGTCGTGGTTTTTGTCATATCTCAGCCATTGTTGGACTGATCTGGCTGAATTTTAATAGCAAAAAATGGTGGACTATATGTGACATAAATGTAAAACAACCTAGCCGCTATCATGTCTGGAGTCTCCGGAAACCACATATCAAACGTAAGACGGACAGACGGATAGACGGATATCGTTAAATTAACTTCTCTCCTCATAAGGACCCAGAATATATATACTTTATAGGGTCTAAGATCAATATTGTAGAAATTACAAACGGAATAACAAACTTATATATACCCTTTTCCACCTGTGGTGAAGGGTATAAAAAAAACAATAACATAACGAACAAAACAATTCTTGACCTAAAACGAGCAAACAAAAAAGTAATTCATAAATATGAAAAACATATTTTATAATTTATACATAATATTTTTATGTATTTATTAAAAAATAAACTGTGAGATTTTTTTATTTATTATTTCAATAGTTTTAGATCTTATAAAATAATCTTTTGGAAAAATAATTTGGTTTAAATATTTAGGATTTAAGCGATTCTTTTCTTTAGTTTTGATAAAACTTGACTCGGAAAAAATTCTTTCAATTATCGAAGATGTTGGAGAAATCGTAAGCAACCCATAATACAGATTCAAGAATGATAAAACAAGATTAAGCATTGCACATGTTTACAAAATTCAACTGTTAATTATGACGTCACTTTAGCATATTATACACATGTTTGTCTGCTTGTGTTTCTATATTTTAGCTGTACTTATACGCTAATTATTTTTATTTATAAAAGCTTTTTTCGTTACCTTAGTTTCTTCGTATCATGATACAGATTATCTAATTTCTAGTAGATGCGCAGACACATTTTATTTATAAAAGCTTTTTTCGTTACCTTAGTTTCTTCGTATCATGATACAGATTATCTAATTTCTCAGTCCTTTTCCAGGATTTCTCTCAACATATAAAATCTTCCAAAATGCCATTATTTCGGCTAATTTTGTTAAAGATTGTTTGTATTAGAATCGAGAATTTCTTCTATTGTCAGGTCATCATCTGACTCATCCTGGATTAACGGTTAACCGACTGAATACCCTAATGTTTATGTCGTTTTGGTAATAGCGTGTTGGTATGGTAATGTCACGTGTTATTGGACCTTTAAAGGAAAAAATTTGAGGCAGTCGTGGTTTTTTACTCATATCTCAGCTATTTGTAAAGCGATCTTGCTGAATTTCAATAGCAAACAATTCCGGACCATATGTGACATAAATGTATAATCACCTGGCCCCCATCATATATGGGGTCTGCGGAAAATCCATTTCAACGGACAGACGGACATTGCTAAATCAACTTCGCTCCTCATAAGGACCCAGAATATATATACTTTATAGGGTCTAACATCAATATTTTAGATATTACAAACGGAATGACAAACTTATATATACCCTATTCACCACCTGTGGTGAAGTGTATAAAAAGGATAATACAACAACAACTTTTTCTACTTTCATGATATGATTTATATTCTTTATTTTTTTAGCTTTTTGTTAATTTCTAAGTTTTTCACCCAATATTGAAAACCCCCCTTTCTTGAAAATTTTTTAACGTTTGATTTTAAAAGAAAACAGTCAAAGATTTGTTCAATAAGAATATAAAATACAGTTTTGAAATACATACTATGAATACTCAACAGGATTTTTGCTTAATAAAAATTAAGATTTATTAGTGTCAGGGCCATGGCTACACATTATTTAACTTTCCTACATTATAAAATCATTAAAAAAAGTATGAGAATAAATCAAATTCTAAGCTTTTATTTAATTTATTTTTTAATAAAAAAAATTGTTCGATTAATCGGCATTGATAAATCGATTTATTCGTTATTCGAAAATCGCCATTTTAAAATTATTCGAACAAGAGTTTGATTTTGTTTGATCAATTAATCGAATTATTCCTAATCGGTTGATTGATACATAGTGCTATATTCGGCTGTGCCAACCTTTACCACCCTTCACCAACCACCTACTTCATAGCCAACAGTTAAGCTTCGTACAGACGGTGGTCAGATCTTACAATTTTGGCATTAGAATTGACTAAAAATGTCTTGCAACTGTGTGAACATTGTACGCTATTTTCATTTGGCAGATGTGTTAATTTAATGCATCTGGCAATGGCACCATAGTCAGAAAAATGACAACATTGTAAGATCTGACCATCGTCTGTACGAAGCTTTACGTCTTATGAACTTGTTGAATATGTTGAGTACCTTTTTTTCGTTTAAAAACTTCATATTTTTTTCATGACGGTTTTCTTGCACGCTTAGTCCCCTTTTACAATGTGACAGACAGAAGGCAGGCAGACGAAGTTTGCGGGGCTGGATAATGGATTTAATGGACTTGCAGGAGTATTCTATGATTTTAGTAAAGCTTTTGATCTGGTGGATCACAAAATCTTGTTGGAAAAGTTATCGTACTATGGTATTATTGGTTCTGAACTTAAACTAATTGAAAAATTCTTAATAAAAAGATCACAGTATGTTGAAATTGAGGGAGTAAAAAGTGATATAATTCCTGTAAATTACGGAGTACCACAGGGAAGTGTTTTAGGACCCTTGCTGTTTATGATCTACCTTAATGATATAAATAATATTGGACTAAATGGAAAAATTGCAATGTTTGCTGATGACAAATCTCTATTTTATCCATTTAAGCAGGACTTAGTACTCACAATTCAAATGGAAAGAGACTCGGCACTTTTATTTGAGTTCGCGAGATTAAACAGATTGATTTTAAATCCAAACAAAACCAAGTTAATACGTTTTCGACCTTATTCCCTAGCTTTAAACAACAATTTTTCTATTCTCGTTGATGGTAAAGTTATAAATGAAGAAGTAGAAATTAAATAGTTGGGAGTAATGTTGAAAAGCAATCTGTGATCATTTTAAATATTTAAAAGCAAATATACCTTCAGCTTGTGGTATATTATTTAAGCTAAAAAGAAAATTGGCCACTAAGTCAAAAATGTTGATATATCAATCAATCACACACAGTAGACTTGAGTATCTCGCAATTATTTATGGTTACAAAAAGACTTGCGAGTTAAAACCGTTACAAAATCTCAAAACAAAATACTGAAATGTGTTTTTAATTAAAATATTAGACACAATACGTTAGCTGCGTTCGAGAACACAAAAGTTTTTACTATTTTTTACTGAACATTACTGCATTTTACGAAATTACGTTCGAGTACACAAAATGCAGTAAATGAGAACACAAATTGAGAGCGAAAAGTGACAGTTCTTGTCTGAGTATTTACAATTTTTTACTGCAGAAATTTTTGCAGTAAAATTTAGTAAAACAAAAAAACATATGTTTCAAAAGGTAAACAAACAAAAGTAACAAACAAAATGCTTACAAATTGTGAAAAAATTGTTAAATAAAAGAAAAGTTTAAATAAAAATTAAACAAAAACAAAATGTGAATAAATATTAATTAATTAAACTTGTTTGTGAAGCATTTATTTAGCTAAATACCAAGATTTGAAACTTTTTTTGTTATGTTAATTTTTTAGAGTTGTAAAGGTGTTAAGTAATTGGGTACTTAAGTAATCAATAGAAAAAAATTATTCTTGTTCTTTTGAATAAATTAACCCGCCACAAATTAGTAGCATCAAATAAAATAAAAAACAAACAAATATGAAAGATTACACAAAATAATTTGTTTGTATTTCCAAAAATGTTTGTGTTATAAAAAGTATTTAATCGAGTACCGATAAGAAAACGAGTTAAGTAGTCAAAAGTGTTTAACATTTTTCAACACTTCAATTTTTTGCCATCAGCTGTTGCCTTTATTTTACCAATTTTTACAAAATTTGCGTTCGCGTACTTTTTTGGACAACAGCTTTTTGTGAGAGAAAAATTTTCAATTTGCTCATTTACTGCATTTTACTGTAAAAGTACTCAAACGCACCTATTATCATTATATAAAGATTTTGCTAAACCCATTTTGCCAATATATGGTCTATATGGTAAACCACTTTTATATTACGTTTACAAATCTTTAAATAACATTGGATATCGAGCAATTAAGTTTAATATCAGACAAAATAGTTTTAACACAAGAAGTGGTGGAAATCTTTGGATAGCTAGATGTAGACTTGAAAAAACTAAACAAAGAATAGAATATGCTGGTAGCTTAAAGTATAATAATTTGCCAGAAAACATTAAAAACTGCAATCGATTATCAGTTTTTAAGAAAAGTTTAAAAAGTTATCTACTTAATAATATTGAAATGCTTCTTGAATAGTTTTTCTATTTTCTTTTTATTATACTAATAATTAGTATTGTGGTTATTTTGTTGAACTATTTATGGTTTTTAATCCAAATTTTTAATATTTTTAATTAGGCTTAAGTTCATTAAATTTAATTTTCATTAAATTATTTTTTATGAAGAAACATGAAAATTAATTAAAATTGTTATTGATAATCTTTCATTTTTGACCGTGGCCGGGATTCGAACCGCGGCCGGCAGTTTACCATGACATGTTTCGATCGCAACCACTCGATCTTCTCAAATGGATTTGCCGTTTTACACTCGCAGCCATCGAAGGCTGCTGACGTCAATAGTCAAACATCAATCCTTAAACCAAATTGTATTTTAACCTTTGGTAGATCGAAGTTTGCTTTTTTTTTTTTTTTTTTTTTTTGAATGATTATCTATTTTAATTGATTTTTACATGTTCTTCCTTACTTCTGTTTTTTCGTACTTTTGTCAAGAATTTTTCTTGAAGTCCAAAGTACATTTTTTGTTTTTTCATTTTTGTCTTTCTTTTTCTTGTTGACCTTTTTCAGCACAACTTGAAGGACAAATGATCACATAGAGCTCGTGCCTTAGCTTTTAACAATAATTAGTATTGTGGTTATTTTGTTTTTATACTTTAAATATAAACAGCCGTATTTATAACAAAAAGTTAGCCACAGTTTGTACACTACGTACAACGAGCTGCGAACTAGAATGCCGATTAAGCCTATCAGCTTGTAAGCACAGAGTTTATTTATAACAAACTTTTATCCATCTGCTAACTAAAAAAGATCAACTCTGAATTTTAATGATGCCACATTATATTACTGAAAAATGCAACACGTTTGAATTAATCATCGCTGGTTTTGTCATTTTTTTGTAAATTTTTTTTTGATTTTTCCTCCACATATAACAAATTTAAAAAGTTTTTAAATTTAATATAAAATAAAAAAAGAAAGAAACATAAAATAAAACAGTAATTAAAATAAAACTAACCAAATTGTTTAACATTAAACAGCTGTTTCTTACAAGTTGGCAAACGTTTGGCAGCTGGTTAAAAAGAGTTTAGCAAATCGTTAGCCAGAGTTTGGTAAGTGTATTATAAATAAGCTTTGTGCTAACTTCATGCCAAATTTCCATTATAAATTTTTATAATTTCTAATTTGTAATGTTAATAAAAAAAAATAATAAAATAAATAAATAAAAAAAAAAAAAAAGTGGGCCCAGGATGCTTCCCTGAGGGACTTCAGCGTCAATTGGCTGATGAGAGCTTAAATAATCACCTTTAATAATAAACTTTCGACCGACTAAGTAGCTTTCTAACAGCTTGTGTGTGTTTACTGGTAAGTTTAGCTTAAATTTATATTATAAGCCTTCATGCCAGACCTTATTAAAAGCTTGAGAAACATCGATGAAGAGAGCGGAACAGTATTTTCTTTCTTCAAATGCTTTTCTTGTGACGTTTACTATTCGATAGGTTTGTTTAATTGTGCTGTGTTTTCTTCTAAAGCCGAATTGGAGGCTATATTTTCATTTAAAATTGGGGTTAATTTTGACACTAACAGCTTCTCAAACAGATTTGATATGCTACACAGAAAAAAATTTCTGCGCCAGTAAAAGAATTAATCAAAAAAAATCAGTTTTAATTAAATATTTAATCAGGTGAATTAAACTTTTAATCAAGTTTATGAAATGTTTAATTGACAATATTTCAATTAAACGTTTACAATATTTCAATTAAACGTTTAATTCACTTGATTAAAAGTTTAATTCACCTGCTTAAATATTTAATTAAAACTGATTTTATTTTTGATTAATTTTTTACTGGCGCAAAATTTTTTTTCTGTGTAGAAAGTAAGCTTATAGGCCTATATGATCCTTTCCTGGCTTAGGTATAATGGTAACTTAGGAAACCTTCCACTTTTGAGGATAGTGTTCAAGTATTTAACAAACAGCTTTCCTTTTTCAATATCATTTATTGCCCAACTTCCATTTAAGTTTCTTAATGGTGGTTTAGAGACAACTGGCCTTTTGAGTTTTCTAGCTGCACGCCATAATAAGTAGTCTGATTGTGGAGTTGCATCAAGTTCCTCAAGATATTTTTCCAGAGAAGCCGTTTTCTGAGTCTGCAGTAACTTTCATAGCCTTTTTGTACACTCTTTTAATAAATTCTGTAGTTGAGGGGATCTGTGCAATTACCACTTTCTTCGAGCTCTCCTTTTTTTCAAATATTTGTCAAAGATGTGAGAAAGAGAATTGCGCGTTTTGGTTATAAAAAGTTGACAATGGCGCATTTAAATTAGGGAAGGCTTTCAACAAAGAAAACGACTAGAATAAAAAGCAAGAGAATAAATCCCATCTCAGCTCCTTATATGAGCGCGTTTCTACTCGTGTGGTTTCAGTATGAACTCGGCAGAGAATGAAGCCTTCTCTCAAGAGGGTAGTTTACATGATCACACAAGTCGTGCGAATTTTAATGAAAATACTACCCTGCCATGGTAAGTTGTTATAGTTTTTTTTTTTTAATTTCAAACAATAGTTATTCTGTGTGTGGTCGTGTAAACTACCCTTAACTTGTTTGGTACTTCAAATAGTACCTATTTCATATTTAATATTTTAATAAAATATAATATCGAGCCTTTGCTGCAATAGAGTCATAACTCAAATTGGAATTTTTTTTAGCAATTTAAAATTTAATTCTTTTCTCTAGAGTTGAGTATATAAGATATTTGTATGAAATTTTTACACAATATGTAAAAACGATATGGCGATTAGCTCGACATTATAAGCTAGAATGCTGTTCTATGTTCTATTGGGAACATTAACTAAAAATTCAGGTTTTTTGAGTTATGACTATATTGCAGCAAAGGCTCGATATGTAATTTATTTTGCAATTTGAAATTTTTGGTTTATTGTAAGTCTTTAGCAAACATATTTATATGTTAAATATATTATTTATATGAATATCAAAATCTGCAAAACACACAAAAATGCATTATGCATCATTAATATTGTATTCAGCAGATTGTGCCATAGAAAAAAAAAACAGAAAACAGAAATAAAACGAGACTTTTCAAGGATTAAAATAAAAGCAACCAACGAACATTTAATAAAAATTGAAGCTGCACAAGCTCCAAGTTGATGATGACGATGGTGCTGCTGCTGATGATGGCGATGATGACAAGCAACAATTAATCATTTTTCTAAAAATAAAGATGAAATTTTTTTCAACATTTTGCTATAAATTTAAAAATTGTAAATCTTTGTTGATTTAATTAAAATATAATTGGAATGCATTTAATGTAACAACTTTATTTTTTGGGAAAAAGTAAATGAAGCCATCTAAACGAATAGGAATTAAATTGAAAAAATTCTAGGCCAACACTGAACACAGTTTTAAAATCAGCAGCAACAAATTCCATTAATTTGATAAAAATAAAAACATTCCTTTTGTAACAAACAACTTTAACGTCAATCCTTTTCCAGCCCCCTGTAACCATTATCATTGACTTTACTTTACTGCTCATGGTAAATGCAAAAATAATTGTATGCTTTTTTATTCTTTTTCTCAAAAATTAATAAATTATGCCATAAATATTTTCACTCATTTTCATTTGAATTAAATTAAATTAAATTAAATAAAACTATTTATCGTCAACAAGGACAACGACGAAAATATGCAAAAGGACACAATGAAACAACTTAATTGCACATACTCTTCTCATCACCACACCAAAGAACAGTTCAGTTGAAAAAAATGTTCATTCAAAATGAAAATAAACGAAATAAACTCTTGGGAAGAATGAGCAAAAAAAAAAAAAAAAAGAAAAAAACCAGTTACTAAAAATTGCATTCATCACAAGAACAAGTAGTCTAAGCAAATTTAACTACTCTGAACTCAATTGTAATTTTTGGTATGTAAAATAAAGAACTAGTACACACATAAGTAGAGGAATGATGGAAAGTAAAAAAGGACTTCTAAAAATTAAATGTTGCAAAGTGTACACAGTCATGTGAGAAAATATTTTTTAGGAAATGTTATAAAAAAACAAGAAAGAGTGCTATATTCGGCTCTGCCGAATCTTTTATACTCTTCACCATGGTACGATAGGAGCAGAATTAAATAAAAACAGTTCTTTAGATATAAATAAATCTATATTATGCCATGGCAAGCTTCCAATCCCGGCCACATTTTGTCATAATTTGGAAGGTTTGGCTCTTGCCGTTCTGCAGATATCCATAAATCTTTGTCCTTGTACGGAGGGTACCACGCCTACTACTTCAATCACGCCCATATTTTGTGGGATATTGTATTGATAACCAAGATGCGTGTACCTAATTTGGAAGGTTTGGCTCTTGCCGATCTCCAGAAAAATAAAAAAAAAAAAACAACAAGGGGTTTATAGGTAAAGTTAGAGACAGTCGTGGTTTTTGGCACATATCTCAGTCATTTATGGACCGATTTGGCTCAATTTCAATAGCAGAATTAAAATGAGCATATATTATGGGTATTCGGAAAACATATTTCAACAGATAGACGGAAAGACGGTCAACCGGGTTTGAACTTCTCTTTTCATAATGATCCAGAATATTGTTACGTTAATGCATTTTTAATAACGTTTTTGGTTTATTTTCTTTATAATAAACCTCTTGAGTTCCTTTCTTGCAACTTTAATAAAATAAACACAACACTTTAAACACTTTTTCAGTTCACAAACTTTTTTTTAGAACTTAGTCACTTTAACAACCGTAATTTACAGCTCTTAGAATCTCACAATTACGACCTCTATTTGTGATCTACACACTTTAAAGTTTGTACTAATACTGACTTTATTATTTTCTCCGGGTGATGCGATATCGACTTGACAAAGTCTGAACTGAAACTGACTTTTTAGTGCCATCTGAATGCGGTATTTATAGTCTAGCCAAAACGTGCAGATGATGGCTCTACAATGGAGCCCTGACGTCTAGATGGCTCTAGAATTTACGACTCCTAACGTCTATTATGCTTGTGTAACTTATGCATCCTTAGCAGGAACCGTAACAGTTATTCCTTTTTTCATAAAAGCCCGATGATAACAGTTAGTTTTTGATTTTTATTTTTTTAACAAAAATAACAGTTATTTTTTATTATTTATTTTTTTTTTAACAAATAATGAGTATTTTTTTGATTTTTATTTTTTCGAGCAAAAATAAGTTATTCTCTAAAGAAATGTACGTGGTGTTTTAATTTACTTGACATTAAATCTTTATTTTAATTTTCATAAGAAATCCCAACGATGATCACAAATTAATATTAATATTTAAAGTCAACTAAAGGTACGTTCAGACTGATAAAATATTTGAAAGCAAACATCAAATATTTCATTAACGTAGTCTGAACAGAAAATATTTTTGAGTGTCAAATAAAATAAAAGCTGATTTTGAGCAAATAAAAGTATTTGCCGGCAAACAAATATTTGTCCAATGTGAACATAGTGTGAACACAAAATATCAAATAATTAAGTTATTTTTGAGCAAACATTTATTTGATATTACAAAAAAATTGTAAGAGCAAACAACGACAAATAATTTAAGCCATGTTCTCGATTGAAGCAATTTTTCCTGTAAGTTTTCGGATTCTTTACAGTTTTAAAGATTTTAAATAATTATTAGACTTTGCTATCATGCCGCTATTAGCAAATTTTTGCGAATTTTTGCCATTCCTTATACTTTTAGGGACTTTTAATTAATTTTACGGCTTGTTTGAAATATTAAAGTTGTTTGCGAATTTCCGATATTTTTGCAAATTTTTTTTTTTTTTACCCGACATATTGCTTTTTAATCGATTTCAAATACATTTTAGGGTTTGTTTCCAAGTTTGCAATTTTTTGAGAATTTAAGCCATGCTCGCGAAAAAGTGATTTTTCGCTGTGAATCTTTACAGCTTTAACGATTTTTAATAATTCTTAGGATTTGCTATCATACCGCTATTAGCAAATTTTTGCTAATTTCCGCTTATTTGGCAATTTTTACTGAATTTTTGGAATTCCTTATACTTTTAGGCGCTTTTAATAAATTTTATGTCTTGTTTGAAATAAATAAATTTTTCGCGAATTTTTGCAAATTTTTTTTTCTTTTTTCCCGACATTTTGTTTTTTAACCGATTGAGCAATTTTAAATATATTTTAGGCTTTATTTCCAAGTTTGCAGTATTTCACAAATTTTAGCCATGTTCCGTTACCCATTGTCTTCCAGTTTTTCCCCTTTTTCATTCTCCTGTTCTAACATTATAAGAGATGCTGCTCCACAGAATAAAATAAATAAAATAGCTTCTGCGGTCATTTTTACCATTTGGGAAATATATTTTTATTTTTAGACACTTTCATTAAATAATTATTTGATGCAAAATTTGTTTTAGTCTGAACGCATGGCAAACATGAATTAATTTATTTTATTTGACACTATTTGCCAACTGTTTTAGCAAACAAAAATTGTCAAATATTTGAGCTTAGTTTGAATATTAAACAAAATATTTTTTTGTTTCACATAGTTTTAAGCAAATATCAGAACAAATATTTTCGTCAAATATTTCATTAGTCTGAACGTACCTTAAGATTCTTTAGTTATCTACATTAACACTATATATACTTTAAGGACCAATAAATATATATATCGAAGATTACAGTGGGGTTGAAATACACATATCAAGTTCATATATCGCACTGGTTCCTCTAATGCCTTGTTCGAACGGTGCTTTGGATTACTTCGCTCTCCGTTTTAATTACTTATTTGAATTACCATGTTCGCACGGAATATGCCTAATCGGTTTTGACAGTTTTTCTTCTTCTTCTTTTTATTAATTTTGTTTATTGCTAAATTTAATTGTTTTTTTGCGGTAACTTGTATTAAGAATGAAAAGAAAAAGTAAGCAAAAAATATTATTTCAAAGAAATACATACATTTATTTATTTTCCCAGTAAATAGAATATTTTGTTTGTTTTTTTTTAGTGCTTTGACAGCTGGCGATGGAAAAAACCGATAAAAATTAGAGATCACATTGATTTTAAAGTAATCCATAGGGTAATAAAAATTGAATTACGTACAAATGAGATAATCCGCTCTCAAAATTTTGTATGACGAATTATGTAATTTGAATCATAATTAGGCTGTGAATTACGAATGAGAGAGCGAATTACGAAAGAACGCTGTCGTGCGAACATGGTATAAAGGTAGTCAACTCAAAATTTACACATTTTGATTTTTTGCAAGAAAACGATAAACAATGGTTAAATTCACCCACTGTAAAAAATCTTAGATCAATTTCTGTATTCCCTTTTTTTTTAAATAAGAGCACATATAAAAAGGAAACAGTTTTCTGTATCTACTGAAAATTTATAAATTTTGGGTTAACCCTCTTTAGAGGAACCAGTGCAATATGACCTCTAAAGTTTAACTGTAGGAAATAAATTTTAATAGGAACTATTAAGTTTCATAAACTAACATAATGAATTAAAAGCATAGAAATCATGGAAATTTTGGACGTGTGACGAACGCTTCTCCTAATCCGCTATGCCGACGTTTTATGAAGTCGACTCATACCGAAAAGGGTTTATAAGAACTATTTGCCAAAAAAATATTTTAAATCTACAAACTGCTGGTGATTAGATGAGGATAGATGATGTTGATGATGATGCCGTTATTAAGGAAGGATAATAAAAGAGAGTGAGAGAAGGTCAACCAACACAAGTTTAGTCATTAGTACTTTAAAATCATTTGCCATCTGTTATTTTGGCATCTGCAATAGTAGTAGAGTCATTTCATGTATACAAAATAAATGTATTTTAAGGACATTGTGTGTGTGTGTGCCTGTGTTTTTTTTTTATTCATCCTTTTGTGCAAATAACTTTATATATATGTATATCGAAGTTATTTGAAACATTTTAAACATGTGTGTGTAAACGGAAAAAAATTCGTACTATTTTTATGGATACGAGTGTGAGGACAAAGTTTAAAGAAATTTATTTACATGGTTAAATTCATTTTACGAGGATAAACATTACTTTTTTAGGAAATTACAGTTTTATTGGTGTGTAACTAAATTTTTGGCAAGTTTTGAGCGTTTATTGTAAGAAATTGGTATAAAATAAAATTATAAAAAAATTGGTCATCGTTAGATTCCACTTTCTGGCAACATATAGATTCCGTGCAACAAGAACAGCTCGTTTTTTGACGGTCAAAAACGAATGAGAAATAGTTCCATTTTTCATCTCTGGTAATATTTTAATGGGAAAATTGCTACATTTTTATGGCAATAAGGCAACATTTCGGACATGCAAAATCCTCTATTGGCTTTAATCCTTGTTGTACCTAATTTGATTTTAAGCAGTTTCTGCAGTTTGCGAACATATTAATAACGCTAGTTGGGTGGCTTCCATTAATTTTGCTTGTTTTTCTTAAGATTGACGAAAATCTTCAAAATGTTAACGCAATACTTTCCGCAATTGATGCTTCGTAATTGTTGCTATACATTATCACACAAGACTTACGTATTTTGAATAAAATACAACCCTGTCATGATAAGTTGTTATTGTTTTTTAAAAATTTTCAAAAAACGATTAGATCAGTGATGTATTTTCGTCGAAATACATAAGACTTGTGTGATAGTGTTAAGCGGCCTTAAGCAGAACATTATTGTTTACACTATTTCGTTCAATGACTTTGTAAAAATAAATGGCATATTTTTATCCTCCAATATGCCATATAAGTTATTAAAGACACAAACCATAAAAAAAATATACGCCATCTGTTGTGGATTCCGCATTTTTAAGTTGTACACCAAAAGGGCGTTTTAGGTTCGACAAAAGTTTTTACATAGAAGCAAAGTTCGAACAGAACTACTGTTACTAAAAGAACAATACTAGCGTTGTGTATTTTTTGAAAAAACTAACTCTTAAACTTATTTTTATGGCTGCGAATTTGAAAACCAACGAAATTCGGTATGTAATAGAAATACTAAGCTAGTGGACGATCTTGTTTTAGCGTACGTGAAGTGTTATTTTAGCGTACGCGGTCTGTATATTTTAGCGAACGCGTACTGAACTTTTAATGTACGTGTTGTGCTGACCCTAAGTTTGCCGTTTGGATTTTTCATGAATGATATTGCATGTAAAAGAGGCGGCACTTCACGTACGCTAAAAAAGGATCGGTACGTTTTTTTCAGCATTTGTGTTCGTCAGCTCACAATCATTATGTACCGTATTTTGTTTGTGTACAAATTCACAAACACCAAAAATTTTATTTTGCACATATTTTTGTATTTTGTTATTTTGTTTCTAAAAAATATTTATTGTACAAGTTTAAAAAATTCTACACTTTACAGAAAATTAAAAATTTCTAAAATAGTATTGAGTAAAAGCCGTCGAAAAAATAAATAAAATAAAGCTTTCGAATTAAAACGTTTTCTAAAAAACTTTTGTATAAAAAAAAATTCAATTTGTTTCAAAATAAAAAATTTCTTAAAACAAAATAAATATATTTAAGCGTTGTCATATAAATTGCAATTTTCAAAACAAATTTAAACAAAATTTGTGAAAGAGTTTCTGAGAACATGGGTCGTTTAAACCTCTTTAATATGGAATCATATTTCGTCCTGGATGCCACTGGTTCAGAAAATGGCTTATTGATGCATGCAACTAATCTTGTGTGAAATAGAGCTTAAAAAAATGTCAAACACTAACTCAATCGCAGCGTCGTTGTTCAAAGCTTTAAAAAAGGCAAAGAAGTTTTAGTTCAAAATAAAGACTTTTTAGCTGCTCTATGTATGGACCCAAGAGTTTGTTTCAAAGGGTAAATTATTCTTAGCGAAGATCAAAAAAAGTTTGCAATGGTGCGTTACATATACATATACATTCCCATATCTATGGCATTGTGTCCCACTTATATATACTTTGTAGTTTCATCTACTAACAAAATACAAGCAGCTTAAAATAACGGGAGAGATAAATGAAAATAAAATACATGAATGCAGTTTTAAGCATGGAGTATTAGAAATTAATGGTTTTGAAGATTTCTCCCAAAAATTGGAATTGAAATCTTCTTTAAATACTTCAAATCAACGTACTTTTTCTGTTCAGGAGTCATAAGAAAAACTTCAACATGATTCCAAACTACCATTCGGAACAAATATTTTAGAATTTTGGAAAGTCAAAAAACTTAAAGCTCCTATAATTTCAAAAATTGCACTAGTAGCCTTAGCAGTTTCCGCAAAATAGTTAAATGTGGAAAGAGCATTCAGCATCTTGTCTGTAATTATGACAAAAAGCTGCAGAAATTTAAGCGCAGAAGATTTGGAAAATATTTAATTGCTTAAACTTAACACTTCATTAATTGATAAATTGTTTATCTAGGTGCATATTTTGGTTTTACCTCGTATTATTATAACTAGGGATGAGATTTTCATGCACTTAAAAATCGAAAATATCAGGCCTGTTCTGAAAATCACGTAAGGTGAATAATAATGTTGGGAGATTATTCACAAAAACTAAGGATAGATTAAAAAAGTCAGATATGTCTAATTTAGTTTATAAGATTCATTGTCGTGGCAATGATAGTGAACAATATAGGAAAATATATGTAGAAACAACTGGGACAAAACTGAAGATTAGATTAGCAGGACATAAAAATGACCAAAAATATGGGAATTATAGGGATTTTAATCATTATCCTGATTTTGAAAACACATTAATTTTGAATACGGAAAATTTTAAGAAACGTAGATATATGTAGATAAATAATGTTCCATTTGAGAAAAGGATTAATTTTAAGAAAAATACATAGGGCTTAGCTCAGATTTATAGACATTTATTGAATAAAAATAAATACGTTTATGGAAGGGATAAATATAAATAGGTATTTGTCCTTGATTGTTTGTAAAATGAATTTCAGATGGCATAGCTCAGTAGGTGAACTTTTATTAAATGAAAATAACTTTTGACGGAAAGGGACATTTAAATAGGTTTTAGGCTTTGAATATATTTAAAATTTTGTTTTTCCTTTTTGTTTGTTTGTTTGTCTTTCTGTTTAAACTTTGTAGAATGGAATTTTAAATTTCTTATGATAATTTTGTTAAGGCTCAACTATAATATGCATAAGCTGGCTTAATTTACTGTCAAAAACTAACAAAAAAATTAAAAAAGTATTTAAAAAAACAGAAAAAAAATAAAAAAAAATATTTTGATCCGCTTGCTTAAGCAAATGCCAGTTTCATAAAATTAACCAAAAAGTTTTCTTTAGTTCAATATGGTTTGACACATATGAATCACATGTATTCGCACAATTGGTTAAGCCAACTAAAGCATATTATAGTTGGGCCTTTAATTGAAATTTTAAAATTTATTTTGCCATGTTTTATTTTTCCATTTATTGTCAAATTTAATTTTATTATAAAAATTTCCTGAAGAAGATTTCCAACGGAAATCGAAATATTGAAAATAAAAATTAAAATATTTTAATTAATTTTTTAAAAAGTGACCTTAAGCTTGAGTAATTTATTAAGAATAATATTTAAAAAACTTAAATAACTAATTAAAATTTTTGGTTGTTTAAACAAATAAGTACTGTTTAATTAAAAGTAAAACTTTGTCTTGTACTTGAAGAATGCCAATGCATTTTGAAAAATTTATTTTCAGATCCCACTTTGATTCCAGATCAGATCGCAAATATTTGAAATTTATTTTATTTTTTGAAATCCTCAATTTGTTTTTGCAAAACGTTTTGGATTTTTTTTTTTTTTAATTTTTCGGGCTATTTTTTCTTCCACATTGTTAATTTTACTTTCTAAAAATATAAATTAATTTGATTTGAGTATTAAGTGAACTAAATCTCTCTTAATTAGTTATTGTTTCAACAATATATGTATGCGTAGTTGGAAAATACAAATACTTATTGACTTCTGATGTTATTTTAATTTAATATTTCCTTTACTTTTTTCATTGCATCAACATCGGTATCAACAAGCTCTTCTAACATTCAAAATTTTTGGATATATTCTGAAGTATATAGCCAAGTACTCATCTTGTTACTACTGCTACATGTGCCAAGCAGGTATCTTATAACAGTTTTGGATATAATATTTAAAACCCATTGGAAGGAAGCCTTAACCATGTAAGGTGCTGCATCGGTTTAAAATAAAAGGATCTTTTGTCGAAATCTTGAAAATCTTGTATTTAAATCAAAGCTCCAAAGAAATTAATTCATTGATTTTAAGATTTGTTGTGGACGCTTTTTTGTATTTTTAAAAATTTGTGTAAGAACTCTTTTTATTATATGGAAATTAAAAAAAAGTTCCTCAAAAATGTCAAAATATGCAAAAATATGCATTTAAAACCTAAATATGCAAAAATTTGCATTTTTACCAAAATATGCAACAATATGCAAAAACAAATCGATGCCATTTCAAAGCAAATTTAATGATTCGGAAAGATAATTGGTCGGCATCGTTCTTAAAATATCGGCAAAAAACATGCATTTGCATGGAAATCGCATCCCTAGTTACCACTGTTTTGTTCGTTATTATTATAAACTTTAGTAATATTTTCGATAAATTATAAGGAACATCCATTTATTTCAGAACTGCCATCATTAGTTTTTTTAAAAACTACATTTTTTGAAAATTCTTCGAATAAAATTTTCTAAAAAAACGTTTTATTTGTTCCTTTTTTTCGCACACAAAAATTTTTTATTTCAAAAATAAAATTTAATTTTGTGTTTTCTGGTAGTAATTTCCGGTCCTTGTGTGTACGTGTATTGTTAATAGCTAAATATGGAACGGTGCACTCTACACTTTGCATATAATTGAAATATTTTGAGCTGTCCTGGGTTTTTTTATTTTATTACCTCCCGTAAATTGTATATTTGATTTTCTTGAAAAATTTTAATAATATCAACTATATAGTTAATATTCTCCATTGCAGCTGGCATTTCGTATCATAATCGAATCTTTTAGGAATCACCTTCAAGAGCAACATAACCGCATATGACTTATTTTTAAAACATAAATGAGACTCTCGTTGTAAGAAAATTGTACCTTACCGATGAATCACCTCAAAGAATTATTTCTGATTCTTTTTTGAGCATATGAATGAATCAAAGTGAATCATTTTTCCATCGCTCAAAAGTGATAAATCAATTTTTAATCCTCAAAAGTGATCTGAAAAGACTCGTTTAGGTGATTTTTACAAAAAATTGTTACCCAAATGCTAGCTGGGCTGTTTTTTTTTTTTTTTTTTTTTGTTGGTTCTAAAGAGCAAAATTTTTTGCTGATTTACACAAATGTACGTGCATATATGTATATATGTGTGTGTTGGCTACCCCAGACCTAGAGCCTACAGGGACAAATTTGGTTTATACTTTCTTGAAATTGAAAAGCTTTGTCTACATAAATTAAAGCAAAATCAATCTACCCTCGTTTAGAACTACATCATTATTGTTATTATCATCATCTTTAATATGTCATGTTGCCACTTGAAGTGTTTATGAGGGTTTTTCAGTTTGTATTATTATTATATTTTTTTTTTTTTGTGTTAATTTTTTTGTATTTGTATGTCATTCTCCATATCATGCGACACTTAATAAAAACAATAAACGTTTAAAACAAGAGCCTTAAATGGAAATCCATTTTATAACAGTTTATTGTTATTTTATGAGACATCCTTAAAACACTAACACACACACACAGATACTCACAAAAACTTATACATACGTTCATACGCAAGCACTCAGAGAGCTTCTCATATTTACAAAAGTATGTGTAAATGTTTCCTTTTTTTATGATTTCGGGCCAACACCACCAGGATAATGAAATTCAATGGCCATAATTTAAATATAGTTTTAGTTTTGGATTATACTCGTATCAAGTTATTTGCTTTCTTCCATTTTTTTTTTTTGTTTTTGTTTGTATTATTTGCTAATGTAATTTATACATAAATATTTGTTTAAGTAGATACTAAATAAATTTAAATTGTAATTTTGTCAATCATTATCTGGAAAAAATGAATAGAATTTTCGTTTTATTTTGTAAGACACTTTGAAATTTGTATGAGAAAACAAAGGAAAACCTTTTGAAAACGGATTAGCTTATAAAGAATTTTAATAAATAAAATAAATGATATAATTAATATAAAAATTGTTTGTTTAAAGCAGTGGTAGGCATAATCTCTTATATACCCACTTGTTTTTCACTAAAAAGAATATGTTTCTATATAAATATTTAATTTTCTTAGCTCGACAAACAATGCAACTTGTTAAACATCGGTATTTATTTTCTAATCTCTTTTTATTCCTTACAATTAGTAATATGGTTTTAAGTACCAACATTTTTTGTACTCAACAACTAAGTACTTCATTTTACTTTAACAAAAAAAAAAACTGCTTTTATTCATTAACATTAAGTTGTTCTTTATCCAACCTCCCATCGCCTTTTAAGCAAACCAATAAAAGAAAAAACCAATAATGTGGTGTGGCCTTCAATTACCCATTAGAGGTTCGGGTTTGGACATGTTCTCTAGTGGCCAAAAAGTTGGAAATAGAAGTTGTATTGAACAAAAAAAAAAAGGAAGAAAATGTGGAAACTTTATGGGAAACAAAATTTGTTCATTTATATTGTGGTCAAGTTTTTATTGAACTTGAATAGTTTTTCTGTACTTTTCTTCTTGAAAAAGTTGTTTATACCCTACACTAATAAAGGTGGAGAGACTAATGTGTGTGTAACACATAAAAATATTGATTCTGGAGCCAGCTTTTTGTATACTTATCGAGTTAAAATCAGTTTCCAATAGCTTCAATACAAAAAATCATTCGATAAAGTTTAATTAATTTTTAAACCAATTAGTATTTTATAGCGTAAATTTATAGAGAAACTTCCAATGCTGATCATAAGTGCCATAAAGACCCCCGCCCGAAAATAACTTCAACAAATATTTGACGAAAAAACTAAAGTAAAGCATGACCAGTAAATTGATCAGACCCAGCGGTAAACTTTTGGAGGACTTCATTGAAAAAGCCTTCTGTAAGACCTTCCTAGACCTCTTTTTAATCTCTAGTACTCATGCTTAATTGCCTTCTCAGGAAGGTCTTTTGGAAGGCCTACCTTCTACATACAAAGGCTCACAATGAGACTAGCTGAAGAAGGCCTCTAATCAGGCCTGCTGAAGAAGGGAAAGCAGAAGGCCTTGGCTGGCTAGGACATCGTGTGTAAAAAATGTATAAGTATGGAATGGGGTAGTAAGGCCTGTGTTTAGGGAATAAGGGCTTCAAGAAGGCCTGCTTACTACTTCTTTCTTCTACGTTTTGCAAAAGCAAATAATTTTTTAATAAAACTAGTGGTTACGTTTAGGACGGCAAATATATAATAACCCTGCAGATAACGAGACTAGTCCACACATGCATGTAAAGAGTAGTCCATAAAGGAGTAGGAGTACTCCAAAACTACTCCAAATATATGGTGAAAAGGTGGTCGATTTAACATTACGATGTCCTGGGATTGGACCACATAACCCAGTTTCGCATTATAAAGGAGTCGTCTTAAAACTAGTCAACGTTCATACATACTCTAGTGGACTAGTTTTAAAACTACTTCATGGCTTACACCAGAGGATTAGTTTTAACTTCATTTGAAAACGTTAACATTTCGTTTAAAAGCGAAGATATGTCGTTTCACTACAAACTCTCCTTAACAATGAAATGGTCCATGCTTGCATAGCATTGGACCAGTCCAGGGAGTAGTCCATTTCATCAAAATGGATCACGTAGTCCAATATTATCTTAAATATAAATCTTAAACTTAACTATACAATATTTATGACCATAATCGACTTAAGGTCCACTTTCACAAACCGTTCTGCAATACCTACAAAATGGTGTAGGGTATTCTGACTAAACTTTCTTACTTGTTTTTTTTTCTTCTTGCTTTATTTATTTTAGTAACATTTTATCTTATACAATTTTATATGATTGCGGAAATTTTGTTTCGTTAGAAATAAGTGTTAATTGACTTAATAGATGTCTTAAGTGGTTCTTAAATGAATTAGAAATATTCCAGAAGTTGGGAGTAACATTTCTACATAATTTTGTAAAGTTTAGTAAAACAAAAACTGTTAATTCGTTAACGAATAAATAAGAATGTTGTATTCTGCTCTCAAATTAAAAACTAAATCAAGTTACATTTAAACATAATTTTTAGTACGACACCGATTTTGATACCTTTTAGTACGTATATATATATTTCGAGCCCTTACCGCAAAAAAAGCTTAAGCGACATCATTTTAAATTTTCGTTTTTTTTTAATAAATGACTTTACTATCAACACTTGCATCATCTCTTAAAATATCATGGTCACATAAGGTACCGTTACGATTTTATAGCAAAAACAATTTTATCTCAAGCGACAACCTTCATACAAAATTTTTATAAAATAAAATAAAAAAAACCTTTTCCTGTAAAATTTGGTTTTGGTCGCCTAAGCTTTTTTTGCGGTTATGGCTAGATATAATCCCTAAAATTCCTATAAGGAACATAACGCCTCAATAACTGATCTCCATCGAGTTGTATCTGATGCTGCTTTTTTGGCTTCATTCCAGGTTAACCCGGCAGTTTGTAGTTCGGCTTGAACTTGACGTCTCTATGCCTTTTTAGGTCGTCTCCTTCTTTTTGCTCCTTGCTGTGGGTTATAATCAAGGGATTTCCTATTTCTGTCATTGGCTGGCTTACGTAAGGTACGACCCAACCATATATATTTGCGTATTTTGATCTTATGGTCAATTGAAGCTTGTTGCGCTTTAAGCCATAACTCGAAATTTGTTATAGTTTGACGGCAAACCATTTTGAGGATACGGCGAAGGCAACTATTGACGAAGACCTGTAGTTTTTGTAAATCAAGGTTCGTTAAATTCCAGGGGCCTAATTCTGGCAGTCTGAAAAAATAATTCCGATTCGTTCAGTAGTTGACTGAAATAATTAGATATTAAATTGCTTTCGAATCGAGTAAGTTCTCGATCACGACTGTCAGAATCAGGCCCCAGGTCTCCGGGCCATAAAGTAGTACTGACTTTATATGGCTATTGAATATGTAGATACTGCTATTTTCGCTGCTTTCCAGACCTAATTCAAGATTCCAAACGTTTGCTAAGTCTTAAGGCAGAATTAGTCTTTACTTTCTGTTTCTGTTCTGTTCCGTGCCGTACTGTTAAGAAATTGTAATAGTTACTCTTTCTGTAGCAACTTATCAGCCATTTATGACAAATTTATTAGTTTTGCACCGTCCATTGTTTTATTTCAATAACTTTAATGCACATAAATTTGAAGAAATTAAATTTTATGAGTTCTTAAAATCAAAAAATTGTTTATTTCAATATAAATATGTATTTTTTATTATTTGTTTTGCTGTCACTTACAATTACTTAACAAGTTTTTGATTTTAACAAACTGAACCGCAACAGAACAGAAAACTAATCAATTTCACAGGTTTTTTAATAACAAAAACAAATCAGCTGATTCGTAACAGAACAGAAAGTAAAGACTAACTGAGCCTTTACTGCCTGTTTGTAGAACGCGAGCGCAAAAGTCACACATACAAACACATTTTCACTAATACTACCACAATGCTTGATGAGTATTTTGATCAATGTATTTGGGCCTTTACATGTCTTGCTTTAAACTATTTATCAGTCGAGTTTCTATCCATTTAAGAGTCATTTTTACATCATTTTTCGAGTCCTATTTATTAGGAATAAAACTGATTAATCAGTTTTTTATCACCAAAAGTACTCGAGAAATTCTCATTAATCCGATTTTTAAAAAAACAATCTTCCAAATGTTGCACTGAAAAACAAATCAACCAATTTGTACTTAATTCAAGCCGAAGCGGTGTTAAAAGTACGGTAAGTACGGATTTCCTTAAATCAAAAACAGAACGCTTGATTCAAGTACGTATTATTCTAGTGCGAAATACTTAACTTAACCATACTTTATCCCGGATTCGTACTTAAAATAATCCGAAAACAGGATTGACTTAATTAAAAGTGAGATAAGATTAATCCCAAGCTGTGCTTGATTCAGGAACTTCTAAGATGGTTCAATCTCGATACGTACTTGAAATAATCCGAAAGTGAGATTAGATTGATTCTAGCCTAAACGCCTACTCCACAGAAACAGAGAGAATATTATTATTTTGCTTTCCCGTTGCACATGTAAAGTTCACTTTTGTTGTATTCCGCCATTTGTTTACAGAAAAATTCTCAATCACAAAAACAACACAGTTTGTTTAAAATAAAATTTTAGGTCAGCAAACTATTTATTTGATTCAATGAAAAATTTATCAAAATTACACTTTGCAAAATAGCACTCAATAAAACATTTGTATGTAATAATGATATAATTAAATATTTCTTCATATTCAATAAAAAATATTTGAATCAAAGTAAAGACAGTATTTTTACAACTCTTGTCCGTTTTTTAGCTCACAATTCTCATTCGCTTTAAAGTTTTAGTTGAATAATATCTTAAGTTTTTCCAAAGTCTTTGGAAAAAGGTTTCCTGATGATCTGGCCTAAGCAACCAGCGAAATGCGAATAGTAACTAGCTTCTTCCCCCACAATAAATTTTAGTCTATTTATCACAGAGCACACAGAGGCGTAACGAGACAGAATATTTTTTATTTTTTTCTTTCTTTTTCTACGAAAGCTGCCCTTTTTTGCATTTTTGTTTTGATTTGTGTTGAATGCGACGGCCTGTTTTAACGCATTGCCACTTCACTTTCTTTCTCTTTCTTCGAAAGCTGCCCTCACAAATGATTTGGGCATTGTTCATACGTCGTTTTTTTCATCTCGGTATGCTCTGTGGTATTTATTAAAGAATAAAAACTAAGAATTTAGCACATCATAGTTAATAAATAAATAAAGATTCGATAAACATTTTGTTGAATTTTTTCAACAATTTATTTTAATAAATTACGTAAACATTTTGTTGAAAATTATCATTTTGGGCAACAACTTTTTTTATTGATTCAATAAACTTGGTTGTTGACTAAAAATTCAATAATTATATCTACAAAATCGTCATCGCATAAAATTAAAAAATTTTTGTAATCAAATATGCAATTTTCGTATTCAAATATGAAAATTATTTTTTTCTGTGTAAGACACCAGCAACATGCCCATTTAAGCCCAAAGAAAAACTACCGGATAAAAAATAAATTTATTTATTTTATAATTAAATTCATTACATACATATAAACAAAAAAAAATATTTTTTTAACTTTTTAGTCTTTTTGAAAGGAAATTTTGGTTTAAAGTATAAATTATTATTGCAATAAAAGTTAAATTTCGTTAGATTTATTTACAAATTTTTCAGAAAAAATCGATTACTTCAAATTCCAAAAAGTATCGCTAACAATTAATCCCAACTATTCTATCATTACAACTTAAACAATCCTGATGAACTTATCTAATTATTTGAATACTCCACTTTAAATCAAAAAGATTACAAAAAGACTCGGAGACCCAAAGCCAAAAATCTCCTTTCGAAATTATCTAGAAAAGAGTAGAAGTTAAACTTTGAAACGGAAGGAAATAAAGAGAGTGGCAAACATTTAAGTATCCAAGGAAAACAATTGACTCTAATCTAGCACAACCATATTTTAATAAACTAAAGTTTAGAACATGCAAAAGGACAATATATAAGAACAACTACAAATCCAAATGTAAACGTATGCGTAAACACTTACAGGCACATGTAAATGAGAACTCCAATACTAAAGAGTGTTTTTTAAGCTCGATAGAACTTACAAAAGGGGTAGTTGTCAAACAAACTGTCATACTGCGTTTACTTTTTGCCATCATTATTAATAGATTCAAGCTTAAACAACGCAACGAGATTATCCGAATTTAATTTAAGGTCAGTAATTGATTCGCGCAAATTATAGACGACTTTATGATTTTCATGGCGCACGTCTCACTTTGGGCTTAACGGGTTTCTTGATAAACAAAATTGCCGCATATCGAATTAGACTAATCCACAGCAGTCCCTGCAGACTAAATTTCAACCAAAAAAATTTACTATTTGATACCGCTTTAATGTCGCTGACATCATCAGACCTTACTTCTATAAAAATGAACAAAATTGGACTTCCAGAACGCGATTCGTCAAGAACATCCGTGATGCCCATAAGCACCAAATTTTTTTTAAATGTAAATGACTTGTATTGATCTATCGAGTAAAACAATTTTTTTGAATAAAATTTAATTTTTGTGTTGTTTTTTTGCAATTTAAAGTTCTATCAGGCTTAAAAATACACCCTTATCTGCAAAAAACACAATAGTTCCTTGACGAAGAGTCAGTAGAGTTAATGTTACTAAAACCACTTAATTTTGGAAGTTTGACAAAAGTCAGTTTTACTGACCATCATCAGGATTTGTCTGCAATTTGAATTGGGATTTAATATTTTTCACTAACACACACACACATGTCTGCTCTCTTATGAGCGTGTGTGTGTGTTTAAATGAAAAACCATTGGCGATGTCAGCCACTTAAAGCGACAACAAAAATGAAATCCGATTTTTAGCTTCCCAACAAACAAAAAGGTTTTATTTCAATTTGAAAATCATTTGAAATCAAACTCTTTCTCAAATGACAAAAAATTGATAATCAATTGAAAATACTTTTCAAAAACATAGCATTCTCAAAAAGGGAAAAATATTTTCAAATTGAGAATTGCATTTATTTTCAACTTGCTTTCAAACGCTAATGTGCCGAATTTTCTCATCCTTTAGCTCTTGAATTGTTCTTGGCTTACATTTTTCTTTTTAATATTCTCAAAGAAAGAAGTCCAACGGCGTCAAATCACATGGTCGTGGCGGCCAATTAACCTCACCACGATGCAAGATATCAAGGTCATTGAATTTCTCGCGCAAAAAAACCATTGTTTCGTTGGCTGTGTGGCAAGTAGCACCATCCTGTTGGAACCACAAATCGTTCTGGTTCATATCCTCAAGTCCGTTTTCATCTCGCGATAGCGAACACCATTCACAGTAACTGCTTGGCGGACCACATTTTCGAAGACGCACTGCCCGATAACACGGCCAGCCCATAAACCGCACCAAACAGTCACTCTTTGTGGATGCATCAGCTTTTCAACAATCGCTCGTGGATTTTCATTTGCTGAATTTGCGCACAATTCTCACGATTGTTGGTGGACACATTTGGTCGATTATGCTGACCAAAAAAAAAAAAAAACACGAAGTGCACGAAATGCATTTCGTAAAAGGCTTCAACAATCTTAAGGCGACCGTACACGACATGTTTTTGTCATCTGACATGTCAAATTTCCCACTGCAAAATACATACATGTTGTGTGTTACCTTTTTAACTTTGCTTCTGTAAAAGTCAGATGCAAAGTCATATGACAAAATTTCAATTAGAGCGTGCTCTATTTTCCTCTGACAAACCATCTGACATCAGAAATCTATGCCGAGAAGAAACCGGCAGCGGCGTCCACTATGGACGGAATCATTAGCCGGCTGAAGTAAATATTTTACAATACCGAGACATGTATGACATCCCACCATGGAATAGAATTTATTTAAATATATATATATATATAAACCGCTTCATTATAATATCCTAAATTGGTATCTTTGAATTAAATGAAAAATATAGATGGCTAAACTATTTTTCGGCGTCAATAAAAATTTTCGTGGCGGCATTTTTATTTTGGTTTTTGCAATAACTATGCGAAAAAAACAGAGACATACAGGCCTGTTCTGCAAATCACTTTTACTCAAACCACGTGATTTCAAATCACATCTGCCTAATAAAATAACACGTGTGATATTTTAGTGTCCCATTATTGTGTGTTTTGGTGTGATCTTCAATTACCGAAAGCACACCGAGAACCACAAAAACGGTATGACTTTCAGAAGACCACAAAATCACGCTCGAGATTTCAAAAACACGTGATTTGAAACCACGTGATTTTCAGAACAGGCCCGAATGTCAGAAGCAAACTACATGTACGTTTGTGACCGAATTTTAACAGACATATATAATTACATGTGATTTGAAAAGTTGACAAGTCAGATGTAAGAAACATGTCGTCTACATGCAACTTTAACGCGCTGCTCAATTGTGTACCTCTCCATGGCTGAACTTGCCAAACACTGAAACCAGAAATGGAGAATTAAGTCGGGCAAAAAACTTGACGTTAAGGTATGACTCACAATTAACATCGTGCATTATGTTTGGACCCTGCTGTTTTATTATTTGTGGTTATTGTCGTAAAAGTAACGAGAAACGATATCGATGTCATTTTGTACTTCTCTTTGAGGCGCCATCCGCAGTGAAATGGCGGTTCGATTGAAATGAATTGCATCTTGTTTATAAGGCAAATTAATTACGCGTGGAATATTGGCTATATATTTTTTTTTTTTTTTTGTTTTATCGGATTAAATTTGCCTGTTTTATAGTGAATCAAATCTAGGATTTTATGAAAATTTTAATGTTTTTCGCCAATTTCGTTATTTTGAAAGATATTTTTTACCACTTTTAATAACAAAATCCATAATGTTATGGTCCTGCTAAAGAGTTAAATAAGTACAGTCATTTTATGTCAAAGGTTTGACTTTGTGTTTGTTGGGTCATCCAAATGAGGAAAATTCTTTTGTCAGGTCTTTGAAAGAGATTCTAAATTTAAAGGAATATATAAGATTTTTTTGAATACATACATATGTAAAACCGTTTTAAATCTAAACTAACTTGGGAAACAGCTGATTCCTTCTGGATGTAAATTATATACATATGTATGTAAAAACAGTTCAGAATTAATAAAATTTACATTTTCTTAATTTGTTTCAAACAAAGATTCATACAAACAACATATTTTTATGATATCCATCAAATCTTAAACTTTTTATGACCACTTTGTGTAAACAATTTAAAATTGCTACATCCGAATATTTATCTTAATTCCACCAGAGGTGGTCTGTGAAACTTTGCAAATAATTCCTCTTGCTCCTTTTTTAAATTGTCTTCTTTATGTATTTCGCTTTTTTTACTGAATGCTCTTTGGCTTACACTTGTCAATTTGTGGCTTTTGTTGAAATGTTTTCATGTCATTCATCGCTGCTATGATTTACTCTATTCCCCTTACACACCAACCAACCGCTTATCAAAAGGAGTGTGAGTGGTAATCATTTGTGTGAACTTTCAACTATAGTTGTTGTTGTTGTTTAGGTCGTCTATTCCAATTCTACAAGTTTTACAATTTGGTTTTCGAAAAAAAATACAAACGTTTTTTCTCATCTTCTGTTATTTTCACTCCATTTTACAATTTTTGTATGTTGAACGTTTAGCCATAATTATAGATAATTGGCATTTAATTGAACTGTTATAAAATTTGACATTTTAAAGGAAAACTTTGACTAAAAAAAATCCAATATAATAAATAAAGAAATAATGTATTGTTTAATATTGAGGAGCACAATGAATGATATCATGTATTAAAATTTATTTTGGTGGAAGCAATCACTTAAATTAGGAAATGAAATTTGATTTTTCAACTAAACTGTATTACGGAGTATAACTTTAAGCCGAAAGAAATTTTGAGGGAGACAATTTTAAAGCAAGAAAATTTTAAAACGATTTACAAGCTCTTATTCATCCTTCAAGTTTATTTAATAAATAAAAAAATCAATGAGACTTTTCATTGCCAATTTATCTTTTAAATTAAATTAATAATCTATAATTATCTGTATATTTTCCTTTGTATGTATGTATATATTACAGCAGAAACTTTATTTCGTCTATTCAAAATGTAATCAATTTTCATTAATAATTTTCCATTATTGCAAAAAAAAATTAGAAGAATAAAAATGCGCGCCACTTCTTTTTAAAATTTAACATAAAAATAGACTAAAACAATTAAATATCACATAAAAGAATGGGAAACGTAGTGCCGGTTCACACACGTCAAGTTTTGCTTGTCAAGTCTTGAGCTGAATGGATAGAAGGAAAAAGAGAATGCCATTTCTTTTCCCCTCTCACCTAAAAACTCAGACTTTGACGAGTCAAACTTGACGCGTATGAACCGGCACATACAGATATGTTGCGAAAATTAAATTCGAGTGAAATCTTTCAAGTGCTGGTTCACACTCTTTAATTTTTAGTCGTCAAGTCTTGAGTTTTTAGGAAAGATGAAAAGAAATGAGAAACTCAAGACTTGACGGCTAAAACTTGAAGAGTGTGAACCAGCACTTAAAAACGAACAATTTAAAAAAACAATCCTTTGTTAGTGCTGGTTCGCACTCGTCAAGTTTGACTCGTCAAGTCTTAAGCTTTTAGGAGAGAAGGGAAAAGAGAATGCCATTTCTTGTCAAACTTGACGTGTGTGAACCGGCACTAAAAGTTTTTGAGCTCCAATTTTATTAAGTGCCGGTTCACACAAGTCAAGTTTGACCCGTCAAGTCTTGCGCTTTAAGGAGAGAAGGGAAAAGAGATAGCCATTTCTTTTCATCTCTGTCCTAAAAACTCAAGGCTTGACGTGTGTGAACCGGCACTAACAGAACTACTCTTAAAATAAGGAAAAATTACGGACATTTTTTTAAAAAAAATTTAACTGAAAAATTCATCAATTTAAATTTTACTAGATTTTTATAAATTGCTCTACGGCTCAGACGGCCACTTTCTTTGGCGATTTTTTTATATTCTGTTTTGATGCATTTGTTTTTTTTTCCAGTTTTCAGTAAAAAAACTTTTAGAATTAGTTGAATTTAAGTATTGGGACCTTAATGCGCTGTTTCCAAATGACAGACAAGTGATTGTGTGGCCAAACTTAAATATATGAAAAGCACTGAGTTTTTTGAGTTTTCTTTCCTGCAATTTTTTTTTCGATTTTCGAGAAAGCTAAACCATTTAGAAAATAGTCATTCAGTAAAAAATTGTCAAACATATTTAAAAGAATAGTTAAAATAAGAATTTTTCGAGTAATAAATATATAGAAAAAACGATCAAGAGAACATTTCGTAAGAATTTTGCTTATGTACAAGTGCCATGCCCGGATCATTTTCAAATGAATATCGGACAAAAAAATGGTTAAGTTAATGGTTAAGCATCAAAAAACTGAAATAAACATCTCACTATATCGAGTCTGTAGTTAGATTTTAAAAATGTTTTAATGCAGAATCAAAGAATTCCTAAATTGCTATTGTATCTGGTCCTTCATTGGACAAAAAAAAATTTAGCGAACTTTTTATTCATGAAAATTACCATTTTTGGACCCTTTTTTGACGCGGCTTAGCTGACTGGAGATTATCGCTACAGCCAAATCATTTTGGGAATCTTCATAAAACATTTCAAAGTTAATATTCAGGGGGGGTACAACTTTAACTTTTTTTGCCCATATAAGGTGAGTCGGTCTAATGTACAGATATAATTTTCATTCAACCGAAATAAAAAACTAAAAAATTTAAATATTCAACAAAAAAATTATATATGTAATATAAATGTGAATATATATAATTAACTTTATTATACAATGTATATGTTAAAATTCTTTTTTTCTATTTTTTAATATTTAAAAGCTTCTTGCAAATGCACTTAAAAGTTACTGGTGTTTGAATTTGCTAAGCTTGGTAACACTAAGACTTGGTTGGAAAATAAAATAAATAGAATTTAAAGAAATCTATGCATAACATTCAGCTATTATATACATCTATTTTCATCACAATTTCACCACAATAAGGTTGCCATTTTTAATCAGAGTTGGCAGTTCAGCGCCTTTGGCGATTTTTTCCTTAGCGCTTTTTTTTAAGTAAAACTTTCTTAAATAAAAAACATTTTCTCATGATCAAAAAATTGTTTCCTAAAAACAAAAGTAGCTTATTTGTATTAAAAACAAGAAAGATATTTCTGAAATCAAGCAGCATTTATTTAATATTAGTCTGGTTTTCTTAAGTTTTAGATAGAATTGAATTTCTTGCATCAAGAAACAAATGCTAGGGATTTCTTTAAATTTTTTAGAAAATGCTCCAGAAAACTTGGTTTGATTCAATTAATTTTTATTTGAATCGACATGTTAAGCAAATCAATCAAAAGTTTCTTATTTTTCTATAAAGTTTTTTTAAACTAACTAGTGCTACACGTTTTTATGATAAAAAATGCAGGCTTTTCTTCTGATTTTCTAAAATAAAAAGCAACGAAAACTTGATTTGAGTAACTATAGAATTAAAAAAAAATTTTTTTTAGCTGTATTAAGAAAATTTTAGGTCGCTTTGAGTCATAACTTTTTGCTTAAACCAAGCCAAACATATGTTTACAATAAGAAATTTTTAGCTTGGACGAGACTGGTGGAAAATTGTCTTGGTTCAAGCCATATTTTCTGGTGATTTAATAAATAATTCTTTCCGTGTTTTATTGAAATTATATTACTTTATTTTTCCTGAAATATCAGAGAATTTGATAATGGGATTTTAATTGACTTAAGCGTAATGAATACAAATAGTTTATTCAATCACGTCTTGGTAACATTTTGTTTACTGATCTTCATGATTTCATGATCAAAATGTGTACATACCAATTTGCATGAAAAAATAGTCGCCACTAATTAAGAAATAATTTTGAAAATATTCATTTGTAAGAGATCAAAATCGCACAAATCGTTCTCAAGTTATGTTAAAATGTACGTAACATAACCGCCTTATTTCGGGCGAAATATTAGTCTAGCCCAAAAAAAACTAGACATGATAGAAAAAACTTAAAACGGATTTGAGTTTAGCGCTATAAAATCTTTGTATTTCATATATTTTTATTTAAAACGTTTTTTTTTTTTTTTTTTTAAGATCAGTGCAATTAATAAAACTTGCTTTTTAAACATTTCGTTAAGTTTTTTATTTGAATTTTATTTAGCGCTTTTTGATTGGGGGCACGGCGCTTTTTGATTACAAATAGTTCACAACCCTGTTTCTAATACAGTGAAGTAGTTGAAAAATAATATTATGCTTTAATAAATATTGCACATTAACATTGCATATGTGTATATTATATTAGCAGGTTGCACAATATATTAAGTAATCTGATGACAACAGCCTACCGAGCACTAACAGCTCGTTCATCGATTTCGAACGTAAAAGTTCGCATAGAAAATTATTTAATGTTTTTCCCAATAACACCTGATAATAATTTGATATAAAATATTTATATGTAATCATATCAATATCAATTTGAATTGAAATCTAAAAATCAAAATGGTTTGAGAATTGTGCTTGATATCAAACGATAGTCATTTCATATCGAAGGTTTAACTAACTGCCTGTTTAACGATTTCAAACGTTAACGTTCGCATAGAAAATTATATTTAAAACAAAAACAAAATTCTAAAATTTGTTTTTGTTTTAAATGTAATTTTCTAACTGCCTGTTTAACGATTTCGAACGTTAACGTTCGCATAGAAAATTTTTACGAGTTTTCATCCCCAATTTAGCTTTTTTTGTAACCACAAAAATCCCCACAGATCCTTTAAAATAAAATAATATGTCAAAGAAAATTATGCATACATTTATTTATTTAATTAAATCTATTTGTGTAATATTATAAAAAATAATTTGTTTTGCACTTTGAGTTCTTAAAATTGAAAGCATTGCTAAAAACGTTAAGAATTTTTTTTTTAATATTTTCTTTAGACTTGTACCCAAGGTATTTTTACACAAGGTAAACTCGTTGGCCCATATGTTTGTCAGCTGTTTACCCCTATTGGAACCCAAACGTCAAATTTCGTGTATATGAGCCAAAATTTGTACATGTGTGAGTTAAATTGTTTTTGTTTTATATGAAGACAATTTTGACAACTCGGTTCTTTTTATAGAGCAGCATGTCTACACTCCCAAATGAGTCTACCTTGTGTAAATATACCTTGCTTGTACCGAAATTGAATTGAATTGTTATTTTTATAAGTTGACAAGCACAATAAATACTTATACAAAGTTTTATACTTGCCAGGCATAAATTTTAACATATTAGATTAGATAGTTTTAATATTACCACCATCAATAGGAAAATTATGATTAGCCAATACCTGAATTTGAATGCAAGAAAAACTAAATAACAAGCAAACATCTGCTTGGCAATTCTTTGCTTCATTGGTCTTTAGGGGGCTTCAAAATTAACTGAAATGTAATAAAAGAAAGCTTTATCACGCCCCTTTTCCTTTCAATTCTCCGCCCGTAGTCCAAAATTCTTAGATCCGACTACTCCAGGCAATATTCATTTTTCTAAAAATGTTGTACGGTTAGGTAGTGGCCAGACCAGATAGCATTTATTATTTTTATGTTGAAGAAAACAAAAATTAAGAAAATTCGTGTTTTTATTAAGAATTCGTAATGAAAAGTGATACAGTTTGTTATTAAAAGTGTTTAGTACAATGTTGCAATAATAATGTATTGAAACAAAATAGTATTTTATCAAGTTATGTTTTTTAAAGCATAGTACCCTGATGTTTACTCGTTGAATACTTTTCTCAACTTAGCTTAAGCACCATACGCAAAACCACAAACTGGTAATTACCATCAGCAAAATATCAAACTCTGTTTGAAATCGCTACAGCAAAGCGTGCAATCACAACAAAAGCATATACACAGTTAATCTACTGTAGTCGTGTATGCGCCATTTTATATTATGCCAATTTTGCCTAGCCCTTAAACAAGGGTTTACTTAAAGAATGTCAAAAACATACATATAAATAAATATATACATATGTACAATGTTAATTTTTAACTCAAAATGGGACGCCCAAGAAGATGATAAAAATTATGTTTGTGTTAATTGAATTGCAAAAAATAACAGTAACTTAATAAACACACCACTCTAATCACAACTGGCTGAGTGTGGCAACTCTCTGCCGTGGTAAAATCAAAATAAAACAACAGCTGACTTTTGTTTACACTCCCACCTGATAAGAAACCACAGATTTGCAGATTCATTTACAAAAATTTACAAGAAAAACAATAAGAAGTTGATAATTGGTAAAAAAACAAACAGTATTAATTAAACAATTTATTGATGTCAATTACGCTGGATGTAAATGCCTTCCTTAACAAAGATGTCTGTACTACGGGATGTGATGATATTGTTGTGGAAAAAGAAATGGAAACAAATATATTTGATGAAATTGAACATTTATTAAAATTTAATAAGGTATGGGCAATCAATTTTTGTGTTCCTCAAAAATTTTTTATTTTGTTTGTTTTTTATTAAGAATTTGGAGTACGAAAATCAACATAAAGAGGATGAAACACGTAAAAAGAAAGTTGAAGAAACTAAAACTAAAGACACGATTAATTTAGATTTTCTTAACTCAACCTCTGATGATTTTCTATTAACCTCCGACTCACAAAGTTTGCTGGGGGAAGATCCTTTACTTTATACTGTAGAACATGATCGTTTGCAGCCAGTTTCCTCTAGATTTATGGTGCCGGGTATTTACAAACGCATAGAGGGTGTCGCCACTAATGGTTCCAAGTTGGTGGAAAAGAAATCCAATGTTTTTATAAGTGAATTCGAAAAGCAAGGGCGTATTATAAGTCAAAAGGCATTTGAACGTTTGTATTTAATGGCTGACGGAAATGAGGTTCCAACATTTAGAAGAGTCATCCTATTAGAGCCTTTGGAAAGTGATGATAATGTTGATGCCGGTGTAGAGGAAACGGAAAATAACGAAGAACAACAAGAAAATGTAAAAGACAAAATTCCCAAAGAATGGGATGCTTTAAATCGCTTGGCTTATGACATTTTAAAATTAACAAATCGGGACCACATTGTCATAGATCGCAAACGAAACGAAATTGTACGGACTCAATTTAATACACAACAAAAGACAATCTACAGATTTCTATCACCCGAAATTTTAGGTTTAAAACCTAGTCCAGAGGGTAAAGTAATCGATTTAGAGGAAGAAGAAAAGTTTCATAAGACCCCTAAATTCTTAAACAAACTGGGAAGGCCACGTAAAAGACTACTGGAAGACAAAACTGCTAAAAAGTCAAATAAAATAAGTAAACAAATAGAAAACATAAATACAACTACCGTAGACAATAAAATACCATCAAAAGTTAATACAAATTTAAGAACCAGATCAGGGCGTTTAATTAAAACACCCCAAAGCTCACAACAAAACCTAGCCTTATTACTGCCGCCACCATCTCCACAAGAATCTCTTACCAATCTATTAAATGATTTAAAAGATACCGATTATCAGTGCAGTAAAACAAATAATATACCAACTCCTTCAGTGGACGCTGTCACAACAGCAGAACCTATTACAGAAGCACAACAATCTCCCAAAAGAAAAGTACCACCTGAAGCCATTTGTCCAACTTGTAAAAAAATCTTTTTGGGAAAAAGATTACAGAGACATTTTGCCCAACATCCAGAACACATGCAAATACCGCCAATTCCTTCAACTTCAGAACAATGTACAAATCCTTTAGAACAGACACAACCAGCGGAAGAAATGTCATTGTTTCGTTTTTTGATCTCAAAATTACAAAAGTCGCAAACACTAAATGAAGACCAAAAGGCTGATCTTTTCCTAAACGAGTTAAATGATTTAATCGAACAACTGCAGCTAAGAAGCTCTCGTTTAATACGTAATACTTCTGGTTTACATTTTGTTAATCAACGCTGTTCCAAAATTTTGGGAATACCAGAAGGTCAATATGCTTTAGATTTATCAGCCATAGAAGCTCCTATAGATCCTGAACTAACTAATCAATATGACAGCAATAGCTCACAAAATCATCACACTCAACCCAATAATATAAGTATACGTAGTTTGGATTATACTCATCTGTCTATAACTCTAGATGATACTCTTACCGATGAGGCAGCTCAAAAACTAAATTTATCAGCAGGAGGCAAGCTTTTACCTCCGTCTGAGGAGAGCCTTTTAAGAGCGGTAGACGATTTAGTGCAGACTGATATAAATAAACTACATGCGGGTTCCATGTTACAACAGCGACCGGTAGCTAATATAAGCTCTTTGACATCCCCCTCCAATACTTCTTCAATGGTAGCCAAACTCTTGCCTCCACATATTGATAATGCTAGTGATAATGCTGTCGAGGCTGTTCACATGAAGGAGACCACGGCAACTGTTAGTTCATCAGATAATCATATGCTGGATTTGTCGGTAGATTTTTTCCAGTTTAATAATTAAGTTTATTTATTTTTTTTATAAAGTTTAAATATCGAAACATAAATTGAAAATATTTAACATTTTTTGTACAGTTAATAAATTAAGTGCTAATAAAAGGAAGAAAGTTAAATAAAACTGATGAAGCTTTTATTACGTAACTTAAGCTAAAATTTTAGTGGGATTTGAAATAAAACAAAATTTGAAACAAACAAGATACGAAATGTTCTCAAAGTATTTATTTAAAAATGACGAAATTTTCTTCTCTTGTTAATAAAATTAATGGATATTTTAAATAAAATAAAACATTTTAATTTGCATATTTAATTTTAATTAAAATTTGTAGACACAAAAAAGGTTAATTAAATAAACTCATCCGACATTTCACGCAAATCAATGAGATCTTGACGATTTATTGTGTGGCAAAAATAAAGGACATCTTCATCGTTGTTCGTCAAATTGATAAGGGATATGAAATTATTTAATTAAAGTAGAGTGTGAAGAGAAAAAAAAAACAACATAGAAAAAGAAAAAAACTACCAGTATGTCAAACCGTTAAAATGAAAAGAAATTATATGTTCGCTAAAAAAGCGTAATATGGATGATTTTCTAACACTGGAATATTTTTAGGTTCACTTTTCGAAGTTTTTTGAGGACTTCAGCTTACGTCACTGGGTAATAGTTAAATATAAAAAGATTGGTCGATTTATTAGCTCAGTTTTCAAGATATGTATGCCTATAATGTATTTCGGACCCCTGAAACAATTTTCTCGCCAGTGGATTTAAAGTGTGTACAAATAATTGTTTTAAGTGAAAAATTGAATCGTTTTCTGACTTTGTTCTCATAAAGATTTGTTCGATAGGTTTCTAATTTCATATAGCATTAAAAATGTTTAGAATCGCTTCCATATATGTATGTATATGTACATACATATTTAAAAACCACAGTTTAAAAATGGCGATTAAAGTTAAGTTTTTACTTCGTGGTTAAATGTGTTTTACAAGTGAAAGATTTATTTCTTGTGAAACATGAAAATAATTTGTGAGTAATTACAATAATTAAAAATACGAATTAAAAAAGATAAAACGGGAAAGTGAAGAAATTATCAGCCCAATTATGAATGAAAAATTCCCCGGGAGTTTTCTCCCTTCTCCAATTTTTCCTATGTTAATTTAATTGTAAAAATGGGAAAAGGTAAAAAACTCCCGGCGAATTTTTAATCATAATTGGGCTGTATAAGTTTGTTGTATGATCGCGGTATTACAATTCTCAATATAAAAGGAAGCCAAGTATTTCGTCTTTTTAAGAATTAAAGGACGAAAAGAACATTATTTCATCTTTAAGCTATGGGGCCGAAGGTTTATCTCACAGTTTATTTAAATAAATAATGAATTTAAATAAAAAAAATTAAATATTTTTATTTATGTTCCACACTCTATTATAATCTGTGTGACCCTTTTAGCATTTTCACTGCTAAATTTAGCATTATTTATTTTGATTTAGCAGCGAATTTTTCAAATTGCATTTAGCATTATTTTCAGCATTTTTGTAATATTTTTTTTAGCATTTTTTAATCTTATAAATTCTATACATATATTGCTATTTCACAATATAACTTAACAATTCTGTCAATCTCTATCGTTTTATTTTGTCATTTATACGTTCATACAAATGTATTCCAATAGCAACCCTGCAAAACACCAAACAAAATTTAAAGAGCAAATGGTAGATTTTACTACAGAAGAAATAACGGTTTTGGAACAGCAATGGCAAAAGCTGAATGCATACGAATGGATGAATTCTGGACAGGTGGTTATGAGTACAGAAACGCTTTAAAAGAAAATGCTTTCAACGAGTTAGCTTCTTTTGTTATGACGTTTTTGGTTTTGCCATTTAGTAACGCGGAAGTTGAAAGAATTTTTAGCGGTATGAACCTTATAAAAACCAAGATTAGAAATAGATTGGTATTGAACTCGTTGATTTACGTTAGATGTGGACTAAAAAGGCTAAATAAGTGTTGCAGTGATTTTATCATTACTGTTGATCTTATAAAAATGTGTGATGAAAACAGATCATATTCTGATGGCAATTTGACCAAGACTTCTTTGGCAGTTAAGCAATATTATGCATATAATAATGTGTAATTAAATTTATTGAAAATGCTGTTGAATAGCCTTTTATGTTTTCAATGACAATTTTTGTTTTTACTTATATTTTGTATTTATTTATCGCTATCTAAAACGCAAAAAGCCCTATCTAACATTTTGAAAATTTTACTGAAGAAGCAAAAAAACTATTTATTAATCGCCTTAAACGGTTTATAATTTATTTTTGTTCTGCATTTCTTGTAAAACCTACCAGTTGTTTTGACAGTTGACAATGTTGCATATTTTGCAAACTGTAGGTTAGGGCTTTAAGCGTAAATCACGTACTATTTTGTAGATAGGGAATTTTGTTTTTTTTTTTTTTTTTGTTAAAAAATCGCGAGTTGATGCAATACATAAGAATCAATGAAAAAGTCGATTTTTAATTTTTGCTAATTTTTTTTACACATTTCATGTACCATACATTTTCATATTAATTTGGATGTGTATTCTAAGTCGAATTACAATTTATAAAACCGGCGGTTTCAAAGTAGTGCCAACAGAATACGTAGGTGTAGTAGCCATTGCAGTTGAAGTTGAAGCGCAAAATTCGAAATTTTGAACTTTGTTACGCTGCAGAGCATTCGTCAGCTTCTGCTTTTACTGCAACTTCTTTATTCTGTTCCAGCCCTTAAACCATTATTCTATTTTACTTTACCTCACTTAAATCAAAAATATTTTCAGACAAGTTTTTAAAAATTCCAAAAATTTGATACTAAAAATTTTTCAACGCAAGGTGAAGTGATTTACAAAATAACACTTTGAAAATATTTTTTAAATCTTGAAATAATTATTTTATCTTTTTTAAGCAATTAATTAAAATAAGTTCATCTTAATTGACAATATGGTTAAATAGTCAATTTATTAGGAGTATTATAAAGAGAGCCAAAATAATACGCATATTATTACAATCAGTTATAAAAGAATAATAAATATCTCATGGCTGTTTCATGTTATCAAAGCAAGATAATGATTAAAATTTGTTAATAAGCCATAATTTGGGTTCAGGGTTAAAACAATTGACTCTTCAAAAATATTATTTTGTTTATTTAGTGTAAATGTGTCGTCCCTAAATTTTAATAAGACAGCACGTGATTAGAACCATATAATCCATATTAATAAAATAAAAATAAAAAAATATCCCCATAACTTTTTACTAGGACAAGTTTTTTAAGTTTCATTTTTTGTTCTCTTAAAAATACATGTTTATTTTTGGAAAAACGGATATTTTTTACCAAAGTTATTTACGGGAAAAACAAATTTATCATTAAAACGGTTTCCGTATGACGTGCTAAATTCCCTAAAGCGAATAAGAATTTTAAACACTCAAAGTCTTACTTGTAACAATATCAAAGCTTAAACAAAACACCAACAATAAACAGTGAGTTTATCTTTTCTTACATGTAAGACTTTGAGTGTTTAAAATTCTTATTCGCTTAAGGGTTTTATTCGTATAATATTTTTAGCTTTTCTAAAATCTTAGGAAAAGGTTTCCTGATAAGCTGGCCTAAGCAACCAGTGAAATGCGCATAGAAGCTAGCTTTCCCTCAACAATAAATTTCAGTGTATTTATCAAATATGAAAAATTGGGAATTTAGCACGTCATACGGAAACCGTATTAATGATAAATTTTGTATTCCCGTAAATAACTTTGATAATATACTTGCATGTGCCCGTGCAGAAAACAGAATTGGCAAATTGGTTTTTTTTTGTTGTTTTCTTATGAAAACAATAGAATGAAACAATTTGTTTTTTAATTTTGTTTTTTCTTTTTACCCACAATTCGAGTCGGAAAGAACCCAACCAATTGTAGGGGGATGTAAGAAAAGATAAACTCACTGTTTATTGTTGGTGATTTGTTTAAGCTTTGATATTGTTACAAGTAAGACTTTGAGGCCCGTTTTCACGACTTACCTTTAAAGTTCGATATAGTTAACGCTACCTTTAGCACTAGTGAGGAATAAAGTTACCTTCAACTATTTTTCGTTTTCACAACTTCTGTATAAAATAAACTTAACATTTTTAAAAAAGTGGCAATACTAAAGAAAATACCGTTTATTTTTGCCAAAACAACTACGTACTTTTTTTACATTAGGTCTGTCTGCGTACACATATTTTGCATCATTTTGTGAAAAATGTTGCAAAATATTACAAAATGTTGTCTGTGTACTCCAAATCTCTTGCAGCGAGAGAGCCAAAAAGAGAATTTTTTGACAGTTGGAAGTTAGAGAACTTACAAAATGTTACTGGAGAAATTTCCTCTTGCAAGATTTTGCAACTAGTTTGAACAGCTGTTTTTATTACGTGTGCCAAGATAGCGTCGAATTTGGGAATATAAAAACCGGGAAAACAAAATACCCAAATTATGGTCTTTTGCAGAATAACAACAAAAAGTTAGCGTCGAATTTTGGAATTTAGGGGGATTTCCAAAAGTAAAAAAAAGTTAGCGTCGAATTTGGGAATTTAAGTAAAAATAACTAATATTTTTAATAAAAATACAAAAAATAGTTAGCACAAATAAAAAAAATACACATTTAGGAACAAAATAAGCAATGCGTGCAAAAAATCGTTCGGTTAGTTCCCGAGATATTTGGGTGCATCCAAAATGGTCAGTACAAAGCTTTACTGATTTATCCCTTGGAACACAATATTTTGCACGGTATAAAGGCTGAGCAACTATGTTTTTTAAATGCATGCTACAATGCAACCGTGTAGGTTATTACAATTCTATTTGTCCCAATGTGCACCAAAAAAGTATTTAAGAGAACATAATATAAAAGCTGTGCATTATTAAACTTGAATATACATTTTTGAATTGTGCTGCAAAGTATATTGATGTTTTGGAACTCAGCCAAACTGTATATATTCTGCAAAAAATCGAACCCCGAAATCTCGGGAACGGAACGAACGATTTTTTGCACGCATCGCTCATTTTGTTCCAAAAAGTTAATTTTTTTTTAAACTATTTTTTGTATTTTTGTTAAAAATATTAAATATTTATACTTCCCCTTTTAAATTCCTAAATTCGACGCTAACTTTTTGATTTCATTCGCTAAATCCCATTATTTGGGAAGTTTTGTTTCCCGGTTTTTAAATTCCCAAAAGTCGCTATTTTGCTAAATTTTGCTTTGTCATTTCAATTGCCTACACACCGATCATCTGTTTTCTTGCAAGATTTCACTGGATTCTGTCTGCGTACTTTTTGAGATATTTTCAGCCGACAGAGTAAAATTGGTCTTACTCTCCCAAAAAAATTTACTGAGTATTTGCTACTGGAAAAGTACGCAGACAGACCTATTTACAAAATATACGTATAATTGGAGTTGCCATATATATAAAATATGTGAATATAATATGGCAATCTCAAATCTAAACCTTACGACAAAAGTTATGGGTATAACGTTCCTCTCTTTAGCTTATCCTTCACTTTTAGGTTAAAGAGAACTTGTGATAATTAAAAACTCATTATCTGTTCGATAACTTCCTACATTTAGCTATCGTTAAGTCGTGAAAACGGGCCTGAGTGTGGTGAAGGGTATAAAAAGACCGGAACAAGACTAAGGAAACAAAATGAATATAATATGTACTATATTAATATTATAAATATGAAAGTTTGTGCGTTTCTTAGCTTGTGGCTCAATTGAGCAGCATATGGCCCGGCCCAGATTTAAATATAGAGTATTTTTTAAAAAGCAAAGATAAAAAGGGTAAATTTTAAGGGATAAAAATCGGGATAAAATTTTTATTTTTTTCTCTTTTTGATAAATTTGGTATACATTATAGATTATAGCCTACATTTATATACAGTGTACTTTTATTTTTTCTAAAAAGAGGAAAATTTGGTACTTTGGGTAATCTTTTACCCTTGGTACTTTTTCTCGTTTTGATAGTGGCCTGAATTTAGACACCCCTTGCTCTTCATATGAACAGTTGAATGTCGGTTGCTTAAAATATAAACAAAGTTAACTCTAAATAACTATATTATGATCTTAAAGCCTACGCACTAAATTAAGCAGGACATTTTTGGAAATGGTCAACCGAAATAAAATTAATGGGACCCGCCTGCTACTAAACCTAGGATTTCAGCTTAAAATATGGTCCGTTAAACCGAAGTAGTGTTTACTTTGTTTTAAGTTTTTTTTAATGAGTATTATGAATTGTGTTCTTTGCAGCAGGGCTATGGAATCGGAGTTGAGGTTTTTGTATCTGAGTCGGAGTAGAAGTACCCACAAAAACCGAATTGAATATTTTACCGAATCATTTTCTTGTTTTATTTAACCATTTAAAAATTTCTGCATTAACAAATAGAGTTTAAAGTCAAATTAGGGCCAGTCTGATATACTACATTTAGCATCAAGTTTAGAATAGAATCGGAGTTTTAGTCGGACTTAAAAAATTTCAGCGCTTAGAGTCGGAGTAAGAACTATTTTTTGTCGACTCCACAGCCCTGCTTGCAATTTTTTAATTTAAACTTTTTCTCCCTGCATATTTTACATTTTTTTTTTATTTAAAAACTTGCCCTGTTTAGAACAAAGGTGCCGAAAGATATATTATAATAAAATAAACAAAAAACGTACACAGTCAATCAATGACCATAAACACCAACCAGAAATTTTTTATAATAGTAATTCGTAATTGGTCGAACTGCCTGAAAATTTACGTTTGTACTTTTTTCAACGAACTCTTAAGTGAAAGTGCAAACAGTGTGTAAAAGTCAATTTAGAACATTTATGGGCAACCTGTTGGATGTTGTAGGACATAAACGTTAACAAAAAATAGCCAATGTGTTGAAAGACAGGATACGAAAATTGAATGACACGAAGACATACACTCATCACACTCATAAATCATGTTTTATATAGATGAATCACCATCAACAAGCTGCTCCATATGATTACAAGTGAGTTTATTAAAGAGCCCAACCCAGTTTAATTATAAGTGAGAATAGTTTATTCGGTAGCAGCGAATCTTTTTTACCCACCATTTTCAGATGAAAACTTTATGGAGATCGATTTGTGAGCGAGGCGTTGTCCGTCCAGAATTAATGTTTGACTAACTATAAAAGTAAAATTATCTCCTATTGGTCCAAGGTTTGAAAAAAATAGAAAGACTGTGAGTTTTATTGTATGTAGATCGATCTAAATATCGTCAGCTCATTTTTTGTTTGGCGCATATGCCAAAAAGTCGTAGCGGAGAAGTTTTCTGAAAAAAACCTGATAGAACTTTTCGTATTTCAACCACTGCTTCTGGCAGGCATATGCTTTGAAGAAAAATTAATATTCTTTTAAACGTTCATTAACGAACATAGAAGTTAATAGCATTTTATTGAAAGTGAAATTATTGTTTTGTGCCGCATACGCCACTTTTCTAAATTTATTTTTAAAAAGAAGCTTTTTGAGCTGCATACGTATACTTACTGCTGTGTATTGATTTGTTGACATTTTGTGTTGCTTTTGCTTTAACTACTTTTTTCCTTACGGCAATGAATGTTTTGATTTCGCTTTTACTAATTTTTTTCTTATGGTAATGAAGCAAAGCAAGAGCTTAATTTATTTTGTACGTTTTTGTATAAGGGATTGACTGCATTCGCCAAACAGTGGTGTGTAGACTTAATTAACTTTAAAATAGTTGATATGGAGCAAAATAAATGCTTATATTCTTAGAAACGTTTTAGTTTTGGATTCAGAAAGGGGGTACTTAAAATATATATATATATATATACCCCATACCAAACTTAATTTGTTTAAAAATGGTCGGTAGGTCAAACCAATAATAAGCTGACGATATGTTTTAAATTTTAACAAAATCGGCAAGATAGTTCCGGATAGGCAGAAATTGCCAATTTGTCTCTTCATATTCCTAGCTTTGAAAAAAATTCAAGTCCTGTGAGTTTTATTTACGCTGATCTATCTATGAGTTAAATTTCGTCAAAATTGGTTAAATATTTTCGAAGAGACAGTAATTCTCCCCTCTTTATCCTAGCTTAAAAAAATAAAATGCCTATATTTCCAATTTCATCAAAAGCGTAAAAAACGCCAAAGTCACTTTCGCATTCGGTCAGGAGACGGTAGAGCGAACACATATACTGGAGGCGGAATGGAGGGTGAACAGCGTACTCACGTTAAAATGGCTTTGTTTTTCTTTTCAGTACTTTTTAGAGGTGACTTTATAGAAAAATATTTTTTCTTTGCGTAAAGTTTCTTAATCTTTCGTTGTGTAATCTATCTTATTCTCAGACGGACAGGGGTACATTTTAAATCGATTTAAATATATGTTTCACATGGACCCGATTAATCTTTATATGTATAAACTTTTTTTTCGATGATTTACAAAGAGAATGACAAGACAAGTATAGTTTTTAACTTTTTTTTTGGCTACAAAAAGTATAACTTAACAGTGGCAGTGGCTAAATCCGAACACTTCATGTATTACAACACGTAAAAAGAATATTTTGGAGTTTAATCTAAATTACCGGATTTTCTGAATGTAAAAGACAACAAAAACATAATGGAAGTTTAAACCTGGTTTGCTCCCAACTTCCCCTACCAGTTCTCTTCTCTATTGCCCTGATGCATTTAAAATATATCTGGTACTTTATAAAGTTCCAACTTGTTCTTTCAAAGTATATATAAGACAAAAAATTTTCATAAATATTTTCATAGCTTTCTCTTTCATTAGAACCTAACACTCCGTTCAAAAACTCAACCCTACACATTGAAGGATTATTTAAATTAGACATTGTTTTGCACTCATTTATGATTACACCGCTGTCTAGAGAGTTCAAAAAATAGGAAAAAGAATTTGCCTTTATTTACCAATACCATAATAATAAACAAATTACCGGATGGAAATTATAATAAACATGCAAAAAATTGTAATTGAGAACTAACGACACCCACTCGCAACAAACCGAAGCATAAATTTGAGAACACATTTTAGCAATTCGTCAGTTATTATTTTAACGTTAAACATGAATGTTCTTAATCGCGTTCAACCGGAAGCAGCCCTTCGCAGAAATCTTGAGAATCCGATACACTTGAATGTCTTACGGCGGCCAAGGAATGACATTCCCACGCGGAAAAGTTTCGAAAAACCCGAATTGAAGAAACAAGAAAGTGTTGTGGATTTTAGAAAAGTCATTGCCGAAAATACCGATGAATTTTGTCAACATTCCACATTACATGGCCTCAAATATATTGTCAATGAACAATTGTATCCGGGTGAAAGGATTTTCTTTGCAATGTCCTTTGTGGCGGTGGTGTTAACGTCTATCTTTTTCATTTCTAATGTTTATGCAAAATGGCGTTCGACACCTGTTATCGTGGGCATTAACCCGGATCCGAGTTTTATTGTTAATGAACCATTTCCGGCGGTAACTTTGTGCAATTTAAATCAAGCTTCTAAGGCAAGAGCCAAAATGTATAATGAGTAAGGAGTTTACAAAAGATTTAACTAAATTACGGATTGAATATAATTTTGTGTTTGTTTTAAATTTGTAGAGATTCAAGTGAATACACGATGTTACAGTTATTGTGCAAGCGAGAAGTTAATTTGTCAATGGCGGACTCTATTAATTGGAATAATTTTGAAGATTTTATTGTAAATGTAAGTCGTAAACTCTAGTTTCGTAATTTGTTTAAGAAAACTTTTAAAAAAAAAAATCTGAACTAATGGAATTGTTTCTTATAAAAGCTTGGGAGAGATCGTTCCTTTACCCAATAAATAATTGTGCTTCGAGCGAAGCAGGTTTGTAAGGGAGAAATGTAAAAGTTGCGCTTACCATTGAGCTTACGGAAGACATGAATTTTATATGGCGAGTTCCCACTTTGAATCAATACATTTTTGACACATAAAGCGCATTATTCAGCGCATATAAAAATTGTTGGATGTAACGATCAGCTTTACACACTGAATGTTTTGATAGCGTTATTTTTAAGTATTCTCCCTTACAAACCTGCTACGTAGTAAGGGAATGCCGTAGCACTTGAAATGTTATTTTTTTTATATAAAAGTGGTTGAGAGTTCTTTCACTTACTTTTCTGTAAATCTGTATTTCTTATTGCGCAGCGCATAATTGTGCGCTTATTTTTTAAATGTACCATTAGTGCTTCGCAAAATGATACAATTTTAGGTATAAATGGTATAACACAAAAAGTTTCGACCCATTATTGATAACAGTTTGCGAGATATCATAATTTTTAATTTACATACTTTACAAAAATTAAATCTCTTCTAAAACAACATAACATGCTTGTTTCCAGCAGCGTGGCACACACACAAACACCTATATCTTAACACAGTTTTTTGGATACCTTAGTTCTAATCAGCCCAATTTTGAATACAAATTCCCCGAGAGTTGTTTTCCTTTTCCCATTTTTGCAATAGAATTTACATAGGAAAAATGGGAGAAGGGAGAAAACTCCCGGGGAATTTTTATTCATAATTGGGCTAAATATGTTTGCTATCGAATGGCATTAAAATTTTTGAAATCGCTGATAACAAAAAATTGCAATTTTAGAAGATGAAATTTAATTTTCAGCCACAGTGCGATGCACAGAGGGATGGTTAATATATTTTTGTGCAAAAAATATATGTAGTGATTCAAGATAATTGAAGGTTCGCCTCGAACATTATTTTGACTAAATTAAGAAAAAATTAAATGGAATTTCATAAAAAAAAAAAAATCGGTCGAAATTCATCTCACTTTAAAATTCAATTCAAGTGATTTCAAATCACATGTGCCTTTTAAAATCACACGTGTGATACACAAAAACGGTGTAATTTTCGGAACACCACAAGATCACACAAGTGATTTTAAAAGCACGTGATTCCAAATCATGTGATTTTCAGAACCGGCCTGTATAATTCAGAAATGGATTTTAAATCGCTCAAAATTCATATCACCTTTTATAAATGTTCGTTTTTAAATCGATAGATTTTCATCACATATCTGTAATAAGTCTTTTTATAAGTGGCATTTTTACTCACAGATATCTCAACCTTGTGAAGAAATGATAGTCGGTTGTAATTATGGTGCTGTGGACTATAAATGTAGTGACATTTTTCGCACTATAGTAACCGATGAGGGCCTATGCTGCGTTTTTAATATGCTGAGTCCAAATTTTATGTACAACGTAGAGTAAGTTTTGAGATTGGGTTTAAAGTATAAAAAAAAAAAAATTTTACCCCGTTTTTTATCTTCAGAGTTTCCAAATTACGCAATCAAACATACAACGATGAAGCGGAACCGGTAAACTGGGATCCCGAAAGAGGTTATCCAGACAATTTGCCCGAAATTTTTTATCCACGAACTTCTGTGGGCACAGGAATAACATTGGGTTTAAGTTTAACATTTGATATAGATCTATCCGACTACTATTGTTCGTCCACAGCAAGTGTGGGTCTTAAAATGGCTCTTCATAGTCCTGCCGAAATTCCACATGTACGAGAAATCGGCACTCTTTTGCCGGCAGGAAGCGAAACAAAGATACGCATTCGTACTGATAAAACAGAAGCAGCACTTAATTTGAAGTCCATAGATAAGCAGTATAGAAAATGCCTATTTGATGGCGAGGAGAAGTTAGAATATTTTTCCTATTATAATCGGCGCAATTGTGAAAGGGAGTGCCAGGCCCGTCAGTTGTTGGACTCTTGTAACTGCTTGAATTACTATATGCCCATGCTAGAGAAAGATGCCAGAATATGTGGTCTAAAGGATACACCCTGTGTTAAAATGGTTTTACAAAATAAACGCAATCGATCCTATTCTGCAATGGAGGACTGTCAGCATAAATGTTGGCCCAGTTGTTTTGATTTAAATTTCTATACGGATTTCTTCTCTGCACCCATTTCCCATGAAGGTTTTGCCATTGCCAATAAAATTGTAAAAAATACTAGTAGTGAATATGCCGAAAAAAATATGGCTGTGGTACATTTCTATTTTACCGATAATACATTTCGAAGCACAAAACAAACCGAATTCATTGGCATGACAGACTTTTTGTGTAAGTTGAAATTTAACTTTACATTTTCTTTTAAGATTTTTTATTTTTAAAAAATTTATAATTTTATCTTTCAGCTAGTGTTGGTGGTCTGATGGGCTTATTTATGGGCTTTAGTTTTATCTCCATAGCCGAATTTTTTTATTATGCCGTTCTTCGTCCCTATCATGTAGTGAAGCGCCATGATCGCATTAGAGGTGGAAGTCGTGCGGATATTTCTTATTCCAATTCTCGAAATCCTTCTTTGCGTTTTATTGAGACTTCATCTTTTTATACAACGGATCCACTTATTAAGTCTTCCAAATTGCAGCAGTTTCCTTCTAGGCAAATTGCACGCCGAAATAGTGATCATTTTGGCCAAGGTGTCCAAAAGTCTAATAGGAGACATTGAATTAATACACAATATTGCCAAAAATAATGAATTTATATATGTTTAAGGCGAATATACTATGAATAAAAACTTTGGAAAGAAATATTAAAAATTTAAATTTCTTTTATGGCCTGTTCATCGACTTCTAACAAAGACTTCGGTTGCTTAACTGACATCTAAACAAAAACAATATTTATACCTACACCACAATGTGCAGAGGGTAACACCTTGAAATATTGATCCTAGACCCCCATTTAAGTATACCGATCGAATTAATAATGTCCGTCCGGCTGGCTTGCTGTCCATGCAAGCCTTGTGCGCAAAGTACAGGTCGCAATTTTGCGCAACTTTGGAACAAGAACCAAGCCTATTGAAATAGGGGCGAATCAGTCCATAATTTCTTATAGCCCCCATACAAGCTTCTTTCCGGAATAGGGTCTTTGTGACCAGAAACCATCTTATTATGTTGGTATTTAGATTAAATTTTGTCCAAACTATTTTTATTGCAACCAAAATTATCTTACAAAATTTTATTGTAATCGGTCCATATTTGACCATAACTCCGATACAAAATTCGGCGACAATTATTTTTGCGACAGCTACTATGTCATGATAAAATGTTGTGCTAATGGGTCCAATATTTACTATAGTTACCATATAAACCACAGCCCTTAAATCACTTTAAGGCAAACAAATCTCATATTGATTAAGATATCTAAAAAATATTCGGCACAAATAACTTTTACATGATTCTTTCCCTCATAACATAATTGTGTTAAGGCGGATCCATGATTGCCCATTGATTCCAAATAGGGTATACTTGCAAAAATTGTTTTTATACACTGTTGTGTAGGGTATAATATGTTTTGGCTTGAACGACTATACTTTTTTACCTGTTTTAAATTACAGTTGAAAATCGTGTAGTTAAGAAGCCACCTCTTATAACATACTTAAATCTGAACGAAATACTTGTTTCCTTATCCCAATGGGGTAATTATGTGCGTCTCTGAGACGCAGTTCTTACTATTATTCTTTATTCAACTCAGACCAATATGCTGATGACCACTTTTGTCTTGAGCCGCCTTCAAGTAATCTTGCTTTGAAATTGGAGCTCTTTTCTAAACTTTTACGGGGTTTTAAAATTTAGCTTTTGATTAACGTAAACTGTAAGAAATTTCATCAAATAGTTTGCAAAAACTTCTTGTAAATAAGTATCTTAATGACTTTCTGAATTTGTAAATTTAAAATACTAAAAATTGCCGGAGAACCAACTGCCCAACTGTTTTTAGACGAAAAGAAAAAAAAAGTAAGTTTGCTATATTCAGCAATGCCGAATTTGATATGCCCTTCATCATAATGCGATAAGAACTGAAAGTTAAATAAAAACCGTTCTATATAAATCTAAATAAATCAGTTTGTGCCACGCCTACTTCTCCAATACCGCCCAAATTTTATCGAATGTTGTGTATTAATAACCAACATGCTTTTACCCAATTTCAAATCGTTCCCTCTTGCCGTTCTTCAGATATACAGAAGAAAAAAAACCACAACAATGGGTTATTGGGTAAAATTAGAGCCAACAGAGGTTGTTTGCTTATATCTCAGCCAATTATGCAGCGGTCTGGCTGAATTTCAATAGAAGACTTAAGCGGAGTATATGGGACATAAAGACGGATAAACAGATATCGTTTAATCAACTGTGATGTAAATTTATAAGAACCTAGTCCCAAGATATGATCTGGGGTCATTTAATCAGCTACTGATAAGGTCCCAGAATATATATATATATATATACTTAAAAGTGTCTAAGATCAATTTTTTGGAAATTACAAAAGGAATGAAAAACTTATATGTATATACCCTTTACACCTGTGGTGAAGCACAAAAACAAAACAACAACCAGTGTTGGGCAAAATACATGGTTTGCGGTATTTAAAATACAAAATACAAAATACTTGCTCGTCATGTATTTAAAATACAAAATACAAAATACTTTCAGGTTATGTATTTAAAATACAAAATACAAAATACTTCCATTTATTGTACGTATTTCAAATACAAAATACTTCCACGTCATGTACATTAAGGTTATACCTTTTTTTTGAGTGCAAAATACCACTCCAGCGCCATGTGGGGAATTTTGTTCTGATAATAAAAAACTGTTTTTTAAGCTGATTCGGTGAAAAAAGTTTCCGCACCGTAAGCGATTCCTAAAACTCCATATTATGTGTAAATTTTATTTTTGGAAATTGAAACCCTTTTGATTTTGCATTAGACTTATGAAAAATGGTTTAATGTTGAAGATTATATATAATTTTAAACAAAAACTAACTTATTTAAGACAAGAGCCACTGATTTAATGATGAAAATAAAAAATAAAAACAAAACTTCAACGCTTTCGGTGCGGAAACTTTTTTCACGAAAGATGAAAAGTGACACCATATTTTTTTATATTTTGGTAGATTAAAATGCAATCAACCATCAATAAACTGACATAATATATTTTGTAAACTATGTTTTTAAAATACAAAATACTCCCAATTTTTTATGTATTTAAAATACAAAATACAAACTACTTATATTTATTGTATGTATTTAAAATACAAAATACAAAATACTTGCTGGATATGTATTTCAAATACAAAATACAAGATACTTGCACGTCATGTATTTAAAATACAAATACAAAATACGTATTTGTATTTTAAATACGTATTTCAAATACATGTATTTCAAATACTGCCCAGCCCTGACAACAACAACGGATTTTATGGGTAAAAACGAGAAGCAGTCGTAGTTTTTTGGTCATATCTCAGGCATTTGTAGACCGATCTGGCTGAATTTCCATACCAAACTTTAACGGAGTATATTTGACATAAATATGTAACAACTTAGTCCCTATCGTTTCCGGGGTCTTCAGAAAACCCCATTTCAACATACGCACGGACAGACGGACATCGTCAAATAAACTTTGCTACTCCTATGGGTCTAAAATATATCTGTGAAATAATGGAAAAATAGTTTATGTCGAATATTGTAGGTTGCAGATATCCTCAGTTTTTTTTTTAATCTTTTTTTGAGCAGTTTTTTGAATTAAGTCTGAATGTTAACGTCTTAGAAGCAACATTAATAGAGACTAAAAGTAAATGTAGAAAAAAATTTTTTGTTAATATTAAAAATATTACACCTTTTCTTTTTGTAATGACATAATTTTGTCTTAGTGCCGGTTCACACACGTCAAGTTTGTCTCGTCAAGTCTTGAGTTTTTAGGAGAGTGGGGACCAGAAATGGCATTCTCTTTACCCTTCTCTCCTAAATGCTCAAGACTTGACGAGTCCAATTTGACGTGTGTGAAGCGGCACTTATGGAGACTAAAACTACTCTTCCATATGACCAAGGATAATGCAAACGGAATGACAGAAATGTGGTGTAGGGTATAAAAAAACTACTTAACGCTTCGTTTAACTGCAGGCAGTTCCTGCTTTAAGGATAATCTATAATAAAGAAAAAAAATACAACTAATTGTAAAATTGTAATTTATTTATTTTTTTTAATAATAAAACCAACTTCTTTCTTTATTTGATAAATATTGTTGTAATTTGTTACAAGTCGTTGATTCTGATCAATGGACGAAAAAAAACACAAAAACTTTCAATTAATTTAATTAAAATACAAAAATTTCGAGAGTCTAATAAATATTTTTAATATTAAATAATTTTTGTATGTCTTATTTTGTTGTCGGGGTTGCACGGACTTTGAATTGTTGCTAGCCATGAAATTTTGTTTAAATCTTAAAAATTTTAGAAATAAATATAAAGGATTAAAGTTGAAGCAAATACTAAGACAAAATACTGACGAATTTTGTCGCAATACTACACTGCACGGTCTTAAGTATGTGGCAGATAGTGAATTGAAAAACGGTGAAAGGTAAATAAGTTCAATATTTTTTGAAGAAAAAAAATATTGATACATATTTTGAAAATACCACATACCGAAATAAGACTTTATTAATTTAATTTTTACCCTTTAGATGCTTCTTTGCCGTCTCTCTAATAACGGTTGTTTGTTTAGTCATTTATTTAATTGCTCGTATCTACGACAAATGGTCTACTACTCCCGTTATTGTTGGCATTAATCCTGAACCCACTTTTATAACCGATGGCCCTTTTCCAGCAGTATCCATTTGTAATGTTAATCAAGCTTTAGCTTCAAAAGTGGAACATTTCTCAAAGTAAGTACATATTTGGGAAATTTTGGGTACATAGACTTTTCTGTGCCACTGTCTAAACGAATTAAATATTATTAATGGGTCGATTACGCACAGAAAAAAATAATAATTGATTTCAATTAAAAAATTTGTGATATTAATTAAAAAATTAATTAAATTTGCACCAGTAAACAAATTAATAGTATCAATTAAACCAGTTAATAGTATTAATTAAACGTTTAATTCGCTTGATTAAACGTTTAATTCACTTGATTAAATTTTTAATTAAAACTGGTTATATTTTTGATTAATGCTTTAATTGGTGAAACATTTTGGAGAATTTTTTCTGTGCGGGTAGCAATGCAACTGAAGTTGAGTTGCCAGAAACGAAATTAGGCAACGGCGCTCTTGTTTAAATATACCCAATTTTTTTTTTTTTTTTAATTTATATTTTAACATGAGAGGCGTTGAATGATTTCGCTGTTGGCAACTCAACTACAGTTAAGTCGTCATCCAAAATCGACCCGTAAATTTTTTTTGTTTCTAGGAACTCATCCGAGTACGCGATGCTACAATTATTGTGCAAACGTGAGGTAAACACATCGATTTTAAAAACTATAACGAACTGGAATAATTTGGAGAAATTTATCATGAATGTAAGCAAAAAAAATATTTTTATTCTTCTTCAAATAAAAAACAAATTGTGTATTAGAGATACAAAATTATTGTTAAACAGAAAACTACTGTATATTAAGAGTGTTATTTAAAACACTTTATCTAAAACAGGGGTTTTATAAAAAAAAACTTCGTGTTAAAGACAGTTATTTATAAGAAAAATGTTGTATAAGAAAGTTTCATATACAAAAACTTTGTGTCGAGGAATGTTTTTTATTGAAAACTTCATGTATAAGAGAGTTTCATAATGGAAAACTTCATGCATAACAGAGTCTTCTTTAGTATTAGTGAAGTTGTTTTAGAAATATTTGTGTCTAAAAGATTTTTCTATAAGAAGCTTATTGCACAGAAAAAATTCTTTCACCTTTTTCACTAATTAAAGCATTAATCAAAAGTATAATCAGTTTTAATTAATTTTTTATCAAGTGAATTAAACGTTTAATCAAGTGTATTAAACGTTTAATTAATACTATTAACTGGTTTAATTAATACTATTAATTTGTTTACTGGTGCAAATTTAATTAATTTTTTTATTAATATCACAAATTTTTTAATTGAAATCAATTTTTATTTTTTTCTGTGTGTCTTCGAAAATTTTTTATTAAAAAAATTGTGTCTAAGACAGTATTTTATAGAAATATGTGTGTCTAAGAACATTTTCTCAGCAAAGCATCTAGTAAATGGTCGTCCAACCAAAAAAAATTGTAAATAAGCCAAAAAATTTTCAGAGGATTATCTTAATACGTTTTGTTATTATAGAAGGATCTATGACAATTATATCTGAACCAAATATCGGCTCGGTGGCATACCTCTATCCGATGGTCCATGTTTTCAATGACTCTGAGACATAATTGAGGTTCAATGTCGTTAATGTGCCGAACTATTTCTAAAGAAAGAAATTCAAAGGTGTCAAATTTCATGATCGAGACGGCAAATTTACATCGCCACGACGTGAGATGACACGGCCATTGAATTTCACGCGCAAAAGAGCCATTGTTTTGACGTTTGACGGTAGGCTTCAGCTCTTGAGTCAATTGAACCTTGTAAGCGTGTTAATTTAAATCCCTATTCAAAGTTCGCATCAGTGATGTTCGTGAGATGTTCAATTGTTCGTCACAAAGATGAGTTGAGGTTGACGGCCCTTCTGCTACACTATCGCGAACAACAGCAATGTTTTCCGTAGAACAAACTGGTCGAGCATGTACAGGTGTTTTCACATTTCCTACAGGCAGCCAGTTTGCTGAAATTTGCGAACAATTTTCCCGGCTTGAACATATTTGGTCGATTATGCTGACCAAAAAATCACGAAGTGTGTAACAACGTTTTAAATAGAAAATTTTATATATACCAGAATTTTTATAAAATACTTGTATGAGAGAGCTTTTTTTAATGATAACTTTGTGTATAAAATAGTTTTCAACAATTGCGATTTTTCATTGAACTGTTGGTTTTCAATTGAAGTTTTTAATATTTTAATTAGACTCAAGTTCATCAAATTTAATTTTCATTTAATTATTTTTAGTGCAGGAATGAATTTACAACATGAAATGAATTACAATTTTTTTTTTTTGATAATTTTATTTTTGGCTGTACACGTGATTGAACTCGGGTCGAATTTACATGTTTTGAGAATAACCACATTCTCGTATAAGATAGTCTTCCAAAAAAAATTTGGGTACAAGAGAGTTTTCTATAGCAAACTTTATGTATAAGAAGGTTTTCTGTAAAAAAAAAACTGGTGCATAAGAGTTTTCTATACAAAAATGTGTAAAAAACAAGTTTTAATACAAAAATATTTATGTATGGCAGTTAAAAAAAAACTCTGCATATGAAACAGTTTTAAATAAGAGCTTGTATTTTACATATATATGTGTTATCGTATAAGATCATTTTGAATAAAATATTTTGTATGTGAAAAGTTTGTATGAAATAACTTCAAAGAAATCGGCGCTAAATTAAGATTTCTAAAACACTTTGCTTAAAAGTGTTTTCGATATAACATAAAACAGAAAACCTTGCTTATAAGTGACATTAAATTTCTACATTAAAATTCTATTTCCAATACATTTCTAATAAAACAGTCAGATAAGATTTTCCAGCCGGGTGTTATTGAGTTTGCGTTTTAAAAGTTTGTTTCTTATAAAATGTAAGAAAATGAGATATTAGAATAGGATGTATTTGGAAGGTATTTTTGTTAATTGTTTTTCGTTTTTTTAAAAAATTTTTCATAATACCATAATAGGATGACACAGCCTTTCTAAGCGTGCACGAAAACCGTCATGAAGCATCACATTACTTACAGGATCATATATTTCAACTAGAAATATGGTTAAAACAATGGAGGATAAAGGTTAATGAACAAAAATGCGTACATATAACATTCACCTTGCGTCGGGAATCATGCCCCCCTATTAAAATCAATAATCAAATAATACCTCAAAATATGCATGTAAAATATCTCGGTATACATTTAGATCGCCGTTTAACGTGGAAAAACCATATAGAGGCAAAATTAATTCAAATTAAACTAAAAGCCATCAAAATTCAATGGCTCGTGGGAAGGAACTCTGTCCTTAGTCTCGACTGCAAACTTCTACTTTACAACTCCATCTTAAAGCCTACTTCGAATAATCACAGCTGCCCCTTGGTATGTTAAAAACTCAAATATTCACAAGGATCTCAATGTTCCATTAGTTGAAACTATGATTACGAAATATGCAGTAAAATACTTAAAAAGGCTCGAATTGCATCCGAACGCACTTGCTCGAAATATTTTAAATGATAGCGGCCACACTCGCTTAAGAAGAAGAGACACTGCAGCACTTATCCAATTAGATGAGCGATAAACACCTAAATATGTGAACAGAACCCGTGATGAAAAAAATTTTTGTCTGGCACTGGCAGGACATGAAATAAAGTATTAAGCTGGGATCACACGATTGCCGCAATGCACCAATTTTTACACTTTTTAATACCCGAATCGTGTGACTGCACAACCAAATGGCTCATGTACCAATCGGGGACAATATTGTGCTAACTTTTACCAATCAAATGCAACCCTGGTGCGGTAATCGTGTGACTGTTTGCTATGCAACCGCGCGTCAATAAAAATGACAAAAATGCACCAATATTTATTGTGTTCTTCTGCGGCAATCAAACAACACAATACGCGCCAATATTTGCCTTTTTTTTAATAAATTTACTTTTTATTGTTTCTTTTAGTAGGTAATGAAAATAAATATGTATTTATTTATTATGCATTTAAATTTTTTTTTAATAATTGCTATTAACAAAATATGTATGTATGTTCACAAGCATATTTAGCTGTTCAGTGTGAATATTTTTATTAAAGATATTTCTATGCGAATCTTATTTTTAAAATTTCTTAAAAAGTTAAAATAAAACTATTTAAACAAAATTTGTTTCTGTATATGATACAAATTAAATTTGTATTAATGAACAAACCAACAATAACTTTTAAACAAATAAAAAAGCTACCGCAACAGCTGTTTTCGCAGTTAACGCTAGTAAGAACAACCGTGTGTCTGTGCTGCGGCAATTGTTATAACCATTTCGCTTTATACCAACTAGCGGCAATTAAATTTGTTTAAAACAGGGCAATCGTGTGATTTCAAAATATTTGATTGGTGCAATTTCATTATTGTGCGTCAATAAAGCACAATAAAAATTCTGTCATATTGGTGCATTTGCGGCAATCGTGTGATCCCAGCTTAAGGCTAAGATTTGATTAATTATTGTTAGTTCATATTAAATATATGAAGATTCAATAAATAAATAATGAATAAAAAAAAAAAAATAATAATAATACCATCAAATATTTTAAATAAAGGGTGGTTAAATTGTAAGGGCCGATGTTGAATGTGAACCACACCTAAACGCCAAGTTTTTTTCCGAATTTTATTTGACATTTCTCTATTTCAGACTTACTCAATTTGAACCATGGAGAGATACACAATCCAACAACGTGTTAAAGTTATCCAGACTTATTATGAAACTGGATGATAAATTTCGAAGAAAATCATCTTCAATGATGAGGCACATTTTCACCTCAGTGGATTTGTCGATAAGCAGAATTTCCGCATTTGGGCGAATAATAATCCAAGAGTGATTGTCGAAAAACCAATGCACCCACAAAGAGTGACTGTTTGGTGCGGTTTATGGGCTGGCGGCATCATCGGGCCGTATTTTTTCCAAAATGAGGCCGGTCAGGCAGTTACTGTGAATGGTGTTCGCTATCGTGAGATGATAACGAACGTTTTATGGCCCGAATTGGAAGATATGTGTTTCAGCAGGACGGTGCCACTTGCCACACAACTAACGAAACAATGGCTCTTTTGCGCAACAAATTCAATGGCCGTGTTATCTCACGTAATGGCGATGTCAATTGGCCGCCAAGATCATGTGATTTGACACCGTTGGACTTTTTTCTTTGGGGTTATTTGAAAGAAAAGGTGTACGTCGATAAGCCAGCAACAATTCAAGAGCTAAAGGATGAGATAATTCGGCACATTAACGGCATAGAACCTCCATTATGCCTCAGGGTCATCGAAAATTTGGACCATCGGATGGAGGTGTGCCGCCGTGGTCGCGGCGCCCATTTGGCCGATATTTTGTTCCATACATAATTGAGTAATACCAATATATCATAATAAAATAAAATTACAATAATTTCCTAAATAGTTTGTGTTTTATTCAAAATCAACATCGGCCCTTGAAATTTAACCACCCTTTATGTAATATAATCAAAAAAATTTACGCCCCCTGAAGAAATAGAAAAATAACAAGCTTAATAATAAGAAAGTGAATTAAAATTTTGAAATTGGCCAACTAAAGTAAGAAAATTAGATATTTTGACATAAAACAAATGCTTTCCGCTCTTATTTAGGTAGCTCGTTAAGAAAGCTTTTATAGCTAATTTTTCTCTCTTCTATATAAACGTATTACGACATATGTAAATGTATATTCTGTCTAAATAAAATTAATTTTACTTTATAATTTTAAAACCTTTATTCTGGTAGATCTCCCAACCATGTGAGGATATGCTAGTTGATTGTCGTTATGGCGGTAGGGAGTATAACTGTAGTCATATCTTTCATTCCTTGGTAACTGATGAAGGATTATGCTGTATTTTTAACATGCTACATCCAAGCTTTATGTATATTTCCCAGTAAGTTATAAGAATCGATTATATGGTCTTAAAAAGAAACCCAAAGAAAGTCTTTGTATTCTGCAGCATACCACTAACATTTCAAAACGTTAAAAACCATGCTATTCACCAGCCTGTAGATTGGTATGCGGAAATGGGTTATCCGAAAGATTTGCCAAGACATTTCTATCCGCATAAAGTGGCCGGCGTAGGAGAATCTTTAGGCTTGTCGCTAACATTAGATGTTCAGAAAGATAAATATTATTGCTCCTCTTCGAGTAGTGTGGGCTTCAAATTTGCCCTACATAGTCCCAATGAATCACCAAATATACGTGAAACCGGAGTTTTCATAGAAAATGGTAAAGAAACAAAATTGCGCATAAAACCAGATAAAATGGAAACTGAGTCTCATTTAAAAATTATTGATAAAGAGTATCGTCGTTGTATATTTCACCATGAAGGAAATTTAAAATTTTTTGCTCACTATACGCAGCGTAACTGTGAAATGGAATGTGTAGCTGAAGTATCGAGGAAATATTGTGGTTGCGTGAGTTATTATATGCCGAAAATACATGATAACATATCGGTGTGTAGCATTCATGATGCTCATTGCCAACGTAAAGTGCTACTGCGTATGGACAATCGTATTAAATCGTGTTTGGATGATTGCTGGCCGAGTTGTTATGATTTGAATTTTGAGGTGGATGCATTTTCGACTAGACTGTCTCATGATGGCTTCGATGTTACCAATCCGAACATTATGAATATGACTCAAGCATATGTGGAAGATAATATAGCAATTGTACACATGTATTTCAAGGAGAATTCTTATCGCGGTAGTATACAAACCGAATTTATAGGCATTTCTGATTTTCTATGTAAGTAGTTTTGTATAATTTTGGAAAAACTAAAATGTCTTACTGTCTTTTTAGCCAGCATTGGTGGTCTTATGGGCCTTTTCTTAGGCTTTAGTTTTGTATCTATAGCAGAACTTATTTATTTTGCCGTTATACGTCCTTATCGCTCTATAAGAAAATTTCAAAAATCCAAGGAAATTTACGAAAATATGGAAAATGGTTTTCGAAAATGTTCTTCAAAGAAATCTAAAACCCGTAATGGATCTATTAAAAAACATTATAATATAGTATCGCCTTCAATGAACTTTCAGAACGATAAAAATCGTTTGCTTAAGAATAAAATGTCGTTGCCATATTTGCTGAGTAACGAGTTTGAAAAATCTGACAAGGGAGGCAATTATACCTGGTTAGAATAAGTTAATGTCATTGTTGATCTCGGTATTGATTAATTCGATAAATTTTAACTTAAAATTAAATAATATAAATGTATCAGTGTAATATTAAATTAATTTTTCAAAATAATTTTTAAAAACATTAAACACAATTATGTTGCCAGCTTGAAACTTGAAATCTTGGTTAATTTAGCTATCTTATTATTCTCTTTTTTAAGTAAACAAATATATTCGTTAACAAGTAAGAGTGCTATATTCGGCTTTGCCGAATCTTATATACCCTTAACCATGATGAGAAAAGAACAAAAAGTTATACATATACATAAATAACGTTCTTTAGATAGGTATAAATAAATATTAATTGAGCCACGCCAACTTTTCATTTCGCCATGCCGAAGAATATAAATAAAAAAAAAATTATATATGTAAGTTTCCTCTTTTGCACCAGTAAACAAATTAATATTATCAATTAAACGTTTAATATACTAGATTAAAAGTTTAATTCACTTGATTAAACGTTAAATTCACTTGATTAAATTTTTAATTAAAACTGATTTTATTTTTGATTAATGCTCTTACTAACGCAACATTTTTTCTGTGCGATGATACCACAAATTTGGACACCCTTTAAATTGAAAAGTGTTTCCATATTCGATCGCGATCAATATGATTTAAAATATTCCCACAGCACAAAAGAAAAATTTTGCAGCAGTAAAAGCATTAATCTAAAATGAAATCAGTTTTAATTAAAAATTTAATCAAGTGAATTAAACGTTTAGTCAAGTGAATTAATCGTTTAATCAAGTGTATTAAACGTTTAATTGACAATATTAATTTGCACCAGTAAACAAATTAATAATATTAATTAAACGCTCAATTCACTTGACTAAACGTTTAATTAACTTGATTAGATTAAATTTTTAATTAAAACTAAATTAATTAAATTTTTGATTAATGCTTTAACTGGTGCAAAATCTTTTTCTGTGAAGGCTTAAGGCATCTATCTATAAAAGATCTTTCTCATAAATTAGCTGAATTAAGCACGTTGATACCATTATAATATAGCAAGAGTTAAAAATTTCAGCTTGCAATAGTTTTTAATAAAAAAAGACAAATAATGATTTTCACTGTTTTTTTACTGTTACTATAATTCATATTTTCAGCATGTTTAAATACCGTATAAAATTATGATAACAAAATTTAAGGGCTGTAGCCTGAAAAATCGATAATTACCACTACTTTTTTAAAAAATAAAAATACATGCTCCATCTTAATGTTCTTTATTAAGCATTTTACATGTATTACACGAACTTTTATTCTTAGAAGACCCCTAGTGAAATTTAATGCAGAAAATATTCGTAAAACATTTTAACCCTCTAAAGTGCCGTTTTAGTATACATTTGTGTAAAAGTTGGAAAAAAGACAAAAATTACCCTTTAAAATGTGAGTTAGAGGGTTAATATACTCTAAGAAAAGAATCGCCAGACAATTCTACTGCAGACATCTGAATTAAATTTTTAGCTCAGAAGTACATTTATACATTCAGCCATGTCACAGAGTACAATTCCGTTCGGAAACGGAGTTCATTCCGTATTTTGGTGCTTCAGAAAATGACGAAAACATTTTTCGAAATGAAACCATTTTTTTTCATGAACGGAATGATCTGAAGACCCAAAAAACTATCAAAATACACTTTTTTCAATAAACAAATATGTTTTCTTCGATTCCGAACGGAATTGTACTATGCGACATTGCTGATTATTTAAAAAAAATTCATAAGCTTAAAGGGGCGAAATTTTGAAAGCCCAAGCGAACTTTTTAAAACCCTTTAATAGATTTACTCTACCACTAGTCTAGTTTCATTTTGCATTGCAAGTATTGAGGCATCGTTAAACTGAACCACAAGCTGTGTGAAAATTGTCTTTTTTAAAAATATATTAGTTATTAGTATTTTAATCGAAATTTTAAAAATGGACATCGATTAAATGAAATAAATTAAATAATTGTTATTATAAAGGGTTATTCATTAAGCCTTTTCTATCTTGAAATTTAAACTAAAATAATTTCTAACAATTGCGAAATTTAACCCTGAAAGGTTATTCTTCGTCGAATCAACAAAGTTTATTTACTTTTTATCATATAACTTTTTTTATGAGTGTTTAGCTGATGCCAAAAGCTTGTAGTGAGCAGACGTACGCTGGATCCTCATTTTTTAAAGTTGAAATTCAGAGGTGTGTACTCGTCACAACGACGAAGAGTAACTTTACTGTAAGTTTTTGTGTCTATTTTTTGGACTTTTAAATATTTCCTTTGTCAACAACTACGTCATATATACTCACAATATGTTACATAAAGATCGAAAACCCAAAAACCGACGACAGTACCTAACAAATCTTCATTAAACTCTCGTGGCTCCCTATTTAAGAGGCAAATTCGAGACACCTGCCTTGCAGACCTTAATTATGGGTACATGTAATATAAGCGAGAAAAGCATATGCTATGATTAGGGCAACCAAAAAAAAAGCAAATGCTTATTTTTTGGTTTACAAGATAGAAAGATTTTGATTGAACACAAATTCCGATCATAAAAAATCAAAGAAAATGAGCTACATTTGTTAGGGCTTATTTTTGCTTATTTTGGTAATATCGGCTTTTTTTTAGTTATTTTTGCGATATCGGCTTTTTTTGCTTATTTTGCCATTTGAGGATAATTTTTCATTTTTTTCATACAAAAAAAAAACTTATTTAATAATATTTTGCAAAAATCGTGATTATTATTTATTTTTATGCGCAACTTTTTTTATAAATACCAAAAAATCAACCATTTCTGTGCTGTAACAACTCTGGTTAAAAAAATCGTTCAAAGTTATGGTAATATTTTGTGCTTCCCTTGCACAATATCATCCCCACAATTATTATACCCATACGGTGTGGGCCACACCACAAGAGTGGAGAGGGTATTATGCATTTGTGCTGATGTGAGAAACACCTTAAAATATTAGTCCTAAAGTATACCGATAAACTCAGAATCACTTTCTGAGTCGATCTAACGATGTCCGTCCGGCTGGCTGGCTGTCCATTTAACCTCGTGCGCAAAGTACAGGTCGCAATTTTAAAGATAATTTAATGCAATTTAGTACGTGGATTCTAATTGGCACAAGCTGCTATCCGGAAGAGGGTCTTTGTGCCTTCTATCAAACCAATTTAAATGCAATTTAAGACATTTGTATATAGATCCATATTTATATGGACACGTAAGGTATGCGTTTTTTAAAAAATAGGACCACGAGGGAGATAGGGTCAATTTCTGCCCATCAGTAACTATTTAACCGATTTTACTGAAATTAAAAACAAAGATAGATAGATCTCTATTCATATAGCCATACACTCTCGAAACTTGTTTTTAAATACTGTGGTGTTGGGTATCATACGGTCGGGCTTGACCGACTATACCTTCTTACTTGATTTTTATGCAACTCTGTCTTAGCGGTACTGTAACGTACCTTTTATAGTGTTGTGTATAATTTGTATGTGTTTATGTTTTTAGTATTAAGCCTTTTTATCAACTTATTTTATTATTTGCTTGTTTAAGTTCTTTTCTCTCGAAAATTCCATAGCTGTATTCTTACGATCAAATTCCTCAGTCTGTAACGTCTTATTTCTTTTGAAATATAGTTTTTGTAAAAAGTAACGTCTGTTAGTTCCACTTCTCTCTGTTTTTGGTATAGTAACGTCTTATTTTTTGGCTTTTTTAATATAGTTTAACTATTAAGAATTTCTCTGTACATCAAATATTGTTAATTTCTGCAAACTTTGGGGTTTTACACGAAGTTGTAACAAAATTGGAAACAAAAAATCTTTCATTGGTCTTCCAACTTGGTGGCCACACGATCAAGTTTTGCCTTTCAATTCCATTCAATTTGCAATACACTCTCACTTTTTTACTAACACACTCACACTTTTTAAATTGACCATGAGATGGCTTTCAATTTCACCTCACCATTTGTTTGGCAATTTTACTTTCAATTTAACAGCTGATTTCATGTTTGTCTTTATAAATTGTTTTCTTGATGAAATCTTGAAAGTAAATTGCTTACAAATTGAATGCAGCCTACGTCACAGCTTTCAATTTATGTAAATTTTGACAAGCAGTATATGTAAAAGACTATCAAGAACATCTTGATCGTGTGGCCGCAGGGCAAGTGAACATAGTTATGGACCGTAAGAAAAATGTCCCGTGTTCCAGAGGATATAGAAGACAAAGTTAATAAAAAATTTAAATCCGTTTCATTAAAAAATTAAGGATTTTCGGTATTAAAAGATATTGGGGATATTTTGGGAGGCATGCGGAATTATGAGTCCAATCGTATAAAATATACTTTAGAGCAAATACCCAATTTTAAATATGCTCCCTCAACATCTGTAGACGTAGGAAGAACTTTTTCTATGTACAAGAACTTGCTGACTCCAAACAGACATAGTTTTCTTTTCGAAAATTTATTGCATCAACTTATAATTTACTATAACAACGTATTAAACGAATTTAGTGGAAAATAAACAATTTTAAATTGCTTTTTTTTAGTTTAAACAGCTTATTTTCATGTTTTTAACCGCTTTTTTTAAGAGCTTCAAACTGTTTTTTTAGTGCTTTTTTTTGGTTGCCCTAGTTATGATCATAAAATTGAACTTTGTGTCTCATGCGTAAAATAAGGCTAATAAATAAGTAAATATTTTTTTCTTTTGTATTATTTGACTGATTATCTTTAAAGGCTGAGTAAAAAAGTTATTTTTTTACCTTTTTAGGTTTTGTTGTTTTAAAAAGGTAACACTACGTGACAAAATTTCAACAAAGTCGTGACCAAATGAATCTGACAGCTAATAAAATTTTCCGCTGAATCCGAATATGAAGTCAGAATTGTCAAAAGTAGAACAGTTTTTAAGATATTCCAAAATAACCGTTATTGGTGTTTTTAAAAGAGATGATGTAACTGAAATGAAAATATCCAAAAAATAAAATTTTAGCCTATTTCAATACGAACATTTGAAATTCATTTGGTCAAAAAATTGTCACTTAGTGTAATTAATTTAAAAAACAAAAAAAAAGTTCTGATTCGTATCGAATTTTATAGGTAAAAAGAATTTTTATTTTTAATATTATATTTTTTGTTTTGTTTTTTTTTAATAAAACAGTTAACTAGCTAAAACAGATTTTTGTTTTTTTTTTTAACTTTAAAAATCGTCCCGAAGAGTAACGTTAATGTACTAAAATGAAGAGCAACCTTCCAGGGTTAAAAACATTTTGCATTTTTCATATACATTGTTATTACCTTTGCAATTAAAACTTTATTTATTAATATTTTTAAATTGGGCTAAAATTAAGAACTCTAGATCGTTTTTAATTTTTATTATACCCGAGGTGCCCTGATTTAGGAACCTATGGCGGCCTACCTGATATATCTTTATACCCAAAAGTTAAAACTTATACTTAAAAAAAGTTGAAACAAGTCCTTAAGTTTATTTTAATCGGACTAACCGTTTACAAAACTTAGAACTATTTTCATTTTTTTTTCGAAATCTCTTCGCTGTGCGCCGTTTCTCTAAGTGGCGCGCATCCAAAGTATCTAATATTCCATAACTGGGGTGCATACATCAGGCTAAATTTGACCGACGGCATGGGTAATATTGGCTTTGAGGACCGCTGTGGTTTGCGGCTTATTCGTTTTGACTTGCGACTTGAGAAAACCCCACAAAAGTGTAACGGGGTTAAATTGCACGATATCCGTGGCCAGTTGATTTAATGAATCTTATGAATCGCTCGCTCTTAATCATGTAAACTAAGAAAGTCCCTATAAAAAGACCATCTAGTTGCATTTGCAATAAATTTTCTCCAGAGTTAATATGTAATTTTAAAGTACTATATACTTATTTTTAAACAACTCTTTATTACAACTTCTTTCTAGCACTATTACAAAATTACTAGTTTCTAATAACTTACCGCAAAATGCCTGCTATTTAGATTTTTAGCATGTCGAATGCCATTTGGCGTCTATACAAAATTTATCAGCCAAATATTTAATAAGTGTTAAGTCAATATGATTATGTTTATGGATTTCGATTAAAATTGCAATCATTTGATATTTGCTTAAAAAAAAAAAAATTACAACACAAAAAGGATTTTATCACTAGAGAAAATCACACAAATTGAGTTGGACTATAAAAGGAGTGTCGCCTTCAAATACTTTAGTAAAAAGTAATTAAAAGTGTTAGAATAAAGTCCAAATTTAATTTGGAAATCTAAAAACATGCAATGGAAAATAAAAGAAAATAGTTTAAATAAAATGAATAAAAATAGTTTTGATGAAAAACTTAAAAAGGGCTCAAAAACTTTGAGTATGTTGGCTAACGTATTAAGATAAATGATATGAATTTTTTTATTATAAATTCTAGTTTACGAAAAACTTCCTGATAATTCGAGTGATGAGGACAATGTTTGCACGCGGGATGCTGTTAAAAAGAATATCAAATATTATTTACAAAATACTACTTTACATGGTTTGAAATATATAGCGGAGGATAAAATTACCATACCGGAAAGGTAAAATTTTTGGTTTTTGTGGAACCTTGTTTTCGAAAAATTTTGATATATTGATTTTTTTTAGAGTTTTCTTCGGCTTGTCTTTTATTGGAGTGGTTATATTGTCGGTCTTTTTCATTTCCAATGTCTATGGCAAATGGAGGGCCACACCCATTATAATTTCCACAAGTGCTAAGCAGACTTCTAGCACAGAAGTACCATTTCCAGCGATAACAATTTGCAATCTAAACCAGGCTCAGAAAAATAAAGTACAGTCTATAACAAGGTATTCATTTTAAAAAAACACCTTTTAAACGACGTATAAAAAATTTTTAGGGCATTTTGTATCGACCAACAAGTTAATGGACATATTTCAATTGCCGGTTTTCTGGATTCCTATGGAACTTTAAACCATTTGAGAATTTGTTATTGAATGAACAAAAAAAGAAAATTATAATTAGGGTATTATAAGATTTTTTTAGTTGTCCTGCTTTGCAAGGGAGCAAGTTGTTGTTTTTGTTTTTTCTTAATAAAACAGATCTATTTAGATTCGGAAGATGACTTGATTAATTCTAAGAAAAGCAACGGAATTAATAACACCTTTGTAGAAATAGTGATTTAAGGCATGCAACTCGGCAACTAAGTCATATCTTATGTGTAATTTCCGACTATTTCTCCACGATTTTGACGCGTTCAACGGCAATGATCCAGACATTATCACCAAGGCCATCTAAAGTTGCTGATTTGTTTACACAAAACTAATGATTTCACGTTCTTAGAATATATAATCCAAGTGCATTAAATCAAATTGACTAATGCGGACTGGAATATTTTAAGAAATAATAATTTGCAAGTTTCGTTCTGTTGGAAAATATGTTTCGTTAGAGATCGTTTTCAATCTCTCTTTAGAATTTTAACGTTAAAAAAACGCTTTTCGCTCTTGACTACGGATCTTAGTTAAATGTTATAACGACCAAATCATGACGGGCTTTCTTACAATGCAACAGGGGAAAAAAAAGGGAAAGCCCCTCTTTTTTGGTTAATATATCGTAATATGCAAACCTGCTAACTTCCTTTCAGCACATATTACAGGAGAGAAACGAAACTTCTTATATTTCATATTTGCAGTTTGAGCGGAAAACCAAAAATAAAGCTGGTTTTACACACTTTAAGACTCAAAATGTAGAAAACTATATGCTGGTCGAAGTGGCGTATCTTTCCCTACCACACGGCATCAAAATCTTGATTTACTTAAAAAGTGGATTTAGTAGGTTTGCATATTAGGCCGACGATATACCGTTGAAATTCTTTGGAATAAATTTGGCTGCCTTAAAAAATTCCAAGCTGTTAGTTGTGTATATGCGTCTTAAGTAAACAACTATTTCGTCATGTTGTACTCGCAGGGAATATTGGCGCCAGCAATACCTTTAGATTTTTTGAGGCTTTCATTTGAAAGAAGTTAGGAAGATTAGTATTGTTTCCTACCACTACACCAAATGTACGTAGTGCCTTATTTCTAGGCAACGACAGATGGCAGTTCCATTATTGTAGGAACTGATACGGCAGACTAATCATCTACTTAGCTGGAACAACAACCGATAAATAAAACTGAAACAGGGCAAAATAACAGTAATGAATGGATCGAGACTCCAAAAACAAAAACAGTTAAATCTTACATGGGAAGACGCGCAAGCAACTGCCACAAATCCTTTTAGATGGAGATGCTTGTGGAAGCTATATGCTCCCCAAGAGCGGAATGACAAAAATTTACAGAACTAGTAGCCCTTTAAGATGTTATATGTTCTAGACTACTTATTGTTAAAGTCCTGCTCCCCCGCGGGATGTGATGTGCTTCTCATGGGACGTAGTTAAAGTATCTTGGTGTAACATTTTCAGGTGTTAAACATAGTTAATTTAATTGACCTAAGCGCATTTGAATGTACTGGCATACTTTGTATCGCATACATTTTAAAAATTGGTGCATGCATAATCAAGGATGCGAGGGAAACATCCAAAATGACAGGACTCTTGTAATCTTTTATTTCTTGAGTCACAAGAGTACCCGTGTTATCTAGTACCACGGAAGTCAGGGGCCTGATTCTGGCAGTCGTAATCTAGTAATTTCTAGATTCGAAAGCACTTTAATATCTAATTATTTCAGTCAATACTGAACGAATCGGAATTATTTTTTCAGTATTGTAAAGCATTAATTTGAGTTTCACAATACTGAACAAAAATTTCGATTCTTTCAGTATCGACTGAAATAAAATTGCTTTCCAATCGAGAAAGTACTCGATCACGACTGCCAGAATTAGGCCCCAGTAGCCCCAGATAATATGGCACCGGTCTTGCTATTGGTTGAGGACCCCTGAAGCATACTCTCCTTTGTATAAGGAGTGCTTTTCGTCACGAAAAGATGTATGGGTGTCTTTGGCTTTAAGATAAGTTCTGTAATAAATACAGTCTATGTGAATTGGCTGAGTGGAGTAGTGTGTAGAGTGGTGATACAGTCGATGCTGTTGGCCCGCCTACGACAGTATTGTTTTGAAATCGAAAAGTTGAGTTAAAGTCTGATCTACTGGAGGTAAGTTGGTGGAGTTGCGTTGGTAGTGCATACTAGGTTGATGAGGGTAAAGGTTCTAGTGGCCTGTATTAGTAGGACATTTAGTCGAAACTATCGGTCCGCCCACGACAGTGTCGGTTTTGAAATCAAAAACCAGATGAAAATATTCCAATACCGAAGTTAGTGGTGTTGTGATGAAGACTTAGTAGTCTGTTAAAAGATAGTAAGACCGTACGTTGGAAATTTGTGTTCACAGGATGACCGGTAAATGGTTCTTAAATTCAAACCAGGTGAAAAGTTGGGGTATCGAAGTGTCTAGATGTTGGTGCTGGTGCGTTGGTTAGTCACATAGAGTGTGATTTGCATAGCATTATGCTTATTAACAAAGAGGGTTTTCCCTAAGGGAATTTGACTCAGGGAATCAGGTGGTGGCTGTGGTTAAAACCGAAAGTTACGCGGGTACCATGTACCTTAATTGCATTCAGAACTTGTGCAGAAGTTCGATTTTTGAGGATGGTTCATCTGTGTGCTGTTGCTTTTCAACAGATGCTGCTAGCTATTCCTTAAGCAGCTCCTAAACAAGGAGCTAAGTGTATCTTTTTTAATGAATTAAGCACTTAATTGCGATATGTGGTAGTAAATGCCAATTTACACAGGGACATTTGATAAGTGCTTATATATGTATAAAACACCAAGTGGTTGAGATCTACACTGAGATTAGGCCATACGGTAGGTGCATATGAAAATCAAAATCACATTTGTTAAAGTCCTGTCACCTTGGATAACGATCGTGCAGCGATGTGGCGGCTTAATATTATACGTAATTCGAAGACATTAAACTTAAGGATCTTGAAGACTGGCCGAAATGGGATCCGCCACTTTTGGCGGATAGTATAATATCCCTGGCGAAGGAATTCCCTTTAGTTCTACGGTGGGCGTTCTGTTTAGTGGAACTCCATGGTATCGCAATGAATCATTTGGTTGAAGTGTGTCAGATGAGAACTAACTGGTGGTTCTACCTAACCAATTATTAAAGTCTGCTCAAAGATTCTGGCCCAAGCTTAACTACATGTGGAAGAAGGTCTTAAAACTTTTAGATTTTAAAGAGTCATGCTACAAGCGGTTGACATTCATCATTGCTTCAGAGATGATTAGAATGGGGTTGATTTAATAAATGTTTACTATAAAGCTATATTTGTGTATGTGTTTGCACAGATGAGCGTCGACGCATTGTGTGCACACGATGCTTAGAACATAATATAACCCCACGTCTCCATGCGCTTTCGATTTGAACATGACATGACCATAACGCCGGCAGAGCAACGGTATTAATTTGTTCACGTTCTTGTATGTGGCGAATACGTGTTGATGTTCATATTCTGATTGACCACAATTTTTGTTGTTGTGGCGTTTGGTTGTATACATAAAATACAAGGATGTAAGACGAATGTTTAGGCAACGATGGCAGCACATGGACGAAACATGAACATGAACAGTCTACACGAGTAGAATTCATGTGCGACATGCTGTTCTTACTAAGTTAATGAAAAGTGGAGACAGGCAGTAACAAATTTCCTCTACAAGCCCCGACTATAAAAAAAAAATTAGCAATCGTTCCATATTGGAAAATTGATTTCTTTATTCTTGAAATTATTTGAATGGTTTAACATAAATCTTTACTTTTTCTTTAAATAGAACAAGCTCCAACTACTCTTTGTTAATGAGCTTATGTGATCAGGGTTCCAGCGAATTGGCAATGACTTATGTGGGTACATGGAAATATTTTAAAGCTATACTGATAGAGGTTCGTTTAAAACACAGTTTTTGTGATAGAGATTTAATAAATTTAATGTTAAGGTGGCTCAACCTTGCGATGACATGTTATTGTATTGTAGTTTTGGTTCTCAAATAGAGAATTGCTCAACGATCTTTAACACAGTCTTAACGGATGATGGCTTATGCTGTACTTTTAATGCTTTGGATCCGAAATTTTTGTTAAGAAATTATAGGTGAGAAAAATTAATAACTACTAACATTGTATGTATGTATATAAAAAATGCACATATTGATACTTTATTTAGCGAAGATAATCTTTTAATGCCCGATACCGATACTAACTATCAACCTATTGATTGGACACCAGAAAGCGGCTATCCAGACAGATTACCACCTCACTATTATCCGAGAGTTTCTGGAGGAACAGGAGTACGGATGGGCCTAACGGTCATACTAAATGCATCATCGGGAGAATACTATTGCAGTAAAACAAAGTGTGTAGGTTTTAAGGTAATAGGAACTAAAAGACATAATAAGAGCAAAAATAAATGTATATGTTCTAAATTCAAATTCCAGATTCTTGTGCACAATCCTGCGGAGCTACCGAAAATTAGCAACTATGGTTTCCTTATGACTGCCGGCCGAGAAGCCCGAATACCAATTGAACCCATATATCAAGATGCTGTACCCAGCATTAGATCCATAAGGAAGACAGTACGGAGATGTCTGTTTTCCGATGAAGGAGATTTACTTTACTATCGCACCTATTCACGTAAAAATTGTGAACTAGAATGTGAAGCTCGTATTCTTATGCAAAAATGTTCTTGTGTTCTCTATTATTTACCGCGTTTTAATCCCGATGTACCCATTTGTGGGCCAAATGATAATTTCTGTACCAATCAAGTACAATCGGAAATTGAGTCATCTAATAATAGTGTTTCCTGTGACAGCTGCCTGCCGGGTTGTTTCGAATTAAACTATCAGACTACATTGACGGCATCGGCAATGGTTTATGGGAATTTTAGAACTTCCGATGAATTCCCATCTAGTATTTTCAATACCAGTGAAAATATCAGTGATTTGTCTATAATGCATTTCTATTATACCTCGAATATATTTCGGAGTACTACGAAATCAGAAATGTTTGGTTTTACCGAATTTTTGTGTGAGTTTTTTTTTTTTAACTGTGAAGAAAAACGATTTTGAAAAAATTGACACTTTTTCCTCTTTTTCCCTGTCAATATTCTTTTGAATTTTATATAATAATGATTAATTGAACTGTATTTTGAACAAAATATTAATGCATGTATTCATAAACATTTTTTAAATTTAATAAAAGTTTAAAGAGCAAATTTACTATGAAAATTATCCTTAATAAGCGTTTGTTAAATTTAATAATCGTTTATGAATACGGGGATATAAGACTTAACTTTAGAAATGGATTTTAAAATCGGCCGAATTCATCACACCTGCTATGATTGTTTTTTATCACATACCTGATTATTTTTCGGTAAATGCACTTTAACAACAAATAATTTCGTTATTTCTAGCAAATACTGGTGGCCTTTTGGGTTTATTTATGGGCTTTAGCATATTTTCCATCATAGAGATTATATACTACATTACGGTGAGACCTTATTGTGCTGCCAGGACTATTGAACTGGAAAGAAAACGAAAGCATAAAGAGGAGAAGGTAAGACTAAAACTTTTTTTTTAAATTAATACAAATAAGGGTAATTTTTCGATTAATTTAATGTTTCATTCCAGCGATTTATAAAGAAATTCTTATATAGTTATTTTTTTTCTTTTAGTGGTTTTTGAAAAAATCTTCCCAGAAAGATGGCTCTACTTTGAATCTCCGTAATAAGTCTTGGCTCAAGAAAGCAAAGAAATCTAACAAAAAATATAAGAATAATTTACGCAATATCTTTATGACACCTGGAAGTTTAAATCACGATAACACACAAGTTTATCCATATATCGAATAATTCAAAATAAAAGTAGCTCATTAGTTATCGAATTAAATTGATATAATGATATCGCCCCAATAGCACTTATTATACAACTACTGTGAACAATTATTTTTTTTTTAAAGAAATTCTGTAGAAAAACATTTTACGAGTCTAAGAAGGATAGATCTTTTAAAAAAAGATTTCATAATTAAATGTGATAAATTTATATGATATTATCAGGCCTGTTCTGAAAATCACCTGATATTAATTCACGTGATTTCAAATCACATGTGCTTTTTAAGCCACACGTGTGATATTGTCGTGTTCCGTTCTTGTAGCTTTTCGGTGTGATTTTCAATTGCCGAAAGCGCAACGACAAACATGTTAAATCAATTAAAATGGATAATCATTCAAAAAAAGCAAACTTCGATCTACCAAAGGTTAAAATACAATTTGGTTAAAGGATTGATGTTTGACTATTGACGTCAGCAGTCATCCATGGCTGCGAGTGTAAGACGGCAAATCCATCTGAGGAGATCGAGTGGTTGCGATCGAAACATGTCATGGTAACCTGCCGGCCAGGGTTCGAGCCCCGGCCACGGTCAAGAATGAAAGATTATCAATAACAATTTTAATTAATTTTCATGTTGTAAAATTCCTTTCTTCATAAAAATAATTTAATGAAAATTAAATTTGATGAACTTAAGCCTAATTAAAAATATTAAAAATTTGGATTAAAAACGGGTTGATTTTCAAAACACAACAAAATAACACGTGTGATTTTAAAAGCATATGATTTGAATTTCCGGTATTTTCAGAACAGGCCTAAATGTCCGTATTTACTTTGAGTCCTTAAAAGTTTGCACTGAAAATATCAATCTTTTATATTAATATACATTCGTATCGTAAAGACTTTGAACTTTGAACTACACTCAAAAGAAAAATCAATCCATCCGCACTCAAATCAATCCGAAGCGGTATTAATAGTACGGTGAGTATGGATTTTCTCGAATAAAGTACTGAAAGATTGATTCAAGTACAGATATTCAATCGCGAAATACTTAACTTATCCATATTCAATGCCGAATTCGTACTTGGAATAATCCAAAAATGTGATTGATTTAAGTAAAACTAAGATTAAACCAATCTCAAACTGCGCTTGGTTCAAGAATTATAAAATTTATTTAATCCGAATTCGTACTTAAAATGATCCGAATATGAGATTGATTTAAATAAAACTAAGAATTAATCAATCTCAAAATTCAAGTATTATAAAGTTGATTTTATCCCGTATTCGTGCTTGAAAAAAACCAAAAAGGAAATAAGAAATATGATATTATTAAGATTGATTTACCTACCCGTTTTACAACTTATATAATGATAAAACCCCAGCATTATGCCCGATATGGTTTTTACCTTAAAAATCTTATGTATGTTTATGTTTAACTAAAAATGTAAACTAAATGAGAAGCAAGAGTTCAATTTTACTTTCTAAAAATGAAAATAATAAATGTTTTTCTCCTTGTTCTGTTGTTTTTGTTGTTTAAACATACAACAAGCAAATCGTTTCTTTCAACTTGAGTGGTGTTGTTATAATTTATACAACAAGCTTTGAAAATTACACGCGTATGCACGCATGACAGAATGCAATACTGAGAGGTGAGACTAATAAGTTTTATGAGATTAAAACCCTCACTTTGTAATTTACTCTCGGAGTGGCACTACCAACGAAAAGTTCAACCATTTTTTTTAATTGATTTAAGAATTTTGTACTTATTTTAAGAAATTCCGGGGTTGATTTTCGAAAGTAATCCCATTTAGGATTGTTTTGAGTACGTTTTAGTGGTTTTCGTAATTAAATTTTTGAGTACAACTCAAACTTAAAGTAAGTATAAAAAATTTAATTTATCCCGAGGGTTTTTCTTTCTGTGGAATCCAAAAGACTAAGTGATTTGTTTTATTTAGCAGCTTTTATATTTTTTGTCTAGGCACTGTAATAAAATGGAGATGAAAGTGCTCTTGATGCTATAGCACCATGCCAGATTTAAGTATCAAGTCCTGAGAACAATAAAAAAAATTATTTAAAGAGACATTTAAACTCATACTTCAAAATGGGGGGATTTAAAAGTCCCCAAAATGTATTTAAACAGATGGCGTTATGTTTTCAATAATGAATTTCGAAAAATCGTCCTTATAGGTTTTTGCTTTACTTAGACGTTTTGCTCAGATCCAAAAACTTTCGGCATTGATAATGTCCTTTAACGGCAGAAAACTTAAAGTTTATGTTAAGAGCAAACAATTTTTTTTTCAGAAATATTTTCCAGAATAGAAACCTTGGGGTTAGGTACAATGATAGATACAATGATTCACATTGGAAAAGAAAGATTGTGTACAAAAGTTCAACAAATTATGTTAAAAATAAATTAAAAACAAAAACAGGCAATTGACTCAATTAGTTGCTATTAATCAGATTAAAAGTTTTTGAAAAATCTCTTTGTTAATATATCGAAGTTTTTTAATTATGTACATCTAAATATAATTTCAAAGAAATTTTTGTGCTGTATTTGTTTACATTACAACATCATTACGAAGTGGTTACGGAAGTATGTAAGTATTTTCCACATTTTATGAATTGTGTACCTACAAATATTGCATATTTATACATAAGAATATTGTTTGTACTTGTATGTATAAATGAGGAGTTCCATAGCAAAATGCAATAATTCTACGTATTAAGTTTTTTTGAATTTTTTTGATTAAATAAAATTCTTGAAACCAAAATCTATATAACCATTGCACAGTGGTCAATTCCGGCCAAAAATCCACAACTTCTTTATTTTTTTGAAATTTGGTATCAAAGTTAAGAATAGCATGATTGATCCCTAGGTTGGGCAGTTACATACAGGGTTTGGCCAGGTAATCACTGACGACCCAAAAGTATCGAACAAAATTAAAAGAAGAGCTTTGGAGGTGTAATAAAATATGATATTTGTAGCGATTATATTAATAGTTTGTGGAATATATATATCCCCATCTCTTTGCCTACCTAAGCAAATAAAAGTAGATATGATCATATATGGTAATAATATAATATGTGAACTGGTATATACATAAACATATGTGTATATATCTCTACATAGCTCAGACGTGGATCCGACTTGAACTCCTTTGGGATGGGTGAGGGGGGATTGTTTGAGAATCTTCAAGTGAAGCATACCATTTTGCAAAATTTATTTTGGAAATACCATAGAAATGGTACATCTTTTTCCGTTTAAGGTAGGTGGGGGTTGAGGTGGTTTGGGATGAGTACCTATTCATTTTTCTTCGCCTGAACTCGCGACTGCATAACTATATATAACAAATATCTGTTCTTTCAGTATATAGCTGAAATTTGGCATTTAAATATTGGGTATATATTCAGTATAAAAAAAAATAGCTTAAAAGAAAAAAGTACCAACGATATTCATATATTCGAATTTTCAAATGGTACCAAAATTTGTATGAGAGCTTTTAAAGAGAAGAGAACACAATTTAAATTTTATTTTTATCTTAATTACTAAAGAAGATATATTGTTTACCAAAAAAGTACAAAAATTGTATGTTACTGATTTTGCCCATTTCTAACCCCTTATGAATTGAATTTCCAAAAGGCTCTTCTTTTTATACCCTCCACCACAATATGTTGTGAAGGGGGTATACTATGTTTGTCATTCCGTGTGAAACTTTTTTATTATTCACCTCAGACCCCATAAAGTACATCTATTCTGGCTCCTTGAGTAGTTCTAAGTCGATTTAGCCATGTCCGTCTGTCCGTCTGTTGAAAACACGCTCACTTTCGAAAAACTCAAAAGAAATAAAAAAACTGGGTGTCAAATTGCTTGTAGTTATCCTAAGCAGTTTGGGATTGAAATCCAGCCAAATCGGTTAAGTATGATCAGAGCAATGAATCAAAATGTGGAACCACTATTTTAAAAAATTGATAACTTTGTTACAAAAACTAACATAAATGATTGTACAATTCACGAAATGATATGAAAATTTGCAAATGCTCGTGTTATTCGACTGGAAATCGTACTGTGAAATTTTATGAAGATCGCTCCAAAATTTACCTTAGGCCCCATATAAACCCTACTCCCGGAAAACGGTTTAGTACGCCTAAAACCGTAATTATTAATGCTATCGTAACAAAATTTGGCACGTCACAGTTTTTTAGAACTATAAATGGCACTGTATAATTTAATGAAGATAGGTTCATAATTTACCCTTTGCCCCATATAAACCCTACTCACGGAAAACAGTTTAGTACGCCTAAATCCGTGCTATCATAATAGAATTTATTTATTTTATTTATTTATTTATTCATTTGGTATGGATTGTAAGCACAGTCGGCCAAATTAATCCAGCTTAATTATATGGCAAATAAAACATTTTTTTTTTCATATTTGTTATATAATGTAAAACTATTTTTAATACCCCCCTATTGCACAAATGTTGAAAACGATATAAGAACACAGAACTTGTGGCAACTTTGTACAGTCGACTTTTTACTTGCTTCAGATTTTCCAATAACATTTTCTTAAACATAGATATAGAATTAGAGAATGTGCGATCAATAATTTAATATAGGTCTAAGCCGCAACCAATTTTAATGCTGATGTCTGTTTTTATAATGATTAATTAATAATAAATAGACATCATACAGATATCACTCCTGAAATATTCAAATTGTCGGTGGAGCGTATCAAAGATTCGGCACAGCCGAATATAAAACTCTAACTTGTTTATTTAGACATTGCGAGGGAAGTCTACATACAAAATTTCAAGTGTATGGCTTAAGTTGTTTGGGCTGGGCGATGATCACCCAGTCAGTCACGCTAATCTTATAAAAATATATGAAGTCACTAAAAATGATCTGGTTACTGGGGTGGCAGGTGATGGCAGCTGAATTCTATAGTACTTACGTTTGATACTTAACAGTACTAGATATAATTATCACTCAACCTCTCCTAGCCCCACCTTTTTTGTTATGGTCATTTTTAATTTGGCTTACTTTAGGTATTATTTATTTTTAAAGTAACTCACAATCACTTCACTTATCCCAAAAAATAACGCACACAAAGTCACAATTATCACATGGAATGAATAATTACTAACACGGTTTAAACATAACTTGCTTATTTACAAAGAAAACTTTAAAGGAAAAATCATAGCTTACTTTTATATTTCAAAGTACAAAAATCAACTTTGAAAACTTTAAGTTTGTAAGAAAAAAATTATCTACTTTGCTCCAGTATTAACAGTAAAAGAGTTATCCAAGAACCAAATTAAGAAATGAGTTGTATGTTTTAAAGTGTTTGCTATACTGTCATCAAAATTTTATTAAAATTAAAAAAAAATAATAATTTTTGGCCGGAATTTAAGTCAAAAGTTTCGCTGTAAATATATATATGTGTTCCTCTAACTCCAATTGGAGCATAGGGCGCCAATACTTATAATCTAGTCTCGATCAATACTTATAATCTAGTCTAGATCAAAATTAAATACATTTCTTATAAAATGAGAAATATAAGAAAAGACAAGCACACTGTTTATTGTTGGTAGTTTGTTTAAGCTTTGATATCGTTGTTAATAAGACTTTTTAAGTCTTTGCAATTCTCATTCACTCTGCAGTTTTATTTGCTAATATCTTTGGCTTTTCTAAAATTTTCAATTAAAAAATTTGTGATATTTATTAAAAAATTAATTAAATTTGCACCAGTAAACAAATTAATAGTATCAATTAAACCAGTTAATAGTATTAATTAAACGTTTAATTCACTTGATTAAAAGTTTAATTCACTTGATTAAATTTTTAATTAAAACTGATTATATTTTGGATTAATGCTTTAATTGGTGAAAAAATTTGGAGAATTTTTTCTGTGCAGTGAAATGTGCATAGAAACTAGCTTATCCCTTAAAAATAAATTTCATTTTTTTTATCAAGAAAAAAATTTGGGAATTAAGCACGACAAACAAAATCTTATTAATTAATTTTTTATAAAAGTAAAAAACTGTTATAAGATATAAATTATTTTAAAATGTATTTGCTTAAAAAAAAAACAAACGCTTATTAGAAAAATGTTGGTGTTTTTTTTTATTTTCTTATATCCGTTACCTACTGTTATCCTATTATATTTAAGGTTTCACCCTGAGGATACATTACAAAGATATAAGAATACATTTTTTATCTGCGGTGGACTTTTCCGTAAAAATGCCCATTTATCTCCTTGGACTATTAAAATTGTGGTGTGTTTTTAGAGGCAAAGAACTTGTTTAAAAATAAAACTCGACAAATCCAATCAAATGATCAAAATGTTGGCTTTATTAGCCCACAACTTTTATGGCATTTAATGTTTAAAAATAATTTCTGGCATATGGCCTGCGCGACAGCGCCTTGTGAACGCCATCCTGTCGGTCTAATTTTGCACCACATTTTCGACCACACCCGGTCTTATTTCGTAAAAATGGCTTCGGATGTTCTAAATGACCAATCGTTTCTGTAGTCCAAAGGCGTAAAATCATAGAAACGAGGTGACCAATTCACTTGGTTCAACAAAGTGATGGTTTTAAGTTCTGTATGGCATGTAGCTCCGTCTTGTTGGAACCATTTCTCCACCAAATGATTTTCAATGACATAAGGAATAAATAAATCACGAATCAATTGCCTGTAGCCAGTGATGCCAATAGTAGGAAATTTTCCCTTTTTTATGGGTTTTTCCAGAAAATTCCAACCGCAAAAAAAAGGACAGTTATTTTATGTTAAGGCGAATGAAGGGAATTTTCAAAATATTATCTCATTTTCAATAAATTTTCTTAAAAAACGTAAATATTCGCATTTGCGAACGATTCTCTTATTTTTGCTTTTTGCATTCACCTCACATTCGCTTAAATATATACGAATATAAAAAGCGAGTATCTAATGAATAAAATTTCTACATAGAAATTAATTTGTAAAAAAACAATCACCTTGTAAACTAAGAGACATTTTTTCGAATTTGTTAAAAATGTTTAATGAAAACTTTTAAGGATAAGGAAGGATATATTTTTAAAAAGAAATTTTTTATATTTTAGTTCAGGGGAACTGAAGAAAATATTTTTTTAAAATTGTACTGGGCCGTCTCTTCTATTTGGTACCACGTTTGCTAAAAAATTATTAGATAATTACAATAAATGGAAAATTAAATACGAAGTTTGACAACGTTTTGTCTCTAGATTAAAGGATATATAGAAGTGGTTCTGACAAAAAGAAAAAATTTCAATTTGTCACACAGTGTTATTTTGACCCCATTTAGGGCTGCCAGGTACTTTTTTCCTTGTCCCCAAAAATTTAAAAAAATCCTATACGCTTAACAGTTTTATTTGGTTTAATATCTTTAGTTTTTCTAAAATCTTTATGGATGAAGTTTCCTGATGATCTGGCCTAAGCAACCAGTGAAATGCGCATAGGAATAGCTTATCCCATCAACAATAAATTTCAAGTGTTTTTATCAATAATAAAAACTGGGAATTAAGCACGAATAACAAAATCTTTTGAAATTAAAATTTTGTGTTCCCAAAAATTGAAATTACTTTTTGATAAAAATCCCTAATTTAAAAACCAAACCTTAAAAAGTTAATATTTTTTTTTTTTTCTGAACAATTTTTTTTTTTTTTTTTTGAAATACATAGTAAGAAAAATTTTAATAAGAAATCCCCAAAAATCCCAAAGTAAAAATTTGTAGTAAAAAAGTATTTTATTTTGTTTGTAGCGACTGGGGTCGGCATGTTTTTTAAATCCTTTTTATACGATTCCAGTGAGGAGTTAAAAGCAGAACAATATGCTGTTATTGAAGAATAAGAATTTGAATGCTTGTTCAATCGGTTTTAGCCATCCTTAAAATCAACAATAACAAATACATATATCTGTCATTTATTTAATACTTCGATGCATCATACCCACTAACCAATAGCCCAGCATTCTTTTTCCGAAACTTTATTATATTGTCTTTCATATTTACTTATTTTTGGGGAAGACATATTTGCTAAAAAATTGTTTTTAAAAAATCAAAAATTGCATGTGTTGTTTGTCAACGGTTTTAGATTCTTTTTTTAAATTCATCTTTTTAAAACACGCACTCAGGAAAAATAGCATAAGTTGATTAAGTACCTTTTACACACTTAACAAAAATGGTAATCTTAATTATAGGACCCTTTACACCGTATAAGTTGTTGTGCAATAAAAATCAAAAGTCTTTTGATTGTTGCCAATCTATTGTGCCACCTTCGAATATCACACACACATTTGCGATTTAATTATACAATACATAAATTTGAGCCGCTTAAAATAAAAGTTTTGCTACTTTTTTCATTTTTTACATACGAAACAAAGAAAAATAGGCGTAAATAATAAAAGAAAGGAAAATATATTAAAAATGTGCAAAATCTCCAAAAAAATCTACGAATTTTATTTTAGTCCCCAAAAAAATCCCCAATCCACAAATGACTTCCTTTGTCCTTTTTGCTCGCATGAAATTCCCAAGTCTGGCAGTCCTGACCCCATTCACCCAACACACGACGGAGTTGATGGTCCGCTGGCTTCAATATTTGCACCAGTTAAATCTTATATGGATGTAGCCCTATTTCTTATAAATTTTCCAAGTAGTGGACGGGCAGTGGCCGAATTGCTGAGAATTGCGTCGAATCGATTAATTCGAGTCCTCTGTAAAATTACTTCTACAGCTGCGGTCTTCTGTACACACGGTCCAGGCTAGATTTGGATGAATATTATCGAAAAGAGTTAATGCGGTCATAAAACAATTCGTAGTATTGCGTATTAGCTGCTCAGATGGACGATTATGCGCAACGTTAACTTGACGAAGTTTCATTTAAGTGTACAACGAAACATCAAATTGTATCTATAGCGAAGTGCTAAGCAAACACACATTTTTTATATTCTTCATAAATTTTGTTCTTTTTTTAATTTATTTTGTTTTTTTTTTTTTTTTTTGCTGTGTACCCAAATAAATTATGAAAAGTGCAATTGCATTTTCCGCTTCACAATTCATGTTTTCTTTTTGACGTTTTAGGTTATTGCGATTTGTTCATCGTGTGTGGAGAAATGGAAGGATAAAAAATCACACGCACAAATCACTAGTGTGTGGACAGCTTTAGCCAAAGTACACTGAAAAAAGTCAAACAAACTTCATTAGCATGACAGCTAGTTTTACAGTTATACTTATCAGAAGTCCATACGTTTTTAAAAAACAACCTTTATATTGATTTTTTTTTTTACAAAATTATAATTAATTATTATGGAATCATTGCGGTTTGTTGTGGATCTCCTAAAATGTACTTGTGCGTGAGCATCTGAATACATATTTAGTTCGTAAAAATGTTTAAACAAAAAAAATCAAACTCGTGCTGGGCGAAAATCTTTAAAATCAACTACAAAAATAAACATAATCGTACACGTAAATAAAAACTGATCCAAATACCAAAAACTTACAAGAATAATGTTTTTGGTTTTTTTTATTTGGAAATAATAAAAATAAAAAAATAGAATATTTAAAAATAAAATGAAAATTTATGTAAATATTTATGCAACATTTAAAACAAGATCAGAGAGGAAAATAATTTATTACTTTTGGAAATATGGACTACGAGCGTTTTGCGAAAAGTGTGTTATAGAAGTGAATAAAAAGATAATTAAAATATAAATTCGAAAAAGGGAAAACAAATTAAAAGCTGCAAGAAGTTTTGGGAAATAAGTATATTACGAAAAATATATTAAAATTTTTTTACATCTATAAAAGTGCTGAAAATTGATATTTACTAAAAATTCGAAATAAAAATTAATATTAAATCAATGGCAAAACTGATTATTTAAATACAATTAACCATTTTTTTTATTTTTCGAATGTGTCCAATGAATCAAAATTTTAATTTATCAAGCTTTCTTTTGTTAACCAAAGGTTGGCTTAAGCAAAAAAGTACGCGAAATATTAAGGGAATAGAACTATTGCAAGAAAGCTTTATAAATTGAAATTTGATTCATTGAACACATTAAAAAAATAAAAAATTGTTCATATAAAAAAAATAACTTATAAAAGAAAAAATTCTCGCATTCTATTTTATTAAAAATATTTGAAAATTTTAAAATTAATAAAATTACTGCGTAATTAGGAAACATTTAAGCAAGTATTCGCTAACATCTTAACACAGAGTACCTCAATTTTCAATTGATCCTCGTACAAATTTCTGTACAATTATTTACCGGAAAAAGAGTAGTAATTTATTTTTATTCCTGTTTGACTTTTTGTAAAACGTGTAAATTATGTAAATATTTTGAATAACTTAAGATTTTTTTCCATCTTTGTCTTTACTGCAAACACAAATTTGTTTACTTTATTTTTAAAAATGAGTTTGGTTGTTTGCAAATGGAGAGTTAAGAAGGTGGCACAGTGGGTTTCAGTTAGTAGTTAAATCTGTTTTTTTCAATAATTATTGATAATTATTTTATTGTTATTATCGGACGAATTGAACCTAGTCAGCTCCGTCCTTATTGGAGAAATGGCTACCCCTATATCTCTTGGGAGCAAAACTTAAAATAATCTAGTGCTCTTTAATATTTACTTTTTCTTTGATTAAGAACCACTGTATTAAATACACAACTTGGCTAGTCAACATGGCGTCAGACAAAAATCAAACATTGATTGACAGCTCAAACCAGCTTTGCCCATAGAACAATTTTAGTTTACAGATGTTTGTCAACATGTTCTATCACACACGCAAGCACACACATAATTTTAGGGTACGACGCTATCGGTAAATTAGGAAATATTATTACTGATGTTCTGGTTAGGGTTTCTTATTTCCTTTTCCAAGAACTCCCGAACAATATTTTGTAAAGAATGATCTGACAACATTTATATAATGTATTCAATTATTGACATTTAATGATTATTTTATGCAATTAAAGCAGCCTTAACAATAAAAACTGAATGATTTTTATTATTTTGAATAAAAAAGTTTAAAGGAAGTGGCTCGGCTTAAAAATGTATGTCATCGTTTCTTGACACTCCTGCAGTAATGCCGATGCGGACTAAAATTGGCTGAAGCTGAAAAAAAAATTAAAAAGAATTTATTGAAAAAGTATTACTGCTTAACTGTTTCTTTATAAAGATTCGGTTAAAGAATTAATTGAACATCTTGTTCTTGTTCAAAAGACGTTCTTATAGTGCTTTTTTATCGCTGATAAATTGTTTAAGCTCCGAGAATTTTTCAAATAAAGTTACAATTTCATAAGATTTTGTTATTCGTGCTTAATTCCCAGTTTTTATTATTGATAAAAACACTTGAAATTTATTGTTGATGGGATAAGCTATTCCTATGCGCATTTCACTGGTTGCTTAGGCCAGATCATCAGGAAACTTCATCCATAAAGATTTTAGAAAAACTAAAGATATTAAACCAAATAAAACTGTTAAGCGTATAAGACTTATAGCAACAGTTCTACTTGTAATAATATCAAAGTTTAAACAAAACACATCAACAATAAACAGTGGGTTTATCTCATCTTACATTCCCCACTACAATTAGTTGAAATTCTCTCAACATTAATTGTAGTTGTAAGTAGGTTAAGAAAAACAAAATAAAAAACAACAACAACTTTACAAAAGATGTTGCCAATTTAGTGTTTTTTAGGCCGTGCACTTGCCTGTTTATTATCAAAAAGTAATTTCAATTTTTGGGAATACAAAATTTTAATTTCAAAAGATTTTGTTATTCGTGCCTAATTCCCAGTTTTTATTATTAAAAAACACTTGAAATTTATTGTTGATGGGATAAGCTATTCCTATGCGCATTTCACTGGTTGCTTAGGCCAGATCATCAGGAAACTTCATCCATAAAGATTTTAGAAAAACTAAAGATATTAAACCAAATAAAACTGTTAAGCGTATAAGACTTTTAGCAACAGTTCTACTTGTAATAATATCAAAGTTTAAACAAAACACATCAACAATAAACAGTGGGTTTATCTCATCTTACATTCCCTACTACAATTAGTTGAAATTCTCTCAACATTAATTGTAGTTGTAAGTAGGTTAAGAAAAACAAAATAAAAAACAACAACAACTTTACAAAAGATGTTGCCAATTTAGTGTTGTTTAGGCCGTGCACTTGCCTGTTTATTATCAAAAAGTAATTTCAATTTTTGGGAATACAAAATTTTAATTTCAAAAGATTTTGTTATTCGTGCTTAATTCCCAGTTTTTATTATATTTAAAGTTACAATTTTAATACGCTTTTGACAAACTATTACAAACTTCAGATGCTTTTGCAGTATAGAAACCCTATTTATAGTTCTTCGTTTTGTTGTTATTGTCGCTATTGTTTGTTGCTGTTGTTTGTACATTGGCATTAATAAATGCTCAAGCACTCGTATGATTTCAAATTTCAATTATTATTATTTTTTGGCCATGTTTCAAATTTTTTATAAATTACAAAAATTTGTATGCGTATAGTGTTAAGGCTGCATGTGTGTGGCATTCATTCATACATGTGTTTACAAGTGCGTTTGCTTTTTCCGTTTATAACTTAAAATGTTGTGGCAGTGGCCAAAAAATAAAAAAATTAAATTGTTTTTTTGGAAAGGTAAAAGAAATTTCGTCGTTCTTCTTTTTTAATAATTTGTTTGTCATTAATAGAATAGTTATTGCTTGTAAGATATTTTATGGTTTATTTATTTGTCTTGCGTAAACAAACGGTAAACGCAAAAAAAAAAACAAAAATTGAGGTTTTTGCGGTACAACATGAATGAATTTTATTTTACAATTCCTATAAAAGCCATACATGTTAAACATAGTGGCAAAAAATTTAAATTAAACCTAGAAAATTTATTGAAATTGTTATGAAAAAGTCTAATGAACTTGTAAACAAGCAAATTTCATACAAAACTTTTAATATAAGGAAATATATAAAAACAGCTTTAAGCTGTTATTTTGAAAACATTTTGCAAAACTCTCTCCTTCATCGTTGAAAATAACAATTTATGTAGTACATTATCATTTAAACATACCCAAACCGCCACAGGTGGAGGGGAATTAGTCGCTTTTACACATGTTTGTAATACAAAAAAATATTGGTTCTAGACCAACCTTTGAGTATACCCATTGATTTAGGATCACTTTCTGAATCGACCTAGCGCTGTCCATCCGTCCGTCTGGTCCACATGATCATAGGTCGCATATTAACCCCTTCTTAAAATCACATTAAGACGAAATTATCTCACAAAGATTTAGTTATCTATATAATATTTCTCACAAAAAAGTCTTATATGAATCTTAAACTCATAACACAATTTTGTTTTGCCGGGTCCATGATTGCTCATAGGTCCCAAACAGGATACACTACAGAAAATGTGTCTTTAAATACTAGGGTGTAGAGCATCAAATGGTCGTTCTTTTCCGACTGTACTTCCTTACTTATTTTCAATTAATCTTAAACAAGTACTCTAATAATTATATGCATTATACACAGCAAAGAAAAGTAATTTTAGGCTTCTGCCTTTTCATATGTTTTTTTATTTTTTGCTTTAGGAGCCATATGGAGAATTTCACATGACGCTTAACCACAAGAAAGAAAAAAAACAACTATGTAAATAAAATACGCACAATAAACAACAAACTCCTCAAAGACTAGCTGTGAAAAGAAAACAGCCAGCAAAATCAATTTTGCTTTAATATTAGGAATTAGAATATCAATTCCCTGGGCACACCTCCACAAAAAGTTTATATTAGCAACTACCGATTTTTTTCTAACCTTTAAGATTTTATTTGTTTCAACTATCTAACATTTAAATTTAGAAAAAAACATTAATCTTGTGCTCTTTCACCTACGTATGAATCTATATTTTTAAAATATTGAAAAATATTTTTCAAAATAATTTTCTTTTATATCTAAATAATTTTAATAAAATATTTACAATGAATCATTAGCAAATAGCAGATTAATGGCGTTTTCTTTTCTAAAAAAAGTGTTGCATAAGTGTTACATGTGGCTTGGCAACATTTTTAAATGCACCCCTAATTTTTAAGAAGTGTTTCATATTTTACGTTTACAAAAGAACACCAATTTCGGCATTAAATAATAAAGTACAATTAGCGCAAGGTGAATTCGTACAGGTGGTGGCAACACTAAAACAATCCAAAGCCAACAGAAACAACAGATGTTTTTTGTATTGCATTGTTAGTGTTTACGGCTCGAAACTTGCCACCACCTTGTACTGAATTCGCCTTGATCTAGTGCTGCACTCATGCCCCTTTAATTAAAATGAGTGTTAACATGTAGCATTTTTTTTTAATTTTAAAGGGAACATCATCAGATACGAACGCTTTACACTTTTAAAATAACACATGTTTTTCAGAAAAGAAAATAAAAAAATGTAAATGGCAGAATAAATGCAGAATTTTACTCAGAAAAGAGAACGCCATAAGTTAAATATTTTAACGAATAAATGTTTGTTTTTATACTGATGCACCACTATGTTGGCCACTGGCCATCCGTATTGTCTGTTGTAAAACAAAACAGTACTGTATTTAAGAGCTATGTCCAACCCGAGTGGTGCAAATGGTATACAAAGTTCGTCAATTTTCATCCTTAAATTCGGAAGTCCACACCATGAATTTTGCGTTTTTTCGCTGCATACGCAGCCGTCAAAATAAATGTTTTTACATGCTTAAAAGCATTGGATGCCGTGAGAGGTTGATTTTGTCAAAAAAAAACTTTAATTTTTACTTGTGGTAATGTCGCATTTTAAGCGTAACATGTAACTTGAAGCACAGAACGCAAGAAAGGTATGAAATACATGCAACGCATAAATGCAAAAACGCGTGGTGTGGGCCTCCACCTAAAGAAATTGTAAGTTCATTTGTAGATATCAATCAGCTAAAAACCCCCTCATTTTTGTGTTCAGTTGTTTCAAGCTCTCTTAAACTGTCTGAGATTCACAGCCAGCCAAGCCAAATTCAAATCTGATTTAAACAGTTTGAACCAATTTGTTTTGGTCTGTTGGAAAAGATTAACGTTTCGAAACGTAAACACTTACAATGCAATGCAAAATATCTTCGCTGTTTGTTTTTTTTAGATTGTTGCAGTATTATCATTACCTGTGGTTGTCGTAAAAAACTGATATATGTGTGTATACAAATATACTAGCTGTTTGGTCCCGGCGCTGCTCGGGATTTTCTAAATAAAAATAAAAATGAAATACTGGAGAATTTTGTTAATAACTTGAAAAAATTTAAATATCACGACAACAGTGCCACCTATCAAGAATTTTTTTTATAAACCATCGGTAAAAGTAGACCTTGCCAACGCATGTACTCGTTTGAAAATCGGTTGAGTGGTTCTCGAGCTATAAAATCACTAACATAGGACAACTTATTTTTATAGAAATATATATATTCTCTTAACACAGTATTAACAATTTAGAGCCAAGATTTATTTCTTCTTTTATTGTATTCTAACGATTAATAGTTATTTCAATGATGAAATGTTTTACAAGTCGACTTAGATGTCGACTTAGATGGACGCTAAATCACAAGAACATTGATTAAGTCATAAACGCCACAAAATAACACAAACAAACATAAAATCAAAGAGGGACTAAACCGATTTTAAAGAAATTGGCACAAATAATATTTCCAAATTTTTTTTCATTATCGCTCCGAAATTTACCATACGTCCCATATCAAGTCTTCTTCCAGAAATCTTATAAATTTAAGGTGGCAATAAAAGACTTGTAGTCGAGTTTATTTTTTGGATTTGGAGTTTATAGGATAGCAGGAGGGGCTCCCAAAGTAGGTCACCTTGGGTATTACAAAGTTTTAAGCCTATCCTCCAGAGTTCTTTACTTTAAAAATTAACATTAAAAAAATTTTTATCTGTGGAATGTAGGTACTAGTCGAGTTTAAAAAAAACGTAAGCGACATACATGGTTTATTTCTTTGCTATTTTTGACCTACATACTTTGGACTAGTATTTCGCATATAAAAGATTCAAATTTGTCTCGACTTTTTGAAATAAATTTTTTAATGAATTATCAAATAATCGATAAATATTCAAAGAATTGTAATTAAAATGTTATATGCATTTGAAGAAAAAAATTTGAAAAAAAATACTGGGGCCAAATTACGGCATTCGATATCGATCGAAATTCCCATTTTAAATGTATTGTAATTTCGATCGATATCGAATGCGGTAATTTGGCCCGTAATAAAATTAGCTCTTCTTTTATTAGAGGTGTTACTTATTAAAAGCATATATAGCGGAGTTGACGTTTGCATGTGGAATAGGTGAAATAATTGGTCAGTTTGGATCATTTTGAACATCAAGCATAGTTAAAATATAAAGAATATTTGAAAATCCAACAAATTGGTTCATTATTTCACAGGGCCCCTAAACAAATATCCTTCCGAAATATGGACACAAAACTATTTTTAAAGATGAAATTCCCCTAAAATATTCTTTATATCTAAAAAAGTTTGATATTAAAAATTGGCTTAATCGGCGAATAATTTTACCTAGTCCCCATACATATCTCCTTCCCGGAATATGGGTTTTTGGCGAATATGATCGGAAAGACACTAGAATGTTTACATTTTTTTCGTGCTTTTATAGCCATACCACAATGGCGGAGGGAGAATGATGCGTTTATGCTGATGTGTGTACCAAAAAAAATATTGGCTCTACCCCCACCTTTAAGTATACAGAACGAATCATAAGTACTTTCTGAGTCGACATGACAATGTCTGACCGTCCAGCTGGTTAAGCCAGGATATTATCGCCACGCCAGAATAATCAGGCATTTGATTGTCCCTGATGGGGTGGAATACTCTGCCCTCCTAAGAAAGACAGTCATATCTCCATTTTAGTAGTTTTGAGCATGGTAGGAAAAAATTCTACTCGCGAGCACAATTCGTGTGCTGGCGAGTTCAAAAATAAAACTCGCGGCTTACTGGCTTAATTATTATCGCATTTGAGGGGTATGTGTATATTAGCTGATAGCAAGTTTGCCATTGTTTCCCCAGCGGGTGACTATACGACATCTTGGCTAACTGTAGAATGTCGGATGTACGGAGGACATGCGGACTGCCATGGCAAACAGATAGCAAATAAGCTTTCACATTGATCAATCCATTGTCCTTTCAATAGCCCACTGTAAGTCACTTATCAAGCGCGAGTCTTATGGAGTTGCGCCGATATGATGGATTTTCGAATCCACCTGCTCAATGTAAAGGGCATTATGGCCTAGATATGATGAACGGAGAACTAGCTCTCTACTTAGGTTAAATAGACCCAGATTAGAACAGTGGTCTCAGTTGTAACTGCGCACTGGCCTGTGGGGACTCATGCGGGGAGAATGGGTCTGGGATTAAATGACTACTACAGAAGTTGTCGTGAGGAGGTCGAAGAGAAAACTGTGCTTCATTTTCTATGGCAATATCCTAGAATTCGAGGCATTAGGGCAAAATACCTGGGAAAGCCGGTGTTTGCCTGCTTGGAGGATCTATCTAGGAAAGAATTAAGGACACTTCTTCTCCTCATTAGGAAAACGAATTGGTTGAATTCTGCAGTGACGCCTACTGAGTAACTGCACTGTAGGATGGCGTATCACAAAGGGACCACGAAAGGACTCAAGTGAGCTGTCTCTCGATGGCTGCCCAAGAGACCTCGCCTAACCTTACCAGCTGGTGGTCTGTCCATGTAACCTTTGCGCAAAGTACAGGTCGCAATTGAAATAAAAAGTTTGATAAAATTTGGTTTATACGTTGCAATTGCCATAGGGACAAAACCTGCTGATGAGAATCAGTATATAATTTCACTTGACCTCCATACAAACTTCTTTCCGGAATAGACCTTGTGCCCATAAATTATCTTTTTATGTTGGTATTTAGACAAAACTTGTTTTACAAATAGCTTATTGCAGCATAAATTGTGTTACCAAATTGTTTTGAAATCGGTTAATAATTGACCATAGCTTCCATACAAATCCCTAAAAATGTTGGTATTGACGACCGTCAACTTTTAGATAAACTACTATGTCATGGCAATTTTGTACTGGTAGGTCCAAAACTGACAATTGGTCTTATGTAAACCTCCTGCCCAAAATCGCTTTAAGACGAATAAATCTCATATAGATGTTGATATTAAGATCATATTGAGTACAAAGAACACTTATATGGATCTTAATCTCATATCAGTATTTTGCTTTTGCGGGTCCATGATTGGCCATGGTCCCAAATGGAGTACACTCTCGAAAATATGTCTGTATCTACTGTGGTGTAGAGTAACTAGTGGTCAGGCTTGGCTGACTATTTTTTCTTTTTTCTTTAGTTTTATATACGTTTTAATTGGTTATTACGACGGGCCAAATATGTCTTATATTTCACGTTAATCTCCTAGAAATGCTTTCCAGAATATCGCTTTATTTAACAAATCGACTTTCAGATTATATTCAAAAAAATTGGGTTTATTAATACTACTAGCTGTTTGGTCCCGGCGCTATTCGGAATTTTCTTAATAAAAATAAAAAACATATAATGGAGAATTTTGCTAATAACTTAACTACAGCGCTATCTACACAGAAAAAAATTTTGCACCACTAAAAGCATTAATCAAATATAAAATCAGTTTTAATTAAAAATTTAATCAAGTGAATTAAACGTTAATCAAGTGTATTAAACGTTTAATTGACAATAATAATTTGCACCAGTAAGCACTCTTTAATCGTATAATTCACTTGAATTTTTAATTAAAACTGATTTTATTTTTGATTAATGCTTTCACTGGTGCAAAATTTGTTTCTGTGTACAGGAAATTACTTTTATTTATTAAATATATTTTGTGAATTTCAGCCAAATCGTACCATAAATAAAAAAATTAAGTATCACGACAACAGCGCCACCTATCGGTATTAAGCTTAAAATAAACCTGGCTCCTGACTAAAATAATTTATTTTTCAAGTTTGGTGTCAATCGGTCCAGCGTGTCTTGTGTTTTAGGAACACATACACGGCATAACCGTTTTTATATATACATATATAGATGGTAAAGGGTAAATAAGATTCGGCAAAGCCGATTATAGCACCTTAATTTTAAATGATGCAAAAAATACTGCTAAAAAGTAAAGCAACTAATAATTTTTAATAATTGCAATTTCAAATATATTTTTACGATTTTTTATAGTTTAAACAATTTTCGTACTGATTCACATTTAACACGTTGCAATCAATGCACAATTTTTCAACGTACAAATAAATATTTTGTATTTAATTAAACTTAAATATATTCTTTATAACAAAAAAAAAAAAAAGTAAAATTTTCTTGTTTAGTATTTCTAATGTAGCATACAAAATTGTTTTTGTATTTAATTTGTTGATGTGTCGGTTGTTTTGGTTTGGGCTGGTTGGTTGGTGTGAAATCTCACAATTGTTAATCGAATTCGGCCGTTTTGCTTTGTATACAATATTAATGTTGTATTTATTATACGATTATTCTAAAGATTTAAACATCATTTATTTCGACAAACAAACAGATAGACATTCAGACGTTCATACATTTACCGTCGAGTACATTTAGTCGAATCTCCATGTGAAATCGGGGTGATCATTAGTAAAAACGGATATAGAACTTTTAGTATTAAATTAAACGTCAGCAACGCTGGAGCATAATTTCCATTTAGAAAGAGAATCTATTTCAAACATAAAGATAGAAACAGAAACAGAAACAGAAACACTGCAAATCGTTCACACCCTCATTCATCTGCAACTGCCATCTCTACTCTATTAGCGAAATTATCATTTTGCACAATAAATTTTTCGCAAACGCATTTAATGTAAAGATTAAGTGAAAAATAGAAAAAAATTATACAGATACAAATTTATGGAAAGCAAAGAAAAAAAATTGTATATTTAGCAAGAAACATAAAAAAATTCTGTATGATTCTGTGCCAAAAGTGTCGCGTGTGCGTTGATTTTGATGTTAAAATTATAGTTTAGTGTTGAAAAGAGTGCGTTCGTGCTGTTTAAAGTTTGTAATGAATTTTCCAACAATACAAACAGCGACACAGTTTATCAATACGACAACAGCTAATAAGATTTAAAAAATAGTATTACAAATACACAAATAAAGTTGAAATAGAATTTTTTGTTTGCAAAAAAAAAAAAAAAAAAAAAAATCATAAATTTATCTAGAATTTTTTTTTATTTCGTTTGGTTAAAAAAAGCTCTTAAATGCATTCCGCGACATGTGGTGTTGGGGCCAGCACAACCACCAGTAACTCATCTTCAGCAGCCATGTAAGTTTAATATAATTAATTTCATACATTAAATTCTGGGAAAATTTTTAAAAATCATTCTTAAATTTTAGAGATCATGTCAGTTTGATTTAAAAATAAGTTTAAAATAGCCGCATTTTTCTTTTTACTGACGTAAATAGGCAAAAATTGTTAATAACAAAAAGTATGTCAAGCCTTCACGATAGTTTAAAAATGGAAGTTTGTTTTTTACTTGGGTTCAAAAAGATCTATTTTTTTTTTTAAATGAATATTTTTTTAAATTTTTCTTCCAAAATCGAATCAAACGAAAAAAGTTTAAGCAAAAATGTTCGGCAAGTCATATTTAGTTTTTAACTTAATGCACAATATCTCTAAAAAGAAGTGATGGTACACAGAAATAAAACCTCGTTCTAAACTAAAGTTTTTGCCACTTACTTTAAGGACGAGTCGTACCAAAAAATTTAAGTACAAATAACTCTTAAGTTGTACTTAAAACAATCCTCAATGGGAATTCTTTCGAAAACTTTAAAGTTTTCTATTCGTGCACACGCATATGTTTGTAAAAGTTTGTTGTAGAGACAACAACAACTCGACGAAAGTAGTTAAAAAACGATTTGTTTGTTTTGTTTAGAAACAACAACACAAAAGAAGAAGAACATACATTTTTTTAATGTTTACAAAGTAAAATAAAAAGCAAAAATTCCCATACTCTATTTGTTAAAATTATTTAGTTAAATACATAAAATTTACAAAGTAGAATGTTTACGAACCATATCGGGCATGCTGATGGTGTCTTATTATTTTGGGTTCTTTCGTAAACGTAAACAAAACACAAAGGTGAAACAAACATGTGTACCAAATATGTAAGTATATGTATATTAGGGAATACAAAATTATTAATTAATAAGATTTTGTTTGTCATGCTTAATTCCCAATTTTTATTGTTGATAAAAACACTGAAATTAATTGTTGGGGGATAAGCTAGTTTCTATGCGCATTTTACTGGTTGCTTAAGCCACAACATCAGAAAACATTCTTCCAAAAAATTTTAGAAAAGCAAAATCTTAATAATTAAAAATTTAGTATTCCCAAAAATTACTTTGATAATAAGTTTTAACGTCCTAATAACACAAAAATGTAATTTTGGCGTTAGTGTTGCAGAATTATTCGCTATGTGTTCCTTATATTGTGTATAAAATTCAAATTTATATCTTTTATGCTTTCACCGTTTGAAGAGAATATGTCGTTATATTTTCTTAAAGGTGCGAGCAAATCAATAACTTGAAACACATTTATTTCGATATGTGTTTTTTCCGTACTTAGACCCTAGAGTATTGAATACAATGAGGGTTAACTTAGTTCGTCATTCTGTGTGCAACACCAAAAAGAAACCATCTAGATCCCTTGTTCCTAGTAACATTCTCAGTGGATCTGACCAACACCCTAACTACCGTTTAACCGCAGACCCCTATGGTTTATAAGGGCGTTTCGCTTAACATCTCGCTCACGGAAGGCATGCATTTTATATGGTGAGTTCCTTACTTTGAAGCCATACATTTTTGGCGTAAAATTGGCTTTGTTCAATGCTTGAAAAAACTGGTGAGTGCACGATCAGCTAAATTTTTTGTTGTTAAAGTTTTCTTTAATATTCTCCCTTACCCACATGCTTCGTAGCCAGGCGAATTCAACTACTGGTGGTGTCAAAACGCCATTTGATTTTTACAGTTCGAACCGATTTGTTTCGATTTGTTAGGGTTTTGTAAGGAATGGTTGATATTTTGAATAAACACTAACAATGTCTTTGGATTGTTGTAGTATCAACACCACCTGTAGCTGAATTATACAACTAATGCTTCGCGAAATAAGATCACGTTTATTAGATTGTTATTTCGGTATCGGTCTTAATACGGAAGTATAATTTGTAGTAACTGTGTAAAACTACAAAATATTTGACTGATTGTTATAAAGTAAATTTTGGGAAAAATTAACTGCCTGTTTTAAGAAAATTAAAACAAAATTTCGTGTGAGAAATTATACACAGAAAAAAATAAAAATTGATTTTAATTAAAAAACTTGTGATACTAATTAAAAAATTAATTAAATTTGCACCAGTAAACAAATTAATAGTATCAATTAAACTAGTTAATAGTATTAATTAAACGTTTAATTCACTTGATTAAGAGTTTAATTCACTTGATTAAATTTTTAATTAAAACTTATTATGTTTTTGATTAATGCTTTAATTGGTGAAAAATTTTGGAGAATTTTTTCTGTGTAATGACAACAAAAACCAATTTTCGATTTTTATTGTTGTTTTCAAAATAATTTCTCACTTAAATTTAGTTTTTTATTTTTTAAAATAGGCAGTTCAATTTTCCCAAAAATTACTTTTTAACAATGAATCACATATATTTTGTATTTTTCAACAACTTTCATAATCATGTAAAGGAAATATTTAGCTCCATATAACATTTATAATATAAATAGCTTATTTGGAATTCGACCCCGGCCAAATATTATAGCTTTACTCTTCAAACTCATGTTAATTTTTATATTCTTGCTAATTTTTGTTTATGCGTATGTCATTAATTAAATATATTGAATCTATGAGGTGCTAATAATTTATATCTACGATGATGTTTGTGATTCGCAGATTCTTATATGTATTTCATTTATTGCTTTTGTAAATAATTTGCTGAAAATGTGTGATGAAAGAAGTGTTTTATGTGTTGAATGGTTTAAAAAAATTCAATGTGTAAACTTGACAGCTATAAAAAGGGGCTAAACGTCATATTCATTTAAAGGATAGTTCATCTCTCATCTCTATATAAAATTGTTTCAACTGTACAAAAATACGAATTTTAATGACCAACTTTTTAACAATCACAATCACTTGAAAAAATATGGATTAAAAATTTGTATTGGTTAATCAACTATTAAGAATATATAGCACACTAAATCATAAACTGGCACAACTCAAAATTCAAAAATGTTTAGGAGAGGCAAAAAACTGGCTTTAAAAATATGGTTGCAGTTGTTTAATCAAATTGAGTACTACTAATGTTAAAGAAGACGGTGACGTAAACGAAATTTTCGTGGTCGCTATAGATTTTATTTGTGAACTGGCTTATGAAAAACAAACTATTTTAATAAATTTTAAGTTGTGCCTGTTTATGATTTAGTGTGCGATAATGTTTGTCCTGATACGAACGATAAAATTAATGTTTTTTTTTTTTTTGCTTAATATAAATCAAGGCTTTGTCAATTGAAAATAAAAGTAGACTAGAGTTTAGTAGACGCAGAAAAAATATAGTTAAAGTATCGTTAGGATAATAGCCCCAATTTCTAGAGATAAATGTTCCGAAACGGCCTTTTATATTTGTATCTAATATTGTTACTTATTATATAAATCTTCTGCAAGATATATCATCCTCAAAAGCCCCCAGTAAGAAAAAAACACAACCTTGACTTTATTTTCAAACAACAAAAAAATTCCCCTAATGACTGTCAATTTGATTGCAATAATTTATTTAAAACCCCCTCTTACGTTATAAATTGCTGACTGACTAGACTAGTGAATGCTCTAAAAGTATTTGCTTCTATATCATTTGAAAACAAAAAAAAATTTCAATTGTTAAGAAAAAAAAATTCCCACAATTTAAGAAAAAAATAGATTCAATTCATTTCTAGAGGCAAGAAGTTCAACTAAAGTGCCGCATTAAAGTATTAAAAGATCAAGCAAATATTTAAGAAAAAATAAGATCGTTTATCAAAAACACTTTTTTCTCTAAACAACTCAATCAGGCAAAAACTAAGAACATTTTTCTGTATTTAAAGAAAAGAAAATCAGCTTAATGAATTTCAAAGAAAAAAATAATATAGAACAAATGGATTAAGTGTTGGAAAAAAGAATCATGGTCGATTTACAGACATACTACAAAAAAAAAAATAAATATTTATACCCTACACAAGTGCTGCCAGAAGTGGGGGAAAACAATTTAAATGTAGGCTTTTACCTTTAAAATAGTAGCTACATACATGCAGAGAAAAAACACACCTCTAACGAAACTATTTTTAACGAAAAACGTTTAAATATATTAAAAACATTCTAGGGTTGAATTAGCTACATCAGATGCCACAACCATAGGATGGTTGCTTTTGAATATGTTATGATCAATAAAAGCCATAATTTGCTAACCCCTAAAAATTTTTCGTTAAAAATAGTTTTGTTGAAAAATGTTTTTTCGTTATGCGTAGGAAAAGTCGGACAGATTTTTTTATATTATTTTAATTGTAGGTACCATTTCCACCCACACCACCAAAGTGGGGCTTAACCGATTATCCTTTTTTAATTGTTTTAAAATAAAATGATTTCATGCAATTAATGTATTATTCTCCTATTCCGAACATCAAAATTCTAAATTTTGTATATGCGAGTAAAAATTCATTGTAAAACCATAATTTTTATAAGTTTGATAGCAGTCAGCAACAATTTCTAAAACAAATTTTTACACATGCACAAGTTAAGTTCAAGAGAAGTTTAAATAAGCCGGTTGAACTCCAACCTAAAATTCACACTTTTGAATGTATGTGAAACATGGAACGCTGCATTACGTGATAGACACTCCATTCTTGTGAGCAAATGCCTACGTAAGATTTTACGTATGTATATATTGTCTTACAACAATCTCTAACATCCATCTATGGGCAGAAACAAACCAGCGAACGATAAAAATGGAAATCCAGAAACGAAAATTGCATAGAAGTTTTAGTTAGCGATTCTGGGTTTTAATATTTGGGATAATGAAGTTCGGGATTTTAAGTTTCCGGTATTTGACCCCAACCAAAATAAGTATTGATTTTTAAAACAACTTTGTACTTTTATATAAACATATCAGGTAATTTACCAAAAAAACTAACAAAAGCAAATGGAAAATGTTAAAAAATTTAAAGAAATTGCAAATAATTGAAAATTAAAGAACTTCCACAAACAATTAATTACCTCTCACAGCAGATGAAATAACACAAAAAAAAAACAATTAAAAATTAAATCACTTCCATGTTAAATTGTTTTTGGGACTTTTCTCATTTGGTCTTTTTTAATTATGAAATAACTCCCAGCAAAAAAAAAGATTAAATAACTTCCAAAAAAATTAAATAAAACCGTCCTCTCGGTTTTTTAATTTTATAACATGTTCGGAGGCAACCATAATAAGGTTGTGACTTCTTGATGGAGAACTAATTTAACCAAAATATGGTTATCAGTGAAAATAATATTAAATAATTAAATGGAGGTGACCTGATTTAAACATATTTTTTTCTGGGTGTACTTTCTTACCTGTTTGCCAAACTAAGCATACCCACGATCTGCTGTATAGCGGCCCATATAAACATCATTGCAATTGTTTTTCTTTTTTTTGCGGTTAAACCATCAGATGTATAAACAAAAAAATTATAGTAAAAAACAGTCGCTAGCTAAATTTAGTTGTAACATTAAACAAATGTTAAATGATGCGTTTCAAATTATCATGTGTGTGTGTAGAGTGTTTTTTTAAGTAAAACAGACAAACGGACCAAGTGTAAAGTCATTTACGGAGGCATTAACTACATAAAGCAAATACAATATTACTCATATTAATTTAGTTTGCAACTTGCAACCTACTTGCAATGCTTGGAATTGAATAGAAACAAAAGTTTTTGTTTGTTGATATTTAAAGGTGGCAATTTTGAATACAGTGGGCTGTGAATGTAACGAGGCAGCTGTTCTGAAAAAATTTAATGGCTGTTTGGTAATAAGCCTGTTAGTTGCGAATTGGTTACAGGTATAAAGTTATTTAGTGGAAATTTTTACCATTTTCAGCAAATATGTCGAACCATTGTTGCTCTTCCGATTACTATTAAGTTTTGTTAAAAAGGCAAAGCACTTGAAAATTTATGGATAGTTCTCTTTGCTGTTGTTGCACGTCTCATGACCGTATCCAAAGTATGTAACATTAAAAAGCAGGGGGAAAGGATGCAACCTTGTCTTATGCCAACATTTACGGGAATATTATCGCCGATTTGGCCATCATGAAGAACCCTGCAAATGCTTTAGTTCTCTGATAAGACCGATAAACTTTCCTGGGACATCTCTACATTTTAGTTCTGCCCGTAAGCAGTTATGGTTAAGAGTATCGAAGACTCGTTCAAAATCAATAAGGATTAACAGACTGCTCTACAATGATACGGGAAAACCTGGGAAAATTCCATAGAAAAAATGCATTTTGGGATTGGTTAAATGGTTTATACCTGATTTAACTTAGGTAAAGAAGAACTAGCAACCATTTTCAACAGATGAATATGGCTTAGAATTACTTAAGAACCCTTAATGAGCTCTTAGGTGAAAAATTCGTGGCGGTACACATCGAATGACAAATTTAAAATAACACCATTCACATAATAATTAAATGTTAATTTAAAAAATAAATATTCGATTATTAGTTTGAATGAATAATATTAGTTATCATAGGTCGAATTTAGCGTTTCTAATTTTTGCTTATTTTTTCCTGACAATCGACTGCCTTTAATTTCATCTTTTACTGTAAGTGCAATAGCAATCAAAACCTCATTTACATTCGCACTTTTTCCATATTTAAAAAACTTGTTGCTTTAATTGTTATTAAACGAATTGAGTTTAGAATCTAAATTTTGTATTTGTTTTAGCGTAAACGAGTAGTTGTTGTTACTGTTGATTGATTTTGGGTTAATTTAGTGTGTATTCCGTCAACCAGCCAGTGTAAATTTCTATGCTGCATTACAGTGCAGTGTAGTTGTGAGTACATTTGATTGTTGTTTGCCGGCCTCATATGGATAAAGTCAAGTGGATTTCTTACAAGTAGAATTTCATTTTACAATAAGTAAGTGAATGAATGACGTAATGCATTGTAAAATGCACTGGAACTTAAAAATTTGAAGAAAAGCACTTTTTGTTTAACACTTAAACTAATAAATGAAATAAAGTGCAAGTGTAAACATATCATCGATTCTTATAGTTTGATTTATGTGGGGAATAGAATACTTAGTTGAGTATTGAAATTTTTAATTTGTTTTTTTCAGCGTTTTTTTTAAGAGGGAAAAACATTCTTTGTTTTAAGTGTTATTTATGTTATTTTGTTTTTGGCTCTTTTTTGTGGTAATGCGCAAATAAACAACATAGAAAATAAATATGGGGTAATTTTTGTGTTATTTTAAATTATTTCTGTCTTAATGACTTAACGCTTGATTTAGTAACAATAGATTTCTTTATTAAGATTTAAAATTTTATACACTTAGAACATGTTGTCATGGATGAAAAAAGAACGAAACTGTAAAAATATTAATTTATTATCCGAATTGGAGATTTTACAGTAGCAACCCAAGATTAATTTCAAAAACAGAAAGTGAAGTTGGTCAAGCCCAACTATTTGGTATGCTACACGACAAGACAAAGTTTTCTCAGTAAATTTTGAATAAAATCAAAAGTTGTGCACCGATTACAATGAAATTATCATTATTTTATTCGAAATATGTTAAGCTAAATGTTTTTGGACCAAAATTGTTTTTTTTTTCAAAATTTTCCTTTTTTTAAATTTAATGATATCTCTGAAACAACAGGGCAAATTTAAAAACAGTGTAACCTTAATGATAATACTGTTGCCGAGTTTCGAATTTATTTTTTAAATGAATATGGTCAACCGTTTTCAAGTTATTCCAATATGTATAGGAAAGTGCCTTAATTTTGGACATAACGGTATATCTCGAAAAGTAGAGCTGATAGAGAAAAATGAAGATTAGACTTGAAATCAGCGGCTTTAAATTGGTAAAAATTTGCAATCAAATTCCAGACCGCAAAATGACTGTTCCGCAGAGTTTTTATCGGTGTAATTAAACTTTTGTTTAAATCGATTAATCTTTTGTTTCTAAGACATTTCCATCCATATTCATTTATATTATTTTTGTTTTAAAAATAAATTATACAAAATAAACTATAGTTTATTATAAAAAAAAAAAAAAAATAAAACATCTGCTAGCATGACGTAATTTTACGTTAATGTTTGTCGGTATGTCTATATGTCCCCTATTAATGTTAGCAAATTGATTTTAGATTGCATACAAACTCTTACATCAACAGCAACACAACTAACAAACCAACAACAACTTTATGACAAACAACTGTCGGTCTGAAAGCCCACGCGCTATATTTTTTCTTGCTGTCAATTTAAATATAAAAACTTCAATTTGCTGTGAACTTGTTAAATCAGACTTCTTACTCGTACATGTGTGTTGTGGGATTGATAATTTTATCCGGCTTATTGAAAAATTAAAATATTTGCCAACATTCATTCGTCTAATTGCCAGCAACAAGCTCCAAATTTCGTTATCTTTTATCTTTTACCAATTTGCGTTTTAACGGTTTATTTGTTGGCTTAAAATATTGGTTATTTTTGTTGTTTTTGTGTTTTAATATCAGATTTTATGGTGAAAAATAAATGTTAAAAATTAATCATGTATATACATCAGATGGTTTCGTGAGTTCGCACGAAATCGGCCCTGTGGTTCCGGAGGTAGGAATAGGGCTACAGGGGTAAAGGCTCCTACTCCCTATATATCTTTATCTAAATCGCATATTTGATAAAAACAATTTTTGAATTTTCTGCGATGACGATTTTTGCGGTATTGATAAAAAAGTCTATTGGTATAGTTATTGAATTTTTAGTCAACAACCAAGTTTATTGATTCAATAAAAAAAGTTTTTGCCCAAAACAATTTTTTTCAACAAGATGCTTACGTGCTAAATTGCCAATTTTTATTCTTTGATAAATACACTAAAATTTGTTGTGGGATGATAAGCTAGTTCCTATGCGCATTTCGCTGGTTGCTTAACCCATTTACGCCCGCTGTGCCAATTTGGGAACACTTCATTATTTCCGGCTTATGACAAAGTTTTTGACATTATTCAATATATGTTTACCTTATTGATAAACTAAAATTTCAGAAATTTCTATAACATCAAAAAAATTTTTTTTTAAAATTTTTTTTTTTTAGTGACCGTAGTGCCAATTTGGGTACACCTCTTTAATTCCAAAAAAAAAAAAAAAAAATTTTTTTTTTTTTTTGTTTTTTGTTTATATGTAATAAATTAAATAATAAAATAAACAATATTTTATTTTTTGTCCGGTAGTTTTTGTTTGGGCTTAAATGGGTTAAACCAGATCATCACAAAAACCTTTATGCAAAGACTTTGGCAAAACTAAATATATTATACAAACTGTAAAGCGAATGAGAATTACAAATGGAAAAGAGTTGTAAAAATACTGTATTTACTTTGATTCAAATATTTTTTTTCTAGGATATGAAAAAATATTTAATTATTTAATACGTTTTATTTAATTCTATTTTGCACAGTGTAAATTTGATAAACTCTTTCATTGAATCAAACAAAAAGTTCGTTCACCTAAAATTTTATTTTTAACAAACTGTGTTGTTAAAAATGTTTCTTGAGATATTTTTTTTCTGTGTGCATCTGGAAGAAATTATAGCCTATAATTTTTATTATTAAGGGTGTGAAATAGGGCAAAAGGGGTAAAAGCTCGCCCTTCCTATATCTTCTAGCAGACTCTGTAAATTCTAAAAGGAAATAGGCAAGAGGGGTAAAGCCCTCCCTCCCTTTATCTTCTTAGCTAATTAACCGGTTTTCTTAAAATTTGGTATGCAGACACTAAAACATATATCTTATATGGCAAAACAACATTTGCCGGGTCAGCGAGTTGTGCAATAAAATTCAATTTGTTTAAATAGTTAAATAGATTCCTATATGCAGGCTTTCAAGGTCATGTATTTAATGTAAATAAAAGATTGTTTATTTCATTCTCAATAATATCCGACGTTTCGTTGGTATTCTTTCCAACTTCTTCAGGGATTGAGTTTTTATTAAAATGTGGCAACATTTGGGGGATTCACAAGATGTCATAAAGTCATATGTCTTAAAATAATAACATGAAAAAAACGACATTTGTGAACAACTCCCCATAATTTAGTGTGCTATTTTGAATTTAAATCAGCTGATTTAAAACAAATATAAAAAAACAAATATTTACCTAAAATCAAAGTGTTTTTTAATTCTAATTCATGAATTAATAAATTAAATTAGATCTTTCCTGACTCCTTTCCATTTTTCAGACGCAAAACACAAATAAATTTTATTTTGTTTGTTTACCAAACATCAGAGTCCTAAGCCGCAGGTTAAATTCGGATGTTAGCCGGATAAAACTCTACCATCAACGGCGACGGCTACAAAATCATAGCCGCTCAGATCAGTTGCTCGGCGCAGGTATCTTCTGATTAATTACGACAGCACAATATACATAGCAAGCAAAGTTTTATTAATTTAAGACACTTTTTGTTTAAAAAGCAACAACAATATTTTTAAACCATTGTAAAATGTTTGAACATTATGGCAATACAACATGATAGCATACCTTGTGAATACCCCAATTGTTTTAATTTGTGTTCCATTCGCCTAAAAAAAATAGATGAGACTTTTGCACCTACCTAATGATCGATGATTGTTTACGCTTCAAGTTTGAATAGTTGTTTTGATAAAACTCTTTTATTTTTACAGTAAGAAGTAACAATTTTTACGTTTTTAAATATGTATATAATATCATACATATCAGAAGTTATTGCTTAGTTGCAACTCATTAATTGCACGTCTTTTGCTGCTTTGAAACGAGAAATGCATATATAGAGACTCGCTTATATACATATGCAGTGCTTTATTAAAAAAATCGCTTTATTTTTATGAACATCATGAATAAAACTCGAAAAGCACGTGTACTTTCAAAGTTTCTTTAAAACTTTGCTAATTTTGTCTTGATAGAAAAATTATATCCTCCCAGTGAAAAGTGTATAGTATATACATAAACTTGTTATTTTTAAAACATTAATCTTAAACCCTATATAGTATATATATTCTTAAACTTGTTATTTTTAAAACATTAATCTTAAACCCTATAAAGTATATATATTCTTGTTCCTTATGAGTAGCGAAGTTGATTTAAGGACGTCCGCCTGTCTGTTGAAATGTGTTTCCGTAGACCCTAGAAATGACTAAGGACTTGTTTGTTATTAGGAGTGCAGCGAATATTTGGTTTCGCATTCGCATTTGCGAACTATTCGCTTTTTTTGTTGCTATTAACATTCGCATGAATCCAAATATTAATGGTGGCAATTTTTAACAAAATAAATTGTAACAAACTAAAAAAAATACGAAAATACATTTGTATAAGCAAGCATTTAAAACCTAATATAAGCAAATTTAATTAACTATTCTTAACCACCTTATGCACAAAAATTATTTTTGGCTTAAAAACCTAGTTTCCGAATTTCTCTGGCAATTTATTCTATAAAAATTTTTTAAGAACCTAATTTTTTTAATTTAATTATTAACGTACATATTCGAAATGAAATACATATGGACTGATTTTCGAACATCACTGCAAAAATAAAATAAGTATGAAAAAAGTAACGGTGCTATCGCTATAGTTATTAGGCTAAAGATCAGATCAATAAATTTGTAATATAAAGCAATAATATCATTAAACGTATTAAAACGTCTCCAGTTGATTTGTAAATTTTGTTAAAATCATCAGCATAAAAGAAAATATGAAATTTTTCGTTGCTTTTCTGAAATCCAAGTCAAAAAATCTTTTATTTTTAAGACAATAAAGCTTTCGAAAGAGCTTTAATAGAAAATCTTTAATCAGAGACGACGATCCGGTGAAAAAATATTTGATACAATGATATTAAATTCGTGCTATGATGAAGGCAGAAATTGCCGGATACACTGCAAAATCTTACCATGCGTTGGCAAATAAGTGCAGTTTTAGAGATAAAAAGTTACAGAAATACCTAGCACTTTCAACAAAAAGTGCAGTTGCTTCCATCTTTTATTTAACTCTTTTTAGATCAGGACTTTCCACAGTTTATTGCTTTGTGAACCTCTTGTTTAATGTAGTTTTAGTAGCAAATCAACAAACGAATTTTAAAATATTTCATATAATAATAACAATTATTATTATTATTTTATCTTGTTTAGTTTAATTTAAAAGTTCTCGCTGTTTGTCCTGTTTGATTAAAAAAGTTTGAAAAAGTTAAATTAAAGTCATTATACGGACCTGAAATGATGCAATAGACCCCAAGGTATTCAAGGTCCTAAATGGGTCCGTTTATTTAAATACACATTTCAGAGTATTTAATGAAAACTAAAATTTTCGTATTTATTTTAACAATAAATAGTATTTTGCAAACATTTTAATTAGAACCAACTCTCACACATTTTCTTTTATAGGTATCACACTTTTTTAATAAAATCGTTATAAATTTAATTTTTGATTGTGCTTGTTTGTTGTTGCAGTGTATTGATTTTTTCAATCTTTAATTCAAAAAGAATTTTTAGAATGCCTATACTGTAGAACTATTAACTTTAAAATATGTATTATATTCTCAAAAAAACATCTTCTAAAAACTAAGAGCAAATTTGAACATAAATAAATAAGTAAGTGCCTAAACATCCCCTCTCTCCGAAAAAAAACCATACGTTTTAAAACCCCATAAAGCGATTTTTTTGCTTTTTAACTGCAACATTATGATGAATTAAGCCAACAATACGCCTGCCTGCACAAAGCGAATGAAAGACTGTGGGTGCTTAAAATTAATAACCACAAGTGTCATTAGAAAATGTATGTTAAGAAATTTTAAATTTTTGCACGTTTCATTTATAATTTCACTTAATTAATTGTTTGCATTTGTAGCTAGTAAAAAATATTTAATATTTTATATGCATTTTAATTAATAAGTATAATTAAAATAAGTTTAAGTTCTAATTTAGGCTTTTACTGATATTTTAACTGAATAGTAATGTCGCTTTCATATTCGTATGCCAACAATTAAAGGTTAAATATGGTTAAGAATGACTTATTTTTTTGGCATCTGGAACAATGTGGATTAAATATTGATTTAAAACAATTCATATTGTAGATTATATAAAAAAAATTAAAAAATTACGGATGTAGCTTTGAAGTAGTAGAATTATGACAATGGAAGAGATTCGTTTCATAGATGGGTGTGATTTGAGCAAAAAACCACGACTGCCTAAAACTTTTACTCTCAAATTGAAGTTCATTTAAATTGACAGAATTAACTTTTTAACTTTATCATTAAATAAGTTAAGTAAAATATTGGTAGTAAAATTATCGATAACGGTTTATAAATTCTCCCGAAAAATGGATTTGTCATTGTAGCCCTTACATCATGCAAGGGGGCAGGGCCTTGTTATGTATAAGATATGTACAACACTAAAAATTTAGCAAATCGGTCCATTGTTTTACAGGGTCTCTATACAAATGTCCTCCCTAAAAAAACAATTTTGCTATAAGAGCGGCCGTACAAAAAATAATCCAAATCAACAAGTACATAGACCACTTACAAATGTCCTATTCAAAATAGGGGCTTTCGACGAATACAAGAAGAAAAGAAGATTCGGAATGCATACATAGTAAGCACTCTTACTTGTTTGTAAGAATTGTTTGTTTCTACTAGGAGTGCGGCGAATACTCGATTTCGCACTTGGCAACTATTCACTTATTTTGATATTTGTATTCCTACTCGTACTCATAAAATGTATGCGAATTTTTAAAGCGAATAACTAGATGTTAATGAAATCTTAAAACTTTTTTAAAAAATCGATTGTAACAAACGTCAAAAATACGAAAATACATATGTATGTACATATAAGCAAGCTTAAAGGGCCAAATACACTTGTCAAATGCTTGTCCAGCCGGCAAATTCAACGTGTACGTGTGCTGGACGTAATATTCGCCGTCATATCTAAATCTTTTGATTTTTGATCAAGCGTTGTCGGTGTCACACATACAAACACATTTTCACTAATACTACCACAATGCTTGATGAGGATTTCGATTAATGTATTAGGGCCTTAAAAAGTTAGTTTAAAAACCTATTCTAAACGCATACATATATAAGTTGGCTCAATTGAACTTTGAGTGTAAGAGATCTTATGCACAATTATCATTTTTGGCTTATAACTAAGGTGACCATATTTTTAAAGCCAAAATACAGAACACAAAAATTTGTTAATATGCAAATATGTAGATCATATTGAAACAAGCCAAATTCATACAACCATATGAACTTAAAGATGATCGATAATCGAAAAAGATAGTAGGAAGGTTCTTAAAACGAGTATTTAAAAATTAATATCCATTTACATAATATTTAATGAGTATTACATATTTAGAAATTCTGCTTGAAACGTTCTTGGAAACTAAAAATCTCCGTTTTTTTTATTCAAAAATTATTTTATTTATTTCGTTATTGTTAAAAAAGTGGTTACAAGAATAACGCGCATTTTAGAATAAAAAGGCATAGTGATAATAATTTTTGCTTTTCGAAATTATTATTCCTTAACATTTTTTTCAAAAAAAAGGAAAATTGTGCAAGTTTTAATTAATGAGAAAAGTCAGATAAATTGAAAATGTATTTCTTTTAGTTATTTTATGAAATACAGTACAAATACAGAACATTTTTTTAATACAGTACAAATACAGAACATTTTTTTATACAGTACAAATACAGAACATTTAATTAAATACAGAGCAACTAAAGAAAATAATTAACACAGAACAACTCTAAAAAAAAAATACAGAACTGTTTTTTCGAAACCGCCTTGCAAAAAAAACTATTAGGTACTATAGGGTGTATGGGTATTTTTTATATTTTATATAGGTACCTATACGCAGAGAAAAAACATGTTTAAATATGGTCACCTCCAACAATACTATGTTTAAGGAACATTTTAACCATAATATGTTTTATTTAACCATATTTTTGTCACCGACAACCATATTATGGTTAAATTAGTCATCCATCAAGAAGCCACAACCTTATTATGGTTGCCTCTAACCATTTTATGGTTAAATATGACAATAATTTGTTTTTAAATTAACAATAGTATTTTACTCTTTCTCAAGAGCAACATAGTATGGTTGAAAACCAACCATGCTATTATAAGTGTTTAACATATTTTAATTATTATTAACCATAATATATTCGGAGGCAACCATAATATGGTTGTCGCTTCTTGATCGAGGACCATTTTTACCATAATATGGTTGTCGTTGAGAATAATATGGTTAAAATTTTCTTTACACATAGTATTGTTGGAGGTGACCATATTTAAACATGTTTTTTCTCTGGGTGTAGGTATCCCTTGAATAAATATACATATCGCACAGGTTCCTCTAAAAGGTTTTTTAAAACGGAGTAAATTTGTTTTTTATTGCACTGTTTTTATTGTTTTTGAAGTAGGTATTTAAAATTTTTTATTTTATATTGTAATAACATTGTCCAAAGCTTTGTAAATGATAATAAGCTTCTAAAAATTTTAATTTTTTTTACTAAAATAACACTTTATTTTGACGCTCACAGTATGTACCTACCTATTTTACTATAATTCAATAAAAATACAAATTAATTAATAAACTTCGAACATATTGTCAGTAGGTACCTACGCATTCGCAAAATTTTAACTTGATTATTCGCTTTCGCGTTTGCTTAAAATCATAAAAATTTGCTTTTCTTTTGATTTAGGTACCTATTTTGATTTCTTAAAGGCAATTATCCTCCTAATTTACACATAAGTACATACATAGGTATAAACATAAATTCATAACTAGTGTAGGTAATACATAGTTACGAACATACCTATATGCGTTTTCTTATAGGTACCTAGGTACATAATTTAATTTCCAACTTTAATAAAAATGGTCAATTGTTTGTTTCAAAGCCTATTAACAAAATTATTTAAAAAAATATTTAACATTACCTTATGCTGCACATTTATTACTTCCTTATAGGTATTACTTAACTCCACTTATCTTATTTTTCGCGCGAACCGATACCCGTTTTATTAACAATAACACTAACTTCGGCAACACTATCTCACTTTTTTTAACTGAATCCAAAAACAATTGAAAGCATTAAATTTACGTATAAAACAACAACAAACACACGTGCTTAACTTTTTCTTTGCTTCTGCCTTTGAGACTTTTTTTGCTTCTCTTTTACATCCCATCAAAATTAAATATGCTAAACAATAACTAACTTCAACAAAATATAGAACACCGACAATAAAAACAACAATAACCCGCGAACCGTTACCCCTTTATTAACAATTATACATACCTACTTACTTCGACACACTATCACTTTTGTTTTCCTTTTTACAAAAACAATTGAATACATTTAATTTATGTATAAAACAACAACAAACACACGTGCTTCTGGCCTTGAGACTTTTTTGATTCTCTTTTACATCCCACCAAATAAGAAACTGCAACAAAGAATAGAACACCGGCAACAAAAATACCCCCCAAATATTTTTCCACTTAATTTGCCAATTATTAAATTTAATTTTTTGTTTAACAAAAACACTTGAACTAATCAGTTTTTTTTCATAAAAAATAAAAGACAGCACTTTTAGGATATATATTTAATAATTTTTTTCTTATTTTCACATTTCTACAATACTTAATTTGTATTTAAAAACGGACGACATTTATTAGAAGACCGATGCTAGTAATTGTAGCAACAAAACTAAATTGATGTCTAAAGAAGAGTTACCAACACGTAAAAGTATACATACATACATATAATAGTGGAAGAAACGAAGTGAGTACAAATCTTGTTGTTAAAATAAGCATTCGCTGTATAGGGAGTTATAGGTATAGTTGTTGAATTTGAGTACAGTCAATCAAAATAAGTTTACTATTCATTAGTATGATTTGTGTAAGTAAAAGTAAATTTAAAGCTTTGTTCACAATGGGAACAACAATTTCGCTTATTCTTATATTTTATTTCTTCTTAAAGTATTTCATATACATATGTAGGTATTTTCCTTTCATTTTTCGAACAAAAATGTAACTAAAGTTTTTTTAAAAATTTGTTCAACTTCTACTTTATTTTAAACTGAAAATTTTAACTGTTCAAAAAATAATTCCTAATAGGTAAATTGGTAGGTACCTACGTAAAATTGTTCTGGGCAAAACTTGCAAATGATTTCTTCATTTAAGGTTTCTTCAAAATCTAGTGCGTTTTCATAAGGGACAATCATCTGTTTTAACTGGCTGTCATGTATAAAATTGTGTCCTCTTTTTGAAATTTTTTTATAATTTTATAAAAAGCATGATCAATATTTGTTTTTATTTTTAAAAATTAAAATAGGTAAATTTTATTTCACGGCGGTCACCGTTTTTTTCTGTCAAATCACATGGAAATGTAGTGACAAGCTTGTTCTGTTCAAACTCCTACTGAATTCTCATACACTTGCAGTATGATATTATGAATAAGTTAGTGCAATGAATTTTTAAGTTTCGTTATTTCTTTGCTACTTTTGCTTATTTATAAGTAAATGTAATTTTTTTTAATTTACTTTGCATAGGTAAATATGTGAATGTAAATTTGTCTGTAAAATATGTATGTAAATGTTAAAGTCAAGTAAATTTTTTTAATATTTTTCTTTATGTCCTCTATTTTTATTTTTAAAATCTGGTCGCCTTCGTTTAAATTGCAGTTTTTTGACATTAGCTTGATATTGTTTTCATTACCAAAACAGCTTACAGAAAATTTTTTGTGTAAAACATCAGTTTTGATATTTGTACAGAGAATATTTCTTAGTACTTTATGGAGAAAACCATATTTGTATCTCTAAATACAACTAGATTTTGAGCAGATTTCGTTAAAATCTAGTCACGAAGTAGATTTTGTTTTGTATGGGAAATCTTGTCAAAAAAAAACTAGATTTGGTTCAATACGGGCTTTTTAATAATAAATGCATGTTTTATTAATTTTTAAACAACACCTATGCTTGAAACTTTCTTGGAAACTAAAAATCCGTTTTTTTTTAATGAAAAAATATTATATTTATTTCTTTATTGTTAAAAAAATGGTTACAAGAATAACGCGCATTTAAGAATAAAACGGCATGGTGATAATAATTTTTGCTTTTCAAATTATCATTCCTTAAAATTTTTTTTTTTTTTTAAAAAGGAAAATTGTGCAAGTTTTAAATAATGAGAAAAGTCAGATAAATTGAAAATGTATTTCTTTTAGTTATTTTAAGAAATACAGTACAAATACAGAACATTTTTTAATACAGTACAAATACAGAACATTTAATTAAATACAGAGCAACTAAAGAAAATAATTCACACAGAACAACTCTAAAAAATACAGAACTGTTAGTTCGAAACCGCCTTGCAAAAATAACTAATTGGTATTATGGGGTTTACGGGTATTTTTTTATATTTTATATACCTAGGTATCCTTTGAATAAATATACATATCGCACAGGTTCCTCTAAAGATTTTTTAATAACGTAGTAAATTTGTTTTTTTTGCACTGTTTTTGTTGTTTTTGAAGTAGGTAGGTATTTAAAATTTTTTATTTTAAATTGTAATAACATTGTCCAAAGCTTTGTAAATGATAATAAGCTTCTAAAAATTTTAATTTTTTTTACTAAAATAACACTTTATTTTGACGCTCACAGTATGTACCTACCTATTTTACTATAATTCAATAAAAATACAAATTAATTAATAAACTTTGAACATATTGTCAGTAGGTACCTACGCATTCGCAAAATTTTAACTTGATTATTCGCTTTCGCGTTTGCCTTTAATTAAATTTTGATGAAATATTTTTTTTTATCGTTTCAGTATACTCTGACAAATCATCATGAATAGACTCACGCTTGAACAACGCTACGAAATTATCCAAATTTACTTTGAAAAATTTAAAAATTTAATCTAAATTTAAATCGCAAAATTGTGTTCAGCGATGAGGCGCATTTTTGGCTTAACGGGTTTGTTAATAAGCTAAATTGCCGCATATGGAGCGAGACCAATCCACAAGAGACCCTACAGACTCCATTACATCCAGAAAAATGCACCGTTTGGTGAGGTTTTCACGCTGGTGGCATCATCGGACCTTATTTCTTCAAAAATGAGGCCGGAGCTCGCGTTACGGTCAATGGAGATCGTTACCGCACCATGATCAATGATTTTTTGTTTGAAAATATGGATGACATTGATCCGGAGGAGATGTGGTTTCAACAGGATGGCGCTACGTGCCATACGGCGAACGCAACCATCGACTTATTGAAATCAAAATTTGGCGATAAGTTGATTTCGAGAAATGGACCTGTCAATTGGCCTCCAAGGTCGTGCGATTTGACACCTCTCGATTATTTCCTGTGGGGCTACGTGAAGTCACTGGTTTATGCTGATAAACCAGCAACAATTGACGCCTTGGAGGCCAGCATTGTTCGTGTTATTCGTGACATACGGCCAGCAGTGCTCGAAAAAGTGGCCCAAAATTGGACGTCAAGAACAGCCGCGGTGCCCATATGCCCGAAATCATTTTCAAATGTTAATGTCACGTATTGATCTTTCGAATAAAAAAAAAATTTTGATTACAATTTAATTTTTTGTGTTATTTTTTACAATTTCAAGTTCTTTCTGGCTTAAAAAAACACCCTTTATATGCGTTTTCTTATACCTACATAATTTAATTTCCAACTTTCATAAAAATTGTCAATTGTTTGTTTCAAAGCCAATTAAGAAAATTATTTAAAGAAATATTTAACATTACCTTACGCTGCACATTTATTACTTCCTTATAGGTATTACTTAACTCCACTTATCTTATTTTTCGCGCGAACCGATACCCGTTTTATTAACAATAACACTAACTTCGACAACACTATCACACTTTTTTTAACTGAACCCAAAAACAATTGAAAGCATTATATTTACGTATAAAACAACAACAAACACACGTGCTTAACTTTTTCTTTGCTTCTGCCTTTGAGACTTTCTTTGCTTCTCTTTTACATCCCATCGAAATTAAATATGCTAAACAATAACAAACTCCAACAAAATATAGAACACCGACAATAAAAACAACAAAACCCGCGAACTGTTAACTGCGTTATTAACAATTATACTAACTTCGACACACTATCACTTGTTTTTGCTTTTTACAAAAACAATTGAATGCATTTAATTTACGTATAAAACAACAACAAACACACGTGCTTCTAGCCTTGAGACTTTTTTGATTCTCTTTTATATCCCACCAAATAAGAAACTGCAACAAAGAATAGAACACCGGCAACAAAAATACCCCCCAAATATTTAACAACTTAATTTGCCTATTATTAAATTTAATTTTTTGTTTAACAAAAACACTTGAACTAATCAGTTTTTTTTTCATAAAAAATAAAAGACAGCACTTTTAGGATATATATTTAATAATTTTTTTCTTATTTTCACATTTCTACAATACTTAATTTGTATTTAAAAACGGACGACATTTATTAGAAGACCGATGCTAGTAATTGTAGCAACAAAACTAAATTGATGTCTAAAGAAGAGTTACCAACACGTAAAAGTATACATACATATAATAGTGGAAGAAACGAAGTGAGTACAAATCTTGTTGTTAAAATAAGCATTCGCTGTATAGGGAGTTATAGGTATAGTTGTTGAATTTGAGTACAGTCAATCAAAATAAGTTTACTATTCATTAGTATGATTCAGTGTTGCAAAATTGAAATTTTGATATGGTACTGAACTTCAACTAAAAGAGTATTTTTCCCACCAAATGGTACTTTTTGGTAAAAAAAAAAAAATAATTTATGCAAATAAAAGGATCAAAATAATTTTTATTGAAATTCATGCATCTAAGTAATTAATAGCAAACAGTATATGAGGTGCACATGTAAAGGCTAGTTTACACTATCTCACAAGTCTTATGTATTCCATTATACTTTGTGAGATAGAAATCTAATGAGTTTTGTTGCGACTGTCAAAAAATATAATTTAACATAACAGTTTGTGTTCACACCTTCACACAAAGTATAAACACTCACACATGATATAAAATGCAACCCTGATCCAATGAAAAGTATTATTGTCGTATGAAGTCGTATGGGATGTCAAACTTGTTTCATAATACTTGTCATTTTCATCACACATGCATTCACACTATCAGACTTTTACATATTACTTGAGTTTTGGACATGTATTAATACAAAGTAAAATAGTGTAAACTAGCCTTAAATAATATTTTTGTTATACAAAAGCGGCACAATAGTTTTAATTTAAATATGGCGCATATAACCTTTAACCCTTTCGCTACATGTTTTTACTGGGTTACTAAAAAAATCCAATTTTTTGGATTTTTATTATAATTGGCCCTAACAACAACAATCAATACTCACTTTTGAAAAAAATTTACCCTAAATGTGTTTTTTGGACTGTATCCATATGGATACATATTTCGGTTATGGTAAAGAAATTTTGTTAAAAAAACTAACGTAAATAGTGGAATAATGCACGGAATGCTATAAGATTTTGAAAAAAATTTATTCTATTTGAGCGGAAATCACACTGTAAAATTTCGTGAAGATCGGACCATAATTTACTTTTAAACCCATATAAGCCGTTCTCCCGGAAAACAGTTTATTACGCCTAAAACCGTAATAAATAATGCTATCAGAATAAAATTTAATAGTTCACAGTTTTATAAGACTAGAAATTACACTAATAAATTTCGTTATGATCGGTCCATAATTTGCAATAGGCCCCATATAAAAACCACTCAGCAGCATCAAACATAAAATTATTTTATATGTATTCTGTGTATATTATTCAACACCATAACTTGCGTTTGTAGTCATATGGATACATACAATGTTTAAAAAATCTGCACAGCTTTTTTCCAGCTTAAAACGAAAAACTATTGATGCAAAAAGTTAAAATGAACCTTTTTCTTTATGTTGGATGTGTTTTTTTTTTAAACATGGTCATATATGTATATGTTATTTGAAAGATAAAAAAAACCTCTTTTTCAAAAAAAAATTAAATATAAAAAAACGTTTTTTTAAAAATGCTATATTTTTTTTTAATTTTGTAAAAATCCAAGAGTTTTTCATTAAAAATGATTCATAAGACCTTAAAAAACAATAACATGCCGATATCTAATCCAATTCTTTGACCTGGAGATTGTCAGATTCCTCCAAAGTTGAGTGTATCCATATGGATACAATATAGCGAAAGGGTTAAAGCAAAACAACATAGTACATTTTTGTCAACACATTTCACAGTATATTGCACTTCTTTTCTTATTTCGATTCTTGCCAATATATTGTGTCACCTTCGAATGTCAAATACACTTTGACGATGAAATTGAACAGTTATATTACAAGTGTATGAGCCGCTTAAGGTGCGTTTTTCAGTAATTTCTAAAGCAAATTATTTTAAATGGTTCATATATTTATGAATAAGTAAATTAATTAAAAATTTTATTTCTGTCAACAAAAACTTATACTGGTATTTATATTTATATTTTAATATTTGCGTTCAATTGATGCTCAGAAATGTTTTATCGATAAAATACCAAAAGCAATATGTGAAATGACAGCAAACATTAGTTTTGTTTCTTATATTAGCTATATTTTTCCAAGAAATTTAAATATATTCAGTTCTGAAATGCTTTCTTTCTGAAGATCCGCTAGAACACGGAATTGAGAATTGATATTAATTTAGTTTTCTTCATCGTTTGTAAATACAGTAGTTTTGACTTAGCTGCACAATCTCCTTTGCACGATTTTTTGTGCAGGTAAGTCAAAAATGCAGCTATCTTAAATGTATTTAGCTGCCTTAATTTGCAGGTACGCAATTGTGGTTACCTGCATAAAAGTGCAGCTAAAGTAAAGTGTTTGAAAGAGGAGTAACAACATTTTTATTAATAAATTGATAATAACAATTACGTTAAAACAACCTGTAGTCATTTCTTATGCATTTTTATACGGAACGAGATAGCCAAATTGGTAACAATAAAGTGGGGAACAGAAAAGTCGCTGTAGTAAAACGTTAAGAATAGCGCTGCAAACTGTCAAAAGTTAAAAACGGCAGTTTCAAAGTAGTGTGAACAGAATACGTAGTTGTAGTAGCCGTTGCCGTTGAAGCGCAAAATTCGAAATTTTGAACTTTGTTGCGCTATAGAGCATTCGTCAGCTTTAAATACTACTAAAACTACTTTATTCTGTTCCAGACCTAAGATTTGCTATTCCTTTCATATAATCATGGTAAAGTTGCTGTAACCACAACCCATATGCATAAATGTAGGTACATGCAAACAACTTGACTTGTTTGCGATTTTTGTTTTTATAAACAGCTTAAATTGGATATTTATGTGAAAAAGTGGCCACCATTGTTTTTCATGTGTGCAGCTAACTTTGATGTTTTATATGAAAATATTTTAAAGCTGCCCAAAAAAAAGAAAAATGTGCAGGTATACAAAATGCACGTAAAGAAGGATTTTGAAGAATAATTACAGAAAATATGTAATTTGGGCAGTTAAGTCAAAGTGCAGCTAACTTGGATTTTTTGTATGAAAATAATTTTAAAATGCCAAAAATTTTGGGCACTTATCTTAAATGTGCAGGTAAAGAAAGTGCACTTAAAAAAGGAATTTGTATGGGATTATAAAGAATATTGCCAAAAATGATCAATTTTGTGCAGTTAAGTCAAAAGTGCACGTAAATAAAAGGCAGTTAAGTCAAAACTACTGTAACATTAATAACAACAGTATTATGCTATTAGTTTTTCCGCAATAAATATTTTCTGGAGTGAAGCTGATTATCACTCTTAAGGATTTATTTTCAAAACAAAATTTAGTTCTTTATATTTCGCAAATTTTCGAATAAAATGATTTCGCAGTTTCTTTTACTTTATAAACCATTTCCTTAACATTGCATGTTTCTATAAATAGGGTTTTCATTTATATTTTCCACTAACATATCATCCAATGCATCTCTTTTTATAAATTTTCTTGCCACTTGTAAGATCAAATATCCCATTCTGAAAAGAAAAATATGTATCCTGGCGTCTACGCTTTGCATTTCAATATTAACGTCGTTAATTATTTTTAAAATACAACAACATAAATTTTGCAACAAACACATGATGACCAAAGCCTGCTATCGAAATGACCATATCACAGTAAAAAAGTTAAGAGTTAAAAAGCTCAAACGATAAAAAAGTACTGAAAACAACGCGGGGGTACTGCGGTATTTTTAATATAAAAAAGTACTGAAAAAAGTACCAAAGTACTGAATTTTTCAACACTGGTATGATTTGTGTAAGTAAAAGTAAATTTAAAGCTTTGTTCACAATGGGAACAACAATTTCGCTTATTCTTATATTTTATTTCTTCTTAAAGTATTTCATATACATATGTAGGTATTTTCCTTTCATTTTTCGAACAAAAATGTAACTAAAGCTTTTTTAAAAAATTGGTTCCACTTCTACTTTAGAAAAAATGTCAGGCTTATAATAATTTAATTCATAATTTTAAACTAAAAATTTTAACTGGTTAAAAAATAATTCCTAATAGGTAAATTGGTAGGTACCTACGTAAAATTGTTCTGGGCAAAACTTGCAAATGATTTCTTCATATAAAGTTTCTTCAAAATCTAGTGCGTTTTCAAAAGGGACAATCATCTGTTTGACAGCCAGTTACATGTATAAAATTGTGTCCTCTTTTTGAAATTTTTTTATAATCTATCATCTTTATTTTTAAAAGCATGATCAATATTTGTTTTTATTTTTAAAAATTAAAATAGGTAAATTTTATTTCACGGCAGTCACCGTTTTTTTCTGTCAAATCACATGGAAATGTAGTGACAAGCTTGTTCTGTTCAAACTCCTACTGAATTCTCATACACTTGCAGTATGAAATTTTGAATAAGTTAGTGCAATGAATTTTTAAGTTTCGTTATTTCTTTGCTACTTTTGCTTATTTATAAGTAAATGTAATTTTTTTTTAATTTACTTTACATAGGTAAATATGTGAATGTAAGTTTGTCTGTAAAATATGTATGTAAATGTTAAAGTCAAGTAAATTTTTTTAAATCTAGTCACGAAGTAGATTTTGTTTTGTATGGGAAATCTTGTCAAAAAAAAACTAGATTTGGTTCAATACCTCGTAAGTACTAGATTGCGATGTAGTGTAAACGGGCTTTTTAATAATAAATGCATGTTTTATTAATTTTTAAACAACACCTATGCTTGAAACTTTCTTAGAAACTAAAAATCTCCGTTTTTTTTAATTAAAAAATATTATATTTATTTCGTTATTGTTAAAAAAATGGTTACAAGAATAACGCGCATTTAAGAATAAAACGGCATGGCGATAATAATTTTTGCTTTTCAAATTATCATTCCTTAAAAATTTTTTTTTTTTTTAAAAGGAACATTGTGCAAGTTTTAAATAATGAGAAAAGTCAGATAAATTGAAAATGTATTTCTTTTAGTTATTTTAAGAAATACAGTACAAATACAGAACATTTTTTAATACAGTACAAATACAGAACATTTAATTAAATACAGAGCAACTAAAGAAAATAATTCACACAGAACAACTCTAAAAAATACAGAACTGTTAGTTCGAAACCGCCTTGCAAAAATATCTAATAGGTATTATGGGGTTTACGGATATTTTTTTATATTTTATATACCTACCTAGGTATCCTTTGAATAAATATACATATCGCACTGGTTCCTCTAAAGATTTTTTAATAACGTAGTAAATTTGTTTTTTATTGCACTGTTTTTGTTGTTTTTGAAGTAGGTAGGTATTTAAAATTTTAAATTTTAAATTGTAATAACATTGTCCAAAGCTTTGTAAATGATAATAAGCTTCTAAAAATTTTAATTTTTTTTACTAAAATAACACTTTATTTTGACGCTCACAGTATGTACCTACCTATTTTACTATAATTCAATAAAAATACAAATTAATTAATAAACTTTCAACATATTGTCAGTAGGTACCTACGCATTCGCAAAATTTTAACTTGATTATTCGCTTTCGCGTTTGCTTAAAATCATAAAAATTCGCTTTTCTTTTGATTTAGGTACCTACCTACCTATTTTGATTTCTTAAAGGCAATTATCCTCCTAATTTACACATAGGTACATACCTACATAGGTATCAACATAAATTCATAATTAGTGTAGGTAATAGTTACCTACATACCTATATGCGTTTTCTTATACCTACATAATTTAATTTCCAACTTTCATAAAAATTGTCAATTGTTTGTTTCAAAGCCTATTAAGAAAATTATTTAAAGAAATATTTAACATTACCTTACGCTGCACATTTATTACTTCTTTATATTACTTAACTCCACTTATCTTATTTTTCGCGCGAACCGATACCCGTTTTATTAACAATAACACTAACTTCGACAACACTATCACACTTTTTTTAACTGAACCCAAAAACAATTGAAAGCATTAAATTTACGTATAAAACAACAACAAACACACGTGCTTAACTTTTTCTTTGCTTCTGCCTTTGAGACTTTTTTTGCTTCTCTTTTACATCCCATCAAAATTAAATATGCTAAACAATAACAAACTCCAACAAAATATAGAACACCGACAATATAAACAACAATAACCCGCGAACCGTTACCCCTTTATTAACAATTATACATACCTACTTACTTCGACACACTATCACTTTTGTTTTGCTTTTTACAAAAACAATTGAATGCATTTAATTTACGTATAAAACAACAACAAACACACGTGCTTCTCTGCCCTTGAGACTTTTTTGATTCTCTTTTACATCCCACCAAATAAGAAACTGCAACAAAGAATAGAACACCGGCAACGAAAATACCCCCCAAATATTTTTCCACTTAATTTGCCAATTATTAAATTTAATTTTTTGTTTAACAAAAACACTTGAACTAATCAGTTTTTTTTCATAAAAAATAAAAGACAGCACTTTTAGGATATATATTTAATAATTTTTTTCTTATTTTCACATTTCTACAATACTTAATTTGTATTTAAAAACGGACGACATTTATTAGAAGACCGATGCTAGTAATTGTAGCAACAAAACTAAATTGATGTCTAAAGAAGAGTTACCAACACGTAAAAGTATACATACATACATATAATAGTGGAAGAAACGAAGTGAGTACAAATCTTGTTGTTAAAATAAGCATTCGCTGTATAGGGAGTTATAGGTATAGTTGTTGAATTTGAGTACAGTCAATCAAAATAAGTTTACTATTCATTAGTATGATTTGTGTAAGTAAAAGTAAATTTAAAGCTTTGTTCACAATGGGAACAACAATTTCGCTTATTCTTATATTTTATTTCTTCTTAAAGTATTTCATATACATATGTAGGTATTTTCCTTTCATTTTTCGAACAAAAATGTAACTAAAGCTTTTTTAAAAAATTGGTTCCACTTCTACTTTAGAAAAAATGTCAGGCTTATAATAATTTAATTCATAATTTTAAACTGAAAATTTTAACTGGTTAAAAAATAATTCCTAATAGGTAAATTGGTAGGTACCTACGTAAAATTGTTCTGGGCAAAACTTGCAAATGATTTCTTCATATAAAGTTTCTTCAAAATCTAGTGCGTTTTCAAAAGGGACAATCATCTGTTTGACAGCCAGTTACATGTATAAAATTGTGTCCTCTTTTTGAAATTTTTTTATAATCTATCATCTTTATTTTTAAAAGCATGATCAATATTTGTTTTTATTTTTAAAAATTAAAATAGGTAAATTTTATTTCACGGCAGTCACCGTTTTTTTCTGTCAAATCACATGGAAATGTAGTGACAAGCTTGTTCTGTTCAAACTCCTACTGAATTCTCATACACTTGCAGTATGAAATTTTGAATAAGTTAGTGCAATGAATTTTTAAGTTTCGTTATTTCTTTGCTACTTTTGCTTATTTATAAGTAAATGTAATTTTTTTTTAATTTACTTTACATAGGTAAATATGTGAATGTAAGTTTGTCTGTAAAATATGTATGTAAATGTTAAAGTCAAGTAAATTTTTTTAAATCTAGTCACGAAGTAGATTTTGTTTTGTATGGGAAATCTTGTCAAAAAAAAACTAGATTTGGTTCAATACCTCGTAAGTACTAGATTGCGATGTAGTGTAAACGGGCTTTTTAATAATAAATGCATGTTTTATTAATTTTTAAACAACACCTATGCTTGAAACTTTCTTAGAAACTAAAAATCTCCGTTTTTTTTAATTAAAAAATATTATATTTATTTCGTTATTGTTAAAAAAATGGTTACAAGAATAACGCGCATTTAATAATAAAACGGCATGGCGATAATAATTTTTGCTTTTCAAATTATCATTCCTTAAAATTTTTTTTTTTTTAAAAGGAAAATTGTGCAACTTTTAAATAATGAGAAAAGTCAGATAAATTGAAAATGTATTTCTTTTAGTTATTTTAAGAAATACAGTACAAATACAGAACATTTTTTAATACAGTACAAATACAGAACATTTAATTAAATACAGAGCAACTAAAGAAAATAATTCACACAGAACAACTCTAAAAAATACAGAACTGTTAGTTCGAAACCGCCTTGCAAAAATATCTAATAGGTATTATGGGGTTTACGCATATTTTTTTATATTTTATATACGTAGGTATGTATAAATATATGTATAAATATACATATCGCACTGGTTCCTCTAAAGATTTTTTAATAACGTAGTAAATTTGTTTTTTATTGCACTGTTTTTGTTGTTTTGGAAGTAGGTAGGTATTTAAAATTTTTAATTTTAAATTGTAATAACATTGTCCAAAGCTTTGTAAATGATAATAAGCTTCTAAAAATTTTAATTTTTTTACTAAAATAACACTTTATTTTGACGCTCACAGTATGTACCTACCTATTTTACTATAATTCAATAAAAATACAAATTAATTAATAAACTTTCAACATATTGTCAGTAGGTACCTACGCATTCACAAAATTTTAACTTGATTATTCGCTTTCGCGTTTGCCTTTAATCATAAAAATTCGCTTTTCTTTTGATTTAGGTACCTACCTACCTATTTTGATTTCTTAAAGGCAATTATCCTCCTAATTTACACATAGGTACATACCTACATAGGTATCAACATAAATTCATAATTAGTGTAGGTAATAGTTACCTACATACCTATATGCGTTTTCTTATACCTACATAATTTAATTTCCAACTTTCATAAAAATTGTCAATTGTTTGTTTCAAAGCCTATTAAGAAAATTATTTAAAGAAATATTTAACATTACCTTACGCTGCACATTTATTACTTCTTCCTATTACTTAACTCCACTTATTTCATTTTTCGCGCGAACCGATACCCGTTTTATTAACAATAACACTAACTTCGACAACACTATCACACTTTTTTTAAACACAAAACAATTGAAAGCATTGAATTTACGTATAAAACAACACCAAACACAAGTGCTTAACTTTTTCTTTGCTTCTGCCGTTGAGACTTTTTTTGCTTCTCTTTTACACCCCATCAAAATTAAATATGCTAAACAATAACAAACTCCAACAAAATATAGAACACCGACAATAAAAACATCAAAACCCGCGAACCGTTAACTGCTTTATTAGCAATTATACATACCTACTTACTTCGACACACTATCACTTTTGTTTGCAATTGAATGCATTTAATTTACGTATAAAACAACAACAAACACACGTGCTTCTCTGCCCTTGAGACTTTTTTGATTCTCTTTTACATCCCACCAAATAAGAAACTGCAACAAAGAATAGAACACCGGCAACAAAAATACCCCCCAAATATTTAACAACTTAATTTGCCTATTATTAAATTTAATTTTTTGTTTAACAAAAACACTTGAACTAATCAGTTTTTTTTTCATAAAAAATAAAAGACAGCACTTTTAGGATATATATTTAATAATTTTTTTCTTATTTTCACATTTCTACAATACTTAATTTGTATTTAAAAACGGACGACATTTATTAGAAGACCGATGCTAGTAATAGTAGCAACAAAACTAAATTTATTTCTAAAGAAGAGTTACCAACACGTAAAAGTATACATATAATAGTGGAAGAAACGAAGTGAGTACAAAAATGTTGAAAATTTAAAGGAATTTTTAAGAACATTTATTAACATTTTCTTTAAGTTTAAGGACAAAGGTTCTTTAAGTTTAGTCAATTTTTCTTTTTTTTTTTTTTAATATTCTTTTAGAAATTAACAGGTTTAAAAAAAACTATAGAGTTGTTTTTGAAAAACGAAACGTTTAAAAGCATTCCCAATACCTATGGAAAAGACATATAGTTTCTAAATTGTTTAAAATACTTTTTTAAAACCTAAACAATAATCCGAATCGCTATAATCCGCCAATAATTAAAAAAAGTCACCATGATAAGTAAATATTTTGTATAATTTTTATTTAGAATAAAGCAAAAATGATAAGTGGAGACAAAAAAAGGAATATTTTACAATAAAACAGTTAATAGTAGTCTACTTAAAGCAGCAATGAAAGAATTTTTTGTAGTAAGTATTAAAAAAATATTGTATATGTATTTCGTTAGCTAAAATGCAAAAAAGCGTAACTAAAAATAATTCAAAATCTTGTTTTTGATTGGTCATTATGAATCCGTTAAACTAAATGACTTGGCAAAATTTTACACTTCTGTGATCAAAAAATACGCTTTTATCAACAACAAATAAAGGGACGTAACTACAAGCGTGTTTATTTTATAAATGCAAAATTACGTAGAGAGCATTTTTTAATATAAAAAAAAACTGTTTTCTCGGGGATTTTCTAACCAGCCATATTTTTTTTTTTATTTATTTATTTATTTATTATTATATGTCTATGGAATTTTATTCCTTACAGACAATTTAAAAAATAATTGATTACAAAATGTTACACATAAAAATATAATACATAATTAACAATAAGATTACTAAGTGTTTAGAAATGTGATTATTGCCCTTTTTATAGCATCAGGATTTGATGAAAAGTCAATAAACCTATATAAGTTGTTAAATGCATTGCTCATTCTCCTGAGAGGGTCAGCATTAGCATAATTAGCTCTAACAAATGTTACTGATAAAGGTATGTAATTCCGGGATGGACGTTGAGGAATGTTGAGAGAAATATCATTTATCAAAAATCCACAGCAGATGTCACCATTAATAACATTGAATAAAAATGACACATTAAGCATAGTTCTACGACTTTTTAATGTAGGAAGTTTAATAAGAGCAAGACGAGCAGCATATGAAGGCAAGTTTAAGGGGTTAAAACGTAATCCACGAAGACAAAACAACAGGAATTGTTTTTGAACCGACTCAATGGCATTGGAATGGATTTGGTAAATAGGGTCCCATATTATCGATCCATATTCAAGAATAGGTCGAACTAGTGCCATGAATAAAGTTTTACCAATATACGGATCATTAAACTCTTTAGCCCAACGTTTTATATAACCCAGTGAACCCCTTGCTCTATTTATTATAGTTGTTATATGCAAAGTAAAACTCAATTTAGGATCAAATAATATACCATCAACATTGCATGATTTAATTTCAAATACTAAACATACATGCCTGAAATTTCATACATACTATATATAAATACTAGAATAAAAATAATACAATTTTTTCGTTTTGAATTTAACGAATTTCTTTACATTTTCATGGCTCATCAAAAAAAATCAACAAAATCGCGACTATTTTATAAATCGCCATGTCGCCAAATTAAAAATTAGGTCGGCAAACAAGTTTGACAATCGTCACGTTTGGCTAAAAACCGCCATACCTGACAACCCTGCACACAATCTACATTTGGTTCCAGAAACAGAAAATGCATGGCATAAAAATTCCCCAAGCATAGTTTAAGGGCCTACTGGAGTAAAACGCAACGATAAAAAGCAAAAACAATGACAAACAATATTTCATAATTTTGTTGTTGTTTTCTACAAAAATTCATATTGCGTTTTAAAATTTACAACGCCACAATATATGCAACGCTTAAAATTACGTTGTAAAACTCAACGAAACGCTAAAAATTACACTGAAAGCAACAACAAAAAAATTTATATGTGTTGAATTTTTAAGCGCTACAAGATATGCAACGCTTGAAATTTAAAATTTAAATATGAATAATGTAGAAAGGGACAAAATTATGAAATATGTTTGACCTTGTTGTTGCTTTAATTGTAATTTTTGGCGTTTCGTTGCGTTTTAAACAATTAGGTTCTACATTTCTGTATTTTGTTAAGACTAATTACGTGAGCCAAGATAGCGTCGAATTTTGGAATTTAAAAACCGGGAAAGCAAAATACCCAAATTATGGTGATTTGCAGAATAAGAACAAAAAATTAGCGTCGAATTTAGGAATTTAAAAACGGGAAGTAAAAATATGTAACTAATATTTTTAATAAAAATACAAAAAATAGTTAACTCAAATTAAAAAATACGCTTTTAGAAACAAAATGAGCGATGCGTGCAAAAAATCGTTTGGTCTGTTCCGAGATATTTGGGTGCATCCAAAATGGTCAGTAAGAAGCGTTGCTGATTTATCCCATGGATTCATAATAACCAATCAAAAACAAGATTTTGAATTATTTTTAGTTACGCCTTTTTGCATTTTAGCTAACGAAATACATATACAATATTTTTTTAATATTTACTACAAAAAATTCTTTCATTGCTGCTTTAAGTATACTACTATTAACTGTTTTATAGTAAAATATTCCTTTTTTGTCTCCACTAATCATTTTTGCTTCATTCTAAATAAAAATTATACAAAATATATACTCATGGTGACTTTTTTAAATTATTAGCGGATTATAGCGATTCGAATTATTTTTTCGGATTTAAAAAAGTATTTTAAAAAATTTAAAAACTATATGTCAGGTACAAAAACATCTAGAAAGACATCGAACGGCGATTTTACACATCTATCTATAGTTTTTTTAAACCTGTTAATTTCTAAAAGAATATTAAAAAAAAAGTAAAATTGACTAAACTTAAAGAACCTTAGTCCTTCAACTTAAAGAAAATTTTAATAAATATTCTTAAAAATTCCTTACAATTTTCAACATTTTTGTACTCACTTTGTTTCTTCCACTATTATATGTATACTTTTACGTGTTGGTAACTCTTCTTTAGACATCAATTTAGTTTTGTTGCTACAATTACTAGCATCGGTCTTCTAATAAATGTCGTCCGTTTTTAAATACAAATTAAGTATTGTAGAAATGTGAAAATAAGAAAAAAATTATTAAATATATATCCTAAAAGTGCTGTCTTTTATTTTTTATGAAAAAAAAACTGATTAGTTCAAGTGTTTTTGTTAAACAAAAAATTAAATTTAATAATTGGCAAATTAAGTGGAAAAATATTTGGGGGGTATTTTCGTTGCCGGTGTTCTATTCTTTGTTGCAGTTTCTTATTTGGTGGGATGTAAAAGAGAATCAAAAAGTCTCAAGGCCAGAAGCACGTGTGTTTGTTGTTGTTTTATACGTAAATTAAATGCATTCAATTGTTTTTGTAAAACGCAAAAACAAGTGATAGTGTGTCGAAGTTAGTATAATTGTTAATAAAGCAGTTAACGGTTCGCGGGTTTTGATGTTTTTATTGTCGGTGTTCTATATTTTGTTGGAGTTTGTTATTGGTTAGCATATTTAATTTTGATGGGATGTAAAAGAGAAGCAAAAAAAGTCTCAACGGCAGAAGCAAAGAAAAAGTTAAGCACTTGTGTTTGGTGTTGTTTTATACGTAAATTCAATTGTTTTGTGGTTAAAAAAAGTGTGATAGTGTTGTCGAAGTTAGTGTTACTGTTAATAAAACGGGTATCGGTTCGCGCGAAAAATGAAATAAGTGGAGTTAAGTAATAGTAAGAATTAATAAATGTGCAGCGTAAGGTAATGTTAAATAGGTATTTCTTTAAAAAATTTTCTTAATAGTCTTTGAAACAAACAATTAACGATTTTTATGAAAGTTGGAAGTTAAATTATGTATAAAAAAAACGCATATAGGTATGTAGGTAACTATTACCTACATTAATTATGAAATTATGTTTATACCTATGTAGGTGCCTATGTGTAAATTAGGAGGATAATTGCCTTTAAGAAATCAAAATACCTAAATCAAAAGAAAAGCGATTTTTTATGATTTTAAGCAAACGCGAAAGCGAATAATCAAGTTAAAATTTTGCGAATGCGTACTGACAATATGTTCAAAGTTGATTAATTAATTTGTATTTTAATTGAATTATAGTAAAATAGGTAGGTACATACTGTGAGCGTCAAAATAAAGTAAACAGCTTGTTTTCCAATATAAAAAGTGTTATTTTAGTAAAAAAGAATTAAAATTTTAGAAGCTTATTATCATTTATCATTTTAAATACCTACTTCAAAAACAACAAAAACAGTGCAATAAAAAACAAATTTACTCCGTTTTTAAAAACCCTTTAGAGGAACCTGTGCGATATGTACCTATATTTATTCAAGGGATACCTACACCCAGAGAAAAAACATGTTTAAATATGGTCGCCTTCAACAATACTATGTGTAAAGAAAATTTTAACCATATTATGTTTAAGTTAACCATATTATTGACAACGACAACCATATTATGGTAAAAATTGTCCTCGATCAAGAAGCCACAACCATATTATGGTTGCCTCCAAATATATTATGGTTAATAATAACTAAAATATGTTAAACACTTATAATAGCATGGTTGGTTTTCAACCATACTATGTTGCTCTTGAAAAAGGGGGAAATACTATTGTTAATTTAAAAACAAATTATTGTCATATTTAACCATAAAATGCTTAGAGGCAATCATAATATGGTTGTGGCTTCTTCATGGATGGTTTATTAAACCATAATATGGTTGTCGGTTTCCGGCTAAAATGAGCGATGCGTGCAAAAAATTGTTCGGTTAGTTCCCGAGAAAATTGGGTGCATCCAAAATGGTCAGTAAATACAAAATACAAATACAATACAAAAGCGTTGCTGATTTATCCCATGGAACACAGGCTTTTGCACGGTATAAACTGTATATATTCTGAAAGTAAATCGTTTTCCGGACAAAATGAGCGACGCGTGCAAAATATATACAGAATATATACAGTTTATACCGTGCATAAGCCTGTGTTTCATTGGATAAATCAGCAACGCTTTTTACTGACCATTTCGGATGCACCCAATTTTCTCGGGAACTAACCGAACAATTTTTTGCACGCATCGCTCAACAGTGAGTTTATCCTTTCTTATTCTTAAGAAACTTTCATTTACTTCTAAATTTTAAATACCTAATTAAAAAATTATTTAAGAACATTTTACGCAGTAAATACCATTCCCTTACATTTATCCTACAGTTGAGTGCACTAAAATTTTTACATAATATGCAACGTTAATACAAACAAACAAAACATTATATTTCATTCAATACAGCAGAGGCGTGTATTTTACATTCACAATATTCACAAACATGAAGTTAAATATTTGATTACACTAGCCAACAATGTTTTGGACTGGAGCAACCAAATGTATTTCCAAAAGGCGACCGTACACGACATGTTTTTGTCATCTGACATGTCAAATTTTCCACTGCAAAACACATACATGTCGTGTGTTACCTTTTGAACTTTGCTTCTGTAAAAGTCAGACGCAAAGTCATCTGACAAAATTTCAATTAGAGCGTGCTCTATTTTCTTCTGACAAACCATCTGACATCAGAAAGCTACGCCGGCACGAAACCGGCAGCGGCGTCCACTATTGACGGAATCATTAGCCGGCTGAAGTTAATTTTTTACAATACCGAGATATGTTTGATCATCTTACCATTGAATAGAATTTATGTGAATATATATATAAAAACCGTTTTATTATAAAATCCTAAATTAGTATCTTTGAATTAAAAGAAAAAAATGTTAAGATGGCTGAACTATTTTACGGCGCAAATAAAACTTTTCATGGCGGCAGCAAGTTATTTTGAAACCGAGCACTACTTTGGTTTCTGCAATAACAATGCGAAAAAAACAGAGACAATGTCAGAAGCAAATTACATGTACGTTTGTGACCGAATATTATAAAGCTTATGTAAAACAGCGATTTTGACAGACATGCACAATTACATGTGACTTGAAAATTTGACATGTCAGATGACAAAAACATGTCGTCTATATGCGCCTTAAGGAAATTTGGTGGGCTGAATTCGAATCTGTATTTGGATTTTCTCTATCACGTCAGGTTTTCGAGATACAAAAAAATGTTTTTATTCATTTCGAAAAAATCACTAGTTTATTTAAAAATTCATGAATTTTCAAAAGTTAATGGCGTTATTTGAACGTCGCACTGTGGCGCCATTTGAGTTTTTTCGTTGCAAAAATCATATCTTTTGAACCGAATAAGATAATTGAACAGTTTAAACAGCATATGATAGATAACTGTTCAGCCTATGAAATGAGCTTTTGGAAAGGGTGCTACGCTTTGTAGGGGCCTACTTATGGGTTATCAAAGTTAAAATTAGTAGAAAAACCAATTTTATGGTAACTAAAAAAAATTATTTTTACATTTTTAGATTGTTTTTATTTTTTTTCTTTAGGGTTTTATATTTTAAATTATTACCCAACAAATTAAAAAAAAAATAATTTTTTTTTTAAATTTATTTTTTCAATTTTCTGTAAAATATTCATCACAAATCGTAAGAGAAGGTATATCTAAAAGACTAACCATTTCTAAACTATAATTATTTTCTAACTCTATTCGTGACTTCACATGCCGCAGGGAAGCAGCTTCCGTAAAAAACTTTGGTGTGGTTGACTTTCTAAACCGTTCAAATAATTTTAAATTGTTCAACGCCATGTTTTCAGTACTTAAATTGTTTAATGGTTTCAGTAATTTTTGCGCCAACTTTCAGTCGTAGACTAATCCAGGCATTATGCTTATTTTGCAATATATAGGCTTATGCTACCATGCCGAAAAATTTACCTGTTCCCTGCATACATATGTATTTAGGCTGAATAATGCAATTATGATATTATGCACGTGTCCAAATAAGATTTGTGCCTACCTGTAGGGACCATAAGTCAATATTGTTCTTGACCATTTGTACGCCAAAGTATTGTTTAAGTGAGGTACGTACCTGCTAATTTCAATGAGTAGTTTTTTTCAAACTATTAGATCAAACTACTGTCAGTCAAAACATATAAGGGATGGACGCCATACAATTTCTGCAACCATGTCTTTTTACCTCTAGAAGCCAAACGGGCACGTACGGGCAGATGAAACCTTTTGAATTATCTAAAGAAATAATCAAAGAACAGGTTTTGCAAATATGGCAAATATAGAAAAATATAGATTTTTTTTATTTTCCGTCAAAGTTGAAAAATAGTGAAAAAACGGATAGTTCTTAAATAGTGATTTACCAGGACAAAACACAAAGCAAACAGTTAATTTTTTTTATCATTATACATTTAATAAATACATCAATCAATACAAAGAAAAAATAAGGCGATTCGTTACCTATTTTTCGTGATATTACACCTGAAATCGCAGCAAATTGACTAAAAATTGTGTGTTTTTTTGAAAACCGAAAGTCGGTCAATTTTGAACGGGTTTATCTTCTAAACTAAAAATGTGACATTATTAAGAGTGGCATATTTGTAATCGTTGAAAAGTTTCCTATAACATGGGTTTATTCAAAACTTCGTCGGCGCTCATGAAAAGTTTGATTTTTGCAACCTCGTTTGCTCTACGGGCGCCACTGTGCGTCGTTTGTATTTTGTTGGTTCGGTTTCACGTATTAGAGTCCAGCAATAGTCTCCCAGCATGCTTTTGTCTCAAAATCCTTTATAATTTCTCTCAATTTTCATTTAATTTTGGTGAGCGTGCTCCGCTTGTTAGATTTTACTAATTTTAAAAATTTACCCATACATTTGTTCACTTAGATAAACAATCAGACTGCAAAGTTGTGCAAACGTAATTTCTTATTGGTGAGAATGTTTTATTGCATGTTTTCTTTAATATTATTTTCCTTAAAAGAGATTAGATGAAAATTATTCCAAAACAATTTTTTTACATGGTCTGTAATCTAAGGAAGAGTTCGAAGAGAAATATGTTATTCGGATTAAGGGTAAATTTTTATTATTTTTAATCATTTTAAACACGTTCGAAATGTCACGTATCAAACCAGGTTTTGGCTTGAACAAAAAAAAAAAAAAAGGACAGAAGATTTTGGAATCAAACCAAAGACATTTAAATGTTACATTGCTAAGTAAAATTCTGAAAGTAGTTGGACTAAAAAATTGTGCCACGTTTCGCTGAATTACGCCTTTTTATACATGGCCACAAAAACTACTTCTATTTTTTTCACGTTCGAACAGCTACTTCTTTTGCCATTTTCTTTGACCTAGAATCGCGCCCCCCATTAACTTTAGCATTGATAATAGTGCTTTCTTAGTGCTATAATTTAAGGGTTAAAAGAACGTAAAAATATTTGTTGTTTAAAATGGTATTGCATTTTTGATGTGTACGACTGTCACGTTCAACACTTTGGAATTACCCATATTTTTTCCAACCAAATATTCACCACACACAAAGCAAAAATAGCTTGAATCAGTAACACACGATCTCCCTGACATGCTTAAACGCTACTTTTAAGAAGATTTAAACTTAATGTGGGCTTCTGTCAAATCAATAATTGTCAGCATCAAATCAATAATTGCCAGCATGCGATAAAAAATGAGCAAAACGTAATAGTCCTATTTTTATGCCAGATTCGAACATGCTTCGTTTTTGCAGTCAATTTTTTTCCAAATTTGTAGACCAGTGTTTTTGGAATGAATTTAAACAAACTGAATACAATACAAATCTTTTTTTTCATATTGTTGTGTATGATTTTGTTATTGAAAGTGTGGATGTATGTAGGTATATGGTTATAACGGTATTATAATTTATTTTATTACTAATTACTCGCTTTTTATGACTAATTAAACTTTTCAACAATGCCAAAATGAAATAAGTTTTAATGGCAGAGCTAATTCGTATTGTTTTTAATATTCAACAAAGCAATTATAAACAAATTTTCTAATTAGGGTGCCTATTAACCTCTTTTTACATTAATTCAAATTTAGTTTCGATGCATACATATCATTCAAACATTTATACCGACACCATGCCTCCACTCTTCATCCAAAGAAAGTTTGAGCTAAAAAAATTGCTTATAGAAATATACAAATTCGCAAATGAAATAAGTTTATTGTTTTATAATTACTATAATTGTGGAGTTGCTTATGTACACAATCACACACAATGAGCTCAGTGGGTGAATAAGTTTAGAAATAGAAAATTTTTAATGACAAGGATGGGTTTCAATATTCATAAAAATTATTAAAATATGCAAGCAAAAACCTAAAAATATCCCAAAAAGTATAAAAATGCATAACAAAAGTGTTAACGAAAAACTTGTTATTGTAATTATACCATTCACACTACGAGTGGTCAGTGCTCTAAGAAGTTGCATTTGATTAGCATTAAAATCAAAGTGATTTGATCCAAACTTAAATCAATACGAAACCTGGTCCAAATTTTAATATTTTGTGATTTCAAGCATTTTGAAATTATATTATTTTTGCAAATCATTGAAGGCACAGTTTGCCTTTGTTTGCGCATTGATAGCTGTTTTTATTTATTGACTTTGTGCGGTTGCATTGCAAATGGCGTTTTGGAATTTACCAATACATACACTTGGCATCTAGCGGTTTCCACAAAAAAGGATTTTCGCGAATATCTTAAAAATGCTTCTAAAGAAAAATAAATGAATGCCATAGTTAGCCGCCTAAATTTAGCTTGAAAAACATCTCATTTTTGAGATTATGGAAAAAAATTTAAAATTTGTGAACAAGTGTAATCTTTAACTCTTTAATTTTTTTTATCTAGTCACAGTAACTAAAAACGAAATTTTAGAACAAAACTAATTTGTTGGACTCGAATACCTAAGCCAGGTGTCAAATAGTACAAACCAATTAGGATTTTTATTTAAAAGCAGATTTTATTTAAAAAAAAAACCGCCATTAGTTGTAATTACTAAAGGCCGTTATAAATTATCCCACAAACTCGTAAGTATTTTACGAAAATGCAACCCTGTCATGATAAGTTGTTATTGTATTTTGAAAATGTTCAAACCGGTGTTCGGAAATAAGCAGAACGTTATTTAGCGTTCGCCTCACATACCCAGGAACGATATCTATTTTGTTGTAGACGAACACAATCCTTAATACCGTTCGTAACTATTTTCAAGAAAGAGCCGAACATTATATAGTGTTCTGCTCTTCGTTCTATGCTAGTTGCAAAATTAGACAAGCCAGGCACATGGCGTTTTAGCATAATTCGGGTACGCTGAATCCAATGGTGCCCACCGTTTTTTTAGGTTAGCTTTTGTTTTCGAGATGTACCGTTATTTCGAAAATGGAGGAGGTTGCACAACATATATTCGCGTAGCTCAAAAACGAACCGCAATAATTTCCTTTGAGAAAAGTAATTTTTTTTTTAATATGAGCAGTCGTTTTAAAAACATAAGTTTTTTTTTTTGGAAAAAATAAATAATTTTTTTTTCATAAAAAATTGGAAAATGCAGCTGGGCTTCTAATTTTTGCAGACATAGAAAAAACGAAGCTGCAAACAAAACAAGCCATAAAATTAAAAACTGTTACCAACTTTTGATTTTATTTACAAAAGTCGAAAAATTTTAATTAATTTAAGAATTTCATAAAACTCAATATTTGCTTGGGAGCTCCCATAAAAAGTGGTGATAAGGGGCAAGTATGTATCGGGAAAATGTTAAGGACAAAAAACTAATTGAGGTCGATCATACATTTCATCTTACTGGTGGCGACTCCTGGGCATTTATGGGACTTTTTTTCAATATATTTCTAGTCTGCATTGAACATTTTGTATGGGAGCCCCCTTAAAGAATGGAGATAGAGGGTAGGCATGTTAGAAATAAAAGATTGAGATGAAAAATAAAGTGGGGTTGGTCATACATTTGACACATCTAGGGGCATCCTAGGCACTGCAGGGGCCAAATTTAAGAATCCTATTAAACCGCCATATATGTATGGTTGAAATTCTTAAATTTGGCTAATGTAGCGCCTAGGATGCCCCTAGATGGGTCAAATGTATGACCAATGAGATTTTAATCATTTATGGCTTGTTTTGTTTGCAGCTTCGTTTTTTCTATGTCTGCAAAATATTAGAAGCCTAGCTGCATTTTCCAATTTTTTATGAATTTTTAAAAAACAAAAATTTTGAAATTTGGATAAAAAAACTATTTTTTTTCCAAAAAAAAATTATGTTTCTAAAATGACTGCTCATACTAAAAAAAAAATTACTTCTCTTAAAGGAAATTTTATTGCTGAGTTTCGGTTTTTTTAGTAATATATTTTTAGTATCAATTTAAACATGGCTATGTAGCAGTTTCAACAATTATCCGATAGAGAAATAAATGGCAACCACTGATATTTTTAAATATCATTTATTTAGTTAAATATAAACGTGACTGACACTACATGCAAAAGGAAGTCGTTTTCAAGAGTGTTTTTAAACTTCAATAATCTTCCTCTGCACTTTCGTAATAATTTAAATTTGTGTTTTTATCGAAAGTTCAGGAAACAAACTATTATAAAATGCTGAAATAAAAGCGGTAAGTTATTTAAAAAAATATAAAATTTTTTAAAAAAATATCAAAAAATTGTTGCCACTATAAAAACTTAAAAGTAACATAATGTTGCCACCATACTTAAGTATTTTTACTACCAAAATCAGGTAATTATTTGTTTCATTAATGGTAGACTTATGCGAGTAATTGCCCAGATCAGGAAAGCATTTTCGTAAAATACTCAAGACTTTTTGTGATAGTGTATAACAACCCTGTGATAGGTCTTTGATGGTAGAGACCGGTTCTAGTTCTAACACTTTATATGAATAAGACCTATCACTTTTACATGGGGTTGTCATTGGTGGGGGTCAATTGACACCATTTGATTAGTCACTCAATGAACGTGTTTAGTATCAGTTACAACAATGTAGTATTATTTCAACACAGCAATTAAATTCAAGAACCAAATTTTAGAAAGTGCCAAAAAATGTGTCACAGCACCGGTTAAGACTGTACTGTAGTTCATTACTTTTTCTACCTTTTTGTTCTTCATAAACCAGTTAAATGATTGGTTCTCCTTTCACTGATCATGAGTTCTTTCCTTTTGTACTTGTTCTATTTTCAAAAATCCCAGGACCGGTCTGTTGGACCAATTGACACAAATTTCCCGCAGGGTATCTACATTTTTGGTGATATTTTAAATTTAATAATAACATTGCTCTTTTCACCATACATATATTATAAGAGGCTATATAGTTGTACAAGCAACCATTAAATTACCATAGGAAACCAATATAAGAATTGGATTAGGCTATGGGGAACTGGTTGCGGTGACAACAATATGGTTAAAGTAATCCCAACGTGTATCAACAAATTCAAATTAGAATAATAAATATAGGTAACCTAATGAAAATATTGTTTGTTTGCAGCTTAGAGTACAATATGTATAATAATATGCTTAGACAACATTTTACAGATTTTAAATGTCCCTAAATGACCGATTAATAGACCTCTTTTAAATGAATCAAACGTTTTTATATTTATTTATTGTCTATGGATTAATCCTTACAGACATTTTAGACTTTTAAAATTACACTTAAATAAAATAGACTATAACTAACATTTGATTACATTACATAAATTTTATCATCAATCAAGAAAAGCAATTATTAATCTAGTTATTGACTTTGGATCCAATGAATAATCAGTAAATCTATATAATTGATTGAAAGTGTTACACATTCTTCTAGGAGGGTCAGCATCACCATAATTAGCTCTAAAGAATTTAATGGATAATGAATATAAAATGAAATCTCATTAATTGAAAATCCAGCGCAGATATCACCATTAATAATGTTCAGAATAAACGATACATTCAGCATTGTTCTACGACTCTTTAAAGTAGGGAGCTTTATCAGAGCGAGTCGAGATGTGTATGAGGGCAAGGTTAGTGGGTTAAAGTGTAATCCGCGAAGACAAAAGAGCAGAAATTGTTTCTGTACAGATTTAATTAAATTTGAATAATTTTGGTAAATGGGTTCCCATATAATCGATCCATTTCAAGAATCGGCCTTACAAGTGCCATATACATATAAGGTTTTTGTAATATACGGATCATCGAACTCTCTTGCCCAGCGTTTTATGTATCCAAGTGTTCCTCTAGCTTTATTTATCATAAACGTAACATGCGAATTAAAGCCAAGTTTAGGGTCAAGTAGTATAGCGTAGAGCTTTCTCGGTTTTGTTCGATTTTACTTTCTTACATAATTCGATTTTTACAAAACTCCCCCCATTTAACCTCATAAACTAATAAATTTTTATTTATGAAGACAATAAAACAAAAAAAAATTAAGTTGGCCAATTAAATTAAAAATTTAACTTTGCATAAAATCTTTATAATTTCATTTAAAATAAATTCAAAACTTTTTACACTCAATTACAAATTGAACTCATTCATAAAATTTTAATGAAGCTATTATTTTATTAATCCAGCAAAAACAAAAAAAAAAAAAAAAAAAGAACAAGTAAGTGTGCTATGTTCGGTTGTGCCGAATCTTTGATTTCCTCCACCGACTCACAGAGGCTTGAAATTTACTTAAATTAAGGATTAATTCAAAAGCTGAACTTAATCTTCCACAGTCAAATTTGATATTGGTTTAAAGTAAAAACAAATTCCACATCATTATCTGCTAAAATTACTGCTTTGACTATCTAACTTTATTGGCACTGAGCAGTCAAAGTTAAATAATTTTTAAAAATTTTGCGTCCCGTGCTTAAAATTAAAAATTGAGATATTTTGAGTGCTATAATATTTTGTCTTTTAAAAGTTAAAATTTTATTATGAAACTTTCAACTTCAGGCCTAATTAAATGATTTTTATTTTGATAAATATATTGGAAATAGAAACTGGGAATTATATCCTTTCGTAGGTTACTTTATATTATATTCAACATTTTTTATTTTCCGAATTTATTCTATGAGTTACATTTCAGTTATGTATTTTATAAAGCTTTTTTGTAATAGTTCTATTCCTTAAATTTTTAGGAATGACTTTTATACACTACAAGAAAATACAATAAGGGTCCTCATGATATCGCTTAAAATTGCCATTTGTGCAAATGGGCAAACTTGCGAGACTCGTTTCATGAAGAACCTTTTTTAATTTTTGTGTAATTTTAAACAATTAATGTCAGTTTGTAAGAAATGTCTATAAAAAAAAATAAACTAAAAAAGAAAATTCAAAAATATCAAATCAAAAGTTGAAATTTGTGATTAATATGTGAAATTTGTTTTTAAAAACGCACAAAGAAAGCAAAAAGACAAATTTGCTTGGATTTTTCAGTGAAAACGACGTTAAAAGCACTAAAAAATCTGTATGTATAAATGCACAATTGAACAGCGCAAGTTTACGAGTCAAAATTGTTGGGCAAATTTACCAAGTTTGTGTAAATGAATTCTCATACAATTTTTGACAGTTCATTTACGAGGGCGTAAAAATGCACAGTTTGCACAGATTACGAGACTTATAAACGATATCATGAGGACCCTTAATATAATAGTCTGGTAAATACATAACTGAAATGTAACTCATAGAATAAATTCGAAAAATAAAAAATGTTGAATATATTGGAAATATTTTTAATATATTTTTTTTTTTTAAGTTGCTCTTTAAATAGGGAATTTCCGAAAATTTTTATTTTCAGCTTATTAAGGTGTCCAAAGTTGACGGTATCATTAAAATTTTGTTGCCGGAAATTTTTCTACCCCGAATTGTTCTCTAAATTTTTATTTTTAGATTCTTAATACATTCCGGTTAGTTAATATGGTATGTTACACGAAAGAGCAACGTGTTTTTATTTTTAAAACATTTTTTAAAAATTGCAAAAGTTTTCAAGATGTAATTAGGAAATTTAGAACAAAATTCGGTAGAGAAATTTGAAGAAACTGGATCTGTTTATGATAACATAAGCAGAATTTATCAACGTTGTGGTCGTCCAACCGAGAATGTAGCAGCTGTGAGCAGAAGTGTAGAAGAAGATCCAAAAACTTCAATTCGTCATTGTTTGCAGCAATTAAACATCAAACGATCCATATTATTCCACATTTTGCATAGTGATTTGTAGAAAATTTGTTAGTTTCAACAGAATTGTGCAACTTGCCACTCAGCACGAGAAATAATGGATCTTTTGAAGGAAAAGTTCGAAAATCGCATTATTTCTTGTAGAAAAGGAGTGAATTGGCCACCAAGATCGTGCGATGTGACACCTTAAGACTTTTTGTGTGTGGTTTTTTGAAATCGAAAGTGTACAGCAATAATCTTACAACAATTCTAGAGCTTAAAAACAACATTATCGAGAAGATATCAACCATAGACAACAGTTTATTGAAATACGTGATTGAGAATTTTGGTAAAAGATTGGGAACCTGCCAAACCAGTAGGAGGGGTCAATTGACCGACATAACTTTTAACCGGAACCTATTTGTAATAAACTAAAAAAAAAATTAGCTTACCAAAAATTATATTTAAAACAGCCAATAAAAATATTTTTAATATCTCAAAAAAAAAATTTTTTTTTGATTAAAATTAAAATGATACTTCAATTTTGGACACCCTTTATATACAAAAAAAAAAATCTTGTGGACTTACTGTTAATAAAAAAACAAAAAGTGCTGTATATTGGGGCGTGACAAACAAAAACATTTAACAGTTCTAGAAACTTCATTGATATACCTTTCATTCTAGGGCGTAACTGGTGCAAATTTTATTGTTTGCTATTGGGTTCGATCGGGTTTAATGTAAAATGTATGTAAAAAATAAAAAGAGGCCCGATTTGAGGAGTGCACTAAAAGTGAATATACACTGCGCGTCATCAGGTTAGCGACTCCCCTATTAGCTTATTATGTTTGCTCTTGTTGTTGTTATTAATATATTAATACCTTGTGGTTTCTAACGAACTAACGTGTTTTTCGAGAGTGGGCTTTATATGGTGCCCTTGGTAAATTATGGACCGATGTTCACGAAATTTAGCAGTATGATTTTTTAGTGATATAAAACGAAATTGTACATATTCATATATCAGTCCGTGCATTTCGCCATCCTTTATGTTAAATTTTGTGACAAAATTATAGAATGTTTAGGGTGGTTGTTCCGCATTGGGATTCGTAACCCTTAGCCTAACCCATTTTGTTCACACAGAAAAAAATAGCAATGTAAAATTAACATGGAAAAATGTTGATTGAGAATCATAGTAAATTTCTGCAAAAGTATGCTCTTTATTTAAATTTATCATTATTTCATATTAATTTTAAATAAAATAACCTTAAATCACGTTTATTTAATATTTTTCACTGTTAAAATAAAAAAAAAAATATTAAAATATAAATAAATATGGATTCAATATTGAATCCATAAAAACCTGTTTTATATTAAAATCAAAAGTTTATCTTGTTAAATTAACATGCATACATACTTAAGTATGTACATTTTTTTATTTTCATTTTTAAAATATGTTATAAAAAGAAGACAATTCCCGTATTCTTTTAATTAAAATTAGTAAGTTAAATAGTACATCAAGTTTTCAAAGTAGAATGATGACAAAAACGATATCGGGCGATTCTGCTGATGCTTCTGTTAACAAAGGAGAATACAAAATAAGTGAAGCATGTGTTACAGGGGTAAGTGTTTTGAATTATTCTTAAATAAATGCATATGTTGTCTCTGAAGCTTCTTCACACTGTTATAACACACTCAAACCAATTTGATTCTACATGAAATTCACATTGTTTCAACTTGAAATAACTTTCATTCAACGTGATTAGGATTGTTATTTCAATATAAATTACATGTTGGTCTAACTTTACTGCAATGTTAAATTAACATGAATTATAGTTTTTTTAAAAGAAAAAAAATGTTGCTCGCAAGTTATTGTAAAATCGGGTTGAATTAACATGAAAAACGTATGAAGCAAAATCACCACCGAAAAATTTAAAATCAACCTTGTTTTCTACGTTTTTAACTTGATTTTTTTCTGTGTGTTGGATTTCGAAACTGCTAAGGAGAACTACACAGAAAAAAATAAAAATTGATTTCAATTAAAAAATTTGTGATATTAATTAAAAAATTAATTAAATTTGCACCAGTAAACAAATTAAAAGTATCAATTAAACCAGTTAATAGTATTAATTAAACGTTTAATTCACTTGATTAAAAGTTTAATTCACTTGATTAAATTTTTAATTTAAACTGATTATATTTTTGATTAATGCTTTAATTGGTGAAAAATTTTGGAGAATTTTTTCTGTGTAGAGTCGTTTGACAGTAAGTGTAATTTTAACAGACGGACGGAAAGAGAATTTTTCAAGGACCGAGAATATATATATTTAGTTTATAGGGTCTTAGATGAATATTAAAAAAGTTTCACAAACTTAGTATACCTTCATTTATCACTAGTAATGGTGGAGTGTATAAAACTTATTAAAGAGTATAGTTTTTTTAAGTAAAAAAAATCTGTAAGAAAACATAAATTTAGTTAAATACTTCAATAAATTATGCGTATGCTTTTCTCGAATTTCATGTAAGAACTTCATGCGATTTATTAAATTTTTTAATGTAGACATCATTTACAATCTATAACAAGTTTTTTTTCCATTATTTTGATGTCTTTATGAGAAATTTATGTAAATACATAAATGAAAAGATAATGTAAAACACATTGAAACGTTTATTTGCACAAAATTGTCAGCATAAAATATTCAGTCTATGGCTAAAGTTGAACTCTTGAATATGTAAAAGACGTCTGCAGGGGAATTCAAAATCTCCCTTATAATAAATTGCAAACATTTGGTGTTTTTTTTTTCTCCTTGGCCTTGGCTAAAATAGAAAGTGATTGTATATTTGACAATGAAATGACATAAAACATATAAAAATAGTTTTAATGTCAGAATATTATTGGGGGATGTATTATGTATCATGATTATAATCATCATTACATAATTTTCTTTAAGTTAAAGTAAAAAATATAGAAGGTCAACCCGATCCCATAAGATTTTGAACACTTGCAAGTATAAAGAGAATTATTTTAAAGAATGGACCATTTACGGAATCTTTAGACAACTATGAATCAAACGGAACAAGTTTTAGTAGTTTAGACAACAAATTTAACAATTTTAATGGCAATAACCAGACAAATTAATTTATGAAGTGACTTCCATGTAGAAGTTCAAACTTTTTCTTCTATCCGGAACACCTTTTCTCCACGCATTCCGGCTGGGTGTCAGCGATTTGTAGCGACGAATGTGAACAAAACTGTGTTATAAGGAAAAGATTTTTATAAAAGTTTTTTTTACCGAATATTATTTAGATAACTTAACCTATAAGACATTTTGTTGTCTTAAGGTGGTTTAAGGGAGTGTGTTTATATAAGACCTATGTTCAATTCTGGGCCTACCAATAAAAGGTAGTTATGGCATTAAAAGCTATTTTCGGAGAAGTATTTGTGTGTGAGCTGTGTCATATATGTACGGATTAAAATTTGGTAGAATGATTAAGATAACAATTAAAAAATACCAACATAGTAATATCGACCCCTAACCGCGAAAATAATGTGAGCCCTAAAAATCAAATTTTACAGGAGAGAGTTTTTTTATTTTATTTCATCTAAATTTTATATGAAATTTCTGTGGTTTTCACGAACAATCGCGTAAGTTATAAAACCAAACTTTTCAGGAGAGCAAAAACAATTATTTTTTTCAATTGCGGCTTCTGTAGATGCTTTTTTAAACTTTTTTCTTTACTATCCTCTTAACAGTGACTTTCTACGTATTATACATAGTTTTCATGAAAAAATCCTCACAGGATCACAATCTGTAAAAGGATTAAAAATGCATATGTTTGATTGACTCATTAAGTGTGTGCAATATAACATCATATCTCCACATAAGTTCTTTTTTGTGAAAATAAATGCTATCATTTTAATCACACATGACGACTTACGTTTTTTTTTTAGCACACAAGTTGGCGACATATTTAGAGTTTTTGATACTTATAGCACAACGTATGGACTTAAAATTACAAACAACCGCTCATCTGCTGTTGTTGCAACTAAAGAAGTCAACAATAAACGCACATGTACATATAAGTTGTTATTAATAGACAAATTTTCAAAAAATACTTTCATATTTTTTGCACGAATAACAACATAACATCACATATGCTTTTTATTTGGAAACATATTCAGCAATTTTACAATTTTTGGCGATGTATGTCGACATAAATCGTTATAATAGCAAAATATTTTATTAAACAGTTAACTTAAGTTGTTTTTAGCAGAAAAAAATTAATAATACTACATTATATTCTAAAAAGCTTAATACTTATAAAAACTTAATGCAAAATGTAGCACTTTGACATCATTATCTCAATTTCGGTAAAAACCGACTTACCTAGTACTCTGTTCGAACTTGCGAAAAATGTTGAGCAACATTTATTATTTCGCACGAAAATTTTGTCATGTATCAATATTATCTATCTTGCGGTTTTTCAAAACTTAACGTTTTTATTAGATACAAGTATACAACATTATTGTGCTAAGGTAAGCAAAAACCATAGTTGGGGGTATTGCACTAAATATTGATTTAAATCAACATTGCAATCTCACTAAATAAAACTGCAAAAAAATTAGTTTTTACTATTTTTTACCAGCTTTAGTTAGTGATGATTGGTATTTTTTTTTTCACTATCACTAAAAAAAATAAAGTGGTATTGCAAATTTTTTTACTAACACTAACTGTGATTGAATGCATAAAATCTGCACTCAATTCAAATATGTAGTTCAAAATTTGAACTTGCAATCAAAAAGCTGTACAGAAACATAATGTCACCAAAATTTTAAAAATTTTCTGATTTTTCTGATGATATGCTAAGCAAAGGAAATTAAACTAAATGAAATTCTGTCAATAACGGAATAATTCTTGGCTTTAATCATGAAAACACAAGTTTTGTATTTTAAATTTTGTGCAAAATTTTTAGTTGCAGTCAAATGAGTGAAGAAAAAAAATTGCAATAAACTGATGATTGCTTTTTGTTAAATCAAACTATTTTTTTAGCGCAAAATTTTTTAACATTACTATCACTCATGTTTAGTAAGATTGCTAGTTTTCAATTCATCACTCAACATCGACAAAATGTTTGCAATCATTTTGAACTATCACTAAGTATGAGTTGAAACTTCAACATTAGTGCACTACCCCCATCTATGACAAAAACCATGTGTTTTTACAATTGTCATTAAAAAAGTAAAACAATATTATTTTTATAATTTCCTAAAGTAAAAAACAAAAAATTTAATTTTATTAATAATTTTTGCACTTTTCTACATTTTTCTTTTTGAAACGCTTGTTATAAACCCCACTTCACAAATACAAAATAAAAAATTACAAAAAATTATTACCTGTTGCTTAAAATTCCGTGCGAAATAATATGAGCTGCACTTGTTTCGTACGGAAAATAAAAATGTTGCTAGAAACATTTCGCATGTTTTTCGTAATATAAATACAGTACAACTCTATCAACATTTTTTCGTTTGTATTTCACAGAAATTTTTTTTATATTGAGTTTGAAAACATTTCGCACGAAATACTGAACAGAGTACCAGGCTTAACGATAAAATTATTCTTGCTATAAAATCGTAACGGTACCTTATGTCACCATGACATTATAGGAGATGATGCAAGTGTTGCCATTAGAGTCATTTATTAAACAACGAAAATTTTAAATGTTGTCGCTTAGGTTATTTTCGTGGTAAGGGCTCGATATGGCTTACTAGCTCAAAGGCTCTATTTCGGAAGGAAGCTTATATGGCGCTGTGTGAAATAATGGACCGATACTTACCATTTTCAGTAGGCTTGGTCCTTGTGGCAATTAAAATCTATGTACCAAAATTTATCAATTTGTTAGATCGATTCAAAAGGTGATTCTGAGCCGATTGGTAAACTTAATGATAAGTTTAGAACCAATGCTTTAATGTAACAAACAGCAGCACAAACGTATAATGCTCACAAGAGAAAATGTGGTGTGTGGAAAAAAAACAGACAGCCTGCATAACTCTCTCTTTCACTCTCTGATGCGCTCCCCTGTATGAATGTGCCTGGCAATAACCGTATTCATACGAAATTAATTCCGATTTAAAGGGAGTGAATCGAGTTGAGTTTTATTTTTGACTCTTTAAGTTTGAATTCTTTTCGCGAGTTTTATTTTTCGACTCTCAAAAATAAAACTAACTCGCGAATGTGGAAAATAAAACTCGCTCGTTGAATTCGCTCGCGAGCGAGTTTAATTCGAGCACCCTCCGTGCTCTGCTATTGACTATATCTCAAATAAATTTAATTGGTTCAAAAATTATTAAATCACTCCAGCAAAATTTTATCCTAATTATTATAATTTCTAAGCGCTTGAGGGGTGTTAATGTAGTTTTCGGAAATAGCTTCTATATTTTCTATACCTTTTATAAGACAAGTAACTAATCCATTTCTAGCCCATGAACTACAGGGTTTTAGGTGCAGTGTGCTTGAGTATATTCATTTACAATTATCTTTGATAACAGTATAACACAACAGCAACAAAAACTGTAATTAAAGAACTGTGTCACTTAAAACATATGAAATAAATTTGAATTTTTTATACACTACAACCCCAAAGATGCATAAGCATACCGATCGGAATTACTTTTAAATTTGGGGGATAAACAATTTAAGTTCGTAGCTAAGAAGATAGTTTAATGAAATTAGACACGTAAGCTTTAATTTCTAATGTCGACGCACAATTATAATATTGTTAGGAGTCTTCTAGAGTTAAAAAAACATTCCAAAAAGTACTTCTTTCTTTCAAAACTTCTCAATACAGTAAAAAATGTTGCTTGTTTCTTTAAAAATTTTACGATATCTCTGAAAATTCAGGGCAAATTTAAAAACAATGTAAGAACGGCTTAAAGATAATGTTGTTGCCGAGTTTAGGATTTTTTTTTTTACTGAATATGGTTAACCGTTTTTAAGTTATTCCATTATATGTCGTGAAAGTGCCTTAATTTTGGACATAACGGTACAGTGCCGGTCAAAAAAATAGCACCAATAGCCTATTCTATGTTCATTCTAGTGAAAACTAATACATTGTGCTAATTATTTTAAATTAAGTATGCAATACTGTTGTAATATGTATATTCTCTCTGAGCGTCTTTATTTTTTCCAAAAAATGTTACCGGTTCTTCTCCAATGATCGAAATCGTAAAAAAACCCCACATCAGTGCAGTCATTAAAATAGCACCGAATAACAAAAATTCTTTAAAAATATTAATATTGATTTAATAGTTGAAATAAAAGGATCAAATACTAAAGGTAAAAAAAGAAAATATTGATTTTCATAGAAATGGGACGTGGAAAGCATTTTACACCTGTAAAACTTGCTTTTATAAAAAAAATGGTTTATGACCACGAATCATATTCTGAAATAAGTAACTTGATTGGGTGCTCCAATAAAATTATTGTGAATGCCATAAAATTTACTCAAAAGTCGGAAACACGTGGTCGCAAGAAAGTTTTGCCACCATAAATGGTTAAGCACTTGGTCAGACAATGCAAGAAGAGCCCGTTTATGCCAGCTACAGAGCTAAAAAAGGAGCTACGTGTGACTGCAAGTGTTGGAACTATTTGTCGGAGGTTGCGAGACAACAACTTGAATGCCTGTAGTCCCCGAAAAGTGCCCATGCTCTCACGTAAGCATGTTGCAAAACGTTTGGAATTTGCTAGAACTTATTTGGAATGACCAACTGGAAAGTGGAGCAATGCTATTTGGACAGATGAATCCAAGGTTGTTTTATTTGGAGGCAAAGGATCGCGTTCTTACGTCAGAAGACCCCCTTACGCTGAATTCAATCCAAAATTCACAACGAAAACCGTTAAACATGGTGGTTCAAGCATTATGGTATGGGGGTGCTTTTCCTACTATGGAGTAGGACCCATATATTGAATCAGAACAATCATGGATAAGAAACTATACGTTAATATTCTCCAGGAAGTAATGCTACCTTATGTTTCTAAGGAAATGCCGCTTCGTTGGGTGTTTCAGCAAGACAATGACCCGAAGCATACCAGCAAATTTGCCAAAAAGTGGTTTCAAGTCAATAAATTAAACGTTATGGAATGGCCAGCTCAGTCCCCAGATCTAAATCCAATCGAGAACTAATGGACAGACATAAAGAAGGGAGTATCCCAAATACAACTAACAAGTTATGAAGCCCTTTGGGTGGCAGTTCAGCAAATCTGGATTAGAATTTCGAAAGAGAGCTGCCAAAATCTGGTGAAATCGATGCAAAAACGTTGTGGAGAGGTCATTATCAATAATGGGCACAAATAAAATATTAATTTCAATATGAGAAGACATCATAAAAAACAGAATTCAAAATTTTTAATTTATTCTTAGTTTTAGTATTAATTTTTAATAGAATAAGAGCTGTAGTGCTATTTTTTTGACTGAGTGTTTTTTAAGTTGTTTTAAAAAAGTTAAAAATTGTATAGCAAATTAAAAACCAAATCAATTACTTTTTATTAAATTTTGTTTGATAGTCCTGTAAGTATGTTATGACAAGTATTCAATGAAATCGGTTTGGCCTATTTACATATATCTAACGAAGAACTTTTTTCTATATCCTGGTGCTATTTTTTTGACCGCAGCTGTATATCTCGAAAACTAGAGCTGATAGAGAAAAATGGAGACTAGATTTGAAATCAGCGACCTCAAATTAGTACAAATTTGCAATCAAATTCCAGACCGCAAACTTACTGTTTCGCAGTGTAATAGAGAAGCATTCTTAAAAAAAAATTTATGAAAATTCAAATTCGGATGTTTTCACTAAATATGCCGTTATTTCGTAGTTCTTTGTCCCACGATAACAATTTACTTACTACTACGTTTATCTCAGAAAACATCTAATTTTTGAGGTTATGTCAAAAAGTTAAAAATTTTTGAACCAGTGTAATATGTAGACATCGGCAGAAAATTTGTTTCAAATGACTTTTGTGTAAGCCAAAATAACAATACAGCTTTCTTTTAGCTTTTAGCCGATTCAAAGTTCCAGTTTAAATTATTTGTTGTGCCGGGCATTATATGGTTGGGCCGATTTCAACTATAATTTTTTATTGGCTATACAAATATTGTTGGAACCATTAATTTTTACGAAACCAAGGGCAAATACAATTTAGCAAAAACACATAAATATGAAGAGGGTTTTAATATACAAATTTACAAAAGAAATTAAAAAGAGAAATAAAACTCTTATAACTCCAGTAATATTAACACCAGCTAAAGACTACATACAACCCATTACAGATAAAAGTCGAACTTTTGCTTCATAATTCGCCTTCCCTATTTTGCTTATTCCTTTAAAATTTACGCCAGATGCCCTAAATAATTTTGTAAACCGTATAAATTTGATTATTAAGAATTGCCAAGGGTGTCTGATAGGTTGCGGTTTCGATTCCCGCCAGTGATTCTAGCCTGATTTACTAAATCGGACTTAAGAGCAAGTTAGAATATAATTTGTATTTGTGTTTGTTACATACATACATGTATACATATGTATATGTATATGTATATGTATATCTATATGTATACATGTATAATAAAAATATAAGACTTAACAAAATGTTTTCAAAACAGATGTGTTGTCTATCTCCCGACAGATACAACACATCTTCTTGTTTTATTCAACATTTAAAACATTCCTTTTTCCGTTTTGCTTACAATTCAGTGGCATGTCAATGTCACGGAGTCAATGAAAAGACATTTCGTCATCAGACGAATGTTATTGACAGTATTAGTGACACTTTGATTTCGATATTATAAATGATTAATGAGCAGCATTTTTCTTGTCAGTTGCTCACAAAATGCCAGTGTCTGAAAAAATTTGCTTAAATGCTTGCAAAGCAATTAAGATTTATATATTAGTTAAATGTTGGAATTTGGGGTGTCATAAAGAAAGAAATGGTAGCACTTTATATAAGTTGTTTTAAAAGAAACTTATTGTGTTTTCTATTCTGACAAAAATGTTCCATGAATGCTACCATTCGCGCTACTTTCTGTTCATTTTAAAAATAAAGTAAAAAATGTGAAAAGTTTTCGTTTTCCTTTCTCAACATGCTGCACAAATAGTAGGTAAATATGTTCCATATCTTACCCCCCGTTATATTTAAGGGTGTGATGATACCCTTTTTTACAACTGCGTAACCTTGATGTACTTCTAGGGTTGAGGGCAAAATAAACCATACAAACTGATTGATGAACACAAACTTTGTTTTCGTTGCGTGTTCGCTAATAAACACCACAAACAAATTTCGTACAAACATTAATTTTCATTTTTGTTTTGTTTTCAGTGAATGCAATTTGCTTGCTTTTTGCTTAAAACGGAGAGGAAATATAAGAGAAAGAAAAAGAATTTGGAGTTAAGAGTGGTTTAAACAACGAGCTGTTTTGGAGCAAACAGTGCTGCCTAGAAATTATGATTTATGAAAAAGATATATATAAAAAAAAAATAATAATTAATAAGATTTCTGTATGACGTGCTAAATTCCCAATTTTTCATATAAAATAAATACACTGAAATTTATTGTTGAGGGAAAGCTAGCTTCTATGCGCATTTCACTGGTTACTTAGGCCAGATCAGGGCTGCCAGGTACTTTTTTTCTTGTCCCCAAAAAATTAGAAAAATATCCCCAGTTACAATAGCTATCGTGCACGAAAAAGTGACCAATTAGTTTTCTCCATTTTTACAACTGTCCGATAAAATGAAAAAAGCAACAACTTACTTTTGTTTATTTCTTTAATTAAAAGCAGAAATACATTTTTTGTGATTTATTTTTTTTTTTTTAAGGTAAATTGTTTTGTTTGTCCATTGTTCATTTTCCATTTCAAATGTTTGAATAATTAAATTTGACACACAACTCTCATTAAGGTTACTGTATCTTCAGCAGAAAATATGGCAGCTTCAAATTCTTAAATTTATTTTAAACCTGCTGTAAGCTTATTAGTAACTTTTTAGGTTAATGTTAACTTGTAATAACCAAAAACTATTTATCTGTCAGTAACATCCTAAGACACTTTTTGTATGTTGAAATTATAGCCCCTAGAATTTGATTAGCCCTACACCATTTCGAAAATAAATCTGAGAAAAAATTTTTTAATTTTTGTTTCCTCTTAAATAAGTTTTAAGACTTAAGAAGCATTTACCCCCTGTATAAATTTTAATATTCTAGCGAAATATAAATATTTGGTTCTTTTTATGTTTTACTTTAAAGTTTTGCTGTTAAAAAATTAAAATGTTAAATAGTTTTTTTTTTTTTTTTTTTTCTTTATTTAATTTAACATTTTTTGTTTCTTTTTTTTTGTAACTTAAATAAATAATGTAAAACTTTCGTTATTTTAACCGCTTCCAACCTCCCATTTAAATACTTGAACCTTTTTATGTTGCTTTAAAATGCCCTTCATTGACCTTTTGGCAATTCTCATCATTATCCTTTTCCATTCCTTTTTGTTTGTGTCTGTTCTTTGACTTAACTCTTAGTACATTTGAACAGTTCACTAAAGGAAATAAAAATTTAAACTGATTAGTAAAGTATAAAAAAAGGAAATAAAATTATTTACAAAGTTTAACGAAAAAAAAGTGCCTTTTATAGAATTTTTAAGTGATTATAACAGTAAAGAAATGCTTTTTGTTTTAAACAAGAAAGGGTAGAATGTTTTTCAAATGCGTTAAAATAACAATTTAACTTAAAGAACATTTTTAAGGCAGTTCATTTAAATGTAATTTTATTATATGCGAGTGCCAGAATACAAAAATTGGCTTCATTTTACAAAATATATTTCAAAAGTTCCAGTCTAAAGAATAGGAACCGCTTTATTCTTGGTAGAGATTAGGAATCCTTCAAAAAACAAAATTTACTCATAATCGAAAGATTATGTTTTTTACTTATTTTGGTGAGCAGCTAAAAATCTAAAAAGGCCAGTTACCTCTAAGCCATCATTAAGAAACTTGAAAGATAGTTGGGCAAGAAACGATATTGAAAAAGGAAATCCATGGGTTAATCATTTGAAAAACGTATTTAACCCAAATATATCTCACGATATAACAGTCAAGTTACCGCCTGTAAATGAAATCGAAAATGCTATTTGTGACTTAAACACTAAGAAGGCACCTGTAATAATAATAAAATCAGTTATAAAATGCTGTTGGAGCTACCTTGCATAGCAAACAAAGTTGTTCTTTTTATTTTTAATGCTATTTTACGCCTTGAATACTATCCTCAAAAGTAGAAGGTTTCCTTAGTTGCCATGATACTAAAGCCGGGTAAAGATCAGACAAAAGTTGAGTCATATAGGCCTATTAGCTTTTTATCAAATATATTAAAGCTATTTGAGAAATTATAAGTGTCAAAAATTAGGAATTGTATTCCAAACCATCAATTTGGATTTAGAAGAAAACACAGCACAATTGAACAAACTCATCGAATAGTTAATGTCATAAGAAAAGCCTTTAAAGAAAAAAAGTATTGCTCAGCACTCTTCATCGATGTTTCGCAAGTTTTTGATAAAGTCTGGCATGACATAAATTGAGGCAACATTTACCAGCAAACACACACAAGCTGTTAGAAAGCTACTTGATCGGTCGTCAATTTATTATTAAAGAAGGCAATTTCTTAAGTTCCCCTCAGCCATTTGGCGCTGGCCCCAAGGCAGCATCCTGGTCTCTCTATTATACTTAATTTATACTTCGGACATGCAAACAAACAACTACACCCAAACTTCATCATTTGCAGACGATACAGCTTTTTTAAGAGTGCACAAACACCGTCATTTAGCATTTCGTTACTTACATGATCATAATTTCTAACTAGAAATATGATTAAAACAATGGATGATAATGGTCATTGACCAACATACGTACATATAACATTCACCTTGCGCCGGGAATCATGCCCCCTATTAAAATCATTAATCAAATAATTCCTCAACATTCGCATGTAATATATCTCGTTATACATCTAGATCTGCGATTAACGTGGAAATGCCATATAGGGAAAATAAAAGCCATTCAAATTCATTGGCTGCTTATTGGAAGAAATTCTTTCCTTAGTCTCGTTTGAAAGCTTTTACTTTACAACTTTACACGCAAAGAAATAACATGGTTGTTGTAAACATATTCTAAGAGCAACATATTATGATAAGATTTATGATTGTAGTCACCATATTACTATTATTATTCGTAATATTACATCATAAAATTTTTCCCTTAAGCATATTCTTATCATGTTAATCATAATAAATTTAGAATTAATCATACTATTGTCATGTTAATCATAATAAGTGCAGAAGCAATCATATTATTATCATGTTAATCATAATAAGTTAAAAAGTAATAATTTTATGATACATCACCACTTTCACAACAATAAAAAATAAATTAAAATATTTTTTTGCATCGATTTTTTATTTTGTGGCACTTTACAATTTTTCTGTAAATGTAAATACAATGGCGCATATTCATAAATTATCACTAAGTGTTAGCTTTTTTAAGTACCTATTTAAGTTATTCACAGTTGGTTAATTTCAGCAAGAAAAGTTTGCACTTAATTATGGGTAAAGCTGTAACTAAATGCCAACTAACTAATACATACAAAGAATAGCTGATTAATATTATCTTATAATTTATTTGAATAGCAAAACAATTTTGGCGACCAATTTGTGTCACTCTCAAATACAGAAAACAATAAATACTCTTACAATTTCGTAAATAATAAGCTTGCCTTATTAAATTTGCTACTTGCGTCCATTTTTACTGTGTTCAAAAACATCCATACAAAAAGTAAAATAGACTAGAGATGTGTTTTTAGTCACCAAATTTTATTGAAAAATTATATTTTTACAGGCCCCCATTTACATTGATTTAAATCAAAACTATAACCAAAAAATTACTTTTTTTTAGAACAATAATTGTTTTTAATAGCTAAGCCTTTTAATTAACTACAGTATATATCGTTCAAAATATTATCGACGTTTTATTTTCTCTACATGCCAATATGCATGGTTGCATTTCTTCAATCAGCTGAATGCTGTTGCTAAGCTAGTTATGAATTATGAATAAGATACATAACTATCTATGTATGAACTATTTTTTAGTTTCTGCTATGATAGTTGCGATTTTAGTTATGATTTCTGAATATGCGCCAACATCCTTATTTTTTTAATTTCCTTAAACTTTTTTTTTAATGGGATTTTTTATTTAAATGGCTTAACCGCTCACTAACAAATAATTCGATAGGTATATTTAAAACAAACGACACAACTGATTCAAAATTAAATAGAATACAATGGCGATATCAAAATATTATTAGAGTAAAGTTGTTTTGATTGCATTTTAAACATTCTATGACTACACGTATAGAAAGTTATCATGGTATGTTTTATAAATATCATGAAATGGTTGTGAGAAATATAATATGTTTTCAAATTTATCATTATTTAGTTGTTAGAAAAATGATTATTATTCAGTCAACGACACTCAAACTTATAATGGCGTTAAACATTGATATGTTTACAGTAACTATAATATTGCTTATATTTAATAAATTTAACAATTTATTATGTACGACAATAATATATTGTTACAATAAACATAGTGTAGTTGCGGTAACCATGCCCAACCAATTTTGTCTCTGCGTCTATATTAAAGCCAATCTGGTGCTACGGTATTAATTTATGGAGCACTGCCTCCGCCTTTAATATCGGAAAACTTCAAATGCGCCAAAAAATAAAATATTTAAAAGGTTGAGCTGCACCCAAATCCACTTGCTCGAAATATTTTAATTCATGGCAGCCACCATCGCTTAAGAAGAAGAGACGCTGCAGAGCGATAAACATCTACAGATCTGAACAGAAACCGTGATGATGAAATGTTTACCTGGCTCTGGCAGCATATTAAATAATGTATTAGGATAAGATTTGATTAATTATTGTTAGTTCATATTTAAAATATATGGGGGATTCACAAGGTGTCATAAAGTCATATGTCTTAAAATAATAACATGAAAAAATAGTATTTACCAAAATAAAAATCAACGGCGACGGCTTACAAAAACGAATGCGGCTCGGCTCAGCCGTTCAGTGCAGGTCTCTTCGGATTAATTACGACAGCAAAATAAACATAGCAAGCAAAGTTCTATTTATTTAAGACAATTTTTATTACAAAGCAACAACAATATTTTTAAACCATTGTAATAAAGGGTGGTTAAATTTCAAGGGCCGATGTTGATTTTGAATAAAACACAAACTATTTAGGAAATTATTGTAATTTTATTTTATTATGATATATTAGTATTACTCAATTATGTATGGAACAAAATATCGGCCAAATGGGCGCCGCGACCACGGCGGCACACCTCCATCCGATGGTCCAAATTTTCGATGACCCTGAGGCATAATGGAGGTTCTATGCCGTTAATGTACCGAATTATCTCATCCTTTAGCTCTTGAATTGTTGCTGGCTTATCGACGTACACCTTTTCTTTCAAATAACCCCAAAGAAAAAAGTCCAACGGTGTCAAATCACATGATCTTGGCGGCCAATTGGCATCGCCATTACGTGAGATAACACGGCCATTGAATTTGTTGCGCAAAAGAGCCATTGTTTCGTTAGCTGTGTGGCAAGTGGCACCGTCCTGCTGAAACCACATATCGTCCACATCCATATCTTCCAATTCGGGCCATAAAAAGTTCGTTATCATCTCACGATAGCGAACACCATTCACAGTAACTGCCTGACCGGCCTCATTTTGGAAAAAATATGGCCCGATGATGCCGCCAGCCCATAAACCGCACCAAACAGTCACTCTTTGTGGGTGCATTGGTTTTTCGACAGTCACTCTTGGATTATTATTCGCCCAAATGCGGAAATTCTGCTTATCGACAAATCCACTGAGGTGAAAATGTGCCTCATCACTGAAGATGATTTTCTTCGAAATTTATCATCCATTTTCATAATAAGTCTGGATAACTTTAACACGTTGTTGGATTGTGTATCTCTCCATGGTTCAAATTGAGTAAGTCTGAAATAGAGAAATGTCAAATAAAATTCGGAAAAAACTTGGCGTTTAGGTGTGGTTCACATTCAACATCGGCCCTTACAATTTAACCACCCATTATGTTAGAACATTATGACAATATAACACAATAGCACATCTTGTGAATACCCCAATAATAAATAATTATTGGGAAAAAAAATTTTTGCTAGGGATCCTTACAGAAACAAAAGTACTCCTGAAGAAGTTTAAAAAAAATCGAACAAAACTATGAAATGTTTTTTATTTACATCTCAATAATAATAAATAAGACATTAATCATAAACAAAAATAAGGAAAATTTTTTTACGCAATAAATATTCATATTAAACAATAAGAAAACAAGATTAACAACCGTGTGTTTTCATTTTCTAAAGACAGGCAATACTAATAACAATCATACTTTGTTTCGCTTGAAAGCATTTGAACTGCTTTCTCTCGATATCTATTATAAAAAACTTCTCTAACACAACAAATTTAACTTCGATTCTGAATTTCACATGTAATCCAGATTCGAAATCGTTGCAAAGTCAGATGTTAAACATATATCGTTTATAAGAGGCTTAAGGGCGTAGTTCTCTTTTTATCAGAATAAAGCTGAACTCACACCAACAAAAGACAAAACAGTTCTTTTTGACAAATACGAAAACAAAAAAAAAATCTCATAAGACAACCAACACCAAACAAAACAACCGCAAAACTGTCTTTTTAACTTAATGCTTTAGGCTTTCTTATGATTAGGGATGAGATTTTCATGGACCAAAAAATCGAAAATATGCGCATAATATATGCACTAAAAAAACCAAAATATGCATTAAAAAAATAAAAAATATGCACTTAAAACTTAAACATTTTCAAAAGCGTTTTTGTTTTTAATTTTATTTTAAAGTTGCAATATTTTTTAAAACTTAATTTCAATTACTAATTTAAACATAAACAAATAAATACTTTTTTATACTATCAAAAGTACATGAAAAATAATGTCTCAACGTCAACCAAAGGATGCCAATTCATTTATATAATATACATATATATATTCTAATTCAGATCCAACATTTGATTCCAGATCTAAAATGGTTGAAATTTGTTTTACTTTTTGAAAACCTATATTTTTTTGCAAAACGTTTTGAATTTTTTTCAATTTGTTGGGATATTCTTACTTCCACATTGTTAATTTTACTTTCTGCAATATCAATTAATTTGAGCTGTCTATTTACTGAACTAAATTCCTCCAATTTAGTTAATGTTTCACCAACATATCCGTAGTTGGAAAATAAAAATGCTAATTGAGCTTTTACTTTTTTAACTGCATAAGCATCGGCAGCAACAAGTTATTTTATAACATTCTTAAATTGCTCAAAGTTTATTAAATAGTATTCTACAGCATCTAGTCAGGTTCCCCATCTTGTTAATACTGGCTGCGGTGGCAACGGTACCAAAAGATAATTTTCATTAAAAATTGCAACTCGTGAAGAAGCCTTTAAAAATATTTTTTTCCCGTATGAAATCAATAAATCAGCAATATTGAATTAGATTATAATTTCCTCTGAAGCTCGGTGTAACTCATATGCCAAGCAAGTAACAAGAACCAGTTTTTGATAAAATTGGATCTTTTGTCGAAATCTTGAAAATCTTGTAATTTAAGCAAAGCTCCAAAAAATTATTTATTGATTTTAAAAATTGTTTTTTTGTTTACATGTATATTTTTAAGAAATTTTTTTTTTTAAATATAAATTAAAATAATATATCACTCAAAAATGTTAAAATATTCAAAAAATATGCATTTAAAACCAAAATATGCAAAAATATGTATTTTAACCAAAATACAATATGCCAAAACAAATCGATGCCATTTTAGCCAAAATTTAATGATTCGAAAAGATAATTGGTCAACATCGATTTTAGACTATCGACAAAAAATATGCATTTGCATGGAAATCGCATCCCTACTTATGATATAACCTACACCAATTAAACAAGACAAAAAACAAGGGACCTAAGTACATCATATAATTTAATCCATTTGATAATAGAAATCAACGAAAAACTTCCAGAATTGGACACTATACATTCAACATCATGAAGCAGAAGTGACAAATCTACTGATTTAAAGCAAGAGCTCGGAACTATTCTCATAAATTTCTCTCAATATTTTATTATTCTAAAATTTTGGAAGACGCAAGAAATATGCTTACAAATTTGCAACAAAAAAAAAGCAAAGCGATTTATTCAGGTCTCAAGAAAGATCTAAAATTAGAAACACAGTTTTTAAATTAAGCACATTTTATTGCACTGTGTCACAAATTTTCAACAAAGTCGTGACCAAATGAATCTGAACCGTTTTCCAGATATTCCAAAATAACCGTTGTTTGTATTTTTAAAAAATATGATGTGACTTAATAGCAAATATCTTCAAAATTATTAACCGGATTATGTATTTCTTTCTGTTTAGTGAAAGATAATAAAATAACTAAAATAACCATTGTTGTTTGTGAAGATTAGTCAAGCACTGACAGAATTACATTGGACAAAAGTTCAAACTTCATGAAAAATTTTATGTTTTTTTTTGCAAATTTTGCAAGTTATTTTTGTTTTTTTAAATAAAAACTGACACGTAGTATTATCATTAATTGCAAGCGTTGTATCCTTGACAAAAATTTCCGTAAAAAAGTCTGGTAAATAAAAAACTCTTCTTCCAACCCTGCAGCTTAACTTTTGATATAATTTAGTTTGTAAGGAATTCCACTTACATAGATCATTTCGTTTCTTTATTTAGGTCCCATATTATTCTATCCCTCTGTAGTTAGCAAGATACTCAGGAATGTATATTTGTTTAACTTACACTGACATCATTGACCCAAACACTCTTGACTTCCGAAAACCGTTAAACGAATGTGAGATTCATTATTCTTTCTCTCACACACTCATAAATGCTGTCACTTGACAAGTACCAACATTAATTTTAAACGTTTTATGTAGTTTCATTTTCATGTTTAACAATTTCCGTACTCAATAAAATCAGTGGAAACACAAAATTGACAACCAATGCAAGAAAACTTGAAGTAACCTATAATAACTTTTCACTGACGCGCACGCTCACGCAATTGCTTGCTTTTCCAATATTGTTGTTTCTCTGCAAAATATTAAACAAAAAAAAAAAAAAAAAAAAAAAAAAAAAAAAAAAACAAGAAAGAAAGTATAAGTGGTCAAGTCCTATATAGTGATACCCTACAACACTTTGGTGTATCAAGATTATTGTAGTTGGTTTTACGTCCTAGAGATATTTTGTACATCCACGAAAGTTTATATGAGAGTTATTCTTGACATTAAGACTTTGTGCAAAATTATTTTACAAAACTAGTCCTGTATGGGGCCAATAGCTTGAAGTCGTTGAATTCCAAAAATGTTGTAAAATTACTGAAGTTTTTACTTCTGAAGTTTTGTGAACTTATTAACATTAATGCTAAATTTTCAGGATACTAATTAAATCTAAATTAAGTTAATTTTCATAAAAACTTAAATCGTATTTAAATACAGATTGATTTTTTGAGTTTTATTTTAAAAGTCTTATATAAATGTGATAAAAGTATGGTAGCACTACTAAATACCAAAAAAAAAAAACATAACCAAGGTACATGAACAAAGTATAATTATTTACAAGGTGGTTTCAAAAAACAGCTGGTTGTTATTGCTTTGCCTCTTGTTGTTGTATTGTCGTGATATTGAGGCCACCTTGCTAAAATATTACAATAGAAACTTAAGTTGAAATTAAGTGTACCACATCGGTGAATTAAGTTTGATTTATGTATTTAGTGAAGAAGAGAATTTTGTATTTAAAACGATTTTAAACATAAAGGTGTTTTAATATCAATCCTGAAAATTGGCCATAAGTACCTTATTTTATTTGGCACTACAATCTTTAATAGACGTATGCAGGTTAATGCGATTCTTGGAATAGTGACGTATATTGGAATTATAATTGGTTGTGAAAGTTTTCACTCGAAATTGGGTTAAGTTTTTTGCGCTTTATTTAATCTTAATGTAAACATTTTTAAATGACTAAGACTAAAGTTAAAGGGAAGACTTATTTAATTTTTATTTTAAAATGGTTTATGTTGCGTCACGTGCTAAATTTTGTTAAGATCGAGCTTTTTTTAAAGCAACTTATGCTGTTCAAAGCCTTCTTTATGAATTAGGACCGATGTTCTCCAATTTCAATAAATCCCCTTTCGGGCAAGAAAGCTTTAGTACCAATTTGTTTTAATTCTATTTTAAACTACGATATATTCCTTAAAAACATATTTTAAGTAACCGCTTGGGCTTGGCAACATAATGGACCCATATAATCTACCAATTTTAATACGCTTTTACCTTTCTTAGCGTTACAAACACAATCTTGAACTTATAACAGCCACACTACTTCTCATAAAACCCCTTGTGTAGGATATAAAAAAAGAAGCAAAAAAAAAAAAAAAAAAAAAAAAACAAGTGGCGCTACTGTTGCTCATTTTACACAGTAATAAAAAAAAGTGTTACCATTAACCGGAAAATTTTAGGTGTAAAATTATTAAAAGGATCAAGATTTGGCGTAAATAACTACTAAATTTTTCCTAGGTATCGTGTTGGTACTGTATAAACTAGTAGAACTCCATCAGTCTTGCCAAAACTTGGTGACCAAATGGCTAAATTTACGGAAAAAATGGCTAAAAGCTTTTCTAAATAAAAACATATTCAAACAGAAATAATTCATTTAAAGTTGTTTACGATGAAATTGTAAGTTAAGATCAATTTGTTTAATAAGAATAAGCGTAAGTTAATATTTTGATAGATATTTAAAAAATTAAATCATCGATAAATTCGATGTCGTTATTGTTCATCTCATAGGAATCACTAGTGTCTATATGTTTGAAATAATTAAAAGGTAAACACCTCTAGAGTCCAGATCTACAATAAAAAAACAAGTAAAAAAAGTATAGTTGGTCCACCCCTACTACACCACATTAGAAACTATGTGCCAAATTTTATCAAATAATCTCAAAAATTGCGACCTGTACTTTGCGCACAAGGTTTACATGGACAGCCAGCCAGCCGGACAAACATTGTTAATTCGACTCAAAAAGTGAACCAACACCCAGGCATAAGGTTGTTGCCTTTAAAGTCTAAGACACATGCTCTTAAAGACAACCTTAAATCAGACAGCAATGCGACAATGTTTTTGTCGTTTTTCGTTTTTTGGACCAACTAATACAGTTAGTGTGGGTTACATCATAAAAAGCTTGGAATTATATTCAACGAGGTTCTTTTCAGTCTGTTTCGTCTTACTCTGCGTGGGTATGTTGTATCAAACCACATGTATTTTCTGCAACCAATGTTTTGTCGTAGTAAGTCAAATAGACAGTTTTGCGGTTCTTTTATTTGGTATTGGTTGTCTCATTAAAACTAATGTTCTATTGTTTTTTGCTGGTGTGGGCTCAACCTAGGGGAGTCACAAAAAGGCGTTTAGTTGATTACTCTTTATATTTGCGGTGACTAAACCCAAACATTAGATATTTTTCTAATCACACAATGACCAATCCGGGTGCCAATAAGAAGTAAAAGTAAGTTTGTACCTAAAGTGAAGAAAGTTTGCGTTTTGCTTATTCTAACTAAAGGCCAAAGAAATTTGAATTGAGTTTCTTCAAAAAATCAAAAGAGTTGTTATCTGTTGTTTAAAAACGGGGTGGCTAAGTTTAAAGAAACAAAACATGCATATTAAAAGATATATAATTTTATAACTATATCACAAAACATTTTATGCTAAAATGGCAACACTTTAAAGAAGATTTAGTTTTTAAGTTTATTATTTTCCGGTTGTTTTTGCCTTTTCAAATGCATATATTTTATGTTTAACATCAGCAACAACATCAAACCATTTTCAAACTCTTTAAGTCTGTTTATGAGCAAAAACAAAATGAAAGAACCACACTTTAAAAACAAGAGCAACAAAAACTACAATAAAAATTTAAAAGCAAAAAGCCATAAAAAACACACACACGCACACAATAACACTCCCCAAAACAAAACACACACACACGCTGGCAGAGAAAATTAAAAACGACATTGTAAAGCTCCACGGTGTCCCCAAGATTAATTTAGTTGGACAACAACCATCAAACAAGACACAACGCAACTTGTATTGTACGTATCGTTCTCGTTCCCCAAAAAATACAAATTATTTTTCTAAAAGAAAAAAATATCCAAACAAGCGCAAACACACACACATCCACTTTTCTAAAAAATAAAAGAAGTATATAAAAGTGTCGCGCCAAATATTTGAGGCAAAAAATTAATTTTATATACATTAAATATTTATGGTTTTTTATAAATTTAATTTAAAAAAGAATTAATTTAAAAAAAAAACAGTATTTAGGCGGACAAGAATTAAAACGTTTTCTTTGTGCGATTCTGTGTTGTTTTCTTTTTTGGCTTAAACAAACCGAGACATCATTATCATCATCATCTTGTCTACTGTCTCGTGGCCTTAAGTAACCGGCATATGGATATTAACGCCCACCTCCGAAAAGTGGTTTCTATTTATTCATTAAAAATATTTGCCTATATAAAATAAATAAAACAAAATATGACAATGTCACTTTAAATGCAAAAGAAAAAAACGCATCTTTGTTAAAAAAAAAATAATGTGCAAAAATTTTTAAAATTTAAAAGAAAATTAAATAAAAAATATCCAAAAAATTGCTAAAAGGAAAATACAAATATTTTAAAAAATATTTGTGTAAGTGTTAAATAATTGATTTAAGAGTAAGTGGTTATTTGTCCAGTAATTGACAGTGGTTCAAAGTTGTAAAATTTAGAAAAATGAGATAGGTCTTCTGCAATTAAATAATATTTCAAGCTGAGTAATTTAATATATGTAGTTATAATCAGGGCAAGTTGTACGATTTACGTTTTCAACAACAAAATTGCTTCTGAGTCAAATTTGTTGCAGTTACAAAATAAAAATATATCGGGTCTTTTCTTTCACATAAAAAGAATTACATCGGGTTACGTTATTTTAAAATAAACGGTCACGGTTCAGATTTGGATGTTTTGATACTGATGATACTGATTTATTATAAAATGCAAAAAAAAAAACTAAAAAAACTATAATGCTTGTATGGTGAGCGGAAAATTTGTGTCAATTGGTTTTAAGATTTATCCCGTGACCAGTAAACCTAGTTTTATAATAAAAAGGAACGGATTGTGATATGTGAAAACAAAACATAATATATAATGATTTAACTGGTGATAATGTGTTTAGAGAGTAGTTACTCTAGAGGGTAAATGACAAACAACTTGTCATGAAAGTGGATTTTGTGTGGGTAGTGGCTGATGCTACCTGTTTCTATTGCTTTATATGAAGGGGATCTATCATTTTAACATGGTTCACTCGGGACAATAACTGCGTCAGACATTATTTTAACCTAAAATTTAATGTGCCTATTTAGGTAATTTCTGCGACCAGTTAAAAAGTGTCAAAAAGGTGCCTATCTCCTAGGACATCGCCATGTGACAAGTGGCCTTCATTTAAGGTGTTAGAACTATAACCGGTCCCTATCTTTCCTCTAGGGTAGTCATGTAACTGGATTTTTTGTGGATAGCGGATGATTCTACCTGGTTCTATTGCTTTATATGAAGGTATAATAGACATTTTAACATAGTTCACTCGGGACAATATCTGCGTCACTGTCACTCAACAAGTTTGATTTTAGTTCCCTTTTCCCTAGGATTGTTCCGTTAAATGCTTAAGAAGGAAAGTTTTACAAAATCAATAATAAAATATTTATTAAAAAACTTAACAAAGTTTTTCAAAAAAATATTGGCCTTAAAACGTTGACCCAGTTACAAAACCACATATGTATATTTAAAAAAAGGCGAAACCGAAACCGACAAACCATCTCCTGAAAAATTCGAATCGAATAGAAAAATTAATAATTTTTATATAAGTATATATATATATATATATATATATATATAGACTTTATACTTCACCAAATTCCACTTAAATGAGTCTATTTTGGACCCCAGCTTGCATATAAGGCAAGTGATGAAAGTTATCTCAATATCATTAAAAGGTATATAGTATTCTAACAATCAACCCCACTGTACGATAGTTGTCGTTACTGCGTGAGTGTTTTGTTTGCAGTGGCGCTGACAAGTTTTTGTTGTTGTGTGTAGTTGTTGAATGTTTTTAGAAGATACTACAAAGTGGTTGTATGCATGTCTGCTTCTTAGCATTGATTGAGTTTTTCTTCTTTTATCTTTATTACAAACTTGAAAAGTCACTTAATTTAAGGGTTTCCAGATGTCTCTACATTTCCATTCCCAAAAATAAGAGCAGCTAGCCGCTATTTCAACATAATCAGCCCAATTATGAATAAAAATTCCCCGGGAGTTTTTTCCCTTTTCCCATTTTTACAATTGAATTAACATAGGAAAAATGGGAGAAGGGAGAAAACTCCCGGGGAATTTTTATTTATAATTGGGCTGAATATCATTACAATGTCATTATTATTTACAATTTTAAGGTGAACTAAAGTTTTTTCCGAGAGTCAGCTTTATATGGGGCCTGCGGGTTCACAAAATTTAGTAATATTTTTATAACGAGTATAGTTTTTGTAACAGATGTATCAATTTTTTATGGTGCTCTTTTCTTTTAGGTCTTCGGAAGCGAGCGTTATTTCATCAAACGGACAGACGGACATGGCTAAATCGACTAACAATTACTTGATATTAAAGGAATTTCACACGGAATGAAAAACTTAGTATACCCTCTTCACAACTAGTGTTCAAAAATATTAAAATAAATCTAAACAATGGGAAATACAAATTCCACAAAACTCCCCCAAAACATTTTCCAATTTTTAACACAATCCCCAATTTAGTTATCAATCTCTTAATCTGACAACACTGCTCAGTTTGTCTTGTTAGCATCATTTACAAATGCTGCTGTCGCTCTCATATTTTTTTAAAAGTGTGTGAGTGTTACTACATACTTCTGTTCTTTCTTAATTAATCATACGTTGTGTAGTTCATTTTGTGAAGAGAAAAAAAATATATTTTTCTTCAAACTGTCAAAAAATTGGTAACGCAAATTAATCATATTGTTCTAGTTATGAATATTTGATTTAAAACCAAGTGTTTTTTATGTGTTTCTTAAAAACAATTCTGTAATCTTTAAGAAAAGACAAGTGAGCGACTGTGCTTTTCAAAGCCAAAAGTGACAACGTATGAGAAAATATAATTATTATTTAAACACCTTCTCAATTGAGGTGGAGGTGGTGTCTGTTGTTTTAATGACACCCTCAGTGATTGCTGTTGCTATTGTATTTTATATTTTTGTTGTTTATTATCATAAACATATGGCGTAATTGTTGATTTAAATTAAATATGCAAATGTTTTAAGTACGTTTATGCTTTTATTTCTTTTTTCCTGTGTTTTCTTCTTCCACTACATTTAATTGTTAAAAAATAAATAGTTTGATAATAAGCTGAAATTTTATAAACTATACTGAAACATGTGTGGTGTAAAAATAACTTTATATTATTATATAAATTTAATAAAGGTTTACAAAACAAATTTTGTATGAAAATTCTCCTTAATAAACGTTTGTTAAATTTAATTTAAATACATATTTGTTTAACCCTTCAACAAAAAATTAAAAAAAATACTTATATACATGTATAAAGTTTATTGGGCACCAAGTGATAGACAAGAATCTAAAACAATTAATAAAAAAAAATTAAAATACATTGAAATGAAAAATACTTAAACTTTTCTTTGCAAAAGAAAACTACAACCATAAATTTTGACAGCTGACCAAGAGACTCGAACACACACAGAACAATCCAACTTGAAAAAATCAAAATCTTTTGATTTTTCTTCAACTAACTCGACAACTGCCAAACTTATCAATTGACAGAGCAATACACGCCCTGATTTGGACAACAACCGACTCAGTTGCCTTTGCCAATTAGATTTAAACGTGTATGGGGTGCTTATTAGCAGGGCTGTGAAGTCGGAGTCGGAGTTGAAGAGTCGGAGTCAGTGATGTTATACACTTTTTGGAAAAGTCCTTCGCAACCCGAAAAAATCCTTGTTTTTCCCTACGCGTTAAAAAGATTGTCTCTTTAAATTTGCGGGTTTTTTTAAATTAAAGTGCCAATAATGCCGATTTCTTACCAAAATCATTTGACACCCCTTGTTCAAAACCGATTATTTAATTTCTCAAACGTTTATTAACTGTCTGTTTTTCAAAATAAAAAAAATTTTCGCTTGGGAAAATATATTGAAGCAACAATAAAGAAACTCAAATTTGTTTTTGTTTTCAATATAAATTTCTAAACGAAAATTTGTATTTTACTTTGAAAAACAGGCAGCAAGTTCATGGAAAATTTGTTTACTAAATTTAATATATTTTTATGAATGCAGATACTAGGGTTTGAGTCAGTTGAAGAGATTTTTACCTTTCGTCTAATTTTTCATTTAAATAAAAGGAAATTTCTTTAAGCGCTTCAGATTTTTAATTTTAAATAGAATGAAGTGTGCGTAAGATAATCTCTGAAATAAGCCCCCAAAAATTTTGGGTATTATATAATTTGTGGTCGGGGGCGTTAGTTAATTTCATTGAGGTTTTATTGCATATGAAATAAGGCCCCACGCTATGGTGGGTTATTTCATGCCACCCCCTTTATTCGATTAAAAAGTAATTGCAGAGCTTTAGTTTTGCCCTAAACAGCGGAAAAATTTTTCGTGGCGTTACCCTTGAACTTCACAACAAAAATCGCTATTAAACGATTTTAGGAAATACCGCTGTTGTCTTTCAGCATTTGGTTAAAATCAAGGAATTTTGAGTTCGCAACAAAGTTTAATAGAATTATTGCTTTATTTTGCTTAAGTATTTTTTTAGACATATTCAAGGTTTGACGGTTAAGGCTTAACAACCCCTAGTCATATTTACAACTTTATATAATCTTAACTTAGGAGTATAAAATTAAAACTCAGCTTCAAGAATTGCTTCAAAATGATTTTTCGCTCCAAAATCCGTTGTTTTTTTTTATCACGGCAACGATAAAGTGGCATTTCGCACCATCTTAAGACATAAACAATTCAATTGAAGTCAAAAACTTTGCAAGAAAATTCCTTAAACTACCCGTCTTTAAAATTTCCAAGAAAAAAATCAAATATTCTTTGGAGTTCCCAGGAATTTTTGCCATGAGTTAAAGCCCTTTTTTATATTTGTTACTTCTTTGTATCCCGTTTCAAATAACATATTTATTATATTCCCTATTATTATTATTATTATTATTATTATTATTATTATTATTATTATTATTATTATTATTATTATTATTATTATAAAAAAAAACACTGCTATTGTAGCAAATTACAAACATCTGCCAGTTTATAGTTTGCCCATGTGTTAATTTTCCCATTTGAATCCAAATGTAATTGCAGTATAAGAAACATAAACTTATGCCAATTTTGTGCAACGTTTTAATTGATATAAAAAGTCTATTCTAATAAATTTCAAATAGTTTTGAAACAATTAATTAAACAGTGATAAAAAGTTGTGTTCTCTTACTTCACTAGCAGAAACTGGCAACGAGAGAGTAAATTTATGGTGTTTTCTTTTCTAAAAAGAATGTTACATTTTATATTAAAAAATGCAATTTGGTGTTTGTTTCTTAAAAATTGCATTTTTTTAAAATAATATGTCACATTTTTTTGTAGAAAAGAAAACACCATTAGAATTTTAAAAATTGTTTTACCAATAACTCGAAAAAATAAAAAAGGAAATGAACGATTTACCAGCAAAAACTAACAAGTTAAGAATATCGACGGTATTCAGCTGTAAGATACGCGATTATTTCTTCATGAATTCAATTATTTTGAATTATTTTTTTGCGCAAGAATATTGTTTTTAAATTTTTTAAAAGTAAATATTTAATGTTATTTTAAGACTTTTATTTAAAAAATATTTTTTGTTTTGTAAACAAAACTACGAAACAGATGGTTGAATAATTCTTGCTAGTAAAAATTTTACTATCAGAAATTTTCAACATTTTATATTAAAAAATGCAATTTGGTGTCTGTTTCTTAAAAATTGCATTTTTTTTAAATAAAATGTCACATTTTTTTGCAGAAAAGAAAACACCATTAGAATTTAAAAAATTGTTTTACCAATTACTCGAAAAAATAAAAAAGGAAATGAACGATTTACCAGCAAAAACTGACAAGTTAAGAATATCGACGGTATTCAGCTGTAAGATACGCGATTATTTCTTCATGAATTCAATTATTTTGAATTATTTTTTTGCGCAAGAATATTGTTTTTAAATTTTTTAAAAGTAAATATTTAATTCAACATTTTTCATTTTTTCGATTTTATTCTATGAGCTAAATTTCAGTTATGTATTTTATAAAGCTTTTTTGTAATAGTTCTATTCCTTCAATTTTTCAGAAATGACTTTATACACTACCAGACTATTATATTGTATAAAGTCATTTCTGAAAAATTGAAGGAATAGAACTATTACAAAAAAGCTTTATAAAATACATAACTGAAATTTAGCTCATAGAATAAATTCGAAAAAATGAAAAATGTTGAATATAATGTAATATAACCTTCGGAAGGAAATAATTCCCAGTTTGTAAATATTTAATGTTATTTTAAGACTTTTATTTAAAAAATATTTTTTGTTTTGTAAACAAAACTACGAAACAGATGGTTGAATAATTCTTGCTAGTAAAAATTTTATTATCAGAAATTTTCAACATTTTATATTAAAAAATGCAATTTGGTGTCTGTTTCTTAAAAATTGCATTTTTTTTTTAAATAAAATGTCACATTTTTTTGCAGAAAAGAAAACACCATAAGAATTTAAAAAATTGTTTTACCAATAACTCGAAAAAATAAAAAAGGAAATTACCAGCAAAAACTAACAAGTTAAGAATATCGACAGTATTCAGCTGTAAGATACGCGATTATTTCTTCATGAATTCAATTATTTTGAATTATTTTTTTGCGCAAGAATATTGTTTTTAAATTTTTTAAAAGTAAATATTTAATTCAACATTTTTCATTTTTTCGATTTTATTCTATGAGCTAAATTTCAGTTATGTATTTTATAAAGCTTTTTTGTAATAGTTCTATTCCTTCAATTTTTCAGAAATGACTTTATACACTACCAGACTATTATATTGTATAAAGTCATTTCTGAAAAATTGAAGGAATAGAACTATTACAAAAAAGCTTTATAAAATACATAACTGAAATTTAGCTCATAGAATAAATTCGAAAAAATGAAAAATGTTGAATATAATGTAATATAACCTTCGGAAGGAAATAATTCCCAGTTTGTAAATATTTAATGTTATTTTAAGACTTTTATTTAAAAAATATTTTTTGTTTTGTAAACAAAACTACGAAACAGATGGTTGAATAATTCTTGCTAGTAAAAATTTTATTATCAGAAATTTTCAACATTTTATATTAAAAAATGCAATTTGGTGTCTGTTTCTTAAAAATTGCATTTTTTTTTTAAATAAAATGTCACATTTTTTTGCAGAAAAGAAAACACCATAAGAATTTAAAAAATTGTTTTACCAATAACTCGAAAAAATAAAAAAGGAAATTACCAGCAAAAACTAACAAGTTAAGAATATCGACAGTATTCAGCTGTAAGATACGCGATTATTTCTTCATGAATTCAATTATTTTGAATTATTTTTTTGCGCAAGAATATTGTTCTTAAATTTTTTAAAAGTAAATATTTAATGTTATTTTAAGACTTTTATTTAAAAAATATTTTTTGTTTTGTTTACAAAACTACGAAACAGATGGTTGAATAATTCTTGCTAGTAAAAATTTTACTATCAGAAATTTTCAACAAATTTTTTGTCTCTCAAATTCGTAAGCTCTTTTAAACTCACTCTTTTAAAGTTTTTCGAGTACGTGAACCGGTGATGGGACTTGAGAATTTTAATTTTGTGCCAAAATTGTAACGAAAATGGGCTAAATTGGCAGAAAAAGGGACAATCCCTATATTATAGAAATAAGACTTTGAAACATTGTTTTAACACTAAAAATCAGAAATATATCAGGCTTAAGTTTTGATTGTGCATTTATTTTTAAACTTTATAAAGAGTACTTGCTTTTAACCGTGAACTCATTCACGTGATAATTAGCTGTCTACAACTTTACTAATTTCATTCAATTTCATACATTTTGTAAACAAAGAAAAATTATAACAAAAGAAAAAGAAAGAAATGAGAGAGAATTTGAAGTTACTGCCGACGTTTTAATTATGGGCTTTAGAATTTTTGTCTGAAGTTGAAGACGCAATTCTGTTTCATCATTTAATAAAAATAACTTTCCCAGTTTGTCATCTTTCGAACACAAAAATAAAATGGCTCTTATCCAAATCAACAAAAAGATGAGAACAAATTTTAGAATTTTGTTTTTGTTTTAAATATGATTTTCTATGCGAACGTTGACGTTCGAAATCGTTAAACAGGCAGTTAATTCCGTTCGGGTTTTTTTAAAAAACCACAAAAATCATTGTGTTCGGTTCGGCTCATTAATGTTCGTTCGTTGCGTAGCGCCCTTTTGGCTGCTAAAAAAAACCAAACATTTTTTACAAAAACAAAATACACATATGAAAAAAATCAAAAAGCTAGAAAAATAATTCAAAACAAATAAAACATGTACACACAAGCTGTTCGTTCGTGTTGCGGTCATGCTAAAGTTTTTTGTTTGTTCATTTCTCTATTGTCTAAAATACATACTTTGTTCAGCGACTTCGCGGAAACAATTTGGTAGTTTGTGTTTTCACCCGGCAACTTAAAATGCCAATGGGCGTTGAGCCAACAAATTGGCAACACAACTTCTGAACTTCAATTTCTTGGAAACAAGACTTTCGTATAACGCTTAAGTAGGTCCAATATTTAGTTCCTGCAGTTCTATTAGCACGCTTACGCTCGTGAATAAGTTGTCAAAGAATAATTGCAGCAAAAATAAATGATGTCTGAAATTCTATAAAGTCATCTGAAAGACACAAAAGGGGTGCATCAAAGGGGCATCATGATTGGACAATTCATTCTCCCTTAGTCCCCATTCATTAATTTCTATGTCCGATTTATTGGATTGAAGATATTTATCTAATCTCGGTAGAACGATAACTATATTTGCAGGTATTTCAAAATTTTTCGAAAGTTCCAATTCCTTAAAGTTCCGTACTATTAAATTATTCCTCATTTAATTTTCTAAATAAAAATTTTAACACAGATATTGTTTAAAATATGCTTACTTTTAATAAAAATATTCAGTCTTTCTTCAAAACAAAACAGCTTACACGTAAAATTAAAAAATAATTATTAGAAATGTTCCAACAAAATAAGTTATGTGTAGTGCCCAATGGCCAATAAGTCGAGTTTTATTTTACGAAATACTTGAAGCAATGTTAACATTTATTCAACTTAAAGCTTATATTAAAAAATGTATGCCAAAGTAACTACAAAATCCGGTTTTTTTATTGCTCTCCAGAAAACCCAGGAAAAAACACATAGCTGATTTTGTCGAAGCAATGACGATATGTTCTGAGCACTCGATTCAGTTGAGCAACCGACATTCAACTGTCAATATGAAAAGCAAGCTGCCTCGAAATATGTATATGTATTTCGGCGACTGGGCCCATATCGTCGTGCGGGAGTTTATGTGCTTTATCCGCCATTTTACACATTTCGAGTTAATTATGCCACTTTAGGTTTTCGACCCCAAATTTTTCAAATATGTAATCCGTTTTCGGCTTTCTCATAAATTTTATCTCAAAAACTTGATGAGAAAGCCGAAAACGGATTACATATTTGAAAAATTTGGGGTCGAAAACCTAAAGTGGCATAATTAACTCGAAATGTGTAAAATGGCGGATAGAGCACATAAACTCCCGCACGACGATATGTAATCTGTATACCAAATTTAGCCAAAGGAGAAACCAATAGCCAACAGTACCAATTTTTTCCTTTTTACATCATAAAAAGTACCCTATTTCTTAATCAGGGGGTTACTCTCTATTGCGATGCAAAAGAAAATGTTAGAAAATCTAGTGATTGACACTCTTAAATGCGTCAAATTTTTGTTCACATATTTTGACATTTCATTACTGTCAATCTGTGCTTTCTTTAATTTTTGTTGCCAGTATTGCCTAATTTTCAAACAATTTTGCGAAAGGTTTAGAGAGTACCAAGTTGGCATTTAGCTTTCGCATCGCAATAGAGAGTAGCCCCCTGTGCCATATGCTATTTCTGAACCAAATTTTTCGAAAAGGAAAACAATATAAATTTTATCTTATCCCTTAAAAAATACCCAATATTTTAATCTGGACCATATGCAATTTGCATACCAAATTAATCAACAAGAGAAAAATTAGCAAAGAACCAATTTTTCCCCCAGCTTACCTCTTAAAAAGTACTATATTTGAATCTGGGCCAAATCCATTAAGCGGCTTTCACGTGATTGAGCCACAAACTAACAAACATCCAAATATCCAAGCATACAAACTTTCAGATTTATAATTTAAGTAGGATTTACATTTCATTAAATCAAATACATATTTGCATATAACGAGTTGTAAATTATTTTTACACATCGTTACTTAAATTTAGAAAGGGCGTATCTAACATATACATTTTTTAAGTTTGAGGCATCAAACTTAATGAAAAAAAAAGAAAATATAAAAAGAAACTGTGAGAAATGTAGGTCGGACCTTTCCTAGTTTACTTTAAATTAAATTTTTAATCAAGTTACCAATAATCAGAGAAACTATATATATAGGCATTTCCGTCAAAAGGTCCACCGTGACCGAAAATTTAAAAGTTATTAAAAGCTGATTATTTTACGATATTGTTATAGAGAAGTATTTAGATTTTACTAATTTTTTAAATTTACCCCTAAATTTGTTCACTTAGATAAACAATCAGACTGCAAAGCTGTGCAAACGTTATTTCTTAATTGTGAGAATGTTTTATTGCATGTTTTCTTTAATATTATCTTCCTTAAAAGAGGTGATATTTGATGAAAATTATTCCAAAAAAATGTTCATACATGGTCTGTAATCTAAGGAAGAGTTCGAAGAGAAATATGTTATTCGGATTAAGGGTTAATTTTAATTTTTTTTTAATCATTTTAATCACATTCGAAATGTCACGTATCGAACCAGATTTTGGCTTAAACAAAAAAAAAGTAGAGAAGATTTTGGAATCAAACCAAAGACATTTAAATGTTACATTGCTAAGTAAAATTCTGAAAGTAGTTTGACTAAAAAATTGTTCCAGGTTCCGCTGAATTACGCCTTTTTATACATGGCCACAAAAACTACTTCTATTTTTTCACGTTTGAACCGCTACTCCTTTTGCCATTATCTTTAACCTAGAATCGCGCCCCTCATTAACTTTAGCATAGATAATAGTGCTTTCTTAGTGCTAAAATTTAAGTGTTAAAAGACCGTACGATTGTCACGTTCAACACTTTGGAATTGCCCAATTGTATGACAAATGGTGGCAAAAACAATATATTAATCCTTTTAAGAGCGTTTTATGAATTTTAGTATCAATGGAGAATGCAGAATGTTTTTTGCATATATTAGTCAAAAGAACATTTTTTAGTTAAAAGTGTATTTTACACCTTTTGAAACATATTTGGACACTTGTTAATTTTTTTTCAAATGAATTCTTACATGAATTTTAACCACATAACATTATTTTATTCTGATTGGCGTATTACTGGCCAGGGGCCCTACAGATGAACACTCAAAAAATTTTCTGTACATAGTTGACCGACTATACTTTTTTACTTGTTCAATATATACAAATGTCATAAAATTGTGTTTAAGTGAATATTTCCGGTTTCCCTGACAATAATTAAACTCACATTGAATTTTTATTATATGTGAATCTAAAAAGGGTCAAAGAAGAGCGAAAGGCCTATATGGCCAAGCAACATCAAATAGTGCCGAAAATGGCCCAATTGTGCAAAAAATCCCATCACTGGCGTGAACACTTAACCATCGTCTAGACTTACAATTTTTGTTGCTGCAATTTAATTAAATCCTGCTTTGAAATTGCATTAGTGTCCAGATTATGAAATTCTAGGGCTGCAATTTTTGTATTTTTATCTTGTTCTCTTTATATTTTATAAATAAATACAAATATACCTACAGCCAATTCCAAGTAGCAAAGTATAAGATTCACGAAGCAAAACAGAATTGCAGAGCAAATGAAACTGAGTACAACTAACCAATCTTCTCACCAATCTCACCAACTAACTCAAGAATGGCTGCAACAAAAATTGCAAGTCTAGACGATGAGTTACTAGTAGGGTTTTTCCCGGGAATTCCATTATTTTATTTCCCGTTTTCCCGGGATTTTTCTTTGGGATCCCGGGAAATAAAAAATTCCTCATAATTTCAGAAAATAGCTATTTATAATTTGAAATTTAGTTTTCTATTCTCTAAAAATTACGCATCTGTGGATGGGTAGTGGATTAGATTAATTACAAGAAGTGAGTACATGTATTTAATTCAAAGTCTCCTGATGCAATAAATCTACTAAAAGCAGAATGGGCAGTGCAACAGTTGATAATTATTACATTTAGTGAAGTGAAGAGTTAATAAAGAACATTAATATAAAATAAGATGCAGACAGTAAAGTTTCATTGTCCATGAACAAGACTTAAAAATGGGAGATACCTAAACATATCGCTCCTTTATTGCAACATAGTCATATCTACAAAAACAAACGATCTTGGCAAAATGCGATTAAAGTTTTAAAAATGTACCGATTTAAAGATATATTTTGCTATAACATCGGTTCAGTTTGAGATATAATACGAGAAGGTATTAAGGAAAACTTTGCTGAAGTTACTTCAAATTTTGAGATATGACTATGATGCAATGAAGGAGCGATATGTTTATTGGGTGATAAGCACAAATTTTCAATTTCAATTTATATTGGTTTATATACCTAGAAGTGCGGGGAAACCGAAATAAAATAACATTTTGGAAACTCGTGTAAGATACTACAACATACAACTTGAAAAAGACATTGTCCTAAAGATTACAAATGGACCTATTGAAATGAAAAGGTTTGTAAGAAGCAGTCCGGTTGATGTTATTTTTGCATCCACCTTGACATACATTTGACTTGTTGTTTATAAAAAAGAAAAAATTGCTTCTGGTTGTGAATCCGAAGCATGCTACAACGGTGCACTTTTAACTATTTGTTCAACCTCGGTAAAAAAATGAACGAAATTTTTCGGAAACATGATAATTAGTAAATAAAATCAGGAATATACTTTTTGAAGACTTACTAAGCGCTTTGAGTGTGTCAGAAAGTTATTTTAAAAAATGTTATATAAAAAATGTTATATAGTTCTTTAAAATATTTTATATATTTTATTAATTAACTTTTTGATCTTATATCTTGAGTACCTCAATTTTTATTTTGTTTTTATTATTGTTTTATGAATTAAATTGTTATGTTTATGTTATCTTTTTATCTTGTATCCAGAGCATAATAATACTGTATAAAAGCATAATAATAGGGAATAAACGCGTGAGGTGATAATAATTCAAGTTCCTATTTCAATCTTCAATCATTTTTTTAGTATTGAACCATTTCATTTACTTTCTTTGTAAACAAGTTCCCTTACGTTTTTTTTATAAAAGTTTTTTTCATTAATTAATATCATAATTTGCTTTGTTTTATTTATATGGAGCGGGATCCCGGGATCCCGGGAAATTTAAAAAAATTCCCCGCTTTCCCGGGAATCGAAAAAGTCCGGGAAAAAAAAACTCTAGTTACAAGTAACAATTATTGAAAATAAATAATAATTTTCTTTAAATGAACCCACCTAATGTTTAAAATTAATTAATTTACTATGGATTCAACGAAAGAGGAAACAAAAACTAAAAAAGTGGAATGGCAATTAAAAGAAAATTATAGCTACAATTAATTAGAATAATGTATCAAGGATTCTCATGAACTCGCTTAAAGATGTTACGAACTTAATTCCCTAATGGACTAAGTCTCCAAAACAAAAATTAGCTAAATCCTTAAATTTGTATTCTTAAATTTTAAGCTCAAAAAAAAAAAAAAAAAAACTTAAAAAAAGAAAGTTCATAATGAAAACCCTCCCCAAATTTTAGGAATGAATTAAAACCCGAAAATATTTATTTTATATGTATTTATGTAAATTTTTAATGCTTGGGTACAACATTTTAAAGTGAAAGTATCTGAATCGAACCCGCAACCCTTACACTCATAAACTGTCTCACTACCAACTAACCTTCCAGGGCACCCATATATTTTTAATTATTAACTCATTATTTTTTTCTAGTTCCAAATTTTTAATTACATTTGAACTTATTATTTCCATAAAATATTCCATCCTACAACCGTTAAACAAAACGTTTTACCAATTTAAATGAAAAACAACTTATTGTCGAGTTAACAAATTTTGTCGTTACCAAAATAGTGGTGCAAGGTTTCACTAAATCATAAATTCATATAAATTTAAACATTTTTCATTTTCGCTTAAATGTGTTTAAAGCAAGTAAGACGAAAAAATTGTAGAAAGTAAAACACACCATTTATACTAATTTATGTATGTCGACATTAAAGAAATAAAATAAATTGACACTTCCACTGTTTTATCTATCATTTGTCACGTTCGAGTTGTGCGCTTCCACTTTGCTCTTCTAGTCTCCAGTGACGACTTTATTTGTCTTTTTTTTTTATAAATTTTCAAGCCATTAAAGAATAAAAAAGCGCTTAAAGCAATAGTCATGTTCTTTATTCTTAACATCAAATACATATTTGTACTTACTAGCTTTATATAGTCAGTCCTTACATGGAAAGTTTAGTTAGTATTTTTTTATTGTTTTTTGCGAGTTTTCTATTGTAAATTGGTATCTAGCCTTAAAAGTGTGTCTGACTTTAGGTAAATTATGGCAACATTTTTACTGCTAATTTGATTAATAACATCGTTTATATGCATAGAACCATATTTATAGGGGGTACTCATAAACTTTATTTGTAATTAAATTTATTAAATCTATTATTTTTCCGAATATTGGTTTTTTAATTGCTCCTATTTAAAATTCAAAACAAAATGATTTTGGCTGCCAGATTGTTAAGGTCCATAAATATTTTTACCCCGAAAAAGCATGACCACTAAATTTTTCAACAACTTTTAAAATTTTCTTTCAATTTACCAAACGCTTTTATTAAGGTTTCTAATTTCCCGAACTTTTTCTATTCCCGGGAAACGAAACAGAAAAAAACTTATTCCCGGGAATCCCGGGATTTTTTGAATAAAACAATGATTTCAATTAATGAGCTCAAGACAATAGTTTTTACTTTTTTAAAAGAATATACACATTTACAACAGTCTAAGAAATTAGCTTTATTATTTCCACTGAAAACCAAATAAATTATTAAAACTTATTAATATCACTAAGCTAGTTGAAAAAACAGACAAGCCGGGCACATGGCGTTTTAACACAATTCGGGTACGCTGAATCCAGTGGTGCCCGCCGTTTTTTTTAGATTGGCTCTTATTTTCAAGATATACCGTTATTTCGAAAATGGAGGAGGTTGCACAACATATGTTCGCGTAACTCAAAAGCAGTTAAGTTTATTGAAATTACTAAAAAAAACCGAAATTCTGCAATTTTTTTCTAATATGAGCAGTCGTTCTTGAAACATAATTTTTTTTTTTTTTTTTGAAAAAAAAATTAATTTGCATAAGCGAAATTTTTGTTTTTTAAAAATTCTTAAAATATTAAAAAATGCAGCTAGGCTTCTAATAAAAAACAAAGTTGCAAACAAAAGCTATAAATGATTAAAATTTGTTACCAACTTTTGATTTTGTTCACAAAAGTCGAAAAATTTTAATTAATTTAAGAATTTCATAAAACGCAATATTTGCATGGGAGCCCCCCTAAAAAGTTTAGATAAAGTGCAAGTATGTCTCGAGAAAATGCTAAGGACAAAAAACTAATTGAGGTCGGTCATACATTTTACTTTACTGGGGGCGACCCCTGGGCCTTTATGGGACTTTTTTTCAATATATTTCTAGTCTGCATTGAACATTTTGTATGGGAGCCCCCTTAAAGAATGGAGATAGCTGGTAGGTATGTTAGAAATAAATGATTGAGCTAAAAAAAAAGTAGGGTCGGTCATACATTTGACCTATCTAGAGGCATCCTAGGCGCTGCAGGGGCCATATTCCAGAATTTCATTAAACGGCAATATTTGTATGGGAGTTTCAAAAGAAAAGAAAATACGTTTACGACAGAATTCTGGGTAAAGGGAATGTGCTTTTAGAAAGTTACGCTGTTGCATTCTTTCGACGTACAACTCAATAGTAGAGTTTTTTTTCCCGGACTTTTTCGATTCCCGGGAAAGCGGGAAATTTTTTTAAATTTCCCGGGATCCCGGGATCCCGCTTCATATAAATAAAACAAAGTAAATTTTGATATTAATTAAGGAAAAAAACTTTTATAAAAAAAAACGTAAGGGAACTTGTTTACAAAGAAAGTAAATGAAATGGTTCAATACTAAAAAATTGATTGAAGATTGAAATAGGAACTTGAATTATTATCACCTCACGCCTTTATTCCCTATTATTATGCTTTTATACATATTATTATGCTCTGGATACAAGATAAAAAGATAACATAAACATAACAATTTAAATCATAAAACAATAATAAAAACAAAATAAAAATTAAGGTACTCAAGATATGAGATCAAAAAGTTAATTAATAAAATATATAAAATATTTTAAAGAAATATATAACATTTTTTATATAACATTTTTTAAAATAACTTTCTGACACACTCAAAGTGCTTAGTAAGTCTTCAAAAAGTACCCTACAAGAAGAGAATGAGCGAGTTGTCACTTTTTCACGTTGGTGTTAATAAAATGATAGAATGAAATGACCGAAATCAAGTTTTCTGTCATTTCTTTCTATCATTTTCTTAACACCAACGTGAAAAAAGTGACAACTCGCTCATTCACTTCTTGTAGGGTATATTCCTGATTTTATTTACTAATTATCATGTTTCCGAAAAATTTCGTTCATTTTTTTACCGAGGTTGAACAAATAGTTAAAAGTGCACCGTTGTAGCATGCTTCGGATTCACAACCAAAAGCAATTTTTTCTTTTTTATAAACAACGTCTATATCAGTCAAATGTATGTCAAGGTGGATGCAAAAATAGCATCAACCGGACTGCTTCTTACAAACCTTTTCATTTCAATAGGTCCATTTGTAATCTTTAGGACAATGTCTTTTTCAAGTTGTATGTTGTAGTATCTTACACGAGTTTCCAAAATGTTATTTTATTTCGGTTTCCCCGCACTTCTAGGTATATAAACCAACATAAATTAAAATTGAAAATTTGTGCTTATCACCCAATAAACATATCGCTCCTTCATTGCATCATAGTCGTATCTCAAAATTTGAAGTAACTTTAGCAAAGTTTTCCTTCATACCTTCTCGTATTATATCTCAAACTGAACCGAAGTTTTAGCAAAATATATCTTTAAATCGGTACATTTTGAAAACTTTAATCGCATTTTCCCAAGATCTTTTGTTTTTGTAGATATGACTATGTTGCAATAAAGGAGCGATATGTTTAGGTATCTCCTATTTTTAAGACTTGTTCATGGACAATGAAACTTGACTGTCTGCATCTTATTTTGAATTAATGTTCTTTATTAACTCTTCACTTCACTAAATGCAATAATTATCAACTGTTGCACTGCCCATTCTGCTTTTAGTAGATTTATTGCATCAGGAGACATTGATTTAAATACATGTACTCATTTCTTGTAATTAATCTAATCCACAACCCATCCACAGATGCTAATTTTTAGAGAATAAAAAACTAAATTTCAAAGTATAAATAGCTATTTTCTGAAATTATGAGGAATTTTTTATTTCCCGGGATCCCGCAAGAAAAATCCCGGGAAAACGGGAAATAAAATAATGGAAATTACCGGGAATTCCCGGGACGGGAAATCCCGGGAAAAAACCCTACTCAATAGTGTTTCTGGCATACGTAAGTGTTTTTTTTTCTACTAGGGACTACATCTATTAAAATTGGTCCATTAATTTATTTAGTCCTTTTAGAATTACTTTTCATAACGGATCTTTGCTATTAAAAATAATAAATTTATTCGAAATTTAATTACATACGTGAATTTTTTATTTTATTACCAAATTGTAAAGTTCTGTTTACAGCAAATAAAAGGCCTCATCAATATTGTTTTATAGCTTTAATTATAATAAGATTTTTTTATTTCTGTAAATGCAATATTTCATATTAAATACATAAAAAAATATTGATATCCACATTATATTAACATAAAAATTTTATTCAAGTAATACTTAACCAAAATCTCATCACTATAATGTCATTCAATATCACAGTTTACGGCCATCATTTACACGCATCATTCGAAAAAGCTTTAAAAGTTTTGAAATGAAAAACGCACTGAAGCGCTTAAAACCAACTTTGACCCCATTGTCTAGTATCTCTGAAAAAAAAAAAAATAAATTATGATGATGATGGAAAAAATCAAATATACACATCACTTAAATTATTATAATAAAAGTGCTTAAATACGAGGGCTGTTATACAAGGTCATATGTTCACAATTTTAGTCCAATCGATGATTCAGGTATGTGAAGGAAAACGATTTTGAAAACATTACGATTTGAAACCGATAATATCGTTTTAGTATCTTTCAAATCTGATTGCAATTGATACATTTTCCTTTTTTTTTTTGTCTGCCTTTATTCTATTACCCGCGATTGCATTAAGTTCAATTAAAACTAACTATTACCCTAACTTCCAGTTAACAATATATTTTGACAGCTATAACTGATAGTTAATTATAACTGAACTTGGTAAAATTGGGGGTAAATGTTATAATATCGGTTGATTTTTTAGCTATTATCTTTTTGGCAACACTGGTTTAAACAGCTGACGCACGTTTCGTGTTTTGTTTTACTGTCAAACATCTTTAGTTTGGTCTATTATTTAACCATGAATCGTCTTACAAACGAACAACGCTTGCAAATTATTGAATTTTATCATCAAAAATTATCAAAAAATTATCAAAAAATTTATCGAAAAATTGTGTTCAGCGACGAAGCTCATTTTTGGCTCAATGGGTACGTTAATAAGCAGAATTGTCGATTTTGGAGTGAAGATCAGCCAAAAGCATTGCAAGAGCTACCAATGCATCCAGAAAAAGTCACAGTTTGGTGCGGTTTATGGGCTGGTGGCATCATTGGACCGTACTTCTTCAAAGATGATGCGAATCGTAACGTAACTGTGAATGGTGAGCGCTACCGTGCGATGATATCCAACTTTTTTTTGCCCAAAATGCAAGAGCTTGACTTGTATGACATGTGGTTTCAACAAGACGGTGCCACATGCCACACAGCACGCTTAACAATGGTCTTATTGAGAAGCGAGTTCGGTGAACATTTTATTTCACGTTCGGGACCGGTCAATTGGCCGCCTATGTCGTGCGATTTAACGCCTTTAGACTATTTTTTGTGGGGCTATGTTAAAGCTCATGTCTATACACACATGCCCGTTTCAATTGACGCATTGGAAGACAACATTGAAGCATTTATTCATGAGATACCGGCCGAAATGTTGGAAAGAGTATGCCAAAATTGGACTAAGCGGATGGACCATTTGAGGCGTAGTCACGGTCAACATTTGCATGAAATAATCTTCAAACATTAAATTATATGGACCGTACTATCGATTCAAATAAAGATTTCATGCATTTTTCTGAATTGTATGTGTTTTTTTTTTTAAACTTTCCTATAGCTCTTAAAAAATCACCCCTTATATACAAATGTATGTTAATAAGACTGTATTTTAAACAAAAAAATTAAGACCATAAGCCAGAAATGGATTTCAAAATCGCTTAAAATTCATCACACTTGTTAATAATACTGTGATAGTTTTTGTCCCGACAAAAAAAAATGAACTTCGATGAATCCTTTTCGAACTATTAGGGGGGAGTCCCCTGAGTGCGAAAGTAAATTTGGAAGTGTCAGATTGGCTCCAGTTTTTGAGAAATCGGTATATATCCATTTTTCATGGATATAGCTTAGTCTGCGCTGTTTAAAAAAATTTTATTCGAATGTATTAGTTTTTTTTGCCTTCTTAACTTTCTTTTACGGAATGTTTTGACTTTTTGCAAAATTTAAGTAATTTAAACCATTAATGTCGATCAAAAGTAACGACTTTTGGCCATTTTTAGCCATTTTCGAGCACATAACTGGAAGTCAAATGTTGACAACATGCTTCAATCCTTTGAAAAAATTAATGTCATTAAAAATACATTTTCTTCTTTACCACCAATATTACTTCGATACCATCGGAAACAGATGAGCATGGTAAACGATGTCATCAAGTTTCAGCTCAGTTATAGCATTGGTATAGTGGAAAAAGATTAAATTCTCTTTTAGTAAACCTTTGCTGGAATTTGCAATCCGAGTTGGATGATGAAGATTAGCATGATATGTAACGGTTATTTTCGAATTTTAAGTGTTTGTTGTTAAAAGAACTTATAAGAAGGACAAAAATAGACACCAGTTTTGAAAATTTGCGCAGACGTAGGTATATCTATGGCTAAAAGTGGTAAAAAATCGTTACTTTTGATCGACATTAATGGTTAAGATTACTTGAAATTTTGAAAAAAAGTCAAAACATTCCGCAAAAGAAAGTTAAGAAGGCAAAAAAAACTTGTTATAACTAACATTTGATCTTAGACCCCGTAAAGGATTTAAATATACTTGTATTCCGGATCCTTACGATTAGGGGAGTTGATTCAATGATGTCCGTTTGGTTATTGAAATGGCTTTTCTACAGACCTCAGATAAGCGGGAGACAAGAATATTATATAATTTTATCACAAATATTCCCAAGAATTTTTCTTTAAAAATTTTGCAATATCAGTAAATAAATGGCTGCAATATTAGCAAAAGACAACCAGATTTCCTAAAACTTGTACCCACTAAACAGAATGTTTTTAAATAGTTTTTAATTTATAAATATATTGTTGCTTCCTTACAATAATAGTCCTGGGAATAAAGACATATAGCTTCGGAATAATTTAGGGAAAGCTGAATTTTTGCATGAAGCTTTCTTTTGTGGTTCTAAACAACATCCCAAATTTCCCGTCGATCCATGAGCCGTTAAAAAAGTTGCGCGTCAAGAAAAACAGTTTTTCGTAAAAATCTTGCAAACGGTTACATTTATCAATTAAAAAATTATCTTAGACCCTATGAAGTATATATTCTAAAAACTTATGAGAAGGAAAGTTCAAATCTGGTTGTCCGTCTGCCCAAATATGATGGGGACTTGGTTGGTAATATTTATGTCAGAAATGCTCATTACCATTATGTCTGGAAATTCAGCCAGATCGGTCAAAAAATGCCAAAAATATGAGTAAAAAACAACGAATATCCAAATTTTTTCCATAAATCCGTTTTTTTTTTTTGTTGTTTTTTTTTTAAATTTATTTTTTCTGTGAACGATGAATAAGAACGGCAAGAGCCATTGCTTTCAAATTAGGTGCAAGCATCTTGGTTATAAATACACCAACTCTAAAAAAAAAATGGGTGAGATTGGAGAAGGGAAGTGGCACTTCCCATGCAAAGACATTTTAAATATCTGTATATCTGGAGAACGAAACGAACTAAAGTTTCCAAATTCGGTTAAAACATCTCGGTTAACAATACACAGCATCCCACAAAATGTGGGCGGGATAAGAGAAGTGGGCGTGGTACCTCACGTACAGAAAACAACAAAAAATTTATAATGAATTTTAGAGCTATGGATGCGCTTTATATATCAAAAGATCAGAAATCTTAAGAAGGACATATTTTCTAAAAAACTCGGAAAAATCGGTTCAGATACAAAAAAAGTTAAGACCAAAATATAAGTTTTTTTTCAAAAATACCAATTTTCGGGAACCATAGATTTTCCCGAGTCCAAGTTTTATAGCCTAAGTAAATGGTAAATTTCTTCTTAAGCACGTCGGTATATAAATCTGTCATATCGGTTAAAAAATGGGCACGTTATGAGCAAAATACTCAAAAAATGGGCTTAAAAACATCAACATTTTTATAACAACATAAATTTTAAGGCTGTCATATGAAACATATCGCCAAAAAAACTCAAAAAATCGGTTCAGATAAAAAAAAAGTTTATAAACAAAATATATATTTTTTTAATTACCCATTTTTGGGAACCATAGATCTTCCTTTAAATTGTCATTAATAAATTTTCATAGAAAATTCGTTTCATAAACCCTTTGTAAACCTTAACTATTGTTTATGAATAAATCTTTGAATGCATAATTGCATATCCGAAGAAACTATTTTGTTGAAATAAATTTGTATGCAAATAAGCGAGTTTTCAAGCTTGAAAGAACAGTTGAAGATGTTTCCAGTAATAAGAAAAGTCAAATACATTTGAAATGCCATTCCAGTTTAAAAAGGGAGCATTTAATAAAATAAAGAACAGTTTTAGGTTTTTTACTCTAAAATAAATCACCCAGAACAAATATCTGAAATAAAGTACTGATCTGTATAATACGGAACGGACGGTCACCGTATTTATGTTCATATCGTACCATCAAGGGTATATAAGATTCGGCATAGCCGAATAAAGCACTCTTACTTGTCCTGTCGCATAAAAATTCTATCTGGCATTATATTTTTACCAAAAATTCTTCTAAGATCCTCGTATTTTTTAATGAAATCATAAAAAATAAAATGTATTTATATAGTCACTCTCTTCATGCTAGCTTAAACATATTCAACGCATAACTAAATCCTAAAATATTTTTATGCCTGCAAATTCTTAGATACAACCAAAAAAAAAAAATTAATTTACGAGCAAAAAAAAACTGCATAAAAAAAGATATAAAATAAATGAACGAACTTAAAATTTTATTAAACGGATGAATAACATTTTGATCCATTTAACTTGACATGACATTGCGATTACAATCATGTTTAATCTAAATAGTTGTACGAATACAATTGTGTATGAGTGTAACGAATACTTGTAGTCTAGAATTTCTAAAGCATTTGATTCTTGGTAAAATGTATGCGTTTTGTATCTAAATCTAAATTTGTTTGTTCACTTAGTTAATTTTCTAGTTCGCAAAAAAAAAAAGAAAAAAAATAAATGTTCTGACTGGTATCATGACAAACAATCTTATTGCATTTAATTGGATTTTAATAAGAGGAAAACTGAAATAAATTTTAATCGTTAGACATCATGTTATTAAGTCATTTTTAAGCTTAAGATTTTAATCAATTAATGTGTAGTAAATTAATACTTCTTACTTTATAAATTAATTGAAATGATGTAAAAATAAATTATAATTACAAGAAAATTGCCAAGAGAATAATTACACCCTGCAAGAATTTCAAAAAAACACTGTTTACAAATGGACAAATTAAGATATCGTCAACATAACATGCAACTCCCTTTCAGGACATTTTATAGAAGAGACAAAAAACTTCTGATATTTCATATTTAGAGCTTGAGAGGAAAACAAAAAAAAAAAAAAAAAAAAAAAAATTGGTTTTACACACTCCAAGACTCAAATTGAAGAAAAACTAAATGCTGGTCGACGAAGCGTTTCTTTCTCTACCACACGGCATCAAACCATCAATTTAAAAAAAAAAATGGATTTAGCAGGTTTGCATATTAAGCCGACGATATGTCAGCTTGGAATTATAAATAGTCAAACAGCGTTTTTATTTTTATGTGCAGATCGTACATCCTTTTAAAGGACTGACTGCAGTGTTGGATATCAAATGACAAGTAAAAATATCTTTATTTGGCTTAATTCACTTTATAATTTAAGGAAATTAATATCAGAATATTTAGTTTAAAATAAAATGTTAAATCAGAAAATTTGCTCTCATTTTCTTTTTTAACATTTCATGGATTAATTTTTTAAATTGGCTTTTTCATCGGTAATAATTGCTGTTGCAGGGTGTGCTCGCAATATGCAAATCGATACAATGTTTAATGGGTAATACAAATATTCTGTTTAAAATATAATCAATTTAAAAACTATGTTTAGCTGTTATCCGTTCTTATTGCAGCAAAAAAAGGACACAGAAAATAACATCGCAGTAAAAAGTTTCTATTGGAAAAAACACTGCAGCGAAAAATATCTGTAGAAAATAACATTCCAATTGGAATATCCATTAAAAATAATTTCAAATTGAACAAGTTAGTGTGCATATTCGGCTGCGCAAAGTCCCTAGTACCCTTCGTACCCTTCCCTAACGTAATGCATCATCTTAGATCACTCACCCACCAACACACATTATCAAACAGAGTTAAAAAACTATGTTGATTAAATTTTTTCGTTATTTTCGTATTTTTTATTTGTAAAAAAGTTTCCATAATTTCTTTGGAAAATCCATTTCAATAGACAGACATCGTTAAATAGTCTTCGATAATCACAAGGAAATTACAAACGAAATTATAAACTTATAGGAACCTTTCGTTAAGGTTATACAGATTTTTTAGAATTTTCTGTAAAAACTGACTTAAAATTTAAAATTTTCTATAAAAAACAATATCACAGGAAATAAGAAATAACATAGCATTCCAAACTTTAATAGAAAGTTACTTTGCACTAACAATTTTCTATAGAAAGTATCTTACTTCACAGTGAAAACTTTTCATAGAAAATAACATCGCAGCAAAAATAAAAAATTTTGATAAAAACTAATTAAAAATTGAAAATTTTTCTATAGATAATAATATAGCAACAAAAAGTTTCTATAGAAAATAATATCTCAGGTTAAACTTTTTGTAAGCAATTACATAGAATTCATATATTTTTTTTTAAGTTTAGTTTGCATTAAAAATATTTGTTAAAAATAAAACCGCAATTGAACATTCTGTAAAAAAACATCGCATTAAAAATTTTCATAGAAAACAGTAAAATGTTTTAATAGGAAATTGCATTGAATTGAAATTTTTTTATAGAAAATAGCATCGTATTTAAATTTATCTAAAAAATAACATCGCATTTAAAAATTTTCATAACAAATCATATCACAGGGAAAAAATTCCAGAAAAATAATAATATATTGAAACAATTTCTATAAAAAAGAACATTGCATTAAAAATAGTCTATAGAAAATAATATCATAATGCATAAAATATATTGCAAGAAAATGAGTTAGAGAAAATAACATCGCAGCGAAAACTTGTTTTAAAAAATAGCACCGCACCGAAAGTTTTCTGTTAAAAAAACATTACAATAAAAAATTCAAACTCAGTTCAAATTGAAATTTGTTTTTAAAAATAAAAATATCAAAACGTTTCTATAGAAAATAGTATCGCAGAAAAAAGTCTCTGTTAAAAATAATATAGTATTAAAAATTTTATATATAAAGTAACTTTGTACTGAAAATTTTGTTTAGATAGTAATACTGCATAAAAAAAAATTTCTTAAAAAAAATAACATCGCTTTAAAAATTTTCTATAGAAGATATCATTCTATAGAAATCAACATCGTGCTAAATATTTCCCAGGGAAAATAACATTATATTAAATTTTTCAGTAGAAAATAACTTTTGATTAAAAATTTGTTTATGGAAAATAACATCGCATCAAAAAATTTCCATAAAAATAACATAGCATTGAAAAATGGCTATCGAAAAGAACATTGTATAAAATATGTTCTATGGAAAAAAAACATCACAATGCATATTTTTTATAGGATATAACATTGTAAAAACATTTTGTATAAAAAAAAACATCGCAATGAAATTTTTTAAAGAACAACATTAGAATGAAAAATTTTGTAGAAAATAGTATTCCTTTGTAAATTTTTTTTATAAAAAAATAACAACGCATTAACAAATTTCTCTTGAAAATACCATCGCATTAAAATTTTTCTGTTGCAAATTCGTTAAAATCGTATATTTTTTTCAATCAATCAAATATTAAATCGTCGTTTCTTTTTACTTTGAGAAATAATATTTTCAATTATCATTAATAATTTATTAAAAATAATAAGAACAAAACGATTCTTATCATACAACAAAATATTTAATAGTCCAATTCATGGAAAAGAAAGCAAACGTAAAACTTTTAAACCCAACCAATTAACATGTGTAAACTTTATTAAGCACGATATCCAACTAGACGCCAAACACTGTTATCCACATTTAACAAATATAATTAAATGAAAAATTGCTTTCAAAGGAAAAAAAATAAACGACAAAAAATTAATTTTTCATACATCATACGCCTGAGTTGAACCAAACAAAAATACCTCCTTATAAGTAGTAGGATGAAACTCATTTAAGCCTTTAAATTATTTTAAAATTATAGCATGTTTTTCTAGATCTCCTTTTTAAAGGTATTTGTATTTATGAATTCTAGCACATGTACAACACAGTTCTCAAATAGCTAACTGATTGCTATTATATTCGAACAAATAGTGGTCTCAATTTTTTTTAATTATTTTTATGTTTATTTTGCAATTTTATGTATTAGTATAGAATGGGATTGTTGCATGTTCGACCGTAATGTTTGCGAAACACAATATAGGTGTATGTGACCTAAATTTTAGAAAATTAAAAAAAAAGAAACATACACACATAATTTTTTTTTAACATACAAACCAATATTTACTGCTAATTAAACTGAAAGTGCTTACACCATAATTTAAAAAAATTGAGGTGAAATGTTTTTTTTTGGCACATATGTGTGTTAGAGCGACTCAAAATGTATGGAAGCAAAATTCGTGCTCAATGTACCCTCCTAAAAATGAACCTTGGACTTTTTTAAGATACCATTTTAAATATTTCGGGTCCAGCTTTGACGTCTCGTGAGCTGGACTATTTTGAAAAAGAGTCTATTTTTGCATGTTTTGTTAATTTGAGAATCTGTTTCCTTACCAACATATACAAATTGAGTATCATAAGAAAGGTTTTTTTAAGGCGCGTCCAACTGTATATACAATTTGTCCAAGGACGATCATCCATATCCTTTTTTTTAAGGATTTTCTGTAAAAAAACGGTTTTTGAATTTTTTGTTCGGCGTTGCTTGTAATAAAAATGCCAAATTAACATATTTTAATCTTTAGTCGATTTAATTAAATACGTGTTTCAGCTTTTTTGGAAATTCGCGCTAGTTCGCGTTTTGACAAAAATGCAATGGGGTGGTAACCCTTCGTTTTAAATAGGGCAATATGGGTAACAAATTTTTTCTTTTGCCAAATACATCATCTTTGTATGTAAATTAGAAATTTCCAAAAATATAAAATCAAAGTATGCTGTATGAAAAATTTCACGTATAAAAACAAAATTGAAAATTTAAGTTTATCAGTTCCCAATATCGTTAAATTTAAATAATTGTTCATTGTGTCGTGAGCGTTTTGTACACGTTGTCAGTCAATCTAGAGTATCGGTACTCGATAAAAATCGTCCGGCTTATATTGCGAGCCAGATCGTGTCGCGCAAGCAATATACTCAAATAGAATCACGAAAGGATTTACTGTAACGCTTTTTAAAATCGCTATAAATGAGTCTTAAATGATCTGTATAAAAGTTTTGTAAATATAAACAATAAAATTTAAAATTTTTTTTAATTTGTGAAAAAAAATATGCCGCCAAAAACTCGTGGATCATTTCTTTTTTTCTTTCTTTAGTTCTATTTTTATCCATACATGATCTAGAAACTAAATCCGCTAACATATTACAGTTACTACAAAATTGCATTTATATATATTCCAGAGCACCGTGTAAAATGAATCTAATTTGCAAAAAATAATATTATTTACATACAAAGATGATGTACTTGGTAAAAGAAGAAATTTGATACCCATATTGCTATATTTAAATCGAAGGGTTGCCACCCCATTGCATTTTTGTCAAAACGCGAACTAGCGCGAATTTCCAAAAAAGCTGAAACACGTATTTAATTAAATCAACTAAAGATTAAAATATGTTAATTTGGCATTTTTATTACAAGCAACGCCGAACAAAAAATTCAAAAACCGTTTTTTTTACAGAAAATCCTTAAAAAAAAGGATATGGATGATCGTCCTTGGACAAATTGTATATACAGTTGGACGCGCCTTAAAAAAACCTTTCTTATGATACCCAATTTGTATATGTTGGTAAGGAAACAGATTCTCAAATTAACAAAACATGCAAAAATAGACTCTTTTTCAAAATGGTCCAGCTCACGAGAGGTCAAAGCTGGAGCCGAAATATTTAAAATGGTATCTTAAAAAAGTCCATGGTTCATTTTAAGGAGGGTACATCGAGCACTTTTTTTGGTGAGTTGCTCTAATGTGTGTATATATTTATAATAGAACTTAATACACTAAAATACAATTCTTAAGTATTTTGATAAAAAAATAAAAACAAAGTTTTAAATTTAAAAAAAAAATTTTAAAAATTTAAAAAAACAAAAAAAATGTTTTTCAAAAGATTGATCAAATAGCTATCTAAGCTACTTGGAACAAATTTTGCTAACACCAATAGGTAATAAGTTACATGGATGAGAAAGAACACCTGTATGGCCAAAATGTCAAACTTTGACTCCCTCTAACTCAGAAACTTTTTGACCGATCTTGTTGAAAATTAGTGTCTAAACTTATAACCAATAAGACTAAGCTTTCATCAAAATCGGAAGACATCAACTTATAAATCCCCCATATATAAAAATAAAGTTTTTTCTTAGAAAATAATATCGCAATGACAAATTGCTGTAAAAAATAGCATCACCATAAAATTTTCTACAAAAAAATTACATCGCAATGACAAATTTCTATAGAAAATAACAACGCAATAAAATTTTATGCAAAAAAAAAATACATCGCAATGACAAAATAACGTGCTAATGAACATTTTCTAAAAAAACGCAATAAAATTTGTTTTATAAAGAAACCGACGTCGCAAATAAACTGTTCTCTAGGAAATTAAATTGCAATGAAAATTATCTTTAGAAAATAACATTGAAATGGTAACATTTTCATTGAAAATAACATTACAATAAAAAAAGTTTATAGCAACTCATAGCAAAATGCTAAATTATCTGTAAGAAGTCATATTGCAGTGAACATTTTTATAAAAGTTAACATCGCAAAGAAAATTTTTATGGGATATGACATCGCAATTAAAATTTCCTATAGAAAATAACGTGCTTATGAACCTTTTCTAAAAAAAACGCAATAAAATTTTTTTTATAAAGAAACTGACGTCGCAAATAAACTGTTCTCTAGGAAATTACATTGCAACGAAAATTATCTTTAGAAAATAACATTGAACATTGAATTTTAACATTTTTATTGGAAATAACATTGCAATAAAAAATGTTTATAGCAACTCATAGCAAAATGCGAAATTATCTGTAAGAAATTATATTGCAGTGAACATTTTTGTAAAACATATTACTACCCGTCTCCACTATCCATCAACTTGGTAAGAACAGCATGTCGCACATGAATTCTACTCGTGTAGACTGTTCATGTTCGTGTTTCGTCCATGTGCTGCCATCATTGCCTAAACATTCGTCTTAGCATCCATGTGCGCCATGATGTTGGCCATACAATATATTTTCTGTATACAAATAAACGCCACAACAACAAAAATTGTGGTCAATCAGAACATGAACATCAACACGTATTCGCCACATACAAAAACATCAACAAATTAATACCGTTGCTCTGCCGGCATTATGGTCATGTCATGTTTAAATCGAAAGCGCATGAAGACGTAGGGTTACGCAAAGAAAATTTTTATGGGATCAGTGTTGCCATAACTGTTTGATGAGAATATGCCAAAACTTCAAAAAAATCCGCTGAAATCTGCTAAATCTTAAAATGAAGAAATTTTGCTAAAAATCTGCTAAGATTTAAACATAAAATTTTTAATATTTTAAATTTTCTAATAATATGTTAAATTTGTATAAAAAATAAGCTAAAAATCTGCTGAATTTTTATAAAAAATATTTTGCTAAAAATCTGCTAAATAAAAAAGGAATTTTAATATAGTATATTTAATTATAAATTTTATTTAAAAAATGTATTAGATTAATAAAGCGAAAAACGAAGAAGTAGTAATAATTTGAATATGAAATTGTTTAAAAATATGTACAAAAAGTCGGTTTGAAACAAAAGTTGCTAAAATTTCTGCTTTTCTAAAAAGAAAAATAAGCTAAACAATCTGCTTTTGGACAAGGATATATGCTTAAATGCAGAAATATGTAAATTTCCGACTCAATCTGCTAAATCTAAGAGAAAATATGCTTAAATGGGAACACTGTATGGGATATAACATCGCAGTAAAAATTTTCTATTGAAAAAAAAACAGTGCATTAAAAGTTTTCAGTAAAAAAACAACTTCAAATCGAAATTTTTTTTATTGAAAATAACACCGTCTTTAAATTTTTTAAGAAAAATTCTTGTATGCAAATTTTTTTTAAGTATGTATATCAAAAAACAAAACAACGATTTTTGCTTTAACTGACTTCAAAATTATTCATATTTAATTAGGTAAATGTGCATTAAAGCACTCGGCTTTAAAAGTATTAAAATAAATGCTAAAACGAACATTTTATTTAAAATATTGTTTGCATTATTCAGGAAATTCACTTAAAACAACTTAAAAAGAGGTCCCAGGGTTTTGCCTTTTGTTTCACACTTTCTTCCTACCCGCACTTTTCAAAAAAAAAAAAAATTACTTAAAATTTTTTTCCATCAGTTCTAATGAAATTGCTGTTGTTGTTGTTGATTCTTCCGGGAACTTTAATGTTTTTTTTTTAATAAGAGCGAGAGTGCTTCACAATTTTAAGGGTGAAAGTTTGATTTTTGCTGTTTACAAAATTAAACTCTGATTTGCATGTTACAATGTGACCCATTTTGATCTTTATATGTGTGTGTGTAAGAATTTTTTCTTTTTTTTTTTTTTGGTACAAAACGACGAACGACACATGGTACGAAATTACACTACGTTGACGTTTGTAAATGCTAACATTTGCACTTACGATTCAGCAGTCCTGATGCTTAGATTTGTGTTGATTTCCTTTTACAACGGAGGACATTTACCAGAACTATTGGGATATGTGGCAAAAGTATGTTTGCAAACACACATATCTTTCTGTTGATTTTTTTTTTAATGTATTTGTATGTATTTGCCTTGTGGAGGTTCCTTTTCTTTCCTTTCTGATAATGTGTGCTTTGTGTGTTATTGTAATTATAATAATCTTGTTTGTCATGTAGCCGTCATCATCATCGTTGTGTCGTCTTCTTCTACATCAATATTGACATGTGCATTCTCGTGTCTTTAATAATTATTGCAGAATATTAAAGTTTGAGCAATTTATTAGGGTTGGCATCTTTTGTCAGGATATTTTTTCGAAAAAAATAAGTGCTTAATAGAAAAATTTTGCAAGCGATTTTATTTTTTATAGCAAATATTTAATTCGATATTATTATTCCGTAGAAAAATTATAACGTGGTGTATTTAACTGTATAAAATTAGCGTTTAAAAAACTGCAGTCAAAGTAGAAAAACTGCCATTTCTTCCACTTCTTCATTTGTTATTGGAAAGAAAAAACTGTTGCTTGTACTTCCGATTAATAAGATGTAAACATTTTCTGTCAAACCAACTCAAAATTCGAAAAGTTGTACATACATTTTCGTTTTTTGTTCGACAGTTTTTGGTTTCGACTGCAGTTTTTTAAACCCTGTATAAAATTTTATATGCAATATTATTTTCTGAGTGATGCTACTTTCTATTGAAAATTATTTTTTATAAAAAATGTTCAGTGTAAGGTTGCTTTCTATAGAAAATGTTTTATTGGGTTGGTTTTCTACTAAAAAATTTTCGTTGCAGCGTCATATTAACTACCTGGCTCACGATGTCGACAAGAGCATTTCTTTCGAA